>JAZHRO010000063.1:147072500-149835000 GCA_037157565.1 Thalassia testudinum | reverse complement strand
CTTGGGCTTGTTAGGAGGAGGTTCTTTTAGAAGGGGTGTGTGCAGGATGGTAATCTCATGCAGCTGGTGAGATGGGCAACCATCTTCAAGTCCAGAAGGAGGGGCGGCCTTAGAGTGTGTAGGATGAAGGAGGTAGCTAATTCACTTCTTCTGAAGTGGGCTGTGCAGCTCTTGCAGGGGGAGCAGGGTCTTTAGTAGGATCAAGTGCGTGACTTTTATAGAGATGGTATCCCACCTGGTGGTAATCTGCAGCATCTTAGGGCTGAGTCTACCTTCTGGAGATCCATCGTGGATACCCTTTTGGAGCATTGAGAGCATTTCGAGGCACGACTTGGTGATGGTAGTGGTTTCTCCATTTGGAGTCAGGATTGGACAGGTCTAGGGTTGTTGTAGGATAGATTCCTTAGAGTTTTTGCACAATGTACTAAGCGAGATGCTTCGGTCTCTAATTGTTGGGATAGATAGGATAATGGTTGGAAGATTCCTCTGGCTGAGGGGAGGCAAGGGAGTAGATCCTCGGCTCAGCGAGATGAGTTCTATGATTTCATTGAAATGTTCAACCTTGGAGAGGGGCGAGATAGTTATGGTTGGCATCATGGGTGGTATATAGCGGCCAAGGCTTACGATATTCTTATTGAGGAGGGGCCTTGCGATCATTTGGATCGTGTCTGTCAAGAGTTATGAGCATCTAGGCCCCTCTAAAGGTTCACCTTTTTCTGTGGCTCGCCTGTCGGGGAGGGCTCGTGATAGGGAGTCTTAGGAGGATGACTATAGGGACAATTGAGCAGACTTGTGCATTGTGTAGTGGAGCTAAGGATTCTACTGTCCTCCTCTTCTCTGAGTGCCCTTTCACACGTTGGATTTGGCATAAGGTTGTTGGAACCTCCATGCCAACTTGGGAGGACCTTTGGAAGCAACTAATGGATCGATCTAGAGATAGAGCACCTATGGCTGCAGTGTTGTGGGCATCATAGTTGGCCTACAACAAGCCAGTTTTTACCCATGATTCGTTTGTCTAGTGATGTTGTAAGGAGGACTTGCCTGTGAGTCGATTAATTTTCTTATTAATAAAGTTGGATGGATACCACCCTTGTGCCTCGTCGTTTCTTCCTTTCTAAAATAAAATAATAATAATAACAATCATAGTTAAAAATGTAGAATCTCTTAAGTAGATCATTACTTTGTGGCAATCTTAATCTCAAACGTCAGGAAGAAAAAAAAATCAATTCTTCAATGCTCGATAACAAAATGGTACCTGCATTTTAAAGTAATTTTCAGGAAAAACGATGAGGTTTCCTTATCCAAAATGATATCTCCATTTAGTAATATATATTTTGATGAAGCTACAGTTACGTGAAGTAAAGGCACGTCCTTTTCCAACTGATTAAGTACTTTCCCATTTTCTTCTTATGGTACGTACTCGGAAGGACCACAAAACTCTTTCTTTTTTTTTTCTCTTTTCCTTTGAACCATCTGGGGAACTTAAGAGACAACTTAATTAACTGAAGGACCACATAACTTGACCGAGCGGATTGGAGCGAACCTAAATTTTCTGAAAAAAGGGACCACATACCTAGTAATTTAGAAATCCAAGAGAAAACAGGCTTATTGTTAGATCGTGGGGTCAGTTACCATTGTATAAGCGAGTCTCAGATGTCTATGATATCGGGTTGCAGCAAATTCTTTTATTTCCTTTCTAATTAAACTGAAAATATTACGGAAAATAAGAAGTTATTGTTCCATATAAAAGACTTAATTAACGTATTTATGAAGGCAACCGGTGGTGATTAATCTTTAATAATTGTATTGATGACCTCAATGCCTTCATCTTTCGACGTACATACTTTAATCAGACTCTCCTCTCACATGCGATCCTCCTGGTTGAGCTGGCATTAAAGTGCTAGCTAATCCCCTCTCCACGCAAATAATTATTAACCTCTTGACGGATAAGTTTGGAATCTTTTCCTGTAGCAATAGCAACAGAAATTAATATATAGCTGGAGAAAATTGATAATATTGTGACAACTTGCACCTGTTTAGCTGTGGGATAACTAGTTATCCTAGTTTACCTCACTCATATTGAACTTCTTTGATGGGAGATACAAGCTCGACTCCCTAGACATTACCCCAAGAAGTATGAGGAAGCAAACACCTCACTTCTTCCTCTTGAGATGAGGGTTATTATCATAGTGGACCCACCCCAACTCCTTTCCCTTTCTCTGAACCCTAGCCACCCCCATGCACTAAAGGTGCCACCGGCCCCAGGGTAGCCTCCTTATAATGGCTGGGGACCCCTCCCCCCTCATGTTCAACTCTCCGCACACTCTCAACCTCCCATCCTTGAGTTTGAGTTGGTACTCTCCTCTACGAAGCATCTCTCGTTTGAATAGAGTTGGATTTGCCTCCATCATGAGACTCAACCGTCAAAAGTGCATTAGGAAGGTGGTCAGTATTGGTAGAACTTGCAGCTATTGATCTAGGTCTGGTGGGAGCTTGCATGGTCATCAAATCCAGGTTTGGTGCACTGCACGATCATTGGTTTCAATTCTACGGTTGTAGGTGTTTGATCTACAGTCATGGGTGTCAGATGTATGGTTATCAGTGTCTTATCTAAGGTCATGGACATTGATTTTGTGATCACTTGATCCAAAGATAGATTTGGGTGTTTGGTGGTCGCACGATCGATGGCTCAAATATCAGGTTATTGTGTCTGTCTTGTCGTCTTGTTCATCCGTACCTCGCTCCAATAGTTAGAGGTCCCCCTTAGTTGCAAGATGGGAGCTTCCATCCCCCTTCCTTCAGTGGTTCCTCTTCATTTCTCTCCTCTGCCTCTCCCTTGTTGCAAGAATGTTGCATTTGCTTCAACCATCAATCCATCGCTCTAGCGATCACTCTTCTATACCATGATAGACCTAACAAGTTGAGTTATATTTTCCATCGTTCTTTAGTCCATCCCACCACAACACAATATTTTAAAGAGTCCTCAAAATCTAGCTTCCATACACGTAGCCCCTCATCTTTCATTTCTTAAACATTTTACCTAACTTGAATGAGTAGTTCATCCCCTTTAAATTCTGAGAATGTTTATTTGGTTTTCAAGCCCTTCATAGACCATCATTAGAAAGCTAATAAAAATTCAAATTAGCCTAAATAGACTTGACAAAATTTCAAATCCTTACAACCTTGGGCTATGTTCACTCTGATATGTAGGGGCCTTGACAAGTCCTTCCCAAACGGTGGAGTGGAGATACATGTTACCTTCATTGATGACTACTAAAAGAAGGTCAAGATTTATGTGACTAAGCAATCTTGGAGAAGCAAACTTGCAAGAAGGTAAAGAAACTTCATATTGATAATGGGATGGAATTTTGCAAGAACGAGGGCCGATATTGTTAGTCATCACATGAATACGTACACCACGTACAGATGTGGGTACTAGCAAGTAGGTGGAGCTTGAAGTTGATCTAATCCAATCACATTATGATCATTTGTCTATCAAAGAAGAAGAAAATTAAGGAAGCTATTACAATAGAAGAAAATGATAATTTCATTGCATGTAGATGCGGCTGTAAAGTAATTAAGCTACCCCCTACGTATGCTAGAGTTGGCATTCATGCACACATTATTTATTATAGAGGAAAATTGTAATGAAGGTATGCCAAGTAGTTTTTCAAAAGTTGTTTCATAACAAAACTCTACAAGGTGGTTTGTTGCAATGAATGAAGAGATGGAATATCTTCATAAGAACAACATATGGGTCCTAGTGCCTCCTCCAAATGGACAAAAAGTCATCAACAACAAGTGGATTTTCACGAAGAAGGCATTTTAGGAGTTGCTGATGCAAGATACAAAGCAAGGCTAGTTGTTAAAGGTTTTAATTAATGCCTATAATAACATCTTCTCATATGTTGTGAAACACACCTCCATTCAAGTTTTGTTAGCCCTAGTTGTTGTATTGGTTTGGAGTTAGAGTAGCTAGAAGTGAAGATGGCTTTCTTGAATAAGATACTTGATGCATGAGGTTTTATCAAAAGCAAGTATGATGTTTGTGTCTAATTTAGACAATTAGATGTTGATTCCTTCACTTTTCTACCTATGTTGATTATATGTTGGTAGAAACTAGAGACAAATTTAAGGTGAATAGATCAAACACTCCAGGAAAAGAATTTAAGATTAAGGACCTAGGTGCTATAATGAAGTTCCTTGGCATGGATATACATAGAGATTGAAAGATCAAGAGATAGCACTAAGGTAGAGGAGGTATTTGGAGAAAGTACTGATGTGCTTTAACATGTCAAATGCCAAAGTTGAGAAGGTTCCATTTGACTCATTTCAACTTATTGGCAGAGTTATATCCACAAACAAAGCATGAGCATGAGTATACAAGTTCCTTACTCCAATGTAGTCAAAAGCCTCATATATGCCATGATTCACTATCTTTCAGACATTGACTAGGAAGTTAATGCCATGAGTAGATATATGCCAAATCTCAGCAAGAGGCATTGTCTAGCTATGAACTATATTATGAGATATCTACGATGCACTATCTACTCCTTTATTAGGGTTTAGAAGGATTAAGGATGGCTTTGTTGGTTTTTGTTGATGCTAACTATGCAAAAGAATGTGATAAAAGATGATCCATGACAGGAAATGTACATGCAGTCAATTGGAAAGCAATGCATCAGCATATCGTGGCACTATATATTGTAGAGGTAGGATATACACCCATAACGAAGGGGATAAAAAATGCAACGTGGCCAAGAAGGTTATTTGCAGAGCTTAGTGCTAGTTAGAAAATGTTGTTATTCAGGATGATAGCCAAAGTACCATTCATTTGTCAAATGACCCTATGCATCATGGAAAGACAAAGCATATTGATGTCAGGCATCACTTCATCCATGAGGTCACTGAATAAGATAGCATTTAAATGAAGCTCACTATAGTTGATAATCTAAGAAATATGATGACAAAGCAATTACCATTGACCAAGTTCAAGGTCTGTGTGAACCTGGTCAAGCTGCACAGCACTTGAGAAGGTTGGATGGCATAGAGATGAAGATCGATATGTGATGAGGGGCAAAAAGTATCCTCAAAATTAAAACTTCGCATAAAGCCCAACAAATCCATTTCTCCAATGACTCGGTGAATTTAGCTACCCAACTATCCAAAATCCAGGCAAATCCAGGTGGACCCAACTCGCCAGAGGATCCAGTTGATTGGAGTTGAAGAGGCAGCAACAACATTCACGTCAGCGCTAACGCTTTGCACTTTAAAGGCTATTTATAGCCAAGTAATGGACGAGCTAGGGAGTCTACAAAGTCCATTATGAAATGAAAAGTTGTTGCAATATTTTTTTTATTATAAATATAGAAGATAATCTTTAGAGGGGGGCTTCACATATTTTCTGAGAAAGAGAACAAGGAGTGATTGTACTACCAACCAACATAGTAGAATCTTGGGAGCATTGCCTTCCCCCCAGACGAACACTCTTCAGGTGGAATTGGGTCACCAATTTCTTGTGCCTCTATCTTTATGGTTGCTTGTGATATTCATTGATTCGAGTCCCCTATCGATCAAGGCCTCAATCAATTGGCGTACTTTGTGAGAAACGACTATTGTTTGATATCGTTTCCTTAATCTGAATCAAAGAATGACTCCCACCACTTGAAATTCCTCTCACGCTAACCCTGAGAAGGTTGCCCTGATAGAGTCTAGTGTTTCAATATCAAAGGAACGCCATCTTCATGCTGGACCTAGCAAGGAGAAGCCCGCATAGCCTACCTAGCAACCTGAACCTTCTTATCTTGAGAATCCTCAGCGGGACTCTCTTCTCGAGATGCAGGCGAGGGAAGAAGAGTACGAAGCCAAGCCGGTAGCACTGAAGGCTGAACAACACTTGATTGCCAATCAACTCCTTGAAATCAAGCTGATCAAGGAAAATCGTAAGATTCAACTAGAGCATCCCCAAAACTCTAGTCCTACCAACGACCAACTGAAGTGGCGTCGTATGGTAGAAGAGGAGAACGCTTGCCTGCATGAACAACTCGAGAAGCTAAAATGTGAGCTTAGTAGTCAAAAAGGAGAAGTTCCTCCTAGCATGCCTAAAGCTCCCCGTCTGCCTTCATCAGCGGAGCAGCCTAGGGCTCACCCCATGGTGACCAATAGAGGGGTCTCGCTACCCAAGATAGTTCGTCAGGTCACCTGGGCAATGAGAGGCATATGCCCACGAGCATATGTCACTACCTACCCCTTCACCGAGGAGGTAATGAGGACACCTCTACTGAAGAAATTCAAGTAGCCCATTGTTCGACGCGTAATTCACATTTTAAAAGTTAATTAGTTATAGTATAGTGTAAAAACACGTCGACAAATAATTTTATAAAACTCCGATGAGTACCGGTCATTTGTAGGGAGGCAATCTTGATTTTTGTAAGAGCTTTCCAATAAAACTTGCTCTAACCAGATATTTATATATGTATATACGTATAGGAATCAGATGTATAATTAGGCATTTAGAAGATCATAATTTTAATTTTAGTTAAACAGAGTTTTTACAATAGAGAATGCTACTAGAATTAAGTAGAGAGATAGAGAGAGAAGAAAGTTGTAGAGAAACGACACCGCTTGTGGGATGCTTGTGTGAGATGCAGCAGCACCTCAGATCCAGAGCACCGGGACGAAGGTTGGAGCGGAGTTGCAGAGGGACGGAGAGTTGCAGAGAAGGTGGAAGATGTCTGGAGTTGATGGAAGAGAGAGAGATGCTTCAACTAGGGGGGCCTTGGGCCTTCTTTTATAGCATTTGTGGAGGGCAAAAATGGTATTTTAGCCCTTCATCTCATGTAACAACTTCTGTTTGATTAGATTCGTTGATCAAGAGATCAACAGATCAGATCTGGCCTCAAAAAACCTTCAAATTCGCCTCCATCATGTGGATTTAATCCCTGGTTGACATGTGGCACCTGCTGCTCCCTTGGACCACAATCGCAGGGCCCTGTTTCCTCCTCGCGCGTCCGCTGCAACAAGCTCTCTCCGTGTGTGCACCTGCAAGGCCCTTTTCAGCCCTTGATCCTCAGCCGTTCGATCGTGAGATCGGATAGCTCGAGCGCACTTGCCTCCCCTTCTTGATCTCGCAAAATGTGTGGGATCGCGTGTCCGCCCATGGCACGCTCTAATTACGCCATGTGCTCACGCCTCCGCCCTCCAATTGAGCAATTGCCCCCGCTCCCCCGCTTGCGCCTGCACCCAACGTCGCTTCAATTTTGCACAGTGCACGGCTTGAACGCGAGTCACGCGCTTCCGCTCGCGTACGTTAGCCAATGCATTGCACGAATGTTCTAATATACACGCTTGTTTGTTTCTATTTATGCTTATCCAGTCTAGGCGGGCGACGTGGCAAGCTCATGGCCATTGGATGAGGATCCAACTGCCTACAGCGTGCGGTGCAGCCTTCCTAGATGGGACGGTGGTGAGGGAGCGACTGTGATGGTGCCACGTGGTGCCATCATGGCCATCCATCTTCTTTTCCATGTATCTGGTGATGTAGACCTCCGATCGAGTTGATTTTTGTGCCGTTGGACTGCAATCGCCGATCCGGATTCATCCATGCGGTTAGATTCTTCATATGAGGCTTGGATATTTATCCTTTGGCTTTATGATCTCCATTCTTTTATGGACTGCACAAGGTGCCCTGGTTGTCTGATCGAGACAATTTTGGAAGTGTTGGACTCTCGTCGTCTTTCTGATCAGATCTATTTGGTCTGATCTGACATTCGCGGCTTCAAATCATCTACGATTAAAATCATCCCTCTTTTAGGTCATAAAATGACGATATTATCTATATGACTAATAAACTAGTTATTGTGCAAATTACGATACCTATGAATGCAGTAACCTAAGTTATGCTAGGATCTAGATTAATTCAGGTGATTTAGGTTGCATGATTGCTGTGCAATCACACCCCCATGCCTAAATCTTGCTAGTCCCTAGCAAATGCATGACTAAGTGTAAAGTGGTCCTACATGAGTAATTTTTATCAAGAGTTTAACTAGAGGTTTATGTCTTTTGTTTTCATCCGAAGCTTTAGTAACCCATATAATTGTGATTGTGTTTTGTTGTAGCCTATTTCGCAAGGCGAGATCGATTTTAAAATAATTACATTGCAGTATAGTCGAAATTTCTTCGAAAACAAATATAATTTTTTATTACTCGAAAGAGTTCCAAGGTCGAACACAGGGAGCTATATGGGATTTACAAATCAAGATCACAATTTATAATTAAAAGAGATTGCAATAGTATCAGTAGCAATGTGCAAAAATATGGGAGTAAAATGGTGATTTAGATCACCAAATACTCCTACAATATCACCAAAGAACTCAATGTAAATGTATATGCAATGAGAGCTAATAATCTATCGTCGACTTAAAGTTGTCTGATTCTTCCTATCTTTTCTTCTTCTTTCTCTGCCTTTGCTTTCCCTGAGTCTTCCTTCTTCTTCTTCTTCTCCTCTTTCTCTGGCCTTAGCCTTTCTCTGCTTTCTTTAATTCATCCTTTATTCTTCTTCATCTACAGCATCTTCTCCTTTCTTCTTCTTATTCTTCTTTCTCTGCGATTCTTCTCTTCCTCTCTTCTTCTTCTCTTCAGGCCGACACATCTTCAAAATTTGGCTAAGTGTCGGCCGAAGATCACTACAACAAAACCCTCCCCCTACTCGCGTGCCACTCCTCTCTTCTTCTCTCTTAGGATCCGCTCTCCCAGAGCCACAGGTATCCCGATTATCGGGTCGGGTGCATACTCGGGTCTAGGCTCACTGGCGTGTAGTGGTGAGCAAGGAGTGCATGTCAGGTCGGGTTAGGCCAGGTCCGTAGAGGTAGTGTCATGGACGAGACCGGGTGAAGGTGAGAGAGACCTCACCCCATGGTAACTGAGGCGAAAAACTGGTGGCACAAAATCAACTTATGCAGGCACGCTGCTTCAAAACTTTTCAAGGTGGGACTATTTACGCCCCTCCTTTCTCGCGTGCCTGTAGCAGGAAATGTCCTTCCAATTGCAACTGTTGCCGAGGCTTGCGACTCCAATTGAAGACTTGGGACCGTGCGTGAGACTCTTCCACGTAGCCTGGGACTTCAACCTGGAACAGTAGCACCTGGGGCAGCTTCAAGCAAGCTTCGAGCTTGCTCGCCAATGGCAGACAAGGCATAGAACCTGAAATCAGTAGAATGGCCTCTCGGCCACGTTAGAGCATTCAGGGAGCATCGTCGGAGCATGGCGAATGTGATCGGGGTGGTGGTGTGGTGTAACAATGGCCATGAGTGCGTGCTTAGGGCAGACTGTGTGCATGTGGGTGGGTGTGTTTAGGGGTGCTTGTGAGTGAATGTATGGGTGAATGAGGAGAGGGGAAATGCTCAGTGAGGTGTGACGAAGGTCTTGGGCTTGTCGGTAAGGGTTTTGGTGGCCTGTGGAAGTGGGATGGCTTCGCCGGAGGGGGTGGCTGAAGATGGAGGAGATGGAGGTGCGAAGGGGCGTCAGTGGTCAGATTTGGAAGATAAAGAGTGGAGAAGGAAGTAGAAGGTATAGGGGACTTAGCTAGGAGGTCAACAGACAAAGGGGGGCAGTGAGGGCGTCGGGTCTAGTGTGGCCAACACCGGAGACGAAGGCGACTGCAATGAGGTGGGAACGGTGAGGATGAAGAGGAACGAGCGTCTGCTGGTACGGCGAGATGCAGAGAAGAACAAGGAGGATGAATTCACTGTAGGTATGGTGGTCAGACAACAAGAAAGGGTAGAGGGGATTGTCGGACGTCGAGGGGCCTTCGGCAGTGAGAGGAAGAGATGAATTAAGGGGAATCACGGCTAAATTCGAGCGTGAGGAGTTCAATGTGATCTGGGCTTCTTTAAATAAGGATATGAGGGGCGGTTAGGGCTTAGGAAGCAAGCTTCCCAAGCTTCGAAGGTCACCGGACTTAGGATCTATTAAGATACCCAAATCTCTCATGCGTTCGCATGAGAGATTAAGAGAGAATCAGAGCTCATCAATGGGTTCATACTGGAGACAATTTCTCAGAGAATCTCCCTTCCAATTTTGGAAGAGATTCTCCAAGCAATCAAGGAGATATTCCCTGTCAAAGGTTGCTGGAGTAGGTTTCCTCTACAATAATGGTGGAGGGACCTAAATGTGAAGATGCCAAAGAAGTTAGGGGGCTAAATGCAAGGGTTTTTGAAAGTTAGGGGTAGAAATGTAATTAGATAGTACCTTTTTACAAACTAGGTCAAGACAAGTTTCCCTTAGGTCCAAATTTTGTTACAAACCTAATTTGAACCTAAGGAATCTAATGGTGAAGTTGGATTTTGGTTTTGACCATGTTTGACTAGATAATTTATGCAAAAGTGCAAATTAGGGCAAATATCTATCTAAGACTCCATTTTAGGTCAAGATGGGTTCTGATGGCCAAATTGAAGGTACTAAACCCTAGAGAATATTTTTCTATGATTTTTAGAGAGTTTAAGTGAATTTTATTCTGATCAGAACCTTGGTTAATTAAGTGGGTCAATTTTTAGGGTTTCAAAAGTTATTTAATTCTCAGAACACAAACCCTTTTCTGTCTAATCTAACCCACTTGTTATCTTATTAAGACCATTTGACCTTTATTCAGCCCTTGAGAAAACTCGTGGTTGTATTGCATTCATGATAAGCTGGTAAAATTACAGTTTTAGCCCTAGTTTCTTGTGTTTCTCTCAGAAAGGTTATGCAATGTATTATGACCTTCAGTTCGTTATGTAGGAGCATTTATTGACTTCATTGGGTCAAAATGAGCTAGTTAGGACTCATGATGGTGTTCCCATCATATTCCCATGCCTATGTTTTGCTAGTCCCTTAGCAAAATTTCAAGGTATTAGTTTTAATTCTAGACCATGAAATCTTTTGATACTTAAAACTTTGATGCGTGCTTCCTTTTTAGATTAGGTTAGAATGCCAATAGTAGGCCTAGAGGTACTCAAGTACCAACAAAGATCCGGACCTGACCAGCTCTAGCCTCAGTCTGCCGCGAAGGTTTCTAAGGCCCATAGTAACTATCCTAAGGTTTGTTGAACTCTGCGGTTAAAGCACCCATGCTAGTAACATGTTTTAGCCTTGGTTCAGTTTGCAGTGTGTTTTTGTCAGAGAGAGACAGAGGAATTTTTCTTTGTTTTTGGAAAATTTTCTATCTCTTTTCTTTTTATTTCTAGCTTCGAATTGGCTTCACAACACGGTCTGTATCGGATTCCTAGTCCCCATCATCAATCCTCGAAGGGTCCCATGGCAACCCTTAGAACCCTGGCTTTTGAGATTTCAAGATAATTCCACCCATGGCATTCTGTAGCTATATCCAAACCTTGCCAATTGACATTTCGGGATATACCGCCCATGGCATCTAAAACAGCACAGGGTGCTTACATGCCCCTGATAGGATATGTAGATGTTGAATGTTGGATGACTACGCTATCGAAATTAGTTTTGAAAACTTGTCGTTGTATTTCGAGTAGCGAAGAAAATCGTTCAACAAATAAAATTTATACCGAAAAATCTGTAAAGAAATCCTGGTTCAACACAGGGAGGCTAGGTCGATCAAAATTCGTAATTATATTTTTGTGTTTTTGTTTAAAGGGTGGAATAATCACAATGGAATGGAATCAATATAGACAATAAGAGAGAGAGAGAACATTCACTTGATATTGCAAAATGATTTTACAACTAAGAAAGTGAGAAATGATTACACTAGAAAGCGGGAAATTATTACAACTAGAAATCAGTAAAATTCTACTCTAGAAAGTAGTAAAAAGAATGGGAGAGAGAAGTTATCCTCCTCGACGATCGCTTGGAGGACGAGCCAGACGGGTCAACGCCTGGAAGACGAGGAATGGAGCGGGACGAAGGAGGACCAAGCAGGAGGAATGGGAACAAGGTAGCACGCTGTCGTCATCATGGGATCCGCTTCCGGATTGAGGGCGAAAACTTGGTTTTAGCTCTTGAGGAGCATCCCGAGTGTGGGACAAGCTTCTCTTAAGCTTTGGAGAGGGAGAGAGGAGAAGGAAGGGATGATAATTTCGTAGGGTAGGGGACTCCTTTTATAGTTGCAAGGATTAGGGGCAATTTGGTCATTACAAATTCAAAATATTAAATGAGGGGCCTTTAGTGACGGAATTAAGCATCACAAAAGCTTAGATCGTAGGCGACGTGCACTCGCACCTACCGTCTGCTCCTCTCCCGTGCCACACTCAGCTGCCCACGTTAGTTGATCTTCAGCAGTCCGATCGTAAGATTGGAAGGCTTAAAAATTGCTAACCGCCAATGCTTCTTCGCTTGCGAATGCATGCATGGCGCATCTAATCGCGCGTACATGAATCACGACCTCTGAGTGCGCCATGTCTCTGCTCTTGCCGCCGCTCATCTTTGATCCAACGGCCCAATTTGAGTAGTCCCTTGCATTTGTGCTAGATTGAGGCGTGTAGGGGCTCGACCCCGTGCCTCTTCTTCGCGTTTGAGCTCTCACCCACTGTGCTAAGCCTGGTGATGGTTGCGATTTTGACAAAGGCTCAAGCATGCTTGGCTGTTGATCAAGATCCAATGGCTAAGA
Organism: Thalassia testudinum; assembly: GCA_037157565.1. Lineage (NCBI taxonomy): Eukaryota > Viridiplantae > Streptophyta > Magnoliopsida > Alismatales > Hydrocharitaceae > Thalassia > Thalassia testudinum. Next base: position 149,822,390 of record JAZHRO010000063.1, on the reverse strand, counting down.
GTGCTTGAGCGTTGAATTTTCATTAGCGTGCGGGTCCTTAATGCAATCTCGACCGTTGGTTTTGAGATCCAATGGTTGAGATTAATCATGTGATTGAAGAAGGCGTTGTGTAGCACTTCTTTGGCCGGTTGGGCTGCTTGGATGCGTCACATGGCACCATGTTGGCTGTCCATCTTCTATGTGTTGTAGATGGTGTCACGGGTGTCAGATTGGATCGATTTTCACTCCATTAGGCTGCGATCGTCGATTCGAACCCATCCATGCGGTCGAATTTGTAGTCTGAAGTGTGGATTAACACCATCTTGGCCCTTGATCTTCAGGGTTCCTCGATCTCTATCTGGTGCTACGGATGTCCGATTAGGGCGATCTTAGAGTCGTTGAACTTTAATCGTCGTCCTGATCAGATCCGTACTTTTGGATCTTCGATCCGAGGCTCTGATTAAAAAGTTACCCTATCCTTGACCATAAAAAAGAGATAATTATTATACAATTTATACAACTTGATCTAAATGCATGATTATGCATGTTATGCAATATTTACAATGTCTAATGCTAATGTGACACTAAGAACATGCATTAATAGACATTTTAAGTTAATCAGATGCATGCACATCACACCGCCATGCCCATCTTTTGCTAGTCCCTAGCAAAAACTACATGCTATTTATAAAAGAATTAGGTTGGATTACTTGGGCACAAATCATTTTCAACATTAAGAAATTTTTACTTAGGACCTGAACTTTCAAAGACACAACAGCGCCCAGGTATCTGCCAAAATGCAGACCGCCTCAAGCCCTCGCCTTATTCAAAGAAAAATCTCTTTTTCCCTTTTTCTTCTTTTCTAATTTTTTTGGATTTTTGATTTTAGGGTTATAGAGTGGCTTTCTACGACCACTCAACCCACCCAAGATTTGATGAGAACCCTATGTTCTAAGCATCTTATTGTGAATGTGATAGACTCGTTGATCGGCAATCAGAACGGACTTCGGGCTTCTACGCCGTAGGTGACCTTAAAAAGAGAGTTCTGCCTAAAAATATATCTTTACAACCGGTAGCTTTCTCCCTACTTTTATTTTTATTGGGTCAACACAAGGGTGAGTCCAGTGTATATCTCCTCGGCTTATTCTACTTCTCCGCTTTTTACTAAGTGCTTTTGGAATTTTTAGTGCATTTCTTGAGCTGGGTTCTGGACAACCGGTCGATGAGCTGTTACCACCGACAACTTGCCAGCCATACTCGTGCAGCGAAGTGTGGCTTATTTCTTTTTCTTTCTTTTCTTCTTTTTTTCTTTTTCTTTTTCTTTTCTTTTTCACTTTCTTTTTCTTTTTAAGTAGGTGGCTTCCCTAGTCTAAGATTTACCTAAAGGTAGCAAGAAGAGAGTGGTCTAGTGACTGGGCTTTGGACAACCTACCTATGGGATGTTATCCACAATAACTTGCCAGCCATATCCCCCTAGAAGGTTCATTAGCCACCCAATTTTCGTTAAAACTCCCAAACAATGAGTCAGTGACGAAATAGTGTGTAGATGCTTAGACTTAAAGTTCCCTCAAATCAGAGGGTAGGTTGATAAGTCGTGTACTTATCACCCAGACTTATTTAATCAAATTAAAATAGAATTCAGTATGGCGAGGACTTGATAACAAATCCACATTTTAGTGGATACCCAGGCTGATTAAGCCCAAAGACCTGAAGGGTCTTAGTGTTTAGATCTTACTATAATATTTCCTAAAATTGAAAGGTCCTAATGTCCAAGTATTCCTTCCTAATTGAATTTATATATATATATATATATATATAAATAAAAGAAAATAAAATGAATCTCTGGAGCTAATGAAGTAATTCAGAGATGAATATCCACCCCCCCATGCCTATCTAATGAAATTTCCTCATTGTATTAAAAAGACATGAAATAGAGTAGAGTAGAGTAGAAAGCACCTGAATTGCGTAAATAACGGGTTCGCTCCGAGATAAATAGAAACTTTATAAGTGCTGAATTTAGTTCCTTCAGCTAGTCACACTATACAAAGAAGAGAAATAAAGAATTCACAGGTGCAAGTTAGAATCAGAATAAAATGATGCAACCTAAGACCTGCCAGCAGATGTCCACAGATGTGGACAAGATTGTGATGCAGACCCATACCCCATGGTCGAGAATATCTAAGGTTCTAGATAAAAATTACCCAAACCTAAAATCAGTATGCAAGCGAGGTTGGGCCTGAGATTTATGAGAAAACCAAAAAGTCAAGTTACAGAGAAATCAAGCTCAAAAGGATAATCAATGAATGTGTGCTTGGGTTGGTCATCCTTAGAACAAATGTTGTAAGGGTCCTAGTTTGATGATTTCAGCTTAATTGGAACCCTTAGACTCGATCTTCTACTTCCTCTGGAGTTTGCTTCCCAAATCAAAATTTCCCAGCTTCTATCCTCCTCATTTAGAATGTCAAATTCTAGGACCTCTTGCATATTAATTACCCCATCTGAAATTTCCAAGTCTAAAAGATGTGACTGAATTAGAATTGACTCGGGTCTAATTATCTCAAAAATAGAATCGCCAGTAAGCTTAATGGGGTGTAATTGACAATCGAGACATTTAATTGAATCCTTCAGAAAATGCTATTCTGAATCCGTCATGTGAGCCCTAATAAGATCAGTTTCCTCAGTTATTGGGCCATCATATGATCTATCGGATTCCTCAGGCCCAATTGTCTCACAGAAACTGTGTTCTGTAAATTCACGTGAGACTTTGCAACTTGATTCTTCACCCTCAGACTCAAAGAAATCCAAATCTGTATTGATGTACGTCCCAAAATCATCCATTACTTTCTAGTCCATGGAGACATACGTTTCCTCGTACCCTGGCTCAGGGATTTCAGGTGAAGAAATCAGATCATCCTTAATTGGTTACTCTAAATCAATCTGGTCAGCCTCGTAACACGTGTCCCCCCAATAGGTATCTGAGTGGGTTCTGACATTGGCTCTCTTGAAGGGGGTTCATCCTAGGAATCATCCCAAGATTGAACTAAAGTAACCACAAATCTCATTCTCAGTTTCGATAACTTCCCAAGTAGAAACTTACCTGGGTTCTTATCCTTAACATCCTTGAGCCAATCCAATAGATACTTATTCATATCATCAATCATTTCAATCAGGGGCTCCAATTCTTCAATACAAGGTATGGGCTGAACTACTAAAGATTGTATAGTATTCCTCAAATTAGCCAAAACCTTATCTTGAACCTGGTTAACCTGAACCAAATGACTTGGTTCAGGGTTGGGCAGGTTTGGGATCAATGCAGAGGAGTTAACGAATTGAGATTCGTGATACCCTTCCTGATAATAGGTCATTTCGGGTTGTTCATAAGGTGATGATGACCTAAAGGCAGTGTATTCAGGGAATGGGTAAGGATCAGTGTATCCTCGATTATATATCGTATTAGGTTGTTCATGAAAGGGTGGCGATCTATAATCGATGTGGCTCAAAGAAGGATAGAAATCACAATTATGGTGTTCAAGGTTTGACCTCGAATACGGAGGTTCGGAACTGTATCCGCAATCTGAGTTATCCCAACTAACAGATGGTTGATTACAGTACGAGTCAGGATAATCATCATGTTGAGGATAAGTCATAACTAGAGGAAAAGAGTTGGAATGCATATGAAATGTGGAAAGATTCATGAAAGAAGGGAGAAAGAAAGGTGCCTTGCAATACAAATAATCAAACATGTCCTTAAGTGGGCTAGCCTAAAGACCTACAGACTCTCAGAACCTGTCTTGAGATAAAGAAATGATTTGATCTACTTCTATCTGTTCAATCCAACTAGTTAGAGGGAGGGACTGGGGAGAAGGTTCTTCCTTTGGCTTGCACCTCCGATTCCTAGTGTACTCCCCAGCCACGATCGTTTGATTCTACTCTCCTAGCTAGACATCATATTGAATAGTAGAAACAGACTAATCAAAAATAATCTCGTTCTGGGCTCTGAAGAGCGAGTCCAATCCTTAAGGCCAATGTCTACTCTATTTTATTTAGGGTTAGGTTTGAATGTGCTTTGGAATGTGATGGGCCCTTTATCTAGGTTGTGCCCTTAATAATTGATTGATGTGTGTGTTCGTGCACAACCAGTGGTTTTCAAGCAAGGTTATTTTTGATGCGGTGATTTTTAGGGTTCAAATCTTTCTTAGTAGCTTTTAGGATTCAACTTTAGGTATTTTCAAACAAGTTTTGTTGGCACACCAGGTTTTGAAAGCACAGGTGTAGATGGTTTCCTTTGAAGCTTAAAAGAATGTGGAGTGTCTGGTAAATCCCTAAGAGTTGAACCTATGTGGCAGCTACTTAATGAGTTGATTTTAGTTGAAGTGGTGTGGTCCAATCAACTCAAATAATCGACCTGTTGCACCACTTAATTAGGCACACAAGTGATTACCTAATCTGATTTCTACTCGATTATGTGTTTAGGTGTATGTACCGGTTCTAAAGATCGATTTACCGATTGAGTTTGAAAATCAGATAAGGTTGTGTACCTCTGTGAGATTTTTTTATAATTTTCTTTTTAAATGAAGAGGGTAAGGCGGGTGTTGGTGTCAAACAAACAATCAAAACTAACCTTAGGGTTTATAAGAACACCTAGGTTGATTTATGTTTATGTTATTATGTCTTGGAATGAAATCTAATGGGTGGGAGGTGGGCGTAAACTTAGAGAACCTTCAACACTTTGCTCTAATCTACCTCTTTTGCTCGTCTCAAAAGAGTACCTGCAATCACAATAAGAAAGGAGAGAAGTGAGGTAAACGATTTGTAAGTCAGAAAACGCGAAGAATCAAAGAGCGTCGCCTCCCGGCAACGGCGCCAAAATGTTGAATGTTGGATGACTACGCTATCGGAATTGGTTTTGAAAACCTGTCGTTGTAGTTCGAGTAGCGAAGAAATCCGTTCAACAAATAAAATTTATACCGAAAAATCTGTAAAGAAATCTCGGGTCGAACACAGGGAGGCTACATCGATCAAAATTCGTAATTATATTTTTGTGTTTCTGTTTAAAGGGTGGAATAATCACAATGGAATGGAATTAATATAGGTAATAAGAAAGAGAGAGAGAGAACATTCACTTGATATTACAAAATATTTTTACAACTAAGTGAGAAATGATTACACTAGAAAGCGAGAAATTATTACAACTGGAAAGTAGAAAAATTCTACTCTAGAAAGTAGTAAAAAGAATGGGAGAGAGAAGTTGTCCTCCTCGACGATCAATTGGAGGACGAGTCGGACAGGACAATGCCTGGAAGATGAGGAACGGAGCGGGAGGAAGGAGGACGAAGCAGGAGGAACGAGAATGAGGCAGCACGTCATCGTCGTCGCGGGATTCGCTTCCAGAACGGAGGTGAAAACTTGGCTGTAGCTCTTGAGGAGCATCTCGGGTGTGGGACAAGCTTCTCTTAAGCTTTGGAGAGGGAGAGAGGAGAAGGAAGGGATGATAATTTTGTAGGGTAGGGGACTCCTTTTATAGTTGCAAGGATTAAGGTTAATTTGGTCATTACAAATTCAAAATATTAAATGAGGGGCCTTTAGTGACGGAATTAGGCATCACTAAAGCCCAGATTGTAGGCGATGTGCACTCGTGCTTGCCGTCTGCTCCTCTCCCACGCCGCACTCAGCTGCCCACGTTGGTCGATCTTACAATCGGACGGCTTAAAAATCGCTAACCGCCAACGCTTCTTCGCTTGCGAATGCATGCATGGTGCATCCAATCGCGCATACATGAATCGTAACCTCTGAGCATGCCAGGTCTCTGCTCTTGCCGCCACTCATCCTTGAACCAATGGCCCAATTCGAGCCATCCCTTGCATTTGAGCTAGATCGAGGCGTGCAGGGGCTCGACTCCATGCCTCTTCTTCACATTTGAGCTTTCACCCGTTGCGCTAAGCCTAGTGGATGGTCGCAGTTTTGACAAAGGCTCAAGCGTGCTCGGCCGTTGGATGAAGATCCAATGGTTGAGAGTGCTTGAGTGTTGAATCTTCATCAGCATGCCGGTCCTTCTTAATGCAATCTCGGCTGTTGGATTTGAGATCCAATGGTTGAGATTAATCATGCGATTGAAGAAGGCATCGTGCAGCACTCCTTTGGCTGGTTGAGCAACTTGGATGGCGCCACGTGGTGCCATCTTGGCCGTCCATCTTCTATGTGTTGTAGATGGTGCCACGGGTGTCGGATTGGATCGATTTTCAGGCTGTTAGGCTGCGATCGTTGATTTGAACTCATCCATGCGGTTGGATTTGTAGTCTCGGGTGTGGATTAACACCATCTTGGCCCTTGATCTTCAGGGTTCCTTGATCTCTATCTAGTGCTACGGATGTCCGATTAGGGCGATCTTAGAATCATTGAACCCTAATCATCGCCCTGATTAGATCCGTATGATTGGATCTTTGATCTGAGGCCCCGATTAAAAAGTCACCCTATCCCTGTCCATAAAAAGGAGACAATTACTATACAATTTATACAACTTGATCTAAATGCATGATTATGCATGTTAAGCAATATTTAAAATTTATAATGCTAATGTGACACTAAGAACATGCATTAATAGATATTTTAGGTTAATCAAATATATGCACATCAATAGATATCCTAGGAGACAAGCACCGAGGAGACGATATGTTATTGCGCATCTTCGAGGGTAATTTCTCGCTTCTCCGTGCCGGGAACTCATCTAAATCAACTTGTGTTGATCAACCGCTCCTAATCTAGGTGACTTTTTCAGAACAATTTAAACGATTCGCGTGATTTTGACACTTAAGCACATTGAACCAGACTATGTGTGGATTGGGGTGCTTAGGTTACCGAGTCCTACAAACCAGAGGTTAGTTAATGAGGCCGAATACTCCATAAGCCTTAGACCTAATACTTAAGCTTCGCATTTTCCCCAACCTCCTGAGGACTATCTAGATCTTAGCAGGTACTTGAATTTTTAAGCCTATGACCATAGCCCAAAAGGCCTAAAATTAGCGTTCCTACTAATCTTTTCTTTATTTTATTAGCACTATTTGCTTTTCATTTTCTTTCTCTTGATATGGTTTAGAACTAAGTCAATTCCTTAATTTCTTACTAATAACTGCTTCTTTTTCTTTTCTTTTCAACTTGTGCTCCTTCTTGACATTTTTATCTCCTCCCCTTTTTTTCCTCAAAATTTGATATGTCATCAAAATTTCCTCTCCTCTCATTTTTTGTTCTTTTTCAATTTTTTTTTTGATATTTTTGGGATATGTGATTTTTTTGATGAAACCCTTTCTTGTGAAGTGATTTTCATGGTATTTTGCACTTTAATACCCCCCATGGCTACAATTTGCAATGTCCTCATTGTAAATTAGGTGGGTTCAAATTCAGCTTAGATCATTCATTAGAACAGGTTTTGGGTGAGTGAATGGGTCGAGATGACTGTTGCAGACGATTTCAAGCTCCGGTACGGGTAACAGAGGTGGAGTCGGTTGTTCTAATGGATGAAACCTAAAGTGCAATATGAGTTCAGCATAGGAATGCCAAGAAAGGTTTTGGGTTTTTCAAAAATGACGGGTTGCCTCCCGTTAAGCGCTAAGTTTAATGCCATCGGCCGGGCGCAGTGAGCTCAGGGAGAATGGAGGGTAAAAGATGTCTCAGCCAAATTCGTATCAGTAAGTTCAATGAACGGTTTGAGTCTCTGATCATTCATGACAAAAGGTTCTGAATCGTGACTGAGTTGACTGATTTTGATTGCTCCATTTCCAAAGATTCGTCGGACAAGGTAAGGTCCGATCCATTTTGATCTGAGTTTTCCTGGGAATAGTTTGAGTTTGGCATTAAAGGGTAAGACTTTTTGACCAGGGCAAAAGATCTTTCTGGATATGTGCTTGTCATGAAAGGCTTTAACTCGCTCTTTGTAAATTCGCGAGTTCTCATACGTGTTGTGGCGTATTTCATTGACCTCGCTCATTTGAAGCTTTTTGTGGGTTCATACCTTAGAAAGATCGAGATTGCAGTTCCATACTACCCAATAGGCTTTGTGCTCCAATTCGACAGGGAGGTGACATGCCTTCCCGTACACTAATCTGAAGGGAGATATACCTAATTGGGTTTTGTGGGCGGTCCTATAAGCCCACAAAGCTTCCGGAAGTCGGGATGACCAGTCTTTCCTGTCAGGTCGGACAGTGACCTGGAGGATTTTCTTGATCTCCCAATTTGATAGCTCAGCTAGACCGTTGGTTTGGGGATGATAAGGAGTAGAGATTCGGTGCGACACCCCATTTTTGGTCATAAGTGACCTAAACTGAGCATTAGTGAAGTGGGTCCCTCCATCAAAGATTATAGCACGTGGAATCCTGAACTGAGAAAAGATGGTCTGATGATTGAATTTGATTACCACCTTATGATCATTGGTTCGAGTCGGAATGGCTTCAATCCACTTGGACACATAGTCAATAGCAAGCAGAATGTACTCGAAGTCGTCTGAAATAAGAAAGGGTCCCATAAAATCAATCCCCTAGACATCGAAAATTTCACAAACGAGAATCAGCTGTAAGGGCATCATATCACGGTGGCTCATGTTGCCTAAGGTTTGGCAATGAGTGCATGCCTTACAGTGAATGTATGCGTCTTTAAAAATTGTGGGCCAATAGAAGCCGCACTGGAGGACTTTTGCTGCAGTTTTATGACCAAAGAAGTGTCCACACATCCTGGTCATGGCAGAAGGACGAGATGTCCTGAATTTTTGCTTCTGGGACACACCGTCGAATGATTTGATTAGCACCGATGCAAAAAAGATACGGGTCTTCCCAGAAGTAGTACTTGGCATTGAAAAGCAATGTCTTTCTTGGCCTTCGGCCAATCAGACGGAATCTGATGTGATGCCAGGTAGTTTACTAGATCAGCAAACCATGGAAGGCCCGTACTGATAGTCAAGCGGTGCTCATTAGGAGAATGTTCCGTAATGGGTCCAGAAGGGTCGATAATGTCAGAAGGAAGGTGGGACAAGTGACCAGCTACCACATTCTATTTTCCCTCCTTGTCGCAAATCTCAAGGTCAAACTCTTACAACAGCAAGATCCAGTGGATTAGTCGAGGTTTCGCATCCTTCTTCGCAAAGAGATGCCTCACAACTGTGTGATAAGAGTAAATGATAACACGGGAACACAGAAGATATGATCTAAACTTTTCTAAGGCAAATACTACAGCTAGCAGCTCTTTCTCAATAACTGTGTAGTTACGCTAAGCCTCATCAAGTGTCTTGATAGCGTAGTAGATGACCACGGGTTTCCCATCAATTTTCTACCCAAGTATCGCACCTACAGCAAAATCAGATGCATCGCCCATGATCTCAAAGGGTTGAGACCAATCAGGGGACTGTAGGATCGGAGCTTGGGTAACTCGATCACATAGGATTTCAAATGCTAGAGTGCATTCCTTGGAGATTTCAAAATTGACACCCTTAGATAGCAGATTAGTCAGAGGGCGGACATTTTTCGAGAAATCGGGAATGAATTGATAGTAAAAGCTAATGTGCTCCACGAAAGATCGGATGTCCTTGACCGAGCTAGGCATAGGGAGTTTGGAAATCAGATTCACCTTGGCTCGATCAACCTGGATGCCTTTTTCTGAGATGAGATGTCCTAGGACAATTCTTTCAGGCACCATGAAGTGGCTCTTTTCTTAGGAAAGAGCCAGATTCACGTTTATGCACCGCTTGAGTATCTGGACCAAGTGTAGGAGGCAATCGTCAAATGATTCGCCAAAAACTGAGAAGTCATCCATGAAGAATTCCAGATAATCACCTACCATATCTGGGAATATGGCAGGCATGCACCATTGAAAAGTAGCAGGTGCATTACAGAGACTGAAAGGCATCCTTCGGAATGCATATGTCCCAAAGGGGTAGGTGAAAGTGGTCTTCTCTTGGTCCTCAGAATGGATTGCCACCTAGCTGTAACCGGAGTACCAGTCCAAAAAGCAGAAAAATATATTTCCTACTAGTTTTTCGAGGATTTGATCAATAAACGGTAGTGGGAAATGATCCTTCTTTGTGGAGGTATTGAGTCTTCTGTAATCAATGCAGACTCTCCATGAATTTGCTACACGGGTCGGTATGATTTCTCCGATCTCAGTCGTGATCACGGTGAGTCCTGCCTTCTTAGGCACAACCTGGATTGGACTCACCCACCAACTGTCGAAGATCGGGTAGATGATCCCGGCATCTAACCACTTAATGATCTCCTTTTTCACGACCTCCTGCAAATTAGGATTCAGACGTCTCTGCATTTCATGGGAAGGTCGTGTGCCCTCTTTAGTATAGATGCGGTGTGTGCAGTAAGAGGGGCTAATACCAGTCAAATCATCGAGAGTCCATCCAATGGCTCTTTGATGTTGCTGGAGAACAGAAATCAGATGGATTCCTGATCAGGTGTGAGTTTGGAGTTGATAATCACAGGAAACGTCTGATTGGAACCCAAAAAGACGTACTTTAGATGATTGGGAAGAGGCTTTAGTTCCAGAACAGGGTTATTAGCAGCAGCGGGCGGTTCAGGGTGGGTGTTAGGAGTAAGGGAAGGAGTTATGGGTGTGTCTAGGTTGAGTTCGGACTCCTCTGATTGCGAGTTTTGATCCTCTTGTGGTTGATCAGAAGTAGTAGGTTTTCCTCGGTACACTGATCGTCAACCACAACCTCAATATCACATATTTGTTCTATAACTCCATAATTAATCCCTTGTTGGGCCTTAAAGATATCGATCTTTAGTATCTGATTCCCGAATTTCAGTTAAATTTGGCCATCCTCACAATTAATGTTGGCCCTAGCAGTGGCCAGAAAGGATCTCCCTAGTATGATTGGTGCATTTTTCGGATTCTCTGGAGCATCCATATCCATGACTACAAAATCCACCGGGAAATAGAAATCCTGAACCCTAACATTGACATCCTCACGAACTCCTTTAGGTGACTTAATAGATCGATCTGCCAACTGTAATGTCACCTCTATTGGTTTGAGCTCAAATTCCTCAAGATGGTCAAGTAGGGATGTAGGTATTAGGTTTATAGAGGCTCCTAGATAAAAATAAAGCTCTATCAAATTGGATATCATCAATTGTATAGGAAATCAGGGGAGTACCTGGGTCTTTTGCCTTAGGTGGGAGTTTGCTCAAAATGACAGAGCTGGCTTGCTCCGACAATACGATTGGGCTCCCACTTTTGGTTCGTAGCTTACTCTTAGGTGTACACACGTCTTTTATAAATCATGCGTAAGCCAGTACATGGCGAATCGCATCCATCAAGGGGATGTTTATATGGACCTATTCAAAGAGCTTGACCAGGTCCTCTTCAGGTGCCACGGGTTTGGTTGTCCTCTTTCCCTTAGTCAAGGCCTCGGGAAATGGAACCTTAGATGGTTCCTTTAGAATAGGTCTAGGTTCTTGATCTGGGATAGGGGTATCTTGGATGACTATCCTAGGGTTTGGGTTAGTACTACCACACTGAAAGTGGCTTGGGTAAGGTGGGTCCTGTGTTGCTTTGCCACTACGAGTTGTTACTGAATTTAGTCCTGCCTAGTTCGGGTTTGGTGTAGGTAAAATAAGTGGCTGCTGCTAAAATCTTGAGAATGATGTCAAAGCATCCATCCCGTCGAGTGATGGAGTGGAAGGGGCCTGATAAATCATGTGGGCTTGGCCTGGATTTGGGTTCATAACGTGCCTCTGGTTTGGCATGTTATTTGGATTAGGCAGAGGCTACGAAGGGAGTGTACCAGGTTGGCGGGAATTCGCCATCAGGGCGAGTTGATTGCGAACCTCTGTGATCTCGTCTTTGTACTATTTTTACATAGCTGCATTCATCTTTCGAATGTCAGCCAGAGTCTGAAGGATAAGAGTCATTTGATCTATCTGAGTTGGCCCAGATTGATAGGTGGCGTTGGGTCGAGGCTAAGGTGGCATATATAGACCAGGAGCTTGTGGACGAGGCTGATATGGTGGTCTCTAATTCTGATTGTTTCCCGCCCACATGAAATTATAATGATTTCGCCATCCAGGGTTATAGGTATCAGAGAATGGGTCAGTCTAGATGGTGTTGAGGTCCTCGCAGGTCTGAGGAACCTCAGAAAAGTCAGAATATAAGGGTTCAGAGTTCTCACGACTAGAGTAGGTAGGGTCGGAGTTTCCTCCGGCCCTAGAGTTAGACAGGGGTGGATACGGGTCCATCCCATGAGAAGATCGGTGATAGATGTTATGCACAGCTTCCCTCCCAGAGGGCGACTGTGCGAACAGGTTTTGCTTAAAGGTGGCTACTGTAGATGTCGAGTTAGCTCATCCACCTTCTCAATGATAGTGACCTTGTCCAAATGACTGGGCATCACTTCCAAGTCGATAGAAGAGGACAGGCCTTGCGTCTCATGTGCTTCCCTTGGATTAGTCAATGTGCGGCCATTCGTCCGGTCGAACATGCCCATGGAGTCATTATTGATGGAGTTCTCGCACATATTCTCGAGAATCTCCCACACAGTGTCCTCGTGTTGACCCATGATATTTCCTCCGCAAGTTGCATTGATGAATAATTGAATATCTTCACAAAGTCCCTGGTAAAAGGACTAGACTTCTTCCCATTTAGGAACTCTGTGATGCAGGCACCTTTGCATGAGATCGAGGAAATGATCCCGTGCTTCGTGAAGTAGTTCTCCAGGTTGCTGTGTAAAGTGTGTGATTTGGTGTCGTAAAGCATTCGTCTAACCAACTGGGAAGAACTTTTTCAGAAACTTGGATTGTAGTTCAACCCATGTGTTGATTGGATGCATTTGAGTTTGATACCAGTGAGCTGCTTTGTCCATGAGAGAGAAGGGGAACATTTTCATGAGAAGAATGTCCCAATTTTGGACATCTGACCTGAAGGTCTAGGGCAAATGCATGAGCTGTTTAATGTGCTGGAAAGGATCCTTGGAATTGAGCCCATGAAATTTTGGTATAGCGTGAATCATGTTGGGCTTGAGTTCAGTATCAGGACCTCCAGGTAGGATTTGGACTCGAGGTTCGATTGCCACCGCAACAGGATTGTAATGATCTCGCATCATAGGACGCTGCATTGGATTCACAAAGGCTTGGAATAAATCATTAAGGCATTGAAGTTGATTCTAAAGGTTATTCTCTTCTTCCGCAGGTTGTGCCATGATGATGGATGAAGGAGAATTAGGCTCAGATGAATCAGAGGAGATGTCTATGTGATGAGGTTGCTGCTCAAACATGAAAGTCGAGGCCTGGCCTCAACAGAAGTGAATGACTAAAGGAGGCCTCAAGGATGGTCTTAAGGATCTCCTACCAAACATGCATCGATGGACTGGATGAGAATAGAATGTGACGGACCCAATTAAGACACCTAAAAATTTTGGATGACTATAGAGGTTCGGGGCGGATGATACCCCTTAGTCAAAAAGCCGTCCACCTGAGAATTACTTGGGTAGGCAGAGAGGGAGAGTCCCGCGAAGACCCCTACATGGTAGAGCACCCCCACGGGTTACTGGGTTTCCCCCACCCGACCTCTCTTGTCACTAATGTTCCAGGTAGACCAGAATGGGGGCTTGACCTCTTAAGTCTACCAGTTTTAATTAAGAGCAAGGGTGCTTAGGATTTCACTTGAACTTTAAGATGTATTGAGTGCAAAAAGTGACCTAATTTCAAGATTAGTTGACCCAACAAGGTGGGTCAACTTCACCTATTTGTCCTTTGAGAAGTTTTAGGTCCCTCTTTTAGGATTCAAGTGAGATTAAGAGCCTGATTTTTGGGTTTGCTTGAATAGGTCAATTCAACCAAGGCTTAGGCACACATCATTTTGGAAAGTTAATTCTTGATTATGTAAGTGTGTCACTAAAACCCTAACTTTGGAATCCTTAATTGGCTCTAATTTTGGTCCAATTTAGTTTGCCAAATGTAGTATCTAGGGCTCAAACAAGAATGTGATAGCCCTAGTTACCTTAAATGGGTGCACAAATTAGGTTTTGTTGTTGAAATCAAATCAGGCAACTTGATGAATTATCTAAGAATGGAAAGCAAGTAGCCCTAATTGATTTTATCCTTTTTGACCTTTTCAGAATGAGGGGCTTAAGAGAGAATAATCAGAATTTACCTACCCCTAGCATGTTTGATGTGCGGCTGACTTTCTTCAATGTATCTTCTCCCTGAAACAACCACAGCAAAGAGATATAGCAAGTTAGTATCTGTATCAGAAATTGGAATCGAGAATTCTAAATTGCCCGTCGCTCCCTGACAACGGCACCAAAATGTTCGCGCAAGGCAAGATCGATTTTTAAATAATCACGCTATAGTATAGTCAAAATCGCTTTGAAAACAAATACAATTTTTTATTACTCGAAAGAGTTTCGAGGTCGAACACAGGGAGCTATATGGGATTTAGAAATCAAGATCACAATTTATAATCAAAAGAGATTGCAATAATATCAGTAGCAATTTGCAAAAATATGGGAGTAAAATGGTGACTTAGGTCACCAAATACTCCTACAATATCACCAAAGAACTCAATGTACATGTATATGCAATGAGAGCTAATGATCTGTCGTTGACTTAAAGTTGTCCGATTCTTCCTATCTTTGCTTCTTCTTTCTCTACCTTTGCTTTCCCTGAGTCATCCTTCCTTCCTTTTCTTCTTCTCCTCTTTCTTTGCCCTTAGCTCTTTCTCTGCTTTCTTTGATTCTTCCTTTCTTCTTCTTCAGCTACAGCTTCTTCTTCTTTCTTCTTCTTCTTTCTCTACGATTCTTCTCTTCCTCTCTTCTTCTCTTCAGGACTTCACCTCTTCAGAATTCGGCTAAGTGTTGGCCGAAGATCACTGCAGCAAAACCCTCCCCCTACCTGCGTGACACTCCTCTCTTCCTCTCTCTTAGGATCCGCCCTCCTAGAGCCACATGTATCTGGGTTATCGGGTCAGGTGCGTACCCAGGTCCAGGCTCATTGGCTTGTGGTGGTGAGTGAGGAGTGCAGGTCGAGTCGGGTCAAGCTAGGTCTGCAGAGGTAGTGTTGTGGGTGAGACTGGGTGAAGGTGAGAGGGACCTCACCTCGTGGTAACTGAGGCGAACAGCTGGTGGCACAAAATCAACTTATGCGGGCACGCAGCTTCAGAACTTTCTAAGGTGGGACTATCCATGCCCCTCCTTTCTTGCATGCTTGCAATAGGAAATGTCCTTCTAATTGCAGCTGCTGCTGAGGCTTGCGACTCCAATTGAAGACCTGGGACCGTGCACGAGACTCTTCCGTGTAGCCTGGGACTTCAACCTGGGACAGTAGCACCTGGGGTAGCTTCAAGCAAGCTTCGAGCTTGCTCGCTAATGGCGGACAAGGCCTGGAACCTGAAATCAGTAGAATGGCCTCTCCGCCACATCCGAGCATTCAGGGAGCGTTGTTGGAGCACGACGAATGTGATGGGGGTGTGTTGAACGCACGGGTTGCTATGCTAACATGTTTGGTTTTGAAAAACCTGTTGCCATAGTATGAAAGCGAAGAACTCGTGTTCAACAAATAAAATTTATACCAGAATAAAAATCCCAGGTAGAACTCAAAGAGGCTACGTCGATCTACATTTGCAATTATATTTTTTTTAGAATATTTTTCTTGAAAAGTGAGGCAATGTAATTACAATGAAGCCATAATAACAATCAGACTAAACAAAAGGGAGAGAGAGAGAAAGAGAGAAAACATGCATTCAATAATTTAAAATGTTTATACAATAAAACCAAATAAGAATTACACTAGAAAGCAGGAAATCAGCTACACTAGAAAGCAGGAAAATTCTATACTAGAAAGCTGTAAAGAAGAATGGGAGAGAGAAGTTATCCTCCTTAACGATTGCTTGGAGGATGAGCCGGACGAGACGCTGCCTGGACGAAGGAGGACGGAGTAGGAAGAAAGAGATCGAGGCAGGAGGAATGAGAATGGAGCAGCACATCGTCGTCGTCGCGGGATCCGCTTCTGAAAGGGGACGAAAATTTGACTTTATCTCGTGAGAAGCATCCCGGGTGTGGGACAAGCTTCTATTGAGCTTTGGAGAGGGAGAGAAGAGAAGGGATGACAATTTCGTGTGGAGGGGGTCTCCTTTGATAGTTCCAAGGAGTGGGGGCATTGTGGTCATTCCAATTTTAGAAACATTAACTCAGGACCTTTGATGGATAAAACCGTCGCTAAAGGTTCTAACGTGGGCGTAGTGGGCGGCACGCACACGCCTCTTTGCTTTTCGTGCGCTCAACGCACGCGCACGTCAGCCGATCTCAGTGCCTTCACCCGCTCCTCAGCGTGCGCCCGCCCGCGTACGATCCCGCGTCACGCGCGAACGTGCAATAGCACATGGGGCGAATTGGGCGCGCTCGACCGTTCGATCGCGATCGAGAGGTCAATTGCGCCCGCTCTCCCGCACCACTCGCTCGCTTCTCGCGTTTTGAACGCGTGCCACCCGCTCGCGATAAAGCCTTCGCCCACTGTGCTATGGAGGGGAAATGGTCGCACGGATGATTTAATGCGCGCGCATCCACAGCCATTGGATCAAGATCCAACGGCCCAGATCACACGTTGGATCTTCCTTTGGAGAGGCAGTGGTGATCTTGAGGGCCGATTGGACGGTTGAGATGGCACCACGTGGCGCCATCTTGGCCATCCATCTTCTGGATGATGTAGATGGTGCCACGGGTGTCGGATTGAGTCGATTTTCGCACCGTTGGGCTGTGATCGTCGATCCAAATCCATCCGTGTGGTCGGATTTATCGTTTGAAGTGTGGATTCTCACCATCCTGGCCCTTGATCTTCTAGGGTTCCCCGATCTCTATCTGATGCTACAGATGTCTGATTAGGGTAATCTTGGAGTCGTTGAACTCCAATCGGCGCCTTGATCACATTTGTACGGTTGAATCTTCGATCCGAGGCCCCGATAAAAAGTTTGCTTGTCCATGAACATAAAAGGAGACAATTAACCTCCATTTTATTCAAACTACTCTAAATGCAAGATGATGCATGTTATGCAATATTTATAGCATGCAATGCAATCCTATGCTTAAGAACATGCATTAATAGACATCTGAAGTAATGTAAACATGTTTACATCATACCCCCAAGCCTATCTTTTGCTAGTCCCTAGCAAAAACTATATGCTATTTATAGAAGAATCAGGTTGGATTATTTGGGCTTGAGTTATTTTCAATCACTAAGAAAATGTCTACTTAGGATCTGAACTTTCAAAGACACAATAGTGCCCAAGTATCTACCAAAATGCAGACCGCCTCAAACCCTTGCCTTATCCAAAGAAAATTTTATTTTTCTCTTTTTCTTCTTTTCTAATTTTTTTGGATTTTCAAGTTTTAGGGTTTAAGAGTGGCTTTCTACAACCATTCAACTCACCCAAGATTTGATAAGAACCCTAAGTTCTAAGCATTTTATTGTGAATGTGATAGACTCATTGACCGGCAGTTAAAACAGACTTCGGATTTCTACGCCTCTAGGTGACTTAAAAAAGAATTCTACCTAAAGGTGTATCTTTACAACCGGTAGCTTTCTCTCTACTTTTAAATTTTTTACGGGGTCAATACAAGGGTGAATCCAGTGTATATCTCCCTGATTTATTCTACTTCTCTGCTTCTTCCTAAGTATTTTGGGAATTTTTAGTGCATTTATTAAGCTAGGTTCTGGACAACCGGTCGATGAGCTGTTACCACCGACAACTTGCCAGCCATACTCGTGCTGCGAAGTGTGGCTTATTCCTTTTTTTTTTTCTTTTCTCCTTTTCTTTTTGACCTTTTTTTTTAAGTAGGTGGCTTCCTTGGTCTAAGATTTACCTAAAAGTAGCAAAAGGAGAAAGGTCCAGTGACTGGGCTCTGGATAACCTACCTATGGGCTGTTACCCACGATAACTTGCCAGGCATATCACCCTAGAAGGTTCATTAGCTACCCAATTTCTGTTAGAATCTCCGAACAACGAGTCAGTGACAAGATAGTGTGTAGATGCTTAAAACTCAAAATTTCCTCAAATCAGAGGGTGGGTTGATAAGTCGTATACTTATCACCCAAACTTATTTACTCCAATTAAAATAGAATTTAGGTTGGAGAGGACTCGAAAAGCAAATCCACATTTTAGTGGATACACGGGCTGATTAAGTCCAAAGACCTGAATGGTCTTTGTGTGCAAATCATAATGTAGCATTTCCTAAGATTGAAAATTTTCTTAAACCCAAGTTCTCTTTCCTAATTCCATAAATTTTTTTTTAATTTTTTTTAATAAAATAAAACAAATTTATGGAGCTGATGAATTCCTATCTAATGCAATGTCCTCATTGCATTAGAAAGACATAAAACAGAGTGGAATAGCGTAGAAAGTACCTAAATTGCGTGAATGTCAGGTCCACTCCGAGATAGAAACTAAAAAGAACTATATATGTGTTGAATTTAGTGCCTTCAGCTAGGCACACTATACAGAGAAGAGAAACAAAGAATTCACAGGTGCAGGTCAGAATCGGAATAAACGGAAGAAACCTCTGACCTGTCAGCAGAGGTCCACAGATGTGGACCAAATTGTGGTGCAGACTCATACCCCACAATCGAGAATATCTCAGGTTCTAGATAAAAATTACGCAAAACCTAAAATTAGTATGTAAGCGAGGTTGGGCCTGCATTTATGAGGATGCAACCCAAGACCAAAAAGTTGAGATATAGAGAATTCAAGCTCAAAAGGATAATCATTGAATGTATGCTTAGGTTGGACATCCTCAGAATAGATGTCGCAAGGGTCCTAGTTTGATGGTTTCAGATGAAATGGAACCCTTAGACGCAGTCTTCTACTTCCTCCAGAGTTAGCTTCCCAAATCAGAACTTCCAAGCTTCTATCCTCCTCATTCAGAATGTTAAATTCTGGGACCTCTTGCATATTAATCACCCCATCTGAAATTTCCAAGTCTAAAAGATGTGGTTGAATCAGAATTGACTTGGATCTAATTATCTCAGAAACAGAATCATCGATAAGCTCAATGGGGTGTAACTGACAATCAGGGCATTTGATTGAATCCTCAAGAAAATACGATTCTGGATCCATAATGTGAGCCCTAATAAAATCATTTTCCTCAGTTATTGGGCTATTAAATGATCTTTCAGATTCCTCAGGCCCAATTGTCTCACGAAAATCATATTCTGTAAACTCGCGTGAGACTTCGCAACTTGAATCTTCACCATCAAAATCAAAATCCATATTAATGTATGTCCCAAAATCATCTGTCACTTTTTGTTCCAAGGAGACATACGTTTCCTCGTACCCTGGCTCAAGGATCTCAGGTGAAGAAATCAGATCATCCTTAATTGGTTGCTCTAATTCAATCTGGTCAGCCTTGTAACACGTGTCCCCCCCAACAGGTGCCTGAGCGGGTTCTGACATTGGCTCTCCTGAAGGGAGTTCATCTTGGGAATCATCCCATGACTAAACTAAAGCAACCACAAATCTCATCCTCAATTTCGCTAACTTCCCAAGTAGAAACTCACCCGAGTTCTTATCCTTAACATCCTGGAGCGAATCCAACAAATACTTGTTCAAATCATCAATCATTTCAATCAGGGGCTCCAATCTCTCAATGCAAGGTATTGGCTGAACTTCTAAAGATTGTATGATATTCCTCAAGTTAGCTAGAACCTTATCTTGAACCTGGTTACCCTGAACCAAATGAGTTGGTTCAGGGTTCGGTGGGTTTGGGATCAATGCAGGGGAATTAACGAATTGAGATTCGTTATACCCTTCCTAATAATAGGTCATTTTGGATTGTTCAAAAGGTAGTGATGACCTGAAGGCAATGTAATCAGAGGATGGGTAAGGATCAGTGTATCCTTCTTGATTGTAGATCGTATTAGGTTGTTCATAAAAGGGTGACGATCTATAATCGATGTGGCTCTGAGAAGGATAGAAATCACAATTATAGTGTTCAGGGTTAGACCCTAAACACGGAGGTCTGGAATTGTATCCCCAATCCGAGTTATCCCAACTAATTGATGGTTGATTACAGTATGAGTCGGAATAATCATCATGTTAAGGATAATTCAAAATAGGAGGGAAAGAGCGGAAATGCATGTAATATGTGGAAGGATTCATGAGAGACGGGAGGAAGAAAGGCGCCCTGCAATACAAACAATCAAACCTATCCTTATGTGGGCTAGCCTAAAGACCTACAAACTCCCAAAACCCGTCTTGAGATAAAGGAATGATTTGATCTAATTCTGTCTGTTCAATCCAACCAGTTAGAAGGAGGGACTGGGGGGAAGGTTCTTCCTTCGGCTTGAGCCTCCGGTTCCTAGTGTACGCCCTAGCCACAATCGTTTGATTCTGCTCCCCTAGCTAGACATTGGATTGAACAGTAGAAACAGACTAATCGAAAATATTCTCATTCTGGGCTCTAAAGAGCGAGTCAAATCCTTAAGGCCAACGTTTACTCTATTTTATTTAGGGCTAGGTTTGAATGTGCTTTGGAATGAGATGGGCCCTTTACATGGGTTGTGCCCTTAATGATTGATTGATTTGTGTGTGCGTGCACAACCAATGGTTTTCAAGAAAGATTATTTTTTATGCGGTGAATTTTCGGATTCAAATCTTGCTTAGTAGCTTTTAGGAGTCAACTTTAGGTATTTTCAAACAAGTTTTGTTGGCACACCAGGTTTTGAAAGCATAGGTGAAGATGTTTTCCTTTAAAACTTAAAAGAATTTGGAGTGCCTAGTAAATCCCTAAGAGTTGAACCTAAGGGGCAGCTACTTGATGAATTGATTTTAATTAAAGTGGTGTGGCCCAATCAACTCAAACAATTGACCTGTTGCACCACTTAATTAGGCACACAAGTGATTACTTAATCTGGTTTCTACTCAATTATGTGTTTGGATGTGTGTACCAGCTCCAAAGATCGATTTACTGGTTGAGTTTGAAAATCAGATGAGGTTGTGTACCTCTGTGAGATTTTTTTAATTTTTTTAATTTTTAATGTGGAGGTTGGGGCGGGTGTGGGTGTCAAACAACAAACAATCTAACCTTAGAGTTTAGAAGAACACCTAGGTTGATTGATGTTTGTGTTATTACGTGGTGGAATGAAATCTAATGGGTGGGAGGTGGGGGATAACTCACAGAACCTTCAATAGCACTTTTCTCCGATCTATCGCATTTGCTTGTCTCAAAAGAGTACCTACAATCACAATAACAAAGGAAAGAAGTGAGGTAAATGATTCGTAAGTTGTAAAAATGTGAAGAAAAAATCAAAGAGCATCACCTCCCCAGCAACAGTGCCAAAATGTTGAACACACGGGTTGCTACACTAACATGTTTGGTTTTGAAAAACCTGCCGTCGTAGTATGAAAGTGAAGAACTCGTGTTCAATAAATAAAATTTATACCGGAATAAAAACCCCGGGTTGAACTCAGGGAGGTTACATCGATCTATATTCATAATTATATATATTTTTTAATATTTTTCTTGAAAAGTGAGGCAATGTAATTACAATGAAGCCATAATAACAATTAGACTAAACAAAAGGGGGGAGAGAGAGAGAGAGAAAACATGCATTCAATAATTCAAAATGTTTATACAATAAAACCAAATAAGAATTACACTAGAAAGCAGGAAATTAGCTACACTAGAAAGCAGGAAAATTCTATACTAGAAAGCTGTAAAGAAGAATGGGAGAGAGAAGTTATCCTCCTCGACGATTGCTTGGAGGACGAGCCGGACGAGACACCGCCTGGATGAAGGACAGAGTGGGAAGAAGGAGATCGAGGCAGGAGGAACGAGAATGGAGTAGCACGTCATCGTCGTCGTGGGATCTGCTTCCAAAAGGGGACGAAAAATTGACTTTATCTCGTGAGAAGCATCCCAGGTGTGGGACAAGCATCTCTTGAGCTTCGAAGAGGGAGAGAAGAGAAGGAACGGATGAGAATTTCGTGTGGAGGGGGTCTCCTTTTATAATTGTAAGGAGTAGGGGCATTTTGGTCATTCCAATTTTAAAAACATTAATTAGGACCTTTAGTGACGGATAAAACTGTCGCTAAAGGTCCGAACGTGGGTGTAGTGGGCGACACCTCTTTACCTGTCGTGCGCTCAACGCACACGCACGTCCAGCTGATCTTAGTCGTCCGATCGTGAGATCGGATGGCTTAAGTCGCGCCTTCGCCCGCTCCTCAGCGTGCACCCGCCCCCGTATGATCCCACGTCACGCGTGGGTGTGCAATAGAGCATGGGGCGGATTGGGCACGCGCGACCATTCGATCGCAATCGAGTGGTCAATTGCGTTAGCTCTCCCGCACCACTCGCCCGCTTCTCGCGTTTTGAATGCACGCCACCTGCTCACGATAAAGCCTTCGCCCACTACGCTATGGAGGGGAAATGGTCGCATGGAAGAGTTAATGCGCGCGCACCCACAACCATTGAATCAAGATCCAATGGCCCAGATCATGCATTGGATCTTCTTTTGGAGAGGCGGGGTGATCTTGAGGGTCGGTTGGATGGTTGAGATGGCACCACGTGGCACCATCTTAGCCGTCCATCTTCTGGATGATGTAGATGGTGCCACGGGTGTCAGATTGAGTCGATTTTCGTGCCTTTGGGTTGTGATCGTCGATTCGAATCCATCCGTGTGGTCGGATTTATCGTTTGAAGTGTGGATTCTCACCATCCTGGCCCTTGGTCTTCTAGGGTTCCCTGATCTCTATCTGATGCTACAGATGTCTGATTAGGGCAATCTTAGAGTCGTTGAACTCCAATCGGCGCCTTGATCACATTTGTACGGTTGGATCTTCGATCCGAGGCCCCGATAAAAAGTTTTCCCTGTCCATGAACATAAAAGGAGACAATTAACCTCCATTTTATTCAAACTACTCTAAATGCAAGATGATGCATGTTATGCAATATTTATAGCATGCAATGCAATCCTATGCTTAAGAACATGCATAAATAGACATCTTAAGTAGTGTAAACATGTACATCAGGGTGGTGACGTGGTGTGACAGTGGCCGTGAGTGCGTCCCTAGGACATACTGTGTGCGTGTGAGTGGGTGTGTTCGAGGGTGCTTGTGAGTGGATGTATGGGTGAATGAGGAAATGGGAAATGCTTCGTGAGGTGTGGCGAAGGTCTTGGGCTTGTCGGCGAGGGTTTTGGTGGCCTGTGGAGGTGGGATGGCCTCGCAGGAGGGGGTGGCTGGAGATGGAGGAGATGGAGGTGTGAAGGGGCATCAGTGGTCGGATTTGGAAGATAAAGAGTGGAGAAGGAAGTAGAAGGTATAGGGGACTTAGCGAGGAGGTCAACGGATGAAGGGGGCAGCGAGGGCATCGGGTCTGGTGTGGCCGATGTCAGAGATGATGGCGGCTCCAGTGAGGTGGGAACGGCGAGGATGAAGAGGAGCGGGCATCTACTGGTATGACGAGATGCGGAGAAGAACAAGGAGGAGGAATCCGCCATAGGTATGGCGGTCAGATGATGAGAAAGGGCAGAGGGGATCGCCGGACGTCGAGGAGCCTTCGGCGGTGAGAGGAAGCGATGAATTGAGGGGAATCACAGCTGAATTTGAGCCTGAGGAGTTTGGTGTGATCTGGGCTTCTTTAAATAAGGATATGAGGGGTGGTTAGGACTTGGGAAGCATGCTTCCCAAGCTTGGAAGGTCACCGGACTTGGGATCTATTAAGATTCCCAAATCGCTCATCCATTCGCATGAGAGATTGGGAGGGAATCAGAGCTCATCAATGGGTTCATACTGGAGATAATTTCTCAGAGAATCTCCCTTCCAATTTTGGAAGAGATTCTCCAAGCAATCAAGGAGATATTCCCTGTCAAAGGTTGCCAAAGTTGGTTTCCTCAGCAATAATGGTGGAGGGACCTAAATGTGAATATGATGAAGAAGTTAGGAGGCTAAATGTAAGGGTTTTTGAAAGTTAGGGGTAGAAATGTAATTAGGTAGGACCTTTCTGCAAACTAGGTCAAGACAAGTTCCCCTTAGGTCCAAATTTTGGTACAAACCTAATTTAGACCTAAGGAATTCAATGGTGAAGTTGAATTTTAGTTTGGACTACGTTTGATTGGGTAATTTATGTAAAAACTCAAATTAGGGCAAATATCTATCTGAGACACCATTTTAGGTCAAGATGGGTGCTGATGGCCAAATTGAAGGTACTAAACCCTAGATAATATTTTTCTATGATTTGTAGAGGGTTTAAGTGAATTTTATCCTGACCAGAACCTTGTCTAGTTAAGTGGGTCTATTTTTATTATTTTAAAAGTCATTTAATTCTCAGAACACAGACAAATCCTTTTTTGTCTAATCCAACCCACTTGTTATCTTATTAAGACCATTTGACCTTTATTCAGCCCTTGAGAAAACCCATGGTTGTACTGCATTCATGATAAGCTGGTAAAATTGTAGTTTTAACCCTAGTTTCTTGTGTTTCTCTCATAAAGGTTATGCAATGAATTACGACCTTCAATTGGTTATGTAGGAGCATTTATTGACTTCATTGGGTCAAAATGCGCTAGTTAGGGCTCATGATGGTGTTCCCATCATAGCCTATGCAACGGATCCAAGTGAAAGCCAATTCTCATCTAAAGCTCGTACTTTACCCTTAGTAAAAATCTATTAGGACAGGCAAACTTCTTCCCTCGGGGTTATAAAGCAACATGTATATTTAGCCCTAGATTTTGGCTTAGGTAGAAGATTTCTGAGTCAAGTAGATTTGTATTTGGTGGCTCACACTCATCTGGTGCTACATATAGACTAGTATTTCAGTACTTAGATTTCTAGATTATTAAATAATTCAACTCAAAGAAAGGCAGAGAAACTATGCTCTCTTTAGTTCCTTTGTACTCATTTTCTCTCTTTCTTTCTCTTCCTTTTTCTTTTTCTTATCTTATCTTTTCTTTTCTTTCTTTTTGAGCTCACAATCTCACTAGATTTATCAGTATATTTGGTGGTCTCTCCTAGTATTAACACTTTGATTAGGTTCTGATAACTCTAAGACTAAGTTAGAATTTCTCAGCTCGTATTAAGGTGGCCAAAAATACAGAAAAGTAGGTCAAAGCTGTATTTGGTGGATCGTGAGGGTGGTAGGTGTTGTTGCCTCATTACACTTAAAATAAATTCTAAAAACACTTATAAACTCTTTTTTTTTTGCTTTTTCTTTTTTTTTCTCACCTTTTTTTCCAAATATCTATTAACGCAATGCAGCATATGAACTTTTATTTATGAGGCATTATTCGGGATTATGGGTGTTCAAGAGGATTTCGAGTGGCTTATTTGGTGGAAGTGCCTATTCTTGGCACCGGGAAGGGAATGGATACAACAATGTATTTCTGACCTTGACATTAATGCCCTCCTTCAGCCGAGGATTCCGTAAAAGACGGTCGTGACCATCCACCTCAGTCTTAGTTTTATCAGAACCCGCTCTCTGTGTATTTGCCTTATTTGGTGGCTCTCAAGAGATTCACACTAAGAACCTGTATGCAGAAATCGACAGCGAAAACTATGCCTAACTCCGAATATCATTATCTCATTATCCAGAGTTTAAGATTCCTCATACTAGCCTTAGAGCACCAGTAGACTTTCTACTCTCATCTCCCACTTGTTTGGTGGATCTATTAGAAGGTAGTTTGCCTGACTCCCTAATTACTATCCAAGGGTTTTAGGAGAAGAAGCAATGCTTCTCGACAAACTAAAGATGTTTATTGGTCTTCATAGAGGATCCATTGCAAAGTCTAAATGTAAGTATGAAATTATACTCTATTCTAAACTCAGGAATCAACTTAAGAATAAATCCCTAATAAAACCTTAATAAAAATTCTTTATGCCTAAATGCATTTTTTTTCAGAAATAAAGATAAGACATGCAATGTCCACCCCCCCATGCTTATTCATTACAATGTCCTCATTGAAATCTATGCATGAAAATCAGAATATAGAAAGCAAGAGGAGGGGATATCACCTGACTATGCTTGTTAATCCAAGTCAGTATGGATGGAGAGGATGCAGAGCTACCTATACAAAGTATTGGGTTGCCCCCCAGCCAGCGCTAAATTTAACACCATTTGCCAGACTCAGTTCAACTTTTAAGAAGATTCTAGAAGGTTGATGTGACCATTGGGAATGGGATCACAGTTTTGCATGATAAAAGGCTTCAATCTCTGACCATTCACCTTTGTCTCATTGTCGGTCTTGGGATCCAGGATAAGCACAGCTCCATGAGGGTAGACTTTTCTTATAATGAAGGGACCTGTCCACTTTGATCTTAATTTTCCTGAAAAGAGCTTCAACCGTGCATCAAATAACCAAATCTTTTGATTAGGGACAAAGCTTTTTCTGGAGATGTACTTATCATGTAATGCTTTTGTCATATCCTTATAGATTCTCGTGCTCTGGTAAGCATCATTCTGGATTTCATCAAATTCAGTCAATTGGAGTTTTCTTTGTC
Source organism: Thalassia testudinum (assembly GCA_037157565.1). NCBI lineage: Eukaryota > Viridiplantae > Streptophyta > Magnoliopsida > Alismatales > Hydrocharitaceae > Thalassia > Thalassia testudinum. Next base: position 149,795,945 of record JAZHRO010000063.1, on the reverse strand, counting down.
GTCCAGATCGATCGAGATCCAAGTTAAATGTTCTGATTGCCTAATAAGCTTTATGTTAAAGCTCAACAGGTAGATGGCAAGATTTTCCATAGACCAGATGTTGAGCGAGAATCTACGCTAACGTGTTTGGTTTTGGAAAACCCGTCGTTGTAGTTCGAAAGCGAAGGATTCGTGTTCAACAAATAAAATTTATACCGAAATAAGAATTCCGGGTCGAACACAGGGAGGCGAACGTTTGATTTAAAAACTCCGCGTTTCTTTTTATTTTGTCACAAAGAAATTCAATTTAAACTATCTAAGTATCTACAACAAATAAAAGAGAGAGAGGGAGTAAGAGAGAGAGAAAGAATACTATACATGGAAATCAAAATGAGATGTAGAATAGACAAGGAATTTATCATAAAAGAGTTCATTCGTTACAACTAGAAAATATAAAACAATTACTCTAGAAAGCATTAAAAGAATGGAGGGAGAAATGTCCTCCTCGATGATCGCTCGGAGGACAAATAGACTACTCTAGAAAGCAGTAAATCTATACTAGAAAGCAGTAAAAAGAATAGGGAGAGAGAATCCTCCTCGACGGTCGCTTGGAGGACGAGCCGGACGGGACGACGCCTGGACGAAGGAGAACGAAGCGGGACGAAGGAGGACGAAGCAGAAGAACGGGAACGAAGCAGCACGCCGTCGTCGTCGCGGGATCCACTTCCGAAGGAGGACGAAAATTTGGACTTTATCTCGCGAGAAGCATCCCGGGTGTGGGACAAGCTTCTCTTGAGCTTTGGAGAGGTAGAGAGGAGAAGGAAGGGATGAAAATTTCGTATGGAGGGGGTCTCCTTTTATAGTTGCAAGGAGTGGGGGCAAAATGGACATTACATCTTCAAAATAATAAATAAGGGGTCTTTAGTGACGGATAAAACCGTCGCTAAAGCCCCGCCGTCGCCGTCGCCGCCGCGCCCACGCGCGCCCGCTCGGCTGGCCTGCGCGCGTAACGCAGACGCACGTCCGCGTCGTCTCAGCCGTCCGATCGCGAGATCGGACGGCTTAGATCGCGTCTGCGCCCGCTGCGTAGCGCGCCGCCCGCGTGCGATCGCGCGCCCACCAGAGCGTCCAATTGCGCGTCGGCGCTATCGGGCGCGCGCGGCCGTTGGATCTTCATCCGACGCTCGTGCACGCCCGCTCGCCCGCGCCTTCGACCCCCTCTCCGCGGCTCGAACCCGCGACCTCCGCTTCGCCCGCAGCAGCGTCGCCGCTGCGCTACGCGGGCGAAATGGTCGCGCGGGCGTTTTTAAACGCGAGCGACCACAGCCGTTGGATCGAGATCCAACGGCGGAGAGGAGACGGTGCGCAGTCTTCACAGGACTCCTGCGGCCGATTGGGCGGCTGGGATGGCACCACGTGGCGCTATCTTGGCCGTCCATCTTCTGGAAGTTGTAGATGGTGCCACGGATGTCGGATTGACTCGATTTTTGTGTCGTTCGGCTGCGATCGTCGATCCGAATTCATCCGTGTGGTCGGATTTTCCATCTGAAGTGCGGATTTACACCATCCTGGCCCTTGATCTTCTAGGTTCCCCGGTCTCTATCTGATGCTACGGATGCCTGATTAGGGCGATCTTGGAGTCGTTGAACTCCAATCGTCGCCCTGATCATATCCATACGGTTGGATCTTTGATCCGAGGCCCCGATAAAATATTTGCCCTGTCCAAGCACATAAAAGGAGACAATTAACCTCCATTTTATTCAAACTACTCTAAATGCAAGATGATGCATGTAATGCAATATTTATATCATGAAATGCAATCCTATGCTTAAGAACATGCATAAATAGACATTTTAAGTAGTGTAAATGTGTTTACATCACCAGACAGAATAGAGACATTCCAATCGGAGTTTTATACGCAATCTGGTAGGCCCAGAGAGTGTCATCCAATTTGGTAGACCAATCCTTCCAATCCAGGCGGACCGTCTTTTGAAGGATCTTTTTAATTTCTCGATTGGAGATTTCAGCTTGTTCGTTGCTCTGCAAATGGTATGGAGTAGAGATTCTATGAGTGACTCCTTACTTGGCTAGTAAGGTCCTAAATTGGTTGTGAGTGAAATGGGACTTGCCATCACTAATCAGAGCTTTGGGCACATTGAACCAACTAAAGATGTTCTTCTTTACAAAATCTATGACCACTTTATGATCATTGGTTCGGGTCGGGATGGCCTCAATCCATTTGGATACATAATCAACTGCCACCAGAATGTACAGGTACTAAAATGAATTGGTAAAAGGGCCATAAAATCAATGCCCCAAACATCAAAGATTTCGACTTCAAGGACTGGGTTTGGGGGCATCATGTCCTTCCTGGTCATGTTCCCTAAAGTTTAGCAATTGATACATGACTTACATAAGTTGTACGAGTCACGGAATAAAGACAGCCAATACAATCCACTCTGCAATACCTTGGTTGCCGTCTTTTTTCTTGAGAAGTGACCTCCACAAGCAAAAGAGTAGCAAAATTCTAGTACACTTGTGATCTCCTCATCTGGAATACAACGGCGGATAACCTAATCCGTGCAAACTTTGAATAGTTTCGAGTCTTCCCAAAAGTAGTATTTGGCATCGGAAATCAACTTATCCCATCTTTGCTTAGGCCAATCCATGGGTAGTTTTTCGATGGCCAAATAGTTAACAATATGTCAAGCCAAGTAGTTTGCAAATAGTCAAGATAGTCTCATCAAGGAAAGAATCACAGAGTTGAGGAGTTGTAGAGTCTACAAGGATTCTGGAGAGATGATCTGCTACTACATTTTTGGCACCAGATTTATCTTTGATTTCTAAATCAAATTCTTGCAGCAGAAGGATCCATCTGATTAATATGGGTTTTGCATCCATTTTAGACATCAGGTGCCTTAATGAAGTATGATTTGTGAAAATTGTGACATGAGATCCCAGTAGGTAAGGTCTAAACTTCTCCAGAGCAAACATTACGGCTAGCAACTCTTTTTCTGTAGTGGTGCAGTTTCTTTGAGCCTCATCCAAAGTTTTAGCATAGTAAATCACAGGCGGTTTCTTGTTTACCTTTTGTCCCAAGACTGCCCCAATGGCATAATCAGAGGCATTGGTCATGATTTCGAAGGAATGATCCCAATTAGGAGGTTGTAAGATGGGTGATTATGTAATAGCCTCCTTTAGCTGATTAAAAGCCTTTAAACAATTTGAATTAAAATCAAAGGATTCATCTTTTACCAGTAAGTTGCTTAAGGGCCTCACCACCTTAGAAAAGTCCTTAATAAATTGATGGTAAAATGCCACATGTTTGAGAAACGATCTTACTTGCTTAACTGTCGAAGGTGGCGGAAGTTTGATTATAGTGTCCACCTTGGCTTTATCCACTTCAATTTCTTTTTCAGACATTACATTGCCAAGGACTATGCCCTCAACCATGAAGTGACTCTTTTCCCAAGATAGAATAAGATTCACCTCACTGCATTTTTGTAGAGTCTTCTCTAGATTGATCAGACAAGATTCAAAAGAGTCCTCGAACACAGAAAAATCATCCATGAAGATTTCCATGAAATCACCCACCATGTCTGAAAAGATTGTAAGCATTCACCTTTGAAAGGTTGCTGGTGCATTGCATAATCTAAAAGGCATTCTATGGAAGGCAAATGTTCTATAGGGACATGTGAAGGTGGTTTTCTCTTGATCCTCGGGGTGGATAGCTACTTGATTGTAGCCGGAATAGCCATCCAAGAAACATAAGAATTGTTAGCCGGCTAGTCTTTCCAAGATTTGATCAATGAAGGGAAATGGAAAGTGATCTTTCTTGGTTGCACTATTCAACTTCCTATAGTCAATATAGACTCTCCAAGAGGAAGCTGTGCGGGTTGGAATCAATTTCCCATTATCATTAGTAATCACAGTCAACCCGGCTTTCTTAGGAATCACTTGTACAGGACTGATCCACAGGCTGTCAGAGATTGGGTAGATTATTCCCGCATTGATGAGAACCTCATCATGAGCCATAACTAGCTCATTTTAACCCAATACAAAGGATAAAAGCTCCTACATATCTCAAGGAAAAGCTTAACTCAGAGAATTCTGAGTTTGAGAAGAAAACAAGTCATAAGGGGTAAAAGTGCAATTTTACCAGTATAATCTGCATACAGGGTAATTCAGGGCCCAAACACAGGTCAAAACAGCTTAATAAGAATAAAAGTGGGATGAGATGATCTAGCAAGGGCTACAGCACTTCCAAGGAACCAAATGATAATCTGTAACCCTAAAACAACCCACTTCAATTCACAAGGTTCGAGGCAAAGTAAAAATAGAATAAACCCTCTAAAATTCATATAAAAATAATCTCTAGGGTTTAGAACCTTCAATTTGGCCTTTAGAACCCATTTTGGCCTACATTGAGAACCATGCCCAATTAATAACTTAATTTGGGTCTTTACGCAAATTGACCGGTCAAACAAGGTTTAATATGAAAATGAAATTTACCATCAGATTCCTTAGGTTCTAATTAGTCATGTATAAAAACTTGAGCCTAAGAAGAAACCTCCTTGACCGACTTTACACTTTGGTCCTCATATATTTACTCTTTAGCCCTCAACTTTTGAACCCTCGCATTTAGGCCCCTAACTCTCCTTCGTTCTTTGCAAACAGGTCCCTCCTGCAAAACCCTGCCAGCACCATTCTCCGGCGACCTTGCGCGGAGCATGGCGCCGCGCAGGGTAAGGTGGAGGACCTGGCATGTGTACCGGGGGTGCCCTGCGTCGTCAGCCGTCGCAGGAGCACCCCCATGGTCATTGCAGCCCCCCATACCGGCCGTGCGAACGCACGGACGGTATGGGTTCGAATTCCGACCATTCTCCGGCGAGGGAGACACGTCGTCTCCCTCCGCCTTCCTCCCTGCTTCAACCCTATAAATACCCCCCGCCGCTCCACCGACGAAGGCAGCCTGGATCTGACGGAGAAAACCCCCAGCTTTCGTCTCTTCTTTCTCCGGCAGACGCTCACCAGCTCCGGCGACTTCCTCTCCCTCCACCTCTTCGCTCTGCCGCACTACCAGCAGCAGAGACCTCCTCCCCTGCTCTTCCCGCGCCACGCCGCACCCAGCTGGCGCCTCTCCAGCCCTCTGCTCGCCGCCGCCCCTCTCTCTGAGCAACATCTTCTCCGGCGACAGTCGATACGACTGTCGCCCTGTTCCTCCCCCTTCGTCCCTGCAGTTAAGTTAGACTTACTCCCCTTCTCCTCCTCTTTCTTTCCCCGCTTTCGATTTAGTCAATTAAGCCCTCTACCGACCCTGTTCACCCTCATCCTCTCCGCCTCCGACCACCCTCCGGCGAGCCGCTCCCATCACCTCAGCGACCCACACGGCTCGCCGACCACCGCAGAACCTCCGCCTCCTCACCCTGATCCTCTTCCGCCCCTCCACTTCCCACCGAACACCCTCTGCAGACCCACCGAACACACCCACTCCCTCGCTCACAGTTTGACCTAGGACGACCTGACAGCTCCATCTCGCCCCCTGCAGACCCCCTGACCACCTTCGCCGTGCCACGGCGAAGGTCCCCCGCCTGTCTGATTTGGCCGAGAGGCAGTTCTATTGATTTCAGGTTCCAGGCCTTGACCGCCATTGGCGAGGAAGCTCGAAGCTTGCTCGAGGTTGCTCCAAGCCTAGATATCCCAGGTTGAAGAGCCACGGCCAGCGCGAAAGAGTCTTGCGCACACACCCTGGCCCTCAATTGGAGTTGCGCGCCTCAACAGCTGTGGCAATTGGAAGCACCATCCCTGCTGCAGGCGTGAGAGAAGCGGGGTGCGCGGATAGTCCCACCTCGGGAGTTTCTGGAGCCACACACTCACATAAATTGCAAAACTGCCACCATCTGTTTGCCTCAGTTACCACGGGGTGAGGTCCCTCTCACCCGACCCGACCCGACTCGGCCTCGTCCGTGACCACGCTCCGCGGACCTGGCCCGACCTGATTAGACTGACCTGCACTCCTCGCCCACCACGCACGCCGGTGGGCCTGGACCCGGGCCTGACCCGAACCCGATTACCCGGTAGCGCTCTGGGAGAGCTTCCGAAGAGTGATTTCAGAGAGAGAGATACGCGGGGGAGGGGGGTAGAATAGGTTTTTGCCTCTTGACGAATAAACTCTGAAGTGTGCAGGCCAAAGAAGAAGAAGCAGACCCGCTGAAGAAGAAGGAGCTCCTGCACTGTAGCGAAGGCATTGTTAAGTCGTCTCAGCACCGGGGCAGACGACGGAAGGTCAGCAGCCAAAGAAGAAGAAGACCCGCTGAAGAAGAAGGAAGAGCAACGGCCATCGCGAAAGAAGAAAAAGAGAGGTCAAGGCAGGTGAAGACAAAGAAGAAGAAGGAATGAAGAGAAGCAAGAAGCAAGAAAAGAAGAAGACAATCTGACGAAAAAAGAAAGAAAGGAAACAAGGAAGAACAGAAGAAGAAGAGCACGAGGGGAAGATCTGAAGAAAGCAGAAGAAGAAGAAGAAGAAGAAGAAGAACAGGAAGAACCAAAGACAAAGAGGAAGAAAGAAGAAAAGAAGAAGAAGCCAATTTTTCATCTCTCTCTCTCTCTCTCTTTATTTTTGTAATAGAACTTGTATATCTCTAGAATACAACTTGCTCCCTGAGTTCGACCTCGGGAACTCTTTCAGTTTTCCGAGTAATAAAAATTTTATATGAAACGTTGGTGACAACCGGCTTTACTACAACGATATAACACAACCCGGTCAAACCCACGCTATCATTTTGGCGCCGCTGCCGGGGAGCAACGGCTATTCTAGAGGTAAACATTCCTGTATCTTTTAAGTTCTAATAATCTCCTCTCTTTTGTGCAGCTATAGGAACTCAAGAAGACAAGCAACCACACAACTACTCCGAAGACAGGTAAAATCTTTTCTCTCACTATTAACCCCTACACTCTAAAGAGGAAGAAAAGAAAAGAACAAGCAATATAGGGCTAACCTGTCTTCCATATTTAGTAACCATAAAAGTTGCATGTTTTCAACTCATTATTTCTGCACACTATTAAGGGTATTTAAGGGCTAACACATTCTTGCTTGAGCCCTAATTACCCAACAAAGAATTAACTGGACCAAGTAGAGCCAACCTAGGATCCAACACTAGGGATTTAGAGACACACTCCTTAAGCAAGAATTGAGAAAACCAAATGAAGTGTGCCCAAGCCCTTGTCTGAAAATACCTATTCAAAGAAAATCTAAAACAATTGGCTCTCTAAACACTTGAACCCTAAAAGACAGGACCTAAAAGCTCTTAAAGAAAACAATAGGTAAAGTTGACCCCTTGGGTTAACCAACCTTAAATTAGGTCACTCTTTGCACTTAAAAAGACTAAAGTTCAAGTGAAACCTTAAGCACCCTGATCTTAAAATTGGTAGACTTAAGAGGTCAAGATCCCCATTCTGGTCTACCTGGAACCGCAGTGACAAGAGAGGTCGGGTGGGGGAAACCCTGTAACCCGTGGGGACGCTCTACCGTGTAGGGGTCTTCGCGGGACTCTCCCTCTCTGGCTGCCCAGGTAATTCTCAGGTGGACGATCTTTCTGATCAAGGGGTCCATCTGCCCCGCACCTCTATAGTCACCCAACACATTTTTGGGTGTCTTGATTGGGTCCATCACCTTCTAAACTTACCTCTCCCAACTGTGCATGTACGGAAGGAGGTCTCTAAGACCACCCTTAAGACCTCCTTTAGAAATTCACTCTCGTCAAGGCCAAGCCTCGACGCCCGTGTTTGTGCAGCAACACCCTCACATTATTCTCTCTTCTGATTCAGAACCAAGTTCTTCTTCTTCCCCCATCATGGCTCAGCCAGTTGAGGAAGAAAATAATCTGGAACACCAGCTCCAGCGACTCAATGACCTCTTCCAAAACTTCGTGCACCCACCGCAGCGTCCTATGATGCGGGACCACTACAATCCTGCTGCGGTGGCCATTGAGCCTCGAGTTAGAATCCCGATTGGAGGACCTGATTCCGAACTAAAGCCCAACATGATTCACGCTATACCTAAATTCCATGGGCTTAATTCTGAAGATCCCTTCCAGCACATCAAACAGCTTAAGCATCTGGCCCACACTTTTGGATCAGATGCGCAAAATCGGGATATTCTTCTCATGAAGATGTTCTCCTTTTCTCTTATGGACAAGGCCGCCCATTGGTATCAAACTCAGACCCGGCCGATCAACACTTGGGAAGAACTTCAATCCGAGTTTTTGAAAAAGTTCTTTCCCGTTGGTCGGACCAACGCCTTGCGCCATCAGATTACACACTTCACTCAACAATCAGGAGAACCTCTCCATGAGGCATGGGATCGTTTTCAGGATCTCATGAGGAAGTGCCCCCATCACGGAGTTCCTAAATGGGAACAAGTCCAATCTTTTTACCAGGGACTCCGTGAGGACATCCGCCTTTTCGTCAATGCAACCTGCGGAGGAAACATCATGGGTCAACATGAAGACACCGTATGGGAGATTCTCGAAAACATGTGCGAGAACTCCATCAACAATGACTCCATGGGATTATTCGACAGGACGAATACCCGCGCAGCGACGAATCTTAAGGGAGCACATGAGACGCAGGGCCTGTCCGCATCAGTCGACCTGGAATTAATGGCCAGTCGATTGGACAAGGTCTCAATTATTGAAAAGAAGGTGGATGAGCTGACTCAGCACTTGCAGCGAGCCACCTCTGCGCGTAACTCCTTTGCACAACCTCTTTCCACACAAGAGACTGTGCAAAACATCCTACACCGATCCTCCCCTGGGATGGATCCATATCCATCCCCATCTGATTCTTGGACTGGAAGATCATCCGATCCTTTCTTCACCAGCCGGGGGAACTCCATTCCCCCTTTCCCTGATTCTCAGGAGGTTCCTCAGACCTGCGAGGACCTCAACGCCATCCAGAACGACCCATTCTCCAACACTTACAACCCTGGATGGCGAAACCATCCAAATTTTCAGTGGGCGGGAAATTCTCAAACCCAAAGACCACCTTTTCAGTCCCGCCCACAGCCCTCTCATCACTACCAGCCGCCTCAGCCTCGGCCCAACCCTACTTATCCATCAGGGCCAAATCAAGATCAAATGTCCTTAATCCTTCAGACTCTGGCTGACATTCAAAAATCGAATGCGGCCATTCAAAAACAGCACAAGGACGAGCTTACTGAAGTTAAAACTCAGCTGGCCCAGTTGGCAAATTCTCGCCAGCCAGGCACACTCCCTTCCCAACCCCTTCCTAACCCAAATAACGTGCCAACCCAGAAGCGCGTTATGAATCCAAATTTAGGCCACGCTCAATGGATTTATCAGGCCCCTACTGCCCCATCTCCAGACGAGATGGAAGCCTCTACTTCTCGTACGGGATTTCAGCAGCAGCCACCCCTCCTACCAAATCCAAACCAAAATCAGGCCGGATTAAATGCTGTAACAACACGTAGTGGTAAGACAACTCAGGACCCGCGTTATCCAAACCACTCCCAGCCTGATAATCATGACCCTAGGATAGTTATCCAAGGTACCGCTGTTCCAGACCCACAACCAGGACCTATCCTAGAGGAACCAACCAAGATCCCGTTTCCCGAGGCCCTGACCAAGGGAAAGAAGACCACCAAACCCGTGGCCCCTGAGGAGGACCTGGTCAAGCTCTTTGAGCAGGTCCACATAAACATCCCCTTGATGGATGCAATCCACCACGTACCAGCTTACGCACGATTTCTAAAGAATATATGTACACCCCAGCGTAAGCCGCGAACCAAGGGAGGGAGCCCAATTGTTCTGTCAGAGCAAGCCAGCTCTGTAATCCTTAGTAGACTCCCACCCAAGGCAAAAGATCCTGGAACTCCCCTGATCTCCTGTAAGATAGGTGGTACCCAATTTGACAGAGCATTGTTAGACTTAGGTGCATCTATAAATCTGATACCCACATCCTTACTTGACCATCTGGAAGAATCTGAGCTGAAACCAACTGAGGTGACATTACAATTAGCAGATCGATCTATAAAGTCACCAAAAGGGATTCTCGAGGATGTTATCGTGAGAGTGCGAGATTTCTATTTTCCAGTGGACTTTATAGTCTTAGACATGGATGCACCTGAGAACCCTAGGGATACACCAACCATTCTAGGGAGACCTTTCTTGGCTACTGCTAGAGCCAACATCAGCTGTGAGGAGGGCCAAATAGAGCTTAAGTTTGGAGATCAAACACTGAAAATTGATATATTTAAGGCCCAACAAGGAATTAATTGCGGCGTCATCGAACAAATTTGTGACATCAAGACTTTGGTTGATGAATCATACCTCCAGAATGACTTGAGTATTCCTCATCAACCACAGAAGGATCTTGACCCGCAAATAGAGGAGTCAAATCCAGATGTGAACAACCCAGTAACTCCCACCCTTGAACCTCACATCTATACTGAACCACCCGCTGCTGCTGAAAACCCCATCCTCGAACTGAAACCCCTTCCTGCTCATTTGAAATACATCTTTTTGGGTTCTAATCAGACCCTTCCTGTGATCATCAATTCCAACCTTAATCCTGAACAGGAATCCCGTCTGATTGTTGTCCTCCAGCAACATCGCAGAGCCATCGGATGGACCCTCGATGATTTGACTGGAATAAGTCCCTCTTATTGTACTCATCATATCTATTCAGAAGAGGGCACACGACCTTCTCGTGAAATGCAGAGACGCTTAAACCCCAATCTGCAGGAGGTCGTGAAAAAGGAGATCATCAAGTGGTTAGATGCCGGGATCATCTACCCGATCTCCGATAGTCGTTGGGTGAGCCCGATTCAGGTCGTGCCTAAGAAGGCAGGACTCACCACTATAACGACTGAGACCGGAGAAGTCATTCCTACCCGATTAGCCAACTCGTGGAGAGTCTGTATAGATTACCGTCGACTCAATTCCTCCACGAAGAAGGATCATTTCCCACTACCCTTCATTGATCAAATTCTCGAAAAATTAGCGGGAAATAGGTTCTTCTGCTTCCTTGACGGGTACTCCGGTTATAACCAGGTGGCAATCCATCCTGAGGACCAAGAAAAGACCACGTTCACCTGCCCCTTCGGAACTTACGCTTTCCGAAGGATGCCTTTTGGTCTTTGCAATGCACCCGCTACTTTTCAGCGATGCATGCTTGCCATATTCTCAGATATGGTAGGTGATTATCTGGAAGTCTTCATGGATGACTTTTCAGTTTTCGGAGCATCATTCGACGATTGCCTCCAACACTTGGTCCAGATACTCAGGCGGTGCATCGACGTGAATTTGGTTCTTTCCTGGGAAAAGAGCCATTTCATGGTGCCTGAGGGAATTTGAAATTGCACTAGAGGGGGGGGTGAATAGTGAAATTATATTGTATTGTAATACAACAAATTCAATCACACAATATACTCAATTATTTTTAGGTGGAAACCCAAGATGGGTGAAAACCACCACCTAAGCCAATCTCTTGACTTAGGATTTTCGATCACAAGGTGATCAATCCACTAACCACACTACTTAAACGAGGGTAGTGTACCTCAATTACAATTCCCACCTCCGATCCCTAAACGGAGGTTTCTCTCTTCAAGATGAAGAAACGGGGACCCGACAGGCCGGATACCCAAAATACAGAAATTAACAAGTAAAAATAACACCTATAGAGCACCCCAATTATTTAGTTGCTTTCTTATCTACTAAGCATGAAAAGAACTCCCTGATGATTTGTAGAACGGAGCGAGCCGGGAGTATGGATTTGCCCTTTGATCAGAGTATTAGCACAGCACAAGGGCAAGATGGAGCTTAGAGTAGTGAGCAAGAGATTTTTCTAATGGAATTGTATCTCAAGAGGTGTGTTTTGCCAAAGAAGAGTTGTAGTCTATTTATAGGCAAGTTTGGAACCTTCAAGAACACTTGGGAGAGCTCTTCTAGCCGTTGGAGACAAATCCCAAGAGTTTAGGACGAAATCCACACAAAATCAGGGCAATGATGATTCTGACAGCAACATCAGACGTCTAAATATAAGATCAGACGTCTTACAGGACGTCTGATTTTTACTATGGTCGTCTATTATTGCAGGATATCCTTAACGGACTTTATTGGATCAAAAGAAGGACGTCTGATATTATGTCATAAGACGTCTGATGATTTTACTGGACGTCTAATGAATGGTGCATTCGTTCCTGTTATCATCGGATCCAAACAGGGTTCTAGGTTTAGAGGATCAGACGTCGTTACAGACGTCTGAGGACATTACCAGACGTCTGGAATCCAAAATACTCTTCCTTCCTGCTTCTGCCAAAAGATTATGTGGCCGTAGACAGATACGCACAGAAAATCATGGCCAACGGTTCAAAGGCAGACGTCTGTAAGTGTGTCAAGACGTCTAGAAATTGTTTTTGCCGATAAAAAGTCTAACGGTTAGTATGTGGACGTCTGGGTAAATAATCAGACGTCTGTGAACGGTTATCGACGTCTGAAAGTGAAGTCCTTCGACTGATGTTTATGAGGAGATGAAGAAAGCCAGAAATATCTGAAATTAGACGTCTGATACATCTGTCGGACGTCTTATTATGGAAAATCAGACGTCTGGACTTTTTAATGGACGTCTGATAAAAGTATAAGTGTTGGGTTTTTGTTTCTAATTTATCCTAAGTGTAGAGAGCCTAAGTTAGCTATTTATAGGTTATGTTTGGGGGCTCTTTACAATATTTCTAGACTCAAATAACATGAAAATTACAACCTTTGAAAGTTTACATGAAAAAAGCCTAAGACCTAATACTTTTGCTACTCGTCTTCACGCTTTTAATCTCCCGTCTTGGAAAGCTTTTTGAATTCCTGCAAATATGTTATTATAGAGAGGAAACAATATGCTACGCTTTATTTATTATTTCATTTTCTACATTTTGTAAAATCATCAAAATATTTTATATGAGTAGTTGAACTAACAGAATTGTCCTGGGACACTCAATTTCGGAGAAAGGTATCCAAGTGGATCGAGCTAAGGTTAATCTGATTTCTCGCCTTCCTATGCCTAGCTCGATCAGGGACATCCGATCCTTTTTAGGGCATGTCGGTTTTTATCGACGATTTATCCCTGATTTTTCAAAAATCGCACGCCCCCTGACCACTCTTCTCTCCAAGGATGTTCCCTTCGAAATCTCCAAGGAATGCACTCAAGCATTTGAAATCCTGCGTGACCGAGTCACCCAAGCCCCGATCCTACAGTCCCCTGATTGGTCTCAACCCTTTGAGATCATGTGTGATGCATCCGACTTCGCTGTAGGAGCGGTTTTGGGGCAGAAAAATGACAAGAAACCTGTGGTCATTTACTACGCCAGCAAAACACTCGATGAGGCTCAGCGTAACTATACAGTTACTGAGAAAGAGCTGCTAGCTGTAGTATTTGCCCTAGAGAAATTCAGATCATACCTTCTGGGTTCCCATGTCATCATATACTCGGATCACACGGCTGTGAGGCATCTCCTTGCAAAGAAGGACGCGAAACCTCGATTGATCCGATGGATCTTGCTGTTGCAAGAATTTGACCTCGAGATTCGCGATAAAGCGGGAAAACAAAACGTGGTAGCTGATCACTTGTCCCGTCTTCCTTCTGAAATGATAGACCCTTCCGGACCCATCACTGAGCATTTTCCCGATGAGCACCTGCTGACTATTGGTACTAACCTTCCATGGTTTGCTAATATTGTAAATTACTTGGCATCTCATCAAACCCCGTCCGATTGGCCGAAGGCCAAGAAAGACAAATTACGCTCCGATGCCAAGTATTACATTTGGGAGGACCCGTACCTCTTCCGCATAGGTGCCGATCAGATCATCCGGAGATGTGTCCCGGAAGGGGAAGTCAACAATATCCTCTCTTTCTGCCATGACCAGGCATGCGGTGGCCATTTTGCCGGGCATAAAACCGCATCAAAAGTCCTCCAGTGCGGCTTTTACTGGCCCACACTGTTCAAAGACGCATACAGTCATTGCAAGGCATGCAGTCGTTGCCAGACTTTGGGCAACATGAGCCATCGCGACATGATGCCTATGCAACCGATTCTAGTATGCGAAATCTTTGATGTTTGGGGGATTGATTTTATGGGCCCCTTTCCTGTTTCGGATGGTTTCGAATACATTCTGTTGGCTGTGGACTACGTGTCCAAATGGATCGAAGCCATACCGACCCGAACCTGTGATCACAAAATCGTTCTCAAATTCATTCATCAACACATTTTCTCAAGGTTCGGGATTCCTCGTGCAATAATCTCTGATGGGGGGACCCATTTCACAAATGCTCTGTTTAGGTCACTGATGACCAAATACGGGGTGTCTCACCGAATCTCTACTCCTTACCACCCCCAAACTAATGGTCTAGCTGAGCTGTCGAATCGGGAGATCAAGAAAATCCTACAGGTCACTGTTCGACCTGACAGGAAGGACTGGTCGTCCCGACTTCCGGAAGCATTGTGGGCCTATAGGACCGCCCACAAGACCCAATTGGGCATGTCTCCCTTTAGATTGGTGTACGGAAAGGCATGCCACCTTCCCGTCGAACTGGAGCATAAAGCCTATTGGGCAGTACGGAACTGTAATCTAGATCTTTCTAAGGCTGGGACCCACAGAAAACTCCAAATCAGCGAGATCGATGAATTGCGCATAGACGCGTACGAGAACTCGCAAATCTACAGGGAGCGGGTTAAAGCCTTCCACGACAAACACATCTCAAGAAAGATCTTCCATCCTGGTCAAAAGGTCCTACTCTTTGATGCCCGACTCAAACTCTTCCCAGGAAAACTGAGATCTAAGTGGGTCGGACCATATTTGGTCCGACAGGTTTTTGGAAATGGAGCAATCGAAATCAGTCCACTCAGCCACGATTCTGAACCTTTCATCGTGAATGGTCAAAGACTCAAGCCGTTCATTGATGTAACTTCTACTGATTTGGCTGAGGCATCTTATATCCTCCGTTCCCCTTGAGCTTATTGCGCCCAGCCGATGGCGTAAAACTCAGCGCTTAACGGGAGGCAGCCCGTCATTCTCTTTGAAAACCTGAAACTTGTTCTGACACCTTTCAGCACTCGAAGTTCACCCTTATAGACAGCCGACCCCAACTCAGATGTTCGCATCTGAAATTTGAAATCGTCCGCAAAAATTCAACCCGACCCATCCACTCACCCAAATTTCTGTCTTAAGGAATGAACTAAGACCCCCTAGGTTACAATGAGGACATTGCAAATCTTAGGCATGGGGGGGTAGGAAAGTGCAAAAACTTGTAAGAAAAGGTTTCAAACAAAAAAATTCACATATGCCAAAAATACCATAAAAATTAAAAAATTTTTCGAAAAAGAATAAGAGGAAAAGAGGAGAAGGAAAATTTTGTGAAGGAGAGAAGAAACAAAATGAAAAAGGAGCACAAAATTATAAGAAAAGAGTGATAGTCATTAGTAAGAAACTAAGGAATTAACCTAAGTTCTAGACCTCATTCAAGAAAAATAACTGAAAAGTGCACAATGAGATTAGTAAGAATGCAAACCTTAGGCATTCTTGAATAGACTCTTGGTACCCATTAAGATCTGGACACTCCTCAAGAGGTTGAGGAAAATGAAAAGCTGAAGTATTAGGTCTAAGGCTTAGGGAGTATTCGGCCTCGTTAACTAATTTTTGGTTTACGGGACTCAGTAACCTAAGCACCCTAATCTCACACACAGCCTGGTTCAGTAAGCGTAAAAATCAGAATCACGCAGAAGCGTCGCAAAAATCTGAAAAGAACACCTAGAATAGGAATGGCCGATCAACACAAGTTGATTTGGACGAGTTCCCAGCGCGGAGAGGCGGGAAATCCCCTCGAAGATGCGTAACAAAATATCATCTCCTCGGTGCTTGTCTCTTAGGATATTTACATATCCTACGGGGGGCATGTAAGCACTCTGCTGGTTCAGATTCCATGGATGGCATTATCTCGAAATGTCA
Organism: Thalassia testudinum; assembly: GCA_037157565.1. Taxonomy (NCBI): domain Eukaryota; kingdom Viridiplantae; phylum Streptophyta; class Magnoliopsida; order Alismatales; family Hydrocharitaceae; genus Thalassia; species Thalassia testudinum. Next base: position 149,779,953 of record JAZHRO010000063.1, on the reverse strand, counting down.
ATTGCCAGGGTCTGGATTCGGCCACGGAATACCATGGATGGGATTATCTCGAAATCTCAATAGCCAGGGTTCCGGGGGTTGCCATGGGCGGTGCTATCTCGAAGCATCGATCGCCAGGAACCCTTGAGGATTGATGATGGGAGCAAGGAATCTGATACAGACCGTGTTGAAAAGCCAATCCTAGACTAGAACTAAAAAGAAAAAGAGAGAGAAAACTCTCCAAACAGAAAAAACTTTCTATCTCTCTCTTACAAAACGCACTGCGAACTGAGCCAGGGCTAAAATCATTTCAAGCACGGGTGCTTTAACCACGAAGTCCAATAAACCTTAGGTTAGTTCTTGTGGGCCTTAAAAACCTTTGCTAAAAGACTGAGGCTAAGGCTAGACAGATTTGGATCTTGATTGGTACTAGAGTATCTTTTAGGCCTATGGTCAGCATTCTAACCTAATCTATGCTCAAATAAAAAGGCACTCATCTAAAACCATTGAAAACTTCATGGTCTAGAACAAGGGTTGAAACCTTAAGTTTTTTTTGCTAAGGGACTAGCAAAAGCTAGGCATGGGGGTATGATGAGAACCTCATCATGAGCCATAACTAGCTCATTTTAACCCAATACAAAGGATAAAAGCTCCTACATATCTCAAGGAAAAGCTTAACTCAGAGAATTCTGAGTTTGAGAAGAAAACAAGTCATAAGGGGTAAAAGTGCAATTTTACCAGTATAATCTGCATACAGGGTAATTCAGGGCCCAAACACAGGTCAAAACAGCTTAATAAGAATAAAAGTGGGATGGGATGATCTAGCAAGGGCTACAGCACTTCCAAGGAACCAAATGATAATCTGTAACCCTAAAACAACCCACTTCAATTCACAAGGTTTGAGGCAAAGTAAAAATAGAATAAACCCTCTAAAATTCATATAAAAATAATCTCTAGGGTTTAGAACCTTCAATTTGGCCTTTAGAACCCATTTTGGCCTACATTGAGAACCATGCCCAATTAATAACTTAATTTGGGTCTTTACGCAAATTGACCGGTCAAACAAGGTTTAATATGAAAATGAAATTTACCATCAGATTCCTTAGGTTCTAATTAGTCATGTATAAAAACTTGAGCCTAAGAAGAAACCTCCTTGACCGACTTTACACTTTGGTCCTCATATATTTACTCTTTAGCCCTCAACTTTTGAACCCTCGCATTTAGGCCCCTAACTCTCCTTCGTTCTTTGCAAACAGGTCCCTCCTGCAAAACCCTGCCAGCACCATTCTCCGGCGACCTTGCGCGGAGCATGGCGCCGCGCAGGGTAAGGTGGAGGACCTGGCATGTGTACCGGGGGTGCCCTGCGTCGTCAGCCGTCGCAGGAGCACCCCCATGGTCATTGCAGCCCCCCATACCGGCCGTGCGAACGCACGGACAGTATGGGTTCGAATTCCGACCATTCTCCGGCGAGGGAGACACGTCGTCTCCCTCCGCCTTCCTCCCTGCTTCAACCCTATAAATACCCCCCGCCGCTCCACCGACGAAGGCAGCCTGGATCTGACGGAGAAAACCCCCAGCTTTCGTCTCTTCTTTCTCCGGCAGACGCTCACCAGCTCTGGCGACTTCCTCTCCCTCCACCTCTTCGCTCTGCCGCACTACCAGCAGCAGAGACCTCCTCCCCTGCTCTTCCCGCGCCACGCCGCACCCAGCTGGCGCCTCTCCAGCCCTCTGCTCGCCGCCGCCCCTCTCTCTGAGCAACATCTTCTCCGGCGACAGTCGATACGACTGTCGCCCTGTTCCTCCCCCTTCGTCCCTGCAGTTAAGTTAGACTTACTCCCCTTCTCCTCCTCTTTCTTTCCCCGCTTTCGATTTAGTCAATTAAGCCCTCTACCGACCCTGTTCACCCTCATCCTCTCCGCCTCCGACCACCCTCCGGCGAGCCGCTCCCATCACCTCAGCGACCCACACGGCTCGCCGACCACCGCAGAACCTCCGCCTCCTCACCCTGATCCTCTTCCGCCCCTCCACTTCCCACCGAACACCCTCTGCAGACCCACCGAACACACCCACTCCCTCGCTCACAGTTTGACCTAGGACGACCTGACAGCTCCATCTCGCCCCCTGCAGACCCCCTGACCACCTTCGCCGTGCCACGGCGAAGGTCCCCCGCCTGTCTGATTTGGCCGAGAGGCAGTTCTATTGATTTCAGGTTCCAGGCCTTGACCGCCATTGGCGAGGAAGCTCGAAGCTTGCTCGAGGTTGCTCCAAGCCTAGATATCCCAGGTTGAAGAGCCACGGCCAGCGCGAAAGAGTCTTGCGCACACACCCTGGCCCTCAATTGGAGTTGCGCGCCTCAACAGCTGTGGCAATTGGAAGCACCATCCCTGCTGCAGGCGTGAGAGAAGCGGGGTGCGCGGATAGTCCCACCTCGGGAGTTTCTGGAGCCACACACTCACATAAATTGCAAAACTGCCACCATCTGTTTGCCTCAGTTACCACGGGGTGAGGTCCCTCTCACCCGACCCGACCCGACTCGGCCTCGTCCGTGACCACGCTCCGCGGACCTGGCCCGACCCGATTAGACTGACCTGCACTCCTCGCCCACCACGCACGCCGGTGGGCCTGGACCCGGGCCTGACCCGAACCCGATTACCCGGTAGCGCTCTGGGAGAGCTTCCGAAGAGTGATTTCAGAGAGAGAGATACGCGGGGGAGGGGGGTAGAATAGGTTTTTGCCTCTTGACGAATAAACTCTGAAGTGTGCAGGCCAAAGAAGAAGAAGCAGACCCGCTGAAGAAGAAGGAGCTCCTGCACTGTAGCGAAGGCATTGTTAAGTCGTCTCAGCACCGGGGCAGACGACGGAAGGTCAGCAGCCAAAGAAGAAGAAGACCCGCTGAAGAAGAAGGAAGAGCAACGGCCATCGCGAAAGAAGAAAAAGAGAGGTCAAGGCAGGTGAAGACAAAGAAGAAGAAGGAATGAAGAGAAGCAAGAAGCAAGAAAAGAAGAAGACGATCTGACGAAAAAAGAAAGAAAGGAAACAAGGAAGAACAGAAGAAGAAGAGCACGAGGGGAAGATCTGAAGAAAGCAGAAGAAGAAGAAGAAGAAGAAGAAGAACAGGAAGAACCAAAGACAAAGAGGAAGAAAGAAGAAAAGAAGAAGAAGCCAATTTTTCATCTCTCTCTCTCTCTCTCTTTATTTTTGTAATAGAACTTGTATATCTCTAGAATACAACTTGCTCCCTGAGTTCGACCTCGGGAACTCTTTCAGTTTTCCGAGTAATAAAAATTTTATATGAAACGTTGGTGACAACCGGCTTTACTACAACGATATAACACAACCCGGTCAAACCCACGCTATCACGCATCTAACCACTTAATTATTTCCTTTTTCACTACCTCCCGCATGTTAGTATTCAACCGTCTCTGCATTTCTCGAGAGGTGATGGGAGCACCATCATGAGCCCTAACAAGCTCATTTTGACCTAGAAAAGAGAACAAAAGCTCCTACATAACCAAATGAAGGGCCTAACTCAAGGAATAATTAGTCTAAAAGAAAAGCAAGAAATAAAGGGTAAAACTACAATTTTACCATTGCAATGCAACAATGGGATTTCTCAGGGGCTAAACATAGGTCAAATGGTCTTAACAAGATAAAAAGTGAGTTGGTTCAACCAGAAAAGGGTTAATGTGAAATATGGGAATTAAATGACTTCTTGTAACCTTAAAATAAACCCACTTAATTCAACAAGGTTCTGGTTAGGATAAAATTCACCTAAATCCTCTAAAATGCATGGAAAAATATCCTCTAGGGTTTAGAACCTTCAATTTAATCTTTGGAACCTATTTTGACCTAAATAGGGGTCTTAGCCAAATATTTGCCCTAAATTAGATTTTTATGAAAAATGCCTAGTCAAATATGGTTAAACCTAAAATCCAACTTCACCATTGGATTCCTTAGGTCCAAATTAGGTTATACCAAAATTTGACTAAGAGGAGTTCACCTTGACCTACTCTGCAAAACAGTCCAACCCAATTACTGTTATGCCCCTAGCTTTTGAAAACATTGCAGACACCCTCTATCTTCCTCGTCGATCTTTGCAATTAGGTCCTTCTACCATTACAGCAAATGAATCCTACTCCGGTGAGGATTCAAGGGGGAGTTCTCCTTAATTCCTCAGAGACTCCCTCTGAAATTTGAAAAGGAGATTCTCTGAGGAATTCCCAATCATATAAACACAATCTCAAGCCCTTATTGCCACCCAATCTCTCATGCAAACGCATGAGAGATTTGGGTTTCTCTTGCCTTCCAAATTCGACGAGGCTGCCCGTGCTTGGAAGATTGCCTTCCAAGCACAAGGTCCTCTGCCTGCGACTATAAACGACACCCCAGGTCCTCCCGTTCATTCCCAGCTTGGTTTGGCCGGAGACAACCCCTCAAATTCATCTCTTCTCCGACCGAACACCCAGCGAGCTCCGGTGACCTATTTCTCCTCCTCTCGTTACTCTGCCACAATGCCAGTGGTAGAGTTGTCTCTACCTCCATCATACATGTCGTTCCATACCTGCGCACGCACCTGCATCCTCTTCGCCATCGCCGTCCCCTTTTAACTGGGATCTTCATCTCCGATGGCGGAAGATATGCGTTGTCCGCCATCTCTTCCCCCTTCATCCTTAAACTAGATCAGGTATCTTAACCTCTCTCTTCTCTTTATTATCCCCCTCTCTATTTCTATTTTCACCCCTCGACAACCACAGAACACCACCATCATCCCCACCTTCGGCAGACCACCAGCGAGGTACTTCCGTCACTCCATGCGCCCATCCACCTCATCGAACACCTCAGAAGCTCCGCCACCTTCCACTAATCATTCACCCCCTCTCCATCGACCGCCAAATGTTCCACACACTGCAACCGAACAAACCCATCTCCACGGCCACAGAACGACCTAGGCATGCATGCCCAGGCTACCCCGCGCCATGCCACCCACCGAGACACCTTCGCCGTGCCATGGTGAAACCTTCTGCGTATCATAATGAGGTTGCAAGGCCATTTTACTTGAGAGCAGGTTCTGACCTCCACCGCCATTAGAGCAGGCTTGAAGCAAGCTCGCATCCTTCACCTTCTGCCCCAGGCTTCAGGAAGCAGGGTCCCAAGTGCGCGGGCTCCCTTCGCGAACCCCTCATGCCCAGCAATTGGAGTCCCAGCATCTGCAACCCCTGCGATTGAGAGTGATCTTTGTGGGTGCGCACGCAAGGCGGGTAGGACTTTTAGTCCCATATTGGTAAGTTTGGAGCGAGCCGAGTGGTATAAATTGTAATTATGTCAGGGGCATATCGCCTCCTGACATGGGGTGAGGTCCCACTCTCCCCACCATGCCTCATCTGTGCCCACGCTCAGCGGACCTGGTAGCCTGACCCGATTACCTATGCACTCCTTGCACACCACCCACGTAGGTGTGCCTGGTCTCGGGTGCGCTAGCCCGACCCGTTTACCCAAGATGGCTCTGGGAGAGCGAGCCTAAGAGAGAAATGAGAGAGAGTTCGTGAGGGAGGGTAGGGGTAGATTTTGCACTTTGCAAGAAAAGGAAGAAGAAAGAGGAAGCTGAAGGAGAAGCTAAGGAAAGCGATAGGTGAAATAGCAAGAGAAGAAGAATGCTGAAGGAGAAAGAGCCGCAGAGGAAGCTAAGGCAAAGAAGAGCCAAGGAAGGAGAAGGCACGGCTAAGGAGAAGGCAAAGCTGAAGCCAAAGAAGGAAGGAAGAAGAAAAGCTAAAGGCCAAAGCCAGGAAAGAAGGAAGAGAAAGTCAAGGCAGAAAGGAAGAAGAAGGAAGGAAGAAGAAGAAAGGAAGAACAAATCAATTGAAATCCAGAGCATAGGCCAAAGCAGGAAGGAATAGAAGCCAAAGAAGGAAGAGAAGAAAGAAGAGCCAGAGAAAGAAAGGATAGAAGAAGAGAAGCTGAAGAAGAATAGAGAAGAAAGAGCCATGAGAAGAAGCAAAAGAAGAAAGAAGAATCAAACATTTTTAAGACGTCTAATTCCATACTCAAACGTCCAATTCTTCCCAATTTCTCTTTTATGCTACATTTTATTATTCATAAACTCATGCTTGACATTCTGATTTATATTTTTTAGTAATTTTAAGTGTTCAAATTGCATCTATTATTGAGATTAGTGCATGAACTCCTTTTTCTCCCTGTGTTCGACCTCGGACTTAAACTTCGAGTAAGAAAATTTATTTGTTTTGAACGCTTTTTTCGACTATACTACAATGCGACCTTTTTAAAACCTGACGAAGCGCTCTCAACATTTTGGCACCGTTGTCGGGGAACAACGGGCAATTTAGAAACTTTGATCACAACTTCTGATTCAATACTAACTTGATCTATTTCTTTTGTTGTGATTGTTTCAAGGGAAGAAAAGAAGACAGCCGCACAACCACACTAGGGCCAGGTAATTTCTCATTAGCCCATTCTCTTAATCCCCTCAATTCTAAAAAGGAAATTAAAGGGAAAATCAATTTAGGGCTACCTGCTTTCCATATCTAGTAATTCACCAAAGTTTCCTGATTTTAATTTCAACACATTTTGAATTGTGCATCCATTTAAGGTAACTATGGCTAGCACCTTCTTGATTGAGCCCTAGATACCATCTTTGTGGCAACTAAATTGAACCAAGTAGAGCCAAATTAAGGATTCCAATCTAGGGTTTTTAGAGACACATCTTCTCAAAGCAAAGAATCAAAATTTTCAAAAAGAGGTGTGCCTAAGCCTTGTTTGAAGAGATTTATCCAAGAGAAACCCTAAGGTAAACAAGCTCTTAAGTCACTTGAACCTTAAAAGAAAGGACCTAAAAGCTCTCAAAGGAAAAAAAAGGTGAAGTTGACCCCTTGGGTCAACCAACCTTGAAATTAGGTCACTTTTTGCACTCAAAAAATTCTAAAGTTCAAGTGGAACCCTAAGCACCTTGATCTTAATTAAAAGTTGTAGACTTAAGAAGTTAAGGTCCCCATTCCAGTCTACCTGGAATCTCAGTGATAAGAGAGGTCGGGTGGAGGAATCGCTGTAACTCGTGGGGACGTTCTACCGTGTAGGGGTCTTTGCGGGACTCTCCCTCTCTGGCTACCCAGGTATTTCTCAGGTGGATGGCCTTTCTGACTAAGGGGTATCATCTGCCCTGAACCTCTATAGTCATCCAAATTTTTTGGGTATCTCGATTGGGTCTGGCACATTCTAATCTCGTCTAATCCTTCAATGCATGTTTGGTAGGAGGTCGATAAGACCATCCTTAAGACCTCCTTTAGAAATTCACTCCTGCCGAAGCCAAGCCTCGACGCCCATGTTTGTGTAGCAACCCCACCACATAGATCTCTCCTTTGATTCATCAGAACCAAGTTCTCCTTCTTCCATTATGGCACAACCAATTGAAGAAGAGAACAACCTTGAACAGCAACTTCAGCTCTTGAATGATCTATTCTAAAACTTTGTAAACTCGCCGCAGCGTCCTATGATGTGAGATTACTATAATCCCTCTGCAGTGGCAATCGAGCCTTGAGTCCAAATCCCAGCTGGAGGTCCTGATTCTGAACTCAAGCCCAACATGATTCATGCCATTCCAAAATTCCATAGGCTTAACTCTGAGGAACCCTTCCAGCACATCAAACAACTCAAACATCTAGCCTAGACCTTTGAGTCAAATGTAGAAAATCGGGATATTTTGCTCATGAAGATGTTTTCCTTCTCTCTCATGGACAAGGCTGCTCATTGGTATCAAACTCAAATGTGTCCGATTAACACATGGGTTGAACTCCAGTCCGAATTTTTTAAAAAGTTCTTCCCTGTTGGCTGGACGAATGCCTTGTGCCACCAGATCACTCACTTCACTCAACAATCAGTAGAACCTCTTCATGAGGCATGGGATAGATTTTTGGATCTCATGTGAAAGTGCCCCCATCACGGAGTTCCTAAATGGGAACAAGTCCAGTCCTTTTATCAAGGACTCCATGAAGACATTCGATTATTCATCAATGCAACCTGCGGAGGAAACATCATGGGTCAACACGAGGACACGGTGTGGGAGATTCTCAAGAATATGTGCAAGAATTCCATCAATAATGACTCCATGGGCTTATTCGACCGGACGAATGCCCGCGCATCAACGAATCCTAGGGGAGCACATGAGACGCAGGGCCTGTCCGCATCCGTCAACTTGGAACTGATGGCCAGTCAGTTGGACAAGGTCTCTATCATAGAGAAGAAGGTGGACGAGCTAACTCGGCATCTGCAGCAAGCCACCTCTGCCCAAAACTCGCTTGCATAGCCACCTCTTGCGAGGGAAACTATGCAGAACATCTATCACCGATCTTCTCAAGGGATGGACCCATATCTACCCCCATCTGACTCCAAGACCAAAGGGACCTCTGATCCAGTCTATTCTAGTTGGGGGAACTCTGAACCCTCATACTTTGATTTTCCTGAGGCTCCTCAAACATGCGAGGACCTAAATGCCATCCAGAATGACCCATTCTCCAATACCTATAACCCTGGATGGCGAAATCATCCCAACTTCCTGTGGGCGGGAAATTCTTAGAATCAAAGACCACCTTATCAACCTCGTCGACAAGCACCTCATCCATATCAGCCGCCTCAGCCTCGGCCCAACCCCACCTATCAATCTGGGCCAAACCAAGTAGATCAAATGACTCTTATCCTTTAGACTCTGGCTAACATTCAGAAAATGAATGCGGCAATACAAAAATAGCACAAGGACAAGATCATAGAGGTTCGCAATCAACTCCCTAGATGGCGAATTCCTGCCAATCTGGCACACTCCCTTTGCAACCTCTGGCGAATCCAAATAATGTGCTAACCCAGAGGCGCATTATGAACCCAAATCCAGGCCATGCCCACGTGATTTATTAGGCCCCTTCTGTTCCATCACCCGACGAGATGGAAGCTTCAACATTTTATGTGGGATTTCAATAGCAGCCACCTATTTTACCAACCTCAAACCAAAACCAGGCAGGACTAAACTCCGTAACAACCCGTAGTGGTAAAGCAACTCAAGACCCACCTTATCCAAACCACTCCAAGCCTGGTAGTAACTCAAGCCCTAGGATAGTTATCCAGGATACCCCTATCCTAGATCAAGAACCTGGACCTATTCTAGAGGAACCAACCAAGGCTCCATTTCCTGAGGCCTTGACCAAGGGAAAGAGGATAACCAAACCCGTGGCTCTTGAGGAGGATCTAGTCAAGCTCTTTGAACAAGTCCAAATAAACATCCCCTTGATGGATGCAATCCGTCACGTACCAACTTACGCACGATTTTTGAAGGACGTGTGTACACCCAAGCGTAAGCTGAGAACCAAAAGTGGGAGCTCGATCATACTGTCAAAGCAAGCCAGCTCTGTAATCTTGAGTAAACTCATACCTAAGGCTAAAGACCCAGGTACTCCCCTGATTTCATGTACTACTGGTGATACCTAATTCAACAGAGCCTTATTAGATCTAGGTGCCTCCATAAACCTAATACCTACATCCCTCCTTGACCACCTTGAAGAATCCGAGCTTAAACCGACAGAGGTGACACTGCAGTTAACCGATCGATCCATCAAGTCACCTAAAGGAGTACTCGAGGATGTCATTGTTAGGGTACGGGATTTCTACTTCCCGGTGGATTTTATAGACTTGGATATGGATGCACCTGAAAACCCAAGGGATACACCGATTATACTAGGGAGATCTTTTCTGGCCACTGCTAGGGCCAATATAAACTGAGGGCCAAATAGAACTAAAATTCAGAAACCAAACACTGAGGATTGACATCTTTAAGGCCCAACAAGGGATTAATTGTAGTGTTATAGAACAAATATGTGACATCAAAGCCGTGGTTGATGAACTGTATATCGAGGACAACCTGATTATTCCCGATCAACCACCAGAAGATCAAAACCCGCAAATAGAGGAGTCTAAACCCGATCTAGATACACCCATAACTCCCTCCGTTGTTCATGACACACACCCTGAACCACCCGCTGCTGCTAATAACCCCATCTTGGAACACAAGCCTCTTCCCGATCATCTAAAATACGTCTTTTTGGGTTCCAATCAGACGTTTCCTGTGATTATCAACTCTAGACTCATAGCTGACTAGGAATCCTGTCTGATTACTGTTCTCCAGCAACATCGTAGAGCCATTGGATGGACTCTCGATTATTTGATTGGAATTAGTCCCTCTTATTGTACACACCGAATCAATAAATGCCAGTTTATCATCATTCTTATGCATTAAAACAAACCTACTTCATAGGATTTTACTCCACAAATAGTTTTTGGGCTGCATTTAGGTATAAGTTAGCTTGGGCATGCATTGCATTTTTTATTATGTTTTTAATGTATTTTTTTGAGTGTTAGGGATAAACAGATTGCCAGATCCCTAGTACCCTAGCACTCAGGAAGGCAACTGGTGACGGAGAAGCTCTCACCAGCTAGAACTCAGCTTGATCCAGCTCACCATAGCTGGAATTCAGCTCACCTAAATTAGGGTTAGCTCATCCTAGCTCCATTCAGCTCATCTCAGCTGAATGGCAGCTCAAGAGAGCTTATCTTAGCTCACCCTAGCTCAAGTCAGCTCAGATTTAGCTCAACTTAGCTGAGTCTAACTCATTTCAGCTCCCATTAGTCCACAGGGAGCTCTAGCAAGCTCAGCTGAGTTGACTGGAGTTCACCCCAGCTCAGGTCTAGGTACATCCAGCTCCACTCAACTTCGGCCAGCTGAAGATGACTTCATTCCAGCTCAAGAAACTCAAGTCTAGCTCCCGGGGACTCAACTTAGCTCAACTCAGTTGAGCTAAGCTACCTTAGCTGCCTCAACCAGCTTGATCCTCCCCGGGAGCACCAGACGCAGCACACCTTAGCTCATTATGGTAGAAGCTAGCTCACTTTAGCTTGGCTTAGCAGCTAACAAAGAACTAGCAAGCTAAGCCAGCTAGAGTAGCTTCATGCCAGCCTCTTCAGTAGCTGCCAGCTCCATTTCAAGCTCCAGACTTCTCCTCCTCAGCTCCTCTCTTCAAATCCTAGCTCTAATACCTCCTCCTCTACTCCATAGCTAGATAAGCTAGCTTAGCTTAGCTTAGCTTAGCTAGCATCCAGCTCCTTGGCCATCCACCACCTTCAACTAAACCCTAGCTGGCTCCATCAACTAAGCTCCCCTAAGCTAGCTATCCTACTCCAAGTTGGCGCCACCACCATCACACCCATTCGCCCCATCACCACTACCAAAAGCCACCTATTTTCCCTCCAAGATAACCTTCTAGAACCTTCCCTTTTGGAGCCAACTTTCCCTCCAAAATTCCCTTCATCTCCACCATACACCTCTCCTTAAAATCATCTCCACCATCCACCTCACCTACTTTCTAGAAGCCCCATAGTTGGTGCCAAATATAGGTGCCCTTTCACCACCATAACCACCCCATGGCACCCCATGGGTTGGCGCCAATTACCCTTTGAAGTTTCCCTTCGAAGGAGGGGTGACGTAATAAATGCGAAAATAAAACAATATCACAGAATAAACAAACAATTGCACAAGTACACAAGTAATTTTTAGGTGGAAACCCAAACCGGGTAAAAACCACCACCTAACCCTCTCGAGTTAGGATTTTCCGATCAACCAAGTTGATCAAAATCCACTAAACCGAATCACTTAGAACGAGGGTGATTCAACCTCAATACAACCACGCTACAAGTACGAGGGTAGTGTTCCTCAACCCCTTCTCTCCACGAGAAGGATTTTGTCCCACGAAGGAGACGGGAATTCGCAAAGCGAATACCCAACCAAAAGACAAAGATAAAATAAACAACAAACCTATAGAGCCAACAAAGTAATAAACCTAAGCTTCTATAGGATTTAGGAAACTCCCCTTTGCAAGGAGTGCGTCGACGATGACGCGGGTGCGTGAGCCATGCAACGACGCAATGTCGCTCTCGTGAACAACGGCGGGAGAGCGGGTGCGCGAAGGCTTGATGCTCTCAAGATGATGGAGCTTGAGCTTGGAGAGCAAGAGTTAGCTAGGACACAAGAGAGTGGAACTATGTTGCTTAAGTGTGTCTTGTGTTTCTCTTGGTGTGTCTTGGTGTGTCTTGGTGTGTAAAGGCTCCCCTCTATTTATAGAGGCCTTAGGAAGGCTTTGGAAGGCTTAGGAAAGGTTTTATAGCCGTTGGGAACAAAGTCCAAGAGAATCAGGCCGAAATCAGGACAATGATTACATTTGACAGGGTTATCAGACGTCTAACTCTGGCATCAGATGTCTGGAAGGCCACTTTAAGACGTCTGATTCCAAGGTCAGACGTCTGATTTTGGGCTGGTCTCTCCCTGACTTGGATCAGATCTAAACAGGGTTCTTGTGCAAGTCAATCAGACGACATATAGGACGTCTGTAACTATGTCTGGACGTCTGGAAACCTACTTCTACTGTGGGAATTGATTTCCAAACGTTGCAACGGCTAGAAAATCTCTGAGAAGAGATTTTGGGTCAGCCGAGGCAAAACGGTCATTTATCAGACGTCTGGTAAGTCTTATGGACGTCTGATAAGGCTCTAACGGTCATATTCTTGACTGTTTGCTAAGCCAGCCAACGGTCCACTAATTGGACGTCTGGCAAAGTCATCAGACGTCTTCTAAGACGTCTGGACTAAGGTATGGACGTCTGATTTCATCAGACAGAACTAGCTATGTCCAGCCTAACAGTTATCAGACGTCTGAAACAACAGTCAGACGTCTTAAAATACTTTATCAGACGTCTGATTTGGTAATTAGACGTCTGGAAGTGCTGTTTGAACCCTATATTAGTTTTCTAAGTATTCTACAGAAAACCTAAGTATCCTAGGGTTGTGCCGGTGTTCCTAGGACTACTGTTAGGGTTCTTTGAGGCTCTTTAACATAAAATATCTAAGGAAATAAAGAGCAACAAAAGAAACGAAAAATACAAGTACAAAAGAAGGAAATCTATCCTATTCTTCATTTCCTTCCATCTTCAATCTGTCGCTCCACGCGAACCTCCTCTGTTTTCCGTCAAGCTCCTCCAATCCGTCCTGGATGCGAGCTCGAATTCCGTCAAACACGTCCACATTTGCAATTGACCTGAAATCTAGGACTCAAAGTGCAAATGTTAAATAACACATGTTTTGTTATCATCAAAACAAATGATCGTGGTGCTCTAGCACCAACACCCTTAGCCATAGGATCACCAGCCACCTCCATCTTCCCATCTTAGCCCTCCATTTCAAGAGTCACCTATTACGACCCGATTCCTGAATCCCTACAGGACACGAGAATCGGACCGACTCGACTAATCCCAAGACCCAGTCGTCCAATGAGAAAGTAACCAAAAAGCAGTAAAATAAACCACATTCACCATGCAAGCAACTAACAGTAACAAAAATACAGCAGTAAAGAAAAGAACTACTACAGTACACACCACCACAACAGTAGAGAATTAAAAACAGGAACAGAAATATGAAATTTACAATGAAAGAGTACAAAGGTGTAACAGAATACTCACTAGGATAGAAAAATGGGTACAACAAAAGTACAACTACTGGGCTCTACTAGGCCCAGCACCCTCCGCAGCCGTAAGCTCTTGCTGCTCAACACCTGGACCTGAAAAAGGTGGTAAGTACGACACGTCAGCGAAACGCTGAGTAGAGTGGCAACCAGCTAGCTAAGAAAAATAGTAAAGGTGGACAAGTAACTGTTGTTTTAATTTCTTTCTTTATTTTACTCTTTCTTGGTTTATTTCTCAGGTCTTTCTCTTGATCTCGAATGTTCCTTGTGGGAACGATCTTGATTGCAGTCTTTTCCGAAAAGTAGAAGTAGCACGTGGTGCTCTCCTGGCAGGGAGAGTTCCTCGTGGTGGTCCTACCCTCAGTCAACCACCCCAAGGTCACTGATAGGCATAACGGTGACTACGGCACGCACGATAAACGCACGGGTAGCTACACCGCACTGGCACGCGATCAGTTGTTTCCATTAACGGGTGCGCCCAAAGCACAACACAGAGCCAGTATAGGGCAGAGCCCTCTCAGTAACAGGGGTCTAGCCCCTCCACAGTAACCAAATAGGGGTCTCGCTCCTCCACAGTCCGCGCACCCTCACCTAACTACCTTGGTTTGCCTAGTGGGCCTAACAAGTCAGTGTAGGATGGCTAGCTGAACCCCGAGCCCCGTGGGGTGGCTAGCCCTCTCCCTACACTAGTAGCTCTCCCCGGTACTGTGTACACGAGGGCCACAGAGTCGGTACAAAGTGGCCAGTCCTTACCCCGGGTCCCAATCCTAGGGCGGCTAGCTCCGCTCTACACTAAACAGGGGGACAATCGCTCTCCTTGGTACTCCATACTCAAGGGCCAGCTCACTTCCCCATTCACATTTCCAGTTCCATTCTTTGTATTTCCAGGAGCTCTACTCCTAACTCCCCGTAGGGTTCATGCTTATGTTTCTCAAGCCAAGCCATACTTTGTTTCATCATTTCAGGTTTATTCGCAAATAGCACGTGTTTCCAACATCCAATCTTTCTTTTCCAATTTATATACAGGTAGCTAGTATTTATTTGGAAACAACAAGAATTACATGTAACAGTACTCTACATTTCACAGGCAGCTGTTATCAAATTACAAGCAATTATTATTATTCTATCTACTCGTCCAAGACTGCAATTTAGGCATTTAATACAATTGTTCCAGAGTTTCTAGTCCTACGATTCATGCCATACCCTAGGATCTATCATTCAATCTAATTTTCAGGTCCTACGATTCATGCCATACCCTAGGATCTATCATTCAATCTAGTTTTCAGGTCCTAGGATTCATGCCATATCCTAGGATCTATCATTTATTTTAGATATGCATTAATGTTTGTAATTAACTAAGGGAAGCCACTTTACCCGCAAAATCGGGAGTAATGGGGGCGTGATCGGCAGGTCCATGTGCCTCTGCAACCCCCAATTCTGAAACAGAACGAGGTCCTAACACAAGGATCAATCACAAGGAACCACTCAGAACATGATAAAAGTATTCCAAACAAGTAGAGGAACTTATTCTGAGAAGAATGGAATTTTAAACACGAAAATCTGATCTCGAATGGACCCTTAACAGGTCAAAAATGACAACTCTGACTCAAATCAAACATCTGGAACACCTTCCAGACGTCTTAAAAGGGGTCCAAATCCATACCATGCTCTGTGCTGCTCCTCAGATGTCCAGGGGTCCTACTGAGCCATCTGGACCTAGTTCCAGACATCTGACCACCTCTCCGGATCTCTGGTGACTCACCCAGACATCTGAATCGCATGGGAGGGCATGTCTTGCGCCTTCCCGAAGCGAAACCTGCACGTGCACGCAAAACTCCCTCAGCAAGGCACGAGACAATGCTTCAGTAGAACGTCCTGCATGGCCATATCCACAAAAAGGAAGGTATAGGCACTGTATGTACCTATCAGCCATCTAGAGCTTCTTCCAGACATTGTCCGCGTCGTCTGGATGTAGGTCCAGACATCTGATTTTGGGAGAAATCCCAGAATCAGAAGCTCCTTCATCTTCTTCCCGCTGCGTGCGGCGGCGCCGTGCTCGTCCACCCGCTGCCCGAGATATAGCAGCACCAAGGAAACCTCCCCAGCACAACGCTCCTCCGCGCACAAGCCGACCGGCCTCGAGCTACTCCGGTGAGCTTTCTCTCTCACAGCTCACGTGCACTCTCCTCTTCCCTCTTGTTGCACCTCTCCTCTCCTCCACTGCACCCGACAACAGCTGCTGCCCTCGCTCTCGTGCTGGGGATGGAGGAGACGGATGGATGTGGGTGGCATGAGGGAGAGGAGGATATATGTTGGCACGGGGGAAAAAAAAAGTGCTGCAGGTCGGCGGGGGAAGAAGAAAGAGAAGGGTGCAGCGGGGTTTCAGTCTGCGGGCGGCATGCGTGCAAACTCACGATCGTACGCACACAAAAATTATTTTCCAGACATCTGGGAAGGCGTCCAGACGTCTGACCGGACGTCTGGACCAACTCCCAGATGTCTTAAAGTGTTTTGATGCCTCGAGTCTTAACAACATAACAAACTCAAAGGAGGTTTCATCCTCGAAACTTGCCTAACTAGGATGCGAAAAAAAAAAAAAAATATACGCATAACAAACTCAAAGATGACCAAAGCCGGTCCGAAAAGACGTACCCTCAAAGAGCTTTGGGTACTGCTCCCACATCGCCGCCTCAGGCTCCCAGGTAGCCTCCTCGTACCGTTGGCTCCTCCATAAGACCTTCACCAGGGGTACTTACTTCCATCTCAGACTCCGGACGGCTCTGTCGAGAATCTGTATTGGCCACTCGAGGTAGGTCAGGTCGTCACCCACCTCGATGCTCTCATGGCTCAGAACGTGACTAGGATCGGTGACGTACTTCCTGAGGTTGGACACATGGAACATGTCGTGCACACCAGAAAGCTGGGGAGGGAGGGTAAGCCTATAAGCAACGGGTCCAACCCGCTCCAAGACCTTAAAGGGTCCCACGAACCTCGGCGCGAGCTTCCCTCTCGCCCCAAACCGCTGCAGGCCCTTCATGGGCGAAACGCGAAGGAAGACGTGGTCCCCAACCTCAAACTGCACCTCTTTGCATTTCCGATCTACATAGCTCTTCTATCTGCTCCTGACAGTGCGGAGTCACCTATGAATTTGCTCGATCACCTCCTGACTCTGCCGGATCAGCCTAGGGCCAACCACCCACTTGGTCCCCACCTCAACCCAACTCAAGGGTGCCATACACCTCTGTCCGTACAAAGCCTCGTAGGGTGCCATGCCGATGCTCGAGTGATAACTGTTATTATATGCAAACTCCTCCAGGGGCAAGTGCTCCTCCAAAGAGCCCCTCCAGTCCGGTACACAAGCACGCAAAAGGTCCTCAAGTGTCTGTATCGTGGGCTCAGACTGTCCGTCTGTCTGGGGGTGGTATGCCGTACTGAACCTCAATCGTGTCCCCAAGGTCTGCTAGAACTCAGCCCTAAACTGGGACGTAAAACGGGTATCTCGATCGGATACGATCTCCCATGGAACTCCGTGTAGACGTACCACATTGTGGATATACCTCTCTTCCAATTATACTGGTCCCAAGGTGACTCGGATTGGCAAGAAACGTGCCATCTTCGTCAATCTATCCACGATCACCCAGACTGCATCGTGTCCTCGCTGGGTAACGGGCAAGCCCACCACCAAGTCCATGGTGATGCTCTCCCACTTCCACTCTGACACTGGAACTGGCTGCAACGGCCCTGCTGGCCTCTGATGCTCGACCTTCACCTGTTGCCACACTAAACACTATTGTACAAATTCACCTACATCCCACTTCATTCCCTCCACCAAAAGTCGCGTCTCAAATCATGGTACATCTTTGTGTTTCTGGGATGTATGGTGAACCTGGAACCGTGTGCCTCAGTCAAGAGCTCTCTCAACAGCTCCTCGTCCCTGGGAATGCACAAACGTCCCCTCATGCACAGTACCTAGTCTATAAAAGAGAAGTCCCCAGGGTCTCCTGACAATACCCTGTCACGTAATGACTGCAAGTACGGGTCAACCATCTGTCCAGTGATGATGCGGTCTATCAGCTCTGGCCTCATCTGTCGTGTCACACTCACTGCCCCACAGTGCCCCCATAACTCTAGGGGTCGCCAACTGCCCATCTCCTTCATGAGGCTCCAACTCTGTGCCTGTAAACTGGCCAAGTGGGCAGGTGCCTTCTGGCTCAAGGCGTCAACCACCACGTTGGCCTTTCCCGAGTGGTAGGAAATACTGCAGTCATAGTCCTTCAGGAGCTCTAACCAACGTCTCTGTCTCATGTTGAGCTCCTTTTGATCAAACAAGTATCTGAGGCTCTTATGATCTATGAAAATCTCAAAGGTCTCATCGTACAAGTAGTGCCTCCAAGTCTTCAGCGCGAAGATGACAGCTGCCAGCTCCAGGTCGTGGGTGGGGTAGCTATGCTCATGGGGCTTCAGTTGCCGCAAAGCGTAAGCGACAATGTGACCCCTCTGCGTGAGCACACCCCCTAACCCCTGCAAAGAGGCATCCATGTACACAACGAACCTGCCACTACTTTCTGGGATGGTGAGCACGGGAGCCAAAGTCAGTCTCTCCTTCAGCTCCTGAAAACATGCCTCACAAGCATCTGTCCAAGTAAAGGGCACGTCCTTCCGGGTCAGCTGTGTCATAGAACGTGCAATCTGCGAGGAGCCCTTGATAAACTGCCTGTAGTAGCCTGCTAGGCCAAAGAAACTATGGATCTCAGTAACAGTACGCGATCTCTCCCACCTAAGCACAGCCTCAACCTTGGCTGGGTCCACCGCTAAGCCATCCTCGGAGATCACATGGCCCAAGAAGGTCACCTCCCTCAACCAGAACTCAAGTCGTCTGTATTTGGCGTATAGCCTACGTCGTCTCAGTGTGTCCAAAACCATCTGCAAGTGTTGTCCGTGCTGCGTCTGATCTCGAGAATAGATGAGCACATCATCAATGAATACCACCACGAACTAGTCCAAGTATGGTCTAACTCGGTTCATCAAGTCCATGAAGGCAGCGGGGGCATTGGTCAGCCCAAACGGCATGACCAAAAACTCGTAATGTCCGTACCAGGTGTGGAAAGCTGTCTTGGAGACGTCTGCCTCCTTGATCCTCAACTGGTGGTATCTAGACCTCAAGTCTATCTTGGAGAATACCGTGGCACCTCCTAGCTAGTCAAACAAATCATCAATCCTCAGCAGCGGATACCTGTTCTTGATGGTAACCCTATTTAGCTGTCTGTAGTCCACACAAAGGTGTAGGGTACCATCCTTCTTCTTTATTAACAATACCGGGGCTCCCCACGGAGACGCAGTGGGCCTCACAAAGCCCTTCTCCAGAAGGCCCTGGAACTGAGACTTGAGCTCTCGCAGCTCAAGTAGTGCCATCCTATACAATGCTGTAGAAATGGGGCTGGTCCCCGGTACCAGTGAGATCTCAAACTTGATCTCACGCTCGGCTGGTAGTCCTGGCAACTCATCTGGGAACATGCCGGGGTACTCTGAAAGTCTGCCACAGGGCTGGGCTCTACCACCACACAAGCTAGGAAGCCCTCACACCCCTGGCCCAAAAGTCTCGCCGCCCGAAGTGTAGAAATGCACCTGAAGCCTCCGTCCGCTGGCTGCCCATGGAACTCGAAAGAAGGAAACTCCGATATGGAGAAGACGATCTTCCTCCCAAAGCAGTCCACCAAGGCGTGGTAAGCGGACAACCAGTCCATTCCCAGAATCATGCCAAAGTCCTCCATCTGTATCATGATCAGGTTAGCTGGAAGGCTGTGTCCCCCAACACTGACCTTACAACCTGTGCACACCTCCTCAGCTACAAACAGCTGACTACTTAGACCTCTGATCATGAACGGATCCTCCAACAACACACAGTCCTACCCCAGACTAACCGTAAAACTGGCAGCGACAAACGAATGCGTAGCATCGGAATCGAAAAGCGTGTAAACAAGTCTGCCAGAAACTGAAACCATACCTGCCACCGCTGATCCTGAAGCTCTGGCATCCCTGTGTGTCAAGGCGTTGATACGCCCCTCAGCCCTAGGTGCGGACGAAGCCGCCACACTCTGAGTTGGACGGGTAGCCACCGGCTGGTACCCTCCTCACGACTGCTGTCCTCCTCCTCACGCCTGGAAACCACGGTCTCTTGCTCGCCCTCCAGTGCTCGGCACGGGGAGCATCTGTTTACCTCCAGCCCTAAACGGACAGTCCCTCTTGATGTGGCCCGGCTGGCCACACTGATAGCAAAGGGGTACTCGACTCCCGCCCTCAGTGGGTCCCTGCTGACGGCTGGGTGGGGGTCTAGTGCTGGTAGCTGGCCCCTGTCGGGAGTCTAATGAGACACTCATCATGATCTCTAATTACCCATAATTAACTAGTCTTCCTAGTTAATTAGCTAAGGTTATGAATATATAAGGGCTAATTATAAAATAAGGGATATTTAGTTAAGGACCTTAAAATAAGTTAAAAATGACATTTTATCATTCAAATAAAATTATTAATAATTTAGATAATAATTGGACTCAAAATCATACTAATCATTTCCTTAATTAATAAGATAAGTAACTTAAATATAATGTATACCTAAGTATGTAATAAATTAAGTAAAAAGGTCAAAGATGTAAATTCAAGGTGTAAACATAATATTTACCTTATTTACTAATATATATAAAAAGTTGAAAAAGATTTAAATTAAAATAAACCTTCAAAACCTGGGTTTACATTTTAGTCCTTAATTTTCATTACAGTCGAGTCCTTATTTCTCACATAGGTCCTTAAGTTTTATTACTTTTAGATCCCTCTTCGTCTTCTTCTTCTTCTTCTCCAGCCAAACGAACGGCTAGTGGCAAAGAGTCATCCTATCGCGCGATCACCGCCCTGCCGACATCATTCCTCTTTGCCCAAGCTCTTGCAGCTTGCGCTCACCACCTCCACTTGATCCATCGGTCTGGATTAACCAAAAATCCTATCTTTTAGTGGGAGTTAACCTCACCGTCATCGGAGACGACGACGGAGGTTAAGCTCCTTGAGCTTCTTCTTCAGCCAGACTCCGCCCCTCTCTTCGCCGCAAAATGCTATAAATACCCCCTCTCACCTCTAATTTTAGCAAGTTGGCTCCCTTCCCTCTTCTAACACCGAAGCTGACTTCGATAGGCTATTCGTCTAAAACCTCCGGCAAACCCCCATTTCATCTTCCGACTTCCTCCATCTACCTTAAGTAGCCGAGGAAATTCGCTGTGGTCTTCCGCACCTCTGATAAAGGCGCCGACCCTAGGATTCCTCCGCTCCACCTCAAATTCGCTCACTGGAGCTCTTTCTTCAACCCTCTGATTTAGTCGTCTGCTATGAAACTTCGGCAGAACCCTATTGACCCCTTCGTCCAGGTAACAGTAGACTAGGAGTAGGAGTAGGAGTAGGCTAGCTTAGTTAGTTAGTTTAGCTAGTTAGGTTAGAGAAATTGTAGAATTTAGCTTCATCTCTTCCAGCTCTGGCGAGTTCCTTGAGCTCGCCAGAGACTTTTAATTTTGTCTTTTAACTCACTGTTCACCTTCTTTTAACTTCCATGTTCATATCTAATCCACTAAATAGATTAATTAGATCACCTAAATGCCTAATTCATACCTCACCTTCACCAACTACTTCACTGTCCATGGTGACAGAAGTCAGCCTAATTCCACTTTCACTGGGTTCTTTCATCACCTTCCATCACTAATGAACCCTAACCGACTTTATATTACCTATTACTATCATATATAATTAAACACCCAAATTTAATTTAAGTTTCTGAGTTCGGTGTCCATGGCGGCTCAGGAACATTTCAAATTATAAATTAAACATATATTTATGATTAATAACGTCTGTTGACTTGATTTAGCTTCTCAATCAAGTAGTTAAATCAAGTCCTGAGCTTAAACTAATCAATCTTTTAAGAAACAGCCTTACTGTCAAACCTTATATTTCAATGAACAAATGAGGAATTTAATGTGATAAAGAGGTTCCTTGTAACCTCAGAATCATTTTTGGATTAAAAATAGTTAATTTTGTTAATCTATACGTGCATTTTGTATTTTTCTGGACTCACCGGAGCTCCGGCAAGTCAAAGTTGTGTCACAACCTCTTCAAATTGCTGTGAAGCTCCAGAATGTTATTACATGGATTACTGATCATTTTTAAGAAATTTCTTTGATGTTTCATTCACTGGAGCTTAAGATTTAAATTCATCTTCCCCAACTCCGGTGAGTTGGAGAAGATTGTTATGAAAGATTTGAGAAACATTTAAGGAGCTAAGAAGCTTCAGCGCGATGCACTGAAGCTATTTTAACTTTTAAAACACTTCAATAAACACTGATTAATTCTGTCGAACAAACACTTATTTTAGTTCAAGCGACAAGCCTGAAACCTTAGAGATTAAGGACAGAACATAAGTTTGAAGATCTGAGTGAGTTCCAGATGATGAGAGGACTCTGTCCAAGGCCTTAATTTCTTAGGAAGAAGAAGCTTTAAACAAAAAGTCAAATTTCGAGCTTCTACAGTCAAACCTGAGTTTGATAATGGTGTTTTGAGCTTTGATTGAAGAATTGAGATGTGGAAATTGCTTCTGAGATTCTGTTTGATGTTTTTAGAAAGATTTAAGTAAGCTCAGATGTTGTTTTCAGTGAAAATTTTGTCCTTGCCGATTTGGGTTATTCTTGAACCCAAACCAGCAGAAGCACTATTCTATTGAAATTCAAATCTAAAACCTGCCCAGATTGATTAGTTAAAACCCTTAGAATTAATTTAAATAGATTAGGAACACTTTAAAGTGTCTGTTGCACTTGTTGAAATCTGTAAAATTGATCTCTGAAGTTTTCAGAGAAAAGAAAAGCTTCTCCGCAGGTTTGTAGGTTTCAAGAGCTTAAATCCATCCAAACTGAAGCGGAATAGTTTATATAATGTATACAGACCTGTAAACAGATGAGAGAAGTCCATCTGAGGACTTCCCTGAGCTAAAACACTTTCCAGGCTTGTTATTAAACCCGTAGAAACCCCTGATTTCATCCCTTAAATTGAAGAGCTAAACATAATTAAAACATTAAATTAACCTTAAAATTAAATAGATTACCCTTAGAGCTTTCCAACGAACTTTAAATCACCTAATTTGGAGCTCTAGGTAGAAAGTTATGATCGTTTGAATTCGGGTCTGGAAGGGGAATGTTTGTCCCACCTCGGATATCCATGAGCGCGCGCCTGAGTATAAAAGTTTTTCGTTCCTAACGTTATGTAGTAGTCAAGCGCAAGGCGCACCAGTTCCGATTCAGATCTGATTTGAGCATTGCTCTGGGTGTGGGCATTGGCCTGTGGGTTTGTGTGCCCTTGGGGGCGTGTTTGCAGATGTGAATATGAGCCCTGAGAAGGCGAGTGAGGCCTGGGAGGCGGGATTGAGCCGAAAATGGCTCGGGACTGTGAACCGATTAACAAATGAACCAAAACAAACCTAACTGAAACTAGGCGAGGACCGAGTAGGGTCTGGTCCTACCCTGGTCTCAGGGTGCTGTGTATCCTTGAAAGGACCTCGTCGAAAATACTAAAACTTTTGGTTTAAAAAGTAAAAAAACCCGGTTCAGCTGAAAGCTTAAGGAAAAGAGAAGCTGCTGAAGGATGCAAAGGCTAAGGAAGAAAGGAGTGCAGACACTAAGTGTTACGGAAAAACAAAGTAACAAAGGAGAAAAACTAAGGGAAGAAGAGAAGGCAGGTGAAGGGAGAAATAACACAAGAAAGGTAAGAAGAAAGAGAGCTTGACAGAGAAGAAAAAGAGAGGTAAGAAAGAAACGAGATGAGAGGCTGGAGAGATAAATTCATTTTTTCTTGCATAATTAATTACTTTTTGTCTTAATTGAAAAGGGCATGTTTTAAATAGATACTTTTTGCCTTAATTTCTTAGAATGAAATAAAATTGAAAAACTAGCATGTTTACTTGTTAATAAAGTACAATATTTTGAGTAAATATGTTTCATATGGAATTTTGTATATTCTTTATAGTTAAATATTTTGACAAAATTCATGTTTTGGATATTAAACTAGTTCTACCTCCTAATCTTAAAGAGATAAAAGGAAATTAGTGAATTTGGAGAAAAATTATTATGCCTCCCAGTGAACGACCTAGACTCAACCAGTAAAAATTTCTAAAATGTTAGGTTAATTCGGCCCTATACTACATAACCGACACAACTTCGAGTTAACCTAAGTGATTTCTTCTACTCCTAATTAAGTGAAATTAACTTAATTATTGAGTTGAGTGAAACACGCAAGCAGGTACCCCAAAGGCCACTGACGGCCCCGCAAAGTGTGACGGCTCTCCTGCGGGTGCCACGTGGCTCCTCTCTCGTCGGCCCTGTGAGTAGTCTGGCTGATAGGGCCTCTTCCACCCACTGTCAGTGTCGTGTGCGGACGGGTTGGTTTCTTCATACGTCATAGCTGCCTCCACCACCCTCGAGAACGTAGGCAGCTTTAGGGGTTTGACATACCCCCGAATAGCAGGTCGGAGCCCCTCACTGAACCTCTAAAGGCGCTCCTCCTCGGTAGCCACGGTTGTCGCTGCGAAACGAGACAGCTCCAGGAAACACGTGCGGTACGCGCTCACAGTCATCGTCCCCTGGTGGAGAGTGTGGAACTCCTGCCTCCTCTGGTCCTACCACATCTAGGGGAAGTACTGCTCGCAGAAAAGGGTGACGAACTGGTCCCAAGTCAGCTCGTCCCTCTCCTAACCTCTACCGCCCTCCACCACCTGTGTGCCGCGCTCTCCAACTGGAACGTGGCAAAGGCCACGCGGCACTCCATAGGGGGCAAAGGGTGTCAAATACCTTCTCGATCTGCTCGAGCCAGTCCTTCGCCTCGGTCGAGTCCTCATCCCCCTTGAAAGAGGGGGGCTTCAGCTTTCGGAACTGTCCATAAAGCTAGTAGTGGCACTGAAGGGGAGACACTGGTACACCTCCCGGTAAAGAGGCCTCGTGCTGAGAAGTGCCGGAGGAAGGTGGGGGCGGTGGAGGCCCACCCCCTCCCCCGCATCTAGCACTAGGGAGCTCCCCCTCTACAGCCCCAGGGAGAGGCGCCCGTGGCAGCGGGTGGAGCTCCTCTCGCACGATATCCCGTATCAGCTGGGCGAGGTCCTGGGCCTGAATGCCCGGGAGCAGTGGCTAGTCCACTAAGGCGTCAGGCTCAACGTGCCCGCCCCTCTGACCTCGTCCTCTGTCACGTCCGCAGCCCACCTCGCTACCTCCTCGTCGAGGCATCTCCTGCAAGGAGACACGAACACGGAACAGAAAAGACGTCAATACTAGTCGATATTCAACGAAGGAACCTTAAAACAGATGACAAAAGGTACATTGTGGTGGCTACTCTTGTTACAAGCAAGTGAATTGGATATTTTCCAGCCAGTTGGTTCATTTCTCGGGATGACCTTGCTCTGATACCATCTTGTTACGACCCGATTCCCGAATCCCTACAGGTCACGAGAATCGAAACGACTAGACTGATCCCAAGACCCAGTCGTCCAATGAGAAAGTAACCAAAAAGCAATAAAATAAACCACATTCACCATGCAAGCAACTAATAGTAACAAAAGTACAACAGTAAAGAAAAGAACTACTACAGTACACACCACCACAACAGTAGAGAATTAAAAACAAGTATAGAAATATGAAATTTACAATAAAAGAGTACAAAGGTGTAACGGAATACTCACTACTATAGAAAAATGGGTACAACAAAAGTACAACTACTGGGTTCTACTAGGCCCAACACCCTCCGCAGCCGTAGGCTCTTGTTGCTCAACACCTGGACCTGAAAAAGGTGGTAAGTACGACACGTCAGCAAAACGCTGAGTAGAGTGGCAACCAGCTAGCTAAGAAAAATAGTAAAGGTGGACAAGTAGCTGTTGTTTTAATTTCTTTCTTTATTTTACTCTTTCTTGGTTTATTTCTCAGGTCTTTCTCTTGATCTCAAATGTTCCTCGTGGGAACGATCTTGATTGCAGCCTTTTCCGAAAAGTAGAAGTAGCACATGGTGCTCTTTTGGCCGGGAGAGTCCCCCGTGGTGGTCCTACCCGCAGTCAACCACCCCAAGGTTGCTGACAAGCGTAACGGTGACTATGGCACGTGCGATAAATGCACGGGTAGCTACCCCGCACTAGCACGCGATCAGTCGTTTCCGTTAACGGGTACGCCCAAAGCACATCACGGAGCCAGTATAGGGCAGAGCTCTCTCAATAACAGGGGTATAGCCCCTCCACAGTAACCAAACAGGGGTCTCGCCCCTCCACAGTCAGCGCACCCTCGCCTGACTACCCTGGTTTGCCCAGTGGGCCTAACAAGTCGGTGTTGGACGGCTAGCTGAACCTCGGGCCCCGTGGGGTGGCTAGCTCTCTCCCTACACTAGTAGCTCTCCCCGGTACTGTGTACACGAGGGCCATAGAGTTGGTACAAAGTGGCCAGTCCTAACCCCGGGTCCCAAACCTAGGGCAGCTAGCTCCGCTCTGCACTAAATAGGGGGACAGTCGCTCTCCTTGGTACTCCGTACTCAAGGGCCAACTCACATACCCATTCACATTTCCAGTTCCATTCTTTGTATTTCCAGGAGCTCTACTCCTAACTCCCTGTAGGGTTCAGGCTTCTGTTTCAACATTTCAGGTTTATTCGCAGATAGCACATGTTTCCAACATTCAATCTTTCATTTCCAATTTATATACAAGCAGCTAGTATTTATTTGCAAATAACAGGAATTACATGTAATAGTACTCTACATTTCACAGGCAGCTGTTATCCAATTACAGGCAATTATTATTATTCTATCTACTCATCGAAGACTGCAATTCAGGCATTTAATACAATCGTTCCAGAGTTTCTAGTCCTAGGATTCATGCCATGCCCTAGGATCTATCATTCAATCTAGTTTTCAGGTTTTAGGATTCATGCCATACCCTAGGATCTATCATTCAATCTAGTTTTCAGGTCCTAGGATTCATGCCATATCCTAGGATCTATCATTTATTTCAGATATGCATTGATGTTTGTAATTAACTAAGGGAAGCCACTCTACCCGCAAAATCGGGAGTAATGGGGGTGTGATTGGCAGGTCCACGTGCCTCCGCAACCCCCAATTCTGCATCAGAACAAGGTCCTAACACAAGGATCAATCACAAGGAACCACTCAGAATAGAATAAAAGTATTCCAAACAAGTAGAGGAACTTATTCTGAGAAGAATAGAATTTTAAACGTGGAAATCGGACCTCGAACGGACCCTAAACGGGTCAAAAATGACAACTCTAACTCAAATCAGATGTCTGGAACACCTTCCAGATGTCTTGAAAGGGGTCTAGATCCATACCTCGCTCTGTGCTGCTCCTCAGATGTCCAGGGGTCCTGCTGAACCGTCTGGATCTAGTTCCAGACGTCCGACCACCTCTCTAGACGTCTGGAGATGCTATCCACCATCGGGTGACTCTCCCAGACGTCTGAATTGCGTGGGAGGGCTTGTCCCGCACCTTCCCGAAGTGAAACCTGCATGTGCACGCAAAACTCCCTCAGCAAGGCACACGACAGAGCTTCAGTGGAACGGCCTGCATGGCCGTTTCCGCAAAAAGGAAGGTATAGGCACAGTACGTACCTATCAGTCGTTTGGAGCTTCTTCCAGACGTCATCCGCGTCGTCTGGATGTAGGTCCTGATGTCTGATTCTGGGAAAAATCCCAGAATCAGAAGCTCCTTCGTCTTCTTCCTGCTATGTGCGACCACGCCGCGCTCGTCCGCCCGCTGCCCGAGCTACAGCAGCATCGGGGAAACCTCCCCAGCACAACGCTCCTCCGCGCGCACGTCGGCCGGCCTTGAGCTACTCTGGCAAGCTTTCTCTCTCATAGCTCGCGCGCTCTCCTTTTCCCTCTCGCTGCACCTCTCCTCTCTGCCACTGCACTCGGCAGCAGCTGCTGCCCTTGCTCTCGCGCTGGGGAAGGAGGAGACGGATGGATGTGGGTGGCGTGAGAGAGAGGAGGATATATGTAGGAACGGGGGGGAAAAAAAGTGCTGCAGGACAGCGGGGGAAGAAGAAAGAGAAGGGGGCGGCAGGGTTTCAGTCTGCGTGCGGCACGTGAGCAGACTCGCGATCGTACACATGCAAAAATTAATTTCTAGACGTCTGGGAAGGCGTCCAAACGTCTGACTGGACGTCTGGACCAACTCCCAGACGTCTTAAAGTGTTTTGATGCCTCGGGTCTTAACTCTCCACCATCCACCTCACCTACTTTCTAGAAGCCGCATAGTTGGCGCCAAAAATAGGTGCCCTTTCACCACCATAACTACCCCATGGCACCCCTTCGGTTGGCTCCAATTACCCTTATCCATAGGATCCCCAACCACCTCCATCTTCCCATCTTAGCCCTCCATTTCAAGAGTCACCTTAGCCCCCTTTCTACTCTATATAAACCCACCACCTACCACCATTTTAGAGCATCCTCCATTAGTGTTTACTTCCACCTACATCCACCTATACCTCCGGCCAAGAAGAAGGAGTAGAGAAGAAGATTAAAGGGGCACATCACCAGCCCCTTTGGTGCCTTCTTCTCCCCACTCTCTTCAACTTGGGCCACGCCAAGGAGGAGGACTTTTCTACTTCAAGGAGGACGGCTAGGAAAAGGAGAAGGACCTAAGGTGGACGTCCACCCTTGGAGAAAATCTTAGTGCATGCATCCTTAGGGCTTGCTTTGGAGGACATCACCTTGATGGAGCTATAGAAGGAAGGAGCTGAAGATCTTCTTTTCAAGCCCGGGAGCTACCAGGCTTGGAGCAAGAAGAGCTTCATCCTCTTCATCACCATCATCATCTAAAGGATTTGTCTTTATTTTGTTTTCAATTTGTTTTTATTGTAGAAGCATTCATCTACTAGTAGACAATTTCCTTTAGTATAAAAAAGAAGTTGCCTTAATTTCTTGTTGCACTCTTTCTTTTTGCATTACCTTACTTTATCTTTAGTATAGTTGCAGTCCTCCTTTCTAATTAACCTAGGCCACCACGCGCCTAGGTTGAGCTTAGAAAGTGGATAATTTTTGTCACTTAGATTAGCATAGTAGGTGTAGTAATTTTTCTTGCCAACAACTTCACATGTTGCCTTAATTTCAAAAACATAAAAATGATATATTGAAAAAAGACCAAAATAAAGTTGAGATTTATATTCCAAGCAAGAGATTTAATTTTTGCAAACTTGCCTCCTGGGACGACCCTAGATACTCCCCTATCTAGGATACAAATTTAAAAGCGTATGTGAATTCGCATGTTACGACATTAAAAACTCGCTTTTACAAATCACGCGACTTTTCGCATCACTTTTTGGCTTTTTGGCGCCGTTGTCGGGGAGGCACGGCTTTACATTACTCATTTTTCTCTTTCTTGAAGTAGATCTCATCCCCTTCTCTTTCTTTTCTTTCCTATGTGCAGGAACTATTGCAGGAAGAAAGTAGGAATTTGAAAGCAAAACCTCAAAGTTCCTTTTCTTCCCATGGATTTTCATGTTGGTTTCTTCTCTCTTGTCACACCTAAACTAAAAGACTACCAAAATACACTAAACTTGGCTTTCAGGACCTTAAATAACTTAATTAAGTGGAGTGGTACTTTTTAAAACTCATTGATTGCTTGTTTACACCATCAACACCACTCCATTTCAAGTATTGGTGTTCTATTTTTTGGGTCCAGATTTCTATCCAGACTTGAAAAATCAATCCCCAACACCACAGGACTCATAAAATCATAAAATTTCATACAATGATTCCAAATTAAGTTAGGAACATCTTTCCTAAAATTTCAGATCAATTGGATTTGTATTTAATTTTTAATAATTCGTGGACTACAAAGGGGTCACACCCTCTAATCTTCCTATTTTGCTACTGTCCACAAATTTTTAGAATTTTTATACCCATCCAACTTTTGTGAAATTTAGTTTTCTGGAATCCTTGTGAAATTTTACACATCATATAAAATCACCAAAATTTTTTAATGTCGGTGGTAATACTAAAAAGCCGAAAATATCCACGGGTATCATTTCTAAACTTTGATACCAGTACAAGTAAAAATTCAAAACAATTATCAAGAAATGTTCTAAAATCTTACAAAAATATTTTATGGAATCCTTGTTTGATTTTCTTCAAAGTAGTGATATTGTTTGAATTTTTTGAACTAGTACTTAATACAGAAAGCCTAAAAATAACTCATTGGTAGTTAAATTTCTGTCCTAGGACCAGTTGGATTAGGATTTCTTTTTTCATTTTTAGAAACAAACAACAAAAGGAAACATATCTTCACCTATACAACTTGATTTCCTTTTGTTTGTAGAATCTCAAACTTGTTTGATAACTTAAAAAGAAAACCCTAAAAATGCACTAAGTTAAATCCAATCCTAAAAGACAGAAATACAATAATTGTGTGACAATTTGCTTTGCATTAGAACCACTTTCCAATTCCTGCACACGCACAAAAAAATTGAAATAATAAGGCAAAAACCCAAACAACGCCCTCCACATTTGGTGTGCATACTAGTATCCTAGCCTTAACTAAAATTTGTAGCAATTTGACCCCTAAGGTTTCATCAATTTAGGCTTGCTATATAGGACTTAAGTTTTCTCTAGTTAATACCAATTCTGTATCTATATCTGGTGTTCAGGCTGAGGGGCCGTGTCAAACGACCAGGTGCGGGTTTGTACAAGCACCTGGAGATTTTCCTGGGAAACGCTTGGGCCCAACCCTCCCCTTAAGCAACTTGGCTAGATTTGTTGACAGAATGGGTATTCACTGTTGATTACTTATCTCCTAGGTAGACCAAGTCTTAGGTTAAATTCTAGGGAGTCACAATTAAGTTAGGTCTAGAATTTGATTGCTTGTGTGCACATTTCTCTCATCTCCATCTCTTCTCCTCCCCTACAATTTCTTCCATTTTGCACGAGTGGCAGTCCAAAACTCCACACTTGGAGGGACCACTTGATTTTGCCTCCCCAAAAAAGGACTTTTCCTTCATTCTTCCTCTTCTTTAAAAATGGAAAATCAAAATTGGTCCTTTAACCCGCATGCTAATTTTTCTTTCCCCTATTTTTCCACCCAGGTGCTACTTAATCAGGCCCCTACACCTAATCTCTACTCTATCGTGGCTCACCTACAAGTTAAGCAACAACAGTTGCATAAGGATTTAACAAACCTAGCCAACCAAGGGAGTCCTACCACACCTACCCAAGCTCCACACATTCCACCTCTCACCCCTTTTAACACCCGCAAGAGAGAAAATCTACATAAATCCTGTGCTAAGTATAATTATTATTCTGAGGCTTTCTATGGTTTAACAGGGAATTATGTTTATCCCAATCATCACCCTACCCAAAATGTCCCTACTTTCCAGGAGAAATTGAAAATTTCCTTTAATGGGGGGAATTATCCAGCTCACTCCTGGACCAATCCGGTTCCACACCAACAATAGAACCCGTTTGGAGGGTATGGTTCAAATTAGACTTAACAATCTGGGCAATCTCAAGAAGACATTAATGCCTAGATGATGAAAACCCTGCAGGAGTTACAAAGAAAAACAAAGGAAACAACCCATCTTATTAACAATTAGGGATATTCCGACTCAAAGACCTACAAGACACTCACCATCCCAACCCACACCAAACTTTATTAATCCCAAGAACCAACACTTGGGTGGATACCAACATCAGAACCACATGGTTCAGCCTCCTATTAACCCAATATCGCAGCACCAACCCAGTTTCTATCAAAATCAAGCCCCCCCACCTCCTCCCAGTGATCACCAAGCTGCGTATGCAGAGACTTTGAGGAGTGAGGAAACCACCATGGATTTAAGGCCTTCACATTCAAATGATGAAACTGATTCTCAACCAATGTAGATTGACTCCCCTAACCTCAATAAGGAAGAAGAAAAAGAAATCCCAAAAACACATGATTCAAACCCTATTTCCCACTCTCAAAAACTGCAATCCAACAATCCAAAACCAGAGCCCTCTGACCACAATCCTTTGGACTTATTTGAGCAAGTCGAGAGGAATATTCCCTTCCTAGATTCTCCCCATGCCTCTAAAAAATTTACTTCAAAAGGGCATGATCAGAATCTAGAAAGGTTGGTCCTTTCGAAGACAGGCAGCTCAATTTTTCAGAGCACGCTGCCTTTCACAAAAAAGGACCAGGGCACATCACTCATCTCAGTTGTCATAACTGACACCATTTTTTTTCGCACCCTTCTCGACTTAGGTACCTCTAGTAATCTCATCCCCCCGGTCATATTTGAGGAATTTTGATTCAGTGATTTAAAACCTACTAAGGTTCAATTTCAAATGGAAAACCGATCTACCATTCAACCATGGGGAGTTCTTGAAGATAGTATCATCAAGGTCTAGAATTGTCTATTTCCGGTAAATTTTCTAATCCTTGACATAGAGGTACCTAAGGCTCTCATTAATGCCAACCTTGGAAGACCTTTTCTGATTATGGTAGCAGCTAATATCAATTCTCATTCTGGGAAAATGAATATAAGTCGCAGTAACCAGACCTTCTCATTAGATTTATTTCAGGCTTCCAAGAGGTCCATTGATCACAAAATTTTTTAGGACACTGATAATAAAATGGAAGCAGTATTTGAGAAGTCTATGTTGATCCAATCTCATTCACCTTTGACCACTATTGATCTAGATTTTATTGATTCTTATTCTAAGGATAATTATGTGGTCCAAGACTTTCCAGATCAACTAGGGTTTGACTTTCCCCCTTTTCATCTTCCTAATTTTTCACCAAAAACATCCACACTAACTTCACCCACCCTACATCTCATTGACTCCATTCCCCATCCCTTTCCATTGGACCTATCACCCGACCCACCAGAGTCTGGCATTTTACAAGCACTTAAACCATGGCCAGATCTGGGTCATTTTTCCATTTCTCTATTTTATTTTGATCCCTTTATCTTTACCACTCATCTTTTTAGGGATCTTGAGGAAGACATTTCTATTAAAGACATTCAAGTGTCTAACTTTTTACATGATTTTTCATCTTCCGTGCATACCTACACACCCAGCTAAATGGCATAAAAGATAGCACTGGATGGGAGGTAACCCATCATTTTTCCTGCTTTCCTTTTTCGAAGTTTTGACCCTCCTAAACCTGACCGCTCTTCATTAAGGTGATCCCTTTTCCCTCCTAATGCATGAGGACATTGCATATCTTAAGCATGGGGGGGTGTTTTTAAAATTTGACGATCGATTTAGGATTTTCAAAACCTAAAAACATGCATTTTTCTTTAGTTATTTTATTTTATCTTCCTACTTACATACCCAAAAAAATAAAAATGTTGAAAACTTTTTAAGGAAAAATTTTGAAATCAGGACTAAGGTTGAAAAATTCACTTTTGGGTACAATGGGATTTAATCTTTAACAAACTAGGGATGAGGATGTGGATCTGATCATTAGAATTTCAGGGCCTATTTTAGACTAGATCAGATATCCTTCTCTAAAAGTTCCACCTGAACTCATGATAGTTCAGGTGACTTGATCCTATTTTGTAATATGGAAAGTATTTGACTTAGTTTCTGATTCAAAAACTTTCATTTCTTGAGGAACTTCTTGTGTCAATTTTCACACACAAGACAACACTTAAAAACAACTAAAAATTTGAAAAACTCCCTTCTTTGGACTTAGTAAAAGTCTGAAGCAGATCATTGGTTTGAGTTCCCACCGTCGAGAAGGAGGGAAATGCCTCCTTTAAGGATGCAATGACAACATGTTACCGCCTTTGCGCTGTTCCATATTTATATTTCATATCTTTAGACGAAGCATTAAAGCACATTTTAGCAGCTCAAGTGTCTTGGATGATGCTCTACCTATAGTGTCGGAGCAAGAGCTTGAGTTTGCTTGGAGCACCCCTTTACACCGCATTGTGTTTTGGGGTTGTGAGCTCCTGAGTAGTCTCATGGATAGTGCTATCCCGAAGTACTAGCGCCAGTGCCCCCTCAAGGATTAGTAACGGGAATGATGATCCCGACACATTTATTGTAAGACTAAGCTAAAAATAACAAGGGCGAAAAAAAAAGAATAAATAAATTAACACGCCCCTATAAATGTTGGCTTTTCACAAGCATGGATACAAGGTTTTAAAGGATTTTGCAAGTTGCAAATTAG
Source organism: Thalassia testudinum (assembly GCA_037157565.1). Taxonomy (NCBI): domain Eukaryota; kingdom Viridiplantae; phylum Streptophyta; class Magnoliopsida; order Alismatales; family Hydrocharitaceae; genus Thalassia; species Thalassia testudinum. The sequence continues at coordinate 149,746,197 of JAZHRO010000063.1, read as the reverse complement.
ATTCATGAGTCAGAAAAATCCTAAAAACAAAAATTTCAAGTCATCTGAATTAACAAGGGATTAATTTGTTAATTTTCTGGAGGATATATTGATCTAGTTTTGTTTAATGGTTGGATCCAAAAACAAATCTCGATGTTTATTCTTAACAAATATCGTGCCTCCTGTGTTTAGATCAACAAAGGTCCCTTAATCTTTTTCTCCTCAAAAGTCGAAAAAATTAGATTTCCCAAAAAATTTTGTTCTCCAAAAAAAATTAAAGTTTTGCTAAGAGACTAGCAAAAGATAAGCATGGGGGTGTGATAAACGCCAGTTTATCATCATTCTTATGCATTAAAACAAACCTAGTTCATAGGATTTTACTCCGCAAATGGGTTTTTGGGATGCATTTAGGCATAAGTTAGGTTAGGCATGAATTGCATTTTTTATTGTGTTTTTAATGTGTTTTTGTGAGTGTTAGGGATAAACAGATTGCCAGATCCCTAGTACCCTTGCACTCAGGAAGGCAACTAGTGAAGGAGAAGCTCTCACCAGCTGGAACTCAGCTTGATCCAACTCACCATAGCTGGAATTCAGCTCACCTAAAATAGGGTGAGCTAATCCTAGCTCCATTCAGCTCATCTCAGCCGAATGGAAGCTCAAGAGAGCTCATGTTAGCTCACCCTAGCTCAGGTCAGCTCAGATCCAGCTCAACTTAGCTGAGTCTAGCTCATCTCGACTCCCATTAGTCCACAAGGAGCTCTAGCTAGCTCAACTGAGTTGACTGGAGTTCACCCCAGCTCAGGTCCGGCTACATCCAGCTCCACTCAACTCCAGCCAGCTGAAGATGACTTCATTCTAGCTTAGGAAGCTCAAGTCCAGCTTCCGAGGACTCAGCTTAGCTCAACTTAGTTGAGCTAAGCTACCTTAGCTGCCTCAACCAGCTTGATCCACCCCGGGAGCACCAGACCCAGCACACCTTAGCTCATTATGGTAGAAGCCAGCTCACTTTAGCTTGGCTTAGTAGCTAACAAAGAACTAGCAAGCTAAGCCAGCTAGAGTAGCTCCATGTCAGCCTCTTTAGTAGCTGCCAGCTCCATTTCAAGCTCCAGACTTCTCCTCAGCTCCTCTCTTCAAATCCTAACTCCAATACCTCCTCCTCTACTCCATAGGTAGCTAAGCTAGCTTAGCTTAGCTAGCATCCAGCTCCTTGGCCATCCACCACCTTCAACTCAACCCTAGCTAGCTCCATCAACTAAGCTCGCCTAAGCTAGCTATCCTACTCCAAGTTGGTGCCACCACCATCACACCCCTTCACCCCATCACCACTACCAAAAGCCACCTATTTTCCCTCTAAAATAACCTTCTAGAACCTTTCCCTTTTGGCGCCAACTTTCCCTCCAAAATTTCCTTCATCTCCATCATACACCTCTCCTTAAAATCATCTCCACCATCCACCTCACCTACTTTCTAGAAGCCCCATAGCTGGCATCAAATATAGGTGCCCTTTCACCACCATAACCACCCTATGGCACCCCTTGCGTTGGTGCCAATTACCCTTATCCATGGGATTCCCAACCACCTCCATCTTCCCATCTTAGCCCTCCATTTCAAGAGTCACCTTAGCCCCTGTAACGACCCGGTTCCCGAGTCCCTACGAGACACGAGAACCGGACCGACTCGACTAATCCCAAGACCTAGTCGTCCAACGAGGAAGTAACCAAAAGACAGTAAAATAAACCACATTCAGCATGAATATAACTAACAGTAAGAAAGTACAGCAGTAAGGAAAGAAACTACTACAGTAGGTACCACCACAACAGTAAAACAACATTTATCATATAATAAGAACTGCAGGTAAAGAAGGTACAGCGGAAACAAAAACTACTCACTAGAACAGAAACAAAAGGGGTACAAAAAGGCTGTGGTAACTCTACTGGACCCTACTCGGCCCAGCGTCCTCTGCAGCCGCCGACCCTGGCTGCTCAACACCTGGTCCTGAAAAAGGTAACGAGTGTAACACGTCAGCAAAACACTGAGTAGAGTGGCAAACTAACTAAAGGCAACAGTAGAGTGTACAGTAGCTGTTATGTTCTATTACTTCCTTTATTCACATCTTTCAATTTTTCTCACTATTTCATTTATTTCTCAGATCCTTTACTTGATCTCGAATGTCCTCGTGGGAACGATCTTGATTGCAGTCTTTTCCAAAAGTAGAAGTAGCACGTGGTGCTCTCCTGGCCGGGAGAGTCCCCCGTGGTGATCCTACCCTCAGTCAACCACCCCAAGGTCACTGACAGACGTAACGGTGACTACGGCACGCGCGATAGACGCACAGGTAGCTAGCCCACACTGGCACGCGGTCAGTCGTTTCCGTTAACGGGTGCGCCCAAAGCACAGCACGGAACCAGGGCAGAGCCCTCTCAGTAACAGGGGTCCAACCCCTCCACAGTAACCAAACCGGGGCCTTGCCCCTCCACAGTCCGCGCACCCTCGCCTGACTACCCTGGTTTGCCCTAATGGGCCTAACAAGTCGGTGAAGGAGGCTAGCAGAACCCTGGGGCCCGTGGGGTAGCTAGTACTCTCCTAACACCAGTAGCTCTCCTCGGTACTACGTACACGAGGGCCAACAAGTCGGTACAGAGCGGCCAATCCTAACCCCGGGTCCCTGGGGCGGCTGGCCCCACTCTGCACTAAACAGGTACAGGTACTTCCCTTGGTACTGCGTACCCAAGAGACAGTACAAACTACATCTCAGTTCCATTCCTTTTTCTTTCCAGGAGTTCCACTCCTAATTCCCCGTAGGGTTCCAGCTCTTTATCTCAGAACATCATATGTTTCACTTTCCAGATTCACGTTCTCAAAATCCATGATCTCAAACATGTTTCTTTATTCATAACAGGCAGCTGTTAATTAAATTTACAAGCAGCTTTATATATTCCTTTCCATTTTCCCAAGACTGCAGTAATATACATTCCACTAGTTTTTCCACCCTAGGATTCATGCCATATCCTAGGATCTATCATACAATCTAGTTTTCCGGCCCTAGGATTCATGCAACACCTAGGAGCTATCATTCCATATATTTCTCATTCCTAGGATTCATGCAATGCCCTAGGTTCTAGTTATGGTTCCATACTTTAACAGATTTTATTAATACTTAAAGCCACTCTACCAGGTACAATGGGAGTAGTGGGGGCGTGATCGGGAATCCCGCGTGCCTCCGCGACTCTCAAGACTGCAACCGAACGAGGTCCTATCACAAGGATCAAACACAAGGAGTGTCTCAGAACAGTGTATAGCTACTGTAGACGGGTAGAGGAATTAATTCTGAAAAGAACGCAACTCGAATCGCGGAAAACGGAGCCAAAACGGGCCCTAAACAGGTCGAAAAAGATGATACTGTGCAAAATCAGACGTCTGGAACTCCTTCCAGACGTCTTAAACGGTGGATCAGAGAATTACCTGTTCAGCTTGGTTCCCCGGACGTCCAGAAGTCTGCGGGGACGTCTGTCCTATACCCCAGACGTCCGATGGTCCACACGGACGTCTGTAGATCACTCCCGCCGTCCGGTACAACTTCCAGACGTCTGATTTGCAAAGAATGGCGAATCAGCGAACCTGCGCACGGCCAACCCCCCTCCCTCAGTACGGTCAGTCGAGAAGAAGGAAGAAGAAAGCGGAAACTTACCTTTCAGACGTCTGTATGATCTTACAGACGTCGACCTTGCCGTCTGGCTATCAACCCAGACGTCTGATTCTGGAAATCTTTCCAGAATCAGAACCCTGCTCGGCCTCCGCTCGCGACGCCGCCCGCGTCGCACCTCGCGTGTCAGCTGCTCAGCCCGCAGCAGGTCCCACTCCGCGTCGCTCCGCGCCCCCTACGCCCTCCGCCGGCCGGCCAAGCCGCTCCGGCGAGCTCGCCCTCACGGCAGAGCCCCGCCCTCGCACGCCGCACCTCCTCCGCGCTCACTGCGGCTGCCGCTGCCGCCCTCGCGCTCGCTCGCCCTCGCGCTCAGGAAGGAGAAGAAGGAGGAGACGGTGGAGACGGGAGGGGAGGCGCGCCCTTTTAAGGCCGCGCGAGGAGGAGAGAGAAGGTGGTCGCAGCGCGCCTGTAGCCGCAGAGAGAGAGAGAGAGGAATCGCAGGTCTGCGCGCACAGGCGCGCAGACGAATCTCCCGTGCGAACATAACTGTTTTCCAGACGTCTGTAAACTATCCCGGACGTTTGGTTAGATGTCTGGATGTGATTCAAGACGTCTGGTCCGACGTCTGGGCCACCTCCCAGACGTCTTAAAAGGCGTCTGGGGCACGCGTTCGTTACAGCCCCCTTCCCACTCTATATAAACCCACCACCTACCACCATTTTAGAGCATTCTCCATTAGTGTTTACTTCCACCTACATCCACCTATACCTACAGCTAAGAAGAAGGAGTAGAGAAGAAGATTAAAGGGGCACATCACCAGCCCCTTTGGTGCCTTCTCCCCATTCTCTTCAACTTGGGCCACGCCAAGGAGGAGGACTTTTCTACTTCAAGGAGGACAGCCAAGCAAAGGAGAAAGACCTAGGGTGGACGTCAACCCTTGGAGAAAAGCTTAGGGCATGCATCCTTAGGGCTTGCTTTGGAGGACATCACCTTGGCGAAGCTATAAAAGGAATGGAGCTGAAGATCTTTTCAAGCCCAGGAGCTACCAAGCTTGGAGCAAGAAGAGCTTCATCCTCTTCATCACCATCATCATCCAAAGGATTTGTCTTTATTTTGTTTTCAATTTGTTTTTTTTGTAGAAGCATTCATCTACTAGTAGACAATTTCCTTTAGTATAAAAAAGAAGTTGCCTTAATTTCTTGTTGCACTCTTTCTTTTTGCATTACCTTGCTTTATCTTTAGTATAGTTGCAGTCCTCCTTTCTAATTAACCTAGGCCACCACGCTCCTAGGTTGAGCTTAGAAAGTGGATAATTTTTGTCACTTAGATTAGCATAGTAGGTGAAGTAATTTTTCCTGCCAACAACTTCACATGCTGCTTTAATTTCAAAAACATAAAAATGATATATTGAAAAAAGATCAAAAAGAAAGTTGAGATTTATATTCCTAGCAAGAGATTTAATTTTTGCAAACTTGCCTCCTTAGATGGCCCTAGATACTCCCCTATCTAGGATACAAATTTAAAAGTGTATGCGAATTCACGTGTTACAACGACATTAAAAACTCGCTTTTACAAATCACGCAACTTTTCGCATCACGAATCTACATCGAAGAGGGCACACGACCTTCGCGAGAAATGTAGAGACGTTTGAACCCTAATCTGCAGGAGGTCATGAAAAAGGAGATCATTAAGTGGTTAGATGTAGGGATCATCTACCCGATCTCTGACAGTCGGTGGGTGAGTCCAATCCAGGTTGTGCCTAAGAAGGCAGGACTCACCATCATTACGACTGAAACCAAAGAGGTCATATTGACCCGTGTGGCTAACTCATGGAGAGTTTGCATTGATTACAGAAGACTTAATTCCTCCGCAAAGATGGATCATTTCCCACTATCATTTATTTACCAGATCCTTGAGAAACTGGTGGGAAATAGGTTCTTCTGCTTTCTTGGTGGGTACTCCAGTTATAACCAAGTGGCAATCCATTTTGAGGACCAAGAAAAGACCACTTTCACCTACCCCTTCGAGATGTACGCATTCCGAAGGATGCCATTCGGTCTCTGCAATGCATCCACAACTTTTCAGCGGTACATGCTTGCCATATTCTCAGATATGGTAGGTGATTATCTGGGAGTCTTCATGGATGACCTTTCAGTGTTTGGAGCATCATTTCACGATTGCCTCCTGCACTTGGTCCAAATCCTTAGGCGATGCATTAACGTGAATTTGGCTCTTTCCTAGGAAAAGAGCCATTTCATGGTGCCTAAAGGAATTGTCCTAGGACATTTGGTTTCAGAGAAAGGCATCCAAGTCGATCGAGCCAAGGTGAACTTGATTTCCAAACTTCCTATGCCTAGCTCAATCAAGGACATCCGATCTTTTCTGGGGCACGTCGATTTTTACCATTGATTTATCCCTGATTTTTCAAAAATCGCACATCCCCTGACCACTCCCCTCCAAGGATGTACCTTTCGAAATCTCCAAGGAATGCACTCAAGCATTTGAAATCCTCCGTGACCGAGTTACCTAGGCCCCAATCCTACAGTCCCCTAATTGGTCTCAACCCTTTGAGATCATGTGCGATGCATATGATTTCGCTGTGGGAGTGGTAGTGGGGCAGAAAATCGATGGGAAACCCATGGTCATTTAATATGCTTGCAAAACACTTGACGATGCTCAGCATAACTGCACAGTTACTGAGAAAGAGCTGCTGGCCATAGTATTTGCCCTGGAAAAGTTTAGATCTTATCTCTTGGGTTACTGTGTTATCATCTACTCGGATCACATAGTTGTGAGGCATCTCCTTGCAAAGAAGGATGTGAAACCTCGATTAATCCGCTGGATCTTACTGTTGCAAGAATTTAACCTCGAGATTTGCAACAAAGCAGGAAAATAGAATATGGTAGCTAATCACTTGTCCCGCCTTCCTTCTGAGATCATTGACCCTTCCGGACCCATCACGGAACATTTCCCTGATGAGCACCTTCTGATTATCAATACAAGGCTTCCATGGTTTACTGATATAGTAAACTACTTGGCATTACATCAGATCCCATCCAATTGGCCGAAGGCCAAGAAGGACAAATTGCTTTCCGATGACAAGTATTACTTTTGGAAAGACCCGTATCTTTTCCGCATCGATGCTGATCAAATAATTCGACGATGTGTCGCGGAAGCGGAAATCCAAGACATACTCTCTTTCTGCCATGACTAGGCATGCGGTGGACACTTTTCAGGGCATAAAATCGCAGCAAAAGTCCTCCAGCGTGGCTTCTACTGGCGCACAATTTTCAAGGACGCATACAATCACTGTAAGGCATGTACCCGTTGCTTGACTTTAGGCAACATGCCTTTACAACCAATTCTGGTATGCAAAATTTTTGACAATTGGGAGATTGATTTTTTGGGACCCTTCCCTATCTCGGATGCTTTAAGTACATTTTACTCGCTGTTGACTATGTGTCCAAATGGATCGAAGCCATTCCGACCCGAACCAATGATCATAAAGTTGTTATCAAATTCATTCACCAGAACATCTTCTCACAGTTCGGGATTCCACGTGCTATAATTTCTGACGGAGGGACCCATTTCACAAATGCTCAGTTCAAGTCATTGATGACCAAATATGGGGTGTCACACCGAATCTCTACTCCTTACCACCCCCAAACTAAGGGTCTAGTTGAGCTATCAAACTGGGAGATCAAGAAAACCCTCCACGTTACTGTTCGACCTGACAGGAAGGATTGGTCATCCTAGCTTTCGGAAGCTTTGTGGGCTTATAGGACTGCCCACAAGACCCAATTAGGTATGTCTCCCTTCAAATTGGTGTACGGAAAGGCATGTCACCTCCCCATCGAATTGGAGCATAAAGCCTATTGGGCAGTACGGAACTGCAACCTAGATCTTTCTAAGGTTGGAACCCATAGAAAGCTTCAAATGAGCGAGATTGATGAATTATGCCACGATGCGTATGAGAACTTGCGAATTTACAAAGAGCGAGTTAAAGCCTTTCACGACAAGCACATATCTAGAAAGATCTTTCATCCTGGTCAAAAGGTCCTACTCTTCGATGCTAGACTCAAACTGTTCCCAGGAAAATTGCGATCAAAATGGATCGGACCCTACCTGGTCCAACGAATCTTTGGAAATGGAGCCATTGAGATCAGTCCACTCAGCCACGATTTCGAAGCCTTCATCGTGAACGGTTAGAGACTCAAACCGTTCATTGACATGACTGATACAAATTTGGCTAAGATATCCTTTACTCTCCATTCTCCGTGAGCTCATTGTGCCTAGCCGGTGGCATAAAACTCAGCACTTAACGGGAGGCAACCTGTCATTCTTGGAAAACCCAAAACCTTTCTTGACATCCTTATGTTGAATTCATATTGCACTTTAGGGTTCATCCATTAGAACAGCCGACTCCACCTCAAGTACCCGTACCCGAGTCAAGAAATCGTTCGCAACAGTCACCTCGACCCATTCGCCCATCCAAAACCTGTCCTAATGAATGAACTAAGCTGAATTCCAACCCACCTAATTTACAATGGGGACATTGCAAATCGTAGGCATGGGGGGATATGAAAGTGCAAAACTTCATGCAAACTCATCTCACAAGAAAAGGTTTCAACAAAAAAATCACATATCACAAAAAACACTAAAAAAATGAAAAAAATCTTGAAAAAGAACAAAAAAACTGAGGGGGGGAGAGAAAATTTTTGAGGCCATACAAACCATAAGGAGGAAAAGATCAAAATGACAAAAAAAGAGCAAAAAATGAAAAAGAAAAAGAGATAATCATTAGTAAGAGATTAAGGGATTAAGTGAAGTTCTAGACCACATCAAGAAAAAAAAGGAAAAATGAAGAAAAGTGCTAATGAGACACAAAAGAGATTTGTAGGAATGTAGATCTTAGGCCTTTTGGGCTAGAATCTTAGGCTTAAAAATTCAAATATCCACTAAAATCTGGATAATCTTCAAGAGGTTGGGGAAAATGCAAAGCTTAAGTATTAGGTCTAAGGCCTAGGGAGTATCCGGCCTCGTTAACTGATCTTTGGTTTACGGGACTCGGTAACCTAAGCACCCCAATCCACACACAGTCTGGTTCAATGCTCATAACAATCAAAATCACGCAAAAGCATTTAAATGTTCAGAAAAAAAGTTGCCTAGATTAGGAGCTGTTGATCAATACAAGTTGATTTGGATGAGTTCTCGGTGAGGAGAGGTGGGAAATACCCCTTGAAGATGCGTAACAACATATCGTCTCCTCGATGCTTATCTCCTAGGATATTTACATATCCTACCAGGGGCACATAATCACCCTACTGGTTCAGATGCCATGGGTAGTATTATCACGAAATGTCAATTGCCAGGGTCTGGATTTGGCTACAAAATGCCATGGGCGGGATTATCTCGAAATCTCGAAAGCCAGGGTTCTGGGGGTTGCCATGGGCGGTGCTATCACGAAGCATCGATTTCTAGTGACCTTTGAGGATTGATGATGGGGACGAGTGATGGCGATTTTACGTGATTTGTTAATTAGGTCGTTGTAACGCGCAAAATCGATCGACTCTTAAATTTATATTCCTAGATAGAGGAGTATCTAGGGTCATCCAAGGAGGCCAAATGTTTGCAAAATTGATTCTCTCGCTTGGAATACAAATCTCAACTTTCTTTTTGGTATTTTTCAATATATCATTTTCTTATTTTTGAATTAAGACAACATGCGAAATGGTGGCGGGAAGGTGATTTACACTTCAAATTTAAAATACTACTTCTAAGTGGCAAGTAGAGCCTCTCCCTAAGCTCACTCTAAGCAAGTGGAGGCCTAGAATAATTAGGGAGAGGGAGTGAAGAATGCTAAAAACAAAGCAATTAGAAATGCAAATAAGAAATTGCAAAGAAGGCAACTAGATTAATGAAAAAGTGTTTTGCAAAAAGGCCTACTAGAGGAATGCTTCTACTACTAGAAAAATTGAAATAAGGAAAAGCAAACATAAATCCTCTAGATAGATGGTGAAGAAGAGGGCTTCTTGCTCCAAGCTTGGTAGCTTCCAAGCTTGAAAAGAGTCCTCCAACTCCTTCCTTGCTATGCTCCGCCAAGGTGATGTCCACCAAGGCAAGCCCTAAGGGGGCGTGCCCTAAGCTTCTCTCCAACGGTGGACGTCCACCCTAGGTCCTTCTCCTTTTCCTGGCCATCGTCCTTGAAGCCCAAAAACCCATTTGCAGAGTAAAATCCTAAGAGCTAGATTTGTTTTAATGCATAAGAATGATGATAAACTGGCGTTTATCAACGAGGAATCCAATACAAACTATGTTGAGAAGCTAATTCGAAGCTAGAAATAAAAGAAAAGAGAGAAACTCTCCAAATAAATAAATCCTCTATCTCTCTCTTACAAAAAAATGTACTGCAAACTGAACCAAGGCTAAAATATGTCTCAATCATGGGTGCTTTAACCATGGAGTCCAATGAACCTTAGGATAGTTCCTATGGGCCTTAAAAACCTTCCCGAAAGACCGAGGCTAGAGATGGTCAGGTCTGAATCTTGGTTGGTAGTTGAGTACCTCTAGGCCTACTGTCAACATTCTAACATAATCAAAAAGAAAAAGAAAAAGCACTCATCATAATATGTGAAAGGAACTCATGGTCTAGAATAGAAGTTAAAACCTTAAAATTTTTCTAAAAGACTGGCAAAAGCAAAGCATGGGCTGATTGCACGGCAATCATAGGTCTTAATTGACCTAAATTAGGCTAGAACTTAACATAAGTTAGGGTAATTCATGCATGCATGAGCATTATCTGCATCTTTACTGCTTTCTTTTAGCTATGCATAAAATAATGCTATAATGTGCTGATTATGTGCATTATGTCAATTATAGGTAATAAGCTAGATCTGAAGCTGGATCTAAAGCTAGACTAGAAATAATGGGTGTTGCAGCAGAGCTGGAGTAGAAGATTTAGATTGGATGTAGTAGATAATAATGTAAGGGAGTTAAGGTATGCTACTCTATTTAGTAGGAATAAAGTAGTAAAATGTGAAGAACTTAGGTCTATCCTAGCCTTAGGATAGCCTAGAGACTTTCCCAAGTCTTAGCCACCCTTAGATTAGGTCACCGCACCCTAGGAAACCTTAAAACCCTAATTCCAACCTTTATCTGGACGTCCAGATGAATTATGGGATGTCCAGAACCCTTAGCCAACCCCCGCACACCTTAAACCCACTTCTGCAGTGTTATTGGACGTCCAGACACTTGGTCAGATGTCCAATTTCTGCAGAATACCCAAGACAGAACCTTGAATCCTTCCTAACTTTGATTGCACGTCCAGACAACAAGTGTGGACTTCTGATTTTTTAGTATATGACGTCTGATTCCATTTTTGGACATCTAGAACTGTTCTCCAGTTCTTGTTTTGAGATTTAAGCCTTGATCTTGGATCTCTAGCTCCCCAAACCCAATTCCAACCCCATAGGAACCTAAATTAAGGTACCCTAACCCTAGTACATCACCTCTAAAGCTCCCTAAGGACCTAATTAGGTCCTCACTAAACCCAATTGACTTAGATCATAGTCAATTACCATTACCTAAGTCAATTAGACTCATAGGATCTAATTAAGCTTAGATCTCAACCCACACAAGTCCAATTCGACTCAGTGAGAGTCCAATTGACCTAAGCCCAACCTAATTGAGTTATTTCACTCTCAATTAGGTTCACACTCATTCAATTAAACTTGTGTTAAGTTTAATTACAATTCCTCCTTAGCAATAAGGGTTTGTAACCCTAATTTAAGGCATACACCTACCTAAACCCGTTAGGACCTAACCTAGACCACTTAGCCACATAGGGCATGACCACACACTCACACACACACCCATCTAGAGTTCTCTAGAACTCTCTTCAAAGTGGCGCCACTCTTGGTTGCCAAATTTAGCAACCAAGAGCCATTCAATTCTTAGATTCACTTTTAATGGATCTAAGAACTACCTCTCTCTCACCATGGCCGGCCACTTATGGGGCTCTCTCTAGAGAGTTCCATACTTCTCTAGAGAGACTCCCTTAGGTCTATAAAAAGACTAAGGGTGGCCATTTGCACCCATCCCATTCTTGGCACTCATTCACACTTAGGTTTGCTACATTCACCTCCATTCCACCTCCACGAGTTGTTCACCATGGCTGCCACCATCTCCATGCCAGGATGCTAGATCATCTCCCCAACCTCTCTCCAAGGGTCGGCCTAAGCACCATTGGCCTCCGCATGAATGAAAGATATATTTTTTTATACATATCTCTGTGTTGAAAATCGCCATGAGCTTATTGGTTGCAATCTATTTCATGTGATTTAAGCTGCCTACCTTTCATTTATATATATATTACAACAAGCATGTCGGTTCCGAAAAATATAGAAGATTTATCTATAAATACATTTTCCATAAACAACCACCACATAACTAGAATTGTGCGCACCGAAACTCATACTTTTACCTTTGTTATCTATCTAACACATATGCATGTAATCAGAGTTCATAATAGAAGTGGCAAAACTCTAATCCAAAGATTGGAAACCGGCGTGCGATTCTAAATAAGTAGAGTGATAAAAGGTCGATTTCATATTTGAACAAATGCCTCCCAGAGACGAACGATCAGAACTCAAAGTCTCGTTATCATTTTATAAATATTTTTGTTTGATTGTATTGCGCACTATAGTACGACGCATTTTTCTATCAAAACGTGCTTTACGACTCACAAACAAATGGCGTCATTGCCGGGGAGGCAAAGCCATTTTTTTGATTTCGATCTTTTAAACTATCACTAACAAATCTTCCTCTACTTTGTTTTTGGATGTGCAGGACAACACAGGAAAAATGGGAATCTATGTACACATCGACCGTGGAAAAAAAAAATCAGGTGCACATCTCCTCTTAAACTAGGTTTTTTCTAACCCTAGGTTAGATTTTCTTCTAGCAATTTCATTTAAAAAATAAATAAAAAAAAGGCTATTTATTTTCATGAAAAAAAAATCTAGGCAGTTAGATTAGGTTTCTTTTTGAATCCTAAGTTAGTTTTGAAAAAGAAAAAGCAAAAACAAAAGCTTTTGAAATCCCTTTGAAAAAAAAAATCCTTTTTGAAAAAAAAAATTCAAAAAGTTTTTGAAAAAAAAATTTTGGTGGAAAGTTTGGATTTCAAACTCAAACACCTTTCAAAGGCTTCTCCACCATTCTCTGATTTTCGGTCAAGGTTCAAAGTCTATTTTAAAAATTCGATTGCTGAAAAAATAGGGAACAAAAAAATCTAAAATTTGGGCTAGACCTTCATTTTCAAACCATCTTTTAAACGACACCATTCTTTTGAAAAAATTCCAAGCATAAAATTTTTAAAAATTCATGAACTGAGGGGGTCAAACTAACCCAGATTTGAGATTTTTCAAAATTCAAAAAGTAATTCCGAGCAATCCACGAATCTGTTTTGACTAGAAATGGTGGGGTTTGAAATCTGATATCATTGGATTTATTTTCCATAATTTTCTTAAATTTTTAAAAAACATTTGTCACTGTTTCAATTTGAAAAATCGAGCAGGGGTCAAAATTCCAGATCTGACCCCTTGACTTTTAAAAATCTCTATAAATTTGGTTGAAATAGTAAAAATTACAAAAAAATATTCTCTGAAAAGATAATTGAAAAAGGAATCTACTCGCTAAATTTCAAGTTAATTGGATTCCAACTTTTTTCAAAGAACTAATTGTATCTTTTATGGTCTGCTGAAGAAGGAAAAAAAAAAACAAAAGAACAAAACCCTAGAATTGCTTGAACCCTAGGTTACATCTTTAGGGTCACAATCTAGAGACCACATTTGGGCTAACCTAGAATTAGTCAAGTCTAGTACCTAGTCAGTGAGCTTGGTCACCTTTTGGGCCACTCACCAAAAACCCCAACTGAAGAAAAACGGGCTAAAATCAATTCTAAAACATGAAATCAACTCAAATTCGTTGTCATACTACTGCGTGTTTTCAACCTCTCTTGCCAAACCTGGTGACTAAATCTGCGAGACAGTGTTAAACGACCGCGGCTCAGGGGTTAACGGAACCGGAGGCATAAGCCAAAGGAAGAACCTTCCCCTTAGTCCCCTCGTAATCAACTGGCTGGGTTAGCTTGAGAGGCGGGAATCACTTTTAATCGGTTGAACGATGAATTTTTTCTTCAGGAATTCGAACTTCTAACGAAAAATCTGGTCATCTGATTCATAAGGACCATCTGATTGACAGGGTCTTAGCCTTGTCTGGCTTGGCTACACCAACCCAAGGGTTGGGTGGTGTATGCAAGGAAAGAGGTCACTTTGACCTCAACTGGTTTAACCTTGGGAGCCACTCCCAAGGAGGTGAGTCACTTCTTCTATCTACTTAGCAGCAATGGCTAAACCTAGATCTAGACCTAATCAAGATCTAGAAGAGCTGGACCCATGAGCCTATCTGAGAGCCCGGGTTACTGAATCAGCTCAACCTTGGGATTAGAACCCAAGGTGGCAAAGATGACTTTTCGCTTTGCCTGATCCTTCTCCTCGAGTTACTAAAATGGTTAACCCATATCCCAACCCTGGATATTATGACCCATACCAGTTGGTCCCTCAAAGGACCGCATCTTATAACCCAGGATATGGATTTCATACTCCTGCTTCTCACCCATGGAATATGGGTAGACTTGATTCACCCCCTGGAACCCCTGAAGAACTACCGGTGCATATGAGATCTCAATATAGAATACAGAGAGCTATAGCTAGTGCTAAGGAGAAGGCCGCATTCTACCAACATGAAATTCAAGCTATCACTGAGCCGAACCAAAGACAATGCTGGATTCTGCATCAACAAGCTATGATGGAGCTCCTTCAGGGAACAGCAGGGATAACAAGGCTAATTGGACAAAATCGGAAAAATCAAGAACTACTGCTTTTGAGGTATCAAGTGGAAAATAGCCTTGAAGACCTCGAAGAATCTGAAATGACTACGTCGGAAGAACACACAGAAGATTCTCGGAAGCAAATGCTAGAAGATAATTTAGGGGAAGAAGAATCCAGCTTGGATATGAGACAGGAGTAGGAAATATTTAGAATGGGTTCATCTAAGAACTCCATTTAGGAAAATGAGGAGGAAAGGACTGATATCTCCAGGATTGAGCACAATTGGATTATCCTGAATCCTCGGAGATACCTCTTGGGTTAGATAACCCAACCATAATAAGGGAAGTAGATCCATTTGAGGATATGGATCTTGAGGCAAACATTACATGTGATACTACTGATCAGCCTAAGGCACTTCCCATTGTAGGTGAACCTGTGCTAGAGCCAACATCTTATGATATGCACTCTTCTTCTTTCACTTACATACCTAACTCGGATGTTAGAGATTCTGAGATGACACTTTCTATCCCTGATCCTAGCATCTGAAGACCAGAAATAGCTATGGATGATTTAACCAAAGAAATAAATATGCTACCTGAGGCAGGAATTATTGAGGAACCCAATGCATATGAGGGTGAAGCTTTGAGCAGAATGAGCTGGGGCCGCACTTATCATCCTAGTCAATCTAATGGATGGCTTGACTCAGAGCCTGAAGAATCATCTTCTGATGAATTAGATATGAGTATGGACGAGGACGAAGTAATTTCTGACGAGGATTTTAGTGACCTCCCCACATATCTTCTACTTTCATGGATACCCCCATATGACCCAGGGTCTGGAGAGGGCATGATCTTTGATGTCAATTACCGCTATCAGGATCCCTATGACTCAGATTCTGGTTCTGAGATACATGTTGATCTACTCCCTCAGCAACTTCCTGCTGAATTGTGGGACATGATAAATCAGCTGAATCAACATCATGATCCCCCCTCTGATTATCCTCTATTCTCCACCACTACTTCACACTTTCTTATAGCTAGACTTTTTGGAGTAGGGGTGCACAATCAGCTGGTTCGCATCTCTGGACCACTGATTCTAGGAGCATACGAGCACATCTTTCTCTTAATCTTGATCGGCTCCTATGCTAGAACTGATACATCTGATTGAGTTTTCACCCAGCTGGAGGAGTTAAACTCAGCATCTACCCCTCATTCATCCATCACCTTATACATACTCACTTTATACAATGCATATTTTTCTTTAAGCATATTTCCTTTTAGCAAATTGCATACTATCAGGTTGGCCGATGCTGAATGTTAAACTTCAGGAGCAATTCCAGGTGATTTCTACCCATCTACTCCCTGTTGTATTTATTTTCATTTATATTCATTCATGAGGACATGCAAGAACTTAGGCATGGGGCGGTAGATAAGACAAAACTGAAAATTTTTATGCCAACATTTAGGAAAACCTCGGAGCTGCATGTCAAACATACTTTAGGATCCTAAATATAAGAACAACTAACTCCACCTCCAATGCTTGCATTGGAGCTAAAAATCGTTCGCAATAGCCACTTTCGACTCACCCATTCACCCTTTTGTTCTAAATTTAGGGTCAAGCTGAATGTAACCTGAAAGGGAAATTTCATAAAGTATGAATATAAGAGGTTACTTGTTTATAGCATATATACATAGTGCATCCATGAATAAGATTTTTATCAAGAGAATGCATTAGGGATTTTATTCCTTAGTTGATTCCTGTAATCTGGAATCCAGTACAACTTTTCACACACACGTAGAATTTGCAATGGATTCACGGTGAAGGCTGATAAACATTAGTCTGTCGAGAAGAAGCAGTGCTTCTTTTCTTGAACCCCTGGATAGTGTTTTGGGAGTCAGCCAAATTTTCCTCCAAAAATCCACCAAATAGTGTGAAATGAGAGTAGAGTGTACTGGTGCTCTAAGATTAGTGCAAGGAATCCAGAATCCTAGATAATTAGGTGATGATACTCAGAGATTAGCCATAGTTTCCGCTCTCGGTTCCTGCGTATACATTTTTGTGCGAAATATTGAGAGCCACCAAATAAGGCAAATACGCGGAGAGCGAGTTTTCATAAAACTAGGGCTAATGTGGATGGTTACGACCATTCTTTACGGAATCCTCGACTAAAGGAGGGTATTGATGTCAAGGTCAGAAATTTACCATCATATCCGTCTCTTCTGATGCCGTGAGTAGGCACCTCCACCAAATAAGCCACCCAATGTCTCTTAAGTACCACCAATCCCTAATAATGCCTCCTCAATAAAGTTCATGGATGTGTGCTAGTTGTGTTATGTTGAAAAAGAAAAAAAAAAGAAAGAAAAAGAAATGAAATGAAAAAAAATGATGAAAAGAAAGAAAAATTGAAAAAAATTAGAAAAAGAAGGAAAAGCAAAGAAAAAAGAGTGAATATTTAGATCAGTTGCATTGAGGCAATACCACCAAATAAATTTGAGATCCACCAAATATGGCCTTAACCCATCTTTCTTGTGTTTTTGACTGCCCGAATACTAGCTGAGGAATTCCGACTTAGTGTTAGGGTTATGGAAACTCAATTACAGTGTTAATGCCAAGTGAGACCACCAAATACAGATCATATATGTGAATTTGGTGAGATTGTGAGCTTTAAAAAAAAAGAAGAAAAGAAAAAGAAAATGAGAAAGAGAGAATGAATACAAAGAAACCAGAAGAGAGCATAGTTCTTCTCGTCTTTCTCTGAGTTGAGTTACTTGATAGTCTGGGAATCTAGATTCTGAAATACTAATCTCTATGTAGCACCAAGCGAGAGTGAGCCACCAAATAAACACTCGTATCCCTTAGACATCCTCTACCCAAGCTTAAAGCCAGGGTGGAATTCATAGAATATCTTGAATACCCCGAGGGAAGAAGTCCTCCCATCCTGCTAGAATTTTTACTAGGGGTCAAGTTAGGCTTTAGAGGTGAATTAGTTTTTCACTCGAATCCGTTGCAAAAGCTACATAACGGCATTTTCATGATTGTCTGGATTTCTAGAGCATAAGATGAAAACAAAAGGAGAAAAATCTCTAGGCATACGCTTGATAAAATAATCAATCCCTTAGGGACCCTTGTTGTAAATAACTTAGTCTTGCATTTGCTAGGGACTAGCAAGATTTAGGCATGGGGGCATGATTGCGCAACAATCATAGGTCTTAATTAACCTAAATTAGGCTAGGACTCAACATAAGTTAGGGCATTTCATGCATGCATAAGCATTATTTGCATCTTTACTGCTTTCTTTTAGCTATGCATAAAATAATGCTATAATGTACTGATTAGGTGCAATGTCAATTACAGGTAATAAGCTGGATCTGAAGTTGGATCAGGAATAATAGGTGTTGTAGCAGAGCTGGAGTAGAAGACTAAGATTAAATGTAGTAGATAATAATGTAAGGGAGTTAAGGTATGCTACTCTATTAAGTACAAATAAAGCAGTAAAATGTGAAGAACTTAGGTCCATCCTAGCCCTAGGATAGCCTAGAGACTTCCCTAAGCCTTAGCCACCTTTATATTAGGTCACTGCACCCTAGGACACCTTAAACCCCTAATTCCAAACTTTATCTGGACGTCCAGATGAATTATAGGACGTCCAGAACCCTTAGCCAACCCTATCACACCTTAAACCCACTTCTGCAGTGTTATTGGATGTCCAGACACTTGGTCAGACGTCTAATTTCTGCAGAATACCCAAGACAGAACCTTGAATCCTTCCTGACTCTGATTGGACGTCTAGACAACAAGTCTGGACTTCTGATTTTTGAGTATAAGACGTCTGATTCCATTTTTGGATGTCTAGAACTGTTCTCCAGTTCTTGTTTTGAGAATCAAGCCTTGATCTTGGATCTCTAGCTCCCTAAACCTAATTCCAACTCCATAGGAACATAAATTAAGGTACCCTAACCCTAGTACATCACCTCTATAGCTCCCTAAGGACCTAATTAGGTCATCACTAAATCCAATTGTCTTAGATCATAGTCAATTACCATTACCTAAGTCAATTGGACTCATAGGATCTAATTGAGGTCAGATCTCAACACACACAAGTCCAATTGGACTCAATGAGAGTTCAATTGAGCTAAGCCCAACCTAATTGAGTTATTTCACTCTTAATTAAGGTCACACTCATTCAATTAAACTTGTGTTAAGTTTAATTGCAATTCCTCCTTAGCAATTAGGGTTTGCAACCCTAATTTAAGGCCTACACCTACCTAAACCCCTTAGGACCTAACCTAGACTACTTAGCCACATAGGGCACGGCCACACACTCTCACACACACACCCATCTAGAGTTCTCTAGAACTCTCTTCAAAGTGGTGCCACTCTTGGTTGCCAAATTTAGCAACCAAGAGCTATTCAATTCTTAGATCCCCTTTTTATGGATCCAAGAACTACCTCTCTCTCACCATGGCTGGCTAGTTATGGGGCTCTTTCTAGAGAGTTCCACACTTCTCTAGAGAGACTCCCTTAGGTCTTTAAAAAGACCTAAGGGGTGGCCATTTGCACCCATCCCATTCTTTGCACTCATTCACACTTAGGTTAGCTACATTCACCTCCATTCCACCTCCACGAGTTGTTCACCATGGCTGCCACCATCTCCATGCCAGGATGTTGGATCATCTCCCCAACCTCTCTCCAAGGGCTGGCCTAAGCACCATTGGCCTCCCCTCCTCCTCTCAACCATTCAAAGGCCACCGGAGCCCACCTTCGAATGCCCTTATTTTCTATTAGATTAGTAGCTAGTTCTTCATATTTACATGCTTTTATTTACTGCTTAGTAGTGTCGCTCTTATTCTCCCCCAATGATGCATGCAAAATCCCCCCATAGATTCCTGTATGCGATCATTTTCTGTTAGCTAGATTTATATTTCCAAGCTTTCCTTTCTAAGCTTTCCTCTAATTCCTTGTTGCAAACACCCTCCCAAATGAATGAATGAAAGATATATTTTTTTTATACATATCTCTGTGTTGAAAATCACCATGAGCTTATTGGTTGCAATTTATGTCATGTGATTCAAGCTGCCTGCTTTTCATTTATATATATATATTGCAACAAGCATGTCGGTTCTGGAAAATATAGAAGATTTAACTATAAATGCATTTTCCATAAACAACCACCACATAACTAGATTGTGCGCATCGAAACTCATACTTTCACCTTCGTTATCTGTCTAACACACGCGTATGTAATCAGAGTTCACAATAGAAGTGGTAAAACTCTAATCCGAAGATTGGAAACCGGTGTGCGATTCTAAATAAGTAGAGAGATAAAAGGTCGATTTCAAATTTGAACAAACGCCAACTAGAGATGAACGACCGGGACTCAAAGTCTCGTTATCTTTTTATAAATATTTTTGTTTGATCGTAATGCGCACTATACTATGCTGCATTTTTCTATCAAAATGCGCTTTACGACTCACAAACATGGGGGTATAATGGGAACACCATCATGAGCCCTAACTAGCTCATTTTGACCTAGACAAGAGAACAAAAGCTCCTACATTACCAAATGAAGGGCCTAACTTAAGGAATAATCAGTTTGAAAGAAAAGCAAGAAATAAAGGGTAAAACTGTAATTTTACCATTGCAGTGCAACAACAGGTTTTCTCAGGGGCTGAACATAGGCCAAATGGTCTTAACAAGATAAAAAGTGAGTTGGTTCAATCAGAAAAGGGTTAATGTGAAATCTAGGAATTAAATGACTTCTTGTAACCCTAAAACAGACCCACTTAATTCAACAAGGTTCTGGTCAAGATAAAATTCACCTAAAGCCTCTAAAATTCATGAAAAAATATCCTCTAGGGTTTAGA
Organism: Thalassia testudinum; assembly: GCA_037157565.1. Classification (NCBI taxonomy): domain Eukaryota; kingdom Viridiplantae; phylum Streptophyta; class Magnoliopsida; order Alismatales; family Hydrocharitaceae; genus Thalassia; species Thalassia testudinum. Next base: position 149,725,822 of record JAZHRO010000063.1, on the reverse strand, counting down.
ACCTTCAATTTGGCCTTTGAAACCTATTTTAACCTAAATAAGGGTCCTAGCCAAATATTTGTCCTAAATTATGTTTTTGTGAAAAATGCCCAATCAAACGGTCAAACCTAAAATCCAACTTCACCATTGGATTCCTTAGGTCCAAATTAGGCTTATGCCAAAATTTGGACCTAAGGGGAGTTCACCTTGACTTACTTTGCAAAATAGTCCAACCCAATTACTTTTATGCCCCTAGCTTTTGAAAACCTTGCAAACACCCCCTATCTTCCTCGTCGTTCTATGCAATTAGGTCCCTCAGCCATTATAGTGGAGGAATCCTACTTCGACGAGGATTCAAGGGGGAGTTCTCCTTGATTCCTTAGAGACTCCCTCTTAAATTTGAAAGGGAGATTCTCTGAGGAATTCTCGATCATATGAACATAATCTCAAACCCTGATTGCCACCCAATCTCTCATGCGAACACATGAGAGATTTGGGTATCTCTCACCTTCCAAGTTCGGCGAGGTTGCCCGTGCTTGGAAGCTTGCCTTCCAAACACAAGGCCCTCTGCCTGCTACTATAAAAGACACCCCAGGTCCTCCTGTTCATTCTTAGCTTGGTTTGGCTGGAGACAACCCCTCAAATTTGTCTCTTCTCCTCCGACCGAACACGCAGCGAGCTCCGACGACCTATTTCTCCTCCTCTCATCGATCTGCCACAATACCAGTGGCAGAGTTGTCTCTACCTCCATCGTCCACATTGTGCCATACCTGCGCACATGCCTGCATCCTCTTCGCCATCACCGTCCCCTTCTAACTGGGATCTTCGTCTCCGATGGCGACAGATATGCACCGTCTGCCATCTCTTCCCCCTTCATCCTTAAACTAGGTCAGGTATCTTCCCCTCTCTCTTCTCTTTATTCTCCCCCTCTCTATTTCTATTTTCACCCCTCGACAACCACAAACCACCACCATCGTCCCCACCTCCGGCAGACCACCGGTGTGGTGCTTCCGTCACTCCACACGCCCATCCACCTCGTCGAACACCTCAGAAGCTTTGCTACCTTCCATTGATCATTCTCCCCCTCTCCATCGACCGCCACATGTTTCACACACTACCACCAAACAAACCCATCTCCACGGCCACAAAACAACATAGGCACGCACACCCAGGCCGCCCCGCGCCACACCACCCACCGAGACACCTTCGCTGTGCCACAACGAAGCCTCCTGCATATTCTAATGAGACTACAAGGCCGTTTTACTTGAGAGCAGGTTCTGACCTCCACCGCCATTAGAGCAGGCCTAAAGCAAGCTCACATCCTTCACCTACTGCCTAGGCTTCAGGAAGCAGGGTCCCAGGTGCGCGGGCTCCCTTTGCGAACCCCTCATGCACAGCAATTGGAGTCCCAGCATCTGTAGCCCCTGCAGTTGAGAGTGATCTCCTGCGGGTGTGCACGCGAGGCGGGTGGGACTTTTAGTCTGATCTCGGTAAGTTTGGAGTGAGTTGAGTGGTATAAATTGTAATTGTGTCAAGGGCTTATCGCCTCTTGACACGGGGTGAGGTCCCACTCTCCCCACCATGCCTCGTTCGTGCGCATGCTCTGCAGACCTGGTAGCCTGACCCGATTACCTGTGCACCCCTCGCTCACCACCCACGTCGGTGTGCCTAGTCCCAGGTGCGCTAACCCGACCCGTTTACCCGAGATGGCTCTAGGAAGCGAGCTTAAGAGAGAAAAGAGATAGTTCACAGGGGAGGGTAGGGGTAGGTTTTTCATTTTGCAGGAAAAGGAAGGAGGAAGCTGAAGGAGAAGCTAAGGAAAGCCATAGGTGCAGCCATAAGAGAAGAAGAAAGCTGAAGGAGAGAGAGTCACAGGGGAAGCTAAGGCAAAGAAGAGCCAAGGAAGGAGAAGGCATGGCTGAGGAGAAGGCACAGCTGAGGAAAAGGCAAAGCTAAAGTGAAAGAAAGAAGGAAGAAGAAAAGCTGAAGGCCAAAGCCAGAGAAGAAGGAAGAGAAAGTCAAGGCAGAAAGGAAGAAGAAGAAGGAAGGAAGAAGAAGGAAGGAAGAAGAAGAAAGGAAGAACAAAGTAGTTGAAAGCCTAAGCATAGGCCAAAGTAGGAAGGAATAGAAGCCAAAGAAGGACGAGAAGAAAGAAGAGCCAGAGAAATAAAGAAGGACAGAAGAAGAAGAGAAGCTAAAGAAGAATAGAGAAGAAAGATCCAAGAGAAGCAAAAGAAGAAAGAATTAAACAATTTTAAGACGCCTAATTCCATAGTTAGATGTCCAATTCTTACCAATTTCTCTTTTATGCTACATTTTATTATTCATAAACTCATGCTTGACATTCTTATTTATATTTTTGAGTAATTTTAAGTGTTCAAATTACATTTATTATTAAGATTAGTGCATGAATTCCATTTGCTCCCTGTGTTCGACCTCGGACTTAAACTTTGAGTAATCAAATTTATTTGTTTTGAATGCTTTTTTCTACTATACTACGACGCGACCTTCTTAAAACTCGACCAAGCGCTCTCAACAGGAGGGTCTCTATCCGTCCTCAGTATAGATTCTGTAGGTGCAGTAAGTGGGACTGATTCACTTCAGATCATCTAATGTCCAACCAATTTCTCTACTGTTTCTTCCCAACACTTGAATCAATTGCTTTTCTTGAGTTTGGGTTAGATGAGAGCTAATGATTACAGGGTAAGTCTGATCAGATCCTAAGAAAACATATTTTCGATGATTTGGAAGAGGTTTAAGTTCAGGTTTGGGTCCTTGGGATAAAGGGTCTAGTGGTGGATCACAATTACCCTTAAGAGGTCTTGGAATCAAGTCAGTGATTAATGGGCTGACCTCTTGATTGGTTTAGGTGTCAAGGCTTGTAGGATCAGATTGGGTTATTCCTAATTCCATACAATAATCAACGGTATTGTCCTCAGAATCTTCTATCATTCCACAATCCTCAAATTGTTTGATGGCCTTGAAGATGTTAATTTTTGTTTTCTTATCCCCGAATTTGATTTCCATATTACCAGATTCACAATCAATGTTTGCCTTGGTAGTAGCTAAAAATGGTCTTCCTAAAATGATTGGGGTGTTCTTCATGTTCTCTGGTACCTCCATGTCAAGGACTAGGAAATCCACAGGGAAATAAAAATCACAAACCTTGACAATTATATCCTCAACAATTCCCTGTGGTATGGTCATAGATCGATCAGCTAGTAGTAATGTGACCTCAGTAGGTTTTAACTCTCAAAAGTTAATTTTTTGTACAACATAGTGGGGATTAAATTTATGGAGGCACCTAAATCTAACAGAGCCCTATCAAAAGTAGTATCTCCAATAACATGAGATCAGAGGGGCTCCTGGATCTTTCTGTTTTTGGGGCAGGCTTTTAAGGATAACTGCACTAGCTTGTTCAGATAACACTACCCTTTTAGTTGATTTAGCCTGGTGCTTAGGTGTGCACATTTCCTTTAAAAATTTCGCACAGGTTGGGATATTCTCAATAGCTTCAAGGAGTGGTATGTTCACCTGGACTTGTTTAAAAATATCAAGCCACTTCTCAGATGGATTGGTTTTCTTCTTCTTAGGTTTGTTCAAGGCTTCAGGAAGGGGATCTTGAGAGAAATCATGAGTGTTTGGATCCTGATCCTCATCTTCTTGATCTCCTAGGTCAGATTCAGGCTCCTCAAGATCTTGTTTAGATTTAGATTTAGAAGGGTAAGGATCTTGGATCTGTCTCCCACTTCTCAAGGTTACCGCACCATCAAAAATGTTAGGATTAGAAAGTTAACATGGGTTCTGCAAAATAGGTGGAACCTGATTAGGGTCAGCAAAACCAGGTGGGAGCTGGGGAGCAGGCTAAATTAGGTGTGCTTGTTGCTCCTTTGTGTTGTGTTGGTTAACCCTATTGAAATGTCTTGGGTTTGGGACGGGTTGGGATGGCAGCATCCCATGTTGTCTAGCATCTACTAGCTGGTCTAGTCATATCGTCAATTCTGTCCTCAATTGATTCATTTCTTCCTTATGTCTCAGATTCATCTCTCTCATTTCTTTGAGGACCAGGCTCAAATCAGTGGGCTAGTTTTCCTGAGTAGGTTGTGGCTGGTATGCGCGTGGTTGTGTGTACCTACTAGGTTTCCAATAAGAGTTTGGCTTAGTCAAGTTAGGACCCTGGGTGGGTTTCTGACTTGACCAAGCAAAGTTAGGATGGTTGCGCCATCCAGGGTTGTAAGTGTTCGAATAAGGCTCATTTCTAGTGTAACCTTGGAGTGCATTCACATCCTCAGGATAACTAGGCATTGGCCTGCCTAGTTTAGAATTTAAGGGCATCAGGGTCCCTCCTTGGTACCTAGAAAGAGATGGGTCCAAGTACAGTTGGCTCATAGGTGGAGCCTTGGTTATGTCATTGATGTTGTGCATTGATTCCTAACCAAGAGGGTTGGGGAATTGGTTGTGGTTTAATATAGCACTCCTTGGGTAGGCATAGGATTTAATCTAGACTGTGTACCTAAGGAATTCCTGCCCTTTAGAAGGTTATCTAATTTCTTATCCAAATTCTCCACATTCTTTCCCATGAGTTCCACCTTATCTAATCATTGTGCAATTAACTCTAAATCAACCAAGTTTGAATTATTGTTAACTTCATAAACTCTGCTCCTTGGTTGATTAGCTCTGTTAAAGGTGGACATTGAGGCATTGTTGAGGGAATTTTCACTCATATTCTTGAACATTTAAAAGGCTCCCTCAGCATCTCAACTCAGGGGCCTAAACTTCTTTTGATTATCACTCAACCCATAATAGAAAATATGGGTCAAGTGCCACTTCGAAATCCCATGATGAGGGCATTTCCTAGATAAATCATTAAACCTCTCCCAAGCCTCATGTAGTTGTTCCCCAGGGTTGTTATGGCACATCTAAGGGCATTAGTTTTTCCCACAGGGAAGAATTTCTTTAGGAATGTGCTTCTCAAGTCTTCCCAAGTTAGGATTGGTCTACCAATTGTCCTCAACCAATGTGCAGCTCTATCTTTCAAGGAGAATGGGAACATTTTCATCATTAGGGTACCTTCATTCATGTTCCTAGGGCCAAAGGTTCTTCCTATGTGTAGGAGCTCTTCAAGGTAGTGGAAGGGATCATCTGACTCACGGCCATGGAAGTGGGGAATCAAGTTAATGATTTGAGGCTTGAGTTCAAAATCTTGCTCATCTTGAGGTACCCTAACAAAGGGTTTAGGTTGGGCATTAGGAGGGTTAAAAAAGTCACAGAAGGGCTGATCTGCCTTTCGTTTTGAGCCCCTCTCGCGCCCAGGACGGCACTCATCACCCTAGCATTCTATGGGTCAGGTTTTCTTCAGTCCCGGCCCGAAGAAAACCCTCCATGGAATGCTTTACAGACTCCTCCCAATATCATAACCATCCTTAAGGTTATGAGATGGGGCTCCTTCCTATAAAGCTAGCTATAGGTTTATAGTAAATAAACATGCATACAAAATATTATTTTGCATATATAAAGTATAAGGGACATTATATGAGTAACTCTTGCAAAATAATATTGTATAACTGGAGGTAATATGTAGCTCATATGGGCATTGAAGTCATATAACCCATATGAGCATGGGATGGTAGCTAGCTTTATAGTGTCTTTTCCTCCCTTGAGGTCTGGCCTGCACTATGACTTCCATCTATCGGTCATGATGCTGGCCCTGCTTAGTGATCTATGTTTGTAAGAGAGTCATAGGATCCAGATTTTGTTCATCGATCTCTTCTTCCTCATGATGACTAGCCATTGCAGAGGGTTTAGATTCAGATTCTGGACAAATATATCTTCGGATTTCTTTCTGATGATGGTAGCAAATCAGGATTTTGAGATCTTCTACCTTGCATGCACCAGAAGAATGTCTGTAGACGAGAGAGAAGACAGATGAGAGAAACCCCGCTTGCTCAATTCAAGCACTCAAACTAGTCCTTAGAGTGTCAACCCTAATTAGACCTGATCCTGGCTCCCCGAAACACGACTGGGTTAGATCAACCCTTGAATTACTTGGTTGGCTAGAAGGGTGGGACCCCTTAGGACACCCTACACAGTGGGACACCACTAAAGGTTAACGCGGTTACCACACTGACCTTGCTTGTCACCAGTGGGTCCAAGTAGACAAGACCTTGACTTTAACCCAATCTAGTTTCAAGTCCCCAAGTCTATTAGTCCTACGTAGGACACGTCTACTTAGTTTTAGGCATGGGTTTGATGTGCTTTTGGAATATGATGTGTGTTAGGGGGGTGTTTGCCCTTAAAACTTGATTTTAAAATATGTGAAGTGCTCAAGCAAACAGGGTTCACAAGCAATTTCTTATGAAGTGAATTTTAAGATTCGAATGCTTGTGCTAATGAGTTTTAGGGTTCACTTGAGTTAATATTTTCAATCAAGGTTTTTATGAGGCACACAAGAGTTTTTCAAATCCTAATTTGTTTGATAGATTTCCTTTAAATATAGAAATGCAGGTGTGTTATATCCTTAATGTGGAACCCTAAGCACAGATAATTCTAGATGATTCTTTTAAGTTCAAAATTAGATGAGTGGTGTGACCCAAGCAATGCAATCAATTTGAATTCTTACACCGCTAACTAGGCACTCATAAAATATTTTTTAAGAATTTTTAATGCACGTTTTCTATTTTTTCTGATTTAAACTGTACTAGGGGTTTTGCAGTCTGTTTTGACCCCTAGTTGGTGATTGGATAATCCATGCAATAAAATGTGAAATAAATAATTTTTTCAGACTTTTTATAAAATATTTATTATCCTAGAAATTCCATGCCGCTAATTTCAAGTCAATCGAAGTTGCATAAAAATTCCTATAATATTTTGAACTCTGAAAAATCAGGAACAATAGCCTAATTAATAATAGATAAGGACACCAATTTTTCAAATTTTTCTATAGCTCATATTTTTGTAAAATTTTGATATGTTGTTTCTGACTTTGAAATCTACATCTAGTAAAAATTTAAGAATTTTTGGACATACAGATCTCTGGGAATTGAATTTTTAACATAAAGTTTTATTTCAGCTCGAAAATCAAGAGAATTTTTTTTTATGAAAACAATTTCTAACTAATCCTAATGTTCAAGCAAATCCTAGATCTAACTAATCAAAACTATGGGTACTTACCTGAGGTTCGAACCCGCAATTCCCGTTGTCGTGTTTCGTTTTGATTTCCTTGCTTTCCTGCACACGAATTCAACGAAAATAGCAAGTTAGAAATCTCAAATTCGCACCAAAGAAAGCCTCGAAAATTTCCATTGCCTCCCTGGCAACTGTGCCAACTTGTTCGATGCATAATTCATGTTTTAAAAGTTAATTAGCTTTAGTATAGCGCGAAAACACGTCTACAAATAAATTTATAAAACTCCGGTGAGTACCGGGTCGTTCACAGGGAGGCAATCTCAATTTTTGCAAGAGTTTTCCAATAAAACTTACTCTAACCTGATATTTATATATGTATATATGTATAGGAATTAGATATATAATCAGGTATTCAGAAGATCATAATTTTAATTTCAATTAAACAGAGTTTTTAAAATAGAGAATGCTGCTAGAATTAAGTAGAGAGATAGAGAGAAGAAAGTGGTAGAGAAATGATGTTGTTTGTGGGATGCTTGTGCAAGATGCTGTAGCACCTCAGATCCAAAGCGCTGGGACAAAGGTCGGAGTGGAGTTGCAGAGGGATGTAGAGTTGTAGAGAAGGTGGAAGATGTCTGGAGTTGATGGAAGAGAGAGAGAGATGCTTCAACTGGGGGGGCCCTGGGCCTTCTTTTATAGCTTCTGTGGAGGGTAAAAAGGGTATTTTAGCCCTTATTATCGTGTAACAACTTCTGTTTGATCAGATCCGTTAATCGGGAGATCAACGGATCAGATCTGGCCATAAAAAACCTTCAAATTCGCCTCCATCACATGGATTTAATCCCTAGTTGACACGTGGCGCCTGCAGTGCCCTTGGATTACGATCGTAAGGCCCCGCTTCCTCCTCACGCGCCCACTGCAACAAGCTCTCTCTGCATGCACACCAGCAAGGCCCTTTTCAGCACTTGATTTTTAGCCGTTAAATCATGAGATCGGACGGCTTGAGTGTTCTTGCCTCTCCTTTCTGATCTTGCAAAATGTGCGGGATTGCATGTCCATCTGTCGCATGCTCTGATCGCGCCACGTGGTCGCGCCTTTGCCCTCCAATTGTGCAATTGCGCCCTCTCCCGTGCCTGTGCCCACACCCAATATCGCTTCAATTTCGCGTAGTGCACGGCTCGAATGCATGCCACACACTTCCGCACGCACGCGTGAGCCAACGCATTGTGCAAACGTTCTACTATACACACTTGTCTGTTTCTATTTATGCTTATCCTGTCTGGGAGGGCGACGTGGTGCGCTCGTGGCCATTGGATGAAGATCCAATAGCCCACAGTGTGCGGTGTGGCCTTCCTAGATGGGGCGGTGGTGAGGGAGCGGCTGTGATGGCACCACGTGGCGCCATCATGGCTGTCCATCTTCTTTTCCTTGTATCTTATGATGTAGACCTCTAATCGAGTTGATTTTTGTGCTGTTGGACTGCGATCGTCGATCTAAATTCATCCATGCAGTTAGATTCTTCATATGAGGCTTGGATCTTTATCCTTTGCCTTTATGATCTCCATTCTTTGATGGACTGCACAAGGTGCCCTGGTTGTCTGATCGAGACGATTTCAGAAGTGTTGGACTCCCATCGTCGTTCTGATCAGATCTGTCAAGTTTGATCTGACATCCACGGCTTCAAATCATCTGCGATTAAAATCATCTCTCTTTTAGGTAATAAAATGATGATATTATCTATATGACTAATAAACTAGCTATTATGCAAATTACGATGCCTTTGAATGCATTAATCCTAAGTTATGCTACGATCTAGCTTAATTCAGGTGATTTAGGTTGCATGATTGCTGCGCAATCTCCCATCATGGCTCAATATGACAGAACGACGAACCCCAATAGCTTTGTAGGGAGCTATCACCTGATGATGCTCGTTCATGACTGTCCTGACGAGATGCTCTGTCGAGTATTCCCTTCATATCTCCCTCACATGGCTCACGAATGATTCAACGAGCTAATGGGAAGATAGATTACCTACTTTCAAGAACTGGTGGATAAATTCTGCCAATATTTCACAAGACAACAAGTTAGGGATAACCCAGAAAGGCTATTGGAGATCCAGCAGCGAAAAAATGAGTCTTTCCGACCATATTTGGACCAGTTTAAGGCTTAGTACTTCAAGTGCAAAAGGCCCCACGATGCCATCGCCATCCAGTACTTTAAGTCAAGACTCCTAACTCAAAGGTTCTAGTACAATATTGACGATTTTTCACTTAGAGATATGGCAGAATTATAGGACTGAGCTATGAGGTTTGTAGAGTAGGATGCCACGTTCCGCTCCCGTAGCTGGCTAGCAGATGGATATGGAGAAAACTTTGATTCCAAGGAGGAAAAGAGAGTCTCGGGAGAACCAGCCCCAATATCCGTCCACGAAGGTAGTCACTTCAACAAATGGAAGGCAAACTTCCAAGATCAGAGGAGAGAAAGGCCCACGAAGGGCCGAAACAATGGGCCTCGCTAGCCTAGGTGGGAGTTCTTTGAAGAATACACTCCCCTGGCCATGAATCAGGCAGATGTATTGCTGGAGGTATGGTCCATCAACAAGGATCTTCTACCCTCGCCAAAGCCTCTGAAGAAGAAGGCTAACACTGGGCCCTATTGCAAGTATCATCAAGCCGGAGGACACACTACGAAAGACTATCAAGATTTGCGTGACCAAAATGAGTCTCAGATCTGACACAAAAACTTGGCCCATTTTGCCAAGCAAAATGAAGGCTAAGATAAGGGCAAGTGACCTATGAAGGGTCCGGAGGAGTACCATAAGTAGAAGCTTCAGTAGCTTTGGGGGGTCAATATGGTCTTTGTGGTTGACTAGGAGCTGGAGGAGTCTAAAGCTCATCAAATTGAGCAAGTGGTGTCTCCATGGCTCCCCCTTGCAAAATATCACCATCAGGTCCAAGTAGTGAAGGTAGCGCTACCCCAAAACACTCACCTCCAGCCTCCTAAGTCAACGGGTGAGGAGGTCAAGGTCATTTTCAGGGTCAACGCTGCCCTAAGCCAGCAAACTGCTCCTCCTAAGTGGATGACTCGCAGTGCATCCCCACCCTTCAATGGGGTGAGAGAGGCTCTGTCAAGCAGGCAGCCTCAGAGCTATTCTCTACACTATTGAACCCGGCAGAGTACACAAACCTACTCCTTGTGACTCTCCTATTGGTAAGGCAACTCTAGCCTAGGCTCCTAGTGGATGGCATCAGTGTCTTACATTCTCCAATGAAGGCCATTCCCATCAAATGGCCCATAAAAAATAAGAAAAAGCAAAAAATGGGGGAAAAATAATGACACTAAGGATGGTAGAGTGCTTCACTCAAAGTCCTCGAGGAGATCAACTTGAGGAGTTAGAGGGGGTGAAGAACCCTCATAAGATAGACTTACTGGACAGGAAGGTGCTCCGAGGCTCCTAACAGACTGATGGGAACACTATCATGAGCCCTAACTAGCTCATTTTAACCCAATGAAGTCAATAAATGCTCCTACATAACCAACTGAAGGTCATAATTCATTGCATAACCATTCTGAGAGAAACACAAGAAACTAGGGTTAAAACTGCAATTTTACCAGCTTATCATGAATGCAGTACAACCACAGGTTTTCTCAAGGGATGAATAAAGGTTAAATGATCTTAATAAGATAACAAGTGGGTTGGATTAGACAGAAAAGTCTTTGTGTGTGTTCTGAGAATTAAATGACTTTTAAAATCCTAAAAACAGACCCCAAGTCCGACGACCTTCCAAGCTTGGGAAGCTTGCTTCCCAAGCCCTAACTGCATCTCAGATCCCTATCTAAATAAGCCCAGATCCCCCCGAACTCCTCACGCTTGAATTGAGCCGTAAATCCTCTCAAATTCCTCTCTCCTTCTCACGGCCGAAGGCTCCTCGACGTCCGGTGACTTTCCCTACTCCTTCTCATCGTCCAAACACCATACCTGCAGTGGATTCCTTCTTCCTGCCTTCGTCCGCATCTCGCAGTACCAGTAAACACCACTTCCTCCTTCATCCACACCGTTCCCACCTCACCGTAGCCGCCTTCGTCTCCGACGTTAGCCACACCAAACCCGACACCCTCACTGCCCCCCCTTCATCTAGCAACTTCCTAGCTAAGTCTCCGATCCCCTCTACTTTCTTCTCTGCCCTTCACTTTCCAAAATCCGCCATTGAATCCCCCTTGCACCTCCATCCTGTCCATCTCTAGCCACCACCTCCGACGAGGCCATCCCACCTCCACAGGCCACCAAAACCCTCACCGACAAGCCCACGACCATCACCACACCTCGCTGAGCATTTCCCCTCTATTCACTCACTTTGCCATCCACCCAAGTCACCCCCCAAACAAACCCACTCATATGTACACAGTGTGACCTAGATACGCACTCACCGACACCCACACACTATGCCAACGCCCACATCGCATCTGCCATGCTCTGGCGATACTCCTTGAGCACTCTGACGTGGCCGAGAGGCTGTTCTATTAATTTTAGGTTCCAAACCTTATCCGCCATTGGCGAGCAAGCTCAAAGCTTGCTTGAGGCTACCCCAGGTGCTGCCACGCCCAGGTTAAAGTCCCAGGACGTGCGAAAGTCTCTTGCGCATGCACCCTAGACCTCAATTATAGTCGAGAGCTTCAGCAGTTAAGGTAATTGTGAGGAACACTCCCTACTGCACTGCATGGAAGGAAGGTAGGACATTTAGTCCTACCTCAGATACAAAGAGAAGCCCACACCTACATAAATTGCAAAAGTGCCATAAGCAGTTCGCCTCAGTTACAATGGGGTGAGGTCCCTCTCACCTTCACCCAGTCTCGTCCGCGACACCTCACCCACGGACCTGACCTGACTCGACTCGACCTACACTCCTCGCTCACCACAGCACGTCGGTGAGCCTAAACCCGGGTACGCGCCCGACCCGATAACCCAGATACCTGTGGCTCTGGGAGAACGGATCTTAAGAGAGAAAAAGAGAGGAGAGTTGCGTAGGTAGGGGGAGGGTTTTTCTACAGGACCCTTCGGCCAACACTTAGCTGAATTCTGAAGAGGGAAGCCAAAGAAGAAGTGGAGGAGGCCTGAAGCTGAAGAAGAGAAAAGCAGCCAAAGGCAAAGGAAGAAGAAGAAGAAGGCTTGGAGAGGTCATAGCTGAGAAAGAGAAGAAGAAGAAGAGAGTCACAGTGTTGAAGGCAGAAGGAATACAAAGAAGAAGAGGACACAGTAAAGACAGAGAAAGAAGAAGAAAGAAGCAAGGAAAGAGAAGAAGAAAAGAAGGAGAAGCAGACAACTTTAAGTCATCTGATTTCCTCATTAGATGACAGATCATTGGCTCTCATTTCATAACATTTACATTGGATTCTTTGGTGATATTGTAGGAGTATTTGGTAATCTAAATCACCATTTTACTCCCATATTTTTACACATTGCTACTGATACTATTGCAATCTCTTTTAATTCTGAATTGTGATATTGATTTCTAAATCCCATATAGCTCCCTGTGTTCAACCTCGGATTCTTTTCGAGTAATAAAAGTTGTATTTGTTTTCAAAGCAATTTCGACTATACTGCAATGCGATTATTTTAAACATCGATCTCGCCTTGCGAAACATTTTGGCGCCGATGCCGAAGAGCAACGGGCAATTTAGAATTCTCGATTACAATTCTTGATTTGGTACTAACTTGCTATATCTCTTTTGCTGTGGTTGTTTCAGAGAGAAGATACATCAAAGGAAAATCAGCCACACAACAAACACACTAGGGGCAGGTGAATTCTGATTACTCTCTCTCTTAAGCCCCTCATTCTGAAAAGGTTAAAAAAGAAAAAAATCAATTAGGGCCACTTGCTTTCCATTCTTAGATAATTCATAAAGTTTCCTGATTTGATTTCAACAACAAACCTGATTTGTGCACCCATTTAAGGTAACTAGGGCTATCACATTCTTGTTCGAGTCCTAGATACCACATTTGGCAAACTAAATTGGACCACAATTAGAGCCAATTGAGGATTCCAAGTTAGGGCTTTAGAGACACACTTACATAATCAAGAATGGATCTTTCCAAAATGATGTATGCTTAAGCCTTGGTTGAATTGACCTATTCAAGCAAACCCTAAAAATCAGGCTCTTAATCTCACTTGAATCCTAAAAGAGGGACCTAAAACTTCTCAAAGGAAAAATAGGTGACATTCACCCACCTTGTTGGGTCAACCAATCTTGAAATTAGGTCACTTTTGCACTCAATACATCTTAAAGTTCAAGTGAAATTCTAAGTACCATTGCTCTTAAATAAAACTGGTAGACTTAAGAGGTCAAGTCCCTATTCTTGTCTACCTGGAACATCAGTGACAAGAGAGGTCAGGTGGGGGAAGCCTGGTAACCCGTGGGGGCGCTCTATCATGTAGGGGTCTTCGTAGGACTCTCCCTCTCTGGCTGCCCAAGTAAGTCTCAGGTGGACGGCTTTCTATAAGGGGTATCATCCGCCCCAAACCTCTATATTCATCCAAAATTTTGGGTGTCTTGATTGGGTCCATCACATTCTATTCTCACTCAGACCGTCAGTGCATGTTTGGTAAGAGGTCCATAAGACCATCCTTGAGGCCTTCTTTAGTCATTCACTCCCGTCAAGGCCAGACCTCGACTTCCGTGCTTATGCAACAACCCCATCACATAGACATCTCTTCTGATTCATCTGAACCTAAATCTCCTTCATCCATAATCATGGCACAACCCGCAGAAGAAGAGAATAACCTTGAGAATCAACTTCAACGCCTTAATGATTTATTCCAAGCCTTTGTGAATCCATCGCAGTGTCCTATGATGCGAGATCATTACAATCCTACTGTGGTGGCGATCGAACCTCAAGTCCAAATCCCGACTGGAGGTCCTGATACTGAACTTAAGCCCAACATGATTCATGTTATTCCAAAATTTCATGGGCTCAATTCCAAGGATCCTTTCCAGCACATTAAATAACTCAAGCATCTGGCCTAGACCTTTGGGTCAAATGTTCTGAATCGGGATATCCTTCTCATGAAAATGTTCTCCTTCTCTCTCATGGACAAAGCAGCTCACTAGTATCAGACTCAAGCACGCCCAATCAACACATGGGTTGAACTACAATCCGAGTTTCTGAAAAAGTTCTTCCCAATTGGTCAGACTAATGCTTTACGACACCAGATCACGCACTTCACACAGCAGCCTGGAGAATCACTTCATGAAGCATGGGATCGTTTCCTGGATCTCATGCGAAAGTTCCCCCACACAGAGTTCCTAAATGGGAACAAGTCCAATCTTTTTACCAGGGACTTTGTGAAGATATCTAATTATTCGTCAATGCAACTTGCAGAGGAAATATCATGGGTCAACACGAAGACACTATGTGGGAGATTCTCGAGAATATGTGTGAGAACTCCATCAATAATGACTCCATGGGCATATTTGACTGGACGAATGCCCGCGCATCGATGAATCCAAGGTGGGCACATGAGACGTAGGGCCTATCCTCATCTGTCGACTTGGAATTGATGGCCAGTCGTTTGGACAAGGTCTTTATTATTGAGAAGAAGGTGGATGAGATAACTCAACATTTGCAGCAAGCCACCTTTGTGCAAAAGCCGTTCGCATAGTTTTCCTTTGGGAGGGAAGCTGTGCATAACATTTATCACCGATCTTCTCAAGGGTTTGACCCGTATCCACCCCCATCTGACTCTAGAGTTGGAGGAAACTCCGACCCTGCCTACTCTAGTTGGGGGAACTCTGAACCCTCATACTATGTGATGAGAACCTCATCATGAACCTTAACTAGCACAATCTAACCTAGATATGCAAGAAAAAGCTCCTACATAGCTCAAAGAAAGGCTTAACTCAGAGAATTCTGAGTTCAAGAAGAAAATAAGTCATAAGGGGTAAAAAATGCAATTTCACCAACACAATTTGTAAACAGGGTAATTAAGGGTCCAAACACAGGTCAAACAAACTTAATAAGAAGGAAAGTGGGATGATCTAGCAAGGGTTACAACAACTTCAAGAAATTGAATGACATTCTGCAACCTTAAAACAAACCCACTTCAATTCACGAGGTTCGAGGTAGGGTAAAAATCAACTAAACTCCCTAAAATTCAGAGACAATTAATCTCTAGGGTTTAGAACCTTCAATTTGGCCTTAGAAACCCATTTTGACATACATTGAGAACCATGCCCAATTAATGATTTAATTTAGGTTTTTACGTAAACTGGCCAGTCAAACATGGTCCAACCTAGAAACAAAATTCACCATTAAAATCCTTAGGTTCAAATTAGTCATGCATAAAAACTTGATCCTAAGAAGAGACCTCCTTGATCGACTTTGCAATTTGGTCCTCTTCATTTACTTTTTGACCCTTATCTTTCTAAACCCTTGCAGTTTGGTCCCCAACTTTCTCATCGTTCTTTGCAGAACGGTCCCTCCTGCAAAGCTCTATGCGGTGCCATGCTCCGACAACTTTGCGCAGAGCAAGGCGCCGCGCAGAGCGAGGCAACCGCCCTGCAAAACATACGCGGGGTTCCCTGCGACGTCCTCTGTCGCAAGGACCTGACCATGCTGCCTGACGACCCCCACACCTTTCGTGAGAATGCGCGGAAGGTATGGGTCTCGTCTCCGACCACACTTCGGCAAGGTTGGCACGTCGCCAGCTTGCGCCTCCCTCTCCGCCATCCCCTTTATAAGAACCAGCACCCCCTGCTGGTTCTTGCAGACTTGTCTTGGCGGAGAAACCCTCAAACATTCCTCTCTTCCCTCTCCGGCAGGAAACCCACAAGCTCCAGCGACCACTCCTCTTCCTTCTCGTCGCTCTGCTGCCATACCAGCAGCAGAGTCTGCTTCGTCTCGTCTTCCTGCGTCGCGCCGCACCAAGCGCACGCCTCCCTGCACACTTCCTCGTCGCCGCTCTCTCCCTCTGGGTATTTCTTCTCTGGCGACAGTCGATACGGCTGTTCGCCTCTCCGACTCCCTTCGTCCCTGTAAGTAGGTTACAATTACTCCCAATCTTCCCCTCTTTCTTTTCCCCACATTATTTCATTCAAATCGACCCTCAGCTGTCCCTGACCACCATCACCTTCCCCGTCTCCGGCCACTCTCCGGCGAGTTGCCCCCGTCGATCCGCATCTCCACACAACTCGCCGACCGTCCCAGAAGATCTGCCTCATCACAGTGAATGCCCTCCGCCCCTCCACAGTCCCTCCACATTCACTCAACATGCCACCGAACGCACCCATTTTTCTGGCCACAAGACAACCTAGGCACACACGCCTAGGCCACCCCACAGCCTGCCTCACAGCTCAACACCTTCACCATGCCACGGCGAAGGTTCCCCAGTAGTTTGATTAGGCCGAGAGGCCCTTTTAGTGCTTGACAGGTCATATGCCCTGGCCGCCATTGTCGACGATTAGAGAAGCTCCCAAGTGAGCTCCAGGTTTCCAGCTGCTGCGGATTGGGGAGACTCCTGTGAAGGCAGCCAGCCAGCAAGCGAAGGGAATCGAGGCTGCAGCTGAGGAGATTGCGAGGAGGTCTTCCTGCAGACACACGCGAGGAGAAGCAACCAGTTAGTCCCACATCATAAGTTCACAAAGAGCCGCACTGGTTTAAATTGATTTTGTGCATACGGCTGATCGCCTTCGAATCCACTGGGGTGAGGTCCCTCGCCCATCACACCCGCCTCATCTGCGGATTCACCTCACGGACCTGGAGGACCCAACCCGACACTACCGAGCACACCTTGCGCACCATAACACGCCGGTGCGCCTGGTCCCTGGGTACGCAA
Source organism: Thalassia testudinum (assembly GCA_037157565.1). NCBI lineage: Eukaryota > Viridiplantae > Streptophyta > Magnoliopsida > Alismatales > Hydrocharitaceae > Thalassia > Thalassia testudinum. Next base: position 149,708,891 of record JAZHRO010000063.1, on the reverse strand, counting down.
ACCGACCCGTTAACCTGGCTCTGGGAGAGCTTCCTGTGAGCGGTTTGCAGAGAGAGAGATACGTGCGGGTAGAGGGGAGGGTTAGGTTTTGCTGTGCCTTGTGTGCAGGAACAGAGCGCCGAAGGAGAAAGGCTAAGTACTTAGCCGTAGGAAGGAGGAGGAAGAAGCTCTGAAGAGAGGCTGAGTAGAGAAAAGGCAAGGCAGAGGAAGAGAGGCTGAACAGAAGAAAAAAGAAAGGAAGGAGAAGAGAAGCACTGCAGCAGACCTGCAGTTAAGTCGTCTGACCACTACATCAAACGACGGTTGAGCAGTGGCCAGAGGAGATAAAGCAGAGAAAAAGGAAGAAGAAGAAAAGAAGAAGACTCTACAGCTGAAGAGAAGAGAAGAAGACAGGACGAGCAGAAGAAGAAGACGAACAGCCAGGAAGAAGAAAAAGAACAAAAGAACAAGAAGAAGAAAGAAGAAGACTTGACCACCAGAGAAAAAGAAATGAAAAGAAAGAGAAAGAAGGAAAAGAGAAAAAAGAAGAAGAAGAAGAAGAAGAAAGAAGAGGGAAGAAGACAGAAAGCACAAAAAGAAGAAAGAAGAAGGCACAGCTGTGAGAGAAGAAGAGAAGAAGAAGAAGCCAAGACAAACAAAATTCTCTCTCTCTCTATCTCTTTCTTATTTTTGTAATCCAATAGAGAAACTTTGTACTTCTAGAATTCCAGTAGCTCCCTGAGTTCGACCTCGGGAAAACTATTTCCGAGTAAAAAAATCTATTGTAATGACAACCGTAGCTGTCTTGTCTTATACTATAACGACTCTACTATAATAAACATAAGATGCAAAAACAGCCAAGCGGTTGCATTCCATTTTGGCGTCGTTGCCGGGGTGCAACAGCCATTCTAGAAGCTTTAAACTCTTTATTTAAGAATTTCTAATCTTTTCCCTCTTGTGTGCAGGTACAGGAAAAATTAGGACGCAGCCGCATCACAGCCACTCCAAGGACAGGTAACTTCTATCCTCTCATTATTAAACCCTAAATCTTAAAGAGGAAGAAAAAGAAAGAAAAAATATATATAGGTATAACCTGTCTTTCATACTTAGTAACAGCTGCATGTTCTCAAAACTACTATTCCTGCACACAGTATTAAGGGTAACTGTTGATCGCGCTTGATTGGGTTTTAAAGAATAACACGTTGTAATATAGCTGAAAAGGCGTTTAAAACAAATAAAGAATTTTTTACTTGAAAACTGGAGTATCCGAGGTCGAACACAGGGAGCAATCTCAGTACTTTTAAAAACTAGAGAATACAACTTTTAAATGAAAGACAATTTGATTCAAAGAGTGATTTATAAAAAGAATTGCTAAGAAAGAACAGGATTGGACGTCTGATTTCTGTATCAGACGTCTTAAATGTAAGGCTTCTTGCTGTAATTCTTCTTCTTCTTGCGTGTGCCTCTGATCTTCTTTTTCTTCTTCTACCTTGCTTCTTTGGATTCTCTTCTTCCTTCTCTTTTCTTCTGCGGAGGCTTTTTCTTCCTTGGTCTTCTGCCTTGCCCTTTTTTTTTCTTCTTTCTTCTTTCTGCCTTGCTCAGCCTCTACTTCAGAGTGTCTTCTTCTTCTGCTCCTTCTCTTCTTCTCTTCTCCTTCCTGCGGCTGAGCTTCTTCTCTTCAGTGCTCGGCCTGCCTGCACACAAGACAGCAAAACCTACCCCCTTTCCCTCTACCCGCACGTATCTCTCTCTCCAAACCGCTCACAGGAAGCTCTCCCAGAGCCACGGTTAACGGGTCGGGTTGCGTACCCTGAACCAGGCGTACCAGCGTGTATGGTACGCGAGGTGTGCGCGGGTGGTGTCGGGTCGGGTCCGCCCGATCCGCGAGGTGAAACCGCGGACGGAGCGGGTGAAGGGCGAGGGACCTCACCCCAAGTGCTTTCGGAGGCGAAGAGAGAATATGACAAAATCAATTTAAATCGCACATGTGCCTCGCAGGTTACCGCTGTGGGACTATTAGTCCCGACTTCTTTCGTGCACGCCTGCAGAACTCTTTTCTTCCATGGCCAAAGCTGCGGACTTCGTTGCATTCCTCGCTGGACCAGATGTCTTCGCACTGCCTCCCTGAGTGAGCTGCACCTGAAGCCTGGACGTCTTGAAGCCTGGAGCAAGCTTGGAGCTCCTTCGAGTCACCGTCAATGGCGGTAGGGGCTTGAGAACTGTCAGACATAAAACGAGCCTCTCGGCTTAATCAGATCATTGGGGGACCTTCGCCGTGTCATGGCGAAGGTGGTGTGAGGTGCAGCAAGTTGTGGGATGGCCTAGGCTTGCGTGCCTAGGTCGTCCTGTGACCGGAGGTGTGGGTGTGTTCGAGGGAGCGTTGAGTGGGTGAAGAGCGGCAGTGGGTGGGCGGAAGGTGTTCAGCGTGGTGAGGTGGAGCCTCTGAGTTGGTAGGCGAGTCGTGCGGAACTGTGGAGCGACGGGAGCGACTCGCCGGAGGTTGGTCGGAGGGGTGGAAGGTGGCAGTGGTCAGGCGTGGTCGAGGGGTAATTAAATGAAATGCAAGGGGGAAAAGAGAGAGGGGAAGATGGGGAATGTATCTGGACTATTTTGGAAGAGAAGGAGGCAGCGGAGTGGACGGCTCGTAGCTGCCATCTTCGGAGAAGAAGCACCCTGAGGGAGAGAGCGGCGACGAGGAAGAGGTCGGGGAAACGCGCGCTTGGTACAATGCGACGCAGGAGGTGGAGGCGAAGTAGACTCTGCTGCTGGTATGGCAGCAGAGCAATGAGAAGGAGGGGAGGAGGTCGCCGGAGCTTGCGGGTTCCTTGGCCGGAGATGGAAGAGAAGAAAATTTGGGAGAATCTCTGCCAAGACAAGTCTGAAATTTAGCGACCGGGTTTGGGGATTCTTTTATAGGTGCTGGCCGAACTTTCTAGTGCGTGGAGGGCGCGCAATCATCTCTGACGGCTCACAGGAGAAGGAAAGTGGGTGGATACCCAAATCTCACATGATCTCGTGGCTCAGAGATCATGGCAGGCCTTAGATGGGAGGGAATTCCTCAGAGAATCTCCCTTCCATTTCTGGGAGGAAATCTCTAAGGAATCAGAGAGTATTCCCTCTCTAATCCTCGTCGGAGAAGGATTCTGCCCCAATAATGGCGGAATGACCTGATTGTAAGGTTGGCGAGGATGTTAAGGGGCTCTCTGCGATGATTTTCAAAAGATAGGGACCAAATTGTGATTTGGGTGTACTAAATTGCAAAGTAGGTCAAGATGACCTCCCCTTAGGTCAAAATTTTGGAATAAACATAATTTTGACCTAAGGAATCCAATGGTGAAGTTGGATTTTAGGTTTGGTTATGTTTGACTAGACATTTTGCGTAAAAACCCAAATTAGGTTAATTGATGAGCTAGGACCCTAATCTAGGTCAAACTGGGTTCCAAAGGCCAAATTAAGTATTCTAAACCCTAGGGGATATTTTTCCATGATTTTTAGAGGATTTACTTGATTTTTATACTGACCGGAACCTTGTTAATTTAAGCGGATCTATTTTAGGGTTATCAAATGTCATTTAATTCCTGGATTGCACATAAACCCATTTCTGATTGACTCAACCCACTTTTTATCTTATTTAGACTACTTGACCTATGTTTTGCCTCTGAGAAATTCCGTTTATGTACTGTAATGGTAAAATTACAGTTTTAACGTTTATTTCATGTTTTCTTCTCAAAGCACTTATTCCTTCATTTAGGCCTTCTTCTAGGTTATGTAGGAGCTTTTATCTTCTTTATTGGGTCAAAATGAGCTAGTTATGGCTCATGATGAGGCTCTCATCATACCCCCATGCCTAGCTTTTGCTAGTCCCTTAGCAAAATTTCAAGGTTTTAACTTCCATTCTAGACCCTGAGTGTCTGTCAATAGTTATGATAAGTGCTTTTCGTTTTCTTTTGTGATTAGGTAGGAATGCCGACAATAGGCCTAGAGGTATTCAAGTATCAACCAAAATCCGGACCTGTTCCGCTTTAGCCTCAGTCCTCCGCAAAGGTTTCTAAGGCCCACAGAAACTAACCTAGGGTTTGTTGGACTCTGCAGTTAAAGCACCCGTGCTTGAGACATTCTTAGCCTAAGTTTAGTTTGCAGTGCGTTTTTGTAAGAGAGAGATAGAAGATTTATTTGTTTGGAGAGCTTTTCTTTCTCTTTTTTTTTTTCTAGCTTTGGATTAGCTTCTCAACACGGTCTGTATCGGATTCCTTGTCCCCATCATCAATCCTCAAGGGTCCCTGGCTTTCAAGATTTCGAGATAATCCTACCCATGGCAACCCCCAGAACCCTGGCTTTCGATATTTTGAGATAATCCCGCCCATGGCGTTCCGTGGCCGAATTCAGACCCTGGCGACCGACATTTCGTGATAATGCCGCCCATGGTATCTGAACCAGCAAAGTGCTCACATGCCCCCAGTAGGATATTTAAATATCCTAAGAGACAAGCACCGAAGAGATGATATGCTGTTACGCATCTTCGAGGGGAATTTCCCGCCTCTCCGCGCTAGGAACTCATCCAAATCAACTTGTGTTGATTGGCCGCTCCTAATCTAGGTGACTTTTGTAGAACATTAAACGCTTTTGCGTGATTTGGATGTTTATGCGCACTGAACCAAACTGTGTGTGAATTTGGGGTGCTTAGGTTACCGAATCCCGCAAACCGGAGGTCAGTTAACGAGGCCAAATACTTCCTACGCCTTAGACCTAATACTTAAGCTTCACATTTTCCCCAACCTCTTGAGGATTATCCAGATTTTAGCAGATACGTGAATTTTTAAGCTAACGAATCTAGCCCAAGAGGCCTAAGACCAGCGTTCCCGCTAATCTCTTGTTATGTCTCCTTAGCACTTTTTCTTTTATTTCTTTTCTTGATCTGGTCTAGAACTTCAGTTAATTCCTTAATCTTTTACTAATGACTATTTCTTTTCATTTTCATTTTGTGCTCCTTTTTTGGCATTTTACTCTTTTCCTCCTCTCATTTGTATGACCCTGAATTGTTCCTCCCGTCCTTCAAGTCTCTTTTTTTTTTTTAATGGAAACCCTTTCTTGATATGAATTTTCCTGACATTTTGCACTTTCATACCCCCCCATGCCTAAGATTTGCAATGTCCCCATTGTAAATTAGGTGGGTTCGATTTCAGCTTAGTTCATGCATTAGGACAGGTGTGTGGTGAGTGAATGGGTCGAAGTGACTTGTTGCGAACGATTTCTAATCTTGGGTAGGGATACCTGAGGTGAAGTCGGCTGTTCTAATGGATGAACCCTAAAGTGCAATATGAATTCTGCATAGAGATGTCAGAAAAGGTTTCGGGTTTTTCAAAGAATGATGGGTTGCCTCCCGTTAAGCGCTGAGTTTTACGCCATCAGCTGGGCGTAATGAGCTCAAGAGGAATGGAGGGTAAAGGATGACTCAGCCAAATCTATATTGGTCATGTCAATGAACGGTTTGAGTCTCTGACCGTTCACAACAAAGGGTTTGGAATCGTGGCTGAGTGGGCTGATTTCAATGGCTCCATTTCCAAAGATTTGTCGGACTAGGTAAGGTCTGACCCACTTAGATCTTAACTTTCCTGGAAATAATTTGAGTCGGGCATCAAAGAGTAAAACCTTTTGACCAGGATGAAAGACCTTTCTAGAAATGTGTTTGTCGTGAAAAGCTTTAACCCATTCTTTGTAAATTCGCGAGTTCTCATACGCGTCGTGGCGTAATTCATCGATCTCGCTTATTTGAAGTCTTCTGTAGGTTTCAGCCTTAGAAAGATCTAGATTACAATTCCGTACTTCCCAATAGGCTTTATGCCCCAATTCGACGGGGAGGTGACATGCCTTCCCGTACAGTAGTCTAAAGGGAGACATTCCTAATTGGGTCTTGTGAGTGGTCCTATAGGCCCACAATGCTTCCGGAAGCCGAGAAGACCAATCTTTTCTATCAGGTTGAACAGTAACCTGAAGGATCTTCTTGATCTCTCGGTTAGATAGCTCAGCTAGACCATTAGTTTGGGGGTGGTAAGGAGTAGAGATTCGGTGTGACACCCCGTATTTGGTCATCAGTGGCCTGAACTAAGCGTTTGTGAAATGGGTCCCTTTGTCAAAAATTATAGCACATGGCATCCCGAACCTTGAGAAAATGTTTTGATGAATGAATTTTATAACAACTTTATGATTGTTGGTTCGGGTCGAAATGGCTTCTATCCACTTGGCAACATAGCCAACTGTGAGTAAGATGTATTCGAAGCTATCCGAGATCGGGAAGGGTCCCATGAAATCAATCCCCCAAATATCAAAAATTTCGCATACCAATATCGGCTGTAGAGGCATCATGTCTCGATGGCTCATGTTGCCCAGAGTCTGGCAACGGGAACATGCCTTACAGTGATCGTATGCATCCTAGAAAATTGTGGGCCAATAAAAGCCACATTGGAGGACTTTTGATGCGGTTTTATGTCCTGAGAAATGTCCACCGCATGCCTGGTCATGGCAAAATGAGAGTATGTCTTTGATTTCCACTTCCGCGATGCATCGTCGAATTATTTGATCAGCACCAATGCGGAATAGATACGGGTCTTCCCAAAGGTAATACTTGGCATCGGAACACAATTTGTCCTTCTTGGCCTTCGGCCAATCGGACGGAATCTGATGTGATGCCAAGTAATTTACTATATCTGCGAACCATGGAAGACTTGTACTGATAGTCAGGAGGTGCTCATCAGGAAAGTGTTCTCTGATAGGTCCGGAAGGGTCAATTATTTCAGAAGGAAGGCAGGACAAGTGATCAGCTACCACATTTTGCTTTCCCACCTTGTCGCGAATCTCAAGGTCAAATTCCTGCAACAGCAAGATCCATCGGATTAATTGAGGTTTCGCGTCCTTCTTTGCAAGGAGATGCCTTACAACTGTGTGATTCGAGTATATGATAACACGGGAACCCAGAAGGTATGATCTGAATTTTTCTAGGGCAAATACTACAGCTAGCAGCTCTTTCTCAGTAACCGTATAGATACGCTGAGCCTCATCCAGTGTTTTGCTGGCGTAGTAAATGACCACAGGTTTCCCGTCAATTTTCTGTCCCAAAACCGCTCCTACAACGAAGTCAGAAGCATCGCACATGATCTTAAAGGGTTGAGACCAATCAGGGGACTGTAGGATCGAGGCTTGGGTGACTCGGTCACGTAGGATCTCAAATGCTTGAGTGCATTCCTTGGAAATTTAGAAAGGCACATCCTTGGAGAGAAGATTGGTCAGGGGGCACGCGATTTTGGAGAAATCAGGGATAAATCGACGGTAAAAATCGACGTGCCCCAAAAAAGATCGGATGTCCTTAATCGAGCTAGGCATAGGGAGCTTGGAAATCAGGTTAACCTTAGCTCGATCCACTTGGATGCCTTTCTCCGAGATTAAATGTCCCAGGACAATTCCCTCAGGCACCATGAAATGGCTCTTTTCCCAGGAAAGAACCAAATTCACCTCGATGCACCGCCTGAGTATTTGGACCAAGTGTTGGAGGCAATCATCAAATGATTCTCCAAAAATTGAAAAGTCATCCATGAAGACTTCCAGATAGTCACCTACTGATGGTGAAATGGTGTAATGGTGTTGATGGTTGGTGTAATGTGTGAATGACAATGATAACAATGACACCGATGATCTACAATGTGTATATAACACAATGGTTGTATGATGATGAATGATTATTGTTATGATCATGTCGTTGTAGTATAGGGTGTATAATATAACCTTAAGGATGTCGTATAGTGGTGAGTATGGGTGAGTACCAGTCATTACAACCATTATTATCATTTGCTTATTTATCTAATTTTTACTGGTTTTGTTCCAGGTCGTTCTCTAGGAGGCAATTTATTGAATTTAATTTGGTCACTCTTTGATTATCTCCAAAATTGTCTTCTTATTCAAAAAGAAACTTTACACTTAAAGAATGAATGAATGTTTTATTTACCTAGTTACTAAGAAGTGCTTGCAAAAATACTAAATATGAACAAGCATCAAACAATCTATTATTATACTCTAAACTATGTATTTACAAGTTATACTATTAACACTAATATGTTAGTTCATACTACATTAGGATACCATAGTGTAAAAACTTAACTTACTAGTCTTTTATTTATAGTGACATATATATCAGTTTTCGTGACAGATATAAACGTCGCTAAATCTCAGAAAACACTATATACAACCTAAAAGGCAAAACTGAGGTCTTTAGCTACGTTTATAGTGTCATTTTATTCTGTTAGTAATTATGTGGGTTTACTTATACGTATGTATATTACTTATTCTACTGCTGTATGTACAGTAAGTATTTTCTGTTCTTGCTATCTATTGTGTTCTCTCTTTATGTCAACTTTACTCGTCTGTTCTTTTCTTCTGTCTTGAGATACTTCAGAGGCGTGGTGGAGAGTGGGGAGGTGTTAGGCTAATGTCATTAGTTTAAAACGTGCTTCGTTTGCGGGTGCACTTTTCGAGGGATACGCTGCACCCAGAGGGCGGGATCAAACCTCTACTAAGCACGCTCTAATCTCCAATTAGGTGGCTTACGTAAAATTCTCATATCAGCGCAAGGCCTCAGCCCATCGCCTTACTGCTCACACACGCTCGGGCCCCGGGCCCCAAACACATATAAGAGTTCAGCACACATCAGGTAATCGGATCGGACATAATCTGCAAAGCTTCGGGCACCCTGCGCCTTGACGACTGCTTAACCTATAGCATAAATTATATTTATATGGCTGCGTTTGCTTTGCAGCACACGATGTGGCGCTATTCCGGCGCCACATCGTGCGCTGGAAATCAGACGCAGCTACGTCTGTGCGCGTTTTTGGCCCTCGATTTGGGGGCCATAAATTATTAAAAAAAATAAAATAAAATATGGTAAATAAAAAATTTACGTAATACTACATAATTGATTAATTAATTTTGAATTTTAAATATTTTTACTATACAAATAAATTCGCTAAACTCGGCTGATTATACAGGTTGATTTAGGTGATTAAATAGTTAATTACTTATAAAATAATTAGTAAATGGTCTAATTGACCTTAAATAGTTTTAATTTACATACTTAATTATTTAATACATATTTTTATTGTATTTTTACGAATTTATTTATGTTTTATTTAGGCTAAAATAGCAGTTCTGGGTGTTTAAAATTAAAACTAAGTTACAGTAAGTTATACTCGGTATAATTATACTTTGACTAACTTAAATTACTTAATATATATATATATATTCCCAAGTTTATAGATTTATTTACTTGATTATTGCTCTAACTTATTAACTTAGCTACTAAATAAGTAAATATAAATCTGTACATACATATATATATAAATCAGTAAATACATACATAATAGATTAGTATATATACATATTTTTACATAGATTACATATGTATATGAATTTCTGTACAGGTTTTATACATATTTACAGTATAACTATGTATCTAACTTACATAATTAGGCTATATGTTATAGTTATAATACTATGGATAGGTATATTTACAGTTTTAAAATAAGTATGATTAGGTTTTAGTAGGAAGTTAGGAAATGGGGGAAGAAGGGAGTTTAGAGAAGAGGGGAATGTAGCTGCTAGATGCAGCATGTTGCTGTATAACTGGGAATAAGATTAAATTCAAAACAAACTAAACATTGAAGAGATGAAATCCAAATCTGAAAGGGGTTTAAATCTCACGAAAATCTCATGTAAATTCAGCTCAAATACTCATTGGGAAAAACCTTATCAGAAGCATCCTTTCAGATCAAAACAACAAATGGCATTGAGTTAGCTCTTCCTAATGCTATAGACAGCATGAAGGAAGACTTAGCTCGATCAATTAAAACCAACAACATACAATCCCAGTTTCTTGCAACCTTAAGGAGTATGGAAAACTCCTTAGGTTAGAGAATCACCATACAGAAATGATCATCAACACAAATAGTGTATGTCAGTTCTGAAATAGCAAAAAGAGACTAAGAATGCATTAAGGAAATTTAATGGAAGCTGGCGAATGCATTCAAAACAAAGTATACTCAGAATCATGAAAGGCTCTTCTGATTGGCTCTCTGTCATCAGAGAGCTTCTCAGAATCCTTGCCTATAATGAAAACCAAAAATCCCTTCAATTTGTCAGATCAGTCAAAACATTTCAGAGAGTAAAAATCCTTTAAAATCCAAATCAAAAGTGCTCTGACAAACTGAGGCAATCCATTTAAAACAGAGGGGCTTTTGTGAAACAAATGGAGTGAGTGAGAAGCCCCAAATGGTGCTTGTGACGCCACTTTCAGATCTGAGGCAGTGTGCCATCAGATCTGAAATTGGGTCAGGATGTGTGAGTGATTGATGAAAAATTCGTCGTTAAAAGAAAAAACAAGAATCAGAATTTGGATGATGGAAAAACAAAACATGAAGAGGGAGATAAATTGAACAATGAACAGATGATTCTTCCCCTCTGATCTGGACTGATCAGAGGAGGTGAGGGAGGGGATCTAATACTAATTCTACTCCTAAGACTAATCTAACTACAGCTAACATTAAACACTAACAATTAAAACTAAATCTATTCTAAACTACTGCAAACTAAATCTAACACTACTTATGCAGAATTAAAAACTAAACTAAAAGGAAGAATGGGACCTATGGGTCCTTAGCCGGCGGCTAAGGAGGAAGAAAGGAGGAGGGTGACTCCAGCGGAGGGAAGAGTCTGCTAGTGAGACTCCAGGGTCGTCCTCAGGTGCTACGAGGTCCTTAGCGACGAGGAGGGTCGAGAGCAGGCGATGATTCCACAGCCGGTGGCTGTGAAATCAGGGTCTAGATGAGGAGGAGAGACTGGAGTGGACGAACTGATCGCTAAGAGATGTAGGAGGGAGCGATCCTTTGCGCACGACACCACTGAGGTGCTTAAATAGCAGCTCAGTGACTGGAATCACCGCAAGGGTGAGGTTAATCAAAATTAGGCCGGCGGTGAGGATGAGATGAGTAAAGCGCGGGGCGAGTCGAGAGGGAAATCTGACCATCAGATGTGATCTGGGAAGAGAGGTGAACGCCTGCACCGAATCGCGCGAAGGTTCCAATAGAATCCAGCCGCAGATCGAGATCAAAAGTGCGATGGACGGTCGAGAATGGCTGTGTTCTTCGCGTGCGACAGTGCGCGTGAAGAACACAGGCTTCTCTCTGAAATGAGGGAAAACTTGCAGGAAGACCCTTGAACGAAGGGGTAGAAGAATAGCGTGCAGGTCCAAAAGTGAAAACAACTATAACTGGAAGGGCCTTGCAGTCATACAGAAGGGTCCCTGCGGCTTGCAAAAAGGTCCAAGAAGGAGTTTTGAAGGGTAGAAATGTAATGCATGAAGGACCTAATTGTAATATATTTATTTCTAAGCCTAAATGATGTCCAATTGCTTTCAAGTTTTTACATGTGCTTAATTGAACATTTAAGACAATGATTTTACTTCTGATTTATCTTTTCAAACTTGTTTATGTGTTCAATTGATGCATGGATCATCATTTGTTCTTTAGTTTTCAGAATATCTCATTTTTGTGACCTAATTAGGAGGTTTTAACACACATTAAAAGTTTTAGGTCTTTTATTTAATTCCCACACTTAACCCTTTTTATATGTTAATTTGATATTATTTTGCTTAGTGTCTAGCTTAATTTCGGCCTTTTAGCTATGATGAGTAGCCACTCATCATACCCCCATGCTTACGTTTTGCTAGTCCCTTAGCAAACAATCTATTGAAGTGTAAGGCAATTTAAGTATCAGCAAGGTAAGTGTGTAAAGATATCTTTTTCTTCTTTCAAAAATTTTTAAGTGTTTTATGATGATCTTTAAGCTGAAAAATTTTTTCAATAAACCAACTGTGTTTTTGGACATTGTGAGAACCTGGTTACTGAGGATAACCTATCAGAACTCGAGGCTTAAATGACATAGACCATCTCTCAACCAACAAGAACTCTTGATATTTAAACCTTAAGTCGAATTCCAGGACTCAGAGGGTTTTTACAGAGACTCAGAATGCTATGAAGTTATGGCTGTGCTTTGTGATAAGTCAGGACTAACCAGGTGAATTCTAAGGCTCAATCCCGGGGTTTCACTTCTTTTTAAGTCCAGGTTGGTCCTAACTTCAGCTCATGCTTTCGGATGACTCTCAAAAATTGATGGTATTCAAACCCAACCCTTATTGTATTTGTGGCTCAGAGAAGAATTTTTTTTTTTTGGTGGACAAACAGGGTATTTGTTTTGAACCCTGAAAACATTTTTGGTGGAAGAGTAGTTTTTCTGAGGTTTTTGGAGAACATACTTGACTTTTTTTTTTTTCTTTTTTTTTTTTTTTTTTTTTTTTGAACAGTATGTCTCCGGAACTTATTTGGTAGAGCGCACTGTATTTGGTGGGTGGATTTCTCTTTTTTTTTTTTTTGTGGAAAGAGCTTCTCCTAGACACAAAACTAAAGATTAGGACAAAGAGTCTACCTGCACGCACAGGTAAGGACTCCACCTTCCCTAATGAACACAAGGGTTGAGGTTTAGGTTCAAGTGGTCTTTCCTGACACTGTGTAGTGTAAGCCAAGGTTACTTAGACTCCTAAGTCAAAGCAAACCAACGAATCCTGTACTGGTGACTCAGGTACAAGAATTGTCCTAAAGTTAGTAGCGACTGTGGTCTATCTTGTCAAGGCTGGAAGTGTATTAAGCCTAAGCTTGTTTCAAGCTCCTATGGCCCGGCAGGTCAAACCAATAACGGTTGAATGTCCATAGACACTTATTCTATTTTTTTTTTTTTCAGCTATAAGATCACTTCTCTTTTCTTTCTTTTTCTTTTTCTTTCTCTCCCTCCCCTCTTGAAAGGAATGTCCTCCTTTGATAATGAAGTACATGTCCCTTATTGTATTTTTGGAATTTTTTGATTTATTATTTTTTTGTATTTTTAGCTTTGTAATTTTTTCAAAATTTTTCAATTTTTTTTTTGAAGTATATAATTTTTTGATAATACTATATGTACTATAGTTGTGTCTACAATTGCATTTTGGTTTAAATGGTTTACCATTTACACCCCCCCATGCTTAAATGTTTCAATGTCATTGAATGAAAGGGTGGATGCAAATGCATGCTCTGCTTTTCACTATCCTAGACTGGGTGATGGAAGAAAGTCGGAATGAGGAGATAAAATCTCTGTGCGGACGATTTTAAGTCTGATCTAGGATCAGAGTGAATAGTCAGGCTAGGAAGTGAAATGCATGACATGTGTGTTAATGAAAGTATGCTCAAAATGCAAGGTTAGACACCTAATGCAGATGAAAGCTAAAGTAAGAAAGGTGTAAAACAGCTATATACAAGGGTAGGTGTTTGCTAAGTTTAACGCCTTCAGCTAGGCGAAAACTTAGTTGGTAGCTCAAAATGTAGGAGCGAAATGGTGGAATTGACAAGTCTGAGATCATGCGGCTCAATGAAAGGTTTCAGTCTTTGTCCATTTACAATAAAGGGTTCAGATTTGTCAAGTTCAGTGATCTCAACGGCTCCATTATCAAATAATCTCAAGATCATGATGATTCAGTGTTAGGTAGCAGAGGTGGTTGTGTTTGTGTAAGAGAAGAATTTGAATCAGTGAAGAATTCAGTGTTGTGCACTGGTTGTGAAATGTCATGTGTTTGATCTTGCAGTGCAGGTCTAGGTTGGACATACCTTTGAGCAGGTATGTTCCTAGGGTTGGGTTGTGCTTGGGATGGGAGTGAATGTGGTTGACGGGACTCCGTCAAGTGTGATAGCTGGGCTCTCATCTCAGCTAAGGCCGCGTCCTGTCTCTGCTGCATAGCAATATTCTGTTGTTGCATATCAGCAAGAGCTTTCATGATAGACCCCAACTGGTCATCTCGTGTAGGCCCAGATTGAGAGTATTGGGTGGGCCTGGGTTGGGGTTGTTGGTAGGTACGCGGTGGATAACCGTGTAATTGTGGACGAGGTGCTCGGATCGGGTTGTGCAATGGTGGTGCAGAAGGTTGTTGAAAAGGAGGTCTTTGTGAATTTCCCGACCACGAGAAATTTGGATGATTGCGCCATCCAGGGTTATAGGTTTGTGTGAAAGGATCATTGTGAATGGCATGGAGCTCCTCCGAAGCTCCAGAAGGTGCAGGGAAGTCAGTGTAGGGAGGAACAAAGGTTCCTCCAACCGGTGAAGGATATGGAAATGGAAAATCCGGTAATGCAGTTTGTGTCACAGAAAGGTTATTCACAGTTTCCCTCCCTGTGGGAAACTGAGAAGAAGTGTTTTGTGCTGGTGACTGAGAAGAAGATGATGATGTAGTAGCTTGGGTAACAGTACCCAAGGGGAGTACAAGTTCTGGGTTTTGGGATCTCCTACCTTCCATTAAGTTGGTTTTTGAAATCACGTTTACTCTAATTCGATCCAACTCAATGGGAAAATTTTAATAATGTTCACAATAAAATAGAAGAATCCCAACAAAATCTCAATTCAAGAAGACCAATCAATCGAAACAAATCGGAGAAATTTTTCCTAGAGGCTGCTACGCAAAATTATGTTGTACGCAAGCAATTGTTTCAAACAATTGTACGCATCCTAAGATAAACCTAGCGATGTGCAGACCTCTAAAATCCACTGGGAATCTGGATAAGACTGAGCGTGCGAATCCAGATCCTGTGGTTGCAGAAAGATGAGGTAGAAAGCCGTGTATTGTGGCCTTAAGTGATCGTGCTGTGTGCACGATAACATTCAACACAAGGCGATTAAAATCTCAAACATGGTTTCACCCAATTTTGAATATCTCCTTTTGATTTGATTGAAGTGATTAAAATGTGTTTTCTATGCTGCTCGTTTCACTTTTTAATAAATTCAGAACAAGTAGTGGTCTTCTTAACTTTAAGTCAAATGCAAATATGGCAGGAGTTAGAGTTAGGTAAGAAATGCGTACCTGACTCCAGCAATCTTCTAATGCAGATTTGACTTGAATTAAAATCTAGCAGGAACGAAATGCAATCCTAAAAATGGATGCCTAAGGTTATGCTGCTGCTAGATAAGTATGAGGTCTTTTTTATTTTTTTTGATTTTTTGATTTTTCTGAAAAAATTTTTATATGCAATTCAAAAGTAAGGAAAGAAATTAAGAAGATAAAGAAATAAAGTCCAGATAGTCCTGAATTATTACAAAAATTGTGTGAGAACAAGCTCTCACAACTTATGACTAATAATTGCTCCTAATCAATAAACCTAAAACTATCTATACTAAAACTAATACTAAAATCCTACAGCTACTTCGAGGCAAAACTCCACCAAGAAGATGGATCTGGAGCGTAGCGACTCCACCAGGAAGACGACACTCCTCAAGTGCTGTGGAAAAACAAATGATTAGTAAAAGAATAAAGGAATGTATACACAAATAATTCAATGGAAAATAAAAGAAATTACAATGAATGAATGAATGAAATAAAGAATTTCTATATACAAAAGAATAAAAAGAAAATTTTGGTGCAAAGAGCGTTGCCTCCCCGGCAACGGCGCCAAAATAATGATGGTGAAATGGTGTAATGGTGTTGATGGTTGGTGTAATGTGTGAATGACAATGATAACAATGACACCGATGATCTACAATGTGTATATAACACAATGGTTGTATGATGATGAATGATTATTGTTATGATCATGTCGTTGTAGTATAGGGTGTATAATATAACCTTAAGGATGTCGTATAGTGGTGAGTATGGGTGAGTACCAGTCATTACAACCATTATTATCATTTGCTTATTTATCTAATTTTTACTGGTTTTGTTCCAGGTCGTTCTCTGGGAGGCAATTTATTGAATTTAATTTAGTCACTCTTTGATTATCTCCAAAATTGTCTTCTTATTCAAAAAGAAACTTTACACTTAAAGAATGAATGAATGTTTTATTTACCTAGTTACTAAGAAGTGCTTGCAAAAATACTAACTATGAACAAGCATCAAACAATCTATTATTATACTCTAAACTATGTATTTACAAGTTATACTATTAACACTAATATGTTAGTTCATACTACATTAGGATACCATAGTGTAAAAACTTAACTTACTAGTCTTTTATTTATAGTGACATATATATCAGTTTTAGTGACAGATATAAACGTCGCTAAATCTCAGAAAACACTATATACAACCTAAAAGGCAAAACTGAGGTCTTTAGCTACGTTTATAGTGTCATTTTATTCTGTTAGTAATTATGTGGGTTTACTTATACGTATGTATATTACTTATTCTACTGCTGTATGTACAGTAAGTATTTTCTGTTCTTGCTATCTATTGTGTTCTCTCTTTATGTCAACTTTACTCGTCTGTTCTTTTCTTCTGTCTTGAGATACTTCAGAGGCGCGATGGAGAGGGGGGGGGGTGTTAGGCTAATGTCATTAGTTTAAAACGTGCTTCGTTTGCGGGCGCGCTTTTCGAGGGATACGCTGCACCCAGAGGGCGGGATCAGACCTCTACTAAGCACGCTCTAATCTCCGATTAGGTGGCTTACGTAAAATTCTCATATCAGCGCAAGGCCTCAGCCCATCGCCTTACTGCTCACACACGCTCGGGCCCCGGGCCCCAAACACATATCAGAGTTCAGCACACATCAGGTAATCGGATCGGACATAATCTGCAAAGCTTCGGGCACCCTGCGCCTTGACGACTGCTTAACCTATAGCATAAATTATATTTATATGGCTACGTTTGCTTTGCAGCACACGATGTGGCGCTATTCCGGCGCCACATCGTGCGCTGGAAATCAGACGCAGCTACGTTTGTGCGCGTTTTTGGCCATCGATTTAGGGGCCATAAATTATTAAAAAAAATAAAATAAAATATGGTAAATAAAAAATTTACGTAATACTACATAATTGATTAATTAATTTTGAATTTTAAATATTTTTACTATACAAATAAATTCGCTAAACTAGGCTGATTATACAAGTTGATTTAGGTGATTAAATAGTTAATTACTTATAAAATAATTAGTAAATGGTCTAATTGACCTTAAACAGTTTTAATTTACATACTTAAATATTTAATACATATTTTTATTGTATTTTTACGAATTTATTTATGTTTTATTTAGGCTAAAATAGCAGTTCGGGGTGTTTAAAATTAAAACTAAGTTACAGTAAGTTATACTCGGTATAATTATACTTTGACTAACTTAAATTACTTAATATATATATATATATTCCCAAGTTTATAGATTTATTTACTTGATTATTGCTCTAACTTATTAACTTAGCTACTAAATAAGTAAATATAAATCTGTACATACATATATACATAAATCAGTAAATACATACATAATAGATTAGTATATATACATATTTTTACATAGATTACATATGTATATGAATTTCTGTACAGGTTTTATACATATTTACAGTATAACTATGTATCTAACTTACATAATTAGGCTATATGTTATAGTTATAATACTATGGATAGGTATATTTACAGTTTTAAAATAAGTATGATTAGGTTTTAGTAGGAAGTTAGCAAATGAGGGAAGAAGGGAGTTTAGAGAAGAGGGAAATGTAGCTGCTAGATGCAGCATGTTGCTGTATAACTGGGAATAGGATTAAATTCAAATCAAACTAAACATTGAAGAGATGAAATCCAAATCTGAAAGGGGTTTAAATCTCACGAAAATCTCATGTAAATTCAGCTCAAATACTCATTGGGAAAAACCTTATCAGAAGCATCCTTTCAGATCAAAACAACAAATGGCATTGAGTTAGCTCTTCCTAATGCTATAGACAGCATGAAGGAAGACTTAGCTCGATCAATTAAAACCAACAACATACAATCCCAGTTTCTTGCAACCTTAAGGAGTATGGAAAACTCCTTAGGTTAGAGAATCACCATACAGAAATGATCATCAACACAAATAGTGTATGGCAGTTCTGAAATAGCAAAAAGAGACTAAGAATGCATTAAGGAAATTTAATGGAAGCTGGCGAATGCATTCAAAACAAAGTATACTCAGAATCATGAAAGGCTCTTCTGATTGGCTCTCAATCATCAGAGAGCTTCTCAGAATCCTTGCCTACAATGAAAACCAAAAATCCCTTCAATTTGTCAGATCTGTCAAAACATTTCAGAGAGTAAAAATCCTTTAAAATCCAAATCAAAAGTGCTCTGACAAACTGAGGCAATCCATTTAAAACAGAGGGGCTTTTGTGAAACAAATGGAGTGAGTGAGAATCCCCAAATGGTGCTTGTGACGCCACTTTCAGATCTGAGGCAGTGTGCCATCAGATCTGAAATTGGGTCAGGATGTGTGGGTGATTGATGAAAAATTCGTCGTTAAAAGAAAAAACAAGAATCAGAATTTGGATGATGGAAAAACAAAACATGAAGAGGGAGATAAATTGAACAATGAACAGATGATTCTTCCCCTCTGATCTGGACTGATCAGAGGAGGTGAGGGAGGGGATCTAATACTAATTCTACTCCTAAGACTAATCTAACTATAGCTAACATTAAACACTAACAATTAAAACTAAATCTATTCTAAACTACTGCAAACTAAATCTAACACTACTTGTGCAGAATTAAAAACTAAACTAAAAGGAAGAATGGGACCTATGGGTCCTTAGCCGGCGGCTAAGGAGGAAGAAAGGAGGAGGGTGACTCCAGCGGAGGGAAGAGTCTGCTAGTGAGACTCCAGGGTCGTCCTCAGGTGCTACGAGGTCCTTAGCGATGAGGAGGGTCGAGAGCAGGCGATGATTCCACAGCCGGTGGCTGTGAAATCAGGGTCTAGATGAGGAGGAGAGACTGGAGTGGACGAACTGATCGCTAAGAGATGTAGGAGGGAGCGATCCTTTGCGCAGGACACCACTGAGGTGCTTAAATAGCAGCTCAGTGACTGGAATCACCGCAAGGGTGAGGTTAATCAAAATTAGGCCGGCGGTGAGGATGAGATGAGTAGAGCGCGGGGCGAGTCGAGTGGGAAATCTGACCGTCAGATGTGATCTGGGAAGAGAGGTGAACGCACGCACCGAATCGCGCGAAGGTTCCAATAGAATCCAGCCGCAGATCGAGATCAAAAGTGCGATGGACGGTCGAGAATGGCTGTGTTCTTCGCGTGCTACAGTGTGCGTGAAGAACACAAGCTTCTCTCTGAAATGAGGGAAAACTTGCAGGAAGACCCTTGAACGAAGGGGTAGAAGAATAGCGTGCAGGTCCAAAAGTGAAAACAACTATAACTGGAAGGGCCTTGCAGTCATACAGAAGGGTTCCTGCGGCTTGCAAAAAGGTCCAAGAAGGAGTTTTGAAGGGTAGAAATGTAATGCATGAAGGACCTAATTGTAATATATTTATTTCTAAGCTTAAATGATGTCCAATTGCTTTCAAGTTTTTACATGTGCTTAATTGAACATTTAAGACATTGATTTTACTTCTGATTTATCTTTTCAAACTTGTTTATGTGTTCAATTGATGCATGGATCATCATTTGTTCTTTAGTTTTCAGAATATCTCATTTTTGTGACCTAATTAGGAGGTTTTAACACACATTAAAAGTTTTAGGTCTTTTCTTTAATTCCCACACTTAACCCTTTTTATATGTTAATTTGATATTATTTTGCTTAGTATCTAGCTTAATTTCGGCCTTTTAGCTATGATGAGTAGCCACTCATCACCTACCATATCTGAGAATATGGCAAGCATGCACCGCTGAAAAGTTGCAGGTGCATTGCAGAGACCGAACGGCATCCTTCGAAATGCGTACGTCCCGAAGGGGCAGGTGAATGTGGTCTTTTCTTGGTCCTCTGGATAGATTTCCACCTGGTTATAACCGGAGTACCCATCAAGAAAGCAGAAGAACCTATTTCCCGCTAGTTTCTCGAGGATCTGATCAATAAATGGTAGTGGGAAATGATCCTTCTTCATGGAGGAATTGAGTCTTCTGTAATCAATGCAGACTCTCCATGAGTTAGCTAACTGGGTAGGAATGACTTCTCCGGCTTCAGTCGTGATAACGGTAAGTCCTGCCTTTTTAGGCACCACTTGTATTGGACTCACCCAACGACTGTCGGAGATCGGGTAGATGATCCCTGCATCTAACCACTTTATGATCTCCTTTTTCACGACCTCCTGTAGGTTAGGGTTTAGGCATCTTTGCATTTCTCTTGAAGGTCGTGCGCCTTCTTCTGTGTAGATTCGATGTGTGCAGTATGAAGGGCTTATACCAGTCAAATCATCGAGAGTCCATCCAATGGCTCTACGATGTTGCTGGAGAACAGAAATCAAACAGAGTTCCTGGTCAGGTGCGAGTCGAGAGTTGATAATCACAGGAAACGTCTGATTCGAATCCAAAAAGACGTACTTCAGATGCTAGGGAAGGGGCTTGAGTTCCATGACAGGATTATTAGCAGCAGCGGGCGGTTAGGGGTTTGTATCAGGAACAAGGGTAGGAGTCATAGGTGTGTCTATATCATGTTCGTACTCCTCTATTAGCGGGTTTTGATTCTCTAGTGGTTGATCAGGGATAATCAGGTTGTCCTCTATATGCAATTCATCAACCATGGCTCTGATATCACATATTTCCTCTATAACCTCGCAATTAATCCCTTGTTGGGCCTTAAAAAATGTCAATCATCAGGTTTTGATTCCCAAATTTTAATTCTATCTGGCCCTCTTCGCAGTTTATGTTGGCCCTAGCAGTGGCCAAAAAGGGTCTCCCTAATATGATTGGTGTGTCCCTTGGGTTCTTAGGTGCATCCATGTCCAGTACTATGAAGTCTACCAGGAAATAGAAATCTCGTACCCTAACAATGACATCCTCGAGTATTCCTCTAGGTGACTTGATGGATCGATCGGCTAACTGTAATGTCACCTCAGTGGGTTTAAGTTCAGATTCTTCAAGGTGGTCAAGGAGGGATGTAGGTATTAAATTTATGGAGGCACCTAGGTCTAGTAAGGCTCTATCAAATTGGGTTTCACCAATTTTACAAGAAATCAAGGGAGTTCCTAGGTCTTTAGCCTTGGGTGGGAGTTTGCTCAAGCTGACAGAGCTGGCTTGCTCTGACAGTACGATTGGATTCCCATCCTTGGTTCGCAGCTTACGTTTAGGTGTACATATGTCTTTCAAGAATCTTGCGTAAGCCGGTATGTGGCGAATTGCATCCATCAATGGGATGTTTATTTGGACCTGTTTAAAGAGCTTGACCAGATCCTCCTCGAGGGCCACGGGTTTGGTTATCCTTTTTCCTTTGTTCAAGGCCTCAGGAAATGGGATTCTAGTTGGTTCCTCTAGGATAGGTCCAGGTTCTTGATCTGGGACAGTGGTATCTTGGATAACTATCCTAGGGTCTTGGCT
Source organism: Thalassia testudinum (assembly GCA_037157565.1). Lineage (NCBI taxonomy): Eukaryota > Viridiplantae > Streptophyta > Magnoliopsida > Alismatales > Hydrocharitaceae > Thalassia > Thalassia testudinum. The sequence goes on along the minus strand of JAZHRO010000063.1, from coordinate 149,687,532 downwards.
ATTATCAGGCTTGGAGTGGTTCGGATAATGTGGGTCTTGGGTTATTTTACCACTACGTGTTGTTACAGAGTTTAATCCGGCCTGATTTTAGTTTGGGTTTGGTAGGAGGGGTGGCTGCTACTGGAATCCCGCATAAGATGTCGAGGCCTCCATCCCGTCTGGCGATGGAGCAACAGGGGCCTGATAAATCAAATGTGCGTGGCCTGAATTTGGATTCATAACGCAACTCTGGGTCTGCACATTATTTGGGTTGGGCAGAGGTTGCGAAGGAAGGGTGCCAGGTTGGCGGGAATTTGCCATCTGGGACAGTTGGTTGCGAACCTCTGTGATCTCATCCTTGTGCTGTTTTTGCATTGCTGTATTTGTCTTTTGAATGTCAACTAGTGCTTGAAGGATAAGAGTCAGTTGATCCTGGTTTTGCCCGGATTGGTATGTGGGATTGGGCCAAGGCTGAGGCGACTGATATGGACGAGGGGCTTGTGGACGGGGTTGAAATGGTGGTCTTTGAGAATTTCCTACCCACTGAAAGTTAGGGTGATTTCGCCATCCAGGGTTGTAGGTATTGGAGAATGGGTCATTTTGGATGGTGTTGAGGTCCTCACAATTCTGAGGAACCTCAGGAAAGTCAGAATACGAGGGTTCAGAGTTCCCCCAACTCGAGTAGAATGGATCGGAGGTCACTCTGGTTCGAGAGGCAGACGGGGGTGGATATGGGTCCATCCCCTTGGCAGATTGGTGATAGATGTTTTGCACAGTTTCCCTTGCCAGAGGTGGTCGTGCAAAAGAGTTTTGCGCAGAGGTGGCTTGCTGCAAATGCCGAGTTAGCTCGTCCACCTTCTTTTCTATGATAGAAACCTTGTCCAACCGACTGGCCATCAGTTCCAAGTCGACAAAATTGGACAGGTCATGCATCTCATGTGTCCCTCTCAGATTCATCGATGCGCGGACATTCGTCCTGTCGAATAAGCCCATGGAGTCATTATTTATGGAGTTCTCGCACATGTTTTCGAGAATCTCCCACACCGTGTCCTCATGTTGACCTATGATGTTACCTCCGCACGTTGCATTGACGAATAAACGAGTGTCTTCACGGAGTCCCTGGTAAAAAGACTGGACTTGTTCCCACTTAGGAACTCCGTGATGGGGACACTTTCACATGAGATCTAAGAATCGATTCATGCTTCGTGAAGAGGTTCTCCCAGTTGTTGAGTGAAATGAGTGATCTGGTGGTGCAAGGCATTCATCTGGCCAACGGGGAAGAATTTTTTCAAAAATTCGGACTGAAGTTCCTCCCATGTGTTGATCGGACGGGTCTGAGTTTGATACCAATGTGCGGCCTTCTCCAAGAGGGAGAACGAAAACATTTTCATGAGTAGGATATCCCGATTTTGTAGATCTGACCTGAAGGTCTGGGCCAGATGCTTGAGTTGTTTAATGTGTTGGAATGGATCCTCAGAGTTAAGCCCATGAAACTTCGGTATGGCATGAATCATATTGGGCTTCAGTTCAGAATCAGGTCCTCCAATCGGGATTCGTACTCGAGGTTCGATCGCCACCGCTGCGGGATTATAGTGATCTCTCATCATAGGTCGCTGCGGTGGGTTTACAAAGTTCTGAAAGAGATCATTAAGGAGTTGAAGTTGGTGTTCAAGGTTATTCTCCTCTTCAATGGGTTGTGCCATGATGGAAGAAGAAGGAGAACCAGGGTCTGAATTAGCTGAAAGATTTATGTGGTGGGGTTGCTGCACAAACAAGGGCATCGAGGCTTGGCCTCGATGAGAGTGAATTTCTAAAGGAGGTCTTAAGGGTGGTCTTAAGGACCTCCTACCGAACATGCACCGAAGGATGTGATGAGATTAGAAGGTGCTGGACCCAATCAAGACACCCAAAAATTGTTGGGTGACTATAGAGGTTCGGGGCGGATGGACCCCTTAGTCAGAAAGGTCATCCACTTGAGAAATACCTGGGCAGCCAGAGAGGGAGAGTCCCACAAAGACCCCTACACGGTAGAGCATCCCCACGAGTTACAGGGTTTCCCCCACCCGACCTCTCTTGTCACTGCGGTTCCAGGTAGACCAGAATGGGAACGTTGACCTCTTAAGTCTACCTTTCTTTACTTTAAGATCAAGGTGCTTAATGTTCCACTTGAACTTTTAGGTATTTTGAGTGAAAAAGTGACCAAATTTTAAGGTTGGTTGTCCCAAGGGATCAACTTCACCTCTTGTTCCTTTGAGAGCTTTTAGGTCCTTTCTTTTAGGGTTCAAATGGATTAAAAGCCTGATTTGCTTAGGGTTCCTCTTGTATAGATCTTTTCATACAAGGTTTAGGCACACCTCTTTTTGGAAAAATTTGTTTCTTTGTTTAAGATAAGATGTCTCTAAAAACCCTAGCTTTTTAATCCTTTACTTGGCTCTAGTGGGTCCACTTTAGTTGCCTCAGAATTTAGTACCTAGGGCTCAATCAAGAAAGTTTTAGCCCTAGTTACCTTAGTTGGATGAGCAGATAAAAATGTGTTGAAATGAAAAGCAGGCAACTTGATGAGTTATTAAATATGAAACAGGTAGCCCTAATTTGATTGTTCTTTTTTTTTCTTTTCAGATTTTGAGGGAGTTAAGAGAAAGGGCATATGGAAATTACCTATTCCTTGGAGTGTCTGTTGTGCAGCTGCTCTTCTTTCCATTTTACTATCCCTGTAATAAGCACAACAAAAGAGAGGAGTTAGGTCAAATATTGGATCAAAAAGTTGTAATCAAAAGCTTTAAAAGTGCCCGTTGCTCCCGGGCAACGGGGCAAAATGTTGATCGTGCTTGATCAGGTTTTAAAGAATAACACGTTGTAATATAGCTGAAAAAGTGTTCAAAACAAATAAAGAATTTTTTACTTGAAAACCGGAGTATCCGAGGTCGAACACAGGGAGCAATCTCAGTACTTCTAAAAACTAGAGAATACAACTTTTAAATGAAAGACAATTTGATTCAAAGAGTGATTTATAAAAAGAATTGCTAAGAAAGAATAGGATTGGACGTCTGATTTCTGTATCAGACGTCTTAAATGTATGGTAGAAGAAGAAGAACAGCAAGAAGCCTTACATTTAAGACGTCTGATTTCTGTATCAGACGTCTTAAATGTAAGGCTTCTTGCTGTTCTTTTTCTTCTTACGTGTGCCTCTGATCTTCTTTTTCTTCTTCTGCCGTACTTCTTTGGATTCTCTTCTTCCTTCTCTTTTCTTCTGCGGAGGCTTTTTCTTCCTTGGTCTTCTGCCTTGCCCTTTTTTTTTTCTTCTTTCTTCTTTCTGCCTTGCTCAGCCTCTACTTCAGAGTGTCTTCTTCTTCTGCTCCTTCTCTTCTTCTCTTCTCCTTCCTGCGGCTGAGCTTCTTCTCTTCAGTGCTCGGCCTGCCTGCACACAAGACAGCAAAACCTACCCCCTTTCCCTCTACCCGCACGTATCTCTCTCTCCAAACCGCTCACAGGAAGCTCTCCCAGAGCCGCGGTTAACGGGTCGGGTTGCGTACCCGGAACCAGGCGTATCAGCGTGTATGGTACGCGAGGTGTGCGCGGGTGGTGTCGGGTCGAGTCCGCCCGATCCGCGAGGTGAAACCGCGGATGGAGCGGGTGAATGGCGAGGGACCTCACCCCAAGTGCTGTCAGAGGCGAAGAGAGAATATGACAAAATCAATTTAAACCGCACATGTGCCTCGCAGGTTACCGATGTGGGACTATTAGTCCCGCCTTCTTTCGCGCACGCCCGCAGAACTCTTTTCTTCAATGGCCAAAGCTGCAGACATCGTTGCATTCCTTGCTGGACCAGATGTCTTCGCACTGCCTCCCCGAGTGAGCTGCACCTGAAGCCTGGACGTCCTGAAGCCTGGAGCGAGCTTGGAGCTCCTTCGAGTCACCGTCAATGGCGGTAGGGGCTTGAGAACTGTCAGACATAAAACGAGCCTCTCGGCTTAATCAGATCACCGGGGGACCTTCGCCGTGTCACGGCGAAGGTGGTGTGAGGTGCGGCAGGTTGTGGGACGGCCTAGGCTTGCGTGCCTAGGTCGTACTGTGACCGGAGGTGTGGGTGTGTTCGGGGGAGCGTTGAGTGGGTGAAGAGCGGTAGTGGGTGGGCGGAAGGTGTTCAGCGTGGTGAGGCGGAGCCTCTGAGTTGGTCGACGAGTCGTGCGGAAGTGTGGAGCGACGGGAGCGACTCGCCGGAGGTTGGCCAGAGGGGTGGAAGGTGGCGGTGGTCAGGCGTGGTCGAGGGGTAATTAAATGAAATGCAAGGGGGAAAAGAGAGAGGGGAAGATGTGGAATGTATCTGGACTGTTCTGGAAGAGAAGGAGGCAGCGGAGTGGATGGCTCGTAGCTGCCATCGTCGGAGAAGAAGCACCCTGAGGGAGAGAGCGGCGACGAGGAAGAGGTTGGGGAAACGCACGCTTGGTACGGCACGACGCGGGAGGAGGAGGCAAAGTAGACTATGCTGCTGGTATGGCAGCAGAGCGACGAGAAGGAGGGGAGGAGGTCTCCAGAGCTTGCGGGTTCCTTGGCCGGAGATGGAAGAGAAGTAAATTTGGGAGAATCTCTGCCAAGACAAGTCTGAAATTGAGCGGCCGGGTTTGGGGATTCTTTTATAGGTGCTGGCCGAACTTTCAAGTGCGTGGAGGGCACGCAATCATCTCCGATGGCTCGCCGGAGAAGGAAAGTGGGTGGATACCCAAATCTCTCGTGCGTTCGCACGAGAGATTGGGATCAAATCAGAGATCATGGCAGGCCTCAGATAGGAGGGAATTCCTCAGAGAATCTCCCTTCCATTTCTGGGAGGGGATCTCTAAGGAATCAGAGAGTATTCCCTCTCTAATCCTAGTTAGAGAAGGATTCTGCCCCAATAATGGTGAAAGGACCTGATTGTAAGGTTGGCGAGGAAGTTAGGAGGCTCTCTGCGATGATTTTCAAAAGATAGGGACCAAATTGTGATTTGGGTGTACTAAATTGCAAAGTAGGTCAAGATGACCTCCCCTTAGGTCAAAATTTTGGTATAAACCTAATTTTGACCTAAGGAATCCAATGGTGAAGTTGGATTTTAGGTTTGACTATGTTTGACTGGATATTTTGCGTAAATACCCAAATTAGGTTAATTGATGAGCTAGGACCCTAATCTAGGTCAAACTGGGTTCCAAAGGCCAAATTAAGTGTTCTAAACCCTAGGGGATATTTTTCCCTGATTTTTAGAGGGTTTAATTTATTTTTATCCTGACCAAAACCTTGTTAATTTAAGCGGGTCTGTTTTAGGGTTATCAAATGTTATTTAATTCCTAGATTGCACATAAACCCATTTCTGATTGACTCAACCCACTTTTTATCTTATTTAGACCATTTGACCTATGTTTTGCCTCTGAGAAATTCCATTTATGTACTACAATGGTAAAATTACTGTTTTAACGTTTATTTCATGTTTTCTTCTCAGAACACTTATTCCTTCATTTAGGCCTTCTTCTAGGTTATGTAGGAGCTTTTATCTTCTTTATTGGGTCAAAATGAGCTAGTTATGGCTCATGATGAGGTTCTCATCAGTAACTAAGGGCTAACACCTTCTTTCCTGAGCCCTAGTTACCAAATAAGGAGTTAACTGGACCAAATAGAGCCAACATAGGAATTAACACTAGGGTTTTAGAGATACACTACTTAATCAAGAATTGAGAAATCCCAAAAAGAAGTATGCCTAAGCCATTGATTGAATATACCTATTCAGAAAAACCCTAAGCAATTGGCTCTCTAAAGACACTTGAACCTTGAAAGACAAGACCTAATAAGTTCTCAAGGGAATCAATAGGTAAAGTTGACCCCTTAGGGTCAACCAACCTTCAACTTAGGTCACTCTTCATAATCAAAAAGCTAAAAGTTCATGTGAAAACTTAAGCACCCTGATCTTAAACTTAAATTGGTAGACATAAGAGGTCAAGATCCCCATTCTGATCTACCTGGATTCTCAGTGACAAGAGAGGTCGGGTGGGGGAAACCCTGTAACCCGTGGGGATGCTCTACCGTGTAGGGGTCTTCGCAGGACTCACTCTCTCTGGCTGCCCAGGTAATTCTTAGGTGGCCGATCTTTTGATCAAAGGGTCCATCTGCCCCTCACCTCTATAGTCACCCAACATTTTGGGTGCCTCGATTGGGTCCAGCACCTACTAAACTCATCTCTTCCAACAGTGTATGTTTGGTAGGAGGTCCTTGAAACCTCCTTTAGAACTTCACTCTCCTCGAGGTCGAGCCTCAGTGCCCTTGTTTGAAAAAATAGCACTTCACATCGACCTCTCCTCCGACTCCGAACCTAACTCACCTTCTTCTTCCACAATGGCTCAGCCAGTTGAGGAAGAAAAAAAATCTAGAGCACCAGCTCCAGCGACTCAATGACCTCTTCCAGAACTTTGTGCACCCACCGCAGCGTCCTATGATGCGGGATCATTATAATCCTACTGCGGTGGCTATTGAGCCTCGAGTCAGAATCCCGACTGGAGGATCTGATTCTGAATTAAAGCCCAATATGATTCATGCTATACCTAAATTCCATGGGCTTAATTCTGAAGACCCCTTCAAACACATCAAACAACTGAAGCATTTGGCCCAAACTTTTGGGTCAGATGTGCAAAATCGGGACATTCTCCAATTGAAGATGTTCTCCTTCTCCCTTATGGACAAAGCCGCTCATTGGTATCAGACTCAAACCCGGCCGATCAACACTTGGGAAGAACTTCAGTCCAAATTTTTGAAGAAGTTCTTTCCCGTTGATCGGACCAATGCCTTGTGCCATCAGATTACTCACTTCACTCAGCAAATGGGAGAACCTCTCCATGAGGCATGGGATCGCTTTCAAGATCTCATGAGAAAGTGCCCCTATCACGAAGTTCCTAAATGGGAACAAGTCCAATCTTTTTACCAAGGACTCCGTGAGGATATCAGGCTTTTCATCAATGCAACCTGCGGAGGGAATATCATGGGTCAACATGAGGACACCATGTGGGAGATTCTCGAAAACATGTGCGAGAACTTCATCAACAATCACTCCAGGGGATTATTCAACAGGATGAATACCCACGCATCGACAAACCTTAGGGGAGCACACGAGACGCAGGGCCTATCCGCATCAGTCGACCTGGAATTAATGGCCAGTCGATTGGACAAGGTCTCAATCATTGAGAAGAAGGTGGATAAGCTGACTCAACACTTGCAGCGAGCCACCTCTGCGCATAGCTACTTTGCACAGCCTCCTTCCACACGAGAAACTGTGCAAAACATTCTCCACCGATCTTGTCCTAGGATGGATCCATATCCACCCCCATCTGATTCTCGGATCGAAGGGTCATCCGATCCCTTCTATACCAATATGGGGAATTCCATTCCCCCTTTTTCTGATTCTTTGGAGGTTCCTCAAACCTGCGAGGACCTCAACGCCATCCAAAATGACCTATTCTCCAACACCTATAACCTTGGATGGCGAAACCATCCTAACTTTCAGTGGGCGGGAAATTCCCAAACCCAAAGACCGCCCTTTCAGCCCCGTCCACAACCCCCTCATCCTTACCGGCCACCCCAGCCTCGGCCCAACCCTACTTATCCATCAGGGCCAAATCAGGACCAAATGTCCCTTATCCTTCAGACTCTGGCTGACATTCAAAGAACAAATGCAGCTATCCAAAAACAACACAAGGACGAACTTACAGAGGTTCGAAATCAACTGGCCTAGTTGGCAAATTCTCGCCAGCCAGGCACACTTCCTTCCCAACCTCTTCCTAACCCGAATAATGTGCCAACACAGCGACGCATTATGAACCCAAACCCAGGCCAAGCACACATGATTTATTAGGCCCCCTCTGTTCCTTCACCTGACGGGATGGAGGCTTCCACTTCTTATGTGGGCTATCAGCAGCAACCCATCTTACCCAATCCCAACCAAAACCAGGCAGGACTAAATTCCGTAACGACCCATAGTGGTAAGGAAACCCAAGATCCACCATACCCAAACCACTCCAAGCCTGGTAGTGATCCCAATCCTAGGACAGTAATCCAGGATGTTCCTATCCCTATCCTAGATTAAAGACCTGGACCTATCCTAGAAAAATCAACCAAGGTTTCGTTTCCCGAGGCCTTGACCAAAGGGAAAAAGATTACCAAGGCCATGGCACCTAAGGAGGACCTGGTCAAGCTCTTTGAGCAGGTCCACATAAACATCCCTTTGATGGATGCGATTCGCCACGTACCGGCTTACGCACGATTCCTAAAGAATGTGTGTACACCCCAGCGTAAGCTGCGAACCAAGAGTGGGAGTCCAATTGTACTGTCAGAGCAAGCCAGCTCTGTAATCCTAAGCAGACTCCCACCCAAGGCTAAAGATCCTGGTACTCCCCTGATTTCCTGCAAGATAGGTGATACCCAATTCGATAGAGCATTGCTAGACTTGGGTGCTTCCATAAATTTGATACCCACATCCTTAGCCACCTAGAAGAATCTGAGCTAAAACCGACTGAAGTGACATTACAATTAGCTGATCGATCTATAAAGTCACCAAAAGGGATTCTTGAGGATGTTATTGTAAGAGTGCAGGATTTCTACTTTCCTGTAGACTTTATAGTCTTGAACATGGACGCACTTGAAAACCCTAGGGATACACCGATCATTCTAGGGAGACCTTTCTTGACTACTGCTAGAGCCAACATCAGCTGTGAGGAGGGCCAACCGCTGCTGTTCATAACCCCATCCTTGAATTGAAACCCCTTCCTGATCATTTGAAATACATCTTTCTAGGTTCTAATCAGACCCTTCCTGTGATTATTAATTCCAAGCTCAATCCCAAACAGGAATCCCGTCTGATTGCTGTCCTCCAGCAACATCGCAGAGCCATCGGATGGACTCTTGATGATTTGACTGGAATAAGTCCCTCTTATTACACGCATCGTATTTATTCAGAAGAGGGTGCACGACCTTCTCGTGAAATGCAGAGATGCTTGAACCCCAATATGCAGGAGGTCATGAAAAAGGAGATCATCAAGTGGTTAGATGCAAGGATCATCTACCCGATCTCCGATAGTCGTTGGGTAAGCCCAATTCAGGTTGTGCCTAAAAAGGTAGGGCTCACCACCATAATGACCGAAATCGGAGAAGTCATACCTACCCAATTAGCCAACTCGTGGAGATTCTGTATAGATTTCCGATGACTCAATTCCTCCACAAAGAAGGATCATTTCCCACTACCTTTCATTGATCAGATTCTCAAGAAATTAGCGGGAAATAGGTTCTTCTGCTTTCTTGACGGGTACTCCGATTACAACTAGGTGGCAATCCATCTAGAGGACCAAGAGAAGACCACGTTCACCTACCCCTTCAGAACGTACGCATTCTGAAGGATGCCTTTCGGTCTCTGCAATGCACCCGCGACTTTTTAGCGGTGCATTCTTGCCATATTCTCAGATATGGTAGGTGACTATCTGGAAGTCTTCATGGATGACTTTTCAGTTTTTGGAGCATCATTTGACGATTGCCTCCAACACTTGGTCCAAATACTCAGGCGGTGCATCGATGTGAATTTGGGTCTTTCCTGGGAAAAGAGCCATTTCATGGTGCCTGAGGGAATTGTCCTGGGACATTTAATCTCGGAGAAAGGCATCCAAGTGGATCGAGCTAAGGTTGATCTAATCTCTCGCCTTCCTATGCGTAGCTCGATTAGGGACATCCGTTCTTTTCTGGGGCACGTCGATTTTTACCGTCGTTTCATTCCTAATTTCTCGAAAATCGTGCATCCCTTGACTACTCTTCTCTCTAAGGATGTACCCTTTGAAATCTCCAAGGAATGCACACAAGCCTTTGAAAACCTTCGTGACTGAGTCACCCAGGCGCCTATCCTACAAACCCCTGACTAGTCTCAACCCTTTGAGATCATGTGCGATGAGTCCGATTTTGCTGTAGGAGCAGTTCTGGGGCAGAAAGCTGACGGGAAACCCGTGGTCATTTACTATGCTAGCAAGACACTTGACAAGGCTCAGCGTAACTACACGGTTACGGAGAAAGAGCTGCTAGCCATAGTATTTGCCCTTGAAAAATTTCGATCTTATCTCCTGGGTTCCCACGTCATCGTCTACTCGGATCACACGGCTGTGAGGCACCTCCTTGCCAAGAAGGACGCGAAGCCCCAACTAATCCGATGGATCTTGCTGTTGCAAGAATTCGATCTCAAGATTCGCGACAAGGTGGGGAGACAGAATGTGGTAGCCGACCATTTGTCCCGCCTTCCTTCTAAGATTATTAACCCTTCCAGACCCATCACAGAACATTTTCCTTATGAGCACCTGCTGACTATTGGTACTAGACTTCCATGGTTTGCTGATATAGTAAACTACTTGGCATCTCATCAGATCCCATCTGATTGGCCGAAGGCCAAGAAAGACAAATTGCGCTCTGATGCCAAGTATTACATTTGGGAAGATCCGTACCTCTTCCGCATAGGTGCTAACCAAATCATTCAGAGATGTGTCCTGGAAGAGGAAGTCAATAATATTCTCTCCTTCTGCCATGACCAGGCATGCGGTGGCCATTTCTCTTGGCATAAAACCGCATCCAAAGTCCTCCAGTGCAGCTTTTACTGGCCCACACTATTCAAAGACACATACAGTCACTGCAAGGCATGCAGTCGTTGCCAAACTCTGGGCAACATGAGCCATCGAGACATGATGCCTTTGCAGCCGATTCTCGTATGCGAAATCTTTGATGTTTGGGGGATTGATTTTATAGGCCCCTTTCCTATCTAGGACGGCTTCGAATACATCTTACTCGCGGTTGACTACGTGTCCAAGTGGATAGAAGCCATTCCGACCTAAACCAACAATCATAAAATTGTTCTCAAATTCATTCATCAAAACATTTTCTCAAGGTTCGGGATTCCACGAGCAATAATTTCTGACGGAGGGACCCATTTCACGAATGCTCAGTTTAGGTCACTGATGACCAAATACGGGGTGTCTCACCGAATCTCTACTCCTTATCACCCCCAGACTAATGGTCTAGCTGAGCTATCAAATCAGGAGATCAAGAAAATCCTGCAGGTCACTGTTCGGCCTAACAGGAAGGACTGGTCATCCCGACTTCTGGAAGCCTTATGGGCCCATAGGACCACCCACAAAACCCAATTAGGCATGTCTCCTTTTAGACTGGTGTACGGGAAGGCGTGTCACCTTCCCGTCGAACTAGAGCACAAAGGCTATTGGGCAGTACGGAACTGTAATCTAGATCTTTCGAAGGCTGGAACCCACAGAAAGCTTCAAATCAGCGAGATCGATGAATTACGCCTTGATGCGTATGAGAACTCACGAATCTACAAGGAGAGGGTCAAAGCCTTCCATGACAGGCATATCTCTAGAAAGATCTTTCATCCTGGTCAGAAGGTCCTACTCTTTGATGCCCGACTCAAACTTTTCCCTTGGAAGTTGCGATCCAAGTGGGTCGGACCATACTTGGTCCGACAGATTTTTGGAAATGGAGCCGTGGAAATCAGTCCACTCAGCCATGATTCCGAACCTTTTATCGTGAATGGTCAGAGATTCAAGCCATTCATTGATGTAGCTTCTACTAATTTGACTGAATCATCTTATATCCTCCATTCCCCATGAACTTATTGCGCCTGGCCGATGGCGTAAAACTCAGTGCTCAATGGGAGGTAGCACATCATTCTCTTTGAAAACCTGAAACATTTTTCTGACACCTTTGTGCACTTAAGGTTCACCCTTTAAGACAGCCGACTCCACCTCATATGCTTGCATCTGAGATTAGAAATCGTCCGCAACAGCCACCCTGGCCCATTCATTCATCAAAACATCTGTCCTAAGGAATGAACTATGTTGAATAAAAACCCCCTAAGTCACAATGAGGACATTGCAAATCTTAGGCATGGGGGGGTATGAAAGTGCAAAACTTGTAAGAAAAGGTTTTAAACAAAAAAAATTCACATATGCTAAAAACACCACAAAAATTAAAAAAATTTAAAAAAAAAAATTTTGAAAAAAGAATAATAGAATAAGAGAAGGAAAGAAATTTTGTGGAGGAGGGGAAAAGGAAACAAAAAAATGAAAAGGAGCACAAAATGAAAAAAAAAGTGATAGTCATTAGTAAGAAACTAAGGAATTAACCTAAGTTCTAGACCTCATTCAAGAAAAGAAATGAAAAGTGCATGGTGAGATTAGTAAGAACGTAAACCTTAGGCATTCTTGGATAGACTCTTAGTACCCATTAAGATCTAGACATTCCTCAAGAGGTTGAGGAAAATGAAAAGCTTAAGTATTAGGTCCAAGGCTTAGGGAGTATTTGGCCTCATTAACTAACTTTTGGTTTACGGGACTCAATAACATAAGCACCCTAGCCCCACACACAGCCTGGTTCAGTAAGCGTAAAAATTAAAATCACGCAGAAGCGTCGCAAAATTCTGAAAAGAACACCTAGAGTAGGAGCGGCCAATCAACATAAGTTGATTTGGACGAGTTCCCAGTGCGGAGGGATGGGAAATTCCCCTCGAAGATGCGTAACAAAATATCATCTCCTCGGTGCTTGTCTTTTAGGATATTTACATATCCTACTGGGGGTATGTAAGCACTCTGCTGGTTCAGATTCCATGGATGGCATTATCACGAAGTGTCAATTGCTAGGGCCTGAATTCAGCCATGGAACACCATGGATGGGATTATCTCGAAATCTCAATAGCCAGGGTTCCGAGGGTTGCCATGGGTAGTGCTATCTCGAAGCATCGATTGCCAGGAACCTTTGAGGATTGATGATGGGGACAAGGAATCTGATACAAACCATGTTGAGAAGCCAATCCTAAGATAGAATTAAAAAAAAAAAGAGAGAATGAAACCTCTCCAAACATATAAATCTTCTACCTCTCTTTCTTACAAAATGCACTGCGAACTGAGCTAGGGCTAAAATCATTTCAAGCACGAGTGCTTTAACCACAAAGTCCAATAAACCTTAGGTTAGTTTTTGTAGGCCTTAAAAACCTTTGCTAAGGACTGAAGCTGAAGCTAGACAGATCTGAATCTTGGTTGGTACTAGAGTACCTTTTAGGCCTATGGTCAACATTCTAACCTAATCCAGGTTCAAATGAAAAAGCACTTATTTGAAATCATTAAGAACTTTATGGTCTGGAACAAAGGTTGAAACCTTAAGTTTTTGCTAAGGGACTAGCAAAGGCTAGGTATGGGGGTATGATGAGAACCTCATCATGAACCCTAACTAGCACAATCTAACTTAGATATGCAAGAAAAAGCTCCTACATAGCTCAAAGAAAGGCTTAACTCAGAGAATTCTGAGTTCAAGAAGAAAATAAGTCACAAGGGGTAAAAAATGCAATTTCACCAACACAATTTGTAAACAGGGTAATTAAGGGTCCAAACACAGGTCTAACAAACCTAATAAGAAGGAAAGTGGGATGATCTAACGAGGGTTACAGTAACTTCAAGAAATTAAATGACATTCTGCAACCCTAAAACAAACCTACTTCAAATCACGAGGTTCGAGGTAGTGTAAAAATCAAATAAACCCCCTAAAATTCATAGAAAAATAATCTCTAGGGTTTAGAACCATCAATTTGACCTTAGAAACCCATTTTGACCTATATTGAGAACCATGCCCAATTAATGATTTAATTTGGATTTTTACGTAAATTGGCCGATCAAACATGGTCCAACCTAGAAACAAAATTCACCATTAAAATCCTTAGGTTCAAATTAGTCATGCATAAAAACTTGAGCCTAAGAAGAGACCTCCTTGACTGACTTTGCAATTTGCTCCTCTTCATTTACTTTTTGACCCTTATCTTTCGAAACCCTTGTAGTTTGGCCCCCATCTTTCTCGTCATTCTTTGCAGAATGGTCCCTCCTGCAAGGCTCTATGCGGTGCCATGCTCTGGCGACTTTGCGCGGAGCATGGCGTCACGCAGAGCGAGGCAACCGCCCTGCAAAACGTACGCGGGGTTCCCTACGACGTCCTTTGTCGCAGGGACCCGACCATGCTGCCTAACAACCCCCACACCTTCCATGCGAACGCACAGAAGGTATGGGTCTCGTCTCCGACCACACTCCGGTGAGGCTGGCACGTCGCCAGCCTGCGCCTCCCTCTCCACCATCCCCTTTATAATAACCAGCACCCCATGCCGGTTCTTACAGACTTGTCTTGGCGGAGAAACCCTCAAACATTCCTCTCTTCCCTCTCCGGTAGGAAACCCACAAGCTCCGGCGACCACTCCTCTTCCTTCTCGTCGCTTTGCTGCCATACCAGCAGCAGAGTTCGCTTCGTCTCGTCTTCCTGCGTCGCGCCGCACCAAGCGCACGCCTCCCTGCCCACTTCCTCATCGCCGCTCTCTCCCTCTGGGTATTTCTTCTCCTGCGACAGTCGATACGGCTGTCCGCCTCTCCGGCCCCCTTCGTCCCTGCAAGTAGGTTACAATTACTCCCAATCTTCCCCTCTTTCTTTTCCGCACATTATTTCATTCAAATCAACCCTCGACTATCCTTGACAACCATCACCTTCCCTGTCTCTGGCCACTCTCCGGCGAGTTGCCCCCATCTATCTGCAGCGCCACACAACTCGCCGACCGTCCTAGAAGCTCTGCCTCATCACACTAAATGCCCTCCGCCCCTCCACAGTCCCTCCACATTCACTCAACACGCCACCAAACACACCCATTTTTCTATCCACAGGATGGCCTAGGCACAAACGCCTAGGAACCCCGCGGCCTGCCGCACAGCTCAACACCTTCGCCGTGCCACGGTGAAGGTTCCCCAGTAGTTTGATTAGGCCGAGAGGCCCTTTAGTGCTTGACAGGTCTGCTTCCCCGGCCGCCATTGTCGACGATTCGAGAAGCTCCCAAGCGAGCTCCAGGCTTCAGAGCTCCAGGTTTCCAGCTGCTGCGGATTAGGGAGAATCCTGCGAAGGCAACCAGCCAGCAAGCAAAGGGAATCGAGGCTGCAGCTGAGGAGATTGCAAGGAGGTCTTCCTGCGGGCGCGCGCGAGGAGAAGCAACCAGTTAGTCCCACATCATAAGTTCACAAAGCGCCGCACTGATTTAAATTGATTTTGTGCATACGGCTGATCGCCTCCGAATCCACTGGGGTGAGGTCCCTCGCCCATCACACCCGCCTCGTCTATGGATTCACCTCGCGGACCTGGCAGACCCGACCCGACACTACCGAGCACACCTTGCGCACCATAACACGCCGGTGCGCCTGGTCCCTGGGTATGCAAACCGACCCGTTAACCCGGCTCTGGGAGAGCTTCCTGTGAGCGGTTTGCAGAGAAAGAGAGATACGTGCGGGTAGAGGGGAGGGTTAGGTTTTGTTGTGCCTTGTGTGCAGGAACAGAGCGCCGAAGGAGAAAGGCTAAGTACTTAGCCGTAGGAAGGAGGAGGAAGAAGCTCTGAAGAGAGGCTGAGCAGAGAAAAGGCAAGGTAGAAGAAGAGAGGCCAAACAGAAGAAAAAAGAAAGGAAGGAGAAGAGAAGCATTGTTGCAGACCTGCAGTTAAGTCGTTTGACCACTGCATTAGACGACGGTTGAGCAGCGGCTAGAGGAGATAAAGCAGAGAAGAAGGAAGAAGAAGAAAAGAAGAAGACTCTACAGCTGAAGAGAAGAGAAGAAGACAGGACGAGCAGAAGAAGAAGACGAACAGCCAGGAAGAAGAAAAAGAACAAAAGAACAAGAAGAAGAAAGAAGAAGACTTGACCACCAGAGAAAAAGAAATGAAAAGAAAGAGAAAGAAGGAAAAGAGAAAAAAGAAGAAGAAGAAGAAGAAGAAAGAAGAGGGAAGAAGACAGAAAGCACAAAAAGAAGAAAGAAGAAGGCACAGCTGTGAGAGAAGAAGAGAAGAAGAAGAAGCCAAGACAAACAAAATTCTCTCTCTCTATCTCTTTCTTATTTTTGTAATCCAATAGAGAAACTTTGTACTTCTAGAATTCTAGTAGCTCCCTGAGTTTGACCTCGGGAAAACTATTTCCGAGTAAAAAAATCTATTGTAATGACAACCGTAGCTATCTTGTCTTATACTATAACGACTGTACTATAATAAACATAAAGACGCAAAAACAGCCAAGCGGTTGCATTCCACTATGACTTTTCTAAGGTTCCTCAGACCTGCGAGGACCTCAACGCCATCCCAAATGATCCATTCTCTAATACCTATAAACCTGGAGGGCGAAATCATCCTAACTTCATGTGGGCGGGAAACAATCAGAATCAGAGACCACCATATCAACCCCGTCCATAAGCTCCTTGTCCATATTAGCCGTCTCAGCCTCAACCCAACCCCACCTATCAATCTGAGCCAACTCAGATAGATCAAATGACTCTTATCCTTCATACTTTGGCTAACATTCAAAAGATGAATGCAACTATGTAAAAACATCACAAAGATGAGATCACAGAGGTTCGCAATCAACTCACCCAGATGGTGAATTCCTACCAACCTGGTACACTCCCTTCGCAACCTCTGCCTAATCCAAATAATGTGCCGAACAAGAGGTGAGTTTTGAACCCAAATCCGGGCTAAGCTCACATGATTTATCAGGCCCCTTCTACTCCATCACCCGATGGGATGGAAGCTTTGACATCATACTGGGGATTTCAGCAGCAACCACCTATTTTACCTACACCAAACTCGAACCAGGCAGGACTAAATTCAGTAGCAACCCGTAGTGGCAAAGCAACATAGGACCTATCTTACCCAAGCCACTTTTAGCCTGGTAGTACTAACCCAAACCCTAGGATAGTCATCCAAGATACCCCTATCCCAGATCAAGAACCTAGACCTATTCTAGAGGAACTATCCAAGGTTCCATTTCCCAAGGCCTTGACCAAGGGAAAGAGGACAACCAAATTCGTGGCACCTGAAGAGGACCTGTTCAAGCTCTTTGAACATGTCCATATAAACATCCCCTTGATGGATGCGATTCACCACGTACCGGCTTACGCACTATTTTTGAAAAACGTCTGTACACCTAAGCGTAAGCTGCGAACCAAAAGTGGGAGCCCAATCGTATTATCAGAGCAAGCCGACTCTGTCATTTTGAGCAAACTCCCACCTAAGGCAAAAGACCCAGGTACTCCCTTGATCTCCTGTACAATTGGTGATATCCAATTTGATAGAGCTTTATTGGATCTAGGAGCCTCCCTAAACCTAATACCTACATCCCTACTTGACCATCTTGAGGAATCTGAGCTCAAACCAACAGAGGTAACATTACAGTTGGCATACCGATCTATTAAGTCACCTAAAGGAGTTCTTGAGGATGTCATTGTTAGGGTTCGGGAATTCTATTTCCCGATGGACTTCGTAGTCTTCGATATGGATGCTCCAAAAAATTCAAGGAACACACCAATCATTACTAGGGAGACCCTTTCTGGCCACTGCTAGGGCCAACATTAATTGTGAGGAGGGCCAAATTAAACTAAAATTTGGGAACCAAACACTAAAGATCGACATCTTTAAGGCCCAACAGGGGAATAATTGCAGAGTTATAGAACAAATATGTGACATTGAAGCTATGGTTGACAATCAATATATCAAGGAAAACCTGACTACTTCTGATCAACCACAAGAGGATCAAAACCCGCAATCAGAAGAGTCCGAACTCAACCTCGACACACCCATAACTCCTTCCCTTACTTCTGACACCCACCCTGAACCACCCACTACTGCTAATAACCCTGTTTTGGAACTAAAGCCTCTTCCTGAGCATCTAAAGTATGTCTTTCTAGGTTCCAATTAGACGTTTCTTGTGATCATCAACTCCAAACTCACGCCTGATCAGGAATCCCATCTGATTTCTATTCTCCAGCAACATCGAAGAGCCATTGGATAGACTCTCGATGATTTGACTGGTATTAGCCCCTCTTACTGCACACACCACATCTATACTGAAGAGGGCACACAACCTTCCCGTGAAATGCAGAGACGTCTGAATCCTAATCTGCAAGAGGTCGTGAAAAAGGAGATCATCAAATGGTTAGATGCTGGGATCATTTACTCGATTTCCGGCAGCCAGTGGGTGAGTCAAATCCAGGTTGTGCCTAAGAAGGTAGGACTCACCGTGATCACGACTGAGACCAGAGAAATCATACTGACCCGTGTAGCAAATTCGTGGAGAGTCTGCATTGATTACAGAAGACTCAATACCTCCACAAAGAAGGATCATTTCCCACTACCATTTATTGATCAGATCCTCGAAAAACTAGCGGGAAATAGATTCTTCTGCTTTTTGGATGGGTACTCCAGTTATAACCAGGAGGCAATCCATCCTGAGGACCAAGAGAAGACCACTTTCACCTACCCCTTCAGGACGTACACATTCTGAAGGATGCCTTTCAATCTCTGCAATGCACCCACTACTTTTCAACAGTGCATGCTTGCCATATTCTTAGATATGGTAGGTGATTATTGATTAGCCCATAGTTGTGGGCTATTTAAGTATTTAAGTGCCTATACATTAGATTAATTCTAACATTTATTTAGTATAAATTAGGATGTAAATAGATCAATTCATAGTTTTAATCTAATTACATAATCCATACATTGCATTCATATCTTAAGTGCATTTAGAATTAACTTAGAATAGCATTCATCTAATTAGATAACCAATTAGGTATATTATTTTTATTAACATAGAAGTTGAGGGTCTGTACATAAATAATCCTAATATTTTAATAATATTTTCTTTATTCTTCTTCTTTCAGAACGGCTGGCTGACGCTCCAACGCCCGGCTGCTGCAGTGATGAAGCCATTCAAGGGGGAGCGGATGTGGTGGATCTGGTCGGCGGCTGATTTCAAAATTGTTCAAAACACTACAAAAGGAGCACGGAGGCAGCCGAGCTCAGGAGGCCTCCGCCACCGACCCACCACTGTGCAGAGAGAACCTCTCTCTTCCACTCCATACTGCCGGCCTCTACCGTGGCGGCGAGTCTCCACCACCGTGGGCGTGTGGTGTGACAGGCCACACCGCCATCCGGAGCTCGTCCGCATTACCGTGAGCACATCAGCGTGCATCTCCCTCGCCGTCGTCACCAACCACCACCGCCGAGCCACCGTGCAATCACCCTTTCAGTCACTTAAGACGTCCGGGAAATTTCCCGGACGTCTGAAGTCCACCCCCACTCTAGCAGCAATCTCCGTCCTCTCACTTCACTTCCACCACCCACGCCGCAGCAGCCCGCTCATCTCCAACCGCATGCAAGGCGTGCACAACCTCCAGCCCTCACGCCCGCTCACGCCACCTTCCCTGCACCTGCAGCCTTCGCCATCTCCACGCGCAACCACCGGCGCACCCGTCTGAAGTTCACCCGCTCACCTTCAGCCTGCACTCCACCGCTCACCGGCTGCAGACCTGCGCACGCCTGCAGATCAGCCCGCGCTCTCCTCCAACGCCTGCAGACCAGCCTGCAGCATCCTCCAACAGCCGCCTGCAGCTTCCACCGCACACGCCAGCCGCAGCAGCCACCCCTGCAGCAGCAGCAGGCGGCGGACTTCACGCTAACAGGCTGCGCAAGCTGCCGGCTGCAGCACCTCCGTCGGAGCTCGTCCGGCCACCTCTGACCGCCGCGCGACTCGCCGCCACCACCGATTCGAAGCCCTTGATCCAAGGGACCTCCTCCGAGCTTCCCGCGCCCTGCCATCATCTCCTCGTCGCGCAAGAGAACGGGGAAAAATTCCCCTGTTTTGCTACAGTAAAACGTTAATTAAAATTTACATTTTCTACCATTGCCACATTTTAATCATATTCTATTCACTCTGCATTGCGGAAAATATCATGTAGTTTCTCATAATTGCCATTTCAGCATTGTTTCTTGCTTAAACCTTAATCTAAAGGCAATCTTGGCTTGGTTCTTGTCCAAATTGACTCCGAACAAACATTTTTAAGTGGCGCGAATTTTAATACGTTATTGCCTCCCTGTGGATACGACCCGCTCCTCTGCGAGTGGTTATTTCTTGTTAAAAATTGATTAGTCGATTTTTCCACCACATTAAACTACAAACGACTTAAAAGTGAAAGATCGACCGGTCAATTATCTGGAAGTCTTCATGGATGACTTCTCAATTTTTGGCAAATCATTTGACGAATTCCTCCTGCACTTGGTCTAGATCCTCAAGCGGTGCATTGTCGTGAATCTGGTTCTTTCCTGGGAAAAGAGCCACTTCATGGTGCCTGAAGGAATTGTCCTAGGGCATCACATCTCAGAAAAAGGCATCCAGGTTGATTGAGCCAAGGTGAATCTGATTTTCAAACTTTCTATGCCTATCTCGGTTAAAGACATCCGATCTATCTTGGGGCACTGATGGTATGTGGCTGAAATGATTGTTGTGTTTGAAATTGGTAATAATTGTTGATTATGTCATTGTAGTACAGGGTGTACAATATAACATTAAGGATGTCGTATAGTGGTGAGTATGGGTGAGTTCCAGTCATTACAACCATTATTATCATTTGCTTATTTGTCTAATTTTTACTGGTTTTGTTCCAGGTCGTTCACTGGGAGGCAATTTATTGAATTTAATTCGGTCACTCTTTGATTATCTCAAAATTGTCTTCTTATTCAAAAAAAAAAAAACTTTACATTTTATTAAAGAATGAATGAATGTGTGTTTTATTTACCTAATTACTAAGAAATGCTTGCAAAAACACTAACTATGAACAAGCATCAAACAATCTATTATTATACTCTAAACTATGTATTTACAAGTTATCCTATTAGTACTATCATAATAGTATATAATACATTAGAATGCAATGGTGTAGAAATTTAACTTATTAGTCTGTTATGTACAGTAACATATACAGCAGTTTCAGTGACAGATATAAGCGTCGCTAAATCTCAGAAAACACTATATACAACCTAAAGAGGCAAAACTGAGATCTTTAGCGACGTTTATAGTGTCGCTTTATTCTGTTAGTAATTATATAAATTTACTTATACGTATGTATACTACTTATTCTTTGTTTCTCTTTCTTTCTTCATTAAGTCTCTGTTCTTTGTATTCTTAACTCCTGTTCTTCTCTTTGTTAACTCTTCTGTCTTAGCATATTTCAGAGGCTGCGGTGGGGAGGGGATTAGGCTAATATCATTAGTTTAAAACGTGTTTAGTTTGCGGGCACGCTTTTCGAGGGATACACAGCACCCTATGGGTGGGACCAGACCTCTACTAAGCGCGCCCTAATCTCAGATTAGGTGGCTTAATTATGTCTTTAATCTCAGCGCCAGGCCTCAGCCCAACGCCATATGCTCGCACACGCTCGGGCCCCCGGCCACACACACGCGTCACATACTAATCGCAAATCAGACAGAATACTCAGACCAGCGCTCAACGGGTAATCGGGTAAAGGTAGTGTTTCGGGCGCCCGGCGCCCGTGACGACTGGTGTGTAGGAAACACAAATTCCATTTATGTGGCTGCGCTTGACTTGCAGCACACGATGTGGTGCTATTCCAGCGCCACATCGTGCGCTGGAAATCAGGCGCAGCTGCGTCTGTTCGGGCTTTTGGCCCTCGATTTGGGGGTCATAAATTATTAAATAAAATAAAATAAAATATGGTTAATAAAGTATTTACATAATACTACATAATTGATTAATTAATTTTGAATTTTAAATATGTTTACTATACAAATAAATTCGCTAAACTAGGCTGATTGTACAGGTTGATTTAGGTGATTAAATAGTTAATTACTTATAAAATAGTTAGTAAATGGTCTAATTGACCTTATACAGATTTAATTTACATACTTAAGTATTTTATACGTATTTTTCTTGTATATTTACGAATTTATTTCTATTTTATTTAAGCTAAACTAGCTGTTCTGAGTGTTTTAAATAAAACTAAGTTACAGTAAGCTATACTAGGTATAATTGTACTTTAACTAACTTAAATTACTTACTATATATGTTAACCTAAGTCTATAGATTTATTTACTTAATTATAGCTCTAAATTATTAATTTAGCTAATTTATTCTACAATATAGCTACTGAATATGTACATATGAATCTGTATATATACATATACATATATCAGTAAATACATACATAATAGTTCAGTATTTATACATATATTTACATAGATTACATATGTATATAGATTTATGTACAAGTTTATACAGTATTTACAGTATATCTATGTATGTCTACGTACATAATCAGGCTGTATATTATAGTTATAATAGTATGGATATGTATATTTACAGTGTGAAATTAAGTATGTATAATTAGGTTTTAGTAGGAATTTAGGGAATGAGGGTTAATTAAGTTTTTATTTCATTTTAAACAGCAGCTAAGCCACTGTCAGAGAAGATGGAGAGGGAAGAGAATGTGCTGTTCAGGGTGTTTTAGCAGTGTCAGTGGCTTAAGCCACTGTCAAATGGGCTAACTGCTGCTGCAGTTAGTCCATTTGAAGAGGGGGAAAGTATTCACAGAGAAGAGGAGAATTTAGAGAAGAGGGGAATGTTGCTGCAGTTTGCAGCATTTTACTGGATAACTGGGAATAAGAGAAAATTCAGAACAAACTAAAAATTAAAGAGTTGAAATCCAAATCTGATAAGGGTATAAATCTCACGAAAATCACATAAGAATTCAGTTCAAATACCCACAAGGAAAAGCCCTTATCAAAAGCATCATTTCAGATCAAAACACAAATGGCATTGAGTTAGTCTTCCTAATGCCATAGACAGCATGAAGGAAGACTTAACTCAATCAATTAAAACCAAAAACATACAATCCCAGTTTCTTGCAACCTTAAGGAGTATGGAAAACTCCTTAGGTTAGAGAATCACCATACAAAAATAATTATCAAACAGGTGGTGTATGGCAGTTCTGAAATGACAAATCAGAAAAAAGAATGCATTAAAGGAATTTATAAAAGCTAGCGAATGCATTCAGATCAAGGCAGAAGCAAATTCATGAAAGGCTCTTCTGATTTGTTCTCTGTCACCAGAGAACTTCTCAGAATCCTTGCCCTCAAGGAAAACCAAAATCCCTTCAATTTGTCAAATCTGTCAAGACATTTCAGAAAGCAAAATCTCTTCAAAACCCATGTTAAAGTGAATCTGACAAACTGAGGCAATCAATCTAAAATAAAAAGGGCTTTTGTGAACACAAATGGGGTGAGTGAGAAGCCCCAAATGGTGCTTGTGACGCCAATTTCAGATCTGAGGCAGTACACCATCAGATCTGGGATTGGGTCCAGATGTGTGGGTGACAGATGAAAGATTCGTCGTTAAAAGGAACATAAATCAGAATTGGATGGTGGAAAAATAAAACATGAAGAGGGAGATAAATTGATTAATGAACAGATGATTCTTCCCCTCTGATCTGGACTGATCAGAGGAGGTGAGGGAGGGGATCTAATACTAATTCTACTCCTAAGACTAATCTAACTACAGCTAACATTAAACACTAACAATTAAAACTAAATCTATTCTAAACTACTGTAAACTAAATCTAACACTACTTGTGCAGAATTAAAAACTAAACTAACAGGAAGAATGGGACCTATGGGTCCTTAGCCGGCGGCTAAGGAGGAAGAAAGGAGGAGGGTGACTCCAGTGGAGGGAAGAGTCTGCTAGTGAGACTCCAGGGTCGTCCTCAGGTGCTACGAGGTCCTTAGCGACGAGGAGGGTCGAGAGCAGGCGATGATTCCACAGCCGGTGGCTGTGAAATCAGGGTCTAGGTGAGGAGGAGAGACTGGAGTGGAAGAATTGATCGCTAAGAGATGTAGGAGGGAGCGATCCCTCGCGCGCGACACCACTGAGGTGCTTAAATAGCAGCTCAGTGACTGAGATCACCGCAAGGGTGAGGTTAATCAGAATCAGGCCGGCGGTGAGGATGAGATGGGTAGAGCGCGCGGCGAGTCAAGAGAGAGATCTGACCGTCAGATGAGATCTGGGAAGAGAGGTGAACGCACGCACCGAATCGCGCGAAGGTTCCATTTGAATCCAGCCACAGATCGAGATCAAAAGTGCGATGGACGGTCGAGAATGGCTGTGTTCTTCGCACGCTACAGTGCGCGTGAAGAACACAGGCTTCTCTCTGAAATGAGGGAAAATTTGCAGACGGACCCTTAGAAGAAGGGGTAAAACATTTGCATGCAGGCCCAAAAGCGAGAAGAATAGCAGCTGGAAGGGCCCTGCAGTCTTATAAAAGGGTCCCTGCGGCTTGCAAATAGGTCCAAAAAGGAGTTTTGAAGGGTAGAAATGTAATGCATGAAGGACCTAATTGTAATCTATTTATTTCTAAGCCTAAATGATGTCCAGTTGCTTTCAAATTTTTACATGTGCTTAATTGAACATTTACGACATTGATTTTACTTCTGATTTGGCTTTTCAAACTTGTTTATGTGTTCAATTGATGCATGGATCATCATTTGTTCTTTAGTTTTCAGAATATCCCATTTTTGTGACCTAATTAGGAGATTTTAACACACATTAAAAGTTTTAGGTCTTTTCTTTAATTCCCACACTTAACCCTTTTTATGTGTTAATTTGATATTGTTTTGCTTAGTATCTAGCTTAATTTCGGCCTTTTAGCTATGATGAGTAGCCACTCATCATACCCCCATGCTTACGTTTTGCTAGTCCCTTAGCAAACAATCTGTTGAAGTGTAAGGCAATTTAAGTATCAGCAAGGTAAGTGTGTAAAGATATCTTTTTCTTCTTTCAAAAATTTTTAAGTGTTTATGATGATGATCTTTAAGCTGAACCATTTTCCAATACCAACTGTGTTTTTGGACATTGTGAGAACCTGGTTACTGAGGATAACCTACCAGAACTCGAGGCTTAAATGACATAGACCATCTCTCAACCAACAAGGACTCTTGATATTTAAACCTTAAGTCGAATTCCAGGACTCAGGAGGTTTTTACAGAGACTCAGAATGCTATGAAGTTATGGCTGTGCTTTGTGATAAGTCAGGACTAACCAGGTGAATTCTAAGGCTCAATCCCGGGGTTTCACTTCTTTTTAAGTCCAGGTTGGTCCTAACTTCAGCTCATGTTTTCGGATGACTCTCAAAAATTGATGGTATTCAAACCCAACCCTTATTGTATTTGTGGCTCAGAGAAGATTTTTTTGGTGGAAAAATAGGGTATTTATTTTGAACCCTGAAAACATTTTTGGTGGAAGAGTTGTTTTTCAGACTTTTTGGAGAACATACTTAACTTCTTCTTTTTTTTTTTTTTTTTTTTTTTTTTTTAAACAGTATGTCTCCAAAACTTATTTGGTAGAGCACACTGTATTTGGTGGGTGGATTTCTTTTGTGGAAAGAGCTTCTCCTAGACACAAAACTAAAGATTAGGACAAAGAGTCTACCTGCACGCACAGGTAAGGACTCCACCTTCCCTAATGAACACAAGGGTTGAGGCTTAGGTTCAAGTGGTCTTTCCTGACATTGTGTAGTGTAAGCCAAGGTTACTTAGACTCCTAAGTCAAAGCAAACCAACGAATCCTGTACTGGTGACTCAGGTACAAGAATTGTCCTAAAGTTAGGAGAGACTGTGGTCTATCTTGTCAAGGCTCGAAGTGTATTAAGCCTAAGCTTGTATCAAGCTCCTATGACCCGGTAGGTCAAACCAGTAATGGTTGAATGTCCATAGACACTTATTCTATTTTTTTTGTTTTCAGCTATAAGATCACTTATCTTTTCTTTTTTTCTTTTTCTCCCTCCTCTCTTGAAATGAATATCCTCCTTTGACAATGAAGTACATGTCCCTTATTGTATTTTTGGAATTTTTCTGATTTGTTATTTTTTTGTATTTTTAGCTTTGTAATTTTTAATTTTTTTTTTTTTTTTTTTTTCAAAAAATTTTTTCAAAAATTTTTCAATTTTTTTGAAGTATATAATTTTTTTGATAATACTATATGTACTATAGTTGTGTCTACAATTGCATTTTGGTTTAAATGGTTTACCATTTACACCCCCCCCATGCTTAAATGTTTCAATGTCCTCATTGAATGAAAGGGTGGATGCAAATGCATGCTCTGCTTTTCACTATCCTAGGCTGGGTGATGGAAGGAAGTCGGAATGAGGAGATAAAATCTCTGTGCGGACGATTTTAAGTCTGATCTAAGATCAGAGTGAACAGTCGGGCTAGGAAGTGAAATGCATGACATGTGTGTCAATGAATGTATGCTCAGAATGCAAGGGTAGACACTATATGCAAATAAAGGCAAGAGTAAGAAAGGTGTAAAACAGCTATATACAAGGGTAGGTGTTTGCTAAGTTTAACGCCTTCAGCTAGGCGAAAACTTACATGGTAATTCAAAATGTAGGAGCGAAATGGTGGAATTGACAAGTCTGAGATCCTGCGGCTCAATGAAAGGTTTCAGTCTTTGTCCATTAACAATAAAGGGTTCAGATTTGTCAAGTTCAGTGATCTCAACGGCTCCATTATCAAATAATCTCAAGATTTTGAAAGGTCCAATCCATTTTGATCTTAACTTCCCAGGAAAGAGTTTCAGTCTAGAGTCGAAGAGAAGGACTTTTTTACCAGGGTGAAAAGATTTCCTAAGAATGTGACGGTCATGGAAGGCCTTAAGTTTGTCCTTATACATCCTTGAGCTTTCATAAGATTCATTCCTTAATTCATCGAGCTCAGACATTTGTAATTTCCTAAGATCACCGGCCTTCTCTAAGTCTAAGTTACACTTTCTGATGGCCCAATAGGCTTTGTGCTCTAATTCGACAGGAAGATGACAGTGTTTCCCGTACACAAGTCTAAAAGGAGACATGCCTAAAGGGGTTTTGTGGGCTGTCCTATATGCCCACAACGCATCAGAAAGGCGGGAAGACCAATCCTTTCTATCAGGTCGGATGGTAGTCTGTAAAATCTTTTTGATCTCCCGATTAGATAATTCAGCAAGTCCATTGGTTTGAGGGTGATAAGATGTAGCAATCCTATGTGACACCCCATACTTTTGCAGTAGGGACTGAAAATGTGTGTTTCTAAAATGAGACCCTCCATCACTAATGATGGCTTTAGGTACCCCGAATCTAGAGAAGATGAAATCTTGAACAAATTGTGTCACAACTCTATGATCATTAGTCCTTGAGGGGATGGCTTCAATCCATTTTGAAACATACTCAACTGCCAACAATATGTACTCGAAGCCATAAGATTTAGGAAAAGGTCCCATGAAGTCAATGCCCCAAATGTCAAAGATTTCGCACACCATGATCGGATTCAAGGGCATCATGTCTCGGCGGCCAATACTACCAAGAGACTGACAGCGTGAACATGCCCTGCTATATTCGTGTGCATCCTTGAAGATTGTGGGCCAATAGAAACCACTCTGCAAAATCTTTGCAGCGGTCTTTTTGCCAGAGAAGTGACCGCCGCACGCCTGGTCGTGGCAGAATGATAAGATGCTTCTAATCTCCTTATCAGGGACGCACTTCCTAAAGATCTGGTCTTTACAATGCTTGAAAAGCCAAGGTTCTTCCCAGTAATAGTGCTTGGCCTCGGATCTAAGTCTGTCTTTTTGATGTCGGACCCAATTAGTGGGGATGAGTCCAGAAGCCAGGTAGTTGACAATGTCAGCATACCAGGGAAGATCAGAATGAATGACCAGCAATTGCTCGTCAGGGAAGTGGTCAGAGATGGGTAAAGAAGGAGAAATCGCTTCAGAAGGAAGGCGGGATAAGTGGTCAGCTACCACATTCTGCTTTCCAGCCTTATCACGAATCTCTAAATCAAATTCCTGTAAAAGTAGGATCCATCTAATCAGACGAGATTTCGCGTCCTTCTTGGCGAGAAGATATCGAATTGCCGTGTGGTCAGTGTAGACTATAATGTGGGAACCTAAAAGATAAGGTCTGAATTTTTCCAGTGCATATACTACAGCTAGCAATTCCTTTTCCGTGACGGTGTAATTCCTCTGAGCTTCATCTAAGGTCTTGCTAGCGTAATAGATGACTGTGGGTTTCCCGTCCAATTTTTGACCAAGGACAGCTCCTACTGCATAATTAGAGGCATCACACATGATCTCAAAAGGGTGAGACCAATTCGGGGGTTGCAGTATGGGTGCCTTGGTAATCAGATCACGAAGTGTCGTATAGGCACGAACACAATCGTCAGAGATCTGGAAGTCTACGTCTTTAGAGAGGAGAGTAGTGAGAGGTCGGGCTATTTTCGAGAAATCCGCTATAAAGCGGCGATAAAAACCAACATGCCCGAGGAAAGATCGAATTTGCTTAACCGACGAAGGTAGTGGTAAATCAGAAATCAACTTTACCTTCGCGCGGTCAACCTCAATTCCTCTCTCAGAAATAAGGTGACCTAATACAAGTCCTTCAGTTACCATGAAATGAGATTTCTCACAGGAAAGTACCAGATTCACATTAATGCATCTTTGCAGGACCTTGGTCAGGTGGTCTAGACATGCATCAAATGTGCTCCCGAAGACCGAGAAGTCATCCATGAAAACTTCTAAACAATCGCCTACTAAGTCAGAAAAGATTGCAAACATACACCGCTGGAATGTAGCAGGTGCGTTGCACAATCCAAAAGGCATCCTACGGAATGCAAAGGTTCCGTAGGTGCAGGTGAATGTTGTTTTCTCCTGATCATCGGGGTGAATTGCCACCTGATTATATCCTGAATAGCCATCCAAAAAGCAGAAAAATCTATTCCCTGCCACTCTTTCCAGTATTTGATCAATGAAGGGCAAAGGGAAATGATCTTTCTTCGTGGCTTGGTTGAGTTTTCGGTAATCTATACATACTCGCCACGAACTAGCAATGCGTGTAGGGATGACTTCTCCAGAATCAGTGGTGATGATGGTAAGTCCGGCCTTTTTTGGCACAACCTGAACAGGACTTACCCATCTACTGTCAGAAATTGGGTAGATAATTCCATTGTCCAGCCATTTAATCATTTCACTTTTTATCACCTCTTGTAATGTAGGATTTAATCTACGCTGGGGCTGTCTAGTAGGTCTAGATCCTTCTTCAGTGAAAATCCTATGTGTGCAATAAGAAGGACTGATGCCAGTAAGGTCAGAAAGGCTCCATCCTATAGCCTGCCTATGTGCTCTTAGGACAGATAAGAGTCGTGACTCTTGATCAGAAGAAAGGGAAGAGTTAACAATCACCGGATAGGTCTGATCAGGTCCTAAGAAAACATATTTGAGAGAGTCAGGAAGAGGTTTGAGTTCAACAGGCACAGGATCAGAAGGAGCAGGTGTGAAAGTTTCAGGAGATCCTAGAGATACTAATGGAATGGGAGGAAGGTCCTCAGTCTCTAAATTTGGTATCTCAGTGGAAGTCACGTCAGAGTCCAAAGAGTGTTGAGGTTCTAAATTTAATGAATTGATCAAGGTGTCCTCAACCAATTGATCCAATGAATCCAGGGAGAAGATTTCTTCAATTAAACTACAGGTCGGTCCTTTTTGGGCCTGAAAAATATCAATTTTTATTTTCTGATCTCCAAACTTTAATTCTATAAGGCCCTCCTCACAATTGATGTTTGCCTTGGCCGTAGCCAAGAAAGGTCTTCCTAAAATGATAGGTGTATTCTGGATATCTTCAGGTACTTCCATGTCAAGGACTATAAAGTCTACAGGGAAGTAAAAATCCTTGACCCGCACTATGACATCTTCCAACACTCCCTGAGGTGTCTTAACTGATCTGTCAGCTAATTGTAGGGACACCTTGGTTGGCTTCAAATTGCCAACCTCAAAATGTGTCAGTAGAGAGGTTGGGATAAGATTGATGGAAGCACCTAGGTCAAGTAGTGCTCTATTGAATGTGGTGTTACCAATCATGCAGGATAAGAGAGGGGTGCCTGGGTCTTTCATCTTAGTTGGGAGGGTACTAGAGATGATGGAACTAGCTTGTTCCGAGAGAATGATTGGACTACTCCCTTTTTGAATTCTTGCTTTACGCTTAGGTGTACATAGGTCTTTTAAAAACTTAGCGTAAAGAGGGATGTGGCGGATTGCATCCAACAAGGGGATGTTTATGTGGACTTGCTCAAAGAGCTTAAGCAAATCCTCCTCAGGTGCCACACAGGTCTTTTTCTTTCCTTTCTCCTTCTTCTTTAAAGCTTCAGGAAAAGGTACTGGAGTTGTGAGAGGTTCAGTTATAGGTAGAGGAGAAGTAGGAAGTGGAGGAGCAGAACTAGAAGTGGTAGGTGTTGGAAGAGGTGGATCTAGTGTGCATTTACCACTCCTAGTGACTATGGCATTTAGTTCAGCTCTAGAGGTAGATGGTAAATCATTGTTAGGTAGCAGAGGTGGTTGCGTTTGTGCAAGAGAAGAATTTGAGTCAGTGAAGAATTCAGTGTTGTGCACTGCTTGTGAAATGTCATGTGTTTGGTTTTGCAGTGTTGGTCTAGGTTGGACATACCTTTGAGCAGGTATGTTCCTAGGGTTGGGTTGTGCTTGGGATGGGAGTGAATGTGGTTGACGGGACTCCGTCAAGTGTGATAGCTGGGCTCTCATCTCAGCTAAGGCCGCGTCCTGTCTCTGCTGCATAGCAATATTCTGTTGTTGCATATCAGCAAGAGCTTTCATGATAGACCCCAACTGGTCATCTCGTGTAGGCCCAGATTGAGAGTATTGGGTGGGCCTGGGTTGGGGTTGCTGGTGGGTACGCGGTGGATATCCGTGTGATTGTGGAGGTGGTGCTCGGATCGGGTTGTGCAATGGTGGTGCAGAAGGTTGTTGAAAAGGAGGTCTTTGTGAATTTCCCGACCATGAGAAATTTGGATGATTACGCCATCCAGGGTTATAGGTTTGTGTGAAAGGATCATTGTGAATGGCATGAAGCTCCTCCGAAGCTCCAGAAGGTGCAGGGAAGTCAGTGAAGGGAGGAACAAAGGTTCCTCCAACCGGTGAAGGGTATGGAAATGGAAAATCCGGTAATGCAGTTTGTGTCACAGAAAGGTTATTCACAGTTTCCCTCCCTGTGGGAAACTGAGAAGAAGTGTTTTGTGCTGGTGACTGAGAAGAAGAAGATGGGTGTTTTGAGAGAAATTTCCATACTTCATCTACTTTCTTCTCGATTAAGCCCACTTTATCCAGTTGACTAGCCACTATCTCTAAGTCTTTGCTACTGGATTGGGCTTCATGTACCCCCGTGTGTGAGTGGGAATGTGAGGACTTTCTATTAAACACGCTCATTGAAGCATTGTTAATAGAGTTTTCGGCCATGCCTTCAAAGAGCTCAAAGGCTGAGTCCTCGTCCCGACACAGGAAATTGCCTCCACAAGCGGCATCTACAAAATTCCGTGTGTCATCATGGAGCCCATGGTAGAAGATCTGGACCTGTTGCCAGCGTGGGACACCATGGTGGGGACATTTTCTCAAAAGCTCATGGAATCTCTCCCAAGCCTCGTGCATAGGTTCTCCTAAATTCTGGGTGAAGGTGGTGATGGCACGCCTTAAGGCATTAGTGCGGCCTACAGGAAAGTACTTCTTTAAGAACTCATGTTCTAAAGAAGCCCAGGAATCTATAGGTGTAGTCCGTGCAAGTGTTCTAAACCAAAAGGCTGCCTTATCTTTTAATGAAAAGGAGAACATTTTCATCAAAAGCGTGTGCTGATCATGTCCTTGCGGACCCAAAGTTTGGGCAAGATTCTTCAGCTCCTCTAAATGCTGAAAAGGGTCCTCAGAAGCAAGTCCATGGAAGTGAGGAATGAGTGCTATAATGTTCGGCTTCAGTTCAGCAGCACGACCCCCATTGGGATAACGTACCACAGG
This sequence comes from Thalassia testudinum, assembly GCA_037157565.1. NCBI lineage: Eukaryota > Viridiplantae > Streptophyta > Magnoliopsida > Alismatales > Hydrocharitaceae > Thalassia > Thalassia testudinum. Next base: position 149,655,784 of record JAZHRO010000063.1, on the reverse strand, counting down.
CATTGGTTGGGCAACTGCGGGATTATAGTAATCTCGTAGTTGAGGTCTACGGGGTTGGGGTGGTGCCTGAGGATTTCTAAGTTGAAGTGGTTGTGGTTGGGGGTTAGCTAATAGATTTACAGCTTGAGCAAGCTGTTGCACCTGTTGGGTTAAGGTATTCATTTGTAGTTGTGTATCGAAAAGGTGCTGAAGATGAGGCATAGGTCCTCTCTCCGGGGGTGGATTAGGATGATTAGGATAAGGTGGAGGTTGGAACCTAGGGATAGGTGGTTGCTGTGGTAGAGGATGTGCAACTGAGTCTGGAGGAAGTTCTTCAAAATCCTCAAAGTGTGAAGAATCAAGATCATCCTCTTGGCGAGGGGGATTGTGGAAAGTATTTTGAGACTCAGGAGGTAAGGGATTAGAAGTGGAAGGCAAAGAAGATGATGCAGTAGCTTGGGTAGCAGTACCCAAGGGGAGTACAAGTTCTGGGTTTTGGGATCTCCTACCTTCCATTGAGTTGATTTTTTTGAATTCCCGTTTACTCTAATTCGATCCAACTCAATGGAAAAAAAAAATTTTAACGTTCACAATAAAATAGAAGAATCCCAATAAAATCTCAATTCAAGAAGACCAATCAATCGAAATGAATCGGAGAAAATTTTTCCTAGAGGCTGCTACGCAAAGTATGTTATACGCAAACAATTGTTTCAAGCAATTGTACGTATCCTAAGATAAACCTAGCGAAGTGCAGACCTCTAAAATCCACTGGGAATCTGGATAAGACTGAGCGTGCGGATCCAGATCCTGTGGTTGCAGAAAGATGAGGTAGAAACCCGTGTATTGTGGCCTTAAGTGATCGTGCTGTGTGCACGATAACATTCAACACAAGGCGATTAAAATCTCAAACATGGTTTCACCCAATTTTGCTATCTCCTTTTTGATTTAATTGAAGTGATTAAAATGTGTTTTCTATGCTGCTCGTTTCACTTTTTTTACTAAATTCAGAACACGTAGTGGTCTTCTTTAATTTTAAGTCAAATGCAAATATGGCAGGAGTTAGGGTTAGGTAAGAAATGCGTACCTGACTCCAGCAATCTTCTAATGCAGATTTGACTTGAATTAAAATCTAGCAGGAATGAAATGCAATCCTAAAAATGGATGCCTGAGGTTATGCTGCTGCTAGATAAGTATGAGGTCTTTTTGATTTTTTTTTTTTTTTCTTTTTGAAAAATTTTATATGCAATTCAAAAGTAAGGAAAGAAATTAAGAACAGAAAGAAATAAAGTCCAGATAGTCCAGAATTATTACAAAAATTGTGTGAGAACAAGCTCTCACAACTTATGACTAACAATTGCTCCTAATCAATAAACCTAAAACTATCTATACTAAAACTAATACTAAAATCCTACAGCGACTTCGAGGCAAAACTCCACCAGGAAGACGGATCTGGAGCGCAGCGACTCCACTAGGAAGACGACACTCCTCCTCAAGTGCTGTGGAAAAAACAAATGATTAGTAAAAGAATAAAGGAATGTATACACAATTACTTCAATGGAAAATAAAAGCAATTATAATGAATGAATGAAGAATTTCTATATACAAAAGAATGAAAAGAAAATTTTGGTGCAAAGAGCGTTGCCTCCCCGGCAGCGGCGCCAAAATAATGATGGTATGTGGCTGAAATGATTGTTGTGTTTGAAATTGGTAATAATTGTTGATTATGTCATTGTAGTACAGGGTGTACAATATAACATTAAGGATGTCGTATAGTGGTGAGTATGGGTGAGTTCCAGTCATTACAACCATTATTATCATTTGCTTATTTGTCTAATTTTTACTGGTTTTGTTCCAGGTCGTTCACTGGGAGGCAATTTATTGAATTTAATTCGGTCACTCTTTGATTATCTCAAAATTGTCTTCTTATTCAAAAAAAAAAAAACTTTACATTTTATTAAAGAATGAATGAATGTGTGTTTTATTTACCTAATTACTAAGAAATGCTTGCAAAAACACTAACTATGAACAAGCATCAAACAATCTATTATTATACTCTAAACTATGTATTTACAAGTTATCCTATTAGTACTATCATAATAGTATATAATACATTAGAATGCAATGGTGTAGAAATTTAACTTATTAGTCTGTTATGTACAGTAACATATACAGCAGTTTCAGTGACAGATATAAGCGTCGCTAAATCTCAGAAAACACTATATACAACCTAAAGAGGCAAAACTGAGATCTTTAGCGACGTTTATAGTGTCGCTTTATTCTGTTAGTAATTATATAAATTTACTTATACGTATGTATACTACTTATTCTTTGTTTCTCTTTCTTTCTTCATTAAGTCTCTGTTCTTTGTATTCTTAACTCCTGTTCTTCTCTTTGTTAACTCTTCTGTCTTAGCATATTTCAGAGGCTGCGGTGGGGAGGGGATTAGGCTAATATCATTAGTTTAAAACGTGTTTAGTTTGCGGGCACGCTTTTCGAGGGATACACAGCACCCTATGGGTGGGACCAGACCTCTACTAAGCGCGCCCTAATCTCAGATTAGGTGGCTTAATTATGTCTTTAATCTCAGCGCCAGGCCTCAGCCCAACGCCATATGCTCGCACACGCTCGGGCCCCCGGCCACACACACGCGTCACATACTAATCGCAAATCAGACAGAATACTCAGACCAGCGCTCAACGGGTAATCGGGTAAAGGTAGTGTTTCGGGCGCCCGGCGCCCGTGACGACTGGTGTGTAGGAAACACAAATTCCATTTATGTGGCTGCGCTTGACTTGCAGCACACGATGTGGTGCTATTCCAGCGCCACATCGTGCGCTGGAAATCAGGCGCAGCTGCGTCTGTTCGGGCTTTTGGCCCTCGATTTGGGGGTCATAAATTATTAAATAAAATAAAATAAAATATGGTTAATAAAGTATTTACATAATACTACATAATTGATTAATTAATTTTGAATTTTAAATATGTTTACTATACAAATAAATTCGCTAAACTAGGCTGATTGTACAGGTTGATTTAGGTGATTAAATAGTTAATTACTTATAAAATAGTTAGTAAATGGTCTAATTGACCTTATACAGATTTAATTTACATACTTAAGTATTTTATACGTATTTTTCTTGTATATTTACGAATTTATTTCTATTTTATTTAAGCTAAACTAGCTGTTCTGAGTGTTTTAAATAAAACTAAGTTACAGTAAGCTATACTAGGTATAATTGTACTTTAACTAACTTAAATTACTTACTATATATGTTAACCTAAGTCTATAGATTTATTTACTTAATTATAGCTCTAAATTATTAATTTAGCTAATTTATTCTACAATATAGCTACTGAATATGTACATATGAATCTGTATATATACATATACATATATCAGTAAATACATACATAATAGTTCAGTATTTATACATATATTTACATAGATTACATATGTATATAGATTTATGTACAAGTTTATACAGTATTTACAGTATATCTATGTATGTCTACGTACATAATCAGGCTGTATATTATAGTTATAATAGTATGGATATGTATATTTACAGTGTGAAATTAAGTATGTATAATTAGGTTTTAGTAGGAATTTAGGGAATGAGGGTTAATTAAGTTTTTATTTCATTTTAAACAGCAGCTAAGCCACTGTCAGAGAAGATGGAGAGGGAAGAGAATGTGCTGTTCAGGGTGTTTTAGCAGTGTCAGTGGCTTAAGCCACTGTCAAATGGGCTAACTGCTGCTGCAGTTAGTCCATTTGAAGAGGGGGAAAGTATTCACAGAGAAGAGGAGAATTTAGAGAAGAGGGGAATGTTGCTGCAGTTTGCAGCATTTTACTGGATAACTGGGAATAAGAGAAAATTCAGAACAAACTAAAAATTAAAGAGTTGAAATCCAAATCTGATAAGGGTATAAATCTCACGAAAATCACATAAGAATTCAGTTCAAATACCCACAAGGAAAAGCCCTTATCAAAAGCATCATTTCAGATCAAAACACAAATGGCATTGAGTTAGTCTTCCTAATGCCATAGACAGCATGAAGGAAGACTTAACTCAATCAATTAAAACCAAAAACATACAATCCCAGTTTCTTGCAACCTTAAGGAGTATGGAAAACTCCTTAGGTTAGAGAATCACCATACAAAAATAATTATCAAACAGGTGGTGTATGGCAGTTCTGAAATGACAAATCAGAAAAAAGAATGCATTAAAGGAATTTATAAAAGCTAGCGAATGCATTCAGATCAAGGCAGAAGCAAATTCATGAAAGGCTCTTCTGATTTGTTCTCTGTCACCAGAGAACTTCTCAGAATCCTTGCCCTCAAGGAAAACCAAAATCCCTTCAATTTGTCAAATCTGTCAAGACATTTCAGAAAGCAAAATCTCTTCAAAACCCATGTTAAAGTGAATCTGACAAACTGAGGCAATCAATCTAAAATAAAAAGGGCTTTTGTGAACACAAATGGGGTGAGTGAGAAGCCCCAAATGGTGCTTGTGACGCCAATTTCAGATCTGAGGCAGTACACCATCAGATCTGGGATTGGGTCCAGATGTGTGGGTGACAGATGAAAGATTCGTCGTTAAAAGGAACATAAATCAGAATTGGATGGTGGAAAAACAAAACATGAAGAGGGAGATAAATTGATTAATGAACAGATGATTCTTCCCCTCTGATCTGGACTGATCAGAGGAGGTGAGGGAGGGGATCTAATACTAATTCTACTCCTAAGACTAATCTAACTACAGCTAACATTAAACACTAACAATTAAAACTAAATCTATTCTAAACTACTGTAAACTAAATCTAACACTACTTGTGCAGAATTAAAAACTAAACTAACAGGAAGAATGGGACCTATGGGTCCTTAGCCGGCGGCTAAGGAGGAAGAAAGGAGGAGGGTGACTCCAGTGGAGGGAAGAGTCTGCTAGTGAGACTCCAGGGTCGTCCTCAGGTGCTACGAGGTCCTTAGCGACGAGGAGGGTCGAGAGCAGGCGATGATTCCACAGCCGGTGGCTGTGAAATCAGGGTCTAGGTGAGGAGGAGAGACTGGAGTGGAAGAATTGATCGCTAAGAGATGTAGGAGGGAGCGATCCCTCGCGCGCGACACCACTGAGGTGCTTAAATAGCAGCTCAGTGACTGAGATCACCGCAAGGGTGAGGTTAATCAGAATCAGGCCGGCGGTGAGGATGAGATGGGTAGAGCGCGCGGCGAGTCAAGAGAGAGATCTGACCGTCAGATGAGATCTGGGAAGAGAGGTGAACGCACGCACCGAATCGCGCGAAGGTTCCATTTGAATCCAGCCACAGATCGAGATCAAAAGTGCGATGGACGGTCGAGAATGGCTGTGTTCTTCGCGCGCTACAGTGCGCGTGAAGAACACAGGCTTCTCTCTGAAATGAGGGAAAATTTGCAGACGGACCCTTAGAAGAAGGGGTAAAACATTTGCATGCAGGCCCAAAAGCGAGAAGAATAGCAGCTGGAAGGGCCCTGCAGTCTTATAAAAGGGTCCCTGCGGCTTGCAAATAGGTCCAAAAAGGAGTTTTGAAGGGTAGAAATGTAATGCATGAAGGACCTAATTGTAATCTATTTATTTCTAAGCCTAAATGATGTCCAATTGCTTTCAAATTTTTACATGTGCTTAATTGAACATTTACGACATTGATTTTACTTCTGATTTGGCTTTTCAAACTTGTTTATGTGTTCAATTGATGCATGGATCATCATTTGTTCTTTAGTTTTCAGAATATCCCATTTTTGTGACCTAATTAGGAGATTTTAACACACATTAAAAGTTTTAGGTCTTTTCTTTAATTCCCACACTTAACCCTTTTTATGTGTTAATTTGATATTGTTTTGCTTAGTATCTAGCTTAATTTCGGCCTTTTAGCTATGATGAGTAGCCACTCATCAGGCACATCAATTTTCATTATCGATTCATTCCTGATTTCTCGAGGATCGCACGCCCCCTTACTAATCTGCTATCTAAGGATGTCTCATTTGAAATCACTAAGGAATGCACTCAAGCATTTGAGATCCTGCGTGATCGAGTTACCTAAGCTCCGATCCTACAGTCCCCTGATTGGTCTCAACCCTTTGAGATCATGTGCGATGCATCTGATTTCACTATTGGTGCGGTACTTGGGCAGAAAATTGATGGGAAACCCGTGGTCATCTACTACGCTAGCAAGACACTTGACGAGGATCAGCATAACTACACAGTTACTGGGAAAGAGCTGCTAGCCATAGTAGTTGCCCTGGAAAAGTTCAGATCGTATCTTCTAGGTTCCCGTGTTATCATTTACTCTAATCACACAACTGTAAGGCATCTCCTTGCAAAGAAGGACACGAAACCTCGACTAATCCGCTGGATCTTACTGTTTCAAGAGTTTGACCTCGAGATAAACAACAAGGCGGGAAAACAGAACGTGGTAGCTGATCACTTGTCCCACCTTCCTTCTGACATTATCGACCATTTCGAACCTATTACGGAACATTTTCCTAATGAGCACCTCCTGACTATTAGTACGGGACTTCCATGGTTTGCTGATCTAGTAAACTACCTAGCATCACATCTGACCCTGTCCGATTGGCTGAAGAACAAGGACAAATTGCTTTCCGATGCCAAGTACTACTTTTGGGAAGACCCGTGTCTCTTCTGCATTGGTGCTGATCAAATCATCCGATGATGTGTCCCAGAAGCGAAAATTCAGGACATCTTATCATTATGCCATGACCAGGCATGCAGTGGACACTTCTCTAGTCATAAAATCATAGCTAAAGTCCTCCAGTGCGACTTCTATTGAACCACGATTTTCAAAGACGCATATAATCACTGTAAGGCATGCACTCGTTGTCAGACCTTAGATAACATGAGCCACCGTGATATGATGCCCTTACAGCCGATTCTCGTATGCGAAATCTTCGATGTCTAGGGGATTGATTTTATGGGACCCTTTCCTATTTCGGATAGCTTCGAGTACATTCTTCTCGCCGTTGACTACGTGTTTAAATGGATCGAAGCCATTTCGACCCGAACCAATGATCATAAGGTGGTTATCAAATTTATTCATCAGAACATCTTTTCTCGGTTTGGGATTCCACGTGCAATAATATCTGATAGAGGGACCCATTTCATTAATGCTTAGTTCAGATCATTGATGACCAAGTACGGGGTATCACACCGAATCTCTACTCCTTATCACCCCTAAACTAATGGTCTAGTTGAGCTATCGAGTCGAGAGATCAAGAAAATTCTCCAGGTCACTGTTCAACCTGATAGGAAAGATTGGTCATCCTGACTTCCAGAAGCTTTGTGGGCTTATAGGACCGCCCACAAAACCCAATTAGGTATGTCTCCCTTTAGATTGGTGTACGGGAAGGCATGTCACCTCCCCGTCGAATTGGACACAAAGCCTATTGGAGAGTATGGAACTGCAATCTCGATCTTTCTAAGGTAGGAACCCACAGAAAGCTTCAAATGAGTGAGATCGATGAATTACGCCAAGACACATATGAGAACTTGCGAATTTACAAAGAGCGGGTTAAAGCCTTTTCCGATAAGCACATATCCAGAAAGATCTTTTTCCCTGGTCAAAAAGTCCTACTCTTTAATGCCAAACTCAAACTGTTCCCAGGAAAACTCAGATCAAAATGGATCGGACCTTACCTTGTCTGACGAATCTTTGGAAATGGTGCAATCAAAATCAGTCAACTTAGCCACGATTCAGAACCTTTTGTCGTGAACGGTCAGAGACTTAAACCATTCATTGAACTTACCGATACAAATTTCGCTGAGACATCTTTTACCCTCCATTCTCCCTAAGCTCATTGTGCCCAGCTGATGGCGTAAAACTCAGTGCTTAATGGGAGGCAACTCGTCATTTTTGAAAGACCCGAAACCTTTCTTGACATTCTTATGTTGAACTCATATTGCACTTTAGGCTTTATTCATTAGAACAATCGACTCCACCTCTAGTACCCATACCGGAGCTTGAAATCATCCGCAACAGTCATCCCGACCCATTCACCTACCCAACACCTGTTGTAATGAATGATCTAAGATGAACTTGAACCCACCTAATTTACAATTGAGACATTGCAAATTGTAGGCATGGGGGGTATTAAAGTGCAAAATGCCGTGAAAATCATATCACAAGAAAGGGTTTCATCAAAAAAATCACATATCCCAAAAATACCAAAAAAATAAAAATTCAAAAAATTCTTGAAAAAGAAAAAAAATGAGAGGAGAGAAAATTTTAAAGGCATATTAGTTTTGAGGAGAAAAAGGGGAGAAGTTAAAAATGTCAAAAAGGAGCACAAATTGAAAAGAAAAGAAAAAGTAGTCATTAGTAAGAAATTAAGGAATTGACTTAGTTCTAGACCATATCAAAAGAAATAAAATGAAAGGCAAACAGTGCTAATGAAACAAAGAAGAGATTAGTAGGAACATTGATTTTAAGCCTTTTGGACTATGGTCATAGGCTTAAAAATTCAAGTACCTACTAAGAACTGGTTAGTCCTCAAGAGGTTGGGGAAAATGCGAAGCTTAAGTATTAGGTCTAAGGCTTAGGGAGCATTCGACCATGTTAACTGACCTCTGGTTTGTGGGACTCGATAACCTAAGCACCCCAATCCACACACAGTCTGGTTCAGTGTGCGTAAGTATCAAAATCACGCAAATGCATTTAAATTGTTCTGAAAAAGTCACCTCGATTAGGAGCTACTGATCAACATAAGTTGATTTGGATGAGTTCCCAATGCGGAGAGGTGGGAAATTCCCCTCAAGGATGCACAATAACATATCGTCTCCTCGGTGCTTATCTCCTAGGATATCTACATATCCTACCGAGGGCATGTAAGCACCCTATGCTAGTTCAGATGCCATGGGCGGCATTATCCCGAAATGTCGATTGCTAGGGTCTGGATTTAGCTACAGAACGCCATGGTAGGATTATCTCGAAATCTCGAAAGCCAGGATTCTGGGGGTTACCATAGGCGGTGCTATCCCGAAGCATCTATTTCCAAGGACCCTTCGAAGATTGATGATGGGGAGTAGGAATCCGATACAAACCATGTTGTGAAGCCAATCTGAAGCTAGAAATAAAAAGAAAAGAGAGAGAAAACTCTCCAAAAATAATGAAATTTCCTCTGTCACTTTTTGACAAAAATGCATTGCAAATTGAACTCAGGCTAAAACATGTTACAAGCACAGGTGCTTTAACCGTGAGTTCAACGAACCTTAGGTTAGTTCCTGTAGGCCTTAGAAACCTTCACGGCAGACTGAGGCTAGAGCTAGTTAGGTTCGGATCTTGGTTGGTACTTGAGTACGTCTAGGCCTTGATAATCGCCAGTTTATCAGCATTCTTATGCATTAAAACAAACCTAGCTCTTAGGATTTTACTCCGCAAATGGGTTTTTGGGCTGCATTTAGGCATAAAATAGGTTAGGCATGCGTTGCATTTTTTATTATCTTTTTAATATGTTTTTGTGAGTGTTAGGGATGTAAAGATATATAGATCCCTAAAACCCTAGCACTCAAGAAGGCAAATGGTGAAGGAGAAGCCCAGACTAGCTGGAACTCAGCCTAATCCAGCTCACCTCAGCTTGATTAAGCTCACCGCAGCTGGAACCTAGCTTACTTGAACTAGGGTTAGCTCATCCCAGCTCCATTCAGCTAATCTCAGCTGGATGGCAGCTCAAGAGAGTTCACCTTAGCTCACCCTAGCTCAAGTCAGCTCAGATCCAGCTCAACTTAACTGAGTCTAGCTCATCTCAGCTCCCACTAGTCCACAGGGAGCTCTATCTAGCTTAGCTAAGTTGACAGGAGTTCACCCCAGCTCAGATCCAGCTACATCCAGCTCCACTCAGCACCAGCCAGCTGAAGAAGAACTCATCCCAGCTCAGGAAGCTCAAGTCCAGCTCCCGGGGACTCAGCTTAGCTCAACTTAGTTGAGCTAAGCTACATTAGCTGCCTCAACCAGCTTGATTCTCCCCGGGAGCACCAGACCCAGCTCACCTTAGCTCATTATGGTAGAAGCTAGCTTACCTTAGCTCGGCTTAGTAGCTAGCAAAGAACTAGCAAGCTAAGCCAGCTAGAATAGCTCCATGCCAGCCTCTTCAGCAGCAGCCAGCTCCAAATTTCAGTTCCATACTTCTCCTCCTCAGCTTCTTCCTCCAAACCCTAGCTCCATTACCTTCTCCTCTACTCCTCCATTAGCTAAGCTAGCTTAGCTATGCTCCAATCCTTGGCTAGCAATTTCACTCTCATATTCCACCAAAAAGGCCACGTCCAAGAGAGAAGAAGAAGAAGAAGATTAAGGGGATATTCTGTCCCCTTGGTGCCTTCCCCTCTTCTCTTCTCTCTTGGGTCACGCCAGCCAAAGGAGAAGCCAGGCAAGGAAGATCTTGGAGGAGATCTTGAAGGTGGTCACGCCACCTTGGAGGAGTTTTTGAGGGTGGTGCACGCCCACCCCTTTGGAGAGAGCATTAAAGGTGGTAGCTTCCACCTTGGAGGAGCTCTCAAGGAAGGAGGAGAAGGAAGCCCTCTTTTCAAGCCAAGGAGCAGCTAGGCTTGGAGCAAGAAGACAACCTTCTTCACCATTGTTACAATACGATTTGTGTTTCTTTTCTTGCTTTTAGATTGTTTAATTCTAGTAGAAGCATTCCTCTACTTGTCCTTGAAAAGAACACTCATTCTACTCAATCAAAATTGCCTTCTTTTAGCTTTTTATTGCAGTTGTTTGTTTTGGTTCTAGCACTTGTTTCACCTCTTCTTCTTAATTACCCTAGGCCTCCACTTGCCTAGAGTGAGCTTAGGAAGAAGATATTTCTATCTTTTAGATTTTAGTTAATCATTTGTAGGTGTTAGTTCTTTTAGCTACAATCTGCAGTTTTCCCTCGTCTTTTCAAAATACAAAAAAAATTACATATTAAAAAATATCAAAAAGAAAATTGAGATCTATCTGTAAGAAAGAGGATTAATTTTGCATTTTTTTTGCCTCCTTGGACTACCCTAGATACTCCCCTATCTAGGATATAAATTTAAAAGCGAAAGCGGATTCGCGTGTTACAACGACGTTAAAAACCTGCTTTTGAAATCACGTGTATTTCGCAACCACTTTTTGGCGCCGTTGCCGGGGAGGCACGGCTTGAATTAATTAATTTTCTCTTGCTTGAAGTGGATCTCATCCCCTTCTCTTTCTTTCTTTTGTGTGTGCAGGAACTACAGCGGGAAGGTGGGAATCTGGAAGCGAGAGCTCAAAGTTCCTTTTCTTCCTACGAAATTCAGGTTGGTTCCTCTTTCTGGTCACATAATTAATTAAAACTACCAAAAATATATTAAAGTTGGCTTTCAGGATCCCTAAAAACTTAATTAAGTTGAGTGGTGCATTATAAAATCCATTGTTTACTTGTATGCTTCTTTAACACCACTCCATTGCAAGTATTGGTGTTCTGTTTTTCGGGTCCAGATTTCTGTCCGGAATTGAAAAATCAATTCCTAACATCATAGGCCTCATAAAATCACAAAATTTCATAGAGTGATTCCCAATTAAGTTTGGAACATCTTTTCCAAATTTCAAATCAATTGGATTTGTATTTAATTTTTAAAAATTCGTGGATTGCAGAGGGGTCACACCCTTCAATCTTCCTGTTTTGCTACTGTCTACAAATTTTTAGAATTTTTATACTTATCCAATTTTTGTGAATTTTAGTTTTCTAGAATCCTTGTGAAATTTTACACATCATATAAAATCACAAAAATTTTCTGAGGTCGGTGGTAATACTGAAAAGTCCACAATACCCACTGGTATCATTTCTGGACTTTGACACCAGTACAATTAAAAATTTAAAATAATTATCAAAGTAATTCTTAAAATATTTAAAAAATCTTTTTTGGAATTCTTGTTTGATTTTCTTCAAAGAAGTGGTGTTTTTTGACTTGTTTGGACCACTACTTAATTCTGAAAGCCTAAAAATAATTCATTGGTAGTAAAATTTCTGTCTTAGGGAAAATTGGCTTAGGGTTTCTTCTTTCTTTTTAGAGACTCAATTAAAAGGAAATATACAATCACCCATACAACTTATTTTCCTTTGATTGTAGATCTTCAAACTTGTTTGAAAATTTAATTAGAAAAGCCCTAAAACAGATTTGATTAAATTGAATCCTAAAAGACATAAATACAAGAAAATTGTGTGACAACTTGATTTTCATTGGAGCCACTCTCCAATTCCTGCACACACACAAAAAAATCAAATAACAGGGAAACAACCCAATAAACGCCCTCCACATTCCGTGTGCACTATAGCATCCTAGAACTAATTAAAATTTGTAGCAACTTGACCCCTAAGGCTTGATCAACTTAGGCTTGCTATTTAGGTCTTACGTTCTCTTTAATTAATACCAATTCTGTCATCTGTATCTGGTGTTCAGGCTGAGGGCCTGTGTCAAACGACCAGGCGCGGGTTTGTACAAGCACCTGGGGTCTTCCCTGGGAAACGTTTGGGCCCAAACCTCCCCTTAAGCAACTTGGCTAGATTTGTTGACAGAACGGGTATTCACTATTGACTACTTATTTCCTATATAGACCAAGTCTTAGGTTATTAGGGAGTCACATTTAAGTTAGGTCTAGTTTTGTTTGTTTGATTTGCACACTTTCTCTCATCTCTATCTCTTCTCCTCCCCTCCAAGTCTTCCAAGTAGTGCATGCACGGGCGATGGTCCCAAAAGCCACACCTCGAGGGACCATCTGATTTCACCCTCCGCAGTAAGAAATCATTGTTTTCTTCCCCCTCGTCTTCTAAAAAAATGGAAAACCCAGGAAGCCGCCAAAAAAATTTGCTTCCACTTCTAACCCGTCAGTTGACCCACAAGCTGACTCCACCCTCCCTCACCTTCCTAACTTGGAGCAACCAGAAATACCAGTAGGGCCAGGTGGCCCTCCAATTATAACCCATAATACAAATCCCTTTGCATTAATGGTCGACCATTTGGCTCGACTACAACAAAATCAAGAAGATCTAGCTAGGACTGTCACGAACCTAGCTAATCAAGGACAAAATCCACCACCCCGCCAACAGCCTGTCGTTCCTCTTAAGGATTTCTATGATCCTTCCAATTATGAGGAAAGACCAGGGGTGGTCATACCACAAGTGGATTTCGAAATCAAACCTGCCATTCTAAACCTTATCAAGCATTTTCATGGTCTTCCAAGAAAGGACCCTTTTTGTCATCTCGAGGAATTAACTGTCCTCGCTCAAACCACTCGTTCCCGCAATGTGCAGGAAGACATGTGGTTAATGAGACTCTTTCCTCTCTCTCTTAAAGACAAAGCATCACATTGGTTTAGAACAGTTGGGCGTCCTATTACCACCTGGCCCCAATTAAAAAGTGCTTTTCTTAAAAAAAATTTTCCGATCGGTCGAACAAATGCATTAAGAAGATCTATAACGACCTTTCAACAAAAAAAATGGTGAACCCCTCCACGAAGCCTGGGAAAGATTTCAGGAACTTCTAAGAAGTTGTCCCCACCATGAAATTCCACAATGGTAGCTAGTGCAGATCTTCTATCACGGATTAGAAGATCAATTAAAACGATTTGTGGATGCCTCATGTGGGGGCAATTTTCTTAACAAAGACGCCGAAAGTGCCTATCCTCTCTTTGAAGAAATGAGTGAAAACTCATTTAACATGACTTCAATGGACACTTTTGGCAAATCACAAAACCCCAGACACGGAGTCCATGAAATTGACTCCAAAACCACCTCTGTTCCAGTCACACATGATGATTTATATATCTTAGCTCAACGACTGGACCAGATGCAAATTCACCAAAAGAAAATGGAAGAAAAGCTCACAAACAAACAAGCTCCACATGTCCACTCTCCACACACTAACCCCCCACACATTCTCCGAAGAGAAAATCTACACAATATTGATGCCACATCTGCTGGCCAGCAAATTCTAGCTGATTTCCCGCAAGATTTAACTGGGAATTTTGACCAAAATATTTTTGATTCCACCTCGGAAAATATTTATGCTCTCCAGGAGCAATTTAGAAACCCCTCCAACACTTCCAATCAAAATTGGAGGACTAACCCGAATCACTCCTGGAAAAACCCGAATCCGATTCCTTTTCCCAAACAAAACTATTTTTGGAATTATGGGCAACCTTTGTATCAACCTGGACCATCCCAGGATGATATTAATAATCAGGTCATGAAAACTCTGCAAGGAATGCAGACTCAAATGACAGAAGTAACCCGCATGATTACCAATTTACAACACCAAGTTAAGGTTACTCCTGATCATCGACCTATTGGGAATTTACCATCCCAACCCATGCCCAACCCAAATAATCAAAGGAATCAATTTCAAGGTGGATATCACAGTCAACCTATTCAGCCAGCACCTCAGCATCCGCCAGGTTTCAATAACAGCCAGGCCCCCCGTCCTCATCCTAGAAACAACCAGACTGCAAATGCAGTTACCTTGAGGAATGGGAAAACCACTCACAATACCCTGCCTGTTAAAGAAACCCGCTCTAATGACACACAGATTAACTCTTCCCCTCCTATTGTTCAGGAACCAATTCATGCAAAACAGGGCAACCCTGCCCCATTTCCACAAGCCCTCCACTCTTCAAAAAAGAAAAAGACAAAATCCGAGCCCACTGAGAAGGAATTAATGGATTTATTTGGGCAAGTAGAAATTAATATCCCTATCCTAGATGCCATTAAGTATATCCCTGACTATGCAAAATTCCTAAAAGATTTATGTACTCTAAGAAGGCAGTCCAAGAATTTAGGAAAGGTAATTCTTCCAGAGACAGTCAGCTCAGTTGTGCAGAGCCGACTGCCTCTTAAGAGAAAAGATCCCGACGCACCCCTAATCCAAGTTATCATTAATGATACCTCATTTGATCGTGCTCTGTTGGATCTTGGTGCCTCAATTAATCTTATCCCCATAGTTATTTTTGAGGAATTTAAGATCGGTGAATTGAAGCCTGTTGAGGTTACTCTCCAATTAGCCGACCGATCTACGATTAAACCAAGGGGAATTGTTGAAGATGTTCTTGTCCGGGTCAAAGATTGTCTATTCACAGTAGACTTTTTAGTCCTGGACATAGAAGTACCTGAAGCACTTAAGTTTGCCCCCATTATTCTTGGAAGACCATTCTTTGCCACCGCCCGTGCCAATATTGATTGTGATTCTGGAAAGATGAAGATCATGTGTGGTGGTGAATCTGTAACCCTAGACATTTTTCAAGCCTCTAGGCGGTTCCAGGAACTAGATTTCTTTGATGATTCGGATTCAGAAATAGAAAACATTGTGGAGGAAACATTGCAAATTTCCCAATTAGGTTCCTGTTTTGCTGTAAATACGGTTCCTGAACATTCTACTTTTTCTCACCCTTCCACCTCAACCACATGACCAGCTAACATTCCAGCTGACCCTTTCACTCTCACCTCACCGCTAACCCACAAAGCAGAAACTCTTTTGGAACCGGGCCTACAATTGGAATTAAAACCTTTGCCCGATTCCCTTAAATATGTCTTCCTGGGTCCAAATCAGACCCTGCCCCTGATTATAAATTCTGGACTCACCGGGGCACAAGAGCACAAACTTCTCCAGGTTTTGAGTAAATATCGAAAAGCTATTGGCTGGACCCTTTCTGATCTTAAAGGCATTCATCCGTCCTATTGTACGCATCATATATATTTAGAGGACGATTCTCGCCCCTCCCGCCAACCACAAAGGCGCTTGAATCCTAGTATGCAGGAGGTGGTAAAAAAGGAGATTATTAAGTGGCTGGATGCTGATATCATCTACCCCATTTCTGACAGCTCCTGGGTTAGTCCAACTCAAGTTGTCCCCAAAAAGGCTGGACTAACAGTTGTCACCAATGAAAATGGGGAAAATATAGCCACTTGAACCGCTTCTTCTTGGCGCGTGTGTATAGATTACCGAAAATTAAACACCGCCACCAAGAAGGATCATTTCCCGCTCCCTTTTATTGATCAAATCTTGGAGCGGTTAGCCGGACGGGAATTTTACTATTTTTTGGACGGTTATTCTGGCTATAATCAAGTGGTGGTTCATCCTGAGGACCAGGACAAAATAACTTTCACCTGCCCCTTCGGAACCTTTGCTTTCCGAAGAATGCCCTTCGGTCTTTGCAACGCACCTGCGACTTTTCAAAGGTGCATGCTTGCAATTTTTTCAGACTTGGTAGGTGAATGTTTAGAAGTTTTTATGGATGACTTCTCTGTTTTTAGGGATTCTTTTGACCATTGCCTCAAAAATCTTGAAAGAACCCTCCAAAAGTGCATAGAAGTTAATCTGGTCCTCAGCTGGGAAAAAAGTCATTTCATGGTCCAAGAAGGTATTGTCTTGGGCCATGTTATTTCTAAACAGGGAATCGCGGTAGACAAAGCAAAAATAGATGCTATATCTAAGCTCCCACCGCCCACTACTGTCAAACAAATCAGATCCTTTTTGGGTCATGTGGGTTTCTACCGTCGATTCATACAAAACTTTTCCCAAATCTCCAAGCCTTTAAGTCAGCTTCTTACTAAAGACCAGCCATTTGATTTTAATAATAAGTGCCTGAAGAGTTTTTTGAGGTTGAAGAAAGAGGTTACTGAGGCGCCAATATTGCAGGGACCTGATTGGAATAGTCCCTTTGAATTAATGACAGATGCCTCAGATTTTGCTGTAGGGGCCGTTCTAGGGCAAAGAATTGGCAAGAAGCCCATTGTGATCTATTATGCTAGCAAAACCCTTGATGATGCACAACGGAATTACACGGTTACTGAAAAGGAGCTTCTTGCCATTGTATTTGCCTTAGAAAAATTTAGATCTTATCTGTTGGGGTCACGTGTCACTGTTTATACAGACCACTCAGCAATTAAATATTTGCTGACAAAGAAAGATGCGAAACCCCGCCTTATCCGTTGGATTCTGCTGCTCCAGGAATTTGACCTGGAAATCAAGGATAAGACGGGATTGCACAATATAGTGGCTGACCATCTCTCTCGTCTTATGACGAATGACATAATGACCCCGCCAGATCAGTTCCCTGATGAAAGTATTTTAGTTGCTACAACCCTCCCTTGGTTTGCACCCATCGCAAACTACTTAGCAACAGAACAAATCCCCGCTAATTGGCCAAAAACAAAATGGGATAAGTTCTTTGCTGATATTAAATATTATTTTTGGGAGGAGGCTGACCTTTTCCGCATTTGTGTCGATCAGGTCATTCGACGATGTGTCCCCGATTCTGAAATCCATGATATTTTAACACATTGTCACTCAATGGCTTGTGGCAGACATTTTTCGGGCAAGAAAACTGCAGCTAAAATCCTTAATGCGGGATTTTATTGGCCCAGCTTGCACAAAGATGCTCATGACTTCGTTCGGTCCTGTGTGCATTGCCAGAGCATCGGCAACATGACTCGAAAGGATATGATGCCCCTTAATCCTATCTTAGAAGTTGAAATTTTCGATGTTTGGGGCATCGACTTCATGGGACCGTTCATCAACTCTGGTGGGTATTTGTATATATTAGTTGCAGTCGACTATGTTTCTAAATGGATAGAAGCAATACCCACCGCACTAGTGATCACCGTGTGGTTGTCGAATTTCTTAAGAAAAATATTTTCTCAAGATTCGGCATACCAAAAGTCATTATCAGTGACGGAGGCTCACATTTCACCCACTCACAATTCCGTCACCTCCTTTCTAAATACGGGGTTAATCATAAAATTTCCACACCATATCACCCCCAAACTAATGGCCAGGCTGAAGTTTCTAACCGGGAAATTAAAAATATTTTACAAAAGACGGTTAGGCCCAACCGTAAAGATTGGTCCACCAAATTGGACGACGCTTTATGGGCCTACCGTACCGCTTTTAAAACTCCACTTGGCATGTCTCCCTTCCGTCTGATTTTTGGGAAGGCATGCCATCTCTCGGTAGAATTAGAACATAGGGCTTTTTGGGCAATAAAACAACTCAATATGGATTTATCTGACGCCGATAACCATAGAAAATTACAATTAACTGAATTGGAAGAATTACGTAATTTTTCCTATGAAAATGCAAGGATTTATAAAGATCGAACAAAGAAATTTCACGATAAATATATTGTTCGGAAACACTTTGACATTAATCAACGTGTTTGGCTTTTCGATGCGAGATTACGTCTCTTTCCTGGCAAATTAAAATCTAAATGGACTGGCCCCTTTATTATCCATAAAACATATCCATACGGCACTATTGACCTTTTTGATCCAAAAACTAATTCAACATTTCAAGTCAATGGCCATCATTTAAAGCCCCATTTTGACCATACGCCTAGAATTCCATCTGAATCTTTTAATTTTACTGAGCCAGCCACCCTTGATCACTAGTGCACATCACGCCTGGCTGAATGGCGTAAAAGATAGCACTAGATGGGAGGTAACCCATCAATTTTTTTCTTGCTTTCCTTTTTTTTCTTCTTCCAGGTTTTGTTCATCCTAAACCCGACCGTTCTTCACTAAGGTGATCCCTTTTCCCTCCTAATGCATGAGGACATGGCATTTCTTAAGCATGGGGGGGTGTTTTCAAATTTTTACAATCGATTTAGGATGTTCAAAACCTAAAAAATATAATTTTCTTTATTTCCTGCTTGCATACCCAAAATATATATATATATATATATATATATATATATATATATATATATATATATATATATATATATATATATATATATATATATATGTTGAAAACTTTTTGAGGAAAAATTTTGAAATCGGGACTAAGGTCGAAAATTTCATTTTTGGTACAATGGGATTTAATCTTTAACAAACTAGGGATAAGGATATAGATCTGATCATTAGAATTCCAGGGTCTATTTTAGACTAGATCAGATATCCTTCTCTAAAATTCCACCTGAACTTATGATAATTCAGGTGACTTGATCCTATTTTGTAATACAGAAAGTATTTGACTTTGTTTCTGATTCAAAAACTTGCGTATCTTAAGAAACTTCTTATGTCTATTTTCACACACAAGCCAACACTTAAAAATAATTAAAAATTTTTTTTGAAAAACTCCCGTGTTTGGATTTAGTAAAAGTCTGAAGCAGATCATTGGTTTGAGTTCCCACCGCTGAGAAGAAGGAAAATACCTTCTTTGAGGATGCGATGTCAACATGTTACCGCCTTGGCGCTGCTCTATATCTATATTTCATATCTTTAGACGGAGCATTAAAGTGCATTTTAGCAGCTCAAGTGTCTTGGACGGTGCTCTACCTATAGCGTCGGAGCAAGAGCTTGAGTTTGCTTGGAGCGCCCCTTTTCACCGCATCATGTTTTGGGGTTGTGAGCTCTTGGGTGGTGTCATGGACAGTGCTATCTCGAAGTACTGGTGCCAGATCCCCCTCGAGGAATGGTAACGAGAATGATGATCCCGACACATCTGTTGTAAGACTAAGCTAAAAATAAGCATGGGGGAGAAAAAATAAAAATAAAATATATATATATAATAATAATAATAACACGTCCTTATAAATGTTGGCTTTTCACAAGCACAGACATAAGGTTTTAAAGGATTTTGCAAGTTGCGAATCAGATTCACGAGCCAGAAAAATCCTAAAAACAAACATTTCAAGTCATCTGAATTAACAAGGGGTTAATTTGTGAATTTTCTGGAAGATATATTGATCCCGTTCTGTCTAATGGTTGGATCCAAAAACAAATCCTGATGTTTATCTTCAACAAATCCCGTACCTTCAGTGTTTTAATCTACCAAGGTCCATTAATCTCTTTTTCTCCTCAAAAGTCAAAAAAATTAGATTTCCCAAAAATTTCGTTTTAAGTTTTGCTAAGAGACTAGCAAAAGATAAGCATGGGGGTGTGATAAACGCCAGTTTATCATCATTCTTATGCATTAAAACAACCCTAGCTTTTAGGATTTTACTCCGCAAACGGGTTTTTGGGATGCATTTAGGCATAAAATAGGTTAGGCATGCATTGCATTTTTTATTATCTTTTTAATATGTTTTTGTGAGTGTTAGGGATGTACAGATATATAGATCCCTAAAACCCTAGCACTCAAGAAGGCAAATGGTGAAGGAGAAGCCCAGACTAGCTAGAACTCAGCTTAATCCAGCTCACCTCAGCTTGATCTAGCTCACCACAGCTGGAACCTAGCTTACCTGAACTAGGGTTAGCTCATCTCAGCTCCATTCAGCTAATCTCAGCTGGATGGCAGCTCAAGAGAGTTCACCTTAGCTCACCCTAGCTCAAGTCAGCTCAGATCCAGCTCAACTTAGCTGAGTCTAGCTCATCTCAGCTCCCACTAGTCCACAAGGAGCTCTAGCTAGCTCAGCTAAGTTGACAGGAGTTCACCCCAGCTCAGATCCAGCTACATCCAACTCCACTCAGCTCCAGCCAGCTGAAGAAGAACTCATCCCAGCTCAAGAAGCTCAAGTCCAGCTCCCGGGGACTCAGCTTAGCTCAACTCAGTTGAGCTAAGCTACATTAGCTGCCTCAACCAGCTTGATTCTCCCCGGGAGCACCAGACCCAGCTCACCTTAGCTCATTATGGTAGAAGCTAGCTTACCCTAGCTCGGCTTAGTAGCTAGCAAAGCTAAGCCAGCTAGAATAGCTCCATGCCAGCCTCTTCAGCAGCAGCCAACTCCAAATTTCAGTTCCAGACTTCTCCTCCTCAGCTCCTTCCTCCAAACCCTAGCTCCATTACCTTCTCCTCTACTCCTCCATTAGCTAAGCTAGCTTAGCTTAGCTTAGCTTAGCTATGCTCCAATCCTTGGCTAGCAATTTCACTCTCATATTCCACCAAAAAGGCCATGTCCAAGAGAGAAGAAGAAGAAGAAGATTAAGGGGATATTCTGTCCCCTTGGTGCCCTCCCCTCTTCCCTTCTCTCTTGGGTCACGCCAGCCAAAGGAGAAGCCAGGCAAGGAAGATCTTGGAGGAGATCTTGAAGGTGGTCACGCCACCTTGGAGGAGTTTTTGAGGGTGGTGCACGCCCACCCCTTTGGAGAGAGCATTAAAGGTGGTAGCTTCCACCTTGGAGGAGCTCTCAAGGAAGGAGGAGAAGGAAGCCCTCTTTTCAAGCCAAGGAGCAGCTAGGCTTGGAGTAAGAAGACAACCTTATTCACCATTGTTACAAGAGGATTTGTGTTTCTTTTCTTGCTTTTAGATTGTTTAATTCTAGTAGAAGCATTCCTCTACTTGTCCTTGAAAAGAACACTCATTCTACTCAATCAAAATTGCCTTCTTTTAGCTTTTTATTGCAGTTGTTTGTTTTGGTTCTAGCACTTGTTTCACCTCTTCTTCCTAATTACCCTAGGCCTCCACTTGCCTAGAGTGAGCTTAGGAAGAAGATATTTCTATCTTTTAGATTTTAGTTAATCATTTGTAGGTGTTAGTTCTTTTAGCCATAATCTGTAGTTTGCTCTCATCTTTTCAAAATACAAAAAAAATTACATATTGAAAAATATGAAAAAGAAAGTTGAGATCTATCTGTAAGCAAGAGGATTAATTTTGCATTTTTTTTGCCTCCTTGGACGACCCTAGATACTCCCCTATCCAGGATATAAATTTAAAAGCGAAAGCGGATTCGTGTGTTACAACGACGTTAAAAACCCACTTTTACAAATTACGCGTATTTCGCAACCAGGCCTACTATCGGCATTCTAACCTAAACTACAAAAGGAAACATGCATCAATGTTTTGTGTATGAAAAGATTTCATGGTCTAGAATCAAAGTTAATACCTTGAAATTTTGCTAAGGGACTAGCAAAAGCTAAGCATGGGGGTATGATGGGAACACCATCATGAGCCCTAACTAGCTCATTTTGACCTAATGAAATCAATAAATGCTCCTACATAACCAACTAAAGGTCATAATTCATTACATAACCTTTCTGAGAGAAACATAAGAAACTAGGGTTAAAACTACAATTTTACCAACTTATCATGAATGCAGTACAACCACGGGTTTTCTCAAGGGTTGAACAAAGGTCAAATGGTCTTAATAAGATAACAAGTGAGTTGGATTAGACAGAAAAGGGTTTGTGTGTTCTGAGAATTAAATGACTTTTAATACCCTAAAAATAGACCCACTTAATTAACCAAGGTTCTGGTCAGGATAAAATTTACTTAAACCCTCTAAAAATCATACAAAAATATTTGCTAAGGTTTAGTACCTTCAATTTGTCCATCAGAATCCATCTTGACCTAAAATGGAGTCTCAGACAGATATTTGACCTAATTTAGGTTTTTGCATAAATTACCCAATCGAACGTGGTTAAAACCAAAATCCAACTTCACTATTGGATTCCTTAGGTCCAAATTATCTTTGTACCAAAATTTGGACCCAAGATGAGATTGCCTTGACGGAGTTTGCAAAAAGGTCATATCTGATTACATTTCTACCCTTAACTTTCAAAAACCCTTGCATTTAGCCCCCTAGCTTCTTCATCATCTTCACAAGTCCCTCCATCATTATCATAGAGGAAACCTACTCCGGCAACCTTTGACAGGGAATTTCTCATTGATTGCTTGGAGAATCTCTAACAAAATTGGAAGGAAGATCCTCTGAGAAATTCTCTCTAGTATGAACCCATTGATGAGCTCGATTCCCTCCTAATCTCTCATGCGAACGCATGAGAGATTTGGGTATGTTAACAGCTCCCAAGTCCGGCGACCTTCCAAGCTTGGGATGCTTGCTTCCCAAGCCCTAACCGCCTCTCAAATCCCTATTTAAAGAAGCCCAGATCACCCTGAACTCCTTATGCTCAAATTCAACCGTGAATCCTCTCAAATTCCTCTCTCCTTCTCACAGCCGAAAGCTCCTCGACGTCCGACGATTTTCCCTGCTCCCTCTCGTCGTCCAACCGTCAAACCTGCCGTGGATTCCTCCTCCCTGCCTTCGTTTGCGTCTCACCATACCAATAGGCGCCACTTCCTCCTTCATCCTCACCATTCCCACCTCATCGGAGCTGCCTTCGTCTCTGGTGTCGGCCACACCAGACCCGACGCCCTCGTTGCCCCCCTTCATCTAGCAACTTCCTAGCTAAGTCTCCTATCCCCTCAACTTTCTTCTCCACTCTTCACTTTCCAAAATCTGCCACTAACGCCCCTTCACACCTCCATCCCTTCCATCTCCGGCCGCCACCTCCAGCGAGGCCACCCTACCTCCACAGGCCACAGAAACCTCGCTGACAAGCCCACGACCATCACCACACCTCGCTGAGCATTTCCCCTCTATTCACTCACTTCGCCATCCACCAAAGTCACCCCCCGAACAAACCCACTCACACGTACACAGTGTGACCTAGATATGCACTCACCGACACCCACACTCCACACCAACACCCCCATCGGATCCACCGTGCTTCAGCGATACTCCTTGAGCACTTTGACATGGCTGAGAGACCGTTCTATTGATTTCAGGTTCTAGACCATATCCGCCATTGGTGAGCAAGCTCGAAGCTTGCTTGAGGCTACCCCAGGTGCTGCCATGCCCAGGTTAAAGTCCCAGGATGTGCGGAAGTCTCTTGCACACGCACCCAGGAGCCGAATTGCAGTCGAGAGCTTCAGCAGTTGAGGCAATTGTGAAGAATTCTCCTTTCTGCGTTGCGTGGAATGAAGGTGGGACATTTAGTCCCAGCTCAGATACGAAGAGGCGCCCGCACCTGCATAAATTGTAAAAGTGCCATAAGCAGTTCGCCTCAATTACCACGGAGTGAGGTCCCTCTCACCTTCACCTAGTCTCGTCCGTGACACCTCACTTGTGGACCTGACCTAACCAGACCTGACCTGCACTCCTCGCTCACCACCGCACGTCGGTGAGCTTGTACCCGAGTATGAGCCCAACCCGATAACCCGGATACCTGTGGCTTTGGGAGAGTGGATCCTAAGAGAGAAAAAGAGAGGAGAGTTGCACGAGTAGGGAGAGGGTTTGCTACCGGAATCTTTGATCGACACTTAGCCGAATTTTGAAGAGGGAAGCCAAAGAAGAAGAGGAGGAGGTCTGAAGCTGAAGAAGAAAAGCAGCCAAAGGAGAAGGAAGAAGAAGAAGAAGGCTTGGAGACATCATAGCTGAGAAAGAGAAGAAGAAGAGAGTCACAGGGTTGAAGGCAGAAGGAAGACAAAGAAGAAGTAGAGGATGCCAGACCTGAAGCTGAAGAAGAGAAGGACACAGTAAAGACAAAGAAAGAAGAAGAAAGAAGCAAGGAAAGAGAAGAAAAGAAGAAGGAGAAGCAGATAACTTTAAGTCGTCTGATTTCCTCATCAGACGTCAAATCATTAGCCCTCATTTCATAACATTTACATTGAGTTCTTTGGTGATATTGTAGGAGTATTTGGTGATCTAAATCACCATTTTACTCCCATATTTTTGCACATTGCTACTAATACTATTGCAATCTCTTTTAATTATGAATTATGATCTTGATTTCTAAATCCCATATAGCTCCCTGTGTTCGACCTCGGATTCTTTTTGAGTAATAAAAATTGTACTTGTTTTCAAAGCGATTTCGACTATACTGCAACACGATTATTTTAAACATGATCTCGCCTTGCGAAACATAGACCCAGCTTATCTGCCTCTTCAGGAGTCGAGCTTCTTGGCTGGTTGTTGGGTGGAAGAATTGGAGCCTTGTCTGTGATAAGACCTTTAGCTTTTTATTGGTTGAACTTAGACATAAGTTGGTCCATAGGCCAACCACACAACTCTCTTACGGTAGTGTGCCTGCCCTCCAAAAGAGCCTACACCATCGCCAGTGTACACTAGCCAACCTCCTTCGAGATGAGGTCCTAGCTTTCCTCCATAGACAGGTCAGAGGCAACAAACTCCATCACCTTGTTGGTGTCCATCTCTAGTTGAGCAGCTTTCTCCAGCTCCAGCACCCTTTTGGCCCTATCCTTCGTGATTTGGTAAGCCTTGGCGAGGTCACCTCTTAAGCTTTCCATGACCGCCTCTGCCTTTGCATGAGTTGCCTGGCAATCTCATCTATAGTTGTGCCCAGGCGAAGGTGGTTTTCGTTCAGAGCCGTCTCGTACCCTTCCACAATAGAGGAATGGGCAACCTTCAACACCTGCACCTCTTCCTTCAACCAGAGTACATTGTTATAGGAAGTATGTAGCCAAATGGTCAAGTTTCGCAACTTCACAAGATCTCTCTTGTGAATGTTGATAAGACGCTCCTCAAGCTTCTTGGCCAGGGACCTAGCTCTCATCTGCCCCATATGGGTCTCCTTCAGCTCTTGTTGCAAGTGGGACACCTGGCAGATCACTTGTTGTTGCAACTGGAGCTTCTTGGTAGCCTTCTCTGCCTTTTCTCAGGCGACAATAGCTTCTTCGAGCAAGTGGGTGTAGTTTCGTTGCTCCACCCTGGCGGTCACCACCCATTTTGTGGCCATGTCAGTGGCCTCGGAAGAGACACTGGGGTCGGCAATATCAAACAACAAGTCATCGACAAGAATTAAGAAAGACCCAAGGGTCTCAACCTATCAAGAAGGAATGATTGGAATTTGAAAATCTAGTATCCTGCAGAAGCGAGGATCAAAAGCACAGTGAGGAAAAGAACTTCCATACGATGGCAGTAGAAGAAAACGTGTTTGAAGTTCATCCCTCCTTAACGAGGGGTAGCCCAAAGAAGAGCATCTTGCAGATGTCGGAGTACTTGCCTTTCCAGTTGAGAGGCATAGCTAAAGGAGCCTACCTAGGCCGGGGTTCCCTGGCCAGGCACAGGGCCCTCATGGGTCCCCACCAGCACGGACCCCCTCACAGACTCGACCGCCTGACTTATGATCCCAAAACCCCCCCGACCATTGGGGTCCACCATCACTCCCATCCCTCCCAATGCTATCGCCTCCTATGCTACATTTGTAAAGGCACTCAAAGAACCAGTTGGTGTGGTGCACAGAGTAGAGCTTTTTGTCTCAGCCACCTCACTAAGAGTTTGATGCGGGGAGTCACCTATAACAATAGGCTCAGGCGGCGCAGACGGGTGACACAAATCTGCGGGGGCATCTACTGGTTTAACCCCACCAAAGATTAAGGAGACGAACATCGTCGACTCTCATATTAGAGAAATCATAGCACTCTACCACTTCACGCGCTTTAGGGGGACCTCCTCTTCGCCTCCTTCCATTTCCTTCCTTTTTCCCTCCTTGGGGCAGGAAGATCCGCTCCCCTCGCCCCTCTCTGAGGGCCTGTCCCCCGGCTTTCCCCGACTGGACCCATCATAAGAAGAGCTGCTAGATTGCCATCTCAGAGTGTCTGGATAGACAAACTGTCAAAAAGTCAGGAAAAGGAAAAATAAAAGTTATTCAGATGATACAGGGGATAAGCTATCTAAAGCTAATACCCCCAACTTACAAGGCATGGGAGAGGAATCTGCAACCCAGGTCAATGATGCCCAAACATCTCTTTGCCTTAGCTCTGATCGAGCAATTGGTCCAAAGTTCATTATCTTGTCTGCATCCACCTGAGTAGACGATCAATTTCCTTGGAGCTAGACAATAGTTCTCTTTCAAGCGGGCCTTGCCACTTATAGGGAACTACTAAAGTCTCGACATTGTGGAGGAAGAAAAAGTAGCGGTCTTACCCATTCAGGCTATCAGGAAGGTCAACTATTCTGTATTTTGTGTGTTAGCTATACAAGGTGTATGTACCAGAGGGGGGGCCTATCCCTTTTCACCTTAAGGGGCATGAGGCCAATAATTAGGCAGAATACACCCAACCGAGGAATGATTCCCAAGTGGAAACAGATGACAGTAAAGGCGTTGAGAATGGGCCAACAGTTCAGGCTCAATTAAGAGTGGGCAAGATTACAATGACAAAGAAACGAAACCAAAAAAGGGTTCAAGGGCACCCATTGGCCATTCTCTATGGAAAATCTACAAATGAAAAACATATCCACCCCCCATTAGAACACAGGCCAGCCAGGTACCCGCAAGGGTGGAATTTGACTCAAGCTAGTCTATGCATCGCTAGGAAGTCCTTAATGGTGGACCAACTACAAAAGTTGGAAGAAAAACTATACAACTCCTTCGTCTCAAGCGCAATGCCTGAGGAAGATCTAGAATTACCCTTGCCTGCAAGTTTGAAAATCATCAAGCTTCCACTACTCCTCCTGATGTGGTGTCCTTGGATGAATAGAACCTCCCACGATTCGCCAGAGAAGAAGGAGTGGAAGCAAGTTCGCAAGGTGGGTTCGTGACACTAAAAGTGAGTAGGTGGGGCATTAACTTTGCCCTAACCCCTATTTATAATCCCTAGGGGGAGTTCTCCCTCTACGGGGCATGGATTTCGAAAATGAAATCTCGTTATACGAGGCACTGATTTCAAAAGATCCTGCCAGATCTGAAATGACCATAATCATCATTATGGGCATTAAATGCCCCTGCTCATGTATTATTTTGCCACAGTCACAGTGATTGCATCGTTGTCCGTTGTGATATTTGATGTAAATACGTTTCATGATTACGGCAATTAATGTCAGGCCTGTCACACAAAAGGACAAAACCAACCCCACGGTGATTGGCCACCACTCACGGAAGGTGACGCTTACGTCACATTTACACCTAGGATGTTGGCTTCTTAAGGCCGACAAGAACTCAGGCAATAACATACCTCCGTTCCCTTAAATAAAGGTTGGCCTCTTAAGGCTGACAGGAACTCAGGTGACAACATGCCTACGTTCCCTTCAAATTTTAGTGTTCTCATACTACATCAGTAATGGCACCTTGCCCTCCTGAAATTAAAACATACGCCTCATGACAAATGATTACCCTGCTTAGAAGGCAGCTGGTACATCATTTGGGGACATCATCCATATGCAAAGTTTTAATACCTATACTATTCTCTCAGCAGTATATGCTAATTAGAGAATGGGGGTATATGATGTGGGGCAAAAAGTACCATCAAAATTAAAACTTCACACAAAGCCCAATGAATCTATTTCTCTGATGGCTCGGTGAATCTGACTACTCGACTATCCAAAATTCTAGGCAGATCTGGGCAAACCTGACCCGTTAGAGGATCTGGTTGATCGGAGTTGAAGATGTGGCAATAACATGACATCCACGTCAGTGCTAATGGTTTGCACTATAAATGCTATTTATAGTCAAGTAACGAACGAATCGGGGAATCGACGAAGTCTGTTATGAAACGGAAAGTAGTTGCGATATTTTTTGTATTATAAATAGAGAACAAAAGCTTTTAGGTGGGGGCTTCATGCATTTTCTAAGAAAGAAAATAAGGAGTGATTTACTACCATCATAGTAGAATCTTGGGAGCATCTTCCTTCCTCCAAACGTACACTCCTTTGTGTGGAACATGATCACCAATTTCTTATACCTCTATCTTTGTAGTTGCTTGTGTATTCATTGATTGAAGTCCTCAATCGATCAGGGCCTCGATCGGTATGAATTTGCAGCAATTTCACAATGTACGAGCCAAGGTGGAGGTTTGTTATTTATATCTTGAGCACCCATAAGCCGATTATGATTTGCCACACAATCTTAATTGACGACCTAATTAAATGGATTTTGTGTCAGGATTTCTTAGAGTGTTGTGTCCTCTTCTACTTCCGAGTGAGTGCTATCCTTTAGGGTTTGGCATAGATTACATTCTATATTTTTCTTCTTCGTTCTACAGTGGAATCCCTTTCTCAGGATTTAGCATAAATCGTTGTGAGTTGTGGTTGGTTGGTTGT
This sequence comes from Thalassia testudinum, assembly GCA_037157565.1. Taxonomy (NCBI): domain Eukaryota; kingdom Viridiplantae; phylum Streptophyta; class Magnoliopsida; order Alismatales; family Hydrocharitaceae; genus Thalassia; species Thalassia testudinum. The sequence goes on along the minus strand of JAZHRO010000063.1, from coordinate 149,627,047 downwards.
CCACACGATTTCTCAACATGTAAAATAGATAAGCAAATTATATCTCCACCTCCCCGACCCACAAAGTCAAAGATCCTATCTTTGTCCTTGTATGTCAAAGGGCCACGACGGCTGCCTAATGCTACAATATTATCGATGCTATATATAGACTTTTTTTCTATTAACTATAGCATTGTTTATGTTTACTGTGACGTGAATGCTATGTCATTTTTGGTGTTTGTTAGGTACCACATTGATTATCATTATTTCATTATGACCTTTTAATTATTTTTTATGACCTCCATGCTGAGCATGTATGTTATGTATGGTGTTCCATTCGTTGTTATAAGATTGCTCCCGTCACTCACCGACGTTATGTTTTGGCTAGCGAGAGAAGACGAGGTACACGAATATACTATAATTTATTTCGCTATAATATTATGCACTCAATAACCAAACATCTTGGCCTCAGTTATCAATCTTATCCCAATTGCATCTTACCCTGATATACCCGTAGCCTTAGGCCCAAATTATTGATGATAAGTTGATAGAATATAAGTAGAGGAATATGAAAAGTGAGATGGGATAAGTAAATTTTGATGTTTAAGAATTTATTTGATAGGTGGGTTAATTAAGTGAGTTAATCTATATTTATTAATTATTTAATCTATTTGTTACTTTCATGTGATTAAGATGAGTTAATTCGACATAATATTATTTTATTTTTTTTATGGAATAATTTTGTTTCATTTAAATATCTAAACATCAAAATTTATTTATCCCACCACTTCTTTCCTATTCGTTTAATTATTCCACTAATTTGTTCCTCTTACTAAATAGTTCTTAAATATTTTGGTGGATTAAAATTATTTCATAAAAGATGTGAAATAACTTTAGATTAAGTTAACTTCCCTTAATTTTCTTTAACCTGATGTTAGCGATCGGAGGAACAACGAATTTGTAAATAAGAATGCTTATATGTCTTTATTAATTACCTTCCAAATAATTTTTTTTTTCAATACCTAGCATGCACAATGGAAAGCTATATTTGGTATTAATTCGAATAGATATTTTTGTGGTGTTTCTGGGGGCGTCGGCAGCATAAATAAAGGTGTGGGCGAGACATAAATGAAATGAATGATGGAGATCTTCGGCGGGACCCCCTTCAGATTGCGGTCCATTTTATTTCTATTTACTCTTCCACACTCGTGGCAGCTCACAAGTTGCCATTAATTTACCATATACTCTTCCCTTCACAAGTTCCCCCACTTCCATTTATATAATTTTTATTTATTTATTTATTTTTTTAATATAATCTTGGTATTACATTACGTAATATTAAGAGAGGGCTTCTCCCAGTAAAAACGGAAAAAGAATTGAGAGGGATATTCATGGCTTTCTCGACCATCTTCATCGTTCACAATGATGTCATATTGTATAATGTTTGACTGAATATATAATTTATGGTATCGAATTCAATTAATATGCTTGCGTTGAAGGTCCAAATCCTACCCTTCCAAGAGAGATTTGCTTTGTACATTTGGCTGCAAGGGTAATAGCATTTGCTTGCATGCATATTGATATTTTTTCTTTAATTTAAAGTTGAAAAATGCATCATTACATGGATCCCAAAGGTCGTAATGAGAAGTGTTCCCACACATTTTCTAGTCAGCATATCCTTTGTCAATAATATAAAAGAAATCACAATGCTAGAATATATGTATTTAAGAGATCATATCTTCAAAAATCAAAATTTTTTGAACTTATTAATACAATACTTACAAATATTTATATTATGAAAATATGCAAGGATGCTATCTTAATATATAGTAAAGCCCATTGAGTACCAATTTTTCACTACATTGTTGCTAAATTTGCAAAATGTTGAAGGGTTTGTTGGCATCGATATTTGCCATTTCGCCATGCAGCTTCAACATTTCCTTGTACCATTCGTCTCCCCTTAGTGACAAGTGCCTGATGCGATGTCATCCTTTTCGCTTTCATTCTCCTACCACAAGTTGTCTACTCCTTCATTGCTTCCCTCACCCTCCACAACCCACACAACACCCATCACCTTACCCCCCTCCCCCCCCCTCTCATCCCCTCCCTTACTTGTAAGGAATCGCTAGCTCCTCCTTCACTCCATACAACTATCTCATCTCTCTCTCTCTTGTGACAACTCTTGAGATTGTTGTGGGATCCGAACAGCAAAGGTGATCAAGAAGGGGTGCTCAATCAAGGCTATTGGCGTTGCGAAGGTTGAGAGCATTAGAGCACAGTTGAGGAGGTGGTGGGAGTTGATTTTGGTGCTCAACTTCCTATGTATGAGATTGATATTTGATTCCCTTTCCTTCAAATTGGTTGGTTTCAATCCTCAAAGATCCTACTTTAAGTAATTGGTTTGTGGTTTTGCATTGGTGTAGTGCAGGTGTTTAGGGCTATGATTAGGGGAAAGCCAGAGGTGGTGTTGAAGAAGAGGTGGAGAAGATGCTTATATCTCCAACCATGTCGCCGTGCATGCTGTGCTATTGGAGGTTCGATTACTTTTTGTGATGGCCTCTTTGTGTGGTCTTTGTGATAGCAGCAGCTGTGTGGTGAGACAAAAAGAAAGCTTTTTGGGGGGATCAAAATCTATGGATAATTGTATGATTGTTTAAGTATCACAATCTTTTACTCATTCCATTTTATGTGTTTTTACCTTTTGTTTTAATGAAGTTGTTTGTATCAATTTGTAAAACCAAAACCTTTGTTGCTCCACGAGATGCCACTATTAACAAAAATACAAATGCTCTAGATGTGTGAGTGACCCTTCTATGCAAGCAAATGGGGAGTTTTTTTCGCTTATATTTTTGAATTTTTGGTTGGGGCTTCATCACTAAGAGTTTGCTTATTTAAGTATCTCAATGTATTACTCATGCCATTTCCTATGTTTGTGCCATTGTTTCTTTATTTTAGAATACAATTGTTCAAACCAATTTGAAAACCAAAACCTTTGCCATTGTATGAGATACCACCTGTTAACAAAAATGTGGATGCTCCTGAGCAGTGGCCAACCCTTATTTCAAGCAAATAATGAGCATTTGCTGGTTGTAGGTATACATTCCTTTTTATTTTTCCCCTTCCCTCTTTATTTTTCCTTCCTTTTTGTTGTTTAACTTATAAAAAAATGTTCAGCCTAAAGGGGTGAGCAAGGGCATGGTTTGCATTGAACAACGAAATTCACATTACATTATATAGATATGATTTAGTTAGCAAAGAGTTTGTAAAGTTATTTGTTATTTGCTAAGGACCTTTGTGGAAGCTGTACAAGAAGAGGTACCAATGATGTAGAGGAAGTTGCAATCAAGCCATTGGAACAACAACTACATAACCCTAAAATGGTACAAACCCTGGACCATGACCAACAAGTCCATCAATATTGCAGATTTGCCACATTTAAGTGCAACCAGAGAGAGCAACACCACAAAAAGGTGCTTACCGTTGGATGGCTCCATAAATAATTATTTCTCTTTGATTTGTTGAATAAATGCAATGGCAATCCTTTGGTTTAAGTTCTTTTAGAAAATTGGACAAATTTTCTTTGTAATTTAATACTTGACATATTATCTTTGAAAGCTTTCCTATTGTTATCCAATGTAAACAGGAGATCTTCATATATTTAGGTTATTGTACAGATTCAGAAGGCTCTTAGAGGCATAAAAGAATTAAAGTTATATATGAACCAAATGTTGAGAGAAAGTATTTAAATTTTACAATTGAAATCATAGTCCATTAGGGAATTGATGTTTACATAAATTTCTAAACTCTTTGCTTAAAGCTTTTTTAGGTCATCCTATGCAGTCATCTGGTAAGGACGTTGTTTGAACCAACAGATTGCTTTCTATTGAAAGAAGCATATGATGCTGTAGATAAAAAAGTAGCGGTTACTCTTGGAAGTAGATGTTTTGTATTATTTTTTTATTTCATTTACAGCACTCATCATTTTCATAAAGAAACTATTTTCATGGCGCTTACCAAAAGTTTTAATTGTGATAGTCTTGATGGTATAGAAGGGGTTGAGGAAGGCAGTGACTTTTGATTGGATTTTATGATGGTAATTCCTCTATCTGAAACATGAAAAAATTATTACTATGCAAGTTCAGCAATGGGGTTTGGTAATTTGATTTAGGAAGTGATGGTGTTATACCATCATCATCTCAGTGGTTGGTTTGAGGTTAAACAAGCTTGACCCCCTAATGGGCTACGATGCTACATGGCACCGCTCCATGGATATCACAAAAAGAAGTGGATCTTGCAGAGAAATGCATGCTGTAGTGTAGCCTCGCCAGCTGAGCTCATGGGCAATTCAATCATGAACAACTTTCGGGAAAAGACTGGGAGCCTTTCTGTTTTGATCTCCAAAAGGGGTTGGATAGATAGGATGGGGAACACTGGTGATGTTTTTCACCTTGATTCGATCATGCTTTGCTTGTGCCTTACTGATATTTGGGAGGATGGATGCTTCAGTGCACTTTTTACCAATGAGGTTTGAACTTTTTATGGCTATTGCATCTCTTTTACCGACTGTAATTCTTTTGCATCTTTTTATGGGATTTCAAGGGGGAACATGTAGGTTTAATAATGCTCACTCAACAGGTGTAAGCTTTTCTACATAGACGAACCTATGGCATGAGGTAGTGCGTATGCGTTTGGATTGTTTGAGTAGATTCCATATTAACACAATGTTTAGGCTCATATTATAATTTGTTTTGTATAAAATTTAGTCATATTTGTAATGTTTCATCGATTTTTATTTCCTCGGTTGCAGTTTCTTTTCATACACGTAGAGGTTAGGCTATTATACTTTTATTATTGTTTCATTGTAGCAATTGTCATTGATTGCAATTTTTAGATATAAGCATAGCTTTAGAAGGATATGATGCGGCCCTCCTATGCAAATCACCGGGCTAAACACTAATTCTATCTTATTGACTTTGGAATAAGATCAACGTCATAAGTTGCTATTTATTTCATGGACGACAATTATGTGAATCGTATGTGTCGAAAGGTACATGTGCATTACCACAAATATTATAAAAACGGATTTAAGGCCAGGAATCTGCTTCGACCTCAGCTATTCTGACTGCCTATATATGGAGAGGCTTGCTTCGTTTTCGACCTTTTTTTTTGTTTTTTAAAGAGAAGATACTTTATTGAAATGAATGGTAGGAGGATCAAAGTAAAACCTCAAAAAGATGATCAGGACTTGCGGCTTATTACCGACTATCCAAAAAGTCAAAAGTGACTAATTAACTAAAAGAGTTGTATGTGTACAGTTCGTCTCGATAACATCAAAAGAACATAACAGGGTTATTTGTATATGGTAAAGCAATTGCTTTGAGTTTCAGAAGACCCTTGACTTGAAAGAGCATAAGATCCGGATTGTCTATTTCCATCCACCGAAGCAAACATGCAGGATTTGTAATAATCAAGTTGATTTGCACATGGAGCTAGCAAAGCATGCACCTCCATTGATTGATTGATTGATAGACCTGTGAATGAAAAAGGCAGAGGCTGTGGGTTTTGCATGTGCATGCTTACTTAGGAATTAAGCTGGACGTACGTATTAACATATCGACATTAGTTTAATAAGAAATGCCCTAGCCATTTAATGTCAAAAGGTTAATTATGAAATGGAGGAAGAAATGCTATTAAGATGCGCGAATATCTATATTACTCAATCAGAAGATGAGGAATTGGATATCAAATAATTCAGATCTTAAATAAATGATTTTTCTATTAAGAAGTGTAAAAAGAGATATGACTCCATGTTATATAATAATTTGTAGAGATTCAACATAATATATTTACGAATGGAAATCATAGAGATTTATCAAAGCAAAGCAAAAATCAAATAATTTAGTCAACGTTCTACCTTAATACAATAAGTTATATTCTCAAATAAGCTCAACCCATCGATACCATATATATATATATATATATATATATATATGAAAAGTATTCATTAAACATTGTGCTTATATTATAAATCCTAAAAATACCTCATCCGTGTATTCCTTAGATAATGTTTTCTATTGATGAAAATCATTACACATATCGAAATATGATTTAGAAAATCACCCTTTGTGTATGGAATACACTCGATCAATGATTATACTATTTATGAAAAGCATCAATAAACATAAATGTCGACTTCCATTACACCTTTATTTATAAACTATATTTGAAATATAATTAATCAAATATTACATTATTATTGAAAAGTAATTATATCACATTAATGCTTAATTGTATTACAACTCTATTCTTAATCATAACAAATGTGTATTATAAGATTTCATATGTACTGAAATTTAATTTTCTACTTGTAATATAAATTTTTATATTACCATTACAATAAATAATTGTAATACAAGTTCATTATGTTTATATAAGTCTGTTTTCACTTGTAATACAAGTTTTCACTTTTTTATGATAATACTTTGTAATACAAGTTCATCATGTCTTATGGTTAGTTTTTCGCTTGTATTTCCTTCTTATAATACATGATTACAACTGTCTGTATGTGAGTAGTCTTGCTGGTAGGGCCTCTTCTGTCTGTTGTCAGTGTCACGTGCGGTCGGGTTGGTCTCCTTATATGTCATGGCTGCCTCCACCACTCTAGAGAACGTAGCCAACTTTAGGGGTTTGACATACTCCCGAATAGTAGGCTGGAGCCCCTCGGTGAACCTCCACAGGCGCTCCTCCTCAGTAGCTACAGTTGTCGTGGCGAAATTAGACAGTTCCAGAAAACGCGTGCGATACTCACTCACAGTCATCGTCCCCTGGCGAAGAGTGTGGAACTGCCGCCTCCTCTGATTCTGCCATGTCTGGGGAAAGTACTGCTCGCAGAAAAGGGTGACAAACTGGTCCCAAGTTGGCTCGGCCCTCTCCTGACATCTGATCGCCCTCCACCACCGGTGTGCCGTGCTCTCCAGCTGGTACATGGCAAAGGCCACGCGGCACTCCACAGGGGGGCAAAGGGTGTCAAACACCTTCTCGATCTACTCAAGCCAGTCCTCCACCTCGGTCGGGTCCTCATCCCCCTTGAAGGAGGGGGGCTTCAACTTTTGAAACTGTCTGAAAAGCTCGTAATGGCGCTAAAGTGGGGAAACTGGTACGCCTCCAGGCAAGGAGGGCTCGTGCTTGGAAGTGTCAGAGGATGGTAGGGGCGGTGGAGGGCCACCCCCTCCCACACTTCAAGTGCTTTGTCTGCCTCGCGGTCCCACAGAGGACTCCTCCTCCGCAGCCCCAGGGAGAGGCAATCGTGGAGAAAGGAGGCACGTAGCACCCACAGGAAAGTCGTCACGCTTTGCGGGGCCATCAGTGGCCTTTGAGGGCCGTCGACAGGGGCCAGTTGCCAGCACTAGACCCCCACCCAGCCGTCAGCAGGAACCTACCGAGGGCGGGAGTCGAGTTCCCCTTTGTTACCAGTGTGGCCAGGCGAGCCACCTCAGGAGGGACTGCCCATCTAGGGTTGGAGGTCAGCAGAAGCTCCCCACGTTGAGCACTGGAGGATGAGCAGGAGGCCACGGTTCCTAGGCACGCGGGGGAAGAAAGTAGTCGCAGGGAGGGTACCTGATGTAAACACATTTACACTATTTAAAATGTCTATTTATGCATGTTCTTAAGCATAGGATTGCATTTCATGATATAAATATTGCATAACATGCATCATCTTACATTTAGAGTAGTTTGAATAAAATGGACGTTAATTGTCTCCTTTTATGTGCTTCGACAGGGCAAACATTTTATCGGGGCCTCGGATCAAAGATCCAACTGTATGGATGTGATCAGGGTGACGATTGGAGTTCAACGACTCCAAGATTGCCCCAATCAGACATCCGTAGCATCAGATAGTGACCGGGGAACCCTAGAAGATCAAGGGCCAAGATGGTGAAAATCCACACTTCAGATGACAAATCCGACTGCACGGATGAATTCGGATCGATGATCGTAGCCTAACGACGCAAAAATCAAGTCAATTCGACATCCGTGGCACCATCTACAACTTCCAGAAGATGGACGGCCAAGATGGCGCCACGTGGCGCCATCTCGGCCGCCCAAACGGCCGCACGCATTCTACGAAGGCCCCACACCCGCTCGCTCTCTGCCGTTGGATCTTGATCCAACGGCTGTGGTCGGCCGCGCTTAAAAGCGTCCGCTCGACCATCCGCACCCCGTAGCGCAGCGGTCGAGTGCGCTTACGCGACCAGCGGGCGCGGGTTCGAGCCGCAGCAGAGGGCTGGAGGCGCAGGTGATTGGGCGCGGGTGGAGCGTCAGATGGAGATCTGACGGCCCCGCGCGCCCAATAGCGTCCACGCGCGATTGAACGCGCGGCGCGGACGCGCGATTGCACGTGGGCGGGCGCGCGACGCAGCGGGCGGAGACGCATCTTAAGCCGTCCGATCTTGCGATCGGACGGCTGAGGATCATTGTGTGTGAGATAGCGTTGAGCGCGCAGGCAGCTGAAGTGGCGTGCGTGGGCACGGAAGCTACGCCCACGTCGGGGCTTTAGTGACGGATTTATCCGACACTAAAGACCCCTCATTTATTATTTTGAAGTTGTAATGTCCATTTTGCCCCCACTCTTTGCAACTATAAAAGGAGACACCCTCCATACGAAATTCTCATCCCTTCCTTCTCTGCTCTACCCCTCCAAAGCTCAAGAGAAGCTTGTCCCACACCCGGGATGCTTCTCGCGAGATAAAGTCCAATTTTCGTTCCCCTTCGGAAGTGGATCCCGCGACGACGACGGTGTGCTGCTCCGTTCCCGTTCTTCTGCTTCGTCCTCCTTCGTCCTTCTTCGTTCTCCTTCGTCCAGGCGTCGTCCCGTCTGGCTCATCCTCCAAGCAATCGTCGAGGAGGATAACTTCTCTCTCCCATTCTTATTTACAGCTTTTCTAGTGTAGAATTTTCCTGCTTTATAGTGTAATTGATTTTCCACTTTCTAGTGTAACTTTTATTTAGTTTGATTATATAAACATTGAAATATTGAATGCATGTTCTCTCTCTCTCTCTTTCTCTCTCTCTCTCTCTCGCTTTCCTTTAGTCTGATAGCTCCATTGTAATTATATCGCCTTGCTTATCAAAAATCCTAAAAAAATATAATTGCGAATATAGATCAACGTAGCCTCCCTGTGTTCGACCCGGAATTCATTTGGGTATAAATTTTATTTGTTGAACACAAATTCTTCGCTTTCGAACTACAACGATAGGTTTTCCAAAATCGGACACGTTAGCGTAGCGTTCGTAACGTTCAACATTTTGGCGCTGTTGCCGGGGAGGCAACGATTTCCGATCTTTTCTTCGCATTTCTTGCACTTTATTTGTTTTCTAACTAGCTTTCTCTTGTGCCTATTGTTTTGCAGAGACCTCCATCAAGGAATCAATAAGCGGTAGACTGGAGTAAAGTGTAGTTGAAGACAACTGTAAGTGCTCCCCCATTCTTACCCCCTCCATAGATTTCATTCGCCACATTAAATCCAAATCCCAATTAACCTAGGTGTTTGCATAAATCCTAGGAATAGTTTGGTTGTTTGGATTTTCACTCACATTCATTCCACCCTCATTCATAAAAAAATAACAAAAAGATAATCTTGTGGGGTAATTTCCAACAAACACACAACACACACCCACATTCAAGGCACTTGATCAACTTGATTTGTTTTCTACTCAACTGGGTTCTGATCTGTGGAACCGGTACACACAAAGCAACACATAACAGAGTAGAAATCATTCTAGGTTAACCATTTTTGAGTGCCTAACTTAGTGGTGCATTTGTGGCTAATTGTTTGAGTTGTTTGGGCCGTACCACTTTATTTAAAACCAACTCATCAAGTAGCTCCTCCTTAGGGTTTTCAATCTAGGTATATTCCAGGCACTCCACTTTCTTTCTGATTTTAAAGGAAAACAATCTTCACCCATGCTTTACAACATGGTTTGCCTAGAAACTTGATTGAAATTCACCTAATTTGAAACCTTAAAAGCTACTTAAGCAAGATTTGAACATTAAAATTCACGCATTATCAACAATCTTGTTTGAAAACCCTGGTTGTGCACGCACTTACACAAATCTCAATCAATCATTAAGGGCACAACCCATTGTAAGGGCCCATCACATTCCATAAGCACCACAATCCCAGGCCTTAATAAAATTGAGTAGACGTTGGCCTTAAGGTTTGATTCTCTCTTCAGGGCCTAGTCTGAGATTATTTTTGATTAACCTACTTGTACTGATTAATCTGATGTCTAGCTAGGGGAGTAGCGTCAAACGACCGCGGCTGGGGGTACACTAGGAACCAGAGGCGAAAGCCAAAGGAAGAACCTTCTCCTCAGTCCCTCCTTCTAACTGATTGGATTAAACAGACGCAAATAGAGTAAATCACTTACAGTCTTAAGGCTGGTTTTGGGAGTCAGTAGATCCTTAGGCTACCCAACTTAAGGACAGCCTTGTTTTGTTGTGCTGCAGGGTCCCTATCCCTAGTCCTTCCTACCTTCTCCTAGTTTATGCTGGGAAGACGGTCATTGAATCCCCGATTGGAAGGAACGTTAGAACATTCTAGGAGGTGCAAGTTAGATTTTGGTCAATTTGATCCCATGGCCGAACAACAGCCTCCTTTGCTTGAAAATCCATAGGAAGAATTTCGAAGGCAGCTGGAATAAATGCAGAGAATGCAGGAATGGTTCCAGAGAATGCAGGGCGCTCAGCTCTTGAAGGATTTTTATGATCCTTCAAATTACGGGGAACGTCTCGGCGTCTAGATTCCAGCCGATGACGGAGAAATCAAGCCCCAGGTGTTAAGCCTGATTAAACGTTATCATGGGCTTGGCTCTGAAGATCCGTTTCAGCACTTGGAAGATTTGACCACTTTGGTCCAGACTACTAAGGCTCGAAACGTTAACGAGGAGCAAATGATCATGAGGCTCTTCCCCCACTCTCTTAGGGATAAAGCCGCGCATTGGTATAGGACAATAGGAAGACCAATTACAACTTGGAATGAGTTGAAATCGGCCTTTCTGAAGAAATTCTTCCCAGTCGGTCGTACCAATGCTTTGAGACGAGCAATCACTACCTTTACCCACCGGTCGGGGGAGCAGTTTCATGTGGCCTGGGAGTGATTCTAGGACTTATTGTGGAGGTGTCCACACCATGAGGTGTCGAAATGGCAACTCGTGCAGATCTTCTATCATGGGTTGAATGAGAAACTCAGAAACCATGTGGATGCTTCTTGCGGAGGCAATTTCCTCAATAAAGATGCAGATAGTGCACATGATTTATTTGAGGAAATAAGTGAGAATTCAATTAATCATGCCTCCATGGATACTTTTAACTAGTCCCAGCAACCCAGATCAAATGTCAATGAAGTCTATGACTCTCATTCATTTGATATGGAATTGATTTGTAATAAACTTGATAAGGTGGACTTGGTTGTTAAAAGAATAGAAGAATGGATGGCTGGCAATTCTGTTAACAACCCTCAATCCACTCAATCCCAAAATTCAGGATTCCATTCCTCATGAGCCCCTTCTGGACGGGAGTTCGTGAATCAACTCGATGCGACTCAACCTATGAGTCAGCATTTTTCGGAACCCCATGGGTTACCAACTGGGGCCTTTGATCCCAGTTTTTCTGATCCTTCCCTTTCTTTCTCTCCATCCTCACCTTGTGAGGATGTCTGTGCTGTACAAGAGAATGTTAGATCCAACCCCTACTCGAATGCCTATAATCCAGGTTGGAGAAACCACCCTAACTTCTCTTGGAAAAATCCAGGGCAACAGACCCAATTCCGACCCGGCAACTATGCTCCGCAACGACCAATGGGTCAGGGTCAAGTATATACTCAGTTGCCTCCAAATCAGGTCAATCAGCCAGCTTGGAATGCCCGTTAACCCGCAAGGCAGGCTGATTTGAACCATTAAATGGTAGAGATGCAAGGATCTATGCTCCAGCTCATGCAGCAAATGAAAAACTCGCTGGACAACTTGCAATCCGGGCTCATTGCTAACTCTCATCAACCCGGATCTCTACCATCCCAACCCGTACCCAACCCGCGAAACATTATGAATTCGGGCAATCAAGCCCAAGGGTAAGGAAATCACAGGGACCCGCATGCACATGCTCAGGTGGTTGAGGAGGGTTCCTCGTCTTCTTCTTCTGTAAATCAACAATTCATGGTCAATCAAGCCCCTCCAATCTTTCCTAATCCTCTCGAAGACCCAAATTCTTACACTTCTGCAAATTCTGTAACTTTAAGGAGTGGTAAGAAGACTCAAGATCCACAACCACACTATTCTGATCTTTTGAATCTTGAAGAATCTGAGGAGAGAGAGGAGAATTCTAGAGGAGAAATCAAGGCTCAGGAATCTGATTCCAAAGATATGACTCATGTTCCTTTTCCTGAAGCCTTAACCAAAGCAAAGAAGAAGTTTGTTGATAGTAATGAGGAGCTTCTGAATTTATTTAAGAATGTTGAGATCAATATCTCACTCCTTGATGCTATCAAGCACATACCAGCTTACGCAATATTTTTAAAGGAATTATGTACACAAAAGCGTAAGTCGAGAGAATCTGTTCCGAGGAAGGTGGTACTCTCCGAGTAGGCTAGTTCTGTTATCCTGCACTACCTCCCTCAGAGAAAGAGAGATCCTGGTGCTCCTTTGATTTCTTGCATTATCGGAGGTTACACATTTGATAGAGCACTTTTGGATCTCGGTGCATCCATCAACCTAATTCCGACTTCTCTTTATGAGAAGTTTGGGTTAGGTGAACTTCGGCCAACTTCAGTAACACTACAGTTAGCAGACCGTTCGGTCACAAACCCGTGATGCGTTATTGAAGATGTTATAGTTAAGGTCAAGGATTTCTATTTTCTTGTAGATTTCCTTGTCCTTGACATGGATGTACCAGATAATCTGAGGAACACGCCCATCATTCTGGGGTGTCCGTTCCTTGCTACCGCAAAGGCCAACATTAATTGTGAAAGCGGTAGCATGGAAATCGCCTTTGGGGACCAACGAATGAAATTGGATATTTTTAAGGCGATCAATAAATTTGAGGATTGTGGATTTATTGAGGAACTTGATGAGGATAATGTTAATATTGAAACTTGTTTGACAGTTTCTTCAATTGAAAGTTCCTCTTTGGTTGATGAATTTGACCCGCAACCCTCTGACCTGACATCTTCGGAAGAGGTTACTGATTTTTTTCACTCAAAACCTCTTCCTCTTGTTGAATCTTCAGCATCTACCCTACCATCAATCATTACCCCACCCCAGCTTGAATTGAAACCATTGCCCGAGAATTTAAAATATCAATTTTTAGGATTGCAGAATACGCTCCCTGTGATTATTAGTGCTAAATTGACAAAGGAGAAAGAGATTAAATTGATTAAGGTCCTAAAGGAACATAAGGAGGCAATTGGTTGGACCATTCATGACCTCAGGGGGATTGAGCCATCTTACTGTAATCATAGAATATTTTTGGAAGATGGATCCCACCCTTCTCGCCAGATGCAGAGGAGATTGAATCCAAATATGCGAGAAGTGGTCAAAAAGGAAATCATCAAGTGGCTCGATGTAGGAATTAATTATCCAATCTTTGACAGTCCCTGGGTAAGTCCCGTTCAGATTGTTCCAAAGAAAGCCGGGATTACTGTTGTGACTAATGGGAGAGGAGAATCTGTCACAACTCGTTCAGCTTCCTCTTGGAGAGTTTGTATTGATTACAGGAAGCTGAACACAGCCACTAAAAAGGATCATTTTCCCCTGCCCTTCATTGATCAAATCGTGGAAAAATTAGCTAGGCAGAAGTACTTCTGTTTTCTTGATGGCTACTCGGGATACAACCAAGTTCCTATCCATCCCGAGGATCAGGAAAAAACTACTTTCACCTGTCCCTACGGAACCTTTGCTTTTCGTAGGATGCCTTTCGGGTTATGCAATGCACCTGCGACTTTTCAAAGGTGTATGCTAGCCATATTTTCCGACATGGTGGGAGAGTTTATGGAAGTCTTCATCGATGATTTCTCTATTTTCGGAGAATCATTTGACTCCTGTTTGGCTAATTTGGAAATGATTCTTAAGCGATGTATCAAGACACGACTGGTCCTTAGCTTGGAAAATAGTCATTTCATGACCCAAGAGGGCATCGTTTTGGGTCATGTAATCTCTGAACGGGGAATTGAAGTAGACAAAGCTAAGGTTGATGCTATCACTAAACTTCCTCCTCCCACATCTGTTAAACAAATAAGATCATTTCTTGGCCATGTGGGATTTTATCGAAGATTCATCAAGGATTTATCAAAGGTTGCTCGTCCTTTGAGCAATCTTCTTGCCAAAGAAACGCCGTTTGTTGTTGACGAATCATGCCAAAAGGCATTTGATTTCCTAAAAATGGCAGTCACTTGTGCTCCAATTTGGCAACCACCAATTTGGACAGCCCCATTTGAGATCATGATCGACGCTTCTAATTACGCGGTCGGGGCTGTCCTGGGTCAGAAAATTGACCGAAAGCCCTCTGTCATTTACTACGCTAGTAAAACTCTGGATGAAGCCCAGAGGAATTACACTATTACTGAAAAGGAACTACTAGCTGTAGTATTTGCGTTGGAAAAATTCAGGGCTTATCTCTTGGGGTCTCATGTTATTGTTTATACCGACCACTCGGCCTTGAGACATCTCTTGGCTAAAAAGGATGCTAAACCTCGGCTTATTCATTGGATTCTTCTTCTTCAAGAATTTGATCTTGAAATCAAGGATAAAGCCGGGGTACAAAATGTGGTAGTGGATCATTTGTCGAGACTCCTAGGTGATTCTTCTTGTCTGAACACTCCGATTGCTGACACTTTTACGAACGAAACCATTCTTACAGTTTTAGGTGTCCACACCCCATGGTTTGCTGACATTGTTAACTATTTGGCCGTTGGTCAAATCCCCCAGGATTGGACCAAGCAACAACGCGATAGACTCAAATCTGAGGCAAAATACTACTTTTGGGAGGACCCTGAACTGTATCGCATTGGCTCTAATCAGATTATTCGCCGATGCATACCGGAGAATGAATTCAACAGTATACTCGAGTTCTGCCATGCATCTGGGTGTGGTGGACATTTCTCCGGGAGAAAGACGATTGCAAAAATCTTGCAATTTGTCTTCTATTGGCCGTCTTTATTCAAGGATGCCCAGGACTTCTCAAGGTCATGTTCTCGATGTCAGTCACTCGGGAACATAACTAAGAGAGACATGATGCCCCTAAAGCCTATTCTTCTTGTAGAAATTTTTGATGTTTGGGGCATCGATTTCATGGGACCCTTTATCCCTTCATTTGGACATCAGTACATTCTTGTTGCTGTTGATTATGTGTCCAAATGGATTGAGGTGATTCCCACCCGAACCAATGACCACAAGGTGGTCATTAATTTTGTCAAGAACAATATCTTCAGTAGGTTCGGGATTTTGAGGGCTATCATCAGTGATGGTGGCACTCATTTTACTAATGCCCAATTCCAGAATTTATTGGCCAAATATAGGGTTAATCATTGTATTTCCACACCTTACCATCCCCAGACGAATGGACAAGCCGAGATCTCCAACCGAGAGATCAAGAACATTCTACAAAAAATGGTTAGGCCTAATCGCAAGGATTGGACTCAAAAGCTTGAGGATGCTCTTTGGGCCTACCGTACGGCGTAGAAAACGCCCATCGGCATGTCTCCATTCCATTTGGTGTATGGAAAGGCATGCCATCTACCCGTAGAGATTGAACACAGGGCATTCTGGGCAATCAAACAATGCAATTTAGATCTGAATCTAGCTGGGAAGACCAGGAAACTTCAACTATCTGAGTTGGAGGAGCTTAGAAATGATGCTTATGAGAATGCCAAGATCTACAAGGCTCGGACCAAAGCTCTACATGATCAATTAATTTCCCGCAAGAGCTTTGAGCCAAACCAAAAGGTCTGGTTATTCGATTCTAAACTTAAGCTCTTTCCTGGTAAACTTAGATCTAAATGGAATGGCCCATTCATAATTGATCAGATTTTTTCAAATGGTGCCGTTCAGATTTCTGACCCAAAGACGGGTAACACCTTTAAAGTCAACGGTCAATGTTTGAAGCCTGTTGTTGATCGTAATCTCCCAGAACCCGTCTCAGACTTTGTTGCTCTAGCCATTCTGTGACTTCTTTGGCTGGACTTCGCCTACAAGCTTCATATCCAGGTGACATCTTTCATATTCTACCCTTTCTTTCATGTCTCTTTTTCAATGAGGACATTGCATTAACTAGGCATGGGGGGGTGGATTCATTCTTGAATTATTTGGTTAGCTTTGTGAAATCCATATAAATTGTCTCTCTTCTTATTTAAAAAAAAAAAATTAGGAAGGATTAGTTGGACATTAGGACTTTTCAATCCTAAGAAATTTTACATTAGGATCTGAACACAAAGACCCCTCAGGTCTTTGGACTTAATTAGCCTGTGTATCCACTAAAATGTGGATTTATCTTTATGTCCTCACCATCTTAATTCTATTATAATTGGAAGAAATAAGTTTTGGTGATAAGTACACGACTTATCAACCCGCCCTCTGATTTGAGGGAATTTTGTGTTTTAAGCATCTACAAACTTTCTTTGCACTGACTCGTTGTTCGGCGATTTTAACGGAAATTGGGTAGCTAATGAACCTTCTAGGGTGATATGGCTGGCAAGTTATCGTGGGTAACAGCCCATAGGTAGGTTGTCCAGAGCCCAGTCACTAGACCTTTCTCTTTTTGCTGCCTTTAGGTAAATCTTAGACCAGGGAAGCCACCTACTTAAAAAAAAAAAATCAAAAAGAAAAGGGGAAAAGAACAAAAAGAAATAAGCCACACTTCCCCGCACGAGTATGACTGGCAAGTTATCGGTGGTAACAGCTCATCGACCGGTTGTCCAGAACCCAGCTCAGTAAATGCACTAAAAATTCCCAAAACACTTAGGAAGAAGCGGAGAAGTAGAATAAACCAGGGAGATATACACTGGATTCACCCTTGTGTTGACCCCGTAAAAAAATAAAAGTAGGGAGAAAGCTACCGGTTGTAAAGATACACCTTTAGGCAGAATTCTTTTTGAGGTCACCTAGAGGCGTAGAAATCCGAAATCCGTTTTAATTGCCAGTCAACGAGTCTATCACAATCACAATAAGATGCTTAAAACTTAGGGTTCTCATCAAATCTTGGGTGAGTTGAATGGCCGTAGAAAGCCACTCTTAAACCCTAAAATTTGAAAATTCAAAAAAAAAGAAAAATAGAAAAGAGTAAAAAGAGAAAAAGAAATTTTTCTTTGAGTAAGGCGAGGGCTTGAGGCGGTCTGCATTTTGGCTGATACCTGGACACTGTTGTGTCTTTGAAAGATTAGTTCCTAAGTAGACAATTTCTTAATGATTGAAAATAACTTAGGTCCAAATAATCCAACCTAATTCTTTTATAAATAGCATATAGTTTTTGTTAGGGACTAGCCAAAGATAGGCATGGGAGTATGATGTAAACACATTTACACTACTTAAAATGTCTATTTATGCATGTTCTTAAGTATAGGATTGCATTTCATGATATAAATATTGCATAACATGCATCATCTTGCATTTAGAGTAGTTTGAATAAAATGGAGTTTAATTGTCTCCTTTTATGTGCTTGGACAGGGCAAACATTTTATCGGGGCCTCGGATCAAAGATCCAACTGTATGGATGTGATCAGGGGGACGAATAGAGTTCAACGACTCCAAGATTGCCCTAATCAGATATCTGTAGCATCAGATAGTGACCGGGGAACCCTAGAAGATCAAGGGCCAGGATGGTGAAAACCACACTTCAAATGACAAATCTGACCGCACGGATGAATTCGGATCGACGATCGTAGCCCAACGACGCAAAAATCAAGTCAATCCGACATCCGTGGCACCATCTACAACTTTCAGAAGATGGACGGCCAAGATGGCGCCATGTGGCGCAATCTCGGCTGCCCAAACAGCCGCACGCATTGTACGAACGCCCCGCACCCACTCCCTCTCCAAAGCATCCGTTCGACTATCCAATGGTTGTGGTCGGCCGCACTCAAAAGCATCCGTTCGACTATCCGCGCCCCGTAGTGCAGCGGTCGAGCGCGCTTACGCGACCAGCGGGCGCGGGTTCGAGCCGCAGTAGAGGGCTGGAGGCACGGGCGATTGGGCGCAGGTGGAGCGTCAGATGGAGATCGGACGGCCGCGCGTGCCCGATAGCGTCCACGCGCGATTGAACGCACGGCGCAGACGCGCGATCGCACGTGGGCGGGCGTGCAACGTAGCGGGCGGAGACGCATGTTAAGCCGTCCGATCGCTGAGGATCGTTGTGCGTGCGATAGCATTGAGCATGCGGGCAGCTGAAGCGGCGCGCGTGGGCGCGGAAGCTACGCCCACGTCGGGGCTTTAGTGACGGATTTATCCGTCACTAAAGACCCCTCATTTATTATTTTGAAGTTGTAATGTCCATCTTGCCCCCACTCCTTGCAACTATAAAAGGAGACCCCCTCTATATGAAATTCTCATCCCTTCCTTCTCCTCTCTACCCCTCCAAAGCTCAAGAGAAGCTTGTCCCACACCCGGGATGCTTCTGGCGAGATAAAGCCCAATTTTCGTTCCCCTTCGGAAGTGGATCCCGCGACGACGACGGCGTGCTGCTCCGTTCCCGTTCTTCTGCTTCGTCCTCCTTCGTCCTACTTCATTCTCCTTCGTCCAAGCGTTGTCCCATCCGGCTCGTCCTCCAAGCAATCGTCGAGGAGGATAACTTCTCTCTCCCATTCTTATTTACAGCTTTTCTAGTGTAGAATTTTCCTGCTTTATAGTGTAATTGATTTTCCGCTTTCTAGTGTAACTTTTATTTAGTTTGATTATATAAACAGTTGAAATATTGAATGCATGTTCTCTCTCTCTCTCTCTCTCTCTCTCTTTTAGTCTGATAGCTCTATTGTAATTATATCGCCTTGCTTATCAAAAATCCTAAAAAAATATAATTGCGAATATAGATCAACGTAGCCTCCCTGTGTTCGACCCGAAATTCATTTGGGTATAAATTTTATTTGTTGAACACGAATTCTTCACTTTCGAACTACAACGACAGGTTTTCCAAAATCGGACACTTTAGCGTAGTGTTCGTAACGTTCAACAGTACCGGCCAGCGACTACCTGTCCGACGCAGAGTGTGGCTGCTTCGTCCGCACCTAGAGTTGAAGGGCGTATTAACTCCTCGACACACAGAGATGCCAGAGCTTCAGGTTCAGTGGTGGCAGGTATGGTTACGGTTTTCGGCAGACTAGTTTACACACTTTTTGATTCTGGCGCCATGCACTCGTTTGTCGCTGCTAGTTTTGCTGTCGGTTTGGGACAAGACTGTGTTTTGTTAGAGGATCCGTTTGCGATCAGAGGTCCGAGTGGTCAGCTGTTTGTAGCTGAGGAGGTTTACATAGGCTGTGAGGTCAGTGTTTGGGGACACAGCCTCCCCGTTGATCTGATTGTGATACCGATGGAGGACTTTGGAGTGATTCTAGGGATGGATTGGCTGTCTGCTTACCACGCTTTGGTGGAATGCTTTGAGAGGAAGATCGTCTTCTCCATACCGGAGATACCTTCTTTTGAGTTTCACGGACAACCAGTGGACGGAGGCTTCAGGTGCATTTCTTCACTTTGGGCAGCGAGACTTTTGGGCCAGGGATGTGAGGGCTTTCTGGCTTGTGTAGTGGCAGAGCTCGGCCCTGTGACAGATTTTCAGAGTATCCTAGTGGTCAGAGAGTACCCCGACGTGTTCCCAGAGGAGCTGCCAGGACTACCGCCCGAGCTTGAGATCGAGTTTGAGATCTCACTGGTATCGGGGACTAGCCCCATTTCTACAGCACCTTACAGGATGGCACCACTTGAGCTGCGAGAGCTCAAGTCCCAATTGCAGGACCTTCTGGAGAAGGGCTTTGTGAGGTCCAGTGCGTCTCCGTTGGGAGCCCCGATATTATTTGTGAAGAAGAAGGATGGTACCCTACGCCTTTGTGTGGACTACAGACAGCTAAATAGGGTCACCATCAAGAACAGGTATCCGCTGCCGAGGATTGACGACCTGTTTGACCAGTTGCGAGGTGCCACGGTATTCTCCAACATAGACTTTAGGTCTGGCTACCACCAGTTGAGGATCAAGGAGACCAATGTCTCCAAGATAGCTTTCCGCACCCAGTACGGACACTACGAGTTTTTGGTCATGCTGTTTGGGCTGACCAATGCCCCCGCTGCTTTCATTGATTTGATGAATCGGGTGTTCAGACCGTACCTAGATTAGTTCGTGGTGGTATTTATTGATGATGTGCTCATCTACTCTCAAGATCAGGCGCAGCACGGATAGCACTTGTGGATGGTTTTGGACACATTGAGACAACGTAGGCTGCATGCCAAGTACAGCAAGTGCGAGTTCTGGTTGAGGGAAGTGACCTTTCTAGGTCATGTGATATTAGGGGATGGCTTGGCTGTGGATCCAGCCAAGGTTGAGGCAGTACTTAGGTGGGAGAGACCACGTACAGTGACAGAGATCCGCAGCTTCTTGGGACTGGCAGGCTACTACCGGCGGTTTATCAGGGGTTTCTCGCAGATTGCACATTCTATGACACAGCTGACCCGGAAGGACATGCCCTTTTCTTGGACAGACGCTTATGAGGCGTGTTTTCAGGAGCTGAAGGAGAGGCTGACTTCGGCTCTTGTGCTTACCATCCCAGATAGCAGTGGTGGGTTCGTTGTGTACACGGATGCCTCTTTGCAGGGGTTAAGGGGTGTGCTCATGCAGTGGGGTCACATTGTCGCTTATGCTTCACGGCAACTGAAGCATCATGAGCATAGCTACCCTACCCACGACCTGGAGCTGGCAGCTGTCATCTTCGTACTGAAGACTTAGAGGCACTACCTATACGGTGCGACTTTTGAGATTTTCACATATCATAAGAGCCTCAGATACTTGTTTGATCAGAAGGAGCTCAACATGAGACAGAGACATTAGTTAGAGCTCCTGAAGGACATGACTGCAGCATTTCCTACCATCCAGGGAAAGCCAACATGGTGGCTGACGCCTTGAGCCGGAAGGCACCCACCCACTTGGCTAGTTTATAGGCACAGAGTCGAGATGGGCAGTTGGCGACCCCTAGAGTTATTGGGCCACTGTGGTGCAGTGACTGTGATACGACAGACGAGGCCAGAGCTGATAGATCGCATTATCACAGGACAGATGGATGACCCGTACCTGCAGTCATTATGTGACAGGGTACTGTCAGGGGACCCTGGAGACTTCTCCTTTATCGACGAGGTGCTGCGCATGAGGGGACGCTTGTGTGTTCCCCATGACGAGGAGCTGTTGAGAGAGCTCCTAACCGAGGCACACGGTTCCAGGTTCATCATACATCCTGGGGACACAAAGATGTATCATGATTTGAGATGCGACTTTTGGTGGAGGGGAATGAAGCGGGATGTAGGTGAATTCATACAGTAGTGTTTAGTGTGCCAGCAGGTGAAAGTCGAGCATCAGAGGCCTGCAGGGCCGTTGCAGCCACTTCCAGTGCCAGAGTAGAAGTGAGAGAGCATCACCATGGACTTGGTGGTGGGCTTGCCCGTTACCTAGCGAGGAAATGATGCAGTCTGGGTGATTGTAGGCAGATTGATGAAGACGGCATGTTTCTTGTCGATTCGAGTCACTTTGGGACCAGCACAATTGGCAGAGAGGTATATCCGTGACGTGGTACGTCTGCACGGAGTTCCATGGGAGATTGTATCCGACCAGGATACCCACTTTACGTCCCAGTTTTGGGCTAAGTTTCAGCAGGCCTTGGGGACACGGTTGAGGTTCAGTACAGCATACCACCCGAAGACAGACAGACAGTCAATGCACACGATACAGATGCTTGAGGACCTTTTGCGTGCCTATGTACTGGACTAGAGGGGCTCTTGGGAGGAGAACTTGCCCCTACCAGAGTTTGCATATAATAACAGCTATCACTCGAGCATCGGCATGGCACCCTACGAGGCTCTGTACGGACGAAGGTGTACTGCACCCTTGAGTTGGGTTGAGGTGGGGACCAAGTGGGAGGTTGGCCCCAGGCTGATCCAGCAGAGTCAAGAGGTGATTGAGCAGATTCACAAGCGACTCTGCACTATCAGGACAGACAGAAGAGCTATGCCGATCGGAAGCGTAGAGCGGTGCAGTTTGAGGTTGGGGATCACGTCTTCCTTCGCGTTTCTCCCATGAAGGGCCTACAGTGTTTTAGGGTGAAAGGGAAGCTAGCGTCAAGGTTTGTGGGGCCATTTGAGGTCCTGGAGCGGGTTGGGCCCGTTGCTTACAGGCTTGCCCTTCCTCCCTAGCTTTCTGGTGTGCACGACATGTTTCACGTGTCCAACCTCAGGAAGTACGTCGCCGATCCCAGTCACGTTCTGGGCCACGAGAGCGTCGAGTTGGGTGACGACCTGACCTACCCCGAGCGGCCAGTGCAGATACTAGACAGAGCCGTCCAGAGTTTGAGACGGAAGTAGGTACCCCTGGTGAAGGTCTTGTGGAGGAGCTAGAGGTACGAGGAGGCTACCTGGGAGCTTGAGGCAGCGATGCAAGAGCGGTACCCGGAGCTCTTTGAGGGTACATCTTTTCGGACCCGCTTCGGTCCTCTTTGAGTTTGTTATGCGTATGTTGTTCTTTTTCCGCACCCTAGCTAGCTTAAGTTTCGGGGATGAAACTTCCTTTGAGTTTGTTATGTTGTTAAAACCCATGTCATTAAGCCTTTTTAAGACGTTCGTACTTTAGGTCAGACGTCTGGTAAGACGTCTGGACTGAGGGTCATACGTCTTGCAAGACGTCTGGACTCATTCCTAGACGTCTGAAAATCAAAATTTTCGTGTACATCCTCGCGTCTGCGCGCATGCTGCGCGCAGATAGTATGCGACCCTCGTTTTCTTCTCCTTCTCTCTCCTTTCGCCAAACGAAAACCTTAACCCCACACCTTATATAAACCCCCTCCTCTCCCTCACACCACCCCCACTTCCAGCCACCCTTCTCCTTCCTCCAGCGATAGCAGCAAGTGTGAGCGGCATGGGAGGAGAGGAGGAGTTGCTAGGGGAAGAGAGGAGAGCAAGCACGCGAGCTCGCGTGGGAGCTAGCCGATGAGCTCACGGTCAGTAGGCCCATGCGCAAGGTGGAGGACCACATCGGGGAGGTCCTCCCGACACTACTGTAGCCGAAGCAGCAGGCGAGCAGGCGTGGCGCAGCCACGCGCAGTGCAAGGAGGCAAAGGTAGGTTCTGGTTTTGGGATTTTCCCAGAATCAGACGTCTGGAGAGATGTCCAGATGACGTAGATGACGTCTGGAGGAGGTTCCAGACGACTGAGAGGTAAGCTTCATGAACGTACATCTCCTTTGTGGATACGGCCATGCAGGTCATTCTGCCGAGGTGCTATTTCATGCCTTATTGAGAAGATTTCGCTTGATTTGCATAGAGGTTGCTTCGGGAAGGCACGGGACATGCCCTCCCACGTAGTTCGGACATCTAGGCGAGGCACCAGACGACGGGAAGCATTTTCAGACATCCGGAGAGGTGGTTGGACGTCTGGAACTGGGTCTAGAAGGTCCAGCGGAGTTCCTGGATGTCTGAGGAGTGGCGCAGGACTTGAGGTATGGCTCTGGACTCTTTTTAGACATCTGAAAGGTGTTCCAGATGTCTGATTTGAGTCAGAATTACTGTTTTTGACCCGTTTAGGATCCGTTTGAGATCCGATTTCCACAATTAGGATACCGTTGTTTCCTATATCAATTCCTATACTTGTTGGAATATTTTGTATACTATTCTAAGTAGTCTTTTGTGATTGATCCTTGTGATAGGACCTCATTCCGTTGCAGGTTTGGGGTTTGCTCAGGCACGTGGACATGCCGATCAAGGCCCCACTACTCCTGGGTTTACTGGTAGAGTGGCTTCCCCTTAATTTAATTACAACCTAATTGCCTGTGTGGAATGAATGATTAGAACTTAGGATATGGCATGAATCCTAGGACTAGAAATACTGCATTGTCTGTATTGAATGAATGAATTGCAGTCTTGAATGAGTAGATAGAATGATAGCAATTACTAGTAAATAAATAACAGCTGCCTATGAAACGTAAAGTACTTGTGTTAGCAAACTGTTGCATGTGAATTCCTGTTGCTTACGTTAAATGACATACTATGAGCAGCATGTATATAAATTGAAATTGAAAAGGTGAATGTTGGAAACACGAGCTATCTGTGAATAAACTGAATATGGAATAGAGTTACAAATTGCATGTGTAAAACCTGAGAATGGAAATAGAAATGATGAAACCTGGTATGGCTTGGCTTGAGAAACATGAGCATAAACCCTACGGGGAATTAGGAGTAGAGCTCCTGGAAATAAATGGAATGTAACTGGGAATGTGAGTGGGGAAGTGAGCTGGCCCTTGAGTACGGAGTACTAAGGAGAGCGACTATCCCCTCTTCAGTGCAGAGCGGAACTAGCCGCCCTTGGGTTGGGACCCAGGGTTAGGATTGGCCACTCTGTACCAACTTTTTGGCCCTCACGTACACAGTACCGGGGAGAGCTAGTAGTGTAGGGGGAAAGCTAGCCACCCCACGAGGCCCAAGGTTCATCTAACCGCCTTACACCGACTTGTTAGGCCCACTGGGTAAACCAGGGTACTCAGGCGAGGGTGCGCAGACTGTGGAGGGGTGAGACCCCTATTTGGTTCTTAGGGGCTAGGCCCCTGTTACTGAGAGGGCTATGCCCTATACTGGTTCCATGCTGTACTTTGGGCGTACCTGCTAACGGAAACGACTGACCGTGTGCCAGTGCGGGGTAGCTATCCATGCATTTATCGTACATGCCGTAGTCACCATTACATCTGTCAGTGACCTTGGGGTGGGTGACTGGGTGTAGGACCACCACGGGGGACTCTCCCAGCCAGGAGAGCACCACGTGCTACTTCTACTCTTCGGAAAAGACTGCAATCAAGATCGTTCCCACGAGGAACATTCGAGATCAAGAAAGAGACCTGGTAATTAAATGGTGAAAGAAAGAATAATTAGTTAAAGAAAGACAGAAATTGAAAAACAATAGCTACCTGTCCACCTTTATTGTTTAGTAGTTGGTTGCCACTCTACTCAGCGTTCTCTAACATTTTGTACTCATAACCTTTTTCAGGTCCAGGTGTTGAGTTGCCAAAGCACACGGCTGCAGAGGGTGTTGGGCCTAGTAGAGCCCAGTAGTTGTAGTTCTTTTGTACTCATTTGTAGTAGTGAGTAGCTTCTTGTACCTTTATGTTTTGTACTCTTTCATTCTTTACTTTATATTCCTATACCCGTTTACTTTGCTACTGTTGTGGTGGTGTGTACTATAGTAGTTTACTTCTTTACTGCTATACTTTTGTTACTGTTAGTTGTTAGCATGGTGAATGTGGTTTATTTTACTACTTTTTGGTTACTTTCTCGTTGGATGATTGGGTCTTGGGATCAGTTGAGTCGATCTGGTCTTGTATCTTGTAGGGATTCAAAAATCGAGTCGTAACACTGTAAATTTAATCATCTTATAATACATTATTTTAGCCGTGATACATCTATTACAACATGCATATTGTTTCATTATATAACTCATTTCAATTGTTACAATAGTGATGCACATTTGTTATAACCACATCTTGATATTACAAACCATGTTTTTCTTTATTATAATCATTTTACGTTTCTAACTCATGTGATAGCTATTTTTAAGATTCCACCAACAAGATTTGTACGCTCTTTCCTTTTTTTTTCATATGATTTTATTTTTTTATTAATGATGCTTGTATTACAAAATCTCTTATCATACAAGTAATTAATTAATTACATATTTATATAATGTTGATTCATTGAGATATTAGTACATCCATTTTTTATGAAGTCATTTCTATTACATTTATTCAAGTCATATTATTTTGGCAACTTCCTTTATTTACGTTGTAAAGCAAAAACCACTTTAGTTAATATAGGTGGTATTTGTTATGATCATGGGATTTTCATTTAATAGGTGACATGTTATGCTCATTTGATCATCGTAGAGCATATATGATTTCTGAAATTAGGATTTCTTTATCATTTTTCAAAGCAAAAGTCATTTTCAAAAGAGATCATTTTTTGTAGCAATTATAACCCAACAAAGTCAATGGCTGAGGAGCTTGGTACTTGTTTGAAAGCTTACAAGTACCTATATTAACGATTACTATTGATACAAGTTATAGGTTTGGCCTTCTCTAGTTCAAGACTAAGATTCGAATTGGTACCCAACAAGTGTTGAGACCCTTCCTTTGATAAAGCAAAAGCCAAAATGTAGGGAAACACACAAAGTGACTCAAAATGCAACGCAAGGTGGTGTTAACGTGATCCTCACTTAACAATTGGTATTTAATGTAAAAAAACAAAAGAATGTAAAATTTGTTATGTGGTCGGTCCCATTACATTAAAAAAAATCATCACACCACTTCGAACTAAAACACATAGGTGATAAATCATGTTTGCATAGGTACTGGTGATAAATTATTCAGGAGTGATTTTGCATTGGTGTAATATTATTTTGCACCTGTGCAAAATTGTCTGAAAGTAATCTAGCAGTTTTGCGTAGGTGCAAAATGCTTTTGCACTCATACAAAGTGATTTTGGTTTAGGATTTAGGGTTTAGGGTTTAAGATTTAGGGCTTAGGATTTAGGTTTATGGAAAGTGGTTTCACCTATGGGAAGTCATTTTTTGCCTTAGGGTTTAGGATTTAGGGTTTATGGAACCACCCTAAACCCTAAGGTGAAAAATCACTTTTTATAAGTGAAGAAGTACTTGGAATCTAATTTTGCACTGGTGCAAAATTGTTTCGAAGGTGATATGGTGGTTTTGCACTGGTGCAAAATGATGTTACACAGGTGATAAATTAGTTTGAGGTGACTTTCATTGGTGTAAAATTATTCCGAAGGTAATATGGAGGTTTTGTACCAATGAAAAGTGGTTTCGAAAGTGATCTGGTTGTTTTGCACCTGTGCAAAGTGATTCCAAAGGTGATTTCAGTTGTTTTCACCTGTGCAAAATGAGTTCGTTGTTTATTTTAGTAGTGGTGGACCCCACAACTTGTTAGTACCTTTTTCCATAAAAATGAGATACATCAAGTGG
The DNA here is from genome assembly GCA_037157565.1 of Thalassia testudinum. NCBI lineage: Eukaryota > Viridiplantae > Streptophyta > Magnoliopsida > Alismatales > Hydrocharitaceae > Thalassia > Thalassia testudinum. The sequence goes on along the minus strand of JAZHRO010000063.1, from coordinate 149,599,822 downwards.
GGACCACACGTTCACAACCCTTTACGTTGCTTTTTACGTCATTTTTTACATTTATGCACCTGTGTCCAAAATAAAATTACATTTTATTGTGAACTAATATTTTAGGACTACGTTCGTGCTAATCAAATCAAATTATGTTTCACATGAATAAAAATGTAGATTGTGGTAAATTGTTAATGTAAGTTTTACTTTAAGTGACTTGAGTTTAGAAATTATGTAAGGAACATCAAAAATATTTTCACACTTTTCTAAGTTGTTAGTTATTAAAGTTGAATGTTTTTGTAACTAACCAAAATAATAAAATTGATTGAGAAACTTAAATTGATTGATCAAAATGTAGGAAGATTGATCAACCAAATAGACTTTAAATTTAATTTTATTTTCCTCACAAAAAGATTAACCAATCAAAGAATTAATCAATCAACTTAAATAATTGATCGATTGAAGTTCAAATTGATCGATCAATTAGTAAAATTGATTGATCCAATTGGTTCAAAACATATTTTCTAACCATCCTGAATTAACTCATTTTTACTTATAAATAGGATTAAACGACAAAGTTTTGAAAACACAAGTCAAAAGGCCACTTCATAAGAAATAGTGTTTCAATGCTCTCTCTCTCTTTTATTTCAAAAAGGCTCCCATGCTTTCGCATCATTTCCAACATTCTTCCTTTAAAGCATTTCGTTATATACCGTAAGAAAAGTCCATTTTGTTATTTATATTTCTTGAGTTTCCATAGGATTATATTTTGTTTCTATGTCATTTTTTTATTTAGACCTAGCTTGTTGTTGATTCCCGAGTTGTTTGACTTCTCTTAGTAGGTACAAAAGAAGTGGGTTGTAAGAGGTTGTGTCACCCATGTTCAGGTAGTGCAGATGGTAGATTGATTAGTTGTTTGATAGTCAAGAAAATCCTAAGCTAGAAGGCTTGGGTAGTGGTTTTACCTACATGAGTTTCCACTATAAATTGAGGTATACTTGTCTTTTGATTGTGGATTGATTTTTAATTTGACATTATTTTTATATCATATACTATTCACCCCTGTTAGTGTAGACGTTTAGATCCTACAGGCAGTTTCCTTTGGTATCAAGGTTCATACAAAGGATGAAGCCACTTTCATCCATTACATTGGCTAAAGCCGATGTTGAGGGTCAATCTATAGTAAAACCACCTCTTTTTGATGGAATAAAATACGGTTATTGGAAAACAAGCATGTGGATCCTCCTAAAGTCCATGGATTATGAAGTTTGGGGCATTATTGTCTCAAAATAATTGAGATTAGAGAAGAAAGTGACCTGGAACGCTACAAATTATGTAGTTTGGGAGTCCTTGGATTATGTTGTCAAAGTTGACGCTACAACGGAAGAGAAGGCAGCCTATAATGCTAAAGCAATGAACTCCATTTTCTATGAACTCTTAAAGGAAGAGTTCAACTGAGTCTTTGCATGCAAGAGTGCTTACGTGATCTAGAACACCCTCGAGGTTACTCATGAGAGAACTTCAAAGGTAAAGAAAACTCGTATTAATTTACGGTTTAGGGTTTAAGGTTTAGGACTTTGTGAGATCACCTCACATTAACCTTTAGGAAACTGACATAGGAAAATTAAAAGAAAAATCTATTTCCCTTGTAAATGACTTAGCCAAATTCACTAAAGGAAAAGCAAACATAGAAAACTACTAGGTACTCACGCCTAAAGTACCACTAAATTTGGGTTAGGGTACCTTCCCAAGAATGATCATGAAACAACTAGTTCTAAGTCACATTCAGGAGGACAAAATAGAATATAAAGATTGGTTGTATCAAGTTTGTTAGGACCTTATTAGGTCATAATGGATGGGTGCCAAGTGCATGACCCTCTTTGCCTAAATCTACTCAGAAACGTCGCATGACAAGTACATGATGAAAGACAATGGATCATGGATAGCGGGTGCTCTAAGCACATGATGGGAGAAGAAAGACACTTCCTTAGACTCAGCTACAAGGAAGGTGGTGCAGGATCTAAATAACATAAGCACACTAGAAGGAAGGAATGAATAGTATGGGATAAAAATAAATATTGCACAAATTCAAACCACCAAAATGCTCAAAATATATATTGGTTCCTCTCACTTGGGTACTCCACTACCTAAGTCTCTTGACTTAAGATTTTTAACCCAAGTCCCTCAATGAAGAGGGAATCGATTCACTATATTAAGAGGTAATTAATAAGTTACCTCAAACTAATTACGAAGAGTTAAAATAACAAAAAGAGTACAGGTGCAAGCTAAAAAATATCAAAGCTTACAATTATAATTCTATGCCTCCAAACAAAATATAATTAGAGTAGATTTACCAAAAAGAAGCTAAGGAAGAAATTGACTTGCTAACGATGAATTTGCAAGCTCACAGACCTATGAACTTGTTGCAATACTAAATAAAGTTTCTTTGGAAACTCAACTCAAGCAGCAAGTCACTCTTTTTACCTAGAAATTGAGAGTAGAAGAATTTTTTGAAATCAATAGACTGTGGAATGTTGTCATATGGAAGGACCCTAATAGGCCTATTTATAAGTTAGGAACCAGGCCTCTATGCTCCCTAGCCATTGGGGGCCATTTAAATTAATTTTGAATGTTAATTAAAGTCAATCAGTCATTCAAATTTTACTCAACGAGTAGTTGGTACCAATACTAAGAGTTTGGCACCGATACAAGCTCCTCATAGGTTTGTTATTTGAAGATGTAGCTAGAGAATAGAAGGCATGGGTACTAGTGTGATGTAGGCACATCTATTTCACATAAAATGTCTATTTATGTATGTTCTTAGGTTCATAATTGCATTCAGAATTATAAATATTGCATATCATGCATAATTCTTCATTTACAATAAATTATTCAAATTATAGCTTAATTCTCTCTTTTTATGGTTAGGAGATAGGGTAATATATTTTAGGGCCTCAGATTGAAGATCAAACTATACGGATATAATCAGGGTAACGATTGGAGTCCAACGCCTTCAAGATCGTCATGATCTGACCTTCGTAGCATTAGATGCAATCCGAGGAAAATCAGAGGCCAAGGTGCAAGGTGGTGAAAATTTGAACTTCAGATGACAAATCCAACTGCACGGATAGGTTTGGATGGACGATCGTAACCCAACGACGTAAGATTCGGTCCAATCCGATATCCGTGGTACCACCTACAAGCATTTGAAAATGGACGGCCAGGATAGCACCATGAGGTGTCATCCTAGTCTCCCAAACTACCTAATTACACCCGCAGCTTTCTCCTTCAACTGATCATCTCATCTCAGCCATTGAATCCACGATCCAACGATTGAGATTCCATCAAGGCAGTGCCACTTATCCTTTGAAGACTTAAGCTCACACATCCTCAACCGTTGGATCTTTATCCAACGGCCAAGGGTGCACGAGTGTTAAAATCAAAACGTGATAAAGAAGTGGCTGTAGCATAGCGATCGAGCAATGAACGCGAGAGAGCGGGGCACGGGTTCAACTCACCGCTCGTCTCCAATCCTTAGTGTGGGTGTTCATGCTTAATTTGGGCCATATGATTGAGATCGGACGACGGAGCAGTGACCGCGTGGCCACACGGATGCTCGACATTGCACATGCATGCAATAACGTGCTTTCAAATGCGCAAGGGCGCAAATATGAAGAATGATCAGCATGCGATGATGGTTGTCCGATCTCCATCGATTGACCTTGATGAGTCATCGCTTGATGTGCACGGGCAAACATATGAAGAGGAGATGGTGACATGGCCGTGTGTGGATGCTTGGATCATAGATGGACGGTCCTCCATGCACGTGCACTTTACTAATGGCAGTCTTTAGTAACGTTTATGTGTGTCGCTAAAGGCCGTATAATTAAATCTTAAGGCCTCTAAAATGACTTTTATGCCCTTCTTCCTCTACTATAAAAGGGACCTCATCCATCTCATTTTCTTCATCCCTTCTTTTCTCAACCTTCTTAAGAGCTAAAAACAAAGTTCTAAAGCTCACACAAGTGCCCTAAAGTAAAAAAAATAAAATTTTCCATTTCTCACCCTCTTCACAGAGCCCTCGCCAGCCGTCCTCTAGGACCGTTCTGGAAGTAGATCCTGTGACATCAACGCCCTACCTCATCCTTGGTTCTTCTAGATTTGTCCTCCTTCCTCCGTTTCCTCTCTCCTTCCTTTAGGCATCGCTCATTTGACTCGTCCTCCAAACATTCCTTGAGGAGGACAATTTCTCAACCCCAATCCTTTTACTTCTTTGTAGTGTAGATTTTCAGCTTTATAGTTGTAGCAAGTAGTTGTAATTGACATTATCATAGTTATAAAACTTGTTATTCTCTTTCTATCTCTCTCACTTGTTTCTATTTCAAGTAGATTAGCATTGTGAATGTTTTCTTTATAAAAAAATTATTAAAAAATATATATAATTGTGGATTTATAATCAACGTAGCCTCCCCATGTTTGACTCGGGACTCACCAGAGTTTCGGTTAATTTTATTTGATAGTAAATTTTTAAGCAACTAAAATGACAGGTATTTAACACAAGTCCTTTACGCATTCAAATCTTGCTTATCATTTTGGCACCGTTGTTGGGGAAGCAACGCTCTTTGATTTCCCACATTTTCTGCCTTACTTATCTTTTACCTCCCTTGTCTCCATTCTTATTGTGATTGTAGGTACTCTCTCGAGGTAGGTAAAAGCAATAGATTTAAGAAAAGTGTAGTTGAAGGGTTTGTAAGTGTACCCCACTACCCCCTATTAGATTTCATTTCGCCACATTAATAACTAAGACCTGAATCTACTTAGGTGTTCACATAAACCTTAGGATAGATTTGTTTGCCTTGTTTGTCACTCCACCCACCTCACCCACCTGCATATAAAGTAATTAAAAAAAATTCTGATTATGGGATTAAGTTGAAATATACACACCTCACATGCCCATAATTTCTCAAACTAGGTGGTACTATCACCTTGATTCAACCACTTAACCGAGATTTGATCAGTGGACCTGGTACACTCAACTTAATACACAAATAAGTGAGTAGAAAATTGGAATAGGCTAATCAATTTGTGCCTTAATCTAATGGTGCAACAAGCCAATTGTCTGATCTGTTTGGGCCACACCACTTAATGTAAAATTGATTCATCCTGTAGCTTGCCACTTAGGGTACAACTTTTAGGAACTAACCAGGCACTCCACATTCCTTTTGAGTTTTAAAGGAATATATCATCACCTGTGATTTCAAAACTTGGTGTTTCTCTCAAAACCTTGTCTGAATATACCTAAAGTTGAATCCTGAAAGCTACTAAAGCAAGATTTGAACCTTAAAATACATCGCTTCTAAAATAATCTTGCTTGAAAACCTTGGGTGTGCACTCACACACATCGAAATTGATTCTTAAGGGCACAACCCATTAAAAGAGCCCATCACATTCCAGAGCACATTCAACCCTAAACCTAATTAAAATCAAGTAGATGTTGGCTTTAAGGATTTGACTCGCTCTTCGGGGCATAGATCGAGATTATTTTTGATTAATCTACATCTTCTGGACCATCTGATGTCAAGAGAGGGAGAAGTGTCAAACGACCGCAGTTGGGGGGTATCAAAGGAACCTAAGGCGAAAGTTAAAGGAAGTACCTTCTCCCTAAGCCCTTCCTCTGACTAGTTGGATTGACTGGATAAAAGTAGACTAAATCATTTATAGTCTTTAGACGGGTTCTAAGAGTCTGTAGATCTTCAGGCTACCACACCTAAGGACAAGTTTGAATTGTTTGTACTGTAGAGCTCCTTTCTATTTTCTGTTTTTCCTCCCATTTTGCCATGTATCCTTCCACTTCTTATTCTCGTTTCCACTCCTACCCTCCTAACACATTTTATCCCCAATATGATGATTATTATCCTGACTCGACCTATACTAAACCATCTACTAGTTGGGATAACCTGGATTGGGGATATAGTTCTGGACCTCAGTGTCGAGGGTCTAATGCTGGACATCAAGATTGTGATTTCTATCCTTCTTATGCTTATACTGATTACAAATCTCCGCCTTCCTATGAACAACCTAATCTGATCTACAACCAAAAAGGATATGATTATAACACTGATCCTCCCCAAGATTACAATCCATATAGGTCACCACCCCTTTATGAATAACCTGATTTGTCCTACTATCAGGGAGGACCCCATGAACCTCAATTCCTTGACTCCCTTAGATTGAAACCAAACCCACCCAACTCTGAATCAAACCATTTGGTTCAGGCGAACCAGGTCAAAGATAGGGTGTTGACTAATTTGAGGAATATCATACAATCTTTAGAAGCCCAGTCAACACCTCGCATTGAAGAATTGGGGCCCCTAATTCAAATGATTGATGATCTAAATAGTTTGTTAATGGATTGGCTCCAAGATATTGAGGATAAGGGCTAGGGTGAGTTTTTACTTGAGAAATTATTAAGGTTGAGGGTGAAATTTGTTATTTCTCTGGTCTAATCTTGGGATGATTCTCAAAACAAACCCCCTTTAGTGGAGCCAATGTCAGAACTAGCTCAGGCACCTGTAGGGGAGACACATTTTATGAGACCAGGGATGACTAGATTGGTGTGGAGCAACCTATTAAGGATGAACTGATTCTTTCACTTGAAATCCTCGAGCCAAGGAGAAACGAAAAATATGTCTCCATGGACCAGGAAATGATAGATGATTTTGAGACATTTATAAATGAGGATCCAGTATTCTTTGATTCTGAAGGTGAAGAATCTTTATGTGAAGTCTCACTCGAGTTTGAGGAAAATAATTTTAGGGAGACAAATGGGCTCGAGGAGTATATAAATCATTAGGTGGCCCTATAATTTAGGATTGTGATCCCAAAGGGGCGAGCATGGAGGATTCAAATCCTGATTTTAAGGATAATTTCCTCAACCACACCCCGTAGAGCATAATGATGACTTTAATTTTGAGATCACCAAACCCAAGTCAATTCTGATTCAGTTGTACTTACTGGACTTGGATACTTTAATAATACTTGCGAGGTCTCGGAAACTCTGATTCTGGAGGATAGGAGCTGGGAAATGACAATTTGGGAAGTCAATTCTAGGGGAATAGAAGTCATGATCTAAGGGTTCCTTTGTGTCTGAAACCACCAACCTTCTCCTAAGACCATTATGATATTTTCAACTCTGAGGATGTGCAACCCAAGTACAGATTAATTGATTATCTCTTTGATCTGAATTCTAAGAGGACAAACACTTCTATTGATTCAAATTTCCCTATTGTCTGACATTTTGGATTTGGGTTGCATCCTGACAAACTGTAGGCTTGGCCCTCGCAAGCACAATGATCTCTGATTCTGGCTAATTTTCATCCAGAACCTTAGATATACCCGACCTTGGGGTATGGGTTTGCATCACAATCTCATTCACATCTGTGGACATTTTCTTATAGGTTCCAAGATCAATCTTTTTATTCTGATCTAGGCTTACATTTATGAATTCTTAATTTCTTCTTTTCCTGTATAGTGTGCCTAGCTGAAGGTAATAAACTTAGCACTTATACAGTCTATTTTCATCTCAGAGCTGACTGGTTAATTAATCATTTAATTCAGCTACTTTCTTCTCTACTCCACTCTGTTTCATGTCTTTTTAATATAATGAGGACATTGCATTAGATAGGCATTGAAGGGTGGATATATTAATCTTTGAATTATTTTGTGAGCTTCGTAGATTTTTTTTATTTTCTCTTTATTTATGAAAAAAAATTAAATTAGGAAAAGAAAACTTTAGCATTAGGAGTTTTTCAAACTTAGGAAATGATACAATAGGACCTAAGCATTTAGACTCTTTAGTTCTTCAGGCTTAATCAGCCCGGGTGTCCACTAAAATGTGGACTTGTTTCTTGAGTCCTCATCATTGGTAAATTCATTTTTAATTGGTTAAATAAGTTGGGGTGATAAGTACATAATTTATCAACCCACCCTCTAATTTGAGGAGACTTATACTCTAAGCATCTGCAAACTATTTGCACTAACTCACTTTTCAGCAATTTTAATGGAAATTAGGTAGCTAATGAAATGACTAGGGTAGTATGGCTAGCAATTGTCATGGGTAACAACCTATTGGCCAGTTGTTCAGAGCCCAGCTGCACGACCATTCTTTTTCTGTTGCCTTTAGGTAATTCTTAGATCAGGAAAGCCACCTACTCAGAAAAAGAAAACATATATATTAAAAAAAAGTAGAAAAATAGAAAAGGAGAAAAAATAAATGTATAAATAAGCAACACTTCACCGCATGGGTATGGCTGAAAAGTTGCCATGGGTTTGATGCCCCATTGACCGGTCGTTCAGAACCCATCTTGCAAAATGCATGATTAATTCCTAAACACTTAGGAAGAAGCAGGAAGTAGACTAAACCGAGGAGATATACACTAGGTTCACCCTTGTGTTGACTCCATAAAAATAGAAAAGTAGGGAAAAAGCTATTGGTCAAACAAATACACCTTTAGGCAGAAATTCTTCTTAAGGTCACCAAGGGGCGTAAAAACCTGAAATCCATTCTAGTTGCCGATTAGTGAGTCTGACATTTTCACAATAAGTTGCTTAGCAATTAGAGTTCTTTTAGAATCTTAGGTGGGTTAGGTAGCAGTAGAAAACTGCCCTAAAGCTCTAAACAAAAAATCCAAAACAAATTAGAAAAAAAAAGAAAAAGAAAAAAATGTATTTATTTTTGAATAAGGTGAGGGCTTGGGTGGTCTATGTCTTGGCAGACACTCGGGCACCGTTGAGTCTCTATAGTTCAAGTCTTTAGTAGAAATTTCTTAGTGTTGAAAAATAACTATTGCCCAAGTAATTTGATCCTAATTCTATTTATAAATAACACGCAGTTTTGCTAGTGACTAACAAAAGATAGGCATGGGGGTGTGATGTAGACACATATATTTCACATAAAATGTCTACTTATGCAGGTTCTTAGGTTCAAAATTGCATTCAACATTATAAATATTGCATAGCATGTATCATTCTGCATATAGAATAGATTGTATAAATTATAGCTTAATTCTCTCTTTTTATGCTCAAGGGATAGGGAAATATATTTTGGGGCTTCGAATTGAAGATCCAACTGTACGGATCTAATTAGGGCAATGGTCAGAGTCCAATGCCTCCGAGATCACCCCGATCGGACCTCCGTAGCATCAAATGGATTCCAAGGAATATCATAGGCCAAGGTGCAAGTTGGTGAAAATCCAAAATTCAAACAACAAATCCAACTACATAGATGGGTTCGGATCGATGATTGCAGCCCAATGGTGTGAGAATCGGTCTAATCTGACATCCGTGGCACCACCTACGAGCATTTGAAGATGGACAGCCAGGATAGCCCCACGTGGCACCATCTTCGCCACCCAAACTACCCAAACATGCCCGTAGCTTTCTCCTTAAGCTGATCATCGCATCTTAGCCATCTGATGCACAATCCAACGGATGAGATTCCATCAAGTAGTGCCACTTATCCTCTGAAGACTTAAGCTTGAACATCCTCAGCCATTGGATCTTCATCCGACGGCTAAGGGTGCACAAGCATTAAAATCATAGCATGATAAAGAAGCGGTTGCAGCACTGTAGTCAAGCGACGTATGTGAGAGTTGGGGGCGCAGGTTCTACTCATTGCTCCCCTTCAATCCTCGACACGAGCACTCGCGCTTAATTTGGGACATATAATCGAGATCGGACGACGGAACAGAAGCTGCGTAGTCGAATTGGATGTTTGACGTTGCGCACACTCATGATAACACACTTTTGAATGCGCAAGGGCACGAATATGAAGAACGATCAGTGTACGATGATGGCTGTCCGATCTCCATCGGACGACCTTAATGAGTCATCGCTTTGTGTGCGTGCGCAAACGTATGAAGAGGAGATGATGATGTGGCTATGTGTGGATGCTTGGATCAGAGATGGACAATCCTCCATGGATGCGCTATTTAGCAATGGTGGTCTTTAGTAACATTTACATGTGTCACTAAAGGCCGTATATTAAATCTTAAGGCCTTTAAAATGACTTTTATGCCTTTCTTCCTCAACTATAAAAGGGACCTCATGCATCTTATTTTCTTCATCCCTTCTTCTCTCAACCTTCCTAAGAGCTAAGAATAAAGTTCTAAAGCTCGCTCTGATGCTCCTAAGCTATGGGAAGCTCTGCTAGAATAAAAAAAAAAAAATTCACTTCTCACCCTCTTCACGGAGCTCTAACCAACCATCCTGTCATGTCCATTCTGAAAGCGGATCCCTCGATGTCATTGCCCTACCCCATGCCCAGTTCTTTCAAATTCGTCCTCCTTTCTCCATCTCCGCTCTCCTTTCTCTAAGCGTCGATCGTTTGGCTCATCCTCCAAGCATTTGTCAGGAGGATAATATCTCATCTCCTATCCTTTTACGGCTTTCTAGTGTAGATTTTTAGCTTTATAATTGTAATAAGTAGTTGTAATTGACATTATCATACTTTTTTTTTGAAAGGCTTTCTCTTGTTTATATTGCAAGTAGATTAGCATTGTGAATGTTTTCTTTATAAAAAATTACAAAAGAATAAATATAATTGTGGATTTATAATCAACATGGTCTCCCCGTATTCAACCCGAGACTTACCAGAGTTTTGGTTAAAAATTATTTGGTAGCAGATTTTCTTATGAATTTTACGACGGTCAGGGTTTTCCAAAATCCAACTTTTCTTTGCAACGATTTCTCATTAATCACAGTGCTAACATTGGGTATCAGTACTCATCATGAGTACTAGTACCTGTTACTTACAACTTGATTTCATAAAGAGTTCCAGAACCAATATGTGGCCTATAGGTATTGGTATTAAAGATGAGTACTGGTACTTGTTAGGCATAGATTCAGTATCATAAAGAATTAACTCCAACTCTGTAACCATCACGTACTGGTATTAAGCTTTGGTACTAGTACTTGTTGATCACAGTTTGAGTTAATGATCCTCAAACCTATGACATGCAAGCATTGGTACTAAAACTTGGTACTAGTACTTGTAACAAGTAACTTTTAAGTTATTAATCTTTTGACTTTGATAAAATTTTGATTTATTTGAGATTCACTCTAATTCGCAGTTTGATTTTAGGAAATAAGATTTGATTCAAATGTAATTCCTAGTGTTTATCTCAAATTTGTTTTTACACCTACATTAATCATTTGGTTAGGAGGCTTTCACAATCTCTAAAATACAAAATAAAGACTATAAAAAACTTTGCAAGGAATCTACCATCCGTCAATTTGCTCAAATTTGTTGATAGGAACCTTTATCATTATAAACCTATTCATTGCAAGATTCTCATGAAAAATGATTAATCCGAAAAGGGATTTTTGTTAACACCAAAACTGAGGAAAATGTGGAACAGAGTTCCAACAATTGGTAGAGTCAACTTTGGCAAAAACCACAAGGGTTGTATTAATGGCATTGGCAAAATTGGTAACTCTCAAACCTCGTTTGATAATGTTGACTTAGTCAAAGGAATTAAGCATAATTTATTAAGTGTTAGTTAGATTTGCAATAAAGGATTCAATGTTAAATTTACTTCTGATAGTACTAAAATCAAGGACGACTATTAAGGAACTCAATTAAATGAATTAGGTAGAAAGATATCTATATTGTTGACTTTGACGAATGCACTATTGCTTGGATGACTATTGTTACCAATAGTCATCCTTTCTTTTTCAAAAAAAAAAAAAAACATTTTATTGCTTAGTTACATCAACTGATGAGTTAACACTATGACATAGAAGACTGGGACATGTACACATGAAGAATATTAATAAGCTTGTGACTTGTTTGAAGTTTCCATCGATGTTGTTGTCAAGTTTCTATTACTCAGTTCTATTGAACTTTTGTGTTAGTGTTGAGTCAATTGAAAGGAGATTATACAAGCTACAACAATGTGGTCTTGTTACCACAATCGCCTGTAAATTTTAGTACTTGGAACATTGTAAACATATATTCTCCCCATGTCATTGTATTTCATATTCTATGTCAATACAAAATCTTACATGTAAAACAAATACCCCATGTCAACATTTAACGGTAATGTTCATAAAATTTCATTTCCAATATTACATTGTCTTATTGTGCCTTTTGTAGCCCCTTCTTTTTTGTCTCCTCAATTTGCAAGATTATTGAACTTGGGATTTCACAGGCTTAGGTGATGTGCGTTTTTGGCATCTCATGTATTCCAGAGATAACATGATAAACATAGTGGAAGTATACCTTGTTAGGTTTAACTTAGTGAAATCTCACCACTTGAAGTCCATATACTACCATCCCTTCGAAATACCTATCTTCATTTGTAGTATAGAAATTGTGGATACTGCTCTTTTCCAAGGATTCTTAACGATTTTAAATTTATGTAAACACTTGCAACCATTTTAAATGGAAGTACAAATATTCATAAGTTTGAAGAAGGGACCCAATTTAACACATTTCCCACTATAAAATTCCTAATACATCTTCCTACAAAAATAAATGTCATTTTAGTAAGGTTAAATAGGTTGTATAAGAATTACTTGTTTAAAAAATCAAAACAACTAACCCAAAGGGCAAAATTGTCCAATATACACTTCTCAACTAACTGTAGCTACCAAATCTACTACTTATTCCACTTACAAAACACTCCAGGCAAAATAATAAATCAACTTCGTCCCATGATTAGACATCAGAAGCTACCAAACACATCAACCAACTTATTGTATGGCTAACTACATTAGGACTTGTTCTTATTTAAACTTCGATTGGATTTACATATCCTAAGGGAGAAGCTGGTGAAGATGTAAGTAATAAGCAGATTACTGGGCATCACCTGTTTTAATGGTCCACTTTCACATTCGACCACCAAAGATATTTATAAGAAGTGATTGCAAATTATACAAAAGGGTATGGTTGAACAGTGAGAACTCTTACTTTTAGTAGAAGAGATCTAGGTTAAAGGCCTCATTCTTACATTAGTTGAAGGATTGGTATGTGGGAAATGGAAAATTTATTCCCAATTTGCCTAGATGGGATTCTAGGTCATTAAAAAGGGAAAAAAAGGTAATCAGAAATCAAAAGCAATAAAAGTACAAATTTTAATTAATAATGTCACGACCCATTCCCAGCTCCCTGCAGAACCCGAGAATGGCTCACGTCGACGAACCCCAAGACCCAGTCGTCCAATGAGAAACAACCAAATGTACATTCATTCCACAACCACACATGCAATGTAGCTAAGCAGAAAGTATGTAAGAGACAGTAAAGGAAATAGAACAGTATATCTCAAGGATATAACATGGCACAAGTGGAAAAGTACAGTTACGAACTTAGCCATCACAACAGAAACTGGTAGAAATATAACCGAACAGTCTACAGGCTACTCACTACTAACAAAACTCTACAGCAAAAAGAAAGGAAGGACTACGAATGGGTTTGATTAGGGCCAGCACCCTCAGCAGTCGGTGGTGCTGGCTGCTCAAATCCCTGACCTAAACATGGTTATAGAAATTTATGGTCAGCTAACGCTGAGTAGAGTGGTGGTTAAGTCATTTACATGCAACTAAACATAATTAAACAAGCAACTAGCTAATTATACATTACCGGTTATTCATTATCATTCATTTTCGTTTATCTCATTTATGCGTTTTTGAGTCGGGTACTCTTATCAGGATCCATAATATTGCTAAATCTTCTTGTTCCCTAAGGGAACGATCTCAATTAAGATCTCACTTGTAGTTTTCCCGCGATGTAGGATGTACACGTGACACTCTCCTGGCCGAGAGAGTCCCCCGTGGTAGTCCTACACCCGGTCTACCACCCCGAGGTCACGGTCGCGACGTAGCGGTGACTACGGCACGCATGATAAGTGCATGAATAGCTATCCTTCACTGGCACGTGGTCAGTCATTTCCTCTAGCGGGTATGCCCAAAAGTACAACACAGAACACAGGGCCTTGCCTTCTCAGAATAGGGGTCTCGCCCCTTAGAATAGAATAGGGGTCTCACCCCTCAGTCTGTGTACCCTCATCCGACTATCCCAGTTCGCCTAGTGGGCCTAACAAGAGTTAGTGTAGGGTGGCTAGTCCTAACCCCAGGCCCCATGGGGCAACTAGCTCCCTCTCTACACTAAGTAGCTCACCTTGGTACCACATACGCGAGGGCTAAACAGGAGTCAGTGTAGAGTGAGTAGTCTTAACCCTAGGTCTCAACCCAAGGGGTGGCTAGCTCCCCTCTACACTAAAGGGACAGTGGCTCCCTTGGTACCACATACGCAAGACAGTCGCTTTCCTCAGTACCACGTACACAATGGCCAGCTCACTTTCTACACTAAAGGGACAGTTACTCTCCTCGGTATACGAAGGCCAGCGCACTTCCCTTAACCAAGTCTGAATAGCCACTCGTAGGCAACATGTTCCAAAACCATCAGGTTTTCCATACTACATTATTCTTGGTTTCTTTCTAAATTCCCCTTAGGGTTCATACATGGACTTTCTTATTTCTGTATCTGGTTCGTGACATGTAGAATAGGCAACTCAAATTTCACCATCGATTACTCAGTACAGATATGTATTTCCATTCATGACATGGTTCTTTACAGGTAGTACAGGCAGCTCATGATTTATTTCTTTTCAGGAAGCATCACGGTAACTCAATCATTCATTAACTACTTATGATTTATTTCTTTTCAAAAAGCATCATAGTAACTCAATCATTCGTTAACTACACATGCATTTTTTCCAGCCCTAGTGTTCCTTTCACAACCTAGGGTTCAATTGAATATATTCTAAAGTAGCAGGAATTTGTCTCTTTTCAGTCCTAGGGTTCACCTCACAACCTACGGTTCAAATAATTCTATGCAGCAATTTAATTATTAACTCTGGGATTAAGGTGAAAACCACACTACCAGGGTAATCGGGTGGAACGGGGGCTCGTACGGTAGCTCCCGACATCTCTGTAGGTCCCGTATACTCTACGGACTAGAGACCAATAACATTTACTGATAGGTCAAATGAGCTCAAAACTGCATAGACACTATACCATTATGTAAAGAATCTCAAACAGAAACCAAAGATATTTCATTTGTGGGAAACCGACTTCGTTTAGGCCCCGAACAGGCCCAAAAACACCAACTTTGACCAAAATCAAACGTCTGTGAAGAGTCCCAGATGTCTTAAACTAACTCAGTGGCTCACCTTGCTCTCTGCATCCCTTTTAGACACCTGGAACTCCTTGAAGACATTTGAGGGGCTCTTCAGACGTTTGGCAACACTCCTGGACATCAGGAACCACCTCGATCCTTGCACCAGCATGCCTTTCCAACCTCTGACACATGCATGCAAGGTCAAAACTTGGCAGGGAAAAAATAATTGAAAATTATGCGCTATCAAACGTCTAGTATTACCTCTAGACATCTGGGTAGATGTCTGATGGTCTCTCTAGATGTTTGATTCTATGGAAAAAATGACTCCGCAGAACCGTTTGCGAGCTCTCTCTCCTCTACGTTCCGCTACAACAGCAGCAACCCCCACAGTAGCAGCTTCTCCTGTCGCTTCCCCCTCCTCGCCCGCATGCACCCCTCCCCTCCATGCTCCTCCCTCTTTTCGCTCTCCCTCTCCTTCTCCTCTCGGCTTGTTGTGTGGCAAGCAAATGGAGGAGGGGGGTTTTTATGGTTGTGGGAGGCGTGGGGGAAGGGATGGCGTGAGGCATGGGGTAAGGTGGAGTATGGGGAGGAATGGGGGAGATGTATGGGTGTTGTGGGTATGGGGGTGAGGGGTGAGGTATGATGGGGTATGGTGTTTAGGGGCATGGGCATGGGGTGAGGTGCACGGGCATGGGGTTTAGGAGCATGGACATGGGGGTTTTTGCAAAGTTGATCCCACAGAAGCCTCCTATTCCCACAAAGCTCAAAATTAAAACCCAAGGGGTTTAAAATTGCAGTAACACCCCCACCATTCCGGGAAATTCTTGAACGACCCTTGGGAAGGGTCATTTCAAACAACATCATTTTTATATATGATCCTGGCTATAATATACAAGATTAGCACATAAGATCTATTTTTTCATTACGATAAAAATTAAATTCATAGTATGTTGCATTATTACACACAAGCAAATTTAAGCTTGTTGCGCATACAAAGAATAGGCATTCCAATTAGTCATTTATTGTGCATTGCCATCAACCAGTTACCTAAGACCCCCCCTTCCCCTATTTTAAGGGAAATCCTATATGAAAGCTTCCAAACATCACCCCACCTTGAGGGCCTTCTATATGACTACGATGAGAAAATAAGTGATAAGTATAGACATTTTTGAAGGGCAATCTCTCTCTCTCTCTAAAAAAACGACTGGTAACAAAAACATCATCATACGGGCCACCATAACTAGTCCAAAGTTCTAATCTGAATCCAAATTTAATTACATTTATCCTAGATTTTTATCTATTTTGGAATTTGATAGATTGAATTTAAATCTTATTCACATACAGATTTTAAATAGATTTGGATTTGAATTTGATAATTTCTGATTCAATTAAGATCCACTTCGATATGGAGAAATTTTAGAAATACATGTTCCACTATATATATGTGTGTGTATATATATATATATAGGAAAAGTATCCATTAAGCATTGTGCTCATAGATCCTCAACAAAATCCATGATTGTGTATGTTGGATGATGTTTGCCATTGATGGAAACCACTGCACTTGTCAAAGGGTGATTTAAAAAATCACCCTTTGTAAATGGAATGCACTCAATCAATCATATATTATTTCTGAAAAAGATCTTTGCACATGAATGTCAAGTTGTATTAAAACTCCATTCATAAACTGTATGTGGAATATTATTAATCAAATATTACATTATTATTAGAAAGTAATCATACTACATTAATACTTAATCATATTACAACTCTCTTATTAACTAGAATGAATTTGTATTACAAAATTTTACATGTATTACAATTCATTTTTCCACTTGTAATACAAGTTCATTATGTATATACAAATTTGTTTTCACATGTAACATAAGTTTTTGTACTTTTTTATAGTAAATATTTGTAATACAAGCTCATCATGTATTAGAAGTCAATTTTTCACTTGTATTTTCTTTTTGTAATACACGTTTGTAACTATCTTTGAATTTAATCATCTTGTAATACATTATTTTGGTCGTAATACATCTTTTATAATATGCATATTCTTTCATTACAAAACTCATTTCAATGGTTACAACACCCATACACAATTGTTAAACCACATCTACATGGTATTACAACACATGTTTGCCTTTGTTACAATTATTTTACATTTCCCACGACAAGAAAATGCATTATTGGTGATGGTTATTTCACGATGGTCGCGAAACCATCTCTAATAATGGAACTTAGAGACAGTTATGTATTGCAATGTCGCTAATTAGAGTTGGGAGGGCGCATGTTGAATTTGTGAGAAATATAGTGACAGTTAAAGGTTAACCGTCGCTAATGTACTCCTCGACTCTCTGCCAGCTTATTTGCACGTGGCGAGAGGATATGGACATTTGGCGATGGCATTTATTATAACTGTCGCTAATATTCAATTGGAGACAATTTTGCATAAACTGTCACTACTTGAGGTATTCCTCGAAAGAAAGCGAAATTTTTGTTTGGCGCGTGCATGCAGAAGGCAATGTATTTGAGACGGTTAATTGGTGAACTGTCGCAAATAACCAAAAATATCTTCTTGTACGTTTCAGGATAAAGTAGACATTTGCAACGGTTTATCGTTTGACTGTCTCAAATTGGCGACAATTAATATATTAATCATCGCTAATTTGTGATGGTGGATCAGATAAACCATCACCAAGTTTTACTATAACTGCTCCCGCATCGTCCTACTCCCCCTCCCCCTGAAATCATCTCTTCTGCTCTCCTTCCCACGAGCCCTTTGTGATTGTCACTGTCCTCTTCGACTACCCAAACTCCCTCTTAGGCTGTTGCCTCTCCTTCCTACCAGTGAGAAGCTTGAACTCCTCTTCCCCCACCACCCTACGACCTCGCCCCCACAGCCCTCCGACTTCCCTTCGCCTACGCGAGATCTCCTACGCTACCCACCCCCTCCGCCCTCGCTCCTGCCCACCCCGACAGCCCTCTCCGCCACCGGCCTGGTCCCACCACCCTCCTCATCCCCTCACACCACCCGCCCCCTCTGCCCCCGCTCCAGCCCACCCCCGTGGCTACCTCCGCCCCCGGCCCCACCCCGTCCCCCCTTAGCCCCCACTCCACCTACCCCCTCTACCCCCGCTGCCACCTGCCCCCGTAGCCTCCTCTGTCCTCTGCCCAATCCTACCCCCCTCCCCATTGTCGCCGCCCCCCCTCCCGCGCCGCCTGCCATCCCCTCCTCCTCCAATCCTCACAATCACCCTAAACTTTGATATTTTATTTGTTATCAATTTTTATTTAATTTTTTTGCTAATTTCTTATTACAATTTGATATTTATTATTTTGATTTGTGTAATTTGATTTAGGTTACGCTTGTCGTTAGACATGTTCTCACCAATTCATATGTTTCGTCAAGGTATGAATGTGTGATTTATTACATTAATGAATTGTGAATGTTCATGAATGTGGGGTGTACCCACTTAATTTTGTGAGTTATGTTGTGTATGTGAATGAATGTGGGGAGTACCCACATGATTTGTTTACTTGCATTTGTCTGAATGAATATGATAGTTGTGAATGTTTAATTCTGTATGTTTATTATGGGAAGAAGTTTATATTATAGGGTAAGTTTTGTAAAAAAGTTTAATAATTGAAGTTAAGAGGAAGAAGAAAGAGAGAGAGAGAGTACAAGAGATGAGAGGCAATTAGATAAGACAAGTTTAAATAAAGAAGAATGGGAAGATGTGAAGAAAGTAGAAAAGGATAGGAGAGTAGAGGAGGGAAGAGGAGGGGAATAATAAGGAGAAGAGGGAAAGAGAGGAGAGAAAAAAGAGGCGAGGCAGGGAGGGGTATAGGAGGGAAAGGAGAGGAGAGAAAGGGAGGCAAGGAGGTATGGTGTAGGAGGGAAGGGAGAGGAGAGAAAGGAAGGGAGGTAGGGTACTTTAGAGTATATTTAACTTTTATGTATAACTTATTATCTTTTACTGTAAATTGTATGATTTTAATAAAGTTATAGAAACAAACACTTACACAAATCTAGATGCACTTGAGGCCAAGCAATAGGTATTCTAATCCCTAGGTTATAGGTTTTGGGAGGGGATAATCGTGTCAAAATACTTGCCCGTCAACACTTAAGATCATGTTATATAGACAATGCAGAGTGTGTGTATATCTCACTTACATGCATGAAGTTTTGTCTTTATAGCATGCCATAAGAGTCGTCGTCCTTTGTTCATAGAAGTTATGAACAAAGGGTGGTCCTTGAAAATTTGATCACAACATAAGGTTACTTGTTACATGGAACCAATGTCTGGAGAAATTTTGGTAGTTTCTTCTCGCTCTTCTTTGGTATACCAACTAATCTTATCTATGTTCCTAAAGCACCCTTAAATAGGAGTTATTGGGAATGTAGTTAGGGTTAGCTTGGGGGGTATACTGGAGAAGTGCGAGGAGATGCCGTCGAAATTTCTCTAGACACTGGTTACATGTAACAAGTAACGTTATGATCAAATCTTCAAGGGTGGGCTATTAAAGTGAAAATCATTATTAAAATACAAACATATATATAACATGTTAATGTTTACTCATAATTAGTGGGTGAATTAGGTACATATAATTAAGAGTAGCCTTTTTTCTTCTAAATGTTTATAGATAACATGACATTAACTTGAGACCTATATCTGTTAATAATTATTTAGGTCATTATGGATAAGTCTTGGATTAGTCTGAGAAATTCAGATTACATTCGATATAAGAATGGAGTGAGGGAGGCTTTGGATTGTGCTTTTCATGATGATAGGAAATCGTTCATATGAGGGGAACTTGTGCAGTTGATTTTCTATCCTTGTCAAAGGTGCTTAAATGGAGTACATGATCGTAACACTGTATTAGAGCACGTAATCTATAATGGTTGGTGGCAACATTACACCAATTGGATTGCTCATGGAGAATTCCTCATAGAAACTTATGAAACTAATTTAATGAATGTTGATGAGGAGCCTATCAGTAATATTGAAGGTGACAAGATCGAGGAGATGCTAGATGTACTTAGAGCAACAGATAACATTGTAGATGATAATGACATGTTACGAAGTTGTAACAATTTTTATGATGCCATTAAGGCAGCAAATGAACCGATTGCTCGTGGAGTGAGCTCTATGTCAAGGTTGATATATCTATTGAAATTATTTCAGATGAAGGTTATTACTAGAGCCACATCTAAGTTAATGTTTGAGGTACTTGAATTTATCGGAGAGCTCCTATCTAAGCCTAAAGGTTATCCAGAGTCATGGTATGATGCGAAGAAACAAATTAAGATATTAGGCTTGAATTACGAAAAGATTGACGCCTGTCTAAATGATTGCATATTATTTAGAAGTGAATATGTTGGTATTGATATTTGTCCGAAATGTGGTGCATCGAGATATAAGGTTAGAAAATCTGGAAATCAACATGGCAAGAAATAGGCAAAGAAGATCCTATGATACTTTCCATTTATTCCTAAGCTTCAATGCCTATTTATATCAACACTCAAAATTGATGAAATGGCATGAGTAGAACAAATCACAAGATGGTTGCATTCATTACCCCATAGATTCTAATGAGTGGATAAAATTTGATAATAGACATGTATCATTCACACAGGAATCACGTAATGTAAGATTTGGTCTTGCAAGCGACAGATTTAATCCATTTAGGAACATGTATCCGTAATATTCAATGTGGCCAGTGGTGATGGTAGCTTACAACCTACCTCCTTGGTTGTATATGCGATTGTCGTTTATGATACTGACATTTTGATCCCAAGCCCAAAGCAACAGGAAATGCTATAGATATATACTTGCAACCATTGGTGGATGAATTGAAACTATTGTGGGATAACGACATTCAGACATACGATGCAGGAAAAAAAGAATTCTTTATGATGGGTGTTGCATTGCTGTAGACTATCAATGACTTTCCAGCATATACAAATTTGTCTGGTTGGAGTACAAAAGGAAAATTGGCATGTCCAATTTGTATAGATGACACACATCATCTTTGATTGCTTGAAAGTAGCAAGTTGTGTTACTTGGGTCTTCGTAAATTCCTTCCAATTGACCATAGATGGTGAACAACACAGTTCAAAGACAGATGTGACGACAAATCTTGTCGATATTCCTTTAGGAATCCAAGAAATAAGCTAAGCATAGATTCTGTTATGTTGTCAGGACTAATGATAATACAGAAATTTCAAGAACTTGGAAACATAAGATCGAGACATCTTTTTAAGAGAGACCTTTCTGCATTAAAGCATTTAGGCTTTAAGAAGAAAAGCATTTTCTTCATGCAACTCCCATATTGGAAAGATCTGACAGTCTAGCACAACCTGGATGTGATGCACATAGAGAAAAATGTCATGGACAATATGTTGGATGTCCTAAATTTATTCCAAAAGACATAATAAAAACAAGAAAAGACATGGTGATTTTGGGCATTCATCCAGAGCTACATGCAAGAGAGAAGGATGATGGCAATGTTGAATTCCTAGATGCTATATACAACTTAAAGAATGAATAGATTCAAAAAATATTCTCATTTTTGAAGGAGATACGGGTGGCGAATGGCTACTTGATATAGACACATCTATTTAGGTTAAAATGCCTATTCATGTATGTTCCTAGGCTTAGATTTGCATTTTATTTTATAAATATTGCATAACATGCATCATTTTGCATTTAGAGTAGTTGT
Organism: Thalassia testudinum; assembly: GCA_037157565.1. NCBI lineage: Eukaryota > Viridiplantae > Streptophyta > Magnoliopsida > Alismatales > Hydrocharitaceae > Thalassia > Thalassia testudinum. Next base: position 149,577,933 of record JAZHRO010000063.1, on the reverse strand, counting down.
ATATATTTTAGGTTAACTTGGTCCTTTTTATGGTCAGGGGAGAAGAAGACTTATTTCAGGGCCTCAGATGGATGATCGGACTATATGGATCTGATTAAGATGATGATCAAAGTCTAACGCCTCTGAAATCGTCTAGATCGGAGAATCATAGCATCATACGAAATCCGAGGAAGATCAACGGTCAGGGGGCAATGTGACATCCATACAGGTTTTGGATGTAAAATCCGACTGTACGGATTGATCCGGAGCATCGATCGTAGTCTGACAACGTAGAAATCACCTCGATATGAGCACCGTGGCATCCTCTGCAAGCAATGAAGTATGCATGGTCCAGATGGTGCCACGTGGCACCATTTGGAGTGCCCAACGCCACCCACCACTTCTCCAAAGATCGATCATCAAGTGAACTCAGTCGCTGGATGAGAATCCAACGGCTGAGAGCTCGCCCTCACCACGCAGCTACAGCTCTTCCTCGCGACGCATTGGCGGACTTGGCGTAATGGTAGGAGCGGCGGTTCTCAAGGGAGGGGTGTGGGTTCGAATCCCTGTGGCCCCCCCAATCTCAATTTAGCACCGCATGCAAGCAGCAGTGGTAGCGCAGTGTGCGCGCCAACACACGCCAACGTGCACACCAGCAGGACGTTGCACGATCAGCGAATGTGATGGGCAACAACGCAGCACAGGCGTGGCTGGTGCTAGCTTTCAGTGACAGCTGGGTTGCCCTACAGCGATGCTTACAGTCGTCGCTACTTAATTGCAAGCCAGCTAAGGGCGTGAGCAAATGTGAGCTGTCTATAGCGACGCTTCCAATGATGGCCTGGAGGTCACTAAAGGTCCCATGCCTATTTTTACCTCTTCTCCTCCACTATAAAAGGACCTACACCCCCTCCCTTCCAAGCCATCTCTACCTACTCTACTCCCACCTACTCCCAAGCTCTAGCAAGCCTACCAATGCTCCATTAAAGCTTATTCTCAAGCTCTAAGGCACCTATTAGTGTAGCGAACCTCTGCCCTACCAAATACTCCTCCAACTTCCCATCCCCCTTCATAGGTCGCCTTGGAGCCGTCCTCCCACCTCCATTCCAGTAGCAGATCATCTTTGTCTTCTCACCTCCATTCCAGAGCCACGTCGAAGCTTTCCCCAACCCGACGTCCTCCTGCATCTCACCTCCATCGTCCCGCTCCTTACCTCATTCGTCCGAGCTTCCGCCAGGCACCGTCCTCTTGCCGAACAGTCGATTCGGGAGATTTCCTCTCACCCCTCTCTTTTTATGCTTTCATAGTTGATTGTAATAGACATTGAAGTAATATCTATACCATTTTTGTTCCATCTCTATCATGTGATTCGTTTGCTTGTTTTCTTCTTACAAAAATACAAAAAAATAACAAAATCCTAAAATACCAAAAAGAAATGAATCGAAGCACGATTTTCACTTAACGTAAATGTCGCCTCCCTGTGTTTGACTCGGGACTCCCTTGAAGTTTCAGTATAAATTTTATCTGATCAACATGTTTTGCAACTATGACGACGAGTTACTTGTAACCCTGATTTCTAACACATGAAACACGCTGCAACCATTTTGGCGTCGTTGCTGGGGAGGCAACGGAATTTACTTTATTGTTTATTGCACTTCTTTGCATTTACATAGCACTAACCCCACTTATCTCTGATCTATTGCCTTGCAGGTACCCTAGCATGGAGATCCAAGTGCGGGTAGAGTGTCTTGTAAGTGTCCCCTACACCGTCCCCACCTTACTTTTCATTCCATAACCTAATAACTCAAACCCAAGTCAACTTAGGTGCTTCGCATAAACCCTAGGGTAGATTTTGGTTGTTTGATTGTCACTCCACTGACCTCACCCACCCGCATATATAAAAAAAATAAAAAAAATCTTCTCTTGTGGGATTGAACTGAAAGCTACACACTTAACACCCACAACTTCTTCTCATAAGGTGCACAATCACTTTGATTCTACCACTTAACTGGAATCTGATCTATGTACCCGATACACTTCAACTCAATACACATAAGTGAGTAGAAATCAGAATAGGTTAAACAATCTTGTGTACCTTAACTAAGTGGTGCAACAGGCCAACTAATTGAGCTGTTTGGGCCGCACCACTCAATCTAAAACTGATCCATCAAGTAGCTTGCAACTTATGGTTGATTCTAAGGGCTAAACTAGGCACTCAACATTATTTTTTATTTTTAAAAGAACATATTATCACCCGTGTTTTCAAAACTTGGAGTGTTCTACTAAACCTTGATTGAACCAACCTAAGAATTAAACCCTAAAAGCTACTAAACAAGGTTAAATCCTAAAAGACACATCATCAAATAACCTTGTTTAAAAACCCTAGTTGTGCACGCACACACATTTTAACTGATCATTAAGGGCACAACCCATCTAAAGGGCCCATCACATTCCAAGAGCACGATCATCCCAAGCCTAGCTAAAACTGAGTAGACATTGGCCTTAAGGATTGATTCGCTTTTCGGGGCTCAGACTGAGATTTTTTCGATTAATCTACTTTTGCTGGTCCATCTGATGTCTAGCTAGGGAGTAGCGTCAAACGATCGCAGCTGGGGGGTACATTAGGAACTGGAGGCGCAAGCCAACGGAAGAATCTTCTCCCCAGTTCCTCCTTCTAACTGGTTGGATTTACCAGATAAAAGTAGACCAAATCATTTAGAATCTCAAGACAGGTCTAGGGAGTTTGTAGGTCTTTAGGCTAACCAACCTAAGGATAGGGTTGATTGCTTGTACTGCAGGGCTTATTTCTCTTCTGATTTCCCTCTTTACTTCACCATGTACCCTTCCACATCTTTTTCACATTTCCAATCCTATCCTCCTACCACCACTTATCCCCAAGATTATTATTATTCCGACTTGACTTGTAATTACCCATCCACTAGTCGGGGTGACTTTGATTGGGGATATGAATCCGGACCTCAGTGTCCAGAGCCTAACCCTAGACAATAAGACTATGATTATTATCCTTCGCAGAGCTATAATGATTATAAATCTTCATCCTTTGATCACCAAACCAACTCGATCTACAATCAGGAAGGATATAATGATTATAACACCTACCCTCCCCAGTATTCCACTAAATATAGGTTGCCACATCCTTTGAACAACCTAGAATGACCTAATTTCAAGGAGGGACCCGAGAACCTCGACATCTTGACTCCCATAGATTTAACCCAAACCCACCCAAACCTAAATCGAACTAGTCGGTTCAGGTGAACCAGATCCAGGATAAGGTGTTGGCTAATTTGAGGAACACTATACAATTGTTAGAAGCTGATGAGAACATCATCATAAGCCCTAACTAGCTCATTTTGACCTAGAAAAGAGAAAAAAAGCTCCTACATAACCCAAAGAAAGGCCTAATTCAAGGAAGAACTATTTTTAGAAGAAAACATGAAACAAAAGGTAAAATTGTAATTTTACCATTGTAGTACATCAACGTGACTTTTCAGGGGCTAAACATAGGTCAATTGGACTTAACAAGAGAAAAAGTAGGATGGTTCAGTCAGAAAAGGGTTATTGTGAGATCTAAGAATTAAATGACATTCTGTAACCCTAAAACAAATCCACTTAATTTTACAAGGTTCTGGTCAGGATAAAAATCAACTAAACCCTCTAAAAATCATGGAAAAATATCCTCTAGGGTTTATAACCTTCAAATTGGCCTTTGGAACCTATTTTGACCTAGATAGGGGTCCTAGCTAATTATTTAACCTAATTTGGGTTTTTGTGTAAAATATTTAGTCAAACATGGTCAAACCTAAAATCCAACTTCACCATTGGATTCCTTAGGTCTAAATTAGGTTTGTAACAAAATTTGGACCTAAGGGAAGGTCATCTTGACATACTTTGCAAAATAGTCCACCCAATTACATTCTGACCCCTAGCTTTTGAAAACCCTTGTGCAGACCCCCCTATCTTCCTCGCCACTCTTTGCATTTAGGTCCCTCCACCATTACAACGGAGGAGTCCTACTCCGACGAGGATTTGAGGAGGATTTCTCCCCGATTCCTCAGAGATCTCCTCTCAGATTTAGAAGGGAGATTCTCTGAGGAATTCCCTATCATCTGAACATGATCCCAAGATTCGATTCACACCCAATCTCTCGTGCGAATGCTCGAGAGAATTGGGTATCATCTGTACCTTCCATCTCTGGTGAGATCCTTGCGCTTGGAAGCTTGCCTTCCAAGCACAAGGACCTCTGTTAGCAGCTATAAAAGGACCCCCTGTCCTTGCTGCATCTTTCAAGCTTGTTTTGGCCGCTGATACCCCCTTAATTTCTTCCTCCCTCATCTCCGGCCAACTGCCTGCAAGCTCCAGCGATCTCTCCTCCTTCTTCTCGTCGCTCTACCACCATACCAGTGGTAGAGTCTTCTTTGCCTTGCTCCTCTGCGTCGCGCTGTACCTACACGTGATCCTCCAACCCCTTCGTTGTCACCGTCATCCTTACCTCAGGGCCTTCTTCTTCGACGACGACACACATGCGTCGCTCGTCCTCCACCTTTCCCCCTTCGTCCAACTACCCTTAGTAAGTTCCTCCCTCCCTACCTTTTATTTTCCCCCTCTTAATTTCAGAAAACCCCCCTCGATAGCCACCAACCACCTCCATCTCCCTCATCTCTGGCAGACCACCCCTCCACATGCCTCGCCACCCCTCTACACACCTCCACACGAGGCGCAACTGTCGCTCCACCACTCCACATGCCTCGCCACCTACCTCAGAACCTCCGCCATCACCCACTGATCATCATCCACACCTCCATCGATCGCCAACAATTCCCTAAGTGCCCATCGAACACACACACCTTCACGGTCATAGGTCAACCTAGGCACACATGCCTAGGCCGTTCTGTGCCATGCCACCCCCCTCCTCACCTTTACCGTGACACGGTAAAGGTCCCCAACTGGTTTGACAGGGTTGCAAGGCCGTAATCGTGAAGTGCAGGTTTGACCCCTTTCCGCCATTTAAGCTGGCATGAAGGAGCTTTCTAGCTCACTCTAGGTAGTCCCACTCCAGGTAAAAGTGTCCCAGGTGCGCGGAATCCTTCCATGATTCTTTCGCAACTAGCAATCAAGGGTCTCAGTGACTGCAGCTGCGTCAATTGGATGAACGTTCCTCCTGCGGGCGCATGAAGAAGCGGGTGGGACTTTAGTCCCACCTCAAAAATTCTCAGCGCAAGTGTGTAGCATAAATTGATTTTGTGTTTCCTTCTCTTCGCCTTAGAACATGGGGTAAGGTCCCCTCGCCCACGACACCTACCTCGTCCGCGACCCACACCTACACGGACCTGGCCGACCCGTTTACCCTGCACTCCTCTCATACCACCCATGCCGATGCGCCTGGACCCAGGTGTGCGTAACCCGACCCGATTACCCGGTTGGCTCTGAGAGAGCGAAGAGAGAAATAGAGAGAGAGAGTACGCGGGGGAGGGTAGGGGTAGGTTTTGCTCTTAGCTGTGCAGGGAAAGAAGGAGAAGGAAGAGGTAGCTGCTGAAGAAGAAGGATTTGTGAAGGCTCAGAAGAAGGAGCTGCAGAGGAAGCTGAAGGCAGGAGAGGCTAAGGAAGGAAGAAGAAGGACATGAAGGCAGAAGATAAGGAAGGAGGAAGAAGCACTGTAGCAAGAGAAGGTGCGGCTGAAGAAAAAGGTAAGGAATCCAAGGGTAGAGGCTAAAGAAAGGACTTTCTTTTAATTTCTTCTTTGATTTCTTTCCTTCAAGTCATGAGATAAACAGGCATGAGGAATCTGATGAACCATTTGATAGCCCGTTCATTGAATATTTGGATTCAGTTGGGGTTAACTTGGAGGATCCAAATCTTGATGATTCAATCAGTGACCTCAGTCCTCATCTGCACCCTGAAGAACTAACTTCTGAGATCATTACACCCAAGTCAATCCTAATTCAACCGCAATTGTTGAACTTGGGCACTTTAGATGGGGTATACAATGATTTGGAGGTCCTAAAGCTTGAGCACTTGACTTTAGAGGATAGGAATTTGGCATTAAAAATTTGGGAGGCTAATTCTGAGGGAACTACAATTTTGGATATAAGGGTACCTATGGATCTGAAACCACCTACTTTCTACCAGGACCCTTACGGTATCTTTCCCGTGCAACCTAAGCTCAAAATAACTAATTATTTTTCTGAGCTGAATGTTAAGTGGACATCTGAAACTAGTGAACCAGATCTACCTATTGTCCACCATTTTGGTCTTGGGTTGCACACCCCAAAACCACAAGCTTGGTCTCGCAAGCTTAACAACCTTCGGTTCTAGGTTATTTTCATCCAGAACCTGAGAACCACTCAACCCTGGGGCATGGGTCTGCACCATAATCTTGTCCACATCTGTGGACATATTCTGTTGGCGGGTTTGAGGATCAATATTTTTATTTTGATTCTGACCTATACTTGTAAATTCTCAATTTCTTCTTTGTATGTATGTTATGCCTAGCTGAAGGAATTAAACTTAGCACGTGTGTATACACTCTTCTCTCTGTGGAGCTGATCGAATTTTCACGACACTCAGGTGATATTCTATTTACTCTGCCTTTTCATGTCTTTATTTTTACAATGAGGACATTGCATCATTTAGGCATGGGGGGTGGATAATCAATTCCTAAAATCATTATGATAACTCCGTAGAATTTCTTTCAGTTTCTTATAAAATTAAAAAAAAAATGAAAATTTGAAGAAAATATAAAAAGAAAGAAATTAGGAAAAGAGAACTTAGGCATTTGGAAGTTATTAACTTTAGGAAATGATATGAGAGGACCTAAACACTTAGACTCTTTAGGTCTTCAGGCTTAATTAGCTCGGGTGTCCACTCGAATGTGGACTTAGTCTCGAGTCCTCGCCAATTCAAATTTATTTTTAATTTTGCTAATAAATTGGGATGATAAGTATGCGACTTATCAACCCGCCCTCTGATTTGGGGGAATTTTAAGGCTAAGCATCTACACACTATTCACACTAACTCACTTTCCGATGATTTTTACGGAAATTGGGTAGCTAATGGATCGACTTGGGTGGTATGGCTGGCAAGTTGTCAGTCGTAACAGCTTGATGCGGTTTTTACATGATTTGTTAATTAGGTAATTTAATGTCGTTGCAATGTGTAAATCTGCTTTCGCTTTTAAATTTATATCCTAGATAGGAGAGTATCTAGGGTCGTCCAAGGAGGCAAAAATTGCAATTCAATTCTCTTGCTAAAAACACATCTCAACTTAATTTTTGGTAATTTAAATATATATAATTTTTTGTGCTTTGAAATAATACGGGCAAGGTGCGAATTGTGACAAAAGAGTGCTAACACCTAAAATGCTAAGCTAAAACTTAAGAGATTAAAAATTCCACTACCTAAGCTCACTCTAGGCAAGTGGAGGCCTAGAGTAATTAGGGAGTGGAAGTAGAATAAGAGTTAGAACAATAGTAACAATTGCAACAAAAAGCTAAAAGAATGCAATTTAATTAACTAGAATTTGTGTTCTTTTCAAGGACAAGTAGAGGAATGCTTCTACTAGAACTAAACAAATTTAAAAGAAATAAAAGAAACACTAATCCACTTGCAAAATTTCGTGAAGGGAGTCTTTCTGCTCCAAGCCTAGCTTCTCCTTGGCTTGAAAAGAGGGCCTCCTTCTTCTCCTTCCTTGAGAGCTCCTCCAAGGTGGAAGCTACCACCTTCAATGCTCTCCTCCAATGGGTGGGAGTGCACCACCCTCAAAAGCTCCTCCAAGGTGGCATGGACCACCTTTAAGATCTCCTCCAAAGATCTTCCTTGCCTGGCTTCTCCTTTGGCTGGCGTGACTCAAGAGAGAAGGGAAGAAGGGAAGGCACCAAGGGGACAGAATATCCCCTTAATCTTCTTCTTCTTCTTCTCTCTTGGACGTGGGCTTCTAGATGGAATATGAGAGTGAATTTGCTAGCCAAGGATGGATTGAATGGTGGTGGGTAGTGGTCTTTTTATAGGGTAGGGTGAGGGGTTAAGGTGCCTCTTGAAATGGAGGGCTAAGATGGTTGGATGGAGGTGGTTAGATGATCCTAGGGTTAAGGATGGTTGGCACCACCTAAGGGGTGCTAGGGGGGTAGTTAGGGTTGGTCAAGAGGCACCTAAAAGTGGCACCAACCATGGAAAGGTGCCATGGGTTGGCTCCAACTTTAAGGCTTCTAGAAGGTGGGGTTATGTGGAGGTTGGAGATTGGTTTAAGGGGAGATGTGTAGTGGAGATGAAGGGGATTTTTGGAGGGAAAAGTGGCGCCATCAAGGGGTTAGTTAGGGTGGTTTTGGCACCACTTTTAGGTGTGTTTTGGAGGTGGTGAGTAGGCTAGGATGGCGCCAAGTAGGTGGAGCTTAGGTGGAGCTAGTAGGTGGAGTTGTTAGGTAGGGTTTTTGGGTGGTACAAGCCAAGGAAGTTGGAGCATAGCTAAGCTAGCTTAGCTAATGGAGGAGTAGAGAAGGAGGTGTTGGAGCTAGGGTTTGGAGGGAGGAGCTGAGGAGGAGAAGCCTGGAGCTGAAACTGGAGCTGGCTGCTACTGAAGAGGCTGGCATGGAGCTACTCTAGCTGGCCTAGCTTGCTAGTTCTTTGCTAGCTGCTAAGCTAAAGTGAGCTGGCTTCTACCATAATGAGCTGAGGTGAACTAGGTCTGGTGCTCCCGGGGAGGATCAAGCAGGTTGAGGTAGCTAAGGTAGCTTAGGTCAACTGAGTTGAGCTAAGCTGAGTCTCTGGGAGCTGGACTTGAGCTTCCTGAGCTGGGATGAGTTCTCCTTTAGCTGGCTGGAGTTGAGTGGAGATGGATGTAGCTAGATCTAAGCTGGGGTGAACTCCTGTCAACTCAGCTGAGCTAGCTAGAGCTCCCTGTGGACTGGTGGGAGCTGAGATGAGCTAGACTTAGCTAAGTTGAGCTGGATTTGAGCTGACTTGAGCTAGGGTGAGCTAAGATGAACTCTCTTGAGCTTCCATTCAGCTGAGATTAGCTGAATGGAGCTGGGACGAGCTAACCCTAGTTCAAGTGAGCTAGGTTCCAGCTATGGTGAGCTGGATCAAGCTGAGTTCCAGCTAGTCTGAACTCCTTCTTCACCAATTGCCTTCTTGAGTGCTAAGGTTTTAGGGATCTGTATATCTGTTCATCCCTAATACTCACAAAAACACATTAAAATAACAAAAGAAAATGCAATGCATGCCTAACCTAGTGAATGCCTAAATGCAGCCCAAAAACCCATTTGCGGAGTAAAATCCTAAGAGCTAGGTTTGTTTTAATGCATAAGAATGATGATAAACTGGTGTTTATCACACCCCCATGCTTATCTTTTGCTAGTCTCTTAGCAAAACTTCAAAAATTTTTTGGAAATGGAATTTTTGGGAAATCTAATTTTTTCGACTTTTGAGGAGAAAAAAGATTAAGGGACCTTAGTAGATCAAAACACAGGTGGTACGGGATTTGTTAAAGATAAACATCAGGATTTATTTTTGGATCCAACCATTAGATAGAACGGGATCAATATATCCTCTAGAAAATTCACAAATTAACCCCTTATTAATTCTGGTGACATGAAATTTTTATTTTTAGGATTTTTCTGGCTCATGAATCTGATTCGAAACTTGCAAAATCCTTTAAAACTTTGTGTTTGTGCTTGTGAAAAGCCAACATTTATAAGGGCATGTTAATTTATTTATTATTACTTTTTTTTTCTCCCACATGCTTATTTTTAGCTTAGTCTTACAATAGATGTGTCAGGATCATCATTCCCGTTACCATTCCTCGAGGGGGCTCTGGCGCTAGTACTTCGGGATAGCACTGTTCATGACACCACCCAGGAGCTCACAACCCCAAAACACGATGTGGTGTAAAGGGGCGCTCCAAGCAAACTCAAGCTCTTGCTCCGACACTATAGGTAGAGCACCGTCCAAGACACTTGAGATGCTAAAATGCGCTTTAATGCTCCGTCTAAAGATATGAAATATAGATATAGAGCAGCGTCGAGGTGGTAACTTGTTGACATCGCGTCCTCAAAGGAGGCATTTTCCTCTTTCTCAGCGGTGGAAACTCAAACCAATGATCTACTTCAAACTTTTACTAAGTCTAAACAAGGGAGTTTCTTCAAATTTTTAGTTGTTTTTAAGTGTTGGCTTGTGTATGAAATTTGACAGAAGAAGTTTCTCAAGACATGCAAGTTTTTGAATCAGAAACTAAGTCAAATACTTTCTGTATTACAAAATAGGATCAAGTCACCTAAACTATCATGAGTTTAGGTGGAATTTTAGAGAAAGATATCTGATCTAGTCTAAAATAGACCCTAAAATTCTAATGATCAGATCCGCATCCTCATCCCTAGTTTGTTAAAGATTAAATCCCATTGTACCTAAAAGTGAAATTTTCAACCTTAGTCCTGATTTCAAAAATTTTTCCTCAAAAAGTTTTTAACATTTTTATTTTATTTTATTTATTTATTTTTTGGGTATGCAAGCAGGAAGTTTTGAAAATTCTAAATCGATCGTCAAAATTTAAAAACACTCCCCCCATGCTTAAGATATGCCATGTCCTCATGCATTAGGAGGGAAAAGGGATTACCTTAGTGAAGAACGGTTGGGTTTAGGATGATTAAAACCTGGAAAAAGAAGAGAAAAAGGAAAGCAGGGAAAAATGATGGGTTACCTCCCATCCAGTGCTATCTTTTACGCCATTCAGCCCGCGTAATGTGCATTAGTGATCAAGGGTGGCTGGCTCAGTAAAATTAAAAGATGGAATTTTAGGCGTATGATCAAAATAGGGCTTTAAACGTTGGCCATTGACTTGAAAGGTCGAATTAGTTTTTGGATAAAAAAGATCAACAGCACCGTATGGGTATGTTTTATGGACAATAAAGGGGCCGGTCCATTTAGATTTTAATTTGCCAGGAAAAAGACGTAATCTCGCATCGAAAAGCCAAACGCGTTGATTAACGTCAAAGTGTTTTTGAACAATATATTTATCATGAAATTTCTTTGTTTGATCTTTATAAATCCTCGCATTTTCATAGGAAAAATTACGTAATTCTTCCAATTCAGTTAATTGTAATTTTCTATGGTTACCAGCGTCAGATAAATCTATATTGAGTTATTTTATTGCCCAAAAAGCCCTATGTTCTAATTCTCCTGGGAGATGGCATGTCTTCCCAAAAATTAGACGGAAGGGAGACATGCCAAGCGGGATTTTAAAAGCATTACGGTAGGCCCATAAAGCGTCGTCTAATTTAGTGGACCAATCTTTACGGTCTGGCCTAACCATCTTTTGTAAAATATTTTTAATTTCCTGATTAGAAACTTTAGCGTGGTCATTTGTTTGGGGGTGATAAGGTGTGGAAATTTTATGATTAACCCCATATTTAGAAAGAAGGTGATGGAATTGTGAGTGGGTGAAATGTGAGCCTCCGTCACAGATAATGGCTTTTAGTATGCCAAATCTTGAGAAAATATTTTTCTTAAGAAATTTGACAACCACACAGTGATCACTAGTGCGGGTGGGTATTGCTTCTATCCATTTTGAAACATAGTCGACTGTGACTAATATATACAAATACCCACCAAAGTTAATGAATGGTCCCATGAAGTCGATGCCCCAAACATCAAAAATTTCAACCTCTAAGATAGGATTAAGGGGCATCATATCCTTCCGAGTCATGTTGCCGATGCTCTAGCAATGCACACAGGATCGAACAAAGTCATGAGCATCTTTGTGCAAGCTGGGCCAATAAAATCCCGCATTAAGAATTTTAGCTGCAGTTTTCTTGCTCGAAAAATGTCCGCCACAGGCCATTGAGTGACAATGTGTTAAAATATCATGGATTTCAGAATCGGGGACACATCGTCGAATGACCTGATCGGCACAAATGTGGAAAAGGTCAGGCTCCTCCCAAAAATAATATTTAATATCAGCAAAGAACTTATCCCGTTTTGTTTTTGGCCAATCAGCGGGGATTCGTTCTGTTGCTAAGTAGTTTGCGATGGGCGCAAACCAAGGGAGGGTTGTAGCAGCTAAAATGCTTTCATCGGGGAACTGATCTGGTGGGGTCATTATGTCATTCGTCATAAGACGAGAGAGATGGTCGGCCACTACATTGTGCAATCCTGCCTTATCCTTGATTTCCAGGTCAAATTCCTGGAGCAGCAGAATCCAACGGATAAGTTGGGGTTTTGCATCTTTCTTTGTTAGCAAATATTTAATTGCTGAGTGGTCGGTATAAATAGTGACATGTGACCCCAACAGATAAGATCTAAATTTTTCTAAGGCAAATACAATGGCAAGAAGTTCCTTTTCAGTAACCGTGTAATTCCGTTGGGCATCATCAAGAGTTTTGCTAGCATAATAGATCACAATGGGCTTCTTGCCAATTCTTTTCCCTAGAACGGCCCCTACAGCAAAATCTGAGGCATCTGTCATTAATTCAAAGGGACTATTCCAATCAGGTCCCTGCAATATTGGTGCCTCAGTAACCTCTTTCTTCAACCTCAAAAAACTTTCCAGGCACTTATCATTAAAATCAAATGGCTGGTCTTTAGTGAGAAGCTTACTTAAGGTCTTGGAGATTTGGGAAAAATTTTGTATGAATCGACTGTAGAAACCCACATGGCCCAAAAAGGATCCGATTTGTTTGACAGTAGTGGGCGGGGGGAGCCTAGATATAGCATTTATTTTTGCTTTATCTACTGCGATTACTTGTTTTGAAATAACATGGCCCAAGACAATACCTTCTTGGACCATGAAATGACTTTTTTCCCAACTGAGGACCAGATTAACTTCTATGCACTTTTGGGGAGTTCTTTCAAGGTTTTTGAGACAATGGTCAAAAGAATCTCCAAAAACAGAGAAGTCATCCATAAAGACTTCTAAACATTCACCTACCAGGTCTGAAAAAATTGCAAGCATGCACCTTTGAAAAGTTGTAGGTGCGTTGCAAAGACTAAAGGGCATCCTTCGGAAAGCAAAGGTTCCGAAGGGGCAGGTGAAAGTTGTTTTGTCCTGGTCCTCAAGATGAACCGCTACTCGATTATAGCCAGAATAGCCGTCTAGAAAACAGTAAAAATCCCATCCAGCTAACCACTCCAAGATTTGATCAATAAAAGGGAGTGGGAAATGGTCCTTCTTGGTGGCGGTGTTTAATTTTCGGTAATCGATACACACGCGCCAAGAAGAGGCGGTTCGAGTGGCTACATTTTCCCATTATCATTAGTGACAACTGTTAGTCCAGCCTTTTTGGGGACAACTTGTGTTGGACTAACCTAGGAGCTGTCAAAAATGGGGTAGATGATATTAGCATCCAGCCACTTAATAATCTCCTTTTTTACCACCTCCTGCATAATAGGATTCAAGCGCCTTTGTGGTTGGTGGGAGGGGTGAGAATCATCCTCTAAATATATACGATGCGTACAATAGAACAGATGAATACCCTTAAGATCAGAAAGGGTCCAGCCAATAGCTTTCCGATATTTACTCAAAACCTGGAGGAGTTTGTGCTCTTGTGCCCCGGTAAGTCCAAAATTTATAATCAAGGGCAGGGTCTGATTAGGACCCAGGAAGACATATTTAAGGGAGTCGGGCAAAGGTTTTAATTCCAATTGTGGGCCCAGCTCTGAAAGAGTTTCTGCTTTGTGGGTTAGAGGTGAGGTGAGAGTGAAAGGGTCAGCTGGAATGTTAGCTGGACGTGTGGTTGGGGTGGAAGGGTGAGAAAAAGTGGATTGTTCAGGAGCCGTATTGACAGCAAAATAGGAACCTAAATGGGAAATCTGCAAAGTTTCCTCCATAATGTTTTCTATTTCTGAATCCGAATCATCAAAGAAATCTGGTTCTTGGAACCGCCTAGAAGCTTGAAAAATGTCTAGGGTTACAAATTCACCACCACACATGATCTTCATCTTTCCAGAATCACAATCAATATTGGCGCAGGCGGTGGCTAAGAATGGTCTTCCAAGAATAATGGGGTCAAACTTAAGTGCTTCAGGTACCTCTATGTCCAGGACTACAAAGTCTACTGCGAATAGACAATTTTTGACCCGGACAAGAACATCCTCAACAATTCCCCTTGGTTTAATCATAGATCGGTTAGCTAATTGGAGAGTAACCTCAACAGGCTTCAATTCACCTATCTTAAATTCCTCAAAAACAACTGTGGGGATAAGATTAATTGAGGCACCAAGATCCAACAAAGCGCGATCAAATGAGGTATCATTAATGATAACTTGGATTAGGGGGGCGCCAGGATCTTTTCTCTTAAGAGGCAGTCGGCTCTACACAACTGAGCTGACTGTCTCTGGAAGAATTACCTTTCCTAAATTTCTAGGCTGCCTTTTCGGAGTACATAAATCTTTTAAGAATTTTGCATAGGTAGGAATATATTTAATGGCATCTAGGAGAGGGATATTAATTTCTACTTGCCCAAATAAATCCATTAATTCGTTCTAAGTGGGCTCGGATTTCGTCTTTTTCTTATTTGAAGAGTGGAGGGCGTGTGGAAATGGGGCAAGGTTTCCTTGTTTTGCAAGAATTGGTTCCTGAACAATAGGAGGGGAAGAGTTAATCTATGTGTCATTAGAGCGGGTTTCTTTAACAGGCAGAGTATTGTGAGTGGTTTTCCCATTCCTTAAGGTAACTGCATTTGCAGTCTGGTTGTTTCTAGGATGAGGACGGGGGGCCTGGCTATTATTGAAACTTGGTGGATGCTGAGGTGCTGCCTGAATGGGTTGACTGGGATATCCACCTTGGAATTGATTCCTTTGATTATTTGGGTTGGGCATGGGTTGGGAAGGTAAATTCCCAATAGGTCGATGATCAGGAGTAACCTTAACTTGGTGTTGCAAGTTGGTAATCATGCAGGTTACTTCTGCCATTTCAGTCTGCATTCCTTGAAGAGTTTTCATGACCTGATTATTAATATCATCCTGGGATGGTCCAGGTTGATACATAGGTTGCCCATAATTCCCAAAATAGTTTTGTTTGGGAAAAGGAATCGGATTTGGGTTTTTCCAGGAGTGATTCGAGTTAGTCTTCCAGTTTTGATTGGAAGTGTTGGAGGGGTTTCTAAATTGCTCCTGGAGAGCATAAATATTTTTCGAGGTGTGATCAAAAATATTTTGATCAAAATTCCCGGTCAAATCTTGCGGGAAATCAGCCGAAAATTGCTGGCCAGCAGATGTGACATCAATATTGTGTAGATTTTCTCTTTGGAGAATGTGTGGGGGGCTAGTGTGTGGAGAGTGGATGTGTGGAGCTTGTTTGTTTATGAGCTTTTCTTCCATTTTCTTTTGGTGAATTTGCATCTGGTCCAGTCGTTGAGCTAACATATATAGATCATCTTGCGTGACTGGAACATAGGTGGATTTGGAGTCAATTTCATTGACTCCGTGTCTGGGGTTTTGTGATTTGCCAAAAGTCATGTTAAATGAGTTTTCACTCATTTCTTCAAAGATAAGATAGGCACTTTCGGCATCTTTGTTAAGAAAATTGCCCCCACATGAGGCATCCACAAATCATTTCAATTGATCTTCTAATCCATGATAGAAGATCTGCACTAACTGCCATTGTGGAATTTCATGGTGGGGACAACTTCTTAGAAGTTCCTGAAATCTTTCCCAGGCTTCGTGGAGGGGTTCACCAATTTTTTGTTGAAAGGTCGTTATGGATCTTCTTAACGCATTCGTTCGATCGATTGGAAAATTTTTTTTAAGAAAAACACTTTTTAATTGGGGCCAGGTGGTAATAGGGTGCCCAACCATTCTAAACCAATGAGATGCTTTGTCTTTAAGAGAGAGAGGAAGAAGTTTCATTAACCACATGTCTTCCTGCACATTGCGGGAATGAGTGGTTTGAGCGAGGATAGTTAATTCCTCGAGATGACAAAAAGGGTCCTCTCTTGGAAGACCATGAAAATGCTTGATAAGGTTTAGAATGGCTGGTTTGATCTCGAAATCCCCTTGTGGTATGACCACCCCTGGTCTTTCCTCTTAATTGAAACAATCATAGAAATCCTTAAGAGGAATGACAGGCTGTTGGCAGGGTGGTGGATTTTGTCCTTGATTAGCTAGGTTTGTGACAATCCTTACTAGATCTTCTTAATTTTGTTGTAGTCGAGCCAAATGGTCGACCATTAATGCAAAGGGATTTGTATTTTGGGTTATAATTGGAGGGCCACCTGGCCATGCTGGTATTTCTGGTTGCTCCAAGTTAGGGAGGTGAGGGAGGATGAAGTCAGCTTGTGGGTCGGCTGATGGGTTAGAAGTGGAAGCATAATTTTTTTGACGGCTTCCTGGGTTCTCCATTTTTTTAGAAGAGGAGGGGGAAGAAAATAATGATTTTCTACTGCAGGGGATGAAATCAAATGGTCCATCGAGGTGTGGTTTTTGGGACCGTTGCCCTTGCATGCACTACTTGGGAAGAATTGGAGGGGAGGAGAAGAGAAAGAGATGAGAGAAAGTGTGTAATTCAAACAAACAAAACTAGACCTAACTTAAATGCAATTCCCTAATAATAAACCTAAGACATAGTCTATGTAGGAAATAAGTAGTCAATAGTGAATACCCGTTCTATCAACAAATCTAGCCAAGTTGCTTAAGGGGAGGTTTGGGCCCAAACCTCCCCTTAAGCAACTTGGCTAGATTTATTGACAGGGAAAACCCCAGGTGCTTGTACAAACTCGCACCTGATCGTTTGACACGACCCCTCAGCCTGAACACCAGATATAGATGACAAAATTGGTACTAACTAAAGAAAACTTAAGACCTAGATAGCAAGCCTAAGTTGATGAAGCCTTAGGGGTCAAGTTGCTACAAGTTTTAATTAGGTCTAGGATACTACAGTGCACACAGAATGTGGAGGGTGTTAATTGGGTTGTTGCCCTGTTATTTCAATTTTTTTTTTGTGTGTGTAGGAATTGGAGAGTGGCTCCAATGAAAATCAAGTTGTCACACAATTTTTTTGTATTTTTGTTTTTTAGGATTTGATTTAATTAAATGTGTTTTAGGGTTTTTCTTTTTAAATTTTCAAACAAGTTTGAAACTCCACAATCAAAGGAAAGATAAGTTGTATTGGTGATGGTTAATTTTCTTTAATGTGAGTCTCTAAAAAGAAAGAAAGAAACCCTAAGCCAATTATCCCTAAGATAGAAAATTACTACCAATGAATTAATTTCAGGCTTTCTATATTAAGTAGTGGTCCAAACAAGTCAAACAACACCACTACTTTGAATAAAATCAAACAAGGATTCCAAAAAAGATTTTTGTAATCTTTTAGGAATTTGTTTGATAATTATTTTAAATTTTTAATTGTACTAGTGTCAAAGTCCAAAAATAATACCTATGGGTATTTTGGACTTTTTAGTATTGCCACTTACCTCAGGAAATTTTTATGATTTTATATGATGTGTAAAATTTCACAAGAATTCTTGCAAGCTAAATTTTACAAAAGTTGGCTGAGTATAAAAATTCTAAAAATTCGTGGACAGTAGCAAAATAGGAAGATTGGAGGGTGTGACCCCTCTGCAGTCCACGAATTTTTAAAAATTAAATACAAATCCAATTGATCTGAAATTTGGAACAAATGTTCCTAACTAAATTGGGAATCACTGTATGAAATTTTATGATTTTAGGAGGCCTGTGATGTTAGGAATCGATTTTTCAAGTCTAAATAGAAATCTGGACCCGAAAAAATAGAATACTAATACTTGCAATGGAGTGGTGTTAAAGAAGCATTCAAGCAAACAATGGATTTTAAAATGCACCACTCCACTTAGTTAAGATGTTTATGGTCCTGAAAGCCAAGTTTAGTGTATTTTGGTAGTTTTTTAGGTTAAGTGTGACAAGTGATGGGGAACCAACCTAAAATCCACGGGAAGAAAAGGAACTTTAGGCTTTCGCTTCCAAATTCTCGCCTTCCCGCTGTAATTCCTGCACACACGAAAGAAAGAAAGAGAAGGGGATGAGATCCACTTCAAGCAAGAGAAAATTAACTAAGCAAAGCCATGCCTCGCCGGCAACGGCGCCAAAAAGTGATGCGGATTTTATGCGATTTGTTAATTGGGTAATTTAATGTCGTTGCAACGCGTAAATTTGCTTTCGCTTTTAAATTTATACCTAGATAGGGGAGTATCTAGGGTTGTCTAAGGAGGAAAAAATTGCAATTCAATTCTCTTGCTAAAAACACATCTCAACTTACTTTTTGGTATTTTAAATATATATAATTTTTTTGTGCTTTGAAATAATACGGGCAAGGTGCGAATTGTGACAAGAGAGTGCTAACACCTAAAATGCTAAGCTAAAACTTAAGAGATTAAAAAGTCCACTACCTAAGCTTACTCTAGGCAAGTGGAGGCCTAGAGTAATTAGGGAGTGGAAGTAGAATAAGTGCTAGAACAACAATAACAATTGCAACAAAAAGCTAAAAGAAGGCAATTTAATTAACTAGAATTTGTGTTCTTTTCAAGGACAAGTAGAGGAGTGCTTCTACTAGAACTAAACAAATTTAAAAGAAATAAAAGAAACACTAATCCTCTTGCAAAATTTCGTGAAGAAGGGAGTCTTCTTACTCCAAGCCTAGCTGCTCCTTGGCTTGAAAAGAGGGCATCCTTCTTCTCCTTCCTTGAGAGCTCCTCCAAGGTGGAAGCTACCACCTTCAATGCTCTCCTCCAATGGGTGGGTGTGCACCACCATCAAAAGCTCCTCCAAGGTGGCATGGACCACCTTCAATATCTCCTCCAAAGATCTTCCTTGCCTGGCTTCTCCTTTGGCTGGCGTGACTCAAGAGAGAAGGGAAGAGGGGAAGGCACCAAGGGGACAGAATATCCCCTTAATCTTCTTCTTCTTCTTCTCTCTTGGACGTGGGCTTCTAGGTGGAATATGAGAGTGAATTTTCTATCCAAGGATGGATTGAATGGTGGTGGGTAGTGGTCTTTTTATAGGGTAGGGTGAGGGGTTAAGGTGCCTCTTGAAATGGAGGGCTAAGATGGTTGGATGGAGGTGGTTAGATGATCCTAGGGTTAAGGACGGCTGGCGCCACCTAAGGGGTGCTAGGGGGTAGTTAGGGTTGGTCAAGAGGCACCTAAAAGTGGCACCAAACATGGAAAGGTGCCATGGGTTGGTGCCAACTTTAAGGCTTCTAGAAGGTGGGGTTATGTGGAGGGTGGAGATGGGTTTAAGGGGAGATGTGTGATGGAGATGAAGGGGATTTTTGGAGGGAAAAGTGGTGCCATCAAGGGGGTAGTTAGGGTGATTTTGGCACCACTTTTAGGTGTCTTTTGGAGGTGGTGGGTAGGCTAGGTTGGCACCAAGTATGTGGAGCTTAGGTGGAGCTAGTAGGTGGAGTTATTAGGTAGGGTTTTTGGGTGGTACAAGCCAAGGAAGTTGGAGCATAGCTAAGCTAAGCTAAGCTAAGCTATCTTAGATAATGGAGGAGTAGAGAAGGAGGTGTTGGAGCTAGGGTTTGGAGGGAGGAGCTAAGGAGGAGAAGTCTGGAGCTAAATCTAGAGCTTGCTACTGCTGAAGAGGCTGGCATGGAGCTACTCTAGCTGGCCTAGCTTGCTAGTTCTTTGCTAGCTACTAAGCTAAAGTGAGCTGGCTTCTACCATAATGAGATGAGGTGTACTAGGTCTGGTGCTCTCGGGGAGGACCAAGCTTGTTGAGGCAGCTAAGGTAGCTTAGTTCAACTGAGTTGAGCTAAGCTGAGTCGCCGGGAACTGGACTTGAGCTTCCTGAGCTAGGATGAGTTCTTCTTCAACTGGATGGAGTTGAGTGGAGCTGGATGTAGCTGGATCTGAGCTGGGGTGAACTCCTGTCAACTCAGCTGAGCTAGCTAGAGCTCCCTGTGGACTAGTGGGAGCTGAGATGAGCTAGACTCAGCTAAGTTGAGCTGGATCTGAGTTGACTTGAGCTAGGGTGAGCTAAGATGAACTCTCTTGAGCTGCCATTCAGCTAAGATTAGCTGAATGGAGTTGGGATGAGCTAACCCTACTTCAAGCGAGCTTGGTTCCAGCTGTGGTGAGCTGGATCAAGCTAAGTTCCAGCTAGTCTGAACTCCTTCTTCACCAATTGCCTTCTTGAGTGCTAGGGTTTTAAGGATCTGTATATCCGTTCATCCCTAACACTCACAAAAACACATTAAAATAACAAAAGAAAATGCAATGCATGCCTAACCTAGTGAATGCCTAAATGCAGCCCAAAAACCCGTTTGCAGAGTAAAATCCTAAGAGCTAGGTTTGTTTTAATGCATAAGAATGATGATAAACTAGCATTTATCACAGCTCATCGGCCGGGTGTCCAAAGCCCAGCCACAAGACCATTTTCGTTGTACTACCTTTAGGTAAATCTTAGATCAGGGAAGCCACCTACTTAGAAAAAAAAAAGAAACACTCAAAAAGAAAAGAAAAAAAATAATAGAAAAAGGAGAAAATAGAAAAGAAAATAATAAAGCTACACTTCACCGCACGAGTATGGCTGGCAAGTGGTCGTGGGTAACAACCCATTGGTCATTTGTCCAGACCCCAGCTCATAAAAAAATGCACAATAATTTCCAAAACACTTAGGGAAGAAGCATGGGAGTAGAATAAATCGGGGAGATATACCCTGGGTTCACCCTTGGTTGGCCCCATAAATAAAAGAAGTAGGGAGAAAGCTACCGTTCAAAAAGATAAACCTCTAGGCAAGGTCACCTAGGGTCGTAGAAACCCGAAGTCCATTTTAATGGCTGCCTAGTGAGACTTTCACTATTTTCACAAGATGATTAGCACTTATAATCCTTTTCGAGTCTTGGGTGGGTCGGGTAATCGTAAAAAGTTATCCCAAAACTCTCAAACTCCAAAAGTACAAAAAAAAAAGAAAAAAAGAAAAATAAAAAATGTATCTTCCCTTTTCAAATAATGCAAGGACTTGGGCAGCCTGCATTCTGGCAGACATCTGGGTACTATTGAGTCTTCATAGTTTAGGACTTTAGTTGAAATTTTCTATTATTAATAAACGACATAGGCCCAAACGATCTAATCCTAATTTTGCTTTTATACATAGCATATAGTTTAATTTTGCTAGGGACTAGCAAAAGATATGCATGTGGGTATGATATAGACACATCTATTTAGGTTAAAATGCCTATTCATGCATGTTCCTAGGCTTAAATTTGCATTTCATGTTATGAATATTGCATAACATGTCATTTTGCATTTAGAGTAGTTGTATATATTTTAAGTTAACTAGGTCCTTTTTATGGTAAAGGGAGAAGAAGACTTATTTCAGTACCTCGGATGGATGATCGGACCGTACGAATCTGATCAAGACGACGATCAAAGTCTAATGCCTCTGAAATCATCTAGATTGGAGAACCGTAGCATCGTACGAAATCCGAGGAAGATAAATGGCCAAGGGGTAATGTGACATCCATATGGGTTTTGGATGGAAAATTCGATCACACGGATGGATCCAGAGCATCGATCGCAGTCTTACAACGTAGAAATCACCTCGATCTGAGCACTGTGGCATACTTTGCAAGCAATGAAGTGTGGACGGTCCAGATGATGCCACATGGCACCATCTGGAGCACCCAACGCCTACCGCCACTTCTCCAAAGGCCGATCATCAAATGTTCTCAGCTGTTGGATGAGAATCCAATGGCTGAGAGCTTGCCCTCACCACGCAGCTGTAGCTCTTCCTTACGATGCATTAGCGGACTTGGCGCAATGGTGGGAGCAGTGGTTCTCAAGGGAGGGGTGCGAGTTCGAATCCTCGCAGCCCCCACAATCTCAATTCAGCACTGCAAGCAAGCAGCAGCGGTAGTGCAGCATGCGCACCAGCAAGATGCTGCACGATCAATGCGCATAATGGGCGGCAATGCAGCACTGACATGGTTGGTGCCAGCTTTCAGTGACAACTGGGCTGGCCTATGGTGACGCTTACAGCCGTTGCTACTTCATTGCAAGCCAGCAAAGCCAGGTAAGGGCGTGAGTGGATGTGAACTGTCTACAGCGATGCTTCCAGTGATGGCTTGGAGGTCACTAAAGGTCCCATGCCTATTTTTGCCTCTTCTCCTCCACTATAAAAGGACCTACACCCCCTCCCTTCCATGACACCTCTACCTACTCTACTCCCACCTACTCCCAAGCTCTAGCAAGCCTACCAACACTCCATTAGAGCTTGTTCTCAAGCTCCCAAGGTGCCTATTAGTGTAGCAAACCTCTGCCCCACCAAATACTCCTCCAACTTTCCATCCCCCTTCATAGGTCGCCTTGGAGCTGTCCTCCCACCTCCATTCTGGTAGTAGATCATCTCCGTCTTCTCACCTAAATTCCGGAGCCACGCTGAAGCTTTCCTCAACCTGACATCCTCCTGCATCTCACCTCCGTCGTCCCGCTCCTCACCTCCTTCATCCGAGCTTCCACCAGGCACCGTCATCTCATCGAACAGCCGATTTGGGAGATTTCCTCTCACCCCCCTCTCTTTTTATGCTTTCATAGTTGATTGTAATAGACATTGAAGTGATATCTATACCATTTTCGTTCCATCTCTATCTTGTGATTTGTTTACTTGTTTTCTTACAAAACTATAAAAAAATAACAAAACCCTAAAATACCAAAAAGAAATGAATCGAAGCGTAGTTTTCACTTAACGTAAATGTCGCCTCCCTATGTTCGACCTGGGACTCCCTTGGAGTTTTGGTATCAATTTTATCTAATCGACGTGTTTTGAAACTACGACGACAGGTTACTTGTAACCCCGATTTCTAACATGCGAAACACGCTGCGACCACTACTCATCACAGTTGTCGTGCTGTATTAATGAATCTTAACAATGAATTAGTGGGTTAAAAAGTCATGACTCACATGTCTATAAGCAAGTGCTTTTTCTATTGGCAATACGTGGAGTCTTACCTGATCTCATTGTAGATGTTTTTGCAGATATGAGTCGATATTTCAAAGCTATCTATTCAAAGGCTTTAGATGCTGAAATGCTACACTACTGAGACAAACAAGTTGTCATCACATTGTGTAAAATGGAACAGATTTTTCCCCCAGCCTTTTTCGACATAATGGTGCATTTAACAATACATTTGGCAAATGAAGCAAGAATTGCAGGGCCAATTCAATACATATGGGTGTATCCTAAAGAGAGGTATTGGTAAGACGGTTTTCGCTTTCAAATAATATGATTAAGATGATTTGTCGTCTTAGTATCAAAGTGGTGGAAAATCGCTTAACAAAACAATTAGAATTAAAATTAAACCACTCACAGGAGAGTGGGTCATGTCCACAGGGAGGCAATGACTTCTTTAAACTCTCAATTAGGTAGAAATCAAGTTCGCTGAAATATTCATCAAATTAAACAACAGCTATGTAGCTCTAAATGTAAACCTTAAATTTATGGAGAAGTCAAGGGTTTTTAACATAATTTTTATGTAAGAAAACTATCCATGTGCAAGGATATGCCATGTACTTTTCACTTGCATGCATACTAAAATGTAATTCAAAATTAAATGTAATGCACATAGAGATGAATAATAAGGCTTAACAATTCTCTAGAAGCATAAGCATAAAGGCATAAATTCACCATAATTTAATTAACCAAATAAATCAAGAAAATGAATGTGGCAATGGCAATTTTTGTAAATAGAAATTGAAGTAAAAACAAAGGATTATACCTCTCTCCTCCTCGCACACGGGAGAGAGGCTCATTTGAGGAGCTACTCCGACAAAAGGTCAACCGGAGTGAGGCCTTCGCAGCGATGGCGGTGGCGTGTCGTGAGATGGCTTGGGCCAGCTGGATGGAGGAGAGAAGCGACGGCGGTGGTGGCTGTCGCTACTGCTCTTGCACACGCTGCGGCTGGAGGGCGCGTGGTGGGTGCTGTAGGCAGTGATGCGACGAGGTGTGGACGCATGCAGTGAGGTGCGTGTGGGCTGGAACTGGGGCGCGGCTGCTGCGGGTGTGCAGCAGGGGTTGAGGGTGCACTAGCTGGAGGTGTGGGAGGCTGCTGAGGTGCGGGGGGAGAAGGTGCGCTGAGTTGCTGGTGGGCGCATGCCTGCTGCGATGGAGGTGCAGTGCGTGCGAGTACACTACTGTGAGTAGCAGGTGTGCACGGAGGGATGTGGATGGGGCGCACACGGGCTGGTGGAGCGCAGGTGCGCGCGATGTGCGTGCTCAAGAGGTGCGTAGGTGAGGAGCTGGTGGGGCGTGCAGCAGCTGGGATCTACGCGTGGAAGGGAAGATGAAGCATGGTGATGCAAGGGCTCTTGGTGGTGTGGGCTGTCACACCACACACCCACGGTGGTGGAGTCGCACTGCTGCGGTTGAGGCCGATGGTGAGGAGTGGATGAGAAACGAAGTTCTCTATGCAGTGAGGAAAATGGGTGGTGGCCTCCTCAACACAGCTGCCTCCTCCTCTCCCTTGTAGTCGCAACTGCCCTCGACTAGATCCATCTCTCCCGCTCCCCCATGAATGGGGTCTTGAGTGCAAGCAGCTTGCGAAGGTTGAATGTGCAGGCGGAGGAAGTGGAGCGGTTGCCTGTGGGAAGAAGAATAAGATTTAATAAAATAAATATTCAAATTATTTATACACAAATATTTAAGTTCTATGTTAATTAAGACAATGCATCTAATGCCATTCTAAGTCAATTCCAAATGCCTTTATTTATAAATGCAATGTATGAATTATGTAATTAAATCATAAATATAAATTAATCTATTTACATCCTAATGCATGCTAAATAAATGTTAGAATTAACTTAATGTCTAGGCACTTAAATACTTAAATAACCCACAAATATGGGCTAATTAAATACCCCCATGCCTAGTTTTTGCTAGTCCCTAGCAAATCTAAGCAATAACCTAGCACTCTATGTAGACTAGCCAACCCAATTGGTCTTCCTTTAGAAGCATGTTGAGTTCAGGCTTTATACCTAAGGTTCCCAAGTAGTTCCTAAGTTACAGACTAGGTTAGCTAAAGATGAGTTGCAGGTACAAGTTTCCCTGATTTCTAACTCTACCCTAAGGTTTATTGATCCTTGAGATTAAAGCATCCGTGCATGTGCATTGGTCTGAGTTATTTGAGGTTGGTATGATTGCCAACCTAGAAAGGAAAAAGGATTTTTTTTTAAATATATATTTTTGTTTGATTCCTCTAAGTCTAACCTTGGATCAGCTATCAACACGATTTGTGTCGGATTCATTATCCCCATCACCATACCTCGAAGGGTGCTTGGATTTCGATGCTTCGAGAGAGAACCACCCATAGCGACCCCAAGAACTCCTGGCAATCGACACTTCGAGATAGTATCACCCATGGATTTCTTAAACGAATTTAGGCTTGTGGCAATTGGCACTTCGAGATAGGGCCGCCCATGGTACCTGAACCGCACAATGTGCTTATATGGCCCCAGTAGGATGGATATCCTAAGAGACAAGCGCCAAGGAGGTAATATGTTATCATCGCATCCTCAAGGTGAGTATATACTCCACCTCTCCTATGGCAGGAACTCTTCCAGTCAAATTGTGTTTTCAAGCTTCTCCTAAGTCAAAACTAAGAGAACCAAATTTCTTTTAAGAAAGGAATTAAGGTGATCACTTACTTACATAAGACCAAGTGTGTGTGAAATTTGGATGCTTGGGTTACAAGGACCCGTAAACCAAAAGGTAGAACAAAACTCTAGGTACTACCCCGCCTTTTAACTCAATCCCTAGCTTTCCTTCCTCAACCTCTTAAGGAATGGTCCGCAACTTAACTCCTACTTAAGTTTTTAAGTCCACAAAGGACCCTAAAGGTCTAAAGCTAGTAGCTCACTTAGCTTCTAAAGTTCGACACCTATAATCAACTTAGTCTAACCTAGAGTTCTGATTTGCTTAAGAATGCAGGCCCAGCCAGTTAAGCTCAATAATTTTTTTTTTTTTTTAATGCAAAATGTAGACATGCTATAAATAGATGCCTCAGGTCCTCTCCCCCATGCCTGGTTCAAACAATGTCCCCATTGTAAACAAAATAGTTAAAGGAAGATATTACTTGAGGCAGAGAATGGTAGGAGCTAAGGCTCCTCAAGAGTGACCTCATCAACCAGATGGCCATCGAAAGTAATGTATGGTTTTAACTGTTGACTGTTGACGATAAAGGGAGTTGCTGAAGAGGAAGGGCTTTTAATCTCCACATCTCCATGTGGAAACACTTTAGTGATTATGTAAGGCCCATCCAACGAGATTTTAATTTCCCTGGAAAAAGCTTAAGTCTGGAATTGAAAAGCCAGACTTGTTGGTTGGGCTCAAAGGTCTTTCTAAGGATATACTTATCATGCAAGACCTTAGTTTTCTCTTTATAAGCTTGAGAGGTGTCATAAGCATCATTCCTTATCTCCTCAAGCTCACTTAATTCCAGAAGTCGTGCCTTACCTACCTTTTCTAAATCCATGTTAACACTTCGAATAGCCCAAAGTGCCCTATGTTCCAACTCAACGGGTAAATGGCATGCTTTCCCATACACAATCCGAAAGGGAGATGTACCCAAAGGGGTCTTATAGGCCGTTCGATACGCCCACAAAGCATCATCGAGCTTTTGAGACCAGTCTTTCCTATTAGGTCTAATGATCTTTTCTAAAATACTTTTTAGCTCCCTATTCGACACCTCAACCTGGCCACTCGTCTGAGAATGGTAAGGGGTAGTGACCTTGTGAGTCACTCCCAGACTGCTGATTAGTTGATTGAAGTGGTGGTTTCGGAAATGAGATCCCCCATCAATTATAATGGTCTTGAACCAGCTGAAATGAGATATGATATTAGCCTTCATAAATTTCAAAACCATAGAGTGGTCATTTGTGCACATAGGAATGGCCTGTATCCATTTAGAGACATAATCAACTGCCACCAAGATATATTCATAACCATGGGATGAAGGGAAGGGGCCCATAAAGTCAATTCCCCACACATAAAAAATTTCAACAGATTGAATAGGGTGTTGAGGCATCTCATTCCTCTTCCCAATCATTCCAGTCCATTGACATCTAATACAAGCCTTAACAAAATTATGAGAATCCTTAAATAACAAAGGCCACCAAAAACGAGACTGGAGAACCTTAAAAGCAGTTTTCTTAGCGCCAAAGTGTCCTCCACAATGAAGTTCATGGCAAAAACTCAGCACACTTTGTTGTTCCTCTTCAGGTACACATCATCTCAATACTTGGTCTTGTCCAATTCTAAATAATTTCGGCTCTTCCCAATGAAAGCATCTAGCTTGGGAAATGAATCTCTTTCTTTTCTACTCATCCCAAGAGCTAGGAGTTTCTCCAGTGACGAAGTAATTTACGGTATCAACATACCAAGGTGAAGTTGGTGTTACCGCCATAAGGGTTTCATTGGGAAATGTCTCGCGGATGTCTCCAGGTAGAGAGTCATTAAGTGGAAGGCGAGACAGGTGGTCAGCCACAACCTTTTCTACTCCTTTCTTTTCACATATCTCCAAGTCAAATTCTTGAAGGAGTAGGATCCACCTAATCAGACGTGGCTTAGAATCTTTCTTAGCAATGAGATGTTTCACTACTGCATGATTAGTGAAAGTAGCCACCTTAGACCCAAGAAGATAAGACCTAAACTTCTCCAGAGCAAAAACTAAAATAAGTAATTTCTTTTCAATGACGGTGTAGTTTTGATGTGGTTCGGTTAAAGTCTTGCTGGCATAATGTAGCACATGAGGTCTTCCCTCAACCCTTTGTCCAAGGACTGCTCCCACTGCATAATCCAAAGCATCACACATCAGCTTAAATGGGAATATCCAATCAGGAGCTCGAGAATAGGCGTAGCGATCAAGGCCTCCTTCAGAGTTTGAAAGGCCTCGGCACACTTGGAATCAAAATTAAAGGAAGATTCCTTCGCCAATAGGTCACAAAGTGGCCTAGAAATTTTACTGAAATCTTTAATAAAGTGCCTATAAAAGCCTGCATGGCCCAGAAAGGATCTGATCTATTTGACATTCGTGGGCAATGGGAGTTTGGAAATAGAATCAATCTTGGCTTTATCTACTTCTAAGCCTCGCTCAGGCACAACATGCCCAAGTACAATTCCTTTTTGTACCATGAAGTGGCTTTTCTCCTAGTTGAGGACTAAACAAATCTCCTTACATCGCTTCAACACATTCTCCAGGTGCAAGAGATACTGGTCGAAAGATGAGCCATAAATGGAGAAGTCATCCATAAACACTTCAACACACTCATCAATCATGTCAGAGAAAATGGACATCATACACCGCTAGAAGGTTGCAGGGGCATTACATAATCCAAACGGCATATGCCTGAATGCAAAGGTACCATAAGGACTCGTGAACGTCGTCTTCTCCTAGTCATTAGGGAAGACTGCAACCTGGTTGTACCCAGAATGTCCATTGAGAAAGTAATAGTACTTATTCCCTACCAATTTCTCAAGAATTTGATTAATAAAAGGCAAGGGAAAGTGATCCTTCTGGGTAGCGATGTTCAGCTTGCGGTAATCAATATAGACCCTCAATCCAGTTGAGGGTCTAGTCACAACTTGTTCACCTTGGTCATTAAATTCCACAGTAAAGCCTGCCTTCTTTGGCACCACATGAATAGGACTTACCCATTTACTATCTACAATGGGATATATGATCCCAGCGTCCAACCACTTCAGGATTTCCTTTTTAACCACCTCCGTCATATTAGGGTTCAGACGTCTTTGCATGTCCCTAAATGGCTTGATGGAATCATCAGTATAAATGTGGTGCATGCAGAGTGTAGAATCTATACCCTTAATGTCAGCAATGCTCCAAGCAATAGCTTCCTTGTGCCTAGGCAAGCATTCAATCAGGGCTCCCTCCTGTGCCTCAAATAGCATAGCCGAAATGATAACGGGGAGTATATCATTGGCACCCAGGAATACGTACTTGAGAGTGTCAGGGAGGGGTTTCAACTCAAGGTCGTGGGCTTGTATGGTTAAGGGTTTCATAATAGATGTCCCCATCTCAGCTAGCAGATCTACCTTGGGTAGAGATGATGGGGAAAGAGACTCAGCAGAAACACTTAGCAACTCAAGTTCTAGTATATCCCCTTCACATTCCTCCAAGAGATGGGAATGCTCATTTAGCATGACATGCTGAAGGGGGTCATCACATAACATTGTAGGGGTTGCCTCTTCAATCAGGTCATCTATCACCTCAGCTTGAGAACAATCCTCAAGCCCGGCTTGTTTGTAAGCATCAAATACATTAAGCCAGATTTTCTTGTTTCCAAAGCCCATTTTCAATGCCCCGGTATTGCAATTGATTGAAGCATGCAAAGTTGCAAGGAAGGGGTGGCCCAAAATGATGGAGGGTTTGGTTGGCTTGTTGGTAGGGTCAGTGTCCAAAACTAAAAAGTCAACAGGGAAGAAGAAATCCTCCACTCTTACGAGGACATCTTCCAAAATTCCCTGCAATGTCTTAAGTGATCGATCAGTAACTTGGAGGATTACTGGGCTAGTCTTCAGATTGCCTCCCCCAAGTTGTTCATACACATAGCTCGAAAGGATGTTCACCCCCGCACCCAGATCAAGTAGAGCCTTATCAATCTGTAAGTCACCAATAACCACTGAGATGTACAGGGCTCCTAGGTCCTTAAGTTTCGAGGGTGTGCCATGTTGAACAATTGAGCTAATAGAATCAGGTAGGACAACTTTTGAATGGACCTGTTTCCTAGATCGCTGCTTTTTCATGCATAGGTCCCTCAAGAAGCAGGCATAAGATGGAATCTGCCAGATAGCTTCAAGCAAGGGTAGGTTAATCTGCACTTGCTTGAAGGTTTTCATGATCTCATCTGTCTTATCTTTGGCTATAGATGAGCTAGCAGAAGTCTGCTTAGAGGTGGATAAGCACTCTGGAAAGGGCACTCTCGATCTCTGGGTGGAAGGGTTGTCATGTCGAGTAAGGGGTGGAGCGAGGGCAACTTCTTTCAGCGAGGTGATTTCAAGTGGAGAAGATTTGGGCAAGTCTTCTCCGGTGGGGGTGAAAGTCGGGGTGGATGGTTTTTCGGAGGGTAAGACTATAGGAGCATCGGGTTTGGAAATTTCTTTCCCACTCCTCAGAATAGTCATCGCCTAAGCATGATCCCTAAAGACAATCCCTCTTCCTTTAGGATTCTCCTCAGCAGCTCTAGGAGCTTCCCAGTTTCCCTCTGTCTAACGGCCTCAACAAGGTGTCCTATCTATGAGTTCATCTCATGTATAGCCTTGTCATAAGATTGGATGATGGCACTTTGACTTTCTTGCATAGTTCTCAACATTGCCTTCAATTCATCCATCTCAGAGGTCTTAGGTTGGGCAAAGGTCTGAGGTTGGTTCATTTGATGGTTTTGAAAGGGTTATGGTTTATAATTTCCTGAATTTGAGACATTTCCTTGTCTCCATGAAAAGGTTGGCTGGTTCCTCCATCCCTCATTATAAGTGTTGGAAAAAGGATCATTATGAAGTCTAGGATGAAACCCTTGAGCGGCATTCAGATCCGCCTGTACAAGCTCAGGGAATTGGGAGGCCAAGTGGCAATCCATAGTGGCGTGTGTATTGCCTTGGCAAATGGAGCATTCAGAAGCTTCGGATGTGGAGGTGTTAGATACGAATTGGCTTGGGCTCAACATAAGCCTTTCCATGTTTTGATTCAATAATTGAATCTGATAGGCTAAATTCTGGGTGTCCCTTGCCTCATTCACCTCCAATTTTCTTTGCATAAGAGTGAGTTTTCTATCCATGGAGGCAGAATTCAAGTGAATAGAATTCTCACTCAAAGTATCAAAAAGGTTCCAAGCTTCATCCTCAGTCTTAGATAGAAAGGTTCCTACACAGGCACCATCCATAGTCTGCCTGTGCGAATCATTAAGTTCGGTGTAGAACCTTTCAACCAGTTGCCACTTAGGCACCTGGTGATGTGGGCAAAGTCTCAACAGGTCATTAAAGCGCTCCCACGCATCATGGAAAACTTCCCCATCCTTTTGAACAAAACTCATAATTTCCCTCCTAAAGTGATTTGTTTTGCTCATGGGGAAGTACTTCTTCAAAAACTCCTTCTTCAGGGCATCCCAAGTGTTAATATCATCAAGGGTGTGATACCAATACTTGGCTTTGTCCTTGAGGGAGAAAGAAAAGAGGGTTTACATTTGAGCATCATCAGTAATGCCCTGCAGCTTCACCGTGGAATAGACCTCGGTGAATTCCTCTATATGCCTGTAAGGGTCTTCCCTAGTAGTACCATAAAAGGAGGGCAGCAAAGATATGGTACTGCTTTTGATCTCATAAGGATTGTCCCCTCCAGGTCTACGTAGTGTAGGGCCAGCTTTATTGGTTGGAATGAAATATTCCTTAAGGCTCCTTTGACCAGCCATTTCTTCCCTTGGAAGGTTTCTTCTTAAGATTCTTTCAGGTTCAGGATCAAACACAAGTTGTCTCCTAAGAGATCGCCTACCAAGGATGCACTGCAAACATAATTCAAAAGGACTTGTTTGATCTTTACAAATTTAGGCTTTTGATTTTAGTTCAAATTGTAGGTGACAAAGTAAGTTGCCCAATCAATTATGCACCTATTGTCGACCTTCGAAATGCCTAAAAAGACCTAGTTGGAGCTTAGGCGTTCTTCCCTAAATCTCAATTGGTAGAGCAACTCCAAAGACGGAAGATCGAGGGATGCAAGTAGGCCTAAGCCTTCCTTTGACGCTGTGCTTTTGCGGTGCTTCTTAAGTACCCCCAAAAATCCGTGACAGGGTATCCCTCTCTTTGGATTTACAAAACCTTTGATCTCAAGTTCTGAACACTTCAGAATCCAACGGTAGGAGGGCTCCTGTCCTAGTAGTTCCAAGACCTAGGAGTGTCTAAATGCATGCTGTGGTGCAAGAGGTATAAGTGTGCATACACCGCAAAAGATTTTGAATTTTGAATCGCACGCCACATTTGAAAATCAAGTCCTTGATTTTTATATTTCGCTCCTTTAATTAGTCCTTTGTCAAAAATTAAATGTGACCACTTTATTAGATCGCTTCAAGATAGACTATGTGGTCTAAAAATTAATCCAAATGCATTTGCATGACAGGTAGAAATGAAAAGTTAGAAGTGCATACCTGATTCCAACATTCTTCATGCAATATGCAAGACAAGAAGTTAAATCTAGTTGTTGCTCATTCAATCCTAAATTATTCGACCTAAGGGCAGGCAGCTTCTAGTAGGTACTCATGTTGTTTTTTTTTTGCTACTTATGCACAAACAAATTAAGGATAAATAACCACAAAATAAAATAAAAACCTAGATCTAAAGAAAAGGGAACAGGCTCTCAAAAATTATCCACCCAACATGAGCCTAAAACAAAATCGGGGAACAAACCCCTAAAAATGTACCCTAGAACAAGGGTCTCAAACCAAATGTGCAATGAAAATTAAGTTCTAAAGTATTAATCCTACTCTAATCAAATCAGCAACTAAATGTGCGGAGATGATCGTCACGTCCTCGTCCTTCCCCTCCTGGCAATTTGGTTCCTTATAAGGTGGCTCAAACAATTTCTCCTCTGGCGACATCAAGGGTCGCCTCTCACGATGGCTGGTGTGATTGCGAGTCGTAGAATGTGTGTCGTAGATAGTTGCACTCGCATCAGAAAAAAAAATCCAGAGTTCAATATGATTCAAAATTTAAATCAATGTGAACGAATGAATGAATGAATGCGATTTAATTAAGCCTGTTGCCTCCCTGGCAACGGTGCTATTTGGTAAGACGATTTCGCTTTCGAATAATATGATTAAGATGATTTATCGTCTTAGTATCAAAGTGGTGGAAAACCACTTAACAAAATAATTAGAATTAAAATTAATCCACTCACAGGAGAGCGGATCGTATCCACAGGGAGGCAATGACTTATTTAAACTCACAATTAGGTAGAAATCAAGTTCGCTGAAATATTCTTCAAATCAAATAATGCCTATGTAGCTCTGAATGTAAACATTAAATTTATGGAGAAGTCAAGGGTTTTTAACATAATTTTTACGTAAGAAAGCTATCCATGTTCAAGGGTATGCCATGTACTTTTCACTTGCATGCATACTAAAATGTAATTCAAAATTAAATGTAATGCACATAAAGATGAATAATAAGACTTAACAATTTTCTAGAAGCATAAGCATAAAGGCATAAATTCACCACAAGTTAATTAACCAAATAAATCAAGAAAATGAATGTGGCAATGGCAATTTTTGTGAATAGAAATTCAAGTAGAAACAGAGGATTATACCTCTCTCCTCCTCTCACACGGGAGAGAGGCTCATTAGAGGAGCTACTCTGACAAAAGGTTGGCCGGAGCGAGGCCTTTGCAGCGGTGGCGGTGGCACGTCATGAGATGGCTTGGGATGGCTGGGTGGAGGAGAGAAGCAGCGACGGCGGTGGCTATCGCTGCTACTCTTGCGCACGCTATGGTTGGAGGGCACATGGCGGGTGCTATAGGCAGCGGCGTGGCGAGGTGCGGACGCACGTAGGGAGGTGCACGCGGGCTGGAAGTGGGGCACGGCTGCTGCGATTGTGTGGTAGGGGCTGAGGGTGCACTGGCTGGAGGTGCGGGAGGCTGCTGAAGTGCAGGGGGAGGTGTGCTGAGCTACTGGTGGTCCCACGCCTGCTGCGGTGGAGGTGCAGTGTGCACGGGTAGGCTACTGTGAGTGGCAGGTGCACGCAGAGGGATGCGGATGGGGTGCACATGTGCTGGTGGAGCGCAGGTGTGAGCGATGTGTGTGCTAGAGGAGGTGCGTAGGTGAGGAGCTGGTGGGGCATGCAGTAGCTGGGATCTGTGCGTGGAAGGGAAGATGAAGCATGGTGATGCAGGGACTCTTGGCAGTGTGGGCTATCACACCACACGCCCATGATGGTGGAGTCACATTGCTGCGATTGAGGCCGGTGGTGAGGAGTGGATGAGAAACGAAGTTCTCTACGCAGTGAGGAAAATGGGTGGTGGCCTCCTCAACACAGCTACCTCCTCCTCTCCCTTGTAGTCGCAACTACCCCGGACCAGATCCATCTCTCCCGCTCCCCCATGAATGTGGCCTTGAGTGCAAGCAGCTGACAAAGGTTGAATGCACAGGTGGAGGAAGTGGAGTGATTGCCTGCGGGAAGATGAATAATATTTAATAAAATAAATATTCGGATTATTTATACACAAATCCTTAAGTTCTTTGTTAATTAAAATAATGCATGTAATGCATGTAATGCCATTCTAAGTCAATTCCAAATGCCTTCAATTATGAATGCAATGCATGAATTATGTAATTAAATCAGAAATATAAATTAATCTATTTACATCCTAATGCATGCTAAAAAAATGTTAGAATTAACTTAATGTCTAGGCACTTAAATACCTAAATAGCCCACAAATATGGGCTAATCAGGTATTTGAAAAAACTAAAGGATTACGTGTTAAATAAAGCTAAGTCGGAAGGGTCAATTGTCGAGGGATATTTAGTTGAGTAATCCATGAACTTCTATAGCATGTATCTGGGTGAGACAGATCACGAATTCAATCATTTTGAGAGAAATTATGACAGGGGATACAATGAACATGATGGAGATTGTCTTTCTATTTATGAAATTCCAGGAAGGTCGATTCTGCACACATAATTTATTAAGATTCCATAAGTAGATCGGAAATTGACACACTTATATATATTAAAACAAATTCCTAAAGTCGACCCTTTCTATGATGAATTTAAACAATTGTCACATAGAAATGCACATGATCTACTCTTTCCTAAGTGGTTTAAGCAGTGTGTTGCTAAAATAAAAGAAAATAACAACCCGCGGTGGGTGGAAGATTTTGACATAATATCTGATCGTCTGTTGAGTTATGGACATTACCATCTGGGTACATCATAAATGGTTTAGATACAAAATCAAATATGTTGATGATGTAAAGGCTACACAGCAAGCTGGCATTGTTGTTCCTTGAAAATTAACTAACGAGTGTGATGGTTATTATGGACTGATTGATGAAATTCTCTAGATTAGCTTCAGATATGTTCGCAGACTTGCCCTCTTCAAGTGTGAATGGTTTGATGTTTTCAAGGAAGGCGTCAGGTTTAAGGTTGATCAGAAACACAAGTATATAAGTTTGAATAATAACCATCTAATTCTTCAAAACATTAGCCTGTTAAGTCTCTCAAGTCTTCTACGTAACTGATAACAGCAAAAGTGGATGGGTAATTCCCGTTAGAACAATGGCATGTAGTTATTACAATTCTCAAAAGGAAGGGGAACCTGAATTAGAACCTGAAGCATATCAAGAACTTTAACAACCAAATTTAAATCCAAATGCAACAAACATTGATATATAAGGTATAATTTACAAACCTTTTTTTCATACTATAAATTTACTCTTGAAGCATTGTTATACTGATATAGTAATTTGTTTGCTCTTTTTATAGGTTGTTGACATAGTTCTGTTAATTTTTTCTTTCTACACGGCTAGTATTGTTTAAGGGTAACATTACTGATTGTTTTCAGTTATATATTTATATTTTTTTGTCACTAAGTATTTTTTTCTGTTGTGCAGATGGTGAAACTAAAGAAGTAGGCTTCTTGTCGGAGGAGTCCTGACACCTCCCTCGATACCTAGGAACCCCATATCACACAGCCTCCTACGCAGCCACCTACCATACAACCTCCCTGTACATGGCCTCCCCGCACCCAGACCTTCCCTACCCAGCCAACTCCCCCCTAGACCCCTATACTCTTACCACTGATACATATTTAGTACCCACTCCCAATTTTGTCCCCCTCCATACACACACATATATCCATCCGGGTGCATTTGCACAGTCTCTTTCTACAGGGAAGGGGAAGAAGCCAGTCATCCCTGAGTTTGTGACGTTACCCAAGCTTGAGGATGAGGTTGACAGTCACGACCCTTACCAGGACGAGGGAGACGGGGACAATGTACAAGACCCTGAGGGTGAGGATGGGGATGAGGAGGGGAACGAGGGGGAGGACGGGAGGGATGTTTAGGTTGGCCACCCTAAGGCCAACATAGACCCTGATCAAGCAGGGCCTAGTACTACTGGTAAGTAAATTGTTATTTTCTATATTTCGAAAGTTTTTAAATTTCGTATTTACTCTTCATTCGTAATACTATTGTTATTAATTTCAGTGAAGAAGAAAGGAAGAGGCCTGATGATGGGAACACCATCATAGGCACTAACTAGCCTATTTTGGTCTGAAAAAGATGATAAAAGCTCCTACATCACCATTAGAGGGTCCTATATGCATGACGTGTTTTGAGAAGAGAACAAGAAACCAGGGTTAATTTTATAACTTTAATAGCAAATTATGAACACAAAATAACCAAGGGGTTGGCTAGGGGTGAATTAAAGGACAAATGAGCATTAAAGTCTAATAAGTGGGTCCATGTAGACAGAAATGGGTTTTTGTGCATTTCAAGAATTAACAGCAACCCAAAATCCTAATTCCAGACCTACTTAAATAATAAAGGTTCTGGTCAAGATAAATTCCATCTAAACCTTTTAAAAATTATAGAAAAATATTTTATAAGGTTTGGTATCCTTGATTTGACCATTTGAACATATTTTGAACTAAAACAGAGTCTCAAACAGGAAGTTACCCTAATTTAGGTTTCTACATAAATTACCCAATTAAACTTGGTCAAAACCAAAATTCGACTTCACCATCAGATTCCTTGGGTCCAAATTAGGTTTGTACCAAATTTGGGCCCAATCAGAGATCATCTTGATCAAGTTTGCATTTTAGTTCAGTCTGACTCTCTTTCTCTTTCAATCAGCCAATCAGCCCCTCAACTTTTGAAATAATTACAAAGACCCCCTAACTTCGTTGTCGTCTTTGCATTTGGGTCCCTACTACCATGGCAGGTGTGAACCCACGCAGCTGAGCTCTTAATCAGAGATTCCACCTTGATTACTTGGCCAATCCCTTCCAAAATTGGAAGGGATAACCCTGAGGAGATCCCTGATCGATTAAACCTAATCCTAGACTCCAAATTCTTCTGTGTTTCTCATGCGAACCCAAGGATTTCAGGAATCCTTCTTCCTGAAAAATCGAGCCTTTCAAGATTGTTTCCAAGCTTACAAGCTTGCTTGAAGGCCTATAAATGACCCTCATGGGCTGCCTCACCTCCACAAATCTCTTCTTTTCTCCCTCTTCGGTCTGCTCCAAGCTCAGCTCTAGCGATCGTCCTTCCCCGATCATTTCGCTAGCCACCATGTACAATAGGTAGCTGGATCTTCTTCCCTACTTCATTCCGCATCACGCAATACTGGCGTGGTGCTCTCCGGTCCCCTCCTCATCACTGTCCCCCTTCCTGGAGCACTCTTCGTCTCCAGCGTTGGCCCATCATAGCTGATGCTTCCTCCAACTCCCCTTCAACCACTAGTAACCCTCTTCAATCCCTCTTCCTCTACTAATCATCCCATCATACTTAGACTTTAGGTTTACACACTGAATCACCTGTCCCACCGTTGTTTCCCTCATCTCTGGCATACCTCCAGTGACCTCAACAACCCGCTACATGCCACCAATCCGCTTGCCATCACTTCCTATACCTCCACCGAGCCCACGTGAGCAAAACCCCCCAAGAAATTGAGGGGATTGCTGCACCCATTGTCTCCTCAAATACCTTTGCCTTCGCTTTCACAGTCCGCCTTCGCCAACCGACCATGACCACCTTCACAGCATGCCATCACCACCATCACCTTTGCCTCATTTGCGCGATCATCCTGTGCATTTCTGATGTGGCCACAAGGTTGTTCTCATCTTTATAGGTACTCGACCTTCAACGCCATTAACAAGCTTCTTCGTGCAACCTTGGGTGCCCAACTTCAGCACATTCTTCCTCGCATCCGCCTCCAGGTCATGCGGAAGCCTTCCAGGAACACACTTAGCTCGTCAATTGAAGAAGTCGCCTCTCCTTCGGCTACAATTGGGAACTTCAGAAGCTGTTGCAACATGCAGAGGACTGCAGCAGAATTAGTCCCACTTCATGGGATTGGGAACTCACAATGCAGCATAACAGGGATTCATCCCCAATCACGAGGGCTCGGGTCCCTCCTCACGCCTGGCTGCACACCTCGGCTACCCACACACCCGGTAGCTCTGGTCCCTGTACTCGACCCAATAACCCGATTGAGACCCGATTACATAGGTCTGAGAGAGGAGAGAAGGAGAGAGAGGGGGGGTTTTGCCCTTGCTCCTACCCTATCTATACTTCACTGCTGAGAGGCTTTCATGCCTATGATTGGTGATGTGTTGTGTCTCTCTCTTGAGGCTTGAAGGAAGAGGCCATTGAGCCTCTGGAAGTCATTGTAGTAGGCTTCATTTAAGCGGTTTGGGGCTTATCTCTGTCATCTGAGGCATTTGACTCTGATAGTTGTTGTGCTTATTATTCATATATTTATGAGGTTTAAACTTAAAGGGTAATTTGGTGATTCAAATCACCATTTTACCCTAATCTTTTTGCACATTGGTATTTGCATCTATTGATATATTATTATGAATTGTTCTTTTAATCTCAATTGCTCATATTTTGCTTATAATTGTACTATGTGAGAATGAATTGCTCCTAAATTGCTCCCAGTGAATGACCTCGTACTTGCAAGTTATAAATTTTAAGTGTTTTCGAGCGATTGATGCTTTGCTATGATGATTACATCTTTTAAAATCTCCTCTCTAGCATGTTAACACCTGACGAGAAATAAGAACTTGGAGGCTATACCAGATGGCATAAGGGTGAAGGTGAAGATCACCCTTGGTGGGAAAGATCCCGACTACCCTCCTTTTAGCAGCAGGCTCTCCAAGGTTGTGAAGAGCATTATCCCCCTCTCTTGTTTCGATTGTGGATTGTCTCAAAGGAACTTAAGATGGAGATCATTCGTCACTTAGAGGTGATTAATATATATTGAGATTTATATATGTTTATTTTAATGTCATTTGATGTATAGAAATGTTTAATTTATAAGTGATCATCAATTGGGTGGATGATCCTAACGTTCCCAAGTATATCCTCAGCCATGCAGCGAGGCATCATCGAGACTGAAGACTTAGAATGAAAAAAGTGGTAATAAATTTTTTTTTATTCCTCTCAAATTTACATTTTAATTATATAATTTATTTTCTTTCTTATTTAGTATTTTGCGAATAAGTCGTATGAGGAGGCCTTGAGGAATGCACCTCCTTCCATACTACCAGAGGTATGGAAGAATTGTTGTCAGCATTGGAGTAAGCCTGAGATGGAGGTAGTTAAATAATTGTTATGTGTTAAAATTTAATTATTATTAATTTTTTTCTAATAAAACTATATGTATATATTTTCTACAGAATCAGGCGAAGAAGAATAAGGTCAATAGGGTCAAAGCTCCACCGTAGACTCATGTCTTGGGTCAGATGAGTATTGATAAGCTCAAGACAAGATATGTAAGTACATTCTTATTTATTGATATTTGTAATTAACATATAACTTTAAATTATTAAGTATCTTTTATATTTATTTAATTTTAGGCGAGTACACATGAGGTGCACAATTGGATCGTCTTGAAATATATGAGATCATTGATAGCAAGGTTACGGACGGCGAGCACACATGGATTCACGAGACCTACTGAGTCAAGCATGTAAGTTAATTTATTTTAAATTATTTAAATTTAACTTTCATTTCAGTCAAACATATTATTTAGATAAAATGTAATTAGGGAGAAATGTATGACTTGGTCCACCCACCTCCACCTACAGACGAGAACTCTGTGACTTTGCATCCTACTATGACACCTGAGGAGGCTTTCCAGATAGTCATGCCTCCGGACCATGGTCGATTTGTTCCCAATGGAGGTCAGAGTCAGATGCTCACCTCTTGGTATGGACGGAAGGGATCGTCTGGCGCGTCTTCTACTGAGGTGGAGCAGCTAAGGTCGCAAGTACAGTAGACTCGAACATAACTAAATGACATCATCGGAGAGCTACGAGGAGTAGATAGAGAGAAGATCCGCTAGTAGAGACTGGATTTCAAGGAGCAAATGGCACAGCAGCAGATGCAGTGGGCAGAG
The DNA here is from genome assembly GCA_037157565.1 of Thalassia testudinum. Taxonomy (NCBI): domain Eukaryota; kingdom Viridiplantae; phylum Streptophyta; class Magnoliopsida; order Alismatales; family Hydrocharitaceae; genus Thalassia; species Thalassia testudinum. Next base: position 149,537,866 of record JAZHRO010000063.1, on the reverse strand, counting down.
ATGATGGCACAGCAGCAGGCGTAGCAGCAGATGCAGTGGGCGGAGATGATGGCCATATTTCGAGTTGGAGGTGGACCTGATCACAGCAGCTTCCATTATCCTACACGTCGTGGGCCAGACGACGATTTTGGCGCAGGAGGTGCTAGTCACAGTCTTGGTGCAGGAGTTTAGCTCGCATATATTCTTTATATTTCTTGTTTTTATTTAGGTAATGTTTAGGGTTTATTTATGTAATGTTACTCTTTTGTAAACATTCTCTAAGTTAATTTGTATTAATGTAAATTATTTTTATTATATTTGTTTTATTGAATGCTATATATGTGTTATTGGATGTTATGTAGGTTAATTTAAATGTTACTTTTAATTATCATTGGTAAAATCTAAGCAATTAAAAAATATATATATATTTGGCGACGATTATTATTATAACCATCCTCAATGAACATTTACGACAGTTGTCAAACTGTTGCTAAAAGGCCAGGGAAAACACTTCCTTCCCGTAGCCTATTTCTTGAGATGGTTACACAACTGTCTCGAAATTCTAATTTGCGACGATTATCAAATAACTGGTGCAAATTATTTATTGGAGACGGTTATTACATAATCATCGCAAAAGTATTTTAAAGATGGTTATAAGTTGTTGCAAAAGAAATATAATCACGCTAGAAATGATTGGTACTATTAGAAACGGTTAGTATTAATAACAGTTGCGAAAGGCTATTCACTTCACAACCATCCGCGATGCCAAATTGAGATTGTTTTGTTACTTTTGGAGATAGTTTTCAACTAGCACCAAAAGTGGTTTTTCTTGTAGTGTCTAACTCGTATGTTACATTGCTTCTAGGATTCCACTAGCAAGATATTTGTGCATTCTTTCCTTCTTCATTTCATATAATTTCTTCTTTCCACTAATGATGTTTGTATTATGAAATTGCAACTAATTAATTCATTACGTACTTATAGAATGTTAATTCATTGAGATATTAATGCATCCTTCTTTTAGGAAGTTTTTTTATATTTCATTTATTGAAGTCATATTGTTTTGGTAACTTCCTTTATTTACATTGTAATGAAAAACCATTTTCATCAATATAGGTGGTATTTGTTATGATCGTGAGATCTCCATCCTAAAAGTTTAGAAGATTTTCTATCAAGTTTAGAAGATTTTCTATTTGATTGCAGTTGCATACTAAAAGTTGTTGTGCAACATATTCTTTTACTTTGTGGATAAGATTTGATTCCATATTTTAATTGTCCATATTTTCCTCAAGTTGTTGTGCTCCATCTTCCATATTTTTATGGTCCTAAGCAAATAATAATTGGCAATACTTCCGGTCATGCTGCCTCTTTGAGTCCTATTTGAGGGAGTTTTTAATTAGTTGAGCTTATTGGGTTGATACAATTAATCCTGTCGTTTTAGCACAGTTTACTTGGTCTACAGTATGCTTGATGCTATACTTACCATTCTATCAAATCTTTCTATCTGTTGGGCTAAACTTTATGACCAAATCTACCTGACCACTTCAATAACTTTTATAGTTGAGATTAATGCACACAAAAGTTTCGCTTACAGAATTTAAATTGACGGAATGATGTGCTTCAAGGCTCCCAAAGCATTAATGTCCACCCAAAGTGTTACGACCCGATTCCCGAATCCCTACGAGACACGAGAATCGGACCGACTCGAATGATCCCAAGACCCAATCGTCCAACGAGAAAGTAACCAAAAGTGCAGTAAAATAAACCACATTCACCATGTATATAGCTAGCAGTAACAAAAGTACAGCAGTAAAGAAAAGAACTACTACAGTGCACACTACCACAACAGTAGAGAATTAAACAGGTACATGAACATGATGCTTACAATAAAAGAGTACAGTGGTAACAGAAAATACTCACTACAACAGAAGAAACGGTACAGTAGGTACTACACAAGTAAAACTGCTGGGCTCTACTAGGCCCAGCACCCTCTGCAGCCGCCGGCTCTGGCTGCTCAACACCTGGTCCTGAAAAGGTGACAAAGGTGACACGTCAGTGAAATGCTGAGAAGAGTGGCAACCAAAAGCTAAGAAAAATAGTAAGGTGGACAAGTAGCTGTTATTTTTAATCTCTTTCTTTATTTTTCCATTTACTCATTCTTGAATTATTCATCAGATCTTTCTCTTGATCTTGAATGTTCCTCGTGGGAACGATCTTGATTGCAGTCTTTTCTGAAAAGTAGAAGTAGCACGTAGTGCTCTCCTAGCCGGGAGAGTCCCCCATGGTGGTCCTACCCTCAGTCAACCACCCCAAGGTCACTGACAGACTTAACGGTGACTGCGGCACGAGTGATAAACGCACAGGTAGCTACCCCGCATTGGCACGCGGTCAGTCGTTTCCATTAACGGGTGCGCCCCAAAGCACAGCACAGAACCAGTATAGGGCAGAGCCCTTCTACGTAACAGGGGTCCAGCCCCTCCACAGTAACCAAACAGGGGTCTTGCCCCTTCACAGTCCGTGCACCCTCACTTGACTACCCTGGTTTGCCCAGTGGTCCTAACAAGTCGGTGTAGGAAGGCTAGCAGAACCCCGGGGCCCGTGTGGTTGGTAGTGCTCTCCCTACACTTGTAGCTCTCCCCGGTACTGTGTACGTGAGGGCCAAAAGTCAGTACAAAGTGGCCAGACCTAACCTCGGGTCCCTGGGATGGCTAGCTCCGCTCTGCACTAAATAAGGGGGGATAGTCGCTCTCCTTGGTACTCTGTACTAAAGGGCCAGCTCACTTCCCCAATTCTATTCCATTCACTTCTTAGGAGCTCTACTCCTAATTCCCCGTAGGGTTCATGCTCATATTTCTTTAACTAAGCCAGTTTAGGTTTCATCATTTCAGCTTTATTTTCATATAGCCCATGTTCTCAATAGCTAATATTCATTCATAAACAAACAATTGTTATCCAATTACAGGCAATTTTCATTTTTCTTTCTACTTTTTCAAGATTGCAATTTATATATTCACGACATTCATTTTGGTGTTTCTATTCCTAGGATTCATGCCACACCCTAGGATCTATCATTCAATCTAGTTTTCCAGTCTTAGGATTCATGCCATACCCTATGATCTATCATTCAATCTAGTTTTCTAGTCCTAGGATTCATGCCATACCCTAGGATCTATTAATTATCTCACAAGTGCATAATTGTTGATAAACAATTAAAGGGAGCCACTCTACCCGCAAAACCAGGAGTACTGGGGGCGTGATTGGCAGGTCCGCGTGCCTCCGCAACTCCCAGAGCCGCAACGGAATGGGGTCCTAGCACAAGGATCAAACACAAGGAACTACTCAGAACAGGATACAAATATTGTAAGCAAGTAGAGGAAGTAATTCTGAGAAGAATGAAACTTGAAACATGGAAAGCGGACTTCGGATGGACCCTAAATAGGTCAAAAATGACAAGTCTGCCCTAAATTAGACGTCTGGAACATCTTCCAGACGTCTTAAATGATGGTTCAGGTCATACCTTGTTTCTGCGTGGTTCTTCAGACGTTCAAAATCCCGCTGAACCATCTGGACCTAGTTCTAGACGTTCGACTGTCACTCCAGACGTCTGGAGACCCTCTCCGCCGTCTGGTGCTATGCCCAGACGTCCGATTTGTGTGGGAGGGCGTGCCCTTGTGCCTTCCCAAACGAAACCTGCACGTGTATGCAACCGACCTCAACATGAAAATGAGGCAGAACCCTTCGGCGGAGTAGCCTGCATGGCCGTACACGCGAAAGGAAGAAGAAATGGAATATCGTACCTTTCAGACGTCTGGATCTTCCTCCAGAAGTCTCCCGCGTTGTCTGGACGTAGGTCCAAACGTCTGATTTTGGGAAATTTTCCCAGAATCAGGACCTCCTCGCCCTCCACCTGCTACGCACGGTCGTGCTGCGCCGCGCTCGCCTGCTGCCTGAGCTGCAGCAACACCTTCCCAGTGCCATGCTCCCACTGTGCACCCGTCGGCCGGCCTTGGCTGCTCCAGCGAGCTAGCACTCTCGCCCCCTAACTCTTCTCCCTCTCGCTGCAACTCCTCCCCGCGCACACCCAGTAGCAGCTGCTGCGCTCGCCCTCTCACTCTCATGCTAACAGGAAGAACAAGAAGGAGACGGTGGAGTGATGGTGAGGGAGAGGAGACGGGGAGGTATTTGAAGGTGCTGTGGGGAGAGAGAGAGAGAGGAAGAAAGGATGCTCCTCCAGGACAGGGAGGAAAGAGAGAGAAGAAAAGAGGGCGGCAGATCAGTCTGCGCGTGCATGCACGTAGACGCGAATTCGTACGTCGCAAAAATTAATTTCCAGACGTCTGGACCAACTCCTAGACATCTTAAAAGACGTTTGATGCCGAGGTCTTAACAACATAACAAACTCAAAGGAAGTTTCGTTCCTGAAACTTGCGCTAACCAGGGTGGGGAAAAGAACGATATATGCATAACAAACTCAAAGAGGACCAAAGCCGGTCCGAAAAGACATACCCTCAAAAAGCTCCGGGTACCGCTCCCGCATCACTTCCTCAGGCTCCCAGGTAGCCTCCTTGTACCGCTGGCTCCTCCACAAAACCTTAACCAGGGGTACTTGCTTCTGTCTCAGACTGCGGATGGCTCTGTCGTGAATCTGCACTGGCCGCTTGGGGTAGGTCTGGTCGTCACCCAACTTGACACTCTCGTGACTTAGGACGTGACTGGGATCGGCGACGTACTTCCTGAGGTTGGACACGTGGAACATGTCGTGCACACCAGAATGTTGGGGAGGGAGGGCAAGCCTGTAAGCAACGGGTCCCACGAACCTTGACACGAGCTTCCCTCTCACCCCAAACCGCTGCAGGCCCTTCATGGGCAAAATGCGAAGGAAGACGTGGTCTCCAACCTCAAACTGTACCTCTCTGTATTTTCGATCTGCTTAGCTCTTCTGCCTGCTCCTGACAGTGCGGAGTCGCCTATGAATCTGCTTGACTACCTCCTGACTCTGCCGGATCAGCCTGGGGCCAACCTCCCACTTGGTCCTCACCTCAACCCAACTCAAGGGTGCCGTACACCTCCGTCTGTACAGAGCCTCGTAGGGAGCCATGCCGATGCTCGAGTGATAACTGTTATTATATGCAAACTCTGCCAGGGGTAAGTGCTCCTCCCAAGAGCCCTTCCAGTCTAGTACACAAGCATGCAAAAGGTCCTAAAGTGTCTGTATCGTGCGCTCAGACTGTCCGTCCATCTGGGGCTGGTATGCTGTACTGAACCTCAACCGCATCCCCAGGGCCTGCTGAAACTCAGCCCAAAACTGAGAAGTAAAGCGGGTATCCCGATCAGATACGATCTCCTGCGAAACTCCGTGTAGACGTACCAAGTCGTGGATATACCTCTCTACCAACTGTGTTGATCCCAAGGTGACTTGGATCGGCAAGAAACGTGCCGTCTTTGTCAATCTGTCAACGATTACCCAGACTGCGTCGTGTCCTCGCTAGGTAACAGGTAAGCCCACCACCAAGTCCATTTTGATGCTCTCCCACTTCCACTCTGGCATTGGAAGTGGCTGTAACGGCCCTGCAGGCCTCTGATGCTCGGCCTTCACCTGCTGGCACACTAAACACTGCTGCACGAATTCACCCACCTCCCGCTTCATCCCCCTCCACCAAAAGTCGCGTCTCAAGTCATGGTACATCTTTGTGTTTCCGGGATGTATGGTGAATCTGGAACCGTGTGCCTCAGTCAGGAGCTCTCTCAACAACTCCTCGTCTCTGGGAACGCACAAAGGTCCCCTCATGCGCAGCACCTGGTCTGTAAAAGAGAAGTCCCCAGGGTCTCCTGACAGTACTCTGTCATGCAAGGACTACACGTACGGGTCGGCCATCTGCCCTGTGATGATGCGATCTATCAGCTCTGACCTCGTCTGTTGCGTCACAGTCACTGCCCCATAGTGCCCTCGTAACTCTAGGGGTCGCCAACTGCCCATCTCCTCCAAGAGGCTCCAACTTTGCACCTGTAAACTGGCCAAGTGTGCGGGTGCCTTCCGGCTCAAGGCGGCAGCCACCATGTTGGCCTTTCCCGGGTGGTAGGAAATGCTGCAGTCATAGTCCTTCAAGAGCTCCAACCAATGTCTCTATCTCATGTTGAGCTCCTTCTGATCAAACAGGTATCTGCGACTCTTGTGATCTGTGAAAATTTCAAAGGTCTCATCGTACAAGTAGTGCCTCCAGGTCTTCAGCGCGAAGACGACAGCTGCCAGCTCCAGGTCGTGGGTAGGGTAGCTATGGTCATGGGGCTTCAGTTGCAGCGAAGCGTAAGCGACAACGTGACCCCTCTGCATGAGCACACCCCATAACCCCTACAAAGAGGCATCCGTGTACACAACAAACCCACCACTACTGTTTGGGATGGTAAGCACGGGAGCTGAAGTTAGCCTCTCCTTCAGCTCCTGAAAACACACCTCTCAGGCGTCTGTCCAAATAAAGGGCACGTCCTTTCGGGTCAACTGTGTCATACGACGTGCAATCTATGAGAAGCCCTTGATAAACCGCCTGTAGTAGCCTGCCAGTCCCAAGAAACTACGAATCTCAGTGACCGTACGCGATCTCTCCCACCTGAGCACTACCTCGACCCTGGCTGGGTCCACAGCCAAGCCATCCCCAGAGATCACATGACCTAAGAAGGTCACCTCCCTCAACCAGAACTCGCACTTGCTGTATTAGGCGTACAGCCTGCGTCGCCTCAGTGTGTCCAAAACCATCCGCAAGTGCTGTCCATGCTGTGTCAGATCTCGAGAATAGATGAGCACATCGTCAATGAATACCACCACAAACTGGTCCAAGTACGGTCTAAACACCCGGTTCATCAAATTCATGAAGGCAGCGGGGGCATTGGTCAGCCCAAACGGCATGACCAGAAACTCATAGTGTCCGTACCGGGTGCGGAAAGCTGTCTTGGAGACGTCTGCCTCCTTGATCCTCAACTGGTGGTATCCAGACCTCAAGTCGATCTTGGAGAATATCATGGCACCTCGCAGTTGGTCAAACAAGTCATCAATCCTCAGCAGTGGATACCTGTTCTTGATGGTGACCCTATTCTTCTGTCTGTAGTCCACATAAAGGCGTAGGGTACCATCCTTCTTCTTTACAAACAGTACCGGGGCTCCCCAGGGAGATGCACTGGGCCTCACAAAGCCCTTTTCCAAAAGATCCTGCAACTAAGACTTGAGCTCTCGCAGCTCAAGTGGTGCCATCCTGTACGATGTTGTGGAGATGGGGCTGGTCCCCGGTACCAGTGAGATCTCAAACTCGATCTCACGCTCGGGCAGTAGTCCTTGCAGCTCATCTGGGGACACGTCGAGGTACTCTCTGACCACCGGAATACTCTGGAGGTCTGCCACAAGGCTGGGCTCCGCCACCACACAAGCTAGGAAGCCCTCACACCCCTGGCTCAAAAATCTCGCCGCCCGAAGTGTAGAAATGTACCTGAAACCTCCGTCCACTGGCTGCCTGTGGAACTCGAAAGAAGGAAACTCCGGTATGGAGAAGACAATCTTTCTCTCAAAGCAGTCCACCAAGGCGTGGTAAGTGGACAACCAGTCCATCCCCAGAATCATGCCAAAGTCCTCCATCTGTATCCTAATCAGGTCAGCGAGAAGGCTGTGTCCCCCAACACCGACCTCACAACCTGTGTACACCTCCTCAGCTACAAATAGTTGACCACTTGGGCCTCTGATCATGAACGGATCCTCTAACAACATACAGTCATGCCCCAAACTAATCGCGAAACTGGCCACGACGAACGAGTGCGTAGCGTCGGAATCGAAAAGCGTGTAAACAAGTCTGCTTGGAACTGAAACCATAACTGCCACCACTGATCCCAAAGATCTGGCATCCCTGTGTGTCAGGGCATTGATACGCCCCTCAGCCCTAGGTGCGGACAAAGCAACCACACTCTGCATCGGACGGGTAGCTGCTGGCTGGTATCCTCCCTGTGATTGCTATCCTCCTCCTCGCACCTGGAAACCGCAGCCTCCTGCTCGCCCTCCAGTGCTTGGCACGGGAAGCATCTGCTGACCTCCTGCCCTAGATGGGCAGTCCCTCCTGATGTGGCCCGGCTGGCCACACTGGTAGCAAAGGGGGACTCGACTCCCGCCCTCAGTGGGTCCTTGCTGTCGGCTGGGCGGGGGTTCAGTGCTAGCAGCTGGCCCCTGTCGGGGGCCCCCAAAGGCCACTGATGGCCCTGCAAAACGTGACGTTTCTCCTGCGGGCGCCACGTGTCTCCTCTCTCGTCGGCCTTGTGAGAAGTCTGGCTGATAGGGCCTCTTCCGCCCGCTGTCAGTATCTCGCGCGAACGGGTTGGTCTCTTTATATGTCATAGCTGCCTCCATCACCCTCGAGAACGTAGGCAGCTTCAGGGGTTTGACATACCCCCGAATCGCAGGCTAGAGCCCCTCAGTGAACCTCCAAAGGCGCTCCTCCTCAGTGGCCACCGCTGTCGCTGCGAAGCGAGACAGCTCCAGGAAACGCATGCAGTACGCACTCACTGTCATCGTCCCCTAGCGGAGAGTGTGGAACTCCCACCTCCTCTGGTCCTGCCACATCTGGGGAAAGTACTGCTCATAGAAGAGGGTGACGAACCGGTCCCAGGTCAGCTCGTCCCTCTCCTATCCCCTGACTGCCCTCCACCACCTGTGTGCTGCGCTCTCCAGCTGGTACGTGGCAAACGCCACGCGGCACTCCACCAGGGGGCAAAGGGTGTCAAAAACCTTCTCGATCTGCTCGAGCCAGTCCTCCGCCTCGGTCGGGTCCTCATCCCCCTTGAAGGAGGGGGGCTTCAACTTCCGGAACTGTCCGAAAAGCTCAAAGTGGCGCTGAAGTGGAGATGCTGGTGCACCTCCAGGTAAAGAAGCCTCGTGCTTGGAAGTGTCGGAGGAAGGTGGGGGCGGTGGAGGCCCATCCCCTCCCTCGCATCCAGCGCCATGTCCATCGCGTGGTCCCATAGAGGACTCCCCCTCCGCAACCCCAGGAGAGGCGCTCGTGGCGGCGGGTGGAGCTCCTCTCGCACGATGTCCCGTATCAGCTGGGCGAGGTCCTGGACCTGAATGCCTGGGAGCAGTGGCTGGTCCACTGAGGCGTCGACCTCAACGCGCCTGCCCCTCCGACCTCGTCCTCGGCCGCGCCCGCGGCCCGCCTTGCTACCTACTTGTCGAGGCATCTCCTGCAAGGAGACGCGAACACGGAACAGAAAAAGATGTCAATACGAATCAATATCTAGTGGAGAAGTCTAAGAACAGATGTCAAAAGATACGTTGTGGTGGCTACTTTAGTTACAGGCACGTGAATTGGTTATTTTCCAGCTAGTTGGTTCACTTCTCGGGATGACCTTGCTCTGATACCATCTTGTTACGACCTGATTCCCGAATCCCTACGAGACACAAGAATCGGACCGACTCGACTGATCCCAAGACCTAGTCATCCAACGAGAAAGTAACCAAAAGAGTAGTAAAATAAACCACATTCACCATGTATATAACTAGCAGTAACAAAAGTACAATAGTAAAGAAAGGAACTACTACAGTACACACCACCACAACAGTAGAGAATTAAATAGGTACATAAACATGATGCTTACAATAAAAGAGTATAGTGGTAATAGAAAATACTCACTATACCAGAAGAAATAGTACAGTAGGTACTACACAAGTGAAACTACTAGGCTCTACTAGGCCCAGCACCCTCTGCAGCCGCCGGCTCTGGCTGCTCAACACCTGGTCCTGAAAAGGTGACAAAGGTGACACGTCAGCGAAACGCTGAGTAGAGTGGCAACCAAAAACTAAGAAAAATAGTAAGGTGGACAAGTAGCTGTTATTTTTAATCTCTTTTCTTATTTTTCCATTTACTCATTCTTGAATTATTCCTCAGATCTTTCCCTTTATCTCGAATGTTCCTCGTGGGAACAATCTTGATTGCAGTCTTTTCCGAAAAGTAGAAGTAGCACGTGGTGCTCTCCTGGCCGGGAGAGTCCCCCATGGTGGTCCTACCCTCAGTCAACCACCCCAAGGTCACTGACAGGCCTAACGGTGCCTACGACATGCGCGATAAACGCATGGGTAGCTACCCTACACTGGCACGCGGTCAGTGATTTCCGTTAACGGGTGCGCCCCAAAGCACAACACAGAACCAGTATAGGGTAGAGCCCTCTCTGTAACAGGGGTCCAGCCCCTCCACAGTAACCAAACAGGGGTCTTGCCCCTTCACAGTCCGTGCACCCTCACCTGACTGCCCTGGTTTGCCCAGTGGGCCTAACAAGTCGGTGTAGGAAGGCTAGCAGAACCCCGGGGCCCGTGGGGTGGCTAATGCTCTCCCTACACTAGTAGCTATCCCCGGTACTGTGTACACGAGGGTCAAAAGTTGGTACAAAGTGGCCAGACCTAACCCCGAGTCCCTGGGATGGCTAGCTCCGCTCTACACTAAACAGGGGGGACAGTCACTCTCCTTGGTACTCTGTACTCAAGGGCCAGCTCACTTCCCCAATTCTTTTCCATTCACTTCTCAGGAGCTCTACTCCTAATTCCCCATAGGGTTCATGCTCATATTTCTTTAACTAAGCCAGTTTAGGTTTCATCATTTCAGCTTTATTTTCAAATAGCCCATGTTCTCAACAGCTAATATTCATTCATAAACAAACAATTGTTATCCAATTATAGGCAATTTTCATTTTTCTTTCTACTTTTCCAAGACTGCAATTTATATATTCATGACATTCGTTTTGGTGTTTCTGTTCCTAAGATTCATGCCACACCCTAGGATCTATCATTCAATCTAGTTTTCCAGTCCTAGGATTCATGCCATACCCTAGGATCTATCATTCAATCTAGTTTTCCAGTCCTAGGATTCATGCCATACCCTAGGATCTATTAATTATCTCACAAGTGCATAATTGTTGATAAACAATTAAAGGGAGCCACTCCACCCGCAAAATCGGGAGTACTGGGGGCGGATCGGTAGGTCCGCATGCCTCTGCAACCCCTTGTGCCGCAACGGAATGGGATCCTAACACAAGGATCAAACACAAGGAACTACTCATAATAGGATACAAATACTGTAAACAAGTAGACGAACTAATTCTGAGAGGAATGAAACTTGAAATGCGGAAAACGAACTTCGAACGGACCCTAAACGGGTCAAAAACAACAAGTCTACCCCAAATTAAATGTCTGGAACATCTTCTAGAGGTCTTAAACGATGGTTCAAGTCATACCTTATTTCTGCGCGGTTCTTCAAACATCCAGAATCCTGCTGAACCGTCTGGACCTAGTTCCGGACATCCGACTGTCACTCCGAATGTCTGGAGACCCTCTCCGCCGTCTGGGGCTGTGCCCAGACATCCGATCTGTGTGGAAGGGCGTGCCCTTGCACCTTCCCGAACGAAACTTGCATGCGTACGCAACCGACCTCAACACGAAAATGAGGTAGAACCCTTCGGCGGAACGACCTACATGGCTGTACACGCGTAAGGAAGAAGAAATGGAATATCGTATCTTTCAGACATTTGGATCTTCCTCTAGACGTCTCCTGCGTCGTCTGGACGTTGGTCTAGACGTTTGATTTTGGGAAATTTTCCCAGAATCAGGACCTCCTCGCCCTCCGCCTGCTGCGCACGGCCGTGCCACACCGCGCTCGCCTGCTGCCTGAGCTACAGCAGCACCTTCCCAGCACCACACTCCCACTGTGCGCCCGCCTGACGGCCCTGGCTGCTCTGGCGAGCTGGCACTCTCGCGCCTTAACTCTTCTCCCTCTTACTGCAACTCCTCCCCGCGCACACCCGGCAGCTGCTACCCTCGCCCTCTTACTCTCACGCTAACAGGAAGAAGGAGACGGTGGAGTGATGGTGAGGGAGAGGAGAGGGGGAGGTATTTGAAGGCACCGTGGGGAGAGAGAGAGGAAGAAAAGATGTGCCTGCAGGATGGGGAGGAAAGAGAGATAAGAAAAGAGGGCGGCGGGTCAGTCTACACGTGCATGCGTGCATACACGAATTCGTACGCCGCAAAAATTAATTTCCAGACGTCTGACCAGACGTTTGGACCAACTCCCAGACGTCTTAAAAGACGTTTGATGCCAGGGTCTTAACACAAACGGTACATAATCTGGTTAGATAGTAAATTTCTCTGTAGATTCTTTGTAAGTGTTTAGATAGTGTTGATGGTTGGTAGCAGGTGATGAGTTGTGGCTCATGATTGCTAAAATGCTCAAGTTAAGCTAGAAACTAGGTTAAACACTACATTATTAACATGATAAAAGGGTTAACTGTGGAAATTAACATAAATGACCTAAAACAACAAATTAATGCTTAAAATGCATAATTAGGTCCATTAATGAGATATTTTATTCATAAATGCCAAATGATGATCTAATTGCAAATTGAACACATGATTGAGTTCAAAAGTATAAATCAAGGGTTGAATTAACTTCTTAAATGTTCAATTAAGCCCTAATAAAATCTTCATAGCATTTGGACATCAATAGGACCCCGCACTCATTAGATTACCTTTAGGTCCTCATGCATAACATTTTATTCATGCATAAAACCTCCAGGGGCATTTTTGCAAAATTGCAGGGACCTATTTGTAGGACTTCAAGGACTGCTCTGCTATGAATCTTATCACTTATGGGTTCTTTAACAAATATCATACCATTTTACCCATTTGGGCTTTCTTGCAAAATACCCAACAAGCCTGGTACTATTCATGAGTCGTGGCTACACTATTCATTGAAGAACACGGTGCACAGGCACCATTGATCTCCTATGCTCTAGATCTAGCGGTTGATCCTTCTCCTCCATTTTCATGCCTTCACGCGATGGTACGTCACCTCCCTTAGATCCCATCTGACGGTGCACTTTTGTCCTAGACCTTCCCATGCACCCTTCTCTTCCATCCCTACCATTAAACCTAATTGTGGCTAATCACACCTAACGGTGCTCAGGTCACCTCATGCAGCTATTTAAACATCTCACCTAAGCTCGCGCACAGCATCATCTCCCCCTCCAACTCTCTTAGGCTGATCCATTCACTCCCCTCTAGTTCATCTCATCACTCTACCTCTACTACATTGCTACGGTAGTGGAACTCACTTCCTTCAATTTTCCTTGCTGTTAAGGATCACGTAACTCCCCAAGGTGACCCAGAACTCCACTAGCGAGTTTTCCCTCCACCAGAGCTTCTTCCTCCTTCCTTGCTGCAGCCACCAGCTATAGTTTCTCCCCAGGTGCCATTCTTTTGTTAGATTAGGTTTTAATGCTTTATAAGGTAGTTTTTAGTGTAGTATAGATTAAGTAGAGTAGAATTAGTTAGGTAGTTCATGGATTTGGTGGTTAATTAGCATTAGATTGGACTAATGGCCCCACACCTCCTCTGATCAATTCCTATCAGAGGAGATGAACTCGTTGACATCAACTTGATCACTCTTCTTCCTCTCCATCTCACAATCACATTCACTTCCTTCACTCGACGTTTTTATTCATAAATCACCTCACTAAAGCATCAATCAAATCTGATCCTTCATAGCACCTAGATCTGATTGAGCATCAAATCTAGTGGAGGGTGATTCCATTCATGTCATTAGACCACAATCACCCTCCCTTGAGCTGAATTTGACTCAATTTGATGGTTTGAATCTAGTTTGCTTTAATGGGTTGATTGATGAATTTATTGTGAAATTTGGTTTCTAACTATTTTAATCAATCAAATTGAGTTTATATCAATGTAATTGGTTTGATTTCAATGGGATGAGCTATATTGATTGGAATTTGGATGAGCATTGTGTTTATACCCAATTTTTAGATGTTTACACTACTTTTGGGTAGTTTAGGCATTAAAAATCAGTTTCACTGATTTGAGGTTTAAACCATGACCTAATTAGATTTTTAGCATCACATTACATAACTGAACACCAATCAATGGTGCGTGTGTGTGAGCATGAAAGAGGCTAAGTGTTGCAATGTGTGTGTGTGTGTGAAGCCTAAGTGCGTGTGTATATGTGTATGTGTGTATACAGTATAAGAATATAATAAATATGTATATGTATAATAAATTAAATATGTATGCATAATGTATACGTGTATATATATATATGTATATATATGTATAACATATAAGTAAAATAGATTGTATATGTATGTTCGAGCCTTATTTTGTATATATAGTTTCTTATGCTTTAGCGACATATGTTTCCGCCACTGTAGATATGTATATGTTAGTAAATATAATTCTTTTGTCTTATGTTTTGTACATGTGTTTACTAAGGCTATAGCAACACTTATGTATGTTACTATTTATATAGTGTATGTTATTAAAGTTAATATTATATGTTAGTATATTTAGTCTAGTGTATATTAGTAGTTATTTTGTACCTATTCTTAGGTATTATTTAGAATAGCTGTGCATAACTAATATAGAGTAATCATACATAATTTTGTTATGCCTATAAAGTTGTAAATATGTTTAAGGCATTGTAGTGAATATTAACTGATTCTTTTATACATAATTGATTAATTCTTTCATAATTTAATTCATTAATTAATTTTGTAAATATAATTGACATTTTTGGAATAAAAGAATATTTTTAGAATATAGAGAGTAATGAATATCAATAACTATCTCATAGTAAACGACTTGGAATAAACTAGTAAAAATTGCGTAAATAAGTAAAATAACTTATCTGTTTACATTGTGACATCTATACTATGATAACGACAACATTAAAACACAATTTTTATTGCAACACAGTTTGTCGAGCCATTAGCAAGTTTAGTTGGAAACAACTTATATTGACCATTTTTGATCAAATTACGTCTTTTTGAATTGGACATTGAAATAGGAGCATTAGGCCTCATGACATGGAAAATTAGTGTTTTTTGGGCTTTGTTGCTCTAAAGATGGGGAAATGGTCAAAATACAAGTGAAACATCTCTTCAAATGTGCTTGCCAATACCCTTATATCATGTATGCATGCATGCATGCATGTAGGCACACATGTATTTGTAATTGGAGCAACGAGTGGGTTAGTGCTACACATGCATATATTCTTCTTGCCCCATTACTCTAGTATTTTCTCCAATACACTAGATAAAAAATCCTTATTCGATTTGAAGTTTTAATTTGTGGAGTACTAATTACAAGTTCTATTGTAGGCCAAAAATGTCAAAAAAATTTCCTATCTTCAAACGAGTTGAAAGAGATTAATTAAATTCTAAGCTAACTTCCTCACACTCTCATCAAAGCAGGATAGTCATTCGTTTATGTTTCTTTGTAAAACTTGGCACCGACATGGTCATTTTGGGTAGTTATGACTTTCCATTCAGCCTAATAAGGTTAATTCCTTTCTATGGAGGCTCAGAGTACCATGATTATCATCATTATGTTGAAGGGTTGAGTTAAAAGGAACTGTGCATTTGTATTTACTTACTGCTACTATAGATATGGAATAGATACGATTCATGGATATTCTTTGGTTCTTTTATATGATACTTTATTTTGAAGTAGAAGATTTTTGGTTTGTGTGGATATGTTAACCTTTTCATTTGGTGCCATTTCGTAGGGTTATAGGTATCAGAAGGTGCAACTTGCTAGGGTATGGTAAGAAAAATGGCATCTGGAAGCAAGCGTCAAAATCTAATTGGGAACGGTAGAAGTGACTCAGAGTTTTTTTTTTGTGAATCACTTGTGTGCTATTATGCATTGCCCACTTGCTTTGGATAAGTGGCATGCCAACTGAATTTTGTGAATGTCACCACCATGCTAATGTACACTTTCAACTTGACGTGTGGAATCAAGATCTTAGCCATTGAATGACTACTTCGCCTGTCTGAGATGAAGTAGGAGAAACATGCATGTGTAACTATGATAGCTGAGTGTGCTAGAGCTTCACTTGTGCTAATAAATTGAAATCATAAATGATTATTCCAAAAAAATAAGGTTATTTTTTCCTTCTTTAGCTTCTTAAATATATGACCACGGTGACCGGTACATCTAGCTAACGACCATCAAAGGGTGATAGAGCTTAAGTAGTGGGAACCTCCAAATATTTATAGAAATTCATTGTACATCTGTCCATCCCCACCTTAAAATTGTTCAATTCTTGTTAAATGTTACTTAACAATACAACTTTTTTAGTTGTCAAATCAAAGTGTTGTTACTAATTGGTCTACATGGTATTCCATGTCTCGGTATTTAATTACCCCTTGAACTAGTACATGCAAGGTTCTCTTCTTCCAAACATAGTGCAAGTTTGCAATGTCTATTTTTAAATTAAAAGCTGTAACAAATCTAGTCTAAATAGGCTATTACCAACTGGCTATTTTGATGCCCTTATATCTTCTATGTTGCTTTTGTTGGAACCTAGTTCCACTTCTCTTTTATGTTTTGGTGTTCACAAAACTATTTTAAGTCTAATGAGCTTATGAAGTATTATTTTCAGGAAATAGTAGGATCTAAGGATGGATGAAAGAAGCAATGATGGCATGACGATTGAAGACTGTTTATGTAGTGTTATTGTTGATGTATTTTGTAATCTAAGATTGAAGACTATTTATGTAGTGTTATTGTCAATGTATTTTGTAATCTAGATTGTGTATGTCTCCTAACAAGATAAATGACTTAGGAATTAAAATCAAAATGGAGATAATTAGGAATCATTCTCCCGTTCAACTAATCGTTTGAAAATTCATCGTTTCGTTGTCATATTGATCATGTTTTTACATTCTAACTTCACTTAGATTAACGTTCATAGTTCATTCTTGGTACTTGGCACAGGTTTCGGTTCTAGTCCCAAACTATGAACAAGAAGTACCGGTATTCATCATGAGTACCGATACTAAGTGCTCATAGATTGAAGACTTGAGAAGTGCCTGGACCTTACAAGTACCGATACTCATCATGAGTACCAGTACATGTAGGTCGCAGGATCCAAATATGTGAGTCACAAGTACCGGTACTCATCATGAGTACCTGTACCTGGTGACTTAGTTGGTACTCAACTGTAAGCACTGAGTACCGGTACTGATGATGAGTACCAATACCCAGGCTTTGTTGGGCTGACTGCTGGTTATCTGTGAGCAGTCAGTATCGGTACCACAACTTTAGTACCGGTACCAACTAATTGTTGTGACCAATCTGAATGGCTATTTTGCAATTAATCATATCTATAATCTTCCTAAATTGCCCCTAACGGTTAGTAAACGTCGGGATGGTGTTTAGTGGCTTATATAAACACCTTGTGTGTGTCATTTGCACAACAGCAAGAAAATATTATCTCCTTGTTCTTAATTCTCAAATTTCATATTTCTAGCTGCAAGGATTGTTATTTTGTTGCATTCTTCAAGGCGATACTCTCTGCAACAAAGTTGTTTCAAGCGATCTCGTTCTTCATTGTATAATCTTTTGCTTTAGTGTGCTTTCATTAAATTAGTATATAATCATTTTTTTAAGCAAATTCTTGTTGGAGACTTAGGATCTTAGTTGTAAGCCTTATTTTTGCTTACTTACACCTGTATCATTTTGTTCTTATTCAATCTTGTAATTGAGTTGAGGTAACCTATTAAGTACCTTTGTTTATAGTAAATTGATTCCCTCTGGGTTGAGGGAATCGGGTTAAAAATCCTAAGTCAGGAAACTTAGGTAGTGGAGTACCTAAGTGAGGGGAACCACTATACATCTAGTGTTATTTATTGTGGTTTGATTTGCTTGCATATTTTTATCTATGATGTAAATACATTTACACTACTTAAAATGTCTATTTATGCATGTTCTTAAGCATAGGATTGCATTTCATGATATAAATATTGCATAACATGCATCATCTTGCATTTAGAGTAGTTTGACAGGGTAAACATTTTATCGGAGCCTCGGATCAAAGATCCAACCGTATGGATGTGATCAGGGCAATGATTGCAGTTCAATGACTCCAAGATCGCCCTAATCAGGCATCCGTAGCATCAGATAGTGATCGGGGAATGCTAGAAGATCAAGGGCCAAGATGGTGCAAATCCACACTTCAGATGACAAATCCGACCACACGAATGAATTTGGATCGACGATCGCAGCTCAACGACACAAAAATCGAGTCAATCCGACATCCGTGGCACCATCTACAACTTCCAGAAGATGGACGGCCAAGATGGCGCCACGTGGTGCCATCTCGGTCGCCCAAATGGCTGCTTACATTCTATGAAGACCGCACACCGCCCCCTCTCCACCGTTGGATCTCGATCCAACGGCTGTGGACGTGGCTCTTTAAAATCATCCACACGACCTTTTCGACCACGTAGCGCAGCGGAGACGAAGTTGTGGGAGAAGCAGAGGTCGCAGGATCGAGTCCTGCGAGCCTCAAATCAGGCGCAAGAGAGCGGGCGCGTCCAGCGTCAGATTGCGATCCAACGGCTGCGCGCGCCCGATAGCGCCGATGCGCTATTACACGCATAGCGAATACGTGCGATCGTACGTGCGGGCGGGCGCACAGCGTAGCGGGTGAAGGCACGACCTAAGCCGTCCGATCTCACGATCGGACAGCTGAGGATCGCTGAACGTGTGCAAGCGTTGCACGCGCGAGCAGCTGAGCGGGCGTGCATGGGCGCAGGAGCTACGCCCATGTTGGGGGCTTTAGTGACGGATTTATCCGTCACTAAAGACCCCTCATTTATTATTTTCTAGTTGTAATGTCCATTTTGCCCCCACTCCTTGCAACTATAAAAGGAGACCCCCTCCATACGAAATTCTCATCCCTTCCTTCTCTTCTCTACCCCTCCAAAGCTCAAGAGAAGCTTGTCCCACACCCGGGATGCTTCTCGCGAGATAAAGTCCAAATTTTCGTCCCTCTTCGGAAGTGGATCCCACGACTACGGCGATGTGCTGTTCCATTCCCGTTCTTCTACTTCGTCCTACTTCGTTCTCCTTCGTCCAGGTGTCGTCCCGTCCGGCTCATCCTCCAAGCAATCGTCGAGGAGGATTTCTCTCTCCCTATTCTTTTTACTGCTTTCTAGTGTAGTTCTGCTCGTCCTCCAAGCAATCGTCGAGGAGGACATTTCTCCCTCCATTCTTTTAATGCTTTCTAGAGTAAATTTATCGCTTTCTAGAGTAATTGTTTTATGCTTTGTAGTTGTAAGAGTGAAATGAACAATCTCCTTAATGATAAATTCCTTGTTTATTCTACATCTCATTTTGATTTCTCTGTGTAATATTCTCTTTCTCTCTTACTCTTTCTCTCTCTCTTCTATTTTTTGTAAATAATTAGATAGTTTTAAATTGAATTATTCCGTGACAAATAAAAAGAAACGCGTAGTTTTTAAATCAAACGTCCGCCTCCCTGTGTTCGACCCGGAATTTTAATTTCGGTATAAATTTTATTTGTTGAACACGAATTCTTCGCTTTCAAGCTACAACGATAGGTTTTCCAAAACCAAACACATTAGCGTAGCGATTCATACGTTCAACATTTTGGCGCCGTTGCCGGGGAGGCAACGATTTCCGATCTTTCCTTCGCATTTCTTGCACTTTATTTGTTTTCTAACTAGCTTTCTCTTGTGTCTATTGTTTTGCAGAGACCTCCATCAAGGAATCAACAAGCGGTAGACTGGAGTAAAGTGCAGTTGAAGACAACTGTAAGTGTTTCCCCATTCTTTCCCCCTCCGTAGATTTCATTCGCCACATTAAATCCAAATCCCAATTAACCTAGGTGTTTGCATAAATCCTAGGAATAGTTTTGTTATTTGGATTTCCACTCACATTCATTCCACCCTCATTCATAAAAAAATAACAAAAATATAATCTTGTGGGGTAATTTCCAACAAACACACAACACACACCCACATTCAAGGCACTTGATCAACTTGATTTGTTTTCTACTCAACCGGGTTCTAATCTGTGAAACCGATACACACAAAGCAACACATAACAGAGTAGAAATCATTCTAGGTTTTCCATTTTTGAGTGCCTATCTTAGTGGTGCATTTGTAGCCAATTGTTTGAGTTGTTTGAGCCGCACCACTCTATTTAAAACCAACTCATCAAGTAGGTCCTCCTTAGGGTTTTCAATCTAGGTATATTCCAGGCACTCCACTTTCTTTCTGATTTTAAAAGAAAATAATCTTCACCCATGTTTTACAACTTGGTTTTCCTAGAAACTTGATTGCAATTCACCTAATTTGAAACCCTAAAAGCTACTTAGCAAGATTTGAACCTTAAAATTCACCTCATCAAAAATAATCTTACTTGAAAACAATTGGTTGTGTACGCACACACAAATCAATCAATCATTAAGGGCACAACCCATTTAAAGGGCCCATCACATTCCAAAGCACATTCAAACTTAGCCCTAAATAAAACAGAGTAGACATTGGCCTTAAGGATTGGACTCGCTCTTCAGAACCCAGAACGAGATTATTTTCGATTAGTCTATTTCTATTGTTCAATCTGATGTATAGCTAGGGGAGCAGAGTTAAACGATTGCGGCTGGGGGGTACACTAGGAACCAGAGACGCAAGCCGAAGGAAGAACCTTCTCCCCAGTCCCTCCTTCTAACTGGTTGGATTGAACAGACAGAAGTAGATCAAATCGTTCCTTTATCTCAAGACGGGTTTTGGGAGTCTGTAGGTCTGTAGGCTAACCCATTTAAGGACAGGTTTGATTGTTTGTATTTCAGGGCACCTTTCTTCCTCCCGTGTCTCATGAATCCTTCCACATATTTCACGCATTCCCGCTCTTTCCCTTCTATTGTGAATTATCCTCAACATGACGATTATCCCAACTCGTATTGTAATCAACCATTAGTCAGCTGGGATAATTCGGATTGGGGATACAATTCCAGACCCTCGTGTTTAGGGTCTAACCCTGAACACTTTAATTCTGATTTCTATCCTTCTCAGAGCTACATTGATTATAGATCATCTTCCTCTCATGAACAACCTAATACGATCTACAATCAAGAAGGATACATCGATCCTTACCCATCCTCTGATTTCACTGCCTTTAGGTCATCACCATCTTTTGAACAATCTGAAATGACTTATTTTCAGGAAGGGTATAACGAATCTCAATTCGTTAATTCCCTACATTGAGCCCAAACTCGCCCAGCCTTGAACCAACTCATTTGGTTCAGGTTAACCAGGTTCAAGATAAGGTTCTGGCTAACTTGAGGAATATCATTCAATCTTTAGAAGTTCAGCCAATACCTTGCATTGAGAGATTGGAGCCTCTGATTAAAATGATTGATGATTTAAACAAGTCTTTGTTGGATTGGCTCTAGGATGTTAAGGATAAGAACCCGGGTGAGTTTCTACTTGGGAAATTAGCGAAATTGAGGATGAGATTCGTGGTTGCTTTGATTCAATCTTGGAATAATTCCCAGGATGAACCCTCTTCAGGAAAGCCAATGACAGAACCCGCTCAGGCACCTGTTGGGGGGACACGTGTTATGATGTTGACCAGATTGAATTAAAGCAACCAATTAAGGATGATCTGATTTCTTCACCTGAGATCCCTGAGCCGGGTTACGAGGAAACGTATGTCTCTTGGGAACACAAAGTGACAACTGATTTTGGGACATACATTGATACGGATCCTGATTTCTTTGATGGTGAAGATTCAAGTTGCGAAGTCTCACGCGAGTTTTCTGAACATGATTTCAGTGAGACAATTGGGCCTAAGGAATCTGATAGATCATTTAATAGCCCAATAACTGAGGAAACTAATCTTATTAAGGCACACATTACGGATCCAAAATCACATTTTCTGGAGGAATCAATTCAATGCCCTGATTATCAGTTATACCCTGTTGAGCTTATTGATGATTCTAATTCTGAGATAATTAGACCCAAGTCAATTTTGATTCTACCACATCATTTAGACTTGGAGATTTTAGATGGGGTGATGAATATACAAGAGGTCCTGGAATTTGATTTGCTGAATGAGGAGGATAGGAGCTGGGAAGTTCTGATTTGGGAAGTTAATTTTGGAGGAAATGGTAGATTGAGTCGAAGGGTTCATTTTAAGCTAAAACCATCAAATCAGAACCCTTACGACAATTGTTTCGAGGATGTTCAACTCAAGCACACATTCAACGATTATCCTTTTGAGCTTCAATTCTCTGTAACCCTATTTTTTGGTCATGGGTTGCATCCTCATAAATAGCAGTCCCGACCCTGCTTGCATTCTGATTTTAGGTTTTGGGTAATTTTTATCCATAACTTAAGATATTCTCGATTATGGGGAATGGGTCTGCACCACAATCTGGTCCACATCTGTGGACTGCTGTTGCTAGGTCAGAAGATTCTTCTGTTTATTCTAATTCTGACCTGCAGTTGTGAATTCTTCATTTCTTTTCTTTGTATAGTGTGCTTAGCTGAGGGCACTAGACTCAGCACATATACAGTTCTTTTCAATTTTCATCTCGGAGCGGACCTGACATTCACGCAATTTAGGTGCTTTCTTCGCTTTTCCACTCGGTTTTATGTCTTTTTAATACAATGAGGACATTGCATTAGATAGGCATGGGGGGATGGATATTTCTCTGAATTCATTCGTCAGCTTCGTAGATTTGTTATATTTTCTTTTATTAAAAAAAAAATCGAAATTAGGAAAGAGAATTTGGGTTTAAGAAAATTTTCAATCTTAGGAAATACTATATTAAGATCTGAACACAAAGACCCTTCAGGTCTTTGGACTTAATTAGCCTGTGTATCCACTAAAATGTGGATTTGTCTTTGAGTCCTCCCCATCTTAATTCTATTATAATTGGAATAAATAAGTTTGGGTGATAAGTACACGACTTATCAACCCACCCTCTGATTTGAGGGAATTTCTGAGTTTTAAGC
Organism: Thalassia testudinum; assembly: GCA_037157565.1. Lineage (NCBI taxonomy): Eukaryota > Viridiplantae > Streptophyta > Magnoliopsida > Alismatales > Hydrocharitaceae > Thalassia > Thalassia testudinum. Next base: position 149,515,030 of record JAZHRO010000063.1, on the reverse strand, counting down.
ATCTACACACTTTCTTTGCACTGACTCATTGTTCGACGATTCTAACGGAATTTAGGTAGCTAATGAACCTTCTAGGTGATATGTGTTGGTGCTAGAGCACCACGATCATTTGTTTTGATGATAACAAAACACATGTTATTTAACATTTGCACTTGGAGTCTTAGATTTCAGGTCAATTGCAAATGTAGACGTGTTTAGACGGAATTCGAGCTCGCATCCAGGACGGATTGGAGGAGCTTGATGGAGAACAAAGGGGATTCGCGATGAGCGATAGATTGAAGATGGAAGGACAAGAAGAATAGGATAGAATTCCATTTTATTCCTTTCATGTACTTTTGTCTTTATTTTCTTGCTCTTTATTTCCATAGAAAATTATGTTAAAGAGCCTCAAAGTACCCTAACAGTAGTCCTAGGAACACCTGCACAACCCTAGGATACTTAGGTTTTCTGTAGAGAACTTAGAAAACCAATGTAGGGTTCAACAGAGTTTCCAGACGTCTAATTCCCAAATCAGACGTCTGATAAAGTGTTTTAAGACGTCTGACTGTTGATTCAGATGTCTGATAACCGTTAGGCTGGACAAGTTAGTTCTGTCTGATGAAATCAGACGCCCAGACCTTAGACCAGACGTCTTAGGAGACGTCTGATGACTTTGCCAGATGTCCAATTAGTGGACCGTTGGCTCTCTTAGCAAACACTCGAGGATATGACCATTAGAGCCTTATCAGGCGTCCTTAAGCCCTTCTAGACATCTGATAATTGGCCGTTTTGCCTCGACTGACCCGAAAATCTCTTCTCAGAGATTTTCTAGCCGTTGCAAATCCATTCCCACGAAAAAGTAGGTTTCCAGTCGTCCAGACATAGTGCCAGACGTCGTGTATGTCGTCTGATGGACTTGCACAAGAACCCTGTTTAGATCTGATTCAAGTTAAGAAGGAACCCGCATGAAATCAGACGTCTGACCTTGAAATCAGACATCTTAAAGTGGTCGTCCAGACGTCGGATGCCAGAATTAGACGTCTGATTACCCTGTCAGTGCAATGATTGTTCCTGATTTCGGGTTGATTCACTTGGGCTTTGCACCCAACGGCTATGGAGCCTTTCCTAGGCCATCCAAAGCCTTCCTAAGGCCTCTATAAATAGAGGGGAACCTCTTGCACACAAACACACACCTAGAAACACAAGACACACCCAAGCAACATACTTTCTACCATTTTGTGTCTCTCTTGCTCTCAAAGCTCAAGTTCTACATCTTGAGAGCATCAAGCTTTGCGCACCCGCTCTCCCGCCGTAGTTCACGAGAGCGACGTAGTGCCGTCGTGTTGTTCATGCATCCGCGTCGCCGATGCACTCCTTGCAAAGGGGAGTTTCCTAATTCCTATAGAAGCTTAGGTTTAAAATTACTTTGTTGGCTCTATAGGATTGTTGGTTATTTTATCTTTGTTATTTGGTTGGGTATTCGCTTTGCGAATTCCCGTCTCCTTCGTAGGACAAAATCCTTCTCGTGAAGAGAAGGGGTTGAGGAACGCTACCCTCGCACTTGTAGCATGGTTGTAATTGAGGTTGAATCACCCTCATTTAAAGTGATTCGTTTAGTAGATTTTGATCAACTTGGTTGATCGAAAAATCCTAACTCGAGAGGGTTAGGTGGTGGTTTTCACCCGGTTTGGGTTTCCACCTAAAAATACTTGTGTACTTATGTGATTGTCTATTTTGTGAGATTGTTTATATTTATTTTCGCAATTATTACGTCACCCCCTCCTAGTACGGAATTTCAATTGGTATCAGAGCAGGTTCTTCCAAGATCGGAGTAACACCTGGCAAGAAGATTATGGAGGGAAGCATAGCCGCAATCAGAATCTCCGAAGGGCAGTCCACCGTCCGACCACCCTATTTCGACGGGAGGGACTTCGAATATTGGAAGTTGAGGATGAAGACGTGGCTCCAAGCCACTGAGTTCGAGATATGGGGATGTTGCGAAACCCCGAAGCGACCCCAAGGAGGCTACTTGCAACTGCAGATTCGAGAGCTTTCACTCAACGCAAGGGCAATGAATGCCTTGTACTGCGCGTTGAGTCCGAAAGAATTTGAACAAATCCAAGAGTGCACCACCGCCCACGAGATATGGAGGAGGTTGGAAGGCACTCATGAGGAGATGAGCTCGGAAGAAGATTTCGGGGAGAAGGAAACCGCGTGCCTTGGTTTCATGGCAATCGGAGAAAGTGACAACGACAGCGATGACAGCGACAGTGAGGTAAACTCGGATTTACAAGATGCTTTTAATGAGTTGTATGAGCTTAGTAAATCACTAAAAATAGAAAACAAAAGCATGAAAAAGAATCTTAGTTTTCTTAAATCTGAAAATGATAGGTTAAAAATAAAACTTAAGGATCTAGAAGTTAGTCCTAAAAATGATAACCTATTATTAGAAAATCAAAACCTCATCAATGAAAATAATAAATTGATTAAGGAAAATGTTAATCTAAAAATAGAAATTTCTGATTTAAAGACTAAGATAAATATTATAGAAAATGAACTTGCATGTCTTAGGGAAAACTCTGACAAATTAATCAACAAAGTAGATGATTTATATAGCCCTAAGATTGAGAAAGGATCTCCATCAAGGAAACCCGCTAACAGATCCGGATCCAAGCTCACTTGGATACCGAAGAAAAATTTGGAATCTTATTTTGTAGGTTTCAGGGATGACTACAACACAAAGGACTGGACTTACAAGCTCAAAGCTGGTCAACTCAAGTTGGGAGAACCAAGGAGTAGGCCAAGGAGGAGAACAAGAAGACCGACGAGACGGCGAACAAACGATGGACCCGCCGCACGTCGACCACCAGATTGGAGACCGGCGCCAATGCCCGGGCCTCCAAGCTATGGATGGGAGCCCCATCCAATGTGGCATCCACCACCACCATTCGGGCCATTTTATTGGCCATGGTAGGTGAGGTAAAAACCATTTACCCTATCTTTTTATCATAAGCATTTAGATATGGGGAGCAAAAAAATTACAAGCTAATTGTCAATTTTTAAGGGGGAGATATAAGGTAGCTAAATTTCCTTTAGAAAGGGGGATAAAAATAATAGCTATCTTGTTGTTATAAAAAAAGGGGGACATTACTTTTGTTAAAAGAAATTTATAGAAGAGCATGTTTTAAGGGGGAGTTATAGGAAATCAATTAAACCTTTTTGATAATGTCAAAAATGGGGAGGATATTTTGCATTTTTATTTATGATTTTGTCATCATCAAAAAGGGGGAGATTGATGGTGCTAGAGCACCACGATCATTTATTTTGATAATAACAAAACACATGTTATTTAACATTTGCACTTGGAGTCTTAGATTTCAGGTCAATTGCAAATGTAGACGTGTTTAGACGGAATTCGAGCTCTCATCCAGGATGGATTGGAGGAGCTTGATGGAGAACAGAGGGGATTCGCGAGGAGAGATAGATTGAAGATGGAAGGACAAGAAGAATACGATAGAATTTCATTTTATTCCTTTCATGTACTTTTGTCTTTATTTTCTTGCTCTTTATTTCCTTAGAAAATTATGTTAAAGAGCCTCAAAGTACACTAACAGTAGTCCTAGGAACATCGGCACAACCCTAGGATACTTAGGTTTTCTGTAGAGAACTTAGAAAACTAATGTAGGGTTCAAACAGAGTTTCCAGACGTCTAATTCCCAAATCAGACGTCTGATAAAGTGTTTTAAGACGTCTGACTGTTGATTCAGACGTCTGATAACAGTTAGGCTGGACAAGTTAGTTCTGTCTGATGAAATCAGACATCCAGACCTTAGACCAGACGTCTTAGGAGATGTCTGATGACTTTGCCAGATGTCCCATTAGTGGACCGTTGGCTCTCTTAGCAAACACTCGAGGATATGACCGTTAGAGCCTTATCAGAAGTCCTTAAGCCCTTCCAGACATCTGATAATTGACTGTTTTGCCTCGATTGACCCGAAAATCTCTTCTCAGAGATTTTCTAGCCGTTGCAAATCCATTCCCACGAAAAAGTAGGTTTCCAGTCGTCCAGACATAGTGCCAGACATCCTGTATGTCATCTGATGGACTTGCACAAGAACCCTGTTTAGATCTGATTCAAGTCAGGAAGGAACCTGCACGAAATCAGACGTCTGACCTTGAAATCAGACGTCTTAAAGTGGTCTTCCAAACGTCTGATGCCAGAATTAGACGTCTAATTACCCTGTGAGTGCAATGATTATTCCTTATTTCGGGTTGATTCACTTGGGCTTTGCACCCAACGGCTATGGAGCCTTTTCTAAGCCATCCAAAGCCTTCCTAAGGCCTCTATAAATAGAGGGGAACCTCTTGCACACAAACACACACCTAGAAACACAAGACACACCCAAGCAACATACTTTCCACCATTTTGTGTCTCTCTTGCACTCAAAGCTCAACTTCTACATCATGAGAGCATCAAGCTTTGCGCACCTGCTCTCCCGCTGCAGTTCACGAGAGCGACGTAGTACCGTTGTGTTGTTCATGCATCCGCGTCGCTGACGCACTCTGTTACGTACGCACGGCTTCATACGTTTTTAAGATGTCTGGGAGGTGTCTCGGACGTCTGACCAGATGTCTGGGATTCGGTTATTTTCGGCACGCGTGTTTAGTCTGCGCGCCTGGGCGTGCAGACCTGCGAGCATCTCTCTCTCTCACTTTTTCCCTCTCCCTCCTGCGCCCTCTGTCCCGCTCTCTCTCTCCTCCTCGTGTAGCCTTAAAAGGCCACGCCCTCCCCCTCACTCCCGTCACCTCCGCCCCCTTTCCTCTTCTCCTTCCAGCCGGTGCGCGAGAGCGAGCGCCGGTGAGCGGCGGCAGCGACAGCTGCGGTGAGCGTGGGAGGAGGTGCTGCGCGTGGGAAGAGGCGCTCGACCGTGAGGGTGAGCTCGCCGGGGCTGCTAGGGCCGGCCGGTGGGGGAAGCAGCAAACGCGGGGTGACGTGAGAGGCCTGCTGCGGCTCGAGCAGCAGGCAGACGAGTCGCGACGTGGCCGAGTGTCGCGAGCGGAGGGCGAGTCGCGCCCTGATTCTGGAATTTTCTCCAGAATCAGACGTCTGGGCTTACAACCAGACGACGGGGAGGACGTCTGGAGGACTGTCCAGACGTCTGAAAGGTGAGTTATTCCGTCTTTCTTCCTCTTCTTCGACTGACCGTACTAAGAGAGAGGAAATGGGTACACGCAGGTTCTGAGATTCGCATCCAACCCGAATCAGATGTCTGGCTGCAGTGCCAGACGACGGGAATGACTTCCAGACGTTCGGGGTGAACATCGGACGTCTGGGAACTAGACCAGATGCCCCTGCAGGCTTCTGGACATCTGAGGGACCACGTAGAGCAAAGGTAACATCTGATCCACTTTTTAAGATGTCTGGAAGAGGTTCCAGACGTCTGATTTTGCACTGTTTCGTCGTTTTCGACCCGTTTAGGGCCCGTTCGGAGTCCATTTTCCACATTTCGAGTTGCGTGCTTTTCGGAATTACATCCTCTACCCGTCTACAGTAGTTGCATACTATTTTGAGAAACTCCTTGTGTTTGATCCTTGTGATAGGACCCCGTTCCGTTGCAGTCTCGGGGATTGCGGGGGCACGCGGGATTCCCGACTACGCCCCCAGTACTCCTGTTGTAACCGGTAGAGTGGCTTTTAAGTTTATTAGTATAATCTGTTAATTATGGAACCATAAATAGAACCTAGGACATTGCATGAATCCTAGGAACGAGAAACTAGAATGAATGGTAGATCCTAGGGTGTTGCATGAATCCTAGGGCTGGAAAAACTAGATTGTATGATAGATCCTAGGGTGTGGCATGAATCCTAGGATGGGAAGAACTAGTGGAATATATGAATACTGCAGTCTTGGAAAATGTGGAAAGGAAATAATAGCTACCTGTAAATTGATTTAACAGCTGTCTGTTATGAATAAATGAGCATGTCTGGGAATATGGGATGTATGAATGTGAAACTGGGAAGGTGAAACCTGAATGTGCTGAGTTAAAAGAACTGGAACCCTACGAGGAATTAGGAGTGGAACTCCTGGAAAGAGAAAGGAATGGAACTGAGAAAGAAAGACGTGGTGGTGTGCTGTCTCTTGGGTACGTAGTACCAAGGGAAGTACCTGTACCTGTTTAGTGCAGAGTGGAGCCAGCAGACCCAGGGACCCGGGGTTAGGACTGGCCACTTTGTACCGACTTGCTGGCCCTCGTGTACGTAGTACCGAGGAGAGCTACTAGTGTAGGGAGGTACTAGCTACCCCACGGGCCCCGGGATTCTTCTAGCCTCCTACACCGACTTGCTAGGCCCACTGGGCAAACCAGGGTAGTCAGGCGAGGGTGCGCGGACTGTGGAGGGGCAAGGCCCCTATTTGGTTACTGTGGAGGGGTTGGACCCCTGTTGCTGAGAGGGCTCCGCCCTGTACTGGTTCCGTGCTGTTCATTGGGCGCACCCGTTAACGGAAACAACTGACCGCATGCCAGTGCGGGTTAGCTACCTGTGCATTTATCGCGTGTGCCGTAGTCACCGTTACGTCTGTCCATGACCCTGGGGTGGTTGACTGAGAGTAGGATCACCACGGGGGACTCTCCCGGCTAGGAGAGCACCACGTGCTACTTCTACTGTTCAGAAAAGACTGCAATCAAGATCGTTCCCACGAGGAACATTCGAGATCAAGTGAAGGATCTGAGAAATAGATAAATTGTGAGACAATAGAATGACGTAATTAAAGAAAGTAACAGAACATAACAGCTACTGTACACTCTACTGTTTCTTTTGTTTTAGTTGCCACTCTACTCAGCGTTTTGCTGACGTGTTACCTTTCAGGACCAGGTGTTGAGCAGCTAGGGTCAGCGGCTGCAGAGGACGCTAGGCCGAGTAGGGTCCAGTAGAGTTACCACTGTTCTCTTGTACCTCTTTTTGGTTCCACTATAGTGAGTAGTTCTTGTTACCGCTGTACTTTTCTTTACCTACAGTTTCATATTATGTTATGAATGTTGTTCTACTGTTGTGGTGGTATATATTGTAGTGGTTTCTTTCCGTACTGCTGTATTTTCTTACTGTTAGTTATATTCATGCTGAATGTGGTTTATTTTACTGCTCTTTTGGTTACTTCCTCGTTGGACGACCAGGTTTTGGGATTAGTCGAGTCGGTCCAGTTCTCGTGTCTCGTAGGGACTCGGGAATCGGGTCCTTACAAGATGGTATCAGAGCAAGGTCATCCCGAGAAGTGAATCAACTGACTGGAAAATAACCAATTCACATGTCTATAACTAGAGTAACCACCACAACATATCTTTTGACATGAACTCTTAGGCGTTTTCGTTAGGTATCGTTCCGTATTGACGCGTTTCATTTTGTTTCGTGTCTCCATTGTAGGAGATGCCTCGTCGTGGAACTAGGAGCGTGGGCCGCGGGCGCAGCCGAGGTTGGGGCCCGAGGGACAGATGTGTCAGGCTTGGAGTACATACTACCCCTCCTCTTCTCCTAAGCATACCGTCTCCGGACCTCGTCCAACTGATTCGAGAGGTGGTTCGAGAAGAATTTCAGCTTCCACCTATCTCGCCACCCCCTCCTCCCCCTTCCGAGCGTGCGATAGGGGAGTTGGTGGTGGAACGAGATTTCCGCCGTCACACTAGGCGTGTTAGGAGAACTCAAAGGAGACAAGTGGCATCCGCAGGAGAGCCGTCATGTTTTGAGGGGCCATCAGTGGCCTTTGGGGGCCCTCGACAGGGGCCAGTCGCCAGCACCGGACCCTCGCCCAGTCGACAGCAGGGACCCACTGAGGGCGGGAGTCGGGTTCCCCTCTGTTACCAGTGTGGCCAGCCAGGCCACATCAGGAGGGACTGCCCGTCTAGGGTAGGAGGTCAGCAGATACTCCCCGCACAGAGCACTGGAGGGCGTGCAGGAGGCCACGGTTCCCAGGAGCGAGGAGGTGGACAGCAGTCACGAGGAGGGTACCGGCCAGCACCTACCCGTCCGACGCGGAGTGTGGTTGCTTCGTCCGCACCTAGAGGTGAGGGGTGTATCAACGCCCTAACACACAGGGATGCCAGAGCTTCAGGGTCAGTTGTGGCAGGTATGGTTTCAGTTTCCGGCAGACTCGTTTACACACTTTTCGATTCCGGTGTCACAGCCAGTTTCGCAGTTAGTTTGGACCAGGATTATACACTGTTAGAGAATCCGTTCGTAATCAGAGGCCCGAGTGGTCAGCTGTTTGTAGTTGAGGAGGTGTACACAAATTGCGAGGTCAGCTTCGGGGGACATAGCCTGCCAGCTGACCTGATTATGATACAGATGGAGGACTTTGGAGTGATTCTGGGGATGGACTGGCTGTCCGCTTACCACGCCTTGGTGGACTGTTTTGAGAGGAAGATTGTCTTCTCCATGCCGGAGTTGCCTTCTTTCGAGTTTCACGGACAGCCAGTGGATGGAGGCTTCAGGTGCATTTTGGCACTTCGGGCGGCGAGACTTTTGAGCCAAGGGTGTGAGGGCTTCCTAGCTTATGTGGTGGCAGAGCCTGGCCCTGTGGCAGACTTCCAGAGTATCCCGGTGGTCAGAGAGTACTCTGACGTGTTCCCAGCTGAGTTACCAGGACTACCGCCCGAGAGTGAGATCGAGTTTGAGATCTCGCTAGTACCAGGGACCAGCCCCATCTCCACCGTGCCAAACAGGATGGCACCGCTTGAGCTGCAAGAGCTCAAGTCCCAGTTGCAGGACCTTTTGGAGAAGGGTTTCATGAGGCCCAGTGCATCTCCCTGGGGAGCCCCGGTACTGTTTGTGAAGAAGAAGGATGGTACCCTACGCCTTTGTGTGGACTACCGATAGTTGAACAGGGTCACCATCAAGAACAGATATCCGCTGCCGAGGATCGACGACTTGTTTGACCAATTGCGGGGTGCCACGGTGTTGTCCAAGATTGACTTGAGGTCGTAATACCACCAGTTGAGGATCAGGTAGACCGACGTCTCTAAGACAGCTTTCCGCACCCGGTACGGACACTACGAGTTTTTGGTCATGCCGTTTGGGCTGACCAATGCCCCTGCTGCTTTCATGGATCTGATGAACCGGGTGTTTAGACCGTACTTGGACCAGTTCGTGGTGGTTTTCATAGATGATGTACTCATCTATTCTAGAGATCAGACGCAGCACAGACAGCACCTGCGGATGGTTCTGGACACTCTGAGACGATGTAGGTTGTACGCCAAATACAGCAAGTGCGAGTTCTGGTTGAGGGAGGTGACCTTCTTAGGTCATGTGATCTTTGGAGACGGCTTGGCGATGGACCTAGCCAAGGTCGAGGCAGTACTCAGGTGGGAGAGACCGTGTTCAGTCACTGAGATTCGCAGTTTCCTGGGACTGGCAGGCTACTACAGACGATTCATCAGAGGTTTTTCACAGATCGCGTGTCCGATGACACAGTTGACCCAGAAGGACGTGCCCTTCGTTTGGACAGATGCCTGTGAGGCATGTTTTCTGGAGCTGAAGGAGAGGTTGACCTCGGCTCCCGTGCTCACCATCCCTGACAGTAGTGGTGGGTTCGTTGTGTACACAGATGCCTCCTTGCAGGGGTTAGGAGGTGTGCTCATGCAGAGGGGTCACGTTGTCGCTTACGCTTCGCGGCAACTGAATCCCCATGAGCATAACTACCCTACCCACAACCTAGAGTTGGCAGCGGTTGTCTTCGCGCTGAAGACCTGGAGGCACTACTTGTACGGTGAGACCTTCGAGATTTTTACAGATCACAAGAGCCTTAGATACCTTTTTGATTAGAAGGAGTCAACATGAGACAGAGGCGTTGGTTGGAGCTCCTGAAGGACTACGACTGCAGCATCTCCTACCACCCGAGAAAGGCCAATGTGGTGGCTGATGCCTTGAGCCGTAAGGCGCCCGCACACTTGGCCAGTTTACAGTTACAGAGTTGGAGCCTTTTGGAGGAGGTGGGCAGTTGGCGACCCCTGGAGTTACGGGGCCACTGTGGGGCAGCGACGGTGACACGACAGACTAGGCCAGAGCTGATAGACCGCATCATCACAGGACAGATGGCCGATCCATACTTGCAGTCCTTGCGCGACAGAGTACTGTCAGGAGACCTAGGGGACTTCTCTTTCACAGACCCAGGTGCTGCACCTGAGGGGACGGTTGTGCGTTCGTAGAGACGAGGAGCTGTTGAGAGAGCTCCTGACTAAGGCACACGGTTCCAGGTTCACCATACATCCCGGAAACACGAAGATGTACCACGACTTCAGACGTGAGTTTTGGTGGAGGGGGATGAAGTGGGATGTGGGTGAATTCATGCAGCAGTGCTTAGTGTGCTAGCAGGTGAAAGCCGAGCATCAGAGGCTTGCAGGACCGCTACAGCCGCTTCTAATGCCAGAGTGGAAGTGGGAGAGCATCACCACGGACTTGGTGGTGGGCTTACCTGTTACCCAGCAAGGGCATGATGCTATCTGGGTAATTGTGGATAGACTGACGAAGATGGCACGATTCCTTCCGATCCGAGTCACTTTGGGACCAGCACAGTTGGCAGAGAGGTACATCCGCGACGTGGTACGACTACACGGAGTTCCGCGCGAGATCGTATCCGACCGGGATACCCACTTTACGTCCCAGTTTTGGGCTGAGTTTCAGCAAGCCCTAGGGACGCGGTTGAGGTTTAGTACAACTTACCACCCCCTGACGGACGGACAGTCCGAGCGCACGATACAGACACTTGAGGACCTTTTGCATGCCTGTGTACTGGACTGGAGGGGCTCTTGGGAGGAACACCTGCCCCTGGCGGAGTTGCATACAACAACAGTTATCACTCGAGCATCGGCATGGCTCCCTACGAGGCTCTGTACGGACGGAGGTGTATGGCACCCTTGAGTTGGGTTGAGGTGGGGAACAAGTAGGAGGTTGGCCCCAGGTTGATCCGACAGAGTCAGGAGGTAGTCGAGCAGGTTCATAGGCGACTCCGCACTGTCAGGAGCAGACAGAAGAGCTACGCGGGTCGGAGACGCAGAGTGGTGCAGTTCAAGGTTGGGGATCACGTCTTTCTTCGTGTTTCGCCCATGAAGGGCCTGCAGCAGTTTGGGGTGAGAGGGAAGCTCGCGCCGAGGTTTGTGGGGCCCTTTGAGGTCCTAGAGCGGGTTGGACCCGTTGCTTATAGGCTTGCCCTCCCCCCGCAGCTTTCTTGTGTGCACGACGTGTTCCACGTGTCCAACCTCAGGAAGTACGTAGCCGATCCCAGTCACGTGCTGAGTCACGAGAGCGTTGAGGTGGGCGACCACCTGACCTACCCCGAGCGGCCAGTGCAGATTCTAGACCGAGCCGTCCGTAGTTTGAGACGAAAGCAAGTACCCCTGGTAAAGGTTTTGTGGAGGAGCCAGCGGTACGAGGAGGCTACCTGGGAGCCTGAGACGGCAATGCGGGAGCGGTACCCGGAACTCTTCGCGGGTATGTCTTTTCGGACCGGCTTCGGTCCTCTTTGGGTTTGTTATGGTTATTTTGACGTCTTTCCCGCACCCTAGTTAGCGCAAGTTTCGGGGACGAAACTTCCTTTGAGTTTGCTATATTGTTACGAACGCGTGGCTTCAGACGTTTTTAAGACGTCTGGGAGGTGTCCCGGATGTCTGACCAGATGTTTGGAACCCCTTCCAGACGTTTGGGATTCGGTTATTTTTGGCACGCGTGTTTCGTCTGCGTGCCTGAGCGCGCAGACCTGCGAGCGTCTCTCTCTCTCTCTTTTTCCCTCTCCCTCCTATGACCTCTGTCCCCCTCTCTCTCTCCTCCTCGCGCGGCCTTAAAAGGCCACACCCTCCCCCTCACTCCCGTCACCTCCTCCCCCTTTCCTCTTCTCCTTCCAGCCGGTGCGCGAGTGAGCGGCGGCAGCGACAGCCGCGACGAGCGTGGGAGAAGGTACTACTCATGGGAAGAGGCGCTCGGCCGTGAGGGCGAGCTCGCCGGGCTGCTAGGGCCGGCCGGTGGGGGAAGCAGCAAATGCGGGGTGACGCGGGAGGCCTGCTGCAGCTCGAGCAGCAGGCGGACGAGTCGCGACGCGGTCGAGCGTCGCAAGCGGAGGGCTAGTCGCGCCCTGATTCTGGAATTTTCTCCAGAATCAGACGTCTGGGCTTACAACCAGACGGCGGGGACGACGTCTGGCGGACTGTCCAGACGTCTGAAAGGTGAGTTATTCCATCTTTCTTCCTCTTCTTCGACTGACCGTACTAAGAGAGAGAGGAAATGGGTACGCGCAGGTTCTGAGATTCGCATCCAACGCGAATCAGACGTCTGGCTGCAGTGCCAGACGACGGGAACGACTTTCAGACGTCTGGGGTGACCATCGGACGTCTGGGAACTAGGCCAGATGCCCCCGCAGGCTTATGGACGTCTGAGAGACCACGCAGGGCAAAGTAACCTCTGATCCACTTTTTAAGAAGTCTAGAAGAGGTTTCAGACGTCTGATTTTGCACTGTTTCATCATTTTTGACCTGTTAAGGGCCCGTTCGGAGTCCATTTTCCACATTTCGAGTTGCGTGCTTTTCGGAATTACATCCTCTACCCGTCTACAGTAGTTGTATACTATTTTGAGAAACTCCTTGTGTTTGATCCTTGTGATAGGACCCCGTTCAGTTGTAGTATCGGCGGTTGCGGAGGCACGCGGGATTCCCGACTACGCCCCCAGTACTCCTGTTGTTACCGGTAGAGTGGCTTTTTAAGTTTATTAGTATAATCTGTTAATTATGGAACCATAAATAGAACCTAGGACATTGCATGAATCCTAGGAATGAGAAACTAGAATGAATGGTAGATCCTAGGGTGTTGCATGAATCCTAGGGCTGGAAAAACTAGATTGTATGATAGATCCTAGGGTGTGGCATGAATCCTAGGATGGGAAGAACTAGTGGAATATATGAATACTACAGTCTTGGAAAATGTGCAAAGGAAATAATAGCTACCTGTAAATTGGTTTAGCAGCTGCTTGTTATGAATAAATGAGCATGTCTGGGAATATGGGATGTATGAATGTGAAACTGGGAAGGTGAAACCTGAATGTGCTGAGTTAAAAGAACTGGAACCCTACGGGGAATTAGGAGTGGAACTCCTAGAAAGAGAAAGGAATGGAACTGAGAAAGAAAGACGTGGTAGTGTGCTGTCTCTTGGGTACGTAGTACCAAGGGAAGTACATATACCTGTTTAGTGCAGAGCGGAGCCAGCCGCCCCAGGGACCTGGGGTTAGGACTGGCCACTTTGTACCGAGGAGAGCTACTAGTGTAGGGAGGTACTAGCTACCCCACGGGCCCCGAGGTTCTGCTAGCCTCCTACACCGACTTGTTAGGCCCACTGGGCAAATCAGGGTATTCAGGTGAGGGTGCACGGACTGTGGAGGGGCAAGGCCCCTGTTTGGTTACTGTGGAGGGGTTGAAACCCTGTTGTTGAGAGGGCTCCGCCCTGTACTGGTTCCGTGCTGTTCTTTGGGCGCACCCGTTAACGGAAACGACTGACCGCGTGCCAGTGCGGGTTAGCTACCTGTGAGTTTATCGCACGTACCGTAGTCACCGTTACGTTTGTCCGTGACCCTAGGGTGGTTGATTGAGAGTAGGATCACCACGGGGGACTCTCCTGACCAGGAGAGCACCACGTGCTACTTCTACTGTTCGGAAAAGACTACAATCAAGATCGTTCCCACAAGGAACATTCGAGATCAAGTGAAGGATCTAAGAAATAGATATATTGTGAGACAATAGAAAGACGTAATTAAAGAAAGTAACAGAACATAACAGCTACTGTACACTCTACTGTTTCTTTTGTTTTAGTTGCTACTCTACTCAGCGTTTTGTTGACGTGTTACCTTTCAGGACCAGGTGTGGAGCAGCCAGGGTCAGCGGCTGCAGAGGACGTTGGGCCGAGTAGGGTCCAGTAGAGTTACCACTGTTCTCTTGTTCCTCTTTTTGGTTCCACTGTAGTGAGTAGTTCTTGTTACCGCTGTACTTTTCTTTACCTGCAGTTTCATATTATGTTATGAATGTTGTTCTACTGTTGTGGTGGTATATACTGTAGTGGTTTCTTTCCTTACTGTTGTATTTTCTTACTGTTAGTTATATTCATGCTGAATGTGGTTTATTTTACTGCTCTTTTGGTTACTTCCTCGTTGGACGACCAGGTCTTGGGATTAGTCGAGTCGGTCCGATTCTCGTGTCTCGTAGGGACTCGGGAATCAGGTCGTTACACACTCCTTGCAAAGGGGAGTTTCGTAATTCCTATAGATGCTTAGGTTTAAAATTGCTTTGTTGGCTTTATAGGATTGTTGGTTATTTTATCTTTGTTATTTGGTTGGGTATTCGCTTTGCAAATTCCCGTCTCCTTCGTAGGACAAAATCCTTCTCGTGAAGAGAAGGTGTTGAGGAACGCTACCCTCGCACTTGTAGCGTGGTTGTAATTGAGGTTGAATCACCCTCGTTTAAAGTGATTCGTTTAGTGGATTTTGATCAACTTGGTTGATCGGAAAATCCTAACTCGAGAGGGTTAGGTGGTGGTTTTCACCTTGTTTGGGTTTCCACCTAAAAATACTTGTGTACTTGTGTGATTGTCTATTTTGTGAGATTGTTTATATTTATTTCCGCAATTATTACGTCACCCCCTCCTAGTAGGGAATTTCAATATGGTTGGCAAGTTATCGTGGGTAACAACCCATAGGTAAGTTGTCCAGAGCCCAGTCACTGGACCCTTCTCTTTTTCCTGCCCTTAGGTAAATCTTAGACCAGGGAAGCCACCTACTTAAAAAAGAAAAGAAAAGGAAAGAAAATCAAATCAAAAAGAAAAGGAGAAAAGAACAAAAAGAAATAAGCCACACTTCGCCGCACGAGTATGGCTGGCAAGTTGTCGGTGGTAACAGCTCATCGATCGGTTGTCCAGAACCTAACTCAGTAAATGCACTAAAAATTTCCAAAACACTTAGGAAGAAGCGGAGAAGTAGAATAAATCGGGGAGATATACATTGGATTCACCCTTGGGTTGACCCCGTAAAAAAATAAAAGTAGGGAGAAAGCTACAGGTTGTAAAGATACACCTTTAGGCAGAAGTCTTTTTGAGGTCACCTAGAGGCGTAGAACTCTGAAGTCCATTTTAATTGTTGGTCAACAAGTCTATCACAATCACAATAAGATGCTTAAAACTTAGGGTTCTCATCAAATCTTGGGTGAGTTGAATGGCCGTAGAAAGCCACTCTTAAACCCTAAAATTTGAAAATCCAAAATAAATTAGAAAAGAGAAAAAGAGAAAGAAAATTTTCTTTTAATAAGCCGAGGGCTTGAGGCGGTCTGCAATTTGGCTGATACCCTGGCACTGTTGCGTCTTTGAAAGTTCAGTTCCAAAGTAGACAATTTCTTAATGATTGAAAATAACTCAGGTCCAAATAATCCAACCTAATTCTTTTATAAATAGCATATAGTTTTTGCTAGGGACTAGCGAAAGATAGGCATCGAGGTATGATGTAAACACATTTACACTACTTAAAATGTCTATTTATGCATGTTCTTAAGCATAGGATTGCATTTCATGATATAAATATTGCATAACATGCATCATCTTGCATTTAGAGTAGTTTGAATAAAATAGAGGTTAATTGTCTCCTTTTATGCGCTTGGACAGGGCAAACATTTTATCGAGGCCTCGGATCAAAGATCCAACCGTATGGATGTGATCAGGGCGACGATTGGAGTTCAACGACTCCAAGATCGCCCTAATTAGGCATCCGTAGCATCAGATAGTGATTGGGGAACTCTAGAAGATCAAGGGCCAAGATGGTGCAAATCCACACTTCAGATGACAAATCCGACCGCACGAATGAATTCAGATCGACGATCGCAGCTCAACGACACAAAAATCGAGTCAATCCGACATCCGTGGCACCATCTACAACTTCCAGAAGATGGACGGCCAAGATGGCACCACGTGGCGCCATCTCGGTCACTTACATTCTATGAAGACCGCACACCTGCCCCCTCTCCACAGTTGGATCTCGATCCAACGGCTGTGGACGCGGCTCTTTAAAATCATCCACGCGACCTTTTCGACCGCATAGCGCAGCGAAGACGAAGCTGCAGGTGAAGCAGAGGTCGCGGGATCGAGTCCCGCGAGCCTCAAATCAGGCGCAAGCGAGCAGGCGCATGGAGCGTCAGATTACGATCCAACGGCTGTGCGTGCTCGATAGCGTCGACGCGTTATTACACGCATGGCGAATATGCGCGATCGTACGCGCGGGGGGGCGCGTAGCGCAGCGGGTGAATGAGCGACTTAAGTCCTTCGATCTCGTGATCGGACGGCTGAGGATCGCTGAACGTGCGCAAGTGTTGCGCGTGTGAGCAGCTGAGCAGGAGTGCGTGGGCGCGGAAGCTACGCCCACATTGGGGGCTTTAGTGACGGATTTATCCGTCACTAAAGACCCCTCATTTATTATTTTCAAGTTGTAATGTCCATTTTTCCCCCACTCCTTGCAACTATAAAAGGAGACCCCCTCCATACGAAATTCTCATCCCTTCCTTCTCTTCTCTACCCCTCCAAAGCTCAAGAGAAGCTTGTCCCACACCCGGGATGCTTCTCGTGAGATAAAGTCCAAATTTTCGTCCCCCTTCGGAAGTGGATCCCGCGACGACGACGGCGTGCTGCTCCGTTCCCATTCTTCTGCTTCGTCCTCCTTCGTCCTGCTTCGTTCTCCTTCGTCCAGGCGTCGTCCCGTCCGAGTCATCCTCCAAGCAACCGTCGAGGAGGATTTCTCTCTCCCTATTCTTTTTACTGCTTTCTAGTATAGATTTACTACTTTCTAGTGTAGTTCTGCTCGTCCTCCAAGCAATAGTCGAGGAGGACATTTCTCCCTCCATTCTTTTAATGCTTTCTAGAGTAAATTTATCGCTTTCTAGAGTAATTATTTTATGCTTTGTAGTTGTAAGAGTGAAATGAACAATCTCCTTAATGATAAATTCCTTGTTTATTCTACATCTCATTTTGATTTCTCTGTGTAATATTCTCTTTCTCTCTTACTCTCTCTCTCTCTTGTATTTATTGTAAATAATTAGATAGTTTTAAATTGAATTATTCCGTGACAAATAAAAAGAAACGCGTAGTTTTTAAATCAAACGTCCGCCTCCCTGTGTTCGACCCGGAATTTTAATTTCGGTATAAATTTTACTTGTTGAACATGAATTCTTTGCTTTCATGCTATAACGACAGGTTTTCCAAAACCAAACACGTTAGCATAGCGATTCGTACGTTCAACAATCTACCACACTATTCATCCCCCTTCTAGTGTGCTTGTACTTTTTAGATCCTATAGGTGGTATCAAAGCAAGTTACGAGAAGAAGTAAAAACCTTACTCACTATGGCATCATCAACCAAGCGCACCGAAGGACAATCATCCACACGTCCTCCCTACTTTGATGGGACGTACTACAGATACTGGAAGAGGAGGATGCAAATCTTCCTCAAGGAAATGGATGAGGAGTCGTGAACTCTCATTCAAGAGAAGTACTAGAATCCACAGCCGCAAGAAGGAGTAGCATGGACGGTGAATCAAAAGAAGAAAATTACCGGCAACACAAAGGTGATGAATGCACTTTATTGTGCATTATCAAGGGAAGAATTCAACCTTATCTTGGCTTGCGAGTCAGCAACAAGATATGGAATGCACTACAAGTCACCTACGAAGGTACTAGTAAAGTTAAAGAAACATGCATATCTATTTTAACAGAAAGCCATGAGTGTTTCAGGATAGAGAATGGTGAAACAATCAAGGCACTGTACACGAGATTTAGAGACATTGTCAACCCTATGAAGAATTTGGGAGTGAAGTTCACTGAAGAGCAACTTGTAAGGAAGATCTTGAGATCTCTTACAAGTGATTGGTCTCTAAAATCGACAACGATTCAAGAGGCAAAGGATCTTTTAGTCCTTTCTCTTGATGACTTGATTGGAAGCCTCGTGGTGTATGAGGTCCAACTGGAGAACATGAAGAAGAACGAAGAGAAATCAACAAGCAAGAAGGAGCTTGCTTTCAAAGCTTTAAAGGAGGATTCAGACTTCGACGATTCTGACTCTGACGAAGAAGAGTTTGCTCTTCTAACAAGATGATTTCAACGGTTCATCCGAAAGCAAGGTAAGAAGGTGAATAAATTTTCAAATGACATAGTGTGTTTTGAATGCAAGAAAAGGGGACACGTACGAAAAGATTGTCCAATGATCAAGAAGGAGGACAAGAAGAAAGACAAAGAAGTTGATCAGGAGAAGCAGAATATCTCAAGAAAGGCGTATAAAGCAACCTGGGATGATAGTGACTCCAGCATCGAATCATCCTCCAAAGAATCCGAAGAAGCTGAAGTTGGACATCTGTGTTTGATGGCAAACGACGACAGCTCAGAAAATGAGGTAGATTCTAAAGTCACTTTTAATGAGTTGCTACAAGCATATGAAGACTTGTATCTCAAAGCTAGGTTGTTTAAAAAATAAAATAAAGTCTTGCATAATAGTTGTATGACTTTAGAGATAGAAAAATCATGTTTACAAATAGAGTTAGACATAGCAAAAGATACTAACTCACAATTGCATGCAAAGATAGTAGAATTAGAGGATATTTATGAACATTTTGGGGAAACTTTAAATAATCTTAAAACAACAACTAGGTTAAATACATAATTTTGTAATAACTTAAAAGCAAAATTTCATAATAAAAAGAACATACAAAATAAATCACATGCACCTAAACATGCATGGATTTATCAAAAGGTCAAGAATCCTAAGAATTATAGATCCAACAAAAAAGTGATCTATAAATCTATAGATTTGAAAGGAACTAACCATCAAGAACCCAAAAGAAAATGGGTACCTAAATCAGATGTATTAAACTGTTTTGCAGGTCAAGAAAGACAACTGGATCCTAGACAGTAGGTATTCCAAGCTTATGACGGAACACTCTGACCTCTTTATCAAATGGACGAGAATACAAGATGGAGGACACATTAAATTGGGCGACAACAAACGTTGTTGCATTATTGGTGAAGGTACCATAGGTAATTCCTCTAACTAGGTACGAAATGTTCTTTTAGTAGAAAATCTAAAACATAACCTACTTAGTGTTAGTCAAATATGTGATAATGGAAGTGATGTATTGTTTACTAAAATTGGTTTTAAAGCACTAAAAGAAGGAACTAATGTAATTCTAATTGAAGGATTTAGATATGAAAATATCTATGCTCTTCATTTTCACAAGAGAAATTTGTAAAATGTCTACTTGTCTCTCATGTTGAAGTAGATTTATGACACTGTAGGCTAGGTCACATAAATCACAAACACTTAAATAAGCTAGCCAAAAATAAGTTAATAAGAGGCCTACCCAAACTAACTTACAAAATAGATGCATTGTGTAAATCTTGTGAACTCGAAAAAATGCACAAAGCTTCTTTTAAACCAAAAGACTTAGTCTCAACTACACGTCCCATAGAGTTGTTACACCTTGATTTATTTGGGCCAACATGATTTGAGAGTCTAAATGGATCAAAATTTTTCCTAGTTATTGTTGATGACTTCTCAAGGATCACTTGGGTCATCTTCCTGAAACATAAGGATGACTCATTTGACTCATTCCTAAGTCTTGCTCGAAGACTTCAAAAGGGAAAATCATCTTCAATCCTTAGACTTAGGACTGATCATGGGGGTGAATTTGAAAATGAAAAGTTTTCAAGTTTTTGTGTCAATTTTGGCGCATCCCATGAATTTTCATTTCCTCAGGCACCATCTCAAAATGGAGTTGTAGAGCACAAGAATCTCACTCTACAAGAATGCGCCTGAACCTTGCTCTTGGAGTCTGGGTTTCAAAAATATTTCTGGGATAAAGCTATTAATATGGCATGTTATGTTCTAAATAGAACTCTTTTAAGGCCTATTATTAAGAGAACTCCATATGAGCTTTATTATGAGAAGTCTCCTAGGATTTCATACCTTAGGGTGTTTGGAAGTCAATGTTATTTATTAAACACCTGAGATCGACTTAATAAGTTTGATGCTAAAGGTGATGAAGGCATTTTTATTAGATATTCAACAACAAGCAAAGCTTATCAAGTCTTTAATAAAAGGACTTTTGTTGTTGAAGAATCCCTGCATGTTTCATTTGATGAAACAACTTTAGGAGAACCAGAACCAAATCATCTAGATTCCAATGATGAAGATACCCCCTTCATCATTGCATCAAAAATGGAAGATACACGAAATGTACATGATCTTCCAAAAGAATGGGTACACCACAAGGATCACCCTCAAGGTCAAATTATAGGTGATATTGAACATGGTGTAAAAACCTAATCTCATTTTAAAGTTGATTTTGTCCTTAATGCCTTTGTTTCTCAACTTGAACCCAAGAAAGTTGATGAGGCATTAAAGGATGAATCATGGGTTGCAGCTATGCAGGAGGAGCTACTCCAATTTACAAGGAACAATGTATGGGATTTGATACCCTCTCCAGAGGGTAATTCCCTTATTGGAATCAAGTGGGTGTTCCGAAATAAATTGGATGAATCTGGTTTAGTAATCAGGAATAAGGCCAGACTTGTAGCTCAAGGCTATAACCAACAGGAGGGAATTGACTTTGATGAGACATTTGCTCCCATTGCTCGCTTGGAGTTCATACGGATGCTACTTGCTTTTGCAAGTGCAAAGGCCTTCAAGTTATTTCAAATGGATGTCATGAGCACTTTTCTTAATGGTTATATTAAGGAAGAAGTTTACGTTCATCATCCTCCCAGGTTCGAGGACCCAGCACACCTAGAGTATGTATTTAAGCTCAATAAGGTATTATATGAACTTAAACAAGCTCCAAGGGTCTGGTATGATAGACTTAGGTCCTTCCTTCTCCAGCATGGATATAAAATTGGAATTGTTGATTCAACACTTTTTGTAAAGGAAGAAGGAAATGACATTCTGTTGGTTCAAATATACATCGACGATATTATATTTGGACCAACCAAAGAGTCCCTGTGTCAGCATTTTTGTGAGACTATGAAGACTGAGTTTGAAATGAGTATGATGGGTGAACTCAAATTCTTTTTAGGTCTCCAAATCCAACAATTAGACACTGGTATTTACATTAGTCAAACAAAATATATTCTTGAAATTCTCAAGAAGTTTGACTTTGAAAAAGTAAATGGAAAAGAGACTTCAATTGCTCCATCTACTTCTCTTGGTGATGATCTATTCGACAAGAAGGTAGATGAACAGAAATATCGGGGTATGATTGAATCACTACTATACCTTACAGCTTCTAGACCTGATATTCTTTTTGCTACATGTTTATGTGCAAGATTCTAATCTAAACCCAAGGAATCTCATTTAAATGTAGTAAAAAGAATATTTTGATATCTAAATAGCATAAGAGATCTTGGTCTCTTTTACCTTAAAGCACAAACCTTAGATTTATTATCCTATAGTGATGCAGATTATGCAAGGAGTCTGACAAATCGAAAGAGCACTAGTGGCACCTGTCATTTCATTGGAGAATCTCTTGTTTCATCATTTTCTAAAAAATAGACATGTGTTTCACTTTCCACAACTAAAGTAGAATATATTGTTGCTTCACTTACTACTCTCAGGTCATTTGGATAAGACAGACTTTGTCAGATTTTGGATTATCTTTTACGCAATCTAAAATTCTCTGTGATAGTATAAGCATAATTAATTTATTCAGAAACCTGGTACATCATTCACATACCAAACATATAGATGTTTGACATCATTTTCTTAGAGACAATGTGCTACAAGGTGTCCTTCAATTAGAATTCATAGATACACAAAACCAATTGGTAGACATCTTTGCAAAGCCTCTTACAGCAGAGAGATTTTGCTTTATAAGAAGAAAATTGGGACTTTGTACAATTAAAGAAGTTCAAAATTAAAAGTTCGACTGCTTTATTACTTGTTTGTAATTATACAAATCCATGAGGGCCTAACTACAATTTACTCACTTTTGTTAAAAAGGGGTATACTGTAATATTTCCATATTTCTGGAAATATCAAGGTATTGTTTGCAATATGGTTGCTTAAACTTAGGTTATTGACTACATTACTTTTCAATAACTAAGTTCATTGATATTTCTCTCAACCACTTAAGTGGTCATGTGACTAGCACATGACCCATCCCATATAAAAGAGGTCAAGTGCAAACACTTCCTCATTTTGTTCCTTCCAAAACCTAGTTCCCATTCTCTCCAAGACCATCTCTAAACCCTAGCCAAAGAGAAGAATAAGGATCTCCTCCAAGACTCAACTCTAGGTATTTTCTCATCCTCTTTGTAGATCTTTATATCTTGGTTCTTTCTACAACTTGTCTTCTCTTTCCCTAAATCACCCCTATTGCTACATTTTATTTCACGTTGGGTACCAGATGGTACCGATACCCATCACCAGTAATGGTACTAGTTGGGTGTAGCAAAGCCTGCTTTTCATAGCAGGTACTGGTACTAATGATCAGTACCGGTACTTGCTCGATTTTCTGGTTGGAACTGGAACCAACCAATACTAGTACTAATCACCAGTACCAGTACATGTAGGCTTAAGTGTGTTTTTGAATGCACACATCAAAGGAAATATTCTGATTTACTCATTATTTCTCCTAATCTTGTTGCATATTTTTTCAGATGGCACCTAAATCTAAGAGTAAGGGAAAGGCACCTCAAGATGCATTTCATAAGTTTTGCATAAATAAGGATGCCAAATTAAAGTTTGATTGGTATTAGGGCTTAAAGCTTCACCATTGTAGGCTAATTGAGTGGAAAGGCTTTTCTTTACAACTCTTTAACTTCACCACTCATTTATCTGAACAAAGCCTCATGCATTTCTTTGATGAGTCATTCTTTGCTGATGGTCCTGGAGTTTATCCTGATGTTAATTGTCTATTTTTTGCCAATCTCCAAGAACAAGAAAATCGAGGTCATCTTATCTTAACTTCGAACATTTTTGGTCAAAAAATAACTATTACACCCAAATTCCTATCTGCCATAACACAATGTCCTAATGAAGGTCATGCTTTTGATACTCTTAAGGAGAAATTCACCACCTCAAAAATTCATGACACACTCTTGCCCCCTAATTGTCAAGGAAAAGCTTTGGTTGCCCTAAACATGACCTTATTTGCTAGAGTTCTATTCATAATTTTAGCATGGACCCTAAGGGCCAAATACTCGGGATTCCACAAAATCCTTGTAAACATTTTACCCTTAATCTATGATATTATAACAAGTTTTCTTATAAATTGGAACACGATAGTTATTCACTTCTTATGACCTCATTACCATGCTTCAGCTCTTCCTCCTGATATTCTTATATCTCACATTCTTATCAAGAGTAAAATTGATCTCTCTAACTTTACTCCGCTTAGAAAAGTGGTCTACTTCAAGTGGTCCACTCTTCAGAAAATGGGAGTAAAATCGGATAGAGAGGAATCATCTAGTGAAGATGAAGAAGAAGTTGATCCAAATGCTCAATCTTCTTCTCATCCAACTCCTGAATCATCCTCATCTTTTGTTCCTATAACTTATCCATATCCAAAAGCTAAAACTCCTTGGGTAAATTTGTCTAATGGGTCTGGAACTGATCCCAATATGATTAACACTTTTAATTATATTAGAAAAAATTTGTCAAATCTCAACTTTTCTTTTCATCATATGGAACGCAAATTCTATGATCTTTCTGGTAATGAAATACGCGTGATTTGTAAAAGCGGGTTTTTAATGTCGTTGTAACACGCGAATCCGCTTTCGCTCTTAAATTTATATTCCTAGATAGGGGAGTATCTAGGGTCATCCAAGGAGGCAATATGGTTGCAAAATTGATTCTCTTGCTTGGAATATATCTCAACTTTCTTTTTGGTAATTTTCAATATACCATTTTTCTTTATTTTTGAACTAAGGCAACATGCGAACTGATGGCGGGAAAAGTGTTTACACTTCCAATTAAGTAAACAACTCTAAAGTAGCAAGTAGAGCCTCTCCCTAAGCTCACTCTAGGCAAGTGGAGACCAAGAATAATTAGGGAGAGGAAGTGAAGAATGCTGAAAATAAGCAAAAAGAAATGCAAACAAGATATGCGAAGAAGGCAACTAGATAATTGATAAAGTGTTTAACAAAAATGCCTAGTAGAGGAATGCTTCTACTACTAGATAATTGAAGTAAAAGAAAACACTAATCCTCTAAATAGATGGTGAAGAAGAGGGCTTCTTGCTCCAAGGTTGGTGGCTCCCAAGCTTGAAAAGAATCCTTCAACTCCTTCCTTGCAGAACTCCGCCAAGGTGATGACCTCCAAGGCAAGCCCTAAGGGGGCGTGCCCTAAGTTTCTCTCCAAGGGTGGACGTCCACCCTAAGCTTTTTTCCTTTACCTGGCCATCCTCCTTGAAATGGGAGAGTCCTCCTCCTTGGCGTGGCTCAAGTTGAAGAGAGTGGGGAGAAGAAGGCACCAAAAGGGCTGGTGATGTGCCCCTTTAATCTCCTTCTCTACTCCTTCTTCTTGGCCGTAGGTATAGGTGGTTTAGGTAGAAAATATACTAAGGGAGGATGCCCAAAAATGGTGGTAGGTGGTGGCTTTTTATAGAATAGGAGGGGGGCTATGGTGACCTTTGAAATGGATGGCCAAGATGAGTTGATGGAGGTGGTTGGAGATCCCATGGCCAAGGAGAGTTGGCGCCACCTTAAAGGGCACCAAGGGGTAGTTATGGGTGTTGACACCCTTTGGTGTTGGCGCCAAAATGGACATTCTAGAAGGTCATTAGGTGGCACCACCTTAAGGTTCTAGAAGGGGGGGTATGTGGATGGCTAGGATGGCTTATGTGGGTAGGTGTAGGGTGGATTAAGGGGCTGAAAGTGGCGCCAAAATAGAGGTGGTTAGGGGTGGTTTTTGGCGCCAACTTGAAGTGTCTTTTGGTGGAGATAATGGGGTGAAGGGATGGCTAGGAGGTGGCGCCAAATTAAGTAGGGTAGCTAGCTTAGGTAGGCTTGAGTTGGTGGAGCTAGCTAGGGTTGATTTTTAAGGTAATGGATGGCCAAGGAG
This sequence comes from Thalassia testudinum, assembly GCA_037157565.1. Taxonomy (NCBI): domain Eukaryota; kingdom Viridiplantae; phylum Streptophyta; class Magnoliopsida; order Alismatales; family Hydrocharitaceae; genus Thalassia; species Thalassia testudinum. The sequence continues at coordinate 149,489,949 of JAZHRO010000063.1, read as the reverse complement.
CTGGTTGTTGGCTAAGCTAAGCTAAGCTAAGATAAGCTAAGCTAGCTTAGCTAATGGAGGAGTAGAGGAGAAGATGTTGGAGCTAGGGTTTGGAGGAAGGAGCTGAGGAGAAGAAGTCTGAAGTTGGAGCTGGAGCTGGCTGCTGCTGAAGAGGCTGGCATGGGGCCACTCTAGCTGGCTTAGCTTGCTAGTTCTTTGCTAGTTGCTAAGCCAAGCTAAAGTGAGCTAGCTTCTACCAAAATGAGCTGAGGTGAGCTAGGTCTGGTGCTCCCGGGGAGAATCAAGCTGGTTGAGGCAGCTAAGGTAGCTTAGCTTAACTGAGTTGAGCTAAGCTAAGTCCCTGGGAGCTGGACTTGAGCTTCCTGAGCTGGGATGAGTTCTTCTTCAGCTGGCTGGAGCTGAGTGGAGCTGGATGTAGCTGGATCTGAGCTGGGGTGAACTCTTGTCAACTTAGCTGAGCTAGCTAGAGCTCCCTGTGAACTAGTGGGAGCTGAGATGAGCTAGACTCAGCTAAGTTGAGCTGGATCTGAGCTGACTTGAGCTAGGGTGAGCTAAGGTGAACTCTCTTGAGCTGCCATCCAGCTGAGATTAGCTGAATGGAGCTGGGATGAGCTAACCCTAGTTTAAGTAAGCTAGGTTCCAGCTGCGGTGAGCTGGATCAAGCTGAGGTGAGCTGGATTAGGCTGAGTTCCAGCTAGTCTGGGCTTCTCCTTCACCATTTTCCTTCTTGAGTGCTAGGGTTTTAGGGATCTATATATCTGTACATCCCTAACACTCACAAAAACATATTAAAAAGATAATAAAAAATGCAATGCATGCCTAACCTATTTAATGCCTAAATGCAGCCCAAAAACCCGTTTGTGGAGTAAAATCCTAAGAGATAGGTTTGTTTTAATGCATAAGAATGATGATAAACTGGCGTTTATCAGTTCCTATAACTTATCCATATCCAAAAGCTAAAACTCCTTGGGTAAATTTGTCTAATGTGTCCGGAACTGATCCCAATATGATTAACACTTTTAATTATATTAGACAAAATTTGTCAAATCTCAACTTTTCTTTTCATCATATGGAACGCAAATTCTATGATCTTTCACATTCCATTGAGTCCTCCCATTTTGCTTCTTCCACTCAACATCCTAAGCAAAGGAAGCGCACTCAACCAAAAGAGCCCAAAGAATATAGTGAGAGATGCCAAAAGCATTTTCAAGACCCATCTCATGTCTCATCTCCAATGGCAGACGAAGAACCTATTCTCCATGATGATGAAGAGGAAGAAGACAATGAAGATGAAGAAGAGGTTTCTTATGATGAAAGTGATGATGAAGATGCTGAAGATGAAGGTGATGATGAAGATGATGAAACTAAAAATGATGGTGGTGATGATGGCGATAGAACTAGAAGTAAACATGCTCAAAAGTCTATCACGTCCTCGCAATTAGTTTTAGTTTATATTTCATGTATTGAACATTTGAACATATTTTTGCTTGGTTATTATGTCTTTTAATGATGTATGACTTCAATTATGATTGTTATGACCTTTAATATGTTTGTTTTCTTCTTATGATTATTTCTCTACAATCTTGTTTCATGCCTAGTCATAGTCTATGCATATTGTTACATTCTTTTTATTTCATTGACAAAAATGGGGAGAAATGGTAAATACACTGTATTTAAAATAAGGAAGCTTAGTTGAGGGGGAGCTTTCACTCCTAGCGGAGTTTTTTGTATTCCTTCTCTTATGAGGTTTCTATTATTTTAAATATGGGCATTTCTATTATTTTGTTAACACTAAAAAGGGGGAGATTGTTGGAACCTAGTTCTACTTTTTTATGTTTTGGTATTCACAAAACTGTTTTAAATCTAATGAGTTTATGAAGTGTTATTTTCAAAAAATAACAGGATCGAAGGATGGATGAAAGAAGTAATGATGGCATGAAGATTGAAGACTATTTAGGTAGTGTTATTGTTGATGTATTTTATAATCTAGATTGTGTATGTCTCCTAACAAGATAAATGACTTAGGAATTAAAATCAAAATAGAGATAATTAGGAATCATTCTCCTGTTCAACTAATCGTTTGAAAATTCATCATTTCGTTGTCATATTGATCATGTTTTTACATTCTAACTTCACTTAGATTAATGATCATAGTTCATTCTTGGTACTTGGCACAAGTTTGGGTTCTAGTCCCAAACTATGAACAATAAGTACCGGTACCAGGTGCTCACAGATTGAAGACTTGAGAAGTGCCTGGACCTTACAAGTACCGGTACTCATCATGAATACCGATACATGTAGGTCCCAGGACCCAAATCTATGAGTCATAAGTACTGGTACTCATCATGAGTACTAGTACCTAGTGACTTAGTTGGTACTCAACTATAAGCACTAATTACCGGTACCCATGATAAGTACCGGTACCCAAACTTTGTTGGGCTGACTGCTGGTTATTTGTGAGCAGTCAGTACTGGTATCACAACTTTAGTATCGGTACCAACTAACCGTTGTGACAAATCTAAACAGCTATTTTGCAATTAATCCTATCTCTAATCTTCTCAAATTGCCTCTAATGGCTAGTAATCGTAGGGAAGGTGTTTAGTGGCTTATATAAACACCTTGTGTGTGTCATTTGCACAACAACAAGCAAATATTGTCTCCTTGCTCCCAATTCCTAGATTTCACATTTCTAGCTGCAAGGATTGTTGTTTTGTTGCATTCTTCAAGGCGATACTCTCTGCAACAAACCTCTTTCAAGCGATCTCGTTCTTCATCATATAATCTTTTGCTTTAGTGTGCTTTCATTAGATTAGTATATAATCATTTTTTTAAGCAAATTCTTATTGGAGACTTAGGATCTTAGTTGTAGGCCTTATTGTTGCTTGCTTACACCTGTATCATTTTGTTCTTATTCAATCTTGTAATTGGGTTGAGGTAACCCATTAATTACCTCCATTTATAGTAAATTGATTCCCTCCAGGTTGAGGGAATCGGGTTAAAAATCTTAAGTCGAGAGACTTAGGTAGTGGAGTACCCAAGTGAGGGCAACCACTATACATCTAGTGTTCTTTTTTGTGGTTTGATTTGCTTGCATATTTTTATCTAGCAAACTATTCATCCCCCCTTCTAGTGTGCTTGTGCGTTTTAGATCCTACAGCTTTAAATAAGGAGACAAAAATAGTAGCACTCCAAGTAGCAAGTAGGGAAGAGCATTAGGTCAAGTTCTTACAAGTCGAGCTTGGCTCAACCTAAGCCCATTTAAACTACCACTTGACGAGAACTTGAAATATAACCCATATATACTTCCCCAAAATAACATCAATAATAGGCTCGAGACTTAAAGCTCTGAGCTCCCACACCATCATTGACCTAGAATAGCAATGTCGTGCTAGGGAAGCAATTGTTGTAGTTATTGTGAGGGATGACATGAAAAAGGCATTCTTCACTTGTGTCGATACCACATGCACCATGGGGCTACCCTTTTTTTAACTAGAACAACTAAGAAATAAAAATACATTTGGGGCAGTGAAATATAACCATATCTAATGCAAAAATTGTTACAGCATAATGTTGCATCTTGGTTTTAGTCCATTTGCATCTCAATTTAGAACCAATATGCTACCCAACAATTTTTAATATCACTACAAAAAAATGGCCTTTAGTAGCGATTAAATAGTGGCATATAATGCATTTGCCACTAATTCCTTAGATTTAGTGGAAAAATTTTTTGGATTTGCCACCATAACATTTTGTTAAGAAATAATTAGTAATAATAGGAAATACATTTGCCACTATTATCTTTGATTTAGTAGCAATTGTTATTTATGCCACTATAATATTTTTATCAAATGATAATTAGCATTAGTGGCAAATATATTTTTCACTATAGTTTTTGATTTAGTGGCAATTGTTACTTATGCAACTATAATATTTTTATAAAATGACAACTAGTATTAATGGCAAATATATTTGCCACTTTCATCTTTGATTTAGTGGCAATTATTACTCATGCCACTATAATATCTTTTTCAAATGATAAATTCGTGTAAATGAAATGAGGCCACTATTTCATCTTTGACATTTTTTTAATAACATAGGAAAAAGCTAAATTAAAACTTATCCCTTTAAACATAAAAAGAACCTTTTGATTTCATTTATTTAAGAAACATGTAGGTGGGAATTAGAGCAATGTGACAACAATGTTGAAAAAGAAATGTTAATTAATACATTAAGCTATAATTTAAAATGTGCTTTCGCAAAAGTGTTCACTTTTGTGAAAAAGATTAGATCAAATATTTTGACGCCTATTATTTGAAACATCTAATAATATCCTCTCTCCTAAATGCATCTCTTGAGTCCAATATTAGAAATCCCACAACTTTATTTGTGTCCTTGTATGTTTATAACATATTACTATTATTATTTCCAAACACAATTTAAGGGTAAAAAATTGATTTTCTTGAAAGTAAATATGTATTTTTAGTAAGCTATCAAAAATATTTATTTTATAAAATTTCAAGGGAAAGAGGCAAAAGAAAAATTAAGTGGAAAAATTAAGTGTGTTGATCATTAGCTTGATTTGAGGGGAAAAGAAATAAAAACTCACTTTTTTCACTCAAAACATCATGCCTCTTCCTTCGGTTCTCACCACTTCCTCCGGTTAAAATAAAAACACTTTTTTTCACTCAAAAATTACATGCGAGAAGCATCGCCTCCTCCAGTTCTCACCTCTTCCTCCTGTTCAACCCCTATAGCCTTCACTTTTCCAATCTCCACTATCGTCTTGCATCCTCTACTCCACCGTCTCTAATCACATCCTCTACTCCACCATCATCTCCGATCGTATCCTTTGCTTCAGCATCGTCTCCGATCGCGACCATTGATCCACCATCTCCCCAAGGTATGGCATTAATCTCTCAATCTTGTTTGATCATTCCTTATCTCTCTCGCTTTATTTCCCTCTTGATCTCGCCTCCTTCCCAGCGATCTCACTCAATCTCGTCGTCTCCCCATTGATGTTATTTCCCTTCATCGTCACGATCCCCAACCACGTCATCCCCTCCTCCCCCTACCCTCTTCCCCTGCTGCCCCACCCCCTCCCAATGCTGCATACTCCCCTCTTATCCCTGCCCCCTCTACCATCCGTGCCATTTGCCCCTAATGCCCACCTCCTTTCCCTAACCCATCCTCCCTTCCTCCCCCTGCCCCCTCCCCCTTCCCTGCCTTATTTCCTTGCCGCCTCCCCCCTCCCCCTAACACATCCTCCCTTCCTTCCCCTGTCCCCTCCCCCCTCCCTGCCCTCCCCTCACAGAACCCCCTTTTCTTTCTTTCTTTTTTTTGAAATTAAATGTGTATTTAAATTCTAATATACTTGGCTTTTATTTATTAGATTCAATTTATATTTTAAATTAAATGTGCATGTAATATAAATTTACATGTTTATTTGTAATATAAATTTGCATGTAAATTGTTATTGAATTAATTTCAAGAAATTAAATTAATTGAATGTAAATTAGTTTGCATGGAAATGTGAATATAAGTGAATATTATGTAATTTGAATTAAATTTCATTTGATTAAATTTTTGATATGATTGTGATGTCAAATGTTACAACTTTAATTTTTTTTGTTATTTAAGTTAAATGTGGGGCGTGCCAACATATATGATGATTTAGAGTTTAGGATTTGAAGTTTATCATTTTGGCTTCTTGCTTCAGCTATTACATTTTCAATTTACGGGTTTTGGGTTTAGAGTTTAGAATTTAGGGTATTGGGTTTTTGGGGTTTCAATTTAGACTTTAGGGCATTGGGTTTTAGGGTCCTGCATTTAGTGTTTAGGGTCTTGGGTTTTGAGTTTAGGTTTTAGGGTTTTGAGTTTAAGGTCTTGGGTTTTGGGTTTAGGTTTTAGGGTTTTGGAATTAGGGTTTTGTGTTTAGTGTTTTGGGCTTTGGATTTATTATTTTGAGGTTAGAGTTTAGGGTTTTGGGTTTTGAGTTTAGGTTTTAAGTTTAGGGTTTAGCATTTTTAGGTTAGGGTTTAGGGATTTTGTGGAAGAAATTTAATTACAGAAAATTGATTTAAAGCTGAAATTTTGACTATAGAATGAATATCCTAAGAGGCTTACTATTCCAAGGTAATGGATATGTTTTCCAACCATTATAACTTTTTATCCTTGTTAGATTTCTAATTTACACTATTTCTTAATCTTTTTTCAGGAACCTTCAATAGATGTTGGAACTCAAATATGAAGAATTGATAAAAGAACATGTTTCCCACATTATCTAGTTTAGATATGGTCTAGAGTCTAGTTTAGTGTCCTAGCTCTAAAATTAGAATATACTTTTTGTATTTTTCTTGGTTGTTATGTTAGTCGTTTAGCCTTCAACTCTAAAGAATGATTATAGGTTGTGTGCAATGACTTCAATTTTATTGGTGGAATGATTATAGGATATTGCTTTATAATATGAGGCAGCATTCAGTTAGATATTGTTTGTTATTAAGGAATGATTTTGGATGGTGAGTACAAGTAGTTGAATGATTTTCAGGTTCTTTTTTCCCCTCACTGCTGTGACAAGTTATTGCTGATGTGCCTGCTCTTTGAGTTGGTTTCATTTGCCTCATTATTCCTGATATGTAGATTAGGTGCTACAGTGCCCCATTGCAACCTACTGATTAGGATATTCATTCTACATGATAGAGATAGAGCCCTTAGTTATGCAAAGTTGAATGATTTTTAGGTTCTTTTTCTCCCTCACTGCTGCCACCAGTTATTGCCGATGTGCTTACTCTTTGAGTTGGTTTCATTTGACTCATTATTCCTGATATGCAGCTTAGCTGCTTCAATGCCCCATTGCAACCTACTAAAATAGTGGGTGCGAAAAATGTTGTTTAAGAGAAGATGCCAGAAGGGGTCAATGAATGGAGTTTTACTCTAACAAGATTTCATTTCCTTCAAGCTCTCTTTATAGAGAAAGGTCGCCTGGAAACAACATGGATAGTTCTTATAAAATTTGGTTATGACAATGAACTTAGAGATGACCTGCTTCTCAAAAATGGTTGGGTATGCTCTAAAGGTGAGTGGATGTCAAGATCTTTTACTATTGCCTTGCCCATCCATTGCTTGTGTTCTCCATGGTTTGGTTGACCTTGCACTTAGTAGAACTACGTTTGAGAAAAACATACCAATTAATTTCTTTTAGATGAATTGCCATTGTCATTTTAGATGAACTAAAATCCATAGGTTTTTTAACATAAAATGATGACAAAATAATTTTTGCTGCATAGGAAGATAAAGGAGATCAGACCAGACGATGAATCATTGAATGAGCTCAGAAGATGCTCACAAGCTTAGGTATGACTTCAAGACATTTCTCTCCTACATTAAAATTGAAGTTATATTTTCTCATATGTTTTGTTATTATAGCATGCCTTCTGTCTTACTTCTTTATTTTGATTTCTCCCCATTCAGCTCCATTTAGCACCAACCCTCCTATCCCTTCTCATAATTATGTAATCTCAAAATGAATAAATATTCTATCTTCTGCCTAATATCCTACATTCAAGATGATTTGTTCTGCTATATAGTTTTTGATGAAGACCATTAGTGGTTCTCTATTATTTTTGCATAACACCTATATTTATTTTCACATGGTTTTGGCTTGAGAAGTCTGGATTCTAGCTATCATAAGTTTCTAAAAATTTACTCTGAACTTCCGCCCACTCCCCTTCAACTGAACTACAGCTGCTGCTGTCGAAGTGCTACTACAACTGCTACTATTGAATACTGCTGCTGCTGAATTGCAGTAGCTACTGCTGTTGAATTGTTGCTACTCCTTAATTGCAGCTGCTACTATTGCTGTTGAAGTGTTGCTACTATTTAACTAGAGCTGCTGTGGCTGAACTACTGCTGCTGCTATTGAATTGCTATGGCTGAACTGCTAGTGCTGACCTATCATAGTCAGCCAATGGGGGAAGATGCTCAAGAGTTAAAGTCCAAGCAGGTATCCTCCTTTTTAGCTTTACTTTTTTTGCAATCATTTCCAACTACAGTTATTTGCTGAATATTGTACAAATAAAAAGAAAGCTTGTAGTTGGAAATATTATCTCTATTGTCTTCATTTTCGTGATAAATGCAACTAAATATTTTGCCAATCAAAAGAGTTGGGAAAAGAATGTGAACTGATTTACTGAAGTATTTTGTTATTGGTTGGCTTCCTAATATCCAATTACAACAAAAAACCACAACTATGACTCCTATACACCACATCAATTCACATCTCACATTCAATATGTTATTTATCCCACAATGATTCAAAAGGAAAAAATAATCAACCAACCTAAAATAAAAAAAAAGAAGAAATAAATAGTAGACCAAAAATACAATAAGTTTCTGCAATTTATCCCTCTAGTGATGCACCATTCAGTGTTCAAGTTTTGTCCATGAAAATGCATTTGCATTTTTTTTCTTTATTGTAATTCATTCTGTCCTTGATGGTAAATGTCTTATATGGCAGGTTGAACCATAACAAGCATCAAAATCGCATGCAATCCATAGGTGGTTACTTTGATCTTTACCTTATAATATATAGCTACTATACTATCTACACATATTCATTTTGCAATATTTCCATATAGGTTTTATTAATAGTATATTTGCAATTTCTCTTTGACATATTGTGGTGTTCACTTATGCTTTTTCTTCTGGAAATGCATTATCTTTCTGTTGCTCAACTTTCTCATATATGTATTTCTATTTCCATGTTGGCAGACTAGACTACCTTTTCATCAATTTGTTCTAGTCCATTATCATCTGATGTTGTAGCTCCTTCTTCATGGATGATATTTAGGTGCAAGAATGGTAACGTTTCCTTTTTTAAATTTTTATTTATTGCTCGAGCCAAAAAATTACCTAATTTTCAGAACCAACTTAGGGTTGCGACTATTCCAAGAAGAAAAGGTTGGTGACCTCAGATTGGAGGTATCATTTTATTTCTACCTATCCACAGCCATTTTGATTACTATAAGAATCACCTTGTAACTTGACCTTTTCAGAACTGGGATGATCCACCATCAGTGATGGCAGTTGGTGTAGTCGATGCAACTCCAGAAGCTATTTTTGAGACTCTTATGTCTCTTGGTCCATCAAGATCACAGTAAGGATATTCTTGATAAGTTCTGGGGTTTCTATTATGTTAGTGCCAAAGTTTTGCAACCTCTATGATGATCAGTATCTAGTTACTAACTTATAACACTGCATATGAGCATGATTTTGAGTCTTAGTTATATAGGTTGATTATTGTTTGAGATTTATATATACTTTCTGAATGCATGTTAGAAAAATTGGGCTTAATTGGTGCTTGCTATCCTTTAGCAGAGATCGTCATTTGCTTATCTGCAACAATGTTTGCCTTGCCTAGCTTTTTTTTGTGAATTTTGTTTATTATAGGTGGGACTTCAATTTTTCTTATGATACTATGATTGAACATTTGGGTGGTCATACAGACATTATTCACAAGCAACTGAAAAGTGATTGGCTGCCATGATTATTTTTTATTTTTTTAAATCAATATGCCAAATTTTTATCGAACATAGAGTTAAGTTGCACTTACCACCCATAGATCTACAATTTAGTGGGATGCGACAAGACTTGTTACTGCAGCAGTACTGGCGGGGAGAGAATGATGGAACATATGGTAACCTTAGCATTGGATATGATTGGTAAATTTTGTGATTAATTAGTTCTTTTCAGGTGCTTAATATCTTCTCATTTCTCACCTTATTTCCAATAATATTATACCAGTATATGTTCCATGAACATTGTTAAGTTCAAAGAGGCTACATCCGGGCCTTCGTCAAAAGTAATGTATGCTTTTGGTTACAAATTAATAATGTTATAGCTTAGTTCTCCTACCAAATGTACTGTAACACAACCTGATCCGCTAAAGACTCGTGCTCCTGCAGGTGGAGGATTTGTCATTTCTCCTGTGAACCAAGGAAAGCAATCTATTGTCAAACACATGCTTGCAATTGATTGGAAAATGTGGAAATCATATATATTCACTTCCATCACCTAGAGATATAACAATCCAAATGTTGGGTAGAGTAGCAGGTGCCAATATTATTTTTTACAATAATTTTATATATGCAATTAAATCCCCTACTTATGATTGACTTTAATGTTTCCAGCTCTATGAGAACTGTTTAGAGCAAAATTAGGGAACTACTCAATCTCTGATTACTTGTCAGATGACATAACAAGGGATATTGGAATGCACAACAAGATAAGGAAGAAATCAAGGAAGATAAGTGAATAAAGTCATACTGCACATAATGGATTACCATCAACAGATGAAAGCTGCTTGAGAAAAAAGTAGGCTAGTGAGTGCAAATGTAATTAAGTGGTTTGGTAAGATGAGTGCCATCTTCTTATTGTTGGGGGGGTGTTGAGGGGTGTGGGAGTTAAAGTATATGGCACAGTCCTAACAATGGATTTACTGTAGCTATGACAAAGGCCAACTCCCAATCACAGCATAAGGAAGCAATGCAGCAAATGTGAAGCCCTGAAGAAGCATTGCAACATGGGATGGATGCCAAAGTTTTATGATTTTCCTGATGATTTCAGTTGGGTTGATGAAGTACTTCATATTTCAGGATCCTCATTGTATTTTTATTTTTTCTACATTTTTCTTTTCTTTTCTCTTGTATTACCCTTAAGAGGTGACTATGTACTTTGATGATCTAAGAAGTCAATAAAAAGGATTTTGTATGCATGCCCTTATGTTTTATGCTTGTTAAAAAAAATTTATTCTTAGTAAAGAATAAAATAAGTCGTATATATAGGCATCATTAAAGTGAATCAATAGTGTCAATTAAATGGCAAAAGAAAGTGTCATTAAAGTAAATAATTAGTAACGATTTAGTGGCATAAGAAAGTGCCATTAAAGAAAATCAATAGTGGCTATTTAGAGGCACAAATAATTGTTGCTAAATAATATTAATAAAGATAATTAAATGGAAAAAAAGGTGTCACTAAAGTAAATAAATAGTGGAAAATTAGTGGCAAAAAAATCCCTTAAATGCTGGATATAGCGACACTAATAGAGTCAGTTAAATTGCCACTATAAATCAGTAGTGGCAAAATAGTGGCAAATAAATTGCCACTGTAGAAGATCATTAGCGACATTATTTGTGGTAATTAAAGTGCCACTAATGCCACTGATTTAGCGGCGATTGTACAATTGCTATTAACCTTTTAGTGACGCCAACGAAGGTAGTAATTAAGTGGCAATTATTGTGTCGCTAATTACATATAGTGGTAAATAAAAGGCCTATAGTGGCAAATATTAAAAGTCACTAAAGGCTATTTTTTTTGTAGTGCTCACAGCTCGCCATCACACCATCAATCTCCTCTCCTTCTTCACTAACCTTGGCTTCTTCCCTTGACAAGTGGAAGGGCCATGAGGAACTCAAGCGGTGGTGCTTGTGATGGTGGTGGTGCTACCTGCTGCTCCTGAGGTTTAACTGTTTTCCAGAGCTATTGATGTTGGCTATTCCACCACCTCCCCCATCTCCCTCTCTTCCCTTCCCTCATATCTCCTTCCTTTCTTAACCTTCTGCAACCTACAACCAACTCCATCTCCCCATTCTCTTCAAATCTTATTCTTTGTTTTATTTTTTTTAACTCAATATGAGATCATCAAATTCGAGAGATTTTTCTATTTAATTGCAAATGCATATATGAGTTAAAAAAAGAAAATAAAGAACAAAATTTGAGGAAGGGAATGGGGAGATGGAGATGGTCGCAGGTTGCAGAATGTTAAGAAAGGAAGGAGATATAAGGGAAGGGAAGAGGGGGAGATGGGGGAGGTGGTAGAATAACGAACATCAACAATTGTGGAAAATAGTTAAACCTCAAGAGCAGCAAGTAATCCCACCACCATCACAAGCACCACCGCTTGAGTTCCTTATGGCCCTTCCACTTGTCAAGGGAAGATGCCATGGTTAGTGAAGGAGAGGAGATCGATGGTGTGACGGCAAGCTGCGAGACTGACAATGAGATAAGGGTGGCGTTGGTTAGAAAAGAAGGTCGTGTGGCCGAAAGAGGCAAGCCATGAGTGGTGTTGGGGAGTAAGAGGTGGGAAGGGTCATGCACTGTAGCAATGAGTGGGATCTTATGAGTTGAAATTATTTTAATCTCAGCCATCCATTTCTTTCAGAAACATCTAATGGAGAGAAATGATCACTACAACAATTTCTACTTTTGCTATCGATTGAAAGCCGATGGCAAAGCCCTTTTAACCAACACCAAAAAGCAACAACGTAAGTAGCATCGTTGTTTCTTTTTCCCGTCGGTTACAAGGAACATCTAACGTTGAAATATCGTTCATTGAGCAGATGGATTGGATCTTTTATCGTCATTTTATAACCGATGGCAATGGGATTTCTCGTCGCTTATTAAAAAAGCGACAGCATTTTTACGATACTTTTTTCTACATTAATGCACCAAATTTTGAGTTTTGCCGTCAGTTCTCAAATAAGCGACGGCAAAAACCTTTCATTTGCTATAAAAACTTACCTTTTTTTGTCGTCAATTCTTGTAACAAGCGACTGGAAACAGTCACCTTTGTTTAAAAAAATTACCTTTTAACGTCGTCGGTTATTGTAAAAATCGATAGGAAAGGTAGGATTATTTTTTTTTTTAATTCTGAAACACCCATTGTATGCCTGTGGAGTAAATCACCAAGCCTTAAATGCAAGCAATTCCATGGTTGTTTTAGTTGAAAGGAAGGAGCAATGGCTAGCACTTCATCTTAATATATCTTACAATACAAGTTCAAGTAGGGACATGAATGGGATCACACTAATTCCAAATTTTCCCAGGAATGAGTCCTTACACATGGGTCAAGTTCCTCTACTTGTGCTGATGACATGAAGAAGCTTAGGCTACACAAATAGTCACAAACAAGGATACAAAAAGCCAAGGATCTAGTGAGAACATTTTATGAATTAATTGTAGTATGTGTTCCTCCCCTTTAAACCTCGTTTGTTGAATAGAAACCAGGAATCAGAAAAGCTCAGGGCACCAGTCTAATCATGAAACCAATCCCTTATCCTGAGTGAATACACTGCAATTTCATTTTCAACATCAATCAGGCCAAAATCCCAAGTTCTAAAAACCTCCCAAAAATAAGAAAACGAACTCGAGTATGATAAGCAAAGTTTTCCAGAATAATATGGATATAATAGTTAGGCCCTAGCAGTAATATTCAATCTATGATTCTAACTCTAACCTAAGGAAATTAAAGAAGGAATATTTTATAATCAGCATGGAGAGATGAATAAAGAAGACTGTAGGCAACTAAGACGGACATTACACACTAAAAGACACTAGAGATAATCGAGTAAAAGAGATATAACTAATGATTGCGTGACAGTTGCAAGATGACAGAAATCAAGTAAAAGACAGTTTTTTTTACTTGCAAGATGTAAAATTAAACATAAAAGTTTTAACGATATATGTAATAATTTTAAAAGGGAAACAAAATCAAGCTCTGAGGAACATGAATTAAACAAGGCAGATGGGCACCTTCGCTCTCATTATTTCTACATTTGCTTTCAAAATCCTACTGTTGATAGCAGCTTCATTGAATTTTTTGTTTATTTCCATGAGATGCTTCAGCAAAGTTGAATTTTCAACTCTCAGCTGTGAAACCTTCATAGGATAAACAGATGAAAGTCAACAAAGTTAGCAATTAGTAGACAACTAAATTACAAGATAAAGATGATGAGGCCAAACCTGAGCTTCAAGATCACTTAGATGTGCTTGTTTCCATCACCTAGATCGCCGTGCTAACTCTCGATTTGAAAGCATCCTATATAATAGAAAAAAAAGTCAAAAAAATATCCTATGAATGCACATAGATAAGAACTTCACTGGGATCAAAAACAAGATCCATAGACAGATGTAGCTTCCAACATCTAGAATACATGTAGTTTTCACATATGAATTTGTTTGGATGGTGAACATCTAAGTAGTCATATAATCTTCAAGAAAAATGGAGACATAGTTAGAACCTGTGCATGTATTCTTGACTGAAATGAGCATGAAGTTCACCTATCAAACAAACCAAAGCAACCAATAACCCCTTTTATGACCCAAAACCCCCATTTCATACATCTAAGAACTTCATCACACCCAAAAAAACAAAAAGATCAATGGACACAAACAATTTAGCAAGAAGTTAGAGTACATTTGATTTCACAAGAAATCAGTAAAGGTGCTCATGTTCCCATGGAAAAACACATTATTTTCGCAATTGAGAATTTCCTTGATGGAATTGAAATTTAGGAAAAATAGCCTAATTCCTCCCCTAGCAACAATGGTTTTTGGGATCTAAAAGCATCCAACAAAAATCATATTTTTATAGTCATGTTAACAGGATAAGGGAAACAAAATTATACCAAGTTCTGAAGAAGAAGGAAAAATCACAAAATTAGGTTACATTTCGTTTCGAAATTATTGAAAAATGGCATTACACAAAAGAAACTGACCAATACATCCCCAATAGCAAGTAGAAGACAGCATTTTTCCAGAAACGTTGGGAGCCAACAAATCCACAAACCAAAACACAAGAAAATGAAATCACAAGTCATTCCCATGGGAACCCAAATCCCCACCCCATTCATGCAAAAACCAAAAGGTGTAACGACCCGATTCCCAAGTCCCTACGAGACACGAGAATCGGACCGACTCGACTAATCTCAAGACCTAGTCGTCCAACGAGGAAGTAACCAAAAGAGCAGTAAAATAAACCACATTCAGCATGAATATAACTAGCAGTAACAAAATACAGCAGTAAGAAAAGGAACTACTACAGTATACACCACCACAACAGTAGAACAACAAATATGTACATAACTTGAAGCTTACAATAAAGAAGTACAAGGAGTAACAAGGAAACTGCTCATTACAGTGGAAGAAAAGTACAAAAAGAACTGCGGGTAACTCTACTGGACCCTACTAGGCCCAGCGTCCTCTGCAGCCGCTGACCCTAGCTGCTCAACACCTGGTCCTGAAAAGTAACAAGTGTAACACGTCACCGAAACGCTGAGTAGAGTGGCAACTAAAAGCTAAAGAAGCAGTAGAGTGTATAGTAACTGTTATATTTTTACTTTCTTTATTTACGTCTTTCTATTATTTAACGATTTATTTATTTCTCAGATCCTTCACTTGATCTCGAATGTTCCTCGCGGGAACGATCTTGATTGCAGTCTTTTCCGAAAAGTAGAAGTAACACGTGGTGCTCTCCTAGCTGGGAGAGTCCCCCGTGGTGGTCCTACCCTCAGTCAACCACCCCAAGGTCGCTGACAGACGTAACGGTGACTACGACACGCGCGATAAGCGCATGGGTAGCTACCCCGCATTGGCACGCGATCAGTCGTTTCCGTTAACGGGTGTGCTCAACACACAGCACGGAACCAGTATAGGGCAGAGCCCTCTCAGTAACAGGGGTCCAACCCCTCCACAGTCCGTGCACCCTCGCCTGACTACCCTGGTTTGCCCAGTGGGCCTAACAAGTCGGTGTAGGAGGCTAGCAGAACCTCGGGGCCCGTGGGGTAGCTAGTGCTCTCCCTACACTAGTAGCTGTCCTCAGTACTGCATACGCGAGGGCCAGCAAGTCGGTGTACAGTGGCCAAACCCACCCCGGTCTCAACCTGAGGGTGGCAAGCTCCCCTCTACACTAAGAGGTAATGTGTGCTCTCTTTGGTACCACGTACCCAAGAGACAACACACTTCCACGTTTCACTTTCTCAGTTCCATTCTATTCACTTTCCAGGAGTTCTACTCCTAATTCCCCGTAGGGTTCGTATTCTTTTTGTTTGGCCATTGTAGGTTTCACTGTTCTAGTCTTATGTTCATACAACCCATATTCTTAATCATATTTATTCATTCATAACAGGCAGCTATTAATTCCTTTCCACTTTTCCAAGACTGCAATATATATATTCCACTAGTTTTCCAGTCTTAGGATTCATGCCGTACCCTAGGATCTATCATTTAATCTAGTTTTCCAGTCCTAGGATTCATGCAATACCCTAGGATCTATCATTCAATCTAGTTTCTCAGTCCTAGGGTTCATGCAATACCCTAGACTCTATTAATTATTCTACAATTGTAACAAATTATGCTAAATAAATTAAAAGCCACTCTACCAGCTACAACGAGAGTACTGGGGGCATGGTCGGCAATCCTGCGTGCCTCCGCAACCCCCAAGACTACAATGGTACGGGGTCCTAACACAAGGATCAAACACAAGGAATTTCTCAGAACGGTATACAATTACTGTAAACGGGTAGAGGATTTTATTCTGGAAAGAACGCAACTTGAAACTGGGAAAATGGACTCCGAACGGGCCCTAAACGGGTCGAAAACGACGAAACTATCCAAAATCAGATGTCCGGAACCTCTTCCAGACATCTTAAAAGGTGGGTCAGATTGTACCTTCGCTCTGTGTAGTCCTTTAGACGTCCAGGAGCCTGCTGGAACGTCTGACCCCGGTTCCCAAACGTCTAATGGTCACCCAGGACGTTTGGAAGTCCTCTCCATCGTCTGGCACTGCGGCCAGACATCCAATTCATGTGGGATGACGAGTCCTCGTGCCCTCCCGAGCAAAACCTGCACACACCTACACCTGCTCTCAGCACGACGGATCGCAGACGAAGGCGCGGCAGACGGCTACATGGCCGAACACGCGAAAAAGGAAGAAGATAGAAATATCTTACCTGTCAGACGTCTGGACAGTCCTCCAAACCTCTTCACCGTCATCTGGTCATAAGCCCAGACATCTGATTCTGGAAAATTTTCCAAAATCAGAGCCCAACTCGCTCTCCGCCCGCGACTCACAGCCGCGCCGCACCCCGTCCGCCTGCTGCCCGAGCTGCAGCAGCCCCTCCGTGACACTCCACGCCCGCTGCTCCCCCGTCGGCCGGCTCTAGCTGCCTCGGCAAGGTCGAGCCCCCACGGTCGAGCGTCTTCTTCTCACAACACCCCCTCCCGCACACTCGCCGCGGCCGCTGCTGCCGCCGCTCGCTCGCTCGCGCTCTCGCACTGGCAGGGAGAAAGAGAAGAGGAAGGCGGAGGAGATGAGGGAGAGGGAGAGGGCGAGGGCATCCTTATAAGGCCGCGCGGGGAGAGAGAGAAAAGAGCTGTGCGCCTGCAAGAGGAGAGAGAGAAAAAGAGGGGCGAGAGTGGCGGGTGCAGTCTGCGCACGCAGGCGCGTAGACGCAACCCCGTACGCCGCAAAAATTGATTACCAAACGTCTGGAAAGGGTTCCAGACATTTGTCCAGACGTTTGGGACACTTCCCAGACGTCTTAAAAGCCCGTCTGATGCCTCGTTCCTAACAAAAGGGCACAGAACAAAACACAAACCAAAGCACCATTTTCCCCAACTAATTAAAAGTTATACTTCCTAGGAATACACTCTCTTCCCACTACAATATACTAAGAGATGGTGCACCATAGTATAGGATCTCTTACATGCATATCACAAGCTATGCATATCATACAATTTCTACAATACAATAGGACTTTAAAACAATTTAAAGAATAGCATGTTAAACTAAAATAGTTTAAAGAATAGCATGTCAAACCAAGCAACTTACCTTGTTGATTAAGTTCCATTTGGCATTATGTGGAAACATATCTTCTCCATTTCCCAATTTCAACTGCAAAAAAATTGAAGAAATACCATAACACCTAGGATAACATGTCAAAGTTATAGACTGTGATTGAAAGAATATAACCATATATGCAAAGAAAACTGAAGTTAACCTTAGGAGGCTACAGCACACGAGCCTCAACTGGAGTGAATTGACTGCTAATTATAATTCCACAGGCACACAGCATTGGTTCAGAGTCATAATTACTGTTTTTCAGGGCCTGGGATCAACAAACCATTTAAACTAAAAGTAAGAAAAATTTAAAGTAGTTCGGTTCATAACTCCTGAATTGGTTTATTGTAATGCAAAACATACATCGCTGAGAGCCCTTATTCTCTCTTGAGGCTTTTGCCTTGATTTCTCAACAAGAGTAGATCATTGGAATGTTGAGAGTGCTTTGGTATATCTTTGTAGAGAAACAAGTGAGCATAGCTACAGTTAAGAAAAGGTGTTAACAGAAACAATCGTCCAAACCCTAGCCCAACCCAGCCACCCTAACCCTCACCCAACCAAACCTTAAAACCCTAGCCCAAGCACCCTATACACAACCTAATACCAAATCTAAACAACATATATTAAACCCAACCTGACACAAACCAAACATCATCCAACCCAAACCCCAAACATAAGCTAAACCCCATGCAACCTCATAGCCATCATGCAACTCCATCCCAATCCTACACATCATCCTACCCAAATCCTAGCAAAATCAGACCATAACCTAATAAAACCCCAACCAACTAATAATATATTGAACATTAATGGATTTTAAAAAATTTTGATAGAGTTTCTCCTTAAATATTTCATTTCTCACATTAAAGTGCATTTCGAAACATCACACCACCTAATAAAAGTGGGCACACCCCACTGTAAAAGTGCAACAAATAAAATGCATAAATGGATACGAAAACACATAAAAGACAATATGTGGGCACACCCCATGTTGGATTAGTGAAATCACATATTTGATTTAGAAAGTGTCATAGTATAGTTGTGAAATCTGATTCAACAAAAATTTAAATAATGAGACAATGAATCCCGGTCAATCTCAGGGAAGCGTTTAAGAAGGGAGATTGATTTTTGTTTTTATACTTGCTCAAAATTGGACCCCAGTTTCTAAAGTGAGAATTAGAGATGCGCCAGTTACATTGTTTACGGGGACAATGTGTGCGTGCATCAAATATATCACGAATGTGAAAGTGTGTGCTGGTGTTTGCACAACTTTAATAATACAATGGTGACTAGCGAAAAATGAATCGATCACTAATTCATTAATATCCTCAGGGATAGACATTTTGTTGCATCAAGATAAGCATGTAAAGCAAGCAACTGATGATTGTTATATAGATATATGAAATAGATGTCAAGCAACTATTTATTTCATCTCCAAAAAAAGAATAGTGTCAGTACAATCGAATCTAAAGGAATGCTTGTACAGGAAAGCTTAAAAACAACACTACTAGCTATCAGAAAAGTGATGCATGCATGGATCTAAGGAAGATTATACATGCATCCGTTCAAGTAGAGGATTACTGTGCTACTACGTAGAAAATTAATGCACAAATTAAAAACTATAAAGAACTTAAGCTAGCTAACAGAGAGTAGGCATTTGAGGTGATCTCCAATGGCTGTTTGGCTTGAGGTGGTGGGAAGGGAAAGAAAATGGCCAAGGTGGTTGGTCAACCTCTTGAGAAGGTGGTCGAGGTGCTCTAGCTCTTAGACGTGGAGTGGAGTGGAGATGGAGGTGATGGAGCTCGCCAATGCAGTGATCAGTGGAGGTGCTATCCAAGAACTAGATGGGGACTTTTGCCATCCCCTTAGGTCCTTAAATAGACTAAGGGAGAGACCCTCTAGAGAAGTGTGGAGTTCTTTAGAAGAGCCTCCACCATGGCCAGCCACCCCATTTGAAATGGGTCCTCTTAGGTCCACATTTCATGGGTGTGGTTGTGGACTCCTTGAAAGACTAAAAATAGTCTTGAAGGTGGCACCACTAGGTGAAGGTTCTAGAGGTCTCTAGAGTGGACAGCTAGGTGTGTGTGTGTGCATGAATATGTGGGTGTGGCTAGGTGGTTTAGGTCGAGTCCTATAGATCTAGGTAATTGGGTTTGGTAGGTGTCTAAAAATAGGTTCATAAAACCTAATACTAATGTGATAAGTGCAATTAAACTTATCCTAAGTTTAATTGAGTGGATGTGTGTCTAATTGGGAGAGAAAGTTCCTAATTAGGTCAAGCTTGAGTCAATTAGACTCACAGTGAGTCTAATTAGACTTGTGTTAGTTGAGATCTGAGCTCAATTAGACTTCATGAGTCCAATTGGCTAAGTAAAGTGTAATTGACTTGGAACCAAGTCAATTGGGTTTAGTGAGAACCTAATTAGGTTCTTAGGAGGCTCTTGAGGTAGTGTACTAGGCTTAAGGCACCTTAATTTATGTTTCCTAAGGTGTAGAATTGGGTTTAAGGGCTTAGGAAATCAAGATCTAGGCTTGATTTCAAAAATAGTAATTGGAGAGGGGTTCCAGACTTTTGACTTAGTGATCAGATGACTTATACTTCAAAATCAAAAGTCTAAGTCTCTGGTTTGGACATCCAAAGTTGGATCAGGGTGAGGTTGAGGTTCTGTCTTGGAATTCTGCAGAAATTGGACGTCTGACACCTTCTTTGGACGTCCAATATTCTAGCAGAATTGTGTTCTAGGTCTATAGGTGGTGTCTAAGGGTCCTAGACGTCCAGCATCCTACTTGGGCATCCAGATATGGGCTAAAATGAGGGTTTTGAAGTATCTTAGGCTAGGGTGACCTAATCTAAGGGTGGCTAGGGTTTAGGAAGGTCTCTAAGGCTATCCTAAGGCTAGGAAAGGTCCCATGTTCTTCATAATTTAATTCCTACATTAAAATTCTACTAGGAAGGTAGTATACCTCATCCCTACATTATTTCTTCATCTTTATTCCAGGGCTTCTGCTCCAGCTTTGCTGCAACTTTGGCTCCTTCCCTGCTTCAGATCTAGCTTCAGGCCATGTCCTGAGCTTCTTATTGCATACAATCCAAATAATGCACTAATTAGTACATTAAAGTATTATTTCATGAATATCTAACTAAAATTGGAAAGATGCAATGTACGCTATTCATGCATGAATTACATTACAATTATGCTAAGTTCTAAGTTAATTTAGGTCATTTAAGTCCTATGATTGTTGTGCAGTCACCCCACATCTATTAAAATCCTAAATTGCCATTCAAAACACAAATAAAAGTGGGCACACCCCACATCTAACACGATCCTAATATATCACGAAAATAACTTTAAAAAATTGAAAATATATCTCTGAAGCATCTAAGAGTGATTGTCATCAACTACCTGCAATTTCAATAACAAAAAATTAATTAAATACCTTTCTATTATGGTTTTAATAACTTAAGTAGTTAATTTAAAATTTATGAGAAGGAAATTAAGGAAGATGAGATAGAGATGGCAGGAGGGAGGGGATGATGGGGAGGGTGGAAATTGGGAAGAAGAGGAGGAGGAGAGGGAACACACAACAAAGAGGAGGAGGAAGGGAAGAGGGGGTAGATTATCGAAGGAGGAGGTAGGAAGGAGGATGTAGAGCAGGAGGTAGGAAGGAAGGGAGGAGGAGGTACGAAGGAAAAGGAGGAGGAGAAGGAGGAGGCAAGGAGGAAGAGGAGGAAGGGAAGAGGGGGGAGGGGAGGAGGACTCACAGGAGGAGGAATGATAATGAGGAGGAGGTGCAGAGGAAGAGGAGGAGGAGGGGAAGGAATCGGGGAGGAGGGGGAGGAGTCGAGGAGGACGAGGGGTAATGGGAATACCATCATGAGCCATAACTAGCTTAATTTGATCTGATTAAGTCATTAAATGCTTTTGCATAATCATTAGAAGGCAATAATTCATTGCAAATCCTTTCAAAGAGAATACAAGAAACCAAGGTTAAAATTATAATTTTACCATCATATCTTGAATACAGAACAATCATGGGCTTTCTCAGAGGTTAATTAAGGGTCAAATAATCTTGAGTCTAACAAGTGGGTTAGAACAGACAAAAATGGGTTCTCGCGCATTTCAGGAATTAAATGACATCTGAAACCCTAAAAATAGACCTGCTTAATTAACTGAGGTTTTTCTCAGAATAAAATTCACTTAAACTCTCTAAAATTCATAGAAAAGTATTCTCTAGGGTTTAGTGCCTTCAATTTGACCATCAAAACTCATCTTGACCCAAAATAGAGTCTCAGACAGATATTTGCCTTAATTTGGGTAATTATGCAAATTACCAAGTCAAACTAGGTCAAAACCAAAATCCAACTTCACCATTGAATTCCTTAAGTCAAAATTAGGTTTGTACCAAAATTTGGGCCCAATCTAAGATCATCTTAACCTATTTTGCAATTTGGTCATGTCTAACTCTTTTATCTCACATACATGCCCCAAACTTTTGAATCCTTTACAGACAGGTCCCTAACTTCTCCATCATCTTCACATTTAGGTCCCTACTGCCATTAGTGTGAACACATTGAGCTCTGGTGAGATTTGAGCGAGATTTTCTCGCTTGATTCTCAACCAAACAATCCCAAATTTGAACCAAAGATTGCTTGCGAAATTCCCTTCCAAATGAGACCGGTGTTGGGCTCCAATTCTTTCCCAAAAGGTCATGCAAACCTTTCAAAGGTTCAGGTATCCTATTTCGCAAAAGACTTCCGAGTTTGGAAGCTTCTTTCCAAGCTTGGAAGGGCTTTTTATGGCCTATAAAAGAACCCCTGTCGTACGGCCAAGCTTTTTAGCAAGTCTTGGAGAGTCAAAAGCCCCCTATTCCCCTTCCTCTGGCCTTCAAGACCGCTGCTCCGGTGACCTTCTCCGATCCTCCTCCTCCGGTCGTCCAACGACCAAATTGGTCAGCTTATTGTACTCCTCTCCTCGTCGTGACCCTCCCCAACCAAAGGGAGGGTGTACCTCCGCCTACTTCATCGTCGTCGTCTCACCGTCTTCTCCTTCTCCAACATCGGTCTACCACAATCGGCCGCCTTCGCCTCTCTACCTCATTGCTAAGTATCTCTAACCCTTTTTCTCTCCCTCTACTTCTTTTTCTCGCACTCACAACACATTCACGACTGCCATCCACTGCCATCCATCTTCGCCTTCTTTGCCTCCAGCAACCACTCTGGTGAAGCACCTCCATCGTTCCACACCTCCATCCGCCTCACCACTGACTCCAAAAGCTTTGCCATCACATGGAGGGGAAAAGCCCTCTACCAATTCACCCTATTCGCCACTCTACAACTCCCCAAACTCCACCCTCACCGCACCTTCGTTCCAAGGTCGTACAACCTTCTCACGCATGCACTTGCCTCACCATGCACACCATCACGTTCGCCATCCCACGGCGAACCTAATGAGCATATTTGACATGGCTGAAAGGCCTTATCTTCTATTTTAGGTTCCAGGTTGGAGCTCCGCCACCGCATCATCTTCTTTGACCTCAGCTGTAGCAACCAGGCCATGTTCTTCAGCATTCTCTTCCCCAGACATTGCGTACACCTTCTAGGAACATCCCTAGCTCCTCAATTGCAGCTGCCCAGGTCTCTTGCACCATCAATTTAGATGCCCTTCAATTGCAGCTCTTGCAGGATTTTGCAAAGGAATAGGAGGACAACTTAGTCCCATATCGGAAATGGACGAAGCCCCTGCAGGGGATAAGTTGAATTCATGTTGGTGGCTTATCACCTCAGCACGCACAAGGGGTGAGGTCCCTACATGCACACTTCACGCACGCCCTTGCCCACGCTTACACCACGCAGGTCTGGGCCTTGGTCCGTCTACCTGGTTACCCAGGTCTGATCTGGTTTGCCTAGTTCTAAGAGAGAAAGAAGATAAAGAGAGAGGGGAGGGGGGGTTTTGCTTTGCTGCCCCCCTCTCAACACTTAGTGATTTCTGAGGGAGGCCTTTGTCTCTACTGGTGTTGGTGCAGAGCTCTGTGTTGTGCCTTCTCTGGAGCTTAAGGAGGCAGAAGAAGAGAGAAAGCGAATGAAGGGGAAGGGTGGCCTCTTGGCACTGTAGCAGTTGGACGGTTAAGTTGTCTGGCACTAAGAGTTCCATTGTCTGATCTCTGAAGGGAGTGCACTGTGCACTTATCCTACGTGGATTTAAATTGATTGATACTATTGAGATATTTGATATTATTGTAAGGGGTAATTGGTGATTCAAATCACCATTTTACCTCATTCTTTTTGACATTTGCTTTCATTCATATATCATTATTGTTTGGAATTCTATTGTAAATTGCTTATATTGTGCTTGAATTCCAATCTTGAGAATTATTTTGCTAATTTCTCCATGTGTTCAACCTCAGATTTCTTTCGAGTATAAATATTATTTTTTTTTCATGTTGATTCAATTCATATTGCAACACTTCGATTTTAAAATCTGATTCAGAGTGATTAACATTTTGGCACTGTTGCCAGGGAGCAACGTGCAATTCGATCTCTTGATTACAATTCCTGACTTGGTACTAACTTGCTCTATCTCTTTTGACTGTGATCTATTTCAGGGACTTCATTGGAGGAAGATTAGCCGCACATCAGCCACTCCAGGGGCAGGTAAAACACAAACCCAATCTCTCTTAAGCCCCTGATTCTGAAAAGCTAAAAAAAGAAATCAATTAGGTTCAACTTGCATTCTGTTTTTAGATTCAATCACAACAACTTTCCTGATTTGGTTCATTTCTAGAAAAAACCCAACCCTGATTTATGCACCTATTTAGGGTTTTAAGGTATCTAGGGTTATCACCTTCTTGCTTGAGCCCTAGGTACCACATTTGGACAAAATTGAATTGGACCAATCAAGGGCCAATTAGGGTTTCCAATTTAAGGTTTTAGAGACACACTTGCTTAATCAAGAAGTAACCTTCCCAAATAGTGTGTGCCTAAGCCTTGGTTGAATTGATCTATTCAAGTAAACCCTAAAATCAGGCTCTTAATCTCATTTGAACACTAAAGGAGGGACCTAAATTTCTTAAAGGATAAAACAGGTGAAGTTGACCCACCTTATTAGGTTAACCAATCTTCAAATTAGGTCACCTTGCACAAAAACATCTTAAAGTTCAAGTGAAATCATAAGCACCTTTGCTCTTAACTTAAAACTGGTAGACTTAAGAGGTCAAGTCCCCATTCTGGTCTACCTGGATCCTCAGTGACAAGAAAGGTCGGGTAGGGGAAACCCTATAACCCGTGGGGGTGCTCTATCGTGTAGGGGTCTTCGCAAAACTCTCCCTCTTTGGATGCCTAGGTAATTCTCAGGTGGATGGCTTTCTGACTTAGGGGTATCATCCGCCACGAACCTCTATAGTCATCCAAAACTTTTTGGGTGTCTGGATTGGGTCCACCACATTCTATCCCTCATCTTATCCATCAATGCATGTTCAGGAGGAGGTCTCTAAGACCACCCTTGAGGCCTCCATTAGCTATTCACTCCCATTAGGCCAAGCCTCAACCTCCCTACTTGTGCAACAACCCAACCTGATTAATATCTCTTCTTATTCATCTGAACCTATCTCTCCCTCATCCATCATCATGGAGCAACTAGCAGAAGAAAACAATCTTGAGAATCAGCTTCAGTGCCTCAACGATCTTGTCCAAGTCGTTATGAACCCATCGCAGCATCCTATGATGCGAGATCATTACAATCCCACTGCAGTGGCAATCGAACCTCGAGTCCAAATCCTAGCTGGAGATTCTGATACTGAACTCAAGCCCAACATGATTGATGCTATTCCTAAAATTCATCAACGTAATGATTGTACGGGTTTCTCATGTTTGAAATCAGGTTTACGAGTAACCCATCGTCATAGTTGCAAAACTCGTGATCAAATATAATTTATACCGAAACTCCAAGGGAGTCCCAGGTCGAACACAGGGAGGCCACGTTTACTATATATGAAAACTGTGCTTCGATTTGTTTCATTTTGATGTTTTGTGGTTTTATTTTTTTTCGTTTTTGAAATAAGATGACAAACAATCACAAGGGAGATATAGAATCGAATATGATATATTGCATGAATGTCAATTACAATAATCTAGAAAACATAAAAAGAGAGGGAGGTAAGAAGAAATCTACCGAAGCGACTGTTCGGTGAGACGACGGCACCTGGCAGAAGCTTGGATGAAGGAGTTGGGAAGCAGGACAATAGAGGTGAGAAGTGGGAGGACGTCGAGTAGACGAAAGCTTCAGCACAACACCAGAATGGAGGTGGGAGGACGGCTCCAAGGTGACCTATGAATAGGGATGGTAAGTTGGAGGAGTATTTGGTGGGGTAGAGTCTTGTTACACTAATAGGCACCTTGGGAGCTTGAGAGCAAACTCTTAACAGAGCATTGGTAGGCTTGCTAGAGCTTGGGAGTAGTTGGGAGGAGAGTGGGTAGAGATGGCTTGGAAGGGAGGGCGTGTTGGTCCTTTTATAGTGGAAGAAAAGAGGCTAGAATAGGCATGAGACCATTAATGACCTCCAAGTCGTCGCTGTGTTGCTGTAGGCAGCTCACACCTGCTCATGCTCACAGCTGGCCTTGCTAGCGTGCACACAATTAGCGACGACTGTAAGCATCGCTGAAGGCTGGCGCTGACCGAGCATGCACTGGCGTGCTCACGTGCTTTGCTGGTGCATGCTAGCGCTACGCTGCTACTGCTGCTGCATGTGTACGCATGAGCTGGCTACATTGTACGTTGGCTTGATTAAGAATGGGGGGGCTACGGGGATTCTAACCCATGCCCCTCCCTTGCGATCCAACGCATCCACCGTTGTGCCACATCCGCAGGTGTGTTGCGAAGAGGAGTTGCGGCTGCGTGGTGAAGGCAGGCTCTCTGCCGTTGGATGAAAACGGCTAAGATCACTTGATGGGTGACCCTTAGAGATGTGGCAAGTGACTTTGTGTGCTCCAGATGGAGCCACGTGGCACCATCTGGACCGTCCACCCTTCATTGCTTACAGAGGATGCCATGGTGCATGGATCGAGGTGATTTCTACGTTGTCGAACTGCGATCGTCGCTCCGAATCCATCCGTATGGTCGGATTTTTCATTCGAAATCCGTAAAGACATCGCATTGCCTCCTGGCCATATGAAATGAAGGAATTAATATACAAAACATACGACTATCCTAAATGCCATGCAATGGATGTTATGCAGTATTTATAACATTATATGTAATGCTAAGCATAGGAACTATCATAAATAAGCATTTTATCATGAACTCATGTGTGTTTATCATGTAATTCTGAGGATCCTTTCCAGCATCTCAAGAAACTCAAGCATCTAGCCCAAACCTTTGGGTCAGAAGCTCAAAATCGAGATATCTTGCTCATGAAAATGTTCTCCTTCTCTCTCATGGACAAGGCTACTCACTGGTACCAAACCCTAACGCATCCAATCAACACATGGGTGTAACTACAATCCGAGTTTCTGAAAAGTTCTTCCCTGTTGGTCGGACAAATGCTCTACGGCACCAGAGCATGCTTTTTACGTAGCAAGCAGGAGAACCACTTCATGAGGCATGGGATCATTTTTTGGATCTCATGAGAAAGTGCCCCCACCATGGAGTTCCTAAATGGGAACAAGTCCCGTCTTTTTACCAGGGACTCCATGAAGATATTTGATTATTCGTCAATATGACTTGTGGAGGAAACATCATGGGTAAACACGAAGACACCGTGTGGGAGATTCTTGAGAACATGTGTGAGAACTCCATCAATAATGAATCCATGGGCATGTTTGACCAAACGAATGCCCATTCATTGTCGAATCCAAGGGGAGCACATGAGACATAGGGCCTGTCTTCTTCCGTCGACTTGGAGTTGATGGCCAGTCTCTTGGGCAAGGTTTCTATTATTGAGAAGAAGGTGGATGAGCTGACTTGACACCTGCAGCAAGCCACCATTGCGCAAAACCCATTCGCGCAATCTCCCTCTGGCAGGGAGGCTATGCATAACATCTACCACCGATCTTCTCAGGGGATGGACCCATATCCAACCCTATCTGATTCTGGGTTCGGAGGAAACCCTTGACCCTCCTATTCTAGTTGGGGGAACTCTGAACCCTCGTATTCTGACTTTTCCGAGGTTCCTTAGACCTGCGAGGACCTCAACGCCATCCAGAATGATCTAATCTCAAACACCTACAACCCTAGATAACGTAATCATCCTAATTTCATGTGGTCAGAGAATAATCAAATTAGAGACCTCAATATCAGCCTCGACCACAAGTTTCACGTCTATATCAACCTCCTTAGTCTCATCCCAACCCAACTTATCAATCCAACCAACTCACGAAGATCAAATGACTCTTATCCTTCAGTCTCTGGATGACATTCAGAAAATGAATGCGGTTATGCAAAAGCAACACAAAGATGAGATCTCAGAGGTTCAGAATCAACTCGCCCAGATGGCAAATCCCCACCAACCTGGTACACTTCCTTCTCAACCTCCGCTTAACCCAACTCAGGGCCAAGCTCACTATGTCTATCAGGCCCCTTCTACTCTACCACCCGACGAGATGGAGGCTTCAACATCATACGCGGGTTATCAACAGCAACCACCTCTTTTTCCTACACCAACCCAAAATCAGGCAGAACTAAATTTTGTTACTTCCCGTAGTGGCAAAGCAACACAGAACCCACCCTATCCAAGCCACTCTCAGCCTGGTAATGCAAACCCAAACCCTAGGATAGTCATTCAGGATACCCCTGTCCCACATCAAGAACCTGGACCCATTCTAGAGAAGCCTACAGAGGTTCCATTTTAGGAGGCCTTGACCAAAGGAAAAAGGAAACCCCAACCCGTGGCACTTGAAGAGGACCTGGTCAAGCTCTTTGAGTAGGTTGACAGAAAGCCATTTTCGCGCATTTGAAAGTCGTCGAAAATTGTAGTATAGTCGCGCAAAAACATTCGTCAAAGATTTGATTTTTAAAGATAACGAGACTTGAGTCCCAGTCGTTCGTCTCTGGGAGGCATTGTTTTTGTTTTTGAAATCGATCTTAAAGCCTCTCTACTTTATTTAAACGACATGCTTGTGCGTAATATATAGGCGGTTAAAGAGCAGGCACTTAAATCACTCAAATATGATAATCATTCAGCTCAAGTTGATTTCAAACACATAAGAGATATATATATATATATATAAAATGAAATTTCATTCATCATTGAAGAGTTGTTGCACAAGGAAATCTAGAGGAAAGCTTATACATGAATGCTTAAAATTAAATCTAACTACCAGAAAACGATTGCATACAAGAATCAACGGGGGGATTTCTCATGCATCATTGGGGGAGAAGAAAGACTACTCTACTAAGCAGTAAATGAAAGCAATAAAAATTATGAAGAGCATGATGTAGAGCTAAAAGAGTAGAGGGCATTCAGGGGTGGGCCCCAATGGCCTTAGAGTGGTGAGAAGAGAATGAGGGGCAGCCAATGTAGCTTAGGCCAACCCTTGGAGAGAGGTAGGGTTGATCCAGCATCCCGGCATGGTGTCCTCCATGGTGGTGGTAGTGAGCTCGTGGAGGTGGAGTGAGTAGCTAAGTGGAGGTGGCGTGAATGGCACCAATGGAGAGTAATTGCCAAGGGAGTGAATGGGTGCCAATGGCCACCCATGGGGTCTTTTTATAGACCCAATGGAAGCTCTCTAGAGAATTATGGAATTCTCTAGAGAGGCCTATGGTGGGAGCTCATGGGAGAGTGAGACAGAGAGGGTGGATGGTGGTTTTTAGATCCACTAAATGTGGATCTAAAAATTGAATGGCTCTTAGTTGCTATTTTTGGCAACCAAGGCAACCACACATTGTAGAGAGTTCTAGAGAACTCTAGGCTAGATATTTTCGTGTGGATGGTGTGTGTGGGTGTGTGTGGGTCAAAACTTAGTTGGCAAAGTTGATTAGGTTGGGTTCTAGTGGGTTTAGGTCAAGGTAGGTCTCAAATTAGGGTTATAAACCCTAATTCACTAAGGTAAAGTGCAATTAAACTTAATAAAAGTTTAATTGGGTGTGTGGAAACTTAATTGAGAGTAAAACAACTCAATTAAGTCAGGTCTAGGTCAATTGGACTCTCACTGAGTTCAATTGGATAGTGTGTGCTGAGATCAGGGCTCAATTGGACTCAATGAGTCTAATTGAATAGGCTGATGGAATTGACTAAGATCCAAGTCAATTAGGTTTAGTGAGGACCTAATTAGGTCCTTAGGGAGGTCTAGAGGTGATGTACTAGGGTTAGGGCACCTTAATTTAGGTTCCTATGGGGTTGGAATTGGGTTTAGGGACCTAGAGATCCAAGATCAAGGCTTAAATCTCAAAACAGGAATTGGAGAGCAGTATTAGACGTCTAATAATAGAATCAGACATCTTATACTCAAAAATCAGAAGTCTAGTTGTCTGGACGTCCAATCAGAGTCAGGAAGGATTTATGGGTTCTGTTTTGGGTATTCTGCAGAAATTGGACGTCTGACAAAGTGTCTGGACGTCCAATAACACTGCAGAAGTGGGTTTGAAGTGTGCGGGAGTTGGCTAAGGGTCCTGGATGTCTTAAAACTTATCTGGACTTCCAGAGAAGGGTTGCAACTAGGGTTTTACGGCTTCCTAGGGTGTTGTGACCTAATCTAAGGGTGGCTAAGGCTTGGGGAAGTCTCTAGGCTATCCTAGGGCTAGGATGGGCCTAAGCTCTTCACATTTTACTACTTTATTTCTACTTAATAGAATAGAAAATCTTTAACCCCCTTACATTATTATTCCTACATCTAAACTAGGCCTTCTGCTCCAGCTCTGCCACAACTCCCGCTATTTCTGATCCAGCTTCAGATCCAGCTCCAGATCTGCTTATTGCCTGCAATCGACATAATACACTTAATCAACACATTATAACATTATTTTATGCATAGCTAAAGGAAAGCAGTAAAGATGCAGATAATGCATATGCATGCATGAATAACCCTGACTTATGCTAAGTCTTAGCTTAATCTAGGCCAATTATGACCTATGATTGCTGCGCAATGATAGTTCCAAACAAACATCCCCTTGATGGATGTAATACACCACGTATTGGCTTATGCATGATTCCTAAAAGACATGTGTACACCCAAGCATAAGCCGCAAACCAAAGGTAGGAACCCGATCGTACCGTCGGAGCAAGCCAGCTCCATCATCTTGAGCAAGCTCCCACCTAAGGCAAAGGACCCTGGTACCCCTCAGATTTCATGCAAGATCAGTGATTTAGAATTTGGTAAAGCTTTTTTCGACCTAGTTGTTTCCATCAATTTGATACCCACATCCCTCCTGTACCACTTTGAGGAATCTGAACTTAAATTGACAGAGATGACTTTGCAGTTAGCTGATCGATCTATTAAGTCACCAAAATGAGTACTCGAGGATGTCATAGTTAGGGTACACGATTTCTATTTCCCCATGGATTTCATCATCTTAGACATGGATTCTCCTGAGAACTTGAAGAATACACCGATCATATTATGAAGACCTTTTCTGGCCACAACTAGGGCCAATATTCATTGTGAGGAGGGCCAAATTGAGTTAAAATTTGGGAGCAAGACACTAAAGATTGACATCTTTAAGGCCCAACAAGGAATTAATTGCAGAGTTATTGAGCAAATTAGCGATATCGAGGTTGTGGTTGACAACCCATGCATCAATGAAAACCTGATTATTTTGTATCAACCACAAGAAGATCAAAACCCGCAATTAGAGGAGCCTAAACCTAACCTAGACACACCCATAGCTCCTTCCTTCGCTCCTGACACCCACCATGAACCACCTGCTGCTGCTGACAATCCAATTATGGAATTAAAACCTCTTCCCAATCATCTCAAATACGTCTTTTTGGGTTCCAATCAGACGTTTCATGTGATTATCAACTCCCGACTCACCTATGATAAGGAAACATGCTTGATTACTGTCCTCCAGCAGCATCGGAGAGCCATTGGATGGACTCTCGATGATATGATTGGCATCAGCCCCTCATATTGCACACATCACATCTATACCGAAAAGGGCTCACGACCATCCCATGAAATGCAGAGATTCCTAAATCCAAATCTGCAGGATGTCGTGAAAAAGGAGATCATCAAGTGGTTAGATGTAGGGATCATCTACTGATCTCCAACAGTTAGTGGGTGAGTCCAATCCAAGTTGTGCCTAAGAAGGCAGGACTCACTGTGACCACTACTGAAACTGGAGAAATCATACCGACTGATGTAAACACATTTACACTACTTAAAATATCTATTTATGCATGTTCTTAAGCATAGGATTGCATTGCATGCTATAAATATTGCATAACATGCATCATCTTGCATTTAGAGTAGTTTGAATAAAATGGAGGTTAATTGTCACCTTTTATGTGCTTGGACAGGGAAAACTTCTTATCGGGGCCTCGGATCGAAGATCCAATCGTACAGATGTGATCAGGGCGACGATTGGAGTTCAACGACTCCAAGATCGCCCTAATTAGGCATCTGTAGCATCAGATAGTGATCGGGGAATCCTAGAAGATCAAGGGCCAAGATGGTGCAAATCCACACTTCAAACGACAAATCTGATTGCACAGATGGATTCGGATCGATGATCGCAGCCTAACGACATAAAAATCGAGTCAATCCAACATCCGTGGCACCATCTACATCATCCAGAAGATGGACGGCCAAGATGGCACCACGTGGCACCATCTCGGCCGCCCAATCGTCCGCACTCACCCGCTGATGCCCCCGCATCTGCCCTTCCCCGCCGTTGGATCATGATCCAACGGCTGTGGATGCGGCGCCTTAAATCATCCGTGCAACCTTCTCTACTGCGTAGCGCGGCAGAGACGATGCTGCGGGCGAAGTAGAGGTCGCGGGGTCGAGCCCCCACGAGCCTCAAATCAGGCACGGGCGAGCGGGCATGTGGAGCGTCAGATCGCGATCCAACGACCGTGCTCGCCCAATAGCGCCCACGTGCTATTGCACCCGCGGCGGTAACGCGGCATTGTAGTGCGATTTGAGGAGGCGGGCATAGTGCGATTTAAGCCGTTCGATCTCACGATCGGACGGCTAAGGAAGGCTGAACGTGCGCAAATGTTGCACACGTGGGCAAGCGAGCGGGCACACGCGCCGGCCACTACGCCCACGTTCAGACCTTTAGCGACGGTTTTATCTATCACTAAAGGTCCTGAATTAATGTTTTTAAAGATGTAATGACCAAATTGCCCCCACTCCTAGCAACTATAAAAGGAGACCCCCTCCACACGAAATTCTCATCCCTTCCATCTCTTCTCTACCTCTCCAAAGCTTAAGAGAAGCTTGTCCCACACCCGGGATTCTCCTCGTGAGATAAAGTCAAATTTTCGTCCCCCGTTTGGAAGTGGGTCCTGCGACGACGACGACGTGCTGCCCCGTTCCCATTCTTCTGCTTCGTCCTCCTTCGTCCTGCTCCGTCCTCCTTCGTCCAAGCGTTGTCTCATCCGACTCGTCCTCCAAGGGATCGTTGAGGAGGATAACTTCTCTCTCCCATTCTTCTTTATAGCTTTCTAGTGTAGCTGATTTCCTGATTTTTAGTGTAATTCTTATTTGGTTTTATTGTATAAACATTTTGAATTATTGAATGCATGTTTTCTCTCTCTCTTTCTCTCTCCCTTTTTTGTCTGATTATAGTTATAGCTTCATTGTAATTACATCACCTCGCTTTTCAAGAAAAATTCTAAAAAAAATATATAATTGCGAATATAAATCGACGTAGCCTCCCTATGTTCGACCCGGAATTCCAATTTTGGTATAAATTTTATTTGTTGAACACGAGTTCTTCGCTTTCAAGCTACAACAACATGGTTTTAAAAACCAAACACGTTAGCATAGCAATTCGCACGTCCAACATTTTGGCGCTGTTGTCGAGGAGGCAACGATTTCCGATCTATTTTTCACATTTCTTGCACTTTATTATTTTCTAACTTTCTTTCTCTTGTGTCTATTGTTTTGCGGAGACCTCCATCTGGGAATCATCAAGCAGTAGACTGGAGTAAAGTGCAGTTGAAGACAACTGTAAGTGCTCCCCATTCTTCCCCCTTCCATAGATTTCATTCGCCACATTAAATCCAAATTCCAATTAACTTAGGTGTTTGCATAAATCCTAGGAATAGTTTGGTTGTTTGGATTCTCACTCACATTCATTCCACCCTCATTTATATGAAACAAACAACAAAAAGATAATCTTGTGGGGCAATTTTCAACAAACACACAACGTACACCCACATTCAAGGCACTTAACTGGATTGATTTGTTTCTACTCAACCGGGTTCTTATCTGTGGAACCGGTACGCACAAAGCAACACATAAAAGAGTAGAAATCATTCTAGGTTAACCATCTTTCAGTGCCTAACTTAGTGGTGCATTTGTGGCCAATTGTTTAAGTTGTTTGGGCCGTACCACTCTACCTAAAATCAACTCATCAAGTAGCTCCTCCTTAGGGTTTTCAATTTAGGTCTATTCCAGGCACTCCACTTTCTTTCTGGTTTTAAAGGAAAACAATCTTCACCCATGTTTGACAACTTGGTTTGCCTAGAAACTTGATTGCAATCCACCTAATTTGAAACCTTAAAAGCTACTTAAGCAAGATTTGAACATTTAAATCCATGCATCACAAATAATCTTGCTTGAAAACCCTGGTTGTGCACGCGCTTACACAAATCTCAATCAATCATTAAGGGCACAACCCATTTTAAGGGCCCATCACATTTCATAAGCACCACAATCCCAGGCCTTAATAAAATTGAGTAGACATTGGCCTTAAGGTCTGATTCGCTCTTCAAGGCCTAGTCTGAGATTGTCTTTGATTAACCTACTTGTACTGATTAATCTGATGTCTAGCTAGGGGAGTAGCGTCAAACAACCGTGGCTGGGGGTACACTAGGAACCGGAGGCGAAAGTCGAAGGAAGAACCTTTTCCCCAGTCCCTCCTTCTAACTGGTTGGATTAAATAGACACAAGTAGAGTAAATCATTTATAGTCTTAAGGTAGGTTTTGGGAGTCAGTAGATCCTTAGACTACCCCACTTAAGGACATCCTTGTTTTGTTGTGCTGCAGGGTCCCTATCCCCAGTCCTTCCGACCTTCTCCTAGTTTATGCTGGGAAGACAGTCATTGAATCCCCAATTGGAAGGACCATTAGAGCATTCTAGGAGACGCAAATTGGATTTTGGTCAAATTGATCCCATGGCCGACCAACAGCCTCCTCTGCTTGAAAATCCACAGGAAGAATTTCGAAGGTAGCTGGAACAAATGCAGAGAATGCACGAATGGTTCTAGAGAATGTAGGGCGCTCAGCCCTTGAAGGATTTTTATAATCCTTCAAATTACGGGGAACGTCCCAGTGTCCAGATTCCAACCAGTGACGTAGAAATCAAGCCCCAGGTGTTAAGCCTAATTAAACATTATCATGGGCTTGGCTCCGAAGATCCATTTCAGCACTTGGAGGACTTGACCACTTTGGTCCAGACCACCAAGGCATGAAACGTAACCGAGGAGCAAATGATCATGAGGCTCTTCCCCCACTCTCTTAGGGATAAGGCCGCGCATTGGTATAGGATAATAGGAAGACTAATTACAACTTGGAATGAGTTGAAATCGGCCTTTCTGAAGAAATTCTTCCCAGTCGGACGTACCAATGCTTTGAGACGGGCAATCACTACCTTTACCCAGCGGCCGGGGGAGTAGTTTCATGTGGCCTGGGAGTGATTCCAAGACTTATTGCGGAGGTGTCCACACCACGAGGTGCCGAAATGGCAACTCGTGCAGATCTTTCATGGGTTGACTGAGCAACTCAGAAATCATGTGGATGCTTCTTGCGGAGGTAATTTCCTTAATAAAGATGCAGATAGTGCACATGATTTATTTAAGGAAATGAGTGAGAATTCAATCAATCATGCCTCCATGGATACATTTAACCGGTCCCAGCAACCCAGATCAAATGTCAATGAAGTCCATGACTCTCATTCATTTGATATGGAATTGATTTGTAACAAACTTTATAAGGTGGATTTGGTTGCTAAGAGAATGGAAGAGTGGATGGCTGGAAATTCTATGAACAACTCTCAATCCACTCAATCCCAAAATTCGAGATTTCATTCCTCACGAGCTCCTTCTGGACGAGAGTTCGTGAATCAACTCGATGCAGCTCAACCTGTGAGTCAGCATTTTTCGGAACCCCACGAGTTCCAAACTGGGACCTTTTATCCGAGTTTTTCTGATCCAAGGTCCCAGTTTTTCTGATCCTTCCCTTTCTTTCTCTCCATCCTCACCCTATGAGGATGGTTGTGCTGTACAAGTGAATGTTAGATCTAACCCCTACTCTAATGCCTATAATCCAGGTTGGAGAAACCACCCTAACTTCTCTTGGAAAAACCCAGGGCAACAGACCCAATTCCGACCTGGAAACTATGCTCCGCAATGATCAATGGGTCAGGGTCAAGTATATACTCAGTTGCCTCCAAATCAGGTCAATCAGCTAGCTTGGAATGCCTGTCAACCCACAGGGTAGGTTGATTTGAACCGTCAAATGGTAGAGATGCAAGGATCCATGCTCCAGCCCATGCAACAAATGAAAACCTCGCTGGACAACTTGCAGTCTAGGCTCATTGCTAACTCTCGTCAACCCGGATCTCTACCATCCCAACCCGTACCCAACCCATGAAATATTATGAATTTGGGCAACCAAGCCCATGGGTACGAAAATCAAAGGGACCCACATGCACATGCTCAGGTGGTTGAGCAAGGTTCTTCGTCCTCTTCTTCTTCTTCTGCAAATCAATAATTCATGGCTAATCAAGCTCCTCTAATCTTTCCTAACCCTCCCCAAGACCTAAATTCTTATGCATCTGCAAATTCTGTCACTTTGAGGAGTGGTAAGCAGACTCAAGATCCACAACCACACTATTCTGATCTTTTGAATCCTAAAGAACCTGAGGAGAGAGAGGAGAATTCTAAAGGAGAAATCAAGGCTCAGGAACCTGATTCCAAAGATTTGACTCATGTTCCTTTTCCTGAAGCCTTAACTAAATCAAAGAAGAACAAGTCTAGTGATACCAATGAGGAGCTTCTAAATCTATTTAAGAATGTTGAGATTAATATCCTGCTCCTTGATGCTATCAAGCACATAACAGCTCATGCAAGATTTTTAAAGGATTTATGTACACAAAAGCGTAAGTCAAGAAAATCTGTTCCGAGGAAGGTGGTACTCTCCGAGCAGGCTAGTTCTGTTGTCTTACACTACCTCCCTCAGAAAAAGAAAGATCCTGGTGCTCCGTTGATTTCTTGCATCATCGGAGATTATACATTTGATAGAGCACTTTTGGATCTGGGTGCATCCATCAACCTAATTCCAACTTCTCTTTACAAGAAGTTTGGGTTAGGTGAACTTCGGCCAACTTCAGTAATGCTACAGTTAGTGGACCGCTCGGTCACAAACCCGCGAGGCGTTATTGAAGATGTTATAGTTAAGGTCAAGGATTTCTATTTTCCGGTAGATTTCCTTGTCCTTGGCATGGATGTACCCGATAATCTGAGGAACACACCCATCATTCTGGGGCATCCGTTCCTGGCTACCACTAAGGCCAACATTAATTGTGAAAGTAGTATCATGGAAATCGCCTTTGGGGATCAACAAATGAAATTGGATATTTTTAAAGCGATCAATAAATTTGAGGATTGTGGATTTATTGAGGAACTTGATGAGGATAATGATAACATTGAAACTTGTTTGATGGTTTCTTCAATCGAAAGTTCCTCCCTAGATGAGGAATTCGACTTGCAACCCTCTATGGCTGACCTGCCATCTTCTGAAGAGGTTATTGATTTTGTTCACTCACAACCTCTTCCTCTTGTTGAATCTTTAGCATCTACCTTACCATCAATCATCAACCCGCTACAGCATGAATTGAAACCATTGCCTGAGAATTTGAAATATCAATTTTTAGGACCTCAGAAGACGCTCCCTGTGATTACCAGTGCTAAATTGACAAAGGAACAAGAGATTATATTGATCAAGGTCCTGAAGGAACATTAGGAGACAATTGGTTGGACCATTCACGACCTCAGGGGGATCGAGCCATCTTACTGTAATCATAGAATATTCTTGGAAGATGGATCCCGCCCTTCTCGCCAGATGCAGAGGAGATTGAATCCAAATATGTGGGAAGTGGTCAAAAAGGAAATCATAAAGTGGCTCGATGCAGGAATTATTTATCCAATCTCTAACAGCCCTTGGGTAAGTCCTGTATAGATTGTTCCAAAGAAAGCCGGGATTATCGTTGTGACTAACGAGAGAGGAGAATCTGTCACAACTCGTTCAGCTTCCTCTTGGAGGGTTTGTATTGATTATAGGAAGCTGAACACAACCATTAAAAAGGATTATTTTCCCCTACTCTTCATTGATCAAATCTTGGAAAGATTAGCTGGGCAGAAGTACTTCTATTTTCTTGATGGCTACTCAGGATACAACCAAGTTCCTATCCATCCCGAGGATCAGGAAAAAACTACTTTCACCTGTCCCTTCAAAACTTTTGCTTTCGTAGGATGCCTTTCGGGTTATGCAATGCACCTGCAACTTTTCAAAGGTGTATGCTAGCCATATTTTCTGACATGGTGGGAGAGTTTATGGAAGTATTTATGGATGATTTCTCTATTTTTGGAGAATCATTTGACTCTTGTTTGGCTAATCTGGAAATGATTCTTAAGCGTTGTATCGAAACACGATTGGTCCTTAGTTGGGAAAAGAGTCATTTCATGACTCAAGAAGGCATCGTTTTGGGTCATGTAATCTCTGAACGGGGAATTGAAGTGGATAAAGCTAAGGTTGATGCTATCGCTAAACTTCCTCCTCCCACATCTGTTAAACAAATCCGATCATTTCTTGGCCATGTGGGATTTTATCAAAGATTCATCAAGGATTTCTCGAAGGTTGCTCGTCCCTTGAGCAATCTTCTTGCCAAAGAAACGCCATTTGTTTTTGACGAATCATGCCGAAAGGCATTTGATTTCCTTAAAACGGCAGTCACATGTGCTCCAGCTTTGCAACTACCAATTTGGACAGTCCCTTTTGAGATCATGACCGATGCTTCTGATTACGCAGTTGGGGTAGTCCTGGGTCAGAAAATTGATAGAAAGTCCTCTGTCATCTACTATGCTAGTAAAACTCTGGATGAAGCCCAGAGGAATTACACTGTTACTAAAAAGGAATTACTAGCTGTAGTGCTCACTTTGGAAAAATTCAGGGCTTATCTCTTAGGGTCTCAATTTATCATCTATACCGACCACTCGGCCTTAAGACATCTCTTGGCCAAAAAGGATGCTAAACCCTGACTTATTCATTGGATTCTTCTGCTTCAAGAATTTGATCTTGAAATCAAGGATAAAACTGGGGTACAAAATGTGGTAGCATATCATTTGTCGAGACTCCTAGGTGATTCTTCTCGTCCAGACATTCCGATTGCAGACACTTTTCCGGATGAAACTATTCTTACAGTTTTAGGTGTCCACACCCCATGATTTGCTGACATTGTTAACTATTTGGCCGTGGGTCAAATCCCCCAGGATTGGACCAAGCAACAACGGGATAAACTCAAATCTGAGGCCAAATACTACTTTTGGGAGGACCTTGAGCTGTACCGTGTTGGCTCTGATCAGATTATTCGCCGATGTATACCAGAGAATGAATTCAACAGTATACTCGAGTTCTGCAATGCATCTGGGTGTGGTAAACATTTCTCCGGGGAAAAGACGGCTGCAAAAATCTTGCAATCTGGCTTCTATTGGCCATCTTTATTCAAGGATGACCAAGATTTCTCAAGGTCATGTTCTCGATGTCAGGCACTCAGGAGCATAACTAAGAGAGATATGATGCCCCTAAACCCAATTCTTCTTGTCGAAATTTTCGATGTTTGGGGCATCGATTTCATGGGACCCTTTATCCCTTCATTTGGACATCAATACATTCTTGTTGCTGTTGATTATGTGTCCAAATGGATTGTGGCGATTCCCACCCGAACCAATGACCACAAGGTGGTCATCGATTTTGTCAAGAAAAATATCTTCAGTAGGTTCGAGATTCCGAGGGCTTTCATCAGTGATGGTGGCACTCATTTTATTAATGCCCAATTCCAGAATTTATTGGCCAAATACGAGGTTAATCATCAAATTTCTACACCTTACCATCCCCAGACGAATGGACAAGCCGAGATCTCCAATCGAGAGATCAAGAACATTTTGTAGAAAATGGTTAGGCCTCATCGCAAGGATTGGACTCAAAAGCTTGAGGATGCTCTTTGGGCCTACCGTACGGCGTATAAAACACCCATCGGCATGCCTCCATTCCTTTTGGTGTATGGAAAGGCATGCCATCTACCCGTAGAGATTGAACATAGGGAATTCTGGGCGATCAAACAATGCAATTTAGATCTGAATTTAGCTGAGAAGACCAGGAAACTCCAACTATCTAAGTTGGAGGAGCTTAGAAATATTGCTTATGAGAATGCCAAGATCTACAAGGCTCGGACCAAAGCTCTACATGATCAACTTATTTCTCGCAAGAGCTTTGAGCCGAACCAAAAGGTCTGGTTATTCGATTCTAAACGTAAGCTCTTTCCTGGCAAACTTAGATCTAAATGGAATGGCCCATTCATAATTGACCAGATTTTTCCAAATGGAGCCGTTCAAATTTCTGACCCAAAGACGGGTAACACATTTAAGTCAATGGTCAACGTCTGAAGCCTGTTATTGACCGTATTCTTCCAGAACCCGTCTCAGACATAGTTGCTCTAGCCATTTTGTGACTTCTTTGGCTGGACTTCGCCTAGCTGACGGCATTAAACTCAACAGTTGCACATATGACACAAGGCTAATACGAGCTTCATATTTAGGTGACATCTTTCATATTCTACCCTTTCTTTCATGTCTCTTTTTCAATGAGGACATTGCATCAGCTAGGCATGGGGGGGTGGATTCATTTTTGAATCATTTGGTCAGCTTTGTGAAATTGATGTAAATTGTTTTTCTCGTCTTATTTATACATAAAAAAAAATCAAAATTAGGAAGGATTAGTTGGACATTATGACTTTTCAATCTTAGGAAATTTTACATTAAGATCTGAACACAAAGATCCTTCAGGTCTTTGGACTTAATCAACCCGTGTATCCACTAAAATGTGGATTTGTTTTTTGAGTCCTCGCCAACCTAAATTCTACTTTAATTGGAGTAAATAAGTTTGGGTGATAAGTACATGACTTATCAATCCGCCATCTGATTTGAGGGAATTTTGAGTCTTAAGCATCTACACACTTTCTTTGCACTGACTCATTGTTCGGCGATTCTAATGGAAAATGGGTAGCTAATGAACCTTCTAAGGTGATATGGCTGGCAAGTTATCATGGGTAACAGCCCATAGGTAGGTTGTCCAGAGCCCAGTCACTGGACCTTTCTCTTTTTACTACCTTTAGGTAAATCTTAGACCAAGGAAGCCACCTACTTTAAAAAAAAAAAAAATCAAAAAGGAAAGGAGAAAAGAAAAAAAAGAAATAAACCACACTTTCCACACAAGTATGGCTGGAAAGTTGTCGATGGTAATAACTCATCGACTGGTTGTCCAAAACCCAGCTCAATAAATTCACTGAAAATTCCCAAAACACTTAGGAAGAAGAGGAGAAGTAGAATAAACCAGGGGGATATATACTAGATTCACCCTTGTGTCGACCCCGTAAAAAATAA
The DNA here is from genome assembly GCA_037157565.1 of Thalassia testudinum. NCBI lineage: Eukaryota > Viridiplantae > Streptophyta > Magnoliopsida > Alismatales > Hydrocharitaceae > Thalassia > Thalassia testudinum. Next base: position 149,448,458 of record JAZHRO010000063.1, on the reverse strand, counting down.
AAGTAGGGAGAAAGCTACCGGTTGTAAAGATACACCTTTAGGTAGAATTCCTTTTAGGTCACCTAGAGGCCTAGAAATCCAAAGTCCGTTTTAATTGCCGGTCAACGAGTCTATCACATTCACAATAAGATGCTTAGAACTTAGGGTTCTCATCAAATCTTGGGTGAGTTGAATGACCGTAGAAAGCCACTCTTTAATCATAAAACTTGAAAATCCAAAAAAATTAGAAAAGAAGAAAAAGAGAAAAACAAAATTTTCTTTGAATAAGGCGAGGGCTTGAGGCGGTCTGCATTTTGGCAGATACTCGGGCACTGTTGTGTCTTTGAAAGTTTAGATCCTAAGCAGACAGTTTCTTAATGATTGAAAATAACTCATGCCCAAATAATCCAACCTAATTCTTTTATAAATAGCATATAGTTTTTGCTAGGGACTAGCAAAAGATAGGCATGGGGGTAAGATGTAAACACATTTACACTACTTAAGATGTCTATTTATGCATGTTCTTAAGCATAGGATTGCATTGCATGCTATAAATATTGCATAACATGCATCATCTTGCATTTAGAGTAGTTTGAATAAAATGGAGGTTAATTGCCTCCTTTTATGTGCTTAGACAAAGCAAACTTTTTATCGGGGCCTCGGATCGAAGATCCAACCTTACAGATGTGATCTGGGCAACGATTGGAGTTCAACGACTCCAAGATCGCCCTAATAAGGCATTTGCAGCATCAGATAGTGACTAGGGAACCATAGAAGATCAAGGGCCAAGATGGTGTAAATCCGCACTTCAAATGACAAATCCGACCACACGGATGGATTCGGATCGACGATCGCAGCCTAACAACACAAAAATTGAGTCAATCCGACATCTGTGGCACCATCTACATCATCCAGAAGATGGACGGGCAAGATGGTGCCATGTGGCGCCATCTCAGCTGCCCAATCGCCCACACGCACCTGCTGAAGCCCTCGCATTAGCCTTTCTCCACTGTTGGATCAAGATCCAACGGCTGTGGATGTGGCACCTTAAATCGTCTGCGCGACCTTCTCGACTGCGTAGCGCAGCGAAGACGATGCTGTGGGCGAAGCAGAGGTCGCAGGGTCGAGCCGCCGCGAGCCTCAAATCAGGCACGGGCGAGCAGGTGCGTGGAGCGCCAGATCGCTATCCAACGGCCATGCACGCCCGATAGCACCCACGCGCTATTGCACGCACTGCGGTAACACGGCATCGCATGCGATCGAGCACGCGCTGAGGAGGCGAGCGTAGCGTGATTTGAGCTGTTCGATCTCGTGATCAAACGACTGAGGATGGTTGAACATGCGCAAGCATTACACGCCCGGGCAAGCGAGCGGACGCGTGCGTGTCGCCCACTACGCCCATGTTCAGACCATTAGTGACGATTTTATCCGTCACTAAAGGTCCTGAATTAATGTTTTTAAAGATGTAATGACCAAATTGCCCCCACTCCTTGCAACTATAAAAGAAGACCCCCTCCACAAGAAATTCTCATCCCTTCCTTCTCTTGTCTACCTCTCCAAAGCTCAAGAGAAGCTTGTCCTACACCCAGGATGCTCCTCGTGAGATAAAGTCAAATTTTCGTCCCCCGTTTGGAAGTGGATCCCGCGACGATGACAACGTGCTGCCCCATTCCTGTTCTTTTGCTTTGTCCTCCTTCGTCCTGCTCCGTCCACCTTCGTCCAGGCATCATCCCGTACGGCTCATCCTCCAAGCGATCATCGAGGAGGATAACTTCTCTCTCCCATTCTTCTTTACAGCTTTCTGGTGTAGAATTTTCCTGCTTTCTAGTGTAGCTGATTTCCCGCTTTCTAGTGTAATTTTTATTTGATTTTATTGTATAAACATTTTGAATTATTGAATGCATGTTTTCTCTCTCTCTCTCTCTCCCTTTTTAGTCTGATTATAGTTATAGCTTCATTGCAATTACATCGCCTCACTTTTCAAGAAAAATTCTAAAAAAAAATATAATTGCGAATATAGATCGACGTAGCCTCCCTGTGTTTGACCTAGAATTCCAATTTTGGTATAAATTTTATTTGTTGAACACGAGTTCTTCGCTTTCAAGCTACAACGACAAGGTTTTAAAAACCAAACACGTTAGCGTAGCAATTCGCTTGTCCAACACCGACCCGTATAGCGAACTCGTGGAGAGTTTGTATTGATTACAGAAGACTCAATTCCTCCATGAAAATTGATCATTTCCCACTACTGTTCATTGATCAGATACTTGAGAAACTAGTGGGAAATCTATTCTTCTGCTTTTTGGACAGGTATTCCGATTATAACCAGGTTGCAATCCATTCTGAGGACCAAGAGAAGACTACCTTCACCTGCCCCTTCGGAACGTACGCATTCCAAAGGATGCCATTCGATCTCTGCAATGCACCCGCTACTTTTTAGTGATGCACGCTTGCCATATTCTCAGATATAGTAGGTGAATACCTTGAGGTCTTCATGGATGACTTCTCGATATTTGGAGAATCTTTTGATGATTGCCTCCTACACTTGGTCCAAGTCCTCAAGCGGTGCATTGACATGAATTTGGTTATTTCCTGGGAAAAAAACCACTTCATGGTACCTAAGGGAATTGTCCTGGGACATCTCATCTCTAAAAAAGGCATCTAGGTTGATCGAGCCAAGGTGAATCAGATTTCCAAACTCCCTATGCCTAGCTCAGTCAAGGACATCCGTTCATTTCTAGGGCACGTCGACTTTTACCGTCGATTCATTCCTGATTTCTCAAAAATTGTGCACCCCCTTACTAATCTTCTCTCTAAGGATGCCCATTTAGAAATTACTGAGGAATGCAGTCAGCCGTTTGAGATCATGCATGATCGAGTTACCTAAGCACCTATCCTGCAGTCCCCTGATTGGTCTCAACCCTTTGAGATCATGTGCAATGCATCTGATTATGCTGTGGGTGCGGTACTTGGGTAGAAAATAGACTGGAAACCCGTGGTCATCTACTACGCTAGCAAGACACTTGATGAGGCTCAGCGTAACTACACAGTTATTGAGAAAGAGCTGCTAGTCATCGTATTTGGCCTAGAAAAATTCAGATCTTATCTTTTGGGTTCCCGTGTCATTATATACTCGGATCACACTGCATTGAGCACCTCCTCGCGAAGAAGGATGCGAAACCTCGACTAATCTGTGATAAGGAGAGAAAGTATAATGTGGTAGCTGATCATTTGTCCCATCTTCCTTCTTCAGTCATCGACCTGTGTAGTCTAATCATCGAGCATTTTCCAGATGAGCACCTGCTAGCCATTCACAATCTCCCTTGGTTTGCTGATATTGTAAACTACTTGGTTACTAGGAAAGTCTCGCGAGATTGGGCAAATTCCAGATGGGACAAATTGATTGCCGAGGCCAAGTATTATATTTGGGAGGAACCATACCTCTTCCACATTGGCAATGATCAAGTTATCTGGAGATGCATTCCTAACGACGAGGTCAATGATGTGATCTCATTCTGTCACAACCAGGCCTGTGGTGGCCATTCCTCTGGGCGTAAAACTGTAGCAAAAATTCTCCAATGTGGGTTCTTTTAGCCCACTTTGTTCAAAGAAGCACATACATATTGTAGTGCATGCGCTCATTGTTAGACCCTCGACAACATAGGCCCACGGGATATGATGCCCTTAAACCCGATTATTATATGTGAAATCTTTGACATTTGGGGAATTGATTTCATGGGACCCTTTCCCAGATCCAACGGCTTCGAGTAGATTCTATTCGTTGTTGATTATGTCTCTAAATGGATCAAAGCCATCCCCACGAGAACTAGTGATCATAAAGTCGCCCTCTGATTTATCTAGGAGAACATCTTTACTAGATTTGGGGTTCCTAAGGCCATCATCAGTGATGGCAGGTCTCATTTTAATAATGTGCACTTCCAGTCCCTGATGAAAAAGTACGGGGTGTCGCATCGTATCTCGACTCCTTACCACCCCCAAACTAATGGACTGGTAGAACTGTCGAATCGAGAGATCAAGAAGATCTTCAGGTCACTGTTTGGCCTGATAGGAAGGTGATGTGCATACATCTAAATAGCCAAAAATGTCTATTAATGCATGTTCTTAGTGTCATATTAGCATCATGCATTGTAAATATTGCATAACATGCATATCATGCATTTAGGTCAAATTGTATAAATTGTATCGTAATTGTCTCCTTTTATGGCCAGGCATAGGGCGAATTTTAATTGTGGCCTCAGATCGAAGATCCAACTGTACGGATCTGATCAGAGCAACGATTGGAGTTCAACGACTCCAAGATCGCTCTGATTGGACATCTATAGCATCAGATATAATGTGAGGAAGTCCAAAGATCAAAGGCCAAGATGGTGTAATCCGCACTTCAGATGACAAATCTGACAACACGGATGGGTTCGGATTGATAATCACAGCCTAATAGCACAAAAATCGGCTCAATCCAACATCCGTGGCACCTTCTACATGTCATAGAAGATGGATGGCCAAGATGGCACCACGTGGTGCCATCCTAGCTACCCAATTAGCCCAAGGAACCGCCGCTGCCTTTCGCTCCTCAACGAATTGATCATTCTCAACCGTTGGATCTTGACCCAATGACTGAGATGAACGCCCGCTGCTCAACAATCGCATGCCCTCTCTTTCTCTCCATTGCACGCATGATTTGATCTGGGCCGTTGGATCTTAATCCAACGGCTGTGAGCGCGTGCGCTTAAAACGTAAGGACAATAAAGAGGAGGAAGTGTAGTGGTCGAGCAACTTTGCACGAGTGTGAGGTGCAGGTTCGACTTGCGATCAGACGGGCTCTCGCATTTTATCTTGACCGCGCAATCAGCCATGGACGACCCAAATCACCCAATTGGGTGCATCGCGATCAAATGCACCACCTCACGCCCGATCGCACGTGCAAGCGCATGTAGGTGAAGCGGGCAAGGAGCGATCTGAGTCATCCAATTTCTTGGTCATGCGCTTGGCATTAAGGCGTGGGAGAGGAGGAAGCACGCACGGCATGTGCACGTCACCCACAATCAGACCTTTAGTGACGAATAAATCCATCACTAAAGACCTGATTTTAATGGTTTTAACTATGTAATGACTAAATTGCCCCCTATCCTTACAACTATAAAAGGAGACCCCTACCCTATGAAATCCTCATCCCTTCCTCTCTTCTCTCACCCCCTCCAAAGCTCTAAGAGCTTGTCCTAAACTCAGGATGCTCCTCTAGAGTAAAAATTAGAGTTTTCCACCTTCTCCTCCCTTCATGGAGCATCCGCAATTGTCCTTTCACTCCATTCGGGAAGTGGATCCCGTGACGATGACGACGTCCTGCCTCACCCTCGGTTCCTCCTACTTTGCTCTCCTTCTTCTCGCTCTGTCCTCCGTCTTCCAGGCGTCGTCCCGTTTGGCTCGTCCTCCAAGCAGCCGTCGAGGAGGATAACTTCTCTCTATCTTCTCTTTTACTGCTTTCTAGTATAGATTTTCCACTTTCTAGTGTAGATTTCCTACTTTCTAGTGCAGTAAGTAGTTGTAATTGTAATGAACATTAGCTTGTGGTAATGAAATCCATGTTTATTCTACCTCTGTTTTCTCTTTATTTGTAATATTCTCTTTCTCTCTTCTATTTATTATTTATTAAATAGATAGCTAGTTTTCAACCAGCTAATCTATTCGTTACAAACAAAACAAACGCAATTTTGAATCAAACGTCTGCCTCCCTATGTTCGACCCGGAATTTCTTTACAAATTTTAGTTAAATTTATCTATTGATAGATTTCTTTGCAAATCAAACTATAACGATAGGTTTTTCAAATCCGACTTTGATTGCATAGTTTTCTGCATTCAACATTTTGGCACCGTCGCCGGGGAGGCGACGCTCTTTGATTTTTCATGTTTTTCCACCTTACTTATCTTTTACCTCACTTCTCTCCTCTCTTATTTTGATTGCAGGTACTCTCACGAGGCGAGCAAAAGTGGTAGATTGGAGTAAAGTGCGATTGAAGGATTTGTAAGTTTACCCCCACCTCCCCACCCACTAGTTTTCATTCCATCACTTAATAACACAAACCCTAATTAAATTAGGACTTCTCTTAAACTCTAAGGTTAGTCTTGATTATTTGTTTGACACCTACAACCGCCTCACCCTCCGCATATAAAAGAAAAACTTAAAAAAATCACTCACAGAGGTACACAACCTCTTCTGATTTTCAAACTCAACCGGTAAACCGATCTTTGGAACCAGTACACAGACCCAAACACATAATCGAGTAGAAATCAGATTAGGTAATCACTTGTGTGCCTAACTAAAGTGGTGCAACAGGCCAATTGTTCTGCACCACTTCAATTAAAATCAACTCATCAAGTAGCTGCCACATAGGTGCAACTTTTAGGGATTTACCAGGCACTCTACATTCTTTTAAGCTTCAAAGGAAAACATCTTCACCTGTACTTTCAAAACCTGGTGTGCCAGTTGAACTTGATTGAATATACCTAAAGTTGAATCCTAAAAGCTACTAAGCAAGATTTGAACCCTAAAATTCACCGCATCCAAAAATAATCTTACTTGAAAACCATTGGTTGAGCACGCACACACATATTAATCAATCATTAAGGGCACGACCTAGATAAAGGGCCCATCACATTCCAAAGCACATTCAAACCTAACCCTAATTAAAACAGAGTAGACGTTGGCTCTAAGGATTGGACTTGCTCTTCGGAGCCCAAACTGAGATTATTTTCGATTAGTTTGTTTCCACCATTCAATCTGATGTCTAGCTAGGGGAGCAAAATCAAACGATCGCGACTAGGGGGTACACTAGGAACCTGAGGCGCAAGCCATAGGAAGAACCTTCTCCCCAGTCCCTCCCTCTAACTAGTTGGATTGACCGGAAAGAAGTAAATCAAATCATTTATTAATCTCAAGATGAGTTCTGGGAGTCTGTAAGTCTTTAGGCTAGCCCACTTAAAGACAGGTTTGTTTGTTTGTATTGCAGGGCACCTTTCTTCCTCCTGTTCTATCACGGACATTTCCACATCTTATTCGCACTTCCACTCCTATCCTTCTACCACTACTTAGTCCCAAAATGATTATTATTCCAACCAGACTTATTCTCATCTATCTTCTAGTTAGGATAATCCTGATTGGGAATATAGTTCTGAACCTCCATGTTCAGGGTTTAGCCCTGGATACCATAATCTTGATTCTTATCCTTCTCTGAGCTACACTAATTATAGATCATCGCCCTCATTTGGACAACCTAATATGATCTACAATCAAGAAGGATACATTAATCCTTATCCTTCCCCAGAATACACTGCCTTTGGGTCATCACCACCTTCTGAATAACTTGAAATGACCTATTACGAGGAAGGGTATCAAGATCCTCAATTCGTTAACTTCCCTACACTAAAAGTAAACCCACCCAACCCTGAACCAAACCATTTGGTTCAGGCTAACCAGGTCCAAGAGAAGGTGTTGGCTAACTTGAGGAATACTATAAAATCTTTGGAAGCTCAGCCAACACCTTGCATTGAAGAATTGGAGCCCCTAATTGAAATGATTGATGATCTTAACAAGTATCTACTGGATTGGCTTCAGGATGTTAAGGATAAGGGCCTGAGTGAATTTTTACTTGGGAAATTATCAAAATTTAGGATGAGATTTGTGGTTTCTTTAGTTCAATCTTGGGATGATTCCCAGGATGAAACCCCTTCAGAAGAGCTAATGTCAGAACCTGCTCAGGCACCTGTTTGGGGGGCACTTGTTACGAGACCAGGTTTGACCAGGTTGTTCTAGAGCAATCAAATAATGATGATCTTATTTCTTTACCGGAGATCCCTGAGCTAGGGTATGAGAAAACATATGTCTCCATGGATCAGAAAGTGATTGATAATTTTGAGACATACATTAATGCAGATTCAGAATTCTTTGATTCTGAAGGTCAAGAATCATTATGCAAAGTCTCAAATGAGTTTACAGAATACGATTTTAGTGAGACAACTGGGCTTGAGGAATTTGATAAATTATTTAATGACCTTGAAATTGAGGAACTTGATCCTGTTGGGGATCGCATGGCAGATTCAGATCATATTCTAAAGGATTCAATTTATAGCTCCGATCCTCAATCACACCCCATAGAGTTTACTGATAATTTTGATTTGAAATTACTAGACCCAAGTCAATTATGATTCAGTCTCATATTTTAGACTTGGAAATTTCAGACGAGGTGATTGACATGCAGGAGGTCTTGAAATTTGAAATCCTGATTGTGGAGGATAGAAAGTGGGAAATGATGATATGGGAGTCAATTTCGGAGGAAGCGAAAGACCGAGTCAAAGGGTTCCAATTTGTCTAAAACCACCTTTCTACCAAGACCCTTATGACATCTTCTCAAAGGATGTTCAACCCAAGCAAACATTCATTGATTATCCTTTTGAGCTTGATCACTCTGTTATCCGACTTTTTGGTCATGGGTTGCATCCTCACAAATCATAGGCACGACTCCACTTGCATACTGATCTTAGGTTCTGCGTAATTTTTATCCAGAACCGTAGATATACTCGACCTTGGGGTATGGGTCTACAACACAATCTAGTCCACATCTTTAGACATTTACTGGTAGGTCTTGAGGTGAATCTTTTTATTCTGATTCTAACCTGCACCTGTGAATACTTTGTTTCTTCTTTATTTGTATAGGATTCCTAGCAGAAGGCACTAACTCCAGCACATAAATATGTTCTTTTCATCTTGGAGAGGACCAAGTATTTACCCAATTTAGGTGCCTTCTACTCTACTCCACTCTATTTCATGCATTTTAAATACAATGACGACATTGCATTAGACAGGTATAGGGGGTGGATATTCATCACTAAATTATTTTGTCAGCTCTGTAGATTCTTTTTGTTTTCTTTTGATTTAGTTAAAAAAAAATAAAAAAAAAATTGAATTAGGAGAGAATAATTGGGCATTAGGACTTTTCGATCTTAGGAAATAATACAGTAGAATCTGAACACTAAGACCCTTCAGGTCTTTGGGCTAAAATAGCCTGGGTATCCACTAAAATGTGGATTTGTTTATCGAGTCCTCGCCATCCTAAATTCTATTCCAACTTGGTTAAATAAGTTGGGGTGATAAGTACACGACTTATCAACCAACCCTCTGAATTAAGGGAACTTTAAGTCTAAGCATCTACACACTATTCACACTGACTTGTTCGGCAGTTTTAACAGAAATTTGGTAGTTAATGAACCTTCTAGGGTTGTATGGCTGGCAAGTTATCGTGGGCAACAACCCATAGGTAGGTTGTCCAGAGCCTAGCTCTGGGCCATTCTTTTTTTTCTGCCTTTAGGTAAATCTTAGACCTGGGAAGCCACCTACTTAAAAAAGAAAAAGAAATTCCAAAAAGAAAAAAAGAAAAGAAAAAGAAAAAGAAAAGGAGAAAAAGATAAAAAAAAGAAATCAAAAGAAATAAGCCATACTTCACCGCACGAGTATGGCTGGCAAGTTATCGTGGGTAACAACCCATTAGTAGGTTGTCCAGATCCCAACTTAAGAAATTCACGTTTAATTCCTAAAACACTTAGGAAGAAGCAAAGAAATAGAATAAGTCGGGAAGATACACACTGGATTCACCCTTGTGTTGACCCCGTAAAAAAAAATAAAAGTAGGGAGAAAGATATTAGTCGTATAGATACACCTTTAGGCGGAATTCTTTTTAAGGTCACCTAGGGGCGTAGAAACCCGAAGTCCATTCTGATTGTCGATCAACGAGTCTATTACATTCACAAAAAGATGCTTAGAACATAGGGTTCTAATCAAGTCTTGGGTGGGTTGAGTAGCTGTAGAAAGCCGCTCTGTTACCCTAAACTAAAAAATCCATAAAAAATATAAAAGAAGAAAAAGGAGAAAAAAGATCCTTCTTTGAATAAGGCGATGGCTTGAGGCAGTCTGCATTTTGGCAGATACCTGGGCGTTATTGTGTCTTTGAAAGTCTAGGCCCTCAGTAAAAAATTTCTTAATATTGAAAATGACTTTTGCCCAAGTTATCCAATCCTAATTCTTTTATAAATAGCATGTAGTTTTTGCTAGGGACTCGTAAAAGATAGGCATGGGGGTGTGATGTGCATACATCTAAATAGCCAAAAATGTCTATTAATGCATGTTCTTAGTGTCATATTAGCATCATTCATTGTAAATATTGCATAACATGCATAATCATGCATTTAGGTCAAATTGTATAGTAATTGTCTCCTTTTATGGCCAGGGACAGGGTCACTTCTAATGAAGGCCTCGGATTAAAGATCCAACCGTACGGATCTGATTAAAGCGATGATTGGAGTTCAACGACTCCAAGATCACCTTGATCGGACATATGTAGCATCAGATATAGTATGAGGAAGTCCAGAGATCAAGGGCCAAGATGGTGTCAATCCTCACTTCAGATGACAAATTTGACCTCACGGATGGGTTCGGATCAATGATCGTAGCCTAATGACATGAAAATTGGCTCAATCCGACATCTGTGGCATCTGCTACATGTCACAAAAGATGGATAGCCAAGATGGTGCCATGTGGTGCCATCCTAGCTGCCCAATAAGCCCAAGGAACCGCCACTGCCTCTCTCTCCTCAAGGAATCGATCAATCTCAGCTGCTGGATCTTGATTCAATGGTTGAGATCAATGCCCACTGCTCAACCATCGTGTGCCCTCTCTTTCTCTCCATCGCACGCATGATCGGATCTTGGTCCAATGGTTGTGAGCACGCATGCTTAAAATGTAAGCACGACAAAGAGGAGGTAGCACAGCAGTCAAGCGACTTTGCTCGAGCATGAGGCACGGGTTCGACTCTCGATCAGACGGGTGCGAGGGTTTTATCTCGACCGTACGATCAGCTACGGATGACCCAGATCACCCAATCAGGCGCATGCGTAATCAAATGCACCGCCTCATTCCCAATCGCACATGCAGGCACACGCAGCTGAAGAGACCGAGAAGCTATCTGAATCGTCCGATCTCGCGATCAGACGACTGAGATTTCTTGGACGTGCGCTTGGCATTAAGGAGGCACATGCGGGAGAGGAGGCACACACGGTGCACGCATGTCGCCCACAATCAAACCTTTAGTGACAGATAAATCTATCACTAAAGACCTGATTTTAATGTTTTTAACATGTAATGACCAAATTGCCCCCTATCCTTACAACTATAAAAGGAGACCCCTACCCTACGAAATCCTCATCCCTTCCTCTCTTCTCTCAACCCCTCCAAAGCTCTAAGAGCTTTCCCAAACCTGGGATGCTCCTCTAAAGTAAAAATTAGAAATTTTCCACCTTCTCCCCCTTTGTGGAGCATCCCGCGGTTGTCCTCTCAGTCCGTTCAGGAAGTAGATCCCACGATGACGACGATGTCCTACCTCACCCACTGTTCCTCCTACTTCGTCCTCCTTCTCGCTCTGTCTTCCATCATCCAGGCCTCGTCCCGTCCGGCTCATCCTCCAAGTAACCATCGAGGAGGATAACTTCTCTCTATGTTCTCTTTTACTGGTTTCTAGTATGGATTTTTCGCTTTCTCGTGTAGATTTTCTGCTTTCTAGTGTAGTGAGTAGTTGTAATTGTAATGAACATCAGCTTGTGGTAATGAAATCCATGTTTATTCTACCTCTGTTTTCTCTTTATTTGTAATATTCACTTTCTCTCTTCTATTTATTATTTGTTAAATAGATAGCTGGCTTTCATCCAGCTAATCTATTTTGTGATAAACAAAACAAACGTGGTTTTGAATCAAACGTTTGCCTCCCTGTGTTCGACCCAGAATTTCTTTACAACTTTTGGTTAAATTTATCTGTTGACGGATTTCTTCGCAAATCGAACTACAACGATAGGTTTTTCAAATCCAACTTCGAATGCGTAGTTTTTCTCATTCAATAGAAGGATTGGTCTACTTGCCTTCCGGAAGCTTTGTGGGCCTATAGGACCACCCACAAGGCCCAATTAGGCATGTCTCCCTTTAGATTAGTGTACGGAAAGGCATGTCACCTTCCCGTCGAGATGAAGCACAAGGCTTATTAGGCAATACAGAAGTGCAATCTGGATCTAATGAAGGTTGGAATACACCATCGGTTGCAATTGAGCAAGATCGAGGACTTACGCAATGATGCGTATAAGAACTCACGTATCTACAAAGAACAGGTCAAAGCCTTCCATGATAGGCACATTATGCGAAAATTTTTCTACCCTAGTAAAAAAGTTCCATTCTTTGATGCCAAACTCAAACTATTCTCAGGAAGACTCATATCAAAATGGATTGGACCATTCTTAGTGAGATGAATCTTTGGAAATGGAGCCTTTGAAATTAGTGAACTAAGCCTTGAGTTTGAACCTTTTTTCGTGAATGGTCAGAGACTCAAACTGTTCGTCGAACTCACTAACTCGAACTTGGCTACTTTCTCTTTTGATCTCCATTCTCCCTGAACATATTACGCATGGCTAATGGCTTTAAACTCAGCATTTAATGGGAGGCAACCCGTCATCTTTTTGAAAAACCTGAAACCCTTCTTGACAAATCCCAACCCACCTCATATTGCACTTTAGGGTTCGTCCATTAGAACAGCCAACTCCACCTCTGGTACCCATACCAAAGTTTGAAATCATCTGCAACAGTCACCCTGACCCATCCACTCACCTAAACCTATTTTAATGTACTATCTAAGCTGAACTTGAACCCACCTAATTTACAATGAGGACATTGCGAATCGTAGGCATAGGGGGTGTTAAAGTGCAAAATGCTGCAAGAATCACTTCGTAAGAAAGGGTTTCATAAAAAAAATACATATTCCAAAAAAAAATTTGAAAAAGTGCAAAAAAATGGAGAAGGAAATTTTGAAAGATCAAATTGCATATCATTCTTGAGGAGGAAAAGGGGAGGTGATTTAAAATGTCAAAAAGGAGCACAATTTGAAACAAAAAGAGAGTCATTAGTAAAAGATTAAGGAATCTACTTAGTTCTAGACTAAATCAAAAGAAAGAAATAAAAGATAAAAAGTGCTAAGAGACACAGAGGTTGGTATAAACACTAATCTTAGGCCTCTTGGGTTGTGTTTAGGCTTAAAAATTTAAGTATTCATTAAGATCTGGATAGTCCTCAAGAGGTTGAGGAAAATGGGAAGCTTAAGTATTAGGTCTAAGGCCTAGGGATTATTCAGCCTCATTAATTAACCTTTAGTTTGTAGGACTCGGTAACCTAAGCACCCTAATCCACACAGTCTGGTTTAGTGCGTTAATTATAAAAATCACGCAAATGCATTGATTCTATTATGAAATGCTACCTAGATTAGGAGAAGCTTAGCAGCACAAGTTGATTTAGACGAGTTCCCGACGTGGAGAGGCAGGAAATTTCCCTTGAAGATGCATAATAACATACCTTCTCCTCGGTGCTTGTCTCCTAGGATAACTAAATATCCTACCAGGGGCATGCAAGCACCTTGTGTTGATTCAGGTGCCATGGGTGGGATTATCCCAAAATGTCAATTGGCAGGGCCTGAATTTAGCTATAGAACGTCATGGGCGGCACTATCTCGAAATGTTGAAAGCTGGGGTTCTGAGGGTTGCCATGGGAGGTGTTATCTTGAAGCATCGATTGCTAGGGACCTTGCAAGGATTGATGGTGGGAGCTAGGAATCCGATACAGACCGTGTTGTAAAGCCAATTCGAAGCTAGAAATAAAGAAAGAAAAGAGAGAGAAACTCTCCAAAACCAAAAAAATCTTTTATCTCTCTCTTACAAAAATGCACTGCAAACTAAATCGAGACTAAACATGTTTTAGGCACGGGTGCTTTAACCATGGAGTTCAATGAACCTTAGGTTAGTTCCTGCGGACCTTAGAAACCTCCGCGGTGGACTGAGGCTAGAGCTAGTCAAATCTAGATCTTAGTTGGCACTTGAGTACCTCTAGGACTACTATTGAAATTCTGAACTAATCTACAAAAGAAAGTACACAATAGAAATCTGAGCATAAAAAAGCATGGTCTAGAATTTGAGTTAATTCCATGAGATTTTGCAAAGGGACTAGCAAAAGTTAAGCATGGGGGTTTGATGAGAACACCATCATGAGCCATAACCAACTCAATTTGATCTGATTAAGTCATTAAATGCTCCTACGTAACCATCAAAAGGCCATAACTCATTTCAAATCCCTTTAGAGAGAAATACAGGAAACTAGCATTAAAATTGCAATTTTACCATTATATCTTGAATACAGAACAATCACAAGTTTTCTCAGGGGTTAATTAAGGGTCAAATGATCTTAAGAGTCTAACAAGTGAGTTAGAACAGACAGAAATGAGTTCTCACACATTTTAGGAATTAAATGACATCTGAAACCCTAAAATCAGGATTGTTTACGCAACGAAATCGATGTTTAAAAGATGTTGCGTTGTATTATAAGTGAAATCGCCTTGTAAACAAATAAGAATTTTATTACTCGAAAACATAGGAATCCGAGGTCGAACATGGGGAGCAAAATGGTATTTAAAAACTAAGAGCACAATCTCAAATTGATAATGTTTAATGTTCACAATAGTATGAATCAAAAGAATTAAGTTCAATGTATATAAATGCTAAAGAGAAGAATAGAGATGTAAAAAGAAATAGAATGTCTGTTCTCTCTCTTCTTTCTTCTTCTCTTTCTTCCTCCTCTGATTTCTTCTTTCTTTCTCTGTCTTTAATTCTTTCTCTTCTTCTGCCTTTTATTTCCTTCTTTCTTTGGCTTCTTTCTCTGTCTTCAGCCTTCTATTCTCTCTGTGGCTCCTTCCTTTTCTTCTTTTCTTCTTTATCTGCCTTGGCTCCTATGTTCTTCTTTGATTTCTTTCCTTCAACTTTGCCTTGCCCTTTTCTTTAGCTACCCCTCTTCTACTACAGTGCTTCTTCTTCCTTCCTTATCTTCTACCTTCTCTACCTTTCTTCTTCAACCACACCTTCTTCTTCCTTCTTCTTCAGCAGTGCCTTCAAGTCTTCCTTAGCCTCTCCTGCTTCAGCTTCTTTCCTTCCTGCAGTTCCTTCTTCTTCAGCTTCCCTTCCTTCTTTCCCTGCACAAAAAAGTGCAAAACCTACCCCTACCCCCCCGCGTGCACTCTCTCTATTCTCTCTTCGGTTCACTCTCCCAGAGCTAGCCAATCGAGTATGCGGGTTAGGTTACTCACACCCGAGACCAGATGCACCGGCATGGGTGGTAGGTGAGGAGTGTAGGGTAAATGGGGCTGGCAGCCAGGTCCGCATAGTGTGGGTCGCGGACAAGGCGGGTGAGCAGGTGAGGGGACCTCACCCCATGATCTGAGGCGACAAGAAGAGAACACAAAAAAAATTTATATTACGCACCTACGCTGAAAACTTCCAAGGTGGGACTAAAGTCCCACCGGCTTCTTCGCGCATGCGTAGGAGGAACACCTCCCCAATTGCTGCAACTGCGGTCGAGGTAGCTTCAATTACTAGGTACGAAAGGGTTGTGGAAGGTTTCTGCACACCTGGGACTCTTCTGCTCGGAGCGATGTGGCCTAGAGCAAGCTTGCAAGCATGCTTGCTTGTGCTCCAATGGCAGAAAGGGGGTCGAACCTGAAGCTCACAAATACGGCCTTGCAGCCTTATCAAACCATGTGGGTAGCTTCTTCATGTCATGGCAAAGGTGATGCAGTGGGTGGCATGGCACAAAATAGCCTAGGCATGCGTGCCTAGGTCAAACTATGACCATGAAAGTGCGTGTGTTTGCTGGAAGTGTAGGGTGTGTGTGGCGGTTAGTGAAGGGGCAGAAGATGATCAATGAGTGATGGCGAAGGTTCTGAGGTAGGTGGCAAGGTGTGTGGATGAGCGGAGCGACGATTGCACCTTCGCCAATAGTCTGCTGGAGATGAGGAAGATGGAGGTGGTCGGTGGCTGTTGAGGGTGTTTTTATGAAATTAAGAGGGGGAAAGTGAAAGGTAGGGAGAGAGGATATTACTAAGTGTATTTGGATGAAGGGGGAAAGGTGGAGGGCGAGCGGCATGTGTGTGCCGCCGTTGGAGAAGAAAGCCCTGAGATGAGGAAGACGGAAACGACGAAGGGGTTGGAGAAGCGCGCGCAGGTCTAGCACGACGCGGAGGAGCAAGGCAGAGAAGACTTTGCCACTGGTATGGTGGCAGAGCGATGAGAAGAGGGACGAAAGATTGTCGGAGCTTGTAGGCTATTGGCCAAAGATAAGGGAGGAAGAAATTTAGGGGTTTATGCGGCCAATTCAAGCTTGAGAGTAGTGGCAAGGGCAGGGGGTCATTTTATAGCAGCTGGCAGTGGTCCTTGTGCTTGGAAGGCAAGCTTCCAAGTGCAAGAATCCTCACCGGAGAAGGAAGGTGCAAAGGATACCCATGTCTCTCGAGCGCTCGCACGAGAGATTGGGTGCGAATCGAATCTTGGGATTGCATTCAAATGATAGGGAATTCCTTAAAGAATTTCCCTTCCAAATTTGGGAGATCTCTGAGGAATCAGGGAGAAATCCTCCTCAAATCCTCGCCAGAATAGGACTCCTCTGCTATAATTATGGAGGGACCTAAATGTAAAGAGTGGCGAGGAAGATAAGGGGGTCTACGCAAAGTTTTTCAAAAGCTAGGGGTCAAAAATGTAATTGGGTGGACTATTTTGCAAAGTAGGTCAAGGTGACCTTCCCTTAGGTATAAATTTTGGTACAAACTTAATTTGGACCTAAAGAATTCAATGGTGAAGTTGAATTTTAGGTTTGATCACGTTTCACTAGATATTTTACATAAAAATCCAATTTAGGTCAAAATAGGTTCCAAAGGTCAAATTGAAGGTTATAATCCCTAGAGAGTATTTTTCCATGAATTTTAGAGGGTTTATTTGATTTTTATCCAGACCATAACCTTGTAAAATTAAGTGAGTTTGTTTTAGGGTTATAGAATGCCATTTATTTCTTAGATCTCACAATAACCTTTTTCTTATTGAACCATCCCACTTTTCCTCTTGTTAAGTCCAATTGACCTATGTTTAGCCCCTGAGAAATTCCATTGATGTACTGCAATGGTAAAATTACAGTTTTACCCTTTATTTCATGTTTTCTTCTCAGAACAGTTCTTCCTTGAATTAGGCCCTTCTCTAGGTTATGTAGGAGCTTTTATTCTCTTTTCTAGGTTAAAATGAGCTAGTTAGGGCTTATGATGGTGTTCCCATCATACCCCCATGCCTAGCTTTTGCTAGTCCCTTAGCAAAATTTCAAGGTTCTAACGTCTATTCTAGACCATGAGTTTCTTTCATCAGTTATGGTAAGTGCTTTTTCTTTTTTCTTTTGTGACTAGGTTAGAATGACGACAATAGGCCTAGAGGTACTCAAGTACCAACAAAGATCCAGACCTGACCAGCCTTAGCCTCTGTCATCCGCAAAGGTTTTTAAGGCTCGTAGGAACTATCCTAAGGTTCGTTGGACTCCATAGTTAAGGCACCTGTGCTTGAGACATATTTTAGCCTTGGTTCAGTTTGCAGTGCATTTTTGTAAGAGAGAGACAGAGGATTTATTTGTTTGGAGAGTTTTCTCTCTCTTTTCATTTTATTTCTAGCTTCGGATTAGCTTCTCAACATGGTCTGTATTGGGTTCCTCGTCCCCATCATCAATCTTCAAAGGTCCCTGGCAATTGATGCTTCGTGATATTACTGCCCATGGCAAACCCCAAAACCCTGGCTTTCGAGATTTCGAGATAATCCCGCCCATGGTGTTCTGTAGCCAAATCCAGACCCTGGCAATCGACATTTCATGATAATGCCGCCCATGGTATCTGAACCAACAGAGTGCTTACATGCCCCCGGTAGGATATGTAAATATCCTAGGAGACAAGCACCGAGGAGACGATATGTTGTTTCGCATCTTCGAGGGGAATTTCCTACCTCTCCACGCTGGGAACTCATCCAAATCAACTTGTGTTGATTGGCCGCTCCTAATCTAGGCAACTTTTTTTCAGAATACTTAAACGCTTTTGCGTGATTTTGATAGTTATGTGCACTGAACCAGACTGTGTGTGGATTTGGGTGCTTAGGTTACCGAGTCTCGCAAATCGAAGGTTAGTTAACGAGGTCGAATACTTCCTAAGCCTTAGACCTAATACTTAAGTTTCGCATTTTCTCCAACCTCTTGAGGATTATCCAGATCTTAGCGGGTACTTGAATTATTAAGCCTAAGAATCTAGCCCAAAAGGCCTAAGATCAGTGTTCCTACTAATCTCTTTTTTGTGTCTCCTTAGCACTTTTTCTCATTTTTCTCTTTTTTCTTGATGTGGTCCAGAACTTCAGTTAATCCCTTAATCTCTTACTAATGACTATCTCTTTTTTTCTTTTTCATTTTGTGCTCCATTTTTGTCATTTTGCTCTTTTTCCTCCTCATGTTTTGTATAGCCTCAAAAATTTTTTCTCCCCCCTCAGTTTTTTTTGTTATTTTTCAATATTTTTTCAATTTTTTGTGTTTTTTGTGATATGTGATTTTTTGTTGAAACCTTTTCTTGTGATATGATTTTTCACAACATTTTACACTTTCATACCCCCCCATGCCTACGATTTGTAATGTCCCCATTAGAAATTAGGTGGGTTCAAATTCAGCTTACTTCATTCATTAGGACAGGTGTTGGGTGGGCGAATGGGTCGAGGTGACTAGTGCAAACGATTTCTAGACTCAGGTACGGGTACCTGAGGTGGAGTCGGCTATTCTAATGGATGAACCCTAAAGTGCAATATGAATTCAGCATAGAAATGTCAAGAAAGGTTTTAGGTTTTACAAATAATGACGGGTTGCCTCCCGTTTAGCGCTAAGTTTTACGCCATCAGCTGGGTGCAATGAGCTTAGGGAGAATGGAGGATAAAGGATATCTCAGCCAAATCTGTATCGGTCATGTCAATGAACAGTTTGAGCCTCTGACCGTTCACGATGAAGGGTTAGGAATCGTGGCTAAGAGGACTAATCTCAACGACTCAATTTCCAAAGATTTGTCAGACTAGGTAGGGTCCAATCCATTTAGATCATAGTTTTCCTGGGAACAACTTGAGTCTGGCATCAAAGAGTAGGACCTTTTGACCAGTTTGAAAGATCTTTCTAGATATGTGTTTGTCGTGAAAGGCTTTAACCCGCTCTTTGTAAATTCACGAGTTCTCATATGCATCGTGGCGTAATTCATCGATCTCGCTCATTTGAAGCTTTCTATGGGTTACAGCCTTAGAAAGATCTAGGTTGCAATTCTGTACTACCCAATAGGCTTTATGCTCCAATTCGACAGGGAGGTGACACGCCTGCCCGTACACCAGTTTGAAGGGAGACATACCTAATTGGGTCTTGTGGGCAGTCCTATAAGCCCACAAAGCTTCCGGAAGCCGGGATGACCAATCCTTCCTGTTAGGTCGAACAATAACCTGGAGGATTTTCTTGATCTCCCGATTTAATAGCTCAACTAGACCATTAGTTTGGGGGTGGTAAGGAGTAGAGATTCGGTGCGACACCCTGTATTTGGTCATCAGTGACCTGAACTGAGCGTTTGTGAAATGGGTCCCTCCATCGAAAATTATTACACATGGAATCATGAACCATGAGATGTTTTGGTGAATGAACTTGATAACAACTTTGTGATCATTGGTTCGGGTCAGAATGGCTTCGATCCACTTGGACACATAGTCAACAGTGAGTAAAATGTATTCGAAGCTATTTGAGATAGGGAAGGGTCCCATAAAATCAATCCCCCAAATGTCAAAAATTTCGCATATCGGAATCAACTGTAAAGTCATCATATCTTGATGGCTCATGTTGCCCAAGGTCTGGCAATGGGTACATGCCTTACAGTAATTGTATGCATCCTTGAAAATTGTGGGCCAGTAAAAGCCGCACTAGAGAACTTTTGATGCGGTTTTATGTCCTAAAAAATGTCCACCGCATGCCTGCTCATGGCAGAAAGAGAGTATGTCTTTGATTTTCGCTTCCGTGACACATCGTCGAATTATTTGATCAGCACCAATGCAGAATAGATACGGGTCTTCCCAAAGGTAATACTTGGCATCAGAAAGCAATTTATCCTTCTTGGCCTTCGGCTAATCGGACGAGATCTAATGCGATGCCAAGTAGTTCACTATATTAGCAAACCATGGAAGCCCTGTATCGATAGTCATGAGGTGCTCATCAGGAAAATGTTCCGTGATGGGTCTGGAAGGGTCAATGATCTCAAAAGGAAGGAAATACACATGATCAACTACCACGTTATATTTTCCGGCTTTGTCACGAATCTCGAGGTAAAATTCTTGCAATAGTAAGATCCAGTGGATTAATCGAGGTTTCGTGTCCTTTGCAAGGAGATGCCTTACAGCTGTGTCATCTGAGTAGATGATAACATGGGAACCCAGGAGGTAAGATCTGAATTTTTCTAGGGCAAATACTACGGCTAGCAGCTCTTTCTCAGTAACCGTGTACTTATGTTGAGCCTCATCAAGTGTTTTGCTAGCGTAGTAAATGACCACGGGTTTCCCATCAATTTTCTTCCCCAAAATCGCTCCTACAGCGAAGTCAGATGCATCGCACATGATCTCAAAGGGTTGAGACCAATCAGGGGACTATAGGATTGGGGCTTGGGTAACTCGGTCATGAAGGATCTCAAATGCTTGAGTGCATTCCTTGGAGATTTCGAAAGGTACATCCTTGGAGAGAAGAGTAGTCATGGGGCGTGCGATTTTCGAAAAATCAGGGATAAATCAATGGTAAAAACTGACGTGCCCTAGAAAAGATCGGATGTCCTTGATCGAGATAGGCATAGGGAGTTTGGAAATCAAGTTAACCTTCGCTCAATCGACCTGGATACCTTTCTCTGAAATCAGATGTCCCAGGATGATTCCCTCAGGCACCATGAAATGACTCTTTTCCCAGGAAAGAACCAGATTCACGTCAATGCACCGCCAAGTATTTGGACCAAGTGCTGGAGGCAATCGTCAAATGATGCTCCAAATTCTGAAAAGTCATCCACGAAGACTTCCAGATAATCACCTACCATATCTGAGAATATGGCAAGCATACACTGCTGAAAAGTTGCGGGTGCATTGTAGAGATCGAATGGCATCCTTCGAAATGCGCACGTCCCAAAGGGGCAGGTGAAAGTGATCTTTTCTTAGTCCTCAGGATGGATTGCCACTTGATTATAACCGGAGTACCTGTTAAGAAAGTAGAACCTATTTCCTACTAGTTTCTCGAGGATCTGATCAATAAACGATTGTGGAAAATGATCCTTCTTCATGGAGGAATTGACTCTTCTGTAATCAATGCAGACTCTCAATGAGTTAGCTATATGGGTCGGTATGACCTCTCTGGTTTTAGTCGTAATGATGGTGAGTCCTGCCTTCTTAGGCACAACCTGAATTGGACTCACCCATCGACTGTCGAAGATTGGGTAGATGATCCCTACATCTAACCACATGATGATCTCCTTTTTCACGACCTCCTGCAGATTAGGGTTCAAATGCCTTTGCATTTCTCGTGAAGGTCGTGTGTCCTCTTTGGTGTAGATCCGGTGTGTGCAATAAGAGGGGCTTATGCCAGTCAGGTCATTAAGAGTCCATCCAATGGCTCTACGATGTTGCTGGAGAATAATAATTAGACGGGATTCCTGGTCAGGTGTGAGTCTGGAGTTGATAATTATAGGAAACGTTTGATTGGAACCCAAAAAGACATACTTCAGATGATCAGGAAGGGGCTTGAGTTCCAGGACAGGGTTATCAACAGTAGTGAGCGGTTCAAGGTATGTGTCAAGAACAAGGGTAGGAGTTATGGGTGTATCTAGATCAGGTTTAGACTCCTCTATTTTCAGGTTTTGATCTTTTGGTGGTTGATCAGGGATAATCAGGTTGTCCTCAATATGCGATTCATCAACCACGACTTTGATATCACATATTTTCTCTAGAACACCGCAATTAATCCCTTGTTAGGCCTTAAAGATGTCAATCTTTAGAGTTTGGTTCCCAAATTTTAATTCTATTTGGCCCTCCTCACAATTTATGTTGGCCCTAGCTGTGGCCAGAAAAGGTCTCCCTAGTATAATTGGTGTATCCCTTGGGTTCTCAGGTTCATCCAAATCTAGAACTATAACATCCACCAGGAAGTAGAAATCCCGTACCCTAACAATGACATCCTCGAGGATTCCTTTAGGTGACTTGATGGATCAATCTGCTAACTGCAATATCACCTCTGTTGGTTTAAGCTCGGACACTTCAAGGTAGTCAAGGAGGGATGTAGGTATTAGGTTTATGGAGGCACCTAGGTCTAACAAGGCTCTATCAAATTGGGTATCACCAATTTTACATGAAATCAGGGGAGTACCTAGGTCTTTAGCCTTGGGCGGGAGTTTACTCAAGATTACAGAGCTGGCTTGCTCTGATAGTATGATCGGGCTCCCACTTTTGGTTCGCGGCTTACGCTTAGGTGTCCACACGTCTTTTAGAAATCGTGCGTAAGCCAGTACGTGGCAGATTGCATCCATCAAGGGGATGTTTATTTGGACCTGTTCAAAGAGCTTGACCAGATCCTCCTCAGGAGCCATGGGTTTGGTTATCCTCTTTCCCTTGGTCAAGGCCTCGGGAAATGGAACCTTGGTTGGTTCCTCTAGAATAGGTCCAGGTTCTTGATCTGGGATAGGGGTATCCTGGATAACTATCCTAGGGCTTGGTTACTACCAGGCTTGGAGTGGTTTAGATAAGGTGGGTCTTGAGTTGCTTGACCACTACGGGTTGTTACGGAGTTAATCATGCCTGGTTTTGGTTTGGGGTTGGTAAAATGGGTGGTTGCTGTTGAAATCCCATGTAAGATGTCGAAGCTTCCATCCCGTCGGGTGATGGAATAGAAGAGGCTTGATAAATCATATGTGCGTGGTCTGGATTTGGGTTCATAACGTGCCTCTGGGTCGGCATGTTATTTGGGTTCGGCAGAGGTTGCGAAGGAAGTGTGCCAGGTTGGCGGGAATTTGCCATCTGGGTAAGTTGATTGCGAACCTCTGTGATCTCGTCTTTGTGCTATTTTTATATTGCCGCATTCGTCTTCTGAATGTCAGCCAATGTTTGAAGGATAAGAGTCATTTGATCTTGGTTTAGCCCAGATTGATAGGTGGGGTTAGGCCAAGGCTAAGGTGGCTGATACGGATGAGGAGCTTATGGATGGGGTTGATAAGATGGTCTTTGACTCTGAGAATTTCCCGCCCGTAGGAAGTTGGGATGATTCTGCCATCCAGGGTTGTAGGTATTGGAGAATGGGTCATTCTGGATGGCGTTGAGGTCCTCGCAGGTCTGAGGAGCCTCAGGAAAATCAGAGTATGAGGGTTTAGAGTTCCCCCAACTAAAATAGAGTGGATTGGAGGTCCCTCCGGTCCTGGAGTTAGACGGGGGTGGATACGGGTCCATCCTCTGAGAAGATCAGTGATAGATGTTTTGCACAATTTCCCTCACAAGAGGATGATGTGCAAATGAGTTTTGCGCAGAAGTGGCTCGCTGCAGATGCCAAGTCAACTCATCCACCTTCTTCTCTATGATGGAGACCTTATCCAACCGACTAGCCATCAGTTCCAAGTCGACGGATGTGGACAGGCCATGCGTCTCATGTGCTCCCCTAAGATTCATCGATGCGAGAGCATTCGTCCGGTCGGATAAGCCCATGGAGTCATTATTGATGGAGTTCTCGCACATATTTTTGAGAATCTCCCACATCGTATCCTCATGTTGGCTCATGATGTTTCCTCCGTAGGTTGCATTGACAAATAATTGAATGTCTTCACGGATTCCCTGGTAAAAAGATTGGACTTGTTCCCATTTAGGAATTCCATGATGGGCGCACTTTCGCATGAGATCCAAGAATGGATCCCATGCCTCATGAAGAGGTTCTCCCGATTATTGAGTGAAATGAGTGATCTGGTGGTGCAAGGCATTTGTCCGGCCAACAGGGAAGAACTTTTTCAAAAATTTGGACTGGAGTTTGACCCATGTGTTTATCGGACGAGTTTGAGTCTGATACCAATGAGCAGCCTTGTCCATGAGGGAGAAAGAAAACATCTTCATGAGTAGAATATCCCAGTTTTGTACATCTGACCCGAAGGTTTGGGCCAGATGTTTAAGTTGCTTGATGTGCTAGAATGGATCCTCGGAGTTAGGCCCATGGAATTTTGGTATGGCATGAATCATATTGGGCTTGAGTTCAGAATTAGGACCTCCAGCCAGGATTTGGACTCGAGGCTCGATTACCACCGCAGCGGGACTATAGTGATCTTGCATCATAGGATGCTGCGGTGGGTTTACAAAGTTTTGAATAGATCATTTAAGCGCTGAAGTTGGTGCTCAAGGTTGTTCTCTTCTTCAATGGGTTGTGCCATGATGGAAGAAGAAGAAGAACTCGGTTCTGATGAATCAGAGGAAAGATCTATATGGTAGGGTTGCTACACAAACACAGGCGTCGAGGCTTGGCATCGGTGGGAGTGAATTTCTAAAGGAGGTCTTAAGGACCTCCTACCAAACATGCACTGGAGGATTTGATGAAATTAGAATGTGCTGGACCCAATCGAGACACCCAAAAAAATGTTGGGTGACTATAGATGTTCGGGGCGGATGATACCCCTTAGTTAGAAAGGCCGTCCACCTAAGAAATACCTGGGTAGCCAGAGAGCAAGAGTCCTGCAAAGACCCCTATACGGTAGAGCATCCCCACGAGTTACAGGGTTTCCCCCACCCGACCTCTCTTGTCACTGAGATTCCAGGTAAACCAGAATGGGGACCTTGACCTCTTAAGTCTACCTCTTTTAATTAAGATCAAGGTGCTTAGGGTTCCACTTGAACTTTAGACCTTTTGAGTGCAAAAAGTGACCTAATTTTAAGGTTGGTTGACCCAAAGGATCAATTTCACCTCTTTGTTCCTTTGAGAGCTTTTAGGTCCTCTCTTTTAGGGTTCAAGTGAATTAAGAGCTTGATTTTCTTAGGATTTCTCTTGGATAAATCTCTTCAAGCAAGGCTTAGGCACACCTCCTTTTGAAATTTTTGATTCTTTGCTTAAGAGAAGATGTGTCTCTAAAAACCCTAGATTGAAATCCTTAAGTTGGTTCTATTTGGTCCACAATTTAGTTTCCTCAAAGATGGTATCTAGGGCTCAATCAAGAAGGTGTTAGTCCTAGTTACCTTAAATGAATGTGCAATTCAAAGAACGTGTTGAAATAAAAATCAGGTAACTTTGGTGAATTACTAAATATGGAAGCAAGTAGCCCTAGATTGATTTCCTTTGTTTTCCTTTTCAGATTTTGAGGGGATTAAGAGAAAAGGCTAATGAGAATTTACCTGTTCCTGGTGTGGTTGTTGTGTGGTTGTTTTTCTTTCTTTTCTTCCCCTGAAACAATCACAACAGAAGAAAGAGAGTTAGTATGGAATCAGGGGTTGTGATCAAAGTTTCTAAAATGCCCGTTGCTCCCCGGCAATGGTGCCAAAAAGTTTACGCAGCAAAATCGATGCTTAAAAGATCTTGTGTTGTAGTATAAGTGAAATCGCCTTGTAAACAAATAAGAATTTTATTACTCGAAAATGTAGGAATCTGAGGTCCAACACAGGGAGATAATTGGTATTTAAAAACTAAGAGCACAATCTCAAATTGATAAAGTTTGATGTTCACAATAGAATGAATCCAAAGAATTAAGTTCAATGTATATAAATGCTAAAGAGAAGAATAGAGATGTAAAAAGAAATAGAATGTCAATTCTCTCTCTTCTCTCTTCTTCTCTTTTCTTCCTCCTCTGATTTTTTCTTTCTTTCTCTGCCTTTAATTCGTTCTCTTCTTCTGCCTTTGATTTCCTTCTTTCTTTGGCATCTTTCTCTGTCTTCAGCCTTCTATTCTCTCTGCGACTCCTTCCTTTTCTTCTTTTCTTCTTTGTCTGCCTTGGCTTCTATTTTCTTCTTTCATTTCTTTCCTTCAGCTTTGCCTTGCCCTTTTCTTCAGTCACCTCTCTTTTGCTACAGTGCTTCTTCTTCCTTCCTTGTCTTCTGCCTTCTCTGCCTTTCTTCTTCAACCGCACCCTCTTCTTCCTTCTTCTTTAGTAGCACCTTCAAGTCTTCCTTAGCCTCTCCTGCTTTAGCTTCTTTCCTTCCTGCAGTTTCTTCTTCTTCAACTTACCTTCCTTCTTTCCCTGCACAGAGAAGTGCAAAACCTACCCCTACCCCCCCGCATACACTCTCTCTCTATTCTCTCTTTGGTTCACTCTCCCATAGCCAGCCAATTGGGTATACGAGTCGGGTTACGTGCACCCAGGACCAGGCACATCGACGTGGGTGGTGCACGAGGAGTGTAGAGTAAATGGGTCAGGCAGCTAGGTTCACGCAGCATGGGTCGCGGATGAGGCAGGTGAGCGGGCGAGGGAACCTCACCCCGTGATCTGAGGCGACAAGAAGAGAACACAAAAACAATTTATATTACGCACCTACACTAAAAACCTTCGAGGTGGGACTAAAGTCCCACCCGCTTCTTCGCGCGTGCGTAGGAGGAACACCTCCCCAATTGCTGTAGCTGCGGTCGAGGTAGCTTCGATTACTGGGTGCAAAAGGGTCATGGAAGGTTTCCGCGCACCTGGGACTCTTCTGCCTGGAGCGATGCGGCCTAGAGCGAGCTTGAAAGCAAGCTTGCTCGTGCTCCAATGGCGAAAAGGGGGTCAGACCTGAAACTCACAAATACGACGTTGCGACCCTATCAAACCACATGGGTAGCTTCGCCGTGTCACGGCAAAAGTGATGCGGAGGGTGGCGTGGCGCAGAATGGCCTAGGCGTGCGTGCCTAGGTCGAACAGTGATCGCGAAAGTGCATGTGTTCGGTGGAAGTGTAGGGTATGTGTGGCAGTTAGTGAAGGGGTGGAAGATGATCAGTGAGTGATGGCGAAGGTTCTGAGGTAGGTGGCGAGGCATGTGGATGAGTGGAGCGGAAATGAGGTGGTCGGAAATGATGAAGACGGAGGTGGTCGGTGGCTGTCGAGGTTTTTTAATGAAATTAAGAGGGGGAAAGTGAAAGGTAGGGAGAGAGGAACTTACTAAGGGTATTTGGACGAAGGGGGAAAGGTGGAGGGTGAGCGACGCGTGTGTACCATCGTCGGAGAAGAAAGCCTTGAGATGAGGAAGATGGCGATGAAGAAGGGGTTGGAGAAGCGCACGCAGGTATGGCGCGATTAAGAGGAGTAAGGTGGAGAGGACCCTGCCACTGGTATGGTGGCAGAGCGACGAGAAGAGGGAGGAAAGATCATCGGAGCTTGCGGGCTATTGGCCGGAGATGAGGGAGGAAGAAATTTAGGGGTTTCTGCAGCTAATTCAAGCTTTAGAGCAGTGGCAAGGATAGGGGGTCCTTTTATAGCTGCTGGCAGAGGTCCTTGTGCTTGGAAGGCAAGCTTCCAAGTGCAAGAATCCTCACCGGAGAAGGAAGGTGCGAAGGATACCCATGTCTCTCGAGTGTTCGCACCAGAGATTAAGTACGAATCAAATCTTGGGATTGCGTTCAGATGATAGGGAATTGCTTAGAGAATCTCCCTTCCAAATCTAGGAGGAGATCTCTGAGGAATCAGGGAGAAATCCTCCTCAAATCCTCGTTGGAGTAGGATTCCTCCGCTGTAATTGCGGAGGGACCTAAATTCAAAGAGTGGCGAGGAAGATAGATAGGGGGTCTGCGCAAAGATTTTCAAAAGCTAGGGGTCAAAAATGTAACTGGGTGGACTGTTTTGCAAAGTAGGTCAAGGTGACCTTCCCTTAGGTCCAAATTTTGGTACAAACCTAATTTGGACCTAAGGAATCTAATGGTAAAGTTGGATTTTAGGTTTGATCATGTTTGACTGGATATTTTACATAAAAAACCAATTTAGGTCAAATATCTGACTAGGACCCCAATTTAGGTCAAAATAGGTTCCAAACGCCAAATTGAAGGTTCTAAACCATAGAGGGTATTTTTCCATGAATTTTAGAGGGTTTAGTTGATTTTTATCCTGACCAGAATCTTGTAAAATTAAGTGGGTTTGTTTTAGGGTTATAGAATGTCATTTAATTCTTAGATCTCACAATAACCCTTTTCTAATTGAACCATCCCACTTTTCCTCTTGTTAAGTCCAATTGACCTATGTTTAGCCCCTTAGAAATCCCGTTGATGCACTGCAATGGTAAAATTACAGTTTTATCCTTTGTTTCATGTTTTCTTCTCAGAATAGTTCTTCCTTGAATTAGGCCCTTCTCTAGGTTTTGTAGGAGCTTTTGTTCTCTTTTCTAGGTTAAAATGTGCTAATTAGGGCTTAGGATAGTGTTCCCATCAAGACCTGCTTAATTAAATGAGGTTCTGGTCAGGATAAAATTTACCTAACCCCTCTAAAATTCATAGAAAAATATTCTCTATGGTTTAGTGCCTTCAATTTGACCATCAGAACCCGTCTTGACCCAAAACAGAGTCTCAGACAGACATTTGCCCTAATTTAGGTAATTATGCAAATTACCTAGTCAAACTAGGTCAAAACCAAAATCCAACTTCACCATTGAATTCCTTAGGTCAAAATTAGGCTTGTACAAAAATTTAGGCCCAATCTGATATTATCTTAACCTAGTTTGCAATTTGGTCATGTCTGACTCTTTTATCTCACACACATGCCCCAAATTTTTTGAATCATTTACAAATAGGTCCCTAACTTCATCATCTTCACATTTAGGTCCCTGCCACCATTAGTTTGAACACATTGAGCTCCAGCGAGATTCAAGCAAGAATTTCTCGCTCGATTATCAACCAAACAATCCTAAATTTGAACCGGATATTGCTTGTGAAATTCCCTTCCAAATGAGACCAATGTTGGGCTCCAATTCTTTCCCAAAAGGTCATGCGAACTTTTCAAAGGTTCGGGTATCCTATTTTGCAAAAGCCTTTTGAGCTTGGAAGCTTCTTTCCAAGCTTGGAAGGGCTTCCTATGGCCTATAAAAGAACCCCTGTCTCACAACCAAGCTTTTTAGCAAGTCTTGGAGAATCAAAAGCCCCCTATTCCCCTTCCTTCGGTCTTCAAGACCGCTGCTCCGGAGACCTTCCCTGATCCTCCTCCGACCTTCCAACGACCAAATTGGTCAGCTTATCATACTCCTCTCCTCGTCGTGACCCTCCCCAACCAAAGGGAGAGCGTACCTCCACCTACTTCATCGTCGTCATCTCGCCATCTTCTCCTTCTCCGACGTTGGTTTACCACAACCAATCGCCTTCGCCACTCTACCTCGTCTCTAAGTATTTCTATCCCTTTCTCTCTCCCTCTACTTCTTTTTGTCGCACTCACAACACATGCACGACTGCCAACCGCTCATATCCATCTTCGTCTTCTTCGCCTTTGGCAACCACTCCAACGAAGTGCCACCACCGTTCCACACCTCCATCCACCTCACCACTGTCTCCAAAAGCTCCGTCATCACACGGAGGGCAAAAGCCATCTACCAATTCACCCTATTCACCACTCTATGACTCCCCCGAACTCTACCCTCACTACACCTCCGTTCCAAGGTCGTACGACCTTCTCACACATGCACTTATCTCACCACACACACCATCACATTCGCCATCCCACGGAGGTCCTACTAACCATATTTGACAAGGCCGAAAGGCCTTATCTTTTGTTTCAGGTTCCAAGTCAGAGCTCCGCCACCATGTCATCTTCTCCGACCACGGCTATAGCAACCAGGCCACGTTCTTCAACGTTCTCATCCCCAGGCATTACAAACACCTTCCAGGAACATCCCCAACTCCTCAATTGTAGCTGCCCAGGTCGCTTGCACCATCAATTCAGACTCCCTTCAGTTGCAGCTCTTGCGAGATTTCGCAAAGGAACAAGGGGACAACTTAGTCCTATATTGGAAACGGACGAAGCCCCCGTAGGGGATAAGTTGAATTCATGCTGGTGGCTTATCGCCTCAGCACGCACAGGGGGTGAGGTCCCCACACACACACCTTACGCATGCCCTCGCCTGCGCTCACGCCACGCTGGTTTGGGCCTTGGTCCGTTTACCTAGTTACTCGGGTCTGGTCTGGTTTGCCTAGTTCTGAGAGAGAAAGAAGATAACAAGAGGGGAGGGGGGTTTTGTTCTACTACCCTCCTCTCAACACTTTGTGATTTCTGAGGGAGGCCTTTGCCTCTGCTAGTGTTGGTGCAGATCTTTGTGTTGTGCCTTCTCTGAAGCTTAAGGAGGCAGAAGAAGAGAGAAAGGGAAGGAAGGGGAAGGGTGCCCTCTTGCAACTGTAACAGTTGGACGGTTAAGCTGTCTGGCACTGAGAGTTCCATCGTCTGATCTCTAAAGGGAGTGCACTGTGAACTTATCCTACATGGATTTAAATTGATTGATATTGTTGAGATATTTGATATTACTGTGAGGGGTAATTGGTGATTCAAATCACCATTTTACCTCATTCTTTTTGCATTATTGACATTTGCTTTCATTTATATATCATTATTGTTTGGAATTCTATTGTAAATTGCTTATATTGTGCTTGAATTCCAATCTTGAGAATTATTTTACTAATTTCTCCTTGCATTCGACCTCAGATTTCTTTTGAGTATAAATATTATTTATTTTTCACGCTGATTCAATCTATACTACAGCACATCAATTTTAAAATCTGGTTCAGAGCGTTTAACAAAGGGGAAGGGGCAGATCGTAGGAGGAGGAGGTGGAGGAAGAGGAAGAGGAGAGGCGGTGGCAGCTCCAGGAGGAGGATGAGGAGAAGGAGAGGCGGAGGGGCCAGGGAGGATGAGGGGGGCACTGGCAAAAGAGGTGGAGGGGGAGGAATTGGGGAGGATGAGGGGGAGGGGGTGGATCGCTGGAGGAGGAGAGGTTGCGGCGGCTGTAGGATGAGGATGAGAGGAGGAGAGGCAAAGGGGGTAGGGAGGAGGAGGGTAGGGGGCTGATCGTAGGGGGAGGAGGAGAGGCGGCAGCCATAGGAGGACGACGAGGATGAGGAGAGGCAGAGGGGGTGGGGAGGAGGAATGGAGGAGGAGGGTCTCAACTGAGACGATGAGGAGAGGTAGCGAGGAGGAGGGGGCTCACCAAGAGGAGGAGAGGTAGTGAGGAGGCAAAGGGGTAGTTGCTCACAAGGAGGGGGTAGACACGAGGAGGAAGATGAATAATATGGGGGGATTGGGCTCTACCTGCATGTAGATGAACCGACATTTGTCATCGGTTTAATTAATAAGCGACAGCAAATGTCGCCTCAAGAAATTCCGCCGCCTGCCCAAATGCATCGCCTTTTTAACAATGCACATTTGCAGTTGCTTTATTAACCAAATGACAGCAAATATACATATTAAATCCGTTGCCTCTCTTCTTTCTTAGTGACAGGGGGCATATTTTCACTGCCCCATCACCGTTGCTTAATAAGAGAAGTGACGGCAAATCCTATATTTGTCGTCGCTTGTTGAACAGATGGTAAGTAATCAATGGTATAACTCATTTTTCTAGTAGTGGATCCTTCTCATCTTCTCACCAATAACCCCTTCTCATAGGATCATTCCTCTATATATATATATATATATATATCTCAAATAATTCAAACAATTCATGTGATCAACTTTACAATGTCAAAATCTTACCACTTATGTCATGTGACTCATCACTTATGTACATATACACTCCAAGACCTCGATTTCTGTTCATATTCGTGTTGGGATCCACAAGTGATCAAATTCAAATTTTATCCAAATCTAAATAAATCCATTCATATACAAATTTAGATCTTAAATTTCATATTTGATATATATTAAATCGAATGTTGGATAATCCAAATAAAAAATGGATGTGGATGTGAATATTGAATTATCCTCTCCTTGTAAGGGAGGATGTACAACATATTTTTTTACATCACCTCTATACAAAAGCTCTGTGGTTTCTTTTTAGATTTTGAATTGACGCTTATTCTGGAAATTGTTTCATGGTATACCAGAATATTTCTCAACTTTTGTAGGCTGATGGCAATCCTTGTCTACCTTGTTTTCTATCCCATGTTATATGGATTAATAGGTGTAATGTCATACATGGAAGGGTTGATTGCAATCCTCTTCTTGTAAAAAATCATGCACATGCATCCCCTAATTTCTACTCATACAACCAATATGGCAGCAATTAGGAAAGCCTTCAAACTCTCAATGCCTATCCTTCCATGACAACAACACCTCACTTTTCAGTTATGGCTGACAATGTTCATTATTCCACATCGATACGCCAGTACGGGCTACTCATTCACCTGTTGCAGCTGTTGCATTGGCTCATGCAGGCACAAGCCATGGATATATGCATCCGTGATAGTGACGAAGCAAAAACTTATGGGATTCTTCATGTTTTAAAATTTGCCTTGAAATTGGCTTATACACATGGACAAATTCTCAATAATGTGATGTCTCCTATAAGCCAAATCTATGATTCTAAGCAACCCTATCGACGTTCCCTACATGCGATATTCAGGAAGTTTTTAAGGAATTAGATCTAGGCTCAACGTGGCCCATAATTTAGAAAAATTCTATATTGATAGGGGATGTACTGGGTCTTGGGCTGAGTGTTCTCTTCCCTACCCTTTGTAAGGTTGCTTAATATGTGATCCCTCTTTCAAAAAAAGGGAAA
Source organism: Thalassia testudinum (assembly GCA_037157565.1). NCBI lineage: Eukaryota > Viridiplantae > Streptophyta > Magnoliopsida > Alismatales > Hydrocharitaceae > Thalassia > Thalassia testudinum. The sequence continues at coordinate 149,415,791 of JAZHRO010000063.1, read as the reverse complement.
AAAATTATCCTCTCCTTATTCAGTAGGTTTACAAACCTAACAATGTAAGTAACGCATCCACACCTCTCCATCCAGTTGTCATTTCCATCCAAACACTATCCTTAGAGTTTGGTATGCAGTATGCAAGGCTTGTGCCCTTTTGTTATCCTCTCGGACTTCATATTTTGTGATGGATTAAAATAGATTGAAAAGAACCCACGTCCAAATTAATGCTCGCATGGGGGCCTAAAATCATGAATTGATCCTCAATAGGAATGTCCATCTCTTCTATCTATCAGTTGTCATTTCCATCCAAACACTATCCCTAGCGTTTGGTATGCAGTATGCAAGGCTTGTGCCTTTTTGTTAACCTCTCGGACTTCATATTTTGTGATGGATTAAAATAGATTGAAAAGAACCCACGTCCAAATTAATGCTTGCATGGGGGCCTAAAATCATGAATTGATCCTCAATAGGAATGTCCATCTCTTCTATCTATAGGATAAATTTTATCTATACATTTATTTTTGAATCTGATATAGGCGGGAACTTTGAAACTCAAGTGAGTTTAGGTTGGATTTGAATCTAGATAGCACAAATTCTTTAACCCATTATCCCAATATATTATAATGCGTAATATACTTACAGACATATCAATGAAGTAATCAACGATGGAGGCTCCATGTGGGCAAGAGCTTTGTTCTTGTTGCCTATTTGAAGGACTCATTCCTTAAAAATACAAATCTAAGCATGGAGAAAAACAAAACATGCATTTGCATTCACCCTAATAATCCAATGAGGACATTGCATCATTTAAGCATAGGGAGGTGTAAATGGCCAAATCATTTACTGGAATGCAATTATAGACACACCCTTTAGTGTATATAGATAGTAGTATTTTAAAATCCAAAAAAAAATGAAAGATTTTCAAAAATTTGAAAAAAAAAATTACAAAACAAAAACACAAAAGAAATGTGAAAAAAAATTCCAAAAATACAAAAATAGACCTATTCTATATTCACTGATTAATGGAGAACTCCAGAATTTTGAGAAACAAGGAACAAAAATCTTATAATTGTTTAATTATGATTTTAAAGTTGAACCAAAAATAGAATAAGTGTTTATAGACATTCAACCTTTTCTAGTTAGACTTTTTGGGCCACATAAGCGTGATTCGCTCAGGCTTAGGCTTAATGATTGGTTCCGATCTGGATCGCTAATTAATTATGTGTCATTATTGTAGTATAATCACAATCCAGATGGATGTTTAATCATTATTTATTTACATAATTTTAGTAGTTTATTCTAAGTTGTTCACTGAGAGGCTGTTATTGATAGACATCACTCTCAATTATCCAAAAATGCTCTTTTATTCCAAAAAAATATCAAGTCAATTTACAATTGAATCAATGAATCAAAGAATGAATGAATTGAGTTAACTATATACAAAAAGAATCAATTAATTCTAATTACAATGCCTTAAACATATTTACAACTATACAGGCATCAAAAACTAATCAAAACTACTCTATGTTACTAATTACTACCTAAGTATAGGTACAAAAATACTAACAATTATATGCTGCTAAGTTATACTAACCTATATTAATACCTATAGTAACGTATAATGTACATATAGTTTCGCATATAAAAGTTACTAAAAACTATATGTAAACTAAAGCACATATATATATGCTCTACTTGATACACATATACGTATACTCTATACTTATATATTACATACATATATGCATTCTTATATATATATATACATATACACAGTACGTAGATGTATATATGGCTCACACTCACTCACACAGATATATATGTAAGCACAACACTTCATATACTCAATGCTCACAAAGGCATTTTCAACACTTAGCCTTTAACTTAACTTAGTTTCAAACACTCAAGAAACTTATGTACATGTGCCCCTCAACACTTAGGTTTTCTTTTAGACTTAACCATGGTTAACTTTTACTTATACAAAAATTAATGGTTAGCAGACCTGATTTGATTTGTGGGGTCGAAAGCCCCTCTCAAGGCAGGATCAGACCACTACTATGAACTGGTTCCAAGTTTTTATCAGGTATATTTTCTTTCAATTTATTTCAGGCCCAGCCCACACACACACACACGCACCGACAAGCACATGTGCATGCACGCACGCACATGCCTGCAGGTGTGCACATGGATCGAGGACCAATAGTATGCCCATGTATGTGCACCTAGAGCTGATAATCGAGAGGGTCATCAGTGCTGGCACTTATGTGGCCGAGAGAGAACTCATGAACCCACAATGTGGGACTTTCTTTGATCACCTAATTGGTGTGCTTTGGGGTCAGATTTGGGTCTCGAATTGAGAGGCCAAATGGCATGCAATTTTTTTTTGAAGAAGGAAAGGGCCCCCGAATTTCTTGTTTGCCACGGAGCACCTCCGTGATCATACCCACGGCCACTCTCAAGCGTCGAGTCAAGGATGGCTGGACATAGACTGTCACCACACACCACCACAAGCCTATGCGCGTATGGGTAAGTCCAGGGGATTCGAACCCAACACCCCACACAAAGAGGACTTTATGGGGACAGGTGGCACCAACTATGCTGCCCTATTAACCCCATTTGTCATCCAATTTTAAAATAAAATATATGGTTAGAAAGCCCTTATATAGGGCTAGATAATTATGTAGTTAATTTAGAATAATAACTTATTTAGCTATATTTAAAAATTACTTAAACTTAGCATTTTGTACATGTTTAAATAGAGTTTAAATCCTTAATTAATATATAAATTAATAACTAAATTATTCAATTGACCTATGAATTAGTTAATTTGCATAATAAGGTATTTATTACATATTTTTAATTTATTTTAGTTGTTTATTTTAGTTTATATACAATTATACATGTAATTGATATATGTATATACAAATATACATTATAAATACTAGTGTATAATATAAATATATTATAAATATGATGAAAATATTTAAAATTATTATATACAAATATACAGCATAAGTTACTTTAGTAATAAGTTAAATTACCAATTTATTGTATTTTAACTTAATTACCTATAATTAAAAATTAAATAAATCAATATACACGTACAATATAGTATAATAAATATTTAAGTACATATGTATAGTTATAGATACAATTATACACGTTTACATATTTATTTATAATTATCTTAGTTTATATACATATAAACTATTATAAATTAATATACAATAACTCAACCTAAATATTTATTTAAATATATGTAATACATTTATAAGTTATTTATGTCCATTATTTACATATAACTCATTAATTTATTGATATTTACAAGTACAAATACTGTATACAAGGTATCTTTATGTATTTATGAACATTTTCAAGTTTTTATGATATTTTTATATTTTATATAAGTAGGGGAAGAGAAATTGAAGGTGAGATGAAAGGTAAGATGATTCTTTTTATATTTTCCATATTGAGTTCATTTATTCAGTATTAGAGTAAACTAAACCATCTACTAGTATGTTCTACCAGCTAGAAGGTTGAGAATACTCTTATACTTTTCACATACCTAGAAAAATATCTAATCCTACTCAAGACACCATTATTTTATTTATTTACAAGTTTTTTTATTTTTTATGTATTTACAATCTCACACAAGACAAGGCTTAAATGGATGAAAGCAAGTGAACTCTAACCATCAAAGATAGTGCTAAGGTCTGGAAATGCAATATGATAATTCAAAAATGTCCAACACATCATATGCAACATTAATGAACAATTAAACATGATTTCTCCATTAAATTTCATTACAAATACATTTTGGGTAGATTAGATAATTATAAGGTTGCTGACAGTGAATTAAATATTATGATTCAAGCTATTCAAATCAAATTCAACTCAAATGCTTGTACAGAAATGCTTGATACATGAAGTTCTATCATTACAAAATAATTTCAGCTCCTTAAAATCCAAAGAATTCAGCTCAACTCCTTTGTGAATTCAGTTCAGACCAGTTGCAGCGATTGTTGTAGTTGATCTGCTATAGTTGTTGAATTAGATTTACAAGGTCTAATTTGAGGCTCACAAAATGCTATCCTCAGATCTGGAAAATCAGATCTAAGGGTTGCTCAATCAGAAAAAACTCAAATCATCTTTAAATGATTCGAACCTAGGATTTAAAACACAAAGAAAAGTCCATTCAGATCAACAGAACAGGGCAGCAGCTGCTGCTGCTATTCTGAATCAAGAAACTAAAAATCTATTTCAAGTTGTCACAATCCCTCAAAAAACAATATGAAACTCCCTAAAAACCCAATTGGAGGTTAGCAAATCCTAAAACCCTAATTTGATTCTCATATCACATTATAGACAATGTGAGCATGACACTCAAATGAGGCCATGAAAATCCTATCTTGTCGCAAATGTTCCTTGCATGGTCAGGAACTCAATGAATTTCATATTCAACACCGAATACTTCAAAAACCCTAATTTGGTTCTTGCCTTATGCTATAGAGAGCATGAAGGCACTAAATCAAACTGTACCTTCAAAATGCATTAAAACCACATCCTCACCCTCATTATTATCATTCAAATCCATTTCAACTCCCAAAAATCTAATTCAAACCAATATGGATGGTATCCAATTGTTGCTCAGATGGGCATTTGTTGTAGCTCTGCCTAGGAGAGATGATCACTTGATCATCCTCCATACCATTAATTGGTGTTCAAGATGATCAAATGATGCTTTAAGATCCATTGGGTCATTACTTTGGCCTTGAATCAGTGCATCTGATCCTCCTTGGCCAAAGCCACCTCAAAAATAGTAACAATGCTAAAATTGGATGCTAGCTAATTAAATTATAAAAATCCAATCCTAGATGCTCAAACCCATCACATTAAATACAATTACATAGAGATAAACTCGATTAACTCGATTGAAATGCACTAAAACCAAAATGAACCTTAATCTTTTGATCAAGTGTGAGAAACAAATCCACATAAATCAAGTGAATCCAGCTCAATTAAATCCATGGTGATGGCATTGATGATTATCTGGGCTGAATGTAATAACCTCAAATTGATTTTGAGCACTTCAACAGATCTAAAAGCTAATGATCTTCAATTTGCCAAATGCTCTGATGAAGGAGAGGATCAAAGAATTACATTCGCGAGGAAGAGTAGAAGGTGATTGTGAGGTGAGGTGGGAGAAAATTGGATTAAGACGAGTGAACGGATTCATCTCCTCTAATCTAAATTGATTAGAGGAGGCGGATTAGCTAATTCTACTTTATTCCTAGATCTAACAGTCAATCAATGCATTAACTATCTAATCCTACTAAACTACTCTAGAAAGCATATAAATCTAACTAGAAAGCAATTAAACTATTCTACAAAAGCAATTAAAACCAAATCTAATCAAAGGAATGGGACCTAAGAAAAAGTACAACTGGTGGCTGCAGCAAGGAAGGAGGAAGAGAACTCTGACAGTTTGAAAGCCCTCTAGAGGTGCTCAGGGTGGCCCTCAGGTGTTTTGGAATCCGTAGTGACAAAGAAGAATGGAGAAGGTGGAGCTCCACCATAGTAGCTACGGTGTTAAGGTTTAAGGGAAGAAGAGAGCTGGAGGGAGTGAGTGATCAACTCAAGAAGTGTAGGAGGGGGCAGATGGCGATCACGCAAGCTAAGGGAAGGATATTATATAGGTAACAGGAAGATCTGGGCACTGGAGAGGTTAGATTAGGCGGGATTAGGTCTAACGGTGGGGTTGAGAAAGATTATGCACGGCAAGGATTAGGATAAAAACCCACCATTGGATGAGACCTAGAGGGTGCTATGATTCTACGTGCAAACGTGCGCAAAGGATGGAGGTAGATCCACCCTTGGATCTGTGGAACAAAGGATCGATGACCTAGATGGGTTATGTTCTCTGTAGCAGCAATGGACATGTGAAGCAGCAGGTGTGTTGTGACATTTACATGAAAGCCCTTAAAGCCCAAACCGGTAGAACAATTACAAAATGAGCCCATAAGTGATAAAAATCACTTCAAAGTAGTCCCTAATGCTTTCACAAAGGCCCTTGCAATTTTTATGCCTAAAGAAATGTAAATGAATAATGGCCTAAATGTAATGTGATGGTTTCAAGGCCCTAATGATGTCCAAATGCTATGAGATTTTTATTGGAGATTAATTGAACACATTAGAACATGATTTTATCTTTGATTTGAACTTTTGAGTTCAGAAATGTGTTCAATTGGCAATTGGATCATCAATGTGTGTTATAAATAGAATATCTCAAATATTGGCCTAATTATGGTTTTTTAACATCAATTTGATGTTTTATGTCATTTCTGTTAAATCTCACACTTAATCCATTTATTATGTTAATTAGATAGTGTTTAACCTAGTTTCTAGCTTAACTTGGACATTTTAACTATGATGAGCTATACCTTATCACTTAATACACTTAAGCTTTGACAAGATAGACTAAGATCTCTCCTAACTTAGGACATATTCTTGTACCTGAGTCACCAGTATAGGATTCATTGGTTTGCCTTTGTTTTAAAGTCTAGGTAACCTTAGTTTATACTACACAGATTCGGGAATGACCAGATGAACTTAAGTCTCAACCCTAGTGCTCATTAGGGAAGGTGGGGTCCTTATCTATGCATGCAAGTAGACTTTTTGTCTCAGTATTTAGTCTTGTGTCTAAGAGAAGCTCTTTCCACCAAAGTACTCACCCACCAAATAAGTGTCCACTAAATAAAGTTGAAGGAGACATATTGACATTTTCTTTCAGAAAAAGAAGAAAATCAAGAAAAAAAATCAGAAAAAAATGAGAGAAAGAAGAAAAAATAGAAAAGGCCAAAAATAAAAGAAAAAGGCATTCTATTGAATAAGCCAGTATGTTCTCCAATTTGAGTTGTATATATTTGTATTTCTACAAAATATGGTTGTTTAAGGTGCATTATAAATACCCTGTGTTTCCACCAAATATTCTTTAAGCCACAAATGCAATAAGTGTTGGGTTCGAGTCCTCAATTATTTTTAGAGTTAATCTGAAAACATGACCTAAAGCTGAGATCAACCTAGACTTAGAACCAAGTGAAACCCTCGATTTGAGTCTTAGAGTTTATCTAGATAGTCATAATTATACACTAAGCACAACCATAACCTCTTAGCTATTGAGCTTGGTAAAACTTTGTGAGCCCTGGAAATCACACTTAAGGTCTAAATATCAAGAGTCCTTCTTGGTCGAGTGATGGTCTAAATCATATAAGTCTTAAGTTCCGGCAGTCTTCCTAAGCAACTAGTTCTCACAATGTCCATGATATAAACACAGCTGGTCTGTTTTAGAAAATTCAGGTTAAAGATCAACTCAAAACACTTAACATTTGAAAATGAGTAAATAGAAATCTCTTCACACTTGCCTAGCAGATACTTTATTGCTTTGCACTTTATGAGTTGTTTGCTAAGGGATTAGCAAAACCTAAGCATGGGGGTATGATGAGGTGTGGCTCATCATAGCTAAAGTGCCCAAGTTAGGCTAAAAAATAAGGTTAAAATTCTATCAATTAACACAACAAAAGGGTAAAGTATGGAAATTATGGAAAAAAACCTAAAACACTCAATTTGTGCTAAAAGCACACAATTAGGTCAATTTTGAGATATTTTATACCTATAATAAACATGGATAATCTAAATGCCAATTGAACACAAATTTGAGCTTGAAATTACAAATCAATGGTTAGATTATGTTCTAATATGTTCAATTAACATGCCACAAAAATTACATTACATTCTAAGCTCATTAAGACATTAAATTGAATGATTTGCATATAGGTCCATCTTCTATCCCAAGCCATTCATTTTTATACACATGAAAATTTGCAAGGACCTATTTGTAAGCACTTAAGGACCGAGTGGTTATAATTCCTTTCACTTATCAGTTTGCATGTTAAAGTTTTACCCCTTCAATCCGAGGGCCTTGTGTGCAATTTACCCTTTACACTTAGGAGAGCTTTCTTCAACCACTATTCATCCACGAAGAACTCAAGACATCTCATCCATTCATTCTTCTCCTCATCTGACCTACGATGGATCTCCACCCTCCTACATAAGGCCAGTGCACACACCACCATTACCACCTCTGGATACGGCAGAGGTTTATTATAAAAACTTCCCGTGCTCTGATCTCACTCCATCCACGATTGATACCCAATGTCCATGGCCCACTATGCTAGGTCATCTAATCCACCTCGTGATAAATTCCAGTTTATCATCATTCTTATGCATCAAAACAATCCTAGCTCTTAAGATTTTGCTCCGCAAATAGGTTTTTAGGTTGCATTTAGGCACTAATTAGGTTAGGCATGCATTGCAGTTTTTATTATCTTTTTAATGTATTTTTGTGAGTGTTAGAGATATACAGATTGCCAGATCCCTAGAACCCTAGCACTCAAGAAGGCAACTGGTGAAGGAGAGGCTCTCACCAGCTGGAACTCAGCTTGATCCATCTCACCATAGCTGGAATTTTGCTCACCTAAACTAGGGTTAGTTCATCCTAGCTCCATTCAGCTCATCTCAGCTAAATGGCAGCTCAAGAGAGCTCATTTTAGCTCACACTAGCTCAGGTCAGCTCAGATCCAGCTCAACTTAGCTGAGCCTAGCTCATTTCAGCTCCCATTAGTTCACAGGGAGCTCTAGCTAGCTCAGCTGAGTTGACTGGAGTTCACCTCAACTCACAACCACCTACATCCAGCTCCACTCAACTCCAGCCAGCTGAAGATGACTTCATTTCAGCTCAAGAAACTCAAGTCCAGCTCCCGAGGACTCAGCTTAGCTCAACTCAGTTGAGTTAAGCTACCTTAGCTGCCTCAACTAGCTTGATCCTCCCCGGGAGCACCAGACCCAGCTCACCTCAGCTCATTATGGTAGAAGCCAGCTTACTTTATCTTGGCTTAGCAACTAGCAAATAACTAGCAAGCTAAGTCAGCTAGAGTAGCTCCATGCCACCCTCTTTAGCTGCTGCCAGCTCCAGTTCAAGCTGCAGACTTCTCCTCCTCAGCTCTCTCTTCAAACCCTAGCTCACATTACCTACTCATCTGCTCTATTACTAGCTAAGCTTTCCTCTATGTGTTTTGTGTAGAAGAAGCTCAATTCAATTCAAGTTGCCTTCTTTTAAATTCTTGTTGCATTTGTCTTCTATCTTGATCTAGCACTTTTTCACTCCCTCTCCCTAATTACTCTAGGCCCCCACTTGCCTAGAGTGAACTTAGGGAGAGGCCTTTCTTGTCATTCTAGCAATAGTTTAGTGGATTAGGTTTAGATCACCTTTTTCTTTGTCAACAACTTTACGAATGATCATTATTTCAAAACCCTAAAAAAATTATAAATTAAAAAGACCAAAAAGAAAGGTGAATTTCATTTCCAAGCAAGAGACGTATTTTTTGCAAACATTTGGCCTCCTTGGATGACCCTAGATACCCTACTATCTAGGTTATAAATTTTAAAAGCGAATCCATTTTTATGCATTGCAATGACTTAAAATCCTCTATTAACAAACCGTGCAAAAATGCGATCACCTCGCACCTATATAAGCACCTCCATAGGTGTCTTGTGACCCTAACTAGCCCCCCTTCTACTTCCTCAGGTTGGCCATTCGTCCTTTTTAGCTTCTTTCCACTTCACTCATGTCGCCAGTGACAGGGGTGACATTGTCCTTCAATTCCTCCTCATCTCTAGGGATGATGTATGCCTGAGGGTGACCCAAAATCTCCACTAGTGGTCTTTTCATCCGCTGGAGATTATTCCTTCCTTCGTCATTACGGTGGCCAGCTACAACCCAGGAATTAGATTTACTACTTTTTAGATAGATTTATAGCTTTCTAGAATAGTTTCATTGCTTTCTCGTGTAGTATAGATAGTATAGACTGTGATTCATTGATTGATTGCATTAGATTAGGTGTATAATAGCTTAGTTGATAGTTCTCCTCGATTAGTCCTCTCTGATCAATTCAGACCAGAGGAGATGAATTCACACTCTTATTTTGATCATGCTATCTCCCTCTTCATTCCATAGTTCACATTCATTCAATATTTTGATGTTTTAATCACCATACACCTCATCCATCACGACAACCATTAGTTCTGAAGCTAAGCAACTTTCAGATCTATTAGTGTGACAAATCCATTTGAGGGCCTCATTATACACTTCATTTGATCTCAAATGCCCTACCAGTGCCTTGAATTGAATTTGATTTGGTTGATTTAAACGAATTTAATTTTCATGAACGATGGAGCAATTTCAAGAGAAAGTGAGTTCCAATCTATTTTAATTGACCAAATTGAGTTTATATTTTTTCAATTGGATTTATTGTGATTGATATGAACTTCCTAGATATGATTTTCATCTCAATTTGGATTCGCGCCCAATTTTTATGTTAGGTCTTATTTCTCTTCATCGACTGGATAGCATGGTCGAGAAAAATCAGTAGCACTTATTTGAAGCCATTGCGATGACCTGATGCATTCTTAAGCATCGTTAGGGATTCCTAAACACCAATTAATGGTGTGTAGGGATCCTAGATGATCAAGTCAATACAACGATCTCACATCAACTGCCTAGGTGGGCAACAATGTAATCCTGACTTACATGGTTTTAATCAATTGATTTGAGATTCAATTAGGTCTAAAGGATCTCAATAGACATTTGAGACTAGGTTTTAAGTAATTTTTATGCCTAATTTTCATTTTCATCTCATCGCTGCTTATGGCGATGAGATGAAATCAGATTATGGTTTCAATGTTCTTTGAATCGTACATTATTTCTTATGGAATTGTAGAAGGTCTGATGATCATTTGCAGTACATAAGATTGGGCTTTACTTGATTTGAATCAAATCTGGGATGTTCATATCCCTCTTCTAGGTCTGAGAAGAGTTCTGGGCTTCAAGACTTCAATTAGTGCTATAAGGCTTTGATTAATATTTAAAGTTGGTTTTCAGTGATTATTGAATATGATGGAGTGTTTTGATGGGTGTTAAGAGATATAAATCAACTAGGAGAAGTGCTTTTGTCAGTAAATCAATAGGTGTAATAGGCACCATAGTATATAAACCTGATTTTGGGATTTATATGCTTTAATCATGGTCATGAATAGTTTTTGAATGACATTATGTTTGTAACGAATTCTTTAAGATGGAATTTACATGGTTTTATATTTCAAATGTCTGAAATAGTTTGGAATGCATCAATTGGACTTTTAAATCAGATTGAGTCTTCTTTAGACATAGGTTGAATATTTGGATTGGTTTGAATTTCAAGAGCAAAACTCTGAGTAGATTTTGGTATAAATGAAGTTTAATCAAGTTTCTTTGATGATTTGATGTATAACAAGTAGTCTTGCAATGTTATCTAACTTGAATTTGAAATAGGAAGCTTGTAAGTCCATGTTTGAAATTTATGTCAAAAAAATTATATGCTAAAATTTGTCTAACTTGATAGTTTTAATGTAAGTTACTACTAAATCATATTCTTGTATTTGATTCTAGTTTCAAACTATTCCTCGAAATTCATAATGCTCTATCTTTGAATTCTAGCACTTTGAATGAGATTTATAGGCTTTAGAATTCATGTTTTAACCTTTAAAAGCCTTTTCTAGCCAATCTGTAAATACATGAAAAAAACAAAAACTAAATGTAAATAAACAAAATAAAAGTGTCTTCGGTGAGAATAACTTTAGTTTATGTGTGTGTTGAGTTAGAATTAGGTTTTGAGTGCTTTAGTTTCGAGAACATACCAGTAGAAGTTCAAGTCTTCTCTGGTTAGAAATAAAAAAAAATAAAACAAAAATATCAAAAAGAGTCATTCTTCTTCTCTTCTCACCTTTCTCCCCTCTTCCCTTATCTCTACAAAACACAAAAAGAAAATAACAATATGAAAAATACTAAAAATCCTATAAAAATGCCTTTGTATATAGTATTTATACTTATATATAACCTTAAATTAAGTGTATATAGTATCTTATATGTATATAAAGAATATAAATAACTTATATATCTATTGCATTTACTTAGGTAGATATTTATATTGACTTTTGTAGTATGTATTATAATAATATAATTATATATTTATTTATTTATAATATATGTACATAATCCATATCTAGATACAAGTAGCTATGTATGTACTTATAAACATAATTATAACTGTAGATATAACTTGAAGTAATTATAATGTCGAGTACTATACCCTTATATTTATTTATTTACCTATATATTGTACATATTTATTTTTATACGTTAATTAGGTATATTAGTAAGTTAATATAATTTAAATTAGTTAATGAATAAAGTAATGGAATAAACTATGTTGTATACTTGTATACTGTAGTCTAAAGCATTTTCAGTATATTTATAACTTATTCTATAGAATAGTATTTATGCTATATATATATTTATATATATGTAAACCATGTATTTAAATGTGTATAAATAGAATTAAATCAACAAAAATAAATTAAAAATCTATAATAATAACTTAATAATGTACCATTAATTTTTTAATTGGTACTTTAATTAAGAAATTAAACCTAAATTGAACATGTATTTATTACTAACTTTAATGAATTTTTCAATATAATTATATATTTAATTATTATAAATAAATTATACCAATAAGTATCCCTATGTATTTGCTACTTGTACATATAATTTAATTAAGAAATAATTATTAATTACCTTAATTCATCCCTAAAATTGGCCATAAATCATGTTTAGCACTGAGAATTGGGGGCTTGTTATATCACCCAATTAGAAGAGGACGACCGCCCGCAATGGTATAAAATGATTTGCATGCGCTGGATTGCCGTCCACTAAAGGGGTCGGATCCCTGATACTCACCATGTCATTCCTTCAAACATGTGTTGAGAGAGAGAGAGAGAGAGAGAGGTTTGGGTTGGGAGCTCGTGGCCCAACTAGGCCAAGCGGTTCATGTAGGTTAGTGTTAGCCCGAAACTATGCAAACACTAAAGAAAAACTATGGGCCAAGGATTAGTAATGGTCAATCTGGCCCCTAGTGGGCTGTTGATTCTGTGAAGGGTTGGGCCCACCAATTAACAAATTTTTAAGCTAAAGTGTATTGTGTTAAGTTAAGTCAAGGTTAAAAGTTAATAAGTGTGAGTGTTAGCTGATACATAAAACATGCTAAGTGTTGAGTGTATAGTGTGTGTGTTGTGTGTGTGTGTTATATTAAGTGTTAATACATATATCAATATAGTATAGTATAAACATATATATATAATATATATGTACATAGAGTATATTTATTATATAATAAATACATTCTTTTTGTCTTTTTGTATGTAAATGTTTTTAAGGCTCTTCAGTGACATTTAGATGTGTTAGTGTATATAGTTTATATATGTTAGTATAATATTTAATATAGTTGTATATATATTCTTTCTTGCTTATATTAAGGCATTACTTAGATAGTATTGTACATAATTAACCTAAATTAGTTTAGATTAGCTTTTAATGCCTTTATACCTATACATATTCTCAAGGCATTGTCATTAACATAATTCATTCATTGTTGTACATAATTGAGTTCATTATTTGATTCTTTCATTTATTATTCATTCATTTGTAAATAAACTTAACAAGTTTGGAATAAAAGATAATTTTTGGATAATAGAGAGTGATGTATATCAATAACTGCCTCCATGTGAACAACCAAGAATAAAACCAGTAAAAATTGTATATAAATAAATGACATCCATTTGGATTGCGACACTATACTACGACATGATTAATTAACCTTAATTAACAAGCTCTCCGTATCGTACATCATTTTTTGGTGCTGTTGTTAGGGAGACAAATCTCTATACGCCAAAATTTGACTTTTATTATTTCTCTTGTATATTTTTTTGATTTCTTTGTAAATATTCATTTTTGTATTCATATTACTTCTTGTATATACATTCTTTGATTTGTTATATTCTATAATTCATTTTGTATACATTTGTCTTACTAATCATTTTTCTTTTGTTTTCATGGCACCTGAGGAGGAGTTGGAGGAGGATTGATCTACTTCCTAATGTTTCTTCGACTCCAGGACTTCTTCAACGAAGCTATGTTACCATGACATTAGGATTTAGGTTTAGATTTCATTTCCATTCTTAGTCAATTTGTATAGGCATAAGTTGTGAGAGCCAATTCTCATACATTTGTCGTAATAATTTGGACTGTGGACACTTACTATTTTGTTTTCCTTTATCACTTTAGGTTTCCTGCTTTATTTTTTGATTTGATTTGATTTCTTGCATTAAAAAGCCAAAAAAATCTATAAAATTGAAAATACCAAAAATACCTCATTCCGACTTATCTAGTAGCAGCAAATCTCTAGGCATTCAACACTTAGGTTTTCATTCTTCCTGCTAGATTTACTTTTCGTCTATCTGCATTACTTTTAGAATGCTAAAGCCAGGTATGACTTCTATCCCTCTTTTGCTCCTACCATACTTGCATTGGACATAAGGAAGCAAGACCATTGACTTTTGATTTGCAATAAAAATGGTGTTTAAATGTCATTATTGTAGTATAGATGTCAAGAATGTAAACCGAAGTTGCGTCAATTTTATTTATTTACTATTTTTACTAGTTTGTTTTTAGGTTGTTCACTAGGAGGCAGTTATTGATATACATCACTCTCTAAGTCCAAAAATGTTCCTTTATTCCAAACATGTTAATTTTATTTACAAAATGAATGAATAAATCAAATAATGAATGAATGGGTTAATTATTTACAAAAAAATCAATTAATATGCACCATAATACCTAAAACATATGTATGCAAACAAGCATAAAAAAACTATATGTTAATTATTTACAGCTAATATAAGTAATACCTAAGTATAGGTACAAAAATATCTAGTAATATCTACTATACTAAATCATATTAACATACTAATATCTATAGCAACATATATAAGCGTCACTAAAACCTTAGTAAAATTATATACATAGCATAAGGCAAAATAGTTGTCTATACTGACGTATGTAGTTATGTACAATGACAGATCTAACTATCACTAAAGCTCTAAGTGTTATTTATATATGAAATGACCAAGGGTCATTTGGCATTTTCAAAATTTTTAGGGGTTTTTGTGTAATTTTAACAACCTAGGTTTTTATTGTAGGTATACGAGGGAAAACGAAAACTTATAGGGATGCCCCACCGCACCACACCCTCTCACTGTACACCACCCCCTCACTGTACACCACCCCCTCACCAACGATACCTCACCCCTCCACCATACCTCACACCATCTCCCCCATTCCTCCCCACTCCTCTCCATTCCACGCCATTCACTCCCCCACACCCCAAACTCCATATAAGGCCCCCTCCTCCTCCATTTGTTCCTACACCAGAGATGAGAGGAGAGGGAGAGCAACAGAGAGTAGAGGAGGCCGGAGGCCTGAAAGCAGAAGGAGATGGGGAGGTGCTGTAGTTGCTGCAGCTTCTACGTGAGAGAGAGAGAGCTTGCAAACAGTTCCACAGAGTAATTTTTCTGCAGAATCTAACCTCTGGAGAGACCACCAGATGTTTGTCTAGACGTCCAGAGGTAATACCAGATGTCTGATAGCGTATTTCTTTTCAATTATTTTTCTCCCTACTGAATTCTAACTTCACTTGCATGTGTCAGAGGTTGGGGAAGCACGTCGGTGCGAGGACCGAGGCGGTTTCAAACATCTGGGAGTATCTCCAGATGTCTGAGGACACCCTCAGATGTCTGCACAAAGTTTCAGACACCCGAAAGAAGGCACCCCGAGCAAGGTGAGCCCCTGAGTGCATTTAAGACGTCTAGGACTCTTCCCAGATGTCTCATTTTGGTCAGAGTGGTGTTTTTTGGCCCGTTTAGGGCCCAAATGAGTCGGATTTCCGTAAATGAAATGTCGTTAGATTCCATTCGAGTTCCTCTACGTAATGATATAATGTCTATGTAGTTTTTAGCCCGTTTGACTTGTCGGTCCATATTGTAGGTCTCCAGTCCGTAGAATATATGGGACTTACAGAGACGTCGGAAGCTACCATACAAACCCCCATTCCACCCGATTAACTAGTAGAGTGGTTTTCTCTAACTTCACAATTAATAATTGAATTGCATGCTTTAGAATTATTTGATTGAACCCTAGGTTGTGAGATGAACCCTAGGGCCGAAAGAGATGAATGCATGCTACTTTAGATATATTCAATTGAAACCTAGGTTATGAAATGAACACTAGAGCTGGAAGAAATGCATGTGAAGCTAATAAATGAATGACTAACCATAAATCATGAGTTGCATGCACTACTTGTAATATGGCGTGTGCACTACCTACATGAGTATGTGGGGTTTTGCAAAGGCGGCTGGCCTTGAGCATAACCAGGTGATGCAGGAGGCGCCTGTAATGGCGTGTGCCTGTCCCTGTGGTGCTTGAAACCTAGGTGGGATGCCTTGGTTCTACACATACCGAGGGTTTGGGACAGGTTGGGAGGGCAAGGCTCCCTGAGTCCCATGCTCCTGCAACAGCTGGTTTTGCGTGTTCTGTATAGTCTGTATTTGGTTAGCCATTGCCTTCATTATCTGCAAGCTATCCTATGTAGGTTTCCTCATCGATTCTTGCAGCTCCTCTTTCAGTGCCTCCAAAGGGTCAGCCCACTTTGGAGGGTGACTGGCAGCTTAGTGCAATGGTTGGTATATAGAACGGGGTTGCTGCTGCTGAGATGGGAATGGCTGCTACCTAGGGTATGTGTTTTGTGCATTCCCGTATTGCCTGGTCTGGTAGTGTGGATCTTAATGTGGTCTCTGTGAGTTACCAGACCAAGAGAAGTTCGGATGCTGGTGCCAACCAGGGTTATACGTCTCTGAATACAAATTATTATGCCCGTATCCTTGGATAGCACTGACATCCTCGTAGGCCGAAGACGTCTGAGACGTATATCCATCAAGGGGATATGTATTATAGTTTACGGGTGGTGCGTAACCCTGGTAATATGGTGCCAGATCAGAATTGTTTACGGGACCCTGATATGCAGGATCTTGTAAATAAGGAGAAGATGCATCCTGAGTGAGTAGATTAACTCGAGCAGGGGGGCTCGGGGTGCATAGGAGGGTCTTGGAACAGTAGAGTTCAGGTCAAATTGGCCCTGACTAATTTGGTCAATCTTTTTCTCAATCAGGTTTATTCTATCTAGCTGCTTGACGATGATATCCATGTCGGCTCGAATAGACTCAGTGTGAGCCTCATGGACACCAACCCGCTGCTGACCAGGCTACTGGAACTGGTTCATCGATGCAGCATTCATCGAGTTCTCCACCAAAGATTCAAACAACTCAAATGCACTATTCTCGTCTTCCACGAGGAAATTCCCGCCACTAGATGCATTAGCCAGATACCGATGTGTGTCATCCAGCCCATGGTAAAATATCTAAGCTAGGTGCCATCTGGGTATACCATGGTGCGGGCATTTCCGGAGAAGGTCGTGAAATCGGTCCCATGCGTCATGCAACTTCTCCATAGCTCCTTGGGAGAAAGTCGTGATCGCATGCCTCATTGCATTCGTTCGACCAATTGGGAAGAACTTTTGCAAGAATTCATGTCGTAATTCCGGCCAAGTTCCAATTGGCTTCCCAATGGTCTTGAACTAGTATGAAGCTTTTTCCCTCAGAGAAAATGGGAAAAGCTTCATTAAAACAATCCCAAGATCAATATTCCTGGGTTTAATCGTTTCTGTAAGTCGACTCAGGTCCTCTAGGAGCTGGAATGGATCTTCACTTGAGTTTCCATAAAAGTTAGTGCTGATCAAACCGATCACATTGGGCTTGAGCTCAAATGCATCTCTGCTTGCAGGAATCCTAACTAAGGGTGCAACGATCGGTATAGCTGGATCATAGAAATCCCATAGTTGTTCTCCTCGCGGTGGATGCTACATTCTGTCAAGCGTCGTCAAAATATGGTCCATGCTCTGCTGATGCCGCTAATCCGATTCAACCACTCGGGCTTCCAGATGACCCATCAGGTCTAGATTATCAATGTCCTGACCCGGTCTAGGTCCAGGTGCAGGATTAGCCATTATAGCTATGGGAGTAGAACAAGTGGGGGGAGAAGATGGTCCTGGCGAGGTGACTCGCCTCCTTGGGAGTGGCTCCCAAGGTCCAACCAGTTGAGGTCTAAGCGACCTCCATCCTTGCATACACCACCCAACCCCTGGGTTGGTGTAGCCAAGCCAGACAAGGCTAAGGCCCTATCAATCAGATGGTCTTTATGATCTTGTGACTAGATTTTTTATTTTAAGTTCTAATTCCTAAAGAAAAATTCATCGTACAACCAACTGAAAGTGATTCCCACCTCTCAGCTAACCCAGCCAAGAGGTTGAAAGCACCCAGTAATACAACAACGAATTCGGGTTAATTTTGTGTTTTAGAATTGATTTTAGCCCATTTTTCTTCAGTTGGGGTTTTTGGTGAGTGGCCCACAAGGTGACCAAGCTCACCGACTAAGCACTAGACTTGACTAGGTCTAGGTTAGCCCAATGTGGTCTCTAGATTGTAACACTAGAGAAGTAACCTAGGGTTCATGTAATTCTAGGGTTTTTTTTTGTTCTTCTGTTTTGTTCTTCTTCAGTAGACCACAAGAATAAAACTAGTTCTCTAAAAAAAATTGGAATCCAATTAAATTGAAATTTGGCAAGTAGATTCCTTTTTCAATTATCTTTCTATAGAATATTTTTTTTGTAATTTTTACTATTCCAACCAAATTTCTAGAGATTTTTGAATGTCAGGAGGTCAGATTTGGAATTTTGACCCCTGGTCAAGTTTTTGATTTGAAATAGTGCAAATAACTTTCAAAAATTCATAAAAAATATGGAAAATAAAGCCAATGAGATCAGATTTCAAACCCCACTATTTTGACTCAAAACATATTCGTGTATTGCTCGAAATTGCTTTTTGAATTTTGAAAAATCTCAAATCTAGGTCCGTCTGACCCCATTGCACTTCACGAATTTTTTAAAATTTTATACTTGGAATGTTTTCAAAAGAATGGTGTTGTTCGAAAGATGGTTTGAAAATAAAGGTCTAACCTAAATTTCAATTTTTTTTTGTTTACTTATTTTTTGGCAATCAAATTTTTAAAACAAACTTTGAAATCTGGCCGAAAATCAGATAATGGTGGAGAAGCTTTTAAAAGGTGTTTGAGTTTAAAATTCAAACTCTCCACCATATATATATATATATATATATATACTAAGATTTTGAAATTTTTTTTTCAAAAAGGATTTTTTTTTTACTTTTTCAAACTAACTAAGGATTCAAAAAGAAACCTAATCTAACTACCTAGCCTTATTTTCCTTGATTTTTTCATTTTTCACGAAAATGAATAAGATTCTTTTTTTTTTTTTGAAATAGCTAGAAGCAAATCTGGAGAGATTCTGCTAGAGAGAGAGCTTGCAAACGATTCCACGGAGTTATTTTTCCGCAGAATCTGACCTCTGGAGAGACCACCAGACATTTGTCCAGACGTCTGATAGTGCATTTCTTTTCAATTATCTTTCTCCCTATTGAATTCTGACTTCACTTACATGTGTCAGAGGTTGGAGAAGCGCATTGGTGCAAGGACCGAGGTGGTTTCAAACATCCGGCAGTATCTCCAGATGTTTGAAGATACCCTCAGACGTCTACACGAAGTTTCAGACATCCGAAAGAAGGCGCCTCAAGCAAGGTGAGCCCCTGAGTGCATTTAAGACATCTGGGACTCTTCCCAGATGTCTCATTTTGGTCAGAGTGGTATTTTTTGGCCCGTTTAGGGCCCAAATGAGTCGGATTTCCGAAAATGAAATGTCGTTAGATTCCATTCGAATTCCTCTACGTAATGATATAATGTCTATGTAGTTTATAACCCATTTGACTTGTTGGTCCATATTGTAGGTCTCTAGTCCGTAGAATATACGGGACTTGCGGAGATGTTGGAAGCTACTGTACAAGCCCCCATTCCACCCGGTTAACTAGTAGAGTGGTTTTCTCTAACTTCAGAATTAATAATTGAATTGCATGCTTTAGAATTATTTGATTGAACCCTAGGTTGTGAGATGAACCCAAGGACCGAGAGAGATGAATGCATGCTACTTTAGATATATTCAATTGAACCCTAGGTTATGAAATGAACACTAGGGCTGGAAGAAATGCATGTGAACCTAATAAATGAATGAGTAACCATAAATCATGAGCTACATGCACTACCTGTAATGCATACCTGTACTAAATAATTGATTATGGAATCTTGAGTTTCTTGTTATGCATTTAATGAATCAGATATGTAAATGAGAAAGTCAATGTACGAACCCTACGAGGAATTTAGGAAGAAACCAAGAATACTGTAGCATGGAAATCCTGATGGTTTTGGAACACGTTGCCTATGGGCAGCTGTTCAGACTTGGTTAAGGGAAGTGAGCTGGCCCTCATGTACGTGGTACTGAGGAGAGCAACTATCCCTTTAGAGTAGAGGGGAGCTTGCCGCCCCTTGGGTTGAGACCCGGGGTGGGTTTGGCCACTCTACGTTGACTCCTGTTTATCCCTCACGTACGTGGTACCGAGGTAAGCAACTCAGTGTTGGGGGGCTTGCCGCCCCATGGGGCCAGGGGATAGGTTTGGCCACCCTACACCGACTCTTGTTAGGCCCGTAGTCAAACCAGGGTAGCTGGACGAGGGTACTCGAACTGTGGAGGGGCAAGACCCCTGTTCTGAGAGGGCAAGGCCCTGTGCTATTCCGTGCTGTACGTTTGGGCGTACTAGCTAGCGAAAACGACTGACCACGTGCCAGTGCGGGATAGCTAACCATGCACTTATCATGCATGCCGTAGTCACTGCAATGTTGCGACCATGACCTTGGGGTAGTAGACCGGGTGTAGGACTACCACAGGGGACTCTCCCAGCCAGGAGAGTGCCACATGTACATCCTGCATCGTAGGAAAACTACAAGCAAGATCGTTCCCTTAGGGAATAAGAAGATTGAGCAATATCATGGAACCTGATTAGCGTACTCAACCCGGAAACACATAAACAAGAAATGGATGAAAATAAATAACCGACAATTAAATATTTAGCTGATTACTGTTATAATTATGTTGCATGCAAATAACTTAACTACCACTCTACTCAGCATTAGCTGACTCTGGATTTTATAACCATGTTCAAGTCAGGGATTCGAGCAGCCAGAGCCACCAGCTACTGAAGGTGTTGGGCCCAGTCGAGCCCAACTTTCCTTAGTCTCACTGTAGAGATGAGTACCATGTAGCTTATTTTCAGTAGATTTCTACCAGTTCTCTACTGTGATGGCTACATTTGGATTCATACTTTTCCGCTTTATCCTGTAAAAATCTAGTGGTTTGTTCTCTTTTTTTATTATATTAGATATTTATTTTTCTACTTAGTTACATTATTGGTGTGGTTGTGGAATGAATATGTATTTGGTTGTTTCTCGTTGGACGACTGGGTCTTGGGTTTCGTCAAGGCGAGCCATTCTCAGGTCTTGTAGGGAGTCGGTAACGAGTTGTGACAATATATACAAGAGCTCAAAAAGTATCTTATTTACTTATACTAGTACTACTTACATATATATATATTAAAGTATACGTATACATACTTATAATTATTTATCTACATTATTTATATACAAATACTTTACTATTTTGTATACTTATATATTTTACATACACACACACGTAGGCATCACAAGTGTTCTCAACACTTAGCCACTCAGCAGCTCTCATCTCCTCTCTTCATCTACACTTAGCCGATTTAGGGCCTCTCTCTCACAAAACCAATTCACTATTCCTCAACTCAAAAATTGGGTTTTTAATGGGTAGGCCAGCTCATTTTCGTGAGATACACAACAACTCGAAAGGTGGGACCATATCACTACTAGTGAACCAACCCTAGTTATGTTTAAGTGTATTTATATCTAGTTTCAAGCCCAATATTGGGCCCACATAAGCCCAGCTCCAGTGCACGGTCCCCGACCCATGCACTATTCCAACATTTCATCAATATCGCATGCTCATATCAGAGACGAGAGGCTATGTGATGGGAACACCATCATGAGCCCTAACTAGCTCATTTTGACCTAATGAAGAGAATAAATGCTCCAACATAACCAATTAGAGGTCATAATTCACTACATAATCTTTCTGAGAGAAACACAAGAAACTAGGGGTAAAACTATAATTTTACCAATGCAATACAACCACGGATTTCCTCAAGGGCTAAATGTTGTGACTCGTAAATTGCATGTTTGATAAGAAAAATGCATCGTAGTATAGTACGCAATACGATCAAACAAAAATATTTATATAAAGATAATGAGACTTGAGTCCCGGTCGTTTGTCTCTAGGAGGCGTTATGCAATTCTGAAATCGATCTTTTATCGCTTTACTTGTTTAGAATCGCACATCGGTTTCCAATCATCGGATTAAAGTTTTTCCACTTTCATTGTGAACTTTGATTACGTGAGCATGTGTCAGATAGATGATGAAGGTGAAAGTATGAGTTTCGGTGCCAACAATTCTAGTTATATGGTGGCTGTTTACAGAAAATGCATTGATAGCTAAATCTTCAATATTTTCTGGTATCGACATGCTGGTTGCAATATATATAAAAAATGAAGAGCAAGCAACTTGAATCACACGAAATAGATTGCATCAATAAGCTCATGGTGATTTTCAACATAGAGATATGTATATAGAAAATATATCTTTCATTCATTCATTCAGGAGGGTGTTTGCAACATGCAATTTAGAGGAAAGCTTATAAAGGAAAGCTTGAAAATATAAATCTAGCTAATAGAAAATGATTGCATACAGGAATCTATGGGGCGATTTTGCTTACATCATTGGGGGAGAATAAGAGCTACACTACTAAGTAGTAAATGAAAGCATGTAAATATGAAGAACTAGCTACTAATCTAACAGAAACTAAGGGCATTCGGAGGTGGGCTCCGACGACCTTTGAATGGTTGATAGGAGGAGGGGCGGCCAATGGTGCTTAGGCCGGTCCTTGGAGAGAGGTTGGAGAGGTGATCCAGCATCCTGGCGTGGAGATGGTGGTAGCCATGGTGAGCAACTCGTGGTGGTGGAGTGGAGGTGTAATGTAGCAAACCTAAATGGAAGTGAATAGTGCCAAGAGATGGATGGGTGCAAATGGCCACCCCTTAGGTCTTTTTATAGACCTAAGGGAAGCTCTCTAGGGAATTATGGAATTCTCTAGAGAGGCCTATGGTGGGAGCTCATGGGAGAGTGAGAGAGAGAGGATGGATGGTGGTTTTTAGATCCACCAAATGTGGATCGAAAAATTAAATGGCTCTTGGTTGCTAATTTTAGCAACCAAGGCAACAACACATGTTAGAGTGTTCTAGAGAACTTTAGGCTAGGTATTTTCATGTGGATGGTGTGTGTGGGTCAAAACTTAGGTGGCTAGGTTGATTGGGTTAGGTTCTAGTGGGTTTAGGTCATGGTAGGTCTCAAATTAGGGTTGTAAACCCTAATTCACTGAGGTAAAGTGCAATTAAACTTAATACAAGTTTAATTGGGTGTGTGAAAACTTAATTGAGAGTAAAATAACTCAATTAAGTTAGGTCTAGGTCAATTGGACTCTCACTGTGTCCAATTGGGTAGTGTGTGCTGAGATCAGGGTTCAATTGGACTCATTGAGTCCAATTGAATAGGCTGATGGAATTGACTAAGATCCAAGTCAATTAGGTATAGTGAGGACCTAATTAGGTCCTTAGGGATGTCTAGAGGTGATGTACTAGGGTTAGGGCACCTTAATTTAGGTTCCTATGGGGTTGAAATTGGGCATAGGGACCTAAAGATCCAAGATCAAGGCTTGAATCTCAAAATAGGGTCTAGAGGGCAGTTCTGGACATCCAAAAATAGCATCAGACAACTTATACTCAAAAATCAGAAGTCCAGACTTGTTGTTTAGATGTCTAATCAGAGTCAGGAAGGATTCTAAGTTCTATCTTGGGTATTCTGCAAAAATTAGACGTCTGACCAAGTGCCTAGACGTCCAATAACACTGCAGAAGTGGGTTTAAGGTGTGCGAGAGTTGGCTAAGGGTTCTGGACATCCTATAATTCATCTGGACATCCAAATAAAGGTTGGAATTAGGGTTTTAAGGTTTCCTAAGGTGTGGTGACCTAATCTAAGGGTAGCAAGGCTTGGGGAAGCTTTTAGGCTATCCTAGGACTAGGATGGACTTAAGTTCTTCACATTTTATTGCTTTATTCCTACTTAATAGAGTGGCATACCTTAACTCCCTTACATTATTATCTACTACATCTAATCTAGGTCTTCTGCTCCAACTCTACTGCAACACCGATTATTCCTTCATTCTTCTTATCCTGCTTTAGATCTAGCTTCAAATCCAGCTTATTACCTGTAATTGACATAATGCACCTAATCAACACATTATAGCATTATTTTATGCTTAGCTAAAAGAAAGCTGTAAGGATGCAAATAATGCTTATACATGCACGAATTAACCTAACTTATGCTAAGTCCTAACCTAATTTAGGTTAATTAAGACCTATGATTGTTGCGTAATCACTAAACAAAGGTCAAATGGTCTTAATAAGATAACAAGTGGGTTGGATTTGACAGAAAAGGGTTTGTGTGTATTCTGTGAATTAAATGACTTCTTGAAACCCTAAAACAGACCCAGTTGATTAACCAAGCTTCCGGTCAAGATAAAATTCTCCTAAACCCTCTAAAAATCATAGAAATTATTCTTTAGGGTTTAGTACCTTCAATTTGGCCATTAGAACCCATCTTGACCTAGAATGGGGTATCAGACAGATATTTACCCTAAATTGGGTTTTCACATAAATTTCCTAGTCAAATGTGTTCAAACCTAAAATCCAACATCACCATTGGATTCCTTAGGTCCAAATTAGTTTTATACCAAAAGTTAGACCCAAAATGAGTTTGCCTTGACCTAGTTTGCAAAAAGGTTCAGCCTGATTACATTTCTACCCCTAACTTTCAAAAACCCTTGCAAACACCCCCTAGCTTTCTCGTCGTCTTCATAAGTAGGCCCCTCCACCATTATCGTGGAGGAA
Source organism: Thalassia testudinum (assembly GCA_037157565.1). Classification (NCBI taxonomy): domain Eukaryota; kingdom Viridiplantae; phylum Streptophyta; class Magnoliopsida; order Alismatales; family Hydrocharitaceae; genus Thalassia; species Thalassia testudinum. The sequence goes on along the minus strand of JAZHRO010000063.1, from coordinate 149,390,662 downwards.
TCCTACTCCGGCGAGATTTGAAAGGAGATTTCTCCTTGATCGCTTAGAGGATCTCCTCCAAAATTGGAAGGGAGATCCTCTGAGAAATTCTCTCTCGTCTGAACCCAACCTTGAGATCTGATTCCCTCCCAATCTCTCATGCGAACGCATGAGAGATATGGGTATCCTAACAACTTCCTTCTCCAGCGAGCCTTCCTTGCTTGGGAAGCTTGCTTCCTAAGCCCTAATCGACCTTCAGACCTCTATTTAATGGAGCCCTGACCTCTCCGACTCCTTCACGCTCGATTTTGGCCGTGAATACCTCAAATTCCTCTTTTCCCCCTCATGGTTGTAGGCTCCTCGACATCCGGCGAGCTTCCCTGCCTCTTCTCGTCGTTTGACCGCCATACCTGTGACGAATCCATCTTCCCTGACTTCGTCCGCGTCTCACCATACCTACAGGTGCTTCTCTCCCTTCGTCCTCGCCGATCCCACCTCACCGGAGCTGCCTTCGTCACTGGCGTTGGCCATACCAGACCCGACGCCTTTGCTTGCCCCCTTCATCCCTTGACCTCCCAGATAAGCTCCCTCTCCCCTCTATTTTCTTCTCCACCCTTTATTCTCCAAAATCGACCACTACTGACCTCCATTCCTTCCATCTCCTACCATCAACTCTGACGAGGCCATCCCACCTCCACAGGCCACCACAACCCTTGCCGACAAGCCCACGAGCTCTGCCTCACTTCACGAAACCCTTTCCCTCACTCCACTCATCGCGCCACTCACCCAAACACGCCCCGTGGACCTGGCCTGACCCGACTCGACCTGCACTCCTCTCCCACTACCGTACACCGGTGGGCCTAGTCCCGGGTACGCACTCGACCCAATTACCTGAATTGTTGTGTGGCTCTGGGAGCGCGAATCTAAGAGAGAAAGTGAGGAGAGTCACGCAGGTGGGGGTGGGGTTTTGCTGTAGGGTTCTCTGGCCAACACTTAGTCGTAGTCTGAAGAAGAAAGGAAGAGGATGAAAGGCTTAAATCAGAGAAGAGGAGGCCAAAGCTAAAGGCAGAAGGCAAAGGAAGAAGAAGAAGAGCAGAAGCCAAAGCAGAAAGAGAAAGACAGAGAAGAGAAAGAGAAGAATCCTGAAGGCAAAGACAAAGGAAGTCAGAACAAAAGCCAAAGAAGAAGAAGGAAGGAGAAGATAGAGAAGAGAAAGAGAAAGGAAATCCGACACTTTAAGACGTCTGATTCACAAATCAGACGACATATTCTAATTTACATTACATAGTCATACGTTGAATTATTTGGTGATATTGGAGTATTTGGTGATCTACATCACCATTTTACTCCCATATTTTTGCACTCTGACACTGCTACCATTGCAATTTCTTTCAGTTTAAATTGTGATCTTGATTTCTAAATACCAATTTTCTCCCTGTGTTCGACCTCGGAAAATCTTTTCGAGTAATAAAATTATATTTTTTTTGAACACTATTTCGACTGTACTACAACGCAACACTTTTGAAAACCCGATTCAACAACTCAAACATTTTGGTGCCATTGCTAGGGAGCAACGGGCAATTTAGAATTCTTGGTTACAATTCCTTATTTGGTACTAACTTTCTATATCTCTTTTGTTGTGATTGTTTCAAGGGAGAAGATTCAAAGAAAGATAGCCGCACATCAAACACGCCAGGGGCAAGTAACTTCTAATTACTCTCTTAAAAGCCCTCATTCTGAAAAGGAAAAAAGAGCAAAACCAATTAGGGGTACTTGCTTTACATTCTTAGCTAATTCATCAAGTTGCCTGATTTGATTTCAACAACAAAAACTTGATTTGTGCACCCATTTAAGGTAACTAGGGGGCTACCACATTCTTGTTTGAGCCCTAGATACCACATTTGGCAAACTAAATTGGACCAAAATTATAGCCAATTAAGGATTGAAAGTTAGGGTTTTTAGAGACACACTTTCATTAAGAAGCAATTTTCCAAAATGATGTGTGCCTAAGCCTTGTTTGAAGTGATTTATTCAAGAAAACCCTAAAAATCAGGCTCTTAATCTCACTTGAATCCTAAAAGAGAGACCTAAAACTTCTCCAAGGATAAATAGGTGAAGTTGACCCACCTTGTTAGGTTAACCAACCTTGAAATTAGGTCACTTTTTTCACTGAATACATCGAAAGTTCAAGTGAAATCCTAAGCACCCTTGCTCCTAATTAAAATTGGTAGACTTAAGAGGTCAAGTCCTGATTCTGGTCTACTTGGAACATCAGTGACAAGAGAGGTCGGGTGGGGGAAACCCTACAACTCATTGGGGCGCTCTATTGTGTAGGGGTCTTTGCGGGACTCTACCTCTCTAGCTACCTAGGTATTTCTCAGGTGGACGACTTTCTGACTAAGGGGTATCACCCGCCCTGAACCTCTATAGTCATCCAAATTTTTTGGGTGTCTTGATTGGGCCCATCACATTCTACTCTCATCCAGACCATCGGTGCATGTTCGGTAGGAGATCCTTAAGACCATCCTTGAGGTCTCCTTTAGTCATTCTCTCCCGTCGAGGCTAGGCCTCGACTTCCATGTTTGTGCAGCAACCCCATCACATAGACATCTCCTCTGATTCATCTGAACCTAATTCCCCTTCATCCATCATCATGGCACAACCTGCAGAAGAAGAGAATAACCTTGAAAACCAACTTCAGGGCCTTAATGATTTATTCCAAGCCTTTGTGAATCCACCGCAGCATCTTATGATGCAAGATCATTACAATCCTGCTACGGTGGTGATCGAACCTCGAGTCCAAATCCCGGCTGGAGGTTCTGATTCTAAACTCAAGCCCAACATGATTCATGCTATTCCAAAGTTTCATGGGCTCAATTCCGAGGATCCTTTTTAGCACATCAAACAACTCAAGCACCTAGCCTAATCCTTCGAGTCAGATGTCCAAAATCAAGATATTCTTCTCATGGACAAAGCAGCTCACTGGTATCAGACTCAAATGAGTCCAATCATCACATGGGTTGAACTACAATCTAAGTTTCTGAAAAAGTTCTTTTCATTTGGTCAAATGAATGCATTACGACACCAGATCATGCACTTCACATAGCAGCCTAGAGAACCACTTCACGAGGAATGGGACCATTTCCTGGATCTCATGCGAAAGTGCCCCCATCACGGAGTTCCTAAATGGGAACAAGTCCAGTCTTTTTACTAGGGACTTCGTGAAGATATCCATTTATTCATCAATGCAACTTGCGAAGGAAATATCATGGGTCAACTTGAAGACACTGCATAGGAGATTCTCGAGAATACGTGTGAGAACTCCATCAATAAAGACTCCATTGACTTATTCGACCAGACGAATGCCCATGCATCGACGAATCCAAGGGGAGCACATGAGACGTAGGGCCTGTCCGCATCATTCGACTTGGAATTGATGGCTAGTCGGTTGGACAAGGTCTCTAACATTGAGAAGAAGGTGGATGAGCTAACTCGACATCTACAGCAAGCCACCTCTGTGCAAAACCCATTCGCACAGCTGCCTTATGGGAGGGAAGCTATGCATAACATCTATCACTGATCTTCTCAGGGGATGGACCCGTATCCACCCCAGTCTGACTCTAGGGCGGGAGGAAACTTCGACCCTACCTACTCTAGTTGGGGGAACTTTGAACCCTCGTACTCTGACTTTTATGAGGTTCCTCAGACCTGCAAGGACCTCAACACCATCCAGAATGACCCATTCTCTAATACCTATAACCCTGGATGGCGGAATCATCCCAATTTCCTATGGGTGGTAAATAATCTGAATCAGAAACCACCATATCAACCTCATCCACAAGCACCTCATCCAGATAAGCTGCCTCAGCCTCAGCCCAACCCCACTTATTGATCTGGGCCAACTCAGACAGATCAAATGACTCTCATCCTTCAGACTCTGGCTGACATTCAAAAGATGAAAGCGGCTATGCGAAAATAGCACAAAGATGAGATCACAAAAGTTCACAATCAACTCGCCCAGATGGCGAATTCCTGCCAACCAGGCACACTCCCTTCACAACCTCTACCGAATCCAAATAACGTGCCGAACCAAAGGCGCATTATGAACTATAATGACCCGATTCCCAAGTCCCTACGAGACATGAGAATCGAACTGACTCGACTAATCCCAAGACCTAGTCGTCCAACGAGGAAGTAACCAAAAGAGCAGTAAAATAAATCACATTTAGCATGAATATAACTAGCAGTAAAAAAATACAGCAGTAAGAAAAGGAACTACTATAGTATACACCACCACAACAGTAGAACAACAAATATGTACAAAACATGAAGTTTACAATAAAGGAGTACAAGGAGTAACAAGGAAACTACTCACTACAGTGGCAGAAAGTACAAAAAGAACTGCGGGTAACGCTACTGGACCCTACTCGGCCCAGCGTCCTCTGCAGCCGCTGACCCTGGCTGCTCAACACCTGGTCCTGAAAAGTAATGAGTGTAACATGTCAAGGAAACGCTGAGTATAGTGGCAGCTAAAAACTAAAGAAGCAGTAGAGTGTACACTAGCTGTTATATTTCCTTTCTTCCTTTATTTACGTCTTTCTATTATTTCACAATTTATCTATTTCTCAGATCCTTCACTTGATCTCGAATGTTCCTCGTGGGAACGATCTTGATTGCAGTCTTTTCCGAAAAGTAGAAGTAACACGTGGTGCTCTCCTGGCCGGGAGAGTCCCCCGTGGTGGTCCTACCCCCAGTCAACCACCCCAAGGTCGCTGACAGACGTAACGGTGACTACGGCATGCGCGATAAGCGCACGGGTAGCTACCCCGCACTGGCACGTGGTCAGTCGTTTCCGTTAACGGGTGCGCTCAAAACATAGCACGGAACCAGTATAGGGCAGAGCCCTCTCAGTAACAGGGGTCCAACCCCTCCACAGTCCGCGCACCCTCGCCTGACTACCCTAATTTGCCCAGTGGGCCTAACAAGTTGGTGTAGGAGGCTAGCAGAACCTCGGGGCCCGTGGGGTAGCTAGTGCTCTCCCTACACTATTAGCTCTCCTTGGTACTGCGTACGCGAGGGCTAGCAAGTCGGTGTACAGTGGCCAAACCCACCCCGGTCTCAACCTGAGGGCGGCAAGCTCCCCTCTACACTAAGAGGTAATGTGTGCTCTCTTTGGTACCACGTACCCAAGAGACAACACACTTCCACGTTTCACTTTCTCAGTTCCATTCTATTCTCTTTCCAAGAGTTCTACTCCTAATTCCTCGTAGGGTTCGTATTCTTTTTGTTTGGCCATTGTAGGTTTCACTGTTCCAGTCTTATGTTCATACAACCCATATTATTAATCATATTTATTCATTCATAACAGGCAGCTATTAATTTACAGGCAGCTATTATTTCCTTTCCACTTTTCCAAGACTGCAATATATATATTCCACTAGTTTTCTAGTCCTAGGATTCATGCCGTACCCTAGGATCTATCATTCAATCTAGTTTTCCAGTCCTAGGATTCATGCAATACCCTAGGATCTATTATTCAATCTAGTTTCTCAGTCCTAGGGTTCATGCAATACCCTAGACACTATTAATTGTTCTACAATTGTAACAAATTATGCTAATTAAATTAAAAGCCACTCTACCAGCTACAACGGGAGTACTGGGGGCATGGTTGGAAATCCTGCACGCCTTCGCAACCCCCAAGACTGCAATGGAACGGGGTCCTAACATAAGGATCAAACACAAGAAGTTTCTTAGAATAGTATATAATTACTGTAAACGGGTAGAGGATTTTATTCTGGAAAGAACGCAACTCGAAACGCGAAAAACGAACTCCGAACGGGCCCTAAACGGGTCGAAAACGACGAAACTACCCAAAATCAGACATCTGGAACCTCTTCCAGACATCTTAAAATGTGGGTCAGAGTGTACCTTCGCTCTGTGTAGTCTTCAGACATCCAGAAGCCTGCGGGGGCGTCTGGCTTAGTTCCTAGACGTCCGATGGTCACCCCGGACGTCTGGAAGTCCTTCCCGTCATCTGGCACTACGGCCAGATGTCCGATTCACGTGGGATGGCGAGCCCTCGAGCCCTCCCGAGCAGAACCTGCATGCACCCACCTTGCTCTCAGCACGACTGTTCGCAGACGAAGGAGCGGCAGACGGCCGCATGGCCGTACACGCGAAAAAAAGGAGATAAAAATATCTTACCAGCCAGACGTCTTCACCGTCGTCTGGTCGTAAGCCCAGACGTCTAATTCTGGAAAATTTTCCAGAATCAGAGCCAGACTCGCTCTCCGCCTGCGACGCACGGCTGCGCCACGCCCCGTCCGCCTGCTGCCCGAGCTGCAGCAGCCCCTCCGCGACACTCCACGCCCGCTGCTCCCCCGCCGGCTGGCTCTAGCTGCCCCGGCAAGCTCGAGCCCTCACGGTCGAGCGTCTTCTTCTTCTCGCAACACTCCCTCTAGCACACTCGCCGCGGCCGCTGCTGCCGCCGCTCACTTGGTCGCTCGTGCTCTCGCACCAGCAGGGAGAAGGAGAAGAGGAAAGCTGAGGAGATGAGGGTGAGGGAGAGGGTGTGGGGCCTTATAAGGCCACGCGGGGGGAGAGAGAAAAAGGAGCTGCGCCCTGTAGGAGGAGAGAGGGAAAAAGAGAGAAGAGAGCGGCGGGTGCAATCTGCGCGCGCATGCACGCAGACGCAACCCCGTACGCCGCAAAAATTTAATACCAAACGTCTGGAAAGGGTTCAAGACGTCTGGTCAGACGTCTGGGCAACTTCCCAGACATCTTAAAAACCCATCCTGAGGCCACGTTCGTAACATGAACCCAAATTCGAGCCAAGCCCACATGATTTATCAGGCCCCTTCTTCTCCATCACCCGACGGGATGGAAGCTTCAACATTATACTCGGGATTTCAGCAGCAGCCACCTATTTTACGGACACCAAACCAAAACTAGGCATGACTAATTTCAGTAACAACCCGTAGTGGCAAAGCAACACAAGACCCACCTTACCCAAGCCACTTTCAGCCTGGTAGTAACCCAAACCCTAGGATAGTCATCCAGGATACCCCTATCCCAGATCAAGAACCTGGACTTATTCTAGAGGAACCATCCAAGGTTCTATTTCCTGAGGCCTTGACCAAGGGAAAGAAGACATCCAAACCCATGGCACTTGAGGAGGACCTAGTCATGCTCTTTGAACAGGTCCATATAAACATCCCCTTGATGGATGCAATTCTCCATGTACTGGCTTACGCACGATTTCTGAAAGACATGTGTACACCTAAGCATAAGCCGCGAACCAAAAGTGGGAGCCCAATCGCATTGTCAGAGCAAGCCAACTCTGTAATTTTGAGCAAACTCCCACCGAAGGAAAAAGACCCAGGTACTCCCCTGATTTCCTATATAATTGGTGATATCCAATTTAATAGAGCTTTATTGGATCTAGGAGCCTCCATAAACCTAATACCTACATTCCTACTTGACCATCTTGAGGAATCTGAGCTCAAACAAACAGAGGTGACATTACAGTTGGCAGATCGATCTATTAAGTCACCTAAAGGAGTCCTTAAAGATGTCATTGTTAGGGTTCGGGATTTCTATTTCCCAGTGGATTTCATATTCTTGGATATGGATGCTCCAAAAAATCCGAGGAACACACCAATCATATTAGGGAGACCCTTTCTGGCCACTGCTAGGGCTAACATAAATTGTGAGGAGGGCCAAATTGAACTGAAATTTGGGAACCAAACATTAAAGATTGAAATCTTTAAGGCCCGACAAGGGATCAATTATGGAGTTATAGAACAGATATGTGATATCAACGCTATGGTTGATGATCCGTATATTGAGGAAAACTTGATTACTTCTGATCAACCACAAGAGGATCAAAATCCGCAATCAGAGGAGTCCGAACTTAACCTGGACACACCATAAATCCTTCCCTTACTCGTGACACACACCCTGAACCACCGGCTACTATTGATAACCCTATTTTGGAATTCAAGCCTCTTCCCGAGCATCTAAAGTATATCTTTTTGGGTTCCAATCAGACGTTTCCTGTGATTATCAATTCCAGACTCACACCTGATCAGGAATCCCATCTGATTACTATTCTCCAGCAACATCGAAGAGCCATTGGATGGACTCTCAATGATTTGACTGGCATCAACCCCTCTTACTGCACACATCGCATCTATACTGAAGAGGGCACATGACCTTCCCGTGAAATGTAGAGACGTCTGAATCCTAATCCGCAGGAGGTCGTGAAAAAGGAGATCATCAAGTGGTTAGATGCTGGGATAATCTACCCGATCTCCGACAGTCGGTGGGTGAGTCCAATCCAGGTTGTGCCAAAGAAGGCAAGACTCACCATGATCACAACTGAAATTGGAGAAATCATACCGACACATGTAGCGAATTTGTGAAAAGTCTACATTGATTACAGAAGACTCAATACCTCCACAAAGAAGGATCATTTCCCACTACTGTTTATTGATCAGATCCTCGAGAAACTGGCGAGAAATAGGTTCTTCTATTTTTTGGATGGATACTCCGGTTATAACCAGGTGGCAATCCATCTTGAGGACCAAGAGAAGACCACTTTCACCTGCCCCTTCAGGACATACGCATTCCGAAGGATGCCTTTCAGTCTTTGCAATGTACCCACTACATTTCAGTAATGCATGCTTGCCATATTCTTAGATATGGTAGGTGATTATCTAGAAGTCTTCATGGATGACTTCTCAGTGTTTGGCGAATCATTTGACGATTGCCTCCTGCACTTGGTCCAGATCCTCAGGCAGAGTATTGACGTGAATCTGGTTCTTTCCTGGAAAAGAGCCATTTCATGGTGCCTGAAGGAATTCTCCTGGGAGATCTCATCTCAGAAAAAGGCATCCAGGTTGATCGAGCCAAGGTGAATCTGATTTCTAAACTCCCTATGCCTTGCTTGGTCAAGGACATCCGATCTTTCCTGGGGCATGTCGATTTTTACCGTCGATTCATTCCTAAATTCTCAAAAATCGCCTGCCTCCTGACTATTCTACTATCTAAGGATGCTCATTTTGAAATCTCCAAGGAATGCACTCAAGAATTTGAAATCCTACGTGATCGAGTTACCCAAGCTCCGATCCTACTATCCACTGATTGGTCTCAACCCTTTAAGATCATGTACGATGCATCTGATTTCACTGTAGGTGTGGTACTTGGGTAGAAAATCGACAGGAAACCCGTGGTCATCTACTATGCTAGTAAGACACTTGACGAGGCTCAGTGTAACTACACGTTATTGAGAAAGAGCTGCTAGCCATAGTATTTGCCCTGGAAGAATTCATATCATATCTTCTTGGTTCCCGTGTTATCATTTACTCTGATCACACAGTTGTGAGGCATCTTCTTACGAAGAAGGACGCGAAACCTCGACTAATCCATTGGATCTTGCTGTTGCAAGAATTTAACCTCGAGATTAGCGACAAGGTAGGAAAAAAGAATGTGGTAGCTGATCACTTGTCCCGCCTTCCTTCTGATATTATCGACCCTTCTGGACCCATTACGGAACATTTTCCTGATGAGCACTTCCTGACTATTAGTACAGGGAATCCATGGTTTGCTGATTTAGTAAACAACCTGGCATCACATCAGATCCGGTCCGATTGGCCGAAGGCTAAGAAAGGCAAATGGCTTTCCAATGCCAAGTACTACTTCTGAGAAGACCTGTATCTTTTCTGCATCGATGCTGATCAAATCATTCGACGATGTGTCCTAGAGCGGAAATTCAGAGCATCTTATCCTTCTGCCATGACCAGGCATGCGGTGGACACTTCTTCGGTCATAAAATCGTAGCTAAAGTCCTCCAGTGTGGCTTCTACTGGCCCACGATTTTCAAAGACACATACAATCACTGTAAGGCATGCACTTATTGACAGACCTTAAACAACATGGGCCACCATGATATGATGCCCTTATGCCGATTCTCATATGCTAAATCTTCGATGTCTGGGAGATTGATTTTATGGGACCCTTTCCTGTTTCGGACGGCTTCGAGTACATTCTACTTGTTGTTGACTACGTGTCCAAATGGATCGAAGCTATTCTTACCTGAACCAATGATCATAAGGTGGTTATCAAATTCATTCATCAGAACATCTTTTCTCGGTTCAAGATTCCACGTGCTATAATCTCCGATGGAGGGACCCATTTCACTAATGCTCAGTTCCGATCACTGATGAGCAAATACGAGATGCCACACAGAATCTCTACTCCTTATCACCCCCAAACTAATGGTCTAGCTGAGCTATCAAATCGGGAGATCAAGAAAATCCTCCAGGTTACTGTTCGACCTGACAGGAAAGACTGGTCATCTCGACTTCCGGAAGCTTTGTTGGCCTATAGGACCGCCCACAAAACTCAATTAGGTCTCCCTTCATATTAGTGTACAGGAAGGCATGTCACCTCCCCGTCAAATTGGAGCACAAAGCCTATTGGGCAGTATGGAACTGCAATCTTGATCTTTCTAAGGTAGGAACCCACAGAAAGCTTCAAATGAGCGACATCATGAATTCACAAGGAGCGGATTAAAGCCTTTCACGACAAGCACATATCTAGAAATATCTTTTACCCTGGTCAAAAAGTCCTACTCTTTGATGCCAAGCTCAAGCTATTCCCAGGAAAACTCATATCAAAATGGATCAGACCTTACCTCGTCCGACAAATCTTTGGAAATGGAGCCATCGAAATCAGTCAACTCAGCCATATGATTCAGAACCTTTCATCGTGAATGGTCAGAAACTCAAACTGCTCATTGAACCTACCAATACAAATTTGGCTGAGACTTCTTTTACCCCCCATTCTTCCTGAGCTCATTGCACCCAGCCGATGGCATTAAACTCGGTGCTTAACGGGAGGCAACCTGTCATTTTTGAAAAACCTGAAACCTTTCTTAGCATCCTATGCTGAACTCATATTGCACTTTAGAGTTCATCTATTAGAACAGCTGACCCCACCTCAGGTACTCATACCCGAGCTTGAAATCGTTTGCAACAGTCATCTCGACCCGTTCACCCACCCAAAACCTGTTCTAATGAATGATCTAAGCTGAACTCAAACCCACCTAATTTACAATGAGGACATTGCAAATCGTAGGCATGGGGGGGTATGAAAGTGCAAAACACCATGGAAATCATCTCACAAGAAAGGGTTTCATCAAAAAAATTCACATATCCCAAAAATATAATAAAAAATGAAAAAATTCTTGAAAAACAAAAAAAAAATGGGAGGAGAGAAAATTTTGAGGGCATATCAATTTTGAGGAGAAAAAGGGGAGAAGTGAAAATTGTCAAAAAGGAGAACAAGTTGAAATGAGAAGAAAAGAAATAGTCATTAATAAGAAATTAAGCAATTAACTTAGTTCTAGACTATATCAAGAAAAGGAAAATGAAAGGCAAAAAGTGCTAATGAAACACGGAAGAGATTAGTAGGAATGTTGATCTTAGGCCTCTTAGGCTGTGATCCTAGGCGTAAAAATTCAAGTACTTGCTAAGATCTGGATAGTCCTCAAGAGGTTGGGGAAAATGCAAAGCTTAAGTATTAGGTCTAAGGCCTAGGGAGTATTCGGCCTCGTTAACTGACCTCTGATTCGCGAGACTCGATAACCTAAGCACCCCAACTCACACACAGTCTGGTTCAATGCGGATAAGTATCAAAATCACACAAATGCGTTTAAATCGTTCTGAAAAAGTTACGTAGATTAGGAGCGTTTGATCAACACAAGTTGATTTGGATGAGTTCCCGACACGGAGAGGTAAGAAATTCCCCTCGAAGATGCACGATAACATATCATCTCCTCGGTGCTTGTCTCATAGGATATCTACATATCCTACTGGGGGCATGTAAGCACCTTATGCTGGTTCAGATGCCATAGGTGGCATTATCCTGAAATGTCGATTGCCAGGGTCTAGATTTAGCTACAAAACACTATGGATGGAATTATCTCGAAATCTTGAAAGCCAGGGTTCTGGGGGTTGCCATGGGCGGTGCTATCTCGAAGCATCGATTGTCAGGGACCCTTCAAGGATTGATAATGGAGACTAGGAATCCAATACAGACCGTGTTGTGAAGCCAATCCGAAGCTAGAAATAAAAAGAAAAGAGAGAGAAAAATCTCCAAAAATAAGGAAAATTCCTATCTCTCTCTTACAAAAATGCACTACAAACTGAACCAAGGCTAAAACATGCTACAAGCACGGGTGCTTTAACCGCGGAGTTCAATGTACCTTAGGATAGTTCCAATGGGCCTTAAAAACCTTCTCTGGAGACTGAGGCTGGAGCTGGTCAGGTCCGAATCTTGGTTGGTACTTGAGTACTTCTAGGCCTACCATCTCCATTCTAACCTAATCTACAGAGGAAAGCATACATCATAGTTTTGAGCATCAAAGGAATTTATGGTCTAGAATCAAAGTTAAAACCTTAAAATTTTGCTAAGGGACTAGCAAAAGCAAGGCATGGGGGTATGATGGGAACAACATCATGAGCCCTAACTAGCTAATTTTGACCCAATGAAGAGAATAAATGCTCCTACATAACCAACTGGAGGTCATAATTCATTGCATAACCTTTCTGAGAGAAACACAAGAAACTAAGGGTAAAACTATAATTTTACCAATGTAATACAACCATGAGTTTTCTCAAGGGCTAAACAAAGGTCAAATAATCTTAATAAGATAACAAGTGGGTTGAATTTGACAGTAAAGGATTTGTGTGTGTTCAATGAATTAAATTACTTCTTGAAATCCTAAAATAGACCCACTTGATTAAGCAAGGTTCTAGTCAAGATAAAATTCACCTAAACCCTCTAAAAATCATAGAAAAATATACTCTATGGTTTAGTACCTTCAATTTGGCCATTAGAACCCATCTTGACCTAGAATGGGGTATCTGACAAATATTTACCCTAAATTGGGTTTTCACATAAATTTCCCAGTCAAACCCAAAATCCAACTTCACCATTGGATTCCTTATGTTCAAATTAGGTTTATACGAAAACTTGGACCCAAAATGAGATTTCCTTGACCTAGTTTGCAAAAAGGTCCAACCTAATTACATTTCTACCCTTAACCTTCAAAAACAATTGCAAATACCACCCTAGATTTCTCATCATCTTCACAAGTAGGTCCCTCTGCCATTATCACAGAGGAATCCTACTCCGGCAAGCTTTGAAAGGAGATTTCTCCTTGATCGCTCAAAGAATCTCCTCCAAAATTGGAAGGGAGATCCTCTGAGAAATTCTCTCTCGTCTGAACCCAACCTTGAGATCTGATTGCCTCCCAATCTCTCATGCGAATGCATGAGAGATATGGGTATCCTAATAGCTTCCTTCTCTAGTGAGCCTTCCTTGTTTGGGAAGCTTGCTTCCCAAGCCTTAACCAACCTTCAGAGATCTATTTAAAGGAGCCCAGACCTCTCTGACTCCTTCACGCTCGATTTCGGTAGCGAATACCTCAAATTCCTCTTTTCCCCCTCATGGACGTAGGCTCCACAACATCTGGCGAGCTTCCTTGCCTCTTCTCGTTGTCCAACCGCCATACATGCAGCGGATCCATCTTCTCTGACTTTATCCATGTCTCGCCATACCAGCAGGCACTTCTCTCCCTTCATCCTCGCCAATCCCACCTCACCGAAGCCGCCTTCATCTCCGACGTCGGCCACACTAGACTCGACGCCTTTGCTCGCCCCCTTCGTCCCTTGACCTCCAAGATAGGCTCCCTTTCCCATCCAATGGGGCAATTCAAATCGCTGATCCGAATACTGGGCACACTTTCACAGTCATTGGCTAGAGATTGAAACACTTCCTCACCCAAGTTCCCCCGAAGGAGGTTGTCACCCTCATCGAGGGATGACACGAAGATCTGCCCAGCTGGTGGCATTAAACTCAGCGCTTCCTGGGATGCAACCCAGAAGATTCAGATTGATTTGGTATTTTACTTCACTCAAGTAATATCTTTTTGACCCCTATGCATCCATGTATTTGTCAATGAGGACATTGTCCAGCTTAAGCCTAGGGAGGTGGTAAATTGCATGACTCTGAGTTCATTTAATCAGTCTGCATAGAACAAAATTAAAATTAATTTAAAAAAAAAATTAGGCATTAGAAATTTATCAATAGTGGGAAATAATACGGAAAGAACCTGAACACTTAGACTTTTCAAGCCTTCAGGCTTAATCAGCCCTGATGTCCGTTAAAATATGGATTTAGCTTCAAATCCTTGCAACCTTAACCTATTCTAATCCACCAACTAAATAAGGTGATAAGTATACGACTTATCAACTCACCCTCTAACTCAGAAGGACTTTTAGTCTAAGCTTCTACACACATTTTTTTCACATACTCACTCCTCCGAGATTCTAACAGAAATTGGGTAACTAATAAACTTTCTAGGGTGGTATGGCTAGCAAGTTGCCATGGGTAACAGCCCATTGGTAGGTTGTCTAGAGCCCAACCATGGGACCACCTTCTCTTTATTGCCTCTAGGTAAATTTGAGATCAGGAAAGCCACCTACCAAATAAAAAAAAAAGAGAAGAAGAAGAAAAAAGAGAACAAAATAAACCACACTTCACCACACGAGTATGGCCGGCAAGCGATCATGGGTAACAGCTCATTGGTTGGTTGTCCAGAACCCAGCTCAGTAAATGCACAAAAAGAACCAAAAAACTTAAGGAAGAAGCAGGGAAGTAGAGCAAGCCAGGGAGATATACACTGGAAAAATCCTTATGTTGACCCCAGGTAAAACAAACGTAGAGAGAAAGCTACCGATCGAACAAATACACCTTCAGGCAAAACACTTCCTTTTTCGGTCACCTAGGGGCGTAAAAACCTAAAGTCTGTCTAAATTACCATTGAGTGAGTCTATCACGATCTTCACACCAAGATGCTAAGCACTTAGAGTTTTTTCTGAGTTTTGGGTGGGTTGGGTAGCCGTAAAAAGTTACCAACACACTCTTAACTCTAAAAATCTAAAAATAAGAAAAGATGAAATATATATATATATATACATGCCTTAAAGCAAGGATTCAGGCGATTCATATTTTGGCAGACACCTGGGCACTGCTTAGTCCCTGTAGATCAGGATCTTAGTATATTTCCTCCTATTAACAAGTGATGAAATGTCCAAGTAATTACTTCTTAAATTCTTACTGGAAATAATGGTTACAATAAACCTTGCTAGGGACTAGCAAGGTGTAAGCATAGGGGTATGATAACACCGCATTGTACAATGCTAGCTCTTTCAAAAGGGGATGGTCTTAAAGGTAAAATGCAAAGAGGATACATCATAAATAGGAATAGGAGCATCGCATGCATTGCACATCAAGATTACTTATAATGCATTATTAACGGCCATGTGTACAAGTACATATCAAAACAGGCCTCAAATGAATGATCGGACCGCATGGATGGACTCAGAGTGACGAACGGAGTCCAACGGACTTGAAATCAGCTAAATCCGACATCCAGAGCTCCCACAATTGGCCCAAGAAGTTTTGACCGTTGACCTGATGATCAACGGTCATGAGGCTGCCACGTGTCAGCCTCGTCGTGCCCTCAGCCTCCCTTCATCACGCGGCATCACTTTAAGTCGTCTGATCGATAGATTGGATGGCTGGAAATTGCGCATACGTGCCCTCCGCATCCACGCATCCTACCACCGCCTCCACCGCAGGATGAATCTTGGCTGTTGATCTTCAATCAGATGGCCTTGCCATGCCCCACGCCTGTGCACCTCACTTCCTCGTCGTGACCATTCGCCTGCATAGCACATCAGTCGCACCCTCGCAATTCACTCGCAGGGTGCGGGTTTGAGGCATCGACCGCAGCATAAATTCGAGGCAATCGTGGCATGCGTGATTTCAGTCGCCAATGCACGATCGAGCAACTAGCAGTGGGAGACGCGATGCAATCTCGCGCATCCAAGGCAGATGCCCGCGATGACACATGGGGCATGAGCGCAGCAAGCACGATCCAAGCGTGTGCCCCACGAGCAATCTCGACCGTCCGATCCGCGATCGGACGGCCCATGGCATGCATGCACGGATCGCGCATGAAGAGGCACAGCGCTCACGAAGGACCGCTGGGAAGGAGGCTTCACCGATGCTTTTAGCATGGGTTTAGCGACGTCCCAGACGTCGCTAAAGCCCATACTTAAAATGGAAACCACTTCTCCCTATATAAATCCCTCCCAACCACCCATGTAAAGGATTGAATTCACCTTGCAAATGTTGTAACACCCTCCTAGACCCTTCTAGCCTCTTTTGTAGTCAACGAAGTCGACGAGCCACCGACGGAGCCTCCTTCCATCGCCGTGGCCACCTTGCCGTCTCCCCTCTCTCTCTCTCTCTCTCTTTCCCTTTAATCTTGCTTTACTTCCTTTTTATTCAAGCATTTAGCTACCGCTGTATTTGTAAAACTTGATTTGCATGTTTAATATAGTGTTGATGTTGTTCTCCATCTTGCTTTGAGTAATTGCTACAATTTAAAAGACTCTAACCCTACTCTCTCTCTCTCTTTCTTTCTTCTCTCACTCATTTTTCTACCTCGTCTTCTCGCAAGAAAAAACTCGTCATCTCTGTGACACCAAGTAACAAAGAAAATCCAGTTTCTATGCCTCCCTGTGATCGACACTCAGACTCACGTTCGTTTCTTCTTTTAAAATCGACGTTGCAAGCACGGACTATAACAATCCTTTTAAACAAACACGTCTTTCACACGTCAGTTTTTGGCGCCGTTGCCAAGGAGGCAACGGATTTATTTTGTCACTTCCATTTTACATCCATGCTCACATCATCTAACGCCTTTTCTCCTTCTACTTGATGGTTGCAGGAATTCGGCACTTGGACGGCGAAGCAGTGGAACTCGTGATGGTAAAGGAGTAAGCACAACAAGGATCGGTCGTGAGTAATTCTTCACCCATCATTATTTGCTTGCCTAAAAAAATCTAAAAAAAATTGTAAAAAAGAAAAAAAATTGGCGTAGTGCATGATTTCCTGATCCGCATCCTTGACACATCACCCAGCAAAAAAATACACTCTAACATTCTTAATGACTTAAGCTTTTTGGAGTGTTCTTCTTTTTAAGTGGTGTTTGCGAAGCCACCGTGAATTAACATGGGCCACACCACTCAACCCTAAAATCAACTCATCTGATAGTAGTGCATGAACACTAGGATGAGCACTCTAGGGTTTTAGAGCCTCTTCACATCAAAGGAAATCTACTCTCACCAATTGTATCCAAAACTTGGCATGCCCACTTGAAACTTGTCTAAAAACATTAAGACACGTCAACCCTAAAAGGCACAAAAGTAAGGACAAAACATTAAAAGACACATCTTAAAAATATCCTCGCTTGAAAACCATGTTTTGATAGGAGCACACACACTAGAATTGGAAAGCTAAGAGGCACCACCCCAATCAACACCTCATCACATAACCCAAGCACAAGCACTGTCCTAACCCCTTTTAAAACATAGTAGACATGCCCTAGGAAGGACTGGGTTAAGTCTCAAGAGGCGTGGTTTTGTTTACTGGGCACTAGGCTTTCATTCCCTTAGTAGAATCTGGTGACTAGGCTGTGGGGAAGTGTCAAACGACTGCGGTTGTGGGGTCTATGGAACCGGCGGCACAAGCCAAAGGAAGAACCTTCCTATAATCCCCTCGTAATCAACCTGGCCAGATTAGCTTTGGGAAGGGAAGCCCCGTGCTTACGGACTTGATCACCCCTTTGGATATTTCTAGGTCCCCTAAGGAATATACCACAAGGACTAGGCTTATTTGCTTGGTTGTACACACACACTCTCACATCTGTCGCTCTCCGCATCCCCTCCTGTTCTTCTCTAGTGTATGCACAGGAGACGATCACTTCATCTCGAGTTTGTTTTGTGATGGGAATCCAGGCGACCTGATTCTGCTAGAGATATGGCTGAACCTAGAGTAGATGAGGTTGAGGACCAACCCCCACCAGACACAATGGCCATCATCCAAGCCCAGATCAACACAGACCACCGACTTTAGCAGCAACAGATCCACACCATCATGCAAGCCATACATCGGTTGCAGAACCCGCAGGGGCAACCACCACCACCTTTCCAAGGCCCACAAGGGCAACCGTCACTTGATCCACCACCATTCCAGGAACAACCTAGGCCCCTCCGCAACTTTTACAATCCTTCCTCTATTCGAATCGAGCCACACCTTAGGATCCCCGAAGGGGGAGATGATTTTGAGCTGAAACCAAATGCCCTAAGTCTGATTCAGAGCCACTTCCATGCAAGCTCAAATGAGGACTCCTTCCAACACCTAGAGGATCTTGACCGGATCGCCCAAACTGTGAAGCCTAGGAACATTACCCTTGACATTGTTTTGATTAAGATGTTTCCCTTCTCGCTGAGAGACAAAGCATCTCACTGGCTTAGAACCCTAGGTAGACCCATCACCACCTAGGAAGAACTGAGACATGCATTCTTAAAAAAATTCTTCCGTATAGGAAAAACCAATGCCCTCAGAAGAGCCATTACTACCTTTACACTCCAGGGCGGGGAACAGTTCCATGAGGCGTGGGAAAGATTTAATGAACTATTGAGGAAATGCCCACACCACAAAGTACCAAGGTGGCAATTGGCCCAGATTTTCAACCACGGTCTGGATAGCAACCTACGGAACTTCGTCGATGCCTCATGCTGGGTGAACTTCCTAAACAAAGACGAGGAGAGCATGTTTGAGCTCTTTGAGTCTATGAGTGAAAATTCGCTCAACCATGCCTCCATGACCCAGTTTAGCCGATCCAGTCAACCCCGTGGTGGGATTTATGAGGTACAAGCAAATTCTAGGATGGTTGACATGGATATCATTGCCAAGAAATTAGATCGAGTGGAATTGGTGGATAAAATGATAGATGAGCTACTGAACCAAACCAAGAACCCGTTACAGACCTTCTCCCTAGCAAAGGGAGCTCACAATGTTGACCTTGTCCAGCCCCTAAGCCAAATGAACCTGGAACAACCCTTGACCACATTCTAGGGAGGGACCTTTGCTCCCTCAACCCTTGATTACTCTCTTCCCTCCCCCTCAACATCTGCTATCCTTGAAGATGTACAGGGTATCCAAGGCTATTCCAAACTTGACCCCTTCTCCAACACTTCCAACACCGACCGGCGCAATCACCCAAACATTACTTGGACAAACCAGAAACCACCTCAATTCCAGAACCAACCCAGGCCAAACCAACAATCAAACTTGCCCCCTATCAGCAAGGACCACCAGTTAGACCCCCATACAATCAAAATAGGGCAGCTCCTCCCCCATAAAACCAAATGGACACCCTGATAAAGATGATAGCTGAAATGAACCAAAAATATTAGGAGGAAATGGCTTTAGTAAAGGGACAATTAAGCTAATTATTGGACTGCAAACAACAAGGATCCCTGCCTTCCCAGCCACAACCGAACCCGCGAAACATGATTAACAGAGGCCCCAATTCACAAAGGTTCCAAGGCAATGCTGAGCAGGCTCACATGGTCCAGCCAACCACATAAACACCTCCTGGGTTTGGTGCTTCTTCATCCTCGTCTTCTCAAGGATCAACCCATGGTCCCAATGACTTTGCAAATGCGGTAACCTTCAGAAGCGGCACCAAAACCCAAGATCCCAAATGGCCGACTCTTCCTGAGACTTTGAAACGTTGGCTTCGAGAGATAACCGGGTTTTATTGTTATAGCGTTGTAGTATAGCCAGTTATTGCCATCATTTCAAATATATAAATTTTTTACTCGGAAAATAAAAGAGAGTTCCCGAGGTCGAACTCAGGGAGCAAGTTGTATTCTAGGGGTACAAGTTTCTTTTACAAAAATAAAGAAAGAGAGAGAGAGAGAATTTGTTGGCTTCTTTCTTCTTCTCTTCTTTTCTCTTTGCCTATCTTCTTCTGCTTGACTCTCCTACTTTATCTGCAGCCGTAGTGATGCCTTTCTTCTTCTTTCAATTCTTGTTTCTGCTCGTCTCTTTCTTTTTGTTCTTCTCCCTTGTGGTCCTGTTCTTCTTCTTCTTCTTTCTTTCTTCTTTTCCTTTCTTCAGACCTTCTTCTTCTCGTGTTCTTCTTCTTCTTTTAGTTCTTGTCTTGGCCTCTCTGCGTTTTCCTCTGCCTCGCCTTCCTTCTCCTTCCTTGCCTTCAGGACGTCGTCTGATTTTCCAATCAGACGACTTAACCCGCCGCTGCTACAGTGCCGCTCGGTGATCCTCCTTCCTTCAGCCTTCGTCTTCTTCCACGGTTCTTCTTCACCTATGCCTGTACACTTACATAGCTTGATCAGAGAGAGGGGCAAAACCTATCTCTACCCTCCCCCCCCGCATCTCTCTCTCACAGAAGCCACTCTTGGGAAAGCTCTCCCAGAGCTGCCGGGTAGCCGGGTACGGGTCGCGCCCGGGTCCAGGCCCACCGGCGTGCGTGGTGGGCGAGGAGTGCAGGTCAGTCTAAGTCGGGTCGGGTCAGGTCCGCGGGGTGTGAGCGCGGACGAGACCGGGTAACCGGGCGGGTGAAGGGGACCTCACCCCGTGTGCTGAGGCAACAAGCCTCCAGCACTTTTTCACTTTATACCGCTGCGCCTCTTCAGAGTTTTCCGAGGTGGGACTAAATGTCCCACCCCGAGTTGGCGCCTGCGCGGAGGAAACAGCTGGTAATCGCGGCGTTACGCGAGGCCTTCGCGCGAGGGCTTCGCTTCAGCTGCAGCCTGACGCTTTGTCGAAATGCCTCGCACGGCCTGGGAGTCGAATCTGGGCGTGGCGCGCCTGCAGCTGCAGGCGGAAGCAGCTCCTTCTGCACGACAATGGCGGCAGAGGTCGGGTGACCTGTTCACAGCAAAACGGCCTCTCGGCCTAATCAGAAGGTGCCAGGAGCTTCGCCAGAGTGCGGCGAAGCTCGTGTGGGTGGTGGCGAGGCGTGGGGCGGCGTGCAAGGGCTGCCCTAGGTCAGACTGTGGGTCGGAAGATGGGTTTGTTCGGTGGGGTTGCAGAGGGTGATGTGGGGGAAGTGGAAGGGTGGGGGTTGATCAGGGTGAGGAGGCGGAGGTTCTGCGGTGGTCGGCGAGCCGTGTGGGTTGCTGGGGTGATGGGAGCGGCTCGCCGGAGGATGGCCGGAGGCGGAGAAGGTGAGGGTGAGGGGTCGGAATCGAGGGCGACAGTAGATGTTTAAAGTGAGGAAAAGGAAGAGGGGAGGAAGAGGAGGAGCTCTACCTACTTAGCAGGAGGAGGAGGGGCCGGAGCGGGCGACAGTCGTATCGACTGTCGCCGGAGAAGAAGATGCCCGGGGGAAGGGGCGGCGGCGAGCAGAGGGCCGGAGAGGCGCCAGCTGGGTGCGGCGTGGCACGGGAAGAGCAGGGGAGGAAGTCTCTGCTGCTGGTATTGCGGCAGAGCGAAGAGGAGGAGGAGGAAGAACCGCCGGAGCTGGTGGGCGTCTGCCAGAGTGAGAAGAGAGGAAAGTTGGGGGTTTTCTCCGTCAGATCCGAGCTGGGAAGAACGGTGGAGCGACGGGGGTATTTATAGGAACCGAATCAGGGAGGAAGGCGGAGGGAGACGACGTGTCTCCCTCGCCGGAGGATGCCGGAGATGGAAACCCATACCGTCCGTGCGTTCGCACGGCCGGTATGGTGGGTTACAGCGACCAGGGGGGTGTCCCTGCGACGGCTGACGACGCAGGGCACCCCCGGTTTACTTGCCAGGCTCTTCCCCTCACCCTGCGCGGCGCCATGCTCCGCGCAAGGTCGCCGGAGCATGGTGCTGGCAGGTTTTGCAGGGGGACCTGAACGCAAAGAACGAAGGAGAGTTAGGGGCCAAAATGCGAGGGTTCAAAAGTTGAGGGCCAAAAAGTAAATATATGAGGACCAAAGTGTAAAGTTGGTCAAGAAGGTTTCTTCTTAGGCCCAAGTTTTTATACATGACTAATTAGGACCTAAGGAATCTGATGGTGAATTTTATTTCTAGATTAAACCTTGTTTGACTGGTCAATTTACGCAAAAACCTAAATTAAGTTATTAATTGGGTATGGTTCTCAATGTAGGTCAAGATGGGTTCCTAAGGTCAAATTGAAGGTTCTAAACCCTAGAGATTATTTTTCTATGAATTTTAGAGGGTTTATTCCATTTTTGCTTTGCCTTGAACCTCGTGAATTGAAGTGGGTTTGTTTTAGGGTTACAGATTATTATTTAGTTCCTTGGAATTGCTGTAGCCCTTGCTAGATCATCTCATCCCGCTTTTATTCTTATTAAGTTGCTTTGACCTATGTTTGGACCCTGAATTACCCTGTATGTAGATTATACTGGTAAATTGCATTTTTACCCCTTATGACTTGTTTTCTCCTTAAACTCAGAATTCTCTGAGTTAAGCCTTTCCTTGAGTTATGTAGGAGCTTTTATCCTTTGTATTGGGTCAAAATGAGCTAGTTATGGCTCATGATGAGGTTCTCATCAGACTTCACCTTCTGAAACACCCGACTCAGAAGAGGCATTGGAAAAACCCAAGGACCCAAAAATAGATCCCATCCACATTCAGACACCATATCCTGAGGCCTTGGAGAAAATCAAGAAGAAGAAAAGTGTTGTGGAAACTGAGGAGCTTTTGGAGATCTTTAAGCAGGTTCAAGTTAATATTCCTCTCCTCGAAGCTGTCAAGCACATTCTGGCTTACGCCAAGTTCCTAAAGGATGCTTGTACACCCAAATGTAAGCCAAGACCTCAAGCACCTAGGAAGGTTGTGCTTTCAGAGCAAGCTAGTTCTGTAATATCAAGCCACCTTCCGCTCAAGCGAACTAACCCAGGAGCACCCTTGATATCCTGCAATATCGGGGACATGACATTTGATAGAGTGCTCTTGGACTTAGGTGCTTCTATCAATCTTATTCTGACAACCCTACACCACCAATTTGAATTCATAGAGTTGACACCCACACTTGTTACCATCCAACTGGCTGACAGATCTATGAAAACCCCAAAGGGGGTTGTCGAGGACGTAATTGTGCGGGTCAAGGACTTCTATTTTCCAGTTGAATTTTTGGTGCTCGACATGGAAGTCCTTGAACATCTACAGAACACACCCATCATCCTAGGTAGACCCTTCCAAGCTACGGCTAAGGCAAACATCGATTGTGACACGGGATGCATGGAAATCTCCTTTGGAGACAAGAAAATGCAGTTGGATATCTTCCGGGTGACCAAGTCTTTTCATTGAGATTGTATCGACCTTAGTTCTGTCTCAGACTACCAATCCTGTAACAACTATTCTGACCCATCACCATCTATGCCCATGGACCTCTGTAAGGTTGATTACCATCAACCAACACCATTCGAGGAAATTGATGTTGATCAACACCCACCTTTCCCCTTTCCATCAAACATTGTGCCACCCACACCTGAACTAAAGCCGCAACCTGAGAATCTCAAGTATGTCTTCCTAGGACCTGACCAGACCTTCCCTGAAATTATCAATGCCAACCAAACTAGGAATCAGGAACTTAGATTGACGGCAACCCTATCAGAACATAGGACTGCCATTGGCTGGACTATTTCAGATTTGAGAGGAATTAGCCCCACCTATTGTACCCACAAGATCTACCTAGAAGATGGGGCACGACCCTCCCATCAGATGCAGAGACGGTTAAACCTAAATATGTGGGAGGTCATTAAGAAGGAAATTATCAAGTGGCTTGATGCCGACATCATCTATCCCATCTCCGATAACCCCTGGGTGAGCCCCACTCAAGTGGTTCCGAAGAAAGCCAGGCTCACCGTTGTCACCAATGAATGTGGTGAATCCATCCCCACCTACACCACCACCATATGGCAGGTGTGTATTGATTATAGGAAACTCAATGAAGCAACCAAGAAAGATCATTTCCCCCTACCATTCATCGACTAGATTCTTGAAATATTGGCAGGGAAAAAGTATTTTTGCTTCCTAGATGGTTATTCAGGATATAACAAAGTCACAATTGCTCCTGAAGATCAAGAAAAGACCACATTCACTTGCCTGTACAGCACGTTTGCATTCCGTCGTATGCCGTTCGGGTTATGCAACGCACCCGCTACCTTTCAGTGTTGCATGCTAGCCATTTCTTCAGAAATGGTGGGTGAATACTTGGAGGTCTTTATGGATGATTTCTCTGTATTTGGGAATTCATTCGACCACTATTTGAGTAACTTGGAGAAAATCCTGAAACGATGTATCGAGGTTAATTTGGTGTTAAGTTGGGAAAAGAGCCATTTCATGGTTCAAGAAGGAATTGTCCTCGGTCACATCGTATCACATAGGGGCATTGAAGTGGATCAGGCAAAAGTTGATTTGGTTTCCAAACTTCCTCCGCCTAGCTCGGTCTGGCAAATTCGTTCGTTCCTTGGACATGTTGGCTTCTACCGAAGGTTCATCAAAGACTTCTCCAAGCTTTCCAAACCCTTTACCAATCTTCTGGCCAACAACGACCTATTCCACATGACCCCAAATTGCATCTAGGCTTACCACACCCTCCGGGACTTAGTCTCCACAGCACCTGTACTTCAGCCCCTAGATTGGTCCCAGGACTTTGAGATCATGTGTGATGCATCAGATTTTTTCATAGGCACCGTCCTGGGACAAAGACAAGACAAGAAACCCGTGGTGATCTACTACGCGAGCAAGTCATTGGACAAAGCCCAACGAAATTACATGGTCACAGAGAAAGAACTACTTGCTGTAGTTTTTGGACTAGGAAAGTTTTGATCTTACCTTCTAAGATCCCACATTACCATCTATACGAACCATTTAGCCATCCGGCACCTAGTGGCTAAAAAGGATGCAAAGCCCAGGCTCATCAGATGGATCCTGCTCTTGAAGGAATTTGACCTGGAAATCCGTGACAAAGTCGGATCAAAGAATGTGGTGGCTAACCACTTATCCAGACTTCATTGGGCCCTCCCTGCCTTTATCCAACACCTTTCCTGATGAGCACATTCTGGCTATGCAAGACAAGAAGCTACCTTGGTATGCTGACTATATCAACTACCTAGTTGTAGGTCAAACCCCGTACAGCTGGTCCAGACAGCAACGGGACAAGTTCTTGGCCAAGGCTGAGCATTATTTCTGCGATGATCCCATGCTATTTCGCCTCTGTGCCGACCAGATCATCAGGAGGTGTATCCCTGAGGACGAAGTTTAGAGTGTGCTATCTTTTCGTCACGACCAGGCTTGTGGTGGCCACTTCTCGGGAAAGAAAACGGCTACAAAGGTTCTGCAGTCCATATTTTACTGGCCTTCCTTATTTAAGGATGCACGCAATTTCGCTAAGACTTGCTCTCGCTGCCAGACGCTAGGGACCATGACCAGAAAAGACATGATGCCCCTCCAGCCCATTTTGATTGTCGAGATCTTTGACGTTTGGTTTATTGATTTTATGGGCCCCTTTCCACCATCCAACGGCTTTGAGTACATCTTAGTCTCCGTAGGCTATGTCTCTAAATGGATTGAAGCCGTCGCCACCCGCCGATGCAATCATAAGGCTGTCATGGACTTTGTTAAGTAGAACATCTTTTCCCGATTTAGAATACCAAAGGCCATGATCAGTGATCCACACCCAATTCCGTGCCCTACTCAAAAAATATGGGGTTAACCACCGCATTGCTAGCCCATATCATTCGCAAACAAATGGGCAGACCGAGGTCTCAAATAGGCAGATCAAGAATATTCTACAGAAGACTATGAGACCTGACAGGAAGGATTGGTCCACACGACTGGATGATGCCCTGTGGGCATACTGGACCACTTTCAAGACCCCGATCGGCTTGTCGCCTTATCGCCTAGTCTTTGGCAAAGCTTGCCACCTTCCTGTCGAGTTGGAACACCGGGCTTACTGGGCTGTCAAGCAGTGTAACATGGATCCCCAGTTAGCCAGTGCATAGAGGATGCTCCAACTCTCCGAGCTCGAGGAAATTCGTCGAGACGCTTTTGAGAATAGTCGGCTATACAAGGAGAAAATGAAAGCCGTCCACGACCGAATCATCCATAGAAAAACCTTCGAGCCTAATTGGCAAGAAGCCCATCTAAAACTCTTTCCAGGGAAGCTCAGGTCCAAGTGGACAGGACCATTTAGGGTGGTCAAGCCCTACTACAATGGGGCAGTTGAAATCGCTGATCCAAATACTGAGCATAATTTCACAGTCAATGGCTAAAGATTGAAACACTTCCTCACCCAGGTTCCCCCAAAGGAGGTTGTCACCCTCATTAAGGGATGACACAAAGCACTGCCCAGTTGGAGGCATTAAACTCAACGCTTCCTGGGAGGCAACCCAGAAGATTCAAACTGATATGGTATTTTACTTCACTCAGGTAATATCTTTTTGACCCCTGTGCATCCATGTATTTGTCAATGAGGACATTGTCCAGCTTAAGCATGGTAGGATGGTAAATTGCATGATTCTAAGTTCATTTAATCAGTCTGAATAGAATAAAATTAAATTAAATTAAAAAAAATTTAATTTAGGAAGAAAAAACTAAGGCATTAGAAATTTGTCAATAGTTGGAAATAATACGGAAAGAACCTGAACACTTAGACTTTTCAAGCCTTCAGGCCTAATCAGCCCTGGTGTCCGTTAAAATATGGATTTAGCTTCAAATCCTTGCAACTTTAATCTATTCTAATCCACCAACTAAATAAGGTGATAAGTATATGACTTATCAACTCACCCTCTAACTCAAAAGGACTTTTAGTCTAAGCATCTGCACACATTTTTTGCACAGACTCACTCCTCGGAGATTCTGACAGAAATTGGGTAGCTAATGAACTTTCTAGGGAGGTATGGCTGGCAAGTTGTCGTGGGCAACAGCCCATTGGCAGGTTGTCTAGAGCTCAGCCACGGGACCACCTTCTCTTTATTGCCTCTAGGTAAATTTTAGATCAGGAAAGCCACCTACCAAATAAAAAAAAAAGAGAAGAAGAAGAAAAAAGAGAACAAAATAAACCACACTTTACCGCACGAGTATGACTGGCAAGTGATCGTGGGTAACAGCCTATTGGTCGGTTGTCCAGAACCCAGCTCAGTAAATGCACAAAAAAAAACCAAAGCACTTAAGGAAGAAGTGGGGAAGTAGAGCAAGTTGGGGAGATATACACTGGAAAAATCCTTATGTTGACCCCAACTAAAACAAACATAGGGAGAAAGCTACCGATCGAACAAATACACCTTCAGGCAAAACACTTCCTTTTCTGGTCACCTAGGGGCATAGAAACCCGAAGTCTCTCTAAATTACCGTTGAGTGAATCTATCACTATCTTCACACCAAGACGCTTAGCACGTAGAGTTTTTTCCAAGTTTTGGGTGGGTTGGGTAGCCGTAAAAAGTTACCAACACACTCTTAACTCCAAAAATCTACAAATAAGAAAAGATGAAAAATATATATAAATATGCATGCCTTAAAGCAAGGATTCAAGCGATTCATATTTTGGCAGACACCCGGGCACTGCTTAGTCCCTGTAGATCAGGATCTTAGTATATTTCCTCTTATTGACAAGTGACGAAATGTCCAAGTAATTACTTCTTAAATTCTGATAGAAAATAATGGCTAAAATAAACCTTGCTAGGGACTAGCAAGGTGTAAGCATGAGGGTATGATAACACTGCATTGTACAATGCTAACTCTTTCAAAAGGGGATGGTCTTAAAGGTAAAATGCATAAAGGATACATCATAAATAGGAATAGGAGCATCGCATGCATTGCACATCAAGATTGCTTATAATGCATTATTAACGACCATGTGCACAAGTACATGTCAAAACAGGCCTCAGATGAACGATCGGACCGCACGGATGTACTCAGAGCGATGAATGGAGACCAACAAACTCGAAATCAGCTAAATCCGACATCCGAAGCTCCCACAATTGGCCCAAGAAGTTCTGACCGTTGATCTGATGATCAACGGTCATGAGGCTGCCACGTGTCAGCCTCGTCAAGCCCTCAACATCTCTTCATCCCGCGTCACGCATGCGCGCCCTCCACATCCGTGCATCCTACCACTGCCTCCACCGTTGCTTGAATCTCGACCATTGATCTTCAATTGAACGGCCTTGCCACGTCTCACGCTCGTGCTCCTCTCCTCCTCGTGGCAACCATTCACCTGCATGGCGCATCAGTCACGCCCTCGCAATTCACTCGCAGGGTGCAGGTTCGAGGCGCCGACCGCAGCGCAAATTCGAGGCAATCGTGGCGCAAGCAATTTCAGTCGTCGATACGTGATCGAGTGGCTGGTAGTGGGAGACGCGGCGCAATCTCGCGCATCCAAGGTAGATGCCCGTGATGACGTACAGGGCACGAGTGCAGCAAGCGCGATTTAAACGTGTGCCCTACATGCTATCTTGATCGTCCGATCCGCGATCAGACGGCCCACGGCTTGCGTGCACGGATCGTGCGTGAAGAGGCACAACACACGTGAAGGACCACTGGGAAGGAGGCTTCGCCAACGCTTTTAGCATGGGTTTAGCGACGTCCTGGACGTTGCTAAAGCCCATACTTAAAATGGAAACCACTTCTCCCTTTATAAACCCCTCCCAACCACCCATGTAACGCATTGAATTCACCTTGCAAATGTTTTAACACCCTGCTAGCCCCTTTTAGCCTCTCTTATAGTCAATGGAGTCTACGAGTCGCCGATGGAACCTCCTTCCACCACCGTGGCTGCCTCACCATCTCCCCTCTCTCTGTCTCTCTTTCCATTTAATCTAGCTTTACTTCCTTTTTATTCAAGCATTTAGCTACCGTTGTATTTGTAAAACTTGATTTGCATGTTTAATATAGTGTTGATGTTGTTCTCCATCTTGCTTTGAGTAATTGCTATGATTTAAAAGACTCTAACCCTACTCTCTCTCTCTTTCTCTCTCTCACTCCATTTTCTACCTCGTCTTCTCGCAAGCAAAAACTCGTCATCTCCATGACACCAAGTGACAAAGAAAATCTGATTTCTACGCCTCCTTGTGATCGACACTCGGACTCACGTTCGTTTTTTCTTTTAAAACAGACGTTGCAAGCACGAACTATAACGATCCTTTTAAACAAACATGTCTTTCGCACGTCAGCGCTCAACAAGCATTGCAGCTGCGCGCAATTGTCTTCTGATTCAAGGCTTTTGGCCCTCTATTTGAGGGCCATAAATTAATGAAAATTAAAAATAAATTACATGGTTTTGAAGCCCTTATATAAGGCTACCTAATTGTACAATTAGTTTAGAGAAATAAATTATTTAGATGTATAATTAAATTAGGTAAAGTTTACCGTTTATACATGTTAATTAACTTATTAATTAGTGGATTAATTACAAAATTGGCTTTAAATAGAGTTAATATACATAATAAATTATTTATTACATATTTTTATTTTATTTTAGGAACTTTATTTTAATTTATATACAATTAAATATATGTTTTAGATAGTTTTATATAAATAATCTATAAATACTGTAATACAATATAAATATAATATAAATTAGTTGAAAATATTTAATATAATATAATACAAAGATACAATATAATTTACTTCAATATTAACTTAAATTAATAATTTATCTTATTTTAAGTTAATAAATTACATAGTTAACTTAAAAACTTAATGAATTACTGTAAGTTCTTAATTAAATTAAATTACAAGTACTCTATAGTACATAATACATATATGAATACATATGTATAGTATTAGGTATAATTATGTACATATAGATAGGTTTAGAGAATTACTTAGATTATTATGCATTTATGTTAATATAAATTACTAGATAATAATACAATAATGTTACATATACAATAAATCATCATAAATATTTAATTTAATAGATAGAATACAGATATAAGTTATATTTACATGTTATATACATATAGCTTAGGTAAAATTATATATATAAGTACATACATAGTATATAGGGTATTTTTAGGTGTTTTTGGGGCATTTCTGATTTTTATAGTTTTTATACGTTTAGGGGAGCTAGGGGAAGAGAGAGAAAGAGTGAGATGAGAGAGAGAGAGGTCTCTTTTTGTGATTTATGAGTTTTGGTCTTTTTATTAAGTTCCAAAGTATACTGAACCATCGACTGACATATTCTACCAAGTCGGGAGTTCAAATTACCTTAAGACTTTGAACACATCTACAAAAATATCTAATCCTACTCAAGACACCTTTATTTTATTTTTTTGTAATTTTTTATGATCTTTATTTATTTACAAACTAAACCAATTTTCGACCTAAATGAGTGTTTTGAAGTGAAACCTAAGGCCTAGATTTGGTTTTCAAGGGTTGGAAACTGGGTTCATGCTTTTGGAAACATTCAATATACCACAAGAAAGGTATATGAGCACTAAAGCATGATTCTCACTTCAAATTTCATTAATTTTCATATATGGACAGATATTCATTGTATACATGCTGACAATGCAATTTAAAATGAAATAACAAGCAATTCTAACAAAATTATTATCCATTTCAAGTACAGGAATTCTTATACATGAGACTCAAACATTACAAATCAAGTCATATTATTTACATCCTCAAAATCCATCCAAATCCCATCTCAGACCTTAGTTTAGATCTGCTACAACTGATCAGCAGTAGCTGAATTTCAGTTGCAATGCTGCTGACCAGTTCAGCAGATCTGAATCAACTACAGCTTTCATAATCAATAGCTACTTCACTACCAGATGACTTAAAATAAAGGCTACTACTATCTCAGCAGCTACTCAGCTATTAAGCCAGCAACTGGAAGCTACTGTTGCAGCATGATCTAATAAATCTGATCTAATGTTTCCAATCAGCTCAATGTTGGACTGATCAGTCCTTTTAATTTATTCATCTTAAAAGTTCAGATCTAACTAAAATCCACATGTTGAAATCACAAGCATTGTTACACTTTGAAAATCTAAAAATTAGGTTTTTAGCAATCGCAAAATAAAGATGAAATCGTGTAGAATCAGATCTCTCATTTAAAACTCACTACAGAGAAATCCTCAAACTCTAATTTGCTATGTTAACTCATTCAGAAGCCAATTTAACGATAGAATCAGATTCAAAATAGTGTTATAGCCTCAAATCACTATGGTGATTCCCCTTGGCTTTAGCATTTTAATTAAAACAAATAAAACTCAGCTCTTAAGATGGACATTGGACATCTCGAGCTCGACTGATAAAAATCCAATCAAATATCTATTAGACAATCGCATCATATCAATTTTGACTCAAATCCATTTGATTTACTTCAGCAAACCTAAGTTGAATGCAACTATCTATAAATCAATTTATTGACCATAAAATTTAGATCAGATAAAATCCTTAACTAAGATCAATCTGAAATCAGAGAAGGGTCATTTGTCACCAAATGGAATGAGTGGAATAACCCTTAATTGGATTTGAGCGCACTATGAATCTAGAAGCTATGAGGCTTTAGATCCAAAGTGGCTTTGGTGAATGGGATGGACAGTGGATTAAAACAAGAGGAAAACAAAAGAAATGGAATCGTGAGGTGGTAAGGGAGATCAATGAACATAATGCATGGGTCAATTCATCTCCTCTGATCTGAATTGATCAGAGGAGGTCGATTGGCAAAAATATACCAAATCTAATCTATTCCCAAATCTAACAATCAATAAATCAGTTCACTAATTAATTCTACTCCTAGAAAGCAATATATCTAATCTAGAAAGCAGTAAACTACACTAGGAAAGAAATAGATCTAGCTAACAAACGAAGGTGGTGTCCAAGGTCCACCGGCCAGAGGTCGATGGCGACGAAATGGAGGAGACCCTCAGTTGAAGAAGGAGGTGTCCAAGAGCCAACAGTCGGCGACTATAGGTGATCAACAAAGGGAGAAGAACCTACTTTGTCACCATGGGCGATGAAAGGGGGTAGAAGGGTGAGGGGATAGATCGAAGGGAACCACTCAAGGGGATGGAGCGATTTAGTGTGTGCGCGAGCTCAAGGAGGAGCTTAAGTAGACTTGTGATTAATTGCAGTCACCGCAGTGGTGAGATTAGGCTCCTAGGTTACCAACAGTGGGATGGGCTTGCAAGGGCATGCGAAAAGTTCAACTAAAATCATTGCAATTGGACAGATCTGGAGGGAACAATGATTACACATAAGAAGCCATGTGAAGGTTCGATTGGGATTCACTATCAAATCAAGAGATCCTAGAATGAATGGCCGCCATTACACCCGTTCTTGAGGTCTACAGCAGTCCTGCAGCCATCAGGTGTGTTGGACATTTTGCAAGTAGGCCCTCTAGGCGAAGGGGTAGAAGAATTAAGACAAAACCCATTAGTGGTTGAAAAGTGTTGCAACACGGTCCCTATGGCTTTCAAAGAGACCCTGACGTCTTGTAATTAGGTCCTTGAGGCATTTAAATGTATGAAATGTGTCATGACCTGATGACCTACATGTAAAACTCTAAATGCAAGGTCCTAATGATGTCCAAATGCAACCAAGCTTTTATTAAAGCCCAATTGAACATTCAAGAAGTTGATTTCACTTTTCATTTGAAGTTTTTAACCCAAGTGTGTGTTCAATTTGCAATTTGATCATCAATTTTCATTAATGAATAGAATATCTCATTTTATGACCTAATTTTGCATTTTTAGCACAGATTTGCTATTTTAGGTCATTTCTATTATTTCCTACACTTAACCCTTTTCATGTGTCAATTATGTAGTGTTTAACCTATTGTCTATCCTAACTTGGGCATTTTAGCTATGATGAGCCACACCTCATCATACCCCCATGCTTAGGTTTTGCTAGTCCCTTAGCAAACAACTCATTAAAGTGCAAAGCTATTTAAGTATCAACAAGGTAAGTGTGATAAGATATCTATCTTTCTTTTCTCAAATTGTTAAGTGTTTAGAGATGATCTTTAAGCTGAAAGATTTTCTGATAAGCCAACTGTGTTTATGTCTAGACATTGTGAGAACCTATCGCTTAGGACGACTGACCAAAACTTAAGACTGATATGACATAGATCATCTCTCGACTAATAATGACTCTTGATATTTAAACCTTAAGTGTGATTTCCAGGACTCAGAGGATTTTACAAAACTCAGAAGCTAAGTGGTTATGGCTATGCTCAGTGATAGGTCAGGACTAACCAAGTGAACCTCAAAACTCCATCCTGGGGTTTCACTTCTTTTCAAGTCTAGGTTGGTCCTAGCTTTAGCCCATGTCTTCAGATCATCTCTTAAAAAAGAGAAAGACTCAAACCCAACTCTTATTGCATTGTGGTTCAAAGAATATTTGGTGGAAACATGGTATTTGTATCGCACCCTGAAAATATATTTGGTGGAAAAACTATTTACAGGACTTTGGAGAACATACTTAACTTATTCTAAAGAATGTCTTTTTCTAAAAATTCTTTTTGAATTTTTCAATTTTTTTTCACAAATAAATGTCAGTATGTCTCCGACAACTTTATTTGGTAGAGCACACTTATTTGGTGGATAAGTTCTTTGGTGGAAAGAGCTTCTCCTAAACACATGACTAAAGACTAGGATAAAGAGTCTACCTGCACGCATAAGTAAAGATAAATATGTCAGATGCTGGAAGATCATTCAGGGGAAGAAGAATCTAGCTTGGATATGAGATAGGAGCAAGAAGTATGCCGAATGGGGTCATCTGAGAACTCCCTTTAGGAAATTGAGGAGGAAAGGACTGATATCTCCAGAACTGAGCCACAATTAGGTTATCCTAAATCCTAGGAGACACCTTTTGGGTTAGATAACCCAATCGAGATAAGGGAAGTAGATCCAATTGAGGGTATGGATCTTGAGGCAAACATTACATGCGACACTACTGATCAATCTAGGCTGCTTCCTATTGTAGGTGAACCTGTGCTAAAGCCAACATCTTCTGATCTGCACTCTTCTTCTTTCACGTACATCCCTAATTTGGATGCTAGAGATTCTGAGATGACACTTTCTATCCCTGATCCTGACATCCGAAGACCAAAAATAGATATGGATGACTTGAACGAAGACATAAATATGCTACTCGAGGTAGGAATTACTGTGGAACCCAATGCATATGAGGGTGAAGCTTTGAGCAGAATGAGATGGGGATGCACCTATCATCCTAGTCAATGGCTCGACCCCGAGCCTGAAGAGTCAATGAATCAGAGATGAGTACTGACGAGGATGAAGTAATTTCTGATGAGGATTTCAGTGACCTCCCCACAGATCTTCTGCTTTCACAAACACCCCCATATGATCCAGAGCCTGGAGAGGGCATGATCTTTGATGTCAATTATCGTTATGAGGATCCCTATGACTCAGATTCTGGTTTTGAGATACATGTTGATCTACTCCCTCAGCAACTTCCTACTGAATTGTGGGACATGATAAATTTGCTGAATCAACATCATGATCCCCCCTCTGATTATCCTCTATTTTCCACCACCACTCCACACTTTCGTATAGCTAGACTTTTTGGAGTACGGGTGCACAATCAGCTGGTTCGCATCTCTGGACCACTAATTCTGGGAGCATATGAGCATATCTTTCTCTTAATCTTGACCGGCTCCTATGCTAGAACTGATACATCTGATTGAGTTTTCACCCAGCTGGAGGTGTTAAACTCAGCGTCTACTCCACATCCATCACCCTATACATATTCATTTTTATACATAGCATATTCTTCTTTTAGCATATTTTCTTTCTGCATATTACATACTGTCAGGTTGGCCGGTGCTGAATTTATATTTTCAGGAGAAATTTTAGGTGACTTCTACCCACTCATCCTCTGTCAAATTTATTTTCTTTTATATTCATGCATGAGGACATGCAAGAACTTAGGCAAGGGGTGGTAGATACAACAAAACTGAAAAATTTTTATGCCAACATTTAGGAAAACCTCGGAGCTGCATGTAAAATGTACTTTAGGACCATAAATAAAAGAACAATCGACTCCACCTCCAATGCTCGCATTGTAGCTAGAAATCGTCCGCAACAGCCATTTTCGACTCACCCGCTAACCTCTTGTTCTAAATTTAGGGTCAAGCTGATTGTAACTCGAAAGGGAAATTTCACGAAGTACAAATTATACGAGGTTACTTGTTTATAGCATATATACATATTGCATTCATGAATAAGATTATTTTATGAAGAGAATGCATTAGGGATTTTATCCTCTAGTTGATTCCTGTAATCTGGAATCCAGTACAACTTTTCACACACATGTATAATTTGCAATGGATTCACGGTGAAGGCTAATAAACATCTTTATTCTGTTGAGATCTGCTTCTTCTCTTGAACCCCTGGATAGTGTTTTGGGAGTCTGATTGCACAGCAATCATAGGTCTTAATTGACCTAGATTAGGCTGAAAATTAGCATAAGTTAGGGTTATTCATGCATGCATAAGCATTATCTGCATCTTTACTGCTCTTCCTTAGCTATGCATAAAATAATGTTATAATGTACTAATTAAGTGCATTATGTGAATTGCAGGCAATAAGCAAATCTGGAGCTGGATCTGGAGCAGGAACTGAAGCTGGATCTAGAATAATGGGAGTTGCAGCAGAGTTGGAGCAGAAGGCTTAGTTTAGATATAGGAACAATAATGTAAGGGGGTTAAATGTGTTCTATTCTACTAAGTAGAAATAAAGCAGTAAAATGTGAAGAGCATAGGCCCATCTTAGCCCTAGGAAAGCCTAAAGACTTCCCCAAGCCTTAGCCACCCTTAGATTACGTCACAACACCCTAGGAAGCCCGAAAACCCTAGTTCCAACCCTTATCTGGATGTCCAGATAAGTTATAGGACATCTAGGACCCATAGCCATCTCCCGCACACTTCAAACCCACTTCTGCAATGTTATTGGACGTCCAAACACTTTGTCAGACGTCCAATTTCTGCAGAATACCCAAAACATAACCCAAAATCCCTCCTGAATCTGATTGGACGTCCAGACAAGTCTAGACTTCTGATTTTTGAGTATAAAATGTCTGACACTATTATTAGATGTCTGATACTGCTCTCCAATTCCTATTTTGAGATTTAAGCCTTGCTCTTGGATCTCTAGGTCCCTAAATCCAATTCCAACCCCATATGAACCTAAATTAAGGTGCCCTAACCTAGTACATCACCTCTAGACCTCCCTAAGGACCTAATTAGGTCCTCAATAAACCTAATTAACTTGCATCTTAGTCAATTCCATCATCCTATTCAATTGGACTCATTAAGTCCAATTGAGCCCTGATCTCAACACATACTATCCAATTGGACTCAATGAGAGTCCAATTGACCTAGACCTAAATTAATTGAGTTGTTTTACTCTCAACTAAGTTTCCACACACCCAATTAAACTTGTATTAAGTTTAATTTCACTTTACCTTAGTGAATTAGGGTTTATAACCCTAATTTGAGACATACCTTGACCTAAACCCACTAGAGCCTAACCTAATCAACCTAGCCACCTAAGTTTTGACCCACACACACCATCCACATGAAAATACCTAGCCTAGAGTTCCCTAGAACTCTCTACCATGTGTGGTTGCCTTGGTTGCCAAAATTAGCAACCAAAAGCCATTCAATTTTTAGATCCACATTTGGTGGATCTAAAAACCACCATCCATCCTCTCTCTCACACTCTCCCACGAGCTCCCACCATAGGCCTCTCTAGAGAATTCCATAATTCTCTAGAGAGCTTCCCTTAGGTCTATAAAAAGACCTAAGGGGTGGCCATTTGCACCCATTCACATCCCTTGGCTTCATTGGCACCACTCACCTCATTAGCTCCATACACGCCCACCTTCACTTAGGTAAGCTACTCCACCTCCATGAGCTCACCACCATCATGGAGGACACCATGCCGGGATGCTGGATCAACCCTACCTCTCTCCAAGGGTCGGCCTAAGCTACATTGGCCGCCCCTCATTCTTCTCCCGACCACTCCAAGGCCATCGGGGACCACCCCTGAATGCCCTTTTATTCTTCTAGATTTAATTCATACTCTTTATAATTTTATTACTTTTATTTACTGCTTAGTAGTGTAGCCTTACTTCTCCCCCAATGATGCATGCGAAATCCCCCCATTGATTCTTGTATGTGATCATTTTCCGATAGCTAGGTTTAATTTTCAAGCATTTATGTACAAGCTTTCCTCTACATTTCATGTTGCAAACAACTCTCCCGCTGAATGAATGAAAAATGCTTTTATATATATATTTGTCTCTATATGTTTGAAATCACCATGAGCTTAATAATTGTCATTCTTTTTGTGTGATTCAAGTTGCCTGTTTCCAATTCCTAATATTCTTGCAACTAAACATGTCATACCTAAATACGTAATAATCACGAACTGGCATGCGATTCTAAACAAAGTAGAGTAAGATCGATTTCAAAAGTAAAAGCAACGCCTCCCAGAGACGAACGACCGGGACTCAAGTCTCATTATTTTTACAAACTTAATTTTTGACGAACATTTTTGCATGACTATACTACGATTCTGACGACTTTCAAATGCGTGAGAATGCCTCCTGTCAGATTCAGGCATATTTTCCTCTACCTACCCTTCCTCTCCACCTCCCCCTCCCCCTCCTCCACCTCCCCCTCCCCCTAGCAAGCCCCTACCCCCTCCGGCTATACTTTTTTTTTTCAAAATTAATATATTTTCTTAGTAGCTGTTAATTGTGTTAGTTTTATTTCAAAATGAAAATATCTTAATTTTCTTGGTTTCTTTTAATTTTGTGGAATTGTAAGATATGAATATTGTGTTAATGAGATGTGTTAATTTGTTAGGGTTTAGGTTTTAAGTTTTGGATTAGAGTTAGGGTTTATACATTGGTTTAGAGTAGTGCCCTCACACATTCCAGTGTCATGTAGCCGCTGAAGTAGATCAATAATTAATAGAGAATTAAAATTCAATGAATCCACAAGTACTTCTGTGTCTGCTACCTAGTTGTAGCAAAACGTATGTGCACACGACCAATCTTTGATAGATAAATTTTAATTGTTCATACCCTAGTAGAGGAATACATATGGAAACAAAAACAAGAGACAAGTGAGGCTGATCAAATGATACATACAAAGTCCCAATAACCTTTTTGGTGCACGCTTGAGATTGGTCCCCACCAAAGTGCCTTATTAGGACAAAATCAGAGATGTTTGCATTCATTTCACCATTCAAAAGGATGTTGCTAGCCTTTAGGTTACGATGCACAATTTTGTGTCGAGATTCTTCATGTAAGTAAAGTAGGCCTCTAGCAATCCCTACAATGATCTTGCACCTTTTCTCCCAATTCAATAGTAGTCTCTTGACAAGATCTACATATATATATCAAGACAAATGTTATACCAAGTACTTACATTGATCTTACTTTAAAGAAAAAAAAAGGGAAATACTTTCAAAACTCATATATCTTAAATAGGCATTTATGCTTTCGTTGACTACAAATTCATAAATAAGCAACTTTTCTCCACCCTCCACACAAGTGCTTAGAAGCCTTAGAAGGTTCCTATGCTGAAGTTTTGTATTTAATAACATCTCATTCTCTAGTTCCTCTATGCCTTGGCTGGAACTTGTAGAAAGCCTCTTTACTACTATATCCATACCAACTGATAGCTTTCCCTGTGCAACATTTGTTAATTTTTTTGTAATTTCGCATGCTTGTTGAATCTTTTTTCTTTTTGAAAAGTAAATAGAAAATTCCATTGGTAGAATTTGAAGACATGTGACATGCCTATTAAATGATAGTAAAAAGTGATACACCTCTAAAGTAAAACACAAGAAGGATCTTTTTTTTCGAAAAGCCAAACCCAATAAGGGCATCTCATTGATCACGTGTAGTACATAATCAAAATCTCCTCTTCATTTCCTTCTCATTGTATTAAATTAATTGCTAAGGTTATTAATAACATAGTAGTTAGTTATTTAATTTATTTTGTATTTTTGAAATTATAGGTTGTTCACAATAGTCACTCTTGAAGGGTTTGGAGGTATAATTTAAATTTTTATAATTTATTTTTGTGATATTTTAGGGCCATGTTAGATGTTGGATGTGCTCACATATTATATTCTATTGAATTGATGGTGGGGTGTGCCCACTTTTATGTTGTTTAAATGTAAGCTTAGATTTTATTAGATGTGGGGTGTACCCATATACTGTATTTCAATTGAATGGATAGTGGGTTGTGCCCACATATATGATTTTCTTATGCATTTATATAATTTGTTTATTACATTTTTAATGTAGGGTGTGCCTAGTTTTATTTCAGCATGTGTGGTGTGCTATTTTGAAATGCAGGTTTATGGAAAAAAATTAAATATTTAAGGGGAAACTCTGCCAAAATTTTTGTAAAATTCATTAATGTTCAATATATTGGTTGTTTGGTGGTTTATTGGGTTATGGTTAGGTTATGTTAGGATTTGGGTAGGATGATGCCTAGGATTGGGATGGAGTTGGGTGATGGCCAGGAGGTTGGGTTTTGGCTTAAGGTTGGGGATTGGGTTGGGCTTTAGTCGATTGGGTTGGTCTAAGGTTTAGGGATTGAGTTAGGAAAGGGTTAGGATGGTTGGGTTGGGCTAGGGTTTAGGGATTGAGTTGGGGTAGGGTTTGGACAATTAGTTTAGGTTAGGATTTAAGGATTCGATTGGGGTAGGGTTTGGATAGTTGGATTGGGTTAAAGTTTAGGGATGGGGTTGTGTTAGGTTTAAGTTGGTTGGGTTGTGTTAGGGTTTAGGAATTGGATTGGGTTGGTTCTCATTATATTCCATTTGGATGAGTCTAAGTGAGAATTAGAACCCTGGCTAACATAACCCAACCAATTGATCTAAGTGAATCAAGCCACACAACCAACCATGAGAGATAAATTAATTAATCCAGCCATTGTAGAGAAAGTCTAATTAATCTAAGTCTAATTGATCTAAGTGACTTGAACTAAGCTAACTTTCACTGTGATCAATTAGATCAATTAGACTTGATCGTATAGTATTGCTAACTTTCACTTAGATCAATCAGACTTTCACAGCCACACAACCAAGTGAATATTTAATTAATTACCAATTGATCTATTTAATGGCCCCAATTGACCTAAGTGAATCAAGCTACAGTTTCCTGGAAAGTCTAATCAGCAGAGGTTGAATGTCCATAAACACTTATTCTATTTTTGTTTTCAACTATAAGATCATAATTAAACACTTATAAATCTTTTCAATGCTTTTCTCTCTCAATTTTTCTATTGGAGTTCTCCCTCAGTAATAAAGTTCAGTCGGTCCCTTATTGCATTTTTGGAGTTTTTGTTTTTGTCATTTTTTTGTGTTTTTAACTTTGTAATTTGTTTTCCAAATTTTTCAAAATTTTAAATTTTTTTGGTATTTTTGATAATACCATACTAAATGCACTACAGGTGTGTCTATGATTGCATTCCAGAAAAAGATTTCACCATTTACACCCCTCAATGCTTAAATGTTGCAATGTTCTCATTATATGAATAGGGTGGATGCAAATGCATGCTCTACTTTTCACTATCTTAGACTGGTTGATGAAAGGAAGTCAAATTGAGGAGATAAAAATCTTTGTGCAGAAAATTTCAAGTCTGATACATAATCAGAGTGGGAAGTTGGGCTAAGAAGTGAAATGCATGACATATGTGACTATGAATGCATGCTAAAAGTGCAAGGATAGACACCTAATATAAGAAATGGAAAACAAGAAAGGTGAAAATAGCTGTATACAAAGGATAGGTTGCTAAGTTTTATGCCTTCAGCTAGGCGCAAACCCAATGAAAGATGTGTCATTAGAAATAGGTTCAAGATGTTGGAGCGAAATGGTAGAACTGACAAGTCTAAGATCATGTGGCTTAATGAAGGGTTTCAATCTTTGTCCATTGACAGTGAAAGGTTTAGATTTGTCAATCTTAGTGATCTCAACGGCTCCAATGTCAAAGATTCTCAAGATCTTGAATGGTCCAATTCACTTGGATCTAAGTTTCCTTGGGAAGAGTTTCAATCTCGAGTCGAATAGGACATTTTGACCAGGGTGAAAGGTTTTCCTATGGATGTGACGGTCATGGAAGGCCTTTAATTTATCCTTATAGATCCTCGAGCTCTTATAAGATTCATTCCTTAATTCATTAAGCTCAAAAATTTGAAGTCTTCTATGATCACCGGCCTTCTCTAAGTACAAGTTACACTTTTTGATGGCCCAATAGGCTTTGTGCTCAAGTTCTACAGGAAGATGACAGGGTTTCTCGTACACAAGTCTAAAAGGAGACATGCCTAATGGGGTTTTGTGAGCTATCCTACTTGCCCACAATGCATCAGAAAGGTGGGAAGACTAATCCTTTCTATCAAGTTGGACAGTAGTCTGTAAAATCTTCTTGATCTCCAGGTTGGACAATTCAGCAAGTCCATTAGTTTGATGGTGATAAGCTGTACTGAAAGTGGATGTTCGTAAAGTGAGACCCTGTTAATGGCGGAAAACTACGTGTTCGCAATTGGATTTGAAAACCCGTCGTTGTAGTTCAAGTTGTGAAGAAATCCGTTCAACAAATAAAATTTATGCCAAAAAATCTGTAAGGAAATTCCGGGTCGAACACAGGGAGGCTACGTCAATCTCAAAATCCGTAGTTATATTTTTTGTATTTTTGTTTAAACGACGAAATAATCACAATGGAAGCAATATAAACAATAAGAGAGAGAGAAGGAAAGACCAATCACTTGATATTGAATAATGCTTTTACAACTAAGAAAGCGAGAAATGATTACACTAGAAAGCGGGAAATTGTTAC
The DNA here is from genome assembly GCA_037157565.1 of Thalassia testudinum. Lineage (NCBI taxonomy): Eukaryota > Viridiplantae > Streptophyta > Magnoliopsida > Alismatales > Hydrocharitaceae > Thalassia > Thalassia testudinum. The sequence continues at coordinate 149,348,895 of JAZHRO010000063.1, read as the reverse complement.
AACTAGAAAGCTGGAAAATTCTACTTTAGAAAGCAGAAAAAGGGCGAGAGAAGTTATCCTCAATGATCGCTTAGAGGACGAACCGGATGGGACAACGCTTGGAAGATGGGGAACGGAGCTGGAAGAAGGAGGACGAGGCAGGAGGAATGGGAACGAAGCAGCACATCATCGTCGTCGCGGGATCCGCTTTCGAAATGGGGATGAAAACTTGGTTTTAGCTCTTGAGGAGCATCCCAGGTGTGGGACAAGCTTCTCTTAAGCTTTGGAGAGGGAAAGAGAAGGAAGGGATCAGAAATTCATAGGGTAGGAGTCTCCTTTTATAGTTGCAAGGAGTGGGGACATTTTGGACATTTCAACATAAAAAGCATTAATTCAGGACCTTTAGTGATGGATTTATTCGTCACTAAAGGCCTGAACGTGGCCGATGTATGCGCGCCGCGTGTGCACCCTCTCGAATTCGCGTTCTTAACGCATGTGCACGTTCACACAAGCTCAGCCGTCCGATCATGAGATCTCTTAAACTGCTCCTATCCAGCGCCACGCGCTCGCGTGCGATCGAGCATTCACGCTACGCATCTAATCGCGCATGGACGTTATCGGCTAATCCGTGCCACCCAATGTGAATCATACGGCTCCGATTGCGCACCCGCATGCAAGGAGGGGACGCCACTCTTGCGAATTGAACCCTCGCCTCCTTGCTTTGCAACACCTTAACCTCTATGCTACGCATGCGGTTGAGGCGCATTGATGATTTTGTGCGCGCATGCGTGTGGCCGTTGGATGAGCATCCAATGGTGTAGATTCGTCGAGCGGTTGAAGAAGAGAAGAGCTGCAGCCGGTGCTAGGCGGCAATGATGGCACCATGGAAGGCCTAGATGGCGCCACGTGGGTGTTGTAGATGGTGCCACAGATGGTGCCACAGATAGTCCATCTTCTAAGTGTTGTAGATGGTGCCACAGATGTCGAATTGAACCGATTTTTACGCCGTTAGGCTGCGATCGTCGATCCAAACCCATCCATGCAGTTGGATTTGTCATCTGAGGTGCTGATTAACACCATCTTGGCCCTTGATCTTTAGGGTTCCTCGGTCTCTATCTGATGCTATTGATGTTTGATCATGGCGATCTTGGAGTCATTGAACTCCAGTCATCGCCCTGATCAGATCTGTATGATTGGATCTTCGATTCGAGGCCCCGATTAACATCCTGAGTGGGTTCTAACATTGGCTCTCCTGAAGGGGGTTCATCCTGGGAATCATCCCATGATTAAACTAAAGCAACCACAAATCTCATTATCAATTTCGCTAACTTCCCAAGTAAAAACTCACCCGAGTTCTTATCCGTAACATCCTAGAGCCAATCCAACAAATACTTGTTCAGATCATCAATCATTTCAATCAGGGGCTCCAATTCTTCTGTGCAAGGTATTGGCTGAACTTCTAAAAATTGTATAGTATTCCTCAAGTTAGCCAAAACCTTATCTTGAACTTGGTTAACCTGAACCAAATGACTTGGTTCAGGGTTGGGCAGGTTTAGGATCAGTGCAGAGGAGTTAATGAATTGAGATTCGTGATACCCTTCCTGATAATAGGTCATTTCAGATTGTTCAAAAGGTGGTGATGACCTAAAGGCAGTGTATTCAGGGTATGAGTAAGGATCAAGGTATCCTTCTTGATTATAGATCGTATTAGGTTGTCCATGAAAGGGTGGCGATCTATAATCGATGTGGCTCGAAGAAGGATAGAAATCACAATTATGGTGTTCAAGGTTTGACCCCGAACATGGAGGTCCAGAACTGTATCCCCAATCTGAGTTATCCCAACTAAGAGATGGTTGATTACAGTAGGAGTCGGGATAATGATCATGTTGAGGATAAGACATAACAGGAGGGAAAGAGCGGGAATGCGTATGAAATGTGGAAAGATTCATGACAAATGGGAGGAAGAAAGGCATCCTACAACATAAACAATCAAACCTATCCTTAAGTGGGCTAGTCTAAAGACCTGCAGACTCCCAGAACCCATCTTGAGATAAAGAAACGATTTGATCTACTTCTGTATGTTCAATTCAACCAATTAGAGGGAGGGATTGAGGAGAAGGTTCTTCCTTTGGCTTTCGCCTCTGATTCCTAGTATACCCCCCAGCTGCGATCGTTTGATTCTGCTCCCCTAGCTAGACATCAAATTGACTGGTAGAAACAGACTAATAGAAAATAATCTCATTCTAGGCTTCGAAGAGTGAGTCGAATCCTTAAGGCCAATGTCTACTCTGTTTTATTTAGGGTTAGGTTTGAATGTGCTTTGGAATGTGGTGGGCCCTTTATCTGGGTTGTGCCCTTAATGATTGATTGATGTGTGTGTGCATGCACAACCAGTGGTTTTCAAGCATGATTATTTTTTATGCGGTGAATTTTAGGGTTCAAATCTTTCTTAATAGCTTTTAGGGTTTAGAATTGGGTTTAATTCAATCAAGTTTGAGGCAAACCAATTTTTCAACCATGGGTGAATATCACTTTCCTTTTGAAATCAAAAATAAAGTGGAGTGCCTGATATGAACCTAAATTGAAAACCTTAAGAGGAAGCTACTTGGTGAGTTGATTTTAGGTTGAGTGGTGCGGCCTAAACAACTCAAACAATTGGCCACAATTGCACCACTGAGTTAGGTACACAAAATGACTAACCTAGACTGATTTCTACTCTTTTATGTGTTGATTTGTGTGTACTAGTTCCACATATCAGAATTCGGTTGAGTAAAAGAAAATCAATTAGGTTAAGTACCTTGAATGTGGGTGTATGTTGTGTGTATGTTGAATTACCCCACAAAAATATCCTTTTATTTTTTTTATATGCGAGGGTGAAATGAATGTGGGTGGAAATCCAAGCAACCAAACTAATCCTAGGATTTATGCAAACACCTAGGTTAATTGGAGTTTGAATTAATGTGGTGAAATAAAATCTATAGAGGGGGAAGAATGGGGAGCACTTATAGTTACCTTCACCTGCACTTTACTCCGATCTATCGCCTGACGATTCCCTGATAGAGGTATCTGCAAAACAATAGACACGAGATAAAGCAAGTTAGAAAATAGTAAAGTTCACGAAATGCGAAAAGAAGATCGAAAAATCGTTGCCTCCCCAGCAACGGTGCTAAAATACTGATTGTGGAAAACTATGTGTTCGCAATTCGATTTGAAAACCCATCGTTGTAGTTCGAGTCACGAAGAAATCCATTCAACAAATAAAATTTATACCGAAAAATCTATAAGGAAATTTCAGGTCGAACATAGGGTGGTTACGTCGATCTCAAAATACACAGTTGTATTTTTTTTGTATTTTTGTTTAAAGGACGAAATAATCACAATGGAAGCAATATAAACAATAAGAGAGATAGAAAGAAGAACAATCACTTGATATTGAATAATGTTTTTACAACTAAGAAAGTGAGAAATGAATACACTAGAAAGCAGGAAATTGTTACAACTAGAAAGCAGGAAAATTCTACTCTAGAAAGCAGAAAAAAAAGGGTGAGAGAAGTTATCCTTCTCGATGATCGCTTGGAGGACGAGTCGGACGGGACAATGCCTGGAAGACAGGGAACGGAGCTGGAAGAAGGAGGACGAGGCAGGAGGAATGGGAAAGAAGCAGCACGTCATTGTTGTCACCGGATCCACTTCCGGAACGGGGGTGAAAACTTGGTTTTAGCTCTTGAGAAGCATCCTGAGTGTGGGACAAGATTCTCCTAAGCTTTAAAGAGGGAAAGAGGAGAAGTAAGGGATCAGAAATTCGTAGGGTAGGGGTCTCCTTTTATAGTTGCAGGGAATGGGGCCATTTTGGACATTTTAACATCAAAAGCAATAATTTAGGACCTTTAGTGATGGATTTATCTGTCACTAAAGACCTGAACATGGCCGACGTATGTGCGCCGCGTGTACACCCTCTCGCCTTCATGCTCTTAACGCATGTGCATGTTCGCACAAGCTCAGCTGTCCGATCAAGAGATCAGACGGCTTAAACCGCTCCTCGCCAGCGCCACGTGCCCGCTTGCAATCAAGCATTCACGCTACGCGTCTAATCGTGCATGGACGTTATCAACTGATCCCTACCACCCGATGCGAATTGTACGGCTCCGATTGCGCACCTGCACACGAGGAGGGGATGTCGCTCTTGCGAATCGAACCCTCGCCTCCTGGCTTTGCAGCACCTTAACCACTATGCTACGTGTGCAGTTGAGGCGCGTTGATGATTTTGTGCATGCGTGCGTGTGTCTGTTGGATGAGCATCCAACGGTGTAGATTCATCAAGCAGTTGAAGAAGAGAAGAGCTGTAGCCGATGCTGGGCGGCTATGATGGCACACGTGGTGCCATCTAGGCTGTCCATATTTTGAGTGTTGTAAATGGTGCCATGGGTGGCGAATTGAACTGCTTTTCACGCCGTTAGGCTGCAATCATCGATCCAAACCCATCCGTGCAGTTGAATTTGTCATCTGAGGTGTGGATTAACACCATCTTAGCCCTTGATCTATAGGGTTCCTCGATCTCTATCTGATGCTACGAATGTCCGATCAGGGCGATCTTAGAGTCATTGAACTCCAATCATCACCCTCATCAGATCCGTATGATTGGATCTTCGATCCTAGGCCCCAATTAACAAGTTGCCCTACCCCTGGCCATAAAATGAGATAATTAACCTATATTTTATGCAGACTAACCTATATGCAAGATGATGTATGTTATGTAATATTTATAGTATGTGATGCAATTCTATGCTTAAGAACATGCATAAATAGACAGTTTATGTGATATAAACATGTTTACATCAGACCCTTCATCACTAATGATGGCTTTGGTACCTCAAATCTAGAAAAGATGTAATCCTGAACAAACTGGTTTACAATCTTATGGTCATTTGTCCTCGTGGGGATGGCCTCAATCCATTTTGAAACATAATCAACTGCCAATAAGATATACTAGAAACTATAGGAATTTGGAAAAGGTCCCATGAAGTCAATACCCCATATATCAAAGACTTCGCATACTAAGATTGGATTTAAGGGCATCATGTCTCGATGGCCAATACCGTCGAGAGATTCATAGCATGAACATGCCCTACCATATTCGTATGCGTCTTTGAAAAGTGTGGACCAGAAGACACCGCTCTGCAAAATCTTAGTTGCAGTCTTTTTACCAAAGAAGTGACCGCCACATGCCTGGTCATGGCAGAACGATAGGATGCTTTCTATCTCCTTATCAAGTACACACTTCCTAATGATCTGGTCGGAGAAAAATTTGAATAGCCAAGGTTCTTCCCAAAAGTAATGACTAGCCTCTGTTCTAAGTTGATGATTTGGGATTTAGTCCAGCCATTGGGCACTACACCAGAAGCAAGGTAGTTGATAATGTCAGCATACCAAGGAAGATCAGAATGAATGACCAGCAATTACTCATCAGAGAAGTGGTCAGCAATTGGAAGTGAACGAGATATTACTTCAGAGGGAAGGCAGGATAAGTGGTCAGCTACAACATTCTACTTCCCAGCCTTGTCACGATCTCTAAATCAAACTCCTACAACAGCAGGATCCATCTAATCAGATGAGATTTCGCATCCTTCTTGGTGAGATGTCAAACTACAGTGTGGTCAATGTAGACTACAATGTGGGAACCTAAAAGATAAGGTCTGAATTTTTCCAGTGCAAATACTAGTACTAGTAATTCCTTTTCAATGACAGTGTAATTCCTTTGTGCTTCATCTAAGGTCTTTCTAGCATAATAAATGATTGTAGGATTTCCCATCCAATTTTTGCCCAAGAACAGCCCCTACTGCATAATCAGAGGCATCACACACGATCTCAAAAGAGTCAGACCAATCCGGGGGTCATAGTATTGGTGCCTTGGTGACCAGATCATGAAGTGTTGTATAGGCACAAACACAATCATCAGAGATCTGGAATTCTACACCCTTAGAGAGGAGATTTGTGAGAGGTTAGGCTATTTTCGAGAAATCCGCTATAAATTGGCGATAAAAAATAACATGCTCGAGAAAATATCTAATCTATTTAACCGATGAAGGTAATGGTAGGTCAAAAATCAATTTTACCTTCTCTCAGTCAACCTCTATTCCTCTCTCAGAAATAAGGTGACCTAGAACTAGCCCTTCTGGTACCATGAAATGTGATTTCTCCCAAGAAAGTACCAGATTCACATTGATACATCTTTGCAGAACCTTAGTCAAGTGGTCTAGACATGCATCGAATGTGCTTCTCAAAGACCAAGAAGTCATCCATAACGACTTCTAAGCAATCACCAACTAAGTCGGAAAAGATTGCAAACATACACAGCTGAAATGTAGCAGGTGCGTTGCATAATCCAAATGGCATCGTATGGAATGCAAAGGTTCCGTAGGGGTTGGTGAAAGTCCTTTTTTCCTTGTCATTGGGGTGAATTGCCACCTGATTGTAACCTGAGTAGCCATCCAAAAGGCAGAAAATCGATTCCAAGACAATCTTTCCAATTTCTGATCAATGAAAGGCAATGGAAATTGCTCTTTCTTCATGGCTTGGTTTAGTTTGCGGTAGTCAATACATACTCACCACGAACTAGCAATTTGTGTAGCGATGACTTCTCCAAATTAAGTTGTTATAACGGTAAGTCCGGCCTTCTTAGGCACAACCTGAATAGGACTTACCCATTGACTGGCAGATATGGGGAAAATGACTCCATTATCTAACCACTTGATCATTTCATTCTTAACCACCTCTTGAAGTGTTGGGTTCGGTCTACACTGTGGCTATCTATTTGGTCAAGATCTTTCTTCAATGAAAATCCTATGTATGCAGTAAGAAGGACTAATGCCAATCAGGTCTGATAAGCTCCATCCTATAGCTTGTCTATGTGCCCTCAAGACAGATAAGAGTCGTGATTCTTGATCAGATGATAAGTGGGAGTTGAAAATCATAGGATAAGTCTAATCTGGTCCTAAGAAGACATATTTTAAAGAGTTAGGAAAAGGTTTGAGTTCAACAAGTACAAGATCAAGTGAAGGAGCAGGTGTAAAGATCTTATAAGATCCTAGAGACACTAAAGGAATAGGAGGTAACTTCTCGATTTCAAAGGTTGGTGTCTCAGGGAGAGTAAAGTCAAAGTCCAAAGGGTGTTGAGGTTCTAAGTTAAGTGAATCAATCAATGTATCCTCGACCAACTTATCCAATGGAACAGATTTCCTCAATTAAACTATAGGATGGTCCCCTTTGGGCTTGAAAGATATCAATTTTCATCCTTTGATCTCCAAAATTCAATTCTATAAGGCCCTCCTCAAAATTAATGTTTGCCTTTGCTATAGCCAAGAAAGGTCTTCCTAGAATGATTGGGGTGTTCTGGATATCCTCAGGTACTTCCATGTCAAGGACTAAAATGTCTACAGGAAAATAAAAATCCTTGACCCACACTATAACATCTTCCAACACTCCTTGAGGTGTCTTAACTAATCGATCAGTTAATTGCAGGGACACCTCAGTTGGCTTCAGATTGCCAACCTCAAAATGTGTTAGTAGGGAGGTTGGGATAAGATTGATGGAAGCACCTAGATCAAGTAGGGCTCTGTTAAATGTGGTGTTTCCTATCATACAAGAGAGAAGAGGGGTGCTTGGGTCTTTCTTCTTAATAGGGAGATTTGAAATAAGGGAACTCACCTGTTCCGAGAGAATGATAGGACCACTCCCTTTTTGAACTCTAGCCTTATGCTTAGGTGTACATAAGTCTTTCAAAAACTTTTAAGGTGGAATGTGACGAATCGCATCCAACAAGGGGATGTTTATGTGGTCTTGCTCAAAGAGCTTGAGCAGATCCTCCTCAATGTCCACACTAGGTTTCTTCTTCTTTTCATCACTCTTCTTTTCTAAGGCCTCCAGGAAAGGTATTGAAGTGGTAGGAGATCAATCAAAGGATCAGAAGAGTCAAGTACAGGTGAATCAGCTGTAGGAGTGGAGATGGAAGGTCCAGGCAATGATGTAGAAGTTGGTAATGGTGGATCAGTTGTGCTCGTACCACTCCTAGTATTAACGGCATTCAAATCAGATTGTGGCCTAGATGATGATTCTGGATCAGATAGAATAGGTGGTTGTGGATCAGAATAATAAATAGGATCAGAATAGGAAGAATTAGGATTGGTGTAAATCTCTATTTCATGCAAGGTTTATGATATGAAGTGTGCTTGACCTTGAAAAAGAGGTCTAGGTTGTGCTTGAGATGGGAGTGAATGTGGTTGACGGGACTCTATGAAGTGTGATAGCTGGGCTTTCATCTCAGCTAGTAACACGTCCTATCTCAACTACATAATAATGTTTTGTTGTTGTATGTCAGCAAGAGCTTTCATAATTGACCCCAATTGATCATCTCATGTAGGCCCAGGTTAAGAGTATTGGGCAGGCCCAGGTTAGGGTTGCTGGTAGTAACGCAGTGGATACCCGTGTTGTTGTGGAGGTGGTGCTCAGATCGGGTTGTAAAGTGGTGGTATAGAAGGTTGTTGAAAAGTAGATCTTTGTGAATTTCCCAACCATGATAAATTTGGATGATTACGCCATCCAGGGTTGTAGGTTTGTGAATATGGGTCATTGTGAATGGCGTAGAGCTCCTCCGAAGCTCCAGAAGGTGCAGGGAAGTCAATGTAGGGAGGAACAAAGGTTCCTTCAACCAGTGAAGGATATGGAAATGAATAATCTGATAGTGCAGGTTGTGTCACAGAAAGATTGTTCACAGTTTCCCTCCCTGTGGGAAATTGAGAAGAAGTGTGAGGTGCAGGTGATTGAGAAGAAGATGATGAAGGTTTAAATAGGAACCTCCATACTTCATCTACTTTTTTCTCTATTAAGCCCACCTTATCCAGCTAACTATCCATGATCTCTAAGTCTCTTGTGCTGGATTGGGCTTCATGTACCCCCAGGTGTGAGTGGGAATGTGACTTTCTATTAAAAATACTCATCAAAGCATTATTAATAGAATTTTCTACCATGCCTTCGTAGAGCTCAGAAGCTGAGTCCTCATCCCGACACAGGAAATTGCCTCCACAAGCAGCATCTACAAAGTTCCTAGTGTCATCATGGAGCCCATGATAGAAGATCTAGACCCGTTGCCAGCGTGGGACATCATGGTGGGGACATTTTCTTAGAAGCTCATGGAATCTCTCTCAAGCCTCATGCATCTGTTCTCCTGAATTTTGTATGAATGTGATGATGGCACGCCTTAAGGAGTTTGTGCAACCTATACGAAAGTACTTCTGAAGAAACTCATGTTCCAAAGAAGCCCAGGTTTCTATTGGTATAGTCCGTGACAGGGTTCTAAACCAAAAGACTGCCTTGTCCTTAAGTGAAAAGGAGAACATTTTCATCAATAGTGTGTGATGATCATGACCTTGTGGACCCAAAGTTTGAGCAAGATTTTTCAACTCCTCTAGATGCAGAAAAGGGTCCTCAAAAGCGAGACCATGGAAATGAAGTATAAGTGCGATAAGGTTTGGCTTCAGTTCAGCAGCACGACCCCTAGTGGGATAACATACCACAGGCATAGGAGGTGCAACTGCAGGATTATGGTAATCTTGTAGTTGAGGTCTACGAGGTTGAGGTGGTGCCTGGGTAGCTCTAGGTTGAGGTTGAGGGTTTGCTAGAAAATGAACAGCTTGTCCAAGCTGTTGCACCTGTTGGGTAAGAGTGTTCATTTAAAGTTGTGTCTCAAATAGGTGTTGTAGACTAGGCATAGGACCTCTCTCCGGTGGTGGTTGGTTAGGAAAATTAGGATAAGGAAGAGGTTGGAACCTATGGTTTGGTGGTGGTAGTGGAGGATGATGTGTAGAGAGATGTGGAGGAAGTTCTTTAAAATCCTTGAATTGTGTGGAATCATTGCCATCCTCCGAATGAATAGAGTGATGGATGGGAGTTTAAGGCCTAGGAGGTATAGGATTGGATGTGGAAGCCATTGAAGTGGACGCTTGGGCATTAGTACCCAAAGGAAGTACTAACGTGGGGTTTTGGGATCTCCTACCTTCCATTGAGTCGATTTTTGAAATAGTCTCAACTCAAATGACAAGTCAACAATCTCAAACTCAATCTCAAATAAAACCAGAAATCCTAATAAATCAATCTCAATACTCACAAGACCAATCAAGCAACGAGATAAATTTGAACTTTTCCTTAGGGTCTGCTACGCAAAAAGTAGTAGTACACAAATAAATATTTCAGTACAATTGTACTCATCCTACAAAGAACCTAGCAAGGTGCAGATCTCTAAAAATCAACCTGAATTCTAGATAATACAGGCATGCGAATCCAAACCCTATGGTTGCTCAAGGAGATGAGATAGAAACCCATGTATTTGTGAACCTTATCTGATCATGTAGTGTGTACATGATAAGCAATCAATAGAATGTCTGTGAAAAACTAGACAGGGTTTCAAACAAATTTTTAACGTCTCCTTTTCAATTTGATTTGATATTTAAAAGATGTATCCTATGCAGCTCATCTCGCTTTTCAATTCCTTTCAAAAAAGAGATGGTCTTGTTAATTTTAAGTCAAATGCAAAGAAGGCAAGAGCTTAAGAAGATAGAAGATGCATAGCTGACTCCAGCAATTCTACAATATGCAATTTGACTGTATTGAAATCTAGTAGGAAATGTGCAACCTAAGTATGGATGCCTAGAATATTGATGATAACATCATCATGAGCCCTAACTAGCTCATTTTGACCTAAGAAAGAGAATAAAAGCTCCTACATAACCTAGAGAAGGCCTAATTCAAGGAAGAGCTATTCTAAGAAGAAAACATGAAACAAAGGTTAAAATTGCAATTTTACCATTGCAATACATCAACAGGATTTCTCAGGGGCTAAACATAGGTCAAATGATCTTAACAAGATATGAAGTGAGTTGGTTCAGTCAGAAATAGGTTCATGTGCAATCTAAGAGTTAAATAACATCTTGCAACACTAAAACAGACTCACTTAATTCAACAAGGTTATGGTCAAGATAAAAATTAACTAAACCCTCTAAAATTCATGGAAAAATATCCCCTTGGGTTTAGGACCTTCAAACTATCCTTTAGAACCTATTTTGACCTAAGTAGGGGTCCTAGCTAATTATTTGACCTAATTTCAATTTTTGTGTAAAATGTCAAGTCAAACATGGTCAAACCTAAAATCCAACTTCACCATTAGATTCCTTAGGTCCAAATTAGGTTTGTACCAAAATTTGGACCTAAGGGGAGGTCACCTTGACCTACTTTGCAAAATAGTCCACCCAATACATTTTGACCCCTAGCTTTTGAAAATCATTGCGCAGACCCCCTATCTTCCTCTCTACTCTTGCAATTAGGTCCCTCCACCATTAAAGCAGAGGAGTCCTACTCCGACGAGGACTTGAGGGGGATTTCTCCCTGATTCCTCAGTGATCTCTCAGATTTGAAAGGGAGATTCTCTAAGGAAGTCCCTTTCATCTGAATGCAATTCCAAGGCTTGATTCGCTCCCAATCTCTCGTTGGAACGCTCAAGAGATTTGGGTCTCCCACCGATTCCTTCTCTGGTGAGGACTCTTGCGCTTGGAAGCTTGTCTTCCAAGCACAAGAGGCTCTGCCAGCACCTATAAAGAGACCCCTTGATCCAGCTGCTCCTATTCAGCTTGGCTTGGCCGGAGAACCACCTCCAATTTCTTCCCTTCTCTGGCCAAGTGTCCAACAGGCTCCGACAACCTCTCCTCCTCCTTCTCTTCGCTCTGCCACAATACCAGTGGCAGACATGTCTTCATCTCCTTCCTCCGCGTCATGCCATACCCACACGCGTGCCTCAAGCCCCTTCATCGTCGCCATTCTCCCTCCTCTGGAAGTTTCTTCTCTGGCGGTGGCAGGTACAGCCAGCTGCTCTTCTATCCCCTTTTGTCCATTAAATTAGGTTAAAGCTTCTCCCCTCTCTCCTCTCTTTATTTCCCCTATCTATATTCTTACTTTTATCCCCTCGACGCCACAGACCACCACCATCTTCTCCACCACTAGTAGACCACCGGTGAGGTGCAACCATCGCTCCACTCATCCACACGCCTTGCCACCAACCTTGCCATTACCCACTGATCATCATCTGCCCCTCCATCGACCACCAACACCTCCCCAAGTGCCCACCGAACACACCCACCTTCAAGGCCACAGAGCAACCTAGGCCCCCTCGCGGCCAACCACCCACCGCTTCACCTTCACCGTGACACGACGAAGCTTCCCACATGGTTTTACAGGGCTGCAAGGCCATATTTGTGAGTTTCAGATTCACCCACCTGCCACCATTAAAGCACGAGCAAGCTTGCTTGCAAGCTTCACTCTAGGCTGCTGCACTCCAAGCGAACAAGCCCAGGAGGTGCAGGTTGGTCTCACTCACGCATTCAGCAGGCAATTGGCCTCGAGAGAGATCATAGCTACATCAATTAGGCAGAGCATTTCTGCGGGTGCGCGGGCGAAGCGAGTGGGACTTTTAGTCCCACCTCAAAAAGTCAGGAGCACAGTGCGTAACATAAATTATTTTTGTGTTTCCTTCTCTTCACCTCAGAACACGGGGTAAGGTCCCCTCGCCCACATCACCTGCCTCGTCCGTGACCCACGCCACACGAACCTGGCCGACCCGTTTACCATGCACTCCTCGTGCACCACCCACGCCGGTGCACTTGGACCCGGGTGCGTGTAACTCGACCCGATTACCCAACTGGCTCTGGGAAAGCAAACCCAAGAGAGAAATAGAGAGAGTGTGTACACGAGGAGGGTAGGGGTAGGTTTTGCACTCTCATATGTGCAGGGAAAGGAAGAAGAAAGAAGAAGCTGAGCTGCAACAGCAGAGAAGCTAAGGAGGAAAAGCAGAAGGATTGAAGGTTGAAGGGAAGGAAAGCAAGGGCTGAAGGCAGAAGGAAGAAGGAAGGAGAAGGTGCGGCCAAGCAAAGAAGGAAAAAGAAGAAAGGGAAAAGCAAAGCTGAAGGCAAAAGCTGAGGAAGCTGAAGAAGAAGCCAAGGCCCAGGGAAAGAGGAAGCACTGTAGCAGAGAGGGTGTGGCTGCAAAAAAGGCATGGTAAAGTTGAAGGTAGAAGCTAAAGGAAAAGAAGAAGAGAAGGAAGAAGAAGGCAAAGGCAAAGAAGAAGGAAGGAGAAATAAGGAAGAGAAATCAAGAAGACAAAGTCAGAGAGGAAAAGAAGGAAGCACAGGAAGCCAAAGCACGCAGAGGAAAGAAAAGAAGAAAAAGGCAAAGCTAAGAGAAAGAAGAAAAGAAAGAAGAAAGGAGAAGCTGAAGAACAAAGCCAAGAGAAGAAGAATCAACCTTTTTATCCAATTCTTCTCAATCTCTCTATTTTTGCTACATTTTAATTCATATACTCCTGCATTCTATTCTGAATTAGATTTTGAGTAGATTTAAGTGTTCAAATTACATTGATTAAGATTAGTGAATAAACTCCATTTGCTCCCTGTGTTCGACCTTAGACTTAACAATTCGAGTAATAAAAACTTATTTGTTTACAAGGCAATTTCATCTGTACTACGACGCAACATCTTTTATCTTTAAAACACCGATCTTGCCCTGTTAACATTTTGACATTGTTGCTGGGGAGCAACGCGTAATTTATCACTAACCTCTACATTATTTTTGATTATATTGAACACTAACTTGCTCTATTTTGTTTTGTTGTGATCTTGCAAGGTATTTCACGAGAAGATCTCCCACGCAAGTCAACCACTCTAGGGCAGGTAATCTCTCTTCTTCCCTAATCCACCTCCTAATACTGGGAAGACAAAAGGAAGTAATCAATTAGGAATCACTTGCCTTCTATTTATAGTAACTACCATCTTTAAGGCAAAAGTTCCTGATTTTGCGAAAATTTTTCAAAAACTTATTGAAGTAGAAGCGATTTTTAGAGCCAACCCCACAAATTCCTGTGCCTAGTAGAAATCATGCCTAATCTCCACGGACAACACATTTCTTGTTTTAAGTCCAAAGAGAACTTTTTTGTGAAAAGAAAAGAGGATTGGAAATAAAACCAAATTAGGGTTTCTACAGTAGGGTTTTGGAGTGCTAGTCACACATTCTTGCATAAGAAAGAAACAAACCCTCCAGCATTTGTGTGCTACCCAAGCCCTTGGTTGAAAAGATCTAAGCAAGACAAACCCTAAAATTAAGCTCTAAAATCACTTGAATCTTAAAAAACATTGGACCTAATAACCTGGGAGTCAAATCAGGGTGATTTCTAGGTCTTGACCTAGAATCATTCTACCACATTTAGGACAGGTCAAGTGAAGTTGACCCCTTGGGTTAACCAACCTCCAAATTAGGTCACAAAATCAAAACATCTAAAGTTCAAGTGAAAACCTTAAGCACCTTGGAAATAAAAGTGGTAGACTTAAGAGGTCAAGGTCCCCATTCTGGTCTACCTGGAATCTCAGTGACAAGAGAGGTCGGGTAGGGGAAACCCTGTAACCCGTGGGGACGCTCTACCGTGTAGGGATCTTTGCAGGACTCTCCCTCTCTGGCTGCCCAGGTAATTCTCAGGTGGACGACTTTCTGATCCAGGGGTATCATCCTCCTCAAACCTCCATAGTCATCCAAACATCTTTGGGTGCCTCGATTGGGTCAAAAACACCTCTAGTCCCTCATCTCTTCTCTTTAGAGCACACACATTTTCAGTGGGATTCTCTATTCAGATCTATTCGCTTCATAACTTGATTTTACGTCTTGATCCAAACTCTGATTCTACATCTTCATTCCACCACCTGATCCAAATATGTAGCCAAATTACATAGGACTACCTTTCAAGAAACCTGAATCACAGAGATCCATGAGAGATAGGATGATTGAGGGTTCCCTTGAATTCTATGAAATTGAACCCTCAATACCAATAGAAGACATTCAGGTTGATGTACCAACAACTGCAACCTTCATCATAAAATGTGCCCAAATTTTATTAACAGAAGCCACAAAAGGTTCAACTCGAGACATTCTCATCACAGGATACATTGAAATAGAAAAGTTACACAATTTTGAATACTTTCAATGCATAACAAATCCTGTACTTTGGGAACAACACCAAGATGATCTTGAAAAAAAGGAAGAAATGATGAGATTATTGAAACAAATTATCGATCAACAATACCCGTACATACCCCATACAGATGATGAACCATCTTGAAATAATATCAAATATCAATTCGATCTCGAGTTTGAGGTACAGAGTGGTTATGGATTCCCATCCCAAATGGAGTACAATGTGCCTGATAATGAAGAAGGTTGGGAAGTTCCAATTGCAGGAAAACACAATGTTGAGCCAACCCTAGACCCTAGATCACCAAGCATAGAATTCGAAGACTCCTGCAATAATAAGATTAGAACTGAACCTCTCGAGGGTGTAAATCTCACCCCTTATTCTGATAAGGTGACCCTCAAAGGTTACTCGAACCTAGATTCTAGTTATTCAACCCACATCCTAAGCCTAGAATCTAGATCTGAAACCTATTGGGAAAATTACGAGGCCCCATATGACGAACGAATTTTCAATGAAGAATATGATTCTAGGCCTCTATTTGATGAATATCCCTATCCAACATCCTCAGAGAATCAGATCGATTTTTCGGAAGTCATGTCAATTTACGATATAGAAACCGATGAGTTGGACAAGTGGGGTTTTGATTGGGTCTTGCCCACAAGCCTAAGACTTGAGCCTAGACCAAATAAGGACACCTTTTTGAGCTCAGAATTTACATATAGGCTAGACCCCAGTCAGGCTGCTAAGTCCACATCATATGATTTGTTCTGTGGTGGAACTCATGATCGCAAATCTCATTCAGAACTTGATTTTCGCAATATCTCCGATGATTTCAAATCTTACCATGATTTCAGAGAAAATCTGCTTCCTGAATACAACGAACCAATCTACGACCTCAGCTCACATGATTCAGTCTATGACTCTGACTCTAAGTTCCCGATTCCCGAGATCATTGATTTAAGTCCAAGTTCCAGTGACATGGAATCATTTCTTTTCGATCCTCAGGAATCAAAACTAGAAAATGCCGAGAGTGATGACAACCCAGAATTCGAATCTTTTCTCGACTCAGATGTCCATCATCCTATAGACCCTCTCCAAGCATTCATTTTTTAGTTTGAAAGTTACTATGAGGACTCTCTACATGAAACCACCTGTCACTTCTTTCTAGAAGAGCCCTCATGCACAATTCTCTTTGAAGCCACCTCTTCCAAATATACAGAATCGATCAAAACCTGTTTTCAACCCCGACCCGCAACCGGACTCAATTTCTATTCTGATTCCCCTCTTACTGAGTCATTTGCAGATGATTCGAATCCACACATACATCAGGTATCAAACATTGACCAGACTGAAAACCATGCTCCATCATTCTCTGATCACCCCCGTAAGGTTTTTGCATCATTCACTGATTATTTTTCGGAGCCCTACTCTGACCAGGCTTATCTGACTCAGCCAAAACTCGAGTTTACACTTCCGTATCCATCCGAGCCGCATAGCATATGGTGGGTTCCACATCTGTTGATCTACATTCATCAATCCACCAGATTAATAGGGTTTGGGCTACATCATCAGCCTGTTGATCTTAACAAGCACCTAGTTGGACCAACCAGGCTCTTAATCAAGGTGCTTGTTTTACAAAACTCTGCTGATTTGATCACTCCCTCTCCATCCCATTTTCCGCTCAGCTGAAGGCATTGAATTTAGCGCTTAACGGGAGAAAACCCGTCATTCCAAAAACCCAAGATCCATCTAATTATCCATCTGTACTCCACGTCAATTGCACCTTGAGTTTAGCCTTAGACCAGTCGATCCCACCTCTGGTACATGTACCAGAGCTTGAAATCGTCTGCATCAGTCATTCTCGACCTATTCGCCCACCCGATGTATCATGTTCTAAGTCCCTGGACCCAACACTATTTCACACCCTCCATTTACAATGAGGACATTACAAAACTTAGGCATGGGGGGTGGTAAAGTGCATACATACAGAAACCAAGAAAAGTCAGAAGGATTCTCACAAAAAAATCATAGATGTCAAAAATACCAAAAAAATAGAAAATTATGAAAAAGAACAAAAAATGGAGGAGGGAGGAAAATTTTGAAGTCACACAAACATGAGGAGGAAAAGAGCAAAATGACAAAAAAGAGCACAAAATGAAAAAGAAAAAGAGATAGTCATTAGTAAGTGATTAAGGGAATAACCAAAGTTCTAGACCACATCAAGAAAAAAGATAAAGAATGAAGAAAAGTGCTAATGAGACACAAAAAGAGATTAGTAGGAGCGCTGATCTTAAGCCTTTTGGGCTAGACTCTTAGGCTTAAACATTCAAGTATCTGCTAAGATCTAGATAATCCTCAAGAGGTTGGAGAAAATGCGAAGCTTAAGTATTATGTCTAAGGCATAGGGAGTATTCTAGCTCGTTAACTTACCTTCGATTTACGAGACTCTATAACCTAAGCACCCCAATCCACACACAGTCTGGTTCAGTACGCATAAATATCAAAATCACGCAAAAGCGTTTAAGTATTCTGAAAAAAGCTGCCTAGATTAGGAGCAGCCGATCAACACAAGTTGATTTGGATGAGTTCCCAACATGGAGAGGTGGGAAATTCCCCTCGAAGATGCGTAACAACATATCGTCTCCTCGGTGCTTGTCTCCTAGGAAAATTACATATCCTACCGGGGGCACATAAGCACTCTGCTGGTTCAAATACCATGGATGGCATTATCACAAAATGTCAATTGCCAGGGTTTGGATTTGGCCACGGAACTCCATGGGAGGGATTATCTCGAAATCTCGAAAGCTAGGGTTCTGGGGGTTGCCATGGGCAGTGCTATCACGAAGCATCAATTGCCAGGGACCTTTGAGGATTGATGATGGGGACGAAGAATCCGACACAAACCGTGTTGAGAAGCCAATCCGAAGCTAGAAATAAAAAGAAAAGATAGAGAAAACTCTCCAAACAAATAAATCCTCTATCTCTCTCTTACAAAAGCGCACTGCAAACTGAACCACGACTAAAATATGTCTCAAGCACGGGTGCTTTAACCGTGGAGTCCAACGAACCTTACGATAGTTCCTGTAGGCCTTAAAAACCTTCGTGGAGGACCAAGGCTAAAGCTGGTCAGGTCTGGATCATGGTTGGTACTTGAGTACCTCTAGACCTATTGTTAGGATTCTAACCTAATCACAAAGAAAAAGAAAAGCACTTAGCATAACTGGTGAAATAAACTCATGGTCTAGAATAAAAGTTAAAACCTTGAAATTTTGCTAAGGGATTAGCAAAATCTAGGCATGGGGGTATGATGATAACATCATCATGAGTCCTAACTAGCTCATTTTAACCTAAGAAAGAGAATAAAAGCTCCTACATAACCTAGAGAAGGGCCTAATTCAAGGAAGAACTATTCTGAGAAGAAAACATGAAACAAAGGTTAAAACTGTAATTTTACCATTGTAGTACATCAACGGGATTTCTCAGGGACTAAACATAGGTCAAATCATCTTAACAAGATAGGAAGTGAGTTGGTTCAATCAGAAATGTGTTCATGTGCTGTCTAAGAATTAAATGACATCTTGCAACCCTAAAACAGACTCACTTAATTCAACAATGTTATGATCAGGATAAAAATCAACTAAACCCTCTAAAATTCGTGGAAAAATATCTCCTAGGGTTTAGAACCTTCAAATTGACCTTTGGAACCTATTTTGACCAAAGTAGGGGTCCTAGTTAATTATTTGACCTAATTTGGGTTTATATGTAAAATGACCAGTCAAACATGGTCAAACCTAAAATCCAACTTCACCATTGCATTCCTTAGGTCCAAATTAGGTTTGTACCAAAATTTAGACCTAAGAGGAGGTTACCTTGACCTACTTTCCAAAACAGTCCACCCAATTACATTTTAACCCTTAGCTTTTGAAAATCATTGCGCAGACCCCCCTATCTTCCTCTCCACTCTTGCAATTAGGTCCCTCCACCATTAAAGCGGAGGATTCCTACTTCGGCGAGGAATTGAGGGGGATTTCTCCCTGATTCCTCAAAGATCTCTTAGATTTAAAAGGGAGATTCTCTGAGGAATTCCCTTTCGTCTGAACACAATTCCAAGGCTTGATTCGCTCCCAATCTCTTGTGCGAATGCTCGAGAGATTTGGGTCTCCCACCGATTCCTTCTCCGGTGAGGACTCTTGTGCTTGGAAGCTTGACTTCCAAGCACAAGAGCCTCTGCCAGCACATATAAAGAGATCTCCTGATCCGGCCACTCCTATGCAGCTTGGCTTGGCTGGAGAACCACCACCAATTTCTTCCCTTCTCCTCCAGCCAAGTGTCCAGCAGGCTCCAGTGACCTCTCCTCCTCCTTCTCGTCACTCTGCCACAATGCCAGTGGCAGAGACGTCTTCATCTCCCTCCTCCGCGTCGTGCCATACCCACGCGTGCGCCTCAAGCCCCTTCATCGTCGTCGTTCTCCCTCCTCTGGAAGTTTCCTCTCCGGCGGTGACAGGTATAGCCAGCCTCTCTTCTATCCCCCTTCGTCCATTAAATTAGGTTAAAGCTTCTCCCCTCTCTTTTCTCTTTATTTCCCCTATCTGTATTCCTATTTTTATACCCTCGATGCCTCAGACCACCACCACCTTCTCCACCTCTGGCAAACCACCGACGAGGTGCAACCGTCGCTCCACTCATCCACACGCCTCACCACCGACCACATAACCTCCACCATTACCCACTGATCATCATCCACCCCTCCATCGACCACCAACACCTCCCCAAGTGCCCACCGAACATACCCACCTTCACAGCCACAGAGCGACCTAGGCCATCCCGCGTCCAGCTACCCACCGCTTCACCTTCGCCGTGACATGATGAAGCTTCCGACGTGGTTTGACAGGGCCGCAAGGCCGTATTTGTGAGTTCAAATTCACCCACCTGCCGCCATTGAAGCACGAGCAAACTTTCTTGCAAGCTTCGCTCCAGGCTGCTGTGCTCCAAGCAAACAAGTCCAGGAGGTGTGGGTTGGTCTCGCGCATGCATTCAGCATGAAATTGGCCTCGAGAGAGATCACAGTTGCATCAATTAGGTAGATCCAGGAGGTGCGGGTGCGAGAGCGAAGTGGGTTGGACTTTTAGTCCCACCTCGGAAAGTCAGGAGCGCGGTGTGTAACATAACTTGTTTTTTTGTTTCCTTCTCTTCGCCTCAGAACATGGGGTGAGGTCCCCTTGCCCACGTCACCCGCCTCATCCGCGACCCGCACCACGTCGACCTAGCTGACCCATTTACCCTGCGCTCCTCACGCACCACCCACGCCGGTGTGCTTGGACTCGGGTGAGTGTAACCCGACCCGATTACCTGGCTAGCTCTGGGAGAGTGAACCCAAGAGAGAAATAGAGAGTGAGTGTATGCGGGGAGTGTAGGGGCAGGTTTTGCATTCTCGTTTGTGCAGGGAAAGGAAGAAGGAAGAGGAAGCTGAGCTGCACCGCAGAGAAGCTAAGGAGGAAAAGCAGAAGGACTGAAGGCTGAAGGCAAGGAAAGCAAGGGTTGAAGGCAGAAGGAAGAAGGAAGGAGAAGGTGCGGCCAAGCAGGGAAGGAAAAAGAAGAAAAGCAAAGGCAAAGCTGAAGGCTGAAGCTGAGGAAGCTAAAGAAGAAGCCAAGGCCAAGGGAAAGAGGAAGCACTATAGCAGAGAGGGTGCAGCTGAAAAAAAGGCAAGGCAAAGTTGGAGGTAGAAGCTAAAGGAAAAGAAGAAGAGAAGGAAGAAGAAGGCAAAGGAAGAGAAGAAGGAAGGAGAAATCAAGGAAAAGAAATCAAGAAGTCAAAGTCAAAGAGGAAAAGAAGGAAGCACAAGAAGCCAAAGCATGCAGAGGAAAGAAAAGAAGAAAAGAAAGAAGAAAGGAGAAGCTAAAGAACAAAGCCAAGAGAAGAAGAATCAACCTTTTTATCCAATTCTTCTCAATCTCTCTATTTTTGCTACATTTTAATTCATATACTCCTGCATTCTATTCTAAATTAGATTTTGAGTAGATTTAAGTGTTCAAATTACGTTGATTAAGATTAGTGAATAAATTCTATTTGCTCCCTATGTTTGACCTCGGACTTAACAATTCGAGTAATAAAAACTTTTTATTTGTTTACAAGGCGATTTCACCTATACTACGACACATCTTTTATCTTTAAAACACCGATCTCGCCCTATTAACAAATATGTTGCTGCTAGATAAGAGATTAGATTTTTTTTTATAATTTTGATTTTATATTTTTTTATTTTATAAATGCAACAAACAAAAACGAATCAAAAAGAAATTGATACGAAAAATTGCGTACCAGAAAACCACGTCGATGAGAGATGAGTAGGGAGATATAGAGTGAGTCTAGAAAGTCCAAGTTATACAACTGATGTGTGAGAACAAGCTCTCACAACTTGTGTTTAACAAAAATAATCCTAAGTATATACCTAAGTCTAAACTATCACTATGTTAATCTAGAAAAGTGGGAAATGCAGCTCCGTCCGGAAAATCTCCTCCAGGAAGTTGAGTCTAAAGCGCAACAAATCTGCCAGCAAGAAGACTCCACCTGGAAGAAGACACTACTACTCCTGCTCCTCAAGTGCTGCAAAAACAACAAATGATTACTAAGACAATTATATACAAAACAAATCAAAGAATATAATGAATCAATGAATGACTATATAAAACAAAGAATATGAATGAAAGAATAGCTATATACAAAGAAAAGAAAAAATATCTACAAATAAAAAGAACAAAGCAAAAGTTTTTGGCAAGTAAAGAGTTGCCTCCCCGACAACAACACCAAAAATATATTCGTTAACTTTCGATTTGCAATAAAAATGATGCTTAAATATCATTGTTGTAGTATAGATGTCAAAAATGCAAACTAATGTCGCTTTAATTTTATTTATTTACTATTTTTACTGGTTTGTTTCTAAGTCGTTCACTGGGAGGCATTTATTGATATACATCACTCTCCAAGTCCAAAAATGTTCCTTTATTCCAAACATGTTAATTTTATTTACAAAATGAATTAATGAATCAAATAATGAATGAATGGGTTAATTATTTACAAAAGAATCAATTAATATGCACCACAATGCCTAAAACATATATACACAAATAAGCATAAAAAACTATATATAATTACTCTATGTTATTTATTTACAACTAATGTAGGTAATACCTAAGTATAGGTACAAAAATATCTAGTAATATCTACTATACTAAATCATATTAACATACTAATATCTATAGTAACATATATACAGTAACATATATAAGTGTCGCTAAAATCTTAGTAAAATTATATACATAACATAAGGCAAAATAGTTGTCTATACTGACGTATGTAGTTATGTACAATGACAGAACTAACTATCACTAAAGCTCTAAGTGTTATTTATATATATAAGAGCTCAAAAAGTATCTTATTTACTTGTACTAGTACTACTTACACATATATATTAAATTATACGTATACATACTTATAATTATTTATTTACATTATTTATATACATATACTTATAATTATTTATTTACATTAGTTATATACATATACTTTACTATTCTTTATACTTATATATTATACACAGACACATACATATACACACACACACAGGCATCACAAGTGTTCTCAACACTTAGCCACTCAGCGGCTATCAACTCCTCTCTTCATCTACATTTAACCAATTTAGGGCCTCTCTTTCACACAGCAGGCTTACTATTCCTCAACCCAAAATTAGGTTTTTAATGGGCAAGCCGACTCATTTTCGTGGGATGCAAAGCACCTCGAAAGGTGGCACCAGACCACTGCAAGTGAGCAAGCCCTAGTTATGTTTAGGTGTATTTATATCTAATTTTAGGTCCAATATTGGGCCCACATAAGCCCAGCTACAATGCATGGCTCCCGACCCATGCACTATTCCAACATTTCATCAATATCGCATGCTCATATCAGAGAGGAGAGGGTATGGGATGTGTGTGTGTACGCCTAGCACACTTGAGCACCGAGCGGCTTAAGGCACAAATACCTTTTATACCACTGCACCGCTTTGCAAGTTAACAATGTGGCACTAATTTAGCGCTCAACAGGCACTACAGCTGTGCGCAATTGCATTCTGATTCAAGTTTTTCGGCCCCCAATTTGTGGGCCATAAATTAATTTAAATTAAAAATAAATTACATGGTTTTGAAGCCCTTATATAAGGCTACCTAATTGTACAATTAGTTTAGAGAAATAAATTATTTAGATGTATAATTAAATTAGTTAAAATTTGCAATTTATACATGTTAATTTAGAGTTTAATTTATTAATTAACGTATTAACTAGTGACTTAATTACAAATTTGACATTAAACAGAGTTAATATATATAATAAATTATTTATTACAACTTTTTATTTTATTTTAGTAACTTTATTTTAATTTATATACAATTAAATATACGTTTTATTTAGTTTTGAATATAAATAATCTATAAATACTATAATACAGTATAAATATAATATAAATGAGTTGAAAATATTTAATATAATATAATCAAAGATACAATATAATTTTCTTCAGTATTAACTTAAATTAATAATTTATCTTATTTTAAGTTAATAAATTACTTAATTAACTTAATAACCTAATTAATTACTGTAAATACTTAATTAAATTAAATTACAAGTATTGTATGGTCCATAATGCATATATGAATACATATGTATAGTATTAGGTATAATTATGTACATATAGATAGGTTTATAGAATTACTTAGATTATTATACATTTATGTTAATATAAATTAATAGATAATAATACAACAATGTTATATATACAATAAATCAACAACAATATTTAATTTAATATATAGAATATAGATATAAGTCATATTTACATATTATATACATACTATACATTATATACATATAGCTTAGGCTAAAATATATATACAAGTATATGCATAGTATATAGGGTATTTTTAGGTGTTTTTAGGGTTTTTCTGATTTTTATAGTTTTTATAGGTTTAGGGGAGTTATGGAAAGAGAGAGAAAGAGTGAGATGAGAGAGAGAGGTCTCTTTTTGTGATTTTTGAGTTTTGGTCATTTATTAAGTTCCATGATATACTGAATAGTCAGCTGGTATGGTGTACCAAGCTGGGGGTTCACATTACTTTGAGACTTTGCACACATCTTGAAAAATATCTAATCCTACTCAAGACACCGTTATTTTCTTTTTTTGTAATTTTTTATGATCTTCATTTATTTACAAACCAAACAAATTTTAGGCCTAAATGAGTGTTTTAAAATGAAACCTAGGGCCTAGATTTGGTTTTCAAGGGCTGGAAATTGGGTTCATGCTTTTGGAAGCATACAATATATCATAAGAAAGGTATATGAGCAGTAAAGCATGATTCTCACTTCAAATTTCATTAATTTTCATATATGGGCAGATATTCATTGTATACATGTTGACAATGCAATTTAAAATGAAATAACAAGTAATTCTAACTAAATTAATATCCATTTCAGGCGTAGGAACGCTTGTACATGAGACTCAAACATTACAAATCAAGTCAGCTTATTTACATCCTCGAAATCCATCCAAATCCCATCTCAGACCTTGGTTCAAATCTGCTGCAACTGATCAGTAGCAACTGAATTTCAGTTACAATGCTGTTGATCAATTCAGCAGAGCTAAATCAACTACAACCTTCACAATCAACAGCTGCTTCACTACCAGACAGTTTAAAACAAAGGCTACTACTATCTCAACAACTACTCAGCTATGAAACCAGCAACTGGAAGCTGTTGTTACAGCATGATCAGACCTAATAAATCTAATCTAATGTTTCTAATCAGCTCAATGTTGGAGTGATCAGTCCTTTTAATTTATCCATCTTAAAAGTTCAGCTCTAACTAAAATCCATGTGTTGAAATCACGAGCATTGTTACACTTTGAAAATTTGAAAATCAGGTTCTTAGAAATCTTAAAATAAAGATGAAATCATGTAGAACTAGATCATTCATTCAAAAGTTACTACAGAGAAATCCTCAAACTCTGATTTGCTATGTTAACTCATTTTGAAGCCAATTTAGCGAAAGAATCAGATTCAAAATAGTGATAGAGCCTCAAATCAGTAGGGTGATTCTCCTTGGCTTTAGCATTTCAATTAAAATAAACAAAACTCAGCTCTTAAGATGGACATTGGACATTTCAAGCTCAATTGATAAAAATCTAATCAAATATCTATTAGACAATCACATCATATCAATTTTTACTTGAATCCATTTGATTTACTTCAACAAACTGTTTAAGATGAAAATCGTTGATGTTAAGATATGCATTGTAGTATAGGATAAAAATCGTACAAAACACTTAAATTTATAGTCTCGAAATCTATTTCGAGTTTGACGTTGTCTGCAAGGAGCAAATATGGAATTCACAATACTAATCATATTCAGGGAATAATGGGCACAATTAATTAAGCACAATAAAAGATAGTAAATGAATAAACTAATCAGAATGATGTTCAATGATAAGCCAATTTGTTTCTCAAGAAATAGAGAGGTAAAAAGAATAGAACCTCAAAAGTAATGGTGATTTGAATCAGCATGTAAATCCCCATATTAGGCACATATTCAATATCAGCAATTAACTCAAATTTCCCAACAGTGCCTCAACCACTTAACCTCTTAATTCCACATCAGCACAGAGGCCAAATATATCCAAAGTACCAAGCACAAGGCCTCATTAAACATCACCAAGGAGATCAAACAACTTAAATCACTCATCCAAGGCACAAGGCTTCTTCTCAAGCACAACACAAAGGCAATGCCTCTTCGAATTCTTGCTAAGCGTTAGAGCGAGTAGGCATGCATCTCAAGGCAACAAACCTAAAGCAAAACCCTCCCCCCTCTTCACAAATTCCTTTCTCTTTCTTCCAGAATCAGGTTTAGGGCTAATCGGGTAATCAAATCCGCATATGGGGTCCAAACCCACGTGAATGTGTACATGGGTGAGGAGTGAGAGCACGAGGAGGTGCGTGCGTAGGCGGACTGAACCGCCCATGTTACTAGGCAAAGAGCTGCAAGCAAAAAAGTAATTTATGCACAGTTGGCAGCTCCACTCATGATGTGGCATTAAATGTGCCCTCATCTTCTTTGCATGTTGCAGCCAAGTGCTTCTCTCCAATTGAAGTAGTTGCTCTACTTCTTTCCTTGAATTAGCAGTCCAGGAGGCTTCACGAGATCTATCCGCAACTCCAGGTAGTGGTAGTGGTGAAGTTGGTGTAACGACCCGGTTCCCGAGTCCCTACGAGACACGAGAACCGGACCGACTCGACTAATCCCAAGACCCAGTCGTCCAACGAGGAAGTAACCAAAAGACAGTAAAATAAACCACATTCAGCATGAATATAACTAACAGTAAAAAGTACAGCAGTAAGGAAAGAAACTACTACAGTAGGCACCACCACAACAGTAAAACAACATTTATCATATAACAAAAACTGCAGGTAAAGAAGGTACAGCGGAAACAAAACTACTCACTAGAACAGAAACAAAAGAAGGTACAAAGCTGTGGCAACTCTACTGGACCCTACTCGGCCCAGCGTCCTCTGCAGCCGCCGACCCTGGCTGCTCAACACCTGGTCCTGAAAAAGGTAACGAGTGTAACACGTCAGCAAAACGCTGAGTAGAGTGGCAAACTAACTAAAGGCAACAGTAGAGTGTACAGTAGCTGTTATGTTCTATTACTTCCTTTATTTACATCTTTCAATTTTTCTCACTATTTCATTTACTTCTCAGATCCTTTACTTGATCTCGAATGTCCTCGTGGGACGATCTTGATTGCAGTCTTTTCCAACAGTAGAAGTAGCACGTGGTGCTCTCCTGGCCGGGAGAGTCCCCCGTGGTGATCCTACCCTCAGTCAACCACCCCAAGGTCACTGACAGACGTAACGGTGACTACGGCACGCGCGATAAACGCACAGGTAGCTAGCCCGTACTGGCACGCGGTCAGTCGTTTCCGTTAACGGGTGCGCCCAAAGCACAGCACGGAACCAGGGCAGAGCCCTCTCAGTAACAGGGGTCCAACCCCTCCACAGTAACCAAACCGGGGCCTTGCCCCTCCACAGTCCGCGCACCCTCGTCTGACTACCCTGGTTTGCCCTAGTGGGCCTAACAAGTCGGTGAAGGAGGCTAGCAGAACCCCGGGGCCCGTGGGGTAGCTAGTACTCTCCTAACACTACTAGCTCTCCTCGGTACTACGTACACGAGGGCCAACAAGTCGGTACAGAGCGGCCAAGCCTAACCCCGGGTCCCTGGGGCGGCTGGCCCCACTCTGCACTAAAACAGGTACAGGTACTTCCCTTGGTACTGCGTACCCAAGAGACAGTACAACTACATCTCAGTTCCATTCCTTTTCTTTCCAGGAGTTCCACTCCTAATTCCCCGTAGGGTTCCAGCCCTTTATCTCAGAACATCATATGTTTCACTTTCCAGATTCACGTTCTCAATTTCCATGATCTCAAACATGTTTCTTTGTTCATAACAGGCAGCTGTTAATTAATTTCACAGGCAGCTTATATATTCCTTTCCATTTTTCCAAGACTGCAGTAATATACATTCCACTAGTTTTTCCATCCTAGGATTCATGCCATATCCTAGGATCTATCATACAATCTAGTTTTCCGGCCCTAGGATTCATGCAACACCTAGGAGCTATCATTCCATACATTTCTCATTCCTAGGGTTCATGCAATGCCCTAGGTTCTAGTTATGGTTCCATACTTTAACAGATTTTATTAATGCTTAAAACCACTCTACCAGGTACAACGGGAGTAATGGGGGCGTGGTCGGGAATCCCGCGCGCCTCCGCGACTCTCAAGACGGCAACCGAACGAGGTCCTATCACAAGGATCAAACACAAGGAGTGTCTCAAAACAGTGTATAGCTACTGTAGGCGGGTAGAGGAATAAATTCTGAATCGAACGCAACTCGAATCGTGGAAGACGGAGCCCAAACGGGCCCTAAACGGGTCGAGAAAGACAATACTGTGCAAAATCAGACGTCTGGAACTCCTTCCAGACGTCTTAAACGGTGGATCAGAGAATTACCTGTTCGGCGTGGTTCCCCGGACGTCCAGAAGTCTGTGGCGACGTCTCTCCTAGATCCCAGACGTCCGATGGGGATCCCAGACGGCGGGAGTGACCTCCAGACGTCCGGAGAGACCATCGGACGTCTGGGATCTAGGAGAGACGTCGCCACAGACTTCTGGACGTCCGGGGAACCACGCCGAACAGGTAATTCTCTGATCCACCGTTTAAGACGTCTGGAAGGAGTTCCAGACGTCTGATTTTGCACAGTATTGTCTTTCTCGACCCGTTTAGGGCCCGTTTGGGCTCCGTCTTCCACGATTCGAGTTGCGTTCGATTCAGAATTTATTCCTCTACCCGCCTACAGTAGCTATACACTGTTTTGAGACACTCCTTGTGTTTGATCCTTGTGATAGGACCTCGTTCGGTTGCCGTCTTGAGAGTCGCGGAGGCGCGCGGGATTCCCGACCACGCCCCCATTACTCCCGTTGTACCTGGTAGAGTGGTTTTAAGCATTAATAAAATCTGTTAAAGTATGGAACCATAACTAGAACCTAGGGCATTGCATGAACCCTAGGAATGAGAAATGTATGGAATGATAGCTCCTAGGTGTTGCATGAATCCTAGGGCCGGAAAACTAGATTGTATGATAGATCCTAGGATATGGCATGAATCCTAGGATGGAAAAACTAGTGGAATGTATATTACTGCAGTCTTGGAAAAATGGAAAGGAATATATAAGCTGCCTGTGAAATTAATTAACAGCTGCCTGTTATGAACAAAGAAACATGTTTGAGATCATGGAAATTGAGAACGTGAATCTGGAAAGTGAAACATATGATGTTCTGAGATAAAGGGCTGGAACCCTACGGGGAATTAGGAGTGGAACTCCTGGAAAGAAAAGGAATGGAACTGAGATGTAGTTGTACTGTCTCTTGGGTACGCAGTACCAAGGGAAGTACCTGTACCTGTTTTAGTGCAGAGTGGGGCCAGCCGCCCCAGGGACCCGGGGTTAGGCTTGGCCGCTCTGTACCGACTTGTTGGCCCTCGTGTACGTAGTACCGAGGAGAGCTAGTAGTGTTAGGAGAGTACTAGCTACCCCACGGGCCCCGGGGTTCTGCTAGCCTCCTTCACCGACTTGTTAGGCCCACTAGGGCAAACCAGGGTAGTCAGACGAGGGTGCGCGGACTGTGGAGGGGCAAGGCCCCGGTTTGGTTACTGTGGAGGGGTTGGACCCCTGTTACTGAGAGGGCTCTGCCCTGGTTCCGTGCTGTGCTTTGGGCGCACCCGTTAACGGAAACGACTGACCGCGTGCCAGTACGGGCTAGCTACCTGTGCGTTTATCGCGCGTGCCGTAGTCACCGTTACGTCTGTCAGTGACCTTGGGGTGGTTGACTGAGGGTAGGATCACCACGGGGGACTCTCCCGGCCAGGAGAGCACCACGTGCTACTTCTACTGTTGGAAAAGACTGCAATCAAGATCGTCCCACGAGGACATTCGAGATCAAGTAAAGGATCTGAGAAGTAAATGAAATAGTGAGAAAAATTGAAAGATGTAAATAAAGGAAGTAATAGAACATAACAGCTACTGTACACTCTACTGTTGCCTTTAGTTAGTTTGCCACTCTACTCAGCGTTTTGCTGACGTGTTACACTCGTTACCTTTTTCAGGACCAGGTGTTGAGCAGCCAGGGTCGGCGGCTGCAGAGGACGCTGGGCCGAGTAGGGTCCAGTAGAGTTGCCACAGCTTTGTACCTTCTTTTGTTTCTGTTCTAGTGAGTAGTTTTGTTTCCGCTGTACCTTCTTTACCTGCAGTTTTTGTTATATGATAAATGTTGTTTTACTGTTGTGGTGGTGCCTACTGTAGTAGTTTCTTTCCTTACTGCTGTACTTTTTACTGTTAGTTATATTCATGCTGAATGTGGTTTATTTTACTGTCTTTTGGTTACTTCCTCGTTGGACGACTGGGTCTTGGGATTAGTCGAGTCGGTCCGGTTCTCGTGTCTCGTAGGGACTCGGGAACCGGGTCGTTACAGTTGGTCAACGGATTATGGGTGGTGGAGGTGGTTGATGACAATGGGAGTAGACGGAGATGGCGAATACCTGAAATCATGAATATGGGATAAACTCACAAATTAGTGAGTTCATGAGAATCACTAGAGCACAGCGAGTGTGAGGGCGGTGATCTTGTGGTGTTTAGTGGTCGGTGGAGGGTGATCGAGGTCAAAGATGGTGTTGCTATAGTGGGTTGTTCATCTGAGGATTTTGGTGGATGAAAGAGTGAATAAGGAGAGGGCTTTTGACGAGGGTGATGCGATGAAGGTCTAGGAAGTGACAGTGAGACGATTGGTGTGGTGTAGCGGTGTGGCGGCCTCGCTGGAGGCATGGCCGTCATTGGAGAAGACAGAGGGGGAGTGTTATGACCCGACTCCTGGATCCCTACAGGAGCCGAGACCGACTCGCCTCAACTAATTTCAAGACCCAATCGTCCAATAAGAAATAACCAAAAAGTAGGAAAGTAAACCACTTTCACATATGCAATATAACTAAGCAGAAGAAACGTACAAAGTAGTAAAGGAAAGTAAATCTGTTATTCCATTACATACCACCACAACAACAAAACAACGGAAACGGAAGTAAACAGCAAAGACAAACAGTAACTAAAAATCTAATAGTCACTACAACAGTAAAGGAACAACAAGGAAGTGCTAAAAAATACGGCTGGGCTCGACTAAGCCCAGCACCCTCCGTAGCCAGAAGCTCGGGCTGCTCAACTCCTGGTTCTGGACAGTATCATGAAAAGATAGAGTCAACGAACGCTGAGTAGAGTGGTATCTCTACTATCTAAAACAGTAAAAGCAATAGGTTTAATTCTCTTTTCTATTTATTTGTTTTATGTGTATTTCCTTTTCACCCATTGTTTTTTCTCAAACATCCAGATATTCTTGATCTTGCATGTTCCTCATGGGAACGATCTTGATTGCAGTCTTTTCCATAGAGTAAAAGGTAAACGTGGTGCTCTCCTAGCCAGGAGAGTCCCCCGTGGTAGTCCTACACCCAGTCAACCACCTTGAGGTCACTGTTAAGACGTAGTGGTGACTACGACATGCGTGATAAGTGCACGGGTAGCTACCCTGCACTAACACACGATCAGTTGTTTCCGCTAGTGGGTACACCCAAAGTATAGCACGGAACAGTATAGGACCTTGCCCTCTCAGAACAGGGATCTTGCCCCTCAGAACCAAACAGGGGTCTCGCCCCTCCACAGTCCGCGCACCCTCATTTGACTCCCCCGGTTTGCCCAGAGGGCCTAACAAGTCAGTGTAGGGTGGCTAGCTATCCCCCTACACTAGTAGCTCACCTTGGTACCGCATACACAATTTCCAACAGGAGTCAGTGTAGAGTGGCCAATCCTAACCCTGGGTCTCAACCTAAGGGCAGCTAGCTCCGCTCTATACGAAAAGGGGACAGTCGCTCTCCTTGGTACCATGTACTCAAGTGCCAGCACACTTCCTGTCTACATTCCAGATTTCCATCTAACCACAGGAGCTCTATTCCTAATTCCTCGCAGGGTTCATGCTCATGTTCACCTCATTTAGTCCGATCTAGATTCCACCATTCACAATTCAGTTCTTATTTATAAACAGGCAGCTCGTGTTTTCATAATTCAATACATGCAACTGGTGATTTCACAGGCAATTGGTTATTAATACATGCAGCTCATATTCTAACAGGCAATCCACAATTATGTTTATCCAAATCTTGCATATAAGTACCTTATACCATACAAACGGTGCATTCATTTCTCTACCTAGGGTTCATGCCACATCCTAGGGTTCCATTAAGTTAATTCCACAAACACATTCTTATTTGAATATTATTAAAGGAATTAAACCACTCTACCAGACAATTCGGGAGTAATGGGGGCTCGAACCGCAGACCTAGGAGTCTCTGCAAGCCCCAAACACGCAACAGGCTGAAATCTCATACCAGGGAATACATCACAAAAGGAGGGTTCATAACAATGTACAAAGGTCTCTAGTACGTAGAGAAACTCGCAAGGAAACTACAGGTACTTCGTTTGCATAAAATGGACCCCGATCGGACCCTAAACGGGTCAAAAATGTGCCTACTATTCAAAATCAGACGTCTGGAAACAAGTCCAGATGTCTTAAAAGGTACTAGAACCTTACCTTAAGTCCCTGCGGTGTCCTCAGACGTCCAGGCCTTCTCTATGATAGTCTGAAGGCAGTTCCAGACGTCAGACAATGCCTCTGGTCGTCTAGAATCACGTCCGGACGCTTGGTGATCTGATCAGACATCCAAAAGTGCGTGGGAGAGCATTCCGCACTCCTTTCCAAGGCTGCTCCTGGGTACGACACCGCAACCCCCAAGTCAGACCAACATGCGTCTGTGGTGAGGATTGCATGGCTGTAACCGCGAAAAAGAACGTACCTTCACAATAAATGAACTTTCAGACATCTGGCCTTAACTCCAGATGTCCAAGTGCTCCGTCAACCGTCTGGACTCCACTCCAGATGTCTGATACTAGAAAACTTCTAGTACCAGAATCTCCTCCCAACGCTCTCCGCTGCGCTTTGCCTCGTGCCGCCGCAGCTCCAACCGCTGCAGATGGTCGAGAGGCTACCTCCCCGAGTTCTCTCCTCCTCTTGCACGCACCCGCGATGGCCGTGTGAGCTCTGCCAAGCTTCCACAAAAACTCTCATACCTCGGCCTCCTCCCGCACTCTCCTCTTTCTCCCTCTCGCTCTCCCTCGCTCGCCACCTCTCGCCACTCCCGCAAGCTCTGAAGGTGATGGTGGTGGTGTGTGGAGTGGAGAGGAGAGGAGGGGAGGGGCTTAAATAGGTAGCGTGGGGCATTTTATGGTTCAGGGAAAGAAAGGAAAGGAGAGAGAGAAAGAAGGTCCTGCGGGCGGCCCACTCGCAGGGTGCAGTGTGCGTACAAAAATTTCATTTTCAAACATTCGGGAAAGGGTCCAGACGTCTGACTGAGACTCCAGATGTCTTAAAAGGCTAAAAGTGTGACGGGTCTTTATAGGACGAGTGGCAATCAGCGGTCGATTTGAAGTAGGGAAGGAGTGATTCTAACCAAAAGAAAGAGAGAGACAGTTTGGCCTAATCTAATGGATGAAAGGAGGAGGATATGGTGCACCGGTGTGATTGCCGACACCGGAGACGAAGGTTGCTCCAAAGATGAGAATGACAATGAGGAGAGAGGGAGGCAACTCCTACTGAGGCTAGCGAGACGTGGAGGAAGGTAAGGAAGAAGGATCAGCCAATTTGGCCATTGGCCATCTTGATGAAGGGGTTTGAGAGGATCGCCAAAGTCGATCCGGTGGTCGACCGGAGAATTAAAGAACTGGGGTATTTTATTCCTAAACTTGACTAAAGAGGATGGCTGAAGCACGGGGACCTTTTATAGAGCTCATACTTGAGCTCTAAAAAAGGGAAGAGGCTTGATTGAGCCTTGGTTTCGAAGGAAAGAAGTCCTTAATTTCCTCAAGCTCACCTAAGCTTGAGGATCAATTCCAATCCCTCAAATGTGGCTGGTCTGATTCTTCAATGTCTAGGCAAATGATCCCTACAATTTTGGAGGGATTTGGAGCTAAATTGAGAGAGATCCTCTCTCTTGAAGGTTGGCGAGTTTGGATTCAGACCTACCATGGTGTCAAGGACCCATTTGCAAATAATATGAAATTTAGGGGGCTTTCTACAATTAATTCAAAAGTTTAAGGGCCTGGATGTGAGGAATAGAGATCATGGGGACTAAATTTCAAACTAGGTCAACATAAACTCTGATTGGGCCCAAGTTTTGGACTTTGCCTAATTTGGACCCAAGGACTCTGATGGTGAAGTTGGATTTAACTTTTGACCATGTTTGACTGGGCAATTTGCACAGAAGCCCAAATTAGTGTAAAATCCCAATTAAAACTCTATTCAAGGTCAAAATGGATTCAGATAGTCAAATCAAGGGTACCAAACCTCTTTGAATATTTTTCTATGATTTCAAAGAGGCCCCTGACATCTTTCAAATAGCTCCTTGAGATGTTTAAATGAATGAAATATGTCATGACCCAAGGTCAACCTATATTTAAAACTCTAAATGCAAGACCCTAATGATGTCCAAATGTAACCAAGTTTTTATTAAAGCCCAATTGGACATTCAAAAAGTTGATTTCACTTTTGATTTGAAGTTTTTAACCCAAATGTGTGTTCAATTTACAATTGATTCATCAATTTTCGATAATGAATAGAATATCTCATTTTATGGTCTAATTTTGCGTTTTTAGCATAGATTTGTTGTTTTAGGTCGTTTCTGATATTTCCCACACTTAACCCATTTCATGTGTCAATTATGTAGTGTTTAACCTAGTTTCCATCCTAACTTGGGCATTTTAGCTATGATAAGCCACACCTCATCACATACCCTATTTGAAATTGATTAACAAGTGAGACCTTCTACCTGAAAAACATTCCTAAAGAGAAGAAATTAATTCAAAGTGTGATACAATTAAATTCTTTAAAACCTTGTGTGCTTCTTACCGCTATATTCTTTTGCTCGATTATCGTGTACTGATTGCGCAGCAATCATAGGTCTTAATTGACCTAAATTAGGCTAGGACTTAGCATAAATTAGGGTAATTCATGCATGCATGAGCATTATCTGCATCTTTACTGCTTTACTTTAGCTATGCATAAAATAATGTTATAATGTACTGATTAAGTGCATTATGTCAATTACAAGCAAGAAGCTGATCAGAAGCTGGATCTGGAGCTGGATTTGAAGCTGGATCTAGAATAAGGGGTGTTGCAGCAGGACTGGAGCAGAAGACTTATATTAGACATAGGGAATAATGATGTTAGGGAAGGTATGCTATTCTATTAAGTAGGAATAAAGCAATAAGATATGAAGAGCTTAGGTCCATCCTAGCCCTAGGATAGGCTAAACACTTCCCCTAAGCCTTAACCACCTTTAGATTAGGTCACAGCACCCTAGAAAACCCCAAAACCTTAGTACCAACCCTTATCTGGACGTCTATATAAGTTATAGGACGTCCAGAACCCTTAGCCAACTCCCGCACACCTCAAACCCACTTCTGCAGTGTTATTGGACGTTCAGACACTTTGTTAGACATCCAATTTCTGCAAAATACCTAAAACAGAACCTAGAATTCCCCCTGACTCAGATTGGACATCCAGAACTGAAGTATGGACTTCTAATTTTTTAGTATAAGTCATCTGACTCTGTTTTTGGATGTCTGGAACTGGTCTCCAATTCCTGTTTTGAGATTCAAGCCTTGATCTTGGATCTCTAGCTCCATAGACCTAATTCCAACCCCATAGGAACTAAAATTAAGGTACCCTAATCGTAGTACATCACCTCTAGACCTCCCTAAGCACCTAATTAGGTCCTCACCAAATCCAATTGACTTAGATCAAAGTCAATTACCATCACCTAAGTCAATTGGACTCATTGAGTCCATTTGAGCTTAGATCTCAACCCACACAAGTCCAAGTGGACTTAGTGAGAGTCCAATTGACCCAAGCCCAAACTAATTGAGTTATTCCACTCTCAATTAGGTTCACACTCATTCAATTAAACTTAGGTTAAGTTTAATTGCAATTTCCCCTTAGCAATTAGGGTTTGCAACCCTAATTCAAGGCATACACCTACCCAAACCCCTTAGAACCTAACTTAGACCTCTTAGCCACCTAGGGCACAACCACACACACACACACACACACACACCCATTCACACACACACACACCTCTAGAGTTCTCTAGAACCCTCTTCAAGTGGCACCAACTCTTGGTTGCCAAATTTAGCAACCAAGAGGCATTCAATTCTTAGATCCACTTTTTGTGGATCTAAGAACCACTTCATCCACTCTTGGCTGGCCACTCATTGAAGCTCTCTCTAGAAAGTTCCACACTTCTCTAGAGAGACTCCCTTAGGTCTATAAAAAGACCTAAGGGGTGGCCATTTGCACCCATCCACATAGTTGGCTCCATTCACATTCACCTCCACTTCGGCTAGCCACTTCCACCTTCATTTCCACGAGTTGAGCACCACCATGAAGGACACCATCTCCATGTCAGGATGCTAGATCACTCTGCCAACCTCTCTCCAAGGGCCAACCTAAGCTCCATTGGCTGCCCCTCATTCTCTTCTCAACCACTCCAAGGCCATCGGAGCCCACCTCCGAATGCCCTCACTTTCTGATAGATTAGTAGCTAGCTCTTTACATTTACTGCTTCTATTTACTGCTTAGTAGTGTAGTCCTTATTCTCCCCGAATGACGCATGCAAAATCCCCTAGTAGATTCCTGTATGCGATCATTTTCTGGTAGCTAAATTTACATTTTCAAGCATTTCTGTACAAGCTTTCCTCTACATTTCATGTTGCAAACACTTCTCTGAATGAATGAATAAAAGATACATTTTTATATATATATCTATGTTTGAAATCACCATGAGCTTATTGGTTGCCATCTTTTCTGCGTGATTCAAGTTGCCTGCTTTTCACTTATATATTTTGCAACAAGCATGTCGGTTCCGGAAAATATAGAAAATCTAACTATAAATGCATTTTCTGTAAATAGCCACCACCTCACTAGAATTGTGCGCGCTGAACCTCACACTTTCACCTTTGTGATCTATTTAACACATGCGCAAGTAATCAGGGTTCATAATAGAAGTGGCGAAATCTTAATCCGAAGACTGGAAACCGGCATGCGATTTTAAACAAAGTAGAGTGATAAAAGATCGAATTCAAAATTAAAACAAACACCTCCCAGAGACAAACGACCGGGACTCAAAGTCTTGTTATCTTTAGGAAATATTTTTATTTGATCGTATTGCGCACTATACTATGATGCTTTTCCTATCAAAATGCGTTTTACAATTTCCAACATGTACTCACTACGCAATCACATAAGGTACACAAACATACTTTTCTATCTCATCTCCTTGAGCACCCACAGGTGCCTGGATTCGTATGCTAGTCTTATCCAAGTTCTAGGCTGATTTAGAGGTCTGCACGTCGTTAGGTTTTATCTAGGACGCATACAATTGAAATGATAATATCTGTTTACATAATTTATTTTTTTCGTAGCAAACGTTTAGGAAAAATTCACAACTTTCGTCTTAATACTTTTCTGTGGACTTGATTCTAAGATTGAGATTAAGATTTTGTTTGGTTGGATTGACTTTTCCGTGACTTTGTGACTACTTCATAAAGTCTTTTCAAAAACTGACTCATAGACAATAGATGTTCTTTACACCAACCACTTGTACTTCCTTTTGGTACTAATGCCCAAGTCACTTACACTTCCTTCTTCTTCATAATCTCCTACATAGAGGGAAATCATGGACAATCTATTTGTGACACTACCTTCTGATTATGCACTGCCATATCTTTCCCTACCTGTTGGAGGAACCTTTGTTCCTCAATATTCTGACCTCCGTATTCTCCTACAATTCTGATTTTTCTACACCATATACAAGTCAGCAACCACCTCTTCTTCCTAATCCCAATTCATCTTCCACATCTTTATTTGCACTCAATGATTTGAAGAGGTAGAAACTATAGATTGTTGTTGATATCCTTTGTACTTGGACCTTAAGCCAAGTCCTCCGATTTGATCTATATTCCTTACTTGGATTTTGTACCAAGTATCTCTATTTTGACTCTGATTCATATTGATTGTGGATCCTATTCATACCTTTGAGATTGACAATTCTCATCCTTGCATACACCATAATTTGAATCTTTCGCTGAGTTTCATGGACTTGACAATTCTTTATTAATTTTACTCCTACATTTTGTTTACACTTTTTATGGACTTGTGCCTAGCTGAAGGAGTAAAACTTAGCACCCATGTTGTATATAGTTGTTTTATCTTTCTTTATTTTCCTCTCTTCCTTAGGTCTCTTTCATTGCATTCTTAGTCTGGATGCATAGTCACATTTTGTCCTGCATTTCACTACTTAGCCCGACTGTCCACTCTGATTCTTATCAAACTTGAAATCATCCACACAAAGATTTTTATCTCCTCATTTCGATTCCCTTCCATCACAGTAACCTAAGTTAGTGAAAAGCAGAACATGCATTTACATCTACTCTAATCATCCAATGAGAACATTACATCATTTAAGCATGAGGGGGTGTAAATGGTGAAATCATTTACTGGAATGCAATTATAGACACACCCTTTAGTGTATATAGATAGTACTATTGAAAAATCCAAAAAAAAAAAATTGAAAAATTTAATTTTAAACATTTGAAAAAAGATTACAAACAAAAACATATAAAAAGTGAAAAATAAAAATTGTAAAAATACAATAAGGGACCTATTCTATATTCACTAATTAAGGGAGAACTCCAGAATTTTGAGAAACAAGGAACAAAAATCTTATAATTATTAATTATGATCATAAAGTTGAACCAAAAATAGAATAAGTGTTAATGGACATTCAACCTTTGCTGGTTAGACTTTTCCGGCCACGTAAGCTTGATTCACTCATCGTTAGGCTTAATACACTTAAGCTTTAACAAGATAAACCAAGACCTTTCCTAACTTAGGACATATTCTTGTACCTAACTCATCAATACAGGATTCATTGGTTTGCCTTTATTTAAGAGTCTAAGTAGCCTTAGTTTACACTACACAGATTCGGGAAAGACGAGATGAACTTAAGTCTCAACCCTAATGCTTATTAAGGAAGGTGGAGTTCTTACCTATGCATGCAGATACACTTTTTGTATCAATCTTTAGTCTTGTATCTAGGAAAAGCTCTTTCCACTAAAGTACTCACCCACCAAATAAATGTGCTCCACCAAATAAAGTTGAAGGAGACATACTAACATTTACTTTCAGAAAAAGAAGGAAAATAAAAAAATAGAAAATTATTGAGAAAAAGTAGAAAAAAATAGAGAAAGTCAAAAAGAAAAGAAAAAGACATTCTTTTGAATAAGTCAAAATGTTCTCCAATTCCAGTTGTATATATTTGTATTTCTACAAAATATGGTTGTTTCAGGGTGCATTACAACTACCCTATGTTTCCACCAAATATTCTTTGAGACACAAATGCAATAAGTGTTGGGTTTGAGTCTTCAGTTATTTTTAGAGTCAATCCGAAAATATGAGCTGAAGCTAAGATCAATCTGGACTTAAAAAGAAGTGAAACCCTAGATTTAAGTCTTAGAATTCATATGGTTAATCCTAATTATACACTGAGCACAACCATAACCTCATAGCTCTTGAGCTTGGAAAAACTTTCTGAGTCCTGGAAATCACACTTAAGGTCTAAATATCAAGAGTCATTGTTGGTGAGAGATGGTCTAAGTCATATAACTCTTGGGTTCTGGTAGTCTTCCTAAGCAACTGGTTCTTACAATGTCCATGATATAAACACAGTTGATCTATTTCAGAAAATTTAGCTTAAAGATCATCTTTAAACACTTAACATTTGAAAATGAGTAAATAGAAATCTCTTCACATTTACCTAGTTAATACTTTATTGCTTTGCACTTAATGAGTTATTTTCTAAGGGACTAGCAAAACCTAAGCAAAGGGGGTATGATGAAGTGTGACTCATCATAGCTAAAATGCCCAACTTTGGCTTAAAACGAGGTTAAAGCACTATCAATTAACACAAGAAATGGGTTAAGTGTGGAAATTATGGAAAAAGACCTAAAACACTCAATATGTGCTAAAAACGCATAATTAGGTCAATTTTGAAATATTCTATACCTGTAATACACATGGATAATTTGAATGCCAGCTGAACACAAATTTGAGCTTGTAATTACAAATCAATGGTTGAATTATGTTATAATATGCTGAATTAACGTGCCATAAAAATTACATTGCATTCTAAGCTCATTAGGACCTTGGATTGAATGATTTACATATAGGTCCTTCAATCCTAAGCCATTCACATTTTATACACATGAAATGTCATAGGAACCTTTTTGTAAGCCCTTAGGGACCAGGTGGTTATAATTCCTTTGACTTATGGGTTTGCCTATAAAAGCTCTACCCCTTCAATCTAAGGGCCTTGTACACAATTTACCCTTTACACCTGGGCGAGCTTTCCTCAGCCACTATTCATCCATGAAGAACTCAAGCCATCTCAGCCATTCATTCTTCTCCTCATTTGATCTATGGTGGATCTCCACCCTATGCACATACATCCACTACCACCTCTTGATGACATCCTATGGCAAAGGTTTATTCTAAAAACTTCCCGCACTCTCATCTCACTCCATTCACTATTGATACATAACATCCATGGCCCACTGTGCCCAGTCATCTAATCCACCTCGCACGTAAATAAGCACCTCCCCAGGTGTCCTATAACCCTAACCAGCCCCCCTCCTACTTCTCGGGTTGGCCATTCGTCCTCTTCAGCTTCTCCTTTCCACTTCACTTGTGTCGCTTGTGACAAGGGTGACATTGCACTTCCTTCAATTCCTCCTCGCTGCTAGGGAAGACGTATGACTGAGGGCGACCCAGAAGCTCCACTAACGAGCTTTTCATCTACTAGAGATCCTTCCTCCCTTTGTCATTGCAGTGACCAACTGCAGCTTAGGAACCTCATTCCTCTATTAGATTAGATTTACTACTTTTTATATAGATTTATAGCTTTCTAGATTAGTTTTATTGCCTTCTAGTGTAGTTTAGATAGTATAGATTGTGATTCACTGATTGATTACGTTAGATTAGGTGTAGAATAGCTTAGTTGATAGTTCTCCTCGATTAGTCCTCTCTGATCAATTTAGATCAAAGGAGATGAATTCACATTCTCATTTTAATCATGTTATCTCCCTCTCCATTCCATAATTCACATTCACTCAAATTTTTGATGTTTTAATCCCTATACACCTCATCCATCACGACAACCATTAGATCTGAAGCTCAGTAGCTTTCAGATCTATTAGTGCACCAAATCCATTTGAGGGCCTCCTTATACATTTCATTTGATCACATAGGCCCTACCAGTGCCTTGAATTGGATTTGATTTGGTTGATTGAATCATATTTGATTTTCAAGAATGATTCAACAATTTGTAGAGCCAGTGAGTTCCAATCTATTTTAATTTACCAAAATGAGTTTATATCCTTTCAATTGGATTTATTGTGATTGATATCAACCTATTAGATGTGATTTTCATGGCAATTTGGATTCACACCCAATTTTTATGTTAGCTCCTATTTCTCTTCATCTTCTAGACAGCATGGCTAAGGAACATCAATTGTACTGATTTGAAGCCATTGTGATGACCTAATGGGTTCTTAAGGACTATTAGGGATTCCTAAACACCAATTAATGGTGTGTAAGGATCCTAGATGATCAAGTCAATACAACGATATCACATCAATCGGCCAGGTGGGCAACAATGTAATCCTAACTTACATGGCTTTAACCAATTAATTTGAGATTCAATTAGGTTTAAAGGATCTCAATAGACATTTGAGACTAGCTTTTAAGTAATTTTTATGTTTGATTTGCATTTTCATCTCATCGCTATCTATGGTGACGAGATGAAATCAGATTAGGGTTTCAAAGTTCTTTGAATCGTACATTGGTTTTTATGGAATTTCAGAAGGTTTGATGATCATTTGTGGCACATAAGATTGGGATTTACTTAATCTAAATTAGATCTAGGATGTTCATATCCCTCTTCTATGTCTAAGAAGAGTTCTGGGCTTCAAGCATTCAATTAATACTATAAGGCTTTGATTAAGATTTGAAGTTGGTTTTCAATGATTATAGAATATGATGGAGTGTTTTGATTGGTGTTTGGAGATATAAATCAACTAGGAGAAGTGTTTTTGTCAGTAAATCAACAGTTGCAATAGCCACCACATCTAAACCTGATTTTGGGATTTCTATGCTTTGAACATGGTTTGAATAGTTTTTGAATGACATTAAGCTTGTAATGGATTCTCTAGGATGGAATTTACATGGTTTTATATTTCATATGTCTGACGCAGTTTGGAATGCATCAATTGGACTTTTAAATCAGATTGAGTCTTCTTTCTACAGAGGTTGAACATTTGGATTGGATCGAATTTCGAGAGCAAAATTTTGAACAGATTTTGGTGTAAATGAAGTTTAATCAAGTTTCTCTAATGATTTAATGTAGAACAAGTAGTCTTGTAATGTCATCTAACTTGAATTTGAAATAGGAAGCTTGCAAGTACATGTTTGAAATTTATGTCAGCAAAATTATATAATCAAATCTATCTAACATGATAGTTTCAATGTAAGTTATTACTAAATCATATTCTTGTATTTGATTCTAGTTTCAAACAGTTCTTGAAAATTCATAATGCTCTATCTTTTAATTCCATCACTTTGAATGAGATTTATAAGCTTTGGAATTCATGGTCTAACCTTTAAAAGCCAATTTGTAAATACATGAAAAAATAAAAATAAATGTAAATAAATAATATAAAAGTGTCTTGAGTGAGAATAAGTTTAGTTTTAAGCATGTGTTGAGTTAAAATTATGTATTGAGTGCATTAGTTAGGAGAACATACCAGTAGAAGTTTTAGTCTTCTCTGATTAGAAATAAAAGAAAGACAAAACAAAATACCATAAAGAGTCATTCTTCTCTTCTCGCCTTTCTCCCCTCATCCCTTATCTCTACAAAATAGAAAAAGAAAATAGAAACAAAAATCTGAAAAATGCTAAAAATCTCATAAAAATACCTTTGTATGTAGTATTTACACTTATATAGTAGCTTAAATTAAGTGTATATAGTATCTTATATGTATATAAAGTATATAAATAACTTATATATACATTCTATTTACTTAGATAGATATTTATATTGAGTTATACAATATGTATTATAATAATATAATTATATATTTATTTATTTATAATATATGTACATAATCCATATGTACATACAAGTAGCTATGTATATAGTTATAAACATGATTATAATTGTAGATATAACTTGAAGTAATTATAATGTACAGTAATATACCCTTATATTTATTCATTTACCTATATATTGTACATATTGATTTTTATAAGTTAATTAGGTATGTTAGTAAGTTAATATAATTTAAATTAGTAAATTAAAAGTAATGAAATAAATTATGTTGCATACTTGTATCCTATAGTTTAAAGTATTTTCAATATATTTACATTTATTTATTCTGTAGAATAGTATTTATATTGTATATATATGTATATATAAGTAAACCATGTATTTAAATGTCTATAAATAGAATTAAATAAACAAAAATAAATTAAAAATCTATAATAATAACTTAATAATGCAAACTAACTAATTTATAAGTTAATTGTACCATTAATTTATTAATTTGTACTTTAATTAAGAAATTAAACTTAAATTAAACATGTATTTATTACTAACTTTAATGAATTTTTAAATATGATTATATATTTATCTATTGTAAATAAATTATAGCAACAAGTAGCCCTATGTATTAGCTACTTGTACATATAATTTAATTAAGTAACAATATTAATTAAGGACCTTAATTCAGCCCTAAAATTGGCCATAAATTACTCTTGGCACTGAGAATTGGGTGCTTGATTTAGTACCACATCAAAAGAGGACGACCACCTGCAGTGGTATAAAATGATTTGCATGAGCTGGATTGTCATTCAATAAAGGGTCCAGATATTTGATACTCACCATACCATTCCTTGTAACATGCATTGAGTGAGAGAGAGAGAGAGGTTTAGGTTGGGAGCCTGTGGCCCAGCTAGGCCAAGCAGTTCATGTGGGTCGATATTGGCTCGAAACTATGCAAAAACAATAAATAAAAACTATGGGCCCAAGATTAGTAGTTGTTACGAACGCGTGCCCCAGATGTCTTTTAAGACGTCTGGGAGGTGACCCAGACGTCGGACCAGACGTCTGGGATCAAATCCAGACGTCTGACCAGACGTCTGGGATCGTTTCCAGACGTCTGGAAAACAGTTTTTTTTTTCTTTCGCACGAAAGATTCGTCTGCGCGCCTATGTGCGCAGACCCACGATTCCCCTCTCTCTCTCTTTTTCCCTCTCTCTCTGCGGCTGCAGACCTGCCGCACTCACTCTCCCTCCTCCTCGCGCAGCCTTAAAAGGCCACGCCTCCCCTCCTGTCTCCACCGTCTCCTCCTTCTTCTCCTTCAGCCAGTGAGCGTGAGCGTAAGCGTGAGTGCGAGCGCGAGGGCGGCAGCGGCGGCCACAGTGAGCGCGGAGGAGGTGCGGCGTGCGAGAGCGAAGCTCTGCCGTGAGGGTGAGCTCGCCGAAGCGGCTTGGCCGGCCGGCGGAGGGCGCAGGGGGCGCGGAGCGACGCGGAGAGGGCCCTGCTGCGGTCGGAGCAGCAGACGCATGAGGTACGACGCGGGCGGCGTCGCGAGCGGAGGCCGAGTAGCTGAAACGTGGCGGTTTTACCGGGTTTGTTATAACGTTGTAGTAAGGCCGG
This sequence comes from Thalassia testudinum, assembly GCA_037157565.1. NCBI lineage: Eukaryota > Viridiplantae > Streptophyta > Magnoliopsida > Alismatales > Hydrocharitaceae > Thalassia > Thalassia testudinum. The sequence continues at coordinate 149,304,290 of JAZHRO010000063.1, read as the reverse complement.
TTATTGCCAACATTTCAAATATAAATTTTTTACTCGAAAAATGAAAGAGTTCCCGAGGTCGAACTCAGGGAGCAAGTCGTATTCTAGAGATATACATGTTTCTTTTACAAAATAAAGAGAGAGGGAAAGAGTTTGTTGTGATGTTCTTCTTTCTTTCTCTTTCTTCAGATCTCCTTCTTCTTCTTCCTTGGTCTCTGCTATGGTGATAATCTTCTTCTGCAATGGTGATGCTCTTCTTCTTCTTCCTGCTGTTCCTGCGTTGGTGATGTTTTTCTTTCTTCAGAGCTCCTTGTTCTTCTTCTTCTTTGGTTTTCTGCCTTGACCTCTCTTCTTCTTCTTTGGTTTTCTTTATGGCTGCAGAGCTTCTGCCTTCAGCTACTAAGTCTTTCTTTCTTCTTCTTCTGCTTCGGCCGTTGCTCTTCCTTCTTCTTCAGCCTGCCTTCTTTCCTGCTCTGGCTGCTGACTTTCCGTCGTCTGACCCGGTGCTTCGACGACTTAACTGAGCATTTGCTACAGTGCAGCTCCTTCTTCTTTGGTTTTCTTTATGGCTGCAGAGCTTCTGCCTTCAGCTACTAAGTCTTTCTTTCTTCTTCTTCTGCTTCGGCCGTTGCTCTTCCTTCTTCTTCAGCCTGCCTTCTTTCCTGCTCTGGCTGCTGACTTTCCGTCGTCTGACCCGGTGCTTCGACGACTTAACTGAGCATTTGCTACAGTGCAGCTCCTTCTTCTTCGCCTGCACTTCTTTTGCCTGCACACTTCAGAGTTTTTTTTGTCAAGAGGCAAAACCTACTCTACCCCCCTACCCCGCGTCTCTCTTTCTCTTTGAAATCACTCCTCGGAAGCTCTCCCAGAGCTACCGGGTAATCGGGTTCGGGTCAGGCCCGGGTCCAGGCCCACCGGCGTGCGTGGTGGGCGAGGAGTGCAGGTCAGTTGGGTCGGGTCAGGTCCGCGGGGCGTGAGCGCGGACGAGACCGGGTAACCGGGCGGGTGAAGGGGACCTCACCCCGTGGTCAGGAGGCAAACAGCATAAGGCACTTTTTTCCTTTATGCGTCCGCGCGCCTCCGAGAAGTTCCGAGGTGGGACTAAATGTCCCACCCCAATTGAGCGCCCGTCGCGGAGGGAGCAGTGGGCGATCGTGTCTTCACGCGCGGCCTTCGCCCCATCTGCGAGCCTGGGACGTTTCGCGGAGACTCCCTGCGCAACCTGGGAGTTGCACCTGGGCGAAGGCGTGCCTGCACCTGCAGGTGAAGGAGCTCTGCCTGCTCAGTAATGGCGACGGCGGGCGAGTCACCTGGTCACAGAAGAACGGCCTCTCGGCCAAATCAGACAGGCGGGGGACCTTCGCCGTGGCACGGCGAAGGTGGTCAGGGGGTCTGCAGGGGGCGAGATGGAGCCAACAGGTTGTCCTAGGTCAAACTGTGAGCGAAGAAGTGGGTGTGTTCGGTGGATCTGCAGGGGGCGTTTGGTGGGAAGTGGAGGGGCGGAAGAGGATCAGGGTGAGGAGGCGGAGGTTCTGCGGTGATCGGCGAGCCGTGTGGGTCGCTGAGGTGATGGGAGCGGCTCGCCGGAGGGTGGTCGGAGGCGGAGAGGATGAGGGTGAACAGGAGCGGTCGAGGGTTTAATTGACTAAATTGAAAGCGGGGAAAGAAAGAGGAGAAGAAGGGGAGTAGTTCTAACTTAACTGCAGGGACGAAGGGGGAGGAACAGGGCGACAGTCGTATCGACTGTCGCCGGAGAAGACGATGCCCAGTGGGGGGAGGACGGCGGTGACGACGGGGCAGAGGCAGCGCGCGCCGGTATTGCGCGACGCGGGAAGAGCAGGGGAAGAAGTCTCTGCTGCTGGTATTGCGGCAGAGCGAAGAGGAGGAGGAGGAAGAACCGCCGGAGCTGGTGGGCGTCTGCCGGAGTGAGAAGAGAGGAAAGTTGGGGGTTTTCTCCGTCAGATCCAGGCTACCCTGGTCGATGGAGCAGCGGGGGGTATTTATAGGGATGAAACAGGGAGGAAGGCGGAGGGAGACGACGTGTCTCCCTCGCCGGAGAATGGTCGGAACACGAACCCATACCGTCCGTGCGTTCGCACGGCCGGTATGGTGGGCTACAATGACCATGGGGGTGCCCCTGCGACGGCTGACGACGCAGGGCACCCCCGGTACACTTGCCAGGTCCCCCACCTCACCCTGCGCGGCGCCATGCTCCGCGCAAGGTCGCCGGAGCATGGTGCTGGCAGGGTTTTGCAGGAGGGACCTGATTGCAAAGAACGAAGGAGAGTTAGGGGCCAAAATGCGAGGGTTCAAAAGTTGAGGGCCAAAGAGTAAATATATGAGGACCAAAGTGTGAAGTCGGTCAAGGAGGTTTCTTCTTAGGCTCAAGTTTTTATACATGACTAATTAAAACCTAAGGAATCTGATGGTGAATTTCATTTTCATATTAAACCTTGTTTGACCGGTCAATTTGCGCAAAAACCCAAATTAAGTTATTAATTGGGCATGGTTCTCAATGTAGGTCAAAATGGGTTCTAAAGGCCAAATTGAAGGTTCTAAACCCTAGAGATTATTTTTCTATGAATTTTAGAGGGTTTATTCTATTTTTACTTTGCCCCGAACCTTGTGAATTGAAGCGGGTTGTTTTAGGGTTACAGGTTATCATTTGGTTCCTTGGAAGTGCTGTAGCCCTTGCTAGATCATCTCATCCCACTTTTATTCTTATTAAGCTGTTTTGACCTGTGTTTGGGCCCTGAATTACCCTGTATGCAGATTATACTGGTAAAATTGCACTTTTACCCCTTATGACTGGTTTTCTTCTCAAACTCAGAATTCTCTGAGTTAAGCCTTTCCTTGAGATATGTAGGAGCTTTTATCCTTTGTATTGGGTCAAAATGAGCTAGTTATGGCTCATGATGAGGTTCTCATCATACCCCCATGCCTAGCTTTTGCTAGTCCCTTAGCAAAAACTTAAGGTTTCAACCCTTGTTCTAGACCATGAAGTTTTTAATGGTTTTAGATAAGTGCCTTTTTTATTTGAGCATAGATTAGGTTAGAATGCTGACCATAGGCCTAAAAGGTACTCTAGTACCAATCAAGATCCAAATCTGTCTAGCCTTAGCCTCAGTCTTTTAGCGAAGGTTTTTAAGGCCCGCAAGAACTAACCTAAGGTTTATTGGACTTCGTGGTTAAAGCACCCGTGCTTGAAATGATTTTAGCCCTGGCTCAGTTCGCAGTGCGTTTTGTAAGAGAGAGATAGAAAGTTTTTCTGTTTGGAGAGTTTTCTCTCTCTTTTTCTTTTTAGTTCTAGCTTAGGATTGGCTTTTCAACACGGTCTGTATCAGATTCCTTGCTCCCATCATCAATCCTCAAGGGTTCCTGGCGATCGATGCTTCAAGATAGCACCGCCCATGGCAACCCCCGGAACCCTGGCTATTGAGATTTCGAGATAATCCCATCCATGGTGTTCCGTGGCCGAATCCAGACCCTGGCAATTGACACTTCGAGATAATGCCATCCATGGAATCTGAACCAGCAGAGTGCTTACATGCCCCCAGTAGGATATGTAAATATCCTAGGAGACAAGCACCGAGGAGATGATATTTTGCTACGCATCTTCGAGGGGATTTCCCGCCTCTCCGCGCTGGGAACTCGTCCAAATCAACTTGTGTTGATCGGCCATTCCTATTCTAGGTGTTCTTTTCGGATTTTTGCGACGCTTCTGCGTGATTCTGATTTTTACGCTTACTGAACCAGGCTGTGTGTGAGATTAGGGTGCTTAAGTTACTGAGTCCCGTAAACCAAAAATTAGTTAACGAGGCCGAATACTCCCTAAGCCTTAGACCTAATACTTCAGCTTTTCATTTTCCTCAACCTCTTGAGGAGTGTCCAGATCTTAATGGGTACTAAGAGTCTATTCAAGAATGCCTAAGGTTTGCATTCATTACTAATCTTTTTGTGCACTTTTCTTGAATGAGGTCTAGAACTTAGGTTAATTCCTTCGTTCCTTACTAATGACTATCACTTTTTCTCATAATTTTGTGCTCCTTTTTCATTTTGTTTCTTTTCTCCTTCTCCTTCACAAAATTTCCTTCTCCTCTTTTCCTCTTATTCTTTTTCGAAAAATTTTTTAATTTTTATGGTATTTTTGGCATATGTGAATTTTTTGTTTGAAACCTTTTCTTACAAGTTTTTGCACTTTCATACCCCCCCATGCCTAAGATTTGCAATGTCCTCATTGTAACCTAGGGGTTTTTTATTCAACTAAGTTCATACATTAGGATAGCTGTTTTGATGAGTGAATGGGTCGGGATGACTGTTGCGGACGATTTCTAATCTCAGATGCAAGCACCTGAGGTGGAGTCGGCTGTCCTAAAGTGTGAACTTCAAGTGCAAAAAGCTGTCAGAACAAGTTTCAGGTTTTCAAAGAGAATGACGGGCTGCCTCCCGTTGAGCGCTAAATTTGATGCCTTCAGCCAAGCGGGAAATGCGATGGAGAGGGGATGGTCAAATCAGCAGAGTTTTGTAAGACAAGCACCTTGATTAAGAGCCTGGTTGGTCCAACCAGGTGCTTGTTCAGATCAACAGGCTGATGATGCAGCCCAAACCCAATCAATCTGGTGGGTTGATAGATGTGGATAAAAAAGTGTGGAACCCACCATAAACTATGAGGCTCAGATGGATGTGGAAGTGTAAACGCAGGGTTTGGCTGAGCCGAATCAGCCTGGTCAGAGTAGGGACCCGTAGGATAATCAGTGGTTGATGCAGGAACCCTACAGGGGTGATCAGAGAATGATAGAGCATGGTATGTAGTCTGATCAATGTTCAGAACCCGATGTGGAAATGCAATCGGCTCGGTGAGAGGTGAATCTGAATAGAAATTGAGTCCGGTTGCAGGTTGAGGTTGGGAAGAGGTTTTGATCCGTTCTGTGTGTGCGGATGAGGTGGCCATTGTGTACGAGGGCTCTTCTAGAGACGGATGATAGGTGGTTTCCTGTAGAGAGTCCTCTGGGTAACTATCAAATGCCGGAAGAGTGTCTGTAAGATGAAAGAAATCAGATTCGAGAAAAAATTTGGATTCTGGGTTACAATCACTCTTGGCATTTTCTGTTTTTGGTTCCTGAGGATCGAAAAGGAATGATTCTGTGTTATCAGTGATCTCGGGAATCAGGACCTTAGAGTCGGAGTTAGAGTCATGAGAACTGAGGTCGTAGATAGGCCTGGCGTGTTCAGGAAGGGGAATCTCTCCGCAATTATAGTCAGATTTGAAATTGTCGGAGAGTTGGCGAAAATGAGATTCATGATCATGAATTCCACAAAAATCATCAGATGTGGAATCAGCAGCCTGACTGGGTTCTAGCCTATATGTCAATTCTGGGCTCAAAAAGATGTTCTGTTCAAGCTCTAAGCTGGTAGGATAGACCCCATTAAAACCTTGCTCATCCAACTCCTCAGTTTCTGTATCATAAATTGGCATGTTTTCTGAAAAATCGATCAGATTTCCTGAGGATGTTGGAGAGGGATATTTATCAAATAGAGGCCCGGAATTATATTCTGTAAAAATTTGATCTTTCTCATAAGGGGCCTCATAATCTTCCCAATAAGTTTCAGATCTAGGTTCTAGGCTTAAGATGTGGGTAGAATTATTAGAACCTAAGTCGGAATAACCTTCGAGGGTCACCTTATCAAAATAAGGGGCGGAATTTATACCCTCAGAAGGTTCAGTTCTGATCTCATTATTGCAGGAGTTTTGAAATTCTAGGCTTGGCAATCCATGGTCTAAGTTTGGCTCATCATTGTGTTCTCCTGCAATATCCCAACCTAATTCAACATTGTCTTCTATTTGGGTTGGGATTTCACAACCACTTTGTGCCTCAATCCCGAGATCTGGGAAACTGAATTGTTCCTTAATACTGTTCCAAGATGGTTCATCCTCTGTTTCTGGTATATATGGGTATTTCTGGTTGATAATTTGTTCTACAGATTTCATCATTTCTACCCGTTTTATAAGGGCATCTTGGTGTTGTTCCCAAAGTACAGGATTTGTCAAGCATTGAAGGTATTCAGATTGGTGTAATTTTTCCATCTCAATGTATCCTGTCATGAGCATATCTCGGGTTGATCCTTTTGAAATTTCAGTCAATAGAATTTGGGCACAGTTTATGATGAAAGCTGTGGTTGTTGGAACATCAACCTGAATGTTTACTATTGGTGTTGAGGGTTTATATTTGATTTCATAGATTTCAAGGGCATCCTCAATCATCTTATCCTTCATGGATCTCAGATATTCAGGTTTTTTGAATGGTAGTCTTGCTAGGTAATTAGGCTGCATAATTGGATCAGGTGGTGGAATCAAGATATAGAACCAAAGTTTGAATCAAGATGGGAGAAGGGGATTTTGTTCAGAATCAGAGGAAAGAGGGGCTATGTGAATGATTTCTGCAAAAACAAAGGAGCCGAGGCTTAGCCTCGGGGAGAGTGAATTTCTATAGGAGGTTTCAAGGACCTCCTGAAAAATACTGAAGGGCTAGATGAGATAAGCAGGTGCTGGACCCAATCAAGACACCCAAAAAATGTTGGGTGACTATAGAGGTTCGGGGCAGATGGACCCCTTGATCAGAAAGATCGTCCACCTGAGAATTACCTGGGCAGCCAGAGAGGGAGAGTCCCGCGAAGACCCCTACACGGTAGAGCGTCCCCACGGGTTACAGGGTTTCCCCCACCCGACCTCTCTTGTCACTGCGGTTCCAGGTAGACCAGAATGGGGATCTTGACCTCTTAAGTCTACCAATTTTAAGATCAGGGTGCTTAAGGTTTCACTTGAACTTTAGCCTTTTTAAGTGCAACGAGTGACCTAATTTAAGGTTGGTTAACCCAAAGGGGTCAACTTTACCTCTTGTTTTCTTTGAGAGCTTTTTGGGTCCTTTCTTTTAGGGTTCAAGTGTTTAGAGAGAGCCAATTGTTTAGGATTTTTCTTGTTAATTATTTTCAATCAATGGCTTGGGCACACCTCTTTTGGATTTCCTCAATTCTTGATTAAGGGGTGTGTCTCTACTGAAATCCTAATGTTTGACCTTATGTTGGCTCTACTTGGTCCATTTAACTCTTTGTTGGGCAATTAGGGCTCAAGCAAGAATGTGTTAGCCCTTAAATACCCTTAATAGTGTGCAGGAGTGATGAGTTGAAAACATGCAACTTTTACGGTTACTAAGTATGGAAGACAGGTTAGCCCTATATTGCTTGTTCTTTTCTTTTCTTCCTCTTTAGAGTGTAGGGGTTAATAGTGAGAGAAAAGATTTACCTGTCTTCGGAGTGGTTGTGTGGTTGCTTGTCTTCTTGAGTTCCTGTAGCTGCACAAAAGAGAGGAGATTATCAGAACTTAAAAGAAACAGGAATGTTTACCTCTAGAATAGCCGTTGCTCCCCGGCAGCGGCGCCAAAATGAAACGTGGCGGTTTTACCGGGTTTGTTATAACGTTGTAGTAAGGCCGGTTATTGCCAACATTTCAAATATAAATTTTTTACTCGGAAAATGAAAGAGTTCCCGAGGTCGAACTCAGGGAGCAAGTCGTATTCTAGAGATATACATGTTTCTTTTACAAAATAAAGAGAGAGGGAAAGAGTTTGTTGTGATGTTCTTCTTTCTTTCTCTTTCTTCAGATCTCCTTCTTCTTCTTCCTTGGTCTCTGCTATGGTGATAATCTTCTTCTGCAATGGTGATGCTCTTCTTCTTCTTCCTGCTGTTCCTGCGTTGGTGATGTTTTTCTTTCTTCAGAGCTCCTTGTTCTTCTTCTTCTTTGGTTTTCTGCCTTGACCTCTCTTCTTCTTCTTTGGTTTTCTTTATGGCTGCAGAGCTTCTGCCTTCAGCTACTAAGTCTTTCTTTCTTCTTCTTCTGCTTCGGCCGTTGCTCTTCCTTCTTCTTCAGCCTGCCTTCTTTCCTGCTCTGGCTGCTGACTTTCCGTCGTCTGACCCGGTGCTTCGACGACTTAACTGAGCATTTGCTACAGTGCAGCTCCTTCTTCTTTGGTTTTCTTTATGGCTGCAGAGCTTCTGCCTTCAGCTACTAAGTCTTTCTTTCTTCTTCTTCTGCTTCGGCCGTTGCTCTTCCTTCTTCTTCAGCCTGCCTTCTTTCCTACTCTGGCTGCTGACTTTCCGTCGTCTGACCCGGTGCTTCGACGACTTAACTGAGCATTTGCTACAGTGCAGCTCCTTCTTCTTCGCCTGCACTTCTTCTTTTGCCTGCACACTTCAGAGTTTTTTTTGTCAAGAGGCAAAACCTACTCTACCCCCCTCCCCCGCGTCTCTCTTTCTCTCTGAAATCACTCCTCGGAAGCTCTCCCAGAGCTACCGGGTAATCGGGTTCGGGTCAGGCCCGGGTCCAGGCCCACCGGCGTGCGTGGTGGGCGAGGAGTGCAGGTCAGTCGGGTCGGGTCAGGTCCGCGGGGCGTGAGCGCGGACGAGACCGGGTAACCGGGCGGGTGAAGGGGACCTCACCCCGTGGTCAGGAGGCAAACAGCATAAGGCACTTTTTGCCTTTATGCGTCCGCGCGCCTCCGAGAAGTTCCGAGGTGGGACTAAATGTCCCACCCCAATTGAGCGTCCGTCGCGGAGGGAGCAGTGGGCGATCGTGTCTTCACGCGCGGCCTTCGCCCCATCTGCGAGCCTGGGACGTTTCGCGGAGACTCCCTGCGCAACCTGGGAGTTGCACCTGGGCGAAGGCGTGCCTGCACCTGCAGGTGAAGGAGCTCTGCCTGCTCAGTAATGGCGACGGCGGGCGAGTCACCTGGTCACAGAAGAACGGCCTCTCGGCCAAATCAGACAGGCGGGGGACCTTCGCCGTGGCACGGCGAAGGTGGTCAGGGGGTCTGCAGGGGGCGAGATGGAGCCAACAGGTTGTCCTAGGTCAAACTGTGAGCGAAGAAGTGGGTGTGTTCGGTGGATCTGCAGGGGGCGTTTGGTGGGAAGTGGAGGGGCGGAAGAGGATCAGGGTGAGGAGGCGGAGGTTCTGCGGTGATCGGCGAGCCGTGTGGGTCGCTGAGGTGATGGGAGCAGCTCGCCGGAGGGTGGTCGGAGGCGGAGAGGATGAGGGTGAACAGGAGCGGTCGAGGGTTTAATTGACTAAATTGAAAGCGGGGAAAGAAAGAGGAGAAGAAGGGGAGTAGTTCTAACTTAACTGCAGGGACAAAGGGGGAGGAACAGGGCGACAGTCGTATCGACTGTTGCCGGAGAAGACGATGCCCAGTGGGGGGAGGACGGCGGTGACGACGGGGCAGAGGCAGCGCGCGCCGGTATTGCGCGACGCGGGAAGAGCAGGGGAAGAAGTCTCTGCTGCTGGTATTGCGGCAGAGCGAAGAGGAGGAGGAGGAAGAACCGCCGGAGCTGGTGGGCGTCTGCCGGAGTGAGAAGAGAGGAAAGTTGGGGGTTTTCTCCGTCAGATCCAGGCTACCCTGGTCGGTGGAGCAGCGGGGGGTATTTATAGGGATGAAACAGGGAGGAAGGCGGAGGGAGACGACGTGTCTCCCTCGCCGGAGAATGGTCGGAACACGAACCCATACCGTCCGTGCGTTCGCACGGCCGGTATGGTGGGCTACAATGACCATGGGGGTGCCCCTGCGACGGCTGACGACGCAGGGCACCCCCGGTACACTTGCCAGGTCCCCCACCTCACCCTGCACGGCGCCATGCTCCGCGCAAGGTCGCCGGAGCATGGTGCTGGCAGGGTTTTGCAGGAGGGACCTGATTGCAAAGAACGAAGGAGAGTTAGGGGCCAAAATGCGAGGGTTCAAAAGTTGAGGGCCAAAGAGTAAATATATGAGGACCAAAGTGTGAAGTCGGTCAAGGAGGTTTCTTCCTAGGCTCAAGTTTTTATACATGACTAATTAAAACCTAAGAAATCTGATGGTGAATTTCATTTTCATATTAAACCTTGTTTGGCCGATCAATTTGCGCAAAAACCCAAATTAAGTTATTAATTGGGCATGGTTCTCAATGTAGGTCAAAATGGGTTCTAAAGGCCAAATTGAAGGTTCTAAACCCTAGAGATTATTTTTCTATGAATTTTAGAGGGTTTATTCTATTTTTACTTTGCCCCGAACCTTGTGAATTGAAGCGGGTTGTTTTAGGGTTACAGGTTATCATTTGGTTCCTTGGAAGTGCTGTAGCCCTTGCTAGATCATCTCATCCCACTTTTATTCTTATTAAGCTGTTTTGACCTGTGTTTGGGCCCTGAATTACCCTGTATGCAGATTATACTGGTAAAATTGCACTTTTACCCCTTATGACTGGTTTTCTTCTCAAACTCAGAATTCTCTGAGTTAAGCCTTTCCTTGAGATATGTAGGAGCTTTTATCCTTTGTATTGGGTCAAAATGAGCTAGTTATGGCTCATGATGAGGTTCTCATCAGTAGCGCCCTGATTTTAGAAAAATTTCCAGAATCAGACGTCTGGGTTGATAGTCAGACGGCGAGGGCGACGTCTGGAAGCTCATACAGACGTCTGAAAGGTGAGTATTCGGCCTTCTTCTTCATTCCTGTCGACTGACCGTATTGAGGGAGGCAGTTGGCTGTGCGCAGGTTCGCTGATTCGCCATCCTTTGCGAATCAGACGTCTGGAAGTTGTACCAGACGGCGGGAGTGACCTCCAGACGTCCGGGGTGACCATCGGACGTCTAGGAGCTAGGCCAGACGTCCCCGCAGACTTCTGGACGTCTGGGAAACCACGCTGAATAGGTAATTCTCTGATCCACAGTTTAAGACGTCTGGAAGAAGTTCCAGACGTCTAATTTTGCACAGTATCGTCTTTTTCGACCAGTTTAGGGCCAGTTCGGGCTCCGTTTTCCGCGATTCGAGTTGCGCTCTTTTCAGAATTAATTCCTCTACCCGTCTACAGTAGCTATACACTATTTTGAGACACTCCTTGTGTTTGATCCTTGTGATAGGACCTCGTTCAGTTGCAGTCTTGGGAGTCGCGGAGGCACGCGGGATTCCCGATCACGCCCCCATTACTCCCGTTGTACCTGGTAGAGTGGCTTAAGTTATTAAAATCTGTTAAAGTATGGAACCTTAACTAGAATCTAGGACATTGCATGAATCCTAGGAATGAGAAATGTATGGAATGATAGCTCCTAGGTGTTGCATGAATCCTAGGGCTGGAAAATTAGATTGTATGATAGATCCTAGGATATGGCATGAATCCTAGGATGGAAAACTAGCGGAATGTATAATACTGCAGTCTTGGAAAAATGAAAAGGAATATAAAGTTGCCTGTAAATTGAATTAACAGCTGCCTGTTATGAATAAAGAAACGTGGGTGAGAACATGGATTGTAAGAATGTGAAACTGGAAAGTGAAACCTGGATGTTTGAGTTAAAAGGATGGAACCCTATGGGGAATTAGGAGTGGAACTCCTGGAAAGAGAAAGGAATGGAACTGAGATGTTGTTCGTACTGTCTCTTGGGTACGCAGTACCAAGGGAAGTACCTGTACCTGTTTAGTGCAGAGTGGGGCCAGCCACCCCAGGGACCCGGGGTTAGGATTGGCCGCTCTGTACCGACTTGCTGGCCCTCGTGTACGTAGTACCGAGGAGAGCCACTAGTGTTAGGAGAGTACTAGCTACCCCACGGGCCCCGGGGTTCTGCTAGCCTCCTTCACCGACTTGTTAGGCCCACTGGGGCAAACCAGGGTAGTCAAGCGAGGGTGTGCAGACTGTGGAGGGGCAAGGCCCCGGTTTGGTTACTGTGCAGGGGTTGGACCTCGTGTTACTGAGAGGGCTCTGCCCTGTACTGGTTCCGTGCTGTGCTTTGGGTGCACCCGTTAATGGAAACGACTGACCGCGTGCCAGTACGGGTTAGCTACCTGTGCGTTTATCGCGCGTGCCGTAGTGACCATTACGCCTGTCAGTGACATTGGGGTGGTTGACTGAGGGTAGGATCACCACGGGGGACTCTCCCGGCCAGGAGAGCACCACGTGCTACTTCTACTTTTTGGAAAAGACTGCAATCAAGATCGTTCCCACGAGGAACATTCGAGATCAAGTAAAAGATCTGAGGAATAAATGAAATAGTGAGACAATTGAAAAATGTAAATAAAGAAAGTAATAGAACATAACAGCTACTGTACGTTCTACTGTTGTCTTAGTTTTCGTTGCCACTCTACTCAGCGTTTTGCTGACGTTACTCTCGTTACCTTTTTCAGGACCAGGTGTTGAGCAGCCAGGGTCAGTGGCTGCAGAGGACGCTGGGCCGAGTAGGGTCCAGTAGAGTTTACCACAGTCTTTTGTACCTCTTTTGTTTCTGTTATAGTGAGTAGTTCTTGTTTCCGCTGTACTTTCTTTACCTGCAGTTCGTGTTATATGATAAATGTTGTTCTACTGTTGTGGTGGTATCTACTGTAGTAGTTTCTTTCCTTACTGCTATACCTTCTTACTGTTAGTTATATTCATGCTGAATGTGGTTTATTTTACTACTCTTTTGGTTACTTCCTCGTTGGACGACTAGGACTTGGGATTAGTCGAGTCGGTCCGGTTCTCGTGTCTCGTAGGGACTCGGGAATCGGGTCGTTACAGTAGTGGTCAATCTGACCCTTAGTGAGCTAATGATTCCACGAAGGGTTAGACTTGCCAATTGAAAAATTTTTGGTGTAGAGTCATTGTGTTAAGTCAAGGTTAAAAGTTAATTACGTGTGAGTGAGTGTTAGCTGATACGTTAAACATGCTAAGTGTTGAGTGTATAGTGTGTGTTGTGCGTGTGTGTTATATTTAGTGTTAGTACATATATAGTTAGTACATATATCAATATAGTATAGTATATACGTATATATAAAATATATATGTACATAGAGTATACGAATTATATCCTAAATACATTCTTTTTATCTTTTTGAATATAAATGTTTTTAAGGCTCTTTAGTGACGTTTAGATGTGTTAGTGTATATAGTTTATATATGTTAGTGTATTATGTAATATAGTTGTATATATATTCTTTTTCTACCTATATTAAAGCATTACTTAGATAGTATTGTACATAATTAACTTAGATTAGTTTAGATTAGCTTTTAATCCCTTTATACCTCTATATATTCTCGAGGCATTGTCATTAACATAATTCATTTATTGTTGTACATAATTGACTTAGATTAGTTCATTCTTTGATTCCTTCATTTATTATTCATTCATTTGTAAATAAACTTAACATTTTTGGAATAAAAGATGATTTTTAGATAATAGAGAGTGATATATATCAATAACTGCCCCCTAGTGAACGACATGGAATAAAGCCAGTAAAGATGTATATAGATAAATGACATCCATCTAAATTTCGACATAATTAATTAACTCTAATTAACAAGCTCTCCAGATCGTACATCAGATATCAAGGGCATTGGAATCCCTCAATGCATGTCCATATGTTAAGACCCATGATATCAAAACACTTTAAGATGTTTGGGAGTTGGTCTAGACGTCTGGTCAGACGTCTGGAAATTAATTTTTGCGTGCGTACGATCGTGAGTCTGCGCGCGTGCCACGCGCAGACTGAAACCCCGCCGCCCCCTTCTCTTTCTTCTTCCCCCGCCGACCTGCAACACATTTTCTATCCCCCCCTCATGCCTACATATATCCTCCTCTCCCTCACGCCACCCACACCCACCTATCTCCTCCTTCCCCAGAGAGAGCGAGAGCGAGCATGGCAGCTGCGGCTGGGTGTAGCGGCAGAGAGGAGAAGAGCAGCGAGAGGGAAGAGGAGAGAGTGCGTGTGCCATGAGGGAGAGAGAGCTCGCCGGAGCAGTTCGAGGTCGGCCGACGTGCGTGCGGAGGAGCATTGTGCTGGGGACCTTTCCCCCGGTGCTGCTGCAGCTCAGGCAGCGGGCGGACAAGCACGGCGCGGCCGTGTGCAGCGAGAAGAAGACGAAGGAGGTTCTGATTCTAGGATTTTTTCCCAGAATCAAAGGTCTGAACCAACATCCAGACAACATAGGCGACGTCGAGACGGACCTCCAGACGATTGAGAGGTACGTATTTCCTCCTATACTTCCTTTTGCGGATGCGGCCATGCAGGCCGTTCCGCCGAGGTTCTGAGACGTGCTGTATTAAGGAAGTTTTCGTTGCACGTGCAGGATTTGGTTCGGGAAGGCACAGCGACACGCCCTCCCACGCAGTTCAGAAGTCTGGGTAAGGCACCAGACGGCGGAGAGCGTCTCCAGACGTCTGGAGAGGTGGTCGGACATCTGGAACTAGGTCCAAACGGTTCAGCAGGATCCCTGGACATCTGAGGAGCAGTGTAGAGTGAGGTATGATTTTGGGTTCCTTTTAGGATGTCTGGAAGATGTTCCAGACATCTAATTTGAGTCAGAGTTGTCATTTTTGACCCGTTTAGGATCCGTTCGAGGTCCGATTTCCACATTTAAGATTTCGTTCTTCATCGTATAAGATCCTCTACTTGTTGGAATGATTGTTATCATGTTCTAAGTGGTTTCTTGTGATTGATCCTTGTGTTAGGACCTTGTTCTGTTGCGGCTTTGGGGGTTGCGGAGGCACGTGGACCTGCCGATCACGCCCCCATTACTCCCGATTTTGCGAGTAGAGTGGCTTCCCTTAGTTAATTAGAAACATAAATGTATATCTGGAATAAATGATAGATCCTAGGGTATGGCATGAATCCTAGGACCAGAAACACTAGATAAATGATAGATCCTAGGGTATGGCATGAATCCTAGGACCAGAAACACTATATGGAATGATAGATCCTAGGGTGTGGCATGAATCCAAGGACCAGAAACACTAGATTGAATGATAGATCCTAGGGTGTGGCATGAATCCTAGGAACAGAAACATTGGAACGAATGTCTTGAATGCCTGAATTGCAGTCTTGGATGAGTAGATAGAATAATGATAATTGCCTGTAATTGGATAACAGCTGCCTGTAAAATGTAGAGTACTGTTGTTAGTAACTGCTACATGTAATTCCTGTTGTTTAAAAACTAAATTCTAGCTGTTTTATATAAATTGGAAAAGAAAGATTGAATGTTGAAACATGTGCTATATGCGAATAAAACTGAAATGGTGAAACCTAGTATGGCTTGGCCTGAGAGACATTAGCCTAAACCCTACGGGGAATTAGGAAAAGAGCTCCTGGAAATAAATAGAATGGGACTGGAAAAGTGAATGTGAATGTGTGTTGTCTCTTGGGTACTTAGTACCAAGGGAAGCACATCTTCCCTCTTAGTGCAGAGCGGAGCCAGCCGCCCTAACGACCCGGGGTTAGGTCTGGCCACTTTATACCGACTTTTGGCCCTCGCGTACACCGTACCGGGGAGAGCTACTAGTGTAGGGAGGGAGCTAGCCGCCCCATGGGGCCCGGGGTTCAGCTAGCTGTCCTACACCGACTTGTTAGGCCCACTGGGCAAACCAGGGTAGTCAGGCGAGGGTGTGCAGACTGTGGAGGGGCAAGATCCCTATTTGGTTACTGTGGAGGGGCTAGACCCCTATTACTGTGAGGGCTCTGCCCTATACTGGTTATGTGCTGTGCTTTGGGCGCACCCGCTAATGAAAACGACTGACTGCGTGCCAGTGCGGGGTAGCTACCTGTGCATTTATCGTGCGTGCTGTAGTCACCAATACGTCTGTCAGTGACCTTGGGGTGGTTGACTGAGGGTAGGACCACCACGGTGGACTCTCCCGGCCATGAGAGCACCACGTGCTACTTCTACTTTTCGGAAAAGACTGCAATCAAGATCGTTCCCATGAGGAACATTCAAGATCTAGAGAAAGACCTGAGAAGTAAACCAAGAAAGAGTAAAATAAAGAAAGAAATTAAAAACGACAGCTACTTGTCCACCTTTACTATTTTTCTTAGCTAGCTAGTTGCCAGTTTACTTAGCGTTTCGCTGACGTGTCGTACTTACCACCATTTTCAGGACTAGGTGTTGAGCAGCTAGAGCCTACGGTTGCGGAGGGTGCTGGGCCTAGTAGATCCCAGTAGTTGTACTTGTGTTATACCCATTCCTGTAGTAGTGAGTATTTTGTTACACTTTTGCACTCTTTTATTGTAAACTTCATATTTTTGTACCTATTTTCAATTCTCTATTGTTGTGGTGGTGTGTACTATGGTAATTTACTTTCTTACTGCTATACTTTTGTTACTGTTAGTTACTTGCATGGTGAATGTGGTTTATTTTACTGCTTTTTTGTTACTTTCTCATTGGACGACTGGGTCTTTGGATCAGTCGAGTCAGTCCGATTCTCGTGTCCTGTAGGGATTTACGAACCGGGTCGTAACAAGATGGTATCAGAGCAAGGTTGTCCCGAGAAGTGAACCAACTAGCTAGAAAAATAACCAATTCACGTGCTTGTAACTCGAGTAACCTCCCCAACGTACCTTTTTGACATCCATTCTAAGGTTCTTTTGCTGAGTAGCGGCTAGATTTGACGTCTTCCTTTTTTGTGTTGCATCTCCTTGCAGGAGATGCCTAGATGTGGAACCAGGAGGGTGGGCTGTAGGCGCGGTCGAGGTTGAGGCCCGAGGGACAGATGTATCGAGCTTGGAGTACATGCTACCCCTTCTCTTCTCCTGAGCATACCATCTCCGGACCTCGTCCATCTGATCCAAGAGGTGGTTCGAGAAGAATTTCAGTCTCCACCCACTTCGCCACACCCTCATCTCTCTTCCGAGGGTACGACAAGGGAGTTTATCGTGGAACAAGATTTTTGCCGTCACACTAGGCGGGTTAGGAGAGCTCAAGGGAGGCACACGACGCCCGCAGGAGAGCCGTTGCACTTTGCGGGGCCGTCAGTAGCCTCTGGGGGGCCCCGACAGGGGCCAGCTGTCAGCACTGGACCCCCGGCCAGCCACTAGCAGGGAACTACCGAGAGAGGGAGTCGAGTTCCCCTCTGCTACCAGTGTGGCCAGCTGGGCCATTTCACAAGGGACCGCCCATCTAGGGCTGGAGCACAGCAGATGCTCACCGCTTCGAGCACTGAGGGCTAGTCGAGTGGTCGTGGGTTCCAGGTGCATGAGGGAGGACAGCAGCCACAAGGAGGATACTGGCCAACTGTCACTAGCTCCGCCCCGAGCCTACCTGTTTTGTCCGCTCCCAGTACCGAGGAGTGTCGCGACATCGTGACTCACGGAGACATCATTGCTTCAGTTTATACGATGACAGGTATGGTTACAAGGTTTGGTCTTTTTGGAATACGTAATTCCTGCTTCTAGTACGATGCACCTTCTTGCTCCACGAGTGGTTTGCTACTCTAGAGTCCGATAGAACTCCATTAGGGGATTAGTGGTAATCAGAAACCTAGGCGGCTAGCTATTTGTAGCTGGGGAGGTAATACGGGTTGTGGGGTCAATGTTGGGAACACTGCCTCCCTGTTGACCTGTTTGTGATACCAATGGGGAACTAGGGCGTGATTCTGGGGATGGACTGGCTGTATGCTTACCATGCCTTGGTGGACTGTTTGAGAGGAAGATTTTCTTCTCCATACCGGAGTAGCCTTCTTTCATGGGCAGCCAGTGGACGGAGGCATCAGGTGCATTTTTGCACTTCGTGCGGCGAGACTTTCGGGCCAGGAGTATGAGGGCTCTCTAGCTTGTGTGGTGGCGGAGCCCAGCCCTGTGGCAGACCTTCAGAGTATCCCGGTGGTCAGAGAATATCCTGACATGTTCCCAGATGAGTTGCCAGGACTACCGCCTGAGCGTGAGATCGAGTTGAGACCTCACTGATACTGGGGGCTAGCTCCATTTCTACCGTGCCTTACAGGATGTCACCACTTGAGTTGCGAGAGCTCAAATCCCAGTTGCAAGACCTTCTGGAGAATGGCTTTGTGAGGCCCAGTACGTCTCCTTGGGGAGCGCTGGTATTTTCGTAAGGAAGGATGGTATCCTATGCCTTTGTATGGACTACGGACAGCTGAATAGGGTTACCATCAAAAACAGGTATCCGCTACCGAAGATTGATGACCTGTTTGACCAGTTGTGAGGTGCCACGGTATTCTCCAAGATAGACTTGAGGTCTGGATACCACCAATTGAGGATCAGGGAGGCAGACGTCTCCAAGACGGCTTTCCGCAACCGGCACAGACACTACGAGTTTTTGGTCATGCCGTTTGGGCTGACCAATGCCCCGCTGCCTTCGTGGACTTGATGAACCAGGTGTTCAGACCGTACTTGGCCCAGTTAGTGGTGGTATTTATTGATGATGTATTCATCTATTCTCGAGATCAGACGCAGCACGGACAGCACTTGCGGATGGTATTGGACACACTGAGATGACGTAGGCTGTACACCAAATACAGCAAGTGCGAGTTTTGGTTGAGGGAGGTGACCTTCTTGGGCAATGTGATCTTCGAGGATGGCCTGGCTGTGGACCCAGCCAAGGTTGAGGCAGTGCTCAGGTGGGAAAGACCGCGTACAGTTACTGAGATCCGCAGTTTCTTGGGACTGGCAGGCTACTACAGGCGGTTTATCAGGGGCTTCTCACAGATTGCACGTGCTATGACACAACTCACCCGGAAGGACGTGCCCTTTTCTTGGACAAACACTTGTGAGGCATGTTTTCAAGAGCTGAAGGAGAGGCTGACTTCGGCTCCCGTGCTCACCATCCCAGACAGTAGTGGCGAGTTCGTTGTGTACACGAATGCCTCTTTGTAGGGGTTAGGGGGTGTGCTCATGCAGAGGGGTCACGTTGTCGCTTACGCTTTGTGGCAACTAAAGCTCCATGAGCATAGCTACCCTACCCATGACCTGGAGCTGGCAGCTGTCGTCTTCGCACTGAAGACTTGGAGGCACTACTTGTATGGTGAGACCTTTAAGATTTTCACAGATCATAAAAGCCTCAGATACTTGTTTGATCAGAAGGAGCTCAACATGAGATAGAGACGTTGGTTAGAGCTCCTGAAGGACTATGACTGCAGCATTTCCTACCACACAGGAAAGGCCAACGTGGTGGCTGACGTCTTGAACCGGAAGGCACCCGCACACTTGGCCAGTTTGCAGGCATAGAGTTGGAGCCTCTTAGAGGAGATGGGCAGTTGGCTACCCCTAGAGTTACTGGGACACTGTGGGGTAGTGACTGTGACACGACAGACGATGCCAGAGCTGATAGACCGCAACATCTCTGGATAGATGGCTGACCCATACTTGCAGTCGTTGCGTGACAGAGTGCTGTCAGGAGACCCTGGGGACTTCTCCTTTACAGATGAGGTACAATGCATGAGGGGACGTTTGTGCGTTCCCAGGGATGAGGAGCTGTTGAGAGAGCTCCTGACTAAGGCACATGGTTCCAAGTTCACCTTACATCCCAGAAACACAAAGATGTACCATGATTTGAGACGCGACTTTTGGTAGAGGGGAAGGAAGCGAGACGTAGGTGAATTCGTACAGCAGTATTTAGTGTGCCAGTAGGTGTAGGCCGAGCATCAGAGGCTTGCAGGGCCATTGCAGCCACTTCCAGTGCCAGAGTGGAAGTGGGAGAGCATCACCATGGACTTGGTGGTGGGCTTGCCTGTTACCCAGCGAGGACACGACACAGTCTGGGTGATCGTTGACAGATTGATGAAGACGACACGTTTCTTGCGGATCCAAGTCACCTTTCGACCAGCACAGTTGGCAGAGAGGTATATCCGTGATGTGGTACATCTACACATAGTTCTGCGAGAGATCGTATCCGACTGGTAGACCCATTTTACGTCCCAGTTTTGGGCTGAGTTTCAGCAGACCTTGGGGACACGATTGAGGTTCAGTACAACATACCACCCCCAGACGGACGAACAATCTGAGTGCATGATAAAGACACTTAAGGACATTTTGTGTGCTTGTGTACTGGACTGGAGGGGCTCTTTGGAGGAGCACTCGCCCCTGGCGGAGTTTGCATATAATAACAGCTATCACTCGAGCATCGGCATGGCACCCTACGAGGCTCTGTACGGACGGAGGTGTACGGCACCCTTGAGTTGGGTTGAGGTGGGGACCAAGTAGGAGGTTGGCCCCAGGCTGATCCAGCATAGCCAAGAGGTGATCGAGCAGATTCACAGACAACTCCGCACTGTCAGGAGCAGACAGAAGAGCTATGCAGATCGGAAATGAAGAGAGGTGTAGTTTGAGGTTAGGGACCACGTCTTCCTTCGCGTTTCACCCATGAAGGGCCTGCAGCGGTTTGGGGTGAGAGGGAAGCTCTCACCGAGGTTCGTGGGATCCATTGAGGTCTTGGAGCGGGTTGGACCCGTTGCTTACAAGCTTGCCCTTCCTCCCCAGCTTTTTGGTATGCACGACGTGTTCCACGTGTCCAACCTTAGGAATTACGTCGCCGATCCCAGTCATGTTCTGAGCCACGAGAGCATCGAGGTGGGTGATGACCTGGCCTACCCCAAGCGGCCAGTGCAGATTCTCGACAGAGCCATCCGAAGTCTGAGACGGAAGCGAGTACCCCTAGTGAAAGTCTTGTGGAGGAGCCAGCAGTACGAGGAGGCTACATGGGAGCCTGAGGCGGCGATGCGGGAGCGGTACCTGGAGCACTTTGAGGGTACGTCTTTTCGGACCGGCTTCAGTCCTCTTTGAGTTTGTTATGCATATATTATTTTTTTTCTGCACCCTAGTTAGCACAAGTTTCGGGGACGAAACATCCTTTTAATTTGTTATGTTGTTGAGACCCGTGACATCGAAACACTTTAAGACGTCTAGGAGTTGGTCCAGATGTCAGGATGCCTTCTCAGACATCTGGAAATTAATTTTTGCATGCGTACGATCGTGAGTCAGCTCGCGTGCCACACGCAGACTAAAACCCCACTAGCCCCTTCTCTTTCTTCTTCCCCCGCCGACCTGCAGCACCTTTTCACCCTCCTGTGCCTACATATATCCTCCTCTCCCTCATGCCACCCACACCCATCCATCTCCTCCTTCCCCAGAGCGAGAGCGAGAGCGAGCGCGGCAGCTACGGCTGGGTGCAGCGGCGGAGAGGAGAAGAGCAGTGAGAGGGTAGAGGAGAGAGCGTGTGTGCCGTGAGGGAGAGAGAGCTCGCCGAAGCAGTTCCAGGCTGGCTGACATGCGTGCGGAGGAGCATTGTGCTGGGGAGGTTTCCCCCGATGCTGCTGCAGCTCGGGCAGTGGGCGGACGAGCGTGGTGCGGCCACGCGTAGCGGGAAGAAGACGAAGGAGATTCTGATTCTGGGATTTTTTCCCAGAATCAGACGTCTGGACCTACATCCAGACGACGTAGGCGACGTCTGGAGGGAGCTCCAAATGACTGAGAGGTACGTATTTCCTCCTATACCCCCTTTTGCGGATGCAGCCATGCAGGCCGTTCCCCCGAGGTTCTAAGACGTGCCGTATTAAGAAAGTTTTCATCACATGTGCTGGATTTGGTTCGGGAAGGCTCAGGGACACGCCCTCCCATGCAGTTCAAACGTCTGGGCAAGGCACCAGACGACGGAGAGTGTCTCCAGACATCCGGAGTGGTGGTATGACGTCTGGAACTAGGTCCAGACGGTTCAGCAGGATCCCTGGACGTCTGAGGAGTAGCGCAGACTAAGGTATGGTTTTCGGTTCCTTTTAGGACATTTTAAAGACGTTCTAGATGTCTGATTTGAGTTAGAGTTGTCATTTTTGACCTGTTTACGGTCCGTTCGAGGTCTGATTTTCGTGTTTAAGATTCCGTTATTCTTCATATAAGTTCCTCTACTTGTTGGAATGCTTGTTATCATGTTCTAAGTGGTTTCTATTGATTGATCCTTGTGTTAGGACCTCGTTCTGTTGCAGCTTTGGGGGTTGCGGAGGCACGTGGACCTGCCGATCACGCCCCTATTACTCTCAGTTTTGCGAGTAGAGTGGCTTCCCTTAGTTAATTACAAACATAAATGTATATCTAGAATAAATGATAGATCCTAGGGTATGGCATGAATCCTAGGACCAGAAACACTAGATAAATGATAGATCCTAGGGTATGGCATGAATCCTAGGACCAGAAACACTAGATTGAATGATAGATCCTAGGGTGTGGCATGAATCCAAGGACCAAAAACACTAGATTGAATGATAGATCCTAGGGTGTGGCATGAATCCTAGGAACAGAAACATTGGAACGAATGTCTTGAATGCCTGAATTGCAGCCTTGGATGAGTAGATAGAATAATGATAATTGCCTGTAATTGGATAACAATTGCCTGTAAAATGTAGAGTATTGTTGTTAGTAACTGCTACATGTAATTCCTGTTGTTTAAAAACTAAATTCGAGCTGCTTTTATATAAATTGGAAAAGAAAGATTGAATGTTGAAACATGTGCTATATGCGAATAAAACTGGAATGATGAAACCTAGTACGGCTTGGCCTAAGAGACATTAGCCTGAACCCTACAGGGAATTAGGAGAAGATCTCCTGGAAATAAATAGAATGGGACTGGAAAAGTGAATGTGAATGTGTGTTGTCTCTTGGGTACTTAGTACCAAGGGAAGCACATGTTACCTCTTAGTGCAGAGCGGAGCCAGCCACCCTAGGGACCTGGGGTTAGGTCAAGCCACTTTATACCGACTTTTGGCCCTTGCTTACACCGTATCGGGGAGAGCTACTAGTGTAGGGAGGGAGCTAGCCACCCCACGGGGCCCGGGGTTCAGCTAGCTGTCCTACACCAACTTGTTAGGCACACTGGGCAAACCAGGGTAGTCAGGCAAGGGTGCGCGGACTGTGGAGGGGCTGGACCCCTGTTACTGAGAGGGCTCTGCCCTATACTGGTTCTGTGCTGTGCTTTGGGCGCACCCGCTAACGGAAACGAATGACCGCGTGCCAGTGCGGGGTAGCTACCTGTGCATTTATCGCGCGTGCCGTAGTCACCGTTACGTCTGTCAGTGACCTTGGGGTGGTTGATTGAGGGTAGGACCACCACGGGGGACTCTCCTGGCCAGGAGCACCACATGCTACTTCTGCTTTTCGGAAAAGACTGCAATCAAGATCGTTCCCACGAGGAACATTCGAGATCTAGAGAAAGACATGAGAAGTAAACCAAGAAAGAGTAAAATAAAGAAAGAAATTAAAAACAACAGCTACTTGTCCAACTTTACTATTTTTCTTAGCTAGCTGGTTGCCACTTTACTTAGCGTTTCGCTGACGTGTCGTACTTACCACCTTTTTCAAGACTAGGTGTTGAGCAGCCAGAGCCTACGGCTGCGGAGGGTGCTGGGCCTAGTAGATCCCAGTAGTTGTACTTGTGTTGTACCCGTTCCTGTAGTAGTGAGTATTTTGTTACACTTTGTACTCTTTTATTGTAAACTTCATATTTCTATACCTGTTTTCAATTCTCTACTGTTGTGGTGGTGTGTACTGTGGTAATTTACTTTCTTACTGCTGTACTTTTGTTACTATTAGTTACTTGCATGGTGAATGTGGCTTATTTTACTGCTTTTTGGTTACTTTCTCGTTGGACGACTGGGTCTTGGGATCAGTTGAGTCGGTCCAATTCTCGTGTCCTATAGGGATTCGAGAACCTGGTCGTAACACCATATGAGCTACATGCAAACCAAATTATCCACATGCAAGTGCAAGTTTGGATATACCATTGGAATTAGGCCTCCAAAACCCTAATTTTAAGAAGATATTCATCATAAAAAGGAGGATAACAATCCTTACCTTGAATTAAGACTTGAAATTCCCAAGTTTGCCATTTTTGTTAGAGCTCTCGAGAGCAAAAAATATACCTCCTTCAATCCTCCTCTCCCTGCCCTTCCACCGCATCTTGTAAGCCCATAGGTCATGGGAATCCCCATTGCAACTTCAACCACCACTCTTCCATTTCCTCCTCTTCAATTCTCCTTCAATTTTCCCTTAAAACTCAAAGAAGTCAAGAATTGGAGCAAGGGATGGGAAAAGGAGGAGAGGGAGGCCTAACTGCAATTGGGGCTTCAATGGAGCCACAATCTTCCACCTATTCGCAACAACCTCAAGGAAAGAAGAGGTAAAGGAAGAAGCAGCTTGGTGGAAGAGAAGAAGGAGAGGTTGGAAGAGATTTTATGTTGAATCCTCTCATTACAAAGTCATTTAATGGCTTAAATACTAGTTGGCCTTTTTACTCTTTCATCCTCCCACCTAACAAGTGGGGTTATAATGAAGTCTACAAACTTCCTCAGCAAGGTTTATTGTTAGTATTTATGAAGGACATTAGTCAATTAGTTCTTATTTAATGAAACTGACTTCAAGCATCCCTTAATTCATTTATTCGCAATGTAAACAAAGTTAAATTGACTTGATTAGGCTTTACAAAAATTCAAGCCCTTACACCTGCCTTGAATCTTTTGTGCTAATACCTCACTTCAATACTAATTTGGGTATTGATGTAAACATGTTGATATCACATAAACCATCCATTTTTGCATGTTCTTAGACATATAGTTGCATCATACATTATAAATATTGCATAACAAGCATCATCTTGCATTTAGGTTAGGTTATATAAATTTTAGGTTAATTTCTCCTTTTATGGTAAGGTGATAGTGCGACATTTAATCGAGACCTCGGATTGAATATCCAACCATATGGATTTGATCAGGGCGACAATCGGAGTTCAACGACTCCAAGATCACCCTGATCGGACTTCTGTAGCATCAGATATAATCTGAGGAAGATTTGAGATCAAGGTCCAAGATTGTGTAAATCCGCACTTCAGATGACAAATCCGACCACACTTAGATTCAAAACTCAAATTTATTTGCGAAGATTTTCCGATCCAACATTTTGGCACCATTACCGGGGAGGCGACGCTCTTTGATTTTTCACGTTTTCCCACCTTACTTATCTTTTACCTCATTCTCTCCTTTCTTATTGTGATTGCAGATACTCTCTCGAGAAGGGCAAAAGAAGTAGATTGGAGTAAAGTGCTGTTGAATGGTTTGTAAGTTTACCTCCCTCCCCACCCATTAGATTTCATTCCATCACCTAATAACACATACCCAAATTAACCTAGGAGTTCTCATAAATCGTAAGGTTATTTTTATTGTTTGTCACCTCCACCCGCCTCACCCTCCGCATATAAAGAAAAATTTTTAAAAAATCTCACAAAGGTACACAACCTCTTCTGATTTTCAAACTCAATCGGTCAACCGATCTTTGGAACCGATTCACACAACCAAACACATAATTGAGTAGAAATCATATTAGGTAACCACTTGTGCGCCTAACTCAGTGGTGCATTAAGGCCAATTATTTGAGTTGTTTGGGCCGCACCACTCCATCTAAAATCAACTCATCAAGTAGCTTCCCCTTAAGGTTTACAATTTAGGTCAATACCAAGCACTCCACTTTACTTTTGATTTCAAAAGGAAAATATCTTCACCTGTGTTTTGAAAATCTGGTTTGCCTCTTGAACTTTTTTGAATTTACCTAATTCTAAACCCTAAAAGCTATTTAAGTAAGATTTGAACCTTAAAATTCACTCATCCAAAAATAATCTTGCTTGAAAACCATTAGTTGTGCACACACACACATATCAATCAATCATTAAGGGCACAACCCAGATAAAGGGCCCATCACATTTTACCATACATTCAAACCTAACCCTAATTAAAACAGAGTAGGCGTTGGCCTTAGGGATTGGACTCACTCTTTGGAGCCCAGATAGAGATTATTTTCAATTAGTCTGTTTCTACTGTTCAATCTGATGTCTAGCTAAGGGAGCAGCAACAAACGATCGCAGCTGGTGGGTACACTAGGAACCGACGGCGCAAGCCAAAGGAAGAACCTTCTCCCCAGCCCCTCCCTCTAACTGGTTGGATAAACTAAAAAGAAGTAGATCAAATCGTTTCTTTTTCCCAAGATGGGTTTTGGGAGTATGTAGGTTTCTAGGCTATCCCACTTAAGGATAGGTTATTTTGTTTATATTGCAGGGCACCCTTTTTCCTCCTGTTCTGTCATGGATCCTTCCACATCCTATTCTCACTTCCACTCCTACCCTCCTACCACTACTTATTCCCAAAATGATTATTATTCCAACCAAACTCATTCTCATCCATCTTCTAGTTGGGATAATCCTGATTGGGAATTCAGTTCCGAACCTCCATGTTCAGGGTCTTACCCTGGACACCATGATCTTGATTCTTATCCTTCTCTGAGCAACATTGATTATAGATCACCGCCCTCATTTGGTCAACCCAATATGATCTACAATCAAGAAGGATATGTTGATCCTTACCCTTCCCCAGATTATAATGCATATAGGTCACCACCCCTCTTTGAACAGCCTGAAATGACCTATTATCAGGGAGGGTATCAAGAACCTCAATTCATTGACTCCTTTGCACTGAACCCAAACCCGCCCAACCCTGAACCAAACCATTTGGTTCAGGTTAACCAAGTCGAAGATAAGGTGTTAGCTAACTTAAGGAATACCATACAATCTTTAGAAGCTCAGCCCAACACCTTGTACTAAAGAATTAGATCCCCTGATTAAAATGATTAACGATCTTAACAAGTATTTGTTGGATTGGCTCTAGGATGTTCTTAGAGATATAGTTGCATCATACATTATAAATATTACATAACATGCATCATCTTGTATTTAGGTTAGGCTGTATAAATTTTAGGTTAATTTCTCCTCTTTATGGTCAGGTGATAGGGCGACATTTAATCGGGGCCTCAGATTGAAGATCCAACCGTACAGATCTGATCAGGGCAACGATCGAAGTTCAACGACTCCAAGATCACCCTGATCGAACTTCCATAGCTTCAGATATAATCTGAGGAAGATCGGAGATCAAGGGATAAGATGGTGTAAATCAGCACTTCAGATGACAAATCCAACCACACGGATGGGTTCGAATCAATGATCGTAGTCCAAAGGCGTAAAAATCGATCCAATCCGACATCTGTGGCACCATCTACAAGACATAGAAGATGGATGGCCAAGATGGTGCCACGTGGACCCATCTCAGCCACCCAACTGGCCCAAGGACCTGCCACTACATTCTCTCTCATCAACCGTGCAGACGATCTCAGCCGTTGGATCAAGATCCAACTGCTAAGAGAGCTCGCATCTAAATTCATGTGCATGTCTCAAACGCAGATGTAGCGCGTTGGGCGAAGGCGCTACACAAAGGCAGAGGTGCGAGTTCGAGCCTCTTCGAGCGCTCAAATAGACTGCAAGCAGGCACGGGCGAAATTCGCTCGTTGGATGTGACGTAGACAGTGGATGAAGCGGCGACGTGGCCTGACCTGGGCACACGGATCATGCATGCACGATCGAACGCGCGTTTGAATGCCCGATCACACACAGGCAAGTGATGAGGTGCTATCAAGGTGCGGGCATGATGGATTCTAAGCCATCCGATCTCGCAATCAGATGGCTGAGGATTTTTTAACATGCATAGGCATTGAGGCATGGGGAGAAGAGGAGGCATGGCATGCGCGCGACCTACGCCCACATTTAAGCGTCACTAAATACTCTGAATTAATGTTTCCAAGTGTAAAATGTCCAAATTACCCTCAATCCCTACAACTATAAAAGGAGACCCCTACCACTTGAATTTCTCATCCCTTCCTCTCTTCTCTCACCCCCTCCAAAGCTCTAAGAGCTTGTCCCAAACCCGAGATGCTCCATTAGAGTTAAAAGTACAATTTTTCCACCTTCCCACCTTCTTCGTGGAGCATCCCGTGGTTGTCCTCTCACCGCCATTTGGGAAGCGGATCCTACTGTGACGTCATCCTGCCTTGTCGTCCGTCATCATTCTCCACCATCCTACATCACACCACCTTCGTCCGGGTGCTCCGTCAACGTGGCTTGTCCTCCAAGCAGCCATCGAGGAGGATAACTTCTCTCCACCTTCTTTTTTACCGCTTTCTAGAGTAGATTTATCGCTTTCTAGTTGTAATCTTTCCAGTTTTCTAGTGTAGTGATTAGTTGTAATGAACATTACTCTGTGGTTATGAAATCCATGTTTATTCTATCTCTATTTTATCTTTATCTGTAATATTCTCTCTCTCTCTTCTATTCATTATTCTTTAAGTAGATAGCTAGTTTAGATTCAATTCGACCAACTAATCTGCTCTGTGACAAATAAAACAAACGCGATTTTTAATCGAATGTTCGCCTCCCTTGTTCAACCAGGAATTCCTTTTCGAGTTTCGGTTAAATTTATCTATTATGGTTTTTCTTGCAAATCGCACTACAACGACGAGTTTTCAAAACTCAAATGTATTTGCAAAGATTTTTCGATTCAACAGGTATGAACACTTAATTTTGTGCTCAAGTTTCACAGCAAGAAGATTATGAGCAAGGTCATTACTGCGGTGGGCAAGACATTGTACTATGACGATGATATCGTGGCTAGGAAATGAATGAGATTCCTGAGGTGCTGCATAGAGGTCTCCACCATGAAGGACCCTCCCATGGCTGTGTCAATTCGCATTAGAGGAGGTCTTCCAAAGCTAGTCTCTATCTTTTATGAGTGGCTTCCCCTACGTTGTGGGAAGTACTGCTCATTTAAGCATCATAGCACATATCGCAATAACTAAAGTAGAGACATTGATACCTCAACTGGAACCTTTGTTGGATCATGGGTGGAAGGTAGAGCGTCATAGGAGATTGGTGATGGCAAGATCAAGAGCCAAGGTCTTGTGCTACATTTTGAAATAAATGTGAGGGAGAATGAGGGGTCACACACAACCTTGGACTTACTGAATCAAAATAACTTAGTGCACACTACTACAGAAGGTGCATTTTGCAACGCTTTATTTGAGACGGTTTGACAACTGTCGTTGAATGCTATATTCGGTGACAGTTATTTAGATAGCCATTGCCTAAACCTGAATTGACTCACCCTCTCGCTTAAGGAAGGTGATTGCACAGTAATCATAGGTCTTAATTAACCTAAATTAGGCTAGGACTTAGCATAAGTTAGGGTAATTCATGCATGTATAAGAATTATCTGCATCTTTACTGCTTTCTTTAGCTATGCATAAAATAATGCTATGATGTGCTGATTTGGTGTATTATGTCAATTACAGGTAATAAGCTGGATCTGAAGCTGAATCAGGAATAATTGGTGTTGTAGCAGAGCTGGAGCAGAAGACTTAGATTAGATGTAGTAGATAATAATGTAAGGGAGTTAAGGTATGCTACTCTATTAAGTAGGAATAAAGCAGTAAAATATGAAGAGCTTAGGTCCATCCTAACCCTAGGATAGCCTAGAGACTTCCCCAAGCCTTAGCCACCCTTAGATTAGGTCACCACACCCTAGGAAACCCTAAAACCCTAATTCCAACCTTTATCTAGATGTCCAGATGAATTATAGGACGTCCAGAACCCTTAGCCAACTCCCGCACACCTTAAGCCCACTTCTGCAGTGTTATTGGAAGTCCAGACACTTGGTCAGATGTCCAATTTCTGTAGAATACCCAAGACAGAACCTTGAATCCTCCTTGAGTCTGATTGGACATCCAGACAACAAGTCTGGACTTTTGATTTTTGAGTATAAGACGTCTGACACTTTTATTGGATGTCTAGAACTGCTCTCTAGTTCTTGTTTTGAGATTCAAACCTTGATCTTGGATCTCTAGCTCCCTAAACCCAATTCCAACCCCATAGGAACCTAAATTAAGGTGCCCTAACCCTAGTGCACCACCTCTAGACCTCCCTAAGGACCAAATTAGGTCCCCACCAAACCCAATTGACTTAGATCATAGTCAATTACCATTACGTAGGTCAATTGGACTCCTAGAGTCCAATTGAGCTCAGATCTCAACCCACACAAGTCCAATTGGACTTAGTGAGAGTCCAATTGACCCAAGCCCAACCTAATTGAGTTATTTCACTCTCAATTAGGTTCACACTCATTCAATTAAACTTGGGTTAAGTTTAATTGCAATTCCCCCTTAGCAATTAGGGTTTGCAACCCTAATTTAAGGCCTACACCTATCTAAACCCCTTAGGTCCTAACCTAAGCCACTTAGACACCTAGGGCACAACCACACACACACACACACCCATTCACGCACTCCCACACAACCTAGAGTATTCTAGGTCCTTCCAATGGTAGCACCACTCTTGGTTGCCAAAATTAGCAACCAAGAGCCATTCAAATTGAGATCCACTTTTTGTGGATCTAAAAACCACCATGGCTGGCCACTCTTGGAGCCCTCTCTAGAGAGTTCCACACTTCTCTAGAGAGCTTCCCTTAGGTCTATAAAAATACCTAAGGGGTGGCCATTTGCACCCATCCACTCTTGGCTTAATCCCATTCTTGGCACTCATCCACTTAGGTTAGCTACATCTCTACCTCCACTCTACCTCCACGAGGAGCACCACCATGGAAGCCACCATCTCCATGCCAGGACGCTGGATCATCTCCCCGACCAATCTCCAAGGGCTAGCCTAAGCACCATTAGTCGCTCCTCCTCCTCTCAACCATTCAAAGGCCATCAGAGCCCACCTCTGAATGCCCTTCTTTTCTACTAGATTAGTAACTTAGCTCTTCATAGTTTTACTGCTTTCATTTACTGCTTAGTAGTGTAGCTCTTATCCTCCCCCAATGATGCAAGCAAAATCCCCCCATCGATTCCTGTTTGCAATCATTTTCTGTTAGCTAGATTTATATTTTCAAGCTTTCTTGTATAAGCTTTCGTCTACATTCCATGTTGCAAACAGATTCTTGAATGAATGAAAGAAATATTTTTTTATATATGTATCTCTGTGTTGAAAATCTCCATGAGCTTATTGATTGCAAAATATTTCGTGTGATTAAAGTTGCCTGCTTTTCATTATCATCTACTGCAACTAAGCATGTCATGTTTAAATACGTAATCACCATAAACCGCCATGCAACTGTAAACAAGTAGAGTTAAAAGATCGATTTTAGATTTGAACAAACGCTTCCTAGAGATGAACTACTGGGACTCAAAGTCTCATTATCTTTTTATAAATATTTTTGTTTGATCGTATTGCGCACTATACTACGATGCTTTTCCTATCAAAATGCGCTCTACGACTACCAAACAAATGGTGCCATTGCCAGGGAGGCAACGTCATTTTTTTCATTTCAATCTTTCGAACCATCACTGACAAATCTTCCTCTACTTTGTTTTTGGATGTGCAAGACAACACAGGAAAAGCGGGATCTGCGCACACAACGAGCATAGAAAAAGATTTCCAGGTGCACATCACACCCACTTTAGTCTAGGTTTTCTTTTGAACCCCGAAGTAGATTTGCTTCCAGCAATTTCTTTTGAAAAGAAAAAAAAAACTTATTCATTTTGTGAAAAAAAAGAAAAAAATCAAAAAAATCTAGGTAGTTAGATTAGGTTCCTTCCTGAATCCTTGGTTAGTTTTGAAAAGCAATATATATATATATTTGAAAATCCTTTGAGAAAAAAAAAATCTTTCCTAAAAAATTATTTTCAAAAAGTTTTTGGAAAAAAAAATTTGGTGGAAAGTTTGGATTTTAAACTCAAACGCTCTTTAAAAGCTTCCCCACCATTCTCTGATTTTCGGCCAAGGTTAAAAGTTCGTTTTAAAAATTAGATTACTAAAAAATTAGTGAACAAAAAATTCTGAAATTTGGGCTAGACCTTCACTTTCAAACCATCTTTCAAACGACACCATTCTCTTGAAAAAATTTCAAGTATAAAATTTTTAAAAATTCACGAAGTGCAAGAGGTCAGACAGACCCAGATTCAAGACTTTTCAAATTTCAAAAATCAATTCTAAGCAATCCGTGAATCTGTTTTGACTAAAAATGTTGAGGTTTGAAAGCTGATCTCATTTGATTTATTTTCCATGTTTTGCTCGAATTTTTGAAAGTCATTTGATACTGTTTCAAAGCAAAAAATTGACCAGGGGTCAAAATTCCAAATCTGACCCTCTGACATTCAAAAATCTCTAGGAATTCAGTTGAAATAGTAAAAATTCCAAACAAATATTCTCTAAAAATATAATTGGAAAAGGAATCTACTTGCCAAATTTCAATTTAATTGGATTCCAATTTTTGCCAGAGAACTAATTGCATTTTTGTGGTCTGCTGAAGAAGAAAGAAAAAACAAAAAAAGAACAAAACCCTAGAATTGCTTGAACCCTAGGTTACACCTTTAGGGTTATAATTTAGAGGCCACATTTGGGCTAACCTAGACTTAGTCAAGTCTAGTTCATAGTCGGTGAGCTTGGTCACCTTGTGGGCCACTCACCAAAAACCCCAACTAAAGAAAAATAGGCTAAAACTCAAGTCTAAAATATGAAATAAACCCAAATTCATTGTACTACTGGGTGCTTTCAACCTCTTGGATGGGTTAGCCAAGAGGCGGGAATCGCTTTCAGTCAGTTGTACGATGAATTTTCTTCAGGAATTAGAACTTAAAACGAAAAATCTGGTCATCTGATCCATAAGGACCATCTGATTGACAGGGCCTTAGCCTTGTCTGGCTTGGCTACACCAACCCAAGGGTTGGGTGGTGTATGCAAGGAAGGAGGTCACTTAGACCTCACTTGGTTGGACCTTGGGAGCCACTCCCAAGGAGGCGAGTCATCTCGCCAGGACCTACTTCTTCCCATACTTCTTCTATCTGCTTAGCCGTAATGGCTAACCCTGGATCTGGACTTAATCAAGATCCAAAAGAGCTGGACCCACGAGCTTATTTGAGAGCCCGGGTCACTGAACCAGCTCAACCTTGGGATCAGAACCCAAGGTGGCGAAGATGACTTTTCGCTTCGCCTGATCCCTCTCCACAGGTTACCAAAATGGTTAACCCATATCCTAACCCTGGATATTATGACCCATACCAGTTGGTCCCTCAAAGGACCGCATCTTATAACCTAGGATATGGATTTCATACTCCTACTTCTCACCCATGGAATATGGGCTGACCTGATTCACCCCCTGGAACCCCTGAAGAACTATCGATGCATATGCGACCACATTACAGAATACAGAGAGCTATAGTTAGTGCTAAGGAAAAGGCCGCATCTTATCTACACGAAATCCAAGCTATCACTGAGCCGAACCAAAGACAAAGCTGGATTCCTCATCAACAAGCTGTGATGGAGCTCCTTCAGGAAACAACAGAGATAACAAGGCTAATTGGACAAAATCAGGAAACTCAAGAACTACTACTTTTGAGATATCAACTAGAAAATAGCCTTGAAGACCTCGAAGAATCTGAAACGACTATGTCAGAAGGACACACAAAAGATTCTCGGGAGCAGATGCTGGAAGATCATTCAGGGGAAGAAGAATCTAGCTTGCATATGAGATAGGAGCAGGAAGTATGCCGAATGGAGTCATTTGAGAACTCCCTTCAGGAAATTGAGGAGGAAAGGACTGATATCTCCAAAACTGAGCCACAATTAGGTTATCCTAAATCCTGGGAGACACCTTTTGGGTTAGATAACGCAATCGAGATAAGGGATGTAGATCCAATTGAGGGTATGGATCTTGAGGCAAACATTACATGTGACACTACTGATCAATCTAGGCTACTTCCTATTGTAGGTGAACCTATGCTAGAGCCAACATCTTCTGATCTGCACTCTTCTTCTTTCACCTACATCCCTAATTCGAATGCTAGAGATTTTGAGACGACACTTTCTATCCTTGATCCTGACATTCGAAGACCAGAAGTAGCTATGGATGACTTGAACGAAGAAATAAATATGCTACCTGAGGCAGGAATTACTGAGGAACCCAATGCATATAGGGTGAAGCTTTGAGTAGAATGAGATGGGGACGCACCTATCATCCTAGTCAATGGCTCGACCCCGAGCCTGAAGAGTCAGCCTCCGATGAATCAGAGATGAGTACTGATGAGGATGAAGTAATTTCTGACGAGGATTTCAGTGACCACCCCACAAATCTTCTACTTTCACAAACACCCCCGTATGATCCAAAGCCTGGAGATGGCATGATCTTTGATTTCAATTATCGTTATGAGGATCCCTATGACTCAGATTCTGGTTCTGAGATACATGTTGATCTACTCCCTCAGCAACTTCCTACTGAATTGTGGGACATGATAAATTAGCTGAATCAACATCATGATCCCCCCTCTGATTATCCTCTATTTTTCACCACCACTCCACACTTTCTTATAGCTAGACCTTTTGGAGTAGGGGTGCACAATCAACTAGTTCGCATCTTGACGGGAGTGGAAATCGCGTATTTTGAAATCGTTGGAAATTGTAGTATAGTCGCAAAAACCACTCGTCAAAGATATTTGTGATAATGAAACTCTCGTAGATCTTTATTCCTTTTAGAACTTGAGTCCCAGTCATTCGTCTCTGGGAGGCGTGAAAATGAATCGAGATTTGGATCGGCTTTTATAACCTAAATCTAACCTAAACTACTATTTTTGTCTTTTTTTGTTTTTGATTTTTTTTTTATTTCGAAAAGCGAATTGAAACCTGGATCTAGATAAACTAGCAAAAACCTAAGTGACTATGTGCATCTAAATGAGGCCATGGTGGCCGTGCATGGTGTGAACAAAGCAAAGTGTCATACAAGCAAGCAAACATGAGGACAATCAATCACAGAAACATTATTTATGCATAGAAATTTATCACACATCATCTACACTAGAAAGCATATAAATAAAAGAAAATCCCTCACGCCGGAAAGTTGCCACTAGGGCCATCGACCTTATGTGAGTGTGTAGGCTAGATCTTGGCTATGCAAACCTGTCTACACACCTACCAAAAGAGATGGCCGGCCACAAGAGGCTATGGGTGAGCCTTCATGGCCGTCCAAAAAGAAGAAGAAGATGGGGGCTAGTGCACCCAAGTGGAGAGAGGAGGGTGTTGCTCCCTTTCTCTACCAATGGCCGTCCTTGAAGCTTTGGAGAGAAGCTTCTCTAACTAGCCGTCCATGGAGCCTTGGAGGAGGATGAGGAGGACGGCCTTTGAGTTTTGGAGGGTGGAAGCAAGTTTAGAGTGGAGAGGGTGGATGGGAGAGTGTATGGAGAGATTGTCTAATTTCGTAGCCCTCTCTTTGCCCTCATGGAAGGCTCCATTTGGTTGCCACTTTTGGTGGCTCCAAAAATAGCAAATGCCACAAATTTTGGATCTAGGTTTGACACATGTTGTTAGGGTTTCCAAGAGAGTGTGCATGGGTTTGGTGGGAGTAAAATGGGAAGGTGTGCGTGTGTGTGTGGGTGTGTGTTTTTTGTAGGGCTAAGTTGTGGGTTTTGGTAGGATTAGGTGCTAAATAGGTTGGCTCAATCTAGATTAAGTGGGTGTGGACCTAATTAGGCTTAGGAAAGTCTAATTGGGTAGGAGTGAACCTAATTAGGTCTAGGTCAAGTCTAATTAGATGTGTGCATGTGATTAGGCTAGGGTAACCCTAATAGGTATGAGTTAATTAGATCCTGGGTGGATCTAATTGGGCTCGGGTGCACCCAATCAACTGTAGATGCACCCAATTAGGTATGGGATGGTTCAATTGGGTTAGGGATAGGACAAGTAGGGCTATGGATAGTGGACTAGGCTTAGGAGGTCTCTACTTAGGTTTCCTAGGGTGTCCGGTGGGGTTCCTAGGTCAAAATAGGCAAGCTAGGGCTTCCAACACCCAAAATCAGGAACCAGACAGCAGTATCAGACGTCTAGGATAGTGGTCAGACGTCTTATACTACAAAATTGGACGTCTAGACACTAAATTAGATGTCCAATTATGTGTCAATATGAGTTTTGGCTTCCTGGATTGTTATTCTGCAAAAATCAGACGTCCAGCCAGATGTCTAGACATCTTAAAAGGTGCTGGAGAGTGGGTTTTGTGTTTTCTAAGGTTGGTTTTGGTTCCTAAGTGTTTGGGAGAGGGATAGGAACATGGATAGTGGTATCCATGTTTGGGTTTTGAGGCTAAGGTGCCCTAATGGAGGTTGTTTTGGATTTGGGAAGGCTGTCCTAGGGTTTCTAAGGGTAGGGATAAGGCTATCCTTCTCACTCCTCTTATCTGGATCAGTCTTCTTCTTCCTTTATTGCTTTATTCCACTATCTCCATCCTGGATCACTTTATTATCTGTAAATAGCAATAAAAAAGCATTAACTAGCAGGATATCTCATCTCATTCTAAATAGACTGATGCAATGCATGATATGCAAGATATGAGTGCAATATCTACAATTTAAGATAGGTTCAAACATTATTTAGGTTGATTAGGACCTATGATTGCTATGCAATCACATCTCCGGACCACTGATTCTGGGAGCATACGAGCATATCTTTCTGTTAATCTTGATCAGCTCCTACGCTAGAACTAATACATCTGATTGAGCTTTCGCCCAGCTAGAGGTGTTAAACTCAGCATCTACTCCACATCTATCACCCTATACATATTCATTTTTATACATAGCATATTCTTCTTTTAGCATATTTTCTTTCTGCATATTAAATACTGTCAGGTTGGCTGGTGCTAAATGTATATTTTCAGGAGAAATTCCAGGTGACTTCTACCCACTCATCCTCTGTCAAATTTATTTTCTTTTATATTCATGCATGAGGACATGCAATAACATAGGAATGGGGGGGTAGATACAACAAAACTGAAAAATTTTTATGCCAACATTTAGGAAAACCTCGGAGCTGCATGTAAAACATACTTTAGGACCCTAAACAAACAAACAACTGACTCCACCTCCAATGCTCGCATTGGAGCTAGAAATCGTCCGCAACAGCCACTTCCAACTCACTCGCTCACCTCTTATTCTAAATTAAGGGTCAAGCTAATTGTAAACCGAAAGGGAAATTTCACGAAGTACAAATTATACAAGGTTACTTGTTTATAGCATATATACATATTGCATTCATGAATAAGATTATTTTATGAAGCGAATGCATTAGGGATTTTATCCTCTAGTTGATTCCTGTAATCTGGAATCCAGTACAGCTTTTCACACACTCGTAGAATTTGCAATGGATTCATGATGAAGGTGATAAACATCTTTATTCTGTCGAGAAGAAGCAGTGCTTCTTTTCTTGAACCCCTTGACAGTGTTTTGGGAGTCAGGCATATTTTCCTCCACCTACCCTTCTCCACCCCCCTCTTCCCCTCCTCCACCTCCCCCTCCCCCTAGCAAGCCCCTACCCCCTCCGGCTATACTTTTTTTTTCAAAATTAATATATTTTCTTAGTGTCTGTTAATTGTGTTAGTTTTATTTCAAAATGAAAATATCTTAATTTTCTTGGTTTCTTTTAATTTTGTGGAATTGTAAGATATGAATATTGTGTTAATGAGATGTGTTAATTTGTTAGGGTTTAGGTTTTAAGTTTTGGATTAGAGTTAGGGTTTATACATTGGTTTAGAGTAGTGACCTCTCATCACACATTCCAGTGTCATGTAGCCGCTGAAATAGATCAATAATTAATAGAGAATTAAAATTCAATGAATCCACAAATACTTCTGTGTCTACTAGCTAGTTGTAGCAAAATTTATGCGCACAAGACCAATCTTTGATAGATAAATTTTAATTGTTCAAACCCTAGTAGAAGAATACAAATGGAAACAAAAATAAGAGACAAGTGAGGTTGATCAAATGATACATACAAAGTCCCAATAACCATTTTGGTGCACGCTTGAGACTGGTCCCCACCAAAGTGCCTTGTTAGGACAAAATCAGAGATTTTTGCATTCATTTCACCATTCAAATGGATGTTGCTGGCCTTTAGGTTATGCTGCACAATTTTGTGTCGAGATTCTTCATGTAAGTAAAGTAGGCCTCTAGCAATTCCTACAATGATCTTGTGCCCTTTCTCCCAATTCAATAGTAGTCTCTTGACAAGAACTACATATATATATCAAGACAAATGTTATAACAAGTACTTACATTGATCTTACATCAAAGAAAAAAGAGGGGAAATACTTTCAAAACTCATATATGGTAAATAGGCATTTATGCTTACATTGACTACCAATTCATAAATAATCAACTTTTCTCCACCCTCCACACAAGTGCCTAGAAGCCTTAGAAGGTTCCTATGCTGAATTTTTGTATTTAATAACATCTCATTCTTTAGTTCCTCTATGCCTTGGCTGGAACTTGTAGAAAGCCTCTTTACTACTATATCCATACCAACTGATAGCTTTCCCTGTGCAACATTTGTTAATGTTTTCTGTAATTTTGCGTGCTTGTTGAATCTTTTTTATTTTTGAAAAGTAAATAGAAAATTCCATTGGTAGAATTTGAAGACATGTGACATGCCTATTAAATGACAGTAAAAAGTGATACACCTCTAAAGTAAAACCCAAGAAGGATCTTTTTCTTCGAAAAGCAAAACCCAATAAGGGCATCTCATTGATCACGTGTAGTACATAATCAAAATCTCCTCTTCATTTCCTTCTCATTGTATTAAATTAATTGCTAAGGTTATTAATAACATAGCATTTAGTTATTTAATTTATTTTTTGTTTTTGAAATTACAGGTTTTCAAGACGTCTGGGAAGTGGCCCAGACGTCTGTCCAGACGTCTAGAACCCTTCCCAGACGTCTCGTAATAAATTTTTTTGGCGTATGGGGTTGCGTCTGCGCATGTGCGCTCGCAGACTGCACCCGCCGCTTTCGTTCCTCTTTTTCTCTCTCTCTTCCTGCAAGAACGCCGCTCTCTTCTCTCTCTCCCCACGCGGCCTTATAAGACACCCTCGCCCTCTCCCTCACCCTCATCTCCTCTGCCTTCCTCTTCTCCTTCTCCCTGGCAGTGCGAGAGCGCGAGCGAGCGAGTAAGCGGCAGCAGCAGCGGCCGCGGCCAGCGTGCATGAAGGAGAGTTGCGAGCGGAAGGAAGAAGCTCGACCGCTAGGGTTCGAGCTTGCCGGGGCAGCTAGAGCCGGCCGGTGGGGAGCGGTGGGCGTGGGGTGTCGTGGAGGGGCTGCTGCAGCTCGGGCAGCAGGCGAACGGGGTGCGGCGTGGTCGTGCGTCGCAGGCGGAGAGCGAATCGGGCTCTGGTTCTGGAAAATTTTCCAGAATTAGACGTCCGGACTTACGACCAGACGACGCTGAAGATGTCTGGAAGACTGTCCAGAAGTCTGATAGGTAAGATATTTCTATCTTCTCCCTTTTTCGCGTGTACGGCCATGCAGCCGTCCGCCGCAACTTCGCCTGCGTTTCGTCGTGCTGAGAGCAAGTGTGTGTGTGCGCAGGTTCTGCTCGAGAGGGTGCGAGGGCTCGCCATCCCACGTAAATCAGACGTCTGGCCGCAGTGCCAGACGATGGAGAGAACCTCCAAACGTCCGGGGAGACAATCGGACGTCTGGAAACCAAGCCAGACGTCCCAGCAGGCTTCTGGATGTCTGAAGGACTACACAAAACTAAGGTACGACCTGACCCACCTTTTAAGACATCTGGAAGAGGTTTCAGACATCTGATTTTGGACAGTTTCGTCGTTTTTGACCCGTTTAGGGCCCGTTCGGAGTCCGTTTTCCGCGTTTCGAGTTGCATTCTTTCCAGAATAAATTCCTCTACCCGTTTACCGTAATTGTATACTCTTCTGAGAAACTCCTTGTGATTGATCCTTGTTTTAAGACCCCATTCCGTTGCAGTCTTGGGGGTTGCGGAGGCACGCGGGATTGCCGACTACGCCCCCAATACTCCCGTTTTCGCTGGTAGAGTGGCTTTTTAATTTACTTAACAAAATTTGTTACAATTGTGGAACAATTAATAGAGTCTAGGGCGTTGCATGAACCCTAGGACTGAGAAACTAGATTGAATGATAGATCCTAGGGTATTGCATGAATCCTAGGATTGAAAAACTAGATTGAATGATAGATCCTAGGGTACGGCATGAATCCTAGGATTGGAAAACTAGTGGAACATATAACTATTGTAGTCTTGGAAAAGTGGAAAGGAAATAATAACTGCCTGTAAATTGATTTAACAGCTTCCTGTTATGAATGAAGAATATGATGGAGAACATGGGTTGTATGAACGTAAAACTGGAACGGTGAAACCTAAAATGGCCAAACCAAAAAGAAGATGAACCCTATGGGAAATTAGGAGTAGAACTCCTGGAAAGAGAACATAATGGAACTGAGGAAGTGAAATGTGGAAGTGTGTTGTCTCTTGGGTACGTGGTACCAAAGAGATGCACACATTACCTCTTAGTGTAAAGGGGAGCTTGCCGCCCTCAGGTTGAGACCGGGGTGGGTTTGGCCACTGTACACTGACTTGTTGGCCCTCGCGTACGCAGTACCGAGGAGAGCTACTAGTGTAGGGAGAGCACTAGCTACCCCACGGGCCCCAGGGTTCTGCTAGCCCTCCTACACCGACTTGTTAGGCTCACTGGGCAAACCAGGGTAGTCAGGCGAGGGTGTGCAGACTGTGGAGGGGTAGGACCCCTCTTACTGAGAGACTGCGTACAGTCACTGAGATTCACAGTTTTCTGGGACTAGCAATCTACTACAGACGGTTCATCAGGGGTTTTTCACAGATTGCGCATCCTATGACGCAGTTGACCCGGAAGGACGTGCCCTTCACTTGGACAGACGCCTGTGAGGCATGTTTTCAGGAGCTGAAGGAGAGGTTGACTTCGGCTCCCGTGCTCACCATCCCTGACAGTAGTGGAGGGTTCGTTGTGTACAAGGATGCCTCTTTGTAGGGGTTAGGGGGTGTGCTCATGCAAAGGGGTCACGTTGTCGCTTACGCTTCGCGGCAACTGAAGCCCCATGAGCATACCTACCCTACCCACGACCTGGAGCTGGCAGCTGTCGTCTTCGCGCTGAAGACCTGGAGGCACTACTTGTACGGTGAGACCTTCAAGATTTTCACGGATCACAAGAGCCTCAGATACCTTTTTGATCAGAAGGAGCTAAACATGAGACAGAGACGTTGGTTGGAGCTCCTGAAGGACTATGACTGCAGCATTTCCTACCACCCGGGAAAGGCCAACGTGGTGGCTGACGCCTTGAGTAGGAAGGCGCCCGCACACTTGGCCAGTTTACAGTTACAGAGTTGGAACCTTTTGGAGGAGGTGGGCAGTTGGCGACCCCTAGAGTTATAGGGGCACTGTGAGGCAGTGACTGTGACACGACAGACTAGGCCAGAGCTGATAGACTACATCATCACAGGACAGATGGCCGATCCGTACTTGCAGCCCCTACGCGACAGAGTACTGTCAGGAGACCCAGGGGACTTCTCTTTCACAGACCAGGTGCTGTGCCTGAGGGGACGATTGTGCATTCCCAGAGACGAGGAGCTGTTGAGAGAGCTCCTGACTGAGGCACACGGTTCCAGATTCACCATACATCCCGAAAACACGAAGATGTACCATGACTTGAGATGCGAGTTTTGGTGGAGGGGGATGAAGCGGGATGTGGGTGAATTCGTGCAGTAGTGCTTAGTGTGCCAGCAGGTGAAAGCCAAGCATCAAAGGCCTGCAGGGCCGCTACAGCCGCTTCTAATGCCAGAGTGGAAGTGGGAGAGCATCACCATGGACTTTGGTGGTGGGCTTACCTGTTACCCAGCGAGGACACGACACAGTCTGGGTAATTGTGGATAGACTGACGAAGGCGGCACGATTCTTGCCGATCCGAGTCACTTTGGGACCAGCACAGTTGGCAAGGAGGTATATCCGCAACGTTCTACGACTACACGAAGTTCCGCGGGAGATCGTATCCGACCAGGATACCTGCTTTACGTCCCAGTTTTAGGCTGAGTTTCAGCAGGCCCTGGGGACGCGGTTGAGATTTAGTACAGCTTACCACCCCCAGACGGACGGACAGTCTGAGCGCACGATACAGACACTTGAGGACCTTTTACATGCCTGTGTACTGGACTGGAGGGGCTCTTGGGAGGAGTACTTGCCCCTGCCGGAGTTTGCATACAACAACAGTTATCACTCGAGCATCGGCATGGCTCCCTACGAGGCTCTGTACGGACGGAGGTGTACATCACCCTTGAGTTGGGTTGAGGTGGGGACCAAGTGGGAGGTTGGGCCACTGGTTCCGTGCTGTGCTTTGGGCGCACCCGTTAACGGAAACGACTGACCACGTGCCAGTGCGGGTTAGCTACCCTTGCGCTTATCGTGCGTGCCGTAGTCACCGTTACGACTGTCAGTGACCTTGGGGTGGTTGACTAAGGGTAGGACCACCACGGGGGACTCTCCCGGCCAGGGGAGCACCACGTATTACTTCTACTTTTCGGAAAAGACTGCAATCAAGATCATTCCCACGAGGAACATTCAAGATCGAGAGAAGGATCTGAGAAATATATCAATAGTGAATTAATAGAAAGACGTAAATAACGAAAGTAAAAATATAACAGCTACTGTGCACTCTTCTGCTTCTTTAGCTTTTAGTTGCCACTCTACTCAGCATTTCGCTGACGTGTTACACTCGTTACTTTTCAGGACCAGGTGTTGAGCAGCCAGGGTCAGCGGCTGCAGAGGACTCTGGGCCTAGTAGGGTCCAGTAGAGTTACCTGTAGTACTTTTTGTACATACTTTTCTTCCATTGTAGTGAGTAGTTTTCTTTGTTACTCCCTGTACTTTCTTTGTCGAAACTTTATGTTATGTACATGTTTATTTCCCTTCTGTTGTCGTGGTGTATAATGTAGTATTTCCTTTTCTTACTGCTGTATTTTGTTACTACTAGTTATATTCATGCTGAATGTGGTTTATTTTACTGCTCTTTTGGTTACTTCCTCGTTGGACGACTAGGTCTTGGGATT
Organism: Thalassia testudinum; assembly: GCA_037157565.1. Classification (NCBI taxonomy): domain Eukaryota; kingdom Viridiplantae; phylum Streptophyta; class Magnoliopsida; order Alismatales; family Hydrocharitaceae; genus Thalassia; species Thalassia testudinum. Next base: position 149,261,720 of record JAZHRO010000063.1, on the reverse strand, counting down.
AGTCGAGTCGGTCCAATTCTCGTGTCTCGTAGGGATTCAGGAATCGGATCGTTACAGGTTGTTCGCAATAGTCACTCTTGAAGGGTTTGGAGGTATAATTTAAATTTTTCTAATTTATTTTTGTGATATTTTAGGGCCATGTTAGATGTGGGATGTGCTCACATATTATATTCTATTGAATTGATGGTGGGGTGTGCCCACTTTTATGTCGTTTAAATGTAAGCTTAGATTTTATTATATGTAGGGTGTGCTCCTATATTGTATATCAATTGAATGGATAGTGGGTTGTGCCAACATATATGATTTTCTTATGCATTTATATAATTTGTTTATTACATTTTTAATGTAGGGTGTGTCTAGTTTTATTTTAGCATGTGTGGTGTGCTATTTTGAAATGCAGGTTTATGGAAAAAATTAAATATTTAAGGGGAAACTCTGCCAAAATTTTTGTAAAATTCATTAATGTTAAATATATTGGTTGGTTGGTGGTTTATTGGATTATGGTTAGGTTATGTTAGGATTTGTGTAGGATGATGCCTAGGATTCGATGGAGTTAGGTGATGACCAGGAGGTTGGGTTTTGGCTTAAGGTTGGGGATTGGGTTGGATGATGTTTGTTTTGTGTTGGGTTGGGCTTTAGTCGATTGGGTTGGTCTAAGGTTTAGGGATTGAGTTAGGCAAGGGTTAGGATGGTTGGGTTGGGCTAGGGTTTAGGGATTGAGTTGGGGTAGGGTTTGGACAATTAGTTTGGGTTAGGGTTTAAGGATTCAATTAGGGTAGGGTTTGGATAGTTGGATTGGGTTAAAGTTTAGGGATGGGGTTGTGTTAGGTTTAAGTTGGTTGGGTTGTGTTAGGGTTTAGGAATTGGATTGGGTTGGTTATGGTTTTAGTGACTTAATTAATTTTCTAATTAAAACGTAATTTATTATAGTTGTTAAATACACACACTTGCTCAATTTTAGATGCATATGAGGCCAAACATTAGGTATTCTAATCCTTAGAGTAAATGTTGTCAGAGTCAAATTGTGTCAAAATACTCACCCATCGAGACTTATGAACATGGTATACGGACAATGCAGTAGTGTATGTATACCTCACTTACATGCACAATATGTTGTCTTTATAGGATGCTATAAGTCTCGATCATCTTTAGTTCAGTGAAGTACTACGCTAAAGAGGGTCCTTGAAGATTTGATTATAACTTAGGGTTACTTGTTACATGTAACTGGTGTCTAGAGGAATTTTGACAGCATCTTCTCACTCCTCTCTGGTGTACCAACTAATCTTATCTACGTTCCTGAAGCACCCTTAAATGGGAATTATTGGGAATGTAGTTAAGGTTAGTTATCAAGTATAAATTACACATTGTTAGATTCTATGCTTTTAATCCAAGATTACTATTTTTTCCCCAAGAATACAACCTATAGTGTCAAAAGTAATCCATTCTGCAAGGCAAGTTACCAAATATTACCCAACCATGTGTGTGCATCTAGAAGCCTTGAGTGCAACTCCACGCGTTTGCAACCAGATAAGCATTGTACTTTTGAGCTTAATAAGGAGATTTTGTAAAAATGAAAGAGAAAAAGAAATTGAGTTATTAACCATTATAAAGCCCATACCAAAAAGATGGCCTTCTAGAGACCCCAATGGCATAAACTCATAAACCAAAAGCCTTTGATCCTGTTTAGCACAATATCCAATAAGAGTCACAGGATTAGGGTAGTGTAGAAGATTGAGGGTGAGACCCTTAACCAAGAATTCGTCATTGCCCTGAAGCCCATTTCTGTCTAGCTGTTTAACTGCCACTACCTAACCAAAATACAACACCCAGTCTATACCACTGAAAGTGCATGAAATAAGAAAAAGAAAAATAAGGATTTTTATTGTTGGCCAACTCTTTTGGAAGATTACTTTCTGAAAATAGGAAAGAATTAACTCCACTTCATTAAGTATTTTTATTGTTGTGCAGAGATGAGAATTTTGATTCCATCATCCAAGAAAGAAATAAGAATAGCATATTAATCACTGGAATATACTTAAATCAATCCTTAAAGATGGCGCTTCCCTAGGAAAGGACAGTACTTTATCCTAAGAGGACTAGGATCCTTGGTAATGAACAAAAAAAAAAGCTTTTCTAATTTGAAACATTGCATAGGCACTTTACCAGGTGTGAAGATCCTATTATTATTTTTCAACTCCACAATTTAGCTATTAAACAATTGTTACAATGTCTTTGGCCCTAAGCCATATATCTAAGGGCTTAGGCATTTCCTAATCCAGAGAACAAAGCTCAAACTAAGATGTCCCTCCTTCTCCTCCTCTCCACCTTTGCACTTGATCTTCAATTAGGTATTGTGTTGTATAAACTGATAGAATCATAATCCACTGAGGGTTACTTTATAACACAACTTATCTCGACTACAAGACAACCTATGAGACCCTATATTATAAGTTCAACTAAGCAACAAAGATAACTTCAATTATTAAAGCAAGTATTTGGTAATCGCTTTAGAGTTGGATTTACAAGTTAAGTCCTTGAAGTCCATTCATTAGGAAAGAGCCAAGATATAGTTCTAAAAGATCCAATCTAAAAGATAACTTTGATTATTACAACAAGCCATGAGAATTGCCCACATGAAAACTTGGATTTTGAAAGCTATAGTATGTTTCTTAATTTAATTGTTTACTTTCATTTTGCATTCCATTATTAATACAGTTGACAATGAATATGGGGTGAGCCCACAAATTCTATTTTTGTATTACGTGTTTATAATTTTATTATTATATATCTTCTCTTGAATACAGGATTTAGGAAAAATTAAATAATATAGAGGAAACTTTGCCAAATTTTTCTATGATTTTTTTATATTTATTGCTAATTAATTGTAATTTGATGTGTAGATGTAGTTTAAAAAGAAAGCCTCTAGGGAGAATCAGGAGGCATCAATCAGGGAGGAGGCCCAGACTCAGCCTTCAGTCTCTAATGTAAACACACTTACACTACTTAAAATGTCTATTTATGCATGTTCTTAAGCATAGGATTGCATTTCATGATATAAATATTGCATAACATGCATCATCTTGCATTTAGAGTAGTTTGAATAAAATGGAGGTTAATTGTCTCCTTTTATGCGCTTGGACAGGGCAAACATTTTATAGGGGCCTCGGATCAAAGATCCAACCATATGGATGTGATCAGGGCGACGATTGGAGTTCAACGACTCCAAGATCGCCCTAATCAGACATCCGTAGCATCAGATAGTGACCGGGTAACCTTAGAAGATCAAGGGCCAGGATGGTGAAAATCCACACTTTAGATGACAAATCCGACCGTATGGATGAATTCGGATCGACGATCGTAGCCCAACGATGCAAAAATCAAGTCAATCCAACATCCGTGGCACCATCTACAACTTCCAAAAGATGGACGAACAAGATAGCACCACATGGCACCATCTCGACCGCCCAAACGGTCGCACGCATTCCACAAAGGCCCCACACCCGCTCGCTCTCCGCCGTTGGATCTTGATCCAACGGCTGTGGTCGACCGTGCCTAAAAGCGTCCGCTCGACCATCTGCACCCCATAGCGCAGCGGTCGAGCGCGCTTTCGCGAGCGGCGGGCGCCGGTTCGAGCCACGGCGAGGGGCTGGAAGGCGCGGGCAATTGAGGTTCATGGAGCGTCAGATGGAGATCGGACGGTCGTGCGCGCCCGATAGAGTTCACGCGTGATTGAACGCGCGGCGTGAATGTGCGATCGCATGCGCCAGGCGAGCGCAAACAAGCGGGCAGAGACGCATCTTAAGCGCCCGATCTCGCGATCGGACGGCTGAGAATCGACGAACGTGCGCAAGCATTGCGCGCGTAGGCAGCTGAGCGGGTGCACGTGGGTGCGGAAGCTACGCCCACGTTGGGGGCTTTAGCGACGGTTTTATCCATCACTAAAGACCCCTCATTTATTGTTTTGAAGTTGTAATGTCCATTTTGCCCCCACTCCTTGCAACTATAAAAGGAGACCCCCTCCATACGAAATTTTCATCCCTTCCCTCTCCTCTCTACCCCTCCAAAGCTCAAGAGAAGCTTGTCCCACACCCGGGATGCTTTTCGCGAGATAAAGTCTAAATTTTCGTTCCCCTTCGGAAGTGGATCCCGCGACGACGACGGCGTGCTGCTTCGTTCCCATTTTTCTACTTCGTCCTCCTTCGTCCTGCTTCGTTCTCCTTCGTCCAGACATCGTCCCGTCTGGCTCGTCCTCCAAGCAATCGTCGAGGAGGATAACTTCTCTCTCCCATTCTTATTTACAGCTTTTCTAGTGTAGAATTTTCCTGCTTTATAGTGTAATTGATTTTCCACTTTCTAGTGTAACTTTTATTTAGTTTGATTATATAAATAGTTGAAATATTGAATGCATGTTCGCTTTCTCTCTCTCTCTTTCTCTCTCTCTCTCTCTCTTTCTTTTAGTCTAATGGCTCCATTATAATTATATCACCTTACTTATCAAAAATCCTAAACAATATAATTGCGAATGTAGATCAACGTAGCCTCCCTGTGTTCGACCCGAAATTCATTTCGGTATAAAATTTATTTGTTGAACACGAATTCTTCGCTTTCGAACTGCAACGACAAGTTTTCCAAAACCGGACACGTTAGCGTAGCGATTCGTAAACGTTCAACATTTTGGCGCCGTTGCTAGGGAGGCAACGATTTCCAATCTTTTTTTCGCATTTCTTGCACTTTAAGTTATTTTCTAACTAGCTTTCTCTTGTGTCTATTGTTTTGCAGAGACCTCCATCAAGGAATCAACAAGCGGTAGACTGGAGTAAAGTGCAGTTGAAGACAACTGTAAGTGCTCCCCCATTCCTACCCCCTCCATAGATTTCATTCGCCACATTAAATCTAAATCCCAATTAACCTAGGTGTTTGCATAAATCCTAGGAATAGTTTGGTTGTTTGGATTTTCACTCACATTCATTCCACCCTCATTTATAAAAAAAAAAAGTAACAAAAAGATAATTTTGTGGGGTAATTTCCAACAAGCACACCCACATTCAAGGCACTTGATCAACTTGATTTGTTTTCTACTCAACCAGGTTCTGATCTGTGGAATTGGTACACACAAAGCAGCACATAACAAAGTAGAAATTATTCTTGGTTAACCATTTTTGAGTGCCTAACTTAGTGGTGCATTTGTGGCCAATTGTTTGAGTTGTTTGGGCTGCACTACTTTATTTAAAACCAACTCAGCAAGTAGCTCCTCCTTAGGGTTTTCAATCTAGGTATATTCCAGGCACTCCACTTTCTTTCTGATTTTAAAGGAAAACAATCTTCACCCATGTTTTACAACTTGGTTTGCTTAGAAACTTGATTGCAATTCACCTAATTTGAAACCCTAAAAGCTACTTAAGCAAGATTTGAATATTAAAATTCACGCATTATCAATAATCTTGCTTGAAAACCCTGGTTGTGCACGCACTTACAAAAATCTCAATGAATCATTAAAGGCACAACCCATTGTAAGGGCCCATCACATTCCATAAGCACCACAATCCCAGGCCTTAATAAAATTGAGTAGACATTGGCCTTAAGGTTTGATTCGCTCTTCAGGGCCTAGTCTGAGATTGTTTTTGATTAACCTACTTGTACTAATTAATCTGATGTCTAGCTAGGGGAGTAGCGTCAAACGACCGCGGCTGGGGGGTACACTAGGAACCGGAGGCAAAAGCCAAAGAAATAACCTTCTCCCCAGTCCCTCCTTCTAACTGGTTGGATTAAACAGACGCAAGTAGAGTAAATCACTTACAGTCTTAAGGCTAGTTTTGGGAGTCAGTAGATCCTTAGGCTACCCCACTTAAGGACAACCTTGTTTTGTTGTGCTGCAGGGTCCCTATCCCCAGTCCTTCCGACCTTCTCCTAGTTTATGCTGGGAAGACGGTCATTGAATCCCCTATTGGAAGGACCGTTAGAACATTCTAGGAGGTGCAAGTTAGATTTTGGTCAATTTGATCCCATGGCCGAACAACAGCCTCCTCTGCTTGGAAATCCACAGGAAGAATTTAGAAGGCAGTTGGAACAAATGCAGAGAATGCAGGAATGGTTCCAGAGAATGCAGGGCGCTCAGCCCTTGAAGGATTATTATGATCCTTCAAATTACGAGGAACGTCCCGGCGTCTAGATTCCAACCGGTGACGTAGAAATCAAGCCCCAGGTGTTAAGCCTGATTAAACATTATCATGGACTTGGCTCCGAAGATCCGTTTCAGCACTTGGAAGATTGGACCACTTTGGTCCAGACCACCAAGGCTCGAAACGTTAACGAGGAGCAAATGATCATGAGGCTCTTCCCCCACTCTCTTAAGGATAAGGCCGCGCATTGGTATAGGACAATAGGAAGACCAATTACAACTTGGAATGAGTTGAAATCGGCCTTTCTGAAGAAATTCTTCCCAGTCGGTCGTACCAATGCTTTGAGACGGGCAATCACTACCTTTACCCAGTGGCCGGGGGAGCAGTTTCATGTGGCCTGGGAGCGATTCCAGAACTTATTGCGAAAGTGTCCACACCACGAGGTGCCGAAATGGCAACTCGTGCAGATCTTCTATCATGGGTTGAATGAGAAACTCAGAAACCATGTGGATGCTTCTTGCAGAGGCAATTTCCTCAATAAAGATGCAGATAGTGTACATGATTTATTTGAGGAAATGAGTGAGAATTCAATTAATCATGCCTCAATGGATACTTTTAACCGGTCCCAGCAACCCAGATCAAATGTCAATGAAGTCCATGACTCTCATTCATTTGATATGGAATTGATTTGTAATAAACTTGATAAGGTGGACTTGGTTGCTAAAAAAATGTAAGAGTGGATGGCTGGCAATTCTGTGAACAACTTTCAATCCACTCAATCCCAAAATTCGGGATTCCATTCCTCACGAGCTCCTTCTGGACGGGAGTTCGTGAATCAACTCGATGCGATTCAACCTATGAGTCAGCATTTTTCGGAACCCATGGGTTCCCAACTGGGGCCTTTGATCCCAGTTTTTCTGATCCTCCCTTCCTTTCTCTCCATCCTCACCCTATGAGGATGTCAGTGCTGTACAAGAGAATGTTAGATCCAACCCCTACTCGAATGCCTATAATCCAGGTTGGAGAAACCACCCTAACTTCTCTTGGAAAAATCTGGGGCAACAGACCCAATTCCAACCCGGCAACTATGCTCCGCAACGACCAATGGGTCAGGGTCAAGTATATACTCAGTTGCCTCCGAATCAGGTCAATCAGCCAGCTTGGAATGCCCGTAAACCCACAGGGTAGGCTAATTTGAACCGTCAAATGGTAGAGATGCAAGGATCTATGCTCCAGCTCATGCAGCAAATGAAAAACTCGCTGGACAACTTGCAATCCGGGCTCATTGCTAACTCTCATCAACCTGGATCTCTACCATCCCAACCCGTACCCAACCCGCGAAACATTATAAATTCGGGCAATCAAGCCCAAGGGTACGGAAATCAGAGGGACCCGTACGCACATGCTCAAGTGGTTAAGCAGGGTTCCTTGTCTTCTTCTTCTGCAAATCAACAATTCATGGTCAATCAAGCCCCTCCAATCTTTCCTAATCCTCCCCAAGACCCAAATTCTTACGCTTCTGCAAATTCTGTAACTTTAAGGAGTGGTAAGAAGACTCGGGATCCACAACCACACTATTCTAATCTTTTGAATCCTGAAGAATCTGAGGAGAGAGAGGAGAATTCTAGAGGTGAAATCAAGGCTCAGGAACCTGATTCCAAAGATCTGACTCATGTTCCTTTTCCTGAAGCCTTAACCAAAGCAAAGAAGAAGTCTGTTGATAGCAATGAGGAGCTTCTGAATTTATTTAAGAATGTTGAGATCAATATCCCGCTCCTTGATGCTATCAAGCACATACCGGCTTAAGCAATATTTTTAAAGGAATTATGTACACAAAAGCGTAAGTTGAGAGAATCTGTTCCGAGGAAGGTGGTACTCTCTGAGCAGGCTAGTTCTGTTATCCTGCACTACCTCCCTAAGAAAAAGAGACATCCTGGTGCTCCTTTGATTTCTTGCGTTATCGGAGATTACACATTTGATAGAGCACTTTTGGATCTCGGTGCATCCATCAACCTAATTCCGACTTCTCTTTATGAGAAGTTTGGGTTAAGTGAACTTCGGCCAACTTCAGTAACGCTACAGTTAGCAGACTGTTCGGTCACAAACCCATGAGGCGTTATTGAAGATGTTATAGTTAAGGTCAAGGATTTCTATTTTCCTGTAGATTTCCTTGTCCTTGACATGGATGTACCAGATAATCTGAGGAACACGCCCATCATTCTGGGGTGTCCGTTCCTGGCTACCGCAAAGGCCAACATTAATTGTGAAAGCGATAGCATGGAAATCACCTTTGGGGACCAACGAATGAAATTGGATATTTTTAAGGCGATCAACAAATTTGAGGATTGTGGATTTATTAAGGAACTTGATGAGGATAATGTTAATATTGAAACTTGTTTGACAGTTTCTTCAATTGAAAGTTCCTCTTTGGTTGATGAATTTGACCTGCAACCCTCTGACCTGACATCTTCGGAAGAGGTTTCTGATTTTGTTCATTCAAAACCTCTTCCTCTTGTTGAATCTTCAGCATCTACCCTACCATCAATCATCACCCCACCCCAGCTTGAATTGAAACCATTGCCCGAGAATTTAAAATATCAATTTTTAGGACCTCAGAATACGCTCCCTGTGATTATTACTGCTAAATTGACAAAGGAGCAAGAAATTAAATTGATTAAGGTCCTAAAGGAATATAAGGAGGCAATTGGTTGGACCATTCATGACCTCAGGGGGATCGAGCCATCTTACTGTAATCATAGAATATTTTTGGAAGATGGATCCCGCCCTTCTCGCCAGATGCAGAGGAGATTGAATCCAAATATGCAAGAAGTGGTCAAAAAGGAAATCATCAAGTGGCTCGATGTAGGAATTATTTATCCAATCTCTGACAGTCCCTGGGTAAGTCCCATTCAGATTGTTCCAAAGAAAGCCGGGATTACTGTTGTGACTAATGAGAGAGGAGAATCTATCACAACTCGTTCAGCTTCCTCTTGGAGAGTTTGTATTGATTACAGGAAGCTGAACACAGCCACTAAAAACGATCATTTTCCCCTGCCCTTCATTGATCAAATCTTGGAAAAATTAGCCGGGTAGAAGTACTTCTGTTTTCTTGATGGCTACTCGGGATACAACCAAGTTCCTATCCATCCCGAGGATCAGGAAAAAACTACTTTCACCTGTCCCTACGGAACCTTTGCTTTTCGTAGGATGCCTTTCGGGTTATGCAATGCACCTGCGACTTTTCAAAGGTGTATGCTAGCTATATTCTCCGACATGGTGGGAGAGTTTATGGAAGTCTTCATGGATGATTTCTCTGTTTTCGGAGAATCATTGACTCTTGTTTGGCTAATTTAGAAATGATTCTTAAGAGATGTATCAAGACACGACTGGTCCTTAGCTGGGAAAAGAGTCATTTCATGACCCAAGAGGGCATCGTTTTAGGTCATGTAATCTCTGAATGGGGAATTGAAGTGGACAAAGCTAAGGTTGATGCTATCGCTAAACTTCCTCCTCCCACAACTATTAAACAAATCAGATCATTTCTTGGCCATGTGGGATTTTATCGAAGATTCATCAAGGATTTCTCGAAGGTTGCTCGTCCTTTGAGCAATCTTCTTGCCAAAGAAACACCGTTTGTTTTTGACGAATCATGCCGAAAGGCATTTGATTTTCTGAAAATGGCAGTCACATGTGCTCCAATTTTGCAACCACCAATTTGGACAGCCCCATTTGAGATCATGACCGACGCTTCTGATTACGCGGTTGGGGTTGTCCTGGGTCAGAAAATTGACCGAAAGCCCTCTGTCATTTACTTCGCTAGTAAAACTCTGGATGAAGCCCAGAGGAATTACACTATTACTGAATAGGAATTACTAGTTGTAGTATTTGCGTTGGAAAAATTCAGGGCTTATCTCTTGGGGTCTCATGTTATTGTTTATACCGACCACTCGACCTTGAGACATCTCTTGGCTAAAAAGGATGCTAAACCCCGGCTTATTCGTTGGATTCTTCTTCTTCAAGAATTTGATCTTGAAATCAAGGATAAAGCTGGGGTACTAATGAAACGGTGGCTTCGAGAGATAACCGGGTTTTATTGTTATAGCGTTGTAGTATAGCCAGTTATTGCCAACATTTCAAATATAATTTTTTTTTACTCGGAAAATAAAAGAGTTCCCGAGGTCGAACTCAGGGAGCAAGTTGTATTCTAGAGATATACATGTTTCTTTTACAAAAATAAAGAAAGAGAGAGGGAAAGAATTTGTTGTCTTCTTTTCTCTTTGTTTTCTCCTTGTCTCAGATCTTCTTCTTCTTTGTCTGCAGAGGTGATGTCTTTCTTCTGCAATGGTGATGCTCTTCTTCTTCTTCTTCTTTGTTTTTCTTCTTTCAGTTCTTCCCTTGTTCTTTTGTGTTCTCCTCTGCCTCGCCTTCTTCTGTTGTTCTTCAGATCTCCTTTCTTCTTTTCTTTTTCAGTCAGGACATCGCCCCTCCTTCTTTCTTCTTTTCCCTTCAGGACGTCGTCTAATTTCCAAATCAGACGACTTAAACTGCCTGTTGCTACAGTGTCTCCCTCAGCTTCCTTCTTCTTCCGCGGTTCTTCTTCTTCACCTGTGCCTGCACACTTCAGAGCTTACGTCAGAGAACAAAACCTACTCTACCCTCTCCCCCCGCGTCTCTCTCTCTCTGAAACCACTCTTGGGAAAGCTCTCCCAGAGCTGCCGGGTAATCGGGTTCGGGCAACGCCCGGGTCCAGGCCCACCGGCGTGCGTGGTGGGTGAGGAGTGCAGGTCAGTCTAAGTCGGGTCGGGTCAGGTCCGCGGGGCGTGAGCGCAGACGAGACCGAGTAACCGGGCGGGTGAAAGGGGACCTCACCCCGTGTGCTGAGGCAGTAAGGCTAGTGCACAAAATCAATTTAAACAGTGGAAAGGTTGTGAGGCTTACCGATGTGGGACTAAACGCAGACCTTTCCTCGCGTGCGCCTGTTGGGAGACCGCGGCCTGGCTTCTGCAGCTGCAGCTTCGATTTGCGTAGGTTGCTGGCTGGCTGCCTTCGCAAGACTCCCCGTACTCCGCAGCAGCTGGAGACCTGGAGTCCTCAAGCCTAGAGCGCGGGAGAAGCTGCTTCAATGTGCGTTAATGGCGGTCGAACCTCAAAACCTGTCGGACACGAATATGGCCTCTCGGCCTGATCAAACCACTGGGGAACCTTCGCCGTGGCACGGCGAAGGTGAGGAGCTACGTGGCAGGCCGCAAGGTGGTGTCTGGCGGCAGCCCTAGGTTGGACTGCAACCGGAGGAATGGGATTGTTCGGGGGAGCGTTACGGAGGTGTGGAGTGGCAGTGGAGGGGTGGGGGGTACTCAGTGTGATGAGGCGGAGGTTCGGTGAGCGTCGGCGAGGTGTGTGAGGCTGTGGAGCGATGGGAACATCTCGCCGGAGGGTGGCCGGAGTCGAAGGGGGTGACGATGGTCAGGGTCGGTCGAGGGCTTAATTGAACAAATTGAAACCGGGGAAAGAAAGAGGAGAAGAAGGGAAGTAGTTCTAACTTACTTGCAGGGACGAAGGGGGAGCAGTAGGGCGACAGTCGTATCGACTGTCGCCGGAGAAGAAGATGCTCAGGGAAGGAGGCGGCGGCGAGCAGAGAGCCGGAGAGGCGCCAGCTGGGTGCGGCGTGGCGCGGGAAGAGCAGGGGAGGAAGTCTCTGCTGCTGGTATTGCGGCAGAGCGAAGAGGAGGAGGGGGAGGAATCGCCGGAGCTGGTGAGCATCTGCCGGAGAGAGAAGAGAGGAAAGTTGGGGATTTTCTCCGTCAGATCCGAGCTGCCCCAGCCTGTGGAGCAACGGGGGGTATTTATAGGGATCAAAACAGGGAGGGAGGCGGAGGGAGACGACGTGTCTCCCTCGCCGGAGGATGGCCGGAGACGAAAACCCATACCGTCCGTGCGTTCGCACGGCCGGTATGGTGGGCTACAGCGACCAGGGGGGGTGTCCCTGCGACGGCTGACAACGCAGGGCACCCCTGGTTTACTTGCCAGGCTTTCCCCCTCACCCTGCGCGGCGCCATGCTCCGCGCAAGGTCGCCGGAGCATGGTGCTGGCCGATTTTGCAGGGGGGACCTGAATGCAAAGAACGAAGGAGAGTTAGGGGCCAAAATGCGACGGTTCAAAAGTTGAGGGCCAAAAAGTAAATATATGAGGACCAAAGTGTAAAGTCGGTCAAGGAGGTTTCTTCTTAGGCTCAAGTTTTTATACATGATTAATTAGGACCTAAGGAATCTGATGGTGAATTTTATTTCTATATTAAACCTTATTTGACCGGTCAATTTATGTGAAAACCCAGATTAAGTTATTAATTGGGCATGGTTCTCAATGTAGGTCAACATGGGTTCTGAAGGCCAAATTGGAGGTTCTAAACCCTAGAGATTATTTTTCTATGAATTTTAGAGGGTTTATTCTATTTTTACTTTGCCTCGAACCTCGTGAATTGAAGTAGGTTGTTTTAGGGTTACAGATTATCATTTAGTTCCTTGGAATTGCTGTAGCCCTTGCTAGATCATCTCATCCCACTTTTATTCTTATTAAGTTGCTTTGACCTATGTTTGGACCCTGAATTACCCTGTATGCAGATTATACTGGTAAAATTGCATTTTTACCCTTTATGACTTGTTTTCTCCTTAAACTCAGAATTCTCTGAGTTAAGCCTTTCCTTGAGTTATGTAGGAGCTTTTATCCTTTGTATTGGGTCAAAATGAGCTAGTTATGGCTCATGATGAGGTTCTCATCATACCCCCATGCCTAGCTTTTGCTAGTCCCTTAGCAAAAACTTAAGGTTTCAACCCTTGTTCTAGACCATGAAGTTCTTAATAGCTTTAGATAAGTGCTTTTTTATTTGAGCTTAGATTAGGTTAGAATGCTGACCATAGGCCCAAAAGGTATTTTAGTACCGATCAAGATCCAAATCTGTCTAGCCTTAGCCTCAGTCCTTAGCAAAAGTTTTTAAGGCCCACAAGAACTAACCTAAGGTTTATTGGACTTTGTGATTAAAGCACCCGTGCTTAAAATGATTTTAGCCCTGGCTCAGTTTGCAGTGCGTTTTGTAAGAGAGATAGAAAGTTTTTCTGTTTGGAGAGTTTTCTCTCTCTTTTTCTTTTTAGTTCTAGCCTAGGATTGGCTTTTCAACACGGTCTGTATCAGATTCCTTGCTCCCATCATCAATCCTCAAGGGTTCCTGGCGATCGATGCTTCGAGATAGCACCGCCCATGGCAACCCCCGGAACCCTGGCTATTGAGATTTCGAGATAATCCCATCCATGGTGTTCCGTGGCCGAATCCAGACCCTGGCAATTGACACTTCGAGATAATGCCATCCATGGAATCTGAACCAGTAGAGTGCTTACATGCCCCCAGTAGGATATGTAAATATCCTAAGAGACAAGCACCGAGGAGATGATATTTTGTTACGCATCTTCGAGGGGATTTCCCGCCTCTCCGCGCTGGGAACTCGTCCAAATCAACTTGTGTTGATCGGCCGCTCCTATTCTAGGTGTTCTTTTCAGAATTTTGCGATGCTTCTGCGTGATTCTGATTTTTACGCTTACTGAACCAGGCTGTGTGTGAGGTTTGGGTGCTTAGGTTACTGAGTCCCGTAAACCAAAAATTAGTTAACGAGGCCAAATACTCCCTAAGCCTTAGACCTAATACTTCAGCTTTTCATTTTCCTCAACCTCTTGAGGAGTGTTCAGATCTTAATGGGTACTAAAAGTCTATTCAAGAATGCCTAAGGTTTGCATTCTTACTAATCTCATTGTGCACTTTTCAGTTATTTTCTTGAAGGAGGTCTAGAACTTAGGTTAATTCCTTAGTTCCTTACTAATGACTATCACCTTTTCTCTTAATTTTTGTGCTCCTTTTTCATTTTGTTTCTTTTCTCCTTCACAAAATTTCCTTCTCCTCTTTTCCTCTTATTCTTTTTCGAAAATTTTTTTTTAAAATTTTTTTGGTGTTTTTGTCATATGTGAATTTTTTTGTTTGAAACCTTTTCTTACAAGTTTTGCACTTCTATACCCCCCCATGCCTAAGATTTGCAATGTCCTCATTGTAACCTAGGGGGTTCTTTTTTTTTTTTTTTTTTAACTTAGTTCATTCCTTAAGACAGAAATTTGGATGAGTGGATGGGTTGGGTTGAATTTTTTTGCGGACGATTTCTAATCCCAGATGCAAGCATCTGAGGTGGGGTCGGCTGTCTACAAGGGTGAACTTTGAGTGCAAAAAGGTGTCGGAACAAGTTTCAGGTTTTCAAAGAGAATGACGGGCTGCCTCCCGTTAAGCGCTGAGTTTTACGCCATCGGCTGGGCGCAATAAGCTCAAGGGGAAAGGAGGATATAAGATGCCTCAGCCAAATCAGTAGAAGTTACATCAATGAACGGCTTGAGTCTCTGACCGTTCACGATGAAAGGTTCAGAATCATGGCTGAGTGGACTGATTTCGATTGCTCCATTTCCAAAAACCTGTCGGACCAAAAATGGTCCGACCCACTTGGATCTCAGTTTTCCTGGGAAGAGTTTTAGTCGGGCATCAAAGAGTAGGACCTTTTGACCAGGATGAAAGATCTTTCTCGAGATGTGTTTGTCGTGGAAGGCTTTAACCCGCTCCTTGTAGATTTGCGAGTTCTCGTACGCATCTAGGCATAATTCATCGATCTCGCTGATTTGGAGTTTTCTGTGGGTCCCAGCCTTGGAAAGATCGAGATTACAGTTCCGTACTGCCCAATAGGCTTTATGCTCCAGTTCTACGGGAAGGTGGCATGCCTTTCCGTACACCAGTCTAAAGGGAGACATGCCCAATTGGGTCTTGTGGGCGGTCCTATAGGCCCACAATGCTTCCGGAAGTCGGGACGACCAGTCCTTCCTGTCAGGTCGAACAGTGACTTGCAGGATTTTCTTGATCTCCCGATTAGACAGCTCAGCTAGACCATTAGTTTGGGGGTGGTAAGGAGTAGAGATTCGGTGAGACACCCCGTATTTGGTCATCAGTGACCTAAACTGAGCATTTGTGAAATGGGTCCCTCCATCAGAGATTATTGCACGAGGAATCCCGAACCTTGAGAAAATGTGTTGATGAATGAATTTGAGAATGATTTTGTGATCACAGGTTCGGGTCGGTATGGCTTCGATCCATCTGGACACGTAGTCCACAGCCAACAGAATGTATTCGAAACCATCCGAAACAGGAAAGGGGCCCATAAAATCAATCCCCCAAACATCAAAGATTTCGCATACTAGAATCGGTTGCATAGGCATCATGTCGCGATGGCTCATGTTGCCCAAAGTCTGGCAACGACTGCATGCCTTGCAGTGATTGTATGCGTCTTTGAACAGTGTGGGCCAGTAAAAGCCGCACTGGAGGACTTTTGATGCGGTTTTATGCCCGGCGAAATGGCCACCGCATGCCTGGTCATGGCAGAAAGAGAGGATATTGTTGAATTCCCCCTCCGGGACACATCTCCGGATGATCTGATCGGCACCTATGCGGAAGAGGTACGGGTCTTCCCAAATGTAATACTTGGCATCGGAGCGTAATTTGTCTTTCTTGGCCTTCGGCCAATCGGAGGGGATCTGATGAGATGCCAAGTAATTTACTACATTAGCAAACCATGGAAGGCTAGTACCAATAGTCAGCAGGTGCTCATCGGGAAAATGCTCAGTGATGGGTCCGGAAGGGTCAATTATTTCAGAAGGAAGATGGGACAAGTGATCAGCAACCACATTTTGCTTTCCCGCTTTGTCGCGAATCTCAAGGTCAAATTCTTGCAACAGCAAGATCCATCGGATTAATCGAGGTTTCGCGTCCTTCTTTGCAAGGAGATGCCTCACAGCTGTGTGATCCGAGTATATGATGACACGGGAACCCAGAAGGTACGATCTGAACTTTTCTAGGGCAAATACTACAGCTAGCAGCTCTTTCTCAGTAACCGTATAGTTACGCTGAGCCTCATCGAGTGTTTTGCTGGCGTAGTAAATGACCACAGGTTTCCTGTCAATTTTCTGCCCCAAAACCGCTCCTACAGCGAAGTCGGATGCATCGCACATGATCTCAAAGGGTTGAGACCAATCAGGGGACTGTAGGATCGGGGCTTGGGTGACTCGGTCACGCAGGATTTCAAATGCTTGAGTGCATTCCTTGGAAATTTCAAAAGGAACACCCTTGGAGAGAAGAGTGGTCAGGGGGCGCGCGATTTTTGAAAAATCCGGGATAAATCGTCGATAAAAACCGACATGCCCTAAAAAGGAACGGATGTCCCTGATCGAGCTAGGCATAGGAAGGTGAGAAATCAGATTAACCTTAGCTCGATCCACTTGGATACCTTTCTCCGAAATCGAGTGTCCCAGGACAATTCCCTCAGGCACCATGAAATGGCTCTTTTCCTAGGAAAGAACCAAATTCACATCGATGCACCGCCTGAGTATCTGGACCAAGTGTTGGAGGCAATTGTCGAATGATGCTCCGAAAACTGAAAAGTCATCCATGAAGACTTCCAGATAATCACCTACCATATCTGAGAATACGGCAAGCATGCATCGCAGAAAAGTAGCGGGTGCATTGCAAAGACCGAAAGGCATCCTTCGGAAAGCGTATGTTCCGAAGGGGCAGGTGAACGTGGTCTTTTCTTGGTCCTCAGGATGGATTGCCACCTGGTTATAACCGGAGTACCCGTCAAGAAAGCAGAAGAACCTATTTCCCGCAAGTTTTTCGAGAATTTGATCAATGAAGGGTAGTGGGAAATGATCCTTCTTTGTGGAGGAATTTAGTCGGCGGTAATCTATACAGACTCTCCACGAGTTGGCTAATCGGGTAGGAATGATTTCCCCGGTCTCAGTCGTTATAGTGGTGAGTCCTGCCTTCTTGGGCACGACCTGAATTGGGCTCACCCAACGACTATCGGAGATCGGGTAGATGATCCCGGCATCTAACCACTTGATGATCTCCTTTTTCACGACCTCCTGCAGATTGGGGTTTAAGCGTCTCTGCATTTCACGAGAAGGTCGTGTGCCCTCTTCTGAATAGATATGATGAGTACAATAAGAGGGACTTATTCCAGTCAAATCATCGAGAGTCCATCCGATGGCTCTGCGATGTTGCTGGAGGACAACAATCAGACGGGATTCCTGTTCAGGACTGAGGTTGGAATTAATAATCACAGGAAGGGTCTGATTAGAACCCAAAAAGATGTATTTCAAGTGAGCAGGAAGGGGTTTCAGTTCGAGGATGGGGTTTTCAGCAGCAGCGGGTGGTTCAGTATAGATGTGAGGTTCAAGGGTGGGAGTTACTGGGTTGTTCACATCTGGATTCGACTCCTCTGTTTGCGGGTCAAGATCCTTCTGTGGTTGATGAGGCATACTCGAGTCATTCTGGAGGAGTGATTCATCAACCAAAGTCTTGATGTCACAAATTTGTTCGATGACGCCGCAATTAATTCCTTGTTGGGCCTTAAATATATCAATTTTCAGTGTTTGATCTCCAAACTTAAGCTCTATTTGGCCCTCCTCACAGCTGATGTTGGCTCTAGCAGTAGCCAAGAAAGGTCTCCCTAGAATGATTGGTGTATCCCTAGGGTTCTCAGGTGCATCCATATCTAAGACTATAAAGTCCACTGGAAAATAGAAATCCCGCACTCTTACAATAACATCCTCGAGAATCCCTTTTGGTGACTTTATAGATCGATCTGCTAATTGTAATGTCACCTCGGTTGGTTTTAGCTCAGATTCTTCTAGATGGTCAAGTAAGGATGTGGGTATCAGGTTTATGGATGCACCCAAGTCTAACAATGCTCTATCAAATTGGGTACCACCTATCTTACAGGAAATCAGGGGAGTCCCAGGATCTTTTGCCTTGGGTGGGAGTCTACTAAGGATTACAGAGCTGGCTTGCTCTGACATAACAATTGGGCTCCCTCCCTTGGTTCGCGGCTTACGCTGGGGTGTACATATATTCTTTAGAAATCGTGCATAAGCTGGTACGTGGCGGATTGCATCCATCAAGGGGATGTTTATGTGGACCTGCTCAAAGAGCTTGACCAGGTCCTCCTCAGGGGCCACGGGTTTGGTGGTCTTCTTTCCCTTGGTCAAGGCCTCGGGAAACGGGATCTTGGTTGGTTCTTCTAGGATAGGTCCAGGTTGTTGATCCGGAACAGCGGTATCTTGGATAACTATCCTGGGGTCATGGTTATCAGGCTTGGAGTGGTTTGGATAATGCGGGTCTTCAGTTGTTTTACCACTACGTGTTGTTACAGAATTTAATCCGGCCTGATTCTGGTTTGGGTTTGGTAAGAGGGGTGGCTGCTGCTGAAATCCCGCATAAGAAGTTGAGGCTTCCATCTCGTCTGGAGATGGAGCAGTAGGGGCCTGATAAATCCATTGAGCGTGGCCTAAATTTGGATTCATAACGCGCTTCTGGGTTGGCACGTTATTTGGGTTAGGAAGAGGTTGGGAAGGGAGTGTGCCTGGCTGGCGAGAATTTGCCAACTGGGCCAGTTGAGTTTTAACTTCAGTAAGCTCGTCCTTGTGCTGTTTTTGAATAGCCGCATTCGTTTTTTGAATGTCAGCCAGAGTCTGAAGGATTAGGGACATTTGATCCTGATTTTGCCCTGATGGATAAGTAGGGTTGGGCCGAGGCTGAGGCGGCTGGTAATGACGAGGGGGCTGTGGGCGGGACTGAAAAGGTGGTCTTTGAGTTTGGGAATTTCCTGCCCACTGAAAATTGGGATGGTTTCGCCATCCAGGGTTGTAAGTGTTGGAGAATGGGTCGTTCTGGATGGCGTTGAGGTCCTCGCAGGTCTGAGGAACCTCCAGAGAGTCAGGGAAAGGGGGAATGGAGTTCACCCGGCTGGTGTAGAAAGGATCGGATGATCCTCCGATCCAAGAATCAGATGGGGATGGATATGGATCCATCCCAGGGGAAGGTCGGTGGAGGATGTTTTGCACAGTTTCCTGTGTGGAGGGAGGTTGTGCAAAGGAGTTACGCGCGGAGGTGGCTTGCTGCAAGTGCTGAGTCAGCTCATCCACCTTCTTTTCAATGATTGAGACCTTGTCCAATCGACTGGCCATTAATTCCAGGTCGACCGATGCAGACAGGCCCTGCGTCTCATGTGCTCCCTTAAGATTCGTCGCTGCGCGAGTATTCGTCCTGTCGAATAATCCCATGGAGTCATTGTTGATGGAGTTCTCGCACATATTTTCGAGAATTTCCCATACGGTGTCTTCATGTTGACCCATGATGTTTCCTCCGCAAGTTGCATTGACGAAAAGGCGGATGTCCTCACGGAGTCCCTGGTAAAAAGATTGGACTTGTTCCCATTTAGGAACTCCGTGATGGGGGCACTTTCTCATGAGATCCTGAAAGCGATCCCATGCCTCATGGAGAGGTTCTCCTGATTGTTGAGTGAAGTGTGTAATCTGATGACGCAAGGCGTTGGTCCGACCAACGGGAAAAACTTTTTCAAAAATTCGGATTGAAGTTCTTCCCAAGTGTTGATCGGCCGGGTCTGAGTTTGATACCAATGGGCGGCCTTGTCCATAAGAGAAAAGGAGAACATCTTCATGAGAAGAATATCCCGATTTTGCGCATCTGATCCAAAAGTGTGGGCCAGATGCTTTAGCTGTTTGATGTGCTGGAAGGGATCTTCAGAATTAAGCCCATGGAATTTAGGTATAGCATGAATCATGTTGGGCTTTAATTCGGAATTAGGTCCTCCAGTCGGGATTCTGACTCGAGGCTCAATGGCCACCGCAGCAGGATTGTAGTGGTCCCGCATCATAGGACGCTGTGGTGGGTGCACGAAGTTTTGGAAGAGGTCATTGAGTCGCTGGAGCTGGTGTTCCAGATTATTTTCTTCCTCAACTGGCTGAGCCATGATGGGGGAAGAAGAACTTGGTTCTGAATCAGAAGAGAGAATAATGTGAGGGTGTTGCTGCACAAACACGGGCGTCGAGGCTTGGCCTTGACGAGAGCGAATTTCTAAAGGAGGTCTTAAGGGTGGTCTTAGGGACCTCCTTCCGTACATGCACTGTTGGAAGAGGTAAGTTTAGAAGGTGCTGGACCCAATCAAGACACCTAAAAATGTGTTGGGTGACTATAGAGGTGCGGGGCAGATGGACCCCTTGATCAGAAAGATCGTCCACCTGAGAATTACCTGGGCAGCCAAAGAGGGAGAGTCCCGTGAAGACCCCTACACGGTAGAGCGTCCCCACGGGTTACAGGGTTTCCCCCACCCGACCTCTCTTGTCACTGCGGTTCCAGGTAGACCAGAATGGGGATCTTGACCTCTTAAGTCTACTAATTTTAAGATCAGGGTGCTTAAGGTTTCACTTGAACTTTAGGTGTTTTTGTGAACAAAGTGGCCTAGTTTGAAGGTTGGTTGACCCCAGGGGTTAACTTCACCTAGTGGTTTCCTTGAGAAGTTAGGCCTTGTTTTAGGGTTCAAGTGTTTAGAGAGAGCCAATTGTTTAGGATTTTTCTTGTTAATTATTTTCAATCAATGGCTTGGGCACACCTCTTTTGGATTTCCTCAATTCTTGATTAAGGGGTGTGTCTCTACTGAAATCCTAATGTTTGACCTTATGTTGGCTCTACTTGGTCCATTTAACTCTTTGTTGGGCAATTAGGGCTCAAGCAAGAATGTGTTAGCCCTTAAATACCCTTAATAGTGTGCAGGAGTGATGAGTTGAAAACATGCAACTCTTTATGGATACTAAGTATGGAAGACAGGTTAGCCCTATATTGCTTGTTCTTTTCTTTTCTTCCTCTTTAGAGTTTAGGGGTTAATAGCGAGAGGAAAAATTTACCTGTCTTCGGAGTGGTTGTCGTGTGGTTGCTTGTCTTCTTGAGTTCCTGTAACTGCACAAAAGAGAGGAGATTATCAGAAATTAAAAAAAAGAAACAGGAATGTTTACCTCTAGAATAGCCGTTGCTCCCCAGCAACGGCGCCAAATAATGAAACGGTGGCTTCGAGAGATAACCGGGTTTTATTGTTATAGCGTTGTAGTATAGCCAGTTATTGCCAACATTTCAAATATAATTTTTTTTTACTCGGAAAATAAAAGAGTTCCCGAGGTCGAACTCAGGGAGCAAGTTGTATTCTAGAGATATACATGTTTCTTTTACAAAAATAAAGAAAGAGAGAGGGAAAGAATTTGTTGTCTTCTCTTCTCTTTGTTTTCTCCTTGTCTCAGATCTTCTTCTTCTTTGTCTGCAGAGGTGATGTCTTTCTTCTGCAATGGTGATGCTCTTCTTCTTCTTCTTTGTTTTTCTTCTTTCAGTTCTTCCCTTGTTCTTTTGTGTTCTCCTCTGCCTCGCCTTCTTCTGTTGTTCTTCAGATCTCCTTTCTTCTTTTCTTTTTCAGTCAGGTCGTCGCCCCTCCTTCTTTCTTCTTTTCCCTTCGGGACGTCGTCTGATTTCCAAATCAGACGACTTAAACTGCCTGTTGCTACAGTGTCTCCCTCAGCTTCCTTCTTCTTCCGCGGTTCTTCTTCTTCACCTGTGCCTGCACACTTCAGAGCTTACGTCAGAGAACAAAACCTACTCTACCCTCTCCCCCCGCGTCTCTCTCTCTCTGAAACCACTCTTGGGAAAGCTCTCCCAGAGCTGCCGGGTAATCAGGTTCGGGTCACGCCCGGGTCCAGGCCCACCGGCGTGCGTGGTGGGCGAGGAGTGCAGGTCAGTCTAAGTCGGGTCGGGTCAGGTCCGCGGGGCGTGAGCGCGGACGAGACCGGGTAACCGGGCGGGTGAAAGGGGACCTCACCCCGTGTGCTGAGGCAGTAAGGCTAGTGCACAAAATCAATTTAAACAGTGGAAAGGTTGTGAGGCTTACCGATGTGGGACTAAACGCAGACCTTTCCTCGCGTGCGCCTGTTGGGAGACCGCGGCCTGGCTTCTGCAGCTGCAGCTTCGATTTGCGTAGGTTGCTGGCTGGCTGCCTTCGCAAGACTCCCCGTACTCCGCAGCAGCTGGAGACCTGGAGTCCTCAAGCCTGGAGCGCGGGAGAAGCTGCTTCAATGTGCGTTAATGGCGGTCGAACCTCAAAACCTGTCGGACACGAATATGGCCTCTCGGCCTGATCAAACCACTGGGGAACCTTCGCCGTGGCACGGCGAAGGTGAGGAGCTGCGCGGCAGGCCGCAAGGTGGTGTCTGGCGGCAGCCCTAGGTTGGACTGCAACCGGAGGAATGGGTTTGTTCGGGGGAGCGTTACGGAGGTGTGGAGTGGCAGTGGAGGGGTGGGGGGTGCTCAGTGTGATGAGGCGGAGGTTCGGTGAGGGTCAGCGAGGTGTGTGAGGCTGTGGAGCGATGGGAACATCTCGCCGGAGGGTGGCCGGAGTCGAAGGGGGTGACGATGGTCAGGGTTGGTCGAGAGCTTAATTGAACAAATTGAAACCGGGGAAAGAAAGAGGAGAAGAAGGGAAGTAGTTCTAACTTACTTGCAGGGACGAAGGGGGAGCAGTAGGGCGACAGTCGTATCGACTGTCGCCGGAGAAGAAGATGCTCAGGGAAGGAGGCGGCGACGAGCAGAGAGCCGGAGAGGCGCCAGCTGGGTGCGGCGTGGCGCGGGAAGAGCAGGGGAGGAAGTCTCTGCTGCTGGTATTGCGGCAGAGCGAAGAGGAGGAGGGGGAGGAACCGCCGGAGCTGGTGAGCGTCTGCCGGAGAGAGAAGAGAGGAAAGTTGGGGATTTTCTCCGTCAGATCCGAGCTGCCCCGGCCTGTGGAGCAACGGGGGGTATTTATAGGGATCAAAACAGGGAGGGAGGCGGAGGGAGACGACGTGTCTCCCTCGCCGGAGGATGGCCGGAGATGAAAACCCATACCGTCCGTGCATTCGCACGGCCGGTATGGTGGGCTACAGCGACCAAGGGGGGTGTCCCTGCGACGGCTGACAACGCAGGGCACCCCTGGTTTACTTGCCAGGCTTTCCCCCTCACCCTGCGCGGCGCCATGCTCCGCGCAAGGTCGCCGGAGCATGGTGCTGGCCGGTTTTGCAGGGGGGACCTGAATGCAAAGAACGAAGGAGAGTTAGGGGCCAAAATGCGACGGTTCAAAAGTTGAGGGCCAAAAAGTAAATATATGAGGACCAAAGTGTAAAGTCGGTCAAGGAGGTTTCTTCTTAGGCTCAAGTTTTTATACATGATTAATTAGGACCTAAGGAATCTGATGGTGAATTTTATTTCTATATTAAATCTTGTTTGACCGGTCAATTTATGTGAAAACCCAGATTAAGTTATTAATTGGGCATGGTTCTCAATGTAGGTCAACATGGGTTCTGAAGGCCAAATTGAAGGTTCTAAACCCTAGAGATTATTTTTCTATGAATTTTAGAGGGTTTATTCTATTTTTACTTTGCCTCGAACCTCGTGAATTGAAGTGGGTTATTTTAGGGTTACAGATTATCATTTAGTTCCTTGGAATTGCTGTAGCCCTTGCTAGATCATCTCATCCCACTTTTATTCTTATTAAGTTGCTTTGACCTATGTTTGGACCCTGAATTACCCTGTATGCAGATTATACTGGTAAAATTTCATTTTTACCCCTTATGACTTGTTTTCTCCTTAAACTCAGAATTCTCTGAGTTAAGCCTTTCCTTGAGTTATGTAGGAGCTTTTATCCTTTGTATTGGGTCAAAATGAGCTAGTTATGGCTCATGATGAGGTTCTCATCAGGTACAAAATGTGGTAGCAGATCATTTGTCGAGACTCCTAGGTGATTCTTCTTGTTCGGACATTCTGATTGCTGACACTTTTCCGGACGAAACCATTCTTACAGTTTTAGGTGTCCACACCCCTTGGTTTGCTGACATTGTTAACTATTTGGCCGTTGGTCAAATCCCCCAGGATTGGACCAAGCAACAACAGGATAGACTCAAATCTGAGGCCAAATACTACTTTTGGGAGGACCCTGAACTGTATCGCATTGGCTCTGATCAGATTATTCGCCGATGCATACCGGAGAATGAATTCAACATTATACTCGAGTTCTGCCATGCATCTGGGTGTGGTGGACATTTCTCCGGGAGAAAGACGACTGCAAAAATCTTACAATCTGGCTTCTATTGGCCGTCTTTATTCAAGGATGCCCAGGACTTCTCAAGGTCATGTTCTCGATGTCAGTCACTCGGGAACATAACTAAGAGAGACATGATGCCCCTAAACCCTATTCTTCCTGTAGAAATTTTCGATGTTTGGGGCATCGATTTCATGGGACCCTTTATCCCTTCATTTGGACATCAGTACATTCTTGTTGCTATTAATTATGTGTCCAAATGGATTGAGGCGATTCCCACCCGACCCAATGACCACAAGGTGGTCATTAATTTTGTCAAGAACAATATCTTCAGTAGGTTCGGGATTCCGAGGGCTATCATCAGTGATGGTGGCTCTCATTTTACTAATGCCCAATTCCAAAATTTATTGGCCAAATACGGGGTTAATCATCGTATTTCCACACCTTACCATCCCCAGACGAATGGACAAGCCGAGATCTCCAATCGAGAGATCAAGAACATTCTGCAAAAAATGGTTAGGCCTGATCGCAAGGATTGGACTCAAAAGCTTGAGGACTCTCTTTGGGCCTACCGTACGGCATATAAAAGGACCATCGGCATGTGTCCATTCCGTTTGGTGTATGGAAAGGCATGCCATCTACCCGTAGAGATTGAACACAGGGCATTCTGGGCAATCAAACAATGCAATTTAGATCTGAATCTAGCTGGGAAGACCAGGAAACTCCAACTATCTGAGTTGGAGGAGCTTAGAAATGATGCTTATGAGAATGCCAAGATCTACAAGGCTCGGACCAAAGCCCTACAAGACCAATTGATTTCCCGCAAGAGCTTTGAGTCAAACCAAAAGGTCTGGTTATTCGATTCTAAACTTAAGCTCTTTCCTGGAAAACTTAGATCTAAATGGAATGGCCCATTCATAATTGATCAGATTTTTTCAAAAGGTGCCGTTCAGATTTCTAACCCAAAGACAGGTAACACCTTTAAAGTCAATGGTCAACATTTAAAGCCTGTTGTTGACCGTAATCTTCTAGAACCAGTCTCAGACTCTGTTGCTCTAGCCATTCTGTGACTTCTTTGGCTAGACTTCGCCTAGCTGACGGCATTAAACTCAGCAGTTGTACATATGACACAAGGCTGATACAAGCTTCATATCCTGGTGATATCTTTCATATTCTACCCTTTCATGTCTCTTTTTCAATGAGGACATTGCATCAGCTAGGCATGGGGGGGTGGATTCATTTTTGAATTATTTGGTCAGCTTTGTGAAATCTATACAAATTGTTTTTCTCTTCTTATTTTTTCTTTAAATAAGAAAAATAAAAAAAAAATAGGAAGGATTAGTTGGACATTGGGACTTTTCAATCCTAAGAGATTTTACATTAGGATCTGAACACAAAGACCCTTCAGGTCTTTGGACTTAATTAGCCTGTGTATCCACTAAAATGTGGATTTGTCTTTGAGTCCTTGCCATCTTAATTCTATTATAATTGGAATAAATAAGTTTGGGTGATAAGTACATGACTTATCAACCCACCCTTTGATTTGAGGGAATTTCTGAGTTTTAAGCATCTACACACTTTCCTTGCACTGACTCGTTGTTCGGTGATTCTAACGGAATTTGGGTAGCTAATGAACCTTCTAGGGAGATATGGCTGACAAGTTATCGTGAGTAACAACCCATAGGTAGGTTTTCCAGAGCCCAGTCACTGGACCTCTCTTTTTCCCGCCCTTAGGTAAATCTTAGACCAGGGAAGCCACCTACTTTCAAAAAAAAAAAATAAAGGAATAAGCCTCACTTCACCGCACGAGTATGGCTGGCAAGTTGTCGGTGGTAACAGCTCATCGACCGGTTGTCCAGAACCCAGCTCAGAAAATGCACTAAAAAATCCCAAAACACTTAGGAAGAAGCGGAGAAGTAGAATAAACTGGGGAGATATACATTGGATTCACCCTTGTGTTGACCCCGTAATAAAAATAAATAAAAGTAGGGAGAAAGCTACCGGTTGTAAAGATACACCTTTAGGCAGAATTCTTTTCGAGGCTACCTAGAGGCGTAGAAATCCGAAATCCATTTTAATTGCCGGTCAACAAGTCTATCACAATCACAATAAGATGATTAAAACTTAGGGTTCTCATCAAATATTGGGTGAGTTGAATGGCCGTAGAAAGCCACTCTTAAACCCTAAAATTTGAAAATCCAAAAAAATTAGAAAAGAGTAAAAAGAGAAAAAGAAATTTTTCCTTTGAATAACGCGAGGGCTTGAGGCGGTCTGCATTTTGGCTGATACCCAGGCATTGTTGTGTCTTTGAAAGTTCAGTTCCTAAGTAGACAATTTCTTAAGGATTGAAAATAACCTAGGTCCAAATAATCCAACCAAATTCTTTTATAAATAGCATATAGTTTTTGCTAGGGACTAGCAAAAGATAGGCAAGGGGGTATGATGTAAACACATTTACACTACTTAAAATGTCTATTTATGCATGTTCTTAAGCATAGGATTGCATTTCATTAAATATTGCATAACATGCATCATCTTGCATTTAGAGTAGTATGAATAAAATGGAGGTTAATTGTCTCCTTTTATGTGCTTGCACAGGGCAAACATTTTATCGGGGCCTCGGATCAAAGATCCAACCGTATGGATGTGATCAGGACGACGATTGGAGTTCAACGACTCCAAGATCGCCCTAATCAAACATCCGTAGCATCAGATAGTGACCGGGGAACCCTAGAAGATCAAGGGCCAGGATGGTGAAAATCTGCACTTCAGATGACAAATCCAACCACACGGATGAATTCAGATCGACGATCGCAGCCCAACGACGCAAAAACCAAGTCAATCCGACAACCGTGGCACCATCTACAACTTCCAGAAGATGGACAGCCAAGATGGCGCCACGTGGTGCCATCTCGACTGCCCAAACGGCCGCATGCATTCCACAAATGCCCCGCACCCGCTCGCTTTCCGCCGTTGGATCTTAATCCAACGGCTGTGGTCGACCGCGCCTAAAAGCGTCCACTCGACCATCTGCGCCGCATAGCACAGCGGTCGAGCACGCTTTCGCAAGCAGCGGGCGCGGGTTTGAGCAGCGGCGAGTGTTACGAGCGCGGCCTCAAGACATTTTTTTAAGACATCTGGGAACTGGCCCAGACTTCTAACCAGACATCTGGAACCCTTTCCAGACGTCTGGTATTTAATTTTTGCCGCGTATGGGGTTGCGTCTGCGCGCATGCGCGCGCAGACATGCGCCCACCGCTCTATTCCCTCTTTCTCCCTCTCTCCTCCTGCAGGGCGCGGCGTCTCTCTCTCTCTCCCCGGGTGACATTAAAAGGCCCCTCGCCCTCTCCCTCACCCTCATCTCCTCCGTGTTCCTCACCCTCTTCTCCCAGCCGGTGCGAGAGCGCGAGCGAGTGGTGGAAACAGCGGCCGCGGCAAGTGTACGGGAGGAGGTGTTGCGTGAGGGAGGAGATGCTCGACCGTGAGGGCTCGAGCTTGCCGGGGCAACTAGAGCCGGCCGGCGGGGGAGCAGTGGGCATGGAGTGTCGTGGAGGGGCTGCTGCAGCTCGAGCAGCAGGCGGACGGGGCGCGGTGCAGCCGTGCGTCGCGGGCGGAGAACGAGTCAAGCTCTGATTCTGGAAGTTTTTCCAGAACCATACGTCTGGGCTTCCAACCAGACGACGGTGAAGACGTCTGCAAGACTGTCCAGACGTCTGGGCGGTAAGAAATTTCTATCTTCTTCCTTTTTCGCATGTACGACCATGCGGCCGTCCGCCGCGCCTTCGTCTGCGACTCGTCGTACTGAGAACAGGTGTGGGTGCGTGCAGGTTCTGCTCAGGAGGGCACGAGGCTCGCCATCCCACGTGAATCGGACGTCTGGCCGCAGTGCCAGACGAAGGGAAGGACTTCCAGACGTCCGAGGTGACCATCGAACGTCTGGGAACTAAGCCAGACACCCCCGCAGGCTTCTGGACGTCTGAGGGACTACACAGAACGAAGGTACGCTCTGACCCACATTTTAAGAAGTCTGGAAGAGGTCCCAGACGTCTGATTTTGGGCAGTTCCATCATTTTCGAACTGTTTAGGGCCCGTTCGGAGTCTATTTTCCACGTTTCGAGTTGCGTTCTTTCCAGAATAAAATCCTCTACCCGTTTACAATAATTATATACCGTTCTGAGAAACTCCTTGTGCTTGATCCTTGTGTTAGGATCCCGTTCCATTGTAGTCTTGGGGATTGCGGAGGCACGTAGGATTTCCGACCACGCCCCCAGTACTCCAGTTGTAGCTGGTAGAGTGGCTTTTAATTTACTTAATCAAATTTGTTACAATTATGGAATAATTGATAGAGTCTAGGGCACTGCATGAACCCTAGGACTGAGAAACTAGATTGAATGATAGATCCTAGGGTATTGCATGAAACCTAGGACTGGAAACTAGATTGAATGATAGATTCTAGGGTACGGTATGAATCCTAGGATTGGAAAACTAGTGATATGTATATAAATATTGCAGTCTTGGAAAGGTGGAAAGGAAATAATAGCTGCCTGTAAATTGATTTAACCGCTGCCTGTTATGAAGAAATAAATATGATTGAGAACATGGGTTGTATGAACGTAAAACTGGAACGGTGAAAAATAAATGTGCTGAGCTAAAAGGGCTGGAACCCTACGGGGAATTAGGAGTAGAACTCCTGGAAAGAGAATGGATGGAACTGAGAAAGAAAGACGTGGAAGTGTGTTGTCTCTGGGGTACGTGATACCAATGAGAGCACACATTACCTCTTAGTGTAGAGGGGAGCTTGTCGCCCTCAGGTCGAGACCGGGGTGGGTTTGGCCACTGTACACCGACTTGCTGGCCCTCACGTACGCAGTACCGAGGAGAGCTACTAGTGTAGAGAGAGCACTAGCTACCCCACAGGCCCCGGGGTTCTGCTAGCCTCCTACACCGACTTGTTAGGCACACTAGGCAAACCAGGGTAGTCAGGCGAGGGTGCGCGGACTGTGGAGGGGTTGGACCCCTGTTACTGAGAGGGCTCTGCCCTATACTGGTTCCGTGTTGTGCTTTGGGCGCACCCGTTAACGGAAACAACTGACCGCGTGCCAGTGCGGGGTAGCTACCCGTGTGTTTATCGCGCGTGCCGTAGTCACCGTTACGTCTATCAGCGACCTTGGGGTGGTTGACTGAGAGTAGGATCTCCACGGGGGACTCTCCCGGCCAAGAGAGCACCATGTGTTACTTCTACTTTTCAGAAAAGACTGCAATCAAGATCGTTCCCACGAGGAACATTTGAGATCAAGTGAAGGATCTGAGAAATAAATAAATCGTGAAATAATAGAAGGACGTAAATAAAGAAAGTAAAATATAACAGCTACTGTACACTCTACTGTTTCTTTAGTTTTAGCTGCCACTCTACTCAACGTTTCGCTGACGTGTTACACTCGTTACTTTTCAGGACCAGGTGTTGAGCAGCCAGGGTCAGCAGCTGCAGAGGACGCTGGGCCGAGTAGGGTCCAGTAGAGTTACCGTAGTTCTTTTTGTACCCCGTTTTGTTCCACTGTAGTGAGTAGTTCTGTTACTCTCTGTACTTCTTTACTTGTAGCTTCATATTATGTTATAATTGTTGTTCTACTGTTGTGGTGGTATATACTGTAGTAGTTCCTTTTCTTCCTACTGTATTTTGTTACTGCTAGTTATATTCATGCTGGATGTGATTTATTTTACAGCACTTTTAGTTACTTCCGCGTTGGACGACTAGGTCTTGGGATTAGTCGAGTCGGTCCGGTTCTCGTGTCTCGTAGGGACTCGGGAATCAGGTCGTTACAAGATGGTATCAGAGCACGGTCGTCCCGAGAAGTGAATCAACTGACTGGAAAATAACCAATTCACATGTCTGTAACTAGAGTAGCCACCACAACATATCTTTCGACATGAACTCTTAGACGTTTTCGTTAGATCTCATTCCATATTGACGTGTTTTCGTTTTGTTTCGCGTCTCCTTGCAGGAGATGCCTCGTCGCGGGACTGGCAAGGCGGGCCGCGGGCACGGCCGAGGACGAGGCCGGCGAGGTGGGCGTACCGTTGTCGACCCCTCCGTGGACCAGCCACTGCTCCCAGGCGTCCAGGCCCAGGACCTCGCCAAGCTGATATGGGACATTGTGCGAGAGGAGCTCCACCCACCTCCCCGAGCGCCTCACCCTGGGGCTGTGGAGGGGGAGTCCTCTGTGGGACCACACGACGGACGTGACGCTGGACACGGGGGAGGGGATGTGCCGCCGCCGCCCCCACCTTCCTCTGACACTTCTGTGCATGAGGCACCTTTACCTGGGGGTGCACCAGCATCTCCACTGCAGCGCCACTTCGAGCTCTTCGGGCAGTTCCAGAAGCTGAAGCCCCCCTCCTTCAAGGGGGATGAGGACCCGACCGAGGCAGAGGACTGGCTCAAGTAGCTTGAGAAGATTTTCGACACCCTTCACCTCCCGGTGGAGTGCCGCGTGGCCTTTGCCACGTACCAGCTGGGGAGTGCGTCACACAGGTGGTGGAGGGCGGTCAGGGGACAGGAGAGGGACGAGCCGACCTGGGATCGGTTCGTCACCCTCTTCTGCGAGCAGTACTTTCCCCAGACATGGCAGGACCAGAGGAGGCGAGAGTTCCACACTCTCCGCCAGGGGACGATGACCGTGAGCGCGTATCGCATGCGTTTTCTGGAGTTGTCCCGCTTTGCAGCGACAGCGGTAGCCACAGAGGAGGAGCGCCTTTGGAGGTCCACCGAGGGGCTCCGGCCTGCGATTCGGGGGTATGTCAAACCCCTGAAGCTGCCTACGTTTTCGAGGGTGGTGGAGGCAGCTATGACCTACGAGGAGACCAACCCATCCGCGCGAGACACTGACGGCGGGCGGAAGAGGCCCTTCCAGCCAGACTTTTCACAGGGCCGGTGAGAGAGAAGGCATGTGGCGTCCGCGGGAGAGCTGTCACGTTTTGCAGGGCCATCAGTGGCCTTTGGGGGCCCTCGATAGGGGCCAGCCGCTAGCACCGGACACCTGCCCAGCCGACAGCAGGGACCCACTTACGGCGGGAGTCGAGTTGCCCTCTGCTACCAGTGTGGCCAGCCGGGCCACATCAGGAGGGACTACCCATCTAGGGTAGGAGGTCAGCAGATACTTCCCGCGCCGAGCACTGGAGGGCGCGTAGGAGGTCGCGGTTCCCAGACGTAAGGAGGAGGACAACAGTCATGAGGAGGGTACCGGCCAGCACCTACCCGTCCGATGCAGAGTGTGGTTGCTTCGTCTTCACCTGGAGCTGAGGGGCGTATCAACGCCCTAACACACAGGGATGCTAGAGCTTTGGGATCGGTGGTGGCAGGTATGGTTTCAGTTTTCGGCAGACTCGTTTACACACTTTTCGATTCCGGCACTACACACTCGTTTATCGCAGCTAGTTTCGCAGTTAGTTTGGGCCAGGACTATACGCTGTTAGAGAATCTGTTCGTAATCAGAGGTCCGAGTGGTTAGCTGTTTGTGGCTGAGGAGGTGCACACGGGTTGCGAGGTCAGGGTCGAGGGACATAGTCTGCCAGCTGACCTGATTATGATACAGATGGAGGACTTTGGCGTAATTCTGGGGATGGACTGGCTATCCGCTTACCACGCCTTGGTGAACTATTTTGAGAAGAATATCGTCTTCTCCATACCGGAGTTGCCTTCTTTCGAGTTTCACGGACAGCCAGTGGACGGAGGCTTCAGGTGCATTTCGGCACTTCAGGCGGCGAGACTTTTGAGCCAGGGGTGTGAGGGCTTCCTAGCTTGTGTGGTGGCAGAGCCCAGCCCTGTGGCAAACTTCCAGAGCATCCCGGTGGTCAGAGAGTACCTTGACGTGTTCCCAAATGAGTTACCAGGACTACCGCCCAAGCATGAGATCGAGTTTAAGATCTCACTAGTACCAGGGACCAGCCCCATCTCCACCGCACCATACCGGATGGCACCGCTTGAGCTACGAGAGCTCAAGTCTCAGTTACAGGATCTTTTGGAGAAGGGCTTCGTGAGGCCTAGTGCGTCTCCCTGGGGAGCCCCGGTACTGTTTGTGAAGAAGAAGGATGGTACCCTACTCCTTTGTGTGGACTATCGACAGCTGAATAGGGTCACCATCAAGAACAGATATCCCCTGCCGAGGATCGACGACTTGTTTGACCAGTTGCGGGGTGACATTGTGTTCTCCAAGATGGACTTGAGGTCTGGATACCACCAGTTGAGGATCAGGGAGGCAGACGTCTCCAAGACAGCTTTCTGCACCAGGTACGGACACTACGAGTTTTTGGTCATGCCGTTTGGGCTAACCAATGCCCCCGTTGCTTTCATGGACCTGATGAACCGGTTGTTTAGACCGTACTTGGACCAGTTCGAGGTGGTATTCATTGATGATGTACTCATCTATTCTCGAGATCAGACGCAGCACGGACAGCACTTGCAGATGGTTTTGGACACACTGAGATGACGTAGGCTGTACGCCAAATACAGCAAGTGCGAGTTCTGGTTGGGGGAGGTGACCTTCTTAGGCCATGTGATCTCTGGGGATGGCTTGGCGGTGGACCCAGCCAAGGTCGAGGCAGTGCTCAGATGGGAGAGACCGCGTTCAGTCACTGAGATTCGCAGTTTCCTGGGACTGGCAGGCTACTAGAGATGGTTCATCAAGGGTTTTTCATAGATTGCGCATCCTATGACAGTTGACCTGGAAGGACGTGCCCTTCACTTGGACAGACGCCTGTGAGGCGTGTTTTCAAGAGCTGAAGGAGAGGTTGACTTCGGCTCCCGTGCTCACCATCCCTGACAGTAGTGGCGGGTTCGTTGTGTACACGGACGCCTCCTTGTAGGGGTTAGGAGGTGTGCTCATGCAGAGGGGTCACGTTGTCGCTTACGCTTCGCGGCAACTGAAGCCCCATGAGCATACCTACCCTACCCACGACCTGGAGCTGGCAGCTGTCGTCTTCGCGCTGAAGACCTAGAGGCACTACTTGTACGGTGAGACCTTCGAGATTTTCATGGATCACAAGAGCCTCAGATACCTTTTTGATCAGAAGGAGCTAAACATGAGACAGAGACATTGGTTGGAGCTCCTAAAGGACTATGACTACAGCATTTCCTACCACCTGGGAAAGGCCAACGTGGTGGCTGACACCTTGAGTAGGAAGGCGCCCGCACACTTGGCCAGTTTACAGTTACAGAGTTGGAACCTTTTGGAGGAGGTGGGCAGTTGGCGATCCCTTGAGTTACAGGGGCACTGTGGGGCAGTGACTGTGACACGACAGACTAGGCCAGAGCTGATAGACTGCATCATCACAGGACAGATGGCCGATCCGTACTTGCAGCCCCTACGCGACAGAGTACTGTCAGGAGACCCACGGGACTTCTCTTTCACAGACCAGGTACTGCACCTGAGGGGACGGTTGTGCGTTCCCAGAGACGAGGAGCTATTGAGAGAGCTCCTAACTGAGGCACACAGTTCCAGATTCACCACACATCCAGGAAACACGAAGATGTACCACGACTTGAGACGCGAGTTTTGGTGGAGGGGGATGAAGCGGGATGTGGGTGAATTCGTGCAGCAGTGCTTAGTGTGCCAGCAGGTGAAAGCCGAGCATCAGAGTCCTGCAGGGCCGCTACAGCCGCTTCCAGTGCCAGAGTGGAAGTGGGAGAGCATCACCATGGACTTGGTGGTGGGCTTACCTGTTACCCAGCGAGGACACGACGCAGTCTGGGTAATTGTGGATAGACTGACGCAGACGGCACGATTCTTGCCGATCCGAGTCACT
Source organism: Thalassia testudinum (assembly GCA_037157565.1). NCBI lineage: Eukaryota > Viridiplantae > Streptophyta > Magnoliopsida > Alismatales > Hydrocharitaceae > Thalassia > Thalassia testudinum. Next base: position 149,227,766 of record JAZHRO010000063.1, on the reverse strand, counting down.
TTGGGACCAGCACAGTTGGCAGAGAGGTATATCTGCGATGTGGTATGACTACACGGAGTTCCGCGGGAGATCGTATCCGACCGGGATGCCCGCTTTACGTCCCAGTTTTGGACCGAGTTTCAGCAGGCCCTGGGGACGCGATTGAGATTCAGTACAGCCTACCACCCCCAAACGAACGGACAGTCGGAACGCACGATACAGACACTTGAGGACCTTTTGCGTGCCTATGTACTGGACTGGAGGGGCCCTTGGGAGGAGCACCTGCCCCTGGCAGAGTTTGCATACAACAATAGCTATCACTCGAGCATCGACATGGCTCCCTACGAGGCTCTTTACGGACGGAGGTGTACAGCACCCTTGAGTTGGGTTGAGGTGGGGACCAAGTAGGAGGTTGGCCCCAGGTTGATCCGGCAGAGTCAGGAGGTAGTCGAGCAGATCCACAGGCGACTCCGCACTGTCAGGAGCAGACAGAAGAGCTACGTGGATCGGAGACGAAGAGAGGTGTAGTTTGAGGTTGGGGACCACGTCTTCCTTCGTGTTTTGGGGGCCTGCATCGGTTTGGGGTGAGAGGGAAGCTCGCGCTGAGATTCGTGGGGCCCTTTGAGGTCCTGGAGTGGGTTGGACCCGTTGCTTACAGACTTGCCCTCCCTCCTCAGCTTTCTGGTGTGCACGACGTGTTCCATGTGCCCAACCTCAGGAAGTACGTTGCCGATCCCAGTCATGTACTGAGTCACGAGAGCGTCGAGGTGGGCGACGACCTGACCTACCCCGAGCGGCCAGTGCAGATTCTTGACCGAGCCGTCCACAGTTTGAGACGAAAGCAAGTGCCCCTGGTGAAGGTTTTGTGGAGGAGCCAGCGGTACGAGGAGGCTACCTGGGAGCCTGAGGCGGCAATGCGGGAGTGGCACCCAGAGCTCTTCGTGGGTACGTCTTTTTGGACCGGCTTCGGTCCTCTTTGAGTTTGTTATATTTTTATATGTCGTACCTTCCTGCACCCTAGTTAGCACAAGTTTCGGGGACAAAACTTCCTTTGAGTTTGTTATATTGTTACGAACGCGGCCTCAAGACATTTTTTTAAGATGTCTGGGAAGTGACCCAGACGTCTGGTATTTAATTTTTGCGGCATACGTGGTTGCATCTGCACGCTGCGCCCGTCGCTCTCTTCCCTGTTTTTCCCTCTCTCCTCCTGCAGGGTGCGGCGTCTCTCTCTCTCCCCCCGCACAGCCTTAAAAGGCCCCTCACCCTCATCTCCTCCGTGTTCCTCTCCTTCTTCTCCCAGCCGGTGCAAGAGCGCGAGCGAGCGGCGGCAACAGCGGCCGCGGCAAGTGTGCGGGAGGAGGTGTTGCACGAGGGAGGAGACGCTCGACCGTGAGGGCTCAAGCTTGCCGGGGCAGCTAGAGCCGGCCGGCGGGGGAGCAGTGGGCATGGAGTGTCGTAGAGGGGCTGCTGCAACTCGAGCAGCAGGTGGACGGGGCGCGGCGCGGCCGTGCGTCGCGGGCGGAGAACAAGTCGAGCTCTGATTCTGGAAGTTTTTCCAGAATCAGATGTCTGCGCTTCCAACCAGACGACGGTGAAGACGTCTAGAGGACTGTCCAAACGTCTGGGCGGTAAGATATTTCTATCTTCCTTTTTCGCGTGTATGGCCATGCGACCGTCCGCCACGCCTTCGTCTGCTACTCGTCGTACTGAGAACAGGTGTGGGTGCGTGCAGGTTCTGCTCAGGAGGGCACGAGGCTCGCCATCCCACGTGAATCGGACGTCTGGCCGCAGTGCCAGACGAAGGGAAGGACTTCCAGACGTCCGAGGTGACCATCGAACGTCTGGGAACTAAGCCAGATGCCCCCGCAGGCTTCTGGACGTCTGAGGGACTACACAGAACGAAGGTACGCTCTGACCCACATTTTAAGATGTCTGGAAGAGGTCCCAGACGTCTGATTTTGGGTAGTTCCATCGTTTTCGAACTGTTTAGGGCCCGTTCGGAGTCTGTTTTCCACGTTTCGAGTTGCGTTCTTTCCAGAATAAAATCCTCTACCCGTTTACAGTAATTATATACCGTTCTGAGAAACTCCTTGTGTTTGATCCTTGTGTTAGGATCCCGTTCCATTGTAGTCTTGGGGATTGCGGAGGCACGCGGGATTTCCGACCACGCCCCCAGTACTCCAGTTGTAGCTGGTAGAGTGGCTTTTAATATACTTAATCAAATTTGTTACAATTGTGGAATAATTGATAGAGTCTAGGGCACTGCATGAACCCTAGGACTGAGAAACTAGATTGAATGATAGATCCTAGGGTATTGCATGAAACCTAGGACTGGAAACTAGATTGAATGATAGATCCTAGGGTACGGTATGAATCCTAGGACTGGAAAACTAGTGATATGTATATAAATATTGCAGTCTTGGAAAGGTGGAAAGGAAATAATAGCTGCCTGTAAATTGATTTAAGCGCTGCCTGTTATGAAGAAATAAATATGATTGAGAACATGGGTTGTATGAATGTAAAACTGGAACGGTGAAACCTAAATGTGCTGACTTAAAAGAGCTGGAACCCTACGGGGAATCAGGAGTAGAACTCCTGGAAAGAGAATGGATGGAACTGAGAAAGAAAGACGTGGAAGTACGTTGCCTCTGGGGTACGTGGTACCAACGAGAGCACAAATTACCTCTTAGTGTAGAGGGGAGCTTGCCGCCCTCAGGTCGAGATCGGGGTAGGTTTGGCCACTGTACATCGACATGCTGGCCCTCGCGTACGCAGTACCGAGGAGAGCTACTAGTGTAGGGAGAGCACCAGCTACCCCACGGGCCCCGGGGTTCTGCTAGCCACCTACACCGACTTGTTAGGCCCACTGGGCAAACCAGGGTAGTCAGGCGAGGGTGCGCGGACTGTGGAGGGGTTGGACCCCTGTTACTGAGAGGGCTCTACCCTATACTGGTTCCGTGCTGTGCTTTGGGCGCACCCGTTAACGGAAATGACTGACCGCATGCCAGTGCGGGGTAGCTACCCGTGTGTTTATCGCGCGTGCCGTAGTCACCGTTACGTCTATCAGCGACCTTGGGGTGGTTAACTGAGAGTAGGATAGCCACGGGGGACTCTCCCGGCCTGGAGAGCACCACGTGTTAGTTCTACTTTTCGGAAAAGACTGCAATCAAGATCGTTCCCACGAGGAACATTCGAGATCAAGTGAAGGATCTGAGAAATAAATAAATCGTGAAATAATAGAAGGACGTAAATAAAGAAAGTAAAATATAACAACTACTGTACACTCGCGGGCGCACAACTAGCGGGCGAAGACGCATCTTAAGCCGTCCGTTCTCGCGATCGGACGGTTGAGAATCGATGAACGTGCGCAAGCGTTGCGTGCACGGGAACCTGAGCAGGCGCGCGTGGGCGCGGAAGCTACGCCCACGTTGGGGGCTTTAGCGACAGTTTTATCCATCACTAAAGACCCCTCATTTATTGTTTTAAAGTTGTAATGTCCATTTTTGCCCCCACTCCTTGCAACTACAAAAGGAGACCCCCTCCATACGAAATTTTCATCCCTTCCTTCTCCTCTCTACCCCTCCAAAGCTCAGGAGAAGCTTGTGTCACACCCGGGATGCTTTTCGCTAGATAAAGTCTAAATTTTCGTTCCCCTTCAAAAGTCGATCCCGCGACGACGACGGCATGCTGCTTCGTTCCCGTTCTTCTGCTTCGTCCTCCTTCATCCTATTTCGTTCTCCTTCGTCCAAATGTCGTCCCATCCGGCTCGTCCTCCAAGCAATCGTCGAGGAGGATAACTTCTCTCTCCCATTCTTATTTACAGCTTTTCTAGTGTAGAATTTTCCTACCTTATAATGTAATTGATTTTCCGCATTCTAGTGTAACTTTTATTTAGTTTGATTATATAAATAGTTGAAATATTGAATGCATGTTCTCTTTCTCTCTCTCTCTGTCTCTCTCTCTCTCTTTCTTTTAGTCTGATAGCTCCATTGTAATTATATCGCCTTGCTTATCAAAAATCCTAAAAAATATAATTACGAATATAGATCAACGTAGCCTCCCTGTGTTTGACCCGAAATTCATTTCGGTATAAATTTTATTTGTTGAACACGAATTCTTCGCTTTCGAACTACAACGACAGGTTTTCCAAAATCGGACACGTTAGCGTAGCGATTCGTAAACGTTCAACAGTCTCATAGCCTCAACTTATTTCCCAGCCTCCACCACGGACCCAAATCACAACATTACCCTCCCATTATATCCCCACCCCACCGTAGGGTATCCCCAGCACCTACTATGTCCCCAACCCTGGGTATAGGTGGCGAGTGCAAAACAAGATTGGATAAAACACGTGTCGTAATACAATCGAATCGTAGGAAATCACTTTTACAAATTTGTATTCTCGAAATTTGAGTATTCCAAGAAAATTCGCTAGGAGCAAAGAAATACGTGAAAATCACTATTGTATTATGTACAACTTAACTTGTATTAGGCGTGAACTCTCAAAAATTCACAAGTTCTCAATCGCACTTTAATTTACAAATTAATGAAAGAAAATCAAGTGTGGAGAGAAATATGATCAAAAAGCTATTTAGTACTCAATTGAAGGAAATAATCAAGTATTCATTTGATTAAGCATTAAAAAAGCTTTAACAACAATGTGTGAACAAGTTAATTGACGCGGCGATAACTAGGTTTTGTTATAGCGTTGTAGTTTAGCCAGTTATTGCCACCATTTCAAATATATAATTTTTTTTTACTCGGAAAATAAAAGAGTTCCCGAGGTCGAACTCAGGGAGCAAACTGTATTCTAGAGATACAAATTCTTATTACAAAAATAACGAGAGAGAGAGAGAGAGAGTTTGTTGGCTTCTTTCTTCTTCTCCTCTTTTCTCTTTGCTTATCTTCTTCTGCTTGGCTCTTCTGCTTTATCTGCAGCAGTAGTGATGCTCTTCTTCTTCTTTCAGTTCTTGTTTCTGCTCGTCTCTTTCTTTTTCTTCTCCCTTGCGGTCCTGTTCTTCTTCTTCTTCTTTCTTTCTTCTTCTTCTTGTGCTCTTCTTCTTCTTCAGAGTCTTCCCTTGGCCTCTCTGTGTTCTCCTCTGCCTCGCCTTCCTTCTCCTTCTTTGCCTTCAGGACGTCGTCTGATTTTCCAATCAGACGACTTAAACCGCCGCTGCTACAGTGCCGCTCGGTGCTCCTCCTTCCTTCAGCTTTCGTCGGCCTTCTTCTCTGTTCAGCGGGCGTCTTTCTTCTTCTCTGCCTGCACACTTGCACAACTTGATCAGAGGGGCAAAACCTAATTCTACCCTCCCCCGCGTTTCTCTCTCACAGAAGCCGCTCTTAGGAAAGCTCTCCCAGAGCTGCCGGGTATTCGGGTATGGGTCGTGCCCGGGTCCAGGCCCACCGGCGTGCGTGGTGGGCGAGGAGTGCAGGTCAGTCTAAGTCGGGTCGGGCCAGGTCCGCGAGGCGTGAGTGCGGACGAGACCGGGTCGAGCGAGTGAGTGAGAGGGACCTCACCCCGTGCTCAGGAGGCAACGAGCATAAGGCACTTTTTGCCTTTATGCGGGCGCGCTCCTCTGAAAGGTTACGAGGTGGGACTAAATGTCCCACCCCAATTTGGGTGCCTGCGCGGAGGAAGCAGCGGCAGTCGAGGCGAAGCGCGGGGGCTTCGCGCGAGAGCTTCGACTCGACTGCAGCCTGGTACTTCGCGAAGACGCCTCGCACTGTCTGGGAGCGTGACCTGGGCGTGGCGCACCTGGGGCAGCAGGTGAAGAAGCTGCTTCGCTTCAACAATGGCGGCGACGAGCGCAGGTACCTGCCCATAGAGAAATGGCCTCTCGGCCCAATCAGAAACGCGGAGGACCTTCGCCGTGGCACGGCGAAGGTGGTCAGGGGGTGTGCAGGCGGCGGGGCGGAGCCTAAGGGCCACCCTAGGTCAAACTGCAGGTTAGGAGATGGGTTTGTTCGGTGGAGTTGCAGAGGGTGATTTGGGGGAAGTGGAAGGGCAGAGGTTGATCAGGGTGAGGAGGCGGAGGTTCTGCGGTGGTCGGCGAGCCGTGTGGGTTGCTGGAGTGATGGGAGCGGGTCGCCGGAGCAGGGGCCGGAGGTGGAGAAGGTGAGGGCGATTGGTCGGATCGGGGTAACAGTAAAGATGTAAAATGAGGAAAAGGAAGAGGGGAGGAAGAGGAGGAGTTCTACCTACTTAGCAGGATGAGGAGAGGCCGGAGCAGGCGACAGTCGTATCGACTGTCGCCGGAGAAGAAGATGCCCGGGGGAAGGGGCGGCGGCGAGGAGAGGGCCGGAGAGGCGCCAGCTGGGTACGGCGTGGCGCGGGAAGAGCGAGGGGGGGCAACCCTGCAGCTGGTAGTGCGGCAGAGCGACGAGGAGGAAGGGGAGAGGCCGCCGGAGCTGGAGGGCTCCCTGTCGGAGTGGGAAGAGAGGAAGTGGGGGTCTTTCTCCGTCAGGGCTGAGCTGCTCAGAACGGCGGAGCGACGGGGGTATTTATAGAGGCGGAATCAGAGAGGAGGGCGGAGGGAGACGACGTGTCTCCCTCGTCGGAGGACGCCGGAGATGGAAACCCATACCGTCCGTGCGTTCGCACGGCCGGTATGGTGGGTTGCAGCGACCAGGGGGTGTTCCTGCGACGGCTGACGACGCAGGGCACCCCCGGTTTACTTGCCAGACCCTCCCCCTTACCCTGCGCAGCGCCATGCTCCGCGCAAGGTCGCCGGAGCATGGTGCTGGTCAGGTTTTGCAGGAGGGACCTGAACGCAAAGAACGAAGGAGAGTTAGGGGCCAAAATGCGAGGGTTCAAAAGTTGAGGGCCAAAAAGTAAATAGATGAGGACCAAAATATAAAGTTGGTCAAGAAGGTTTCTTCTTAGGCTCAAGTTTTTATACATGACTAATTAGGACCTAAGGAATCTGATGGTGAATTTTATTTCTAGATTAAACCTTGTTTGACCGATCAATTTACGCAAAAACCCAAATTAAGTTATTAATTGGGTATGGTTCTCAATGTAGGTCAAAATGGGTTCCTAAGGCCAAATTGAAGGTTCTAAACCCTAGAGATTATTTTTCTATGAATTTTAGAGGGTTTATTCCATTTTTTCTTTGCCTTGAACCTCGTGAATTGAAGTGGGTTTGTTTTAGGGTTACAGATTATCATTTAGTTCCTTGGAATTACTGTAGCCCTTATTAGATCATCCCACTTTCCTTCTTATTTGGTTTGTTTGACCTATGTTTGGACCTGTATGTAGATTATACTGGTAAAATCGCATTTTTACCCCTTATGACTTGTTTTCTCCTTAAACTCAGAATTCTCTGAGTTAAGCCTTTCCTTGAGTTATATAGGAGCTTTTATCCTTTGTATTAGGCCAAAATGAGCTAGTTATGGCTCATGATGAGGTTCTCATCATTAATGCAATGAGACCCCAAATAATCAATAATCAAAACAAATCAAATATACATCAAGAGCTACTACACATTAGTCCCTGAAAATTATATGCATCAAGAGATACTACACATTAGTCCCTAAAAATTGAGAAAATATTAAATGTCTTTCATTTTGGTCCTTGAAAGATTGCGATGGAGTCTTTGCAATTTCCTCTTTTTTCAAGTTGGTCCCTATCAGCATTAAGAGCTCAAGTTCCTCTTCCTAGTCAATGATGGGTTGTAAGGAAGTCTTGGTGGAGGTGGCTGAAGTGCTTCAAGGTGTGGAAACTCCTTTTGAACAGGTTACAATTCTTCCTGGGATCACCATGAGGCTTTCAGTGGTGGTTGGAGGTCGTGAAGATGGCAGATGGCGATGACCGGATGCGATGAAGGTGACAGCAGGAGCGATCATCGGTTGAGTGAGGGAGGGTGTCCTAACTCTAGTGAATGGCCTTAGAGCTCTACCCGAGCTCTCTGAGAGTGGTGGTGCTGGTGATTTGTTGCGTGGAGGTCGAAGGAGGCCAATCGAACTTGGAGAAGGCGGCGGCTACGGGTGGGTCCGGTGAGTAGCCATGACGAGTTATCAACCCAATAAACCTAGGGCTTTTACTTGCAGAGGTGAGACAAAGGTCGAGGGGTAGTCAACAGTGAGTAAGGTGTGTCAACGTTGGCGATTGGTGCTCACTAGAGCTCTCGTCAGAGGTGAGGAAGACGATGGAGAGAACAACAAGATCGTGGTCAAAACCTAATTCTAAGTAGCCTAATCTAGATTATATGAAGAGAGGAAGGAGGGATACCTAGGGGAGGGAGAGCGACATCGGAGGGCACCCGGTGTTGGCCAGTCCGACACGAAGAAGAAGGGACCTCCAGCGACATTGATTGGAGCGAGGAAGGGGTAGAGGGGCCTACTCTATGGCAGGAGCTCGACGACGAAGAGTTTAGGGCAACTGTGCCCTCGGTTGGCAGCGAAGGCCGACGAGGAGAGTGGTCAGAGAGCTCCAATGGTCTTGTTGTCAATGGCATTAAGGAGGAAGAAGGAGGGGGGTACGCTCGCCAAAACTCAACATTTTTTGTCAAAAGACCTCGACCAGGTTTTATAGGTGGCCAACTACAACAATTAAGGCCAAACAAGCGGCCCCAAAAGGCAGATTTGAGTGTGCTCCAATGACGATTTCGACCACAAATCATGGCCTCTAAAGACAAAAGGAATAGCTGGAAATCGCGTCGTGGGCTGCAGTTATGATCGAGGAACGTCCCTACCAATTTTGATGGGATTACACCTCACCGATTAGGAGATCGTAGCTCCAAAGATGGCATCTGAGCATAGCTTAAGGAGAGCTTCAGTCGACTAGAGAAGATGATGAGGAAGATGGTGTTGTCAACGTTTTTGTGCGGATTTAAAGGTGTATTACGTTGCAGTAGAACCGACAAAACGTTTAAACAAATATAAATAATTTTATTACTCGAACAACTAGAGTATCCGAGGTCGAACACAGGGAGCGAACTCAGTACTTTGTAAAACCCAAGAATACAACTGTTAAATGCAGATATAATTGATTCAAAGAGTTTTTAAGAAAGATGTAAAAAAAATAGAATTAGATGTCTGATTTATGTATTAGACGTCTTAAATGTGATCCTTCTTTCTCTGTTCCTTCTTCTGCTTTGCCTTTCTGATCTCTTTGCAATCTTCCCTTGTCCTTCTTCTTCTTCTCCTCTGCGAAGACTTCTAATCTTTCTGCTTTCCTTCTTCTCCTGCGAAGACTTCGTTCTTTCTTCTTCTTCTGTCTTGCTCCTCCTTTCTTCGTTGCCTTCTTCTTCTTCTTCTTTGGCTTGCTTTTTCCTTCTTCTGCAGCGGCCAAGTCCTTCTGCGATCAGCCTGCCTGCACAGGAGCAAAACCTAACCCTTCTCCCTCTACCCGCGCGTCTCTCTCTCTCAAGCAATTCACTCAAACCGCTCTACCAGAGCCACAGTCTTAAATCGGGTCGGATCGTACCCGGGACCAGGCGCACCTGCAGGTGTGTGATGCGCGAGGAGTGCGTAGGTCTAGGTCGGGTCGGATCCGCCAGGTCCGCGTGGTCAGGCCGCGGACGAGGCGGGTGGGGTCAGTGAGGGACCTCACCCCTGTGCTTACTGAGGCGATAAGAGTAAAACGTAAAAACAACTTATATGGTACCTGCCGGTTGCAATCCCACGATGTGGGACTATCTGGCCTCGCCTTCACGCGCGCCTGCAGAAGCCTCGTCGTGCGATTGCCCCGCAGCTGCTGGCTCTGCTAGCACTCCTTGGCTGGACTCGTTCACCTCGCGACACCCGCGCTAGTATGCAGCACCTGTAGCCTGGAAGACCGGGTGCCTGGAGCTTCGTGGGAGCTTCATCAGAGGTCGTCCATGGCGGTAGCGGCTCAAATCCTGTCGTACACAAAACGCGCTTCTCGGCCAAATCAGAATAGCTAGAGACCTTCGCCGTGGCACGGCGAAGGCGGTGGGCAGTGCTGCAGGCCGCAGGTCGGCCTAGGCGTGCGTGCCGAGGTCAACCTGTGGCCCTAGATGGTGGGTTGGTCGGGGGGTGATTGTGGAGGGATGGAGTGGCAGTGGTAGGGTGGAGTGTGTTCCTGGAGGTGAGGCGGAGCTTTCGAGGTGGTTGGCGAGCCGTGTGGAGGGCTGGAGTGGTGTGGGCGGCTCGCCGGAGTGTGGTCGGAGGCGAAGATGATGGAGGTGGTTAGCGTCTGTCGAAGGTCGATCAAGGGAGATAATAGGGGGAAAAGAGAGAGGAGAAGGTGGAGAACGTATCTGGGCTTGTCTGGAGGGAAGGGAGGCGGCGGAGAGGACGGCTCGTAACTGCCGTCTTCGGGGAAGAAAGACCCTGGGGGAGGAAGCGACGACGAAGATGAGGTCGGGAGCTTGCGCGCAGGGTACAGCGCACCGCGGGAGGAAGAGGCGGAGAGGACTCTGCTGCTGGTATGGCAGCAGAGTGACGAGAAGGAGGGAAGGCGGTCGCCGGAGCTTGTGGGTCGTTTGGCCGGAGATGGGAGAGAAGAAATTTGGAGGGGATCTCCGTCAAAATCAAGCTTAAGATGAGCGGCCGGGTCCGGGGGGTGTTTTATAGGTGCTGGCCGCTCCTATCAGTGCGTAAAAAATGCGCAATTAGGTCAGCCGGCTCGCCGGAGTTGGAAGGAAGAAAGATACCCAAATCTCTCGTGCGTTCGCACGAGAGATTTGGTTCATGCCAGCGAATTTGATTGGCTTTAGAAGGAAGGTAATTCCTCAGAGAATCTCCCTTCCATTTCTGGGAGAGAATCTCTGAGGAATTAGATAGCAATCTCTCTCGAAACTTCGTCGGAGCTCGGTTCTGCCCTAGCAATGGCGGCAGGACCGGTTTGCAAAGAAGGCGAAGAACCTAGGGGGCTCTCTGCAAGGATATTCAAAAGATAGGGACCTATTTGTGATTTGGGTGTACTAAATTGCAAAGTAGGTTAAGATGACCTCCCCTTAGGTCCAAATTTTGGTACAAACCTAATTTGGACCTAAAGAATCCAATGGTGAAGTTGGATTTCAGGTTTGACCTCGTTTGACTGGACATTTTGCGTAAAAACCCAAATTAGGTTAATTGAAGAGCTAGGACCCTGATCTAGGTCAAACTAGGTTCCAAAGGCCAAATTAAGTGTTCTAAACCCTAGAGTATGTTTTTCCATGATATATAGAGGGTTTACTTGCTTTTTGTTCTGACCGGAACCTTGTTAATTTCAGCGGGTCTGTTTTAGGGTTACCAAGTGTCATTTAGTTCTTAGATTGCACATGAACCCATTTCTGATTGACTCAACCCACTTTTTATCTCATTTATACCATTTGACCTCTGTTTACGTACTGCAATGGTAAACTTGTAGTTTTAACCTTTATTTCATGTTTTCTTCTCAGAGCACTAGTTCCTTCAGTTAGGCCTTCTTCTAGGTTATGTAGGAGCTTTTATCTTCTTTATTGGGTCAAAATGAGCTAGTTATGGCTCATGATGAGGCTCTCATCATACCCCCATGCCTAGCTTTTGCTAGTCCCTTAGCAAAATTTCAAAGTTTTAACTTCCGTTCTAGACCCTGAATGTCTGTCAACAATGATAAGTGCTTCTCCTTTTCTTTTGTGATTAGGTGGGAATGCCGACCATAGGCCTAGAGGTACTCAAGTACCAACCAAAATCCGGACCTGTTCCGCTTTAGCCTCAGTCTTCTGCAAAGGTTTCTACGGCCCACAGAAACTAACCTAGGGTTTGTTGGACTCCGCGGTTAAAGCACCCGTGCTTGAGATATTTTTTTTAGCGTAAGTTCAGTTTGCAGTGCGTTTTTTGTAAGAGAGAGATAGAAGATTTATTTGTTTGGAGAGCTTTTCTCTCTCTTTTCTTTTTTATTTCTAGCTTCGGATTAGCTTCTCAACACGGTCTGTATCGGATTCCTCGTCCCCATCATCAATCCTCAAAGGTCCCTGGCTTTCGAGATTTCGAGATAATCCCGCCCATGGCAACCCCCGGAACCCTGGCTTTCGAGATTTCGAGATAATCCCGCCCATGGCGTTCCGTGGCCGAATTCAGACCCTGGCGATCGACATTTCGTGATAATGCCACCCATGGTATCTGAACCAGCAGAGTGCTTACATGCCCCCAGTAGGATATTTAAATATCCTAAGAGACAAGCACCGAGGAGATGATATGTTGTTACGCATCTTCGAGGGGAATTTCCCACCTCTCCGCGCTGGGAACTCGTCCAAATCAACTTGTGTTGATTGGCCGCTCCTAATCTAGGTGACTTTTTCAGAATATTAAACGCTCTTGCGTGTTTTGGATGTTTTATGCGCACTGAACCAGACTGTGTGTGAATTTGGGGTGCTTAGGTTACCGAATCCCGCAAACCGGAGGTCAGTTAACGAAGCTGAATATTTCCTAAGCCTTAGACCTAATACTCAAGCTTCGCATTTTCCTCAACCTCTTGAGGATTATCCAGATTTTAACGGATACGTGAATTTTTAAGCTAAAGATACTAGCCCAAAAGGCCTAAGACCAGCGTTCCCGCTAATCTCTTGTTATATCTCCGTAGCACTTTTCTTTTCTTTTTCTTGACTCGGTCTAGAACTTCAGTTAACCCCTTAATCTTTTACTAATGACTTTTTCTTTTTCTTTTCCTTTTGTGCTCCTTTCTTCATTTTTGCTCTTTTTCTCCTCCTTATATGGCTCACAACATTTCCTCCCTCCCCATTTTTTTTTGTTCTTTTTGTCATTTTTCTTTCTTTTCCTCCTCTCATTTGTATGACCCTGAATTGTTCCTCCCCTCTATCAAGTCTTTTTTTTTTTTTTTTTTTACGTGAAACCCTTTCTTGATATGAATTTTCTGACATTTTGCACTTTCATACCCCCCCATGCCTAAGATTTGCAATGTCCCCATTGTAAATTAGGTGGGTTCGAATTCAGCTTAGTTCATGTATTAGGACAGGTGTGTGGTGAGTGAATGGGTCGAAGCGACTTGTTGTGAACGATTTCTAATCTCGGGTAGGTATACCTGAGGTGAAGTCGGCTGTTCTAATGGATGAACCCTAAAGTGCAATATGAGTTCCGCATAGCGATGTCAGAAACGGTTTCAGGTTTTTCAAAGAATGACGGGTTGCCTCCCGTTAAGCGCTGAGTTTTACGCCATCGGCTGGGCGCAATGAGCTCAAGAGGAAAGGAGGGTAAAGGATGACTCAGTCAAATCTATATCGGTCATGTCAATGAACGGCTTGAGTCTCTGCCCGTTCACGACAAAGGGTTCAGAATCGTGGCTGAGTGGGCTGATTTCAATAGCTCCATTTCCGAAGATTTGGCGGACTAGGTAGGGTCCGACCCACTTGGATCTTAGCTTTCCTGGGAATAGTTTGAGTCGAGCATCAAAGAGTAAAACTTTTTGACCAGGATGAAAGACCTTTCTAGAAATGTGTTTGTCGTGAAAAGCTTTAACCCGTTCTTTGTAAATTCGCGAGTTCTCATACGCGTCGTGGCGTAATTCATCGATCTCGCTCATTTGAAATCTTCTGTGGGTTCCAGCCTTAGAAAGGTCGAGATTACAGGTCCGTACTGCCCAATAGGCTTTATGCTCCAATTCGACGGGGAGGTGACATGCCTTCCCGTACACTAATCTGAAGGGAGACATTCCTAATTGGGTCTTGTGGGCGGTCCTATAGGCCCACAATGCTTCCGGAAGCCGAGAAGACCAATCTTTTCTATCAGGTCGAACAGTAACCTGAAGGATCTTCTTGATCTCTCGGTTAGATAGCTCAGCTAGACCATTAGTTTGGGGGTGGTAAGGAGTAGAGATTCGGTGTGACACCCCGTATTTGATCATCAGTGACTTGAACTGAGCGTTCGTAAAATGGGTCCCTCCGTCAGAAATTATAGCATGCGGAATCCCGAACCTTGAGAAAATGTTTTGATGAAGGAATTTTATAACGACTTTATGATTGTTGGTTCGGGTCGGAATGGCTTCTATCCACTTGGAAACATAATCAACTGCAAATAAAATATATTCGAAGCCATCCGAGGTAGGAAAGGGTCCCATGAAATCAATCCCCCAAATATCAAAAATTTCGCAAACCAAGACCGGCTGTAGAGGCATCATGTCTCTATGGCTCATGTTGCCTAGAGTCTGGCAACGGGAACATGCCTTACAGTGATTGTATGCATCTTTGAAAATTGTGGGCCAGTAGAAACCACACTGGAGGACTTTCGATGCGGTTTTATGTCCCGAAAAATGTCCACCGCATGCCTGGTCATGGCAGAATGAGAGTATGTCTTTGATTTCCACTTCCGTGACGCATCGTCGGATTATCTGATCAGCACCAATGCGGAAGAGATACGGGTCTTCCCATAGGTAATACTTGGCATCGGAACGCAATTTGTCCTTTTTGGCCTTCGACCAATCGGGCGGAATCTGATGTGATGCCAGGTAATTAACAATATCGGCGAACCATGGAAGACTTGTACTGATAGTCAGGAGGTGCTCATCAGGGAAATGTTCTGTAATAGGTCCGAAAGGATCAATAATTTCAGAAGGAAGGCGGGATAAGTGATCAGCTACCACATTGTGCTTTCCCGCCTTGTCGCGAATCTCGAGGTCAAATTCTTGCAACAGCAAGATCCAGCGGATTAATCGAGGATTCGCGTCCTTCTTAGCCAGGAGATACCTCACAGCTGTGTGATCCGAGTATATGATAACACGGGAACCCAAAAGGTATGATCTGAATTTTTCCAGGGCAAATACTACGGCCAGCAGCTCTCTCTCAGTAACCGTATAGTTACGCTGAGCCTCATCCAATGTTTTGCTGGCGTAGTAAATGACCACAGGTTTCCCGTCAATTTTCTGCCGCAAAACCGCTCCTACAGCGAAGTCAGATGCATCGCACATGATCTCAAAGGGTTGAGACCAATCAGGGGACTGTAGGATTGGGGCTTGGGTGACTCGGTCACGTAGGATCTCAAATGCTTGTTGCATTCCTTGGAAATTCCGAAAGGCATATCCTTGGAAAGCAGATTGGTCAGGGGGCGCGCGATTTTGGAGAAATCAGGGATGAATCGACGGTAGAAACCGACGTGCCCCAAAAAAGATCGGATGTCCTTAATCGAGCTAGGCATAGGGAGCTTGGAAATCAGGTTAACCTTAGCTCGATCCACTTGGATGCCTTTCTCTGAGATTAAATGTCCCAGGACAATTCCCTCAGGCACCATGAAATGGCTCTTTTCCCAGGAAAGAACCAAATTCACCTCGATGCACCGCCTGAGTATATGGACCAAGTGTTGGAGGCAATCGTCAAATGATTGTCCAAAAACTGAAAAGTCATCCATGAAGACTTCCAGATAATCACCTACCATATCTGAGAATATGGCAAGCATGCACCGCTGAAAAGTTGCAGGTGCATTGCAGAGACCGAACGGCATCCTTCGAAACGCGTACGTCCCGAAGGGGCAGGTGAATGTGGTCTTTTCTTGGTCTTCTGGATGGATTGCCACCTGATTGTAACCGGAGTACCCGTCAAGAAAGCAGAAGAATCTATTTCCCGCTAGTTTCTCGAGGATCTGATCAATAAACGGTAGTGGGAAATGATCCTTCTTCGTGGAGGAATTTAGTCTTCTGTAATCAATGCAGACTCTCCACGAATTAGCTATTCGGGTAGGAATGACTTCCCCGGTTTCAGTCGTGATGATGGTAAGTCCTGCCTTCTTAGGTACCACTTGTGTTGGACTCACCCAACGACTGTCGGAGATCGGGTAGATGATCCCTGCATCTAACCACTTAATGATCTCCTTTTTCACGACCTCCTGTAGGTTAGGGTTTAGGCGCCTTTGCATTTCTCTTGAAGGTCGTGAGCCTTCTTCTGTGTAGATTCGATGCGTGCAGTATGAAGGGCTTATACCAGTTAAATCATCTAGAGTCCATCCAATGGCTCTA
Organism: Thalassia testudinum; assembly: GCA_037157565.1. Taxonomy (NCBI): domain Eukaryota; kingdom Viridiplantae; phylum Streptophyta; class Magnoliopsida; order Alismatales; family Hydrocharitaceae; genus Thalassia; species Thalassia testudinum. The sequence goes on along the minus strand of JAZHRO010000063.1, from coordinate 149,211,898 downwards.
CGATGTTGCTGGAGAACAGAAATCAAACGGAGTTCCTGGTCAGGTGTGAGTCGAGAATTGATAATCACAGGAAACGTTTGATTTGAATCCAAAAAGACATATTTTAGATGTTCGGGAAGGGGCTTGAGTTCCATGACAGGATTGTCAGCAGTAGCGGGTGGCTCAGGGTTTGTATTAGGAGCAATGGTAGGAGTCATAGGTGTGTCTAGATCGTGTTCGCACTCCTCTGTTAGTGGTTTTTGATTTTCTAGTGGTTGATCAGGAATAATCAGGTTGTCCTCTATATGCAGTTCATCAACCACGTCTTTGACATCACAAATTTCCTCTATAACCCCGCAATTAATCCCTTGTTGGGCTTTGAAAATGTCAATCTTCAGATTTTGATTCCCAAATTTTAATTCTATCTGGCCCTCTTCGCAGTTTATATTGGCCCTAGCAGTGGCCAAAAAGGGTCTCCCTAATATGATTGGTGTGTCCCTTGGGTTCTTAGGTGCATCCATGTCCAGTACTATGAAGTCCACTGGGAAATAAAAATCTCGTACCCTAACAATGACATCCTCGAGTATTCCTTTGGGTGACTTGATGGATCGATCGGCTAACTACAATGTCACCTCAGTGGGTTTAAGTTCAGATTCTTCAAGGTGGTCAAGGAGGGATGTAGGTATTAAATTTATGGAGGCACCTAGGTCTAGTAGGGCTCTATCAAGTTGGGTTTCACCAATTTTACAAGAAATCAAGGGGGTTCCTGGGTCTTTAGCCTTGGGTGGGAGTTTGCTCAGGATGACAGAGCTGGCTTGCTCTGACAGTACGATCGGATTCCCATCCTTGGTTCGCGGCTTACGTTTAGGTGTACATATGTCTTTCAAGAATTTTGCGTAAGCCGGTATGTGGCGGATTGCATCCATCAACGGGATGTTTATCTGGACCTGTTCAAACAGCTTGACCAGATCCTCCTCAGGAGCCACAGGTTTGGTTGTCCTTTTTCCTTTGGTCAAGGCCTCAGGAAATGGCATCCTAGCTGGTTCCTCTAGGATAGGTCCAGGTTCTTGATCTGGGACAGTAGTCTCTTGGATGACTACCCTAGGGTCTTGGCGATTATCAGGCTTGGAGTGGTTCAGATAATGTGGGTCTTGTATTGTTTTACCACTACGTGTTGTTACAGAGTTTAATCCAGCCTGACTTTGGTTTGGGTTAGGTAGGAGAGGTGGCTGCTGCTGAAATTCTGCATAAGATGTAGAAGCCTCCATCCCGTCTGGTCATGGAGTAGCAGGGGCCTGATAAATCAAATGTGCGTGGCCTGGATTTGGATTCATAATGCGCCTCTGGGTCGGCACGTTATTTGGGTTGGGCAGAGGTTGTGAAGGAAGGGTGCCAGGTTGGCGAGAATTTGCCATCTGGGCCAGTTGGTTGCGAACCTCTGTGATCTCGTCCTTGTGCTGTTTTTGCATTGCCGCATTCGTCTTTTGAATGTCAGCCAGTGTTTGAAGGATAAGAGTCAGTTGATCCTGGTTTTGCCCGGATTGGTAGGTGGGATTGGTCCGAGGCTGAGGCGGCTGATATGGACGAGGAGCTTGTGGGTGGGGTTGATATGGTGGTTTTTGAGAATTTCCCGCCCACTGAAAGTTAGGATGATTTCGCCATCCAGGGTTGTAGGTATTGGAGTATGGGTCATTCTGGATGGCGTTGAGGTCCTCGCAGTTCTGAGGAACCTCAGGAAAGTCAGAATACGAGGGTTCAGAGTTCCCCCAACTCGAGTAGAAGGGATCGGAGGTCACTCCGGTCTGGGAGGTAGACGGGGGTGGATAGGGGCCCATCCCCTTGGCAGGTTGGTGATAGATGTTTTGCACTGTTTCCCTTGCCAGAGGAGGTCGTGCAAAAGAGTTTTGTGCAGAGGTGGCTTGCTGCAATTGTCGAGTTAGCTCGTCCACCTTCTTTTCTATGATAGAGACCTTGTCCAACCGACTGGCCATCAATTCCAGGTCAACAGAAGTGGACAGGTCCTGCGTCTCATGTGTCCCTCTTAGATTCGTCGATGCGCGGGCATTCGTCCTGTCGAATAAGCCCAAGGAGTCATTGTTTATGGAGTTCTCGCACATGTTTTCGAGAATCTCCCACACCGTGTCCTCGTGTTGGCCCATGATGTTTCCTCCACATGTTGCATTGACGATTAGACGAATATCCTCACGGAGTCCCTGGTAAAAAGACTGGACTTGTTCCCACTTAGGAACTCCGTGATGGGGACACTTTCGCATGAGATCTAGGAATCGATCCCAAGCTTCGTGAAGAGGTTCTCCCTGTTGTTGAGTGAAATGAGTGATCTGGTGGCGCAAGGCATTCGTCCGGCCAACAGGGAAGAATTTTTTCAAAAATTCGGACTGTAATTCCTCCCAAGTGTTGATCGGGCGGGTCTGAGTCTGATACCAGTGCGCGGCCTTGTCTAAGAGGGAGAACGAAAACATTTTCATGAGTAGGATATCCCGATTTTGTACATCTGACCCGAAGGTCTGGGCCAGATGCTTGAGTTGTTTAATGTGTTGGAATGGATCCTCAGAGTTAAGCCCATGGAACTTTGGTATGGCATGAATCATATTGGGCTTTAGATCAGAATCGGGTCCCCCAATTGGGATTCGTACTCGGGGTTCGATTGCCACCGCAGCGGGATTATAGTGATCTCGCATCATAGGTCGCTGTGGTGGGTTTACAAAGTTCTGAAAGAGATCGTTCAAGCGTTGAAGTTGGTGTTCAAGGTTATTCTCCTCTTCAATGGGTTGTGCCATGATGGGAGAAGAAGGAGAATCAGGGTCTGAATCAGATGAAAGATTTATGTGGTGGGGTTGCTGCACAAACAAGGGCGTCGAGGCTTGGCCTCGGAGAGAATGAATTTCTAGAGGAGGTCTTAAAGGTGGTCTTAAGGACCTCCTACCAAACATGCACCGGAAGATGTGATGAGATTAGAAGGTGCTGGACCCAATCAAGACACCCAAGAATTGTTGAGTGACTATAGAGGTTCGGGGCAGATGGACCCCTGGATCAGAAGATCGTCCACCTGAGAAATACCTGGGCAGCCAGAGAGGGAGAGTCCCGCAATGACCCCTACACGGTAGAGCGTCCCCACGGGTTACAGGGTTTCCCCCACCCGACCTCTCTTGTCACTGCGGTTCCAGGTAGACCAGAATGGGGATCTTGACCTCTTAAGTCCACCTTTTTTATTTTATGATCAAGGTGCTTAATGTTCCACTTGAACTTTTAAGTATTTTGAGTGCAAAAAGTGACCTAATATTAAGGTTGTTTGACTCGAGGGATCAACTTCACCTCTTGTTCCTTTGAGAGCTTTTAGGTCCTTCCTTTTATGGTTCAAATGGATTATCAGCCTGATTTGCTTAGGGTTCCTCTTGTATAAATCTTTTCAAACACGGTTTAGGCACACTTCTTTTTGGAAAGTTTGTTTCTTTGTTTTAGAGAAGATGTGTCTCTAAAAACCCTAGCTTTGCAATCCTAACTTGGCTCTAATGGGTCCAATTTAGTTGCCTTAGAAATTAGCACCTAGGGCTCAATCAAGAAAGTTTTAGCCCTAGTTGCCTTAGTTGGATGACAGACAAAAATATGTTGAAATGAAATTCAGGCAACTTGATGAGTTACTAAATATAAGACAGGTAGCCCTAAGTTGATTTCTCTCCTTTTTTTTTTCTTTTTTTTTTTTAGATTGTGCGAGGGTTAAGGGAGAGGGCTTATGGAAATTACTTGTTCCAGTCTGTTGTGCAGTTGCTATTCTTTCCTTTTTGTTTTGCTTTCCCTGATTGAACACAACAAAAGAGAAGTTAAGTCAGATATTAGATAGAAAAGTTGTACTCAAAAGCTTTAAAAGTGCCCGTTGCTCCCCGGCAACGGCGCCAAAATGTTGTCAACGTTTTTGTGCGGATTTAAAGGTGTATTACGTTGCAGTAGAACCGACAAAACGTTTAAACAAATATAAATAATTTTATTACTCGAACAACTAGAGTATCCGAGGTCGAACACAGGGAGCGAACTCAATACTTTGTAAAACCCAAGAATACAACTGTTAAATGCAGATATAATTGATTCAAAGAGTTTTTAAGAAAGATGTAAAAAAAATAGAATTAGACGTCTGATTTATGTATCAGACGTCTTAAATGTGATCCTTCTTTCTCTGTTCCGTCTTCTGCTTTGCCTTTCTGATCTCTTTGCAATCTTCCCTTGTCCTTCTTCTTCTTCTCCTCTGCGAAGACTTCTAATCTTTCTGCTTTCCTTCTTCTCCTGCGAAGACTTCGTTCTTTCTTCTTCTTCTGTCTTGCTCCTCCTTTCTTCGTTGCCTTCTTCTTCTTCTTCTTCTTTGGCTTGCTTTTTCCTTCTTCTGCAGCGGCCAAGTCCTTCTGCGATCAGCCTGCCTGCACAGGAGCAAAACCTAACCCTTCTCCCTCTACCCGCGCGTCTCTCTCTCTCAAGCAATTCACTCAAACCGCTCTACCAGAGCCACAGTCTTAAATCGGGTCGGATCGTACCCGGGACCAGGCGCACCTGCAGGTGTGTGATGCGCGAGGAGTGCGTAGGTCTAGGTCGGGTCGGATCCGCCAGGTCCGCGTGGTCAGGCCGCGGACGAGGCGGGTGGGGTCAGTGAGGGACCTCACCCCTGTGCTTACTGAGGCGATAAGAGTAAAACGTAAAAACAACTTATATGGTACCTGCCGGTTGCAATCCCACGATGTGGGACTATCTGGCCTCGCCTTCACGCGCGCCTGCAGAAGCCTCGTCGTGCGATTGCCCCGCAGCTGCTGGCTCTGCTAGCACTCCTTGGCTGGACTCGTTCACCTCGCGACACCCGCGCTAGTATGCAGCACCTGTAGCCTGGAAGACCGGGTGCCTGGAGCTTCGTGGGAGCTTCATCAGAGGTCGTCCATGGCGGCAGCGGCTCAAATCCTGTCGTACACAAAACGCGCTTCTCGGCCAAATCAGAATAGCTAGAGACCTTCGCCGTGGCACGGCGAAGGCGGTGGGCAGTGCTGCAGGCCGCAGGTCGGCCTAGGCGTGCGTGCCGAGGTCAACCTGTGGCCCTAGATGGTGGGTTGGTCGGGGGGTGATTGTGGAGGGATGGAGTGGCAGTGGTAGGGTGGAGTGTGTTCCTGGAGGTGAGGCGGAGCTTTCGAGGTGGTTGGCGAGCCGTGTGGAGGGCTGGAGTGGTGTGGGCGGCTCGCCGGAGTGTGGTCGGAGGCGAAGATGATGGAGGTGGTTAGCGTCTGTCGAAGGTCGATCAAGGGAGATAATAGGGGGAAAAGAGAGAGGAGAAGGTGGAGAACGTATCTGGGGTTGTCTGGAGGGAAGGGAGGCGGCGGAGAGGACGGCTCGTAACTGCCGTCTTCGGGGAAGAAAGACCCTGGGGGAGGAAGCGGCGACGAAGATGAGGTCGGGAGCTTGCGCGCAGGGTACAGCGCACCGCGGGAGGAAGAGGCGGAGAGGACTCTGCTGCTGGTATGGCAGCAGAGTGACGAGAAGGAGGGAAGGCGGTCGCCGGAGCTTGTGGGTCGTTTGGCCGGAGATGGGAGAGAAGAAATTTGGAGGGGATCTCCGTCAAAATCAAGCTTAAGATGAGCGGCCGGGTCCGGGGGGTGTTTTATAGGTGCTGGCCGCTCCTATCAGTGCGTAAAAAATGCGCAATTAGGTCAGCCGGCTCGCCGGAGTTGGAAGGAAGAAAGATACCCAAATCTCTCGTGCGTTCGCACGAGAGATTTGGTTCATGCCAGCGAATTTGATTGGCTTTAGAAGGAAGGTAATTCCTCAGAGAATCTCCCTTCCATTTCTGGGAGAGAATCTCTGAGGAATTAGATAGCAATCTCTCTCGAAACTTCGTCGGAGCTCGGTTCTGCCCTAGCAATGGCGGCAGGACCGGTTTGCAAAGAAGGCGAAGAACCTAGGGGGCTCTCTGCAAGGATATTCAAAAGATAGGGACCTATTTGTGATTTGGGTGTACTAAATTGCAAAGTAGGTTAAGATGACCTCCCCTTAGGTCCAAATTTTGGTACAAACCTAATTTGGACCTAAAGAATCCAATGGTGAAGTTGGATTTCAGGTTTGACCTCGTTTGACTGGACATTTTGCGTAAAAACCCAAATTAGGTTAATTGAAGAGCTAGGACCCTGATCTAGGTCAAACTAGGTTCCAAAGGCCAAATTAAGTGTTCTAAACCCTAGAGTATGTTTTTCCATGATATATAGAGGGTTTACTTGCTTTTTGTTCTGACCGGAACCTTGTTAATTTCAGCGGGTCTGTTTTAGGGTTACCAAGTGTCATTTAGTTCTTAGATTGCACATGAACCCATTTCTGATTGACTCAACCCACTTTTTATCTCATTTATACCATTTGACCTCTGTTTACGTACTGCAATGGTAAACTTGTAGTTTTAACCTTTATTTCATGTTTTCTTCTCAGAGCACTAGTTCCTTCAGTTAGGCCTTCTTCTAGGTTATGTAGGAGCTTTTATCTTCTTTATTGGGTCAAAATGAGCTAGTTATGGCTCATGATGAGGCTCTCATCATACCCCCATGCCTAGCTTTTGCTAGTCCCTTAGCAAAATTTCAAAGTTTTAACTTCCGTTCTAGACCCTGAATGTCTGTCAACAATGATAAGTGCTTCTCCTTTTCTTTTGTGATTAGGTGGGAATGCCGACCATAGGCCTAGAGGTACTCAAGTACCAACCAAAATCCGGACCTGTTCCGCTTTAGCCTCAGTCTTCTGCAAAGGTTTCTACGGCCCACAGAAACTAACCTAGGGTTTGTTGGACTCCGCGGTTAAAGCACCCGTGCTTGAGATATTTTTTTTAGCGTAAGTTCAGTTTGCAGTGCGTTTTTTGTAAGAGAGAGATAGAAGATTTATTTGTTTGGAGAGCTTTTCTCTCTCTTTTCTTTTTTATTTCTAGCTTCGGATTAGCTTCTCAACACGGTCTGTATCGGATTCCTCGTCCCCATCATCAATCCTCAAAGGTCCCTGGCTTTCGAGATTTCGAGATAATCCCGCCCATGGCAACCCCCGGAACCCTGGCTTTCGAGATTTCGAGATAATCCCGCCCATGGCGTTCCGTGGCCGAATTCAGACCCTGGCGATCGACATTTCGTGATAATGCCACCCATGGTATCTGAACCAGCAGAGTGCTTACATGCCCCCAGTAGGATATTTAAATATCCTAAGAGACAAGCACCGAGGAGATGATATGTTGTTACGCATCTTCGAGGGGAATTTCCCACCTCTCCGCGCTGGGAACTCGTCCAAATCAACTTGTGTTGATTGGCCGCTCCTAATCTAGGTGACTTTTTCAGAATATTAAACGCTCTTGCGTGTTTTGGATGTTTTATGCGCACTGAACCAGACTGTGTGTGAATTTGGGGTGCTTAGGTTACCGAATCCCGCAAACCGGAGGTCAGTTAACGAAGCTGAATATTTCCTAAGCCTTAGACCTAATACTCAAGCTTCGCATTTTCCTCAACCTCTTGAGGATTATCCAGATTTTAACGGATACGTGAATTTTTAAGCTAAAGATACTAGCCCAAAAGGCCTAAGACCAGCGTTCCCGCTAATCTCTTGTTATATCTCCGTAGCACTTTTCTTTTCTTTTTCTTGACTCGGTCTAGAACTTCAGTTAACCCCTTAATCTTTTACTAATGACTTTTTCTTTTTCTTTTCCTTTTGTGCTCCTTTCTTCATTTTTGCTCTTTTTCTCCTCCTTATATGGCTCACAACATTTCCTCCCTCCCCATTTTTTTTTGTTCTTTTTGTCATTTTTCTTTCTTTTCCTCCTCTCATTTGTATGACCCTGAATTGTTCCTCCCCTCTATCAAGTCTTTTTTTTTTTTTTTTTTTACGTGAAACCCTTTCTTGATATGAATTTTCTGACATTTTGCACTTTCATACCCCCCCATGCCTAAGATTTGCAATGTCCCCATTGTAAATTAGGTGGGTTCGAATTCAGCTTAGTTCATGTATTAGGACAGGTGTGTGGTGAGTGAATGGGTCGAAGCGACTTGTTGCGAACGATTTCTAATCTCGGGTAGGTATACCTGAGGTGAAGTCGGCTGTTCTAATGGATGAACCCTAAAGTGCAATATGAGTTCCGCATAGCGATGTCAGAAACGGTTTCAGGTTTTTCAAAGAATGACGGGTTGCCTCCCGTTAAGCGCTGAGTTTTACGCCATCGGCTGGGCGCAATGAGCTCAAGAGGAAAGGAGGGTAAAGGATGACTCAGTCAAATCTATATCGGTCATGTCAATGAACGGCTTGAGTCTCTGCCCGTTCACGACAAAGGGTTCAGAATCGTGGCTGAGTGGGCTGATTTCAATAGCTCCATTTCCGAAGATTTGGCGGACTAGGTAGGGTCCGACCCACTTGGATCTTAGCTTTCCTGGGAATAGTTTGAGTCGAGCATCAAAGAGTAAAACTTTTTGACCAGGATGAAAGACCTTTCTAGAAATGTGTTTGTCGTGAAAAGCTTTAACCCGTTCTTTGTAAATTCGCGAGTTCTCATACGCGTCGTGGCGTAATTCATCGATCTCGCTCATTTGAAATCTTCTGTGGGTTCCAGCCTTAGAAAGGTCGAGATTACAGGTCCGTACTGCCCAATAGGCTTTATGCTCCAATTCGACGGGGAGGTGACATGCCTTCCCGTACACTAATCTGAAGGGAGACATTCCTAATTGGGTCTTGTGGGCGGTCCTATAGGCCCACAATGCTTCCGGAAGCCGAGAAGACCAATCTTTTCTATCAGGTCGAACAGTAACCTGAAGGATCTTCTTGATCTCTCGGTTAGATAGCTCAGCTAGACCATTAGTTTGGGGGTGGTAAGGAGTAGAGATTCGGTGTGACACCCCGTATTTGATCATCAGTGACTTGAACTGAGCGTTCGTAAAATGGGTCCCTCCGTCAGAAATTATAGCATGCGGAATCCCGAACCTTGAGAAAATGTTTTGATGAAGGAATTTTATAACGACTTTATGATTGTTGGTTCGGGTCGGAATGGCTTCTATCCACTTGGAAACATAATCAACTGCAAATAAAATATATTCGAAGCCATCCGAGGTAGGAAAGGGTCCCATGAAATCAATCCCCCAAATATCAAAAATTTCGCAAACCAAGACCGGCTGTAGAGGCATCATGTCTCTATGGCTCATGTTGCCTAGAGTCTGGCAACGGGAACATGCCTTACAGTGATTGTATGCATCTTTGAAAATTGTGGGCCAGTAGAAACCACACTGGAGGACTTTCGATGCGGTTTTATGTCCCGAAAAATGTCCACCGCATGCCTGGTCATGGCAGAATGAGAGTATGTCTTTGATTTCCACTTCCGTGACGCATCGTCGGATTATCTGATTAGCACCAATGCGGAAGAGATACGGGTCTTCCCATAGGTAATACTTGGCATCGGAACGCAATTTGTCCTTTTTGGCCTTCGACCAATCGGGCGGAATCTGATGTGATGCCAGGTAATTAACAATATCGGCGAACCATGGAAGACTTGTACTGATAGTCAGGAGGTGCTCATCAGGGAAATGTTCTGTAATAGGTCCGGAAGGATCAATAATTTCAGAAGGAAGGCGGGATAAGTGATCAGCTACCACATTGTGCTTTCCCGCCTTGTCGCGAATCTCGAGGTCAAATTCTTGCAACAGCAAGATCCAGCGGATTAATCGAGGATTCGCGTCCTTCTTAGCCAGGAGATACCTCACAGCTGTGTGATCCGAGTATATGATAACACGGGAACCCAAAAGGTATGATCTGAATTTTTCCAGGGCAAATACTACGGCCAGCAGCTCTCTCTCAGTAACCGTATAGTTACGCTGAGCCTCATCCAATGTTTTGCTGGCGTAGTAAATGACCACAGGTTTCCCGTCAATTTTCTGCCGCAAAACCGCTCCTACAGCGAAGTCAGATGCATCGCACATGATCTCAAAGGGTTGAGACCAATCAGGGGACTGTAGGATTGGGGCTTGGGTGACTCGGTCACGTAGGATCTCAAATGCTTGTTGCATTCCTTGGAAATTCCGAAAGGCATATCCTTGGAAAGCAGATTGGTCAGGGGGCGCGCGATTTTGGAGAAATCAGGGATGAATCGACGGTAGAAACCGACGTGCCCCAAAAAAGATCGGATGTCCTTAATCGAGCTAGGCATAGGGAGCTTGGAAATCAGGTTAACCTTAGCTCGATCCACTTGGATGCCTTTCTCTGAGATTAAATGTCCCAGGACAATTCCCTCAGGCACCATGAAATGGCTCTTTTCCCAGGAAAGAACCAAATTCACCTCGATGCACCGCCTGAGTATATGGACCAAGTGTTGGAGGCAATCGTCAAATGATTGTCCAAAAACTGAAAAGTCATCCATGAAGACTTCCAGATAATCACCTACCATATCTGAGAATATGGCAAGCATGCACCGCTGAAAAGTTGCAGGTGCATTGCAGAGACCGAACGGCATCCTTCGAAACGCGTACGTCCCGAAGGGGCAGGTGAATGTGGTCTTTTCTTGGTCTTCTGGATGGATTGCCACCTGATTGTAACCGGAGTACCCGTCAAGAAAGCAGAAGAATCTATTTCCCGCTAGTTTCTCGAGGATCTGATCAATAAACGGTAGTGGGAAATGATCCTTCTTCGTGGAGGAATTTAGTCTTCTGTAATCAATGCAGACTCTCCACGAATTAGCTATTCGGGTAGGAATGACTTCCCCGGTTTCAGTCGTGATGATGGTAAGTCCTGCCTTCTTAGGTACCACTTGTGTTGGACTCACCCAACGACTGTCGGAGATCGGGTAGATGATCCCTGCATCTAACCACTTAATGATCTCCTTTTTCACGACCTCCTGTAGGTTAGGGTTTAGGCGCCTTTGCATTTCTCTTGAAGGTCGTGAGCCTTCTTCTGTGTAGATTCGATGCGTGCAGTATGAAGGGCTTATACCAGTTAAATCATCTAGAGTCCATCCAATGGCTCTACGATGTTGCTGGAGAACAGAAATCAAACGGAGTTCCTGGTCAGGTGTGAGTCGAGAATTGATAATCACAGGAAACGTTTGATTTGAATCCAAAAAGACATATTTTAGATGTTCGGGAAGGGGCTTGAGTTCCATGACAGGATTGTCAGCAGTAGCGGGTGGCTCAGGGTTTGTATTAGGAGCAATGGTAGGAGTCATAGGTGTGTCTAGATCGTGTTCGCACTCCTCTGTTAGTGGTTTTTGATTTTCTAGTGGTTGATCAGGAATAATCAGGTTGTCCTCTATATGCAGTTCATCAACCACGGCTTTGACATCACAAATTTCCTCTATAACCCCGCAATTAATCCCTTGTTGGGCTTTGAAAATGTCAATCTTCAGATTTTGATTCCCAAATTTTAATTCTATCTGGCCCTCTTCGCAGTTTATATTGGCCCTAGCAGTGGCCAAAAAGGGTCTCCCTAATATGATTGGTGTGTCCCTTGGGTTCTTAGGTGCATCCATGTCCAGTACTATGAAGTCCACTGGGAAATAAAAATCTCGTACCCTAACAATGACATCCTCGAGTATTCCTTTGGGTGACTTGATGGATCGATCGGCTAACTGCAATGTCACCTCAGTGGGTTTAAGTTCAGATTCTTCAAGGTGGTCAAGGAGGGATGTAGGTATTAAATTTATGGAGGCACCTAGGTCTAGTAGGGCTCTATCAAGTTGGGTTTCACCAATTTTACAAGAAATCAAGGGGGTTCCTGGGTCTTTAGCCTTGGGTGGGAGTTTGCTCAGGATGACAGAGCTGGCTTGCTCTGACAGTACGATCGGATTCCCATCCTTGGTTCGCGGCTTACGTTTAGGTGTACATATGTCTTTCAAGAATTTTGCGTAAGCCGGTATGTGGCGGATTGCATCCATCAACGGGATGTTTATCTGGACCTGTTCAAACAGCTTGACCAGATCCTCCTCAGGAGCCACAGGTTTGGTTGTCCTTTTTCCTTTGGTCAAGGCCTCAGGAAATGGCATCCTAGCTGGTTCCTCTAGGATAGGTCCAGGTTCTTGATCTGGGACAGTAGTCTCTTGGATGACTACCCTAGGGTCTTGGCGATTATCAGGCTTGGAGTGGTTCAGATAATGTGGGTCTTGTATTGTTTTACCACTACGTGTTGTTACAGAGTTTAATCCAGCCTGACTTTGGTTTGGGTTAGGTAGGAGAGGTGGCTGCTGCTGAAATTCTGCATAAGATGTAGAAGCCTCCATCCCGTCTGGTCATGGAGTAGCAGGGGCCTGATAAATCAAATGTGCGTGGCCTGGATTTGGATTCATAATGCGCCTCTGGGTCGGCACGTTATTTGGGTTGGGCAGAGGTTGTGAAGGAAGGGTGCCAGGTTGGCGAGAATTTGCCATCTGGGCCAGTTGGTTGCGAACCTCTGTGATCTCGTCCTTGTGCTATTTTTGCATTGCCGCATTCGTCTTTTGAATGTCAGCCAGTGTTTGAAGGATAAGAGTCAGTTGATCCTGGTTTTGCCCGGATTGGTAGGTGGGATTGGTCCGAGGCTGAGGCGGCTGATATGGACGAGGAGCTTGTGGGTGGGGTTGATATGGTGGTTTTTGAGAATTTCCCGCCCACTGAAAGTTAGGATGATTTCGCCATCCAGGGTTGTAGGTATTGGAGTATGGGTCATTCTGGATGGCGTTGAGGTCCTCGCAGTTCTGAGGAACCTCAGGAAAGTCAGAATACGAGGGTTCAGAGTTCCCCCAACTCGAGTAGAAGGGATCGGAGGTCACTCCGGTCTGGGAGGTAGACGGGGGTGGATAGGGGCCCATCCCCTTGGCAGGTTGGTGATAGATGTTTTGCACTGTTTCCCTTGCCAGAGGAGGTCGTGCAAAAGAGTTTTGTGCAGAGGTGGCTTGCTGCAATTGTCGAGTTAGCTCGTCCACCTTCTTTTCTATGATAGAGACCTTGTCCAACCGACTGGCCATCAATTCCAGGTCAACAGAAGTGGACAGGTCCTGCGTCTCATGTGTCCCTCTTAGATTCGTCGATGCGCGGGCATTCGTCCTGTCGAATAAGCCCAAGGAGTCATTGTTTATGGAGTTCTCGCACATGTTTTCGAGAATCTCCCACACCGTGTCCTCGTGTTGGCCCATGATGTTTCCTCCACATGTTGCATTGACGATTAGACGAATATCCTCACGGAGTCCCTGGTAAAAAGACTGGACTTGTTCCCACTTAGGAACTCCGTGATGGGGACACTTTCGCATGAGATCTAGGAATCGATCCCAAGCTTCGTGAAGAGGTTCTCCCTGTTGTTGAGTGAAATGAGTGATCTGGTGGCGCAAGGCATTCGTCCGGCCAACAGGGAAGAATTTTTTCAAAAATTCGGACTGTAATTCCTCCCAAGTGTTGATCGGGCGGGTCTGAGTCTGATACCAGTGCGCGGCCTTGTCTAAGAGGGAGAACGAAAACATTTTCATGAGTAGGATATCCCGATTTTGTACATCTGACCCGAAGGTCTGGGCCAGATGCTTGAGTTGTTTAATGTGTTGGAATGGATCCTCAGAGTTAAGCCCATGGAACTTTGGTATGGCATGAATCATATTGGGCTTTAGATCAGAATCGGGTCCCCCAATTGGGATTCGTACTCGGGGTTCGATTGCCACCGCAGCGGGATTATAGTGATCTCGCATCATAGGTCGCTGTGGTGGGTTTACAAAGTTCTGAAAGAGATCGTTCAAGCGTTGAAGTTGGTGTTCAAGGTTATTCTCCTCTTCAATGGGTTGTGCCATGATGGGAGAAGAAGGAGAATCAGGGTCTGAATCAGATGAAAGATTTATGTGGTGGGGTTGCTGCACAAACAAGGGCGTCGAGGCTTGGCCTCGGCGAGAATGAATTTCTAGAGGAGGTCTTAAAGGTGGTCTTAAGGACCTCCTACCAAACATGCACCGGAAGATGTGATGAGATTAGAAGGTGCTGGACCCAATCAAGACACCCAAGAATTGTTGAGTGACTATAGAGGTTCGGGGCAGATGGACCCCTGGATCAGAAGATCGTCCACCTGAGAAATACCTGGGCAGCCAGAGAGGGAGAGTCCCGCAATGACCCCTACACGGTAGAGCGTCCCCACGGGTTACAGGGTTTCCCCCACCCGACCTCTCTTGTCACTGCGGTTCCAGGTAGACCAGAATGGGGATCTTGACCTCTTAAGTCCACCTTTTTTATTTTATGATCAAGGTGCTTAATGTTCCACTTGAACTTTTAAGTATTTTGAGTGCAAAAAGTGACCTAATATTAAGGTTGGTTGACTCGAGGGATCAACTTCACCTCTTGTTCCTTTGAGAGCTTTTAGGTCCTTCCTTTTATGGTTCAAATGGATTATCAGCCTGATTTGCTTAGGGTTCCTCTTGTATAAATCTTTTCAAACACGGTTTAGGCACACTTCTTTTTGGAAAGTTTGTTTCTTTGTTTTAGAGAAGATGTGTCTCTAAAAACCCTAGCTTTGCAATCCTAACTTGGCTCTAATGGGTCCAATTTAGTTGCCTTAGAAATTAGCACCTAGGGCTCAATCAAGAAAGTTTTAGCCCTAGTTGCCTTAGTTGGATGACAGACAAAAATATGTTGAAATGAAATTCAGGCAACTTGATGAGTTACTAAATATAAGACAGGTAGCCCTAAGTTGATTTCTCTCCTTTTTTTTTTCTTTTTTTTTTTTAGATTGTGCGAGGGTTAAGGGAGAGGGCTTATGGAAATTACTTGTTCCAGTCTGTTGTGCAGTTGCTATTCTTTCCTTTTTGTTTTGCTTTCCCTGATTGAACACAACAAAAGAGAAGTTAAGTCAGATATTAGATAGAAAAGTTGTACTCAAAAGCTTTAAAAGTGCCCGTTGCTCCCCGGCAACGGCGCCAAAATGTTGTCAACGTTTTTGTGCGGATTTAAAGGTGTATTACGTTGCAGTAGAACCGACAAAACGTTTAAACAAATATAAATAATTTTATTACTCGAACAACTAGAGTATCCGAGGTCGAACACAGGGAGCGAACTCAATACTTTGTAAAACCCAAGAATACAACTGTTAAATGCAGATATAATTGATTCAAAGAGTTTTTAAGAAAGATGTAAAAAAAATAGAATTAGACGTCTGATTTATGTATCAGACGTCTTAAATGTGATCCTTCTTTCTCTGTTCCGTCTTCTGCTTTGCCTTTCTGATCTCTTTGCAATCTTCCCTTGTCCTTCTTCTTCTTCTCCTCTGCGAAGACTTCTAATCTTTCTGCTTTCCTTCTTCTCCTGCGAAGACTTCGTTCTTTCTTCTTCTTCTGTCTTGCTCCTCCTTTCTTCGTTGCCTTCTTCTTCTTCTTCTTCTTTGGCTTGCTTTTTCCTTCTTCTGCAGCGGCCAAGTCCTTCTGCGATCAGCCTGCCTGCACAGGAGCAAAACCTAACCCTTCTCCCTCTACCCGCGCGTCTCTCTCTCTCAAGCAATTCACTCAAACCGCTCTACCAGAGCCACAGTCTTAAATCGGGTCGGATCGTACCCGGGACCAGGCGCACCTGCAGGTGTGTGATGCGCGAGGAGTGCGTAGGTCTAGGTCGGGTCGGATCCGCCAGGTCCGCGTGGTCAGGCCGCGGACGAGGCGGGTGGGGTCAGTGAGGGACCTCACCCCTGTGCTTACTGAGGCGATAAGAGTAAAACGTAAAAACAACTTATATGGTACCTGCCGGTTGCAATCCCACGATGTGGGACTATCTGGCCTCGCCTTCACGCGCGCCTGCAGAAGCCTCGTCGTGCGATTGCCCCGCAGCTGCTGGCTCTGCTAGCACTCCTTGGCTGGACTCGTTCACCTCGCGACACCCGCGCTAGTATGCAGCACCTGTAGCCTGGAAGACCGGGTGCCTGGAGCTTCGTGGGAGCTTCATCAGAGGTCGTCCATGGCGGCAGCGGCTCAAATCCTGTCGTACACAAAACGCGCTTCTCGGCCAAATCAGAATAGCTAGAGACCTTCGCCGTGGCACGGCGAAGGCGGTGGGCAGTGCTGCAGGCCGCAGGTCGGCCTAGGCGTGCGTGCCGAGGTCAACCTGTGGCCCTAGATGGTGGGTTGGTCGGGGGGTGATTGTGGAGGGATGGAGTGGCAGTGGTAGGGTGGAGTGTGTTCCTGGAGGTGAGGCGGAGCTTTCGAGGTGGTTGGCGAGCCGTGTGTAGGGCTGGAGTGGTGTGGGCGGCTCGCCGGAGTGTGGTCGGAGGCGAAGATGATGGAGGTGGTTAGCGTCTGTCGAAGGTCGATCAAGGGAGATAATAGGGGGAAAAGAGAGAGGAGAAGGTGGAGAACGTATCTGGGGTTGTCTGGAGGGAAGGGAGGCGGCGGAGAGGACGGCTCGTAACTGCCGTCTTCGGGGAAGAAAGACCCTGGGGGAGGAAGCGGCGACGAAGATGAGGTCGGGAGCTTGCGCGCAGGGTACAGCGCACCGCGGGAGGAAGAGGCGGAGAGGACTCTGCTGCTGGTATGGCAGCAGAGTGACGAGAAGGAGGGAAGGCGGTCGCCGGAGCTTGTGGGTCGTTTGGCCGGAGATGGGAGAGAAGAAATTTGGAGGGGATCTCCGTCAAAATCAAGCTTAAGATGAGCGGCCGGGTCCGGGGGGTGTTTTATAGGTGCTGGCCGCTCCTATCAGTGCGTAAAAAATGCGCAATTAGGTCAGCCGGCTCGCCGGAGTTGGAAGGAAGAAAGATACCCAAATCTCTCGTGCGTTCGCACGAGAGATTTGGTTCATGCCAGCGAATTTGATTGGCTTTAGAAGGAAGGTAATTCCTCAGAGAATCTCCCTTCCATTTCTGGGAGAGAATCTCTGAGGAATTAGATAGCAATCTCTCTCGAAACTTCGTCGGAGCTCGGTTCTGCCCTAGCAATGGCGGCAGGACCGGTTTGCAAAGAAGGCGAAGAACCTAGGGGGCTCTCTGCAAGGATATTCAAAAGATAGGGACCTATTTGTGATTTGGGTGTACTAAATTGCAAAGTAGGTTAAGATGACCTCCCCTTAGGTCCAAATTTTGGTACAAACCTAATTTGGACCTAAAGAATCCAATGGTGAAGTTGGATTTCAGGTTTGACCTCGTTTGACTGGACATTTTGCGTAAAAACCCAAATTAGGTTAATTGAAGAGCTAGGACCCTGATCTAGGTCAAACTAGGTTCCAAAGGCCAAATTAAGTGTTCTAAACCCTAGAGTATGTTTTTCCATGATATATAGAGGGTTTACTTGCTTTTTGTTCTGACCGGAACCTTGTTAATTTCAGCGGGTCTGTTTTAGGGTTACCAAGTGTCATTTAGTTCTTAGATTGCACATGAACCCATTTCTGATTGACTCAACCCACTTTTTATCTCATTTATACCATTTGACCTCTGTTTACGTACTGCAATGGTAAACTTGTAGTTTTAACCTTTATTTCATGTTTTCTTCTCAGAGCACTAGTTCCTTCAGTTAGGCCTTCTTCTAGGTTATGTAGGAGCTTTTATCTTCTTTATTGGGTCAAAATGAGCTAGTTATGGCTCATGATGAGGCTCTCATCATACCCCCATGCCTAGCTTTTGCTAGTCCCTTAGCAAAATTTCAAAGTTTTAACTTCCGTTCTAGACCCTGAATGTCTGTCAACAATGATAAGTGCTTCTCCTTTTCTTTTGTGATTAGGTGGGAATGCCGACCATAGGCCTAGAGGTACTCAAGTACCAACCAAAATCCGGACCTGTTCCGCTTTAGCCTCAGTCTTCTGCAAAGGTTTCTACGGCCCACAGAAACTAACCTAGGGTTTGTTGGACTCCGCGGTTAAAGCACCCGTGCTTGAGATATTTTTTTTAGCGTAAGTTCAGTTTGCAGTGCGTTTTTTGTAAGAGAGAGATAGAAGATTTATTTGTTTGGAGAGCTTTTCTCTCTCTTTTCTTTTTTATTTCTAGCTTCGGATTAGCTTCTCAACACGGTCTGTATCGGATTCCTCGTCCCCATCATCAATCCTCAAAGGTCCCTGGCTTTCGAGATTTCGAGATAATCCCGCCCATGGCAACCCCCGGAACCCTGGCTTTCGAGATTTCGAGATAATCCCGCCCATGGCGTTCCGTGGCCGAATTCAGACCCTGGCGATCGACATTTCGTGATAATGCCACCCATGGTATCTGAACCAGCAGAGTGCTTACATGCCCCCAGTAGGATATTTAAATATCCTAAGAGACAAGCACCGAGGAGATGATATGTTGTTACGCATCTTCGAGGGGAATTTCCCACCTCTCCGCGCTGGGAACTCGTCCAAATCAACTTGTGTTGATTGGCCGCTCCTAATCTAGGTGACTTTTTCAGAATATTAAACGCTCTTGCGTGTTTTGGATGTTTTATGCGCACTGAACCAGACTGTGTGTGAATTTGGGGTGCTTAGGTTACCGAATCCCGCAAACCGGAGGTCAGTTAACGAAGCTGAATATTTCCTAAGCCTTAGACCTAATACTCAAGCTTCGCATTTTCCTCAACCTCTTGAGGATTATCCAGATTTTAACGGATACGTGAATTTTTAAGCTAAAGATACTAGCCCAAAAGGCCTAAGACCAGCGTTCCCGCTAATCTCTTGTTATATCTCCGTAGCACTTTTCTTTTCTTTTTCTTGACTCGGTCTAGAACTTCAGTTAACCCCTTAATCTTTTACTAATGACTTTTTCTTTTTCTTTTCCTTTTGTGCTCCTTTCTTCATTTTTGCTCTTTTTCTCCTCCTTATATGGCTCACAACATTTCCTCCCTCCCCATTTTTTTTTGTTCTTTTTGTCATTTTTCTTTCTTTTCCTCCTCTCATTTGTATGACCCTGAATTGTTCCTCCCCTCTATCAAGTCTTTTTTTTTTTTTTTTTTTACGTGAAACCCTTTCTTGATATGAATTTTCTGACATTTTGCACTTTCATACCCCCCCATGCCTAAGATTTGCAATGTCTCCATTGTAAATTAGGTGGGTTCGAATTCAGCTTAGTTCATGTATTAGGACAGGTGTGTGGTGAGTGAATGGGTCGAAGCGACTTGTTGCGAACGATTTCTAATCTCGGGTAGGTATACCTGAGGTGAAGTCGGCTGTTCTAATGGATGAACCCTAAAGTGCAATATGAGTTCCGCATAGCGATGTCAGAAACGGTTTCAGGTTTTTCAAAGAATGACGGGTTGCCTCCCGTTAAGCGCTGAGTTTTACGCCATCGGCTGGGCGCAATGAGCTCAAGAGGAAAGGAGGGTAAAGGATGACTCAGTCAAATCTATATCGGTCATGTCAATGAACGGCTTGAGTCTCTGCCCGTTCACGACAAAGGGTTCAGAATCGTGGCTGAGTGGGCTGATTTCAATAGCTCCATTTCCGAAGATTTGGCGGACTAGGTAGGGTCCGACCCACTTGGATCTTAGCTTTCCTGGGAATAGTTTGAGTCGAGCATCAAAGAGTAAAACTTTTTGACCAGGATGAAAGACCTTTCTAGAAATGTGTTTGTCGTGAAAAGCTTTAACCCGTTCTTTGTAAATTCGCGAGTTCTCATACGCGTCGTGGCGTAATTCATCGATCTCGCTCATTTGAAATCTTCTGTGGGTTCCAGCCTTAGAAAGGTCGAGATTACAGGTCCGTACTGCCCAATAGGCTTTATGCTCCAATTCGACGGGGAGGTGACATGCCTTCCCGTACACTAATCTGAAGGGAGACATTCCTAATTGGGTCTTGTGGGCGGTCCTATAGGCCCACAATGCTTCCGGAAGCCGAGAAGACCAATCTTTTCTATCAGGTCGAACAGTAACCTGAAGGATCTTCTTGATCTCTCAGTTAGATAGCTCAGCTAGACCATTAGTTTGGGGGTGGTAAGGAGTAGAGATTCGGTGTGACACCCCGTATTTGATCATCAGTGACTTGAACTGAGCGTTCGTAAAATGGGTCCCTCCGTCAGAAATTATAGCATGCGGAATCCCGAACCTTGAGAAAATGTTTTGATGAAGGAATTTTATAACGACTTTATGATTGTTGGTTCGGGTCGGAATGGCTTCTATCCACTTGGAAACATAATCAACTGCAAATAAAATATATTCGAAGCCATCCGAGGTAGGAAAGGGTCCCATGAAATCAATCCCCCAAATATCAAAAATTTCGCAAACCAAGACCGGCTGTAGAGGCATCATGTCTCTATGGCTCATGTTGCCTAGAGTCTGGCAACGGGAACATGCCTTACAGTGATTGTATGCATCTTTGAAAATTGTGGGCCAGTAGAAACCACACTGGAGGACTTTCGATGCGGTTTTATGTCCCGAAAAATGTCCACCGCATGCCTGGTCATGGCAGAATGAGAGTATGTCTTTGATTTCCACTTCCGTGACGCATCGTCGGATTATCTGATCAGCACCAATGCGGAAGAGATACGGGTCTTCCCATAGGTAATACTTGGCATCGGAACGCAATTTGTCCTTTTTGGCCTTCGACCAATCGGGCGGAATCTGATGTGATGCCAGGTAATTAACAATATCGGCGAACCATGGAAGACTTGTACTGATAGTCAGGAGGTGCTCATCAGGGAAATGTTCTGTAATAGGTCCGGAAGGATCAATAATTTCAGAAGGAAGGCGGGATAAGTGATCAGCTACCACATTGTGCTTTCCCGCCTTGTCGCGAATCTCGAGGTCAAATTCTTGCAACAGCAAGATCCAGCGGATTAATCGAGGATTCGCGTCCTTCTTAGCCAGGAGATACCTCACAGCTGTGTGATCCGAGTATATGATAACACGGGAACCCAAAAGGTATGATCTGAATTTTTCCAGGGCAAATACTACGGCCAGCAGCTCTCTCTCAGTAACCGTATAGTTACGCTGAGCCTCATCCAATGTTTTGCTGGCGTAGTAAATGACCACAGGTTTCCCGTCAATTTTCTGCCGCAAAACCGCTCCTACAGCGAAGTCAGATGCATCGCACATGATCTCAAAGGGTTGAGACCAATCAGGGGACTGTAGGATTGGGGCTTGGGTGACTCGGTCACGTAGGATCTCAAATGCTTGTTGCATTCCTTGGAAATTCCGAAAGGCATATCCTTGGAAAGCAGATTGGTCAGGGGGCGCGCGATTTTGGAGAAATCAGGGATGAATCGACGGTAGAAACCGACGTGCCCCAAAAAAGATCGGATGTCCTTAATCGAGCTAGGCATAGGGAGCTTGGAAATCAGGTTAACCTTAGCTCGATCCACTTGGATGCCTTTCTCTGAGATTAAATGTCCCAGGACAATTCCCTCAGGCACCATGAAATGGCTCTTTTCCCAGGAAAGAACCAAATTCACCTCGATGCACCGCCTGAGTATATGGACCAAGTGTTGGAGGCAATCGTCAAATGATTGTCCAAAAACTGAAAAGTCATCCATGAAGACTTCCAGATAATCACCTACCATATCTGAGAATATGGCAAGCATGCACCGCTGAAAAGTTGCAGGTGCATTGCAGAGACCGAACGGCATCCTTCGAAACGCGTACGTCCCGAAGGGGCAGGTGAATGTGGTCTTTTCTTGGTCTTCTGGATGGATTGCCACCTGATTGTAACCGGAGTACCCGTCAAGAAAGCAGAAGAATCTATTTCCCGCTAGTTTCTCGAGGATCTGATCAATAAACGGTAGTGGGAAATGATCCTTCTTCGTGGAGGAATTTAGTCTTCTGTAATCAATGCAGACTCTCCACGAATTAGCTATTCGGGTAGGAATGACTTCCCCGGTTTCAGTCGTGATGATGGTAAGTCCTGCCTTCTTAGGTACCACTTGTGTTGGACTCACCCAACGACTGTCGGAGATCGGGTAGATGATCCCTGCATCTAACCACTTAATGATCTCCTTTTTCACGACCTCCTGTAGGTTAGGGTTTAGGCGCCTTTGCATTTCTCTTGAAGGTCGTGAGCCTTCTTCTGTGTAGATTCGATGCGTGCAGTATGAAGGGCTTATACCAGTTAAATCATCTAGAGTCCATCCAATGGCTCTACGATGTTGCTGGAGAACAGAAATCAAACGGAGTTCCTGGTCAGGTGTGAGTCGAGAATTGATAATCACAGGAAACGTTTGATTTGAATCCAAAAAGACATATTTTAGATGTTCGGGAAGGGGCTTGAGTTCCATGACAGGATTGTCAGCAGTAGCGGGTGGCTCAGGGTTTGTATTAGGAGCAATGGTAGGAGTCATAGGTGTGTCTAGATCGTGTTCGCACTCCTCTGTTAGTGGTTTTTGATTTTCTAGTGGTTGATCAGGAATAATCAGGTTGTCCTCTATATGCAGTTCATCAACCACGGCTTTGACATCACAAATTTCCTCTATAACCCCGCAATTAATCCCTTGTTGGGCTTTGAAAATGTCAATCTTCAGATTTTGATTCCCAAATTTTAATTCTATCTGGCCCTCTTCGCAGTTTATATTGGCCCTAGCAGTGGCCAAAAAGGGTCTCCCTAATATGATTGGTGTGTCCCTTGGGTTCTTAGGTGCATCCATGTCCAGTACTATGAAGTCCACTGGGAAATAAAAATCTCGTACCCTAACAATGACATCCTCGAGTATTCCTTTGGGTGACTTGATGGATCGATCGGCTAACTGCAATGTCACCTCAGTGGGTTTAAGTTCAGATTCTTCAAGGTGGTCAAGGAGGGATGTAGGTATTAAATTTATGGAGGCACCTAGGTCTAGTAGGGCTCTATCAAGTTGGGTTTCACCAATTTTACAAGAAATCAAGGGGGTTCCTGGGTCTTTAGCCTTGGGTGGGAGTTTGCTCAGGATGACAGAGCTGGCTTGCTCTGACAGTACGATCGGATTCCCATCCTTGGTTCGCGGCTTACGTTTAGGTGTACATATGTCTTTCAAGAATTTTGCGTAAGCCGGTATGTGGCGGATTGCATCCATCAACGGGATGTTTATCTGGACCTGTTCAAACAGCTTGACCAGATCCTCCTCAGGAGCCACAGGTTTGGTTGTCCTTTTTCCTTTGGTCAAGGCCTCAGGAAATGGCATCCTAGCTGGTTCCTCTAGGATAGGTCCAGGTTCTTGATCTGGGACAGTAGTCTCTTGGATGACTACCCTAGGGTCTTGGCGATTATCAGGCTTGGAGTGGTTCAGATAATGTGGGTCTTGTATTGTTTTACCACTACGTGTTGTTACAGAGTTTAATCCAGCCTGACTTTGGTTTGGGTTAGGTAGGAGAGGTGGCTGCTGCTGAAATTCTGCATAAGATGTAGAAGCCTCCATCCCGTCTGGTCATGGAGTAGCAGGGGCCTGATAAATCAAATGTGCGTGGCCTGGATTTGGATTCATAATGCGCCTCTGGGTCGGCACGTTATTTGGGTTGGGCAGAGGTTGTGAAGGAAGGGTGCCAGGTTGGCGAGAATTTGCCATCTGGGCCAGTTGGTTGCGAACCTCTGTGATCTCGTCCTTGTGCTGTTTTTGCATTGCCGCATTCGTCTTTTGAATGTCAGCCAGTGTTTGAAGGATAAGAGTCAGTTGATCCTGGTTTTGCCCGGATTGGTAGGTGGGATTGGTCCGAGGCTGAGGCGGCTGATATGGACGAGGAGCTTGTGGGTGGGGTTGATATGGTGGTTTTTGAGAATTTCCCGCCCACTGAAAGTTAGGATGATTTCGCCATCCAGGGTTGTAGGTATTGGAGTATGGGTCATTCTGGATGGCGTTGAGGTCCTCGCAGTTCTGAGGAACCTCAGGAAAGTCAGAATACGAGGGTTCAGAGTTCCCCCAACTCGAGTAGAAGGGATCGGAGGTCACTCCGGTCTGGGAGGTAGACGGGGGTGGATAGGGGCCCATCCCCTTGGCAGGTTGGTGATAGATGTTTTGCACTGTTTCCCTTGCCAGAGGAGGTCGTGCAAAAGAGTTTTGTGCAGAGGTGGCTTGCTGCAATTGTCGAGTTAGCTCGTCCACCTTCTTTTCTATGATAGAGACCTTGTCCAACCGACTGGCCATCAATTCCAGGTCAACAGAAGTGGACAGGTCCTGCGTCTCATGTGTCCCTCTTAGATTCGTCGATGCGCGGGCATTCGTCCTGTCGAATAAGCCCAAGGAGTCATTGTTTATGGAGTTCTCGCACATGTTTTCGAGAATCTCCCACACCGTGTCCTCGTGTTGGCCCATGATGTTTCCTCCACATGTTGCATTGACGATTAGACGAATATCCTCACGGAGTCCCTGGTAAAAAGACTGGACTTGTTCCCACTTAGGAACTCCGTGATGGGGACACTTTCGCATGAGATCTAGGAATCGATCCCAAGCTTCGTGAAGAGGTTCTCCCTGTTGTTGAGTGAAATGAGTGATCTGGTGGCGCAAGGCATTCGTCCGGCCAACAGGGAAGAATTTTTTCAAAAATTCGGACTGTAATTCCTCCCAAGTGTTGATCGGGCGGGTCTGAGTCTGATACCAGTGCGCGGCCTTGTCTAAGAGGGAGAACGAAAACATTTTCATGAGTAGGATATCCCGATTTTGTACATCTGACCCGAAGGTCTGGGCCAGATGCTTGAGTTGTTTAATGTGTTGGAATGGATCCTCAGAGTTAAGCCCATGGAACTTTGGTATGGCATGAATCATATTGGGCTTTAGATCAGAATCGGGTCCCCCAATTGGGATTCGTACTCGGGGTTCGATTGCCACCGCAGCGGGATTATAGTGATCTCGCATCATAGGTCGCTGTGGTGGGTTTACAAAGTTCTGAAAGAGATCGTTCAAGCGTTGAAGTTGGTGTTCAAGGTTATTCTCCTCTTCAATGGGTTGTGCCATGATGGGAGAAGAAGGAGAATCAGGGTCTGAATCAGATGAAAGATTTATGTGGTGGGGTTGCTGCACAAACAAGGGCGTCGAGGCTTGGCCTCGGCGAGAATGAATTTCTAGAGGAGGTCTTAAAGGTGGTCTTAAGGACCTCCTACCAAACATGCACCGGAAGATGTGATGAGATTAGAAGGTGCTGGACCCAATCAAGACACCCAAGAATTGTTGAGTGACTATAGAGGTTCGGGGCAGATGGACCCCTGGATCAGAAGATCGTCCACCTGAGAAATACCTGGGCAGCCAGAGAGGGAGAGTCCCGCAATGACCCCTACACGGTAGAGCGTCCCCACGGGTTACAGGGTTTCCCCCACCCGACCTCTCTTGTCACTGCGGTTCCAGGTAGACCAGAATGGGGATCTTGACCTCTTAAGTCCACCTTTTTTATTTTATGATCAAGGTGCTTAATGTTCCACTTGAACTTTTAAGTATTTTGAGTGCAAAAAGTGACCTAATATTAAGGTTGGTTGACTCGAGGGATCAACTTCACCTCTTGTTCCTTTGAGAGCTTTTAGGTCCTTCCTTTTATGGTTCAAATGGATTATCAGCCTGATTTGCTTAGGGTTCCTCTTGTATAAATCTTTTCAAACACGGTTTAGGCACACTTCTTTTTGGAAAGTTTGTTTCTTTGTTTTAGAGAAGATGTGTCTCTAAAAACCCTAGCTTTGCAATCCTAACTTGGCTCTAATGGGTCCAATTTAGTTGCCTTAGAAATTAGCACCTAGGGCTCAATCAAGAAAGTTTTAGCCCTAGTTGCCTTAGTTGGATGACAGACAAAAATATGTTGAAATGAAATTCAGGCAACTTGATGAGTTACTAAATATAAGACAGGTAGCCCTAAGTTGATTTCTCTCCTTTTTTTTTTCTTTTTTTTTTTTAGATTGTGCGAGGGTTAAGGGAGAGGGCTTATGGAAATTACTTGTTCCAGTCTGTTGTGCAGTTGCTATTCTTTCCTTTTTGTTTTGCTTTCCCTGATTGAACACAACAAAAGAGAAGTTAAGTCAGATATTAGATAGAAAAGTTGTACTCAAAAGCTTTAAAAGTGCCCGTTGCTCCCCGGCAACGGCGCCAAAATGTTGTCAACGTTTTTGTGCGGATTTAAAGGTGTATTACGTTGCAGTAGAACCGACAAAACGTTTAAACAAATATAAATAATTTTATTACTCGAACAACTAGAGTATCCGAGGTCGAACACAGGGAGCGAACTCAATACTTTGTAAAACCCAAGAATACAACTGTTAAATGCAGATATAATTGATTCAAAGAGTTTTTAAGAAAGATGTAAAAAAAATAGAATTAGACGTCTGATTTATGTATCAGACGTCTTAAATGTGATCCTTCTTTCTCTGTTCCGTCTTCTGCTTTGCCTTTCTGATCTCTTTGCAATCTTCCCTTGTCCTTCTTCTTCTTCTCCTCTGCGAAGACTTCTAATCTTTCTGCTTTCCTTCTTCTCCTGCGAAGACTTCGTTCTTTCTTCTTCTTCTGTCTTGCTCCTCCTTTCTTCGTTGCCTTCTTCTTCTTCTTCTTCTTTGGCTTGCTTTTTCCTTCTTCTGCAGCGGCCAAGTCCTTCTGCGATCAGCCTGCCTGCACAGGAGCAAAACCTAACCCTTCTCCCTCTACCCGCGCGTCTCTCTCTCTCAAGCAATTCACTCAAACCGCTCTACCAGAGCCACAGTCTTAAATCGGGTCGGATCGTACCCGGGACCAGGCGCACCTGCAGGTGTGTGATGCGCGAGGAGTGCGTAGGTCTAGGTCGGGTCGGATCCGCCAGGTCCGCGTGGTCAGGCCGCGGACGAGGCGGGTGGGGTCAGTGAGGGACCTCACCCCTGTGCTTACTGAGGCGATAAGAGTAAAACGTAAAAACAACTTATATGGTACCTGCCGGTTGCAATCCCACGATGTGGGACTATCTGGCCTCGCCTTCACGCGCGCCTGCAGAAGCCTCGTCGTGCGATTGCCCCGCAGCTGCTGGCTCTGCTAGCACTCCTTGGCTGGACTCGTTCACCTCGCGACACCCGCGCTAGTATGCAGCACCTGTAGCCTGGAAGACCGGGTGCCTGGAGCTTCGTGGGAGCTTCATCAGAGGTCGTCCATGGCGGCAGCGGCTCAAATCCTGTCGTACACAAAACGTGCTTCTCGGCCAAATCAGAATAGCTAGAGACCTTCGCCGTGGCACGGCGAAGGCGGTGGGCAGTGCTGCAGGCCGCAGGTCGGCCTAGGCGTGCGTGCCGAGGTCAACCTGTGGCCGGAGATGGTGGGTTGGTCGGGGGGTGATTATGGAGGGATGGAGTGGCAGTGGTAGGGTGGATGTGTTCCTGGAGGTGAGGCGGAGCTTTCGAGGTGGTTGGCGAGCCGTGTGGAGGGCTGGAGTGGTGTGGGCGGCTCGCCGGAGTGTGGTCGGAGGCGAAGATGATGGAGGTGGTTAGCGTCTGTCGAAGGTCGATCAAGGGAGATAATAGGGGGAAAAGAGAGAGGAGAAGGTGGAGAACGTATCTGGGGTTGTCTGGAGGGAAGGGAGGCGGCGGAGAGGACGGCTCGTAACTGCCGTCTTCGGGGAAGAAAGACCCTGGGGGAGGAAGCGGCGACGAAGATGAGGTCGGGAGCTTGCGCGCAGGGTACAGCGCACCGCGGGAGGAAGAGGCGGAGAGGACTCTGCTGCTGGTATGGCAGCAGAGTGACGAGAAGGAGGGAAGGCGGTCGCCGGAGCTTGTGGGTCGTTTGGCCGGAGATGGGAGAGAAGAAATTTGGAGGGGATCTCCGTCAAAATCAAGCTTAAGATGAGCGGCCGGGTCCGGGGGGTGTTTTATAGGTGCTGGCCGCTCCTATCAGTGCGTAAAAAATGCGCAATTAGGTCAGCCGGCTCGCCGGAGTTGGAAGGAAGAAAGATACCCAAATCTCTCGTGCGTTCGCACGAGAGATTTGGTTCATGCCAGCGAATTTGATTGGCTTTAGAAGGAAGGTAATTCCTCAGAGAATCTCCCTTCCATTTCTGGGAGAGAATCTCTGAGGAATTAGATAGCAATCTCTCTCGAAACTTCGTCGGAGCTCGGTTCTGCCCTAGCAATGGCGGCAGGACCGGTTTGCAAAGAAGGCGAAGAACCTAGGGGGCTCTCTGCAAGGATATTCAAAAGATAGGGACCTATTTGTGATTTGGGTGTACTAAATTGCAAAGTAGGTTAAGATGACCTCCCCTTAGGTCCAAATTTTGGTACAAACCTAATTTGAACCTAAAGAATCCAATGGTGAAGTTGGATTTCAGGTTTGACCTTGTTTGATTGGACATTTTGCGTAAAAACCCAAATTAGGTCAATTGAAGAGCTAGGACCCTGATCTAGGTCAAACTAGGTTCCAAAGGCCAAATTAAGTGTTCTAAACCCTAGAGTATGTTTTTCCATGATTTATAGAGGGTTTACTTGCTTTTTGTTCTGACCGGAACCTTGTTAATTTCAGCGGGTCTGTTTTAGGGTTACCAAGTGTCATTTAGTTCTTAGATTGCACATGAACCCATTTCTGATTGACTCAACCCACTTTTTATCTCATTTATACCATTTGACCTCTGTTTTGCCTCTGAGAAATCCTGTTTACGTACTGCAATGGTAAACTTGCAGTTTTAACCTTTATTTCATGTTTTCTTCTCAGAGCACTAGTTCCTTCAGTTAGGCCTTCTTCTAGGTTATGTAGGAGCTTTTATCTTCTTTATTGGGTCAAAATGAGCTAGTTATGGCTCATGATGAGGCTCTCATCAGATGGTTATAGGGACCTCTTTGTAAGAGATTTCAAAACTTAGGGTGGTCCTTGCAAAGATTAGAAACTAAAGGAGCAAGTTGCAAACTTGGTCAAGATGGAGTCTGCTTGGGCTCAAAATTTGGAGGTAACCTAATTTAGACCTAAGGAATTTAATGGTGACGTCAATTTTGGATTTTGATGAAGTTTGATTAATCATTTTACGATTTAACCCAAAACGTATTAATTACCCACCTTAGTCTCCATTTTAGGTCAATTTGGGCACACTTTGTAAAATTGAATGTTATAAACCTTATAGAATATTTTTCAATGGCTTTTAGAGGTTTATATTATACTTATTTCCATCAGAACCATTTGAATTAAAGTGAGGCTACAATAAGGATTTTATTAATTATAATTCAACTTTTATTTCGTAAAATCCTTAAATCAATCAAAGCAGGCCCACTTACAACAAATTTAAGCTTATTTGACCTCAAATTAAGTATAGGTTTACCCCTTAATTAATCTGCATTTTTATTTTGCTATCAAATAGCAGAATTAACTAATTTTTATGCAAGTCCTCTAATTCTTGATACTCTTCAATTGTACCCTTTTAATGATTAATTAGGTGAATTTAACCTTAGAACTTAGCAAAATTAAGCTAGATATGAAGGATGATGGTGTTACCATTAATAGGCCATATAGGCAGCCTCCTCCTAGATTGTAGTTTATACCCCCACATACTCCTTCCAAGGGGCATCACCTTCAGTAGGCCGTATAGGCAGCCTCCTATATTGTAGTTCATACCCCCACATACTATTTCCAAGGGGCATCACCTTCAGGAGAAGGGTAAGGCACCGTTTCCTCCTCCTACCACTTATTTTGTTGAGCATCCTAATAATGACGAGGATGATGAGGACGAGGCTGGTGGCGAGAAGGGTAAGGAGGTACAACAAGAGGGTTGGGAGGTACAGTAGGACATGCCTACTAAGACTGAGGAGGGATGTCTGCGCTTGTTGGGACTGAGGCAGGCACCAGTGCTAGTAAAATTTACGTTCTTTTTTTAATTAAAGTTTACATTTCTTGACATTAATTTGTATTGAATTTAATGATAATATGATATAATTTGTTTTCATGTAAGAAAAGAAGGGGTCCAATACAGAATCATGACCTAGATAAATTACCAGTAGGCATAAGGATCCCAATCAAGATTAATCCTTCGAGGGAAGCAAAGAAATACCCAAATTTCACTAGTTGACTGGCGACACTTACGAAGTCGATCATGCCACTTTCATGCTTCGACTGGAGGAAAGAGTCAAAGGAGTTGAAGCCGACACTTATTCATGAGCTGCAAGTAAATATATTTCCACTATCTATTTTATAAACCTTAATTACAATTTATTTATGTAAGATTAATAATAATTTCATAATTATAGGGGATATTTGATGGGGCCCAATTCAAACGTGTCCAAGTATATTCGAAAGTATGCGAGCAAGATCCATCGTGGTTGGAGAGAGAAGTTGAAGAGTACGGTAAGAAATTTTATAATTTAAAAATTTAACAGTTAATATTTTTGTTTAAAAAGTTGTTAACGATTTATATAATTATTTTAGCACTTTAACAATAGGTCATTTGAGGAGGCACTGAGGAATGTGCCTCCATGGTTACGCTTAATATTTGGAGGGAGGTGTGTGGGCATTGGAGAAATCCAACAATAGAGGTAAAGAATTAGTTGTTTATATATAATTTTAAATTATTATATAGTTATTTACTAATAAAAATTCCCTGTAGGGGCATGCTAAAAAAAATAAGGCTAACAGGGCCCAAGCTTCACCATAAACCCATTACTAGGATCGAATGAGTATTGACTCATTAAGAATCTAATATGTAAGTAAAACTAATTATTTACATTCAATACATATGTTACATATTAAGAAAAAGTAATTCCTTTATTAAATTTTTAGGCTATGTGTATGAGGGTGCTGAGCTGGATCGAGTGGGAGTTTATGAGCGCACTCACAGTAAACAGACACTCGATGGCCCCCGTGCATGGATTCATGAGACATATCAGGAGAGACATGTAAGTTTCATGGATTTCTACACTTCAAATTTATTACAATAATTTGAAATTTGAAATAATTACAAATGTATTTACAGACTTGTATGTGTAGTTTTCCCTGGTAGGAGGGGTGATGCAATAAAGTGCGGAATAAAAATATAACAATCTCACAAAATAGACAATCACACAATGTACACAATGATTTTTGGATGGAAACCCAAACCAAGTGAAAACCACCACCTAACCCTCTTGAGTTAGGATTTTCCGATCAACCAAGTTGATCAAATCCACTAAACAAATCACTTAAACAAGGGTGATTCAACCTCAATTACAACCACGCTACAAGTGCGAGGGTAGCGTTCCTCAACCCCTTCTCTTCACAAGAAGGATTTTGTCCCTCGATGCAGACGGGAATTTGCAATGCGAATACCCAACCAAATAACAAAATAAAATACAACAATAATCCTATAGAGCCAACAAAGTAATTCTTAAACTAAGCTTCTATAGGAGATAGGATGCTTCCCTTTACTGGAAGTGCATCGACGACGTGGATGCGTGAACTACACAACGGCGCAACAGTGCTCTCGTGAACTATGGTAGGAGAGCAGGTACGCAAATGATCAATGCTCTCTAAATGTAGAACTTAAGCTTGGAGAGCTAGAGCTTCAACTACTTCTCTTGGACACAAAAGATGTGGAAAGTGGTTTTCTTAGTGTGTCTTGGTGTGTATTTGAGTAGCAAAGGTTCTCCTCTATTTATAGAGGCCCTAGGAAGGCTTTGGAAGGCTTTAGAAGGCTTCCATAGCCGTTAGGTACAACCTCCAAGAGAATCAGGCCAAAATCAGGATTAATCATTACACTAACAGAGTTATCAGACATTTGATCCTGTCATCGGACTCTGGAAAACCAATTTAAGACATCTGGGAACAAAGTCAAACATCTGATTATAGGCGGGTTTCCTTCTTGACTTGAATCAGATCTAAACAGGGTTCTAGTGAATTGTCATCGGACAACATATAGGATGTCTAGAATGACGTCTGGATGTCTGGAACCTACTTTTCTGTGGAAATGGATTCCCAAGGGAGTGCAACGACAATAAAATCTCTGAGAAGAGATTTTGGGTCAGCCGAAGCAAAACGGTCATGTATCAGACGTCTGGGGTCCTCTTCGGACGTCTAATACGAGGCCAACGGTTATTTCCTTCAGTGTTTACTAAGGTAGCCAACGGTCCACTAATTGAACGTCTAGCAAAAACATCAGACGACTTCTAAGACATTTGGACTAAGGTCTGGACGTCAGATTTCATCAAACAGAACTAACTAAGTCAAACCTAAACATTATCGGACGTCTGAGTCAACAGTCAGAAGTCTTAAAAGTCATTACCAGATGTCTGATTTTCAGATTAGACGTCTGATAAGGCTGCCTGAACCCTATTTTGGTTTTCTAAGTTCTCTACAAAAAACCTAAGTATCCTAGGGTTATGCAGGTGTTTCTAGGACTACTGTTAGGGTACTTTGAGGCTCTTTAACACGGTATTCTAAGAAACAAAAAGAGCAAGGAAATAAAGACAAAAGTACATAGAAAGAGATAAATAGAATTCTATCATATTCTTCTTGTCCTTCCATCTTCAAGCTATCTCTCCTCGCGAAGTTCCTTTGTTCTCTATCAAGCTCCTCCAATCTGCCATGGATGCGAGCTCGAACTCCATCTAACCACATCTCCATTTGCAATTAACCTGAAATCTAAGACTTCAAGTGCAAATGTTAAATGACACGTGTTTTGTTATCATCAAAATAAACGATCGCGGTGCTCTAGCACCAACAGTATGATGGAATTGATCCATCGTCTTAAGGTCACGGACAAGAACTCTGTGACCATTCCACAACCTCTGATGACACCAGAGGAGGCATCCTAAACCGTGATTGCTCTAAAGTATGAAGGCTTCATCCATAGTGTGGAAAGGAGCACAACCATCTCTTCCTGGTATGGTTGGAAAGGCTTATCTTTATCAACGTCCCAGGTTGAGAATCTAAATAAGAAAATAGAGACAATGGAACATCAAGAGATGGAGAGGGAGAAGAGGTTGGAGGATGTGACCTCGCAGCTGCAGACAGCTACTCGCAGAATGGAGTGATAGGACGAGTTATTAGAGCGATAGAGCCAGCAGTTGATGGACCTGATCGCATTCACATGAGGATCTAGACCAGAGCATTGCACGTTCCATATACCTCCACGACATGACGACAATGATAGGGGTAGAGTAGGAGCTAGTTGCATAGGTGCCCCAGCATATTGTATATTATGAACATTTGATATCTTTTGTAATATTTAAACTCCCTTTATATATAAATGATTTGTATTTTTATTGTGTTGTGATTTAGTTTTATATGTTGATTTAGTAAGTATAGATATGAACTCTAAACCCTAATTAAAATTTTAATTTAAAAAAAATAACAGATATTTTGTGACGATTTTAATTCAAACCGTTACCAATTCTAATATGGCGACCTTCTCAAAACCGCTGCTGATATCAAATTTTGGCGCCATTCACCCTCCTCCAGCCAACTCATCTAATACGGCGACAGTATGAAAAAAGATGGCGACGGTTATAAACCATCGCAAAAAATCAATATTTTGCCACGCAACTTACTTTTTGTCCAACTCATGCATTACAGCGACAGTATACCTCAATAAGGTGACGGTTTTTTACCGTCACTAAACAATTTATTTTCCCACTCTAATTATTTTCCCACCAACATTTGGCGATGGTTATTCGAAAAATCGTCGCCAAATACGTATGACAATGGTCCATAACCATTGCGAATGTTCCCAATCCTCAGAGCTGGTATCAGGAGAAATGACATCAATAGGTCAGTATAACCGTCACCAATGCCTACAATGACAAGTGCAACATTCCGCGATGATATCTGGCAACAGTTTTATGGTTATTGATGACAAGTTTTAACCGTCACCAAAAGCGTCTTTTACTGTAGTGACATGAGGAAACTACGGAGTTCGAGCAGGAGGTTTAAATGGTTGAAAGTGGGGACGTGACAGACGTCATACTCACCTCTATATAATGAACGATTTGCTCTAGGCATCACGGAAGTGCAAGAAAACAGGCATTTAAAACTTGATACGGAAATCAATTTGATACCCAAAAAATCAATCGATCAAGAATTAAACACCCTAATACCTTAACCACATGGGAAGAACTAGTTTATTCCCATTCTAGGGTCTTACAAGATAAAGATTATATCTTCACAAGTGGCATAGCACAACGCCCCACATATTATGCCTCCCATAATAGGTCCCAACAAAGCCATGAAGTTCTTTGTGTCTAGAATGTTTAAATCATGCATATGACAAACTCTTTTGCGAACTACAAGGATGATGGTTGTCCTTTTGCTCCATAGCCCGCAGAGACGTGGTCCAGAATACATTGAATGTTCAATAGAGTCCGAACGTCTAGATGTAGCCAAAACCAAATGTTTAAAAAAGATTCTGGACATCCAAAGGCTTCCCTAGAAGTCTCCCAAACTTTTTGGATGTCCAGAAGGAGTTGAAGTGGGGGTGGCAACTCCTCTTCTTTCTCATGTGAGTATGGAGGATTCTTTTCACACTTAATTAATTAAGGTTCAAGCCATTGCCTTTAGGAGGTATTTATAGGGAATTACCCTAATCCTAATACAGTGGAAACCATTGGATTAAATCTAATGATCGAGATTAATCCTACTTGATTAGTTTCAATTTGATCTTTCCATTAAAATACCCAATTAGGTTTTAGTAACCAAATTTCATTTAATTTCTATCCAAACTCTTTTGAAATAAGACCCAACACTTTAAGTCCAATTAAACATTAGATCAAATACTATTTAACTCTTTAAATAATATTTGATTCTCTACAACTACGAATCCACAAAAATCATTATTGGTTTCATCACGCCAATAATGAAGCATTCAAGATTCATAATTTATGACACTACGCCTCCCTTAGGTATTCAAAATACTTATGAATCTTTTACACTAAAGGAAAATTTTAATCTTATGATCTAATTCCGTTAGATACCTATCATTTCTCCCTGGGTTATATTTTTTCTAATATTTCTTCATATCATTGTGATGAGAACGAAAACCAACTAGTTTTCCAAAGAACTATCTTCTTCTCTTTCACACTTGAGTTTTATCAAGACTTCGCTAACCACATGTGGAATTGATTTATCTCAATATACTCAGCGCAAGCTCTTTCCTCCAATCTACTACATCCATTTACAATGTAGATTTGTGTAAACCATTCAAGAGTTCACGTGTCTCATGTTTCCTTCCATACATACTAACTTTCCAGTAGCAACATCATGGTGGGTGCATCTACTATTGGTCTAACAAATACAAGTGTTCCTGAACAGAGACACATATCCATCTTAGGTCTAAGGATACGCTTTCTGTATGACATCATTGAAGATGGACTTTCACTAGGTCAACTCCTTGACTCAACCTATACGATCACTTTGAATCTATTGAACAGGATTTGTACGCTAAAAATCTAAGTTTTGAAAACCCTGTCATTGTAGTCACGTAAAAATCCGTCTCTGGTGAGTACCAGGTTGAACACGAGGAGGCATACGTTTGATCAAAAATCGCGTTTATATTTGTTGTCGTAAAGTAGAGTAGCTAGTCGAGGTAAATCTACCCTAGCTATTCTACTTAAAGAATAAACAATAGAACACAGAGAAAGAATAATACAAATAAAGAGAAAATAGAGAGAGAATAGACAAATGTTTCATAACCACATAATTATGTTCGTTACATCTACGTGCTACACTAGAAAGTGGGAAATCTAATCTAGAAAGCAATAAGAGAGAAGGGGGAGAGAAGTTATCCTCCTCGACGGCTGCTTAGAGGACGAGCTGCGTTGACGGGGTGCCTGGACGAAGGTGGTGAGTTGCTGGATGAGGGAGAACAAAGACAGAAGATGGAGGATGAAATAGGGGGACGTCGTAGCAGGATCCGCTTCCCGAACGACAGTGAGAGGACAACTATGGGATGCTCCACGAAGGGGGTAAGAAGGTAAGAATATTGTATTTTTAACTCTAATGGAGCATCTCAGGTTTGAGACAAGCTCGTAGAGCTTTGGAGGGGGTGAGAGAAGAGAGGAAGAGATGCTGAAAATGTAGAGGGCATATGGCCTTTTATAAATGAGGAATAGGGGGCAAATAGGTCATTTTAAACTTAAAACATTAATGTAAGGGTCTTTAGTGACAGATATAACCATCACTAAAGCTCTCATGATATAGACACATCTATTTAGGTTAAAATTCCTATTTATGCATGTTCTTCGGCTTAGATTTGCACTCCATATTATAAATATTGCATAGCATGCATCATTCTACATTTAGAGTAGTGTACATTTTAGGTTAATTGCATCCTTTTTGTGGTTAGGAGAGAAGGAGATTTATTTTGAAGCCTCAGATTGATGATCCAACCGTATGGATCTGATCAGGATGACGATTGGAGTCCAACGCCTCCAATATCACCTTGATCGGAGTCCTGTAGCACCATATGCAGTCCGAGGAAGATCAAGGGCCATAATTTGGAGCTTCAAACAACAATTCCAACCAAGCGGATGGATTCGGGTCAACGATCGTAGCCCAATGGCAAGAAAATCAACTCAATCTGACCTCTGTAGCAGCCCCTACAACGAAAAGAAGATGGATGGTCCAGGTCATGCCACATGGCGCAACCCAGGCTGCCCATGCACACGCACGCGCCACCGCACGCGCACAGTAGCGTGGGCGCACGCACGCGTGCAGTGGCAGTGCACGCAGGCGCGTAGCGTGCAGAGGCACGTGGAGCGCACACCAATGCAGCAGTAGCGTGGGTGCGTGGGCTGTCTTCAGCGACGTTTGCGGTGGATCTTCAACAACGTTTATGGCCGTCACTAAATGTTCTATATACGAATTTGATTCTTTCCTCCACTATAAAAGAACCCCTACCCCACCCATTTTTCTTCATCTCTTCCTTTCTTCCTCTCACCACCTCCAAGGCTCTAAAGAGAGCTTCTCCCAAGCTCGGGATGCTCCTCTTGAGTAGAAAATCAAATAGTTTTCCCTCCCCTCATCCCCATTCTTGGAGCATCCAGTGGTTGTCCTCTCACCGCCCTTCAGGAAGAAGATCCTCACCGCGGTGCCGTCCTACCCCATCCTCCATCCTCCGACTCCGTCATCCTTCATCCCGCTCCTCACCACCTTCCTCCAAGTGATGTAAAAGCGAGTCGCCCTCTGAGCAATCATCGAAGGGGATTTTTCTCCCCTCATTCTATCTTTTTACACTTTCGTAGTGTAGATATTCCACTTTCGTAGTGCAACAAACATTTGTTCATAAATAGATGATTGTTTCTCTCTCTTTCTCTCTCTCTCTCTCTCTCTTATATTGTTGCAAGTAGATTAGCTAGAAGTCATCGACCTAATCTCTTGCTTGCT
This sequence comes from Thalassia testudinum, assembly GCA_037157565.1. Taxonomy (NCBI): domain Eukaryota; kingdom Viridiplantae; phylum Streptophyta; class Magnoliopsida; order Alismatales; family Hydrocharitaceae; genus Thalassia; species Thalassia testudinum. The sequence goes on along the minus strand of JAZHRO010000063.1, from coordinate 149,174,851 downwards.
AAAAACTAAAAAAAATTAGAAAAGATAAAAACAACAAAAAAGAAATAAAAGTGAAGTGCAGATTTTTATAAAACCAAATGTTCGCCTCCCCATGTTCAACCCGAGACTCACTTTTCAAGTTTTGGTTATAAATTTTATCTGATAAACACATTTTGCGAGCTACAACGATGGGTCCTCCAAACCCTGATTTTTAATTCGTGAAGCGCACCCCCATCACCCCACATTGCTAAACATGTGCGTGTGCCCTCGCCTCTTCATCTTCAACCGCTGAGTGCTTCACCCACATACGCACATTCTCAATCGGACGGCTTAAACGCACCTCTTAATCTCCAGCATAACATGCACCTACATCAGATTGGGCATGCGTTCATGCGTTAAATCTCACATAAAGTGCGCGCCTTCATCTAGCGCACCACATCGCACTTCCTTGATGACTCGATCGCCATTGCATGGGAAAATTTCGTCTGCGCTCGCAAGCACGCTCGATTTGAAGCACTTGGCGTCTTGACCCGGTGTCGCTACCTTTGTGAGGAGTCACGCAACTAATGCACTACGCCTCCTCTTGTGTCACATTTATTCTTTAAGGGCTGGGCACTCGCAACCATTGGGTGGCGATCCAACAATCGAGATCACCCGAACCCTCGCCTTCAAACGGTGCTACGTGGCTGAGGAGCGACGTGGCATGTTCTCAATGATCCAACAGCTGAGATGTGTTGGCCATCGCATGAAGGGGTGGAGTTGGGGACTTGGGCCAATGTTAGGTGGCAAGGATGGCACCACATGGTGCCATCTTGGTTGTCCATCTTCTTTGACTTGTAGATGGTGCTACAGGAGTCGAATTAGACTAATTTTTGCGTCGTTTGGCTGCGATCGTTGATCCGAACCCATTCATTCAATTGGATTTGTCATCTAAGGTGGTGATTTAACACCACCTGGACACTTGACCTCTGATCTTTCTTAGACTGTACCTGATATTACGAAGGTCAGATCAAGGCGATCTCAAAGTCGTTGAACTCCGATCGTCACCCTTATCAGATCTGTATGGTTGGATCTTCAATCCGAGGCCCCGATAAATATTGCCCTGTTCCTTGACCACAAAAAGAGAAAATTAACCTAAAATTTATACAATCTAACCTAAATGCATGATGATTCATGTTATGCAATATTTATAATGCATAATGTAATTATACGACTAAGAATACGCATAAATAGATAGTTTATGTGACATAGATGTGACTACATCAGAATCCGTATTTAAGAACTTCAATTAGGCAACAGTCTTTAAAGAAGGTTGCCATCCCATCTTAGACCAAAAATAAATGATTAAATCTCTTATAATGGTTTCTTAATGTGCTATTGAATCCTTTAAACTATTTAGTTCTTTGAGTCAATACAGATCAATTTTATTCGATCAAGTTAATTGCATCACCTTGTTTGAACTGAGGGACCCGATTTACACACCAAAAATAAATTTAATTCTCACTCAAATTACATGGTCAAATAAATGCGACTCTTTACAATATTCAGATGACTCAAAACGGGCACACAAATTCCAATAGCCTTGAGGAGATGTTATCACGTGAATCTACGGTTTGGACTAAAGTGGTAGCCAAAAAACAGAAAGAGAATAATAGGGATAACATCATGTCAAAAATGATGTAGGATGAAATTAAAGGAAATAAAAATGTGAAGGATGGCCTCCACGATAAGGCTCCCAAATCTACCAAATTTGACATGGCAATGTCAATAATGTCCCATAAAAGCAACATGAGGTATGAAGGGCTACCTTGTACCCATCGGAAATGACTCTTATTGCATGGAATACGCAAGGTCTTTGCAACTCTAAGAAAAGGAGGGTGATGTAAACATGTTTACACTACATAAGATGTCCATTTATGCATGTTCTTAAGCATAGAATTGCATTGCATACTATAAATATTGCATAGCATGCATCATCTTGCATTTAGATTAGTTTGAATAAAATGAAGGTTAATTGTCTCCTTTTATGTTCAAGGATAGGATAAATTTTTATCGGGCCTCAGATCAAAGATCCAACCGTACAGATTTGATCAGGGCAACGATTGGAGTTCAACAACTCCAATATCGCCCTAATCAGACATCTGTAGCATCAGATAGAGACCAAGGAACCCTAGAAGATCAAGGGACAAGATGGTGTGAATCCACACTTCAAATGACAAATCCGACCACACGGATGGATTTGGATTGACGATCGCAGCCTAAAGGCACGAAAATCGACTCAATTCGATAGCTGTGGCACCATCTACATCATCCAGAAGATGGATGGCCAAGATGGCGCCACATGGTGCCATCTCAGCCGCCCAACCGACTGCTACACCCATCACACCCTCTCTTCTTCGTCACTTCTCCACTGTTGGATGAGCATCCAATGGCTGTGGATGCGCGCGCACAAAACGTAAGCGCGACACAAACATGCTTGTAGCGCATTGGTCGAACGCGCTTACGCAATGCAGAGGCAGGTGTTCGAGTCTTGTGGAGCGGATCTGAGGCGTAGGAAAGCGAGCGTATCGACCGCTCGATCGCGATCGAGCAGCTGCAGGCGCTCAATAACGCCCACGCGTTATTGCATGCTCGCGCGTAACATGAGATCGCACGCGACGAGAGTGCGATGAGGAGGTGGGTGAGGACACATCTCTGCTGTTCGATCTCGCGATCAAACGGCTAAGACTTGATGAACGTGAGCGCGTGTTTCATGCACGTGAGGCGAGCAGGCGGCACACGTCACCCACGACTAGGGCTTTAGCAACAATTTTATCCGTCACTAAAAACCCCTTATTTAATGTTTTGAAATTGTAAAGACCAAATTACCCTTACTCCTTGCAACTATAAAAGGAGACCCCCTCCATACAAAATTTTCGTCCCTTCTTTCTCTTCTCTCCCTCTCCAAAGCTCAAGAGAAGCTTGTCCCACACCAGGGATGCTTCTCAAGAGATAAAGTCAAATTTTCATCCTCCTTTCGAAAGTGGATCCCGCAACGACGATGACGTGCTACTTCGTTCCCGTTCTTCCTGCTTCATCCTCCTTCTACCTGCTCTTTTCCCCGTCTTCCAGGCGTCGTCCCGTCTGGCTCATCCTCCAAGTGATCGTCGAGGAGGATATCTCTCTCTCCATTCTTTTTATTGCTTTCTAGAGTAGAAATTTGCTGCTTTCTAGTGTAATCATTTCCTACTTTCTAGTCATAATGAGTAGTGTAGCGAACAAGCTCTTTGATATTGAATTCCATGTTCATTCTACATCTCATTTTTTAGTTTTTGTTTGTAATATTCTCTCTCTTCTATTTATTGTAAATAGATAGATAGTTTCTAATCAATTAATCTGCTTCGTGACAAATAAAACAAACATGTATTTTTAAATCAAACATCCGCCTCCCTAAGTTCGACCCGGGATTTCTATTCCAGTATAAATTTTATTTGTTGAACATGAGTTCTTCGCTTTCAAACTACAACAGGTTTTCAAAATCGAATACGATAGCGTAGCAACTCGTAGCCTCAACATTTTGGTGTCGTTGCCGAGGAGGCGTCGCTCTTTGATTTTTTTTCACGTTTTACAACTTACGAATCATTTACCTCACTTCTCTCCTTTCTTATCATGATTGCAGGTACTCTTTTGAGACAAGCAAAAGAGGCATATTAGAGCAAAGTTCTATTGAAGGTTCTGTAAGTTATCCCCCACATCCCAACCATTAGTTTTCATTTCACCACGTAATAACACAAACATCAATCAACCTAAGTGTTATAAACTCTAAGGTTAGTTTTGTTTGTTTGTTTGACACCCACACCCGCCTCAACCTCCACAATTAAAATGAAAAATAAAAAAAAAATCTCACAGAGGTACACAACCTCATCTGATTTTCAAACTCAACCGGTAAACTGATCTTTGGAGCCGATACACACATCCAAACACTTAATTGAGTAGAAATTAGATTAGGTAATCACTTGTGTGCCTAATTAAGTGGTGCAACAGTCCAATTGTTTGAGTTGATTGGGCCGCACCACTTCAATTAAAATCAACTCATCAAGTAGCTGCCGCTTAGGTTCAACTCTTAGGGATTTACCAGGCACTCCACATTCTTTTAAGCTTTAAAGGAAAACATCTTCACCTATGCTTTCAAAACCTGGTGTGCCATCAAAACTTGTTTGAAAAAATCTAAAGTTGAATCCTAAAAGCTACTAAGCAAGATTTGAACCCTAAAATTCACCGCATCAAAAATAATCTTGCTTGAAAACCACTGGTTGTGCACGCACACACACATCAATCAATCATTAAGGGCACAACCTAGATAAAGGGCCCATCACATTCCAAAGTACATTCAAACCTAGCCCTAAATAAAATAGAGTAGTCGTTGGCCTTAAGGATTCGACTCACTCTTCAGAACCTAGAACGAGATTATTTTCGATTAGTCTATTTCTACTGTTCAATTTGATGTCTAGCTAGAGGAGCATAATCAAACAATCGCGGATGGGGGGTACACTAGGAACTGGAGGCGTAAGCCGAAGGACGAACCTTCTCCCCAATCCCTCCTTCTAACTGGTTAGATTAAACAGACAGAAATAGATCAAATCATTTCTTTATCTCAAGATGGGTTATGGGAGTTTGTAGGTCTTTAGGCTAGCCCACTTAAGGATAGGTTTGATTGCTTGTATTGCAGGGCGCCTTTCTTCCTCCCGTCTCTCATGAATCCTTCCACATATTATACGCATTCCTGCTCTTTCCCTCCTATTTTGAATTATCCTCAAAATGACGATTATCTCGACTCGTACTATTATCAACCATCAGTTAGTTGGGATAACTCGGATTGGGGATACAGTTCTGGATCTCCGTGTTTAGGGTCTAACCGTGAACACCATGATTGTGATTTCTATCCTTCTCAGAGCCACATCAATTATAGATCATCAACCTTTCATGGACAACCTAATTCGATCTACAATCGGGAAGGGTACACTGATTCTTACCTATCCTCTGATTGCATTGCCTTTAAGTCATCACCACCTTTTGAACAATCTGAAATGACCTATTATCAGGAAGGTATAACGAATCTCAATTCGTTAACTCCTCTGCATTGATCCCAAACCTGCCCAACCCTGAACCAACTCATTTGGTTCAAGGTAACCAAGTTCAAGATAAGGTTCTGGCTAACTTAAGGAATATCATACAATTTTAGAAGTTCAACCAATACCTTGCATTGAAAAATTGGAGCCCCTAATTGAGATGATTGATGATTTGAATAAGTATTTAGTGGATTGGCTCCAGGATGTTAAGGATAAGAACCCGAGTGAGTTTCTACTTGGGAGTTAGCGAAATTGAGGATGAGATTTGTGGTTGCTTTAGTTCAATCGTGGGATGATTCCCAGGATGAACTCCCTTTAAGAGAGTCAATGTCAGAACCCGCTCAAGCACCTATTGGGGGACACGTGTTACGAGGCTGACCAGATTGAATTAGAGCAACCAATTAAGGATGATCTGATTTCTTCACCTGAAATCCCTAAGCTAGGGTACGAGGAAATGTATGTCTCCATGGACCAGAAAATGATGGATGATTTTGAGACATACATCAATACAGATTTTGATTTTTTTTATTCTAATGGTGAAGATTCAGTTTGCAAAGTCTCACATGAGTTTACAGAACACAATTTCTGTGAGACGACTAGAACTGAGGAATCTGATAGATCATTTGATAGCCCAATAACTGAGGAAACTGATCTTATTGGGGCTCACATTAAGGATCCAAAATTGCATTTTCTGGAGGATTCAATCCAATGCCCTGATTGTTAGTTACACCCCATTAAGCTTATTATGATTCTATTTTTGAGATAACTAGACCCAAGTCAATTCTGATTCAACCACATCTTTTAGACTTGGAAATTTCAGATGGGGTGATTAATATGCAAGAGGTCCCGAAACTTGACATTCTGAATGAGGAGAACATACGTTGGGAAGTTCTAATTTGGGAAGCAAACTTTGGAGGAAATAGAAGACTAAGTCTAAGGGTTCCAATTCATCTGAAACCATCAAACTAGGACCCTTATGACATCTTTTCTGAGGATGTCCAACCCAAGCACACATTCATTGATTATCCTTTAGAGCTTGAATTCTCTGTAACCTGACTTTTTACTCTTAGGTTGCATCCTCATAAATCGTAGGCCCGACCCCGCTTGCATATTGATTTTAGGTTTTGGGTAATTTTTATCCAGAACCTTAGATATTCACGATTATGGGGTAAGGGTCTGTACCACAATCTAGTCCACATCTGTGGACATCTGCTGGCAGGTCAGAGGTTTCTTCTTTTTATTCTGATTCTGATTTGCACCTATGAATTTTTTATCTCTTCTTTGTATAGTGTGCCTAGCTAAAGGCACTAAATTTAGCACATATATAGCTTTTTGTTTATCTCGGAGCGGACCTGACATTCACGTAATTCAGGTGTTTTCTACTCTATTCCACTCTATTTTATGTCTTTTTAATACAATGAGGACATTGCATTAGATAGGCGTGGAAGGGTGGATATTCATCTCAGAATTTATTCGTCAGCTTCATAGATTTGTTTTACTTTCTTTTATTTATATATATTAAAAAAAATGGTGGAATTAGGAAAGAGAACTTGGGTTTAAGAAAATTTTCAATCTTAGGAAATACTACATTATGATCTGAACACGAAGACCCTTCAGGTCTTCAGACTTAATCAGCCTGTGTATCCACTAAAATGTTGATTTATTTTTCGAGTCCTCGCCATCTTAATTCTATTGTAATTTGAGTAAATAAGTTTGGGTGATGAATACACGACTTATCAGCCCACCCTTTGATTTGAAGGAACTTTGAGTTTTAAGCATCTACACACTTTCTTTACACTGACTCATTGTTTGGTGATTTTAACGAAAATTGGGTAGCTAATGAACCTTCTAGGGTGATATGGCTGGCAAGTTATCTTGGGTAATAGCCCATCGGTAGGTTATCCAGAGCCCAGTCACTAGACCATTCTCTTTTTGCTGCCTTTAGGTAAATCTTAGACCAGGGAAGCCACCTACTTAGAAAAAAAAGAAAAAGAAAAGAAAAGGAGAAAAGAAAAAAAAAAGAAAACAAACTAAATAAGCCACACTTCATCGCACGAGTATGGCTGGCAAGTTGTCAATGGCAACTCATTGACCGGTTATCCAGAGCCCAGCTCAATAAATGCACTGAAAATTTCCAAAACACTTAGGAAGAAGTAGAGAAGTAGAATAAACTGGGAAGATATACACTGGATCCACCCTTATGTTGACCCCATAAAAATAAAAGTAGGAAGAAAGCTACCAGTTGTAAAGATACACCTTTAGGTAGAATTCTCTTTCTAAGGTCACCTAGAGGCGTAGAAATCCAAAGTCCGTTTTAACTACCGATTAACGAGTCTATCACATTCACAATAAGATGCTTAGAACTTAGGGTTCTCATCAAATTTTGGGTAAGTTGAATGGCTGTGGAAATCCACTCTTAAACCCTAAAACTCAAAAATCCAAAAATAATTAGAAATGAAGAAAAAGAGAAAAAGAAATTTTTCTTTGAATAAGGCAAGGGCTTGAGGCGGTCTGCATTTTGGCAGATACCCAGGTACTGTTGTGTCTTTGAAAGTTCATATCCTAAGTAGACATTTTCTTAATGATTGAAAACAACTCATGCCCAAATAATCCAACCTAATTCTTTTATAAATAACATATAGTTTTTGCTAGGGACTAGCAAAAGATAGGCATTGGGGTATGATGTAAACATGTTTACACTACATAAGATGTCTATTTATGCATGTTCTTAAGCATAGAATTGCATTGCCTGCTATAAATAATGCATAGCATGCATCATCTTGCATTTAGATTAGTTTGAATAAAATGGAGGTTAATTGTCTCCTTTTATGCTCAGAGACAGAGCAAATTTTTATTAGGGCCTCGAATCGAAGATCCAACCATACAGATTTGATCAGGGCGATGATTGGAGTTCAACAACTCCAAGGTCGCCCTAATTAGGCATCTGTAGCATCAGATAAAGATAGGGGAACCCTAGAAGATCAAGGGCCAAGATGGAGTAAATTCATACTTCAAATGACAAATCCGACCACACGGATGGATTCAGATCAACGATCGCAGCCTAACGGTGCGAAAATCGACTCAATCCGACAACCGTGGCACAATCTACATCATCCAGAAGATGGACGGCCAAGATGGCGCCACGTGGCACCATCTCAGCCGCCCAACCGGCCACTACACCTGCCACACCCTCTCTTCTTCGTCGCTTCTCCACTGTTGGATGCACATCCAACGACTGTCGATGCGCACGCACGAAATGTAATCACGACACAAACGCGCTTACGCGATGTAGAGGCAGGCGTTCGAGTCTTGTGGAGCGGATCTAAGGCACGGGCAAGCGAGCGTATCGATCGCTCGATCACGATCGATCTGTTGCAGGCGAGGGCGCATCTCAGCTGTTCGATCTCGCGATCGAATGGCTGAGACTTGATGAATGTGAGCATGCGTTTCATGCGTGGGAGGCGAGCAAGCGGCACACGTCGCCAACGACTGGGGCTTTAGTGATGGTTTCATTTGTCACTAAAGACCCCTTGTTTAATGTTTTGAAATTGTAAAGACCAAATTGCTCTCACTCCTTGCAACTATAAAAGGAGACCCCCTCCATACGAAATTTTCATCCCTTCTTTCTCTTCTCTCCCTCTCCAAAGCTCAAGAGAAGCTTGTCCCACACTCGGGATGCTTCTCAAGAGATAAAGTCAAATTTCCATCCCCCTTTCGGAAGTGGATCCTGCGATGACGACGATGTGCTGCTTCGTTCAAATTCTTCCTGCTTCGTCCTCCTTCTTCTTGCTTCATTCCTCTTCTTCCAAGCATCGTCCCATCCGACTCGTCCAACAATCGATCGTCGAGGAGGATATCTCTCTCTCCATTCTTTTTGCTTCTTTCTAGAGTAGAATTTTCCTACTTTCTAGTGTAATCATTTCCCACTCTTTAGTCGTAATGGGTAGTGTAACAAACAACCTCTTTGATAATGAATTCCATGTTCATTCTACATCTCTTTTTTTGGTTTTTGTTTGTAATATTCTCTCTCTCTCTTCTATTTATTGTAAATAGATAGATAGTTTCTAATCAATTAATATGCTTCGTGATGAATAAAACAAACGCGTATTTTTAAATCAAACGTCCACCTCCCTGAGTTTGACTCGGGATTTCTATTCCAGTATAAATTTTATTTGTTGAACACTAGTTCTTTGCTTTCAAACTACAACGACAGGTTTTCAAAATCGAATACGATAGAGTTGTAACTCGTAGCCTCAACAGAGGGAGATGATGAACCTCCTTCATGATCTGAAAGTGGAAGCGATGGATCTTTTGGAGACGAGGGTGCAAAGAGAGAACTAAGATTTTTCCAGTCTATTTCAAGGGGATGGCAACATGTGTCAAACATTGATCGAGCGGATTATGCATGTGTGGTAGTAGTGTGGAAGGCAAATACCTGGTTGCTGGACTATGCACATATTTGTGATCATGATATCACATAAGGGCATAGAATGGGGGCAAATGCACCTTCTTTATGATGTTTCTTTATGCAATTAGCGATCCAGATTGGAGGAGTTTATAGGAGCTTCTGCGTCAAGAAGCTATCTGCATGGACCACCCATGGGTTATCTTAGGTGATTTCAATGTCATCCAACACACAGGTGAAAAGGTGGGGGGAGCCATGCAAGTGATATTCCTCAGCAAAACTTTTTCAAATGACACTTGCCGATACACATCATATATCTCTTATAAACTTAGATGCATAAAGGAGAGATTGAAGCTTTAGGATATGGAAGACCATGATCAGCCTCAAAGCAAAGCGGAGTTGAGGAAGGAGTTGAATGTGGTGACAAAGACTCTAGTTGTGGACACTCCAATGTGCAATTACAAAGAAAGGAAGTAGAGATTAAAAGAGAATTTGATAAGCTATTGAGGATGGAAGAGAGTTAGTGCCGATAAGGAAGAAAGATTTCTTGGTTGGAGGATAGGGATAGGAGTTCAGCCTTCTTCGCTTTGGTTATAAGGATAAGGAAAAACCATAATGCACTCATGATGGTCATTTACAAGGATGGATCTACGATTGACGAAGTTGCAACAATAAGGGATGAGGTTGTGCATCATTTCACTTCCATCTTCAATGCTCTTGAGGAGGAAGAGGATAGGGGTTGCTCCATTCCAATCCCCATTAGGAGGATTACGAATGAGGAGAATGACTTGCTCACATAGCCATCCACCAAGGAGGAGGTCAAGAACGTTGTGTGGTCTATCTGTGTCGATAAAGTGCTATAGTTGGATGGGTTCAACATTGCCTTTTCCAAAGCTTCATTACAAGGGACGTCCACAAGGCCATGGGATTCTTCTTAGCTACAGGGGGGCACGGTGGGTGAGGTCAACAATACCTTCCTTACCCTTATATCGAAGACAGAGTGTGCGGGGTCTATTTGCAAGTTTAAGCCCATCACAAGTTTAGGCCCATCGCAGGTCGTAACATGCTTTATAAGATCATCTCGATGCTATATATTGGTAATTACGTTAGGGATGGTGCTTCCTAAATTGATCGAGCTACATCAAGGGGCATTTATGAAAGGAAGAGAATCGCTAGATTACTCCTTTTTAGTAATGGAGTACATGAGGAACTTCATTAAAAGGGGTGTGAAGAACCTATGCATTAAGGCTAATATCTTTAAAGCATATGACAAGATCAGCAAAAGTTTCATTTACTACCTCTTAAAGGAGATGGGGTTTCATCGCAATTGGGTTCAATGGATCTAGCCATATACAAAGAGGTCACCAATAACCCCACCAAAAAATGGGTACCAGCGGGATTAATAAGGATGAGTAGAGGGCTACAATAAGGGGACCCCCTATCCCCACTACTATTTGCTCTTGCGATTGCTGATAGGCTATCAAGGAGTTTTAAGGAATAATCATCGTAGTAAAGCCTCAATCACTCGAAATAATTAAATTTATACATCAGAATCAGAAAAAGAGTCCAAGGTCGATCACAGGGAGCAAATAATGGCAATTCAATAGACACTAATCACAATTTAATCAGAAGTATAAGCAATTATGACCAAAGCTTCATTTAGAACAACTCAAAATGATATATATATGAAATCAAGTAGCAAAGTGCAAAAAGAATGGGTTAAATTGGTGATTTGAATCACGAAATTAACCCTTGAAATTAAGCTCAAATAAATGCATAGTATCTCTCAATCAAATATGCCACGTCAACCAAGTTAAATATCTCAACAGTAGCTTCATAACTAAGGCACCAACAGAATGGAGCTCCAACAGAAGAGGCAAAGGCCTCCTCCTTCCTTCGTGCCTCAAGAGAGAGGCAAGCACAACACCACAGAGGCAAAGGCCTCCCACGAATTTGATAACTGTAGAGAGCAGAGGCACGAAGAGCAAAAACCCCTCTCTCTCTCTCTCTCTTCCTTCCTCTTCTTTATCTTAGAGACCCAAGCTTAATCGGGTAATCGGCCATGAACAGGGACCAGGCTTGCGGGCATGGTCACAAGCGAGGAGTGTGCAGAGACGGGTAAGCGAGTGAGGGTGGTATGGGGACCCGACCCTAGTGTCTTGGCAGATAACTATAATCATGAATTCAACTTATGCGTGGTCATGGGTCTTTCACTCTGCAATACATGGATTCACACTAGATTCATGAGGAGATTTTGGATCAAAATCTAGGTTTAGAGGATTAAGGACTTCCTTGAGATCATCCGTTCCAACTTTGGAAGGGATTGGTCAAGAAATCAGGGAGGAATCCTTGATTGAATCTTGGATCCTGTGGGTTCACACCTGCCATGGCGGCAAGGACCCAATTGTGAAGAAGAAAAAGAACTTAGCGGCTATTTGTGAAGATTTCGAAAGCTAGGGACTGAAGTGTGAGAAGCAGAATTTAAATGGACTAAAATGCAAACTAAGTCAAGATGAACTCTGATTAGGCCCAAATTTTGGTACAAACCTAATTTAGGCCCAAGGAATCTGATGATGAAGTTGGATTTCAGTTTTGACCAAGTTTGACTTTGAAATTTACATAAAACACCAAATTAGGGCAAAACTGTGTTTGGGACTCTATTTAAGGTCAAAATGGGTTCCAAAGGTCAAATTAAGGGCACCAAACCTGAAGGAATATTTTTATAGGAATTTTAGAGGGTTTATATGAATTTTATCCTAACCAAAACCTCATTAGTTTAAGCAGGTCTGAAATTAGGATTTTGGGTGCTGTATTAGTTCTCGAAATGCGTGAAACCCCATTTCTGTTTGCATTAACCCACTTATTAGACTTTAATGCTCATTTGACCTTTATTTCATGCCTATCAAACCCCTTGGTTATTCTGTGTTCATGATAAGCTATTAAAATTACAGAATTAACCCTAAGTTTCTGTTCTCTTCTTAAAATAGCCTGAAGTGGAGTTATAACCCTCAGACAGTTATGTAGGAGCATTCATCTTTTAAACTTGAATAAAAGTGGCCAGTTAGGGCCTATGATGGTGTTCCCATCATACCTCCATGCCTCCCTTTTGCTAGTCCCTTAGCAAACAACCTATGGATCAAACTAGGTCTCTAAGTCGAATGTAACCGTCAAGGTGCCTTACTAAATTGCATCTCTGAAAATTAGTTCAAAATACCAACAATAGGCCTAGAGGTACTCAAGTACCAGCCAAGATCCAAGCCTGACCAGCTTCAGTCTGAGTCTGCCGCGAAGGTTTCTAAGGTCCACCAAAACTGCCCAGAGGTTCGTTAACCCCATCGGTTAATGCACCCGTGCATAGATGTAACGTGTCTAGGTTCAGTTTGCTAGTACATTTTTGTAGGAAAGAGATAGAACAAGATTTTTTTCATTTTGAGACTTTTCTCTCATTTCTTTTATTTTTCCCTGAATCCAGCCTCGAATTAGCCCTAAGCACGGTCTGCATCAAATTCCTTGCCCCACCATCAATCCTCGAAGGGTCCTTGTCTTTCGATGCTTCGGGATAGCACCGCCCATGGCAACCCCCAGAACCCTGGCTTTCGACACTTCGGGATAGTGTCGCCCATGCCATTCTATAGCTAAATTAAGGCTCTAGCAATCGGCATTTTAGGATAATCCCGCCCATGCCACCTAAACCAGTACAAGGTGCTTACATGCCCTCGGTAGGATATTTAGATCCTAAAAGACAAGCATCAAGGAGACGATATGTTATTACACATCTTCGAGGGAAATTTCCCACCTCTCCATGCTAGGAACTTGTCCAATAAACTTGTGTTATCGAGATGCTCCTAAGCTAGATCTTCGAGATGGCTTTTCAGAATAGAACACTTTCAGTAGATTTTTCTTTGTTAAGCACACTGAACTACACTTAGTGTTTGATTTTGGGTGCTCAGGTTACCAAGTCCTGCAAACCAAAGGGCAGACAATGGGGCTGAATACTCCCTAAGCCTTAGACCTACAACATCAGCTTTGCACTTTCCTCAAACTCTTTAGGATTAATCCGGATCTTAACAAATACATAAGTGTTTAAATCCTAAAATAGATCCAAGAGGCCTCAGATCAGTATCTGCCATTCATTCCCTAAGTTTTAGCCTTCCAAGTCTTAATTCATCATCCGATCCAACATAGAAGTTAGGCAAGTTCCATATTCAATTTCAAGGGACTAATTCATTTTTTTCTTTTTGTTTGCTCCTTTTTCTCTTTTTCTTTTCTTTTCCTCTTCTCCTCTTTTCATTCAGTTCAAAATGACCTCTCCTTTCTTCTTTTCTCCTCTCTTTTTTTTTCAATTGAAACACTTCCATGCATTGATTTCACAGCATTTTGCACTTTAATACCCCCCATGCCTAAGATTTACAATGTCCTCATTGTAAATTAGGTGGGTTCGAGTTCAATTCAGATCGTATATTAGAACAAGTGGGTGGTGAACGGGTCGGAATGACTGTTGCGGATGATTCTAGCTCTGATATAAGTATCAAAGTTGGAGTCGACTGTTCTAATGGACGAATCCTAAAGTGCAATATGAATTTAGCAAACGGATATGTCAGGAAGGCTTCGGGTTTTTGACAGATGATGGGTTGCCTTCAAGTTTTTGATAGATGATGGGTTGCCTCCCATTAAGCGCTACATTTAACGCCAATGGCTGGGTGCATGGAGCTCAAAAGGATATATCAACTGTCGCATTATGATGAGTGATAGGGAAAAATATGTGATCGTGGTGGATGAGAATCAAATGGCCACAAATGAATATCAAATTATGATGAAGAGTCATTCCATAAGGTCTTTGAGATGGGTCAAGTTGATTCATTTCTGGGTGGCTCTTATGGAGTTTCTGCAGAGGAATCACACGAAAGATGTAGTGATCATGGAGTTCTGAAGTAAGATCGTCGTGGGTCAAGGACCCAATAGTGGTGAACCTAATCAGCATATCCCAGGTGTGTGGTTCCTCTTGTGCAATGTGGCTTAATAGATCCTTTTCTAATGAGTCATCTTGATTTTTCTCTAATGGGTGTAAGATCAATTCCTCAAAAAATGTCTCAAAGATAGGGTCATCTAATGATTCTTCTCTATAGTTTTCATCCCAATAAAAAATGAATGTCTAGAGAGTGCTTCTTTGATCATCCAATTCCAAATCTGAAAGGATTCATACTCTGGGTTGTGGTCATTCTCAGTATCTACCCAATTCTTGGAGATCCTTAAAACAATCATCATAATGAAATGTCTCCAGATCCATTGAATAAAAATCTGAATCCCGTTGATTGTTATCTTGTTCCCCAAAATCCATGTATGTTTCCTTAAGATCAATGGTGAAAGCCTCCAATACTCTAAATTTGTTGGGATCATGCTCGGCTAAATTGAGATCCTCCATCATGTGGAAAACTTCCAGTTCTGGCTCTAGGTTTTCTATGGCTGAAACAGTCATGAGATCCTAAATCAAACCTAGTTGTTATGCCGAGTGTTTTCCTTTTCCTTTAGATGATGCCTCAAAAATATTGATCTCAGTTTGCTTCTCTCCAGAAGCACTTACCATGTGCCCTGATTCACAATTAATTATGGCTCCTACAATAGCCAAGAAAGGTCTTCCCAAAATCAAGGGCATATCTTGTATTGGTTGTGGCTCATCCATGTCAAGAACTAAGAAATCAACTAAGTAGTTGAAATCTTTGACTCTAACTACCACATCCTCTACCAGCCCAATCGGGGTGATTACGGTTTGGTTTGCCAATTGCAGAGTAACATCAGTGGGTTTTAGCTATCCAATCTGTAGTTTTTCAAATAGGGAGGTTGGGATTAGGTTGATTGAAGCGCCAAGATCCAGTATGGCCCACTTGAAATTTGTACCACCAATCTTGCAAGAGATCAGCGAGGTGCATGGATCGAATTTCTTAGGAGGTAGACTATTTTGGATTATGGCACTCACACTTTCAGATAGTTCTACCTTCCCTTATGATGGTTCTTCCACCTCTTTTTTGGATAAGTCAGGTGAGGTGGGATCAAGAGTGTGGAGGTGGGATATCAAGTAACAGAATAGTGGCTTGTGCAATCCTCAATGGTCCAGCTATGTCAGATTCCGACAGTCCTCTAGTGTCGAGGTGGGATAAGATCTGGGATAGGGGAATGGATTGGCTATCTTGGGGGATGGGTTTCTGTTTCCACCTCTTGGTCTTGTCCATGACCTTGTTATGTTGATCATAGGTTGGGTGAGACTTAGGAGATGGGCCTCGAGGCTTGGGTTTGCGATCTTTTCTCATGCCTACAACATTGATCATAGCACAATCATGATGTGGAGGTGGAGGAGAGAGACTTGGACCTTGTTGCTAAAAAGTAGGATAGGGCATGTTGTGATTCAAATCAGATGAGGAGGATATGGTCAACACGCAAGTATGAGTGGACGGTCCTCACTAAGTGTAGCTTGCTTGACCTTGGATTTGATTCACTACATGTTTTTGAGTTGACATGTTGTTTGGATTTGGCAGAGGTTGGGAGGGAAGTACACTAGGCTGGAGAGTCCACACCATTTGTGCGAGATGATTTTGAACCTCTGTGATCTCGTCTTTGTGTTGTTTCTGCATAGCCATGTTAGTCTTTTGGATGTCGGCCAGGGCTTGCAGAATCACTCTCATTTGCTCTTCCTTGCTAGGCCCAGATTGGTAATTCAGATTGAGCCTAGGCTGAATAGGCTGATATGGGTGTGGAGCTTGTGGTCGGGGCTGAAATTGAGATCTCATATTTTGATTATTCCTAGACCACACAAAATTGGGATGATTACGCCTTCTAGGATTACAAGTGTTTGAGAATGGATCATTCTGGATGGCATTGAGTTCCTCACAGGTCTGAGGAACCCCAAGAAGTCAGAATACAAGGGTTCAGACTTTCCCCAACTAGAGTAGGTTGGTCTGGTGTTTCCTCTGAAACCAAGATCAGACAGGGGTGGATATGGGTCCATCCCCTAGGAAGAGTGGTGATAGATGTTATGCACAACCTCCCTACTAGAGGACGGTTGTGCAAACGGGTTTTGTTGTGCTGAGGTGCTCTCTGCAAGTGTTGAGTTAATTCGTTCACCTTCTTCTTGATAATCAAGACCTTGTCCAGGTGACTAACCATTTGTTCTAGGTCGATGGATGCGAACAAGCCTTGGGTTTCATGTGCCCCCTGAGTGTTCATCAATGCTCGGGCAGTTGTTCGGTCGAAAATGCCCATGGATTCATTATTGATGGAGTTCTCACACATATTCTTGAGAATCTCCCACACGGTGTCCTCATGTTTACCCATGATGTTGCTGCCACATGTTGCATTGACGAATAATTCCATATTTTCATGGAGTCCCTGGTAAAAAGACTAGACTTGCTCCCATTTAGGAACTCCGTGATGGGGGCATTTCCGAACGAGTTCCAGAAAGCGATCCCATGCCTCATGAAGTGGTTCTCCCACATTCTGAGTAAAGTGCATGATATGGTGCCTTAAAGCATTTGTTCAACCAATGAGAAAAAGCTTCTTCAGAAATTTGGATTGAAGTTCAGCCCATGTGTTGATCAAACGAGTTAGGGTTTCAAACCAGTGGGCAACCTTGTCCATGAGGGAGAAGGAGAACATCTTCATGAGCAGGATTTCACGATTCTGCGCAAGTGGCTCGAAGGTCTGTGCCAGATGTTTCAATTGCTAGATAAAAGATCTTTGGAGTTAAGCCAACGAAATTTAGGGATAGCATGAAGCATATTGGGCTTGAGTTCAGTATCAAGTCCTCCAATAGGGATTTGAACTCTAGGTTCAATTGCTACCGCAGCGGGATTGTAATGATCTCACATCATAGGACACTGCAGTGGATTCATGAATACTTGGAAAAGATCATTGAGGTGTTGTAACTAATTCTGGAGATTGGGTTATTCTTCTTGATTTTCCATGGCTATGGATAAAGGAGATATAGGCTTAGATGAATCAAAAGAGATATCGATCTAGATGAGAGGTAGCACAAACAAGTGATTCAAGGCTTGGCCTTGACGGGAGTGAACTACTAATGGAGGTATCAAGGGTGGCTTAAGGACCACCTCCCGAACATGCACTAGTGAGCCAGGTGAGGGACAGAATATGTGATGGACCCAATCGCGGCACCCAAAAATCTTTGGATGACTAAGGAGGTTCGAGGCGGATGATACCTCTTGATTAGAAAATTACTCACTCGAGAAATACCTAGGCAGCCAGGAAGGGAGAGTCCCACAAAGACCCATACACGGTAAAGCGTCCCCACGGGTTACAGGGTTTCCCCCACCTAACCTTCCTTGCCACTGAGTATTCAAGTAGACCGGAATGATCAACTAATAAATGGTCGTGTTGTGTTTCGCATGTTTAGAAATCGAGGTTACAAGTAACCTGTCGTTGTAGTTGCAAAACAAGTCAATCAGATAAAATTTATACTGAAACTCCAAGGGAGTCACGGGTCGAACACAGGGAGGCGACGTTTACTTTACGTGAAAATCGCACTTCGATTCATTTCATTTTGGTATTTTGGGGTTTTGATATTTTTTTGTATTTTTTAAATAAAAGAAATCAAGCAAATGTATCACAAGATAGAGATGAAACAAATATGATATATCTGTCAATCCAATGTCGATTACAATGAACTATAAAAGCATAAAAAGAGAGGGGGGTGAGAGGAAATCTCCCAAATCGACTATTCGGTGAGACGACGGTGCCTAGCGAAAGCTCGAACGAAGGAGGTGAGGAGCAGGACGATGGAGGTGAGATGCAGGAGGACGTCGTGTTGAGGAAAGCTTCGGTGTGGCTCCGGAATGGAGGTGAGAAGATAGAGGTGATCTGCTACCGGAATGGAGGTGGGAGGACAATGTTGGTGCTAGAGCACCACGATCATTTATTTTAATGATAACAAAACACGTGTCATTTAACATTTGCACTTGGAGTATTAGATTTCAAGTCAATTGCAAATGGAGACGTGATTAGACAAAGTTTGAGCTTGCATCCAGGACGGATTGGAGGAGGTTGATGGAGAACAGAGGAGATTCACGAGGAGCGATGGCTTGAAGAAGGAAGGAGATGAAGAATAGGATAGATTTCCTTCTCATGTACTCTTTGTATTTTTCGTTTCTTTTGTTGCGCTTTTTGTTCCTTAGAAAATCATGTTAAAGAGCCTCAAAGTACCCTAACAGTAGTCCTAGGAACACCGACACAACCCTAGGATATTTAGGTTTTTTGTAGAAAACTTAGAAAACCAATATAGGGTTCAAACAGCCTTTTCAGACATCTAATTCCAAAATCAGACGTCTCATAATGTGTTTTAATACGTCTGACTGTTGATTCAGACGTCTAATAACAATTAGGCTGGACTTACCTAGTTCTGTCTGATGAAATCAGATGTCCAGACCTTAGTCCAGATGCCTTAGAAGATGTCTGATATTTTTGCCAGACGTCCAATTAGTGGACCGTTGGCTCGCTTGGCAAACATTGAAGGATATGACCGTTAGAGCCTTATCAGACATCCTCAAGCCTTTCCAGACGTCTGATAAATGACCGTTTTGCCTCGGCTGACCCAAAATCTCTTCTCAGAGATTTTCTAGCCATTGCACTCTCTTGGAAATCCATTCCCACGAAAAAGTAGGTTTCCAGACGTCCATACATAGTGCCAGACGTCCTGTATGTCGTCTGATAGACTTGCACTAGAACCCTGTTTAGATCTGATTAAAGTTAGGAAGAAACCCACCTAAAATCAGACGTCTGACCTTATTTTCAGACATCTTAAAGTGATCTTCCAGACGTCTGATGCCAGGATCAAACATCTGATAACCCTATCAGTGCAATCATTGTTCCTGATTTCGGCCTGATTCTCTTGGGCTTTGCTCCCAACGGCTATGGAAGCTTTCCAATGCCTTCCAAAGCTTTCCTAAGGCCTCTATAAATAGAGAGGAACCTCTTGCACATGAAGATACACCTAGAGACACCTAGACACACCAAGAACAAGCATTTCTACTCTTTTGTGTCCTAGAAAAGCTCTTGCTCTCCAAGCTCAAGTTCTACATCTTGAGAGCATCAAGTCTTTGCGCACCTGCTCTCCCGTCATAGTTCACGAGAGCGAGGTTGTGCCGTCGTGTGGCTCACGCACCCACGTCATCGATTCGACGCACTCCTTGCAAAGGGGAGTTTCCTAATTCCTATAGAAGCTAGGTTTAAATCTTTGTTGGCTCTATAGGACTATACTTGTTATTTTATCTTTGTTATTTGGTTGGGTATTTGCTTTGCGAATTCCCGTCTCCTTCGTGGGACAAAATCCTTCTCGTGAAGAGAAGGGGTTGAGGAACTCTACCCTCGCACTTGTAGCGTGGTTGTAACTGAGGTTGAATCACCCTCGTTTAAGTGATTCGTTTAGTGGATTTGATCAACTTAGTTGATCGGAAAATCCTAACTCGAGAGGGTTAGGTGGTGGTTTTCACCCGGTTTGGGTTTCCACTTAAAAATAATTGTGTACATTGTGTGATTATTTATTTTGTGAGATTGGTATATTTTCAATTCCACATTTTATTACGTCACCCCCACCTGGTAGGGCCTCCGTTTCCTACAGATAGCTCCAAGGTGACCTATGAAGGGAGATGAAAAGTTGGAGGAGTATTTGGTGGGGTAGAGGTTTGCTACACTAATAGGCACCTTGGGAGCTTGAGAACAAGCTCTAATGGAGTGTTGGTAGGCTTGCTAGAGCTTGGGAGTAGGTGGGAGTAGAGTAGGTAGAGATGGCTTAGAAGGGAGGGGGTCTAGGTCCTTTTATAGTAGAGGAGGAAAGGCAAAAATCGTATCTGGGTCTTTACTGACGTCCACAAACATCGCTGCAGTTGTCGTTGAAGATTTGGCCTTCATTTGCTCTCGCTAGTGTGCACGGGCCTTTAGTGACGTCCATAAATGTCGCTGCAGCTGTCGCTGAAGATTCGCCTTTCAAATCCTCTTGCTGGTGTGTGCAGACCATTAGCGATAGCTGCAAGCATCACTAAAGGTGTGTCGCTGAAGATCCGCATCCGCCACGCTCACACCTGCCCCACTGGCGCTGCGCGCTTCACACGCCCTTGCTCCCTGCGCCTTGCGCGTGCGCGCGGCATGCACTACACTGTTACCGCGCACGATGCGCTGCGTGAGGTCGCGGCTGTGCACGTGCGCTGCGTGCGGCTACGGCTGTGCGCGTGTGCTGCTGCTGCTAGCTGGCGTTGGGCAGCTTAGATGGCGCCACATGGTGGCACCTGGGTTGTCCATTCTTCTTTCTTTTGTAGAGGGTGCCACAGTGCTCAGATCGGGATGATTCCCACGATGCTGGACTATGATCGTCGCTCCGGATCCATCCGTATGGTCAGATTTTCCATCCGAAACCCATATGGATGTCGCATTGCCCCCTGGCCGTTGATCTTCCTTGGGCTTCATGTGATGTTACGGGACTTTGATCTAGATGATTTCAGAGGCGTTAGACTCCGATCGTCGTATTAATCAGATTCGTACGGTCCGATCATCCATCTGAGGCCCTGAAATAAATCCTCTCCTCTCCTGACCATAAAAAGAACCTAATTGACCCAAAATATATACAACTACTCTAAATGCACAATGATGCATGTTATGCAATATTTATTACATGAAATGCAAATCTAAACCTAGGAACATGCATGAATAGGCATTTTAACCTAAATAGATGTGTCTATATCAATACAAATTTTGCGCGATTTGTAAAATACGTCGTTGTAACACGTAAAATCGATCAACTCTTAAATTTATAAGACCTAGATAGTGGAGTATCTAGGATCGTCCAAGGAGGCCAATTTGTTTGCTAAATTAAATCTCTTGCTTTAAGGGGAACTCAACTTTCTTTTTGGTATTTTATATATATGATTTTTATAGGTTTTGAAATAATAGGAACACTAGAGTTTTGTTGGCGAAAAAGACTAACCCTGATAGCTAATATCTACGTGACAAAAATTGATTCTTTCTAAGCTCATCCCAAGCACGTGGAGGCCTAGGGTAATTAGAAAGAAAGAGTGTTTGTGCACTTGGAATAATGTGACAAATACAACGAAAGGAATTGCGACAAAAGCTATCTTAAAAAGAAGGCAACTTTAATTGAGAAAGAGAGTTTTACAAAAAACCCTAGTAGAGGAATGCTTATACTACTAGAATAAATGTAACAAATAACAAAAGAAACACAAATCCTTCTGAAATGATGGTGAAGAGGGGAAGCTCCTTGTTTCAAGCTTAGTGGCTCCAAGGCTTGAAAAGGGCTCCTCCTCCTTCCTTGAAATTAGTGTCCTCCAATGCAAGCCCACGAGGGGGCGTGCACTATGCTCCTCCAAGGTGGAGGCTACCACCTTCCATGATCTCCTCCAAGGGTGGGCGTGCACTATCCTTGCTCCTTGCCTGGCCGTCCTCCTAGTGGTGGAGTGCTCCTCCTCGGCGTGGCACAAGGATGAAGAGAGATGGGGAAAAGGCACCAAGGGGGTGGGTAGGATGCCCCCTTAATCTTCTTCTCTTCTTCTTCTTCCTTGGCTTTGAATTATGGCGGGTATAGGGTAGAATTAAAGCTAACGGAGGATGAATTTTTTGGTGGAATATGATGGGTTTTTATAGGGGTTGAAGGGGGTAGAGTTGGCGTGAATAGGTAGAGGGCTAAGATTGATTCTAGGGGTGGTTATGGGTGGTTAGGTTGATCCTAGGGCTAGGGTTAAATGGCACCAAATGAGGGGGCACAAAGGGGGTAGTTATGGCTTTAGTGCCCCTTAGGGTTGGTGCCAAAATGGGCCTTCTAGAAGGGGGTGTTCTTGGTGCCAAAAATCAAGGGTAGTTACGTTGGACTTTCGGGTGATGGATGGCCAAAGGAGCTGGAGCCTAACTAAGATAAGCTAGCTTAGCTAGTAATGGAGTAGAGGAGTAAGCAATGGGAGCTAGGGTTTGAGGAGAGGAGCTGGAGAGAAAAATTCTGGAGTTAAACTAGAGCTGGCAGCTGCTAAAGAGGGTGGCATGGAGCTACTTTAGCTGGCTTAGCTTGCTAGTTCTTTGCTAGCTGCTAAGCCAAGCTAAAGTAGCTGGCTTCTACCAAAAGGAGCTGAGGTGAGCTAGGTCTGGTGCTCCTGGGGAGGATCGAGCTAGTTGAGGTAACTAAGGTTGCTTAGCTCAACCAAGTTGAGCTAAGCTGAGTCCCCGGGAGCTAGACGCTTCCTGAGCTAAGATGAAGTCATCTTCAGCTGGCTGGAGTTGTGTGGAGCTAGATGTAGCTGGACCTGAGCTGAGGTGAACTCCAGTCAACTTATTTGAGCTAGCTAGAGCTCCCTGTGAACTAATGGGAGCTGAGATGAGATAGACTAAGCTAAGTTGAGCTAGATCTGAGCTGACCTGAGCTAGGGTGAGCTAGGATGAGCTCTCTTGAGCTGCCATTCAACTGAGATGAGCTGAATGGAGCTAAGATGAGCTAGCCCTAGTTCAAGTGAGCTGGAATCCAGCTATTGTGAGCTAGATCAAGCTAAGTTTCAGCTAGTCTGAGCTTCTTCTTCACCAGTTGCCTTCCTGAGTGCTAGGGTTTTGGACTTATGAAAATCTATATATCCCTAACACTCAAAAGAACACATTAAAAAGATAATAAAAACTGTAATGCATGCCTAACCTAATTTATGCCTAAATGCAGCCCAAAAACCTATTTGCAGAGCAAAATCCTAAGAGGTAGGTCTATTTTAATGCATAAGAATGATGATAAACTGGCGTTTATCAGCAACTTGACCCCTTAAGTCTACCCATTTTAATCCTGCAACTTGACCCCTTAAGTCTACCCATTTTAATCCTTAAGTTAGGTGCTTAGAATTTCACTTTGAACTTTAAATTTGATTTGTGCTTGGTGACCTAATTTGAAGGTTGGTTGACCCATAGGGTGAATCAACTTCACCTAACCTGCCCTAAGGTTGAGCATGAGTTGAGTAATGAACCCAAAATCACCCTAAATGATTTGCAAACAGGTTATTAAGTTCCAAGTTTTAGGATTCAAGTGGATGATTAGAGCATAATTTTAGGGTTCTCTTGATTAGGTCAATTCAATCAAGGGTTTGGGTTACAATGCAGGAAAATCAATTCTCGTTATTTCAGGTAGGTGTGTTTTCTCAACCCTAAGATGGAAACCCTAATTTATCTCTTTTGGTCCAATCAGTTCTTTCCAAATTGGGAACCTAGGGCTCAATCAAGAAGGTGAATAGTCCTAGATAACTTAAGTCCCTACTAGGTGCAAAAATATGGATGGAGATGTCTAGAATGAATCACATCAAGTAACTCAAGTGATTAAGTTTAATAATAAATGCAAGTTTATCCTAATTGATTTTTCTTTTTAATTCTTTCCAAAAATAGAGGCTTAAGAGAATGGAAATGAAATTACCTACCCCTGGAGTGGCTGTTGTGCAGCTGATCTTTGTTGTGTACCTCATACAACCACAACAAAACAGATAGAACAAGTTAGTATTAGGTCAGAAATTGTAATTAGTGAAATCAAACTGCACGTTGCTCCCAGGAAATGGCACCAAAATGTTGATGAGCTATCGAGGAGTTTTAAAGAATAATCATCATAGCAAAGCCTCAATCGCTTGAAAATAATTAAATTTATAACTCAGAATCAGAAAAAGAGTCCAATGTCGATCATAGGGAGCAAATAATGACAATTCAATCTCACTAATCACAATTTAATCAGAAGTATAAGCAATTATAACCAAAGCTTCATTTGGAACAACTCAAAATGATATATATATATGAAATCAAGTGGCAAAGTACAAAAAGAACGGGTTAAAATGGTGATTTGAATCACCAAATTAACCCTTGAAATTAAGCTCAAATAAATGCACAGTACCTCTCAATCAAATATGCCACATCAACCAAGTTAAATATCTCAACAGTATCTTTAGAACTAAGGCACCAGCAGAATAGAGCTCCAACAGAAGAGGCAAAGGCCTCCTCTTTCCTTTGTGCCTCAAGAGAGAGGCAAGCACAGCAACACAAAGGTAAAGGCCTCCCATAAATCTGCTAAGTGTAGAGAGTAGAGGCGCGAAGGGAAAAACCCCTCTCTCTGAATCTCTTTCTTCCTCTTCTTTCTCTCAGTGACCTGAGCTTAATAGGGTAATCGGCTGGGTAGTCGGGCATGACCAGGGACCAGGCTTGCAGGCGTGGTCGCAAGCGAGAGTGCGTAGAGGCAGGTAAGCAAGTGAGGGTGGTATGGGGACCTGACCCCCGTGTTTTGGGCAAATAGCTCTAATCACGAATTCAACTTATGCGTGGTCACGGGTGTTTCGCTCTATGATGTGGGCTATCCTACACCTCTTCGTCGCAATGCAGCAATAGCTGAAGACACCTTTGATTGAGGTCAAGGATAAGGTTGTAGAGTCCAATTAAAATCTAGAGCGCTTCCCGGGAGTCAGCCGCAACACCTGGGAATCGAGTCTAGAAGGATTATGGCCAGAGGACTGTAGTTGACGTCGGAGAAGTCGAGGGCGGCGGTGGAGGTCCGGTGAAGGCCCGAAATCACGAATACGACCTCACGGCCACGTTAGAGATGCTCAGGAGGATCATCGTGGGACGGTGAGTGCGTTGGTGGGTGCGGTGTTGCGTACGGGTGAGTGTGGAGGTCTGACGACCTCGAGGTGGTGCGAAGGTGCGTGAGTCAGGTGGAGTGCATTAATGACCAATCCCCTCAATTACTTGAGTGGTTTTGGTTGTGAGGACATGGCAGAGCTTTCGACTAGTGGGGGGTGTTTTGGTGCAGTGAGGCAGTTTTGTGAAGTCCCCGAAGGTACGCCGGAGATGAGGGAGATGATGGTGGCATGGGTGTGAAGGCATGCTGAAGCGAGTGCTGGGGGTGTGTGTCGGATCAGTGGGAGATGCGAAGTTGAATGAAGGTGGTTGAAGACAAAGAGGATGCAAAGATGGCACCGGGTATGATTGGCCGGTGCTAGAGACAAAGGTGGTTTCGGGAGGGAGGACGACGACGCCTAAAGGGAGAGGGAGCCCCTCGCAGGTATGGCATGGTGTAGACAAAGCTGTGGAAGATGGACTTGTTGCCTATAGTATGTGGCAGCAGACGAGGAGATCGGAGGGAGGAGGTCACCAGAGCGGAGTCTGGAGCCGACCAGAGGTAGAGGAGATGAGGAAATTTTGGGCCTAAAACTCACTAAGGAATTCGTTTCTGCGATGGGGTTGCTTTTATAGGGGCTATAGACAAGCTTCTAAGGTTGGAAACAAGCTTAAGAAGCTTGGCTTTTTAGTGAAAGAGATCCCTACAATCCATGGATTCGCACGAGCTTCATGAGGGTATTTGGAATCAAAATCTAAGTTTAGATGATTAAGGACTTCCTCAAGATCATCCCTTCCAATTTTAGAAGGGATTGGTCAAGCAATCAGGGAGGAATCCTTGATTGAAGCTTGGATCCTATGGGTTCACACCTGCCATGGTGGTAGGGACCCATTTGTGAAGAAGATAAAGAACTTAGGGGGCTATTTGTAAAAATTTTGAAAGCTAGGGACTGAAGTGTGGGAAATAGAGTTTAAATGGACTAAAACGTAAACTAGGTCAAGATGAACTCTGATTAGGCCCAAATTTTGCTACAAACCTAATTTAGACCCAAGAAATCTGATGGTGAAGTTGGATTTCAGTTCTGACCAAATTTTCTTGGGAATTTACGTAAAAACCTAAACTAGGGCAGAACTGTGTTTGTGACTCTGTTTAAGGTCAAAATGGGTTCCAAAGGTCAAATCAAGGGTACCAAACCTCAAGGAATATTTTTATAGGAATTTTAGAGGCTTTAGATGAATTTATCCTGACCAGAACCTCATTAATTTAAGTGGGTCTGAAATTAGGATTTTGGGTGCTATATTAGTTTTCGAAATGCGCGAAACCCCGTTTCTATTTCCATTGACCCACTTATTAGACCTTAATGCTCATTTAACCTTTATTTCATGCCTCGCAAACCCCTTGGTTATTCTGTGCTCATGATCTGCTATTAAAATTACGGAATTAACCCTAGTTTTTGTTCTCTTATGAAAATAGGCTGAAGTGGAATTATATCCCTCAGATGGTTATGTAGGAGAATTTATCTTTTAAACCTAACTAAAAGTGGCAAGTTAGGGCCTATGATGGAGTTTCCATCAATGATGAACACACTATCCCTCATTTTAGAGATCCAAGTGAAGAGGGAAAATTGGTGGTACCTAATGTCTGTAGTGAGAGTTTTGTGACTCACCTCCTCTTCGTATATGATGTGCTCACCTTTAGGAAGGCCAAATGCTTCATGGCAGTTGTGATTATGATGGCATTGGACATATTTGGGGATATGCCAGGGTTGCAAATGAATGCAAGTAGAGGAAAATATTTATATGATAAGGCTGTAAGTAGGCGTTGGGTTATGTGCCTCACATTAGGAATGCGCAAGCGAAGGTTACCATTAAAATATTTGGGGATACTACTGCATGTTGTAGTATGGAGGAAGTCTTTCTATCGAAAGAGGAGGGGGGCTTTGGGCTTAAATGCCTCCTTGACATGGAGGAGGAGGCGTGTAAGAGGGTTAAATGATGCTTTATGAAGGGAAGAAAGGTCTATGGGTAGTGTGGTTGCATAGGAACTATGAAATGGTACACCTAACATCGAGGTCCACACTAGTTAATCGAATGTAGATGGAAGACTAGGGTGGAGATGGTCGGCAAGTCTGAGGGTTGTAGGAGAAAGTAAGATGATCAATGGAGCCTTTGACGGAGTTCAAGCTAATTTTGATCAAGAAACATGTGCCAAAATGGTCTTCCTATGCATTGCTTGCATTGAAGAACAAGTTACTAACACAGACGCGGATGTGAGAAAGGGTATTGGACGTTGAGCACCTGTGCATCTTCTATGGAGAAGCTACAAAAACCATAGGACATCTTTTCTTTCAATGCAAGTTTAGACGTGGGGTATTTAGAGGAGTGCTGGACTTGCTACAGGTGAAGCATTGAGAGGTGGAGTCAATCGCTGAAGCCTTGAAACCTACCAATATCAATTGCAAGAACACATCTCTTTGCTACAAAGTGGCATGTGACATGATTTGTTTCATCTGGAAAGAAAGAAACAAGAGAATCCATGCCAATAGGTCTATTGCATGATAGAAAATTTGCAATAGGATCATAAGGGATGTACTTGTATTAAGGGGTTAGTGAAGCGATATCAACCTGTGGCATCACGAAAGCATGACAACTCGAAAACATGCATTTTAAAATTTTCGAATGCAAGATCGAATCGATGCCCAAAACGATCAACCAAATGAAGAATGAAAAGCACCTAATTCTGAAACCACAAGGAGGAACTACTTTCCTCCCATTCTGGGATCCCACGAGTCTAGAAATTATACCATTCACAGGAGACGTGGTGCAACACTTGGAGATGTGGTGCCTCCTCAAATAAGTCCCTATAGAAACCCGAACTCCTCCTCCCTAACAGATAGTGAGACCCTTTGTGTAATTAAGGTCCAATCCCATGGTCAATTTACGAACTCCTTCGCGAATCTGAAGGAATGATTGCCTCAAAATCGAAATCAAAGCTCGAGAATTCCTTCAAGAGAACCAACAAGATCAAACCCTATAGTCAACCAACAAAGATTGTTGGTCGACTTGATACTAAAGGGGACAAACCCTTGCAACTTCAACCTTCAATGGCTAGACACGTTGTTTAGAAACTAGATGTTTACCTTGTACAAAGGGAAATGATCAACCACTCAATAAGTCACCCAATTGGTAAAGAAGGAAAAGGGTGCCTCTTTTCTTTTTCCCAAGTGGCTACGCCTTTGTAGTGGATTGTCCATCAAGTTAATTGATTGATGGGATAATGGAATTAGGGTTTCTCCATTGGGAGACATTTATAGGGATTCTAAATCCCAATCTTAATTTGATGGGATCCATTGGATTGCCATCCAATAGTTGGGATCAAATCCTAATTATATTTTGCATTATTAGCCCATAATAATTTATGAGATGTTTGGATTTAGTATCCAAACTTAAATTAATTGCAATCCAATGCTTGGATTTTGTACATAATCAAATTAGGTGCAATTAGTCACCAAATCAAATGTAATTTAACTTTTTAAATCAGAATTGATTTGTTCTTCAATTAGGAATCCATCAAAATCATTATTGGTTTTGTCACTATAATCATGAAGCTCTAGGATAGATGAAATTTTGGTACTTTGCTCCCTCAAGCATTTCAAATACTTGTGAATCCTTCACACATACAGGAAAATATCATCCTGAGGTCTAATCCCATTAGACCATTGTTATTCCTCCGTGGATAATATTATTCTTGATATCTCCTTGCATCATTGGGATGAGAACGAAGATCAAAACTCTACGACTACATGTGGCATTGTCATTCCCAATATACATGGAGTGAGCTTATACCTTCAATCTATTAGATACACCTATGTAACATATTTGTGTGATCCCTTCAAAAGATCATGCATCTCATGTCCCTTCCCACATATACCAGCTTTACAGTGTTAGAACCAAGGTGGGTCTATCAACTATTGGTCTGTCAAATGTATGTATTCGCGAACAACGACACATCTTTCTCAGGTTAGAGGGTACGCCTTCTCTGTGACAACATTAAAGAAGGACTTCCGTTATCCCCTATTTCATCAGGTTAACTCCTTAACCAGACACACGTGATAGTTCCTGAATCTCCATTCATGAACATCAATAAGGCGACAATATCTAGAAAAGGTTGTCATCCCAACTCAGGTCAAAAACAATTGATCAAATTAAAATGGTTTCTTAATGTGTTTTTGGATCCTCTTAACCGTTTAAATCTTTGAATCAACTCACATCGAGTTTATTCGATCTAGTTAAGTACGTTAACCTAATCGTACTAAGGGACTCAATTCATTTACTGGAAAATAATCAAATTCTTTATTCAGATGTAAGTGTAACCTTATTACATAATTTGAATGGCTCATTCATAACATATAAGATCCAATGGTTAGCTGGTGCTGTACTGGATTCTTTTTTGCTTGTATATGGTTTTGTAATACTTTGCCATAGTACTATTAATTATTTCAGTAAAGGATTCCCTTTTTGCCCAAGAAAAACAAAT
Organism: Thalassia testudinum; assembly: GCA_037157565.1. Taxonomy (NCBI): domain Eukaryota; kingdom Viridiplantae; phylum Streptophyta; class Magnoliopsida; order Alismatales; family Hydrocharitaceae; genus Thalassia; species Thalassia testudinum. The sequence continues at coordinate 149,145,201 of JAZHRO010000063.1, read as the reverse complement.
GCTTTGTCTTGATTTAATTTTGATCCTCTCTTAGGAAAGAAAAGATTCAAACTATCACCACACGCAAGTCTAGAGATGTGGACATTTTTCAATGGTGTTTAGCATGCAACATGTGCCCCACACGAGGTTGTTTCCAACTCAAAAGCAACTCATGTGAAGGACCAATGCCCCTTCATGGTTGGGAAATCCTTTCATTTGCAACAAATATTGGACACATAAAATTTGGGAAATGGAAAAATGGGCGATTAAATTGGAAACATCATTGATGAGGTATGGCTCATTATAGTTAAAATGTCCAGGTTAAGTTAGAAACTAACCTAAACACTACACAATTAACACAAGAAATGGGTTTAGGGTATGAAATAATAGAAATGACCTAAAACAGCAAATTTGTGTTAAAAACACAAATTTAGGTCAAAAAATGAGATATTCTATTTCAAAAATGTAAATTGATAATCCAATTGCAAATTGAACACACAATTGAGTTCAAAAGTACAAATCAAAAGTGAAATCAACTTCCTAAATGTTCAATTGGGCTTCAATAAAAACATGATTGCATTTGGACATCATTAGGACCTCGCATTCATGACATTACATATAGGCCATTCATCCTTCACATTTTCATGTATAAAAACTTTCCAAGGACCTATTTGATAGCTACCAGGGACCTATCTAAAAATCCTAAGGATGGCTCTGTATCATTTCTTGCCACTTATGGGCTTACATGCAAGTGTCCTACCACTTCACTCGTTTAAGGCTTGTCTGCAAAATCTCCAACACACCTACAGGTCGCATTGCACTATTCACTGAAGATCATCCTTGATCTACAGCCATCCCATCATCGAAGCTTCGCATGCTTCTCTGCATAGCTTCACCCCTTGATCCAAATCTTATCCAACAGTTGTGATTTGGATTAAAGCTTCCTGCGCATCATCCTTTCAATCACCACCGTTTACCGTAATCTCGCCTAAATCCACCTGGCAGTGCTCTGATTCACTCCCTCAGCTACTTAAGCAGCTACCCAGCCACTCGCACATGCCATTACCTCCCTTCTACACCTCTCGAGTTGGTCATCTTCATCCCTCCTATTCCACTACTGTGGCAGGAGGAACATCACTTTCCTGCGATCTTCCTCACCGCTAAGGACCACATAGCACCCAAGGGTGACCCAAAGCTTCTCTACCAGGCTTTCACTCCGCCAGAGCTTCCTCCTCCATTTCTTCCTCTCCATCCACCAGGTGGAGATCCAAAGGTCCCATTCATCCACTTAGATTAGGTTTTACGTGCTTTTTAGAGTAGTTGTTAGTGTAATTTAGTTTCAGTAGAGCAAAATTAGTGCATTAGTTCATGGATTCAGAAGTTGATTGGTGATAGATTAATTTAGTGCACATACACCTCCTTTAATCAATTCTGATCAGAGGGGATGAATTCACAGGCATCCACCTAGTCACACAGCTCCTCATCATCCCATTGTCACATTCATTTCTTTCTCTTAATGTTTTACTCCATATTTCATCTTTTCCATCAAAGTTGAATTGGATCCGAAGTCCACAAATTTCTAGATCTAGTTCGTGCCTAAATCCATCTAGGGGTTCTCTCATCCACTTCAAATGTTCACAAGGACTCCTGATCTAGTTTTGATTGAATTAATTTTCTTGAATGACTCAAATTTGGATTTCATGTGCAATCACAAGATTTTGAATCAGTTTGGCTTTAAATAGTTTTAATCGAGCAAATTGAAGTATCTTCATGCAATTAGGTCATTCGGGATGAATCTGAGCTGATTTGATGTGATTTTCTTCCTCATATGAGCTGTTACCCAATTTAAGCATCAGTTACTGATTTCTGGAATTTTGGCGTTTGAATGAGATGTTCAAATGAGAATCATAGCTTTGATTTAAGGCTCTAGCACTATTTTGAATCTGATTCTGTCATTGAGTTGGGTTAATGAATGAGTTTTCAAGAGAAATCAGAATTTGAAAGAGGTTTTCTACGAAAGTTTGAAATGAATTATTTGGATCTTCATCTTGAGGTCTCTAAAAAATTGATTTTCAGATTTTTAAAGTGCAACATTACTTATGGTTTCAATGAATGGATCTAGTTAGATCTGAATTTTAATATGGATAAATTAAAGAGACTGATCTAACATGTTCAGTCCAACATTGATTTTTGAAATGCAACTAATCCTTTATTTTTTAATAATTTGGAGATGAAATGGTCTTTTGGGCTTTATTAATCCTTAAATCTGATTTATCAGATTTGAGGATGTTCTTCTTGATAGTCAAATCAAGTTTCAAGGCCTGATCTAGGTTGATTTGTTTTCTTTTTAGTTGTGTGTCAAGTTTGAAGGTAATATGAACTCCCAGCTTGGTAGAACATACCAACCGACGGTTTAGTATACCTTAGAATTTAATAAAGAACCAAATCTCAAAAACACCAAAAAGAAACTCTCTCTCTCTCTCATCTCACTCTTTCTCTCTCATCACCTATCTCCCATAAACATATAAAAATCATAAAAATCACAAAAATCACAAAAATACGTTGTACACTATGTATATACTTGTATATATAAATTAAACCTAAGCTATAAGTATATATGTTATATAATATGTATAAAATGTCTATAAATAACTTTTATATGTATTCTACATATTAAATTAAATATTTAAAATTATTTATTATATATATAATCTTATTGTATAATTATCTATTAATTTATATTAATTAAATGTATACTAAACTAAGTAATTATATAAACATATTTATATGTACATAATTGTACCTAATACTGTACAGAGATATTTAACTATGTATTATGTACTATACAATACCTATAAGTTAATTTAATTAAGTAATTACAGTAAATAATTAAGTTATTAAGTTAATTAAATAATTTATTAACATAAAATGAAATAAATTAGTAACTTAATATAATATTGAAGTAAGTTATAATACATATTTGTATAATGTTATATTAAATATTTTGAACATATTTATACTGTATTATAGTATTTATAAATTATTTATATGTAAAACTATCTAAAACATGTATTTAATTATGCATAAATTAAAATGAAGTTCCTAAAATATAATAAAAATGTATAATAAATAATTTATTATGTATATTAACACTGTGTAAAGTCAATTTAATGATTAAGACACTAATTTATCCCTTAATTAACAAATTAAACTTCAAATTAACATGTACAAATCTCTAACTTTAACTAATTTTATTATATAATTAAATAACTTATTTTTGTATATTAATTGTACAATTAGGTAGCCCTATATAAGGGCTTTGTAACCTTATAATTTAATTGTAAATTAAAAAATTTACGGCCCTCAAATCAAGGGCCAAAGACTTCACAACAAAACACTATGCAACGCTGCAACGCACCAATTGGGCGCTCTGTTAAAGTCCCACATTGTGGAGCTAAAAGCTACTGTAGCGATATAAGCTAAATCCTTCCCATAAGTAGCGTAGTTGTCACGGCATAGGAAGCCTCTTCACCTGTTATGTCCCAGTTCCTGAATCCCTACAGAATACGAGAATCGGACAGACTCAACTGATCCCAAGACCCAGTCGTCCAACGAGAAAGTAACCAAAAAGTAGTAAAATAAACCACATTCACCATGCAAGTAACTAACAGTAATAAAAGTACAGCAGTAAAGAAACGAACTACTATAGTACACACCACCACAACAGTAGAGAATTTTAAATAGGTACAGAAATATGAAGTTTGCAATAAAGGAGTACAAGAGTGTAACAAAATACTCACTACTACAGAAAATAGGTACAACAAAAGTACAACTACTGGGCTCTACTAGGCCCAGCACCCTTCGCAGCCGTAGGCTCTAGCTGCTCAACACCTGGACCTAAAAAAAGTGGTAAGTACGACATGTCAGCGAAACGCTGAGTAGAGTGGCAACCAGCTAGCTAAGTAAATAATAAAGGTGGACAGGTAGCTGTTGTTTTCAATTTCTTTCTTTATGTAACTAATTATTCTTTCTTTCATTACTTGGTTTATTTATCAGGTCTTTTTCTTGATCTCGAATGTTCCTCGTGGGAACAATCTTGATTACAGTCTTTTCCGAAGAGTAGAAGTAGCACATGGTGCTCTCCTGGCCGGGAGAGTCCCCCGTGGTGGTCCTACACTTAGTCAACCACCCCAAGGTCGCCGACAGACGTAACGGTGACTATGGCACGCGCGATAAACGCATGGGTAGCTACCCCGCACTGGCACGCTGTCAGTCGTTTCTGTTAACGGGTGCACCCAAAGCACAGCACGAAACTAGTGTAACGACCCGGTTCCCGAGTCCCTACGAGACACGAGAACCGGACCGACTCGACTAATCCCAAGACCCAGTCGTCCAACGAGGAAGTAACCAAAAGACAGTAAAATAAACCACATTCAGCATGAATATAACTAACAGTAAGAAAGTACAGCAGTAAGGAAAGAAACTACTACAGTAGGCACCACCACAACAGTAAAACAACATTTATCATATAACAAAAACTGCAGGTAAAGAAGGTACAGCGGAAACAAAACTACTCACTAGAACAGAAACAAAAGAAGGTACAAAGCTGTGGCAACTCTACTGGACCCTACTCGGCCCAGCGTCCTCTGCAGCCGCCGACCCTGGCTGCTCAACACCTGGTCCTGAAAAAGGTAACGAGTGTAACACGTCAGCAAAACGCTGAGTAGAGTGGCAAACTAACTAAAGGCAACAGTAGAGTGTACAGTAGCTGTTATGTTCTATTACTTCCTTTATTTACATCTTTCAATATTTCTCACTATTTCATTTACTTCTCAGATCCTTTACTTGATCTCGAATGTCCTCGTGGGACGATCTTGATTGCAGTCTTTTCCAACAGTAGAAGTAGCACGTGGTGCTCTCCTGGCCGGGAGAGTCCCCCGTGGTGATCCTACCCTCAGTCAACCACCCCAAGGTCACTGACAGACGTAACGGTGACTACGGCACGCGCGATAAACGCACAGGTAGCTAGCCCGTACTGGCACGCGGTCAGTCGTTTCCGTTAACGGGTGCGCCCAAAGCACAGCACGGAACCAGGGCAGAGCCCTCTCAGTAACAGGGGTCCAACCCCTCCACAGTAACCAAACCGGGGCCTTGCCCCTCCACAGTCCGCGCACCCTCGCCTGACTACCCTGGTTTGCCCTAGTGGGCCTAACAAGTCGGTGAAGGAGGCTAGCAGAACCCCGGGGCCCGTGGGGTAGCTAGTACTCTCCTAACACTACTAGCTCTCCTCGGTACTACGTACACGAGGGCCAACAAGTCGGTACAGAGCGGCCAATCCTAACCCCGGGTCCCTGGGGCGGCTGGCCCCACTCTGTACTAAAACAGGTACAGGTACTTCCCTTGGTACTGCGTACCCAAGAGACAGTACAAACTACATCTCAGTTCCATTCCTTTTCTTTCCAGGAGTTCCACTCCTAATTCCCCGTAGGGTTCCAGCTCTTTATCTCAGAACATCATATGTTTCACTTTCCCGATTCTCGTTCTCACATTCCATGATCTCAACATGATTCTTTATGCATAACAGGCAGCTGTTAATTAAATTTACAGGCAGCTTTATATATTCCTTTCCATTTTTCCAAGACTGCAGTAATGTACATTCCACTAGTTTTTCCATCCTAGGATTCATGCCATATCCTAGGATCTATCATACAATCTAGTTTTCCGGCCCTAGGATTCATGCAACACCTAGGAGCTATCATTCCATATATTTCTCATTCCTAGGATTCATGCAATGCCCTAGGTTCTAGTTATGGTCCCATACTTTAACAGATTTTATTAATACTTAAAACCACTCTACCAGGTACAACGGGAGTAATGGGGGCGTGGTCGGGAATCCCGCGCGCCTCCGCGACTCTCAAGACGGCAACCGAACGAGGTCCTATCACAAGGATCAAACACAAGGAGTGTCTCAAAACAGTGTATAGCTACTGTAGGCGGGTAGAGGAATAAATTCTGAAACGAACGTAACTCAAATCGCGGAAAACGGAGCCCAAACGGGCCCTAACGGGTCGAGAAAGACAATACTGTGCAAAATCAGACGTCTGGAACTCCTTCCAGACGTCTTAAACGGTGGATCAGAGAATTACCTGTTCGGCTTGGTTCCCCGGACGTCCAGAAGTCTGTGGGGACGTCTCTCCTAGATCCCAGACGTCCGATGGTCTCTCCGGACGTCTGGAGGTCACTCCCGCCGTCTGGTACAACTTCCAGACGTCTGATTCGCAAAGGATGACGATCCGAACACCTGCGCACAGCCAACCCTCCTCCCTCAGTACGGTCAGTCGACAAAAAGAAGGAGAAAGCGGAACTCACCTTTCAGACGTCTGTATGATCTCACAGACGTCGACCTTGTCGTCTGGATATCAGTCCAGACGTCTGATTCTGGAGATTTTTCCAGAATCAGAACCTCGCTCGGCCTCCGCTCGCGACGCCGCCCGCGTCGCACCTCGCGCGTCCGCTGCTCCGCCCGCAGCAGGTCCCTCTCCGCGACGCTTTGCGCCCCCTGCGCCCTCCGCCGGCCGGCCAAGCCACTCCCGGCGAGCTCGCCCTCACGGCAGAGCCCCGCCCTCGCACGCCGCAGCTCCTCCGCGCCTACTGCGGCCGCCGCTGCCGCTGCGCCCTCGCGTCCGCTCGCTCTCGCGCACAGGCAGGAGAGAAGGAGGAAGATGGTGGAGACGGGAGGGGAGGCGCGCCCCCTCCCCCTTTTAACGCCGCGCGGAGAGGAGGGAGAGACGGTCGCAGTCACCTGCAGCCGCAGAGAAGATGCGGGATCGCAGGTCTGCGCGCACAGGCGCGCAGACGAATATCCCGTGCGAGCATAACTGTTCGCCAGACGTCTGTAAACTATCCCGGACGTCTGGTCAGACGTCCGGATGTGATCCCAGACGTCTTTACAGACGTCTGGGCCACCTCCCAGACGTCTTAAAAGACGTCTGGGGCACGCGCTCGTTACAATATAACAAACTCAAAGGAAGTTTCGTCCCCGAAACTTGCGCCAACTAGGATACGGAAAAAGGATGTCCAAATAACCATAACAAACTCAAAGAGGACCGAAGCCGGTCCGAAAAGACGTACCCGCGAAAAGCTCTGGGTACCGCTCCCGCATTGCCGCCTCAGGCTCCCAGGTAGCCTCCTCGTACCGCTGGCTCCTCCACAAAACCTTTACCAGGGGTACTTGCTTTCGTCTCAACCTGCGGACGGCTCGGTCTAGGATCTGCACTGGCCGCTCGGGGTAGGTCAGGTCGTCGCTCACCTCGACGCTCTCGTGACTCAGTACGTGGCTGGGATCGGCTACGTACTTCCTGAGGTTGGACACGTGGAACACGTCGTGCACACCAGAAAGCTGCGGGGGAAGGGCAAGTCTGTAAGCAACGGGTCCAACCCGCTCCAGGACCTCGAAGGGCCCCACGAACCTCGGCGCGAGCTTCCCTCTCACCCCAAACCGCTGTAAGCCCTTCATGGGCGAAACACGAAGAAAGACGTGGTCCCCAACCTCGAACTGCACCTCTCTGCGTCTGCGATCTGCGTAGCTCTTCTGTCTGCTCCTGACAGTGCGGAGTCGTCTGTGGATCTGCTCAACTACCTCCTGACTCTACCGGATCAACCTGGGGCCAACCTCCCACTTGGTCCCCACCTCAACCCAACTCAAGGGTGCCGTGCATTTCCGTCCGTACAGAGCCTCGTAGGGAGCCATGCCGAGGCTCGAGTGATAACTGTTGTTGTATGCAAACTCTGCCAGGGGCAGGTGCTCCTCCCAAGAGCCCCTCCAGTCTAGTACACAGGCACGCAAAAGATCCTCAAGCGTTTGTATCGTGCGTTCCGACTGCCCGTCCGTCTGGGGGTGGTAAGCCGTGCTAAACCTCAACCTCGTCCCCAAAGCCTGCTGAAACTCAGCCCAAAACTGGGACGTAAAGCGGGTATCCCTGTCGGATACGATCTCCCGCGGAACTCCGTGTAGTCGCACCACATCACGGATATACCTCTCTGCCAACTGTGCTGGTCCCAAAGTGACTCGGATCGGCAAGAATCGTGCCGTCTTCGTCAACCTATCCACTATTACCCAGACCGCGTCGTGTCCTCGCTGGGTAACAGGTAAGCCCACCACCAAGTCCATGGTGATGCTCTCCCACTTCCACTCTGGCACTGGAAGCGGCTGAAGCGGCCCTGCAGGCCTCTGATGCTCGGCTTTCACCTGCTGGCACACTAAGCACTGCTGCACGAACTCACCCACATCCCGCTTCATCCCTCTCCACCAAAACTCGCGTCTCAAGTCATGGTACATTTTCGTGTTTCCGGGATGTATGGTGAATCTGGAACCGTGTGCCTCCGTCAGGAGCTCTCTCAACAGCTCCTCGTCTCTGGGGACGCACAGCCGTCCCCTCAAGCGTAACACCTGGTCTGTGAAAGAGAAGTCCCCTGGGTCCCCTGACAGTACTCTGTCGCGCAACGACTGCAAGTACGGATCGGCCATCTGTCCCGTGATGATGCGGTCTATCAACTCTGGTCTGGTCTGCCGTGTCACCGTCACTGCCCCACAGTACCCTCGTAACTCTAGAGGTCGCCAACTGCCCACCTCCTCCAAAAGGCTCCAACTCTGTAACTGTAGACTGGCCAAGCGTGCGGGCGCCTTACGGCTCAAGGCGTCAGCCACCACATTGGCCTTTCCCGGGTGGTAGGAGATGCTGCAGTCGTAGTCCTTCAGGAGCTCCAACCAACGTCTCTGTCTCATGTTGAGCTCCTTCTGGTCAAAAAGATATCTGAGGCTCTTGTGATCTGTAAAAATCTCGAAGGTCTCACCGTACAAGTAGTGCCTCCATGTCTTCAGCGCGAAGACAACAGCTGCCAACTCTAGGTCGTGGGTAGGGTAGGTATGCTCATGGGGCTTCAGTTGCCGCGAAGCGTAAGCGACCACGTGACCCCTCTGCATGAGCACACCTCCTAACCCCTGCAAGGAAGCGTCCGTGTACACAACGAACCCGCCACTACTGTCAGGAATGGTGAGCACGGGAGCCGAGGTCAACCTCTCCTTCAGCTCCAGAAAACACGCCTCACAGGCGTCTGTCCAAGTGAAAGGCACATCCTTCCGAGTCAACTGTGTCATAGGACGTGCAATCTGCGAAAACCCTCTGATGAACCGTCTGTAGTAACCTGCCACTCCCAGGAAACTGCGAATCTCAGTGACTGAACGCGGTCTCTCCCACCTGAGCACTGCCTCGACCATGGCGGGATCCACCGCCAGGCCGTCTCCAGAGATCACATGACCCAAAAAGGTCACCTCCCTCAACCAGAACTCGCACTTGCTGTATTTGGCGTACAGCCTGCGTCGTCTCAGAGTGTCCAGAACCATCCGCAAGTGCTGTCCGTGCTGCGTCCGATCTCTAGAATAGATGAGTACATCATCTATGAAAACCACCACAAACTGGTCCAAGTACGGTCTGAACACCCGGTTCATCAGGTCCATGAAAGCAGCGGGGGCATTGGTCAGCCCAAACGGCATGACCAAAAACTCGTAGTGTCCGTACCGGGTGCGGAAAGCTGTCTTGGAGACGTCGGTCTCCCTGATCCTCAACTGGTGGTATCCAGACCTCAAGTCGATCTTGGAAAACACCGTGGCACCCCGCAACTGGTCAAACAAATCGTCAATCCTCGGCAGCGGATATCTGTTCTTGATGGTGACCCTATTCAGCTGTCGGTAGTCCACACAAAGGCGTAGGGTCCCATCCTTCTTCTTCACAAACAGTACCGGGGCTCCCCAGGGAGACGCACTGGGCCTCACGAAACCCTTCTCCAAAAGGTCCTGCAACTGAGACTTGAGCTCTCGCAGCTCAAGCGGTGCCATCCTGTATGGCGCGGTGGAGATGGGGCTGGTCCCTGGTACTAGTGAGATCTCAAACTCGATCTCACGCTCGGGCGGCAGTCCTGGTAACTCGTCTGGAAACACGTCAGGGTACTCTCTGACCACCGGGATGCTCTGGAAGTCTGCCACGGGGCTGTGCTCTGCCACCACACAAGCTAAGAAGCCCTCACACCCCTGGCTCAAAAGTCTCGCCGCCCGAAGTGCCGAAATGCACCTGAAACCTCCGTCCACTGGCTGCCCGTGAAACTCGAAGGAAGGCAACTCCGGAATGGAGAAGACAATCTTCCTCTCAAAGCAGTCTACCAATGCGTGGTAAGCGGACAGCCAATCCATCCCCAGGATCACCCCAAAGTCCTCCATCTGTATCATAATCAGGTCAGCTGGCAGGCTGTGTCCCCCGATGCTGACCCCGCAACCCGTGTACACCTCCTCAGCTACAAACAGCTGACCACTCGGACCTCTGATTACGAACGGGTTCTCTAACAATGTATAATCCTGGTCCAAACTAACTGCGAAACTGTCTGCGACAAACGAGTGCGTAGCGCCGGAATCGAAAAGCGTGTAAACGAGTCTGCCAGAAACTGAAACCATACCTGCTACCACGGATCCCGAAGCTCTGGCGTCCCTGTGTGTTAGGGCGTTGATACGCCCCTCAGCTCTAGGTGCGGACGAAGCAGCCACACTCTGCGTCGGACGGGTAGGTGCTGGCCGGTACCCTCCTCGCGACTGCGGTCCTCCTCCTCGCGCCTGGAAACCGCGGCCTCCTGCGCGCCCTCCAGTGCTCTGCGTGGGAAGTATCTGCTGACCTCCTGCCCTAGATGGGCAGTCCCTCCTGACGTGGCCCGGCTGGCCACACTGGTAGCAGAGGGGAACCCGACTCCCGCCCTCAGTGAGTCCCTACTGTCGGCTAGGCGGGGGTCCGGTGCTGGCGACTGGCCCCTGTCGAGGGCCCCCAAAGGCCACTGATGGCCCTGCACAACGTGACGGCTCTCCTGCGGACGCCACGTGTCTCCGTTCTCGCCGGCCCTGTGAGAAGTCTGGCTGAAAGGGCCTCTTCCGCCCGCCGTCGGTCTCTCGCGCGGACGGGTTGGTCTCCTCGTAAGTCATGGCTGCCTCTACCACTCTCGAAAACGTCGGCAGCTTCAGGGGTTTGACATACCCCCGGATCGCAGGCCAGAGCCCCTCGGTGAACCTCCAAAGGCGCTCCTCCTCAGTGGCTACCGCTGTCGCTGCAAAGCGGGACAGCTCCAAGAAACGCGTGCGGTACACGCTCACGGTCATCGTCCCTTGGCGGAGAGTGTGGAACTCCCGCCTCCTCTGGTCCTGCCACGTCTGGGGAAAGTACTGCTCGCAGAAGAGGGTGACGAACTGGTCCCACGTCGGCTCGTCCCTCTCCTGTCCCCGGACCGCCCTCCACCACCGGTGTGCCGCACTCTCCAGCTGGTACGTGGCAAAGGCCACGCGGCACTCCACCGGGGGGCGAAGGGTGTCGAAGATCTTCTCCAGCTGCTCAAGCCAGTCCTCTGCCTCGGTCGGGTCCTCATCCCCCTTGAAGGAGGGGGGCTTCAGCTTCCGGAACTGTCCGAAAAGCTCAAAGTGGTGCTGTAGGGGAGGTGCTGGTGCACCTCCAGGCGAAGGTGTCTCGTGTACAGAAGTGTCGGAGGAAGGTGCGGGCGGCAGGGGCCCATCCCCTCCCTCGTGTCCAGCGCCGCGTCCGTCGCGTGGCCCCACAGAGGACTCCCCCTCTGCAACCCCAGGAGGAGGTGCTCGGGGCGGTGGGTGGAGCTCCTCTCGTACAATATCCCGTATCAGTCTGGCGAGGTCCTGGGCCTGGATGCCAGGGAGTGGTGGCTGGTCCACCGAGACATCAACGACAGCACGTCCACCTCGCCGACCTCGCCCTCGGCCGCGCCCGCGGCCAGTCTCGCCAGTCCCACGACGAGGCATCTCCTGCAAGGAGACGCGAAACAAAACGGAAACGTCAAAACAAACGGTACCTAACAACACTTCTAAGAGCTCAAGTCAAGAGATATGTTGTGGTGGCTACTCTAGCTATAAACATGTGAATTGGTTATTTTCCAGTCAGTTGATTCACTTCTCGGGACGACCTTGCTCTGATACCATCTTGTAACGACCCGGTTCCCGAGTCCCTACGAGACACGAGAACCGGACCGACTCGACTAATCCCAAGACCCAGTCGTCCAACGAGGAAGTAACCAAAAGACAGTAAAATAAACCACATTCAGCATGAATATAACTAACAGTAAGAAAGTACAGCAGTAAGGAAAGAAACTACTACAGTAGGCACCACCACAACAGTAAAACAACATTTATCATATAACAAAAACTGCAGGTAAAGAAGGTACAGCGGAAACAAAACTACTCACTAGAACAGAAACAAAAGAAGGTACAAAGCTGTGGCAACTCTACTGGACCCTACTCGGCCCAGCGTCCTCTGCAGCCGCCGACCCTGGCTGCTCAACACCTGGTCCTGAAAAAGGTAACGAGTGTAACACGTCAGCAAAACGCTGAGTAGAGTGGCAAACTAACTAAAGGCAACAGTAGAGTGTACAGTAGCTGTTATGTTCTATTACTTCCTTTATTTACATCTTTCAATATTTCTCACTATTTCATTTACTTCTCAGATCCTTTACTTGATCTCGAATGTCCTCGTGGGACGATCTTGATTGCAGTCTTTTCCAACAGTAGAAGTAGCACGTGGTGCTCTCCTGGCCGGGAGAGTCCCCCGTGGTGATCCTACCCTCAGTCAACCACCCCAAGGTCACTGACAGACGTAACGGTGACTACGGCACGCGCGATAAACGCACAGGTAGCTAGCCCGTACTGGCACGCGGTCAGTCGTTTCCGTTAACGGGTGCGCCCAAAGCACAGCACGGAACCAGGGCAGAGCCCTCTCAGTAACAGGGGTCCAACCCCTCCACAGTAACCAAACCAGGGCCTTGCCCCTCCACAGTCCGCGCACCCTCGCCTGACTACCCTGGTTTGCCCTAGTGGGCCTAACAAGTCGGTGAAGGAGGCTAGCAGAACCCCGGGGCCCGTGGGGTAGCTAGTACTCTCCTAACACTACTAGCTCTCCTCGGTACTACGTACACGAGGGCCAACAAGTCGGTACAGAGCGGCCAATCCTAACCCCGGGTCCCTGGGGCGGCTGGCCCCACTCTGCACTAAAACAGGTACAGGTACTTCCCTTGGTACTGCGTACCCAAGAGACAGTACAAACTACATCTCAGTTCCATTCCTTTTCATTCCAGGAGTTCCACTCCTAATTCCCCGTAGGGTTCCAGCTCTTTATCTCAGAACATCATATGTTTCACTTTCCCGATTCTTGTTCTCACATTCCATGATCTCAACATGATTCTTTATGCATAACAGGCAGCTGTTAATTAAATTTACAGGCAGCTTTATATATTCCTTTCCATTTTTCCAAGACTGCAGTAATGTACATTCCACTAGTTTTTCCATCCTAGGATTCATGCCATATCCTAGGATCTATCATACAATCTAGTTTTCCGGCCCTAGGATTCATGCAACACCTAGGAGCTATCATTCCATATATTTCTCATTCCTAGGATTCATGCAATGCCCTAGGTTCTAGTTATGGTCCCATACTTTAACAGATTTTATTAATACTTAAAACCACTCTACCAGGTACAACGGGAGTAATGGGGGCGTGGTCGGGAATCCCGCGCGCCTCCGCGACTCTCAATACGGCAACCGAACGAGATCCTATCACAAGGATCAAACACAAGGAGTGTCTCAAAACAGTGTATAGCTACTGTAGGCGGGTAGAGGAATAAATTCTGAAACGAACGCAACTCGAATCGCGGAAAACGGAGCCCAAACGGGCCCTAACGGGTCGAGAAAGACAATACTGTGCAAAATCAGACATCTGGAACTCCTTCCAGACGTCTTAAACGGTGGATCAGAGAATTACCTGTTCGGCTTGGTTCCCCGGACGTCCAGAAGTCTGTGGGGACGTCTCTCCTAGATCCCAGACGTCCGATGGTCTCTCCGGACGTCTGGAGGTCACTCCCGCCGTCTGGTACAACTTCCAGACGTCTGATTCGCAAAGGATGACGAATCCGAACACCTGCGCACAGCCAACCCTCCTCCCTCAGTACGGTCAGTCGACAAAAAGAAGGAGAAAGCGGAACTCACCTTTCAGACGTCTGTATGATCTCACAGACGTCGACCTTGTCGTCTGGATATCAGTCTAGACGTCTGATTCTGGAGATTTTTCCGGAATCAGAACCTCGCTCGGCCTCCGCTCGCGACGCCGCCCGCGTCGCACCTCGCGCGTCCGCTGCTCCGCCCGCAGCAGGTCCCTCTCCGCGACGCTCTGCGCCCCCTGCGCCCTCCGCCGGCCGGCCAAGCCGCTCCCGGCGAGCTCGCCCTCACGGCAGAGCCCCGCCCTCGCACGCCGCAGCTCCTCCGCGCCTACTGCGGCCGCCGCTGCCGCTGCGCCCTCGCGTCCGCTCGCTCTCGCGCACAGGCAGGAGAGAAGGAGGAAGATGGTGGAGACGGGAGGGGAGGCGCGCCCCCTCCCCCTTTTAACGTCGCGCGGAGAGGAGGGAGAGACGGTCGCAGTCGCCTGCAGCCGCAGAGAAGATGCGGGATCGCAGGTCTGCGCGCACAGGCGCGCAGACGAATATCCCGTGCGAGCATAACTGTTCGCCAGACGTTTGTAAACTATCCCAGACGTCTGGTCAGACGTCCGGATGTGATCCCAGACGTCTTTACAGACGTCTGGGCCACCTCCCAGACGTCTTAAAAGACGTCTGGGGCACGCGCTCGTTACAACTAGTATAGGGCAGAGCCCTCTTAGTAACAAGGGTCTAACCCTTAAGAACCAACCAGTGGTCTCGCCCCTCCACAGTCCGAGCACCCTCGCCTGACTACCTGGTTTGCCCAGTGGGCCTAACAAGTCAGTGTAGGACGGCTAGCTAAACCCCGGGTCCCGTGGGGTGGCTAGCTCTCTCCCTACACTAGTAGCTCTCCCCAGTACTGTGTACGTGAGGGCCACGGAGTAGGTACAAAGTGGCTAGTCCTAACCCAGGGTCCCAACCCTAGGGCAGCTAGCTCCGCTCTACGCTAAACAAGGGGACAGTCGCTCTCCTTGGTACTCCGTACTCAAGGGTCAGCTCACTTCCCCATTCACTTTTCCAGTTCCATTCTATTTATTTCCAGGAGCTCTACTCCTAATTCCCCATAGGGTTCGTGCTCATGTTTCCTCAGGCCAAGACATACTAGGTTTCATCATTTAGGTTTATTCACACATAGCAGGTGTTTCCAACATTCAATCTTTCCCAATTTATATACAAGCAGATCATATTTAATTTCAACCAACAGAAATTACTTGTAGCAACTACTAACAATAGTACTCTACATTTCACAGGCAGCTGTTATCCAACTACAGGCAGTTATTATTCCATCTACTCATTTCAAGACTGCATTTTAGGCATTTAATACAATCGTTCCAGTGTTTTTAGTCCTAGGATTCATGCCATACCCTAGGATCTATCATTCAATCTAGTTTTCAGGTCCTGGGATTCATGTCATACCCTAGGATCTATCATTCAATCTAGTTTTCAGGTCCTAGGATTCATGCCATACCCTAGGATCTATCATTTATTTCAGATATGCATTTATGTTTGTAATTAACTAAGGAAAGTCACTCTACCTGCAAAATCGGGAGTAATGGGGGCTCGATCGGTAGGTCCACATGCCTCCGCAACCCCAAGTCTGCAACAGAATGAGGTCCTAACACAAGGATCACCCACAAGAAACCACTCAGAACATGATAACAAGCATTCCAACAAGTAGAGGAACTTATACGAAGAAGAATGGAGTCTTAAACGCGGAAATCGAACCTCGAACGGACACTAAATGGGCCAAAAAGGACAACTCTGACTCGAATCAGACATCTGGAACATCTTCTAGACGCCTTAAAAGGAGTCCAGATCCATACCTCACTTAGTGCTACTCCTCAAACGTCCAGAGATCCTGCTGAGCCGTCTGGACCTAGTTTCAGACGTCCGACCACCTCTCCGGATGTCTGGAGACGCTATCCACCGTCTGGTGACTCGCCCAGACGTCTGAACCGCATGGGAGGGCGTGCCTTGCGCCTTCCCGAAGCGAAACCTACACACGTACGCGAAAACCTCTCAAACACAGCACGCTACAAAGTTTCGACGGAACGGCCTACATGGTCGTATCCGCAAAAAGGAAGATATAGGCACAATACGTACCTATCAGTCATCTGGAGCTTCTTCCAGACGTCGTCCACGTCATCTGGATGTAGGTCCAGACGTCTGATTCTGGGAAAAATTCCCAGAATCAGAACCTCCTTCGCCTTCTCTCCGCTGCGTGCGGCTGTGCCACACTCGTCCGCCCACTGCCCGAGCTGTAGCAGCACCGGGGGAAACCACCCCAGCACAACGCTCCTCCGCATGCACGTCGACCGGCCTCGAACTACTCCGGCGAGGTCTCTCTCTCACGACTCGCACGTGCTCTCTTCTCTTCCCTCTCGTTGCACCTCTCCTCTCCGCCGTTGAACTTGGCAGCAGCTGCCGCGCTCGCTCTCACTCTCGCTCTCGCATTAGAGGAAGGAGGAGATGGATGGGGTGGGGTGGCGTGAGGGAGAGGAGGGGGCATTTGTAGGTGTGGGGGAAAAGCTTCTGCAGGTTGATGAGCGGAGAGAAAGAGGAGAATGCTGCTGGGGTTCAGTCTGCGCGTGGCACGCATGCAGACTCGCGATCGTACTCACGCAAAAATTAATTTCCAGATGTCTGGGAAGGTGTCCAGACGTCTGACCAGACGTCTTGACCAACTCCCAGACGTCTTAAAGTGTTTTCATGTCACAGGTCTTAATAACATAATAAACTCAAAGGAAGTTTCATCCCCGAAACTTGCGCTAACTAGGGTGCAGAAAAAGAACAATATACGCATAACAAACTCAAAGAGGATCGAAGCCGGTCCGAAATGGCGTACCCTCAAAGAGCTCCGAGTACCACTTCCGCATCGTCGCCTCAGGCTCCCAGGTAGCCTCCTCGTACCGCTGCTCCTCCACAAGACCTTTACCAGGGGTACTTGCTTCCGTCTCAGACTCTGGACGGCTCTGTCGAGAATCTGCACTGGCCGCTCGGGGTAGGTCAGGTCGTCACCCACCTCGACGCTCTCGTGGCTCAGAACGTGACTGGGATCGGCGACGTACTTCCTGAGGTTGGACACATGGAACACGTCGTGCACACCAGAAAGCTGGGGAGGAAGGGCAAACCTATAAGCAACGGGTCCAACCCGCTCCAGGACCTCAAAGGGTCCCACAAACCTCGGCGCAAGCTTCCCTCTCACCCCAAAATGTTGTAGGCCCTTCATGGGAGAAATGCGAAGGAAGATGTGGTCCCCAACCTCAAACTGCACCTCTCTGCGCTTTCGATCTGTATAGCTCTTCTGTCTACTCCTGACAGTGCGGAGCCGCCTGTGAATCTGCTCGATCACCTCCTAACTCTGCCGGATCAACCTAGGGCCAACCTCCCACTTGGTCCCCACCTCAACCCAACTCAAGGGCACCGTACACCTCCGTCCGTACAGAGCCTCGTAAGGGGCCATGCCGATGCTCGAGTGATAACTGTTATTATAAGCAAACTCTGCCAGGGGCAAGTGCTCTTCCCAAGAGCCCCTCCAGTCCAGTACACAAGCATGCAAAAGGTCCTCAAGTGTCTGTATCATGTGCTCAGACTGTCCGTCCGTCTGGGGGTGGTATGCTATGCTGAACCTCAATCGTGTCCCCAAGGCCTGCTGAAGCTCAGCCCAAAACTGGGACGTAAAACGGGTATCCCGATCAGATACGATCTCCTGCGGAACTCCGTGTAGACGTACCACGTCGCAGACATACCTCTCTGCCAATTGTACTAGTCCCAAGGTGACTCGGATCGGCAAGAAACGTGCCGTCTTCGTCAATCTGTCAACGATCACCCAGACTATGTCATGTCCTCGCTGGGTAACGGGCAAGCCCACCACCAAGTCCATGGTGATGCTCTCCCACTTCCACTCTGGCACTGGAAGTGGCTGCAACGGCCCTGAAGGCCTCTAATACTCGGCCTTCACCTGCTGGCACACTAAACACTACTATACGAATTCACCTACATCTTGCTTCATTCCCCTCCACCAAAAGTCGCGTCTCAAATCATGGTACATCTTTGTGTTTCCGGGATGTATGGTGAACCTGGAACCGTGTGCCTCAGTCAGGAGCTCTCTCAATGGCTCCTCGTCCCTAGGAACGCACAAACATCCTCTCATGCGTAGTACCTACTCTGTAAAAGAGAAGTCCCCAGGGTCTCCTGACAATACCCCGTCACGCAATGACTGCAAGTACGAGTCGGCCATCTGTCCTGTGATGATGCAGTCTATTAGCTCTGGCCTCGTCTGTCATGTCACGGTCACTGACCTGCAATGCCCCAGTAACTCTAGGGGTCTCCAACTGCCCATCTCCTCTAAGAGGCTCCAACTCTACGCTTGCCTTCCGGCTCAAGGTGTCAGCCACCACGTTGGCCTTTCCCAGGTGGTAGGAAATGCTGCAGTCATAGTTCTTCAGGAGCTCCAACCAACGTCTCTGTCTCATGTTGAGCTCCTTCTGATCAAACAAGTATCTGAGGCTCTTATGATCTGTGAAAACCTCAAAGGTTTCACCATCGAAGTAGTGTCTCCAAGTCTTCAGCGCAAAAACGACAGCTGCCAACTCCAAGTCGTGGGTAGGGTAGCTATGCTCATGGGGCTTTAGTTGCCGTGAAGCGTAAGCGACAACGTGACCCCTCTGCATGAGCGCACCCCCTAACCCCTGCAAAGAGGCATCTGTGTACACAACGAACCCTCCACTACTGTCTGGGATGGTGAGCACGGGAGCCGAAGTCAGCCTCTCCTTCAGCTCCTGAAAACACGCCTCACAAGCATCTGTCCAAGAAAAGGGCACGTCCTTCCGGGTCAGCTGTGTCATAGGACGTGCAATCTGTAAGAAGCCCCTGATAAACCGCCTATAGTAGCCTGCTAATCCTAACAAACTACAGATCTCAGTAACTATACACAGTCTCTCCCACCTGAGCACTGCCTCAACCTTCGCTGGGTCCACCGCCAAGCCATCCCCGGAGATCACATGGCCCAAGAAGGTCACCTCCCTCAACCAGAACTCGCACTTGCTGTATTTGGCGTACAGCCTACGTCATCTCAGTGTGTCCAAAACCATCCGCAAGTGTTGTCCGTGCTGCACCTGATCTCAAGAGTAGATGAGCACATCATCAATAAATACCACCACGAACTGGTCCAAGTATGGGCTGAACACCCAGTTCATCAAATCCATGAAGGCAACGGGGGTGTTGGTCAGGCCAAACGGCATGACCAAAAACTCGTAGTGTCCGTACCGGGTGCGGAAAGCCGTCTTGGAGACGTCTGCCTCCCTGATCCTCAACTGGTGGTATCCAGACCTCAAGTCTATCTTGGAGAATACCGTGGCACATCGCAACTGGTCAAACAAGTCATCAATCCTCGACAGCAAATACCTGTTCTTGATGGTAACCCTATTCAGCTGTCTGTAGTCCACACAAAGGCGTAGGGTACCATCCTTCTTTTTCACAAAAAATACCGGGGCCCCCCACAGAGACGCACGGGGCCTCACAAAACCCTTCTCCAGAAGGCCCTACAATTGAGACTTGAGCTCTCGCAGCTCAAGTGGTGCCATCCTGTACGGTGCTGTAGAGATGGTTTGGTCCCCGAGACCAGTGAGATCTTAAACTCGATCTCACACTCGGGCGGTAGTCCTGGCAACTCATCTGGGAACACGTCGGGATACTCTCTGACCACCGGGATACTCTGGAAGTCTGCCACAAGGTTGGGCTCCGCCACCACACAAGCTAGGAAGCCCTCACACCCCTGGCCCAAAAGTCTCACCGCCCAAAGTACAGAAATGCACCTGAAGCCTCCGTCCACTGGCTACCCGTGGAACTCGAAAGAAGGCAACTCCGGTATAGAGAAGACAATCTTCCTCTCAAAACAGTCCACCAAGGCGTGGTAAGTGGACAGCTAGTCCATCCCCAGAATCACGCCAAAGTCTTCCATCTGTATCATAATCAGGTCAGTGGGAAGGCTGTGTCCCCCAACACGGACCTCACAATCCGTGTAAACCTCCTCAGCTACGAATAGCTGACCACCCGGACCTCTGATCACAAACGGATCCTCTAACAACACACAATCCTACCCCAAATTAACCGCAAAACTGGCAGTGACAAATGAGTGCGTAGCATCGGAATCGAAAAGCGTGTAAACAAGCCTGCCGTGTAACCATACCTGCCACCATTGATCTTGAAGCTCTGGCATCCCTGTGTGTCAGGGCGTTGATACGACCCTCAGCCCTAGGTGCGGACGAAGCAGCCACACTCTGAGTCGGACGAGTAGCCGCTGGCCGATACCCTCCCCGCGACTGTTGTCCTCCTCATGCCTGGAAACCGTAGCCTCCTGCTCACCCTCCAGTGCTCGGCGTGGGGAGCATCTGCTGACCTCCAGCCCTAGACGGGCAGTCCCTCCTGAGGTGGCCCGGTTGGCCACACTGGTAGCAAAGGGGGACTTGACTCCCACCCTTAATGGGTCCCTGCTGATGGCTGGGCGAGGGTTCGGTGATAGCAGCTGGCCCCTGTCGGGGCCCCCAAAGGCCACTGATGGCCCCACAAAGCGTGACGGCTCTCATACTGGCGCCACGTGCCTCCTCTCTCGTCAACCTTGTAAGAAGTCTGCCTAGTAGGGCCTCTTCCGCCTGTTGTCAGTGTCACGTGCGGACGGGTTGGTCTCTTCATACGTCATAGCTGCCTCCACCACCCTCGAGAACGTAGGCAGCTTCAGGGGTTTGACATACCCCCGAATAGCAGGTCGGAGGCCCTCGGTGAACCTCCAAAGGCACTCCTCCTCAGTAGCCATGATTGTCGCAGCGAAACGAGACAGCTCCAGAAAACGCGTGCGGTACATGCTCACAATCATCGTCCCCTGGCGGAGAGTGTGGAACTCCCGCCTCCTCTGGTCCTGCCACGTCTAGGGGAAGTACTGCTCGCAGAAGAGGGTGACGAACTGATCCCAACTCGGCTCGTCCCTCTCCTAACCTTTGATTGCCCTCCACCACCTGTGTGTCGCGCTCTTTAGCTGGTACGTGGCAAAGGCCACGCGGCACTCCACAAGGGGCGAAAGGTGTCAAACACCTTCTCCATCTGCTCGAGCCAGTCCTCTGCCTCGGTCGGGTCCTCACCCCCCTTGAAGGAGGGGGGCTTCAGCTTCCGGAACTGTACGAAAAGCTCGCAGTGGCACTGAAGTGGAGAAGCTGGTACGCCTCCAGGTAAAGAGGCCTCGTGCTCGGAAGTGCCAGAGGAAGGTGCGGGTGGTGGAGGCCCACCCCCTCCCCCACGTCCAGCACTGTGTCCGTCTCGTGGTCCCACAAAGGACTCCCCCTCCGCAGCCCCAGGGAGAGGCGCTCGTGGTGGTGGGTGGAGCTCCGCTCGCACGATCTCCCGTATCAGCTGGGCGAGGTATTGGGCCTGAATGCCCGGGAGCAGTGGCTGGTCTACTGAAGCGTCGGGCTCAGCGCGCCCACCCCTCCAACCTCATCCTCGGCCGTGACCGCGGCCCGCCTCGCTACCTCCTCGTCGAGGCATCTCCTACAAGGAGACGCGAAGACATAACAGAAAAGGCGTCAATACCAATCGACATTCAACGAAGGAACCCTAGAACAGATGTCAAAAAAAATACGTTGTGGTGGTTACTCTAGTACAAGCACGTGAATTGGTTATTTTCCGACTATTTGGTTCACTTCTCGAGATGACCTTGCTCTGATGTCATCTTGTTACGACCCGATTCCTGAATAACTGTAGGACACGAGAATTGGACCGACTCAACTGATCCCAAGACCCAGTCGTCCAACGAGAAAGTAACCAAAAAGTAGTAAAATAAACCACATTCACCATGCAAGTAACTAACAATAACAAAAGTACAGCAGTAAAGAAAAGAACTACTATAGTACACACCACCACAACAGTAGAGAATTTTAAACAGGTACAAAATATGAAGTTTGCAATAAAAGAGTACAAGAGTGTAACAAAATACTCACTACTACAGAAAATGGGTACAACAAAAGTACAACTACTGGGCTCTACCAGGCCCAGCACCCTCCGCAATCGTAAGCTCTGGCTGCTCAACACCTGGACCTAAAAAAGGTGGTAAGTACGACACGTCAGCGAAACGCTGAGTAGAGTGGCAACCAGCTAGCTAAGAAAACAGTAAAGGTGGACAGGTAGCTATTATTTTCAATTTATTTCTTTATGTAACTAATTATTCTTTCTTTCATTACTTGGTTTATTTATCAGGTCTTTTTCTTGATCTCGAATGTTCCTCGTGGGAACGATCTTGATCCCAGTCTTTTTCGAAGAGTAGAAGTAGCACGTGGTGCTCTCCTGGCTGGGAGAGTCCCCTGTGGTGGTCCTACACTCAATCAACCACCACAAGGTTGCTGACAAACGTAACGGTGACTACGACACGTGTGATAAACGCACGGGTAGCTACCTCGCACTGGCACGTGGTCAGTCGTTTCCGTTAACGGGTGCACCCAAAGCACAGTGATGAGAACCTCATCATGAGCCATAACTAGCTCATTTTGACCTAATGCAAAGAATAAAAGCTCCTACATAACCTTAGAAAGGCTTGGCTCAGAGAGATTCTGAGTTTGCAAAGAAAACATAAACTGAGGGGTAAAAATGTAATTTCACCAATCCGATCTGAAAATAGGGTAACTCAGGGTCCAAACATAGGTCAAAACAACCTAATAAGAAGAAAAGTGGGATGAGATGACTCAATAAGGGCTACAGTAACTCCAAGGAATTAAATGACAGCCTGTAACCCTAAAAACAAACCCACTTCAATTCACATGGTTCGAGGCAAGGTAAAAATCAAATAAACCCTCTAAAATTCATATAAAAATAATCTCGAGGGTTTAGGACTTTCAATTTGGCCTTAGGAACCCATTTTGACCTACATTGAGAACCATGCCCAATTAACAACTTAATTTGGGTTTTTGCATAAATTGACCGGTCAAACAAGGTTTAATCTAGAAATAAAATTTACCATCAGAATCCTTAGGTCCTAATTAGTCATGTATAAAAACTTGGGCCTAAGAAGAAACCTTCTTGACCAACTTTACACTTTGGTCCTCATATATTTACTTTTTGGCCCTCAACTTTTGAACCCTCACATTTTGGCCCCTAACTCTCCTTTGTTCTTTGCATTTAGGTCCCTCCTGCAAAACCTGAGCAGCGCCATGCTCCGGCGACCTTGCACGGAGCATGGCGCCGCGCAGGGTGAGGGAGGGGCCCTAGCAAGTCAATGGGGGGTACCCTGCGTCGTCAGCCACCGCAGGGACACCCCCCTGAGTGCTGCGACCGCCCATACCGCCCGTGCGAACGCACGGACGGTATGGGTCTCCTTCCTCCAGCGTCCTCCAGCGAGGGAGACACATCGTCTCCCTCCGCCCTCCTCTCTGATTCTGCCCCTATAAATACCCCCGTCGCTCCGTCGTTCTTCGCAGCTGGGATCTGACGGAGACACCCCCTCAATTCCTCCCTTCCCACTCCAACAGACGCCCCCTTGCTCCGGCGGCCTCTCCTCCTCCTCCTAGTCGCCCTGCCGCACTACCAGCAGCAGGGTTACCTTCCCTCGATCTTTCCGCGTCACGCCGCACCCAGCTGGCGCCTCTCCGGTCCCTTCCTCGCCGTCGCCCCTTCCTCTGGGCAGTTTCTTCTCCGGCGACAGTCAATACGACTGTCGCCTGCGCCAACCCCTCTTCGTCTAGCATAATAGGTAAAACTTCTCTTCTTCCTCCCCTCTTTCTTTTCCATACTGAAAACCCTTACAGTCGGCCCCGATTTCCCACCGATCACCCTCACCTTCTCCACCTCCAGCCAAACTCCGGTGAACCGCTCCCATCGCTCCAGCACCCCACACGGCTCGCCGACCTGTGCATAACCTTCGTCTCCTCACCCTGATCCTCTTCCACCCCTCCACTTCCCACCAAACGCCCTCTACAGATCCACCGAACACACCCACTTCTCCGCCCGCAGTTTGACCTAGGGCGACCCTTTTGCTCCACCACGCCCACTGCAGACCCTCCGACCACCTTCGCCATGCCACAGCGAAGGTTCTCCGCATATCTGATTAGGCCAAGAGGCCGTGCTTCTGTGAACAGGTGTCGCGCCCTCCATCGCCATTGCTGAGCAGCGAAGCTCCTTCGACCTGCTGCTCTAGGCAACACCACGCCCAGGTCAGACTCCCAGACTTCGCAGGGTAGCTTCACGAAGTGTCAGGTTGCAGTTCGGGCGAAGCCCTCGCTCGAAACCCTCACGCGAAGTTCTCGCTGCCGCTGCTTCCTCCGCGCAGGCGCTCACATTGGGGTGGGACATTTAGTCCCACCTCGGAAGACTTCGAAGAGGAGCGCCGATATAAGTTGAAAAAGTGTTGTAGGCTTATCGCCTCAGCACACGGGATGAGGTCCCTCTCACACCGCTTCACCCGGCCCGTCCGCGAGCTCATCACGCGGATCCGGCCGACCCGACCCGACTTGACTACCACTCCTCGCCCACCACCGCACGCCAGTGGGCCTGGACCCGGGCGCAACTCGTACCCGATTACCCGGTTGCTCTAGGAGAGCTGTCCTAAGAGCGAATTCTGAGAGAGAAAGAAACGCGTGGGGGAGGGCGGTAGTGTAGGTTTTTTCCCTCTGATGCTGAACTCTTAAGCGTGCAGGCACAGGTGAAGAAGAAGAAGGACTGCGGAAGGAGAACTGAATCGACACTGTAGCATCCACGGGTTAAGTTGTCTGATTGAGAAATCAGACGACGTCCTGAAAACAGGTGAAGGCAAAGAAGAAGAAGGAAGGTGAGGCAGAGGAAAGAGAGGAACACAGAGAAGCCAAGTGAAGACTTTGCAGAGATCAGAAGACAAAGAAGAAGAAGAAAAGGAGAGAGAAGGAGCAGCCAAGTGAAGAAACAGAAAGCAGAAGAAGAAGAGAAGCAAGAAGAAAAGAAGAAGAAGAGCACGGGAGGAAGATCTGAAGCAAGAAAATAAGAAACAAAGAAAATAAAAAAGAAGAAAAAGACAGGATCGTCCAACCAAGAAATAGAGGAAGAACACGAAGAACAAAAGCCAAAGAGGAGAGAAGACAAAGAGGAAGAAAGAAGAGAAGAAGAAGAGCCAAACTTTCATCTCTCTCTCACTCTCTTTATTTTTGTAATAGAACATGTATATCTCTAGAATACGACTTGCTCCCTGAGTTCGACCTCGGGAGAACTGTATTTTCCGAGTAACAAATATTAGCAAATGATGGCAATAACTATCTATACTACAACGACTTAAGAAAAGCTAGTTGCTGCCACCGTCTGCCACACAGCACGGAACCAGTATAGGGCAGAGCCCTCTCAATAACAAGGGTCTAGCCCTTAAGAACAAACCAAGGGTCTCGCCCCTCCACAGTCCATGCACCCTCGCCTGACTACCCTGGTTTGCCCAGTGGGACTAACAAGTCAGTGTAGGACGGCTAGTTGAACTCCGGGCCCCATGGGGTGGCTAGCTCTCTCCCTACACTAGTAGCTCTCCCCAGTATTGTGTACGCAAGGGCCACGGAGCTGGTACAAAGTGGCCAATCCTAACCCTGGGTCCCAACTCTAGGGCGGGTAGCTTCGCTCTGCACTAAACAGGGGGACAGTCGCTCTCCTTGGTACTCCATACTCAAGGGCCGGCTCACTTCCCCATTCATTTTTCCAGTTCCATTCTATTTATTTCCAGGAGCTCTACTCCTAATTCCCCGTAGGGTTCGTGCTCATGTTTCCTCAGGCCAAGCCATACTAGGTTTCATCATTCAGGTTTATTCGCACATAGCAGGTGTTTCCAACATTCAATCGTTTTTTCCCAATTTATATACAAGCAGCTCGTATTTAATTTCAACCAACAGAAGTTACATGTAGCAACTACTAACAACAGTACTCTACATTTCACAGGCAGCTATTATCCAACTACAGGCAGTTATTATTCCATCTACTCATTTCAAGACTGCATTTCAGGCATTTAATACAATCGTTCCAGTGTTTCTAGTCCTAGGATTCATGCCATACCCCAGGATATATCATTCAATCTAGTTTTCAGGTCCTAGGATTCATGCCATACCCTAGGATCTATCATTCAATCTAGTTTTCAGGTCCTAGGGTTCATGCCATACCCTAGGATCTATCATTTATTTCAGATATGCATTTATATTTGTAATTAACTAAGGGAAGCCACTCTACCCACAAAACCGAAAGTAATGGGGACTCGATTGGTAAGTCCACGTGCCTCCGCAACCCCCAAGTCCGCAACAGAACAAGGTCCTAACACAAGGATCAACCACAAGAAACCACTCAGAATATGATAACAAGCATTCCAACAAGTAGAGGAACTTATACGAAGAAGAACGGAGTCTTAAACACGGAAATCTGACCTCGAACGGACCCTAAACGGGCCAACGACAACTCTGACTCAAATCAGACGTCTGGAACATCTTCCAGATGTCTTAAAAGGAGTCCAGATCCATACCTCACTTCGTGCTGCTCATCAAACGTCCAAAGATCCTGCTGAGCCATCTGGACCTAGTTCCAGACGTCCGACCACCTCTCCGGATGTGTAGAGATGCTATCCGTCGTCTGGTGACTCGCCCAGACATCTAAACCGCGTGGGAGGGCATGCCTTGCACCTTCCCAAAGCGAAACCTATACACGTATGCGAAAAACTCTCAAACACAGCACGCTACAAAGTTTCGGCGGAACGGCCAGCATGGCTGTATCCGCAAAAAGGAAGATATAGGCACAGTACGTACCTATCAGTCGTCTGGATCTTCTTCCAGACGTCGTCCACGTCGTCTGGATGTAGGTCCAGACGTCTGATTCTGGGAAAAATTCCCA
Source organism: Thalassia testudinum (assembly GCA_037157565.1). NCBI lineage: Eukaryota > Viridiplantae > Streptophyta > Magnoliopsida > Alismatales > Hydrocharitaceae > Thalassia > Thalassia testudinum. The sequence continues at coordinate 149,118,282 of JAZHRO010000063.1, read as the reverse complement.
GAATCAGAACCTCCTTCGCCTTCTTCCCGCTGCCCGCGGCCATGCCGCGCTCGTCCGCCCGCTACCCGTGCTGCAGTAGCACCGAGGGAAACCTCCCCACCAGAACGCTCCTCTGCGCGCACGCTGACCGGCCTCGAACTGCTCCGGCGAGGTCTCTCTCTCATGGCTCGCACGCGCTCTCTTCTCTTTCCTCTTGCTGCACCTCTCCTCTCCACCGCTGCACTTGGCAGCAGCTGTCGTGCTCGCTCTCACTCTCGCTCTCGCGCTGGAGGAAGGAGGAGACGGATGGGGTGGGGTGGCGTGAGGGAGAGGAGGGGTATTTGTAGGCAAGGGGAGAGAAAGAGGAGAAGGCTACTGGGGTTCAGTCTGCGCGCGGCACGTGCGCAGACTCGTGATCGTACACATGCAAAAATTAATTTCCAGACGTCTGGGAAGGTGTCCAGACATCTGACCAAACGTCTAGACCAACTCCTAGACGTCTTAAAGTGTTTTGATGTCACGGGTCTTAACATCACCATACCATTGCCTCTTTTGTCCTCTGATACATGAGCATATTTACAAGCATTTGTGAATAGTGTGGACCAGGGGCCATGCACTGTGCTAGGCATGAGATGGGCCTATTATTGGGCCTGAAATGAGATAAAATACACCTAATTAAAACTAGGGTGGCCCTACTAAAGGTCAATTCCCGCCTCTAGAAGACACTGTGTATCCCTCGAATAGGCTGCCTGCTCATTAAACACAATTTTTGGCCTAAGTGCTTCAGTGTTTGTGAAGGAGAGAGGGCCCTAAAAATGACTAAGTAAATGAGAGGAAGAAAGAAAAGAAGAGTTAGATGCTCCTGCAACTAAGTGGTAGACAGTGTTGAGTTGTGCTTGAGTGCCTATGTGTGTTTGTGCATATGTATATATATCTGTATCATAGTATAAGTATACAGTATAATAGTATATGTATATAAATAATGTAAATAAATAAATATAAATATGTATATGTATATAATTAATATAAAGTACAATAAGATAGTACAGTATGTTTGAGTTCTATTTCTATATAAATAAAGAGATTTAGTGACAGTTATATATGTCACTAAACATATGAATATATATCAGTGTAGATTACTATTATGTCTTATGTTATGTATATATTTTACTAAGGCTATAGCAACGCTTATTTATGTTACTGTATATGTAATAAATGTTACTATAGATATTAGTATGTTAATATAATTTAGTATAGTAGATGTATTAGCTATTTCTATACCTATACTTAGATATTACCTATAATAGTTGAATATAATTAACATAGTGTTGTAGTAGGTAGCTTTTGATGCCTATTTATTGTATATTTGTTTTAGGCATTTTAATTATTTCTTTTGTAAATAATCAACTTATTCATTCATTATTTGATTCATTCATTTATTTTGTAAATAAAATTAATATTTTTAGAATAAAAGAACATTTTTAGACTTAGAGAGTGATATATATCAATAATTGTCTCCAAGTGAATGACCTAAAAATAAATCAGTAAAAATTGTAAATAAATAAAATTGACGCGACATCGATTTACATTTGTAACATCTATACTATAATAATAACATATTAAATATCATTTTTAGTGTAAATCAAAAGTCAACGAACAATCCTCATCCTATTCACCCTCGAAGTTCCCCATTCTAGGACTCTCTATTTCCCTAACAACAAAGGGACAATGAGGGAACAGCAGGTGTAATGATGGTGACCATGGTGCTGTCAATTTCATGAAATAGCAAGCTAGCTTACAATTTGATGCTTCTATGAGGTGGAAATCTACTTAATTTTTTATAATGAAAATTATTTACTCAATTAAAAGGAGAAGATAATTGTGAGAGCAGTTATTCCATGATCAATGTAGCCAAATGAAGGCATGACATTAATTTTGTTGGTGTTCTCTTTTTTTCTTGCACTTCTAACTGGAACCCCTCCTTCGTTGTCACTAAATTTACCCTAACCAAATTAGGACATGACTGTATATATGGAGTGGCAGAAGTGTGCTGGAAAACTATATATTATTGATTCTGTAATACTTCCAAGTCAAGCACTCGTACCAAAGTGTTGAGCTCTCAAGGCAAGACGTCACGAGAAGCATCCGAATAAATATCACGTACGTACATCCCGACACTTGTATTCGTTTGACTTCATCCTTCTCATTGGAGTTATGCCAGGTCGAAAGGTATGTTAGACACCTTAGTTCGTCCGGAGATGATTTATTGATTTTTCTTTTTTGCACAAATTTTCTTTGACCATTGTAAATAGAAGGAAACAGTTTCCTTACTTTTCACCAAAATTCCACCCTTGGTGGTAGGGGAAGTTGTTCTGTCGATGAGGAGGAAAATTACACAAACCAAGCGAGGAAAAGTGCACAAATAACAAGAAAATAATGAAAATTTTTTATCAAACCAAAAATGAATTTTCTTTTTTTTTTTTTTACTCTACTTCATTTTCCAAGTACAAAAATCACCCTACACAACAACACCCCCCCCCCCCCCCCCCCCCCCCCCTTCCCCTTCCTTCCCCAATCTCATTTACTCCGTAAACTCAAAATTTCTATTAAAGATACATACAATTATTTAGTAATATCTTATTTTAGCCACAACTCCCTTCCCTCTAATCTCATTTTACCTTTAAAATTTTAGAACATTATAAAAACTCTTGCAATATTGAATACTGTATTTAATTTTTTTTGGTTAAAAATGCATACAATGCTATCTTGTTCTTCTTAATATTAATAATGTTGAACCACATTTTTTCTATTTAAAGAGGTATTGACTTCTTATAAAATAAAAATAACTTCTCAAAAATTAAGAGATAATCTAAATGTAAATGTGATTTGTCAATATACTATAATTATTTAAAGCCTAAATTTTTAATATCCATAAGCATAAAAATCAAAATAAATACATAAAGTATTTATTCTAAACTAATTTTTGAAAGCTAATTATTAGCAAAAATGTCAATTGTCTATATGTATAAATTTTTTCTAGCTCCATCCCCATAGATATGTTAGAGGATGGAGTAGAACATCTATAAATATGACCTTAATATGCAGAGGCAAGGCATGTAGAGTGCAATCAGCAAGAGGATGATACCGAGCCATCTCAGCTTGACGAGGATTAGGAAATCCCAAGTAGTATCTGAGCCTTTGCACATGGATGAAAAAAACTATCGTACTGAAGGATATGGATACGACTAGGGAAACGTGGCTTGCCATGTACTTTGTAACACGCATCCATGTCCAACAAAGCACACTAGTGTAGTTTGATATTCAACCAATGTGTTTTGATTTTTTACTGATTGAAAATGAAAACACACCAGTGAATTTTGATTTTCAACTGATTTTCACCTATTCCACATGATTCTTTATCTATGAAAAATGATTTTTCACTTAGAAAGTGATTTTTGACCTTAGGATTTAGTATTTAGGGTTTATCCTACTAGTTAGAAAACTTTGTGGACTTACAAATTTTGCATATAATGATAATTTAATTTGAACCCATGTTATATGAGGATCTTTAATCACTTAAATAGATATTTGAATGCTCCAAAACCTAATTAAAATTTTGACTTCACTCTTCAAGACTTGGCTTGTGTGGAAATGGTTGGATTTGAGCATAAGCATGGTTAGACTATATAGTGCTTCGTAAAATATCTTGAAAGGATTTATCAATCTATTATGAAATAAAAATGTTAAACATAAAACCAAATTTGATCTTTATATCCTCCAATGTCCAATTGCATTCTCCATCTTGTAATTTTTAAACCTTCCACATACATTGCTAGACCATCACATAATTCTCCTTCCTTTACCATATTTAATTTGATACCAGTGTCTAGTGCATTTTCATGTAGATGCATATAACTTATGGAAAATCTTTTGCACATACATTATAATAAATATTCGACAATGTTATTGCTTCAAACATATATCTATTAATGTTCAACAATTATAACATATTCCTTGTCTGTGACAAATACATTTTTACTCCATAAGTCTATAGACAAATCATTTCAAGCTTTTTTAACAATTTGTAATATTTTCTAAACATCAAAATCGAACAACTCAATAATATTTTTAACGTTTCAACATTATCCCTGGTGTCTTAATAGCTGGGACTTGCTGCCTCTAGGAGTTCAAGAGGACATGACATAGAATTTGTTGGTTGTTTGCTTAGTAGAGGCTCTCAGCTTAATGGAGATATCATGGTATTACTATGTTGGGGCTTAGATATTTTTATAATAGGCCAGTGTATTGTAATACAAAGTTTCTTTTCTTTTTGGTAATTTATGGACAGGTATGTGACCCCTTTTCTCTACTTTTTCGTCATATCAATATGGGCAAAAAGGGCATCTCTTTTTCATGCATCTCCATTTTGCAAGAACAATGTGGTAGTATGTTGACGATGAAGAGCCATGCAAGTTTATATTTGCTTTTGTGTAGTTGCACTTTCTTTATATATCATGCTCATATTTCTTTTCAATATTTATGTTATTCCATTATAACTAGTTTCCAGCATTAATCGTTGCATACCAGTAATGATATTTATGTTTTCACGCTATTAATTAGGCAAACTTTACTGACTAATGAGATGATGTTCCAACTTACCCCTATCAACATTGCTTCAAAGCAAACGAGAGCTTGTAGGGTCCAACACAAAGTGCATGCACGCTTTTTGAACAGGAAATGGACTAAACGAAAATTGGAGCATTAGAGAGAGTGGTCCTTGCACTTAGGAGCATCCAACTTTAGGAAAAGAATGGTGCATAGAATGCAAGCTCAATGCCAAAAGATACTTACATGAATTGTTGAAACTAATGCATATAAGAAATAAATAAATAAAAATATATGAATTTCTAATATTTTTACATAAATCAAAAATATTAAATCAAGAAAGTCAAGCATAATATGACAAGATTCGAAACGTCCAGAATAAAATAAAGAACAAAGAACATGCAATAACACAAATAAACAAAACGAAAAAGGATTAGATTTTACCCCAATCGAAATGTCCATTAAGGACTTCCCCTAGAGAAAGCATCGCCTTCCACAATATCGGTACGTCAGGGTCTAAAGAACTCCTCCTAGGATACAATGATGCACCTCTAAGATTCGACGCACTCCAATGCTGAATGTCCTCGAAAACCACCTCAAGAGAATGAACCAAGGAAATTTGGTTTATCAACCAAATTTCCAATTGATCTACTAATTTAATAGTTTGATCAATCAAAAACTTCTCGTGGATCTCTAAATCTCCTTATAGAAAATCAACAAGATTGATTAGAGATTTTTTTATCAATCTGACGTTGAACGAAAGCACCAAAAAAGAGAGATAAGAATGAGAGAGGGAGAGAGAGAGTGGAGAGAGTTTTTCTACTCTTGTTGTATGTCAAATGAGAGCCCCCTCATGGCCCTTATATAGAGGCCACAACCCAACGTTTATGGAAATACGACAATTGATCAACCAATTTAGTCCCATTGATAGATCAAAATCAATTGATCAATCAAACTTGACTATTTGATCGACCAAACCAATTGATCAACCAAATTTAACTCATTGATCGATCAAAATAATTGACCGGCTAATTTTATCTTTTGATCGACAAACCCAGGTCAAAATCATGAGATTAAAAATCCATAGCAAAAAATTTCAAGTTCTAAGTTCCAAATTGATTCTCATCTAGGCCTGAGCCCCAACTAAGCCAGGGTGGGGTGGGGTGCACGCACACGTGCATGGTCCCCAACTCCACCTCACACTATTTGCTACATAAGCCATGAGAGGCAAAAGCCTTTTAAACCTACTAAGAGGTTTGTCCATTTCCAGCGTGGGACTAAAAACCTCTACCAAATATCACTGATTTCAACATGAAATCCCACATCATCATATACCAATTGCATCCCAATTGACACAATTAGGCTCTCAAATTCAACATTTCCCCACAAATTTATCATTGAAATGCAACGATAAATTCCTTGGCTACAACATTATGCTTTCAGTAAAGGCACCTTCCGATTTGAACCCTTACCTGAGTCATCCACCTTCACCACCACAAAAATAAAGTGAAACTAGTCCTGAACTCTAGACCTTTAATGTGGGGTTTATAGTGGTAACAACAAAATGAAGTTCTTAGTGATAATCTTCAGGGTTGGTGCTCTTAAAGGCCATGCACCCTATCCTGTTTCACAAATGTAATCAAGAAAGGCCCTATTCCCTTAACTGTGGCCCACAGTAAGACTCACATAAGTGGCATTCTCCAAGGATGCACTACTCACATCCTGTCGTAAAGGCTTAAACTGATTCGGAGCCTTTGCTCTTCCTAAATTTGCAACTTAAGGCACTCAAGCTTTCAGAGATTGGACTTAGATGCAAAAACATCTAACAATGGGTGCCAACTAGTTTTCCATGCAGCTTGTTGTTACTACATTGAACCTACTTTATGAGATCTCAACTCCGTTAGGTTGGGTTGCTACTGCAGGTGAACTCCCACTGGGTCTCTGATGATAACATCATAAGCCATAACTAGTTTCAATTAATCATAATCAAGACACAAATGCTCCTACAAAATCGTCGGAGAGTCATAATTCACTGAATATCCATTCTAAGAAGAGTGCACTAAATCAAGGTCAAATCTGCAGTTTTAACAGCATATTATGAATGCAGAATAACCACGGCATTTACAAGGGGTTAATTAAAGGTCATATGTTCATAAATGTCTAATAAGAGAGTCCATACAAATAGAAACGGGTTTTCACGCACTTCGAGAGTCAAAACAACACCCAAAATCCTAATTTCAGACTCGCTTAAATAAAGAGGTTCTGGTCAGGATAAAATTGACCTAAACCTTATAAAATTCATAGAAAAATGTTCTATAAGGTTTGGTATCCTTGATTTGACCATCTAAACTTATTTTGACCTAGAACAGAATCTCAGACGAATAGTTACCCTAATTTAGGTTTCTATGCAAATTACCCAGTCAAACTTGGTCAAAACTGAAATCCAACTTCACCAACAGATTTCATAAGTCTAAATTAGGTTTATACCAAAATTTGGGACCAATCAAAGATCATCTTAAATTAGTTTGCATTTTGGTCTAGTCTAACTCTTTTTCTCTCAAACAACCCCTCAACTTTGTCATCTTCTTCACGTTTACGTCCCTACCGCCAAGGCGGTGTGAACACAGCTTGCCGCCGACCTTCAGTCAAAGAGTTCTCCCTGATTTCATGCCCAATCTCTTCCAAACTTGGAAGGAGGACTCCTGAGAAGATCCTCTTCACTCTGAGCCGCATCTTAGGCTCTAATTCTTGCCCAAAACCTAATGCGAACGATTTGAACACAAGGGTTTCCTATTCCACGAAGGTCTCAAGCTTCCAAGCTTGGTTTTCAAGCTTGGAACGCCCCATGAACCCTATCCTGATGCAAGGTCGTCTTCCTTAGCTTGGTTTTGGATCAGATTCCACCTTCTTCTCCTCTTTCCGATCGAACTCTCCGCAAGCTCTGGCGAGCTTCTCCGTCCACCCTCTTCATTGGCTGCCATAGACCATAGTCGGCTGATTATCCTTCCTCAAGTTCATCTACATCTTGCAATACCAATAGGTGTCTCCTTCCTTCGTCTTCCTCGCCGTTCTCTCTCATCAAAGGTCCTTCCTTCTCCGACACCGGCCATACCACAACCAGCGCTTTCCTTCCTTTTCATTCGATTAGATTAGGTTAGTTAGGTTCCCCTCTCCCTCTACTTTTTTTCCCTCTCCTTTATCACTCAATTCTACCATCAATTCACCCTCCACGCCACCGTCATCTCCACATCTGGCCGCACCTCCAGCGAGGCTTCCCCGATGCCACAAGCCACCAAATGCCTCGCCAACACCTCCATAACCTCTGCCTCACCTCCACAAACCAAACCCCCATCCTTATTATGCCTTTCACTCACTCACGCGACCCACCGAACTCACCCATCTCGGCGCTCCTCCTCCGACCTCCGCAAACCCTCACACTCCACCAAACATCACAAAACCGCCACAACCACCTTTGCCAAGCCCAGGAGAAGCTCCTGAGGTATTCTAATGTGGCTATAAGGCCTTCTTCATTGCTTCAGGTCTTCATCATGCTCCTCCGTCGCCATTGTCACGTCCAACATTATCCACCCGCCTCCGGCCATAAGAGTTCCAAGTAACAATCCTAGGCCTCACAGAACTCCTCTAGGACCCTTCCCAAGTCCTCAATCAAAGACCACCTCCTCAACAGAAACACCAATTGGAGAAGACTCTGCAGCAGTTGCATGCGAAGGAGGGGTCCTAAGATAGTCCCACCTCGTGGAGTAAAGGGCATGTAAGAGCGCATAAATTGATTTTGTGACTTGAGCTTACTACCCAACACACTGAGGGGTCAGGTCCCTCACTACCCTTTCACCCGCTTACCCGACCAACTTCACTCCTCACCTGCGACCCACACACGCAGGCCTGGACATTGTTTGAGACCCAAATACCTGAGTATCTAGATCCGGTTACGCTGGGCCTAGGTCTTGAGAGAGGAGAAAGAGAAGGAATTGTGAGAGAGTGGGGGAGGGTTTTGCTCTCTTATGCTCTATGCGACACTTAGTCGCTAAAGGCCTTGGCTCCCCTATGCTGTGAAAGAGATGGATCGAGTAGAAGAAGAAAGAGAAGTTGAAGTCAAGAAGAAGAAGAGAAGGAGAGAAAAGAAGTGACGAGAACCTCATCATGAGCCCTAACTATCTCATTTTGACCTAAGAAAGAGAATAAAAGCTCCTACATAACCTAGAGAAGGACCTAATTCAAGGAAGAACTGCTCTGAGAAGAAAATAAGAAATAAAGGGTAAAACTATAAATTTACCATTGCAGTACATCAATGGGATTTCTCAGAGGCTAAACATAGGTCAAATGATCTTAAAAAGATGAAAAGTGGGTTGGTTCAGTCAGAAAATGGTTCATATGCAATCTAAGAATTAAATGACATCTTGTAACCCTAAAACAGACCCGCTTAATTCAATAAGGTTCTGGTCAGGATAAAAATCAATTAAACCCTCTAAAATTCATGGAAAAATATCCCCTAGTCTTTAGAACCTTCAAATTGGCCTTTGGAACCTATTTTGACTTAGATAGGGGTCCTAGCTCATTATTTGACCTAATTTAGATTTTTATGTAAAATATCCAGTCAACCGTGGCCAAACCTAAAATCCAACTTCACCATTGGATTCCTTAGGTCCAAATTAGGTTTGTACCAAACAGCCTGAACTCACGTCCGCACCTCGTGTTAAGGCGCTGGACCACTGCGCTACCTCAGCCAAAAGGTCGCGCGGACGAATTCAGGGCGCCGCATCCAAAGCCGTTGGATCTTGATCCAATGGTGGAGAAGGGGCGGATACGGGAGCTTCAGCGGTTGTGTGCGGGCGTTTGGGCAGCCGAGATGGCGCCACGTGGCACCATCTTTGCCGTCCATCTTCTGAATGTTGTAGATGGTGCCACGGGTGCCAGATTGAGTCAATTTTTGCGTCGTTAGGCTGCGATCGTCAATCCGAATCCATCCGTGCGGTTGGATTTGTCGTTTAAAGTGTGGATTTACATCATCTTGTCCCTTGATCTTCCAGGGTTCCCTGGTCACTATCAGATGCTACAGATGCCTGATTAGGGCGATCTTGGAGTCGTTGAACTCCAATCATCACCCTGATCACATCCGTACGGCTGGATCTTCGATCCGAGGCCCCGATAAAAAGTTTTCCTTGTCCAAGCACATAAAAGGAGACAATTAACCTCCATTTTATTCAAACTACTCTAAATGCAAGATGATGCATGTTATATAATATTTATAGCTTGCAATGCAATCCTATGCTTAAGAACATGCATAAATTGACATCTTAAGTAGTGTAAACGTGTTTACATCATACCCCCATGCCTATCTTTTGCTAGTCCCTAGCAAAAACTATATGCTATTTATAAAATAATTAGGTTGGATTATTTAGGCATGAGTTATTTTTCAATCATTAAGAAACTGTCTACTTAGGATATGAACTTTCAAAGACACAACAGTGCCCGAGTATCAGCCAAAATGCAGACCGCCTCAAGCCCTCGCCTTATTCAAAGAAAATTTTCTTTTTCTCTTTTTGCTCTTTTCTAATTTTTTTTTATTATTATTTTCAAGTTTTAAGGTTAAAGAGTGGCTTTCTATGGCCATTCAACTCACCCAAGATTTGATGAGAACTCTCAGTTTTAAGCATCTTGTTGTGAATGTGATAAACTCGTTGACCGGCAATTAAAACGGACTTCGGATTTCTACGCCTCTAGGTGACCTCAAAAGAATTCTGCCTAAAGGTATATCTTTACAATCGGTAGCTTTCTCCTTACTTTTATTTTTTTACGGGGTCAACACAAGGGTGAATCCGGTGTATATCTCCCCGGTTTATTCTACTTCTCCGCTTCTTCCTAAGTGTTTTGGAAATTTTTAGTGCATTTACTGAGCTGGGTTCTGGACAACCGGTCGATGAGTTGTTACCACCGACAACTTGCTAGCCATACTCGTACGGCGAAGTGTGGCTTATTTCTTTTTTTCTTTTCTCCATTTCTTTTTGATTTTTTTTTTTTAAGTAGGTGGCTTCCCTGGTCTAAGATTTACCTAAAGGCAGCAAAAAGAGAAAGGTCTAGTAACTGGGCTCTAGACAACCTACCTATGGGTGTTACGCACGATAACTTGCCAGTCATATCACCCTAGAAGGTTCATTAGCTACCCAATTTCCATTAAAATCGCCGAACAACGAGTCAGTGCAAAGAAAGTGTGTAGATGCTTAAGACTCAAAATTCCCTCAAATCAGAGGGCATGTTGATAAGTCGTGTACTTATCACCTAAACCTATTTACTCCAATTAAAATAGAATTAAGATGGCGAGGACTCGAAAGACAAATCCAAATTTTAGTGGATACACGGGCTGATTAAGTCCAAAGACCTGAAGGATCTTTGTGTTCAAATCATAATGTAGTATTTCCTAAGATTGAAAATTTTCTTAAACCCAAGTCCTCTTTCCTAATTTCGATTTTTTTTTAATAAAATAAAACAAATTTACGGAGCTAACGAATGAATTCAGAGATGAATATCCACCCCCCATGCCTATCTAATGCAATGTCCTCATTGTATTAAAAAGACATAAAACAGAGTGGAAAAGCGTAGAAAGCACCTAAATTGCGTGAATGTCAGGTCCGCTCTGAGATGAAAACTAAAAAGAACTGTATATGTGCTGAGTTTAGTATCTTCAACTAGGCACACTATACCAAGAAGAGAAATGAAGAATTCACAAGTGCAGGCCAGAATCAGAATAAATATAAGAATCCTCTGACCTGTCAGTAGATGCCCTCAGATTTGGACCAGATTGTGGTGCAGACCCATCCCCCATAATCGAGAATATCTTAGGTTCTGGATAAAATTACCCAAAACCTAAAATCAGAATGCAAGCGGGATCGGGACTGCGATTTATGAGGATGCAACCCAAGACCAAAAAGTCGGGTTACAGAGAAATGAAGCTTAAAAGGATAATCGTTGAATGTGTGCTTGGGTTTGACATCCTCAAAACAAATGTCGTAAGGGTCCTGGTTTGATGGTTTTAGCTTAACAGGCACCCTTCGACTCAATCTTCTATTTCCTCCAAAGTTAACTTCCCAAATAAGAACTTCCCAACTCCTATCCTCCTCATTCAGCATGTTAAATTCCAGGACCTCTTGTATATTAATCACCCCATTTGAAATCTCCAAGTCTAAATGATGTGGCAGAATCAAAATTGACTTGGGTCTAATTATCTCAAAAATAGAATCATCAATAAGCTCAACAGGGTGTGTAACGACCCGACTCCCGAGTCCCTACGAGACACGAGAACCGGACCGACTCGACTAATCCCAAGACCTAGTCGTCCAACGAGGAAGTAACCAAAAGAGCAGTAAAATAAACCACATTCAGTATGAATATAACTAACAGTAAGAAAGTACAGCAGTAAGGAAAGAAACTACTACAGTAGATACCACCACAACAGTAGAACAACATTTATCATATAACATGAACTGCAGGTAAAGAAAGTACAGCGGAAACAAGAACTACTCACTATAACAGAAACAAAAGAGGCACAAAAGACTGTGGTAAACTCTACTGGACCCTACTCGGCCCAGCGTCCTCTGCAACCGCTGACCCTGGCTGCTCAACACCTGGTCTTGAGAAAGGTAACGAGTGTAACACGTCAGCAAAACGCTGAGTAGAGTGGCAACTAAAACTAAAGAAAACAGTAGAGTGTACAGTAGCTGTTATGTTCTATTACTTTCTTTATTTACATCTTTCAATTGTCTCACTATTTCATTTATTTCTCAAATCTTTTACTTGATCTCGAATATTCCTCGTGGGAACGATCTTGATTGCAGTCTTTTCCAAAAAGTAGAAGTAGCACGTGGTGCTCTCCTGGCCGGGAGAGTCCCCCGTGGTGATCCTACCCTCAGTCAACCACCCCAAGGTCACTGACAGACGTAACGGTGACTACGGCACACGCGATAAACGCACAGGTAGCTAACCCATACTGGCACGCGGTCAGTCATTTCCGTTAACGGGTGCGCCCAAAGCACAGCACGGAACCAGTACAAGGCAGAGCCCTCTCAGTAATAGGGGTCCAACCCCTCCACAGTAACCAAACCGAGGCCTTGCCCCTCCACAGTCCGCGCACCCTTGCCTGACTACCCTGGTTTGCCCTAGTGGGCCTAACAAGTCGGTGAAGGAGGCTAGCAGAACCCCGGGGCCCGTGGGGTAGCTAGTACTCTCCTAACACTAGTAGCTCTCCTCGGTACTACGTACACGAGGGCCAGCAAGTCGGTACAGAGCGGCCAATCCTAACCCCGGGTCCCTGGGGTGGCTGGCCCCACTCTGCACTAAACAGGTACAGGTACTTCCCTTGGTACTGCGTACCCAAGAGACAGTACAAACTACATCTCAGTTCCATTCCTTCCCCTTTCCAGGAGTTCCACTCCTAATTCCCCGTAGGGTTCCATCCTTTTAACTTAAACATCCAGGTGTCACTTTCCGATTTCATGTTCATACGACCCATGATCTCATTCATGTTTCTTTATTCGTGACAGGCAGCTGTTAATTCAATTTACAGGCAGCTTTATATTCCTTTCCATTTTTTTTTCCAAGCCTGCAGTATTATACATTCCACTAGTTTTTCCATCCTAGGATTAATGCCACATCTTAGGATCTAGCATACAACTAGTTTCCAGCCCTAGGATTCATGCATCACCTAGGAGCTATCATTCCATACATTTCTCATTCCTAGGATTCATGCAATGTCCTAGATTCTAGTTATGGTTCCATACTTTAACATATTTTAATAATAACTTAAGCCACTCTACCAGGTACAACGGGAGTAATGGGGCCGTGATCGGGAATCCCGCGTGCCTCCGCGACTCCCAAGACTACAACTGAACGAGGTCCTATCACAAGGATCAAACACAAGGAGTGTCTCAAAACAGTGTATAGCTACTGTAGACGGGTAGAGGAATTAATTCTGAAAAGAACGCAACTCAAATCACGGAAAACGGAGCCCGAACGGGCCCAAAACGGGTCGAAAAAGACGATACTGTGCAAAATCAGACGTCTGGAACTTCTTCCAGACGTCTTAAAAAGGTGGATCAGGGAATTACCTGTTCAGCGTGGTTTCCCGGACGTCCAGAAGTCTGCGGGGACGTCTGGCCTATCTCCCAGACGTCCGATGGTTACCCCGGACGTCTGGAGGTCTCTCCCGCCGTCTGGTACGACAGCCAGACGTCTGATTCGCAAAGGATGGCTAATCAGCGAGCCTGCGCACAGCCAGCTCCCTCCCTCAGTACGGTCAGTCGACAGGAAGGAAGAAGAAAGCGGAATACTCACCTTCAGACGTCTGTATAAGCTTCCAGACGTCTCCCTCGCCGTCGGGCTATCAACCCAGACGTCTGATTTTGGAAATTTTTTCCAGAATCAGGGTGCCACTCGGCCTCCGCTCGCGACGCCGCCCGCGTCGCACCTCGCGCGTCTGCTGCTCAGACCGGAGCAGGTCCCTCTCCGCGTCGTTCCGCACCCCCTACGCCCTCCGTCGGCCGGCCAAGCCGCTCCGGCGAGCTCGCCCTCACGGCAGAGCTCCGCCCTCGCACGCCGCACCTCCTCCGCGCTCACTGCAGCCGCCGCTGCCGCCCTCGCGCTTGCTTGCTCTCGCGCACAGGAAGGAGAAGAGGAAGGGGACGGTGGAGACGACAGGAGGGGAGGCGTGGCCTTTTAAGGCCACGCGAGGAGGAGGGAGAGAGTGCGCGGCAGGTCTGCAGCCGCAGAGAGAGAGGGAAAAAGAGAGAGAGAGAGGAATCGCAGGTCTGCGTGCACAGACGCGCAGATGAATCTCTCGTGCGAAAAATAACTGTTTTACAGACGTCTGTAAAAGATCCCAGACGTCTGGTCAGACATCTGGATGTGATCCCAGACGTCTGGTCCGACGTCTGGGCCACCTCCCAGACGTCTTAAAAGATGTCTGGGGCACGCGTTCGTAACAATATAACAAACTCAAAGGAAGTTTCGTCCCCGAAACTTGCGCCAACTAGGGTGCGGGGAAAAGATGTCCAAATAACCATAACAAACTCAAAGAGGACCGAAGCCGGTCTGAAAAGACGTACCCGCGAAAAGCTCCGAGTACCGCTCCCGCATTGCCGCCTCAGGCTCCTAGGTAGCCTCCTCGTACCGCTGGCTCCTCCACAAAACCTTTACCAGGGGTACTTGCTTTCGTCTCAAACTGCGGACGGCTCGGTCTAGGATCTGCACTGGCCGCTCGGGGTAGGTCAGGTCATCGCTCACCTAGACACTCTCGTGACTCAGTACGTGACTAGAATCGGCTACGTACTTCCTGAGGTTGGACACGTGAAACACGTCGTGCACACCAGAAAGCTGCAGGGGAAGGGCAAGTCTGTAAGCAACGGGTCCAACCCGCTCCAGGACCTCAAAGGGCCCTACGAACCTCGGCGCGAGCTTCCCTCTCAGCCCAAACCACTGTAGGCCCTTCATGGGCGAAACACGAAGGAAGACGTGGTCCCCAACCTCAAACTGCACCTCTCTGCGTCTCCGATCCGCGTAGCTCTTCTGTCTGCTCCTGACAGTGCGGAGTCGTCCGTGGATCTGCTCAACTACCTCCTGACTCTACCGGATCAACCTGGGGCCAACCTCCCACTTGGTCCCCACCTCAACCCAACTCAAGGGTGCCGTACACTTCCGTCCGTACAGAGCCTCATAGGGAGCCATGCCGATGCTCGAGTGATAACTGTTGTTGTATGCAAACTCTGCTAGGGGCAGGTGCTCCTCCCAAGAGCCCCTCCAGTCCAGTACACAGGCACGCAAAAGGTCCTCAAGTGTCTGTATCGTGCGCTCAGACTGTCCGTCCGTCTGGGGGTGGTAAGCCGTGCTAAACCTCAACCTCGTCCCCAAAGTCTGCTGAAACTCAACAAAAAACTGGGACGTAAAGCAGGCATCCCGGTCGGATACGATCTCCCGCGGAACTCCGTGCAGTCGTACCACATCACGGATATACCTCTCTGCCAACTGTGCTGGTCCAAAAGTGATTCGGATCGGCAAGAAACGCGCCGTCTTCGCCAGTCTATCCACTATTACCCAAACTGCGTCGTGTCCCCGCTGGGTAACAGGTAAGCCCACCACCATGTCCATGGTGATGCTCTCCCACTTCCACTCTGGCACTGGAAGCGGCTGAAGCGACCCTACAGGCCTCTGATGCTCGGCTTTCACCTGCTGGCACACTAAACACTGTTGCACAAACTCACCCACATCCCACTGCATCCCTCTCCACCAAAACTCGCGTCTCAAGTCGTGGTACATTTTCGTGTTTCCGGGATGTACGGTGAATCTGGAACCGTGTGCCTCAGTCAAGAGCTCTCTCAACAGCTCCTCATCTTTGGGAATGCACAACCGTCCCCTCAAGCGTAGCACCTGGTCTATGAAAGAGAAGTCCCCTAGGTCTCCTGATAGTACTCTATCGCGCAAAGACTGCAAGTACGGATCGGCCATCTGTCCTGTGATGATACAGTCTATCAGCTCTGGCCTGGTCTGCCGTGTCACCGTCACTGTCCCACAGTATCCTCGTAACTCTAGAGGTCGCCAACTGCCCACCTCCTCCAAAAGGCTCCAAATCTGTAACTGTAGGCTGGCCAAGTGTGCGGGTGCCTTACGGCTCAAGGCGTCAGCCACCACATTGGCCTTTCCCGGGTGATAGGAGATGCTGCAGTCGTAGTCCTTCAGGAGCTCCAACCAACGTCTCTGTCTCATGTTGATCTCCTTCTGGTCAAAAAGATATCTGAGGCTCTTGTGATCTGTAAAAATCTCGAAGGTCTCACCGTACAAGTAATGCCTCCATGTCTTCAGCGCGAAGACAACAGCTGCTAACTCTAGGTCGTGGGTAGGGTAGGTATGCTCATGGGGCTTCAGTTGCCGCGAAGTGTAAGCGACCACGTGACCCCTATGCATGAGCACACCTCCTAACCCCTGCAAGGAAGCGTCCGTGTACACAACGAACCCGCCACTACTGTCAGGGATGGTGAGCACGGGAGCCGAGGTCAACCTCTCCTTCAGCTCCAGAAAACACGCCTCACAGGCGTCTGTCCAAGCGAAAGGCACGTCCTTCCGGGTCAACTGTGTCATAGGACGTGCAATCTGTGAAAATCCTCTGATGAACCGTCTGTAGTAGCCAGCTAATCCCAGGAAACTGCGGATCTCAGTGACTGAACGCGGTCTCTCCCACCTGAGCACTGCCTCGACCTTGGCTGGGTCCACCGCCAGGCCGTCTCCAGAGATCACATGACCCAAGAAAGTCACCTCCCTCAACCAGAACTCGCACTTGCTGTATTTGGCGTACAGCCTGCGTCGCCTCAGAGTGTCCAGAACCATCCGCAAGTGCTGTCCGTGCTGCGTCCGATCTCTAGAATAGATGAGTACATCATCTGTGAAAACCACCACGAACTGGTCCAAGTACGGTCTAAACGCCCGGTTCATCAGGTCCATGAAAGCAACGGGGCATTGGTTAGCCCAAACGGCATGACCAAAAACTCGTAGTGTCCGTACCGGGTGCGGAAAGCTGTCTTGGAGACGTCGGTCTCCCTGATCCTCAACTGGTGGTATCCAGACCTCAAGTCTATCTTGGAAAACACCGTGGCACCCCGCAACTGGTCAAACAAATCGTCGATCCTCGGCAGCGGATATCTGTTCTTGATGGTGACCCTATTCAGCTGTCGGTAGTCCACACAAAGGCGTAGGGTCCCATCCTTCTTCTTCACAAACAGTACCGGGGCTCCCCAGGGAGACGCACTGGGCCTCACGAAACCTTTCTCCAAAAGGTCTTGCAACTGGGACTTGAGCTCTCGCAGCTCAAGCGGTACCATCCTGTATGGCGCGGTGGAGATGGGGCTGGTCCCTGGTACTAGTGAGATCTCAAACTCGATCTCGCGCTCGGGTGGTAGTCCTGGTAACTCGTCTGGAAACACGTCGGGGTACTCTCTGACCACCGGGATGCTCTGGAAGTCTGCCACGGGGCTGGGTTCTGCCACCACACAAGCTAGGAAGCCCTCACATCCCTGGCTCAAAAGTCTCATCGCCCGAAGTGCCGATATGCACCTGAAACCTCCGTCCACTGGCTGTCCGTGAAACTCGAAAGAAGGTATCTCCGGAATGGAGAAGACAATCTTCCTCTCAAAACAGTCCACCAAGGCGTGGTAAGCGGACAGCCAATCCATCCCCAGAATCACACCAAAGTCCTCCATCTGGATCATAATCAGGTCAGCTGGCAGCCTATGTCCCCCGACGCTGACCCCGCAATCCGTGTACACCTCCTCAGCTACAAACAGCTGACCACTCGGACCTCTGATTACGAACGGATTCTCTAACAGTGTATAATCCTGGTCCAGACTAACTGCGAAACTGACTGCGACAAACGAGTGCGTAGCGCCGAAATCGAAAAGGGTGTAAACTAGTCTGCCAGAAACTGAAACCATACCTGCTACCACGGATCCCGAAGCTCTGGTGTCCCTGTGTGTTAGGGCGTTGATACGCCCCTCAGCTCTAGGTGCGGACGAAGCAGCCACACTCTGCGTCGGACGGGTAGGTGCTGGCCGGTACCCTCCTCGCGACTGCTGTCCTCCTCCTCGTGCCTGGGAACCGCGGCCTCCTGCGCGCTCTCCAGTGCTCTGCACGGGAAGTATCTGCAGACCTCCTGCCCTAGATGGGCAGTCCCTCCTGACGTGGCCCGGCTGGCCACACTGGTAGCAGAGGGGAACTCGACTCCCGCCCTCAGTGAGTCCTTGCTGTCAACTAGGCGGGGGTCCGGTGCTGGCGACTGGCCCCTGTCGAGGGCCCCCAAAGGCCACTGATGGCCCTGCACAACGTGACGGCTCTCCTGCGGACGCCACGTGTCTCCGTTCTCGCTGGCCCTGTGAGAAGTCTGACTGAAAGGGCCTCTTCCGCCCGCCGTCGGTCTCTCGCGCGGACGGGTTGATCTCCTCGTAAGTCATAGCTGCCTCTACCACCCTCGAAAACGTAGGCAGCTTCAGGGGTTTGACATACCCCCGGATCGCAGGTGGGAGCCCCTCGGTGAACCTCCAAAGGCGCTCCTCCTCAGTGGCTACCGCTGTCGCTGCAAAGCGGGACAGCTCCAAGAAACGCGTGCGGTACGCGCTCACAGTCATCGTCCCTTGGTGGAGAGTGTGGAACTCCCACCTCCTCTGGTCCTGCCACGTCTGGGGAAAGTACTGCTCGCAAAAGAGGGTGACGAACTGGTCCCACGTCGGCTCGTCCCTCTCCTACCCCCGGACCGCCCTCCACCACCGGTGTGCCGCACTCTCCAGCTGGTACGTGGCAAAGGCCACGTGGCACTCCACCGGGGGACGAAGGGTGTCGAAGATCTTCTCCAGCTGCTCAAGCCAGTCCTCTGCTCGGTCGGGTCCTCATCCCCCTTGAAGGAGGGGGGCTTCAGCTTCCGGAACTGTCCGAAAAGCTCGAAGTGGCGCTGTAGGGGAGGTGCTGGTGCACCTCCAGGTGAAGGTGCCTCGTGTACAGAAGTGTCGGAGGAAGGTGGGGGCGGCAACGGCCCATCCCCTCCCTCGTGTCCAGCGCCGTGTCCATCGCGTGGTCCCACAGAGGACTCCTCCTCTGCAGCCCCAGGAGGAGGCGCTCGGGGCGGTGGGTGGAGCTCCTCTCGTACAATATCTCGTATCAGTCTGGCGAGGTCCTGGGCCTAGATGCCCGGGAGTGGTGGCTGGTCCACTGAGACGTCAACAACAGCACGTCCACCTCGCCGACCTCGCCCTCGGCCGCGCCCACGGCCAGTCTCGCCAATCTCGCAACGAGGCATCTCCTGCAAGTAGACGCGAAACAAAACGGAAACGTCAAAACAGACGGTACCTAACAAAACTTCTAAGAGCTCATGTCAAGAGATATGTTGTGGTGGCTACTCTACCTATAAACATGTGAATTGGTTCTTTTCCAGTCAGTTGATTCACTTCTCGGGACGACCTTGCTCTGATACCATCTTGTAACGACCCGACTCCCGAGTCCCTACGAGACACGAGAACCGGACCGACTCGACTAATCCCAAGACCTAGTCGTCCAACGAGGAAGTAACCAAAAGAGCAGTAAAATAAACCACATTCAGTATGAATATAACTAACAGTAAGAAAGTACAGCAGTAAGGAAAGAAACTACTACAGTAGATACCACCACAACAGTAGAACAACATTTATCATATAACATGAACTGCAGGTAAAGAAAGTACAGCGGAAACAAGAACTACTCACTATAACATAAACAAAAAAGGTACAAAAGACTGTGGTAAACTCTACTGGACCCTACTCGGCACAGCGTCCTCTGCAACTGCTGACCCTGGCTGCTCAACACCTGGTCTTGAGAAAGGTAACGAGTGTAACACGTCAGCAAAACGCTGAGTAGAGTGGCAACTAAAACTAAAGAAAACAGTAGAGTGTACAGTAGCTGTTATGTTCTATTACTTTCTTTATTTAGATCTTTCAATTGTCTCACTATTTCATTTATTTCTCAGATCTTTTACTTGATCTCGAATGTTCCTCGTGGGAACGATCTTGATTGCAGTCTTTTCCAAAAAGTAGAAGTAGCACGTGGTGCTCTCCTGGCCGGGAGAGTCCCCCGTGGTGATCCTACCCTCAGTCAACCACCCCAAGGTCACTGACAGACGTAACGGTGACTACGGCACGCGCGATAAACGCACAGGTAGCTAACCCGTACTGGCACGCGGTCAGTCGTTTCCGTTAACGGGTGCGCCCAAAGCACAGCACGGAACCAGTACAGGGCAGAGCCCTCTCAGTAACAGGGGTCCAACCCCTCCACAGTAACCAAACCGGGGCCTTGCCCCTCCACAGTCCGCGCACCCTCGCCTGACTACCCTGGTTTGCCCTAGTGGGCCTAACAAGTCGGTGAAGGAGGCTAGCAGAACCCCGGGGCCCGTGGGGTAGCTAGTACTCTCCTAACACTAGTAGCTCTCCTCGGTACTACGTACACGAGGGCCAGCAAGTCGGTACAGAGCGGCCAATCCTAACCTCAGGTCCCTGGGGTGGCTGGCCCCACTCTGCACTAAACAGGTACAGGTACTTCCCTTGGTACTGCGTACCCAAGAGACAGTACAAACTACATCTCAGTTCCATTCCTTCCCCTTTCCAGGAGTTCCACTCCTAATTCCCCGTAGGGTTCCATCCTTTTAACTTAAACATCCAGGTGTCACTTTCCAGTTTCATGTTCTTACGACCCATGATCTCATTCATGTTTCTTTATTCGTGACAGGCAGCTGTTAATTCAATTTACAGGCAGCTTTATATTCCTTTCCATTTTTTTTTCCAAGACTACAGTATTATACATTCCACTAGTTTTTCCATCCTAGGATTCATGCCACATCCTAGGATCTAGCATACAACTAGTTTCCAGCCCTAAGATTCATGCATCACCTAGGAGCTATCATTCCATACATTTCTCATTCCTAGGATTCATGCAATGTCCTAGATTCTAGTTATGGTTCCATACTTTAACATATTTTAATAATAACTGACGCCACTCTACCAGGTACAACGGGAGTAATGGGGGCGTGATCGGGAATCCCGCGTGCCTCCGCGACTCCCAAGACTGCAACTGAACGAGGTCCTATCACAAGGATAAAACACAAGGAGTGTCTCAAAACATTGTATAGCTACTGTAGACGGGTAGAGGAATTAATTCTGAAAAGAACGCAACTTGAATCGCGGAAAACGGAGCCCGAACGGGCCCAAAACGGGTCGAAAAAGACGACACTGTGCAAAATCAGACGTCTGGAACTTCTTCCAGACGTCTTAGAAAGGTGGATCAGGGAATTACCTGTTCAGCGTGGTTTCCCGAACGTCCAGAAGTCTGCGGGGACGTCTGGCCTATCTCCCAGACGTCCGATGGTTACCCCGGACGTCTGGAGGTCTCTCCCGCCGTCTGGTACAACAGCCAGACGTCTGATTCGCAAAGGATGGCGAATCAACGAGCCTGCGCACAGCCAACTCCCTCCCTCAGTACGGTCAGTCGACAGGAAGGAAGAAGAAAGTGGAATACTCACCTTCAGACGTCTGTATGAGCTTTCAAACGTCTCCCTCGCCGTCTGGCTATCAACCCAGACATCTGATTCTGGAAATTTTTTCCAGAATCAAGGCGCCACTCGGCCTCCACTCGCGACGCCGCCCGCGTCGCACCTCGCGCGTCTGTTGCTCAGACCACAGCAGGTCCCTCTCCGCGTCGTTCCGCGCCCCCTGCGCCCTCCGCCGGCCGGCCAAGCCGCTCCGGCGAGCTCGCCCTCACGGCAGAGCTCCGCCCTCGCACGCCGCACCTCCTCCGCGCTCACTGCGGCCGCCGCTGCTGCCCTCGCGCTTGCTCGCTCTTGCGCACAGGAAGGAGAAGAGGAAGGGGACGGTGGAGACGACAGGAGGGGAGGCGTGGCCTTTTAAGGCCGCGCGAGGAGGAGGGAGAGAGTGCGCGGTAGGTCTGCAGCTGCAGAGAGAGAGGGAAAAAGAGAGAGAGAGAGGAATCGTGGGTCTGCGCGCACAGGCGCGCAGACGAATCTCTTATGTGAAAAATAACTATTTTACAGACGTCTGTAAAAGATCCCAGACGTCTGGTCAGACGTCTGGATGTGATCCCAGACGTCTGGTCCGACGTCTAGGCCACCTCCCAGACGTCTTAAAAGACGTCTGGGGCACGCATTCGTAACAGGGTGTAACTGACAATCAGGGCATTGAATTGAATCCTCCAGAAAATGTGATTTTGGATCCGTAATGTGTGCCCTAATAAGATCAGTTCAGTCAATTATTAGGCTATCAAATGATCTATCAGATTCCTCAGGCCCAATCGTCTCACAAAAATCGTGTTCTGAAAACTCGAGTGAGACTTTGCAACTTGAATCTTCACCATCAAAGAAATCAGGATCCGTATCAATGTATGTCCCAAAATCATCTGTCACTTTCTGATCCATGGAGAAATACGTTTCCTCATACCCCGGCTCAAGGATCTCAGGTGAGGAAATCAAATCATCCTTAATTGGTTGCTTTAATTCGAACTGGTCAGCCTCGTAACACGTGTCCCCCCAATAGGTGCCTAAGCGGGTTCTGTCATTAGCTTTC
Source organism: Thalassia testudinum (assembly GCA_037157565.1). Taxonomy (NCBI): domain Eukaryota; kingdom Viridiplantae; phylum Streptophyta; class Magnoliopsida; order Alismatales; family Hydrocharitaceae; genus Thalassia; species Thalassia testudinum. The sequence goes on along the minus strand of JAZHRO010000063.1, from coordinate 149,095,552 downwards.
CTGAAGAGGGTTCATCCTAGGAATCATCCCATGATTGAATTAAAGCAACCACAAATCTCATCCTTAATTTTGCTAATTTCCTAAGTAGAAACTCACCCGGGTTCTTATCCTTAACATCCTGGAGCCAATCCAACAAAGTCTTGTTCAAATCATCAATCATTTCAATCAGAGGCTCCAATCTCGCAATGCAAGGTATCGGCTGAACTTCTAAAGATTGAATGATATTCCTCAAGTTAACCGAAACCTTATCTTGAACCTGATTACCCTGAACCAAATGAGTTGGTTCAGGGTTGGGCGGGTTTGGGGTCAATGCAGGGGAATTAACGAATTGAGGTTCGTTATACCCTTCCAGATAATAGGTCATTTCAGATTGTTCAAAAGGTGGTGATTGACTGGTCGATCTTTCTCTTTTAAGTCGTTTGTAGTTTAATGTTGTGGAAAAATCGACTAATCAATTTTTAACAACAAATAACCACTCGCAGAGGAGCGGGTCGTATCCACAGGGAGGCAATAACGTATTAAAATTCGTGCCACTTAAAAATGTTTGTTCGTAGTCAATTTGGACAAGAACCAAGCCAAGATTGCCTTTAGATTAAGGTTTAAGCAAGAAACAATGCTGAAATGGTAATTATGAGAAACTATAGGATATTTTCCGCAATGCAGAATCAATAAAAGATGATTAAAATGTGGCAATGGCAGAAAATGTAAATTTTAATTGACAGTTTACTGTAGCAAAACAGGGGAATTTTTCCCCGTTGTCTTGCACGACGAGGAGCCGATGGCCGGGCGCGGGAAGCTCGGAGGAGGTCCCTTGGACCAAGAGCTTCGAATCGGTGGTGACGGTGAGTCGCGCGGCGGCTGGAGGTGGCCAGACGAGCTCCGGCGGAGGTGCTGCTGGTGGCGGCTGCAGGCGGTTGAGCGGGTGCGGCTGCAGCTGATGAGGGCGCGCAGGCTGTTGTGCGTGGGCGGAGGGCGCTGCGGGCGGCTGACGTGTGCGCGCAAGCTGCGGGTGCTTCTGCAAGCGTGGGCGGAGGATGCTGCAGGCGCGTGGAGATGGGCTCTGCAGGCGCGAGCGGAGGCGTGGCGGTGGTCTGCAAGCGCGATTGGCGTGGGCGCGCAAGCTGCAGGCGCGGTTGGCGTGGGCGAGCAAGCTGCAGGAGCTTCTGCAAGCGCGGGCGGAGGGTGCTGCAGGCGTGGTTGGAGACGGTGGGCACTAGTCTGCAGGCGCAGTGAAGCGTTGGTCTGCAGGTGCGTGGAAGTGTTGTGGTGGTCTGCAGGCGCGTGGAAGATGGTTGCGGTGGTCAGCAGGCGCGGGCGGAGGCGTGGCTGTTGGAGAGTTGAGGCGCATTTTAGCTGAAGGTTGACGGACGTGGGTGAGCTGAAGGTTCTGCAGGTGCGGGAAGGGGTCTGCAGACGACTTCAGGCGTGTGCGGTGGAAGTGAGCGGGTAACTTCAGACGTCTTAAGTTACTGAGAGGGTGGCTGAATCAGTAGCTCGGTGATGGTGGTCGGCGATGATGGCAAGGGGGATGCACGCTAAGGTGCTCACGGTGATGCGGCGAGCTCCGAATGGCGGTGTGGCCTGTCACAACACACGCCCACGGTGATGGAGACTCGTTGCCACAGTAGAGGCCGGCAGTGTGGAGTGGAAGAGAGAGGTTCTCTTTGCACAGTGGTGGGTCGGTGGCGGAGGCCTCCCGAGCTCGGTTGCCTCCCTCCTCCTTTTGTAGTGGCCTGCACACATTTGAAATCATCCACCCAACCAGATCCATCACATCCGCTCCCACTTGAATGGGTTCTTCACTGCACCAGCCGTTCGTCGTTGGAGCGGCAGCCAGCCGTTCCTGCAAGAAAAAAAGAAAATAATGTTAAAATATTAGGGCCATTTATATACAGACCCTCAACTTTTATGTTAATAAAAACAATATACCTAATTGGTTATCTAATTAGATAAATGACATTCTAAACTAATTCTAAATGTACTTAAAGTATGAATGCAATGCATGGATTATGTAATTAAATTAAAACTATGAATTAATCTATTTACATCCTAATTTATACTAAATAAATGTTCGAATTAACCTAATGTGTAGGCACTTAAATACTTAAATAGCCCACAACTATGGGCTAATCAAATACCCCCATGCCTAGTTTTTGCAAGTCCCTAGCAAAATTAAGCGAAACCTAGCACTCTAAGTAGACTAGTCAACTCACTTAGTCTTCCTTCAGAAGCATATTAAGTTCAGGTTCTAGACCCAAGATTCCTAAGTAGTTGCTAAGTTACAGACTAGGTCGGCTAAAGACGAGTTGCAGGCACAAGTTTCCCTGATTTCTGACTCTACCCTAAAGTTTATTGATCCCTGAGATTAAAGCATCCGTGCTTGTGCATTGGTCCGAGTTATTTGAGTTAAAGGAATTTTTTTTTTTTATTATTCTTCTAAGTCTAACCTCAGATCAGCTATCAACACGGTCTGTGTCGGATTCATTGTCCCCATTACCATACCTCGAAGGGTGCCTGGCTTTCGATGCTTCGAGATAGCACCGCCCATAACGACCCCAAGAACTCCTGGCAATCGACACTTCGAGATAGCATCGCCCATGGATTTCTTAAGCGAATTCAGGCCTGTGACAATCGGCACTTCGAGATAGGGCCGCCCATGGTACCTGAACCGCACAATGCGCTTACATGCCCCCAGTAGGATGGATATCCTAAGAGACAAGCGCCGAGGAGGTAATATGTTACCATCGCATCCTCAAGGTGAGTATATACTCAACCTCTCCTGCAGCGAGAACTCTTCCAATCAAAATGTGTTTTCAAGCCTTTCTTAAGTCAAAACTAAGAGAACCAAATCTCTTTCCAGAAATTAAGTTAATTACCAGACCAAGTGTGTGAAATTTGGATGCTTGGGTTACAAGGACCCGTAAACCAAAAGGTAGAATAAGACTCCAGGTACTACCCCACCTTTTAACTCAAACCCTAGCTTCCCTTCCTCAACCTCTTGAAGAATGGTCCACAACTTAACTCCTACTTAAGTTTTTAAGTCCACAAAGGACCCTAAAGGTCTAAAGCTAGTAGCTTATTTAGCTTCTAAAGTTTGACCCTAGAATTAATTTAGTCTACGCTAGAGTTTTGATTTGCTTAAGAATGCAGGACTTAGCCAGTTAAGCTCAAAACTTTTTTTTTTATGTGTACAAATGTATGCAATTATGCTATGTATATCCCCAAGTACACCCCCCCATGCCTAAAATCTGCAATGTCCTCATTGCATAGAAGGATATTACCTGGGTCAGAGCTGGGCTAAATAGCCGAAGAACCTGCAAATCAGGTTCAAGAATTGCAGAAATAGGCCCTAAAAATGAGCAAAGCAAAGTTGGCCTAGAAAATAGGTAACCTAGGATGTTGGCGAGCTGATGATGAATCCCGATAGCAAATGCTCGCCCAACTAAAATGGGAATGAAATCTTCCCAGGTCACCAGAAGAGGTTCTAAAGGATAAACAGGTAAAATAACCTCCAAAGGGGTAGGGGGAGGATGACAAGGATCCTCCAAAAAGAATGGGGAAGGAATGGTATAGAGATAAACCCCTAGGGTAATGGACTGACTAAAGAAATCATCAATCCATACCCGATACTCCATTACAGAAAATATTGGTCTGTTAAGCCCCCTAGTCAGAACAAAAATGAGCAATTCTTTAACGCAAGGATCGTCTAGGGTGTCCAAGTTACGAGGTTGTGGGATGGCCATAAGATCTAGGTTGGGTTTAATCAGCTTGGTGTCCATCCCAAACACTCTTTCTAAATCCTCAATTTCATCCCTAGCATTCCTTGCACCATCACGTGGATCTTCCTGCTCTTCATCAGGAGTCACAATTTCGCTTTCAAATATAAGCGAATCAGAGGGTGACTTCGAAGTGAATGAAGGCAGGTTGGAAGCAACAGATCTAGGGATTATCCTATCAATGTCATCCCCGGGTTTTTGTTCTTTACTCAAATCTTCCCCGGAGTCTATATGTGAATCCACATAAATCTTAGAAATTGCTTCCAAATTTTCCATCATTTTATCATGAGGAGAAATATCATCAATGGGAGTGCCAAGGAAACCTAATTTGGTCAAATTTGTGACATCCTCAGGGGCTAACTCTTCAAATAAGACATAATCAACCTTAGTGTCACTCCAAATCTTGAATGTAGGTTCCTCATATAATTCGTCTTCCTCCTCATCACACAATTCATCATGTACCCGAGGTCTAGAATCATTTAATATCTCAGCAGATCCCCTAAGGTGCTCTATCTGAGGTAAATTGTTTACATTGGTTACATCAGACTCCTCAGATAGGTCAATTTCTTTAGGGTTAGGTTCCCTAAGGGTGGGTTTGAGTTCCATATCGTGATCAGAAGGGAGGGTAGGATTAACAACTTGACTTTGACCCACTTCATCAAATGTCACGAAAATACTATCATCTGGGTCGAGGTCTTCCAATGGTACCATCATTCCCTTTTTTTGACTCCAATATAATTCAGGTGGATACTCAACCTTATCATCATCCTCCTCGGGTTGCCACCTTTCTTCATCCAATGCATAGCTACTTTCATGTGTATTTTCCTCCCACCTAAAGTGTAGATCTCTCAAGGAAGTGTCATCTAATGGGGAGGTTTCAAAATCGATCCTCGAAAAGTAGCTATTCTCCCCAGAATTTCCCTCCAACTTAAAGTGTAGCTTTCCCACGGGAGATGCATCTATTGTAGAGGGGTGTACATCATCGTCAATGGGGTAGATTGGGTGGCTAATTTCATCTCTTTCTTGTTGGCCTGCTCTCAAAGATTCTCCTAACAATTCACTCATTTCATTTTGCATTTTCTGTATTTCCATCTTCAAATAGGAGAGGTCATTTCTATCATAAGAGAAGTCAGGCTCAAGCTTATAGTACCCAGGAGTGTTTGTCCAACCATTATAAGTTTTCAGGGAGGGTGGGTTGGGTATTTCTTTGGTATGTGGGATATTGGGCAAAGCAAATCCCGCTCCTGAGTTCTGCTCACTAATTAGGGGCTTAACTAGGCCAATACTCCTATAATAGGAGTAAAACGAATCCCAATGATTGTCATTATGTCCATCAAGGAATGGACCATCTCGACGTCTGGGATCGAAGGATGCAGAGTGGGGGTGAGGGTGTGGGCAAGATGTGAAAGGATGAAAATCAATGTGGTCCATTCTAACTCACACTTCAATCAGAATTCCCCAAGCAAGACATAATTCAAAAAGGACCTTTTAGGTCTTTCCCAATTTAGGCTTTTGATTTTAAGTCAGATTGCAGGTGACAATACAATTTGCTCAGTCAATTTACACGCCTATTGCCAACCTACGGTTCGCCTAAGAAGACCTAGTTGGAGCTTAGGTGTTCTTCCCTAAATTTCAAATGGTCAAGTAAATCCAAAGACGAAAGATCGAGGGATGCAAGTAGGCCTAAGCCTTCCTTTGAAGCTGTGCTTTCGTGGTGCTCCTCAACTACCCCCAAAAATCCGTGACAGGGTATCCCCCTCTTTGGATTTACAAAACCTTTGATCTCAAGTTCCGAACACTTCAGAATCCCACGAAAGGAGGGCTCTTGTCCTAGTATTTCCAAACCTAAGGAGTGTCTAGAAGCGTGCCGTGGTGCAAGTGAAATAAGTGTGCATACACCGTCAAAGATTTTGAACTTTGAATCGCACGCCAAGTTTGAAAATCAAATCCTTGGTTTTTAAAATGTCCTTCCTTTAATTAGTCCTTTTTCTAAAAAAAATGTGACCACTTAGATCGCTTCAAGACAAACTTTGTGGTCTTTGCATTAAATCCTAAATGCAATGCGTGATCAAAAATAGGATGCAAAGTAAGAGAATACGTACCTTGCCTCCAGCGATCTTCAATGCAAAAATGCACGCAATGCAGAAAAGCAAATCTAGAGGCTGCTCATACAGACCTAAATGGTTCGTCCTAGGGCAGGCAGCTTCTAGCAGGCAGCTCTTTTTTTTTCTTTTTTTATTTTTTTTAAAACTACTTATGCACAAGCAAATAAAAGAAATAATAAAAAAAATAAACCTAAATCTAAAGAAAAAGGAACAGGCTCCCAAAAATTACCCAACACGGGTCCAAAACAAAATCGGGGAATAAACCCCTCAAAATATGCCCCAGAACAAGGGTTTCAAACTAACTGTAATGAAAAATTAAGTCTACAATCTTAATTCTATTCTAATTAAACTAATGACTAAATGGTGTCCGTCACGTCCTCGTCCTTCTCCTCCGTTTAAAAATTGCTCGTCCAATTCTCGTCTGGCGACGTCAAGGATCGCCTCTCACAGTGGCTGATTCTTGCACAAATTTTCTCGCACAGAAAAGAAAATAATGAATGTTCAAATCTCTGTGCAATTGACAAATAATCAAAATAAAATTAGGTGAAATTATTGCATCTGTTGCCTCCCCGGCAACGGCGCCATTTGACTGGTCGATCTTTCGCTTTTAAGTCGTTTGTAGTTTAATGTAGTGGAAAAATCGACTAATCAATTTTTAACAACAGATAACCACTCGCAGAGGAGCGGGTTGTATCCACAGGGAGGCAATAACGTATTAAAATTCGCGCCACTTAAAAATGTTTGTTCGTAGTCAATTTGGACAAGAACCAAGCCAAGATTGCCTTTAGATTAAGGTTTAAGCAAGAAACAATGCTGAAATGGTAATTATGAGAAACTATAGGATATTTTCCGCAATGCAGAATCAATAAAATATGATTAAAATGTGGCAATGGCAGAAAATGTAAATTTTAATTGACAGTTTACTGTAGCAAAACAAGGGAATTTTTCCTCGTTGTCTTGCACGACGAGGAGCCGATGGCCGGGCGCGGGAAGCTCGGAGGAGGTCCCTTGGACCAAGAGCTTCGAATCGGTGGTGGCGGCGAGTCGCGCGGCGGTCGGAGGTGGTCGGACGAGCTCCGAAGGAGGTGCTGCTGGTAGCGGCTGCAGGCGGTTGAGCGGGTGCGGCTGCAGCTGATGAGGGCGCGCAGGCTGTTGTGTGTGGGCGGAGGGCGCTGCGGGCGGCTGACGTGTGCACGCAAGCTGCGGGCGCTTCTGCAAGCGCGGGCGGAGGATGCTGCAGGCGCGTGGAGATGGGCTCTGCAGGCACGGGCAGAGGCGTGGCGGTGGTCTGCAGGCGCGGTTGGCGTGGGCGCGCAAGCTGCAGGCGCGGTTGGCGTGGGCGAGCAAGCTGCAGGAGCTTCTGCAAGCGCGGGCGGAGGGTGCTGCAGGCGCGGTTGGAGACGGTGGGCGCTAGTCTGCAGGCGCGGTGAAGCGTTGGTCTGCAGGTGCGTGGAAGCGTTGTGGTGGTCTGCAGGCGCGTGGAAGATGGTTGCGGTGGTCAGCAGGCGTGGGTGGAGGCGTGGCTGTTGGAGAGTTGAGGCACATTTGAGCTGAAGGTTGACGGACGTGGGTGCGCTGAAGGTTCTGCAGGTGCGGGAAGGGGTCTGCAGGCGACTTCAGGCGTGTGCGGTGGAAGTGAGCGGGTAACTTCAGACGTTTGGGAAATTCCCCAGACGTCGTAAGTTACTGAGAGGGTGGCTGAATCAGTAGCTCGGTGATGGTGGTCGGCGATGATGGCGAGGGGGATGCACGCTAAGGTGCTCACGGTGATGCGGCGAGCTCTGGATGGCGGTGTGGCCTGTCACACCACACGCCCACGATGATGGAGACTCGTCGCCACAGTAGAGGCTGGCAGTGTGGAGTGGAAGAGAGAGGTTCTCTCTGCATAGTGGTGGGTCAGTGGCGGAGGCCTCCCGAGCTCGGTTGCCTCCCTCCTCCTTTTGTAGTGGCCTGCACACGTTTGAAATCATCCACCCGACCAGATCCATCACATCCGCTCCCACTTGAATGGGTTCTTCACTGCACCAGCCGTTCATCGTTGGAGCGGTAGCCAGCCGTTCCTACAAGAAGAAAAGAAAATAATGTTAAAATATTAGGGCCATTTATATACAGACCCTCAACTTTTATGTTAATAAAAACAATATACCTAATTGGTTATCTAATTAGATAAATGCCATTCTAAACTAATTCTAAATGTACTTAAAGTATGGATGCAATGCATGGATTATGTAATTAAATTAAAACTATGAATTAATCTATTTACATCCTAATTTATACTAAATAAATGTTGGAATTAACCTAATGTGTAGGCACTTAAATACTTAAATAGCCCACAACTATGGGCTAATCAGTGATGACCTAAAGGCAGTGTAATCAGAGGATGGGTAAGAATCAGTGTATCCTTCTTGATTGTAGATCGTATTAGGTTGTGCATAATAGGGTGACGAGCTATAATCGATGTGGCTCTGAGAAGGATAAAAATCACAATCAAAGTGTTCAAGGTTAGACCCTAAACACGGAGGTCCGAAACTGTATCCCCAATTCGAGTTATCCCAACTAACTGATGGTTGATTACAGTACGAGTCAGGATAATCGTCATGTTGAGGATAATTCACAACGGGAGGGAAAGAGTGATAATGCGTGTAAAATGTGGAAGGATTCATAAGACACGGGAGGAAGAAAGGCACCTTGCAATACAAACAATCAAACCTGTCCTTAAGTGAGTTAGCCTACAGACCTACAGACTCCCAAAACCCATCTTGAGATAAAGGAACGATTTGATCTACTTCTGTCTGTTCAATCCAACCAGTTAAAAGGAGGGACTAGGGAGAAGGTTCTTCCTTTGGCTTGCACCTCCGGTTCCTAGTGTACCCCCCAGCCACAATCGTTTGATTCTGCTACCCTAGCTAGACATCAGATTGAATAGTAGAAACAGACTAATCGAAAATCATCCCGTTCTGGGTTCTAAAGAGCGAGTTGATTGCACAGCAAAAATACACCAGCAATTTTGCCATCTTGTGCTATTTCCTAGCATTGCCAATGTATATTAGGTAGCCATAGTCGCATTTATAAAAATACACGCATGCATGCATTTACTTGAGAGGGGAGGAGAGTAAATAAAATGGCCTTGTAATTAACAAATTCTTCAAGTGCTACCTTGCAAAATTTCCATCTTTATTTTTTATTTCTATTTGGCCTTGAATTTCTCCGCACGGCTACAGGGCATGGCAGCTTCCGTCTTCGCGCCATTCTCTGCAACGTGCTCTCCCTGCAGCCGCATGCACAGCCATGCACAGCCAAGGCATGGCTGTGCACGCCTCTTTCCTCTTTGAAAAGGGCATGGCTTTCTTCTTTGAGCTGAGCCTGGTCCACCAAAAACACACAGCAGCTTCCCTCCTTCCAGGACGTCTCCTCCCCTCTCCCCTCCATACGTAGCCTCTCCTCCTTCTGAGGAGCCACACTGCGGGCAGGAGTAACTCACAGTGGTGCACAACCACCACTGTGAGTCCCACCACCGCCTAGCTCATCAAAGAGCCGGTGGGCGTGGTGGTTCACCGCTATGTTTCGTCGTTTCAAGCAATTTCCGCCATTGCCACAGAGCCGAGCTTTGAAGCTCAAGCATAGCAGCAGCAAGGCACCAACCACTGCTCGCCCGCACGTACGCCACTGCGCACACCAGCAGCCGGCGCAGGTCTCTCTGCGCGTGCCAGCAGGTCACCCTCGTCCCCTCTCCGCGCGCCCTGTTACGAAGCTTCTCCACGCATGCCAGCAGCCAGCGCAGCCGCTCCACACCGCCCGCACACGCTGAACCGGGCACAGGTGGTCGCGCGAGCCAAGCGAGCACTGTAGCCACTGTTCACGCGTTTCAACGGAACACTGTGGCTACAGTGCGGTGACCGGTAAGTTTCTCACTTATCCGGTCACCCGGTGCTCTCTCTCGACACCGTGACCATCTGCTGCCCAACTGTGCACGCCCGTGCCCGCGTCTCTCCTCGCGCCCGCTCCAACACCCGCTCCCGTGTACGCCAGCGCCCACTTCTTCGCGCCCGCACCCGCCTCACCGCGCAGTGCAGTGCACTGCGTTCCTTCCCCTCGCGCCCTCTCCCTCCTGCGTGCGCGTGCCTCTTCGCACGCCTACGCGCCTACGCATGCGCATGGCATCAGATGACGGCAGCTGCGTGCGGACAACTTAACTCGCCCGCACCTTCTTCCTCAGCAGACGATCTCTCTCCCTCTCTCTCCCTCACAGCACTCTCTCACTCCCTCTGCAGACACATACACACACACTCACACTCTCGCACACACACACCCTTACTTATACAATACTATATACTTATATAGATATATATATATATATATATTTTTTTTTATATTTGTATATTTTTATATACATATATATATATATACATATATCTATACACATATTAGTACCTATAAAACTAAAGATAAGTATATATATACATATATATATATATATACATATATATACACATATATTTATACATATATATATACAAATATACATACATATATACATATATCTATAACTATAAATACATATACACATATATATGTATATCTATCTACATATATCTATATACATAGATACTTATACTAATATATATATATACATATACACATATATATAACTATATACATATATTACTATATATAGACATATATATATATATATCTGTATGTATATGTATATACATATCTATATCTACATACATAGTTATATATACAAACATATATAAATATATATATATATATACATACATCTACCTGTACATATATTTACATACATATATATATATATACATATATATATATATACATATATACATATATAAGTACACATATAGCTATATAATTATAACCATATATATATATATACATATAGATATATATTTACATATATACATATATATACATTTTTTCATATCACCTACCATACGTTGTATCACGGGAGTATCTGCACCAGTTGCTGATATTCCCCGATACACGCGTACAGAAAGCATCTTCACACACATCTTTCACACATCCATCCTACACTCCACGCGGCACTTCGTCCTGTTGGTTGCGTCTTCCTAGACGATGACCGACTCAACACCGTGCTACACGCCATTTCCACCTCCACCCCCACCCCTTTATATATATATAATATATACATATATATATACTATATTTACTTTATTTCTGTTTCTCTTTTCTACAATTAAAGAAGATAAAGAAAATATATATAAAAGAGAAGATAATCCTTGACTTGCAGGTACTCAGTCTTGCGAATAGCAAGACCAATTTTGGGAACCCTAATTTGGCTTAGAGACAAGAACCTGATTTTGAGGGTGTACCTCAAGGACAAAAATTATCAGAAAAAAATCTTAAATAGAAAAACACCAAAAACATAATAAACGAACGGAAGAGATTTGTTGTAGGAAAGGCGTAGAAACTTATTCACCTCTAATCCCACTTCCCTTAGATCGACCTTGGGCCTAAAAGTGACCATGATAAAATCAAGTAGGCCAGGTAAAAAAAAATTTTGTAAAGAGATGGTCAGGCTCGATTTAGGATAACCACTATACTCATTTCAATAATTAAATCACCATATTAACACAACCTATCCGGGCCCGACCATACCTCTTTTCTGGCGCCGTTGCCGGGGAAGTGCGCATTCAAGTAAGTTTTTACTCCATTCCTTTAACTTTTCTCTTCTCACACCCTTCTCTTCACGGGTGTTTCTATTTGTTGGTGTGCAGGTGAACCAGTTGCAAGGAGAAGGCAGGCAGACGAAGTCAGAAACGTGGGCAGATCCAAGGCGGGAATGAGAGTGTGAAGTCTCCGACACCGCACTGGAGCTTCGCACACGTTGCTGAACAAGTAGGTCTTTCTTTCTTAGCAACTTAGGTTAACTTGTCACCTTAATAAAAAAAATATTAAAAAAAAAAACTAAAAACACTTCTTTGGATCTCTTGGGGCAAGTGGATTAAAAATCACTTGTTTGATTGTTTGTCATCACTCCCACCGCCCCGGGATTTCCCGCCAAACTTCACATAGCGAAGATCCAAGAATCTTGATTCTTGAATCTTTCGCCGTGTGAAGTAGTCTTTGAGGCAAAAATAAAAAGATTGATTTCCATCCCTCTTTGCCTCATTTATCTGCAATTCGGGATCACATTTTTGGTGGGGAGACTTGGAATTGAGTTGATTCCAACCCCACCACGACCTTTCACGTGCCTAAGATTCGATCCCGAATACTTCAACCCCAACAATTTGATTTTCTTTATCTTATGGTTGAGCCTTGTGTGTGGAAATCATTTTGGTGATTGGGAGCACTTGAATTGAAGTGCTTTGGCTCCCTTTCACACTAATCTAAAATTGATTCGTGCATCCACACATAGAAATCTCCATCTAAAGAAGTCCATTGCATTTTAGCATGCATTAACCAACTGACATTGAAGAAGGGTTTGTTGGGCATAAAAGAAAACTTGTATTCTCTCAAAACCCGGAGCTTGGTTGAATTGGTAATTCAGCGAAATCCTAAAATCCATACTACTTAAGGCTGAATTCTAAAAATCATTCACCAATTAAAACTTCAATTCGAGGAGATTTCCCCGTTGCATGCTTGGATTGCACACTTTGTAAAATCAATCACTTGAGCATTACCCGTAAATAACACCCTTCACATTCCAGAAGCACTTGATCCTAAGCCTCTAACTAAAATTGGTAGTAACTTGACCCTTATTAAGGATTGGAGGTCTAACTACCTGCATGTAGTGCCTACGTGCTGGTGAGGGTTCCCGCATGCTATCGGGTGTCTAAGAGTGGGGCAAACGGCCTTTCAATCTGGCCCAGTGGTTCCACGGTGCTCTCATTCGGTTCCGTAGTTCATGATAGTAGGTAACTTAGATCATTAGGTCTAAGAGCACACTGTAGAGGTTAGGAATTTGACTGTATTGATTTGTCATCAAGTGTACCTTTGCGCCGTAATTTCTCTCATCTCTTTTCCCTTCGTATCCCCCCAATTCTTCCTGCGGTAGTGCATGTTTGGGAGGAGGTCAGAAAACCCTGAACTATGTGAATTGCCTGATAATTTTAGAAAAGAAGCCGCATCGTCCTCCTCTTCCACAAACATGGCTACACACCCACCCCCAAATCCCGAGGGAGGAAACCGCCCTCAAAACCCACCAGGTGGTGGAGCCTTAGATCCCATAACCAGCCTCCAAGCCCAAATGGAAATGTATAATGAACAAATCGAAGCCATAAGGAAAACTTTGGAGGAAATGCAAAACCCTCCCGAACGGGAGGAGCCTAGGTCTCTTAGCTCCTATCAGAATCCTGCTGCTACAGAGACCATAGGACAAATTCGGGTCCCCATGGGCGGGGATGACTTTGAATTAAAACCTAACATAATTGGCCTGATAAATTTTCACTTCCATGGTCTTGCAAGTGAAGATCCTTTTCTCCACTTGGAAGACTTAACCTGATTGGCTGAAACAGTTAAACCAAGAAATATCGGGTTACCTATAGTCCTCATGAAAATGTTCCCGTTTTCATTACGGGATAAAGCGTCGCAGTGGTTACGCACCCTTGGGAGAACCATCGACTCTTGGGAAGAGATGCGAACAGCGTTTCTTAAGAAGTTCTTCCTAATCGGATGAACCAATGCGCTTTGCCATGCTATCACTTCATTTACGCAACAAAATGGCGAACAATTTCATGAGGCATGGGAGAGATATAATGACCTCCTCAGGAAGTGTCCGCACCACGGTCTGCCTAAGTGGCATATAGCCCAGATTTTCTACTATGGGCTAAATGAGACTTTGAAGCAGATTGCAGATGCTTCCTGCAGAGGGAATTTCATGAATAAAGATGAGAATGGAGCATTCAAATTTTTTGAAAATATGAGCAAAAACTCAATGAACAATGCTTCCATTGTCGCCTTTAATTGTACCAGCCTACCCCGTAATGTCCACGAAGTTGACACAGGACCCTCCCATTCATCCACAGATCTCAGCCTTATCGCACAGAAATTAGATGAAGTCTCCATCGTGCATAAGAAGCTGGAGGAGCTTCTGGCCAACCCCACCCGTTCTGTGGCAAACACCCCCACTTCACCACTTCGTCACAATCCCAATTCTTCCAACACCAGGCTTATCCCGAGAAACCTCGTAAGACCTTCCTTACCGAGTGTCGCGCCGAGTGATTCGGTAAGTCATGTGGATCTGGCTTCTGCATTCAATATTTTGACACGGAGGACCAAGCCTCCGTATGCTCAGATGCGTATTTACATGCGGACGCGTCTTCTGGCATAGAAGATGCTTGCGCCCTGGGGAACAACCCGTTCCCTGCCACTTATAACCCAGGGTGGCAAAATCATCCAAACTTCGCATGGTCCAACAACCTGCAGCACCAAAACCCCGCGGGTGGACCAATGCGACTGTCCGCACCCATCATCCCAAGGGCCCAGTCTAATCCTTTGGCAAATCCGCTATCGGGTCCTTGCGTACCGCAAACAGAACACGCATCAAGTCCTCTTGATAAATTGATGCAAATGATGACGGAAATGTCAAAGTGCCATGAAGAGAACATGACCTCTCTTCAGCACCAATTAGCGTAGTAGAATGCTAAGATCAGTCAACTACGAATGGCGACTCGATCTCAGGGCACTCTTCCAGCCCAACCTATTCCAAACCTGCAAAATTTCATACCCCGTGGTCCTCAACCATAGGTACGACCTTCTCAGGGGCAGGTTCATCAAATTCTGCAGGCTCCAAGCATTCCTCCGGGATTTCAGGCTAATCCCGCTATAGCACCTCACTCTTATGTCCCTATTGCGAACCCTCCTCCACCTTATGATCCCACTGGACCCGCATAGTCCAATGCGATCTCTACGAGGAGTGGTAAGCAAACCGTCGATCCGCCTCGACCTGATCCTGGCCCGTCTTCTTCATCGCTCTCTCATTCAGGATGCACACCGCATTCGCAAGAGGACAATACACCTAAATTGGTGCCAGAATCAGTCCCATTCCCTGAGGCTCTACTGAGTGTGCCAAAAGGCAAGAAGAAGGATACGCAGGCCTTTGATAACCTGCGTAATTTGTTCAAGGATGTTGAAATCAAGGTACCCCTGCTCGAGGCTATCGACCACATATCTACTGTCGCCTGATTTTTCAAAGACTACACAACACCCAGGCGGCAGTCAAAGAAAACTAAGAATCCGGTGGTTCTCTCGCCTCATGCAAGTTGTGCTATACTGTCAAATCTACCACCGAAGCAGAAAGATCCGAGCACACCGCTTATTTCCTGTAGCATCCAAGGCTGCAATTTTAACCGTGCCCTACTTGATATAGGATCTTCCATCAACCTTATACCAACCATCATGCTCGAAAAATTTTCCTTGGGAAATCTAAAACCCACCCCTGTCACGTTACAGTTGGTAGATCATTCTATCAAAATTCTGAAGGGTGTGGTGGAAGACGTGGTGGTTAGGGTCAACAGTCTCTGTTTTCCTGTTGACTTTCTTGTTTTAGATATGGAAATTCCTAGCTCACTTTCTGATTGTCCAATCATCCTTGGTCGACCTTTCTTGGCCACAGCCTGCGCTCATATCGACTGCGAGTCAAGCTGTATTGAGATTACTGTTGGATCTGAAAAGCTCAAGCTTAACATCTTCAAGGTAGCCAAGAACTTTGATTGTGATTGTATCGAGGATGACACGTCTGCCGAGGACATGGCCGTCAGTGCGTGTATCAGACTAATTGGGACCTATTCTGACTGCTGCGGATTACTTGTAAACACTGATGATTGCCTGACTGACACATATTGTGACGTTTCCCCATCCCTCCCTCTTCCCGTACCTTCTCCTGACCAGACTTCTGACGAGGTTTTCTTCGCTTCCCATACCTCATGGTCTGAGTCATATCCAGGCTACTCACCGCTGGTCCACACTCGTGAAGACTGGATTGCCCTTGCTTTCCCGCCAAATCAGGCGGATTTGCAACTCCACACTGGGACCTTGAGCCCATATACTACTCACTAGGGCTATTTTTTTTGGATCCATCTATCCAAGAAGCCCCTCTTCTTGGCCAATCTGAGGGCCAACTTCTTCCTCCTGACTTGTTTTCTGATCCACCTGGGACACTCTCGTCCCAAGAAATGCCAGATCTTTCACTATCCATTTCCGAGCTGAAAGAGCCCCCCAGTACACTTAAGTATGTTTTCTTGGGACCAAATGAAATGCTCCCTGTAATCATTAGTTCAAAATTGACCAGGGAGCAAGAGTGCAAACTAACGAAGGTCCTCATGGAACACAAGGCAGCCATTGGATGGTCTTTATCAGACTTATCTGGCATTAGCCCCTCCTACTGCACTCACCGTATATATACGGAGGAGGAGGCTCGACCTTCCCGTGAGATGCAGCGACGTCTCAACCCTAACATGCGGGAGGTCGTTAAAAAGGAAATTATTAAGTGGCTGGATGCAGGTATAATCTACCTGATCAGCGATAGCCCCTGGGTGAGTCCGATTCACGTCGTGCCCAAAAAGGCGGGACTCACCATCCGTGTCAATGACAGGGGTGAATCCATCCTTACACGCACTCCTACATCTTGGAGAGTGTGTGTAGATTATAGGAAACTCAATGCTGCAACCAAAAAAGATCACTTTCCGCTACCTTTCATTGACCAAATCCTAGAGCGGTTAGCGGGAAAAAAATTTGTCTGCTTCCTGGATGAATTCTCAGGATATAACCAGGTGGAAATTGACCCCGAGACCAAGAGAAAACCACTTTTACTTGCCCCTTCGGCACCTTTGCATTTAAAAGGATGCCATTCGGACTTTGCAACGCGCCAGTAACTTTCCAGAGATGTATGCTGGCGATATTTCATGACATGGTGGGTGACTTTCTCGAGGTCTTCATGGATGACTTTTCGGTCTTTGGACCATCTTTTGATGACTGCCTTGCCAACCTGACCCGTATCCTTAGGAGATGTATTGATGTAAACCTCGTGCTTTCCTGCGAAAAAAGTCATTTCATGGTACACGAGGGAATTGTTCTCGAACATATCATCTCCGATTGGGGTATCGAGGATGACAGAGCTAAGGTTGATGTAATTGCTGATTTACCTATCCCTGGCTCTGTCAAACAAATCCGCTCCTTCCTGGGACACGTCGGTTTCTATAGGAGATTCATCAAAGATTTCTCCAAGATTTCTTGACCTTTAACTCATCTCCTATCGACCAACGTACCCTTCGATATGGGCCCCGATTGCATACGAGCATTCACGCAGCTGCGTAATACTGTCACCAAGGCCCCTATTCTCTAGCCACCTGATTGGTCCCTCGACTTTGAACTCATGTGTGACGCTTCCGACCTTGCAGTCGGAGCCATCCTGGGACAAAGACGCGATAGACACCCCTTCGTGGTGTACTATTCCAGTAAGACGTTGGACAAGACCCAGCGTAATTATACTAACACTAAGAAAGAACTACTGGCGGTCGTCTTTGGGCTGGAGAAATTTCGCTCTTACCTTCTAGTCTCACACGTTATTGTTTTCACTGATCACGCGGCCATTCGCCATCTCATGCACAAGAAGGATGCCAAGCCTAGACTAATTCGTTGGATCCTTCTGCTCCAGGAATTTGACATTGAGATCCGCGATAAGGTCGGAGCCCAAAATGTTGTGGCTGATCATCTTTCTAGACTGGACCCAAACCATATTGGACTTACTCTACCGATTAACGAGATTTTTCCTGATGAGCACCTATTGGCAATTAATGTGGCAAGTGGACCTTGGTATGCTGACATTGCCAATTACCTTACTTCTGGATCCCTTCCACGTGGCTGGCCTAAAAACTAGTGCGAGCGCCTCATGGCAGAAGCAAAGTATTATTTATGGGATAATCCACTTCTTTTTCGCATAGGTGCTGAACAAATCATCTGTCGCTGTATTCCCGACAGCGAATTCCCCAGTGTGCTATCCTTCTGCCACGATCAGGCCTGCGAAGGCCATTTCTCTGGGAGGAAAACTGCAGCCAAGGTGTTGCAGTGCGGTTTCTTTTTTCCCTCCCTTCACCAGGATGCACACAATTATGCCAAACATTGCACTAGGTGCCAATCGTTAGGGTCAATGTCACGTCGTGACATGATGCCATTGCAACCCATCCTAGCTGCGAAAATCTTCAATATTTGGGGAATTGATTTCATGGGTCCCTTTCCTCCTTCCAACGGCTTCGAATTCATTCTCGTGGCTGTTGATTATGTTTCAAAATGGACCGAGGCTATTCCCACGCACCGTGCTGACCATGTTATATCCACTCAATTTGTCGAAGACCACATTTTTGCGCGCTTTGGGATCCCTCGATCCATTATCTCGGATGAAGGAAGCCATTTTACCCATGCTTCTTTTCGGGCACTTCTAAGGAAATACGGAGTTCACCATCGTATCGCATCTCCATATCATCCTCAGACGAACGACCAAGCAGAGGTGTCGAACCAGCAAATCAAGCAAATTCTCCAGAAAATGGTTCGGCCTGACCGTAAGGATTGGTCCGACAACCTGATTGACGCACTTTGGGCGTATCGGACCGCCTTCAACGCTCCCCTTGGTATGTCTCCTTATAGAATCGTTTACAGGAAGCCTTGTCATTTGCCCGTGGAGTTGGAGCACCGCGCTTATTGGGCGATTCGCCAATGTAACCTCGACCCAAACCTGTATGGTCGAGAAAGGAAACTCCAACTCCAGGAGCAAGAAGAGCTCCGTCGTGAAGCCTATGATTCTGCCTTAACTTTCAAGCAACGCACTATAGCTTTTCACGGCAGCCGTATTAGGCAAAAAGAATTTGAGCCATCTCAACAAGTTTGGCTCTACAATGCCCGGCTCAAATTCTTTCCTGGGAAACTGAAGTCCAAATGGACTGGTCCTTTCCTGGTCTCGAGACCATTACCCAATGGGGCTGTTGAGATTGAAGATCCCAAATCTGGGCATAAATTTACGGTCACTGGGCAGCATTTGAAACCCTATCTTACTCATGAACCTGCCCCCGTTGGAGAAACTGTTGCCTTGCTGGAGGGTAACTAATTCTATGCCTCATTCTGAGTCCAGCTGGGGACGTTAAATTCAGCACTCGTTGGGAGGCACCCCGACAACACTCCGCCACTGTCACACTCACTTCACTTTTCACTTCACCACCCACCATCCACCCACCCTACCACCCTGCTGTATACCCTGCACCACAGCTCTCATTACCCAACCTTTCATCCTTCCTCTACCCTACCCTGCATGCATATGAGGACATAGCATCGTTTGGCATGGGGGGGTGGATAGGCATCCATAGGATCTAGGTATTTTATGGTATCATGCAGTTTCCATATATATATATATATATATATATATAAATGAAAAGAATGGTGTTTAGTAAAGATCTAAAAGCTGAAACAAAAACACAATAAGTGTATGGATATTCAACCACTGTTTTGAAGACTTTCCAGGCCACAGAAGCTTGATTCGCTCAGGCTCGACTTAATTCACTTGAGCATTGACAAGATAGATCGGAATCTCTGCTAACTAAGGACGTATTCTTGTACCTGAGACACCAGTACAGGATCCGTTGGTTTGCTTCTACTTGAGAGCCTAAGTAATCTTGGTTCACACTACACATATTAAGAAAGACCAGGTGAACATAAGATCCAACCCTAGTGTTCATTAGGGAAGGTGGAGTCCTTACCTGTGCGCACAGGTAGACTTTTTATCCCAGGCTTTAGTCTTGTGTTTAGGAGAGACTCTCTCCACCAAAAAGAAACTCTCCCACTAAAAAGAAAACTGTACTCCAAATAATGTTGTAAGAGATATACTGACACGAGTTTCAAAAAAAAAAAAAAGATGCAAATAAGTCAATATATCTCGCAAATATCTATAAAGTCTTCCTACAAAAGTTCTTCAGGGCAAAGTACAAATACCCTGTTTTCTTTGAGCTACAAATGTCGTAAAATGGGAGTTGAGTTTCCATCATCTTTTTAAGGGTCAATCCGAAGACATGAGCTGAAACTGGGACCAACCTGTACTTAAAAATTCGTGAAACCCTGGGCTTGAGTCTTAATGTTCATCTGGTCAGTCTTGATCCTTCACTAAGCACAAGCCATAATCTCTTGAGCTCTCGAGTACGGCAAAAACCTCTGGGTCCTGGAAATCGTACTTAAGGTTTAAATATCAAGAGTCCTGATTAGCCAAGAGATGATCTATGTCACATAAGACTTAAAGTACTGGTAGTCTTCTCCGTAATTGGTTCTCACAATATCCAACAAATAAATACACTTATGTCGCCTTAGAAGAAAATCTTCAGCTTAAGATCATTTCTAAATACAATACAAAAAAAATGTTTTGCTAGGGACTAGCAAAAGATAGGCATGGGGTATGATTGCACAGCAAAAATACACCAGCAATTGTGCCATCTTGTGCTATTTCCTAGCATTGCCAATGTATATTAGGTAGCCATAGTCGCATTTGTAAAAATACACGCATGCATGCATTTAATTGAGAGGGGAGGAGAGTGAATAAAATGACCTTGTAATTGACAAATTCTTCAAGTGCTGCCTTGCAAAATTTCCATCTTAATTTTTATTTCTATTTGGCCTTGAATTTCTCCGCACGGCTACAGGGCATGGCAGCTTCCTTCTTCGCGCCATTCTCTGAACATGCTCTCCCAGCAGCCGCATGCACATCCATGCACAGCTAGGGCATGGCTGTGCATGCCTCTTTCCTCTTTAGAAAGGGCATGGCTTTCTTCTTTGAGCTGAGCCTGGTCCACCAAAAACACAGTAGCTTCCCTCCTTCCAGGCCGTCTCCTCCCCTCTCCCCTCCATACGCAGCCTCTCCTCCTTCTGAGGAGCCACGCTGTGGGTAGGAGCAACTCACAGTGGTGCACAACCACCACTGTGAGTCCCACCACCACCCAACTCATCAAAGAGCCGGTGGGCGTGGTGGTTCACCGCTTTGTTTCGCCGTTCCAAGCAATTTCCGCCATTGCCACAGAGCCGAGCTTTGAAGCTCAAGCACAGCAGCAGTAAGGCGCCAGCCACCGCTCGCCAGCACGCAGGCCACCACGCACGCCAGCAGCCGGCGCAGGTCTCTCTGCGCGCGCCAGCAAGTCACCCTCGTCCCCTCTCCGTGCGCCCTGTTATGAAGCTTCTCCTTGCAAGCCAGTAGCTGACGCAGCCTCTTCCACACGCACGCCAGCCGCTACACACCACCCACACACGCTAAACCGGGCACAGGAGGTCACACGAGCCGAGCGCACACTGTAGCCACTGTTCACGCGTTTCAACGGAACACTGTGGCTACAGTGCGGTGACCGGTAAGTTTCTCACTTATCCGGTCGCTCGACGCTCTCTCTCCGCACCGCAACCGTCTGATGCCCGTCCGCGCACGCCCGCGCCTGCATCTCTCCCCACGTCCGCTCCAGCGCCCGCTCCCGCGTACGCCAGCGCCTGTTTCTTCGCGCCCACACCCGCCTCACCGCACAACGCAGTGCGCTGCGGTCCTTCCCCTCGCGCCCGCTCCCTCCTGCGTGCGCGTGCCTACGCGCATGCGCGTGGCATCAGACGACGGCAACTGCATGAGAACGACTTAACTCGCCCACGCCTTCTTCCTCAGCAGACTCTCTCTCTCTCTCTCTCTCAGCACTCTCTCACTCTCTCTGCAGACACAAACACACACACTCACACTCTCGCACACACACACTCTTACTTATACAATACTATATACTTATATATATATATATATAGACATATATATATTTATATCTATATATATTTATATACATATATATATATATATACATATATCTATACACATATTAGTACCTATATAACTAAGGATAAGTATATATATACCTATATATATATACATATATATACACATATATTTATACATATATATATACAAATATACATACATATATACATATATCTATAACTATAAATACATATACACATATATATGTATATCTATCTACATATATCTATATACATAGATACTTATACTATTATATAAATATACATATATTACTATATATATACATATATATATATACATACATCTATCTATACATATATTTACATACCTATATATATATACATATATACATATATAAGTACACATATACCTTTATAATTAAAACCATATATATATATATACATATAGATATATATTTACATATATACTTATATATATATATATTCTCATATCACCTACCATACAATGTATCTCGAGAGTATCCGCACCAGTTGCCGATATTCCCCGATACACACGTACAGAAAGTGTCTTCGCACACATCTTTCACCCATCCATCCTACACTCCACGCAGCACTTCGTCCTGTTGGTTGCATCTTCCTAGACGACGACCGACTCGACACCGTACTACACGCCATTTCCACCTCCACCCCCACCCCTTTATATATATGTAATATATACACATATATATATACTATATTTACTTTATTTCTGTTTCTCTTTTCTGCAATTAAAAAAGATAAAATATATATATATAAAAGAGAAAAGATAATCCTTGACTTGCAGGTACTCAGTCTTGCGAATAGCAAGACCAGTTTTGGGAACCCTAATTTGGCTCAAAGCCAAGAACCTGATTCTGAGGGTATACCTCAAGGACAAAAATTATCAGAAAAAAATCTTAAATAGAAAAACACCAAAAACATAATAAACGAACGGAAGTGATTCGTTGTAGGAAAGGCGTAGAAACTTATTCACCTCTAATCCCACTTCCCTGAGTTCGACCCTGGGCAGGTAAAAAAAAATTATGTAAAGAGATGGTTAGGCTCGATTTAGGTTAACCACTATACTCATTTCAACAATTAAATCACCATATTAACACAACCTATCCGGGCCCGACCACGAGTCCAATCCTTAAGGCCAACATCTACTCTATTTTATTTAGGGCTAGGTTTGAATGTGCTTTGGAATGTGATGGGCCCTTTATATGGGTTGTGCCCTTAATGATTGTTTCATTTGTGTGTGCATGCACAACCAGTGGTTTTCAAGCAAGATTATTTTTGATGCGGTGAATTTTAGAGTTCAAATCTTGCTTAGTAGCTTTTAGGATTCAACTTTAGG
Organism: Thalassia testudinum; assembly: GCA_037157565.1. Taxonomy (NCBI): domain Eukaryota; kingdom Viridiplantae; phylum Streptophyta; class Magnoliopsida; order Alismatales; family Hydrocharitaceae; genus Thalassia; species Thalassia testudinum. The sequence goes on along the minus strand of JAZHRO010000063.1, from coordinate 149,072,543 downwards.
TATTTTCAAACAAGTTTCGTTGGCACACCAGGTTTTGCAAGCACAGGTGAAGATGTTTTTTTTTAAAGCTTAAAAAGAATGTGGAGTGCCTGGTAAATCCCTAAGAGTTGATCCTAAGTGGCAGCTACTTGATGAGTTGATTTTAATTGAAGTGGTGCGGCCCAATCAACTCAAACAATTAGCCTGTTGCACCACTTAATTAGGCACACAAATGATTACCTAATCTGATTTCTACTCAATTATGTATTTGGATGTGTGTACTGGCTCCAAAGATCAGTTTACCGGTTAGTTTGAAAATCAGATGAGGTTGTGTACCTCTGTGAGATTTTTTATTTTTCTTTTAATGTGGGGGTTGGGGTGAGTATGGATGTCAAACAACAAACAATCTAACCTTAGAGTTTATAAGAACACCTAGGTTGATTGATGTTTGTGTTATTATGTGGTGAAATGAAATCTAATGGGTGGGAGGTGGGGGATAACTTACAAAACCTTTCATAGCCTATTACTCCAATCTACCGCATTTGCTCATCTTGAAAGAGTACCTGCAATCACAATAAGAAAGGAGAGAAGTGAGGTAAATGATTTGTAAGTTAGAAAACGCGAAGAGAAATCAAAGAGCGTTGCCTCCCCGGCAACGGCGCCAAAATGTTAGAAGTACGAATTGCTACGCTAACGTGTTCGATTTTGAAAAACCTGTCGTTATAGTTTAAAAGCGAAGAACTCGTGTTCAACAAATAAAATTTATACCAAAATGAAAATTTCAAGTCAAACACAGGGAGGCGTATGTTTGATTTAGAAACTACGTGTTCGTTTTTATTTGTCACGAAAAACTATCTAACTATTTACAATAAATAGAAGAGAGAGAGAGTAAGAGAGAGAATATTACAAACAGAAATCAAAACGAAATGTAGAATAAACAGGGAATTCATCATTAAGGAGATTGTTTGTTTCACTATTACAACTAGAAATTAGAAAACAATTACACTAGAAAGCAATAAATTTACTCTAGAAAGCATTAAAAGAATGGAGGGAGAAATATCCTCCTCGACAGTCGCTTGGAGGATGAGCAGAACTACTCTAGAAAGCAGTAAATCTATACTAGAAAGCAGTAAAAAGAATAGGGAGAGAGATATCCTCCTCGACGGTCGCTTGGAGGACGAGCCGGACGGGATGACGCCTGGACGAAGGAGGACGAAGCAGGAGGAAGCAGAAGAACGAAAATGGGGCAGCACATCGTCATCGTTGCGGGATCCACTTCCAAACGAGGACGAAAATTTGGACTTTATCTCGCGAGAAGCATCCCAGGTGTGGGACAAGCTTCTCTTGAGCTTTGGAGAGGTAGAGAAGAGAAGGAAGGGATGAGAATTTCGTGTGGAGGGGGTCTCCTTTTATAGTTGCAAGGAGTAGGGGCAAATTGGACATTACATCTTTAAAACATTAAATAAGGGATCTTTAGTGATGGATAAAACCGTCGCTAAAGCCCCAACGTGGGCGTAGTGGGCGCTGCCCACGCGCATCCTCTCGTCTGCTCACGCCTAATGCTCGCCGCATGTTCAACGAATCTCAGCCGTCCGATCGCGAGTTCAGACGGCTTAAGATGTGCCTCCCCCGCTCCTCAATGTGCGCCCGCCCGCGTGCGATGCCACGTGAGGCGCGAGCGTATGATAGCGCGTCGACGCTATTGAGCGTGGACGGCTGCCCGATCAAGATCCGACGCTCACCCGCACCCTTCACCTGCTCGCTGTGGCTCGAACTCGCGTCCGCGCCTCGCGTTAAGGTGCTGGACCACTGTGCTGCCTCAGCCAAAAGGTCGCGCGGACGAATTCAGGGCACCGCATCCGCAGCCGTTGGATCTTGATCCAACGGCGGAGAAAGGGCGAATGAGGGAGCTTCAGCGGTTCTGTGAGGGCGTTTGGGCAACCAAGATGGTGCCACGTGGCGCCATCTTGGCCGTCCATCTTCTGGATGTTGTAGATGGTGCCACAGGTGTAGGATTGACTCAATTTTTGCGTCGTTAGACTGCGATCGTCGATCCGAATCCATTTGTGTGGTCGGATGTATCGTTTGAAGTGCAAATTTACACCATCTTGGCCCTTGATCTTCTAGGATTCCCCGATTACTATCAGATGCTATAGATGCATGATTAGGGCGATCTTGGAGTCGTTGAACTCCAATCATAACCCTAATCACATCCGTATGGTTGGATCTTCGATCCGAGGCCCCGATAAAAAGTTTGCCCTGTCCAAGCACATAAAAGGAGACAATTAACCTCCATTTTATTCAAACTACTCTAAATGCAAGATGATGCATGTTATGCAATATTTATAGCATGCAATGCAATCATATGCTTAAGAACATGCATAAATAGACATCTTAAGTAGTGTAAATGTGTTTACATCAGATCATCATCCACCCCTCCACTGACTGCCAACACCTCCATACTCGTCCACCGACCTAACCCATTACCACGGCCACAGAGCAACCTAGGCACGCACTCCTAGGTCACCCCGCGGCCAGCCACCCACCATTTCACGTTCACCCTGACACGACGAAGCTCCCCATCCGGTTTAACGAGGCCGCAAGGCCGTATTGAGTGATTTCATATCCAACCCCCCTTCCGCCATTGAAGCAGAAGCAAGGAGCTTGTATCCTTGCTCCAGGTCGCGTGCTCCAGCCAGACGAGTCCCAGGTGATGCGCGAGGAGTGCGCGCACATATCCAACCAAGAGATTGGCTTGGCGAAGCACCCAGCTATGGTAATTGAGTAAAGCACCTCACCTGCGGGCACAAGCGAAGCGGGTGGGACTTTTAGTCCCACCTCGGAAACCCAGGAGTGAGGTGAGTCCTTTATAATGATTTTGTGTTTTTAGTTGGTCGTGTCAGAACACGGGGTGAGGTCCCCTCACCCACGCTCACCGCCTCATTCGAGACTTATGCCCCCGCGAACCTGGCTGACCGACTCGATTAACCCCGCACTCCTCACGCACCACCCACGTCGGTGCACCTGGACCCGGGTGCGCAACCCGACCCGATTACCTAGCTGACTTTGGGAGAGCAGACCCAAGAGAGAAATAGAGAGAGAGTGTACGCGGGGAGGGTAGGGGATAGGTTTTGTACTTGTGTGTGTATGCAGGGAAAAGAAGAAAGGAAGAGGAAGGCACAGTGTTGAGCGCGAGAATCTACGCTAACGTGTTTGGTTTTGGAAAACCCGTCGTTGTAGTTCGAAAGCGAAGGATTCGAGTTCAACAAATAAAATTTATACCGAAAAAAAGAATTCCGGGTCGAACACAGGGAGGCGAACGTTTGATTTAAAAACTTCGCGTTTCTTTTTATTTTGTCACAAAGAAATTCAATTTAAACTATCTAAGTATCTACAACAAATAAAAGAGAGAGAAGGAATACTATACATGGAAATCAAAATGAGATATAGAATAGACAAGGAATTTATCATAAAAGAGTTCTTTCGTTACAACTAGAAAACATAAAACAATTACTCTAGAAAGCATTAAAAGAATGGAGGGAGAAATGTCCTCCTCGACGATCGCTCGGAGGACGAACAGACTACTCTAGAAAGCAGTAAATCTATACTAGAAAGCAGTAAAAAGAATAGGGAGAGAGAATCCTCCTCGACGGTCGCTTGGAGGACGAGCCGGACGGGACGACGCCTGGACGAAGGAGAACGAAGCGGGACGAAGGAGGACGAAGCAGAAGAACGGGAACGAAGCAGCACGCCGTCGTCGTCGCGGGATCCACTTCCGAAGGGGGACGAAAATTTGGACTTTATCTCGCGAGAAGCATCCCGGGTGTGGGACAAGCTTCTCTTGAGCTTTGGAGAGGTAGAGAGGAGAAGGAAGGGATGAAAATTTCGTATGGAGGGGGTCTCCTTTTATAGTTGCAAGGAGTGGGGGCAAAATGGACATTACATCTTCAAAATAATAAATAAGGGGTCTTTAGTGACGGATAAAACCGTCGCTAAAGCCCCGCCGTCGCCGTCGCCGCCGCGCCACGCGCGCCCGCTCGGCTACCTGCGCGCGTAACGCAGACGCACGTCCGCGTCGTCTCAGCCGTCCGATCGCGAGATCGGACGGCTTAGATCGCGCCCGCGCCCGCTGCGTAGCGCGCCGCCCGCGTGCGATCGCGCGCCCACCAGGGCGTCCAATTGCGCGTCGGCGCTATCGGGCGCGCGCGGCCGTTGGATCTTCATCTGACGCTCGTGCGCGCCTGCTCGCCCGCGCCTTCGCCCCCCTCCCCGCGGCTCGAACCCGCGACCTCCGCTTCGCCCGCAGCTGCGTAGCCGCTGCGCTACGCGGCGAAATGGTCGCGCGGACGTTTTTAAACGCGCGCGACCGCAGCCGTTGGATCGAGATCCAACGGCGGAGAGGAGACGTTGCGTGGTCTTCACAGGACTCCTGCGGCCGATTGGGCGGCTGGGATGGCGCCACGTGGCGCTATCTTGGCCGTCCATCTTCTGGAAGTTGTAGATGGTGCCACGGATGTCGGATTGACTTGATTTTTGTGTCGTTCGGCTGCGATCGTCGATCCGAATTCATCCGTGTGGTCGGATTTTCCATCTGAAGTGCGGATTTACACCATCCTGGCCCTTGATCTTCTAGGGTTCCCCGGTCTCTATCTGATGCTACGGATGCCTGATTAGGGCGATCTTGGAGTCGTTGAACTCCAATCGTCGCCCTGATCATATCCATACGGTTGGATCTTTGATTCGAGGCCCCGATAAAATATTTGCCCTGTCCAAGCACATAACAGGAGACAATTAACCTCCATTTTATTCAAACTACTCTAAATGCAAGATGATGCATGTAATGCAATATTTATATCATGAAATGCAATCCTATGCTTAAGAACATGCATAAATAGACATTTTAAGTAGTGTAAATGTGTTTACATCATACCCCCATGCCTATCTTTTGCTAGTCCCTAGCAAAAACTATATGCTATTTATAAAAGAATTAGGTTAGATTATTTGGACCTGAGTTATTTTCAATCATTAAGAAATTGTCTACTTAAGAACTGAACTTTCAAAGACACAACAGTGCCCGGGTATCAGCCAAAATGCAGACCGCCTCAAGCCTCGCCTTATTCAAAGAAAAATTTCTTTTTCTGTTTTTACTCTCTTTTTTTAGATTTTCAAATTTTAGGGTTTAAGAGTGGCTTTCTACGGCCATTCAACTCACCCAAGATTTGATGAGAACCCTAAGTTTTAAGCATCTTATTGTGATTGTGATAGACTCGTTGACCGGCAATTAAAACGGACTTCGGATTTCTACGCCTCTAGGTGACCTCAAAAAGAATTCTGCCTAAAGGTGTATCTTTACAACCGGTAGCTTTCTCCCTACTTTTATTTTTTTTTTTTTTATTTTTATTATTTTTTTTAACGGGGTCAACACAAGGGTGAATCCAGTGTATATCTCCCCGGTTTATTCTACTTCTCCGCTTCTTCCTAAGTGTTTTGGGAATTTTTAGTGCATTTTCTGAGCTGGGTTCTGGACAACCGGTCGATGAGCTGTTACCACCGACAACTTGCCAGCCATACTCGTGCGGCGAAGTGTGGCTTATTTCTTTTTGTTCTTTTCTCCTTTTTGATTTTTTTTTTTTTTTTTTTTTTTTTTTTTAAGTAGGTGGCTTCCCTGGTCTAAGATTTACCTAAAGGCAGCAAAAAGAGAAAGGTCCAGTGACTGGGCTCTGGACAACCTACCTATGGGCTGTTACCCACGATAACTTGCCAGCCATATCACCCTAGAAGGTTCATTAGCTACCCAATTTCCGTTAAAATCGCCAAACAATGAGTCAGTGCAAAGAAAGTGTGTAGATGCTTAAAACTCAAAATTCCCTTAAATCAGAGGGCGGGTTGACAAGTCGTGTACTTATCACCCAAACTTATTTATTCCAATTATAATAAAATTCAGGTTGGCGAGAACTCGAAAAACAAATCCACATTTTAGTGGATACATAGGCTGATTAAGTCCAAAGACCTGAAGGGTCTTTGTGTTCAAACCATAATATAGTATTTCTTAAGATCGAAAATTTTCTTAAACCCAAATTCTCTTTCCTAATTTTGATTTTTTTTTTTTTTAATAATAAAACAAATCTACGGAGCTGACGAATGAATTCAAAGATAAATATCCACCCCCCATGCCTATCTAATGCAATGTCCTCATTGTATTAAAAAGACATAAAACAGAGTGGAAAAGCGTAGAAAGCACCTGAATTGCGTGGATATCGGGTCCGCTTCGAGATGAAAATGAAAAAGAACTGTATATGTGCTGAGTTTAGTGCCTTCAGCTAGGCACACTATACAAAGAAAAGAAATGAAGAATTCACATGTGCAGGTCAGAATTAAAATGAACAGAAGAATCCTCTGACCTGTCAGCAGAGGTCCACAGATGTGGACCAGATTGTGGTGCAGACCCACACCCCATAATCGAGAATATCTTAGGTTCTGGATAAAAATTACCCAAAACCTAAAATCAGAATGCAAGCGGGGTCGGGCCTGCGATTTGTGAGGATGCAACCCAAGGCCAAAATGTCGGGTTACAGAGAATTGAAGCTCAAAAGGATAATCATTAAATGTGTGCTTGAGTTTGACATCCTCGAAACAAATGTCGTAAGGGTTCTGATTTGATGGTTTCAGCTTAAAAGGAACCCTTCGACTCAATCTTCCATTTCCTCCAAAATTAACTTCCCAAATTAGAACTTCCCCGCTCCTATCCTCCTCATTAAGTGTATCAAATTCCAGGACATCTTGTATCTTCATCACCCCGTCTGGAATCTCCAAGTGTAAATGATGTGGCAGAATCAAAATTGACTTGGGTCTAATTATCTCAGAATTAAAATCATCAATAAGCTCAACAGGGTGTAACTGATAATCAGGGCATTGAATTGATTCCTCCAGAAAATGCGATTCTGGATCTGTATCGTGTGCCCTAATAAGATCAGTTTCCTCAGTTATTGGGCTATCAAATGATCTATCAGATTCCTCAGGCCCAATCGTCTCACAAAAATCGTGATTTGAAAACTCGTGTGAGACTTCGCAACTTGAATTTTCACCATCAGGATCCGTATCAATGTATGTCCCAAAATCATTTGTCACTTTGCGTTCCAAGGAGACATACGTTTCCTCGTAACCCGGCTTAGGGATTTCAGGTGAAGAAATCAAATCATCCTTAATTGGTTGTTTTAATTCAATCTGGTCAGCTTCGTAACACTTGTCCCCCCCAACAGGTGCCTGAGCGGGTTCTGTCATTGGCTTTCCTGAAGAGAGTTCATCCTGGGAATTATTCCAAGATTGAATCAAAGCAACCACGAATCTCATCCTCAATTTCGCTAATTTCCCAAGTAGAAACTCACCCGGGTTCTTATCCTTAACATCCTGGAGCCAATCCAACAAAGACTTGTTTAAATCATCAATCATTTCAATCAGGGGCTCCAATCTCTCAATGCAAGGTATTGGCTGAACTTCTAAAGATTGAATGATATTCCTCAAGTTAGCCAGAACCTTATCTTGAACCTGATTAACCTGAACCAAATGAGTTGGTTCATGGTTGGGCGAGTTTGACATCAATGTAGAAGAATTAACGAATTGAGATTCGTTATACCCATCCTGATAATAGGTCATTTCAGATTGTTCAAAAGATGGAGATGACCTAAAGGCAGTGAAATCAGAGGATGGGTAAGGATCAGTGTATCCTTCTTGATTGTAGATCGCATTAGGTTGTTCATGAAAGGAGGACGATCTATAATCGATGCAACTCTGAGAAGGATAGAATTGAGAATCAAAGTGTTCAGGGTTAGACCCTAAACACGGGGGTCCGGAATTGTATCCCCAATCCGAATTATCCCAACTAACTGATGGTCGATTACAATACGAGTTGGGATAATCGTCATGTTGAGGATAATTTACAACAGGAGGGAAAGAGCGGGAATGCGTGAAATATGTGGAAGGATTCATGAGACACGCGAGGAAGAAAGGTGCCCTGCAATACAAACAATCAAACCTGTCCTTAAATGGGTTAGCCTACAGACCTACAGACTCTCAAAACCCATCTTGAGATAAAGGAACGATTTGATCCACTTCCGTCTGTTCAATCCAACCAGTTAGAAGGAGGGACTGGAGAGAAGGTTCTTCCTTCGGCTTGCGCCTCCGGTTCCTAGTGTACCCCCCAGCCGCGATCGTTTGACTCTACTCCCCTAGCTAGACATCAGATTGAACAGTAGAAACAGACTAATCGGAAATAATCTCGTTCTGAGTTCTGAAGAGCGAGTCCAATCCTTAAGGCCAACGTCTACTCTGTTTTATTTAGGGCTAGGTTTGAATGTGCTTTGGAATGTGATGGGCCCTTTAAATGGGTTGTGCCCTTAATGATTGATTGCTTTGTGTGTGAGTGCACAACCAGTGGTTTTCAAGCAAGATTATTTTTGATGTGGTGAATTTTAAGGTTCAAATCTTGCTTAGTAGCTTTTAGGATTCAACTTTAGGTGTTTTCAATCAAGTTTCATTGGCACACCAGGTTTTGCAAGCACAGGTGAAGATATTTTCCTTTAAAGTTTAAAAAGAATGTGGAGTGCCTGGTAGATCCCTAAGAGTTGAACCTAATTGGCAGCTACTTGATGAGTTGATTTTATTTGAAGTGGTGCGGCCCAAACAACTCAAACAACTGGCCTGATGCACCACCTAATTAGGCACACAAATGATTACCCAATCTGATTTCTACTCGATTATGTGTTTGGATGTGTGTACCGGCTCCTAAGATTGGTTTACCGGTTGAGTTAGAAAATCAGATGAGGTTGTGTACCTCTGTGAGTTTTTTTTTTTTTTTTTTAATGTGGGAGTTGGAGTGAGTATGGATGTCAAACAACAAACAATCTAACCTTAGAGTTTATAAGAACACCTAGGTTGATTGATGTTTGAATTATTATGTGATGAAATGAAATCTAATGGGTGGGAGGTGGGGGATAACTTACAAAACCTTTCACAACACTTTACTCCGATCTACCGCTTTTGCCTGTCTCGAAAGAGTACCTGCAATTACAATAAGAAAGGAGAAAAGTGAGGTAAATGATTTGTAAGTTACAAAATGCGAAGAGAAATCAAAGAGCGTTGCCTCCCCGGCAACGGCGCCAAAATGTTGAGCGCGAGAATCTACGCTAACGTGTTTGGTTTTGGAAAACCCGTCGTTGTAGTTCGAAAGCGAAGGATTCGAGTTCAACAAATAAAATTTATACCGAAAAAAAGAATTCCGGGTCGAACACAGGGAGGCGAACGTTTGATTTAAAAACTTCGCGTTTCTTTTTATTTTGTCACAAAGAAATTCAATTTAAACTATCTAAGTATCTACAACAAATAAAAGAGAGAGAAGGAATACTATACATGGAAATCAAAATGAGATATAGAATAGACAAGGAATTTATCATAAAAGAGTTCTTTCGTTACAACTAGAAAACATAAAACAATTACTCTAGAAAGCATTAAAAGAATGGAGGGAGAAATGTCCTCCTCGACGATCGCTCGGAGGACGAACAGACTACTCTAGAAAGCAGTAAATCTATACTAGAAAGCAGTAAAAAGAATAGGGAGAGAGAATCCTCCTCGACGGTCGCTTGGAGGACGAGCCGGACGGGACGACGCCTGGACGAAGGAGAACGAAGCGGGACGAAGGAGGACGAAGCAGAAGAACGGGAACGAAGCAGCACGCCGTCGTCGTCGCGGGATCCACTTCCGAAGGGGGACGAAAATTTGGACTTTATCTCGCGAGAAGCATCCCGGGTGTGGGACAAGCTTCTCTTGAGCTTTGGAGAGGTAGAGAGGAGAAGGAAGGGATGAAAATTTCGTATGGAGGGGGTCTCCTTTTATAGTTGCAAGGAGTGGGGGCAAAATGGACATTACATCTTCAAAATAATAAATAAGGGGTCTTTAGTGACGGATAAAACCGTCGCTAAAGCCCCGCCGTCGCCGTCGCCGCCGCGCCACGCGCGCCCGCTCGGCTACCTGCGCGCGTAACGCAGACGCACGTCCGCGTCGTCTCAGCCGTCCGATCGCGAGATCGGACGGCTTAGATCGCGCCCGCGCCCGCTGCGTAGCGCGCCGCCCGCGTGCGATCGCGCGCCCACCAGGGCGTCCAATTGCGCGTCGGCGCTATCGGGCGCGCGCGGCCGTTGGATCTTCATCCGACGCTCGTGCGCGCCTGCTCGCCCGCGCCTTCGCCCCCCTCCCCGCGGCTCGAACCCGCGACCTCCGCTTCGCCCGCAGCTGCGTAGCCGCTGCGCTACGCGGCGAAATGGTCGCGCGGACGTTTTTAAACGCGCGCGACCGCAGCCGTTGGATCGAGATCCAACGGCGGAGAGGAGACGTTGCGTGGTCTTCACAGGACTCCTGCGGCCGATTGGGCGGCTGGGATGGCGCCACGTGGCGCTATCTTGGCCGTCCATCTTCTGGAAGTTGTAGATGGTGCCACGGATGTCGGATTGACTTGATTTTTGTGTCGTTCGGCTGCGATCGTCGATCCGAATTCATCCGTGTGGTCGGATTTTCCATCTGAAGTGCGGATTTACACCATCCTGGCCCTTGATCTTCTAGGGTTCCCCGGTCTCTATCTGATGCTACGGATGCCTGATTAGGGCGATCTTGGAGTCGTTGAACTCCAATCGTCGCCCTGATCATATCCATACGGTTGGATCTTTGATTCGAGGCCCCGATAAAATATTTGCCCTGTCCAAGCACATAAAAGGAGACAATTAACCTCCATTTTATTCAAACTACTCTAAATGCAAGATGATGCATGTAATGCAATATTTATATCATGAAATGCAATCCTATGCTTAAGAACATGCATAAATAGACATTTTAAGTAGTGTAAATGTGTTTACATCACACAGCCATGGAGAAGAAAGAAGGAGAAAGGAGTTAAGGCAAGGTGCAACCAAGGCCAAGCAGGGAAGGAAGCTGAAGGCAAGAGTGGCTAAGGAAAGTAGCTGAGGACTTGTGAAGGCAAAGGCTAAAGAAAGAAGAAGAACTTCAAGGCAGAAGCCAAGGAAGAAGATCGCAGAGGAAGAAGGAGAAAGGCACTGTGCAAGAGAAGTCAGAGAAAGAAGAGCCAAGGCCAAAGAAGAAAAGAAGCAGGCCAAAGTCAGAAGGTAAAGAAAAGAAGAAAGAGCCAAAGAAAGAAGAAGAAAAGAAAGAAGAAAGGAGAAGCTAAAGAAGAAAGACAAAGAAGACTTTTTGCGCTATTCTTCTCACTATTTCTATTTTGCTACATTTTAATTCATACACTCTTGCATTATATTCTAAATTAAGTTTTGAGTAGATTTAAGTGTTCAAATTACATTATTATTGAGATCAGTGAATAAATTCCATTTGCTCCCTGTGTTCGACCTCGGATACTTAGGTTTTCGAGTAATAAAAACTTCTTATCGATTTCCAAGGCGATTTCATTTATACTACAACGTAACATCTTTTAAAAACTAATTTCATCTAATTAACATTTTCAAGGCCTTCTCTTTATAGTAATTATCACTTAAAAGGCTAGTTTCCTAATTTTCGAGATAAAATTTTCAAATCTAATTGAAGTTGAAGCGATTTTTAAAGAGCCAACCCCACAAATTCCTGTGCCTAGTAGAAATCATGCTTAACCTCCGCAGACAACACACTTCTTGCTTTAATTCCAAAGAGAACCTTTTGTGAAAAGAAAAGAGGATTGGAAACAGAACAAAATTAGGATTTCTACAATAGGGTTTTTGGAGTACTAGTCACACATGCATGTTTAAAAGGAAATAAACCCACCTGCATTTGTGTGCTACCCAAGCCCTTGATTGAAAAGAGCTAAGCAAGACAAAACCCTAAAACGAAGCTCTAAAATCACTTGAATCTTAAAAACATTGGACCTAATAACCTGGGAGTCAAATCAGGGTAATTTCTAGGTCTTGACCTAGAATCATTCTGCCATCTTTAGGGCAGGTCAGGTGAAGTTGATCCCTTAGGTCAACCAACCTTCAAATTAGGTCACAAAATCAAAGCATCTAAAAGTTCAAGTGAAAACCCTAAAGCACCTTTGGTCTTAAAAGTGGTAGACTTAAGAGGTCAAGGTCTCCATTCTGGTCTACCTGGAATCTCAGTGACAAGAGAGGTCGGGTGGGGGAAACCCTGTAACCCGTGCGGATGCTCTACCGTGTAGGGGTCTTTTCGAGACTCTCCCTCTCTGGCTGCCCAATTAATTCTTAGGTGGACGACCTTCTGATCTCGAACCTCCATAGTCATCCAAATGCCTTTGGGTGCCTCGATTGGGTCACAAACACCTCCAGTCCCACATCTCTTCTCTTTAGAGCACACACATACATTTTCAGTGGGACACTTTATTCAGATCTAATCACTTCACAACTTAATTCAACACTTTGATCCAAATTCTGATTCCACATCTTGATTCCACCACCTAATCCAAATATGTAGCCAAACTACTTAGGACAACCTTTCAAGAAACCTGAATCACAGAGAACCATGAGAGATAGGATGATTGAGGATGCCCTTGAATTCTATGACATTGAATATAAACCCTCAACACTAATAGAAGACATTCAGGTTGATGTCCGAACAACCACAACCTTCATCATAAACTATGCCCAAATACTATTAACAGAAGCCACCAATGGATCAACCCGAGATATTCTCATGATAGGATACATTGAGATAGAAAAACTACACAATTATGAGTACATCCAATGCATGACAAATCCTGTACTTTGGGAACAACACCAAGATGATCTTGAAAAATGGGAAGAGATAATGAGATTATTGAAACAAATTATCGACCAGGAATACCCATATATGCCACAAACAGAGAATGAACCATCTTGGAACAATATCAAGGATCAATCCGATTTCCCAAATCTCGGGTGTGAGGCATAGAGTGGTTGTGGATTCCCAACCCAGATAGAATACAACATGCCCAATATTGAATTAGGTTGGGAAATTGCAAGAGAACACAATGTTGAGCCAACCCTAGACCATGGATCACCAAGCTTAGAATGCCAAAACTCCTGCAATGATGAGAGTAGAATTGAACCTCTCGAGGGTGTAAATCCCGCCCCTTATTCTGATAAGGTGACCCTCGAAGGTAATTCGGACCTAGATCCTAGTGATTTAACCCACATCCTAAGCCTAGAATCTGGATCTAAAACTTATTGGGAAGATCACAAGGCCCTGTATGATGAAGATCAAATTTTCAATGAAGAATATGATTCTGGGCCTCTATTTGATGAATTTCCCTCTCCAACATCCTCAGAGAACCAGATCAATTTTTCAAAAGTCACGCCAATCTATGATACAGAAACCGAGTTGGACGAGTGGGGTTTCAATTGGGTCTGTCCTACTAGCTTGGAACTTGAGCCTAGTAAGAACACCGTTTTAAGCTCAGAATTGACATATAGGCTAGACACCAGTCAAGCTGCTCAGTCCACATCATGTGATTTATTCTGTGGTGGAACCTCTGATCTCGAATCTTATTCAGAATGTGATTTTCGCAATATCTCCGACGATTTCAAATCCTACCATGATTCTGGAGAAAATCAACTTCTTGGATACGACGAACCAATCTACGACCATAGCTCACATAATTCACTCTCCAACTCCGACTCTAAGGTCCCGGTTCCCGAGATCACTGATTTAAGTTCAGGTTCCAGTAACATGGAATCATTTCTTTTCGATCCTCAGGAACCAAAACCAGAAAATGCCGAGAGTGATTGCAACCCAGAATACAAATCTTTTCTTGACTCAGATATCCATCATCCTATAGACACTCTCCAGGCATTCATTTTTTATTTGGAAAGTTATTATGAGGACTCTCTCAATGAAACCACCTGGCACTTCTTTCTAGAAGAGCCCTCATGCACAATCCTCATTGAAGCCACTTCTTCTGAATATACAAAATCGAGCAAAACCCATTTTCAATCCCGACCCAGAACCGAACTCAATTTCTATTCTGATTCACCTCTCACTGAGCTGTTTGCAGATGATTCAACTCCACACCTATACTGGGTGTCAAACACTGATCAGACTGAAAAACATGATCCATCATTCTCTAATCACCCCTGTAGGGTTTCCACATTATTCACTAATCATTTTTCGGATCCCTACTCTGACCAGGCTGATTCAACTCCGCCTAAACCCGAGTTTTCACTTTCACATCTGTTTGAGTTTCATTGCATATGGTGGGATTCACATCTGTTGATCTACATTTATCAACCCACCAGGTTAATATGGTTTGGGCTGCATCATCAGCCTGTTGATCTTAACAAGCACCTGGTTGGACCAACCAGGTTCTTAATCAAGGTGCTTGTTTTACAAACTTCTACTGATTTGACCACTCCTCCACACCATTTCCCGCTCGGCTGAAGGCGTTGAATTTAATGCTTAACGGGAGGTAACCCGTCATTCCAAAAAAAACCCAGGATCCATCTGATTATCCATCTGTACTCCATGTCTATTGCACTTTGAGTTCAGCCTTAGACCAGTCAATCCCACCTCTGGTACACGTACCAGAGCTTGAAATCATTCGCATCAATCACTTCCCAACCCATTCACCTACCCGATGTATCCTGTTCTAAGTCCTTGAACCCAACACTGTTTCACACCCTCCATTTACAATGAGGACATTGCAAAACTTAGGCATGGGGGAGTGATAAAGTGCATACATACAAAAAGTAAGAAAAGCCAAAAGGATTCTCACAAAAAAAACCACATATGTCAAAAATACCAAAAAAAATAAAAATTTTTCAAAAAGAACAAAAAAATGGAGGGAGGAAAATTTTGAAATCATATAATCATAAGGAGTAAAAATAGCAAAATGACAAAAAGGACCACAAAATGAAAAAGAAAAAGAGATAGCCATTAGTAAAAAAATTAAGGGAATAACCGAAGTTCTAGACCTTATCAATAAAAAAGAGAAAAATGAGAAAAAAGTGCTAATGAGACACACAAAAGAGATTAGCAGGAACACTAATCTTAGGCCTTTTGGGCTAGACTCCTAGGCTTAAAAATTCAAGTATCCACTAAGATCTGGACAATCCTCAAGAGGTTGGGGAAAATGCGAAGCTTAAGTATTAGGTCTAAGGCTTAGGGAGTATTCAGACTCGGTAACCTAAGCACACCAATCCACACACAGTCTGGTTCAATGCGCATAACTATCAAAATCACGCAAAAGTGTTTTAATGTTCTGAAAAAGTTTCCTAGATTAGGAGCGGCCGATCAACACAAATTGATTTGGACGAGTTCCCGACACGGAGAGGCGAAAAATTCCCCTCGAAGATGCATAACAACATATCGTCTCCTCGGTGCTTGTCTCCTAGGATATTTAAATATCCTACCAGGGGCACATAAGCACTCTGCTAGTTCAGATACCATGGATGGCATTATCACAAAATGTCAATTGCCAGGATCTGGATTCGGCCACGGAACACCATGGATGGGATTATCTCGAAATCTCGAAAGCCAAGGTTCTAGGGGTTGCCACGGGCAATGCTATCACGAAGCATCGATTGCTAGGGACCTTTGAGGATTGATGATGAGGACGAGGAATCTGATATAGACTGTGTTGAGAAGAAAATCCGAAGCTAGAAATAAAAAGAAAAGAGAGAGAGAAAACTCTCCAAACAAATAAATCCTATGTGTCTCTCTTACAAAAATGCACAGTAAACTGAACCTAGGCTAAAATATGTCTCAAGCACGGGTGCTTTAACTGCGGAGTCCAACAAACCCTAGGATAGTTTCAGTGGGCCTTAAAAACCTTCGCGGAGGACTGAGGCTAGAGCCGGTCAGGTCCAAATTTTGGTTGGTACTTGAGTACCTTTAGGCCTACTATTAGCATTCTAACCTAATCAAAAGAAAAAGAAAAAGCACTTACCATAACTGATGAAAGAAACTCATGGTCTAAAATAAAAGCTAAAACCTTGAAATTTTTCTAAGGGACTAGCAAAAGATAGGCATGGGAGTATGATGAGAACCTCATCATGAGCCCTAACTAGCTCATTTTGACCTAAGAAAGAGAATAAAAGCACCTACATAACCTAGAGAAAGACCTAATTCAAGGAAGAACTACTCTAAGAAGAAAACATGAAATAAAGGGTAAAACTACAATTTTACCATTGCAGTACATCAGCGGGATTTCTCAGAGGCTAAACATAGGTCAAATGGTCTTAAAAAGATGAAAAGTGAGTTGGTTCAGTCAGAAAAGGGTTCATGCGCAATCTAACAATTAAATGACATCTTGTAACTCTAAAACAGACCCGCTTAATTCAACAAGGTTCTGGTCAGGATAAAAATAAATTAAACCCTCTAAAATTTATGGAAAAATATCCCCTAGGGTTTAGATCCTTCAAATTGACCTTTGGAACCTATTTTGACCTAGATAGGGATCCTAGCTCATTATTTGACCTAATTTAGGTTTTTGTATAAAATATCCAATCAAATGTGGTCAAACCTAAAATCCAACTTCACCATTGGATTCCCTAGTTCCAAATTATGTTTGTACCAAAATTTGGATGTAAGGGGAGGTCACCTTGACCTACTTTGCAAAATAGTCCACCCAATTACATTTTGACCCCTAGCTTCTGAAATTCATTAGTAGACCCCCCTAACTTCCTTGCCACTCTTGCAATTAGGTCCCTCCACCATTAAAGCGGAGGATTCCTACTTCGGCGAGGAATTGAGGGGGATTGCTCCTTGATTCCTCAGAGATCTCCCAGATTTGGAAGGGAGATTCTCTGAGGAATTCCCCTTCGTCTGAACGCAATTCCAAGGTCGGATTTGCACCAAATCTCTCATGCTAATGGACGAGAGAGTTGGGACTCCCACTGTTTCCTTCTTCGGTGAGGTCTCTTGCACTTGGAAGCTTGTCTTCCAAGCATAAGAGCCCTTGCCAACACCTATAAAGAGACCCTCATCTCTGGCCGCACATTTTCAACTTGGCTTGGATGGAGAACCACCCCCAATCTCGTCCTTTCTCCTCTGGCCAGGTGTCCAGCAGGCTCCGATGACCTCTCTTACTCCTTCTCATCGCTTTGCCACAATACCAGTGGCAGAGAAGTCTCTACCACCTTCCTCCACGTCGCGCAAAACCCGCACGCGCGCCTCCAGCCCCGTCGTTGTCGCCGTTCTCCCTCCTCTGGAAGTTTCTTCTCCAGCAACTGTAGGTACGGCCAGCCGCCTTTCTATCTCCCTTAGTCCACCTAGTTAGGTTAGAACTCTTCCTCTCCCTCTCCTCTCTATTTTCACTTTAAACCCCTCGACGCCGCAGACCATCACCACCTTCTTCGTCTCTGGCTGACCACCGATGAAGGTGCTTCCACCACTCCACACTTCCACATGCCTCGCCACACACCTCAAAACCTCCGCCATCACCCACTGATCATCATCCACCCCTCCACTGACCGCCAACACCTCCATACTCACCCACCGACCTAACCCATTACCACGGCCACAGAGCGACCTAGGGACGCACGCCTAGGTCACCCCGCAGCCAGCCATCCACTGTTTCACCTTCACCATGACACGGTGAAGTTCCCCATCTGATTTAACGAGGTCGCAAGGTCGTATTGAGTGATTTCAGATCCGACCCCCCTTCCGCCATTGAAGCAGAAGCAAGGAGCTTGTATCCTCGCTCCAGGTCGCGTGCTCTAAATAGACGAGTCCCAGGTGACGCGCGAGGAGTGTGCGCACATATCCAGCCAAGAGATTGGATTAGCAAAGCACCCAGCTGTGGCAATTGAGCAAAGCACCTCACCTACGGGCTCAAGAGAAGCGGGTGGGACTTTTAGTCCCACCTCGGAAACCCAGGAGTAAGGTGAGTCCTTGATATTGATTTTTTGTTTTTAGTTGGTCGCCTCAGAACATAGGGTGAGGTCCCCTCGCCCACGCTCACTGCCTCGTCCGCGACCTATGCCCCCGCAGACCTAGCTGACCGACCTGGTTAACCCCACACTCCTCGCGCACCACCCACGCCAGTGCGCCTAGACCTGGGTGCGCAACCTAACCCGATTACCCAGTTGACTCTGGGAGAGCAGACCCAAGAGAGAAATAGAGAGAGAGTGTACGCAAGGAGGATAGGGGATAGGTTTTGCACTCGTGTGTGTGCACGGAAAAGAAGAAAGGAAGAGGAAGGCATAGCTGCAAAGAAGAAAGAAGGACAAAGGAGCTAAGGCAAGGTGCAACCAAGGCCAACTATAGAAGGAAGCTGAAGGCAAGAGCTGCTAAGGAAAGTAGTTGAGGACTTGAGAAGGCAGAAGCTGAAGAAAGAAGAAGAACCTCAAGGCAGAAGCCAAGGAAGAAGACCGTAGAGGAAGAAGAAGGAGAAAGGCACTGTGCAAGAGAAGTCAGAGAAAGAAGAGCCAAGGCCAAAGAAGAAAAAGAAGAAAAGAAGCAGGCCAAAGTCAGAAGGCAAAGAAAAGAAGAAAGAGCCAAAGAAAGAAGAAAGGAGAAACTAAAGAAGAAAGACAAAGCAAACTTTTTGCCCTATTCTTCTCACTATTTCTATTTTGCTACATTTTAATTCATAAACTCTTGCATTATATTCTAATTTAGGTTTTGAGTAGATTTAAGTGTTCAAATTACATTATTGAGATTAGTGAATAAATTCCATTTACTCCCTGTGTTCGACCTCAGATACTTAGGTTTTCGAGTAATAAAAACTTCTTATTTGTTTTCAAGGCGATTTCATTTATACTACAACGTAACATCTTTTAAAAATCGATTTCGTCTCATTAACAAGAAGCCCTGAGAGGAAGAAGAGAAGGAGAGACAAGAAGCTAAAGAATAAGAGAAATAAAGAGAGAAGGCTTTAAGAAGCCTTGTGCTGTTAAGCCGTCTGATCCTGCAAACCTATTGTCTGATTGAGCATTATTTAAGTATTACTGTTGAGTAATTTAAGTACTATAGTTGATATTGAATATGCGATGCATGCTTAATCAGAGGATTTAATTGGTGATTTTCTCTATTCTTTTTATCTCTAGATACATTGGATTTCATTGAATAACTAATGTGACAAGTTATTATTCATTGAATATCCATTTGAATGCTCAGTTAATTGTGCTCATTTATTCTGCATGAGATTAATGTTGTGAATTCCACATTTGCTCCCTTTGTTCGACCTCAAACTCCATTGCAGATTCTGAGTTAGAAATTTTATTTGTTTTCAAGCGATTAAGGCTTTGCTACGATGATTACATACTTTAAATCCTCTCTCTCGCACTGTCAAACATCTTGGCGCCATTGCCAGGGAGCAACGCGCAATTCACACAATGATCTTTTTTTATATATACTTATCTGAGCACTAACTTGCCCTATTTACTTTGACTGTGATTTTTGCGAGGTACATAACGAAGAAATCTTCCAAACAAGTCAACCACTCCAGGGGCAGGTAACTCTCTCTTCTTCCCTAATCAATCTCCTAATCTTTCGAAGAGAGAAAAGGAAACAAAACTAATTAGGATTCATCTGCCTTATTTCCTAATAATTATCATTTAAAAGGAAAGTTTCCTAATTTGCGAATTCAAAACCAATATTTGATTGAAGTTGAGATGATTTTGTTTAGAGATCCCTACCCAAATTTCCTGTACCTACTAAGGATTTACGCTTAATTTCTAATCTTCTTAGACTACGCACATCTTGTTTGAAGCCCAAGGAGAACATTTTGAGATCAAATTGGACTTGGAATAGAGCCAATTAAGGTTTCTACTCTAGGGTTTTTGGAGTAATAGCTCACATTTTGCCTGCATAAAAGGAAACATACCCTCCTACATTTGTGTGCTACCCAAGCCCCTGATTAAAATGATCTAATCAAAAGAACCCTAAAATCAGGCTCTAAATCTCACTTGAATCCTAAAATTGTGGACCTAATAACCTAAGAGTCAATTCAGGGTGGTCTTTAGGTCTTGATTCAGAGTTCATTCTCCAACTTTTAGGATAAGTCAGGTGAAGTTGGTCTACTTTGTAGGCCAATCAACCTCTAAATTAGGTCATAAACTAAATCAAATTTTAATCAAATGAAATCCAAGGCACAAAATTAGGAATAAAATTGATAGACTTAAGGTCTCAATTTGCACATACTGGTCTACTTGGAACCGCAGTGACTAGGAAGGTCGACTGGGGGAAACCCTGTAACTCGTGGGGATGCTCTACCGTGTAGGGGTCTTCGTGGGACTTTCCCTTCCTAGCTGCCCAGGTAATTCTCGAGTGTACGGATTTCTAATTCAGAGGCATCATCCGCCTCAAAATAGCCATAGTCATCCAAAAATCATTGGGTGCCTTGATTGGATCCAATTCTCATCCAGTCCCTCATCCCTTATGTAGAGCACATACATAAGAAAGGTCATTAGGTTTTTAACCTAAGAGACCTCATTAGATCTTCTACAGGATTTTTGATCTAATCTGATTACTTCAATCTGAACTTGGGTTTGATTCAACATCCTGATGCACCACCTGATTTGAAAATGAAACTTCACAATTTTGGAAGACTAATTAGGAAACCTGAATCCCGAAGGTCCATGAAAGATAGAATGATTGAGGATGTCTTTAAACATTATGAAGATTGTAAGAGAACCTCAAATCCAATTATCGGGATTTTAGTTAATGTTTCAAAAACAACAACCCACATTATGAATCGTGTTCAAATGATATTGACACAAATGACACATGGTTCAACCCGGGATGATCTTTTATTAGAATATATTGAATTAAAGAAATTACATAGCAATGAGTATCTACAATGTTGGTCAAATCCCCCACCTTTTGGAAAAACACCAATGTCTCATGGAGGAACATGAAAAATTACTGAATATGGTGTATAAAGCTATCAATAAAAAATGCCTATACATCCCCTCCGAAATTGATGAAAAACCTTGGAGCAACATTGACAATCAATCTGATTTCCCAAATCCTAGATTCGAGAATCAAGGTTGTTGTAAGCCCCCAACCTAGATGGAATCTGATTCAAATTATGTGCAGATTGATACACCTAATCTAGAGATGAGTTGGGAGGATTCGATTGCAAGTGTTCTCAGTTCTGAATCAGACTTAGAAAACCTTGAAGCTAGTCCATCAAGCCTAGATTCCCCAGACACCTGTAATAATAAGCTTGAGTCAGAACCTCTTGAGAATGTAAATTCCATTAAGGTAGTTCTCGAGAATGATTCTGACATCTTAATAGAACCTAGTCTAAATTCTAGTGACCCAACACCTACATATGACCTAGAATCTAGATTCGAGCCTATTTGGGATGATAAAGAGGCCCAATGTGATGAGAATTAGATTTTGAAGCTAGTCTATGATTGTGGGCCTATATTTAATGATTACACCTCTCCAACTGCCTCAAAGATATAGATTGATTCCTCGAAAGCCAAACCAATTTATGATATAGAAACCGAGGGATTGGAAGAGCTGGGATTTGATTGGGTCTATCCTAGGAACCAAGAACCTAAGCCCATGCCTAATAAGGACACCTCTTTGATCTCAGAATTTAAAATTAGGTTAGATCCAAGTCAGGTTGTTAATTCTACACATCTTGATTTATTCAATGGTGGAAATCCTGATCTGGAATCAGGTTCAGAAATTGATCTTTGCAAATTCGCCAATGATTTCGAATCATACTCTGATTTTAGAGAGCCATTGTTTCCTGATGATTACAAACCAATTTACGACCTCAGCATCCATGATCCGTTCTTTGACCCTGACTCTGAGGTCCCTGATCCCGAGATCATTGATTCAAAATCATGTTCCATTGAGATGGAATCATTCTTTTATGATCTACAAGAATCAAAAATAGTAAGTACCAAGAGTGTCAGCAATCTAGAATTTGAATCTTTTATTGACTTAGAATTCCATGATCCTATAAGCACTCTCCAGGCATTTTCCTTTGATTTTGACCAGCATCATGAGGACCCTCTAGATGAACCTACCTTTGAATCTTTTCTAGAGGAGCCCTTAACACACACAGATCTCAAAGAAGCCACACCTTCTGATCCACATACAGAGCCTTCCAAAACCCGTTCTAAACCCTGACCCGCCACCGGAATCAACTTCTACTCTGATTCACCTCTCTTTAATCTGGTTGCATATGATTCTACTCCATCTGTTAATTGAGTTTCAGATATTGATCAGACTATTAATCACATCCTATCCTTCTCTGATCACACTTGTAGGGTTCCTACATCCTCTACAACTCTACTTTCTTTTGAGGATCCCTACTCTGATCAGGCTAAATCAACTCAGCCAAACCCCAGATTCTCATTTTCATATCTATTTGAGCTTCAAAGTATCTGGTGGGCTCCACATCTATTGATTCACACCCATCAACCCACCGACTAATTGGGTTTGGGTTGCATCATCAGCCTGTTGATCGGAATAAGCACCTGGTTGGACCAACCAGGCTATTGATCAAGGTGTTTATTCTACAAAACTCTTCTGATTTGACCACTCATTCTCCATAACCACCTTCTACTCGGCTGAAGGCATTAAATTTAGTGCTTAATGGGAGGCAACCCGTCATTCTAAAAAACCCGAGATCCTTCTGTTCATCTTTTGAGCTACACTCCTATAGCACTATTGAGTTCAACTTTGGAATCGCCGACTCCACCGTTGATATTCGTATCAAAGCTTGAAATCGTCTGCAACAGTCATCCCGACCCACTTACCCACCCTTAGACCCTGTTCTAACCCTTGAACCAAGCGGATTTCATACCCTCCGGTTTACAATGAGGACATTGCAAAACATAGGCATGGGGGGTGTTAAAGTGCAAACAAATAGAAATTCAATTCTCTGAGGGGTTCTCACAAAAAATATACATATTCAAAAATTGATAAAAAAATTTAAAAAAAAGAAAAAAATGGAGAAAGGGGAGAAAAATTTTGTGAACTAAATTGAAAATCTTTCTTGAGGAGGAAAAGAGGAGAAAGCTTAAATGTCAAAAAGGAGCAAAAATCAAGAACAAAAATGATAGTCATTAGCACTTGATCATGGAAATTACTTAAGTTCTAGACCTAAGCAAAAGAAATGAAAAAATTAAGTCCTAAAATGAAAACAAAGAGACAAAAAGATTAGTTTGAGTGCTGATCTTAGGCCTCTTGGGCTTATTTTACGGCGTAAACATTCACATATCCGTTAAGATCTGGATTAATCCTTAAGAGGTTGAGGAAAGTATGAAGCTGATGGATTAGGTCTAAGGCTCAGGGATTATTCGGTCCCATTGCCTGCCCTTTGGTTTGCAAGACTTAGTAACCTAAGCACCCAAAATCACACTTAGACTAGTTTAGTGCACTTAATAAAGCAAAATCATGCCAAAAAGTGTTCTGTTCTGAAAAGTCATCTCGAAAATCTAGCTTAGGAGTGGCTCGACAACACAAGTTGATTGGACGAGTTCCCGGTGTGGAGAGGTGGGAAATTCCCCTCAAAGATGCGTAATAACATATCGTCTCCTCGGTGCTTGTCTCCTAGGATATCTAAATATCCTACCGAGGGCATGTAAGCACCTTGTGCTGGTTCAGGTGCCATGGGCGGGATTATCCTAAAATGTCGATTAACAAGTCCTGAATTTAGCTACAGAACTCCATGGGTGACACTATCTCGAAGTGTCGAAAGCCAGGGCTCTGGGGGTTGCCATGGGCAATGCTATCCCGAAGCATCAAAAGCCAGGGACCCTTCGAGGATTGATGATAAGGACAAGGAATCCGATACAAACTATGTTTAGGGCCAATTCAAGGCTAGATTTAGGGAAAAAAAAAAAGAAAAGAGAGAGAAAACTCTCCAAATGAAAAATCTACTTCTATCCCTCTCTCTTACAAAAAAAATGCATTGGCAAACTGAACCTGGACATGCTGCATTTCACCCGTGAGTGCTTTAACCGTTGGGTTCAGCGAACCTCTGGGCAGTCTTTGCGAGCCTCAAAAACCTTCGCGACAGAATCAGGCATAAGCTGGTCAGGTCTGGATCCTGATTGATACTTGAGTACCTCTAGGCCTACTATTAGCATTCTACCCTAATTTCTAGATAATGGAATAAATCAAGACTCTAAACATTAATGCGCGGTCCAGAACTCTAGTTCTTTCCATAAGATTTTGCTAATGGACTAGCAAAAGTTAGGCAAGTGGGTATGATGATAACATCATCATAAGCCATAACTAGCTTCAATAAATCACGATCAAGAGACAAATGCTCCTACATAATTGCCAGAGTCATAATTCACCGAACATCCATTCTGAGAAGAGTGCAATAAATCAAGGTTAAATCTACAGTTTTAACAGCATATTATGAATGTAGAATAATCATGGGGTTTTCCAGGGGTTAATTAAAGTTCATACGCTTATAAATGTCTAATAAGAGGGTCCGTACAAAAACAAACAGGTTTTCATGCACTTCGAGAGTCAAAACAACACCCGAAACCCTAATTTCAGATCCACTTAAATAACAGAGGTTCTAGTCAAGATAAAATTCACCTAAACCTTATAAAATTCATAGAAAAATATTCTATAAGATTTGTTATCCTTGATTTGACCATCTGAACTTATTTTGACCTAAAATAGAGTCCCAGACAGATAGTTGCCCTAATTTGGGTTTCTACACAAATTACCTAGTCAAACTTGGTCAAAACTAAAATCGAACATCACCATCAGATTTCTTAGGTCCAAATTAACTTTATACCAAAATTTGCATCCAATTAGAGATCATCTTAACCAAGTTTACATTTTGGTCCAGTCTAACTCTTTTTCTCCCAAATAGCCCCCCAACTTTGTCATCTTCTTTGCATTTAGGTCCCTTCCGCCAAGGCCATGTGAACAAACTTGCTACTGACCTTCAATCAAGGAGTTCTCCCTGATTTCACGCCCAATCTCTTCCAAAATTGGAAGGAGGACTCCTGAGAAGATCCTCTTCAATCTGAGTCGCATCTTGGGCTTTGATTCTTGCCCAAAACCTAATGTGAACGATTTGAACACGAGGGTTTCCTATTCTGTGAAGGTCTTGAGCTTCCAAGCTTGGTTTCCAAGCTTCGAATGCCCCTCTTGAACCCTATAAAAGCAGCCCTAATGCAAAGCCGTCTTCCTTAGCTTGGTTTTGGATTGGATTCCACCTTCTTCTCCTCTCTCCGGTCGAACTCTCCGCAAGCTCCGGTGAGCTTCTCCATCCACCCTCTTCGTTGGCTACCACAGACCATAATCGACCAATTCTCCTTTGTCAAGTTCGTCTACGTCTTGCATTACCAGCAGGCATCTCCTTCCTCCATCTTCCTCGCCATTCTCCCTCAACGGAGGTCCTTCCTTCTCCGGCGTTAGCCATACCACAACCAACGCCTTCCTTCCCCTTCATCCGGTTACACTATGTTAGTTAGGTTCCCCTCTCCCTCTGCTTTATCACTCAATTCGACCACCGATACGCCCTCCATGCCACCGTCATCTCCATGTCTGGTCGCACCTCCGGCGAGGCTTCCTCGATGCCACAAGCCACCAAATGCCTCACCAACACCTCCATAACCTCCACGTCACCACCTCAAACCAAACCCCCATCCTTATTAGGCCTTTCACTCACTCATGCGATCCACTGAACTCACCCATCTCTACGCTTTTCCTCTGACCTCCACAGATCCTCACACTCCACCAAATGCCACGAAACCACCATCACCACCATCGCCAAGCCCAAGTGAAGCTCCTGAGGTATTCTAATGTGGTCGTGAGGCCTTATTCATTGTTTCAGGTCTTCGATGTGCTCCTCCGTATTCGTCGTCACATCCGACGTTATCTGCCCCCATCCGGCCACAAGAGTTCCAGGCAACAATCCCAAACCTAGCGAAACTCCTCTAGGACCCTTCCCAGGTCCTTAATCGAAGACCACCTCCTTAGTAGAAACACCAATTGGAGAAGACTCTGTAGCAGTTGCACACAAAGAAGGAGGGGGACTAAGATAGTTCCACCTCGTGGAGTAAAGGGTGCGTGAGCATGCATAATTGATTTTGTGACTTGAGCTTACTGCCCAAGACACTAAGGGGTCAGGTCCCTCACTACCCCTTCACTTGCTTACCCGACCTACTTCACTCCTCACCTGTGTTTACACCGGGTCTGGGCTTTGAGAGAGGAGAAAGAGAAGGAATTGTGAGAGAACGAGGGAGGGTTTTGCTCTCTTGTGCTTGTGCAACACTTAGTCGCTGAAGGCCTTGGCTCCCCTGTGTTGTGAAAGAGAAGGATCAAGAAGAAGAAGAAGAAAGAAAGAAAAGTTGAACTGAAGAAGAAGAGGAGAGAAAAGAAGCCCTGAGAAGAAGAAGAAGAGAGAAGAGAAGTTGAAGAATAAGAGAAATAGAGAGAGAAGGCTTTGAGAAGCCTTATGCTGTTAAGCCGTCTGATGTTGCAAACCTGTCAT
Organism: Thalassia testudinum; assembly: GCA_037157565.1. Lineage (NCBI taxonomy): Eukaryota > Viridiplantae > Streptophyta > Magnoliopsida > Alismatales > Hydrocharitaceae > Thalassia > Thalassia testudinum. Next base: position 149,046,148 of record JAZHRO010000063.1, on the reverse strand, counting down.
CTGATTGAGCATTATTTGAGTATTACTATTGAGTAATTTAAGTATTATAGTTGATATTAAATATGAGATTCATGCTTAATCAGAGGATTTAATTGGTAATTCTCTCTATTCTTTTTTACTCTAGATACATTCGATTTCATTAAATAACTAATGTGACAGGTTATTATTCATTTAATATCTAGTTGAATGCTCAATTAATTATGCTTATTTATTCTGTATGAATTAATGTTGTGAATTCCACATTTGCTCCCTGTGTTTGACCTCGGACTCCATTGTATATTCTAAGTTATAAATTTTATTTGTTTTGAATGATTGAGGCTTTGCTACGATGATTACATCTTTTAAAATTCCTTAATAGCCTATTAACAGTCTCAGTTCAATCTAAGCCTAGACTTAAAGACTTAAAGATCTATTAAGTCCTTTAGTAAATGGATCTGTTGTGTTATCCTTAGATCCTATAAATTCCACAGCAAATACACCTTGAGATACTAAATCCCTTATAGACTTGAGTATGATTTGGATATGTCTCCTTATTTTCTGATTAAACTTTAAACTCTTAATCTTTGCTATAGCAATCATGTTATCACAATGCAAAGATATCACAGGAATCGGCTTACCCACCATAGGGATTTCAGATAGAAGTACCTTTAACCATTCAAGCTCAATTTCAGTGGTGTCCAAAGCATATAGCTCAGTCTCAAAGGTAGACCTATTTTGTAGACCACTAGGAGACTACACCGCCTCCATGGGTCAAGACATACTCTGTAACACCATTGCTACCAGAATCCTCCATTTTACTGATCCAGCTTGCATCACTTTATCCTTCCAAAACAGAAGGATAATTACCACAATGCAAACTAAGGGAAATAGTTCCCTTTAAGTACCTAAGTACTAGGTCTAACGCATCCCGATGAGTATGGTTAGGACAGCTTGTGTATCTGCTCAACTTAGACACGGAGAAAGAAATATTCGGTCTAGTATAGTTAGCCAAATACATCAAGCTTCCTATTATCTGCGAATATCTAAGCTATGAAATAAGTGTTCCACTTTTGTTATTATAAAGAGCTTTTGATGAATCAAAAGGAGTGCTTATAGCCTTGCAATCTTGATAGCTAAATTTCTTAAGAACTTTCTCAACATAAAGAGATTGAGAAATAGCAATCCCCTTTGTTGATCGAATCAATTTGAGGCTCAAGATCACATTTGCAACACCCATATCATTCATCTCAAACTTACTACTTAAGAAAAACTTAGTTTCATTCACAATTTTATTGTATGACCCAACAGTAATATATCATCTACATATAGGCATAGGACAATACACATATCACCCTTAACTATAGAGCAGATACACCTATTGGATTCATGACCTACAAAGCCAAAAGACTCGATAGTCTTATCAAACTTTTCATACCATTGCTTGGGTGTTATTATGACCCGATTCCCGAATCCCTACAAGACACGAGAATCAGACCGACTCAACTGATCCCAAGACCCAGTCATCCAACGAGAAAGTAACCAAAAAGCAGTAAAATAAACCACATTCACCATGTAAGTAACTAATAGTAACAAAAGTATAGCAGTAAAGAAAGGAACTACTACAGTACATACCACCACAACAGTAGAGAATTAAAAACAGGTACAGTAATATGAAGTTTACAATAAAAGAGTACAAGGTGTAACAGAAATACTCACTACTACAGAAAATGGGTACAACAACTGGGCAAGACCCGAGACATCAAATACACTTTAAGACATCTAGGAGTTGGTCCAGACATCTGGTCAGACATCTGGACGCCTTCCCAGATGTCTAGAAATAAATTTTTGCGTACGTACAATCGCGAGTCTGCGCGCGTGCCGCACGCAGACTGAAACCAGCCATCCTCTTTTTTTTCTCTCTCCCCTCGCCGACCTGTAGATGCCCTCCCCCACACCTACAAATACCCCCCTCCCTCGTTCACCACATCCACCCGTCTTCTCCTTCCTCCAGCGTGAGTGCGAGAGTGAGAGCGAGGGCAACAACTGCTGCTGGGTGCAATGCAGAGAGGAGAGATGCAACGAGAGGGAGAGTGCGCAAGAAAGAGAGAGAGCCCGTCAGAGCAGGCCGAGGCCGGCCGACATGCGCGCGGAGGAGCGTCGTGCTGGGGAGATCTCCCCTGGTGCTGCTGCATCTCGAGCAAAGGATGAGCAGCTACGTGGCGAGCTCGCGTGCAGCAGGAAGAAGACGAGGAGGTTCTGATTCTGGGAATTTTTCCCAGAATCAGACGTCTGGACCTACATCAAGACGATGCAGGCAACGTCTAGAGGGAGCTCCAGACAACCGAGAGGTATATATTTCCTCCTCTACCTCCTTTTTGCGGATACGGCCATGCAGGCCGTTCCGCCGAGATTCTGAAACATGTCGTGTTGAGGAGGTTTTCGTCGCAAGTGCACGCTTCATTTCGAGAAGGCGTAGGGACATGCCCTTCCACGCAATTCAAATGTCTGGGCAAGGAACCAAACGACGGAGAGCGTCTCCAGACGTCCGGAAAGGTGGTTGGACGTCTGGAACTGGGTCCAAACAATTCAGCAGGATCCCTGAACGTTTGAGGAGCAGCATAGAGTGAGGTATGACCTGGACCACTTTTTAAGACGTTGAGTCAAAGTTGTCGTTTTTGACCCATTTAGGGTCTGTTCGAGGTCCAATTTCCGCGTTTAAGATTTTGTTCTTCTCAGAATTAGTTCCTCTACTTGTTTGAAATACTTTTATCCTGTTTTGAGTGGTTCCTTGTGATTGATCCTTGCGTTAGGACCTCATTCTATTGCGGCTTTGGGGGTTGCGGAGGCACGTGGACCTGCCGATCACGCCCCCATTACTCCCAATTTTGCAGATAGAGTGGCTCCCCTTAGTTAATTAAAAACATTAATGCATCTCTGAAATAAATGATAGATCCTAGGGTATGGCATGAATCCTAGGACCTGAAAACTAGATTGAATGATAGATCTTAGGGTGTGGCATGAATCCTAGGAACAGAAACATTGAAACGAATGTCTTGAATACCTGAATTGTAGTCTTGGATAAGTAGATAAAATAATGATAATTGCCTGTAATTAGATAACAACTTCCTGTGAAATGTAGAGTACGTTTGCTAGTAACTGCTACATGAAATTCCTGTTGTTTGGAAACTAAATTCGAGCTGCTTGTATATAAATTGAGATTAAATGTTGGAAACACGGGCTATATGTGAATAAAACTGAAATGATGAAACCTACTATCGCCTGGCCTGAGGAATATGAGCATGAACCCTACGGGAAATTAGGAGTAGAGCTCCTGGAAAATAAATAGAATGGAACTAGGGAAGTGAGCTAGCCCTTGAGTACGAAGTACCAAGGAGAGCAACTGTCCCCCTATTTAGTGCAGAGTGGAGTTAGCCGCCCCAGGGACCTGGGGTTAGGTCTGGCTACATTGTACCAACTTTTGGCCCTTGCGTACATCGTACCGGGGAGAGCTACTAGTGTAGGGAGGGATCTAGCCACCCCACGGGACCCGAGGTTTAGCTAGCCATCCTACACCGACTTGTTAGGCCCACTGGGAAAACCAGGGTAGTCAGGCGAGGGTGCGCGGACTGTGGAGGGGCAAGACCCCTGTTTGGTTACTGTGGAGGGGTTGGACCCCTATTACTGAGAGGGCTCTGCCCTATACTGGTTCCGTGTTGTGCTTTGGGCGCACCCGTTAATGGAAACGACTGACCGCATGCCAATGCGGGGTAGCTACCCGTGCATTTATCGCACGTGCCGTAGTCACCGTTAGTTTGTCAGCGACCTTGGGGTGGTTGACTAAGGGTAGGACCACCACGGGGGACTCTCCCGGCCAAGAGAGCACCACGTGCTACTTCTACATTTTGGAAAAGATTGCAATCAAGATCGTTCCCACGAGGAACATTCGAGATCAAGAGAAAGACCTGAAAAATAAATCAAAAAAGAGTAAATAGAGAGATAAAGAAAGAAATTCAAAACAACAGCTACTTGTCCACCTTTTACTATTTTTCTTAACTAGCTGGTTGCCACTCTACTCAGCGTTTCACTGACGTGTCATATTTGTCACCTTTTTCAGGACCAGGTGTTGAGCAACCAGAGCCTACAGCTGCGGAGGGTGCTGAGCCTAGTAGAGCCTAGTAGTTGTACTTTTGTTGTACCCATTTTCTGTAGTAGTGAGTATTTCTGTTACACCTTGTACTCTTTTATTGTAAACTTCATATTACTATACCTGTTTTTAATTCTTTACTGTTGTGGTGGTATGTATTGTAGTAGTTCCTTTCTTTACTGCTATACGTTTGTTACTGTTAGTTACTTACATGATGAATGTGGTTTATTTTACTGCTTTTTAGTTACTTTCTCGTTGGATGACTAGGTCTTGGGATCAGTCGAGTCAGTCCGATTCTCGTGTCCTGTAGGGATTCGGGAATCGGGTCGTAACATGTGTTTGTTTCAAACCATAAAGAGATTTAACAAGCTTACAAACCTTTTTCTCATTTCCAAGAGCTACAAATCCTTCAGGCTAATCCATATAGATCTCCTCCTCAAGATCGCCACGAAGAAAGGCGATCTTCACATCCATTTAGAGGATAGTGAGATCATAAATGGAAGCCAATTCAATAAGCATCTGGATAGTAGTTATCCTAGTTACTGGAGAATAGGTATCGAAATAATCAATACCTTCCATTTGCTTAAACCCCTTGACAACAAGTCTAGCTTTGTATTTCTCAATAGATCCTTCAAGCCTAAGTTTTCTCTTAAACACCCACTTGCACCCAATAGTAGAGCACCCTAGAGGTAAATCAACCAACTCTCAAGTGTCATTAGAGATGATTGAGTCCATTTCATTCTTAATGGCATCTTTCCAATGCTTAACTTCAAAAGAAGCCATAGCATCACGATAAGTGGGGGTATTGCCCTTGATTTGGTAAGCAATAAAATCGCTTCCCAAATCCTTAGCAATTCTTAGTTGTTTACTTTTCTTAGGTTCAAAATCCTCTACTTCATTGGGTTTAGAATGGGAAGAGCTAGCCCCCATATTAAACATCATTTCCACTTGATTAGGAATAGAACTAAATGTGATGGCTAGGTCATTTGAAGTCACATTTTGAGGTAATCTAATCTTCATGGGGAAGACATCCTCAAAAAATGTAGCATCACGAAGCTCAACACTAGTGTTGACAACTATGCCTGAAATCTCATATTTTACAACCAAAAATCTATAAGCATAAGTATTGTCAACGTAACCCAAAAAGATCATTTCAACTGTCTTAGGTCCAAACTTCTTCCTCTTGTGTTATGGGACAATTACCTTTGCAAGACAACCCCACACTTTGAAGTATTTTAAACTTGGCTTTCTATTTCTCCAAATCTCAAATGAACTCCTTTCCTTATGCTTGAGGGGAACTCTATTCAAAATATGGCATGCCGTATTCAAAACTCCCCCCCACATGTAAGTAGGTAATTCTAAGCTTTGCAGGAGAGCATTGACCATGTCAGTTAGGCTCCTATTCCTTCACTCTGCTATCCCAGTAGATTGTGGGGAATATGGGGTTGTCGCTTCATGAACTATACCAAAAGCTTGGCAATGTTCATCAAATAAGTTGGACACATATTCCCCTTCTCTATCTAACCTCAATCTCTTAAGAGTTTTCCAAGTTTGTATTTCTGCTTCTTTCTTGAAGATAAGGAATTTACTTAACGCCTTATCCTTAGACTTAAGCAAATACACATAGAAGTATCTACTACTGTCATCGATAAAGGTGATAAAATACTTTTTATTGTCCCTAGTCAACACACCATTAAACTCGCAGATATTCGTGTGCACTAAATCTAGAACCTCAGTATCTCTATTAATAGAGTGAAAAGACTTCCTAGTTTGCTTAGCCTACACAAATCTCTCATTTCTTAATTTTATCTATGATGTGTCCAGAAATCATATTTAATTTCTTCATTCTTTTCAAAGAATTGAAATTTACATGACCCAATCTACCACGTCATATATCACTACTGCAAACAGATTGAATTAAATGGAAACTAACATTATTTAGAGCATTTCTAGATGATACATTCACATCACATTTCACTCTAAATAATAGATCAAAATCTGCCAAAAACCCCTTTCGATAAAATGTTCCATGCCTCAACATAACAACTTTATTACATTTAAAATTCAACTCAAAACCCTCTCTAACCAATAAAAAACCAGAAAGAACATCCTTTTAATTGCAGGAATGTGAAGCACCCTGCGTAGTGTCCATACTCGCCCTAAGGAAAACCTTAAGTCCACGCATCCAAATTCCATCTTCACAGTCCCGCCATTACTGGCCTGATAGGAAGAAAAGAATAATCTATCAATATAAATATGTACACTACCTCCAGTATCTATGAGCCATTCAGTAGGATCACAAATAACATAAAGTTCAGGTTTTACTGAGACATGCCCATCGGTAGGCCTAGCATCCTTGATGATCACATTGACCTAAGGATTCCCATCTGTGGTCTTCTACTGAGCTTTATTAGAAGGACAATCCTTCTTCCAGTGCCCAACCTGCCCACAATACAAGCATGGTTTGTTCTTAGAATTCTTCTAGATCTTATGTTTGACCATCATTTTGTTTTTATTATTCTTTTTATTTTCCTTATCCTTAGATGTCATAACATTCACCTTAAACTCCGTAGGAACTACAGGTTTTTGTTTCCTATTCTCTACCTCAATAGCAATGGCTACCATCAAGTCATCAAGAGAAATCTTTCCCTTCCTATGCTTGAGAATCATCCTAAAGTCCTCCCAAGATTTACGGAATTTCTCAATGATAGATATGACTTGAAATTTCTCATGAAGTTTCATTTCTGCCTGTACTAAATCAAGGAACAATAATAGATATTCATGTAGCTACTTCAATACCGATTTACCCTCAATCAATTGTAATTTAAGAAATTTTGTAACAGAGTATTTTTCAATCTCAAGAACTTCGATATTATACTTCTTGTCCAACTCCTCCCATAGCCCCTTCACAGTGGACGTTGACGTGTCGTTGTGCGTGTGTGTTAAGGAGTGTCGTTATAGTTGCACTTGCAACGTCGGTTTTAAAATAAGTAAACGGAGGTGAGTCCGAGTGTCGGTCTCAGGGAGGCGTGGAAATCGGATTTTTGCTTATCAATTGTTGTCAGGAAAGTGCGGAGTTTTGCTTGCGAAAGATGTGATTTTAAAAAGCGACAGAGAGAGATAGAGAGAGAGAGGGTTTAGGGTTAGAAAGTTCTTTGTTTGATCATGCAACTTGAACGAAAATTAAAATGGCAATTGAATGGAAAATAACTTCATTAATCATGCACTTGTAGTTCATAGCTTACAACATTAAATACATGCTTTAACAAAAGTAATGGAAAGCTTGAGAGAGAGAGAGAGAGAGAGAGAGTGGAGAGCGATGAGGCAGCCACGGCGGTGGAGGAGCTCCGTCGGCGGCTCGTCGTCTCCGGCGATTACAAGAGGGCCTAAAGCTAGCTAAGAGAGCGGTAGAGTAGTTGCAAGGGGAGTGAATGCCTTAAATGAGTGGTTGGAGGGGGTTTAAATAGGGTTAAGGGCTTCCTAAAAGAAGAATAGGCTTTAGCGACGTCCAGAGCGTCGCTAAAACCACTCCCAAAAGCGTCGGTGAAGCTCTCCAACCGTTGGTCAACCGCCCGCCTCGTTTCTTCTCCTCGTGCGATCCGCGGCTGCTAAACAAAAGCCGTCCGATAGAAGATCGGACGGCAGAGAATCCTCCTCGACTACGCTGGGATCACGCCTCAAGCGCGCGTGTGCGCGAGCGTCATCTCACGGCGTGCGCACGCGCGTGGATGCCCGTGAGCTGCAGTTGCGCCGCGTGACAAGATCTCGGCCACCCACTGCTGATCGGGCAACCCAATTTCACCACGCGCGTCCCCGGTCTTCAATTTCGACTCCGCGCGGCTCGAACCCGCGTCGCGTGCGTGCGGGCATGCACGCTAACCGTTGCGTCACGCTCGCGCTTTGTCGCGGCAACTGCGGGCGGGCGTGCGGGTCTCGACCGTTCGATCGGAGATCGACGGTCGAGATTTGATCTCGGCTGGCTGCAGGCACAGCGCACGGTGGAGAGGGGCTAACGTGGCGCAATATGGGCCGTTGATCTCCGGATCAATGGTCAGAACTTCTTGGGCCCATTGTAGGAGCTCCGGATGTTGGATTTGGCCGATCTTGAGTCCGTTGGACTCCGTTCGTCGTTCTGAATCCATCCGTGCAGTCCGATTGCTCATCTGAGGCCTGTTTTGACAAATGCTTACACAAATGGCCATTAATACAGTTTTATAAGCAATCTTGGTACATGATGCATGCAATGATCCCATTCTACTTATGTTATGCCTTTTATTCTTAAGATGGGCCATATTCAACATAATTATCACCCCCTTGTGCAGTGTTATCATACCCCCATGCTTACTCCTTGCTAGTCCCTAGCAAGGTTTATTCTAGCCTTTATTTCCTTTCAGAATTTAAGAAGTAATTGCTTAGACACTTCGTTACTTGTCAATAAGAGGAAATATTAGAAGATCTTAATCTACGAAGACTAAGCAGCGCCTGGGTGTCTGCCAAAATACGAATCGCCCGAATCCTTGCTTTAATGTATATTTTTAAGAATTTTTTCGGAATTCGGTGTGGGTTGGTAACTTTTTACGGCTACACAACCCACCCAAAACTCGGTCAAAACCCTAAGTGCAAAGCATCTTGGTGTGAATGTTGTGGTAGACTCACTTAATGGTAATTGAGACAAACTTCGAGTTTCTACGCCTCTAGGTGACCGGAAAAGGAAACAAATTTGCCTGAAGGTGTATTTGTTCGATTGGTAGCTTTCTCCCTACGTTTGTTTTAATTGGGGTCAACACAAGGATTTTTCCAGTGTATATCTCCCCAGCTTGTACTACTTCCCCGCTTCTTCCTTAGGTGTTTTGGTCTTTTTTTTGTACAATTATTGAGCTGGGCTCTGGACAACCGACCAATGGGCTGTTACCCACGATCACTTGCCAGCCATACTTGTGTGGTGAAGTGTGGTTTATTCTCTTTTCTTCTTCTTCCTTTTTTTTTCCGTAGGTGGCTTCCCTGATCTCAAATGTACCTAGAGGCAATGAAGAAGAAATGGCCTGTGGCTGGGTTCTGGACAACCTGCCAATGGCCTGTTACCCATGACAACTTGCCAGCCATACCACCCTAGAGAGTTCATTAGCTACCCAATTTCTGTCAAAATCTCCGAGAAGTGAGTCTGTGCAAAAATGTGTGCAGATGCTTAGACTCAAAGTTTTCCTGAGTTAGAGGGTGAGTTGATAAGTCGTATACTTATTACCTTATTTAGTAGGTGGATTAGAATAGCTTAAGGTTACAAGGATTCGCCGGTAAATCCATATTTTAACGGACACCAGGGCTGATTAAGCCTGAAGGCCTGAAAAGTCTAAGTGTTTAAGTTCTTTTTGTATTATTTCCCACTATTGACAAGTTTCTAATACCTAAGTTTTCTTCCTAAATTCAATTTTTTTTTTAATTTATTTATTCATTCAGACTGATTAATTGAGTTCAGGATTATGCAATTTACCACCCCCCATGCTTAAGTTGGACAATGTCCTCATTGGCAGATACATGGATGCAAAAGGGTTCAAAAAGATAGTACCTGAGTGACGTAAACTACCAGATCAGTCTGAATCCTCTGGGTTGCCTCCCAGGAAGTGCTGAGTTTAATGCCTCCAACTGGGCGGTGCAAAAACAGGAATGGTTTGGGTCAAGGAGGTATGTTCAAAATTAACCAGACCCAAAATCAGAAGTCCACAGATGCGAATAAGGTTGTGGTGGAGTCCCGTTCCTAAGGGGCGGGGATTCTGCAACAGAGGTATCATGCATGCCCGTGCCAGATCCTCTCTTAGTCTGTGGGCATGCAAACAAGTTGTTGTGGACGAACGCACCCCAAATATGACATGCCAGACACTAAAGACGTAGGTTTTATATTCAGCTCGTGTCCCCATAAAGTTGTAATCCATCGAAAGTGTATCAATTCCAGTGCATTCGAGTTGCGGGATCTTTATTCTGGTAGGGCAGGTAACAAAGTCCAGAGTTTCATAATGAACCCTACAATCAAGCATTAGGCCTCTCTCCAAAGACGAATCCATCTCTTCCGCAACTATGGTTTCATTGCTCATTCCCTCCAAGCCCTTGATCTCAAGAATATTTTCTTCAACCTCCTTTGTATCAGATTCACTGTTTGGGGTTGCCTTAGAGGTAGGGTCAATTTCATCCTCTAGATCATATTCTTTCTCTCGACCCTCCTCAAAATTTGTGATGGGGATTCCAACCGATTCATAATCAATTTCTTTGAAATTGTAACTCCATTCCCCATTTCCGATGTTGGTTGTTATTCCCACCGGATTGCTTCTCTTGGGCCGATTAGATCGGATTCCAAGGCATCTCCCCTCACATTCTCAGTTTCCTCCTGATGTTTGTCCTCAATGCTCCCCAAATTGTGTTCCGAGGAATCCTTACTGTCCTTATCCACTGAGCTGTCCAACTCCTGAGGGGTATCAATGGTGGACTGAACCAAATCAGGGTGACTGGGTGTAGTCCAATTGATCATGGTAGGTCCTTGCTTTATGAATTCCATGAATGGCGTGTGCAACAGCTTTCTCTGGCCTTCTTCCCCCAATTGTTGGAACAAATCCAACATGGCCTGTTGCCCTTTAACCAATTCTTGATTCTGTCTGTGTAGTTCTAATTAGAGGTTATCAAGAATTGACATGGTGTCATTGGGTGTCCTTTAGATTTCCTCCTTGAATTCCAGGTTAAGAGAGTATGGGTGAGGTTGTGGATCAAAATCCATACTGGTGTTTAGGTTCTTGGGTGGGTCCTCTATTCTATCATGGTCAGGGTCCAGTTCTTCAAGAGGAACCATTCTCTATTTTGTCCTACTCCAGAATAGTTGAGGTTCTAAGTTCTCCTCCCAGTCAGATTCTTCATCAGGGGACCAAATCAAAGGTTGATGATCCTGGGCTTGCCTAGATTTCTGATCATTTTCTGATTTCCATTTGTCTAGAACTCCTTCCAATCCAAAGGTCAAGTAGGAAAGGTTGTTGAATTCAGATGATCTATCTTGGTTATTATCCTGAGAAGGGTAGGGTTCTTGGTGTTCTCCTAAAGTGTAGGTCCTATCACAACAGAGCGGGTAGGACCTAAATGAGGAGGTGTCGTGAGGAGAATCGAGATATGGAGCCCCATGATTTAAATCATACCCTTGGGTGGATATGTTGGGTGTATTCCAATAAGAGGTTGGCGCAGTTTGTTCATAATCAAGACAGTTGGGCCAAGAGGGATATTCAAGGTCGTATCCCCAACTTGGTGGTTGGTTAGCCCAAGTAGGCTGTGGTATGTTCTACTTGGGTTAGCATATAAATCCTGTTGGGGGTAGTTTGGGTAAGATGGATAGGCATTGAAATCCATGGTTTGGAAGAAATGGAGGGATGAGGGAAGAACAGATGAGAGAGAGTTGTGTACTCAACCAAGCAAACAAGCCTAGTCCTTATGGTGTGTTCCTTAGGGGACCTAGAAATCTCCAAAAGGGTGATTAAGCTCGTAAGCACTGGACTGCCCTTCCCAAAGCTAATCTGGCCAGGTTGATTACGAGGGGATTGCAGGGAAGGTTCTTCCTTTGGCTTGCGCCTTCGGTTCTATAGACCCCACAACCGCAGTCGTTTAACACTGCCCCGCAGCCTAGTCACCAGATTCTACAAAGGGAATGAAGGCCAAGTGCATAGCGAACAAAACCTCGCCTTTTGAGATTTAACTCAGTCCTGCCTAGGGCACGTCTACTCAGTTTTAAAGGGCTAGGATAGTGCTTGTGCTTCGGGTTATGTGATGAGGCGTTGATTGGGGTGGTGCCTCTTAATTTTTCACTTTCAAGGAGTGTGCTTCTAGCAAAACATGGTTTTCAAGCAAGGATTTGTTAAGATGTGATGTCTTTTAGTGTTTCATCCTTACTTTAGTACTTTTTAGGGGTGATGTGTCTTAATGTTTTCAAACAAGTTTCAGTGGGCACGTCAAGTTCTGCACACAACTTGGTGAAAGTAGATTTCCTTTTATTCTGTAGAGGCTCTAAAACCCTAGTGAACTCATCCTAATGATCATACATCTTCTATTAGATGAGTCAGTTTTATGGTTGAGTGGTGCGGCCCAGGTCAACTCACGGTGGCTTCGCAAACACCACTCAAGAAAAAGAAAAGAACACTCCAAGAATTTATTCAAAATGTTAGAGTGTACTTTTTTTTTTTGTGGGGTGATGTGTTAAGGATGTGGGTCAATCAATCATACACCATGCCAATTTTTTTCAGTTTTTACAATTTTTTTTTAGTTTTTTCACGTAAGCAAACAATCATGAGAGAAAGATTACTCACTATCGGTCCTCATAGTGCCTACTCCCTTGCTACCATCGTGGGATGCGTCGCTTCGCCGTCCATGCACCGAATTCCTGCAACCATCAAGTAAAAAGGAAAATAGGGCATTAGACAATGTGAGAATGGATGTGGAATGGAGGTGATAAAACAAATCCGTTGCCTCCCCGGCAACGGTGCCAAAAACTGACGTGTCTTTGTGCGTGTGTGTTAAAGAGTGTCGTTATAGTCGCACTTGCAACGTCAGTTTTAAAATAAGTAAACGGAGGTGAGTCCGAGTGTCGGTCTCACGGAGGCATGGAAATCGGATTTTTGCTTATCACTTGTTGTCACGGAAAGTGCGGAGTTTTTCTTGCGAAAGATATGATTTTAAAAAGCGAGAGAGAGAGATAGAGAGAGAGGGTTTAGGGTTAGAAAGTTCTTTGTTTGATCATGCAACTTGAGCGGAAATTAAAATGACAACTGAATGGAAAATAACTTCATTAATCATGCACTTGTAGTTCATAGCTTACAACATTAAATACATGCTTTAACAAAAGTAATGGAAAGCTTAAAAGAGAGAGAGAGAGAGTGGAGAGCGACGAGGCAGCCACGGCGGTGGAGGAGCTCCGTCGGCGGCTCGTCGTCTCCGGCGATTACAAGAGGGCCTAAAGCTAGCTAAGAGAGGGGTAGAGTAGTTGTAAGGGGAGTGAATGCCTTGAATGAGTGGTTGGAGGGGGTTTAAATAGGGTTAAGGGCTTCCTAAAAGAAGAATAGGCTTTAGCGACGTCCAGAGCGTCGCTAAAACCACTCCCAAAAGCGTCGGTGAAGCTCTCCAGCCGTTGGTCAGCCGCCCGCCTCGTTTCTTCTCCTCGTGCGATCCGCAGCTGCTGAACGAGAGCCGTTCGATCGATCGAACGGCTGAGAATCCTCCTCGGCTACGCTGGGATCGCGCCTCGGGCGCGCGTGTGCGCAGGCGTCATCGCCCGACGTGCGCGCGCGCGTGGACGCCTGTGAGCTGCGATTGCGCCGCGTGGCAAGATCTCGGCCACCCGCTGCTGATCGGGCGGCCCAATTTCACCACACGCGTCCCCCGTCTTCAATTTTGACTCCGCGTAGCTCGAACCCACGTCGCGTGCGTGCAGCTTGCGCGCTAACCGTTGCGCCACGCCACACTTTGTCGCGGCGACCGCGGGCAGGCGCGCGAGTCTCGGCCGTTCGATCGAAGATCGACAGCCGAGATTTGATCTCGGCTGGCTACAGGCGCTGCGCGCGATGGAGCGGGGCTGACGTGGCGCAATATGGGTCGTTGATCTCCGGATCAACGGTCAGAACTTCTTGGGCCCATTGTAGGAGCTCCGGATGTCGGATTTGGCCGATCTTAAGTCCGTTGGACTCCGTTCATCGTTCTGAATCCATCCATGCAGTCCGATTGCTCATCTGAGGCCTGCTTTGACAAATGCTTACACAAATGGCCATTAATACAGTTTTATAAGCAATCTTGGTACACGATGCATGCAATGCTCCCATTCTACTTATGTTATGCCTTTTATTCTTAGGATGGGCCATATTCAACATAATTATCACCCCCTTGTGCAGTGTTATCAGACGTGGATATGCTATATACATCAAAAAGCACATTGGATAAGACCAATAAGATGCAACCATGACAAATATTATTGTGCACATTCCACTCATCCTCCACCTTTTGGCCTTTAGGAGTGGATTTTTCCTTATCCAAAACTAGGCATTCGGTTTCCAATGCCAAGATCAAGCCAATGGTGGTCAACCAAATCCTCAAGGTTTGTTGCCAACGCTTAAAATTTTGTCCACCAAACTTCTCAGGCATACTGGATAGGTCTACAAGTGATTTAAAAGTCATTTTCAACATCACAGATATTTTAGATCCAAGCGATACCTTCTCTAAGATTGTTGAAACCAACACATATAGAAAATAAATAAATAAAAACATCTGCATTTCCAACATTTTCGCATCTCATTTTTTCTTTTTGGTGGAAAACTATTTACAGGACTTGGATAACATACTTGACTTATTCCAAAGAATGTCTTTTTCTGAAACTTTTTTTTTCAACATAAATGTCAGTATGTCTCCGACAACTTTATTTGGTAGAGGACACTTTATTTGGTGGGTGAGTTCTTTTGTAGAAAGAGCTTTTCCTTGACACAAGACTAAAGACTAGGACAAAAAGTCTACCTACACGCACAGGTAAGGACTCCACCTTCCCTAATGAACACCAGAGTTGAATTTCAAATTCACAAGGTCTTTCCCAACGCTATGTAGTGTAAACCAAGGTTACTTAGACTCCTAAGCCAAAGCAAATCAGCAAATCCAGTACTGGTGACTCAAGTACAAGAATACGTCCTAAGTTAAGAGAGATCATGGTCTATCTTGTCAAATATTAAGGTGTATTAAGCCAAAGCTTGAGTGAATCAAGCTACAGTAGCCCGGAAAGTCTCACCAACAAAGGTTGAATGTCCATAAATACTTATTCTATTTTTGTTTTCAGCTAGAAGATCATAGTTAAATACTTATATTCTTTCAATGCTTTTTCTCTCCTTAATTTTTCAGTTTTGGAGTTCTCCCTAAACAATAAATGTCAGGTCCCTTATTGTATTTTTGGAATTTTTATTTTTTGCCATTTTTTTTGTATTTTTGACTTTCTAATTTTTTCAAACTTTTTAAAATTTTCAATTTTTTTTGGTATTTTTTATAATACATACTATACTATATATACTACAGGTGTGTCTACAATTGCATTTTAGTAAATGATTCACCATTTACACTGCCCATGCTTAAATGATGCAATGTCCTCATTGTATGAATAGGGTGGATGCAAATACATGCTCTGCTTTTCACTATCTTAAGCTGGGTGACGGAAGGAAGTCAAAATGAGGAGATAAAAATCTCTGTGTGGATGATTTTAAGTCTGATACAAGCTCAGAGTGGAAAGTTGGGCTAAGAAGTGAAATGCATGACATATGTAGCAATGAATGTATGCTAAAAATGCAAAGGTAGACACCTAATGCAAGAAATGGAAAACAAGAAGGTGAAAAATAACAATACAAAAAGATTAGTTTGCTAAGTTTAATGCCTTCAGCTAGGCATAAACCCAGATGAATATGTGTCATTAAAATAGGTTAAAGAAGTTGGAGCGAAATAGTAGAATTGACAAGTCTGAGATCATGTGACTCAATGAAGGGTTTCAGTCTTTGTCCATTGACAGTGAAAGGTTCGGATTTATTAATCTTCCTGATCTCAACAACTCCATTGTTAAAGATTCTTAAGATTTTGAAAGGTCCAGTCAACTTGGATCTGAGTTTCCCTGGGAAGAGTTTTAATCTTAAGTCAAATAGAAGGACTTTTTGACCAGGGTGAAAGGCTTTCCTACGGATGTGACGGTCATGGAAGGCCTTTAATTTATCCTTATAAATCCTCAAGCTTTCATAAGATTCATTCCTTAATTCATCTAGCTCAGAAATTTGTAATCTTCTATGATCACCGATCTTCTCTAGGTCCAAGTTACACTTTTCTATGGCCTAATAGGCTTTGTGCTCAAGTTCTATAGGAAGATGACAGGGTTTCCCATACACAAGTTTAAAAGGAGACATGCTTAATGGGATTTTGTGAGCTGTCCTATATGCCCACAACGCATCAGAAAGGCGGGAAGACTAATCCTTTCTATCAAGTCGAATGGTAGACTATAAAATCTTCTTGATCTCCAGGTAGGACAATTCAGCTAGTCTATTGGTTTAAGGCTGATAAGGTGTAGCAATCCTATGAGATACCCCATACTTCTGAAGTAGGGACTAAAAGTGGATGTTCCTAAAGTGAAACCCTCCATCACTAATGTTGGCTTTTGGTACCCCAAATCTAGAGAAGATGTAGTCTTGGACAAATTGTGTCACAACTCTATGATCGTTAGTCCTCGAGGGGATGGCTTCAATCCATTTAGAAACATAATCTACTGCTAACAAGATGTACTCGAAGCCATGAGAATTAGGAAAAGGTCCCATGAAGTCAATGCCCCACATGTTAAAGATTTCACACACTAAGATCGGATTCAAGGGCATCATGTCTCGACGACCAATACTAACGAGAGACTGACAACGTGAACATGCCCTCCTATATTCACGTGCGTCTTTGAAGATCGTGGGCCAATAAAAATCGCTCTACAAAATTTTTGTAGCAGTCTTTTTGCCAAAGAAATGACCGCCACAAGCCTAGTCATGGAAGAATAACAAAATGCTTTCTATCTCCTTATTGGGGGCACACTTCCTACGGATCTAGTCTTTGCAGTGCTTAAAAAGCCATGGTTCTTCCCAGTAATAGTGCTCTATTGAATGTAGTGTTTCCAATCATGCAGGAAAGAAGAGGGGTGCTTGGGTCTTTCTTCTTAATAGGGAGATGTGAAATAAGGGAACTCACTTGTCCCAAGAGAATGACAGGACCACTCCCTTTCTGAATTCTACCCTTACGCCTAGGAGTACATAGGTCTTTCAAAAACTAAGCATAAGGAGGAATGTGGCAAATCGCATCCAACAAGGGGATGTGATGTAAACACATTTACACTACTTAAGATGTCTATTTATGCATGTTCTTAAGCATAGGATTGCATTTCATGTTATAAATATTGCATAACATGCATCATCTTGCATTTAGAGCAGTTTGAATAAAATGGAGGTTAATTGTCTCCTTTTATGTGCTTGGACAGGGCAAACTTTTTATCGGGGCCTCAGATAGAAGATCCAACCATACAGATGTGATAAGGGTGACGATTGGAGTTCAACAACTCCAAGATCGCCCTAATCAGGCATCTGTAGCATCAGATAGTGACCGGGAAACCCTAGAAGATCAAGGGCTAAGATAGTATAAATCTGCACTTCAAACGACAAATCCGACTGCACGGATGGATTCGGATCGACGATTGCAACCTAACAACACAAAAATTGAGTTAATCCGAAACCCGTGGCACCATCTACATCATCTAGAAGATGGACGGCCAAGATGGCACCACGTGGCGCCATCTCAGCCGTCCATCCGGCCCTCAGGTCCACCGCTGCCTTTCCAAAGAGAATCCAATGCACGATCTGGACCGTTGGATCTCGATCCAACGGTCCTGAACGCGCGTTCAAAACTTCAGCCGCCCACCCCATCCACACACGCAGCGGAGTGGATAAGGTGCTCGGTTGCCTTCAGACGCGCGATCGAGTCTTCGCGAGAGCGCGAGCAGGCGCGGGCGAGTGGGCACGAGCGAGCGTCAGATCGCAATCGAACGGCTGCGTGCACCCGATATCGCCCACACGCTATTACACGTGCGGTGAGGACATGGCATTGCACGCGAGCAGGCGCGCAGCGAGGAGGGTGAAGGCACGATTTAAGCCGTCCGATCGCGAGGATGGCTGAACGTGCGCAAGAGTTGCGTGTGTGAGCGGGCAAGCGGCGCACGTGCACCACCTACTACACCCACGTTCAGACCTTTAGCGACTGTTTTATCCGTCACTAAAGGTCCTGAATCAATGTTTTTAAAGATGTAATGACCAATTTGCCCCCACTCCTTGCAACTATAAAAGGAGACCCCCTCCACACGAAATTCTGATCCCTTCCTTCTCTTCTCTACCTCTCCAAAGCTCAAGAGAAGCTTGTCCCACACCCGGGATGCTCCTCGCGAGATAAAGTCAAAATTTTCGTCCCCATTTGGAAGTGGATCCCGCGACGACAACGACGTGCTACCCCGTTCCCGTTCTTCTGCTTCGTCCTCCTTCGTCCTGCTCCATCCTCCTTCGTCCAAGCGTCGTCCCATCCGGCTCGTCCTCCAAGTGATTGTCGAGGAGGATATTTCTCTCTCCATTCTTTTTACTGCTTTCTAGAATAGATTTACTGCTTTCTGGAGTAGTTCTGCTCGTCCTCAAAGCGACCGTCGAGGAGGATATTTCTCTCTCCATTCTTTTAATGCTTTCTAGAGTAAATTTACTGCTTTCTAGTGTAATAATCAAGGATAAAATCGCGGTACAAAATGTGGTAGCGGATCATTTGTCGAGACTCCTAGGTGATTCCTCTCGTCTGGACATTCCAATTGCTAACACTTTTCCGAACGAAACTATTCTTACAGTTTTAGGTGTCCACACCCCATGGTTTGCTGACATTGTTAACTATTTGGCCGTTGGTCAAATCCCCCAGGATTGAACCAAGCAACAACGGGATAGACTCAAATTTGAGGCCAAATACTACTTCTGGGAGGACCCTGAACTGTATCGCATCGGCTCTGATCAGATTATTCGCTGATGTATACCGGAGAATGAATTCAACAGTATACTCGAGTTCTGCCATGCATCTAGGTGTGGTGGACATTTCTCCGAGAAAAAGACGGCTGCAAAAATCTTGCAATCTGGCTTCTATTGGCTGTCTTTATTCAAGGATTCCCAGGATTTCTCAAGGTCATGTTCTCGATGTCAAGCACTCGGGAGCATAACTAAGAGAGATATGATGCCCCTAAACCCAATTCTTCCTGTCAAAATTTTCGATGTTTGGGGCATTGATTTCATGGGACCTTTATCCCTTCATTTGGACATCAGTACATTCGTGTTGCTGTTGATTATGTGTCCAAATGGATTGAGGTGATTCCCACCCGAACCAATGATCACAAGGTGGTCATCAATTTTGTCAAGAAAAATATCTTCAGTAGGTTCGTGATTTCGAGGGTTATCATCAGTGTTGGTGGCACTCATTTTACTATTGCCCAATTCCAGAATTTATTGTCCAAATACGAGGTTAATCACCGAATTTCCACGCCTTAACATCCCCAGATGAATGGACAAGCTGAGAACTCCAATCGAGAGATCAAGAACATTCTGCAGAAAACGGTTAGACCTGATCGCAAGGATTGGACTCCAAAGCTTGAGGACGCTCTTTGGAACTACCGTACGGCATATAAAATGCCCATCAGCATGTCTCCATTCCATTTGGTGTATGGAAAGGCATGCCATCTACCCATAGAGCTTGAACACAGGGCATTCTGGGCGATCAAACAATGCAATTTAGATCTGAATTTAGCTGGGAAGACCAGGAAACTCCAACTATCTTAGTTGGAGGAGCTCAAAAATGATGCTTATGAGAATGCCAAGATCTACAAGGCTCGGACCAAAGCTCCACATGATCAACTGATTTCCCGCAAGAGTTTTGAGCCAAACCAGAAGGTCTGGTTATTCGATTCTAAACTTAAGCTCTTTCCTGGCAAACTTAGATCTAAATGGAATGGCCCATTCATAATTGACCAGATTTTTCCAAATGGAGCTGTTCAGATTTCTGACCCAAAGACGGGTAACACATTCAGAGTCAACGATCAACGTCTGAAGCCTGTTATTGACCGTATTCTTCCAGAACCCATCTCAGACACAGTTGCTCTAGCCATTCTGTGACTTCTTTGGCTGGACTTCACCTAGTTGACGGCATTAAACTCAGCAGTTGTACATATGACACAAGGCTGATACGAGCTTCATATTCGGGTGACATCTTTCATATTCTACCCTTTCTTTCATGTCTCTTTTTCAATGAGGACATTGCATCAGCTAGGCATTGGGGGGTGGATTCATTTTTGAATCATTTGGTCAACTTTGTGAAATTTATGTAAATTATTTTTCTCTTCTTATTTATGCATAAAAAAAATCAAAATTAGGAATGATTAGTTGGACATTAGGACTTTTCAATCTTAGGAAATTTTACATTAGGATCTAAACACAAAGACCCTTCAGATCTTTGCACTTAACTAGCCTGTGTATCCACTAAAATGTGGATTTATCTTTCGAGTCCTCGCCATCTTAGTTCTATCATAATTGGAATAAATAAGTTTGGGTGATAAGTATACGACTTATCAACCCACCCTCTGATTTGAGGGAATTTTTGAGTTTTAAGCATCTACACACTTTGTTTGCACTGACTTGTTGTTCGGAGATTCTAATGGAAATTGGGTAACTAATGAACCTTCTAGGGTGATATGGCTGGCAAGTTATCGTGGGTAACAGCCCATAGGTAGGTTGTCCAGAGCCCAGTCACTGTACCTTTCTCTTTTTGCTACCTTTAGGTAAATCTTAGACCAAGGAAGCCACCTACTTAAAAAAAAGAAAATCAAAAAGAAAAGGAGAAAAGAAAAAAAGAAATAAACCACACTTCCCGCACGAGTATGGCTAGCAAGTTGTCGGTGGTAACAGCTCATCGACCGGTTGTCCAGAACCCAGCTCAATAAATGCACTGAAAATTCCCAAAACACCTAGGAAGAAGCGGAGAAGTAGAATAAACCCGGGAGATATACACTGGATTCACCCTTGTGTTGACCCCGTAAAAAAATAAAAGTAGGGAGAAAGCTACCGGTTGTAAAGATACATATTTAGGCAAAATTCTTTTTAGGTCACCTAGAGGCCTAGAAATCCGAAGACCGTTTTAATTGCCGGTCAACGAGTCCATCACATTCACAATAAGATGCTTAGAACTTAGGATTCTCATCAAATCTTGGGTGAGTTGAATGGCTGTAGAAAGCCACTCTTTAACCATAAAACTTGAAAATCCAAAAAAATTAGAAAAGAGGAAAAAGAGAAAAAGAAATTTTTCTTTGAATAAGGCGAGGGCTTGAGGCGGTCTGCATTTTGGCAGATACTCGGGCACTGTTGTGTCTTTGAAAGTTCAGATCCTAAGTAGACAGTTTCTTAATGATTGAAAATAACTCATGTCCAAATAATCCAACCTAATTCTTTTATAAATAGCATATAGTTTTTGCTGGGGACTAGCAAAAGATAGGCATGGAGGTATAATGTAAACACATTTACACTACTCAAGATGTCTATTAATACATGTTCATAAGCATAGGATTGCATTGCATACTATAAATATTGCATAACATGCATCATCTTGCATTTAGAGTAGTTTGAATAAAATGGAGGTTAATTGTCTCCTTTTATGTGCTTAGATAGAGCAAACTTTTTATCGGGGCCTCGGATCGAAGATCCAACTATACAGATGTGATCAGGGCGACGATTGGAGTTCAACGACTCCAAGATCACCCTAATCAGGCATCTGTAGCAACAGATAGTGACCGGAGAACCCTAGAAGATCAAGGGCTAAGATGGTGTAAATCCGCACTTCAAACGACAAATCTGAACACACAGATCGATTCGGATCAACGATTGCTGCCTAACAACGCAAAAATTGAGTCAATCCGACACCCGTGGCACCATCTACATCATCCAGAAGATGGACGGCCAAGATGGTGCCACGTGGCACCATCTCAGCCGTCCAACTAGCCCTCAGGTCCACCGCTGCATTTCCAAAGAGAATCCAATGCGCAATCTGGACCGTTGGATCTGCCACGTGGCACCATCTCAGCCGTCCAACTAGCCCTCAGGTCCACCGCTGCATTTCCAAAGAGAATCCAATGCGCAATCTGGACCGTTGGATCTCGATCCAACGGTCTTGAACGGGCATTC
Source organism: Thalassia testudinum (assembly GCA_037157565.1). Classification (NCBI taxonomy): domain Eukaryota; kingdom Viridiplantae; phylum Streptophyta; class Magnoliopsida; order Alismatales; family Hydrocharitaceae; genus Thalassia; species Thalassia testudinum. Next base: position 149,024,227 of record JAZHRO010000063.1, on the reverse strand, counting down.
AAAACTTCAGCCGCCCGCCCCATCCGCGTGCACAGCGTAGTGGATAAGGCACTCGGCAGCCTTCAGACGCGCGATCGAGTCTTCGCGAGCGGGCGAGCGGGTGCGGGCGAGCGTCAGATAGCAATCGAACGGCTGCGCGCACCTGATAGAGCCTACGCGCTATTGCATGCGTGGTGAGGACGCAGCATCGCACGCAGGAGGGCGTGCAGCAAGGCGAGCGAAGGCACGATTTAAGCTGTCCAATCTCACGATTGGATGGCTGAGGACAGCTGAACGTGCGCAAGCATTGCACGCGCGAGCAAGCAAGAGGGCGAGCACGCGCCGCCTACTACGTCCACGTTCGGACCTTTAGTGACAGATTAGCGACGGTTTTATCCATCACTAAAGGTCCTGAATTAATGTTTTTAAAGATGTAATGACCAATTTGCCCCCACTCCATACAACTTTAAAAGGAGACCCCCTCCACATGAAATTTTGATCCCTTCCTTCTCTTCTCTACCTCTCCAAAGCTCAAGAGAAGCTTGTCCCACACCTGGGATGCTGCTCGCGAGATAAAGTCAAAATTTTCGTCCCCATTCGAAAGTGGATCCCGCGACGATGACAACGTGCTGCCCCGTTCCAGTTCTTCTGCTTCGTCCTCCTTCATCCTGCTCTGTCCTCCTTCATCCAAGCGTCGTCCCGTCCGGCTCGTCCTCCAAGAGTTCGTCAAGGCGGATATTTCTCTCTCCATTCTTTTTACTGCTTTCTAGAATAGATTTACTGCTTTCTAGAGTAGTTCTGCTCGTCCTCCAAGCGACCGTCGAGTTGGATATTTCTCTCTCCATTCTTTTAATGCTTTCTAGAGTAAATTTACTGCTTTCTAGTGTAATTATTTTCTGCTTTCCAGTTGTAATGTTTAGTGAAACAAACAATCTCTTTAATGATGAATTCCCTGTTCATAATACATCTCATTTTGATTTCTGTTTGTAATATTCTCTCTCTCTCTTACTCTCTCTCTTTCTCTTTTATTTATTATAAATAGTTAGATAGTTTTAATCAATTGAATTACTTCGTGACAAATAAAATTAAACGCGTAGTTTTTAAATCAAACGTCCGCCTCCCTGTGTTCGACTCGGAATTTCAATTTCAGTATAAATTTTATTTGTTGAACACGAGTTCTTCGCTTTCAAACTACAACGACAGGTTTTTCAAAACCAAACACGTTAACATAGTAACTCGTACGTTCAATAGGATGTTTATGTGGACTTGCTCAAAGAGCTTGAGCAGATCCTCCTTAGGTGCCACACTAGGTTTCTTCTTCTTTTCATCACTCTTCTTTTATAAGGCCTCTGGAAAAGATACAGAAGTGGTAACAGGAGGATCAATCAAAGGCTCAGAAGAGTCAGGAATAAGTGAATCAGCAGTTGGAGTGGAAGGTCCAGGTTGAGATGTAGAAGTCGGCAAGGGTGGATCAATTGTGCTTCTACCACTCCTAGTAGTGACAGCATTCAAATCAGATTGCGGCATAGACAACGAATCAGGATCAGGTAGAATAGGTGGTTGTGATCAGAATAAGAAATAGGATCCAAATAGAAAGAATTAGGATCAGTGTAAAGCTCAGTTTCATGCAAGGTTTGTGATATGAAATGTACTTGACCTTGCAAAGGAGGTCTGTGTTGTGCTTGAGATGGGAGTGAATGTGGTTGATGGGATTCTTTCAAGTGTGATACTTGGGCTCTCATCTCAGCTAATGTTGCGTCCTGTCTCTACTACACAGCAATTTTTTGTTCTTGCATGTCAGCGAGAGCTTTCATGATATTTCCTAACTAATCATCTCATGTAGGCCTAGGTTGAGAGTATTTGGTGGGCCTGGGTTGGGGTTGCTGATAGGCACGCGGTGGATACCTATGTGGTTGTGAAGGTGGTGCTCGGATCGAGTTGTGAAGTGGTGGTGCAGAAGGTTGTTGATAGGTGGGTCTTTGTGAATTTTCCAACCACAAGAAATTTGGATGATTACGCCATCCAGGGTTATAGGTTTGTGAATAATGATCATTGTGAGTGGCGTGGAGCTCCTCTGAAGCTCCAGAAGGTGCATGGAAATCAGTGTAAGGAGGAACAAAGGTTCCTCCAATCGGTGAAGGATATGGAAATGAATATTCCGGTAGTGCAGGTTGTGTCACAGATTCCCTCCCTATGGGAGACTGAGAAGAAGTGTGAGCTATTGGTGATTGAGAAGAGAAGATGATGAAGGTTTAGATAGGAATTTCCATACTTCATCTACTTTCTTCTCTATTAAGCCTACCTTATCCAGCTAATTAGCCACTATCTCTAAATCTCTATTGCTGGATTGGACTTCGTGTACCCCCGTGTGTGAGTGGGAATGAGAGGACTTTCTATTAAAAATACTCATCGAAGCATTATTAATAGAGTTTTTTGCCATGGCTTCGAAGAGCTAAAAAGCTGAGTCCTCGTCCCAACACAAAAAATTGCCTCCACAAGCGACATCAACAAAATTCCTTGTGTCATCATGGAGCCCATGATAGAAGATCTAGACCTGTTGCCAGCGTGGGACACCATGGTGAGGACATTTCCTAAGTAGCTTGTGGAATCTCTCCCAAGCCTCATTCATTTGTTCTCCTGAATTTTGTGTAAATGTGGTGATGGCATACCTTAAAGCATTTGTGCAGCCTACAAGAAAGTACTTCTTTAGGAACTCATGTTCCAAAGAAGCCCAGTCTTCTATTGGTGTAGTCCGTACTAAAGTTCTAAACCAGAAGGCTGCCTTATCTTTTAATGGAAAGAACATTTTCATCAAAAGTGTGTGCTGATCATGACTTGCGGACCCAAGGTTTGAGCAAGATTTTTCAGCTCCTCTAAATGCTGAAAAGGGTCCTCAGAAGCAAGACCATGGAAGTGAGGAATAAGTGCTATAATGTTCGGCTTCAATTCAGAAGCACGACCCCCATCAGGATAACATACGACAGGCATAGGTTGTGCAACTGCAGGATTATAGTAATCCTGTAGTTGAGGTCTACGAGGTTGAGGTGGTGCCTAGGGATTTCTTGGTTGAGGTTGGGGGTTTGCTAAGAAATTAACAGCTTGTGCAAGCTGTTACACCTGTTGGGTAAGGGTATTCATTTGAAATTGTGTTTCAAACAGGTGTTGCAGATGAGGCATAGGACCTCTCTCCGGTGGTGGTTGGTTAGGAAAGTTAGGGTATGGAGGAGGTTGAAACCTATGGTTTGGTGGTGGTGGTGGTGGATGATGTGTAGAAAGATGTGGAGGAAGTTCTTCGAAATCCTTGAATTGTGCAGAATCATGATCATCCTCAAGATGGATGGAATGGTGGATGGGAGTTTGAGGCCTAGGAGGTATAGAATTTGATGTGGAAGGTAAAGAAGTGGAAGCTTGGGAATCAGTACCCAAGGGAAGTACTAATTTAGGGTTTTGGGATCTCGTACCTTCCATTAAGTCAATTTTTGAAAATGAGTTTTTTAAAAAAGTCACAACTCAAAAGGAAAAGATAAATCTCAATCTCAATCAAAAAATCAAAAATCCCAATAAATCAATCTCAAATCAAAAAGACCAATCAAACAAGTGAGATAAATCGAATTTTTTCTAGAGTCTACTACCCAAAAAAAGTAGTATGCAAACAAATGTTTCAGAATAATTGTACGCGTCCTAAAGCTAGCCCAACAGAGTGCAGACCTCTAAAATCCACCGGGAATTTGGATAAGATTGGCATGTGAATCCAGACCCTGTGGTTGCTCAAGGAGATGAGATAGAAATCTGTGTATTTGTGACTTAAGTGATCGTGTAGTGCGTACACGATAGCATTCAACAGATAGCAATGAAAATTCAATCAAGGTTTCAAACAATTTTTAGTGTCTCCTTTTAAATTTTATTTTGATAGTTAAGAAGTGCATTCTATGCAGCTCGTCTCGCATTTTAGTTCTTTTCAAACATAAGATGGTCATTTTAAGTTTTAAGTCAAATGTAAGGGTGGTAGGAGCTCAGAAAGGATAGAAATGTGTACCTAACTCCAACAATTCTACAACATGCAATTTGACTTGTAATGAAAATCTAGCAAGAATAATGCAATCCTAAGTATAGATGGCTAGAGTATTCTGCTACTAGATATGGGATGAGATATTTTTGTATTTTTGATTGTATTTTTTTATTTTTGAATGCAACAAACAAAAATAAAAGAAAAAGAAATCGATACGGAAAATCATGATACAGAAAAACTACGTCGACGAGAGACGAGTAGAGAGATATAGACTCCAGAGAGAGTCCAAGTTATTACAAATATGTGTGAAAACAGGCTCTCACAACTTACGCCTAACAAAAATATCCTAAGAATATTCCTAAGTCTAACTACCACTAAACTAATCTAAGAAACGTAAGAAATGCAGCTTCTTCTGGAAAAACTCCTCCAAGAAGTCGAGTCTGAAGTGCAACGAATCCACCAGGAAGAAGAAATCCACCTGGAAGAAGTCACTATTCCTCTTACTCCTCAAGTGCTGCAAAAACAACAAATGATTAGTAAGATAATTATATACAAAACAAATCAAAGAATATAATGAATAAAATAATCTATATACAACAAAGAATATGAATAAAAGAATAGTTATTTACAAACAAATCAAATATATTTACAAGTAAAAAAATAAAAGAATAGTTTTAGCATATAGAAAGTTGCCTCCCCGACAACGACGCCAAAAATAATTCGACTTTCTGCGACATTTGTCAAACAATCACAATAAACATTGTTGACGGGTTTTTGTCCCCAGCAACAGCACCAAAAATATGATCTTCGATGACCAGTTCGCACTAAAAAAGGGTTTTAAATGTCGTTGTTGTAGTATATGTCACAAATACAAACCGATGTCGCGTCAATTTTATTTATATACTTAATTTTACTGATTTATTCCAAGCTATTCACTGGAAGGCAGTTATTGATATACATCACTCTCTAAGTCCAAAAACATTCTTTAATTCAAAAAATGTTGATTTTATTTACAAAAATGAATGAAAAATCAATGAATAAAAGAATTTGGTTAATTATGTATAAAATAATGAATTAAAACACATTATAATGCTTGAAAATAAAAGTACGCAAACATGCATAAAAAACTATGTATAACTACTCTATATTAATTATTTACAACTAATATAGTTAATACCTAGGTATAGGTACAAAAATAGTTAATAATATTTACTATATTAATTCATTATAACATACTAATATCTATAGTAACATAAATAATATATAAAGTAACATTTATAAGTATCGCTAAAACCTTTGTAAAATTATAAGAATAACATAAGGTAAAATAACTGTCTTTACCAACATATACAGGTATGTATAGTGACGGATGAATCTGTCACTAAAGCTTTAATGTTATATATTTACATAAGAGCTTAAACATTTTACTCTATATATGCTTATATATACTACATAATATTATTTACAGTATACATTATTTATTTACATTATATTATATTATTTATATACATATACATATACATGCACTCTATACACACAACTCACAAATGCACAGACATACATCACACACACACTAAACACATGCACAGAACCCATGCTTATGTACACTAAGGCACACACAACACACACCTATGCACACTACACACAGTGAGGGAGTTCTTCAGCACTTAGTCGAATTTCCACCTCTCTTCTCTGGTTCACTCCTCTTCTCAGCCGGTTCAGACCAGCTCGGTTCAAAAATTAGTTTAGTGGGCGGTGGTCTTCTTGAGGGATACACAGTACCCATTTCTGGGTGGGACCAGATCTCTACTAGGGCCACCCTAGTTTAGTTATTAGGTGTATAATGTCTGATTTCATGCTCAATAATGGGCCCACAAAGGCCCACTCACAGTGCACAGCCCCCGGCCCATGCACCGCACACCATAAGCTCATGCCATATTTGTATCGAGAGAGAGAGGAGTATATGTGTATGAGAGGGCACTCGGCACCTAATGACCAGTAAGCCTACGACAGAAAAATATTATATGGGACAAAACTAAGTGCCAATCAAGCGCTGCAGTCGCACATATCCATGTCTGATTTGTGATTTTTAACCCTTGATTTGAGGGTCATAATTTAATTTAAATTTAAATTTAATTATAGGATTATAAAGCTCTTACATAGGGCTACATAATTATGCAGTTACCTTACAAAAATAATTTAGTTTATTATATAATTAAATTAGGTAAAGTTTACGATTTATTCAAGTTAAATTAGAGTTTAATTCATTAATTAAAGTATAAATTAGTTAATTAATTATCAAATTGACTTAGTACAGTGTTAATATACATAAGAAATTATTTATTGCATATTTTTATTCTATTTTGTAAGCTTTATTTTAATTTATATACAATTAATTACATTTTTTAAGATAGTTTTTCATATAAATAAACTATAAATACTATAATACAATATAAATATGGTTTAAATAAGTTGGAAATACTTAGTATAATATATTACAAGTATACACTATAAATTATCTCAGTATTAACTTAAATTACTAATTTAATTTATTTTAACTTAATAAATTACCTAATTAAATTAATAGCTTAATTATTTATTGTAAATATATAATTAAATTAAATTACAGGCATTATATTATTTATATTATATAGATAAATACGTATGTACAGTATGAAGTACAAATATGTACTTATAAACATGTTTGTATAATTACTTAGTTATTTTGCATTTAACTTATATAAATTAATATATAATAATACAATAAAGTTATATATACAATAAATTATTCTAAATACTCAATTAAAGATGTATAATACACATATAAGTTATCTATACTTATTATGTACATATTATATACTATATACATATAGCTTAGGTTTAAGTTATATATACAAGTATATACATAGTATACATGGTATTTTTGGGACTTTTTATGAGTTTTATAGCTATAGTAGAGGTAAGGGATGAGAGAGAAAAAATGAGATGAGAGAGAAGGAGATGTTTTTGGTGTTTTTGATGTTTGGTTCTTTTATTAAGTTCCAAAGTACACTGAACCGTCGGCTAGCATGTTCTACCAAGTCGAGGGTTCAGAATACCTTGAAACTTCTCACACACCTAAAACTATACCTAATCTCGACCAAGATAGGGTTGTTTTTTTTTTGAATTTTTATATATTTTTTATTTATTTACAAAGTAGATACAAATAAGGCCTTAAAAGGGTTTTGGAATTGGAACCTAAGGCCTTGAAATAAGGTCTAGTGGATGGATTTGAAGTTTAAGCACTTAAAAACATTCAACACTTCACAAGAAACAAATATGAGCAATTAAACCAAATTTTCAACTCTATTTCATTCAATTTTTACCTTTTGGATAGTTTAGCATGTTAATATAGTTGACAAAAGAATTTAAACAAGATTACAAGCAATTCAAGTTCAATTAAAATCCAAATTCAGTACATGAATGCTTGTATAGATAATTCCTACACTATAAAACAAGTCAGCTCAATTTCATTCCCAAGTTCATCCCAAAATTCACATGAATACTAACTCAGCAGCTACAGACAGCCATAGCAGCAACTACTGCTGCTACTGCTATAAATCAGCAGCTCAATGCTACTGTTGTTGTTGCTCAAATGGAGAAGTTGGGGTAGCTACTTAGTTGACTTAAACACTCATTTGATGATAACATTTATGCACGTGTCATTTAACATTTGCACTTGGAGTATTAGATTTCAGGTCAATTGCAAATGGAGACGTGATCAGACGGAGTTCGAGCTCACATCCAGGACGGATTGGAGGAGCTTGATAGAGAACAGAGGAGATTCGCGAGGAGCGATAGATTGAAGATGGAAGGACAAAAAGAATAGGATAGAATTCAGTTTATTTCTTTCATGTACTTTTGTCTTTATTTCCTTGATCTTTTTGTTCCTTAGAACATCATGTTAAAGAGCCTCAAAGTACCCTAACAGTAGTCCTACGATCACCAGCACAACCATAGGATACTTAGGTTTTCTGTAGAGAACTTAGAAAACCAATATAGGGTTCAAACAGCATTTCCAGACATCTAATTCACAAATCAGACGTCTGATAATGTGTTTTAAGACGTCTGACTGTTGATTCAGACGTCTGATAACATTTAGGCTAGACTTAGTTAGCTCTGTCTGATGAAATCAGACGTCCAGACCTTAGACCAGACGTCTTAGAAGACGTCTGATGACTTTGCCAGACGTCCAATTAGTGGACCATTGGCTGTCTTAGCAAACACTCAAGGATATGACCGTTAGAGCCTTATCAGACGTCCTTAGGCCTTTCCAGACGTCTGATAAATGATCGTTTTGCCTCGGCTGACCCAAAATCTCTTCTCAGAGATTTTCTAGCCGTTGCACTCTCTTGGAAATCCATTCCCACGAAAAAGTAGGTTTCCATACGTCCAGACATAGTGCCAGACGTCCTGTATGTCGTCTGATGGACTTGCACTAGAACCCTGTTTAGATCTAATCCAAGTCAGGAAGAGACCCGCCCAAAATCAAACGTCTGACCTTATTTTCAGACGTATTAAAGTGATCTTCCAGACGTCTGATGCCAGGATCAGACGTTTGATAACCCTGTCAGTGCAATCATTGTTCCTGATTTCGACCTGATTCTCTTGGACTTTGCTCCCAATGGCTATGGAAGCTTTCCAAAGCCTTCCAAAGCTTTCCTAAGGCCTCTATAAATAGAGAGGAACCTCTTGCACACAAATAGAAACCTAGATACATAAGACACACCTAGTAATTGTTATGAACGCGTGCCCCAGACGTATTTTAAGACGTCTGGGAGGTGGGCCAGACGTCGGACCAGACGTCTGGAATCACTTCCAGACGTCGTATCAGACGTCTGGGATCGTTTACAGACGTCTGGAAATCGGTTATTTTCGACACGCGCGGGTCGTCTGCGCGCCTGAGCGCGCAGACCGCATATTCGCTCCTGCGGCTGCAGATTCTCGCCGCTGCCGTCTCTCTCTCTCCTCCTCGCGCGGCCTTAAAAGGCCACGTGCTCTCTCCCGTCGCCTCCACCCCTTTCCTCTTCTTCTTCCAGTGCATGAGAGCGAGCGCGAGAGCGGGCGCGGGGTTGCTGCGGCGGCGACGGCCGCAGTGAGCACGGAGGGGGTGCTGCGTGCTAGAGCGGCGCTCAGCCGTGAGGGCGAGCTCGTCGGGGCTGCCAAGGCCGGCCGGTGGGGAGCACAGCGGGCGCAGAACGATGCAGGAGGCCTGCTGCGGCTCGAGCAGCAGGCGCACGAGGTGCGACGCAAGCGGCGTCGTAAGCGGAGGGCGAGTCGCGCCTTGGTTCTGGAAAAATTTCCAGAATCAGACGTCTGTGCTGATAGCCAGACGGCGAGGTCGACGTCTGGAAGACTATCCAGACGTCTGAAAGGTGAGTTTTCCGTCTTCTTCTTCCTTCTTGTCGACTGACCGTACTGAGGGAGGGAGATGGGTGTGCGCAGGCTCGGTGATTCGCCATCCAACGCGAATCAGACGTCTGGCTGTAGTACCAGACGGCGGGAGTGACCTCCAGATGTCCGGGGTGACCATCGGACGACTGGGAACTAGGCCATACGTCCCCGCAGGCTTCTGGACGTCTGAGAAACCACACAGAACAAGGTAATTCTCTGATCCACTTTTTAAGACGTCTGGAAGAAGTTCCAGACGTCTGATTTTACACAGTTTCGTCGTTTTTGACCCGTTTAGGGCCCGTTCGGGTTCCGTTTTCCGCGATTCGAGTTGCGTTCTTTTCAGAATTATTTCCTCTACCCGTCTACAGTAGCTATACACTATTTTGAGACACTCCTTGTGTTTGATCCTTGTGATAGGACCCCATTCTGTTGCAGTCTCGGGGGTCGCGGAGGCACGCGGGATTCCCGATCACTCCCCCATTACTCCCATTGTACCTGGTAGAGTGGCTTTAAGTTATTAATAAAATCTGTTAAATTATGTAACCATAAATAGAACCTAGGACATTGCATGAATCCTAGGAATGAGAAATAGATGGAATGATAGCTCCTAGGTGTTGCATGAATCCTAGGGCTGGAAAACTAGATTGTATGATAGATCCTAGGATATGGCATGAATCCTAGGATGGGAAAACTAGTGGAATGTATAATACTGCAGTCTTGGAAAATGGAAAGAGATATAAAGCTGCCTGTAATTTGAATTAACAGCTGCCTGTTGTGAATAAATAACGTGGTTGAGAACATGGATTGTAAGAATGTGAAACTGAAAAGTGAAACCTGGATGTTTGAGTAAAAAGGATGGAACCCTACGGGGGAATTAGGAGTGGAACTCCTGGAAAGAGAAAGGAATGGAACTGAGATGTAGTTGTGTACTGTCTCTTGGGTACGTAGTACCAAGGGAAGTACCTGTACCTGTTTAGTGTAGAGTGGGGCCAGCCACCCCAGGGACCCGGGGTTAGGACCGACCGCTCTGTACCGACTTGCTGGCCCTCGTGTACGTGGTACCGAGGAGAGGTACTAGTGTTAGGAGGGCACTAGCTACCCCACGGGCCCCGGGGTTCTGCTAGCTCACCTACACCGACTTGTTTAGGCCCACTGGGGCAAACCAGGGTAGTCAGGCGGGGGTGCGCGGACTGTGGAGGGGCAAGGCCCCGGTTTGGTTGCTGTGGAGGGGTTGGACCCCTGTTACTGAGAGGGCTCTGCCCTGGACTGGTTCCGTGCTGTGCTTTGGGCGCACCCGTTAACGGAAACGACTGACCGCGTGCCAGTACGGGTTAGCTACCTGTGCGTTTATCGCGCGTGCCGTAGTCACCGTTACGTCTGTCAGTTACCTTGGGGTGGTTGACTGAGGGTAGGATCACCATGGGGGACTCTCCCCTGGTCTCATAGGGACTCGGGAACCGGGTCGTTACAAGATGGTATCAGAGCAAGGTCGTCCCGAGAAGTGAATCAACTGACTAGAAAATAACCAATTCACATGTCTATAACTAGAGTAGCCACCACAAAATATCTCTTGAAGTGAGTTCTTAGACGTTTCCTTTCGGTATCATTCCGTAGTGACGTGTTCCGTTTTGTTTCGCGTCTCCTTACAGGAGATGCCTCGTCGTGGGTCCAGTGAGGCGGGCCGCGGGCGCGGCCGAGGATGAGGTCGGCGAGGTGGGCGTGCCGTTGCCGACACCCCAGTGGACCAGCCACTACTCCCGAGCGTCCAGGCCCAGGACCTCGGCCGGCTGATACGAGACATTGTACGAGAGGAGCTCCACCCACCGCCCCAAGCACCTCACCCTGGGGTTGCGGAGGGGGAGTCCTCTGTGGGACCACTCGACGGACGCGGCGCTGGACACGGGGGAGGGGATGGGCCGCCGTAGCCCCCACCTTCCTTAAATACTTCCGGGCACGAGGCACGTTCGCCTGGAGGTGCACCAGCACCTCCCCTACAGCGCCACTTCGAGCTTTTCGGGCAGTTCCGGAAGCTGAAGCCCCCCTCCTTCAAGGGGGATGAGGACCCGACGGAGGCAGAGGACTGGCTTGAGCAGCTGGAGAAGATCTTCGACACCCTTCGCCCCTCGGTGGAGTGCCGCGTGGCCTTTGCCACGTACCAGTTGGAGAGTGCGGCACACCGGTGGTGGAGGGCGGTCCGGGGACAGGAGAGGGACGAGCAGACATGGGACCAGTTCGTCACCCTCTTCTGCAAGCAGTACTTTCCCTAGACGTGGCAGGACCAGAGCAGGCGGGAGTTCCACATTCTCCGCCAAGGGACGATGACTGTGAGCGCCTACCACACGCGTTTCTTGGAGCTGTCCCGCTTTGCAGCGACAGCAGTAGCCACTGAGGAGGAGCGCCTTTGGAGGTTCACTGAGGGGCTCCGACCTGCGATCCGGGGGTATGTAAAACCCCTGAAGCTGCCTATGTTTTCGAGGGTGGTAGAGGCAGCTATGACTTACGAGGAGACCAACCCGCCCGCGCGAGACACCGACGGCGGGAGGAAGAGGCCCTTCCAGCCAGACTTCTCACAGGGCCGGCGAGAACAGAGACACGTGGCGTCCGCAGGAGAGCCGTCACGTTGTGCAGGGCCATCAGTGGCCTTTGGGGGCCCTCGACAGGGGCCAGTCGCCAGCACCGAACCCCCACCTAGCCGACAGCAGGGACCCACTGAGGGCAGGAGTCGGGTTCCCCTCTGCTACCAGTGTGGCCAGCCGGGCCACATCAGGAGGGACTGCCCATCTATGGCAGGAGGTCAGCAGATACTCCCCGCGTAGAGCACTGGAGGGCGCGCAGGAGGCCGTGGTTCCCAGGCGCGAGGAGGAGGACAGCAGTTGCGAGGAGGGTACCGGCCAGCACCTACCCGTCCGACGCAGAGTGTGGCTGCTTCGTCCGCACCTAGAGCTGAGGGGCGTATCAACGCCCTAACACACAGGGACGCCAGAGCTTCGGGATCGGTGGTAGCAGGTATGGTTTCAGTTTCTGGTAGACTCGTTTACACGCTTTTCGATTCCGGTGCTACGCACTCGTTTGTCGCAGCCAGTTTCGCAGTTAGTATGGACCAGGATTATACACTGTTAGAGAATCCGTTCGTAATCAGAGGTCCGAGTGGTCAGCTGTTTGTAGCTGAGGAGGTGTACACGGATTGCGAGGTCAGCGTCGGGGGACATAGCCTGCCAGCTGACCTGATTATGATACAGATGGAGGACTTTGGAGTGATTCTGGGGATGGATTGGTTGTCCGCCTACCACGCCTTGGTGGACTATTTTGAGAGGAAGATTGTCTTCTCCATTCCGGAGTTGCCTTCTTTCGAGTTTCACGGACAGCCAGTGGACGGAGGTTTCAGGTGCATTTCGGCACTTCGGGCGGTGAGACTTTTGAGCCAGGGGTGTGAGGGCTTCCTAGCTTGTGTGGTGGCAGAGCCCAGCCCTGTGGCAGACTTCCAGAGCATCCCGGTGGTCAGAGAGTACCCTGACGTGTTTCCAGAAGAGTTACCAGGACTACCGCCCGAGCATGAGATCGAGTTTGAGATCTCACTAGTACCAGGGACCAGCCCCATCTCCACCGTGCCATACAGGATGGCACCGCTTGAGCTGCGAGAGCTCAAGTCTCAGTTGCAGGACCTTCTTGAGAAGGGTTTCGTGAGGCCCAGAGCATCTCCCTGGGGAGCCCCGGTATTGTTTGTGAAGAAGAAGGATGGGACCCTACGCCTTTGTGTGGACTACCAACAGCTGAACAGGGTCACCATCAAGAACAGATATCCGCTGCCGAGGATCGACGATTTGTTCGACCAGTTGCGGGGTGCCACGGTGTTTTCCAAGATAGACTTGAGGTCTGGTTACCATCAGTTGAGGATCAGGGAGACCGACGTCTCCAAGACAGCTTTCCGCACCCAGTACGGACACTACGAGTTTTTGGTCATGCCGTTTGGGCTGACCAATGCCCCCGCTGCTTTCATGGACCTGATGAACCGGGTGTTTAGACCATACTTGGACCAGTTCGTGGTGGCATTCATAGATGATGTACTCATCTATTCTAGAGATCGGGCGCAGCATGGACAGGACTTGCGGATGGTTCTGGACACTCTGAGACGACGCAGGCTGTACGCCAAATACAGCAAGTGCGAGTTCTGGTTGAGGGAGGTGACCTTCTTGGGTCATGTGATCTCTAGAGACGGCTTGGCGGTGGACCCAGCCAAGGTCGAGGCAGTGCTCAGGTGGGAGAGACCGCGTTCAGTCACTGAGATTCGCAGTTTCCTAGGACTGGCAGGCTACTACAGACGGTTCATCATAGGATTTTCACAGATTGCGCGCCCTATGACACAGTTGACCCGGAAGGACGTGCCTTTCGCTTGGACAGACGCCTATGAGGTGTGTTTTCTGGAGCTAAAGGAGAGGTTGACCTCGGCTCCCATGCTCACCATCCCTGACAGTAGTGGCGGGTTCGTTGTGTACACGGACGCCTCCTTGCAGGGGTTAGGAGGTGTGCTCATGCAGAGGGGTCACGTTGTCGCTTACGCTTCGCGGCAACTGAAGCCCCATGAGCATACCTACCCTACCCACGACCTAGAGTTGGCAGCTGTTGTCTTCGCGCTGAAGACCTGGAGGCACTACTTGTACGGTGAGACCTTCGAGATTTTTACTGATCACAAGAGCCTCAGATATCATTTTAACTAGAAGGAGCTCAACATGAGACAGAGACGTTGGTTGGAGCTCCTGAAGGACTACGACTGTAGCATCTCCTACCACCCGAGAAAGGCCAATGTGGTGGCTGACGCCTTGAGCCATAAGGCGCCCGCACGCTTGGCCAGTCTACAATTACAGAGTTGGAGCCTTTTGGAGGAGGTGGGCAGTTGGCGACCTTTAGAGTTATGAGGGTACTGTGGGGCAGTGACGGTGACACGGCAGACTAGGCCAGAGCTGATAGACCGCATCATCACAGGACAGATGGCCGATCCATACTTGCAGTCCTTGCACGACAGAGTACTGTCGGGAGACCCGGGGGACTTCTCTTTCACAAACCAGGTGCTGCGCTTGAGGGGACGGTTGTGCGTTCCCAGAGACGAGGAGCTGTTGAGAGAGCTCCTAACTGAGGCACACGGTTCCAGATTCACCATACATCCCGGAAACACGAAGATGTACCACGACTTGAGACACGAGTTTTGGTGGAGGGGGATGAAGCGGGATGTGGGTGAATTCGTGCAACAGTGCTTAGTGTTCCAGCAGGTGAAAGCTGAGCATCAGAGGCCTGCAGGGCCGCTACAACCGCTTCCAGTGCCAGAGTGGAAGTGGGAGAGCATCACCATGGACTTGGTGGTGGGCTTACCTGTTACCCAGTGGGGACACGACGCAGTCTGGGTAATAGTGGATAGACTGACGAAGACGGCGCAATTCTTGCCGATCCGAGTCACTTTAGGACCAGCACGGTTGGCAGAGAGGTATATCCGGGATGTGGTACGACTACACAGAGTTATATCCGGGAAATCGTATCCGACCGGGATACTCGCTTTACGTCCCAGTTTTGGGCTGAGTTTCAGCAGGCCTTGGGGACGTGGTTGAGGTTTAGTACAGCTTACCACCCCCAGACGGACGGACAGTCTGAGCGCACGATACAGACACTTGAGGACCTTTTGCGTGCCTGTGTACTGGACTGGAGGGGCTCTTGGGAGGAGCACCTGCCCCTGGCGGAGTTTGCATACAACAACAGTTATCACTCGAGCATCGGCATGGCTCCCTACGAGGCTCTGTACGGACGGAGGTGTACGGCACCCTTGAGTTGGGTTGAGGTCGG
The DNA here is from genome assembly GCA_037157565.1 of Thalassia testudinum. NCBI lineage: Eukaryota > Viridiplantae > Streptophyta > Magnoliopsida > Alismatales > Hydrocharitaceae > Thalassia > Thalassia testudinum. The sequence continues at coordinate 149,008,977 of JAZHRO010000063.1, read as the reverse complement.
GACCAAGTGGGAGGTTGGCCCTAGGTTGATCCGGCAGAGTCAGGAGGTAGTCGAGCAGATCCACAGGCGACTCCGCACTGTCAGGAGCAGACAGAAGAGCTACGCAGATCGGAGACGCAGAGAGGTGCAGTTTGAGGTTAGGGACCACGTCTTTCTTCGTGTTTCGCCCATGAAGGGCCTGCAGCGGTTTGGGGTGAGAGGGAAGCTCGCGCCGAGGTTTGTGGGGCCCTTTGAGGTCCTAGAGCGGGTTGGACCCGTTGCTTACTGGCTTGCCCTCCCCCCGCAGCTTTCTGGTGTGCACGGCGTGTTCCACATGTCCAACCTCAGGAAGTACGTAGCCGATCCCAGTCACGTACTGAGTCACGAGAGCGTCGAGATGGGCGACGACCTGACCTACCTCGAGCGGCCAGTGCAGATTCTAGACCGAGCAGTCCGCAGTTTGAGACGGAAGCAAGTACCCCTGGTAAAGGTTTTGTGGAGCAGCCAGCGATACGAGGAGGCTACCTGCGAGCCTGAGGCGGCAATGCGGGAGCGGTACCCGGAACTTTTCGCGGGTACGTCTTTTCGGACCGGCTTCGGTCCTCTTTGAGTTTGTTATGGTTATTTGGATGTCTTTTTCGCACCCTAGTTAACGCAAGTTTCAGGGATGAAACTTCCTTTGAGTTTGTTATATTGTTATGAACGCGTGCCCCAGACGTATCTTAAGACGTCTGGGAGGTGGGCCAGACGTCCGACCAGACATCTGGAATCACTTCCAGACGTCGTATCAGACGTCTGGGATCGTTTACAGACGTCTGGAAATCAGTTATTTTCGACACGCACGGGTCGTCTGCGCGCCTGAGCGCGCAGACCGCATATTCGCTCCTGCGGCTGCAGATTCTCGCCGCTGCCGTCTCTCTCTCTCCTCCTCGCGCGGCCTTAAAAGGCCACGCGCTCTCTCCCGTCGCCTCCACCCCTTTCCTCTTCTCCTTCCAATGCACGAGAGCGAGCGCGAGAGCGGGCGTGGGGTTGCTGCGGCGGCGACGGCCGTAGTGAGCGCGGAGGGGGTGCTGCATGCGAGAGCGGCGCTCAGCCGTGAGGGCGAGCTCGTCGGGGCTGCCAAGGCCGGCCGGTGGGGAGCACAGCGGGCGCAGAACGATGCGGGAGGCCTGCTGCGGCTAGAGCAGCAGGCGCACGAGGTGCGACGCGGGCGGCGTCGCAAGCGGAGGGCGAGTCGCGCCCTGGTTCTGGAAAAATTTCCAGAATCAGACGTCTGTGCTGATAGCCAGACGGCGAGGTCGACGTCTGGAAGACTGTCCAGACGTCTGAAAGGTGAGTTTTCCATCTTCTTCTTCCTTCTTGTCGACTGACCGTACTGAGGGAGGGAGATGGGTGTGCGCAGGCTCGGTGATTCGCCATCCAACGCGAATCAGACGTCTGGCTGTAGTACCAGACGGCGGGAGTGACCTCCAGACGTCCGGGGTGACCATCGGACGACTGGGAACTAGGCCATACATCCCTGCAGGCTTCTGGACATCTGAGAAACCACGCAGAACAAGGTAATTCTCTGATCCACTTTTTAAGACGTCTGGAAGAAGTTCCAGACGTCTGATTTTACACAGTTTCGTCGTTTTTGACCCGTTTAGGGCCCGTTCGGGTTCCGTTTTCCGCGATTCGAGTTGCGTTCTTTTCGGAATTATTTCCTCTACCCGTCTACAGTAGCTATACACTGTTTTTAGACACTCCTTGTGTTTGATCCTTGTGATAGGACCCCGTTCTGTTGCAGTCTCGGGGGTCGTGGAGGCACGCGGGATTCCCGATCACTCCCCCATTACTCCCGTTATACCTGGTAGAGTGGCTTTAAGTTATTAATAAAATCTGTTAAATTATGTAACCATAAATAGAACCTAGGACATTGCATGAATCCTAGGAATGAGAAATAGATGGAATGATAGCTCCTAGGTGTTGCATGAATCCTAGGGCTGGAAAACTAGATTGTATGATAGATCCTAGGATATGGCATGAATCCTAGGATGGGAAAACTAGTGGAATGTATAATACTGCAGTCTTGGAAAATGGAAAGAGATATAAAGCTGCCTGTAATTTGAATTAACAGATGCCTGTTGTGAATAAATAACGTGGTTGAGAACATGGATTGTAAGAATGTGAAACTGGAAAGTGAAACCTGGATGTTTGAGTAAAAAGGATGGAACCCTACCGGGGAATTAGGAGTGGAACTCCTGGAAAGAGAAAGGAATGGAACTGAGATGTAGTTGTGTACTGTCTCTTGGGTACGTAGTACCAAGGGAAGTACCTGTACCTGTTTAGTGCAGAGTGGGGCCAGCCACCCCAGGGACCCGGGGTTAGGACCGGCCGCTCTGTACCGACTTGCTGGCCCTCGTGTATGTAGTACCGAGGAGAGCTACTAGTGTTAGGAGGGCACTAGCTACCCCACGGGCCCCGGGGTTCTGCTAGCTCACCTACACCGACTTGTTAGGCCCACTGGGCAAACCAGGGTAGACAGGTGAGGGTGCGTGGACTGTGGAGGGGCAAGGCCCCTGTTTGGTTACTGTGGAGGGGTTGGACCCCTGTTACTGAGAGGGCTCTGCCCTATACTGGCTCCGTGCTTTGCTTTGGGCGCACCCATTAACGGAAACGACTGACCGCGTGCCAGTGCGGGTTAGCTACCCGTGTATTTACCGCACGTGTCGTAGTCACCGTTACGTCTGTCAGTGACCTTGGGGTGGTTGACTGAGAGTAGGATCACCACGGGGGACTCTCCCGGCCAGGAGAGCACCACGTGTTACTTCTACTGTTCGGAAAAGACTGCAATCAAGATCGTTCCCACGAGGAACATTCGAGATCAAGTGAAGGATCTGAGAATTAGATAAATTATGAAACATTAGAAAGACGTAAATAAAGAAAGTAATGGAACATAATAGCTACTGTATACTCTACTGTTGTCTTTAGTTTTAGTTGCCACTCTACTCAGCATTTTGCTGACGTGTTACACTCGTTACCTTTTTCAGGACCAGGTGTTAAGCAGCCAGGGTCAGCGGCTGCAGAGGACGCTGGGCCGAGTAGGGTCCAGTAGAGTTACCACTGTCTCTTGTACCTCTTTTGTTACGTTATAGTGAGTAGTTCTTGTTTCCGCTGTACTTTTATTTACCTGCAGTTTAAATTATATGATGAATGTTGTTCTACTGTTGTGGTGGTATATACTGTGGTAGTTTCTTTCCTTACTGCTGTACTTTCTTACTGTTAGTTATATTCATGCTGAATGTGGTTTATTTTACTGCTCTTTTGGTTACTTCCTCGTTGGACGACTAGGTCTTGGGATTAGTTGAGTCGGTCCGGTTCTCGTGTCTCGTAGGGACTCAGGAACCGGGTCGTTACAGTAATACACTTTCACACTCTTTTGTGTCCAAGAAAAGCTCTTGCTCTCCAAGCTCAAGTTCTTCATCTAGAGAGCATCAAGCATTTGCTCACCCACTCTCCCGCGTGGCTCACCCACCCGCGTCATCGATTCGACGCACTCCTTACAAAGGGGAGTTTCCTAATTCCTATAGAAGCTAGGTTTAAAATTACTTTGTTGGCTCTATAGGATTATTTGTTATTTTATCTTTGTTATTTGGTTGGGTATTCGCTTTGCGAGTTCCCGTCTCCTTCGTGGGACAAAATCCTTCTCGTGAAGAGAAGGGGTTGAGGAACGCAACCATCGCACTTGTAGCGTGGTTGTAATTGAGGTTGAATCACCCTCATTTAAGTGATTCGTTTAGTGGTTTTGATCAACTTGGTTGATCGGAAAATCCTAACTTGAGAGGGTTAGGTGGTGGTTTTCACCCGATTTGGGTTTCGGCCTAAAAATAATTGTGTACTTTGTGTGTTTGTCTATTTTGTGAGATTGGTATTTTTTCAATTCCGCATTTTTTACGTCAGACTGATCTCACCCCCTCCGAGTAGGGATTTACAATTGGTATCAGAGCAGGTTCTTGCAAGATCGGAGTAACACCTGGCAAGAAGATCATGGAGGGGAGCATATCCGCAATCAGAATCTCCGAAGGGCAGTCCACCGTCCGACCACCCTATTTCGACGGGAGGGACTTCGGATATTGGAAGTTGAGGATGACGATGTGGCTCCAAGCCATTGAGTTCGAGATATGGGGATGTTGCGAAACCCCATACGAGATCCCAAAGTGACCCCAAGGAGGCTACTCACAGCTGCAGATTCAAGAGCTTTCACTTAACGCAAAGGCAATGGATGCCCTGTATTGCGCGTTGAGTCCGAAAGAGTTCAAGCAAATCCAAGCGTGCACTACCGCCCACGAGATATGGAGGAAGTTAGAGGACACTCATGAAGAGACGAGTTCGAAAGAAGAAGAAGAAAAGTCTACTGTAGAAGAAACCGCTTGCTTTGGTTTCATGGCCAGAGGAAGTGATAGCGACAGCGAAAGCGGAAGCGACTCAGACAACGAGGTAAGTTACGATTTACAAGATGCATTTAATGAACTTTTTGAAGTTAGTAAAGCACTTAAGATAGAAAATAAAAACATTAAAAAGAACCTTAGTTTTCTCAAAAATGAAAATGAAAGATTAGAAATAAAACTCAAGGAAGCTAGTCCTAAAAATGATAACCTATTATTAGAAAATCATAACCTCATCAATGAAAATAATAAATTGATTGAGGAAAATGTTAGTCTAAAAATAGAAATTTCTGATTTAAAGACTAAGATGAATATTATAGAAAATGAACTTGCATGTCTTAAGGAGAAATCAAATAAATTGATAAATAGGGTAGATAACCTATATAGCCCTATGGTTGAGAAAGGATCTCAGTCAAGGAGACCCACTAACAGATCCAGATCCAAGCTCACTTGGATACTGAAGAAAGAATTAGAATCTTGTTTTGTAGGTTTCAGGGATAACTACAATACAAACGACTGGACCTACAAGCTCAAGGCTGGTCAACTCAAGTTGGGAGAACCAAGGAGTAGACCAAGGAGGAGAACGAGAAGACTGACAAGACGACGAACAAATGATGGACCCGCCGCACGTCGACCGCTAGAATGGAGACCGACGCCGATGCCCGGGCCTCCAAGCTACGGATGGGAACCCCATCCGATGTGGCATCCACCACCACCATTTGGGCCATTTTATTAGCCATAGTAGGTGAGGTAAAAATTCTTTACCCTATCTTTTTATCATTGGCATTTAGATAGGAGGAGTTAAAAAATTATGATCTAATTGTCAATTTTTAAAGGGGAGATGCGAGTTAGCTAAATTTCCTTTAGTAAGGAGGAGAAGAAAAACAGCTATCTTGTTGTTACAAAAAGGGGGAGGACATTACTTTTGTTAAAAGAGATTCATAGAAGAGCATGTTTTAAGGGGGAGTTATAGGAAATTTAAACCTTTTTGATAATGTCAAAAAGGGGGAGGATTTTTTTTGCATTATTTATGATTTTTTCATCATCAAAAAGGGGGAGATTGTTGGTGCTAGAGCACCACGATCATTTGCTTTGATGATAACAAAACACGTGTCATTTAACATTTGCACTTGGAGTATTAGATTTCAGGTCAATTGCAAATGGAGACGTAATCAGATGGAGTTCGAGCTCGCATCCAGGACGGATTGGAGGAGCTTGATAAAGAATAGAGGAGATTCGCGACGAGCGATAGATTGAAGATGGAAGGACAAGAAGAATAGGATAGAATTCTATTTATTTCTTTCATGTACTTTTGTCTTTATTTCCTTGCTCCTTTTGTTCCTTAGAACATCATGTTAAAGAGCCTCAAAGTACCCTAACAGTAGTCCTAGGAGCACCAGCACAACCATAGGATACTTAGGTTTTCTGTAGAGAACTTAGAAAACCAATATATGGTTCAAACAGCATTTTCATACATCTAATTCACAAATCAGACGTCTGATAATGTGTTTTAGGACATCTGACTGTTGATTCAGACGTCTGATAACATTTAGGCTAGACTTAGTTAGCTCTGTCTGATGAAATCAGACGTCCAGACCTTAGACCAGACGTCTTAGAAGACGTCTGATGACTTTGCCAGACGTCCAATTAGTGGACCGTTGGCTGGCTTAGCAAACACTCAAGGATATGACCGTTAAAGCCTTATCAGACATCCTTAGGCCTTTCCAGACGTCTGATAAATGATCGTTTTGCCTCGGCTGACCTAAAATCTCTTCTCAGAGATTTTCTAGCCGTTGCACTCTCTTGGAAATCCATTCCCACGAAAAAGTAGGTTTCCAGACGTCCAGACATAGTGCCAGACGTCCTGTATGTCGTCTGATGGACTTGCACTAGAACCCTGTTTAGATCTGATCCAAGTCAGGAAGAGACCCGCCCAAAATCAAACGTCTGACCTTATTTTCAGACGTCTTAAAGTGATCTTCCAGACGTCTGATGCCAGGATCAGACGTCTGATAACCCTGTCAGTGCAATCATTGTTCCTGATTTCGACCTGATTCTCTTGGACTTTGCTCCCAACGGCTATGGAAGCTTTCCAAAGCCTTCCAAAGCTTTCCTAAGGCCTCTATAAATAGAGAGGAACCTCTTGCACACAAATAGAAACCTAGATACATAAGACACACCTAGATACACAAGACACACCTAGTAATACACTTTCACACTCTTTTGTGCCCAAGAAAAGTTCTTGCTCTCCAAGCTCAAGTTCTTCATCAAGAGAGCATCAAGCATTTGCGCACCCACTCTCCCGCTATAGTTCACGAGAGTGACGTTGCATCGTCACGTGGCTCACGCACCCACGTCATCGATTCGACACACTCTTTGCAAAGGGGTGTTTCCTAATTCCTATATAAGCTAGGTTTAAAATTACTTTGTTGGCTCTATAGGATTATTTGTTATTTTATCTTTGTTATTTGGTTGGGTATTCGCTTTGCGAATTCCCGTCTCCTTCGTGGGACAAAACCCTTCTCGTGAAGAGAAGGGGTTGAGGAACGCTACCCTCGCACTTGTAGCGTGGTTGTAATTGAGGTTGAATCACCCTCGTTTAAGTTATTCGTTTAGTGGTTTTGATCAACTTGGTTGATCGGAAAATCCTAACTCGAGAGGGTTAGGTGGTGGTTTTCACCCGGTTTGGGTTTCCACCTAAAAATAATTGTGTACTTTGTGTGTTTGTCTATTTTGTGAGATTGGTATTTTTTCAATTTCACATTTTTTACGTCACACTGATCTCACCCCCTCCGAGTAGGGAATCACACATCCCAAAATTCACATGAATACTAACTCAGCAGCTACAGACAGCCATAGCAGCAACTACTGCTGCTACTGCTATAAATCAGCAGCTCAATGCTACTATTGTTGTTGCTCAAATGGAGAAGTTGGGGTACCTACTTAGTTGACCTAAATACTCAAAATTGTAGCTACTGCTGCCATCTTCAATAGCTGCTCAGAACCTAGAACTAGTAGCTAGGATCTACTGCTATGTTACTGCCCAAAACTCAAGCATGAAGTCCAAAAGATCTTCATGTTAAAATCATCATAAAAACAAGTCAAGAAGGTCATCCTCAGGTCTAATAAATCAGATCTAAGGATCAATAAAGCTCAGCAAATCATTCTATCTCCAAATCATTTGAAATTAGAGTTGAAATTCTCCAAGGAAACTTGTTCAGTAGACAAAGCAAAGCAACCATTAGCTGCTATTTAGTTCTAATAATCCCTACTCGAAATCCATCTTTCAACCACTCAAAAATTCTGTCGAAAACTTCAAAAATCTCAGTTGACCTTCAAATGTCAGATTCAAAGCTTTTGCCAAGAAATAATGTCGCCCAAACTGGGCTGTTGCTATGGCTCTACCATAATGATTTGATCATCTGAAACATCTCCACACCATTAATTGGTGTGCATGTGTTCTAGATGATCCTTTAAAACCAATTAGATCATTGCTCAAGCCTCAAATCAAGACATCTAATTCTCATGGGCTTGAGCTGCCAAATAAAGCCAGAAATCAGGGATTAAATTTGAAATTGGGCATAAGCACATATAATAATCAAAATCATGTTAAAACAGTTTAAGCCCATTGCAATCAAGCCAATCAAACATAAGAAAGCTCAATTTGATCATTTAAATCCGATCAACACATGATTACTTCAGAAAATCCTCATTCAACTCAAGAATTTAGATCAGTTCCAAATGACCAAATAAGCACAAATCAAACTGTATTGAGAATGCTTGTGACTAATGGAATGAATGAATTCATCCTCAAATGGAATTGAACGCATTGTGGATCTAGAAGCTATTGACCTTTAGATCCATAGTAATTATCATGAATGGAGCGAATCGCGAAATAAATCGAGGAAAATCAATGAATGTGATAGTTATATGGAGAGGGTGATTAAATGAACATGATGCATCGATGAATTCATCTCCTCTGATAGGAATTGATCAGAGGAGGTGGGTGAGTGGAATACTACCTAATCTAATCTACTCCTAACTCTAACAATCAAACCATTGAATTCACTGTCTAATCTTCTCCTAAGCCACTCTAAGGTATACTAATAATACTGCACTAATCTAGAAAGCAGGAAATCCTATCTAAAGGAAGAAGGTGATGTCCAAGGTCACCAACCAGCGGTCGATAATGAAGAAAGGGGAGAAGACCCTTCAATTGATGAGGGACGTGCCCAAGAGCCAACGGTCGGCGGCTGAAGGCGATCGATGGAGGGAGAGAAACCTACTCTGTCACCACAGGCAATGAAGGGAGGTGAGAAGCTAAGAAAATAGAGCGAAGGGAACCACTCAAGGGGAGGGAGCGATTCCGTGTGCGCGTAGCTCAAGGCAGGTGCTTAAGTAGGTTGATCACTAGATCTGGGCACCATAGTGGTGGAATCAAGCGCCTAGGTCTTGGGTGGTGGAGATGGAATCGAGGAGCATACGAGCATTCAAATCAAAATGCCACCGTTAGATGGGATCTAGGGCAAGAGGTGATCACACGCGCCGAAGCATGCAAAGCTTCGAATAGGTGATGGCCAGCAGATCGTGGGATCAAGGAACGAACAACTGCGATTGGTCGTGTTCTTCGCAGCTATAGTGGCTCGCGGCTGCAGATGAGTTGGTGTTTTTGCGGGGAAGCCCTTATGGGCAAAGGTGTAGAACAATAGCATAGAAGCCCATAGGTGGCTAAGAAGTTCTACAGAGCCATCCTCAGGTTTTACAAATAGGCCCCTGTAGCTTTTAAACAAGTCCCTGGAATGTTTTTATATGAATGATATGTATATGACCTAAGGACCTAAGTGAAAAATTATTAATGCAAGGTTCTAATGATGTCCAAATGCAACTAAGTTTTTATTTAAGCTTAATTTAACATAAACTTTTGATTTGAACTTTTAGATTCAAATATTTGTTTAATTTGCAAATGGATCATCATTTTACAATAATGAATAGAATACCTCATTTAATGACCTAATTTCTTGTTTTTAACACATATTTGATGTTTTAGGCCTTTTTCACTATTTCCCACACTTAACCTATTTCATATGTTAATTCAGTAGTGTTTAACCTAATTTCTAGCTTAACTTGGGCATTTTAGCTATGATGAGCCATACCTCATCACATAGATTAAAAAAATTAAATCAAGCAAGTCAAACATGATTTGGTAAGATCCAGAATAAAATAAAAAACAAAGAACATGAAATAACACAAATAAACAAAATGATAAGGGAGTAGAATTTACTCCTATTGAAGGCTCATTAAAAACTTCCCTTAGAGAAGGTATCGCCCCCCACAATACCGGTGCATCGAGGTCTGACGAACTCCTCCTAGGATACGATGATCCACCTCCAAGATTTGACGTACTCTGATCTTGAACATCTTCGAAAACTACCTCAGGAGAATGAAGCCAAGGCAATTTGGTTTATCAACCAAATTCCTGATTGATCTACTAATTAATGATTTAATCAATTAAAAACTTCTCATGGATCTCTCAATCTCCTTGTGCAAGATCTACAAGACTGATTGGAGATTTTCTACCAATCTTATGTCGAACGAACACACCAAGAAAGAGAGATAAGAGTGAGAGAGGGAGAGAGAGAGTGAAGAGAGCTTTTCTACTCTTGTGTGTCAAATGAAAGCCCCTTTGTTGCCCTTATATAGAGCCCACGATCTGACATTTTCCAAGTTTCAAATTAATTTTCACCGAAGCCCTAGCCCCAGCCTGAGCCGAGTCGATGTGGGGTAGGGCGTGCCCGAGCGTGAGTGGCCTCCATCCCCACCTCATACTCTTTGCTACATAAGCCATAGGATGAAAAAGCCTTTTACACCCACCAAAAGGATTGTCCACTTTCAGTATAGGGTTAAAAACCTCTACCAAATCTCACTAATTTTAACATGAAATCCCACATCACCATATATCAATTGCATCCCGATTGATGCAATTAAGCTCTCAAATCCAACAAATCAAAGATAAAATCAGGAGTATTCGATTCTTAAAAGTAAGATTTTCAAAGATTGGGGATCAAGTTTCCAACAAAATAAAGAAATAGTGGGTACTTCACGCATAGAACCAATGTCGACTCATGGAAGCATATAGGAGTTTGGTGTGTTTTATGTGATGAGAAGATTCTTTTAGGCCTAGTTTATTTAGGGGATTAACCTTCTAAAAGAGGAATTATTCCTATTTACTTGACTACTTAACCCCCCATCTAGGAACCTGGGTTTGGTCGCTTTAACATGGATTTGTCTAACACTAGTTTCCATCGATATTAGCCAAATCTGTGTTAAAGTCATACACCACTCATGCCTCTGACATCCCTTGTGTTTCATATTTCTAACACCACTATCAAGTAAGCATCACAAAGGTTAATACCACAATTTAACACCAATTCAAGTAAACATAAACTAATGTTAAACTACTCTACAAGTAAATACAATTACAAGTTAACATCAGTTTCACATTTCTTAATACCACTTTCCTAATCTCCCAAGTGAACTAACTCTTAAGGTCGATGGTCGATTTCATAGTGTGACAATAAAACTTACCATTCTATACATTTTTGTATGTTGTGCATTCATTGAAAATATAAATAAAGATGTTTTAATGGTTGATATGTGGTTATAGATGAAAATTAGATCCAAAATGAGTCTATTAGAGTAAAGGCTAATGTGGATCTGAAAAAAGAGAAACTCATTTAAGGTATCATGAAAATCTATCGAGAAAGGTTTTTATTAGCTAGTTTAAAATAGGATGAAATGAGGTGTTGAGCTTGAAAAGAAAGATTGTGGAAGACTTGACAAAGTGTTGAAAGGATTTTTTTTTAGAGTGTTTTTTTTCATTAAAACAAAGGGTTAATTACACCAAAAGTTATATTAAATATTAAAGTGATGAATAACTCCCTCGATGAAGAAATTCACAACAAAAGATGGCTTCATTGTGTTCTAACCACATTCACCACAACAAGGTAAAAGTCTTCCCCAACATGTTTCTATCCACAAGAGCACCGTGAATGGTATTCTAGATTTCATGCTCGGAATCATTGTTGATCAACACGGTAGAAACACTCTCCCAGTAAGCTCTAGAAAAAAAGTAAGCAAAGAAGAGGTGATTAGTGTTCGCGGCTACGCTATACAATTTATGGAAGCATCTCATAATAATTTTTTTTTTTCAAAGATCTAAGACATTGACTGGTAATCATTCAATATGGACAATAAAAGTGCTAATGCCAAAAGGGGTATAAAGAAACATTCAATGATCATCTTTATTACAAGTTCACAAGAAGGAAAAACTAAAAGAGTTTGATTACATCATCCAATGCAAGGATAGCATAAACTCTTTCAAACTTATTCAATTATTATGACTACCACTAACAAAATAATATCGGACAACAAAATTAGTCGGTGAAGTCAACTAAGTATGCACTATAAAATTAAGATAACAACCATAATTATCTACTCACTTTTAAGGGAACAATCAGCTCATATTCAGACTATTTTTCTTTTATAATGATGAAAACATCTTGCTTTTACTATGTGAGAGGATTGATAGAATGGGTCGGGACTTCTGGTGGGGACTTGTTACGAACGCGGCTTCAAGACGTCTTTTAAGACGTTTGGGAGGTGTCCCAGACGTCTGGGATTCGTTTTCTGCGGCACGTGCGATTTCGTCTACGCGCCCGCAAACCTGTGACGCCTTTTTCCCCTCTCTCCTCCGCAGGCGCAGTGCTGCCCCCTCTCTCTTTCTCTCTCCCCGCGCGGCTTTAAAAGGGCCCTCACCCTCTCCCTCACTCTCATCTCCTCCGCTCCCTTCTCCTTCTTCTTCCAGCCAATGCGAGAGTGAGCGAGCGGCGGCAGCCGCGGCGGGTGTGCGGGAGGAGGCGTTGCGCAAGGGAGGAGACGCTCGGCCGTGAGGGCTCGAGCTTGCCAGGCAGCTGGAGCCGGCCGGCGGGGGAGCAGTGGGCGCGGAGTGGCACGGGAGGGCTGCTGCAGCTCGAGCAGCAGGCGAACGAGGCGCGGCGCGGCCGTGCGTCGCAGGCGAAGAGCGAGTCGAGCTCTGATTCTGGAAGTTTTTCCAGAATCAGACGTCTGGGCTTCCAACCAAACGACGGGGAAGACGTCTGGAGGACTGTCCAGACGTCTGGCAAGTAAGTTATTTTCATCCTTCATCCTTTTCTGCGACCGTTGTACTGAGAGCAAGGAGTGGGTACGTGCAGGCTTGTGAGATTCACATCCAACGCGAATCAGACGTCTGGCCGCAGTGCCAGACGACGGGAACGACTTCCAGACGTCCTGGGTGACCATCGGACGTCTGGGAACTAGGCCAGACGCCCCCGCAGGCTTCTGGACGTCTGAGAGACTATGCAGAACAAACGTATCCTCTGATCCTCTTTTTAAGACGTCTGGAAGAGGTTCCAGACGTCTGATTTTGGACTGTTTCGTCGTTTTCGACCCGTTTAGGGCCCGTTCGGAGTCTGTTTTCCGCGTTTCGAGTTGCGTTCGTTTCGGAATAAATCCTCTACCCGTTTCCAGTAATTATATACTATTCTGAGAAACTCCTTGTGTTTGATCCTTGTGATAGGACCCCGTTCCTTTTCAGTCTTAGGGATTGCGGAGGTGCGCGGGATTTCCGACCACACCCCCAGTACTTCCGTTGTAGCTGGTAGAGTGGCTTTAGAAATTATTAACATAATTTGTTACAATTATGGAACAATTAATAGAACCTAGGGCATTGCATGAATCCTAGGAATGAGAAACCAAATTGAATGATAGATCCTAGGGTATTGCATGAATCCTAGGGCTGGAAAACTAGATTGAATGATAGATCCTAGGGTACGGCATGAATCCTAGGACTGGAAAACTAGCGAAATGAATATACATATTGTAGTCTTGGAAAATGTGGAAAGGAAATAATAGCTGCCTGTAAATTGATTTAACAGCTACCTGTTATGAATAAATGAACATGATTGAGAATATGGGTTGTATGAACGTAAAACTGGAAAGGTGAAACCTGAATGTGCTGAGTTAAAAGAGCTGGAACCCTACGGGGAATTAGGAGTAGAACTCCTAGAAAGAGAATGAAATGGAACTGAGAAAGAAAGATGTGGAAGTGTGTTGTCTCTTGGGTACGTAGTACCAGGGGAAGCACCTGTTACCTGCTTAGTGCAGAGCGGAGCCAACTGCCCAGGGACCCGGGGTTAGGTCTGGCCACTTTGTATCGACTTTTTGGCCCTCGTGTATACAGTACCGAGGAGAGCTACTAGTGTAGAGCGAGTACTAGCTACCCCACGGGCCCCGGGGTTCTGCTAGCTCACCTACACCGACTTGTTAGGCCCACTGGGCAAACCAGGGTAGACAGGTGAGGGTGCGTGGACTGTGGAGGGGCAAGGCCCCTGTTTGGTTACTGTGGAGGGGTTGGACCCCTGTTACTGAGAGGGCTCTGCCCTATACTGGTTCCGTGCTGTGCTTTGGGCACACCCATTAACGGAAACGACTGACCGCGTGCCAGTGCGGGTTAGCTACCCGTGTATTTACCGCGCGTGTCGTAGTCACCGTTACGTCTGTCAGTGACCTTGGGGTGGTTGACTGAGAGTAGGATCACCACGGGGGACTCTCCCGGCCAGGAGAGAACCACATGTTACTTCTACTGTTCGGAAAAGACTGCAATCAAGATCGTTCCCACGAGGAACATTCGAGATCAAGTGAAGGATCTGAGAATTAGATAAATTATGAAACATTAGAAAGACGTAAATAAAGAAAGAAAGAAAACAAAACAGCTTCTGTACACTTTACTGCTTCTTTAGTTTAGCTGCCACTCTACTCAGCATTTCGCTGACGTGTTACACTCGTTACTTTTCAGGACCAGGTGTTGAGCAGCCAGGGTCAGCGGCTGCAGAGGACGCTGGGCCGAGTAGAGTCTAGTAGACTTACCACAGTTCTTTTGTACCCCTTTTGTTCCACTGTAGTGAGTAGTTTTTGTTACTCTCTGTACTTTTTTTTACTTGTAGTTCATGTTATGTTAAATGTTGTTCTACTGTTGTGGTGGTACATGCTGTAGTAGTTCTTTTTCTTACTGCTGTATTTTGTTACTGCTAGTTATATTTCATGTTGAATGTGGTTTATTTTACTGCTCTTTTGGTTACTTCCTCGTTGGACGACTAGGTCTTGGGATTAGTCGAGTCGGTCCGACTCTCGTGTCTCGTAGGGACTCAGGAATTAGGTTGTTACAGGACTCGAAGAACATACCAAGCATTTCTACCCGAAGGCATGGAAGTCTATCTATCTTCCTAAACACTAGCGAGGGCAGGGTTTTCGTGACACCCACCTAACAAACTTGGCTTTCCTTATGAAAATGGGTTGGAAGATGCTTACTCAGGAGGATGGCATTTGGTAATCACAGCTCAAGGCAAGATATTTTCTTAACGGCAATTTCTAGGATTATTATCCTAAATCAGGTGATTCACCTTCCATGAAAGCCCTATATGTCATTCAACCTTGGCTTTTCATTGGAACCTCATGGCTGATTGGTAACAGTGATTCCATTAATCTTTGGAGAGATAATTGGGTGTGGGATCTCGAAGGTCCGCTCTTATTCTCTGCTGTCCCCTCCCTCTCCATTAACTCGATCAATCAGTTAATTGATATTGCCAATCGAGACTGGAATTCTGATGTTCTTCATGCTACCTTTACACCCGCAGCTGCCATGCATATATTTAATACTCCCATTCACTTGGGAAAAATGGATAAACTCATTTGGTCAGACCATCCAAAAGGGAAATTCTCCATCAAATCCTCACTTCAATCCTTAGTATCTCATCACCAAAGATCCCCTTCAAATATGAATATGATCTCTCAATGCAAATGTATTTGGTCCCTTCTTCTACCACCCAAAATTAAAACTTTCCTCTGGAAAGCAATCTCAGGTGCATTGACACTTAGAAATTTGCTTGCCCAACGATTACCGGGGATAGATTCGACATGTGAAATTTGTCATGCAGAAAGAGAAGGTGCTAATCACTTATTCTTGAGATGTCCCTTCACCAAAGCAATTTGGTTTCAATTAGGTTATTGTTTTGATGTTACTGGCACCAACTAATTTGACCAATACCGTACCATCAGTCTTCAGCTCTCCCACTTCGAGCATTCCGATACACTGCCTTATTTTGTTGCATATCACATTTGGATCAGCAAATGCAAAGCCACTCATGGGCAACTACTATCTCATCCCTCGGAGTTGGTCGGTCTTGTAATATCATCTATGGCATTATATACATACTCACAAAAAACTCCCTTCATTCTCCTAGTTACAACTCAGCCAGTTCACAGAAATGATCCACCGTATCCACCCAGATGGTCCCTCCTCCATTAGACCCTGATGGAATTTTCATCCAAGTGGATGCAGTTGTGTCTCCTCACTTCTCTATTGTCGCAGCTGTTGTTTGTGATGGGAATGGTGATCTTATTGCAGCTCAAGCCATTAAGCATGCGTCATGTTCAAGCTATGAAGCAGAAACTTATGCGATATTCCAAGGCTTAGCCATAGCCTTGGATTTGACTTTCACTAAGGGGACTATCCATAGTGATGCACTTTCCCCTATCAGCCAAACCCTCAGCTTAAAGCAGCCTCCGTGGAGAACTCTTCATATTGTTGAATCCTGTAGGCAAATACTCCAATACTTCCCTCTTTTCAATGTGCACTTTCGCTGGTCGGGTTGAGGTTACTAAGGCCCATAATCTGGCAAAATTCTATTTAAGGGAGGGTACCCTTGGTTGTTGGAATGCCTCTTCTGTTCCCTGTTCCATGTAAGGCTTGCTATTCTGAAATGAAATGTGAAATTTCAAAAAAAAAAAAGTCAAGCCTCCTCATATCACCATTCCAATACGTACAATGAAACTTTGGATCCAATTCCACTACCATCTTAGCAATAAGTTGTTTTGTAGTAGTGTAGATTTAACCCATCTGCAATAATCATAAACGAAATTAGCCATAGTGTCTGGCCAAGCATATGTCTCTCTTAGATTGAACAATAACAATGAGTACTCCATTACAATAGGTCAATCAATAAATGGTTCTTATACATCAATTATCTAAATGTAAGGCATATGTTTGATATAACCTACTTTATTTAAGCAACTTCCAATTAACATTCAATAAACAATGATACACCTAACAATCATACATATGCTGTGATTAGATAAAGCCATGAACATCACAATTTAATAAAACTATCCATGATAAAAGCAAAATTATCCATAAATGTTATATCAATTATTCAATAAGCACTTAATAGCAATTATCTGAATAAAACTAGTTTGATAAATTACACATTATTCTCAAAAGTATTGCCACCTTAATTTAATATTACATACCTCAGAAAGACATCATCCTACCCTATAGTGATCCATGGATGTCATGTTCATTTTGACTCACCACCTATTATGTTCACAAAGAAACTTGGTATTACGAAGGGGATAGTTAAATAACCTACCCTTCCTCCTTACGGTGTAAACTTTACATTTCACAAGTATTTATTAAATGGATAGATACATATTTGTACATATTTATTGTAACCAATAGTCCTATTGGCCACCCTGATTCACTACTTCAAAATATTCGGCAGTCCAAGCAACTTTCCCGCTCATTCTTTTTCCACCGAGATTCCCCTTAATTCCACTGAACAATGTACCACACAACTCATGCATGTATGCATACAATAAGCTAATTTCTCAACCAAGTCGTACCCAAGTAATACATTAATACAATCTCTAAATAAAAACATGGGAAGCAAAAATGGCCATTTGGCCTCTTCAATCTAGTTTCGATGGCCCATTAAGGTCCCCAATCCCATCAATGAAATCAAATCCAATTCTTGTTTATGAAGTAGATTGAACGTGCAATTTAATCCCAATCATATCAATATTGACGTGCATAATAAAATCCCATAAACTAGAACATACATACAAATATTCTCAACCTCAATATGACATAGATCGATAATGGAAACCCAAACATTTGCTATCAGTTGCTACAACCAAACCCATCCTACCCATTTCTATCTCAACTACATCATATTTCCACAAAAGATGTGATCCGAATCTAAGCCTAAAGAAACATGCTGACATCATTTGTGGGATTGTTAAGATAGGTTGGTAGAATTTACCAAATCTAGACCTGCCAAACTCCCATCTCTACTCATGCATGATCGAGCATGGAACACATGAAATTAAATAATGCCTATAGTTGGGCCATCAAAGTAGGGGCCAGTGTTCACTTCACTCGATTTTCAAACCAAGCTTCTACTTGATGCAATCCCAAGAATTGAATACGAAATAATGGATGAAAAGAGTAAATACGATAGTTTATCAATATCCAACCTTAGAAACTTATACCTCAACATCCAATACCCTTTTGTTATTGATCTCCCTATTATTTAGATGTGAGGTAAATTTTATCTCTCGTAGATAGGATAACTTGTGAGATAAGAGAGATTTATCCCACACATGCAGATCCCCATGCAATTTGATTTGATTTCTTATATTAGCAACGTTTACTACACTCACCTTCATACGATTGTCACTTGCACTATACTTATATACATTATAATCTAATAAAAGCATGATCTCATCACTATTCATCATATTATTCAGCTTCAATTATCCCACCTACTTACCTCACATCCAAACATAACATGTTCACGAAAGAACCCTTATACAACAACACCTTCATTGATCATATGCCACCGCTCATAAACAAAAGCTACAATGCACAAAAACGTTAAAAGTTAAGTGTTTACATTGTAAAGAGGTAGTTTCTACCTAACAAATGATATTTAATATAAACAAATAAAAAAAGTTAAGTTCTATTAGGTGCAGAATTCATCAAACCTAGAAAATCTATCACCACTTTAAATTAAAATATATAATTATAAAATAATTTTACATTAATATAAAATAATCATTAAAATTACTGTCACAATTTTAATCAAAATATTCATATATAATCTCATTTTATATCAATACAAAATAATTCTATTATTAATTTATTATACATTTTTATATCAACACCTCTAAACAAAATGCTCCGTCTGTCCACGAGTCAAAAGAGGATTCCAATTAATAAAATTTCCATGAAAGTTGATTTCATCATTTTTTTTTTTCGTGGTTCCCTCTTATGAGTTAATTCTCGGAAGCACGATCTCTAAGTGAATTCATCGTTAACAAAACTTAAATTGACAACCTTATTTTTCAAATAATGATATAAATATCTTATCAGCCAAGCCACTCACTAAGAGCTGATTTCATCTTTACCACAATACTAGAAAATGAAAGAACAGCCACAAAGTTTGGCAGTAGTATCATTATCCTCAACTAATTTTTCTAAGGAAAAAAAAATCAAACGATGTGGCGTAGGCTCTACAAATGACCAAGTCAAAATTACCTCTACGACGGCGTAGGCTCGAAACTTTGCTCCTCAAGCCTCCCTTGCACTTCAATCACCGACTAAACGCTTACCTTCCAACTGACCCCCAATCGGCCAACGTCGTCGATCGAGGCCCCCTTCTCTCACTTAGATCGCCTCACCTGCCCTCCCCTCCTCTCTCCCTCCTTCTATTATGAGTTCCTTTCGCAACGACATCCTATTCCATGACTCAACTATCCTCTGCTTCGTCTTCATCGGCATGTCAAAGGTCATAGTGGTCTCACCGCCAGGTGCAATGGTAGCAATAACCATTAGCTGCTGCGGTGGTTGCATTCAGGGTCGATGATGCTCTTGCATCCGATTATATAGAAGGTTACATTGTTGTCTCATGAGATCATATGGGTAGATGACATCCACCTAATGTTGATTTTCATTAATTATTCACCTTTTATCCCGATCGACGTTATTTTTTAATATTAGAGTTACATCAAAGTCGAGTTCACCACGATCACATGCCTAATTGAAATCAATCCAATCATTTGTCACCTATTAGTACGACTCGTCAATGATGTAGATAACGTTTTATAGAATCCATTTCGAAACGCTGCATCAAAAATAATATTAGAATATTTTATTTTAATGTTTTTATTTTCTTTGTACCGACCCTCTCGAAGGGAGATACTTTCCCCCTTCTTCGAGGAACGAAAGATTTCCTTCCTTACCTCTACACTATATCATCATATCATTTTCAGTTCCTCAATTGTAAAATTATTATTGTTTTAATAAAAATACCTCCATGATCACGATTAAAAAGGCATGATTTTTTTCTGTTAAAATTTTTTATTAAGTCGGTGATATTTTTATCACTTCAATTTATACCTAATGTTAACAACTAACCTTAGGACGGTCCAATTCTTTGCATATTGACTAATTAGTCCAAATAATTGCACATCTTCATTTTAGTCCCCAAGTGCGGCAGGACTTTTACGATTAAAGCCTTCAATCTGTTCCCTGCAGAACACACAAGTGGTTTCGAACTGCAGCACCCATCAGCTCCTGTACTCACGGGTCATCACCCTCTTTTCTCTGGATGCAGACAAAGGAAAATTTTAACCATTTAAGAGGACACTTTAGTTTTCAAAATCTTTCAACAATCGGCCGAAAGTTCATACTGCACCTGGAGCGTTTTGTCGAATGGAATCACCGTGAATCTTTTAAATTTAAATCCTAGAGTAACTCATAAAATGGATATACCTTGTTGTTGCTGTGTAATAACTAATTTGGTTGAAGGGTTAGAAAAATAACATTAACAAATATAAAATTAGTATTAATATGTAATTTTATTTATTGGTAAAGTAGTATTAATATCAATTTATACTTATAATTGATGTTAAGTTGTAGTATTTACTCTTGTAATGTTTATTTAATAGTGATGTTAGGAATATGAAATATGAAGATCGTTGGAGACGTGAATGGTGTACGATTTTAACGTGGATTTGATTAACATCAGTTGAAATTGATGTTAAACAAATTTGAGGAATTAAGGGTTAGTTTACTTCGTGGGTTAAGAAATTAATGTTAAGAAATGTGAACATGATTTTAACATTCATTCATGTTTAATTGAAGGATGGTGTTACCATCAATTTCTATTTACTTAAACTGATATTAAGTTGTAATGTTAACTCTTGATATGATTACTTGAACTGATATTAACACTAATTTCTGTAGAGTAGAATTTATGTATGGAGGAGTTATGAAGTTAAAAATAGGTGTTAACTCCCTAAAATAAATGTTAAGATTATGTAGGTTAACCTTTCAAGTAAATGAAAGTTAATCCTTCAAAAATAATGTTAACCTCCGAGTAAACTAACCAAGTAAACGAAAATTAACATCTCAAAATTATCCTTTAGATGTTAATCCTCAAATAAACTAAGCTTAGGATTATAAAATAAAGTACACTTGAAAAGAAAATCAAAATATGCACCGTGTATTTTATCTTTGATATTTATAATATGCTTGGTTAAAGTACAACCCAATCGCAGCTTCTTCGATAAATCCACTCATATTTTATCAATAACATACCAAAAGTAACAATTACATAATACAGCTCAACAAATTTCTATTATACGAGAAATACTAGGCCGACAGCTACTAGGATTATCAGATTAGCGCTTTAATTGCCTCCCAAGAACAAAATCAAATGAGTGGAAATCCTGAATCCATCCATGTTTATTTTATATGCAAATTATCTAATATCTGATTTCTTATCCACAAGATAGGTGGTACTAAATCCAAATCTATTTCTCAAAGGAGAGGAAGTGATCAATTGGCAATGAAGGTATCATATTTAAATAAAAAAAATGTACACAAACCAATAAGACTTTTAGATGAAATGTGATTTGAATTTGCTTAGGTCTAATTTATTTTAAGGATTAAACTTCCAAAAGAAAGGTTAATCTTTATTTATTTAATTATTTAATTTTTCATCTAGTAATTCAGGTTTAATTAATTTAACGTAAGTTTATCTAACATTAATTTTTACTGTTGTTAATTAAATCTATGTTAAAATTATACATCACCTATACCTTCAATATCTTTTATATTTCAGATTTTTAACATCATTATCAAATAAATGATTTAAATGTTAACATCGCAACTTAACATCAATTCCAACAAATATAAGTTAACATTAACACCACTTTATAAATTAGCATTAATTTTATATTTCATAACACTCCTTTTCAAAGTAAATTAATTTTTAAAAAATTCAAGGGAAAGGTATGCACCTAATTTCGCTCGTCGAATCAAGATTCAAGTAAACACTTGCATAAAGTTTTGTTAGATACTGCTATGGTGTTCTCACGAAAATGATTTCAATCAATTCGGATCTAAATTCAAATTCTGAAATGAAGCATCGATTTGTAGGCTACCACGAGTTATAAAATTCTGTTTTTTTTTTTTTTTTTAATGCAAACCAGAGGCATCAGCGAATAAATTTCACCATCTCACCTACATTACAACAGGAGGTTTCAGCGACCTCCCAATCCAAAGATTCCCACGCATAAGCAAATTTACTTAAGAAAATACTTTCCTTTTCTTTTTCTTTTTTTCCTTCTTGGGAGAAACGCGAAGATCTGAAGCGAAATCGTCCCGCGGCTGGAAATGCCTCTGTTGCGGCCTATCTTAATTAGCCCCCGAAGCCTTTCTAGCTGTTCTCATTAAATATTAATCAGAAGGGACAAAAACACAGACACACGACGGGTGTTGGGGGAGGAACAGAATTTAATCAATCAGCTGAGAACTAAATGCACGACTTTAAAAAACACCCGCACCGACGCTTCCCACATTTATTTATATGAGAGAGAAAGAGGAGGTAAGAAACAAAACCACGAGTGCCACATGACATGTTTTCTGCTCTCCACACCACCCCCTCCCCACACTATTCTCTTCCACGGACGGCAAGATAGGACCAGATATTGGGAAAAAATAAAAACCATCCACCAAATCAACCCGAAAAAAAACGCAATAAACAAGAATCCAATCTGAAAGGAGAACACTTCACCACTCTTTTTTAAGAATACATTTGCCAGTCGAACCCGAATCAATCTCGTAAACGAATCGAACGCGAAAGAACCTCGAAGCCGAGGAGTGGGAAAAGAAAATTGGCGGACGGTGTCCGTGGGACTAAAACAATTAGGTGCCATTGCAGAAAGCTTCAATAATTAATCCCTGCCACGTTATAGTGTGCACTCACTCACTGGTGACAGTTCCCCACCACCACCCCGCTCTCTCTCTCTCTCGCTATATATCACCCCGACCTCCTCCGCTCCTTTCATTACCCACACCACCTTTCTCCACCCATTGCCATTGCCTTTGCCATGTCTGGAGGTATGGTGGTTCTCCAAATGCTGCTCCTGCTCTTCTTGCCACTGGCTTCGGCTGGTCATGACTATGGGAAGGCTCTCGGGAAGAGCATCCTCTTCTTTGAGGGCCAGAGATCTGGGCACCTCCCACGTAACCAGAGGATCAACTGGAGGTCACACTCTGGTCTGGAAGATGGCAAGGCCAGTGGGGTGAGCGCGCCCTCTCTCTCTCTTTCTCGTTCCCTCTTTTGATCCCTCTTTATATGTTTTTGATCAATTTAATTGCGTTTCCGTGGATTGAGATGTTGGTGACATGTACGTATCACCTACTTAACCTCGTTTTGATTGGTTGGTGGGTATGGGTAGGTAGGGGAGATGTTCTTGAATTTTTGATAGGAAGAAAAAGGCGATGATAGGAACCTCCCTCCTCTTTAATTTGTGTCTTTTCAAGATTTGAATTATCATGAGCCAATGATCGATGATGTTTGTTGGGATCTTTTGTTTTGTTTTTGTTTTTTTGCTTTGTTTTACGCGGAATACGAAATGAAGGTGGATCTGGTAGGGGGGTACTACGACGCCGGGGACAACGTCAAGTTCGGGCTCCCGATGGCGTACACGGTGACGATGATGTCGTGGAGCATTGTAGAGTACGGGAGGCAGATCGCGGCGAACGGGGAGCTCCGCCACGCCATGGAGGCCGTCAAGTGGGGCACCGACTACCTCCTCAAGGCGCACCCCGAGCCTTACGTCCTCTACGGCGAGGTAATTATGTAATTAATTAACTAAATCTCGATGTATATACCAATGCGGATGCCAATTGTGCTCGTATCCTTGTTGTTTTGTGTGGTGAACGATCCACGCGACGGTTTGTGTCGTGGAGACCAAAATGGATGGAATCCAAAGTCTCACCAATTTATCATGCAGTGATGGGGGCTTTCCCTGTGCGGCTGTTGCTGTTGTTTTGCTGGTTATTTACTTCCCCACTCCCTTCCGCAACCAGTCAAATTCTGTTTTTTATTTTTTAATATATAGATTGACCGGCCAAAGTCTGCAATGTCAGAATTTCTAAACTCTACTAGTGAGGGCGATAATCTGATGGCATTTTTGAAGTAATGGGCAGCTGACAGAAAGGTCCTCTGCCCCTGCAACGGGTCTCCCTGCAATTTCACTAAGATTTATAAAAAAGAAATCGATAATTAAGTCAAAGAGTTTTTTCAAATTATTTTCCAAGTTTTTAATGTTGAACCTTGAATTAAAAGTACATCTGAACAGTATATTTATTTGAAATATGTGTCCTCTTTTAATTGAGGAAGAAATTTAAAAAGGAATTTATGCGGAGTCTTTTTAAAAGTAGACTTTTCTTTTACGAGCTTTGATTTAACTAGTTTAAGGATTATTGCACGGTAACCCACGTAGTTTTCACGATATTGCTCGACGTTCGATAGTGAGATTTGATGACTTCCATCAATTAGATCTTCGGAGAAGAACGTTACTAAAGGAAAAGAAGGGCTATACCCAAAGGCTTAATTTGTATGATCAATCTTGTAAAATGTATAATTTCTAGAAATTTTTGTAGGTAGGTGACGGAAAAACGGATCACTACTGTTGGCAGAGGCCGGAGGACATGACGACGTCGCGGAAGGCGTATCGGATCGACGTGCACAACCCGGGGTCGGATCTCGCGGGCGAGACGGCGGCCGCGATGGCCGCTGCGTCCATGGTGTTCAGGAGGTCGAACGGCCGCTACTCCAACGAGCTCCTGACCCACGCCAAGCAGGTGAGCTTAGTACTACCATCGAACAGCCACCCTCTAACGCCCGCCGACGTCTCCGTTTAGCGAGGCGGAGGCTTCTCCAGCTAACGTGCGCCGGGGGAACGTGGGTGGTGGCGGGGCCCGGGGATGGGGGAGGATCCGATCAGTTTCCGTGAAATCTGGACGGCTGGGATCATCACGTGAGGGATCTTTCCCGTTGCGGAGGTTTCGTGCAGGTGGTACCGTGTGGACGTGGAAGGACGGTTTTGCCCCCATGGGAGTGTCGGCCGCACTCGGTGGCAGTCCACGAGACCCTGTTGGGTTTTTTCTTGTCATTTATCGAAAAAGTTAAATGAATACTTTGAATGGTCCCCCCAACCCCCGCGAATTCAAAACCAATAAAACTGTATGTTACTATACTTGCAATCTCCCGGCAACGGAGGGAGTTGGGGGCATTAAATGTGCTTAAGTTTTTACAACCATTTATTTGATCCTTAAACCCAGTGATGATTCACAAACCACATTGCATTAGCCTTTTATTTGACACATTTGAGTGCCACGTAGATCTACCACTTTACAATAAAATACACGAAACGCGTCCGAAGACTTCCATTTATCCCTGAATTAAAAATACTTTTCTTAAAAGGTGCTTTTTACTCTTTAGATGGGCTCGGGATTGTGCAGATGCCATCTTATGTTTCATGCCTTTACCCTTTTTCTCAACACATTGAGACTAGAGAAGAGTACCGATCCCACCCATTTTTTTTCCCGAAAAATTTAAAACTTTGAAAACGCTAACTCTGACTGTCGTTTTCTCACTCTCTCTCTCTCTCGTTTTTTTCATTTTCCCACATAGGCGTATATTTATCGACTAAATTAATTTTCTTTTTGTTATATCAGCTATTTGAGTTCGCGGACAAGTACAGGGGAAAGTACGACCGGAGCATTACTGTTGCCAGGAAGTACTATGGATCCTTCAGCGGCTACAAGGTAAAGAGCACTTACCTCGTAAAATTTTAATGCAATCTATTAACACGGTTTTGGCTTAGATTTCATGGTTCTACGAAAGCATACAAAATTTCCCTAGCACTTCGTATGAACTAATTTTTTAACCACTAATGAGTTACACATAAGGGTAATTCCTAATTTTATTGAGTTCATTCGTTGAGCGTACGGATTTTCATTTCAGTACATTACTTGGCTTAATTAGAAGAGGTCTTGCAATATAATTTCATTTTCTCTGTAGCTTTATGGTCGAAGGAAATCTTAGTGGGGTATATTTTCTTTTATGGTAGTTGATTGATGTAACTTAATTTCAATGTACTTTTTCCTAAGATCTTGTCTTCAGAGTTAGTGTTAAAAAATTAATGTTAAGAAATATAAAATTAGTATTAATTTATAATTATATTTAATTGTATAGTGATGTTGTTATCAATTTATTTTTACTTAAATCGTTGTATTAACTCTTATGACTAGTTTAATTAGTGATCCGTGTATGTGTGTGTGTGGGTGGGTGTATGCATGAGTGGGTGCTTATGTGTGTGTTCTTATAAACTTGTGATAACATATATATATCTTTATATATTTGATATTTACATATATATCTCTGTAAAGTTGTTCTATTTTGATCGTATACCCATGTTCCATTAAATTAAATAGAAAATGTTTAAAAAAATTTTTAAAAATAAGAAAAATTATATTTATCTCCTTATACTTTTGTTATATTCTCCAACTCCTCTTCCTCCTTTCTTCATCCACTTTTCCCCTCTCCTTGACCTCCTCTTCCTCCACAACACAAATGCATAGAGTCACACAAGGGAGTGCTGATGCCGATGTGGGGTCATAAGTACGGATAGGTCGTCAAGCAACCACTTGGCCCCTTCCTTCCCCACGGCCCCACATCGTTGCCCAGACTCCCTCACACAATTCTACGCAACTATCTTGTGGAGGAAAAGGAGGTCAAGGAGAAGGGAAAGGTAGAGGAGGATGAAGAGGAGGAAGGAGGAAGAGGAGTTGGAAAATATGGAAAAATTATAGAGAGATAAATATAAATTTTCTTATTTTTTTGAAATTTTTTAAGCAGTTTCTGTTGGGTTTAGCAAAGTAAGGATATATGATAGTAACAGAGCAACTTTGTAGCGATGTATACATAAATACCAAGTACAAGGGAATACATACGTCTTATCAAAAATTTACAAGGACATATATGTAAAAACCCCTTATCAAAAGCTTATATGTGTTGTAAACTTTCAATATATAACACACACATACCTCCAAATACTTGGTATTTACGTATATACCTTTTGAAGTTATGTGCCCTAATTGAGCCAACTTAAGTCAAATTACTCGATTAGTGATTTAGATCTACATGTCAGATTATGTGGACACATAATATGGTTATAGATGGGTCCCTTAGTACAATTGGGAGAATGTATTGTAACCATGTTGGACATACCAATGATGGGTATCGAAGATCCAAATGTTTTGGATTGAGGATTGCGATGAGTCATCAACAATCATCATGATATCTAACTGTTGTCTTCAATTTGAGAAAAGATGATAGTCTTCTCTAAAGACTGTTACTTGACCGATACCCTTAATGCACATCCTCTATATAGGAATGAAGATTTGGAGCTATCACGCAAGTTGAGTCAAGGAGTCAACTCGATGAGATGGAGATGTAAACGTTCTTCTCTTATCACTGTAATAGAGAAGACATCTTTTGGCCTCAGATAGATATGTGTCATTGTGTTTAAATATAAACATTTGGTAAATTAATAGTTGATGCGCCCACCTTGTTGTTAAGAGTGGAAAGGATGGTGTGCATATGAGAGCACAAGTGACATATGATCTTTCAAAGGGATCACACAGATCTGCTATTGTAAGTGTACACAGCAGATCAAGAGACTCGAGCTTACTCCACATATATTGGGAAGTACGAAATTCCATACATGGTCATATAAGTCTTAATCAGATCTTTACATGAAAAAGAAGACATCCCTTTGGAAAATAATCTGATTTTCATTCTCATCTTAGTGATATAAAGAGAACATGAAAAATATATAATCCATGATAGGATGGATAGTAAATCTAGGATTTAATCTTAGGAGTTACATATATCTTCTAGTGTGAATGATTCACAAGTATTTGGAATTCTTGAGGGAGGCATATTATCATATTTCCACGAATCGTAAACCTTCCATTATTAGCATGAAGAAACCAAAAATAATTTTGATTTTGATAGATTTCTTCTTGAAGAATTAATTAAATGTGATTTAAGAAGTTAAATCATATTTAATTTGATAATTAATTACACCTAATTTGATTAAGTTAAAATCCAAATGTTCAATTGCAATTAAATAATTTTTAGATATTACAACCTAATATCTCATAATTTATTTTGGGCCAATCATATAAAAATCAATTAGGATTAGATCCTAACCCTTGGATAGAGATCCAAGGGTCCCCATCATATTACGATTAATTGAAAACCTAATAAATATCTCCCTAAACCTAATGGGAACTCTAATTGATCCTAATTTGATTCCAATTACAAATGTAATCCCCTCCACCAACCAAAAGAGAGGAAAAGAAGATTCAATGGCTCCCTCTTCTTCAATCCTCAAACCCTAGCGGCTAAAGAAGGGCTACAAGCTATGTGGAGATGGCATAAAGCACTCAAGGTTGTTTGGTTCCTTCTTTGCTGGATGTTTAGAGCTTCTATTAGAAGTCCAGAGGGACCTCCAAACATCTGGTAAGAGTACGAGATGTTTGATACTATTGGTTGTGCATTCTTAGATTGCACAGACCTTATTCTTTGGAGGATTTAGGGTGTTGGACACCTTAGGAACCATAAAGGCATTCATGGGGCCCAAAGGGCTCACATCACACATGACAAGGATCAAGTGTTTTTGACGCAAAAGCTCATCTACCTGCCAAGAAGGGAGTCCCATCAAGTAGGATTTATTTGAGGCATGATACATAGGGTGTTTGGCTACGTTGCCCCATAGGTATCCTTATAACTCATCGAAAACCTGGAACAGGGTGATACTAGATCATTTCATATGGTTCCAGTTATTTAGGTCATTCTTATTTTCTTGATTTCGATTTTCAGATTTTTGGCCATCAATCCGAGTATTGATTAGTAGAAAAGTTTTAGATGACCATTTTATCACGCTTCCACAATGCCACCAAGATCGAGGATCTAATTGTTCAATCCCCACCCCTGGGGGATATCTCAATGATACCTTGCTCAGTTATTGATGCATATCCTTGCTCCGTTAAACTTAACCAATGATGTTTAAAAAATTTTTAAAAATAAGAAAATTTATGATTATGCCCCTAAAATTTTTCCTATACTTTCCAACACACCCTCTCCCTTCTCCTTCCTCCCTTCTTCCTTGAGCCTACCTCTTCTACTCTCTAGTGGGCTAAGGAATAAGAACATAGGGAGGAACTTGAGGCTACACCCGATCATGTTGGTTTGGGGTCACTTCCTCGAGTCCACTAACAACTCGAAAATCAAAGGCCGAAAGCTAAATGACAGGATCATCGCATCCCTTCATAAGGTAATGTAGTCGGAGGAGCCCATCAGCTTGGCCAACCTCCATGTGATCATTAAGATGCCATCAATGGGGCCTAAGGCCTTCACGATGCTCCTACCATGGGTATCTGGCCACGACTTCAAGGAGAGGATGGTGAAGTATGAGCGCACAGTCCACATCTTTGCACTGGTGAGGGACCATAGCTTGAGTTTCGTAAATGCCAACAAGGTTATGAAGTATAGGATCAACAAGGGATGAGGCGACCTCGAGAGAGGGGGTGAGGAGGGTGCTGCAAATACTGGTGGCTATGGGCTCAATGGAGGTAGGGACCCACCAGAGCGACCGGTAGGGTGCAAGGTGCAAGGAGGTGAGGGAGAGGGATGTGGAGGAGTCCTAGGATGAGGTGGAGGTCGTTGGGGTTGGGGTTGAGGGCTGAGGTGTGGAGCCTGTACTAGTCAATGCACCAACAGGGGTCGTGTAGGATGGAGGCAAGCATGGAGGAAGGAGCTGTCAACTGGAACGAGGGGAGCCAAGAGGAGGAGGGGTTGCTCATGTGTGACATGAGGATGTTGCCCGATGTTATGGGCATGAACTCCATATAGTTACCATTGAGGTTGGGGAGATCAAGAATGTCGGGGAGGTTGAGGAGGAGGTAAAGGAGAAAGGAAGGAAGGAGGAAGAGGGTGTGTTGGAAAATATAGGAAAAATTTTAGAGGTACAATCATAAATTTTTTTAAAAAAATATTTTCATCGTCCTTAGTTAAGTTTAACAAAATAGGGATATGTAGCTATAATGAAGCAATTTTATAGGAGTTTAGAAATATCAAGTACATAAAGGTATATATGTTTTATTGAAAGTGTACTATATGTGTGTGTGTGTGTGAGGGCTAGGAGCATACATGTGACCTACATGTAAGTAACGTGCAGGTGTAACAATATCTCACACCACGAGTAATGTTTTAGATTGAAATTTTGGACATTGAGATCACTCCATATAAATATGTTATGTACCAAATTTGAAACCAATCTAATACTCTAGCACATACACCAAGGGAACTCATTTTTTACGACCTAAATATCACGAAATTCGATCATATTTGATGTATATGTTAGGAATATTAGATTGACTTTAAATTTAATGCATAATATATATATATATATATATATATATATATATATATATATATATATATATATATATATATATATACACACACCTCATTATGTTCCAATAAAAAAAGTGTACAAGTGAATGAAATATTTCAAGGAATATCCCCTACCAATATACTGACTCACAATATTAAGGATATGTCCCGGTAAATATGTGTTAACAAATATTTTCTCAGAAATCAGCCTTTGATTTTTATGATGAGACAAATTATTTATTGCCAAGGATACAAGTTGGAAAATTTTTAAAAAAAAAACCTTAAAGCAAGGATAAACATTTAAGATAAATGGGAAACAGGTACCATCTCTGCCGACAAATTTTAGACTCCTCTTATCAAAAGTGGGGGGTACACATGTACAGCTTGTTGCCACTTTATGAGATGGAAAGTTAACGATGCTGATCAATTGGTATAGAAGATGATGTGAAATTTATCATAATTAAATCAGTGCTCAACATTTAAACCGTAGACTTATTTGCCTCGGGGATGCTTTTTAGGTTTCTTCTGCTTGTGGAATATCCCCAATTCCAACGATTGGATGTATAGCCTCTGTGATTTCCCATGAAACGATCTCGACATGTCCCAAAACTTAATATAAAGAACTACTTATTCCAATCACTTAAGCAAACACTCACCACCACTCGTTTTAGGATAATTTTATCCCACAACCAAATGCTGCAATGTTGAGAGAAAATCGCTCTTACTCAAAAAAATTAGACGATATACAGGTATTTGTAAATTGGAGCCAAGATGCGTTCAAAAACTAAAACTAAAACTAAAGCAGTAATCTCTATAACTATAAAGGTTGTGGAGAAAGGTTCATAACACTGTTCACATAGTATAAATTATAAAGTTTTTACGAGGATGCCTTTCTAAGATTGTGGTTCGGTCATGGAGTTCTTTGTTATACCGGTGGTTGTAGGTTCGAGCTTCGCGAATGGCAGATGATTGGTACTATTTTAAATTTTTATTACTGAGAATATTTATGGAGGCATCCCTGATAATAACTAGAATTTCTTGATAAGATTTAAAAAGACAGCCCAAAATACAAATAGCAGACAATTGTTCACTATTTTAAGTTTTATTAGTCAAAGGCTTTTGTGGAGGCACTCGTAGTTTCTTGATGAGATTTACAAAGACAAGCCCCTAGCTACAAATGTATTGTCTATTATGTTAACATCGTAAAAATATGCATGTTTAAATTAAATTTCTTTAAAAATATATACAAATGATTGTACAAGATACATGTATAATGTATGTTATGTTAAAAAAGAATAAAGTTGTTCATCAAATTAAATCTTAATTCAACATAGTATTCATGTCTTTTTCATAAAAATTTTTAAAATTAAATTACATCAGAATATATCAATTCAATCCCTACCAAAACTATATGCTCATATAGTATCCTCTTCTTATGTGATTATAAATTTAACGGTAAACTATATCCAACACAATGCCACAGAAGCACACGACATTTTTCCTATGATCAGAGACTTACTGCATTTGATATGTATTTTATTGTACAAAAATATAATATACATTTGTGACTTGTACTTTCCCATGCAAAGCAGGGGGAAATACTAGTTATAGATTATTTTGTAGAAAGGATATGATCGCAGTTTTCTTCTGCCATCTTCATTAATTTACGAGATGTGCATAAAAGGTGACAAATAATAAACCGTTGGGCATTTAGATCAATTTCATTGGAAAAAAGATGCTAGACAAAAATCGATTTGCATGCTTGAAGTGGTAACTATTTCGTCTTTACTAAATTTTCCAGTGCAAATTGTCACTTTTGAGGTCATTCTAACCATCCTTCGTCACATGGAGTTGCATTCAATTCATAAGATCAAGAGCATAAATCTCATCCAATCGAGTCGCAAGCATTTAAAGCCTTATCCCTCAATATTTAAAGTAGAATTGCATATGCTCCCAAACTTCGAGAGCAACATCATGATCATGTGCATATCTTTGAAATAGATCCCAAAATTTACTAAATTATTTAGAAGATGGATAAACACTCATTTCCCAATACTTATTGCATGAACATATTATTAGTTTATAACCAGCAAATGAAGTGAAACGATGCTCCTCTTTCTGAACTCGCAGACTAATTACACCTCCCAACAAGAATAATATTTCCTGTAAAATAATCACAATCTCAAAAGGTTGCACCAAAATCTATCAATTGTACTACTTAATACGGACGCGTACAAAAAAAAAAAAAGGTGCAAAAACAATGCTCATTGTAAGTTGTTAATCATAACCTTAGCATTTTATCAAGACATATACCAAAAGGTGAAAGGAGGATGGGAATTTTCTCGTTAATAGAAAAGAACAAAATATGGTAGCACTAGATTTATTTTTTTCCATTGTCAAATTTTATTTTTATATAAAATTATTCGAATTTTTATCAATTAAATTGAGGGAGAAACCAATGACCCCAACGAGCACAATATCCAATTGCACATGAACTTCAGGATGAGTTGTTGTGGGCAGCAGCCTGGCTATACCAAGCAACCAACAGCGAATATTACCTCGACTACCTAGCTTCCAATGCAGGCCTTCTTGGCGGCACCGGGTGGTCCATGACCGAGTTTAGTTGGGATGTCAAGTATGCCGGCGTCCAAGTCCTCGCCTCCAAGGTAGATCGCCGAATAATTAATTAGCTACAAAGAATTATACATCAACAAAGAGTGTACACACATCTTACTCATACAAGTATGTTCATGGAATTTCCCATGGTAGTTCAATTTCCCAACTGACACCCGCCATCCTTGCATGCCATGTACACTAGTTCCTCTTGCAAGGTAGAGGCCGCCGCCATCGCTCCACCCTCGAACGCTACCGCCAGAAGGCCGAATATTTCATGTGTGCATGCCTAGGGAAGGGCACGCGAAACGTCCGGAGAACCCCCGGCGGGCTTCTCTTCCGGCAGAGGTGGAACAACCTACAATTCGTCACTGGAGCCTCCTTCCTCCTCACGGTGTACTCCGATTACCTTGCCTCCTCTGGGCACCACGTGAGATGCGCCTCCGGCTCGGCATCCCCTTCTGCGCTCATCACCCTCGCCAAGTCTCAAATTGACTACATCCTGGGTGACAACCCGAGGGCCACTAGCTACATGGTTGGATATGGGAGCACATATCCACGCCAGGTACATCACCGAGCCTCGTCGATAGTATCCATCAAGGTGGACCCCACGTTCGTGACTTGCCGGGGTGGGTACGATACCTGGTACAAGAGGAAGGCGAAGGACCCTAACCTTCTAGAAGGCGCGGTCGTTGGGGGCCCGGATGCATATGATAACTTTGCCGACGAGAGGGACAATTTCGAGCAGACGGAGCCGGCGACATACAACAATGCACCTATTGTAGGGGTCCTAGCTCGGCTCGGCTCCGGCGGCAGGCGCTACAACCAACTACTTCCCGGTGAGAAACTTTGATTCGCGACAAATAGACTCTTGATTTGTGGCCTTCTTCGTTAATCAAGAGATTCCATAAACAAACTATACGTAGGAAAGTACACATGGCCTACGCATACAATCCCCATGCAATGGGATTAACGATGCTAGTAGCTCTCGCAATAATCGAGCAGAATTTCAACAGGAGACTAACCATTGTACCACCCTTCTGATCAATTTGTTCAACTGCAGTACTCTTGCTACAAGGCTTATGGTGGTAATTTTAAGTGAAGGAGCACCTTTTGCATAAACCGATCTTGTTAGAAAAAGAAATAAAAATAAAAATAGTGGACTTTCCTTTGCACCTGGACGTCCTGCCCCCTTTTCCACATAAAAAAAGGAGGCACTTTCGTATATTGGACGCAATTGTCAAATGCCCATCAATTGTAAAAATAATATTTCACTTGTTGCAGTTCTAATTATAGGATATAATTTCCTTTTTGCAGATCTAGCTCCAGCTAATTCCTTGCCTGCAGAGCAGCAGAGGAAGCCAAATCCTGTGCCTAAACCAAGTCGGTCTTCCCACTCCCATTTGAAGTCGCCTGCTCATCATGGTATCACTCTTCCCTCTCCCCTTCACAAGTCTTATTACTTCTACTGAAAAGCATATATAGGTAAGCTTCATTTAATAAATTCTTTTCATGTGATCTAAATATGACTTGGATTTATCTTAATTAACATGATGATATATTCTTTTTATACATCGCGTTGGAAGGAGTTAAAAAATTAGCCAACTTAAGGACGAAACTAGCATGCCCAATTGAATTATGGAGCTTCACTTGGTATCTTCATCTAATAATGTCCAACTAATCACCAAAATTTCAAAAAGAAATAATAAATTCACTTCTCCCAATCAACGCTGGCTTTCATTCTCTTTTCTCTTCCTAATAATTTGTCATTGTGGATCAATGACATTCATATAACTTTCATATAAAAGTGTGCTTACATTTATTCCAAAGTCTAATTGACGAGGAAAACTTGCGATAGCAAAATTTGAAGAATTATCCACTCTACCAACGACCAACTAATCAACAAAATTTCATGAAAAGTCATCCCAAATAAAAAAAAGAAAAACAAACAGAAGGAAAACTCTAATGATAGCAACCTAAGTTCAAACCTAAGTCTAACTCAAATTTCAAAATCTTTCGAACAAGGTGAGACGAGACCTAAAGAAGGTAATTGAGTTGAGTGGTCTAGTAGTTGAGTAACTAGATTCACATGTAAAGGATCAAGGTTCAAATCTTACATTATGCAAATTAGAAGAGGAAGTTTATTCCTCTACTTAAGCACTTTATTGATACCAACAACATCCCAAACGTTGCTAATACAATCCAATTTAAATCCTCATTTGCAGCTCTAAAGAAAGCAAAGAGGGTATTTGCGATCACAGTCCACCAAAGGCTCACGCACTCATGGAAATACAAAGGGAAAACATATTATAGGTACTCCACTCTCGTTACGAACAACTCCCATAAGAAAGTGAAGGACCTCCACCTCTCCATCTCTAAGCTCTATGGCCCCTTATGGGGCCTCAACAAGTCGGGCAACACATTCGGATTTCCTTGGTGGCGCAACTCTCTCCCAGCAGGGAAGAGCCTAGAGTTCGTCTACATCCATTCTACATCCCCAGCTGACGTCAAGGTGTCGCGATACATGTTGGCTTGAGATGAGCATGTTGAAGGAAGAAGAGAACAAGAACAGATGGAAGTTTGGAAGTCTTGTGTAGATTAAATACATCACAACTGTGGATGCTCTTCCTTTGCTCAATGCTATAAGAAGGCTTTGTGTAAGTGAAAAAAGTGGTAAGTAGTGGCGATGGTAATGATAATAAGAGTGAGGTTTGTGAGGAGGGGAAAGGAGTGATGGGACGAGGGAAGAATAGAGAAAAGTGCTCGTCCTCTTTCTCCTTTGGTATTATTGTTACTTGTATTGTTGTTGTTATTATTGAGCGATAGATTGATTTGAGAGGGGAGAGGAAAGCTTGAGGGGTGGTGAAGGGACCACCCTCAAGCAGATATATTTGTATGTTGAAAGATGTTGTCTATTATATGTAATAGCTCTGTCCACCTCTTTTTCTTACATGAACAGAGAGATTGTTGTTGTGTTGTTATGATGATGGGCTCCAAAGACCATTATGCAAAATTGTGCGAATCGATGAAGTAATAAGTACAAGAAAAATGCAAAAAGTCTCAAATAAGACAATCCATATCTATATCTTTACTATAAATTAAAGCGGCATTTTTATGATCCACATATCTATATCAAAATAGTAGGGATGGGGTATGTCAATTTTGCTAAAGATAGCTTAATGGAACCTTGTGAAACATACATGGTCTAGTCCATTAACAATTTCAAATACAATTAAGGGCTATGAATAAAGCAATTTTCAAGAAAAGTCTAGGCCAAATAGCCAAATTGCTTGAGCCAATTTTCAAGCAACTTTCATCAATAAACACAAGCTACTTGTGCTCAAGCTTGCCCTGTTTGGCTTGAGCTTATGTGGTAACCAAGGTAGCCAATTCATCAATCAAGAGGAGGCATTGCAAGTAGCAATGTAGTAAAGATGATGCAAGGTGGGGTGACAAGGAGAGTGGACTTGAAAAGAGGGTGAAGGTCTTTAGGAGGAGTTCGGTAAAGTGGTAGAGTGAGCTAAAGGAGGTTGGAGTGAATAGTGGGTTAGCAAGATGGTAAACTAAGAGGAAGGTGTGGTGGTCAATCAAGAGAGTGGGTAATGTCATGAATAGGGAAAATTAGGCAAGAATGGGCAACACCATGGCAAGGGAGTCTTAATTAACAAAGAAGGTTTGACTCCAGGAGAGCCAAGAAAAGAATTTGGGGCTATCATGTGGTGGGAGACATAGGAGGGAGGGAAGGAGGAGGAGCATGGTGGTTAGGGTTGGGGAGGGAGATCAAAGTCACTAACCAAAAGGCTATAATGTAATGTTTACTTCTCTTTACGAAATATAGGTTTTAAACATTACAGATTGCAATGAATATGTTGTAGTAGATAATAGAAATTAAATTATACATATACCAACCTCATCCAGCCAAGCTTAGCAAGGCTCAAACTTTGTTTGATAGATTTGTGAGTTAAAAACTAGGCTCAAGTTCCACTCAATTTCACAGTGAGAGATATCACGAGCATTTGTTGAGCTGAGCTCAAGGAAAGCTCCTCGAGCTCAAACAAGATGCCCATTTACCATTGAAGGCATTGCTCATTTGTTTTCATTTTTTTTGCTAAAATTGAAGTTAGCTGCCTATAAATCATCTGATGAGCAAAATGAATAACTATTTTCACTCTAAATTTTTTATGCAAATTCAGTGTAGATCATCTCAGCTTGATGCGAGATTGTCATCTAAAGTGTATACCATATGATTCCTAAATTACAGAGACGTGTTTTTATAATAGATGGTCCTCATTTTTCTTTTTATATATTTCATAGATAATCTTTTCAAAAATGCTGACTCATATTTTTTTTAGAATAGGGATATATTGAAAGGCCCTCTGTAGCATTTAGGATTTCTGATTGTAATCGCAGTACATTGGAATGAATCAAGATATACAATTCGATATGAATATTAAGGAGACGAAAATAGTACTGGACCAAACTAAGAAAATGCCAAGCAATATGAGAATACGGAAAGTTGATCTAGCATAGAGTATATCGCTTCAACAAATAAACAAATAGCTGAAATTTTCGACACGTTCTTGAGCTGAGGCCTCGATGGCCCATTTACCCTTTTAACTCGAAGTAGAACGAACCTCTCTGAACGATATATATGAACATGCAAACAAGCATGCATGTCATAAGCAACTTGAACAGGTAAATTTTTATATAATGGATATTTCAAGGACGGTTATCAGTCCCAGGCTCGTTTAACGTAAAACAAAAAATAATTATAAAAATTTTATTTTTTTCTTGAGTAGATAGTAAGTGCATTACTCAAGGGTCCACCAGCCAAGAAAAAAAAGGGGAACCCCTACCGGTCATGGTACTACAATATGTACATCAGAAACAGAAGGCAAACAATTACAATGAAAGTTCAGAACAGGTTATCTGGATCATAGATGCATTTCCTATGGCAATACCCCCATGAAGCCTATTGTTCCTTTCTCTCCACAGATATCAAATGCAAGCCGATCACACTTTGCCGAAAGGAGCATCAGCAATAAGGAGTTCCTTTGAGGCATTCCAAGCCTCCAGAGGCGAGTTGGGTGGGAAAACGTCGAGAGCAAGTCTTGACAAAATTTCCCTTCAGAATAAAAGAGAGTAGGGGCATTTAAAGAATAAATGGGTGGCACTTTCCTCCTCCACGCCACACAGAAGGCATGTACTCTCCACAGAGATCCCCCATCTCCTTAGTCGATCTCTAGTGAGCAATCAATCTTGGGCAGCCAACCAAGCACAAGCAGGTTCCATGGGCACATGGCCAGCCCCTAGATCACCTTCCAAAAGGAGTGTGCTATCCCATGGGAACATAGGTTCTCTCATAGTCGGGCGGTGTTGAGCGATCCATCAGGCTTGGAGGTAATGTTCCCCAATTTTTCCTTGGTTCTTAGCAGGTGTTTCCAAATCGCGTTGTCTCCTATGGTTGTGGAAAAATCACCATAACACTTTTTGTCAACCAGTCACTCTAAATAGAATCTTGAACCTTTTGTAGTCTTCATATTTTTTGGCATCTTGCATAAGGGTAATTTCACATAGGGATCGCAAACCTAGCCCCCCTTCCTTATGCAGCTTGCATACGGCCACCCATGCCAGCAGATGGGTACCCCCATCCCAAAGGAAATCAACAGCAACCTTGGTTGTAGACTTCAAGATTCTGTTAGGTACCAGCACCTTGGAAGTCCAAAAGGAGAGCAGCCCATCAAAAGCCCATCTTAGCCATTAAACGTGCCTCATGCGAGAATGGAGTTTGCTCCTCCAAGTACTGAGAAGCCCTCATAGTTTTCCACCCAGCGGATGCAAGGATTCACTCCGAGAAGCGTGCACTTCCAAAGGGACTCCGAGGTACAAGGTGGGAAGTTTACATGTAAGCATAGATCATCCACTTGTCTCTAGTAGAGTGACTAAGATACACCCGGCTCTTATTCGCATTTAGTTGAAGCCCATAGAACGAAGCAAATATATCTAGAGCTATCCTTATCCTCTTTGCCAAGTGTAGATCCCTGCGCAAGAAAATAAGCACGTCATCCACAAAGAGGAGATGTGAAACGAAGGGGGTGTCCCCAACTTTGGCCAAGTGAATGTGTTTTTTTTCCACCAAACTCTTAACCAACATGGAAAGGACATTCATAACCATGGTGAAGAGGAGAGGGGAGAAGGGGTTCCCTACACAAAGACCCTGGGAGGTGGGGCATAATCCAACTGGGATACCATTGACGAGGGGACAGATGGAAGGAGATTGCATGCACCATCGAATGCACCTTACCCAAGTAGGATGAAAACCAAGTTCCTCGATGATGAAGTAGATAAAGTCCCTTCTCACAAAATCAAACACCTTCGAAATATCCACCTTTATACACATTCTTGGGGTAATTCCAACCACATTAAATCTATTCAAGAACTCGTGGGCAAGGAGTGAGCAATCCGAGATGAGTCTCCCCTTGACAAATGCACTTTAATTAGGATAAATAATCCTTGGGAGGACTTCCGCTAGATGCCAGGCAAGAATTTTTGTGATTACCTTATAAAGTGTATTACAACAAGCAATAGGCCTATAATCTTTCAAAAAGGTAATTGAGTTATTCTTGGGGATCAAGGTGAGAAAGGTGTGGTTCGATTCTCCAAGCTTTCCTTCATTTGTCGAGAAGAAACAAATAACTCCATTTGAAATTTCCTCCCCAATGATGTGCTAAGCTCGCCTAAAGAAACGTACGTTAAACCCATCTAGTCCAAGGGCTTTAGCAGACCCAATGGACCACACAACCTCCTTAATCTCATCCATGGTTGGGGTGGTCAATAGGGCACTATTCTCAACCGTGGAGATCTTGTTATGGAACGGAAGGTGCAGCCCACTCAGGTGTACTCCCCTTGCCTTTTTTTGGATAACTCACTAGAAAAGGTCAAGGCTTCATTTGCAAGCTCCTCATCCTTGTCCAATATGGTTCCACCCAACGAGAGGAGCTTTGAGATGGCATTAGAGTTTTGGCAAACTCTAGTGGCAACGACGAAGAATTTGATTCCCTTGTCTCCATCTTAGAGCCAATCAACCCAACTATGTTGGTGTCAGCATTCTTGCTTCTTCTTGCTAAGTAGCCATATTGAAGCTTTAGTCTCCTCAACCTCTCTACGGAGGTCAACATCCTGGGGCCAGTGCTGAAGGTTAGCTTTGAGGGGCTGGAGGGAAGCCCGAAGGGTAGCTATACGATTGTTGCAAGTAGCATCCAAGCATGCCTAGGTCTTCAATTTTTCTCTGACCAAATTTGAGTTTGATTACACATCTGTAAAGTGGGTTACACGCTACGTGGAGGCCCCACGCCTCTTCCACGAGATGCAAAAGAGTGTCTTGCTTGGCCTAGCAATCCAAAAACTTGAATGGCTTCCGTTCCGGCAAGGAAGGGATGAGCCTTGTGCTCATGAGCACATGAGCACATGATCACTTGGCTCATTAGAAATAAAATTCAGCCCGAACACTAGAGAATAATTCAAGCCAATCCAGGTTGGCAAACGCCCAATCAAGCTTCAAGGATATATTCCCCTCTCCAGTGGGATTGTTGGACCAAGTTAGCCTACCTCAAACAACTGCCAATTCATTCACTCCAATCTCCTAGAGGTAGTTGTTTTACTCCCGAGTGCTTCCTGCACAAGGGGCCAACCACCTCCCCCGCCCCACCCCAACCCCCACAAAATTTTATCCCCCTCTGCCTTGATAGCGTTAAAATCTTTAAGGACCACCCACCGTCTGGAGATGAGGTTGGAATGAGAGGAGAGAGTAGACCAAATAGGGCACCTCCCTCTCCGATTGTTCCAGGCATAGACCACTGAAGTATGAAAATAAAAACCTTACAAGTTTGAAGCCTTGAAGAGTATCGCTTGGTCTTTCCTCAAAAAAAAGAGTATCGCTTGGTCTATCTCATGGATAACCCAGATCATCCAAGTAGCATTCTTCCATAAAATCACAATACAGGCATATGAAGACAAGGATATATTAGATACGTGACTCCACTCACTAACTAGGGTATCCCTGAATGAATCTTGACCAATTCTGGGGCTTGATGCACATTTCAAGCAACCCGGCCACCTTACCTTGTTGAGACCGAAGGAGTTTGAAGATCTCCTTTCACCTTCGCAGGGTTATTGAGGCCCCCCGAGCGTTCCATACGACAAATGTCATTAGGCGAAGGACGGAGTCGCACCAACTGTGTCGATGAATCAACCCTTTTTCTTCATCTCAATTATAACAATTTTAGTTTGTTAAAATGCAACCATGCATGGATGTGATATTAGTTTTACAGGTTAGAGAAGTACATTTATTCTCTTAAATAACTCATACCTTTGTATGTGTGAGTGTGTTTTGGACATCTTCGGTTTGTGCGTTTGAACTACACCTACATGTGTATATACATACATGCCATAATACATAAGTGGGCCGACCCTATCATGCAAGTCCGCCTATCAGGACCTCTTGTATCATGCTCGCTTTATATGCACTACGATTTAAAGACAACGGGTCAGATTAAGCATTAAATGGGCCTAACCTATGAACCAAGCGCAACCCTTGCGGTCTAATGCATACCCATTCAGCCTATTGTAACAGCATGCGCCCTTGCAGCATGCTAAGCTTCAGCCCCCATTCATTCCACGATTGGCCACTACAATAGAATCGGGCAATTAATTAAAGGAAGTGCATTTCCAATCTCCAACAAAATGTGATGATGTTTGGGAGACAAATCCCAAAAATTTAAAGATTAGAAAATCATGAAGTGGTTTGCAAAAATGGTAAACATGGTTTTGAGTGAGAACGAATCTTGTCAAAACGCCCCCGAAGTGGTACATTATATATAGTATCGTATTCATAATTAAGTACAATCCCACAACGAAGATAGATCCTGGAGGACCAACACAACAGGTACGTGCACACAACATGGCCCCCTTATTCTAAAAAACTCACACAACTCTCACAAGGAAGGCCTCAAGCAAACTTAAGCTTATGGTCCCTATCACCAAAGCGCAAAAAGAAGTTGGACAAGCACGCGAAGAACTTGGCAAGGCAGGTCATGATCCAGTGTAAGAACACCAGCAGCCAGTCCTTGAAGCTCCACTTTGGGGTGAGGTGCTGGTCCGAGAACAACAATGCCCTGTATACCGCCTCGACCACGCTGTAGGCCGTGGCCGGGTCGCACTCATCCACCAGCAGGCCGTATTCGTTGAGGCATGCTATGTCATATGCACCCATTGTCTCGGATATTTCCAACCTCTTGCATATCTGCAACCTAGCCTCTAACCGCTCCTCGGTTGATAGCCTGTCGCCATGTGTTAGAACCAATATTGGATCCTCGCCTGCACAAAAGCATTGTAATCGAACCATTTCAAGTAAACATACGTTCGAATCCAATTCGGAAAGAGAAACTTGATGCTAGAGACCAATATGAATCCAAAATAAGCTCTAGAAGAGATGTACAAGATGCTCAAGTTCGATTCAAATTCAAGCAAGCTCAACAAGAGAAGTGATTTTCCTGAGCTAAATATGAAGTAGTTCAAGCTTTCACTTAAAAAGGTTTGATTCAAATTCGAAATAAGCTCTTGAAGAGATGTTCAAGATCTGCCCAAATTAAATACTGAGTATGTGCTTGTATATGTGAGAAAACATTGGAATCGAACCACTCGAACCATTTGCTCCGAGGTCGATTTGAAAAGCAATGTTTAAGAGTTCAATTCAGATTCAAAAGCTCAACAAGAGACGTACTAATTTTGCCCAATATGGATACGGAATAGTTTGAGTTTCCACCTAGAAAGTTTGAAACAGACTTATCTGAAAGGTGAAAAAGGTGATTTAGTATAGAATATTTTTAGGGTTCTTTTTTGAAATGAAAATTTTTGGTTTTCTAAACAACAGTGTGATTACAAAGTTACCAAAAAGTTTGGTCTTCGGAGGATCTATTACTCTACATTATGTAGACATGAAATTAGTAATGGATGGAACCAAATGAGGCATAGGAAGGAAAACACATGATTTCTTACGGAAAACACAAAGTACGTATATAATTACAAGAACCTGTTGGTAATTTTCGTAATTGATGACAAGTGTAGTGGCAACTGTGATCGTTATTATCTAAATCCCGAGACGATGATTGCAAGCATGTAAAAGTTTGGGTGGCAGAATATAAACTCTTGAAAATTTAGAAATGACTGACGCTTAAATGCCAATGAAGACCTCTTATAATTCCACCAATCCCTTGGTGGCAAAATGGCTGCTGCTCATTGGAGTTATTGGACCATATAAGTGGATTAATTAAAGGAAAATGGTAATAAATGTTGCAATTACTTACTTCCAAGCAAGCCCTTAGCGGTGGAGAAGATCTCGCGAGTCGCCTCCAAAGGTTTGAAATCCCCAACTTTATACGATTTGCAGATCTCTGACACATCAGCTACAACAACAATGAAATTAACCTTCCTCCTCGCATACTTCCACCTCCCCGAGCTCGAGTCATCAACGGTGGGAGATGCACCACCATGGCAGATCTGACGGTGGCGAACCCCATTCCTAACCCAATCCGCCATCTCCTTCAGCCCCACATACATGGAATCGTACTCAAATCCCCTCGTGTCGAACACGCAGAAGCCACTCTGAGTGGACCTCAGCACGTTGTGCTCCTCAAGGCACCTCGTTCTCCCGCCCTTCCCTGCAATTTTTCCACGTCGACCCCAAAAATATTTACCACCCCAAAATGTTCTATTTAAAAAAATAATAGCCCTATAGTAGAGATGAAGGAAATTAATCTGTTTTATAATAATCATTTACTTCAAAATGAAATGTTGGTGATAAATTAGTTGTTCATATGAGACTTAATTATTAATCATACAAAATACCATATTGAACTATGCTATATATGGGCAAGTATTGAAAGAGAGAATCATATTGTTCTTGTGCATCTATGTATGAAGCAACCAGGGTTACAGCAATGGAATTATAAGAAAACACAAAAAGAATAAATTAATGCAAAATAAATTAGATCCCTACTCTAGCCCTGCAGCTTCCTTTCATTAATTGCCATTGTAAGTTAAATTATGAATATGTTAAAATGATTCAAAACTTATTAAAAATTCTAAGGTATTCTTATATAGAGAGATGGGAGGGTCAAAAGTATAAAAATGTTCCTGAGAAACCAAACACCCATAGCACCCAAAGCTTGTACAATAAGGAAAAAATATTAAAAAATAACAATATATACTAATACTCTTCAAATTAAATAATAAATATCTACCATGCTCAGCTTGGATACATATGAATTAAATAAAGATTTGGCTAAGGGCTTGATGAAAATATCTGCAATTTGCTCTTCAGATATGACTGGAGTGGTATATGGTGGCCCCTTCTGAATAATATCCCTGGTCTAGTGACAATCAACCTCGACATGGTTCGTCCTCTCATGAAATGTTGGGTTGTTGGCAATGAATGTGCTATTCTATTATCACATCGCACTCTATAAGATTAGAAAACTGTATCTACAAATCATTAAGCAAGGATTTGATCTACATTATCTCTGCAGTCGTCTGAGCAATAGCTCTATACTTAGACTTGGCACTGGATCTCACAATTGTGCCATGTTTCTTACTCCTCTATGCAATCAAATTTCTTTCTAAAAAGGTACAGAATCTAGTAGTGGATTTATGATCCACATGACATTCGGTGTAGCCTACATCAGAGTAGCCAACCAAAGTCATAGAAGAACCCTTGGAGAAGAAGAGACCATTTCCAGGAGTCTTCTTGATGTATCTAAGAACCATCAATGCTGCATCCCAATGCTGACATATTAGCTTGGCCATGAACTGGCTCAGTTTCCCCACTGTAAAGGAGATATTAGGTCTCGTGATAGTGAGATATAGCAGCTTGCCCACAAGCTGGCTGTACCGCCTCCTGTCCACACCTGTGCCTCCTCATCATAGAGGCAT
This sequence comes from Thalassia testudinum, assembly GCA_037157565.1. Taxonomy (NCBI): domain Eukaryota; kingdom Viridiplantae; phylum Streptophyta; class Magnoliopsida; order Alismatales; family Hydrocharitaceae; genus Thalassia; species Thalassia testudinum. Next base: position 148,964,213 of record JAZHRO010000063.1, on the reverse strand, counting down.
CTTAGGGTCCATAAGAATATTGGCCTCCTTGGTCCCAAGCATACGAACCTCCTGTAAGATGTCCAAAGCATACTTCCTCTGAGACAAGACCACGCCCTTTTTACTGTGAGCAACCTCAATACTACGAAATTATCATAAAGCCCCCAAGTCCTTCATGAGAAACTGCTCTACTAGGATGCGCTTAACCTCAGCAACACCTTGTTCATCATCCCCTATGACAATTAAGTTATCAACATAAATAAGAAGCACCACAGTACCTCATGCAGTCCTAACAAAAAGAGAAAAATCAGTTGTCGATCTCATGAATCCAACTGCTTCTACAACTTATGATAGCCTCTAGAACCAGGTTCTGAGACTCTGTTTAAGGCCATAGATGGCCTTCCGTAGTCAGCATATACTCCCCCTAAGTCTCAAAGCTAGGTGATTACTGCATGTAGACTTTCTCTTGGAGATCACCATAAAGGAATGCATTCTTTACATCCAACTGATGCAATGGTCAATCTAACTGAACTGCCACAATAACCAACACCCAGACTGTGGGAAGTCTGGCAACTGGTGAGAAGGTGTCAAAAAAGTCCACCTCATAAGTTTGAGTGAACCCCTTTGCCACAAGGCATGCTTTGTCCCTAGCAACACCACAATCTGGGTTGAACTTCACAGTAAATATCCACCAACAGCCAATAAGTGTAGCACCATCAGCAAGTGGAATGAGCTCCCAGGTGCCACGGCCTCTAAGAGCGACCATCTCATCCTCCATGGCTGCCGTCATTTTGGATCAATCATGGCCTCACGATGAGTAGCTGTAATCTGCATAATAGCTAACGCCTAAGTGAATCTAGAAAATCTAAGAGATAAGTTATTAGTAGCAAGTGCCCTAACCGTGGGATAAGTGATGCAAGTCTGTAGTCGCTTTCGAATAGCTATCAATAGATCAAGTTCATTACCTGCCACATTATCTGTCCTGTGACCATCACATGGGAAACACACATCAGTGTCTAAAGGACTCACCTGAGAAGTCGATAGTGAAGGTGAGAATGGGGGGCCCTGATAAGTAGTATGATGGTGGACATATGTTTGTAGTGGCTCAATCAGATGAGGGAAGGGATGCGTAGCAAGAGGTAGTGTTGGTGATGGTGTAGAAGGGGTAGGAATCTCAAGAAATCTCCCAAACTGAATGCAGGTATATGGCATAAGCACCATATCACCATCAGAAGACATCTTAGCAGCAATCACAGAAAAGAACAGAATTGCCTCATGAAATGTAACATTTGCAGAAACATAGTGTCGAGAAGTAAGCAGATCAAAATAGCGACAACCTTTTTGTGTCCGGGTATACCCAAGAAAGACGTACTTAACTACTCCCGGTGCTAGTTTACCCTGACACGATCTCAGCAAATAAACAAAGGCAACATAACCAAAAGTTCGAGAGGTGACATGAAACAGGGGTCGAGCAAGATACATGTCCTGCAAAGGAATCCATTCATGTAATACTGCATTAGGCATCCGATTGATCAAAAAACATGCAGTCAAAACAGAGTTACCCCAGTAGAGAGGAGACCAAATGGTGAATCAACAAAGTACGAGTAACATCAAGAATATAGCAATATTTCCTCTCAGCAACACCATTTTGCTAAGAGGTGTGAGGGTATGTTGTCTCATAAATAATGCTACAACTAGAAAAGAAACTGTGCAAATGCATAATGCAAAACTCCATGGCATTATCAAAACGAAAGCATTTGGGCATTATCAGGACGAAAGCATTTCATCAAACAAGAATGCTAAGTTTTTATTTCTTTGACAAAGTTCTCAATAATTTGTTCCACATTAGACTTATTTTTCAAAAGAAACATCCAGGAGACAAGTCATCAACTAAAATTGAATAATATATGTTCCCAAGTCAATCAGGAATACGACTGGGACCCCAAACATACATATGAATTAAATCAAATATAACAATAGATGAAATAGAAGTAGATGTGGAAAAACTAGCTCTGTGGTATTTGCTAAGTTGACAAACATCACACGTAAAAGTAGTAATGGAGAGTATGTGCGATAGAACATGTCTGAAGTGATCAATAGGTAGGTGGCCAAGGCAGTGGTGCCACTGGAGAGAAGATCCAGTAGAAGCAAGGCCCTGGGTAGTAGAATCAATAATAGTAGTATGACTCAGACGGTACACCACATGTTCCTCACGCCCTCCACCAATCGTCTTCCCAGTGAGTTTGTCCTGCAAAACACAAGAAGACGCATCAAAAATAGCTCGACAGTTCAGGTTTTTAGTAATACTACTAACAAATAGTACTCAAAAGAAAATCAGGCACATAATAAGCATCTGCTAGTCTCAAAGTAGGAGATAAAGACATATCTCCCTTGTCAATAAGTGACGAGTGTTTCCCACTGCCAACTGTACTATCCTGGCTAGGGTAACAAGTGTTAACTGAGAAAAAGAGCCTTCATCGCCACAAAGGTGCTTGGATGCACCAAACTCAATCAACCAATCAACAGAAGACAAGAGTGACGACATACCAGCCGTAGGTGTCTCAGAAGAGGTGGTAAGAGCTGCAATGTTTGGAGTCTAAGAGGAAGATGCCTAAGTCAACTAAGCAATCTGCTACCGCAATATCTCAATCTCTATACTTAAGGAACTAATATCAGGGCTGGGGAGGACTGCATATGAAATCTCTGCTGCTTGATTGGCCATAGGTGACCTACCATGTTTCTGCCCAACATGTAGCCTTAGAGTGACTAAGTCTGCCACAATAGGTACATAGTGTCCAAGTTCGCGTACCAGAAGAGCATCCACGTTCACGACCACGTGCAGGAGTACCCCTGCCATGTCCAGGGATTGTACCCAATGCGGACGTCTGAGCACCAGAGTCAAAAGTAGGAGTGTGCACTACAACTCTACTAAATCCGCTATAAGCTTCCTCCAGGGTAGGAAGCTCTGGAAAAGTGAGGATCTGATCTCTGGCGGCAGTGTACTTAGGCCCAAGGCCTCCCAAGAAAAGAGAGACCGCCAACTGTCTCCTAAAGTTCTTCCATGACTCACAAGCATATCCCAACAGATAGGAGTGATGCTTCTCTAACATTCCCTTTAGAAGGGAGTAGTACTGTGACAGCGTGCGTCCTTCTTGACGCAAATAGAATAGGTCATAGAAGACCTGAAACACCCCTGCAAACTTCTTGGCATGTGAATAAGTATCACGTAAGGACTCCAACATCTGCTTCGTTGTAGTGTAATACATAATCTCATCCCATATTCGGGGAATAACAGTCTACATAAGCTATGAACAAACCATGGCATTATCGCTGTCCCAGTTGGCATTCACATTGATCTTGTTTGCAGGTTCCAGATCAATAAGAATGTAGCTCTTCTTATGACCCCTGACTATCATAAAAGAGGTCTGGGACCACCGTGGATAGTTTGTCTCATTCAACTTGACAACTGAACCAAATAATGAATTTTTCAGTACCCCGATGTCCAAAATATAGCCCAAAGTCACCTTAAACTAATATCAAAAGCCATCTTCGCAATCCGGAAGCCTCAATCGGCCTTGCGCAATCAAGAAATCATCTGTAGATCTGAAACACAGCGTATTCAGACCTGCATCCTTGTAGAAAACCCCCTTGGACAAAGGTAGGCCTTACCCGGGTGCAGGGAGAACACTCGAGATGGCCCCAAGGAGACTTAGGTGTCTCTCTCCCATACAAAGGAAGAGAAGTAGCCCTAGAAACGGGCTATCAACTCCTCACAACCACAAGTGAAGCACTGCAGATGACACTACGCCACTATAAAGCACGCTTCGCAACCCCTACTGCCCTGCGTCAGCCACGCAGGGCTGCCGCAACGCCTCCTGACATTGCCAGAGCAGCAGATCACCGCCCAGCACCGCCGTAGCACTTGTTCCCTTTAGCACCGCCGCTCTTGCGTCGTTGGACCTGCTGCGGCCTGCAATACCGCCGCTCCTGCATCGTCGGAGCACCTGCGGTTAGATCACGTAGCCCTAAGCACCACCGCACGTGGCGCAGCACCCAGATCGGGCACCCAAGTGCCACCACACGCGGTTGCGCACAGATCGGGTCGGCAATGGGTGTACACCATTGCATGTGTGTCGTTAAAGAGATCCAATGCTGCTGTTGCCGCTGGGAGAGAAGAAGAGGGCGTAGGTATACAGTTTAGAGACCTTAAGGGTGGGATATTGAGAACCACAGTCCAGGACTGGTGCTTTGATACCAAATTGGTTGAAATAATTCAAATCTTATTAAAAACCTTAGGACTCTCTTATACAGAGAGAAATCGAAAGGTTAAAAGTACATAAATGTTCCTGAGAAACAAAATACTCAGCACCCATAACCCGTACAATAAGGGAAAAATATAAAAAAATAATAATATATGCTAGCATTATTTTTTTTACCTATTTTAATTGTCCGAAAAAATTTACAAATTAGGATTTACTTTTAAGGGAAAAATTAGGAATTAGGAATCTTATAAAATATTCCAAAGTATGTTGTAAGCTTGGATGGTACGCATCCTACCGAGTCTCAACTTTCTTTCTAGAAAATTGTAAACCTCTCACTACAGGGTGTTAGTGCTTACGCACCACAACTGCTAAATTCATAGAATTGGAGAGCTCGTTTCTATTTTATTAGTCAGACTTGGATTGCTTCCGGAGAGAGAGAGAAAAGAAAAGAAAGAAAAACCTTGAATCGTTGATTTAATATTTTTTCTTGAACTTAAAGTACTAAAAAATCCAACACTAAATGCAAAACTTAGAAAAATTAGAAGCATTAAAATTTCTCAAATTAATAAGCAAGTGATTGCATATAAAAGAATAACCACAAATCTCACAACTGCTACAAAAAATGAACAACCACAATAAGAAAAAATGTGGCAACAGCTACCAGGCTCAGGCAAAACTTCAACACTCACCACACTAACTGGGAGTGACTTGGCTCCATATTAGACGAGGAACAACCCTTGAAAGATGAGGTTATATCCCACATCTCTCCTCTATTTAATGAAGACCACATCAGGTACATAGGGGAATGTAGGCTCACCATGGAGAACTCGTCACTCACACAGCTTATCACAAAGGAGGTTAAAGCTGTGGTTTGATCTATTGGAACAAACAAACCTTCTTTTACAGATGGATTTAATGCATGCTTTTTTAGGTCCTGCTGGGGTATCATCCATCGAAATGGCCTGCGAGCTTAACCACAACTTTTTAACACTTGTCCCCAAATCTGATTGCGTGAGGTCCCTTGGCAACCATAGACCCATCACTTGTGGCAACTTCCTTTACAAAGTGAACACAAAACTTCTTGCTGGCAGACTTGCAAAAATCCTCTCGAACCTCATCGAACCCAATCGGGGGTCATTCTCATTCATAAAAGGAAGGAGGTTGGCCGAATGTTCCCTTCTAGCTATAGAGTTTATGCATGGTTTTGATACCGGGAAGTGAATGGTGCATAAAGGCCAACATCTCCAAGGCCTTTGATAAGGTGCAAAGGAGCTTTATCTATAAATTACCGGATGTCATGGGCTTCGACAAATAATGGATATCCTATATTAGACATTGCAATGATATCCCATCCATCTCCCCTCTCTTGAACCGAGTCCCAATCGTCCTTATTCAAACAAGCTACGAGCTAAGGCTGGGAGACCCCCTCTCTCCCCTCCTTTTTGCAATAGTAATGAACGTTCTTTGTTATTAGAAGTGCAAGTTCACTCAAGATGGATGAGATGGCCTCGTGTCACTGGGGTGGATTTCCCCTTGCATCTCCTATTCACGAATGATGTTCTTATATTTGCCAGAGGGGATGCTTGCTCGGCTACCACCATTCAAGCCACTCTCAAGTTTGAGGAGCTCCCAGGTCTCTCTCTTAATGTGAACAAAAGCAAAGCCTACTTGTCGAAGGGAGTGCAAGGGTGGATGGAGATATGCCTAATGCTCGATATGCTGGAGGGAAGGCTTCCCACCACCGACCTTACCCCTCTCTTCCTAGGATCAAGGAAATTGCTCCCCTTCCAAAGCTTGGTGGACAAAGCATAGTGTCATTTCGGGAGGTGGAGTGCTAAGCTCCCTCTTTAGAATAGGAATGAGACCAACTTCTACAATGGGTAATAAAAGGCTTGGTAAGTTTCTGGATAGACTCCTTGATCATTCCACGTTCCATCCCGAAAAGAATCATATTGCTAAAGGCCTCTTATTTATAGGGAAGCAAGACACTTGCTTAATTGAAGAGAGATGTTTGCTTGGCATTTAGGGAGGGGATCTCGGTTCGAAGCACCTATTGGATTTGAACCTTGCCATGGCGAGTATTAGGGTCAAAAGACTCAACCCAAATGGTGGTGGCATCTAGCTAGAATGGATGCCATGCGCCTATGACTTCAATAGCCTCAGCGAGGGCGATCAAAGGAGGGGTTCGAGGTGCTAGATGCATATCCAATGCCACTTGATGGACATCGAACATTTCTAGATTTCATCCACCAGTCAGTGGTGCAGGCCCTCAAAGGATGGTGAAATATGGAACCTTGTCGGGCACAAGAGGCCCCACGGAGCATATAGTTCAATGTCATCTAGGTGAAGGGCCACATGCCTAAATGGTCCTGTTGCTCATTATTGGCACTCAAGGGAAGACTATTGATGAAGGATCACCTTATCAATTGGCAAAGGCAACTCGACCCAAGATGCCAACTATGTTACCAAGGGAACGAGACCATTACACACATTTTCTCTAATTGTCCTTACTCAATGGAAGTCTAGTCCAACATCCTGAACACCTGCAACCTCCAATGTTGTCTACGGGATTCCATCTAGAAGGTGCAAGGTTGTGCCTTGATTTCAAGTATTGACAAATCCCTTATAGGGAAGACGCTAACAAAAGGTTTCACTCCTTGGGTAGTGCTCTAGCCACTGTAATTGCACTCGTCATCCCCATTGCTATCCGGTTCCTGACAGTGTATTTGTTCCATTTATTCTTCTTGTTTTGAGGGAGCCCCTCCCCTCCCTACATTGCTCTTGCAAGCATCTGAATGTCGCACATTGTTGTTAAATCTTGAGTAAAATTACCCTTTTACTAAAACATAAGTAATTTCGTTGTCCTCTTTTTCCGACCATTCTACCATATATGAACCCATCTCCTCCTCAGGCGAGAGCATTAAATGGCACATGCCAATGTTAAATAAGGAAAATTGGTGGAATTAATATCTATTAAATAACCACAAATCTCCCAACAGCTATAAAAAATTACTAATTTCGCATTCCTCTTTTTCCGACCATTCTACCATATATGAACCCCTCCCCTCCTCAGTCAAGAGCATTAAATGGCTCATGCACATTAAATACGGATGATTGGTAGAATTAATATCTGTAGTAAATTTCAGTATGGATACAGCAGGGCTCCAATCCATACGTAAGAGGACTTTTTTTATTATTTTTGGCAAGACAAGCACTTGTTAAGGTGAGGGAGAAAGGACGCACTCTCAAAAGAACAAAACTCAACCACCCCTAATGGGGAACTCTATGCACCAAAAGGGAAGACCTGAAACAAAACCTAATGCAACAACAAAAACAAAAAGAGTGACAAGATGTGTCCAATCTAAAGTGCCTTCTAAAATTGCTCCATTCTTGGGATACAATCATTGCCACCAAACACAAAGTCAGCTTAGTTGGTGAATGCTCAATCGTGTATAATGTAACATGGTCCCAAGATGCTTAACAAGTTAAGGCCATTGGGGTAAAGAGTGAATCGTGAGCATGTTAAGATTGTCGAGTCCATCCCAAATCCTAAAAGCCAGATCAAGGGTTTCGGTGCCATTCTAGGATTGTAAGAATCCTCCAACTTTACATCAAAATTTAGACCAATAGTCTAAGTGTTGGTCAAGCATCCTTGTCATGGTTGGTTGGCAATGGTGACTCCTATTTAGCCTCCTCGTGAAGTCACCGATCTAAACCTTGGAAAAGTTGTGCCAAACTATGGCAGGGGCATTAAGAAGATCATGTAACTAGCCATTGAACCCAACATGGGGCAACTACCTTAGAGTGACTCTGCTACCTCTACTCTAGGCTACCCACCTCCCACCGTTCACTTCCTTGTAAGCAAAGTTCTAAAAAATGCAAGGCGGTATCGAGGTGGTTCACTTTCATTAAGGCAAGGCATAAGCCTCGAGACGGCCAAGGCGTAAGTCTCAGGTTTTGGATGGAAAATATGAAAAAATGACATAAATATATACTTGTCAAGCATTAATAATGAAAAATAAGATAAAAAAATACACATCCATGTCATTTTTACTCTATCACAACATTTAAAGGGCAAAACTAGACAAAAGATGACATTTAAATAAAATATAAACCTCCAAACATTACCGAAAATTAGAAATTAAATTTATTTAAACTTTAAAATGAGTTAAAAGTTCATATGATGAGAATCATCACAAGTAAACCAAATAAATATAATGAATTACATTGAGTCTACCCATTATCTATAAAAAATCCAATTTTCATGACTCAAATCATAAGTAATGAGTCTAATAACTAATCTCAACTCATAAATCATCATTCACAAACATAAAAAACCTAAATAAAGCCTAAACAAAACTATTGACAAACATATGGTATCATCATCCTAGAAAATATGATAAATATATGGTATCTCCACCACTCTCATACTATTAAATAACTCATCAATGAAAAACATAACCTAAAAAACCTAACAAAATTTATAAATAACATATAATAAAATAGATTGTCGTAGCTAAATAGCATATATAATAAAATAACCCAAAACAAGACCTAAATAAATTCTAAACAAAACCTAAACTTACTCTTTAATGGTAAGAACATGTGGAGATGCAAAGACAAAGCAATGAAGTTGGCAAAAGTTGACCTATGAGACCTTTGGTGACCCATCTACTATTAGTTCAACCTCTCCAATTATATGTTTTGATGATTTTACAAAATAATAAAAAGGAAAATAAACTTAAATAAACCACTATTTCCATTTCTATCATAACCCCATTGCAGGTCCTTAGTTCATCTCAGAATCTCATAGAGAAGGCTTGAAAGATGAAGATGTCAAAGTCTAGGTTTACATCTCATTGTATATTTTTTAAAAGAGTTGTATTTTTAATTTTATTGAGTATAAAAGAGTTGTAAAGAGCCCCCATCTAGATATAGGATTTGTAAACTTAGGCTCACAATACTTAGGCAAAACTTAGAAACAAACCAACTCTAAAACAAACATGCATGTTAGAACCAGACATCTAATATTGAAAGATAAGTCGTCTGATATATGCATCAAACGACCAACCGCCATATACAATGCCTTAGGGTTTTGAATACTTAGGCTTCAAATGACCAAACACTACTTCAGACGTCCATAAATCACCCTAGACATCTGGATACACCTTTAGTCATCCACTAACCTAACCGTTGAACCTCATCTTTTCTGGCAAGAACAAAATATATGCAGATACACCTCGAAATATTTTATTAATATTCACAGACGTCTGGACGTGCTTCCAGACATCCAAGATTGGAACGTTTGGCTAATTTCACTTAACAAAAAGTTTTGTCAGATATATCATGATTCTTGGATTCGTAAGAAATCCAAAGTCCCAGGTCATTATGACCTTCAAACGTCCAAAGACATGGTCAGACGTCCAGTAAGATGTCCGACCTCTATACACTAGAATCCTGCTTGTATCTGATCCAATTCAGGAACACAATTACACCTTATGACATCCAAAACTATCATCCGACGTCTTAAAATAGAAAATAAAACGTCTAACCATTAGTGACAAGAAATCTATTTAGATCCAGTAACTCTGACCCTTGATATTAGACCTCCAGAACTTGTATTAGATGCTTGACCATATGTCTAACCCATGTTTTAGACATTTGTCAGAGAATTAAATTGCCTGATTTGATTTGGATTTTAACCAAATCAATTGGGATTTGTCTCCAATGGCTATGAGAAGGCTTCCAAACCATCTTGAAGCTTCTCTTAAGGCCTATAAATAGCCCTTAACCTCCCATTAGGCAAACAAACCCATTGGAGATATATTTCAAGCTATACACTTCACATTACTCCATTTGCAATTTATCCTACTATTGTGCTCTCTCTTACTTTGGGCAAAATCTCTGTCTCTCTCACTTCTCAACTGCTAGCAACCATATCAAGGAGTTCTCTATTGCCTATAGTAGCTAAATTACTTTAGAATCTTATTAGGGTGCTCTATAGGTTGTACTAAATTTCTATTTCATTTTATTCTAGTATACTTGGACATACAGCCTGTGTAACGACCCGGTTCCCGAGTCCCTACGAGACACGAGAACCGGACCGACTCGACTAATCCCAAGACCTAGTCGTCCAACGAGGAAGTAACCAAAAGACAATAAAATAAACCACATTCAGCATGAATATAACTAACAGTAAGAAAGTACAGTAGTAAGGAAAGAAACTACTACAGTAGGTACCACCACAACAGTAAAACAGCATTTATCATATAACAAGAACTGCAGGTAAAGAAGGTACAGTGGAAACAAAAACTACTCACTAGAACAGAAACAAAAGGGGTACAAAAAGGCTGTGGTAACTCTACTGGACCCTACTCGGCCCAGCGTCCTCTGCAGCCGCCGACCCTGGCTGCTCAACACCTGGTCCTGAAAAAGGTAACGAGTGTAACACGTCAGCAAAACGCTGAGTAAAGTGGCAAACTAACTAAAGGCAACAGTAGAGTGTACAGTAGCTGTTATGTTCTATTACTTCCTTTATTCACATCTTTCAATTTTTCTCACTATTTCATTTATTTCTCAGATCCTTTACTTGATCTCGAATGTCCTCGTGGGAACGATCTTGATTGCAGTCTTTTCCAAAAGTAGAAGTAGCACGTGGTGCTCTCCTGGCCGGGAGAGTCCCCCGTGGTGATCCTACCCTCAGTCAACCACCCCAAGGTCACTGACAGACGTAACGGTGACTACGGCACGCGCGAAAGACGCACAGGTAGCTAGCCCGCACTGGCACGCGGTCAGTCGTTTCGTTAACGGGTGCGCCCAAAGCACAGCACGGAACCAGGGCAGAGCCCTCTCAGTAACAGGGGTCCAACCCCTCCACAGTAACCAAACCGGGGCCTTGCCCCTCCACAGTCCGCGCACCCTCGCCTGACTACCCTGGTTTGCCCTAATGGGCCTAACAAGTCGGTGAAGGAGGCTAGCAGAACCCCGGGGCCCGTGGGGTAGCTAGTACTCTCCTAACACTAGTAGCTCTCCTCGGTACTACGTACACGAGGGCCAACAAGTCGGTACAGAGCGGCCAATCCTAACCCCGGGTCCCTGGGGCGGCTGACCCCACTCTGCACTAAACAGGTACAGGTACTTCCCTTGGTACTGCGTACCCAAGAGACAGTACAAACTACATCTCAGTTCCATTCCTTTTTCTTTCCAGGAGTTCCACTCCTAATTCCCCGTAGGGTTCCAGCTCTTTATCTCAGAACATCATATGTTTCACTTTCCAGATTCACGTTCTCAAAATCCATAATCTCAAACATATTTCTTTATTCATAACAGGCAGCTGTTAATTAAATTTACAAGCAGCTTTATATATTCCTTTCCATTTTCCCAAGACTGCAGTAATATACATTCCACTAGTTTTTTTCCACCCTAGGATTCATGCCATATCCTAGGATCTATCATACAATCTAGTTTTCCGGCCCTAGGATTCATGCACACCTAGGAGCTATCATTCCATATATTTCTCATTCTTAGGATTCATGCAACGCCCTAGGTTCTAGTTACGGTTCCATACTTTAACAGATTTTATTAATACTTAAAGCCACTCTACCAGGTACAACGAGAGTAATGGGGGCGTGATCGGGAATCCCGCGTGCCTCCGCGACTCTCAAGACTGCAACCGAACGAGGTCCTATCACAACGATCAAACACAAGGAGTGTCTCAGAACAGTGTATAGCTACTGTAGACGGGTAGAGGAATTAATTCTGAAACGAACGCAACTCGAATCACGGAAAACGGAGCCCAAACGGGCCCTAAACGGGTCGAGAAAGACGATACTGTGCAAAATCAGACGTCTGGAACTCCTTCCAGACGTCTTAAACGGTGGATCAGAGAATTACCTGTTCAGCTTGGTTCCCCGGACGTCCAGAAGTCTGCGGGGACGTCTGTCCTATACCCCAGACGTCCGATGGTCCACACGGACGTCTGTAGATCACTCCCGCCGTCTGGTACAACTTCCAGACGTCTGATTCGCAAAGGATGGCGAATCAGCGAACCTGCGCACGGCCAACCCCCCTCCCTCAGTACGGTCAGTCGAGAAGAAGGAAGAAGAAAGCGGAAACTTACCTTTCAGACGTCTGTATGATCTTACAGACGTCGACCTTGCCGTCTTGCTATCAACCCAGACGTCTGATTCTGGAAATTTTTCCAGAATCAGAACCCTGCTCGGCCTCCGCTCGCAACGCCGCCCGCGTCGCACCTCGCGCGTCTGCTGCTCAGCCCGCAGCAGGTCCCACTCCGCGTCGCTCCGCGCCCCCTGCGCCCTCCGCCGGCCGGCCAAGCCGCTCCAGCGAGCTCGCCCTCACGGCAGAGCCCCGCCCTCGCACGCCGCACCTCCTCCGCGCTCACTGCGGCTGCCGCTGCGACCACCTTCTCTCACCACGTGCTACTTCTACTTTTGGAAAAGACTGCAATCAAGATCGTTCCCACGAGGACATTCGAGATCAAGTAAAGGATCTGAGAAATAAATGAAATAGTGAGAAAAATTGAAAGATGTGAATAAAGGAAGTAATAGAACATAACAGCTACTGTACACTCTACTGTTGCCTTTAGTTAGTTTGCCACTCTACTCAGCGTTTTGCTGACGTGTTACACTCGTTACCTTTTTCAGGACCAGGTGTTGAGCAGCCAGGGTCGGCGGCTGCAGAGGACGCTGGGCCGAGTAGGGTCCAGTAGAGTTACCACAGCCTTTTTGTACCCCTTTTGTTTCTGTTCTAGTGAGTAGTTTTTGTTTCCGCTGTACCTTCTTTACCTGCAGTTCTTGTTATATGATAAATGCTGTTTTACTGTTGTGGTGGTACCTACTGTAGTAGTTTCTTTCCTTACTGCTGTACTTTCTTACTGTTAGTTATATTCATGCTGAATGTGGTTTATTTTACTGTCTTTTGGTTACTTCCTCGTTGGACGACTAGGTCTTGGGATTAGTCGAGTCGGTCCGGTTCTCGTATCTCGTAGGGACTCGGGAACCGGGTCGTTACAGCCTGTTGGATCCCCATATCTTCCTAGAAGAAAGGAGAAACCTCTGATTAGAGATTGGAGTTGGGAATTGTATTGAGGTACACCACCCTCATTTCAAGTGATGTGGTTAATGAATTGATCACTTAGTGATCGTAAATCCTAAGTCAAAGTTGACTTAAGTGGTGATTTTCTCCCAGTTTGAGTTTTCACCTAAAAATCTTTGTATTATTTGAGTGATTTATTTTTATTTGCATATTATATTTCAATTTCACTATTCATCCCCCCTCTAGTGTAATTTCATCTGCAACCTCTAGGAACCTGCGGTGAACCTCCAATAAGGTGGGAACTATGGTTCAAGAGCTTGGACAACAATGGGTTCCTTGGGACTTCGAGCAATGGGTTTTAGGTTTTCGAAAAGGGTTTGAATTAGGGCTTTAGGGGGATTTATTCGTAGAAAAATATCATGTGCAAGTCACATAACCATCTAAAAGGACTTCAATCGAGGCTATAGCTTTGCCTTCACCTTGGTGCCTCACTACCTCGACACCGCCTCAGTCAACTATGGCGCACGCTCAATGTTGCAACCCTAAGGCTATAGCCTCAAGGTGCGATTTTTAAAACCATCCTCATAAGCCATGCTACAAAAAAAGTCGTTGAAACTCAAAATTTAGGAGCATCTCCTTCCCTTGGGCATCCCCTCGCACTATCGCGCACCGCCTAATGCTCTTTGGCATCACTTCGGGCTACCAGGCGTCACCTCATGCTTGTCTCGAGCATCACCTCACTCTAGCATAGCTAGGAAGGGATTCTCTCACCTCAGAGTCATCGCACCTACCCCGATGACGCCCCACAGCACCACCTTGACTCCGACGACTCCATAGCGTTGTCCCTACTCCGGTGAGGTGTTACAGTGCATTATAGCACCGCCTAATGGTAGTAGCACTGGCCAATGCACTGTAGTGTGGCTCATACACCTACGATGGCTCCTGTCAAGCCTAGTGTGGCTCCTATTTGCAACCTTAGGTCTACGAGTTGATCACGTGGGCCTCATTACTCGTTTTGCGAGGTTCACGTCCTTATCCACAAGCTTTGTTTTGTGATTGGTTCTTTGGATTTTTGATGATCTGAGATCAGAAATTGATCTTGTTACTGAGGGTTTTGGCTGAGACGATGGCATCCGAGAGATCTTTCAAGGTGACATTGGAGCATGGTAGGGAGTTAAGGGTATACAAGAACCCCTTTTTGGTCTCATAGTAAAGTTTGATGAGACCGCCTATGCACAATAGTTACAAACCTTCTTGATGACAATAGGACATGATAAGGAGCATGCACTGCTTTAGCCAAAACTAGAGAAGACTAGCAGAAATACTACCTGTAATAAGGATAATGCAATGGTTCGTGCTTGGATCATGAATTCTGTCATCCCTAGGATCAGGGATGAGATTGTGTACTATCAAATTACCAAGGAGATGTGGGACGGCTTAAGAGACATTCTGATGAGAGCTCGACTAGAGTTCCAGATTTACAAGGAGTTGTCACAACTATGCCAGGAACGGCATATCCTGTCACAGTATTACTCAACCATTAAGGGCCTCTTCGAGAAGTATAATACCTATCGTCCTACATGCACGTATGCCACCCAGAGGACTTATCGAAGAGAAGCAACTATGCTACAATCCTAGCAGTACTTGGACTAGATTACGTTGCAGCATGATCTCAATTGCTTACCTTATCTAAGCTTCCTACTCTGAAGGAAGCATATAAAAGGATTAGTATCTGATGGGAACACCATCATGAGCCCTAATCAGCTCATTTGACCCAAAAAAGAGAACAAAAGCTCCTACATAACCAACTAGAGGTCCTAATTCCATGAATAACCATTCTGAGATAAAAGTAAGAAACAAGAAGTAAAACTGCAATTTTACCATTGCAGAACAACAGGTTTTCTCATGGGCTAAACACAGGTCAAATGGTCTTAACAAGATAAAAAGTGGGTTGGTTCAAACAGAAAAGGGTTCATGTGAATTCTGGAAATTAAATGACTTCTTGTAACCCTAAAACAGACCCACTTGATTTAACAAGGTTCTGATCAGGATAAAATTCACCTAAATCCTCTAAAAATCTTGAAAAATATTCTCTAGGGTTTTGAACCTTCAATTTGACCCTTAGAACCTATTTTGACCTAAATTGAGGTCTCAGACAAATATTTGCCCTAAATTAGGTTTTTACGTAAATTACCCAGTCAAACATGGTCAAATCCAAAATCCAACTCCACCATTGGATTCCTTAGGTCCAAATTAGGTTTGTACCAAAATTTGGACCTAAGGAGAATTCATCTTGACCTACTTTGCAAACAGGTCCATCCTAATTACATTTCTACCCCTATCTTTTGAAAACCTATGCAGAAACCCCCTACCTTTGTCTTCGTTCTTTGTAATTAGGTCCCTCCACCATTATAGCAAAGGGAATCCTAATCCAACGAAAAACTGAAGGCAAGATCTCTCTAATTTCTCAGATAATCCCCTTCAAAATTGAAAAGGAGATTCTCTGAGAAATCTCCTCCAGTTTAAACACAATCAGAGGCTCGATTTGGGACCCAATCTCTCATGCGAATGCATAAGAGATTCGGGTCTCCTTCAACCTTCCATCTCCGGCGAGCCTGCCATGCTTGGAAGCTTGGCTTCCAAGCACAAATCCTTCCTCTATGGCCTATAAAAGCACGCCCAGATCACCCCGCATCTTCCACGCTTGAAATTGGCTAGAGAATCCCTCTATTTCATCTCTTACCCCTCCGACCAGTGACTTAGCAAGCTCCGGCGACTTCCCTCCGTTTCCCTCGTTGCCCAGCCACAATACCAGTGGCAGGGTTCTCTTCCTCCTGTTCGTCCGCATCGCGTCGCACCCGCCGATGCCTCTGCAGCCCCTTCGTTGTCACCGTCCTCCCCCCACTCAGTGTTTCGTCTCCGATGACGGCAATACAAGTCGACTGCCATCTCTGCATCCCCCTTCATCTATCAACGCTCAGCTAAGTCCTCTCTCCTTATTTTGTGAAAATGCCCCTCAACGCACGCAATCACCCTCACCTTCTTCATCTCCGGCCAGACCTCCGACGAGGTGTACCCACCGCTCCACACCTCCATCTGCCTAGCCAACCACCCCATAAGCACCGCAACATTCCACTGATCATAAACCCTCATTCCACTCACCGTGCCACGCCCCCAAAACACCCCCCGAACACACCCATTCTCACGCACAAAGGGTGCCATAGGCACGCACACTCCGGCCACCCCACGCCACGCCGACCCCCGCACTACATTCACCATGTCTCGAAGAAGCTTTCTGAGCTTTCTGACAAGGCCGTGAGGCCGTTTTCGTGTTGACAGATGTAGGTGTCTCCACCGCCATTAAGGACCGCAAGGAGCTTGCTTGCAAGCTCGCCCCAGGTCTCCCCGCTTCAAGTACACAACCCTAGGTTGCGCGGAATCCCCTCGCACACAGCTCCAGACAAGCAATTGGATTCGAAGATCCCAATAGCAGCTGCAATCAAGGGAAGCCTCCTACTGCAGACGTGTGCGAAGGGAGGTGGGAGGATAGTCCCACCTCGGAAGCTACTAGCGCGCTGCAGTGGAATAAATTGAAAAACTGAAGTAGGCTCTTTACCTCCTGACCACGAGGTAAGGTCTCACTCACCTTCTCATCGCCTTTTCCGTGACCCAATCCCCGCAGACCTAGCTTGACCCGTATACCCGACCTGCACTCCTCACCCACCACCGCACGCCGGTGGGCCTGGTCCCAGGCACGTACCCGACTCGATTACTCGAGAAGCGGCTTTGGGAGAGCGAACCTAAGAGAGAGAAGAGAGATCACGAGGGCAGGTAGGGGTAGGTTTTGCTCTTGTAGGAAAGGAGAAGAAGAAGCCAAGGAAGGAGAAGGCAAGGACTGAAAAGGAAGAAGTTGAAGGCTGAAGGACTGAAGAAAGAGAAGGAGAAGGAACTGAAGGCAGAAGGAGTCACCAGAAGGAAAGAAAGAAGAAGGAGAAGCCAAAGGCAAAGGCCAGAGAAGGTAAAAGAAGAAAGGAGGGCTAAGGCACGAAAAGAACAGAGAAGAAAAGAAGGAAGAAAGCCAGCCAGAGACAGAGATCAGAGAAGAGAAAAAGAGAAGAGCACTGTAGTAGCCATATTTAAGACGTCTGATCCACAAAATCAGACGTCCATTTTTTGTGCTTTCTTTATATACATTGATATTCTGTGGCTACATGTACATTACAACTCAAATTTTCATTGCTTATTATATTCAATTTTTAAAAGTTGTACTCTTGATTTTTAAAGCTCAATTTGCTCCATGTGTTCAACCTCGGACTTAAAACTTCGAATAATAAAATCTATTTATTTTCAAGTGATTTCAACTATACTATGACGCATCGATTTTAAAACATTGATCTCTCCTGGTAAACATTTTGATGCCGTTGCCGAGGAGCAACGGGCGATTTAGAAATCTTGATCATAATTTCTGATTTGATACTAACTAGATATATCTCTTTTGTTGTGATTATTTCAGGGGAAAAGATTCAAAGGAAGACGGCCGCACAGTAAACACACCCGGGGCAGGTAATCTCTGATTAGTCCTTTCCCTTAAAGCTCCTTATTCTAAAAAGGAAAAATAAGATAAAAATCAATTAGGGCTACCTGCTTTCCATCTTTAGCTAAGTCACCAAAGTTGCCTGATTTTGATTTCAACAAATATTGATTTGTGCATCCATTTAAGGTAACTAGGGCTACCACCTTCTTGATTGAGCCCTAAATACCATATTTTTGGTAACTAAATTGAATCAAAATTAGAGCCAAATTAAAGATTCCAATTTAGGATTTTAGAGACATCTTTCTAAGCAAGAATCAACTATCCAAAAAGATGTGTGCCTAAGCCTTGGTTGAAAAGACTTATTCAAAAGAAACCTTAAAATTCAAGCTCTTAATTTCACTTGAATCCTAAAAGAAAGGACCTAAAGCTTCTCAAAGGACAAATAGGTGAAGTTGACCTCTTGTTGGGTCAACCAACTTTAAAATTAGGTCACTTTTGCACTCAATACAATTAAAGTTCAAGTGGAATCCTAAGCACCTTTGTTCTTAAATAAAAGTGGTAGACTTAAGAGGTCAAAGTCCCTATTATGGTCTACCTGGAATCTCAGTGACAAAAGAGGACGGGTGGAGGAGACCCTGTAACTCGTGGGGTGATTGCTAGCAATCATAGGTCTTAATTGACCTAAATTAGGCTAGGACTTAGCATAAGTTAAGGTAATTCATGCATGCATAAGCATTACTTGCATCTTTACTACTTTCTTTAAGATATGCATAAAATAATGCTATAATGTGCTGATTATGTGCATTATGTCAATTACAGGTAATAAGTTGATCAGAAGCTAAATCTGAAACTGGATCCGAAGCTGAATATGAAGAATAAGGAATAATTGATGTTGCAGCAGAGCTAGAGCGGAAGACCTAGAATAAGATGTAGTAGATAATAATGTAAGGGAGTTAAGGTATGTTATTCTATTAAGTAGGAATAAAGCAATAAATTGTGAAGAACTTAAGTCTATCCTAGCCTTAGGACAACCTAGAAGCCTCCCCAAGCCTTAGCCACCCTTAGATTAGGTCACCGCACCTTAGGAAACCCTAAAACCCTAATTCTAGCCTCTATCTGGACGTCCAGAACCCTTAGCCAACTCCCGCACACCTTTAACCCGCTTCTGCTGTGTTATTGGACGTCCAGACACTTAGTCAGACATCCAACTTTTGCAGAATACCCAAGACAAAACCTACAATCCTTCCTGACTCTGATTAGACGTCCAGACTTCCGATTTTTCACTATAAGACGTCTGACAACTTTATTAGATGTCTGATACCGTCCTTCAGTTCCTGTTTTGGAATTCAAGCCTTGATCTTGGATCTCTAGCCCCCTAAACCCAATTCTAACCCCATAGGAACCTAAATTAAGGTGCCCTAACCCTAGTACATCACCTCTAGACCTCCCTAAGGACCTAATTAGGTCCTCATTAAATCTAATTGACTTGGATCATGGTCGATCTCTTCAGTCTTTTTAATTGGACTCATTGACTCCAATTGACCCCTGATCTCAGCACACACTGTCCAATTGGACTCAATGAGAGTCCAATTGACTTAGACCTGACTTAATTAAGCTATTGTACTCTACATCACCTCTAGACCTCCCTAAGGACCTAATTAGGTCCTCACTAAACCTAATTGACTTGGATCATGGTCCATCTCTTCAGTCTATTCAATTGGATTCATTGAGTCCAATTGAGCCATGATCTCAGTACACACTGTTTAATTAGACTCAATGAGAGTCTAATTGACCTAGAACTGACTTAATTGAGCTATTTTACTCTCAATTAAGTTTTCACACACCCAATTAAACTTGTATTAAGTTTAATTGCACTTTATTTTAGTGAATTAGGGTTTACAACCCTAATTTGAGACCTACCTTGACTAAACCCACTAGAACCTAACCTAATCAACCTAGTCACCTAAGTTTCGACCCATACACACCATCCACACGAAAATACCTAGCCTAGAGTTCTCTAAAACTCTCTACCATGTGTTGTTGCCTTTGTTGCTAAACTTAGCAACCAAGAGCTATTCAATTTTTAGATCCACATTTGGTAGATCTAAAAACCACCACCCATCCTCTCTCACTCTCTCACGAGCTCCCACCATAGGTTTCTCTAGAGAATTCCATAATTCTCTAAGGGGTGGTCATTTGCACCCATCCCATTCTTGGCATTCATTCACACTTAGGTTAGCTACAGTCACCTTCATTCCACCTCCACGAGCTGCTTCATCATGGCCACTACCATCTCTACACCAGGATGCTGGATCACCTCTCCAAACTCTTTCCAAGGGTCGGCCTAAGCATCATTGGCCGCCCCTCAACCATTCAAAGGCCATCGGAGCTCACCTCCGAATGCCCTTATTCTCTAGTAGATTAGTAGCTAGTTCTTCATAATTTACATGCTTTTATTTACTGCTTAATAGTGTAGCTCTTACTCTCCCCCAATGATGCATGCAAAATCCCTCCATAGATTCCTATATGCGATCGTTTTCTGTTAGCTAGATTGATATTTTTAAGCTTTCCTCTAATTCCATGTTGCAAACACCCTCCTAAATGAATGAATGAAAGAAATATTTTTATATATATCTCTCTGTGTTGAAAATCACCATGAGCTTATTTATTGCAATATATTTCGTGTGATTAAAGTTGCCTGCTCTTCATTATTATCTATTGCAACCAACATGTCCGTACCAAAAAATATTGAAAATTTAACTATTAATGCATTTTCTGTAAACAGCCACCACATAACTAAAATCGTACGTACTGAAACTCACACTTTCACATTCGTCATCTATCTAACGCATGCACACGTAATCAGGATTCATAATGAAAGTGGCAAAACTTTAATCCGACGATTGGAAATCGACGTGCGATTTTAAACAAGTAGAGCGGAAAAGATCGATTTCAGATTTGCATAAACGCCTCCAGAGACGAACGACCGGGATTCAAGTCTTGTTATCTTTACAAAATCATTTTTTGACGAACGTTTTAGCGCAACTATACTACGATTTCCGGCGACTTTAAAATGCGTGAAAACAAGTATTGTCAAATGGTACCGTTGCCGAGGAGATAATGTCATTTTTCTTTGATTTCGATCTTTTGAGCTATCACTGATAAATCTTCCGCTACTTGTCTTTGGATGTACAGGAAAATCAAGAAAAAAATGAGATCTGCGCACACAATGAGCGCGGGAAAAAAATTTCCAGGTGCACATCATATCTGCCTTAGATTAGATTTTTTTTTAGCCTTAGGTTAGATTTGCTTCTAGCAATTTCATTTGAAAAAAAAAAAAGTTTATTCATTTCCGTGAAAAGGAAAAAAAAAATTTAGGTAGTTAGATTAGGTTAGGTTTCTTTTTTAATACTAAGTTAGTTTTGAAAAAGCAAAAAAAAAGAGAAGTTTTTGAAAATCCTTTGAAGAAAAAAGGAAAAAATTTCTTTTTGAAAAAATTTCTATTTTTTTTTGTGGAAAGTTTGAATTTTAAACTGAAACACCTTTTAAAAGATTTTCCACCATTCTCTGATTTTCGGTTAGAATTCAAAGTCCGTTTTAAAAATTTAATTGCCAAAAAATTAATGAGTAAAAAATTCTAAAATTCGGGTTAGACCTTTATTTTTAAATCATCTTTCAAACGGCACCGTTCTTTTGAAAAAGTTCCAAGTACAAAATTTTTAAAAATTCACGAAGTGCAAGGGGTCAGACTGATTCAGATTTGAGATTTTTCAAAATTCCAAAAGTAATTCCGAGTAATCTGTGAATCTATTTTGACTAAAAACATTGGGGTTTGGAAACTGATCTCATTGGCTTTAATTTCCATATTTTTCCTAATTTTTTGAAAATCATTTGATACTGTTTCACTTTGAAAAACCAACCAGGGGTCAAAATTCAAGATCTGACTTCTTGACATTTAAAAATCTCTATAAATTCAATTGAAATGGTAAAAATTACAAAAATATATTCTCTGAAAAGATAATTGAAAAATGAATCTACTCGCCAAATTTTAATTTAATTGGATTCCAATTTTGTTTAGAGAACTATTTTTATTCTTGTAGTTTGCTAAAGAAAAACAAAACAAAAGAACAAAAAAAAATCCTAGAATTGCACAAATCCTAGGTTACATCTTTAGGGTTACAATCTAGATACCACATTTGGGCTAGACTAGACTTAATCACATTTGGGCTAGACTAGACTTAATCAAGTCTAGTGCTTAGCCGGTGAGCTTCGTCACCTTATGGACCACTCACCAAAAACCCCAACTGAAGAAAAACAGGCTAAAAATCAATTCTAAAATACGAAATCAACCCGAATTCGTTGTCGTACTACTGGGTGCTTTCAACCTCTTGGCTGGGTTAGCTTGAGAGATGAGAATCACTTTCAGTTGGTTGCACGACAAATTTTTCCTCAGGAATTCGAACTTAAAACAAAAAATCTTGTCACAAGATCATAAGGACCATCTGATTAATAGGACCTTAGCCTTGTCTGGCTTGGCTACACCAACCCAGGGGTTGGATGGTGTATGCAAGGAAGGAGGTCACTTAGACCTCAACTGGTTGGACCTTGGAAGTCACTCCTAAGGGGGCGAGTCACCTCGCCAGGACCATCTTCTCCCCCCACTTCTACTCCTTTAGCCACAATGGCTAATCCTGGACCTGGACGTAGACCGGGTTAGGACGCTAGCAATCTAGACTCGATGGCTCGTCTGAAGGCCTGGGTTGTTGAATCTGAGGAGCGGCATCAGCAGAGCATAGACCATATCTTGACGACGCTTAACAGAATGCAGCATCCACCATGAGGAGAACTTCGAGACTCCTATGATCCAGCTGCAGCGATCGTTGCACCCTTAGTTAGGATTCCCGTAGGCGGAGGCGCATTTGAGCTCAAGCCCAATGTGATCGGTTTGATCAGCAGTCATTTTTATGGAAACTTAAGCGAAGATCCGTTACAACACTTAAAGGACCTTAGTCGACTCGCAGAAACGATTCGACCCAGGATACTGATCTCAGGATTGTTCTAATGAAGCTTTTCCCATTTTCTCTGAGGGACAAAGCTTCATACTGGTTCAAGACCATTGGGAAGCCAATTGGAACCTGGCCGGAATTACGACATGAATTCCTGCAAAAGTTCTTCCCAATCGGTCGAATGAACGCAATAAGGCGCGCAATCACAACCTTCTCCCAAGGAGCTGAGGAGAAGTTGCATCAAGCATGGGACTGATTTCACGACCTTCTCCGGAAATGCCCACACCATGGTATACCCAGATGGCACCTAGCTCAGATCTTTTACCATGGGCTGGATGACACACATCAATATCTGGCCGATGCATCTAGTGGCAGGAATTTTCTCGTGAAAGACGAGAACAGCGCATTTGAGTTGTTTGAATCTTTGGTGAACTTGATGAACGCCACGTCCATGAACCAGTTCCAGCGGCCTGGTCAGCAGCGGGTTGGTGTCCATGAGGCTCACACCGAGTCTATTCGAGCCGACATGGATATCATCGTCAAGCAGCTGGATAGAATAAACCTAATCGAGAAAAAGATTGACCAAATTAATCAGGGTCAATCTGACCTGAACTCTGCTGTTTCAAGACCCTCCTATGCACCCCGAGCCCCCCTGCATATTAGGATCCCGTAAACAATCCCGATCTGGCACCATATGACCAGGGTTACGCACCACCTGCAGACTATAATACGTATCCCCTTGATGGATATACGTCTCAGACGTCTTCGGCCTACGAGGACGTCAGTGCTATTCAAGGATACGGGCGTAATAACCCGTATTCAAAGACGTATAACCTTGGTTGGCGCCAGCATCCGAACTTCTCTTGGTTTGGTAACTCGCAGAGACCACATCAAGATCCACACTACCAGACCAGGCAATACGGGAATGCGCAAAACACATATCCTAGGCAGCAGCCATTCCTGTATTAGCAGCAACCCCGTTCTATATACCAGCCGTTGCACCAAGCTGCCAATCACCCTTCAAAGTGGGCTGACCCTCTGGAGGCACTGAAAGAGGAGCTGCAAGAATCGATGAGGAAATCTACACAGGATAGCTTGCAGATAATGAAGGCGATGGCTGACCAGGTACAGACTATACAAAACACGCAAAATCAGCTGTTGCAGGAGCATAGGACTCAGGGAGCCTTGCCCTCCCAACCTGTCACAAACCCTCGGTATGTGCAGAACCAAGGTGCCCCGCCTAGGTTTCAGGCACCACAGGGAGAGGCACATGTCATATTATAAGCGCCTCCTGCACCACCTGGTTATGCTCAAGGCCAGCCGCCTTTGCAGAACCCCGCATACTCTGCCCCTTGCGCTCCCCCACCACCTCATGGATAGCAAGCCGATGCAAATGTTATCTCATTAAGGAGTGGAAGGAAGACATTTGACCCACCACATAGGCAGGCGGGTCCTGATTTTTCTCACCCTTCGCCGCAGGTAGGTTCGACTCCATCTCAGGAGCCACCTACGGTAGATAAGGGTAAGAGACCACTTGACCCTGAGATTCCCGTCCCTTTCCTGAGGCTCTGCCGCGGAATGTAGTACGGAAAAAGGACATGCCGAATTTTGAGGACCTAAAGTCAATGTTTAAGGAAGTTCATATTCAGGTCCCCCTCCTCGAGGCAATTGATCGCATCCCCGCTGTCGTTAGGTTCTTCAAGGACTATTGCACCCCGAAGCGACAACCTAGAATTGGACGACAGGCGGTACTGTCAAAAGAAGCTAGCACCGTGATTCTAGCTGACTTACCGCCGAAAAAGAAAGACCTTGGTACCCCACTCATATCCTGCTTCTTGCAGGATTCTCCATTTGATCGGGCCCTTCTAGATCTGGGTTCGTCCATCAACCTAACTCCCACTGCCGTATTTGATTGATTTCGATTTGGGGAGTTAAAGCCTACCTCGGTCACGATTCAACTGACTGATAAATCAGTAAAAACACCGAGGGGGTGGTTGAGAACATGATCGTAAAAGTCCGTGAATTATGCTTTCCCGTAGACCTTTTCATTCTCGATATGGAGGTTCCTCCTAATCTCCGAGATGCACCAATCATTTTGGGTCGCCCATTTCTAGCGACAGCCCAAGCAAACATTGATTTTGCATCCGGGTGTATCGAGATAGCCCTAGGTAATGAGCGACTTCGACTTGACATATTCAGGGCATCAAGGAATTTTGACTGTGATCGTATAGAGGATGGTGAAGACGAAAATTCAGCATACTGTGGTAACATTGGGCTCCTTTGTGACGACCCAATGTCTCATTCGTCTGCACTATCAGGATTCTTGGACCTCGATCCACACAGGACTGAGACCACTGCACTGTACATATCTCCCCGAGGATCCAATTGTTTAGGGTGTGTTTCTGACCACATCACCCCTGAATCTAGCTACCCTGATCCGTACACTACTGGATCGCCCCTGTTGTTACAAGAAGACGTGACCACAGCTAACGGGTTTCCCATTAATGCAGTCAGCCGATTATCTTACAGGTAGCAAATCAGCAGGAATTCACATGCATACGGATCATCAGATTCCCACCTTCGAGTTTGCCCCTCCTATTCCCATTTCTGACCCTAACCCACCCATGATTGAATTGAAGCCCTTACCTGACTCACTTGAGTATGTGTTCTTGGGCGAAAGTGAGACATACCCAATCATTATCAGTGCCCACTTAACCCAAGAACAGGAGCATCAATTGATTTCTACGCTACAAGACCTTAGGGTTGCTATAGGGTGGAGCATTGCTGATCTCCGTGGTATTCGCCCCTCGTATTGCACTTATCACATTTACACAGATGAAGGGGTGAAACCTTCGAGACAACCTCAAAGAAGGCTAAACCCGAATTTGCTAGAGGTTGTTAAGAAGGAGATCATCAAATGACTGGATGCAGGTATTGTATACCTAATCTCTGACAGCCAATGGGTAAGCCCGATCCAGATAGTGCCCAAGAAAGCAGGACTCACCGTAGTGAAAAATAATAAAGGTGAATCCATCCCAACCTGCACTGCGACATCTTGGCGGGTCTACATCGACTATAGGAAACTAACATGGCTACCCAGAAGGATCACTTCCCTTTACCTTTCATTGATCAGATCTTGGAACGATTAGCCGGACGTAGTTCTTTTGCTTTCTGGATGGATACTCTGGGTAAAATCAAGTAGCGATTAGCCCGGATGGATACTCCAGGTATAATCAAATAGCGATTAGCCCGGAAGATCAAGACAAGACCACATTCACATGCCCCTTTGGAACATTCACTTTCAAGCAGATGCCCTTTGACCTCTGCAACGCACCAGCAACATTTCAGCGTTGTATGATGGCCATCTTCTCTGACATAATTGGAGACTATGTGGAGGTGTTCATGGATGACTTCACCATTTTCGGAGACGATTTCGCATCTTGTCTTGATAACCTCACCAAAATCCTGAAACGGTGTATTGAGGTAAACCTAGTACTATCCTGGGAGAAAATCCATTTCATGGTGAGGGATGGCATAGTACCAGGGCACAAGATCTTTAAAAATGGACTCGAGGTCGATCGAGCTAAATCTGAGATTATTTCCCACTTACCACCACCTAGCTCAATCAAGCAGATCAGATCATTCTTAGGTCACGTCGGCTTCTATCGGAGATTTATACGCGATTTCTCAAAAATTGCACGACCTTTGACGAATCTCCTTGTTGCTGATGCCCCATTTGAATTCAACACCTCGTGTCTCAGCGCCTTCGAGACTTTATGAAGTGCTCTCTAATTCCCAGATTCTCCAACCACCCGACTGGTCGCTTGATTTTGAGATGACGTGCGACGCTTCTGATTTTGCCGTCGGTGCTGTTTTAGGCCAGCGTCGGGAAAAACAACCTTTTATCATATACTATGCTAGCAAGATGCTGAATGAGGCTCAGCGCAATTATACTGTCACCGAAAAAGAACTGCTAGCAATAGTATTCGGGTTGGAGAAATTCAAACCTTATTTATTAGGGTCCAAATTTATCATCTTCACTGACCACTCCACCCTCCGACATTTGTTGGCAACGAAGGATGCCAAACCCCGGCTCATCAGATGGATTCTTCTATTGCAAGAATTTGATATTGAAATCTGCGACAAAGCCACAAAGCAGAATGTTGTAGCGGACTGGACCCAGGCCACATTCCTTATTCCTTGCCTATCCATGACCAATTTCCGGATGAATCCCTTTTGGCAGTTCACTCTGTTGAGTTCCCCTGGTACGCAGATATCGCAAACTATCTTGCTGCAAGCAAGATTCCCGCGAACCTATCCAAGGAATAGAAACTCAAATTTACTGCAGAATCCAAATTTTACCTCTGGGATGACTCACTGCTCTTCCGCATTAGAGCGGATCAGATTATTCGAAGATGCATCCCAGATTCTAAGATCCTCAGTGTGTTATCTTTTTGCCACAATGATGCTTGTGGTGGTCATTTCTCAGGACGGAAAATCGCTGCAAAAATTTTGCAGTCAGGATTTTTCTGGCCAACTATTTTCAGAGATACACACGAATACGCCTAACACTACAAACGATGCCAATCGGTCGGTTCTATGACCAGGAGAGACATGATGCCACTCCAGCCCATCATGGTTGTAGAAGTCTTCGTCGTCTGGGGTATTGATTTTATGGGCCCTTTTCCAAACTCACATGGCTTCGAGTACATATTACTAGCCATTGACTATGTCTCGAAGTGGGTCAAGGCCATCCCGGCGAGACGGGCTGATCATAAGACCGTCATTTCTTTCATACGGCAATACATCTTCGCGAGATTCAAAATGCCCCGCACTCTAATTAGCAATGGGGGAAGCCACTTCATCAACGCCCACTTCAGGTCATTATTAAAGAAATATGGGGTACATCACCGTATAGCCACCCCGTATCACCTGCAGACCAATGGGCATGCTGAAGTGTCTAACCGTCAGATCAAGTTGATTCTCCAGAAGACGGTTAGACCAGACAGGAAGGACTGTCCGATAAATTAGTTGACGCACTCTGGGCATATCGGACCGCGTACAAGGCCCCACTCGGAATGTCACCATATCGTATGGTATATGGTAAGGCCTATCACTTTCTTGTAGAGTTGGAACACCGTGTCTTTTGGGCGGTGCGAAAATGTAACCTTGACCTCGATGCAGGAGGACAAGAACGAAAACTCCAGCTCAGCGAATTAAAAGAGATCCAACGGGAGGCCTATGAGAATGCATTGATATACAAGGACAATACCAAGGCCTTTTATGACCGCCACATCCGGAGGAAAGCATTCACACCCAACCAGCAAGTCCGGTTGTTTGATTCGCAACTGCAATTCTTTTCAGGGAAGCTCAAGTCCAAGTGGACTGGCCCGTATGTTGTGATTCACCCATATCCTAATGGGGCGGTCCAGATCAGGGACCCAAAATCTAAGCATATATATATGGTAAATGGCCAGCGCCTCAAGCCATTTTTGGCTCAGGAACCTCCTCCAACTGACGAGATCATTCATCTTATTGAAGACGTGTGATTGAATTCTCGCCCAACTGGAGGCGTTAAACTCAGCATGTATAGATAGCATATCCCACATTCTACCATCATCTATACATAACCATTTTTATACATAGCATATTTTTCTTTTAAGCATATTTCTTTTTGCATATTGCATACTATCAGGTTGGCCGATGCTGAACATTAAAATTTCAAGAGCAATTCCAGGTGATTTCTATCCATTTACTCCCTGCTTTATGTATTTTCGTTTATATTCATGCATGAGGACATGCAAGAACTTAGGCATAGGGGGGTAGATACGACAAAACTGAAAATTTTTATGCCAACATTTAGGAAAATCTCGGAGCTACATGTCAAACATACTTTAGGACCCTAAATAAAAGAACAACCGACTCCACCTCCAATGCTCGCATTGAAGCTAGAAATCATCTGCAACAGTCATTTCCGACTCACCCGCTCATCTCTTGTTCGAAATTTAGGGTCAAGCTGAATGTAACCTGAAAGGGAAATTTCATGAAGTACAAATATAAGAGGTTATTTGTTTATAGCATATATACATAGTGCATACATGAATAAGATTGTCTTATTAAGAGAATGCATTAGGGATTTTATCCTCTAGTTGATTCCTGTAATCTGGAATCCAGTACAACTTTTCACCCACACATAGAATTTGCAATGAATTCACAGTGAGGGCTGATAAACGTCATTATTCTGTCAAAAAATAGTGCTTCTCCTGAACCCCTAGACAGTGTTTTGGGAGTCAGGCATATTTTCCTCCAAAAATCCACCAAATATTGTGAGATGAGAGTAGAGTGTACTGGTGCTCTAAGATTAGTGTAAGGAATCTAGAATCCTAAATAATTAGGTGATGATACTCAGAGATTAAGCATAGTTTTCGCTCTCGATTCCTGCGTATATATTTTTGTACGAATTTTGAGAGCCACCAAATAAGACAAATACGCGGAGAGCAAGTTTTCATAAAACTAGGGCCAAGGTGGATGGTTACGACCATTCTGTACGAAATCCTCGGCTGAAGGAGAGTATTGATGTCAAGGTCAGAAATACACCGTCATATCCATCTCTCTTGGTGCCGTGAGTAAGCACTTCCACCAAATACGTCACCCAATGTCTCTTGAGTACCACCAATCCCTAATAATACCTCCACAATAAAGTTCGTGGATGTGTGCTAGTTGTGTTGTGTTGAAAAAAAAGAGAAAAAGACAAAAAAAAATGATAAAAAAATTGAAAAAAAAAAGCAAATAAAAGAAAGAGTTTGTGAATATTTAATGTTTATTTCATTTACATTGAGGCAATACCACCAAATAAATTTGAAATCCACCAAATATGACCTTAACACACCTTTCTTGTGTTTCTGACAGCCCGAATACTAGCTGAGGAATTTTGACTTAGTGTTAGGATTATGGAAACTCAATTACAGTGTTAATGCTAAGTGAGACCACCAAATATAGATCATATGTGTGAATCTGATAAGATTGTGAGCTCTAAGAAAAAGAAAGAAAAGAAAAGAAAAAGAAAAAGTAAGAGAGAATTAATACAAAGGAATCAAAAGAGCGCATAGTTTTTCTCGTCACTCGCTAAGTTGAGTTACTTGATAATCCAGGAATATAGATTCTAAAATACTAATCTCTATGTAGCACCAGTCGAGAGTGAGCCACCAAATATATAATCTTTTCCCTCTAAGATTCTCTACCTAAGCTTAAAGCCGGGTGGAATTCATAAAATATCTTGAATATCCCGAGAGAAGAAGTTCGCCTATCCCGCTAGATTTTTAATAGGGGTCAAGTACAGGCTTTAAAGGTGAATTAGTTTTTCACTCAAATCCGTTGCGAAAACTATATAGCTACACTTTCACGATTGTCTGGATTTCTAGAGCATAAGATGAAAACAAAAAGGAGAAAAATCTCTAGGCATACACTTGATAAAATAATCAATCCCCTAGGGACACTTTCGTAAATAATTTAGTCTCGCATTTGCTAGGGACCAGCAAGATTTAAGCATGGGGGTATCATTGCGTAGCAATCATAGGTCTTAATTGACCTAAATTAGTCTACGACTTAGCATAAGTTAGGGTAGTTCATGTATGCATAAGTATTACTTGTATCTTTACTACTTTCTTTTAGATATGCATAAAATAATGCTATAATATGCTGATTAGGTGCATTATGTCAATTACAGATAATAAGCTAATCAGAAGCTGGATCTGAAGTTGAATCTAAAGCTGGATCTGAAGAATAAGGAATAATTGGTGTTGCAGCAGACTTGGAGCGAAAGACCTAAAATAAGATGTAGTAGGTAATAATGTAAGAGAGTTAAGGTATGTTATTCTATTAAGTAGGAATAAAGTAATAAATTGTGAAGAACTTAAGTCCATCCTAGCCCTAGAACAGCTTAAAAGCCTCCCCAAGCCTTAGCCACCCTTAGATTAGGTCACCGCACCCTAGGAAACCCTAAAACCCTAATTCTAGCCTCTATCTGGACATCCAGATGAGTTATAGGACGTCCAAAACCCTTAGCCAACTCCCGCACACCTTAAACCCACTTTTGCAATGTTATTGAATGTCCAGACACTTGGTCAGACGTTCAATTTCTGCAGAATACCGAAGACAAAACCTACAATCCTTCCTGACTCTGATTAGACGTCCAGACTTCTAATTTTTCACTATAAGACGTCTAACAACTTTATTAGACGTCTGATACTGTCCTCCAGTTCCTATTTTGGAATTCAAGCCTTGATCTTGGATCTCTAACCCCTTAAACCCAATTCTAACCCCATAGGAACCTAAATTAAAGTGCCCTAAGCCTAGTACATCACCTCTAGACCTTCTTAAGGACCTAATTAGGTCCTCACTAAACCTAATTGACTTGGATCATGGTCCATCTCTTCAGTCTATTCAATTGGACTCATTGAGTCCAATTGAGCCCTGATCTCAACACACGTTGTCTAATTAGACTCAGTGAGAGTACAGTTGACCTAGACCTGACTTAATTGAGTTATTTTACTCTCAATTAAGTTTTCGCACACGCAATTAAACTTGTATTAAGTTTAATTGCACTTTACCTTAGTGAATTAGGGTTTACAACCCTAATTTGAGACCTACATTGACCTAAACCCACTAAAACCTAACTTAATCAACCTAGCCACCTAAGTTTCGACCCACACACCATCCACACGAAAATACCTAGCCTAGAGTTCTCTAGAACTCTCTACCATGTGTTATTACCTTGGTTACTAAAATTAGCAACCAAGAATCATTCAATTTTTAGATCCACATTTGGTGGATCTAAAAACCACCACCCATCCTCTCTCTCACTCTCCCACGAGCTCCTACCATAGGCCTCTCTAGAGAGCTTCCCTTAGGTCTATAAAAAGACCTAAAGGGTGGCCATTTGCACCCATCCCATTCTTGGCATTCATTCACACTTAGGTTAGCTACATTCACCTCAATTCCACCTCCACGAGCTGCTTCATCATGGCCACTACCATCTCCACACCAGGATGCTGGATCACCTCTCCAACCTCTCTCCAAGGGTCGGCCTAAGCACCATTGGCCACCCCTCCTCCTCTCAACTTTTCAAAGGACATCGAAGCTCACCTCTGAATGCCCTTATTTTCTGTTAGATTAATAGCTAGTTCTTCATAATTTATATGCTTTCATTTACTGCTTAGTAATATAGCTCTTTACTCTCCCCCAATGATGCATGCAAAATCTCCCCATAGATTCCTGTATGCGATTGTTTACTATTAACTAGATTGATGTTTTTAAGCTTTTCTCTAATTCCATGTTGCAAACACCTTCCTAAATGAATGAATGAAGAAATATTTTTTTATATATATATCTTTGTGTTGAAAATCACCATGAGCTTATTGATTGCAATATATTTCGTGTGATTAAAGTTGCTTGCTCTTCATTATTATATATTGCAATCAGCATGTCGGTACCAGAAAATATTGAGTATTTAACTATTAATGCATATTCCGTAAACAGCCACCACATAACTAGAATCGTGCATACTGAAACTCACACTTTCACCTTCGTCATCTATCTAACACATACGCACGTAATCAGGGTTCATAATGAAAGTGGCAAAACTTTAATCCCACGATTGGAAACCGGCATGTGATTTTAAACAAGTATAGCGGAAAAGATCGATTTCAGATTTGCATAAATGCTTCCCAAAGACGAACGACAGGGACTCAAGTCTCGTTATCATTACTACGATTTCCGACGATTTTAAAATGCGTGAAAACGGGTATTATCATGGGGACGCTCTACCATGTAGAGGTCTTTGCAGGACTCTCCCTCCCAAGCTGCTCAGGTATTTCTCAAGTGGACGACTTTCTGACTAAGGGGTATCATCCGCCCCGAACCTCTATAGTCATCCAAATTTTTTGGGTGTCTTGATTGGGTCCAGCACATTCTAATCTCGTCCAAACCATCGGTGCATGTTTGGTAGGAGGTCCTTAAGACCATCCTTAAGACCTTTAGCAATTCACTCCCGCCGAAGCCAAGCCTCGACGTCCGTGTTTGTGTAGCAACCCCACCACATAGACATCTCCTCTAATTCATCAGAACCAAATTCTCCATCATCATGGCACAACCAGTAGAAGAAGAAAACAATCTTGAAAACCAACTCCAGCACCTGAATGATCTATTTCAAGCCTTTGTCAACCCGCCGCAGCGTCCTATGATGCGAGATCACTACAATCCCACTGCAGAGGCGATCGAACCTCGAGTCCAAATCCCGGCTGGAGGTCCTGACTCTGAACTCAAGCTCAATATGATTCATGTTATCCCAAAATTTCATGGGCTTAATTCCGAGGATTCCTTCCAGCACATCAAACAACTCAAACATCTGGCCCAGACCTTCGGGTCAGATGTCCAAAATCGGGATATTCTTCTTATGAAGATGTTTTCCTTTTCTCTCATGGACAAGGAAGCTCATTGGTATCAGACTCAAACGCGTCCAATCAACACATGGGTTGAATTACAATCTGAATTTTTGAAAAAGTTCTTCCAGTTGGTCGGATGAATGCCTTATGCCACCAGATCACACACTTTACCTAGCAATCTGGAGAACCTCTTCATGAAGCATGGGACTGTTTCCTAAATCTCATGCGAAAGTGCCCCCCATCACGAAGTTCCTAAATGGGAACAAGTCCAGTCTTTTTAGCAGGGACTCCGTGAAGATATCCGCTTATTCGTCAATGCGACCTGCGGAGGCAATATCATGGGTTAACACGAAGATACTGTGTGGGAGATTCTCGAGAATATGTGCGAGAACTCCATCAATAATGACTCCATGGGCTTATTCAACCGAACGAATGCCTGAGCATTGACGAATCTAAGGGGAGCACATGAGATGTAGGGCCTATCCGCATCCGTCGACTTGGAACTGATGGCTAGTCGGTTGGACAAAGTCTCTATCATTGAGAAGAAGGTGGACGAGCTGACTCGACATCTGCAGCAAGCCACCTCTGCGCAAAACTCGTTTGCACAGCCACCTCTTGGGAGGGAAGCTGTGCATAACATTTATAATCGATCTTCTCAGGGGATGGATCCATATCCACCCCCGTCTGACTCTAGGACCGGAGGAAACTCCGATCCGACCTACTCTAGTTGGAGGAACTATGAACCCTCATACTCTAACTTTCCTAAGGTTCCTAAGACTTGCGAGGACCTCAATGCCATCGAGAATGACCCATTCTCTAACACCTATAACCCTGGATGGCGGAATCATCCCAACTTCCTGTGGGCGGGAAATAATCAAAATCAAAGACCACCTTATCAACCCCGTCCACAAGCTCCTCGTCCATATCAGCCACCTCAGCCTCGGCCCAACCCCACCTATCAATCTAGGCCAACCTAAGTAGATCAAATACTATTATCCTTCAGACTCTGGCTGACATTCAGAAGACGAATGCAGCTATGCAAAAACAGCACAAGGACGAGATCACAGAAGTTCGCAATCAACTCGCCCAGATGGAGAATTCTCGCCAACCTGGCACACTCCCTTCGCAACCTCTGCCGAATCCAAATAACGTGCCGAACCAGAGGCGTGTTATGAACCCAAATCCGGGCCAAGCCTACATGATTTATCAGGCCCCTTCTGTTCCATCACTCGACAGGGTGGAAGCTTCGACATCGTATGCGGGATTTCAATAGCAACCGCCTATTTTACCAACCCCAAACCAAAACCAGGTAGGACTGAATTCTGTAACAACCCATAGTGGCAAAGCAACACAAGACCCACCTTATCCAAGCCACTTTCAACCTAGTAGTAACCCAAGCCCTAGAATAGTTATCCAGGACACCCCTATCCCAGATCAAGAACCTGGACCTATTCTAGAGGAACCATCCAAGGTTCCATTTCCCGAGGCCTTGACCAAGGGAAAGAGGACAAATAAACCCGTGGCTCTTGAGGAGGATCTGGTCAAGCTCTTTGAACATGTCCATATAAACATCCCATTGATGGATGTAATCCGCCACGTATCGGCTTACACATGATTTATGAAAGATGTGTGTACACCTAAGCGTAAGCCGCGAACCAAAAGTGGGAGTCCAATCGTATTGTCAGAGCAAGCCAGCTCTGTAATTTTGAGCAAACTCTCACCTAAGGCAAAAGACCCAGGCACTCCCTTGATTTCATGTACCATTGGTGATACCCAATTCGACAGAGCTTTATTAAATTTAGGTGCCTCCATAAACCTAATACCTATATCCTTCCTTGACCACCTTGAGGAATCTGAGCTTAAACCAACAGAGGTGACATTGCAATTAGCTAACCGATCTATTAAGTCACCGAAAGGAGTTCTTGAGGATGTCATCATAAGGGTACAGGATTTCTATTTCCCAGTGGATTTTGTAGTTTTAGATATGGATGCTCCAGAAAACCCAAGGGATACACCAATTATACTAGGGAGACCCTTTCTGGCCACTGCTAGGGCCAATATAAATTGTGAGGGCCAAATTGAACTGAAATTCGTGAACCAAACACTGAAGATTGACATCTTTAAGGCTCAACAAGTGATTAATTGCAGTGTTATAGAACAAATATATGATATCAAGGCCGCGGTTGATGAACCATATATTGAGGACAACCTGATTACTTCCTTTCAACCACAACAAGATCAAAACCCGCAATCAGAGGAGTCCGAATTTGACTTAAATACACCCATAACACCTTCCCTTGCTCCTAACACACATCCTGAATCGCCCGCTGCTGCTGATAACCCCGGTTTGGAACTCAAGCCTCTTCCCGACCATCTGAAGTACATCTTTTTGGGTTCCAATCAGACGTTTCTTGTGATTATCAACTCCAAACTCACCTAACCAGGAATCCTATCTGATTACTGTTCTCCAGTAATATTGTAGAGCCATTGGATGGACTCTCAATGATTTGACTGGTATCAGCCCTTCTTACTGCACACACTGTATCTACACCGAAGAGGGCACATGACCTTCCTGTGAAATGTAGAGATGTTTGAATCCTAATCTGTAGGAGGTCGTGAAAAAGGAGATCAAGTGGTTAGATGCAGGGATCTACCTGATCTCCGACAATCGATGGGTGAGTCCAATCCAGGTTGTGCCAAAGAAGGCAGGACTCACCGCGATCACGACTGAAATCGGAGAAGTCATACCGACTCATGTGGCAAACTCGTGGAGAGTTTGCATTGATTATAGAAGATTCAATTCCTCCACAAAGAAGGATCATTTCCCACTATTGTTTATTGATTAGATCCTCAAGAAACTAGCAGGAAATAGGTTCTGCTTTTTGGACGGGTACTCCGGTTATAACCAAGTGGCAATCCATCCTGAGGACCAAGAAAAGACCATTTTCACCTACCCCTTCGGGACGTACGCATTCCGAAGGATGTCGTTCGGTCTCTGCAATGCACCCGCTACTTTTCAGCGATGCATGCTTGCCATATTTTCAGATATGGTAGATGATTATGTGGAAGTCATGGATGACTTTTCAATATTCGAAGAATCATTTGACGATTGTCTCCTGCACTTGGTCCAAATCCTCAGGTGGTGCATTGACGTGAATCTGATTTTTTCCTGCGAAAAGAGCCATTTCATGGTGCCTGAAGGAATTGTCCTGAGACATCTCATATCAAAAAAAGGCATCCAAGTCGATCGAACCAAGGTGAATTTGATTTCCAAACTCCCTATGCCTAGCTCGATCAAGGACATCCGATCTTTTCTGAGGCACGTCGATTTTTACCGTCGATTCATTCCTGATTTCTCAAAAATCACGTGCCCCCTGACCACTCTGCTCTCTAAGGATGTACCTTTCGAAATCTCCAAGGAATGAACTCAAGCATTTGAAATCCTCCGTGATCAAGTTACCCAAGCCCCGATCCTACAGTCCCCTAATTGGTGTCAACCCTTTGAGATCATGTGTGATGCATCTGATTTTGCTATAGGAGCGGTACTTGGGCAGAAAATTGACGGGAAACCCGTGGTCATCTACTACGCTAGCAAGCACTTGACGAGGCTCAGCATAACTACATAGTTACTAAGAAAGAGCTACTAGTCGTAGTATTTACACTGGAAAAATTCAAATCTTATCTCCTGGGTTCCCACGTTATCATTTACTCAGATCACACAGCTGTAAGGCATCTCCTTGCGAAGGACGTGAAACCTCGATTAATTCGCTGGATCTTGCTGTTGCAAGAGTTTGACCTCGAGATTCGCGACAAAGCAGGAAAACAGAACGTGGTAGCTGATCACTTGTCTCGCCTTCCTTTTGAGATCATCGACCCTTCCGAACCCATCACGGAACATTTTCCTGATGAGCACCTCTTGACTATCAATACAGGGCTTCCATGGTTTGTTGATATAGTAAACTACCTAGCATCACATCAGATCTCGTCCGATTGGTCGAAGGCTAAGGACAAATTGCTTTCCAATGCCAAGTACTACTTCTGGGAAAACCCGCATCTTTTCCGCATCGGTGCTGATCAGATCATTCGACGATGTATCGCGGAAGCGGAAATTCAAGACATATTGTCTTTCTGCCATGACCAGGCATGCGGTGGATATTTTTCAGGTCATAAAACCGTAGCGAAAGTCCTCCAGTGCGACTTCTATTAGCCCACGATTTTCAAAGACGCATACAATCACTGTAGGGCATGAACTCATTGCCAAACCTTAGGCAACATAAGCCATCGTGATATGATGCCCATACAGCCGATTCTTGTATGCAAAATCTTCAACATATGGGGGATTGATTTTATGGGACCCTTCCCTATTTCGAACAACTTCGAGTACATTCTACTCGCTGTTGGCTACATGTCCAAATGGATCGAAACCATTCTGACCCGAACCAATGATCATAAAGTGGTTATCAAATTCATTCATCAGAACATCTTTTCACGGTTCGGGATTCCACGTGCTATAATTTCTGATAGAGGGACCCATTGCATTAATGCTCAGTTCAAATCACTGATGACCAAATACGGGATGTCGCACCAAATCTCTACACCTTACCACCCCCAAACTAATGGTCTAGCTGAGCTATCAAATCGAGAGATCAAGAAAATCCTCCAAGTTACTATTCGACTTGACAGGAAGGACTGGTCATCCCGACCTCCGAAAGCTTTGTGGGCTTATAGGACCGCCCACAAAATCCAATTAGGTATGTCTCCCTTCAGATTGGTGTACGGGAAGGCATGTCACCTCCCCATATAATTGGAGCACAAAGCCTATTAGGCAGTACGAAACTGCAACCTAGATCTTTCTAAGGCAGAAACCCACAGAAAGCTTCAAATGAGCGAGATCGATGAATTACGCCACAATGCATATGAGAACTCGTAAATTTACAAAGAGTAGGTTAAGGCCTTTCACGACAAGCACATATCCAGAAAGATCTTCCATCCTGATCAAAAAGTCTTACTCTTTGATGCCAAGCTTAAACTGTTCCCAGGAAAACTACGATCAAAATGGATCGGACCCTACCTCGTCTGATGAATCTTTGGAAATGGAGCCATTGAAATCAATCCACTCAGCGATGATTCAGAACATTTCGTCGTAAACGGTTAGAGACTCAAATTGTTCATTGACTTAACCGATACAAATTTCGCTGAGATATCCTTTACCCTCCATTCTCCCTGAGCTCATTACGCCTAGCCGATGGCGTAAAACTCAACGCTTAACGGGAGGCAACCCGTCATTCTTGAAAAATCTGAAACCTTTCTTAACATTCCTACACTGAATTCATATTGCACTTTAGGTTCATCCATTAGAACAGCCAACCCCACCTCAAGTACCCGAACCCGAGTTTTGAAATTGTTCGCAACAGTCACCTCGCCCCATTTGCCCACCCAAAGCCTGTTCTAATAAATGATCTAAGCTGAACTCGAACCAACCTAATTTACAATGGGGACATTGCAAATCGTAGGCATGTGGGGTATAAAAGTGCAAAACACCATGAAAACTCATCTCACAAGAAAAGGTTTCAACAAAAAAATCACATATCACAAAAACACCAAAAAAATGAAAAAATCTTGAAAAAGAACAAAAAAATTCTGAGGGGAGAAAATTTTGAGGCCATACAAATCATGAGAAAAAGGAGAAGTGAAAAATGTAAAAAAAAAGGAGCACAAAATGAAAAGAAAAAAAAGATAGTCATTAGTAAGAAATTAAGGAATTAACTAAGCTCTAGACCATATCAAGAAAAAGAAAATGAAAGGAAAAAAGTGCTAATGAGACAAAAAAAATTAGTAAGAACGTGGATCTTAGGCCTCTTGGGCTAGACTCTTAAGCTCACAAATTCAAGTATCCGCTAAGATCTGGATAGTCCTCAAGAAGTTGGGGAAAATGCGAAGCTTAAGTATTAGGTCTAAGGCTTAGGGAGCAATCGGCCTCGTTAACTGACCTTTGGGTTGTGGGACTCAATAACCTAAGCACCCCAATCCACACAGTCTGGTTCAATGCGCATAATTATCAAAATCACGCAAAAGTGTTTAAGTGTTCTGAAAAAGTCGCCTATATTAGGAGCGACCAATCAACACAAGTTGATTTGGACGAGTTCCTGGCGCCGAGAGGTGGAAAATTCCCCTTGAAGATGTACAATAACATATCATCTCCTCGGTGCTTATCTCCTAGGATATTTACATATCCTACTGGGGGCACGTAAACACCCTGTGCTAGTTCACATGCCATGGGCAACATTATCACAAAATGTTGATTGTCAGGGTCTGGATTTAACTACAGAACGCCACGGCGGGATTATCTCGAAAGCTACGGTTCTGGGGGTTGCCATAGGCGATGCTATCACGAAGCATCGATTGTCAAGGACCCCTCAAGGATTGATGATGGGGACAAGGAATCCGATACAGACCGTGTTGAGAAGCCAATCCGAAGCTAAAAATAAAAAGAAAAGAGAGAACTCTCCAAACAAGAAAATCCTTGCTCTCTCACAAAAAAACACACTGGAAACTAAACCGAGGCTAAAATACGTTACAAGCACAGGTGCTTTAACTACGGAGTCCAACGAACCTTAGGATAGTTACTTTGGGCCTTAAAAAGCTTCGCGGAGGATCGAGGTTAGAGCTGGTCAGGTCCGAATCTTGGTTGGTACTTGAGTACCTCTAGGCCTACTATCAGCATTTTAACCTAATCAAAAAGAAGAAAAGCA
Source organism: Thalassia testudinum (assembly GCA_037157565.1). Classification (NCBI taxonomy): domain Eukaryota; kingdom Viridiplantae; phylum Streptophyta; class Magnoliopsida; order Alismatales; family Hydrocharitaceae; genus Thalassia; species Thalassia testudinum. Next base: position 148,924,184 of record JAZHRO010000063.1, on the reverse strand, counting down.
CTCATCATAATTTGTGGACATTAAAGAACCCATGGTCTAGAACAGAAGTTAAAACCTTAAAATTTTACTAACAGACTAGCAAAAGCTAGGCATTGGGGTATGATGGAAATACCATCATGAGCCCTAACTAGCTCATTTTGACCCAGAAAAGAGAACAAAAGCTCCTACATAACCAACTAGAGGTCATAATTCCATGAATAACCATTCTAAGATAAAAGCAAGAAACAAGGGGTAAAACTGTAATTTTACCATTGCAGTATAACAACAGGTTTTCTCATGGGCTAAACATAGGTCAAATGGTCTTAACAAGATAAAAAGTGGGTTGGTTCAAACAGAAAAGAGTTCATGTGAATTCTGGAAATTAAATGACTTCTTGTAACCCTAAAACAGACCCACTTGATTTAACAAGGTTCTGATCAGAATAAAATTCACCTAAATCCTCTAAACATCTTGGAAAATATTCACTAGGGTTTTGAACCTTCAATTTGACCCTTAGAACCTATTTTGACCTAAATTGAGGTCTCAGATAAATATTTGCCCTAAATTAGGTTTTTACGTAAATTACCCAATCAAACGTGGTCAAATCCAAAATCCAACTCCACCATTGGATTCCTTAGGTCCAAATTAGGTTTGTACCAAAATTTGGACCTAAGGCAAATTCATCTTGACCTACTTTGCAAACAGGTCCATCCTAATTACATTTCTACCCCTATCTTTTGAAAACCTATGCAGAAACCCCCCTACCTTTGTCTTCGTTCTTTGCAATTAGGTCCCTCCACCATTATAGCAAAGGGCATCCTACTCCAACGAAAAACTGAAGGCAAGATCTCTAATTTCTCAAATAATCCCCTTCAAAATTGAAAAAGAGATTCTCTGAGAAATCTTCTCCAGTTTGAACACAATCAGAGGCTCGATTTGGGACCCAATCTCTCATGCGAATGCATAAGAGATTCGGGTCTCCTTCAACCTTCCATCTCCGGCGAGACTGCCATGCTTGGAAGCTTGGCTTCCAAACACAAATCCTTCCTCCATGGCCTATAAAAGCACGCCCAGATCACCCCGCATCTTCCACGCTTGAAATTGGCTAGAGAATCCCTCTATTTCATCTCTTACCCCTCCGACCAGTGACTCAGCAAGCTCTGGTGACCTCCCTCCCTTTCATCGCCCAGCCACAATACCAGTGGCAGGGTTCTCTTCCTCCTGTTCATCCGCATCGCGTTGCACCCGCTGATGCCTCTGCAGCCCCTTCGTCGTCGCCGTCCTCCCCCCACTCAGTGTTTCGTCTCCGGTGACGGCAATACAAGTCGGCCGCCATCTCTGCATCCTCCATCTATCAACGCTCAGCTAAGTCCTCACTCCTTTCTAATCATTTCTCTCTCCTTATTTCGTGAAAATGCCCCTCGACGCATGCAATCACCCTCACCTTCTTCATCTCCGGCCAGACCTCCGACGAGGTGTCCCCGCCGCTCCACAGCTCCATCCGCCTAGCCAACCACTCCATAAGTACCGCAACACTCCACTGATCATAAACCCTCACTCCACTCACCGCACCACGCCCCCAAAACAGCCCCCCGAACACACCCACTCTCACGTGTTAACAGATGTAGGTGTCTCCACCGCCATTTAACGATCGCAAGGAGCTTGCTTACAAGCTCGCCCCAAGTCTCCCCGCTTCAGGTACACAGCCCCAGGTTGCGCGGAATCCCCTCGTACACAGCTCCAGACAAGCAATTGGATTCGAAGATCCCAGTAGCAGCTGCAATCAAGGGAAGCCTCCTGCTGCAGACGCGTAAGAAGGGAGGTGGGAGGATAGTCCCACCTCAGAAGCTGCTAGCACGCTGCAGTGGAATAAATTGAAAAACTGAAGTAGGCCCTTTGCCTCCTGACCATGGGGTAAGGTCCCACTCACCTCACCGCCTCGTCCGTGACCCGATCCCTGCGGACCTGGCTTGACCCGTATACCTGACCTGCACTTTTCGCCCACCACCGCATGCCAGTGGGCCTGGTCCCAGGCACATACCCGACCCGATTACCCGAGAAGCGGCTCTGGGAGAGCGAGCCTAAGAGAGAAAGAAGAGAGATCACGGGGGCAGGTAGGGGTAGATTTGCTCTCGTAGGAAAGGAGAAGAAGAAGCCAAGGAAGGAGAAGGCAAGGACTGAAGAGGAAGAAGCTGAAGGCTGAAGGATTGAAGAAAGAGAAGAAGGAATTGAAGGCAGAAGGAGTCGCCAGAAGGAAAGAAAGAAGAAGGAGAAGGCAAGGACTGAAGAGGAAGAAGCTGAAGGCTGAAGGACTGAAGAAAGAGAAGGAATTGAAGGCAGAAGGAGTTGCCAGAAGGAAAGAAAGAAGAAGGAGAAGCCAAAGGCAAAGGCCAGAGAAGCTAAAAGAAGAAAGGAGGGCTAAGGCACGAAAAGTACAAAGAATAGAAGGAAGAAAGTCAGCCAGAGACAGAAATCAGAGAAAAGAAAAAGAGAAGAGAAGCAGCACTGTAGTAGCCATATTTAAGATGTCTGATCCACAAAATCAAACGTTCATTTTTTGTGCTTTCTTTATATACATTGATATTCTGTTGCTACATTTACATTACAACTCCAGTTTTCATTGCTTATTATATTCAATTTTTCAAAGTTGTGCTCTTGATTTTTAAACCCCAATTTGCTCCCTATATTTGACCTCAGACTTAAAACTTCGAGTAATAAAATCTATTTGTTTTCGAGCAATTTCAACTATACTACGACGCATCGATTTTAAAACATTGATCTCGCCCAGTAAACAGTATCTCTATTTCGCTCACCTCAACTAAGATGGTTCGATAGACATCTACCCTGCTTGGTACTCGGGGTAGGGATCGTGGTATTCCTCCCATTTAAGGGAGAGGGAGGGGGCGTGGATCCCCTAGGAGAGTACATCCTACCTGCACTTATTATGTGAAGCCAGGTCACACGAAGAGCAACGGTTGGATGAAGCATAAACGTCCTCCATTAGCTAATCAAGCCGTTACCTCTATTGATCAGCCAACTAATACTGTTTCTATTCCTAATGCTAACTATGATGAGTTGATCCAGCATCTTCCATAGTTATCTCATAGGCCTCATCTGCATCTACTGACATTGCTGCCTTAGCCACTTCGTCAGGTATGCAGCTTGCCCTCTCTTCTCAGGTCACATATCCTTATGATATAGAGCGGCCGGTAGGCTCAAGAGCTTTACAACATCTTAGTAGTGATAGACGATGCTTTCGCCATTTGAGGTCTACCCCTTCCGGACAAACTATCCAGGTTGCAAACGAGAGACATTCTCCCATTGTTGGTCAAGGGGAGGTGCTTGTTACCCCTAATATGAAATTGACAGACGAGTTATTTATTCCTAATTTTCCTATTAGTCTTCTCTCTATCAGTAGAATTACCAATTAACTTAATTGGAGAGCTATTTTTGACGTTATAACCTGTATGTTTTAGGAATATCCTGATGTGGAGGATAATTGGTAGCGACCGTGAAAAGAGAGGGGTCAATCACTTGGTCCAGTCACCCGTTGCTACCAATAGTCCTGGAGGTGTCATCTTCTCTTGTGGGTTTCCTTTCCAACAGCATCTCCATTTGGAACACCTCTCACTAAGTAGGCTTTACTGATCATTCCCTAGATTTCTCCTACGGCCACCATTACCTATGATGCATCTCACCTGAGCAAGCATCACCACAACACCTATCCTTCTAGCCAGAGTCCTGGGGCTACTAAGTTATTCCTACTTGTTCACACTGATATTTAGAGTCCTAGTCATACTCCTGATTGACTGGGTCATTGTTATTATTTAATTATTGCTGATGATTTTTCCCGCCTATCCTGGTTGGCTCTCTTGAAAAAGAAGACTGTTGTTAGTCAAATTTTAAAAAATTTTGTGGTTGAAAATAAAGACTTAGTTTAGCATTCTTATTAAAACCATTCGTTCTAATAATGATCTTGAGTTTTGCTCTCAGTATTTACGTGATTTTTATAGATCCCAGAGTATCATTTATCAGACCACCTATTCTCATACTTCACACCAAAATGGGGTGGTTAACCACAAGCATTGACATTCTTTATGTTGCCCGTACCTTACTTATTCACAATAGTATTCCTTCTTTGTATTTTTTTGAAAAGAATATTCCTTCTTTGTATTGGGGAGACGATGTTTATATTGCTTACTACCTAATTAATCGAATACCCTCTTTTGTGCTTTATAAGTAGATTCCCTTGCAAATCTTGTATCCTGAAGGGAATTTGTTCCTTCTCTCTCTTTAAGTCTTAGAGTGTGTTGCATTTGTTCATATTACTACCCCTAGGAGTGATAAACTTGCTCCCCGACCTATTAGGTGCATCTTTCTGGGGTATTCTTGTACCTAAAAGGGGTATCAATGCTATGATTCTCTTGCTTACCGCCACTATGTTAGTGTCGATGTCACCTTTCATGAACCAATCCCCTCCTTTCTACTGCTGGGAGACAAGTTAGTCTTGAGTTGGATGATGTTCCTATCCCATTCCTCCAACTCCTCAAGAGGCTATTTCTATTCCTAAGCCACCTTTCTCTAAGCCTAACAAATACAAGGATCCTCCTATTGTGAATAGGTTGCGACCCCCCCTCTCGATGCCAGCTCCTCTCATGCCTCAGGTGAGCTCTGACATTTTACAAACTAATGATGAAGTGGTTAATGATGACACAAGCCCAGTATAGAAGGATCATAGACATCAAACTTCTCATCCTAAGGGAACTCAAGAGACTTCTCTGGATTTAGACCTTCCAATTGCTATCAAGAAGGCCCCTAGCAGTTGTACCGAACATCCTATCTCTCATGCAATGTCCATAGCCTTCCTAAGTGAAGCATACTGTTAGTTTTGTCAAGCAGTTTTTGCTGAGAAAGTTCCCACCTCCCATCAGTAGGCACTCTTGGATCCAAAGTGGCAACCGGCCATGAAGAAAGAAATGGCTACACTTGTTCATGTGGCACGTGGGACCTTACAGACCTTCCACCTAGTGTATCTGTGGTTAGGTGCAAGTGATGTTCACCATCAAGTACAACCCAAACAGGACAATAGTAAGGCACAAGGCATGTCTTGTTGCCAAATGATTCATGTAGACATATGGTATGGATTTGACATATTTTCCCAATGGCTCGGCTTCCTACAATATGCATACTTGTTTCTATGGTTGCGCAGAAAGCCTAGCAACTTCATCAACTCGATATCAAAAATGCCATTATATATGGAGATTTGCAGAAAGAGGTGTGATGCAACAATCTCCTGGGTATGAATCTCAGTAGGAGTGTTCCAGGGTATGCCACCTACGCAAGGCCATCTACAGCCTAAAGCAGAGTCCCAAACTATGGTTTTAGAAACTCTCAGAGGTGATAGAGACCTTGGGGTTTTGTAAATCTTCATCTGATCATTCCTTATTCGTAAGGAAGGCTACACAAGGGATTGTTATCATGCTAGTATATGAGGATGTTATTATCCTTAGAAGTGATGATGGGGCAGGTATCAGTGAGGTCAAAAAGTACTAGGCAAACAACTTTGTGATTAAGGATCTTGGACTACTTAGGTACTTCGGCATAGAGGTTGCACGGAGCAAGAAAGGCATTGTACTATCACAAAGAGAGTATGCTCTTGATTTTTTACAGGAGACTGGCATGTTAGGGGCTAATCTTGTAAATATACCTATAGATCCTAAGGCACATTTATATGATAACCAGTCAAAATTAGTGGATACCCAAAAGTATAGAGGGCTTATGGGGAAGCTCTTGTACCCGACCATTACATATCCCTTGTAGTTGGGAAGCTTAGTCAATTTATGGATAAGCCTACCAGGCAACACTAGGATGCTGTAATGATGATGTTGAGGTACTTGAAGAAATTTCCAGGAAAAGCGATTCTATTCACTAGAGGGATGTCTATGGACATTGTTGCATATACCGACGTTGATTATGTAGGCTGCCTAGCAGATAGTAGAAAGGCAAGACACAAGACATGGTGTCAAGATCCAACGTAGAGTCTGAATATAAGGTGATGGCTCACACAACTGCTAAAATGATGTAGGTGAGATCTCTCCTATCAAACTTGCACATCATTGTTGACTCATTAATGGAGACGAAATGTGATAAGGTAGCGACATACATTGCAAACAATCGTATGTTTCATGAGAGGACCAAGCACATTGAGGTAGACTGCCACTACACGCATAACTTGATTCAGAAAGAGCTTATTCACACTACTCATGTAGCCTCTAAAGACCAAACAACTAATATCTTGACCAAGGTGCTGCTCGGAGTCTCTTTGACAAATATCATTCAAAGTTGAGCATGATTGACATCTATACTCTAGCTTGAGAGAAAGTGTTGAGAATCTTATTACTTATTATGTCTTATTTGATAGACTCTTGTAGTTCTTTTCTTTTATGAAGTCACTATGTATTTTTTCCACCTCTATATATTGAGAGGTGTGGGCACAAAATAAGATGATTGAACGCATTTTCTAACTCAATAGATCATGTCCTTAACATGAAAAACTAATCATGATTTGCTTCATAGAATGTGCATTTTAGGAGGGATTCAACCCCTAGCAATCAATGTCAAATGAAGCACTTACGTTTCTCGTCACAAAAGTGGAAAGATATATAATAGACTTAATCAACAAAAGTAGAAATCTACACCTTTATTTGAAGGATTAATCCTAAACAAAATTTTTGGTAATTGCCACCATTGATGTCGCAAGAAGTCTAACATGCTAGGACATAGCTTCAGAGTCCTAACAATAATGGACAAGGTCGGGGCCTAAATAGGATTCATTTTGACTAGAGCACCCAAATCCATAATATATTTAACGTGAGTTAATCATAATGCTAATCTAAATGGTGGCATATTAAATTTATATGAGAAATAGTTAATCGACTTTATCATTTTATTGAAACAAGCTGATGTAGAGTTTAGTCGCATCTATGAAGTTGAAAGCCTTCGTTAATGATAAGGCTTAGTTCTTTACTTTACAAAAAGGTCTCCTAATATGTTGATGGTGGGTTATGGGTTATCATTACCTTAACCAGGTAAGATGAGTAATACTAGTGGAAATCAGCAAATAACTTGATATATTGCCGTGTTTATGCTTTGACCTACAATTCAACAAAATGTCCTTTTCCTTGTTATCTCCTTAATAAAGATAACTGCAAAGAGGTGCAATCTTTTTCTACCAAGGAGGCTATTAGTATTGTAGCTCATAGGTTGGGAGACTAATAATTTTTTCTAGTATTAAGAAGATAATATGTCGGCTATTGGTTCCTCGGATCCTTGGCCAAAGGGTCTCATGAAACAACCATCTAGTTTAAATCCAAAGCGCAAGTCCAACCATGGAATGCGAATGAAAAACAACAGTGAAAGAGACAAGCAAATTGATGGCTAGGTTCACATTAAAAAGTATTATGTAATAGGATAAATTGGATCTCTCAAATGCACTGAATACTCTCAGTACATGGGAGTCAATGTGTAGGTACACAATTAATGTAGAAGTGGATACTCATTCTAATCTATTAATAGTCCGATATCCTTCAACAGTAGCTCTGTGGGACTTTATTGGAAAACTCACTAACTACAAATGAGCAAGAAGTGACTTGACAGATGTTTTCTCAATGGTTGATTATTGCCAGAAGCATGGTGTGGCTTTTTATCAATTAGTTTACTTCTCTACGTTCAACTGCGGAGTTCTGCCCCCAGTCAACATGCTTCTCTTATTTTAGACTGATTTGACTTCTAACAATAAGAGTTTATCTTATCCAACCGTAGGAGATGAAAGCTTCTTCATTTTTTTACCTTTCTTAGGCAATTTATAGGCATGGCATGTTAAGCGATTAGCGACACGTAGTGATTAGAATGTTGACGTGTATTTAGGCAGTGTCAATTTATTCAAAATCCCTTATAGACAGGTTAGCGTTGAGGAAGGAAGCATTACATGATCCTTGTCCTTCTTCACAAGATCTAGGCTTCAAAGTTAATTAACCATGTCATCTTCATGTTTCCTTCATTGAACAATCATGGTGAAGGAGCATGTGCCTTACATCACGCATTGACCTGCTCTTCTCTATTACTTCTTCCCTGGGTCCTTCTTATCACCCTTCTGAGTGATGATATTTACATGACTTTGGAACACATGCAACTTGGTGGTGTTGAGCTCTGGCAGGGAGGTTGTCCTAGCTTCCCCAAGGAAAATGGTGGAGATTAAGGAAGAAAGAAGTCTATAAGGGAGTAGAATGATGCCCTTTTAGTGGCATACGAAGAGGAGCCCATTTCAAGGATGAATCTTCATGTTCAAGTAGGGTGCCTCCCATCAGCTATTGATTCCTTCCACAAGGTTTTGCACCTGCAAGATGACCATTATCCTGATAGAGTCATCTATGCGACGAGTACGGCATATGTTAAGATGGGAACAATGGGAATCTGTCGGTAGGAAAGGGGATGAGGCTAGTGTCCTGGGAAGAGGTATGTAGGCCGATACAAGAGGGGGGGCTGGGGGTTAGGGATGTCAACAAGGTTAATCTAAGCCTCCTCACGAAGTGGATTGCCAGACTGGTAGGGCAGGAGCAAGGTCTTCTTGGTGACATTCTACGGCATTGTTATGGTTCCTTCCTTTCGTGGGGACCTTAGGTGACCCCCCTCTCTGAGCTTCTTCTTTCCTCAAAGGCTTAGCAGTAGTGGTGCCGAAGGTGCGGTCCTTCTTTTCTCCTATCTTAGGGGAGGGGGACGGCTTCCGTTTCTAGCTGGATGACTGGCAGGGAGTTGACACTAGTCTTAGCGACAGGTACCACCGCCTCTTTGTGAGGGTTGTAGACCCGGTAGCTTTAATGAGGAGCATTTGGGATGGAGCCTGATGTCCAACTTTTCGGGGGGGGGCTCTCAGACCAAAGGTTTGCAGAATTTCAACAACTGATCCAAGAGCTGGAGGACTGGGCGCCAAAGGAGGGAGGTGATGCCTACCATTGGGAAAAAGGGGAGTTCACTGTTGCGAAGGCTTTCCACAGGTTGGGTGCTATCTCGCTGAGCTCGAATGTAGATCTCTTAAGAGATTGTAGATTGCTTTGGTCGACAGATTGCCCACTAAAAGCAAAGATCTTTGCTTGGCTAATAAGGAATGGGAGAGTTGTGACAAAGGTGTGGAAGGTGAGGTGGGCCCAAACAGATGATGTAAGATGCTCTCTTTATGAAGAGGCAGACGAGAATATTTAGCACTTCTTTTTCCAGTGTCCTTTTGTTGTGCAGATTTGGCAGAGGATGAGGATCGACTGGATCGCTCCCCAGGGCACGGTCAACTTTTGGTCCTTCATTCCGAATAGGAAATGCCCTTGGTGGAGATATCAATTTTAGATCCAAGAAGGATAGAGCCAAGGTATTGGCGGTGTTGTAGGGCATCTAATTGTGGAGGAATGGGGTGGTGTTCAAGGGAGATAGGCCCTATATAGAGAACTTTATTTCCTCCATTTCTTCCCAGGTGGTGTTTTGGGAATCTGTTATGTAAACTGTGATGTAGCCCCTTTTTCCGGCTGATGGAATGAATTTTGGGTGATTATCACATAGATAACCACCTTATTGCTTTTCAAAAAAAAATGGGAATCTATGTTGCCCGACCACTCTACTCAAGTAGTGAAGCTGTTGAAGTGATTGGCCGTGATGTACATACTAGTCCTTGGAGCACATGTTAAAGCTGTCTTTAAGCTCTATTTTAGACCAACTACTCTACCACCCTAAGCTACTCCTACCACAGCTTGTACCCAACTTTCAATTGCCATTCAACATGTTCTTATATCATTGCCATACATGAAGAATGATCTTGACCGTGAAACTTTTCTTCTAGATGTAATCCCTAGTTATCTAAAGCACTCATCTGAGTGATATAAATTGAAGCTTCCTACTCTAATGCCAATAGGGATCAAGGTTTTAAATATCGATATCAATATCGTAACGACAAGTCAAAAATGGATATATCGCTGATATCGGTGAATTTTGGGGAAATCGCTCAGAAAGGTTTAAAATGTCCCAAAATGTCATAAATTTTATGAAAATTAACATTTTAATAACTAATATATCATAAAGAAATGCCTAGAAAACGAAAATCATAAATTTTGAATGAAAACATAATAGAAATGCACTAGTCGCATATTGACAAAGTCATCTATTGAAAAGGTATATAGAACAAGAAGATAATAATTGAAAATTATTCATAGTAATGCTACTCACAAAAAAAAATAAAATATAAATAGCGTCAAAGTATCAATTTACTACACCAAGTACGGAAGCACCAACCAATGCCACCAAATTAATACAAAGTTGAGCTTTGACCTAGTTCGATATCTCTCCTCTGATTATCTTCCTCGATTTGTAGCATTCTAACATATTTATAGTATGACTCTCATGTCATGTAGCTATATCGAGTATTGTATTCATTGATGTATCATTGATAGTCTTCATCACTACAATAGAAAAGTATTCCAAGACATAGATATCGACTATAACTGTCGGACGAGCTACCCCTGCTTCTAGTTCTTGATCTACCCTGATTCTGAGTAGACTCATCTCGATGTCTTCTTGAATCTGTGGATGCGGTAGACTCACCTCGTTTCAGTGTAAAACCTAATGATTCACAAGGTTCATGCTATCTCATCAATGAACTTCTTGGTGGTCGAGGAAGTGGTGCAACAGAGTGGGAAGGTTGATAAGAAAATTGTTGAGGATATGAGATGCAAAATACTCAGGGAAAACCCCATAGCCATAATTTACAGATGCAGGATCAGTTTGGGTACTATTACTTTGGTGGTGACCATCATGCCCATAGCCATATGAGGAATCATAATAAGATGGAGGGCTAGTGTAGCTGGGGAAGTAATTAGATGAACTTTGCACGTCATCTTGGGGTTGGTATTGAGGACTGGTGTAATGAGATCCATAGCCACCATAGTAACTTGATGATGATGATCTTGGACCACCTCCAAAGAATGATTCCAACGTCAGATTAAGAGATCCCACTAATGAATTTAAATCATCGATGGACATCATAGAATGGCCTGAAGCATACCCATACCCTGTCGAGCTTGTCCCTGTGTCATAGTCACAAGGTAGACTTGGTACAGGATCTCCATGTATATTTGTATATTTTTTTGTGTATTCATGTTGGGTATCCTCTCTACTAGGAACTTGATGATGATATCCCTCATCTCCTCCACCACTGCTTTCTTCTTGTGGCTCGTCAACCATCACTGCATCATCATCAAGGTTTTAAATATCAATATCGTATCGACAAGTCAAAATAGGGATATATCGGGAATATATCGATGATATATCGCCGATATCATGGTAAAAAGATACTATCAATGGTGATATGCCCAACCTCGGGGATACCGATATATCAGCGATATATCGCTAATATATCGCAGTATTTCAATCTATGATAGGGATCAATCCTTGTCCTACTCTCATAGAATCAAACCCACCCTCTGATTCACATAGATAAATCTAGTCTCAAATCTAGATGTAAAATAGCACTACAGGATTTAGGCGTCAAGAGATTAGGTTTAACCCCTAGTTGGATTCGAATAGCACAATGCAAACAAAAGGTGAATTTGACTCTATAGAAGGATCCAAAATGCCCCAGACAAATCCAATGTGGGGCGAGCAAAGAATCGTACGATTGTCCTGCTTGACCCAAAGCACAAAACAATACCAGTCACCTTGGGACCTAAATGGACATCAATGAAGATTGCATCATTAGCAATGAAAGAGTGTACTCTCTGGTCTAATTGGCAATCATCATCGCTTGTCAACGAATATTCCTTGATTAAGAGCAATTGCACATGGTCATGTTGAATAAGGGCACCCTTTCTACTGTGGATTGCCACAGATACTATAAGACCCTTTACAAGATACATGGGTTGGCCACACAATTTGAGAAGACATTCTTCTACTCTTTCTTGTATTTCCACCATCACTAGTGCATTTGAGAGACATGCATCTCTCTCGAAGGCATATTACTGCATTGGTCATAACTTGGTAATCATCCGGCTCATTTTATAAATTTTTTCTCTTCCCAATTCCTAACTCCTTTCTTATTCAAATCCTAACTTGGTACAAGTAGATGCTTGGAGCATGGTTATTTTGGACCAGAAACTCGACCAAAACCCATCATTTTGTGCCCATAATAGGGTCAATATTCTCTAATCAGTGAAGAATGGCTAGCACATATATGTAGACTTCTAGAGCTAAGGTTGACAAGGTGAAGGAGACCCTGTTAGTCACCTTTCTAGTAAGTTCCCTGCTGGCAACCAAACCCTACTAAGGGTGAGTTAGGCTTAAAGGTGGAGGTACCCCAGCATACCAAACATACAAGGTATCACCCCAAAGGCCACAAAATCCCTTGATGTTTGGAGCACCAAACCTACCAACTATTCTCATGAAGCCTGATCTCTTTTCCAACCAAACTAGGTATTTGGTGATGTTCCCTAGCAGGGAGAGAACATGCCCCAGGTTCTTGAAGTTACAAGGAACAATGGAGAGTTCAAGAAGAAGATCAATGCACTTAACAAGTTGCATAGAGAGGTGAAGAAGTACTAGAACCTCTTGTGTAGGGGTTGACTCAATCCTCGCCTACCAACTCAATTCACTCCCCTTCAACTCAACAGTTAGGGAGTTCCAGGAAGCACCCTGGGGGGCAGGGGGCATGACTTCCTCCCTTAGCTTCCTATGGATATACAACCTTTGCTTTACACTCAATGCATGAAATGCAATGTGGGAGTTGAAGGAAGAAAGGAAGAGTGAAAAGATTGAGTTGAGTCACCACAAATAGATCTAGTGAAAAGTTCAACAACTAATAAAGGGGAAAGGAGAGAAGGGCCTTTTTGTTAAACCCTTTCATCCAAGGCCCCCAAAGGCTTTGAAGCTCCATTCTCCCTTTAAGAGAATCCCAAGGTAGAGTTTCCAAAGGGTTTTGCCACCATTTTCCATCTCTATGTTGGGATGGCCTCTTCCAAGCTTCACATGGGCTAGTAATGGAACCCAATGAATGTAAAAGGTACCAAAGTCAACTGCATGGTCTTTCCTTCATCTCTTAAAACAGGAGGCTAATGAGTGGCTAAGCAGTCTACTATCAAAGTCTTTAGATTCCTTCATGCAGCCAAAGGCCCTGTTTGTTCAACAACTCTTCTTTTATAGGAGAACCAAAAAAGATTTGATGGTTCTCTCATCCACCGTGTAGTAGGAATGGGAAAGATTAAAGAATTACTTGCACCATTTCCAAGATCATCATAGGGACCAACGCTGCCTAGAGGAACCTATTGCCTTCTCCTAGCTTGTTAACAAGCACTTCTACAGTAAGTTCTTCCAGGCAATGCCCTTGATCATTGACAAGGAGACAAAGGCCATTAAGCTCAAGTTTCAAATGGTCGTCCACGATAAAGGGGGGCTAAATGGAGCAGCAGTAAGAGCATCAAAAGACTAATAGCCAATCCTCTTCCTCAAAGAAGGGCAAAGACAGAAACTAACAGGTGTATCTGCAATATGCTCCTCTCATAATAGATCCTCTAACCTTGGTTGCAGAGGTCAAGAAGAACACTATTGTTTAATTGTAAAGGAATAATAGAAATTTCCAATTCTACAACAAAGAGGGCCATGACACTAGCAAGTACTACATCCTCTAGTACTGGATCAATGGGCTTATAAAGTCGGGGGAGAATACCATTGATAACATTAGGCCTCCAATAACCATATTAGCAACAACAATTAACTTAACATCAATGCATGAAGGTGCTGAACTAGGAGGATCTATCTAAATTCCACACTTTGCCTCCTAGAGAAAATTATTGTACTAAAGAAAGTTTTGGATCTAGATGCACATTTAGATATGTCTATGTCATACTATTTATCAGTGAAGAATTGGACAACTAGGATTTGGATGAGTTGGACTACAAGAAATTTCATGCTTTCCACTTTTCGCTTTTGGGACCCAAACCCTAGGTGGATGAGGTGGACATGATTTACAAACTCAAAAAGTTGCCCTACATGATTGTGGGGAAAAGTGAGGCTTTTCAAGTAGTCAAAGGTTCTCATCCCTCAAATGCCAATTAGAAGTTGGCCTTGTCCTTTTATGATGAGACTTAGCCCATGTAAAGGGGCCCAACATAGACCCATTAGTTGTGCCACAAATGGCTATGGAAAAGATGAATCCTCTGCCTATTGGTAAATGAGGGTTGCACCCTCAATGTTATCTTCCGTAGTACCTTTAAGGAGGCAAACATCCTAGGGTCAACCATGTGACCCTACTTTACAGTGATCATCAGGTTCAATGAACACTTGACTTAACCATTGCAGAATATCAATCAGCCCATTTTCCGAATTGACGAAGATAAGGTCTTAAACTGAGTCTCTCAGTTTGTGGTAGTAGACAACCCAAGTGGATACAACGGCATCATCGAATTCCCCACCACCTATGCATTCTATTTTGTCTCTCATCGTACTTTCCAACAATCAAATTTATGGCATCAAAGGAAGTTGGAACTTTCTATGCTAATTAATAGGAATCACTGCGATACTTCAAGTTGTAGATCGAGTAATCAGCTTTTGATTGCATTGAATCCTCGAGTGCTATCATGCCAACAATGACGAGGAGGAAAATTCAAGGAGCCTTTCCTTAGGCAAGGGCACTCTTCCTAACGCCCTTTTCAAGGATCAACCTAACAAACTTCTTAAAGGTGGCAACCTTGGACTTACACTAATTGTTGTGCTGAAACTTCATTAAACCCCTTGGACTTGGTGGGGGTGGATCCAAGCATCATTATGAATCACCTAGATGACAAGCCCCTTCGGTGCCTTAGCCCTCAAGCAAGAATCCAAGCACTAAGAAGCGATGGCAGCAAAGGTTCAAAAACTCCTCGATGTAGGTTTCATCAAGGAGTGTGTCTATTTATCATGGCAATCGAAAACCATCACGGTGAGGAAGAAGAATCAGGACTGGAGAATGTGCATAAAATTCATTGATCTAAACAAAGTTTACCAAAAAGATCCATATCAACTCATAGAACCAATCAAATGGTGGATGGAATCATTGGATGATAGTGTGTATCATTTCCGAATGCCTAATTTGCATACAATTAGATCGTTCTGAACCCTATTGATTTCTCCCTCCCTCCCACTGTTACAAAACCACAATACGTACCACTATCAGGTTTTGTCATTTGGTCTTATAAGCATTTTTGCTACTTAATGTATCTTGAAATACTAGCTATGATATTTGGAAAGTACTTTAAAGTTTGCATCAATAAGATATTAGTTAAGGGCTTCAGTTTCAAAGAGCATTAGACAGTTTGTCTTTTCTCTACTGCAGCAGTATCGATGACATTTAAATCTGGAGGAGAGCCTCTTTGAAATCAAATATGAGAAATTTCTCACATTCCTACTAACTCTACAAACTATAGAAGCCAATCAAAATAAAAGCAAGGTGATCACGGAGACCTAGTTGCCAAGAACCCTTTAGGAGGTTTAATCACTAGATGGGCATGTGGCCACCTTAAATCGATTCATGTATAGGACTTTCGAAAAGTGTCGTGCCTTCCTCACCAGAAGAGATAAAAATAGATACAACGGACTTCTAAATGCAATATAGCACTATAAAAAGCTTTAAAAAAACCTACTTGCAAAAGCTTTTGATTCTTTTAAACCTAAAGTTGGAATAAACCTTTTTCTATACTTCTATGCATCCCAGATTGCAGTCACTGACATCCTAAAGGGTGGAAAGATGATGCCATTCAAAGGCCGATCACTATTGCATGCATGTTGTGCCCACATCTCTAGGTGTCAAGAATTGACACAACGTGGAGTGTGGAGGCTCCTTATGCGTGGAAAAATACTCCACGTGTGGTGACTTAGAGGCTGGTGCCTAGTGGCTAGTGGCCGGTGTTGGTGGTGATGGTCGGCCAAGGTGGCCAGCAGTTGAGAAGAAGGGAGAGAGAAGAGGAGCCTTGAGTTGTTAGAAATATTTATATTGCTCAAGATAGAATACAAGGGAAGAATCTTTTTTTATAGAGAAAACATATCCCTATAATTGAAAACAAAAAATATTATCCCTAATAAGAAAAGATCTCATCTCATAAGGAAAGATCTTATCTCTAATAAAAAACAAATCCTAACATATTTTCCTAAAACAACCTTACTAAAAATAACCAAACTTGCAACTTAAGAAAAGACACCAAAATTGGTCCCTTGGACCATCAAATTGGCGGCTGATGAGTCTATTTTAATGGACTATTATTACGCTTAAGTTAACTTTATTCTTACATTTTATGTTTGTTAATAACTACATTAGGTAATAGAATGATTGCATGCATCATTACTTAAGTTTACATATATTCTATTGCATTATATAACTTATTATGTATATAAATAATTATTTTATATTTCATTATTGTAGGAATAACTTATGTTATATTGCATTTCAACGTGCCACTCTCTCATGCAGGTCACGCACACAGTGCACCCTCTCCATCTCCTCCACCTGACCCACTCCATCAGACTATTTTAAGAGTTAATAGTAATGGGGAAAATGGGAGAGGAGGAACAAATTTGCAAAGAAACCAAGGTCTTTTGAAAAGATCTTCACCCCACCAGGGATCTCCTGGCTCTCGCCGGCCTCTACAAATCGGTCACCCAAATCAGCCGAATCTCACGCAACACCACTGCCCCATCGCCAATATTGTTGAAGACGATCTCAGTGTTTAAAAAGAGGAGGATGGATGGGGGATCGAGGAACAATCTTCTCCCCTTGGCAAGGACTACCTTCTCCTTCCTCTCCACCGTGAAGGAGGCACGCATTGTGGAACCAGCGAGCACTGTGGCGTAGGCATTCTCCACTGCCATCAACCTCCATCACCATAGTGGTGCACGGTGACAACATGCATCACCACCTCCGCAACCACAGCAACCACACCCGCAAAGCAAACCACCAAACACCCACGTGCCTGTGCCGCTCCGCGCGCACTAGCAGCAACCACGTGCCAGGTGTGCACAACGCCCACGCACAGTACACCCATCCACAACCGTGCAACAACCCGCACACACCCCTTTCCTCTTCCTCTTCTTCGTCTTCTTCCTTTTTTCCCTTATCTCCTCGCCACCATCTACAACCTCCCCCACGAAAGAACCTAAAGTACGGCCCCCTTCCATCGCCGGCCACGCCACCTCGAGCCATCTCCTCCACCAAAATAACCGAAGTACCCGCCTCGACCTCACGAGGGTAGCCATGCCCTCGGAAACCGGCCACGATAGCTCCTCCCACTCCAACCGCCACGCAATCCGGCTGATCCTCCTCCAACCAGTCGCCGGCGGCCACCTTTAGCCGCCCCGTCACCACCATCTCGAAGGCCGCACCTCAGAGACCCACCACTGGCGACCATGACGCCGGCCACTGCCTCCTCCACACGTGCGAGCAGGGGATTCGTTTCCCCTGTTTCACTACAATAAACAGCGAATTAAAATTTACGCTTCATGCCATTGTGGAAATCACAATTGTGATATTTATCTGATTATTATATTACAATAGATTTGCATCAATATCCCTCACGTTTATTTGAATCACGATAGTTGAATTCTTTTCATGAACAATAGAGCATGGGGTATTGGTTATAGGGAGTAGGTTATGTTTTAATTAAATTTGATGGTGCTTATCATGTGCACCCTCAAATTATTGATTAATTATTTAAATCAAGAATTTATGTTGAAAACACATGCACCAGTTAGTATGCGTACGCGTTGAATTTTCCGAATAAACGAGACACTATTCACTAATTTGAATAGGCTAATTCCTCCCTGTGGAGACGACTTAACTCTTCGTGGTTAGTTTTGAATTATTATATATTTTTGAAAAATGATTTTCTACCGCACAACGAACTATAACGACACGTCATTTTATGTTAAAGTTTTCAACGAAAACGAACATCGCTCTTTCAAATGACGCCGTTGCCAAGGAAACACGCCTACTATTTTTTTTGAGAAATTTATATTATTTTTATGCTATTTTAGAAGCTTTTCTGAATTACTGATTGTGGATCTTTATTTGTGCAAAAACAATAAACGAACGCGACGGGTGCGCACGACAAAGACGATATTTTTGGTGGACCTTGACGCTACTTGGAGGCTAGCAACGAGTGCTTGTGGGCCTCAATCCCACGCATGAAGGTGTACGGAGGAGCCTTTTTCTGATTTAGTTATTAGATCTTTGTTTAGATTTAGCTTAGATAGACATCAGAAATTAATTTGTCTTTTGAACCCTTGTTGGGCATTTTTGGGAAAGTGTTCCCAGTGTTTTTATTTCTTATCGCTTTTGTATGCAAGAGCGTATTTTCAAAGGCGTGTTCCCATTTTTTCTAGATTATAGGATTATTCGAATTGTTTGATATGCATATAGGTTAGTTAATTAGATTAGGTTTATTTGCTTAATATTATTAAAATATATATATAAATATAAATAAATAAAAAATATATATATCGAACTGCTTGCTAGAAGCTGCATATCAATAGGGCGATCATCTAGGATTGAATGAGTAGCAGCTAGTTTATCTTAATTGCATTACAGACATCCCCGCATTGAAGAAAGCTAGAGTAAGGTACATCTTTTTCTTGAGCATCAATTGCCTGTCATGCATCTGCATTGAACCTAAACCTAAGACCATTAAAGTGTTTGAATCTAATTAAGTAAATGGTCATTTTAAGAAATTGGGACTGCTACGAGGTTGGACTTTAAAATCTGTGACTTGAAATTGTGTGCAAAAGGATCTTGTTTGCGACATTTCAAAATACAAAATGTGAACGTATGATTGCACACCTGAGACACTGTGCACCTCACACATAAGGTCACTAAATAAATTTCTACCTCTCCTCTTTGCACCACAAGGGAAGTTAGTCGGAAATCAACAAGCCTATCAACAGTTACTTCGGTTCCTCGTGCGTAGGCTCGATTCGAGACTTCCATCCCTTGCGAGTAGGTTGTAGGCACCAACGAAGGTCAGCCTAGAAAGCGTAATTCTTGCAAAACTTGTTTGGCCACCAACTAAACACCTAATTCTTTGACCTAGAATCTACTAAAAACTGATCCCATTGTATTTACACTTGTTTTGATAGTGGTAGAACTCTCTAGAAAGTTTCTGCTCTTGTTCTGATTTCTTCTAAATCCTGAGAGAGTTAAACCTACTAGGCTTAAAGAAATGGATCACCCTTACTCCTATCATTCAGATTATCAAAGTCAATACTTCCCATCTTTTAACCAAGATCCCATG
Source organism: Thalassia testudinum (assembly GCA_037157565.1). Taxonomy (NCBI): domain Eukaryota; kingdom Viridiplantae; phylum Streptophyta; class Magnoliopsida; order Alismatales; family Hydrocharitaceae; genus Thalassia; species Thalassia testudinum. The sequence continues at coordinate 148,904,865 of JAZHRO010000063.1, read as the reverse complement.
CCCCAAGCATATCCATCCTTTGATGGGTACATTGACAATTCATGGGATCATTCATATTCCTATCCTGGGAGTACTGGCCCGATAACTCCCCCTTTTAAGCAAAGCCTAGGAGTGGGATTTTCCACCCCTGGAATCCCCACTACTATGCAAACACCCCACCCTCCCACCCTTCATGATTTTCCTTATCGAGGTTGGACCAATACCCCTAGGCAACCAGAGCCTGAGATTGACTATCCTCCCCAATCTGATAGTAATAGCCTCTCCTCTTTTATGATAGAAATGTAAAAACAACAAAAAGAAATGATGGAGACTATGGGAGATGTTGAGGAATAGTCAACAATTGAATAAAGAAATTAGACAGCTTAGCTACGCTCTTCCTAGTAATTCTGATCCCTACCCATAGGACCATGATCATGAAATAATTCCGAGGAAACCAAATGACAATAGGGATCCCATTTTACGTAGCTATCACTTAGACTCTCCCAATGAGACGGCCACTAGAGGAGGATGATCCTAGTAATTATCTACCCGAGCTATATTGGAGTCAAAAGAAAGGGAATATGGTACCTCTTGAGGACCTTGACCCCAATGATAGTATTTTCCTTACCCCTGATAACCTGGGTCAAGGTCGTATTGTTCATATCACTTTCCTTATTAATTATCTGGTGGAACCCCATTCTACCCTTAGTGAGCCTAATCCTGACCATCCACTTAGGGAATCAACACCTACCATTCAGTATTCGGAGGATTTAAATGCACCCAATGAAGGTGACCCTAAAGGAATGGAGGATGAATTAGATCAATTTTGGTCTCAAGGGTATAAAAAGTCTATTTTAGAGGATGAGGATGACTCAATGGAGGAACCCGGACTGAAAATCTGAAGTGAATCACAGGGGGATTATTTGTTATTCAAGGACTTACCCCCGGAGGATATAAATAATCTGGTGAAATCCGGATTCCTCCCTTCTTTTGAGAGTCATCCTCCATAAAACCTGGAGTTGATATTGGAGGATAAATACAATAGTGAGAAACCTACGGGAGACTCTCAGAAACAAAACACGTCAATTAAGGATTTATGCCCCGAGAAGAACAAAAAATTGAGTGATATAGGCTTACTCCAAAACATTAAGACGGATCCTCCAGAAATAATTGAGGATATTGATCCAACTCCTCTCTTTACTGGTAAATCACATATACACCCCGACAAAAACTCAAGTGAACCAAAAGAATCCGGAGATGAAATTAATAATAATGATTCTGTTGCTTCGACCCTGCCATCAAAAAAATTTAATTTGGAGTCCACCATTGATTCACATATACTAGAAGGTGAAAATATGACTCCGACCATTAATAATAGGCAAGGTGACATGAATTTTTCTGCAATAATTGTTAGGGAAAATACACAAGCTGAATCATTATTGGAATTGGACTCGACACCAACAAGCCCTCATTAGACTTAATCATTACCTCCCAACACCATAAACAACCGTTACACTCCCTAACCGATCCTTGGCTCAGGTCTTTGCTCACATACATTCTTTCAACGGAGCATATCAAGCTAGTACATCCTCGGGTAGAATGACGAGTGTGGATTGATGCTTGTACTTTTAGTCTCGCCATTCAAGGGTTTGAAATAATAATGTTTATATCTTTTAAAACCCTTCCTGCTTTGGAGGACCCTTATTATCCTCCACTTATTCCGTTTCGAGAGGTCCCTTTCCATATTCCTTTTGTTATTCTTAGACCTCCCTAGGTAGCCTACGAGGTTCTCTGCTTTCATATCTTCTGGCAAGCATTTGGAATCACGCTGCATCATCAGCTCGCCAACATCCATGGCTACCTGTTTTCTAAGCCTGCTCTATTACACATATTCTAAGAGCCTAGCTCTTTCTGTCTAGAACCAGACTTACAGGTTCCCTATAAGTCTGGCTGCCAACAAAAAAATGCAGCGCTTGTTGGGAAGCAACCCAGCATTCAGAATAACACCATCATCAGGTGATTTCTTTCCTTTCTCCCCCTGTTTTAATTTTACAATAATGACATTGTAGGATTTAGGCATGAGGGGTGCATTTTGCATTTTAGGAAGTATTCATACATTTAGGTTAGGTGCATTAACATATTAAAAAAAAATTCTTGAGTTGAATTAGTCAGTCCCTAGCAAAACATCTTTGTCATGGATGTGTCATTAAAGATTTTCTTATTAAATTGTTTCCTAAGTTTAGAATCCAGTATAGTTACTTCACTTGCACATGGATTGGGTAATGGATCTTTGAAGAAAACCAATAAGCATTTTTAGTCTACTGAACCCTTGGACAGTTAATAGGGAGTCAGGCATACTATCTTCTATTAGATCCACCTCATATTTGAGAGAAGTAGAGAGACTACTGGTGCGCTAAATCTAGTGTAAGGACTCTTAAGTTCTGGACAATTAGATGATAATACTTCAGAGTTAGGTGTAGTTTTCGCTCTCTGTTCCTATGTGCGTACATTGTGCGAATTCTTGAGTCACCAAATAAGGCAGACACACAGAGATTGAGTCTTAATAAAACTATAACTATGGTTTATGGTTACGACCGTCCTTCATAGAATCCTCGGCTGAAGGAGGGTAATAGTGTTAGAAGTCAGAAATACGTTTGTCCTATCAATTCCTTTCCAGTGTCGAGAGTAGACACTTCCACCAAATAAGTCACACAATATCCTCTTAACCATCATCATCCCTAATAATGCCTCATAAATAAAAGTATGTGTCGTTTTATGTTAGTAGTTGAAAAAAAAATAAAAAAAAAGAAAAGAAAAAGCAAAAAAAAAGAGAAAAAAAAAAGAAAAGAGTTCAAATTTGAAGTTTTATCTTCAAGTCATTTTTTGTCAATGTTTTTAAGGCAACAACAAAAACACCCATTTCGATCCACCAAATATGACCCATACATACTTTTCAGTATTTCTGATCGCCTAAATACTAACTGAAGTCCTCTAACTTAGTTGTAGGGTTATTAGGACTTTAATTGAAGTGTAAATACCATATGAGGCAACCAAACAATGAGTGCATTTACAAAATCTGATGAGATTTGTGATCTCAGAATGAAAAGAAGGAAAAGAGTGAGCACAAAGGAACATTAAGAGAGCACAGTTGTTTAGCCTCTCTGTGTCTAGAGATCTAGAGTCTGTAATACTAGATTACGTGTAGCACCAGATGAGTGTGTGCCACTAAATACAAGCCCATTCAACTCGATATCTCCTACCTAAGCCAAAAAGTCAGGGTCAAATTACATATTATCTTCTGTTTTATCCCCGAGGGAAGTAGTTGCCTATCCCAATAGAATTTTATCAAGGGTTAAGTACGAACTTCAAATGTAAGTTGGCTTCTCACTTAGATCTGCTACCTAAGCTACTACCACTTCACATTTGTCTGGATATCCAAATTTTTGGAATAAGGAAAGAAGAAATCTTTTGATTACTTCTATTATTTTTCACTTTTGTTAGGGACTAGCAAATCTTAGGCATGGGGGTATTTGATGAGTCCATTTTAATGGATTATTGTTACGCCTAAGTTAACTTTATTCTTACATTTTATATTTGTTAATAACTACATTAGGTAATAGAATGATTGCATGCATCATTACTTAAGTTTACATATATTCTATTGCATTCTATAACTTATTATGTATATAAATAATTATTTTATATTTCATTATTGTAAGAATAACTTATGTTATATTGTATTTCAACGTGTCACTCTCTCATGCAGGTCACGCACACAGCGCACCCTCTCCATCTCCACCTGATCCGTTCCATCAGGCTATTTTAAGAGTTAATAGTAACCGAGAAAATGGGAGAGGAGGAACAAATTTGCAAAGAAACCAAGGTCTTTTGAAAAGATCTTCCCTCCAACGAGGATCTCCTGGCTCTCGCCGACCTCAACAAATCGACCACCCAAATCAGTCGAATCTTACGCAACACCACTACCCCATCTCCAATATTGTTGGAGACGATCTCGGCGTTTAAAAAGAGGATGGATGGGGGATCGAGGAACAATCTTCTCCCCCTGGCAGGGACTACCTTCTCCTTCCTCTCCACCGTGAAGGAGGCGCCACCGTGGAACCATCAAGCACTGTGGCGTAAGCATTCTCCACTACCATCAACCTCCATCACCGCAGTGGTGCACGGTGACAGCATGCATCACCATCTCCGCAACCACAGCAACCACACCTGCAAGTAAACCACCAAACGCCCACGTGCCTGCGCCACCCCGCGCGCACTAGTAGCAACCACGTGCCAGGCGTGCACAACGCCTGTGCACAGCAACCTGTCCACAGCCGCGCAGCCACCCGCGCACACCCCCTTCCTCTTCCTCTTCTTCGTCTTCTTCCTTTTTTCCCTTATCTCCCCGCCAGCACTTGCAACCTCCCCCACGAAAGAACCCAATGTCCAGCCCCCCTCCGTCGCCGGCCACGCCACCTTGGGCCATCTTCTCCGCCAAGACAACCGGAGTGCCCACCTCGACCTCACGAGGGTAGCCACACCCTCGGAAACCGGCCACAACAGCTCCTCCCACGCCAACCGCCGCGCCATCCGGCCGATCCTCCTCTAACCGGTCACCGACGGCCACCTTTGGCAGCCCCGTCACCACCATCTCGAAGGCCGCACTTCAGAGACCCACCACCAGCGACCGCGACGTCGGCCACCACCTCCTCCGCGCGTACGAGCAGGGGATTCGTTTCCCCTGTTTCGCTACAGTAAACAGCGAATTAAAATTTATGCATCATGCCATTGTGGAAAACACTATTGTGATATTTATCTGATTATTATATTACGGTAGATTTGCATCAATATCCCTCACGTTTATTTGAATCACGGATAGTTGAATTCTTCTCATGAACAATAGAGTATGGGGTATTGGTTATAGGGAGCGGGTTCTGTTTTAATTAAATTTGATGGTGCTTGTCAGTACTAAGATAGCAATTCCAGTATTTCCATGGTGGTGATTTTGCATGTGCACCCTCACATTATTGATTAATTATTTAAATCAAGAATTTATGTTGAAAACACATGCACCAGTTAGTATGCGTACGCGTTGAGTTTCCCGAATAAACGAGACACTATTCACTAGTTTGAATAGGTTAATTCCTCCCTGTGGAGATAACCTAATTCTTCGTGATTAGTTTTGAATTATTAAATATTTTTGAAAAATGATTTTCTACCACACAACGAACTATAACGACACGTCATTTTATGTTAAAGTTTTCAACGAAAACGAACATTGCTCTTTCAGCGGACCTGATGAGCCTCTCAAATGCTGCCACCTGGCTATACCATGTGGTTGGCTTTATTCCCAACACTAGGCACACTATCAATGTAGTCGCAAATCAATCATTAAAGCAGGTCTTGATCAAGGTAAATCAATCAAGGGAGATTGCTAACGTGGCTTAAAGAATTGTTTAGATATGGACATCTACTTTTGCTCTCGCATATCCATTAAAGTGCAGGTGGTCGTGGGCTTCATGATCAAATAGATCCTCTGAGCCATGGAAGTTCACATTGATGGTTCCCATACCAAAATTGGCTCCAACTCAGGCAAACTCCTAAAGAGCCTAAATGGCTATTTGGAGAGGTACACTCTTCATTGGTCAAACTTTCCTCACGCCATGTATGAGTATGTCTTCTATCGAAAAAGTAAATGTTCTCATTGGTTTTGTGAGCGTGGCAAGATTCTTAGGGCCATTATGCAATGGTCACCTAATGGTTGGTATTCTAGCATTCAGATCTTAAAGTCCTAGATCCCAAATGCCTATGAGGGGTAAATCTTAGTAAGGAACAATCCTTGACGGAATCCTTCACCCAAGGAAGGAAGTTATACTCTAATTAGTATCATCATCCATGGCTTTTGTTCTAACATTTAACGTACTCAATCAATGAAGTCGCTTAAACATTTCCCTCTTTGTACAAGAGATATTAATAATAAAAATACAATTAAAAATAGATCTCAAATATGTCTCTCCAATAGGGATTTAATCTCGAGTGATCCACTGGTTAAGCATGAAGAACACGTCAGTGCCTTAGTTAAACTTGATCTCGTTCACATGTGTTTTTTCTCCCTTGAAAACACACGCATGTCACATAAGGACCAATTTTATTAGAAAAGCAATTTAGTATTTTTTTTGGAAAAGAGAGGCAGTTTAGTGTTGAAACCAATTTTATTCTACCGTAATAAGGTTCCTTAGCAATATGCAATCTACTTAGGAAAATGATAAAATCCAAACGAATAGATTGGTACTGCGGCAAAATCTTCATATTGATATTTAGACATCATGGGATTAAATCCCATATGTCTACCATATTTACCATTTTTGTTGAAAAAGTAAGGGACGGTTATCGCATAGAAAATCACCCAAATTCATTCCACCTCAAAACAAAATTACATCAGGAATTATAAAATAGACCTCCAAAAACCAATCTGGGAGGAGATAAAGGATACAAAGTTCTCAACATAAAGCCTCTCCTCCCTAAACACCACCCCATTCCTCCCCAGCCACACTCCCCACAAAATAGCCAAGACCTTTGCCCAATCATGCTTAGAGCAAAAGGTGAAAACTCCGCCACCCGCACTTCCCCTGCAAAAGAAAGACCAAAAGCTAGTGGCGTCCTGGCAAGAGATCCAGCCAATTCCCATCTCCTACCAAACCTGTGCTACAAAGGGGCACTAAAACATAAGATGTTACACATCCTCAACAGCCCCCAACAAAGGGGGCACGTTAGATCGTCTGTCTAAGCCCATCTTGCTCTCCACTGCTTCATCATGATCCTTCCTCTTCTCACCAACCAGGCAAAGATCTTCACTTTCAACAGGCATTTCACTGTCCATATTAGTCTACAGTCCCGCATGAAGTCAACGTCCAAATCAGCCTCACCAATCCCTAACATGTGATACACCTTTGCCACCGAGAAGTCTCCCTCCTCCCAATAAAAACCATCAAGGCCTTCGCCTAGCGCCCAACTCACCAACTCTTGCAACAACCGCTGGAAGTCCTCACATCTCTAACCGGAAAGACCCCCCCGGAATTTGGGGCACCAAGATCCATCCCAGTATTCTCCAACCTTCGTCGAAATATTCACCACACTACTCACTAAGCGAGGAAACCTCTCCCCTAGAATAAAGCAGGCCCCCTGCCAGTCGTCCTACAAAAAACAGGACTCCCCCGCACCGAGCACCGGGTCAAAGAAGCCTCGCACTCTCACAGCCACCATCGCCAGGCTCCTAAGGAAGTGAGATGCTCCAGGGGGAGGGGAGCAGAGAGGTCCCCACAACAGGAAATCGTCGTAGCATCGCCGCATAACATCTCCAAGAAGCCCCTGCTCATGCCCCACCAACCTCTTGATCCATTTTGTGAGAAAGCTAATGTTTGTTCTATCCACATCTCTGACCCTAAGGCCCCCTCCTGTGTAGGCCTGCACACCTCCTCCCATGCCACCAACCTCACCCCCTGCCTGTCGCCCCTACAATAGACCAGAAGAAGTCTTTCATCAATCTCGAGACCTTCTCAATCTAGCGTGGTAACCAGAAGACTGACAAGAAGTAGGACGATATGGAGACCAGAACTGCCTTGACCAAGGTCAGTTGCCTGCCCCTAGACAAAAGCCTGGAGGACTACCCTACCAGCCTTCCCTCCATTCTTTCCAGCAACAGGAGCCAATCCTACAGCCTGAGACGACGGTCTGACAAAGGGAGGCCCAGATACACCAATGGCAAGGAACCCATCTCTATCTCCAAAGCAGCACACACCCTCTCTGCCTCCGTGGCAGATAAATTGACCGGAACAAAGTTTGATTTCTAATAGCAAATCCGTAGCCCTAATGCCTCACCAAAGAGCTCCAGTAGGATCCTCAACCTCCTTGCCTCCAATATGGTTCCTTCGACTAGGAAGAGTATATCATCAGCGTACTATAAGACCACCACCTCTCTGCCACCACCAAAATCAAAGCCCCTAAATAGCCCCCTACTGCAAGCTCTGTGTGCCGCCCGTGCAAGTGCATCTGTCGCAAGAGCAAAAAGCATGGGTGCAAGAAGGCACCCCTGTCTGACCCTTCTTCTAGGCTGGACCCAACCTCCTGATGGGTTTCCGTTGATAAGGACTAAAAAGGATGTTGTCGTCACACATCTCTTCATCCAATCAATCCAAATCGTAAGGAAACCCCTCCTCCGCAGAGACGCCCACAAGAAGTCCCACTGAATCGAGTCATATGCCTTGCTGCAATCCACCTTCCATAAAAAAGCCTACTTCATCTCCCTTCTCCACGCTGCCAAGGCTTCCATCGCAATCACAAAACCATTCAGAATTCTTCTCCCTGGAACAAAAGCTATCTGAACAAGGGAGACCAAATCCCCTAGAAGGCCCCTCAGTCTATTAGCTAGGACCTTAGCCACAATAAGGTAAACTACATTAGACAGGGCAATCAGTCTAAAGTCCTGGATGACCTCTGCCCCTTCCTTCTTAGGCAGCAGAAACAAGTAGTATCTATTTAGCTTCTCAAAATCTCTATTGCCGGATGCGAACTCCACCACTCGCATCACATCTGCACCCACCAAAGGTCAGAACTCCTTGAAGAAGACAGGGAAGCCATTGATGAGACACTCATCATGATCTCTGATTACCCCTAATTAACTAGTCTTCCTAGTTAATTAGCTAAGGTTATGAATATATAAGGGTTAATTATAGAATAAGGGATATTTAGTTAAGGACCTTTAAATAAGTTAAAAATGAAATTTTATCATTCAATTAACATTATTAATAATTCAGTTAATAATTGGACCCGAAATCCTATTAATCATTCTCTTAATTAATAAGATAAGTAACTTAAATATAATGTATACCTAAGTATGTAATAACTTAAGTGATTTTACTTAATCTAATAAATTAATCTAAGCAGGTCAAAAATGTAAATTCAAGGAGTAAACATAATATTTACTTTATTTAATAACATATATAAAAAGTTGAAAAATATCTAAATTAAAATAATCCTTCAAAACCTAGGTTTACATTTTAATCCTTACTTTTCATTACAGTCGAGTCCTTATTTCTCACATAGGTCCTTAAGTTTTATTACTTCTAAGTCCCTCTTCATCTTCTTCTCCAGCCAAACGAACGGCTGGCGGCAGAGAGTCACCCCACCGCTCGATCACCACCCTGCCGACATCATTCCTCTTTGCCCAAGCTCTTGCAGCTTGCGCTCACCACCTCCACTTCATCTATTGGTCTGGATTAACCGAGAATCCTATTTTTCAGTAGGAGATAACCTCACCGTCGTCAAAGACGACAACAGAGGTTAAGCTCCTCGAGCTTCTTCTTCGACCAGACCCCGCCTCTCTCTTCGCCACAAACTGCTATAAATACCCTCTCACACCTCTGATTTTAGGCAAGTTGGCTCCCTTCCCTCTTCTAACACTGTAGTCGACTTCGATAAGCTATTCTTCCAAACCTCCAACGATTCCCCATTCCATCTTCTGACTTCCTCCGTCCATCTTAAGTAGCCGAGGAGATTCGCCGTGGTCTTCCGCACCTCTGACAAAGGCACCGACCCTAGGATTCCTCCACTCCACCTCAAATCCGCTCGCCGGAGATCTTTCTCCCACCCTCTGATTTCGTCGTCCACTATGAACCTTCGGTGGAACCCTATTGACCCCTTCGTCCAAGTAACAGTAGACTAGGAGTAGGAGTAAGAGTACGCTAGCTTAGTTAGTTAGTTTAGTTAGTTAGGTTAGAGTAATGTTAGAATTTAGCTTCATCTCCTCCGACTCCGGCGAGTTCCTTGAGCTTGCCAGAGACCTTAATTTTGTCTTTTAACTCATTGTTCACCTTCCTTTAACTTCCATGTTCATTTCTAATTCACTTAATGATTTAATTAAATCACCTAAACGCCTAATTCAAATCTCACCTTCACCGATTACTGACACTGTCTATGGTGACAGTAATCGACCTAATTCCACCTTCATTGGGTTCTTTCATCACCTATCATCACTAATGAACCCTAATCGACATTATAATACCTATTATTATCATCTATAATTAAACGCCCAATCTTAATTTAATTCCTGAGCTCGCTGTCCACGGCAGCTCAAGAACATTTCAAACTATAAATTAAATACATATTTATGAATAATAACATCTGTTAACTTGATTTAACTTCTCAATCGAGTGGTTAAATCAAATCCTGAGCTTTAACCATTCAAATTTTTAAGGAAACAAACTTCCTGTCAAATCTTACATTTTAATGAACAAATGAAGAATTTAATGTGATAAAGAGGTTCCTTATAACCTCAGGAACATTTTTGGATTAAAAATGGTTAATTTTGTCAATCTGTACAAACAATTTACATTTTCTAGACTCACCGGAGCTCCGACGAGTCAAAGATGTGTTGCAGCCTCTAAAACTTGCTAAGTGGCTCCAGAATAGTATAATAAGGATTACTGATTATTTTAAAGAAATTTGTTTGAGGTTTTAATCACTGGAGCTTTAGATGTAACTTCTTCTTCCCCAACTCCGGTGAGTTGGAGAAATCTGTTATGAAGGATTTGAGAAACATTTAAGGAGCTCAGAAGCTTCAGTGCGATGCACTGAAGATATTTTAACTCTCAAAACATTGTAACAAACTCTGATTGACTCTGTCGAACAAACACCTATTTTAGTTCAGGCAGCGAGCCTGAAACCCTAGAAATTAAGGTTGAAACACAAATCTAAAGATCTGAATGAGTTCCTGATGATGAGAAGACTCTGATTGAGGCATTAATTTCTTAGGAGGAAGCTCTAAACAGAAAGTCAATTTCGAGCTTCCATAGTCAAACCTGAGTCTGATAATGGAGTTCTGAGCTTAAATTGAGGAATTGAGATGTAAAAGCTGTTTCTGGGATCTTATTTGATGATATGAAATTAATTAAAGTAAGCTCAATGATGTATTTAGTGAAGATTTAGTTTCTGCCAATTTGGGTTACTTTCGAACCCAAACCAACAAGAGAAGTATTCTGATGAAATTCAAACTTAAAACCTGCCCAGATTGATTAGTTATAACCCTTAGAATTAATCTAAATAGATTAGGAACACTTTGAAGTGTCTGTTGCACTTGTTGAAATCTGAAAATCAATCTCTGAAGCTTTCAGAGAAGAGAAAAGCTTCTCTGCATGTTCTGAAGGTCTTAAGAGTTTAAAATCTATCCTAACAGAAGCGGAATTGTTTATATAACATATACAGACCTTTTAATAGATGAGAGAAGTCCATCTGAGGACTCTCCTGACATAAAAATACTCTCCAGGCTTTTTAAAACCCGTAGGAACCCCTGATTTCATCTCTTAAATTGAAGAGCAAAACATCATTAAAACATTAAATTGACCCTAAAATTATGTAGATTACCCTTAGAGCTTTCCAACGAACTTTAAATCATCCAATTTAGAGCTCTAGGTAGAAAGTTACAATCGTTTGAATTCGGGTCTAGAAGGGGTATGTTTGTCCTACCTCGGTTATTTACGAGCGCGCGCCTAGGAATAAAACTGATTTGTTCCCTTGGCTATGCAGTCCTCAGTGCTCGGCGCACCGGTTCCGATTCCTTCTGATCTGAGCATTGTTCTGAGTGTGCGAGCATATGCCTGCGGGTGTGTGTGCCCTTGGGGGCGTGCAAATGTGGTTGTGCCCTGGGAGGGCGAGTGTGGCCTGGGAGGCCGGGTTAAGCCGATGCAATCGAGACTGTGAACCGATTAACAAATGAACCGAAACAAACCTAACTGAGATTAGGCGAGGACCGAGTAGGGTCTGGTCCCACCCTGGTCTCAGGGTGTTGTGTATCCTCGAAAGGACCTTGCCGCAAATAAAAGAAACTTTTGGTTTAAAAAATAAAAAAAACCCGGTTCAGTTGGAAGCTTAAGGAAAAGAGAAGCTGCTGAAGGATGCTAAGTGCTAAAGGAGAAGGCTCAGGCGCTAAGAAGTATTAAGGAAAAAGACTAAGGAACAAAGGAGAAAAACTAAGGGAAGAAGAGAAGGCAGGAGAAGATTAAAGGGAAAAAGAAGAGGAGGATAAGAAGGCAGGAACAACACAAGAAAGGTAAGAAAAAAAGAGAGCTCGAGAGAAGAAAATAAAGAGAGAAGAAAAGAAAGAAAGAAGATTAGAGGCTGAGAAAATAAAAAGGCATCAATACTTTGTTGATGAAAATAAATGAATTTTCTCTTGCATAATTACTTTTTTTGTTCTTAATTGTAAAAGGCATGCTTTAATTGGATAACTTTTTAATTGCCTTAATTTCTTAGAATGAAATAAAATTGAAAAACTAGCATGTTTACTTGTTAATAAAGTACAAAATTTTAAGTAAATATGTTTGCATATGAAATTTTGTATGTTCTTCATAGTTTAAATATTTTGATAAAATTCATGTTTTGAAAATTAAACTACTTTTGCCTCACCTCCTCCTCTGAGAAGCCAGTCGTAAGACCCTCCACCTGGGTCTCCGTAATATGCTGCACATCCTCCCCCCTCCACCTCCAACCTCCCCTAAACTGTTTCCCAGTGAACTCTCTAAAATAATTTGTCGTCACCTGCCCCACCTCCTCCCTGCTTGAGGAAGCATCCCCGCCAATCACCATCTTATCTATCCAGTTCCTCCTCCTCCTGGTAGAGGCCATTTGGTGGAATAACATTGTATTGAAGTCTCCTTCCTTCAACCATCTCTACCTGGATCTCACCTTCCATTCCATCTTCGCCTGGATCTCACCTTCCATTCCATCTCCATCCGTCTGTCTTCCTCCTAGATCACCTTTAACATCCTCGCCCTGATCTCCATATCCTCCGAAGAGATGGGAGCTCGGTCCTCCTGTTTGTCAATTCTACTAATCTCTGCCAAAGCCTCCTCCTTTCTGCCCCTGTTAAATGCCTTGATCTCCCTCCTAGCAAGCTTCAGATGGTCACGCAGCAAGGAAAGTTTCTTTGCCAGACAAAAGGTTGCCGAACCTTCCACCTCCAAGGAGTTCCACTTCTCCACCAACGCCTTGAACCCCTCCTCCAGTAGCCACGACCTGTCAAATTTAAAATATGTACCGAACTGTACCCTCTCATTCAGTCGCCACAACAGAGGAATGTGATCTGAGGAAAGCCTCTCCAACGCACAGACATCTACCATAGGGAACGCCTCAACCAGCTCCACATTGGATAGAAACCTGTCAATCCTAGACATCTGGCCATTGTTATTCCTCAATGTGTAAGCGCAGGACGCAAGGGACCAGTCCACAAGACCATGAGTCTCAACAAAATCCACAAAAAGGTCCGACCCGGGGTCCTGCCTCCCCCGTCCACCTGGTCTATCTTCCACCTTCAGCATCACATTGAAGTCCCCTCCCAGCAACCAGGGACTCCCAATGGACTCTACCGCCACCGCCGCGAGCTCCTCCCACATCACCCTCCTCGCCTGGGCATCCGTGGGACCATGTGCCCCTGTAACCTTCAACCTGGCACCTCCCACCTTCCTGACTAAGCTCGCCGAAATGATATGCTCTCCACATCGAACGTCCTCCAAAGAGAAGACATCCTCCCTCCACCCAAGGATCTGCCCTCCTGACCTACCATTCGTGGCAAGAGTGTGAAATCCCTCCATCCAAGAGCCTCCGATCTCTCTCCAGACTCGTCCCTCGCAATCAGTCAGCTTAGTTTCCTGCAACAGTACAATGTCCACCCTCCACTGCCTAATGTACCTCCCCAAAATGGTCCTCCTCGAAGAGTCATTGAGGCCCCACACATTCCAGGTGATCACCCCATTCATCTTGGCGATGTGGTATACTCCTTTGTGGCCTGCCTAAAACCACTGGCTTCCGCCGTCCTACGCACCTCCTCATCATCACCGTTCAGCACCTCTCTCGACATCAAGCTCTGCGAAGCTCTCCCACGACCATCCACCACCACTCGTGGTCTCTGTCTGCCACAGAACGACCACCTCCTTCGATAGCGGAGACCACCACCGTGCCCCCCGCCCACCAAGAGTGGTGTCCACCCTACCAAAGAGATCTCCACGGGGTCACCCCCCACCAAGGAGTTCCCAGCCGGCTGTTGCTGCTGCAAGTGCACCTACAGCCGTTCCAAAGGTTCTCCTCGTTGGAGAACCACCTCACTTGTCGCCACCAATGGAGTATCTTCCCCCATTGCCACCATCGGTCGGGCTTCCCCTTGCAGGGGCCAGGCCTCCTCATCCGCCCCATGCAGCACCATCACTCAACCAGCTCCCTCTTCCTGTTCTGAACTCGTCACCTTCTCCAGCGATCCCAAGGGTTGTGCGAAGTAGCCGGAGGGGCCACCGCCCTCGAGAGAGACCTCAGGTCTGTGTTGCTCCAAGGGCTGAACCGCTATTTCGGACTCAGAGCGTGAATCCGAATCCAGATCCGCCCCGCCTTCGATACCCCACGCCCCATCAGGTGCCGCGCACGTGCTAGGGTTTAAAAACCCCTTGCCCCCACATTCGGAGCCCTGTCCCGCAGAAGCATCTTTTGACCTTTCCGCTTCCGAGGCGCCCACAGTCCCGCGATCCTCGGTTGTCCTCCGTGAGATCTTCGCAGATCTCTCAGGGGTTGAGACAACGTCAGGGCCGTGATCCACGCATCTCTCGGGCTTCCCCCGCGCAATCCTCGCGGATCCCTCGGGAGCCAAGTCCACGTTAGCACCCTCTCATCTCCTCCTCACGATAGCCGCTCGTCGCCTCACCTTCCTCAGCACCGAGCTCGAAGCTCCGCCCTCCCCGAATCAAGCACTCCACCACCCAAGAGGAGCCTTCAACTCGACCAACACAACCACCGGGCCCTCCACCAGCCCAAGCGCCCCGCAGCTTCTGACCTGAGCAAAAGGCACCACGATTGCCTCCACCACCTCGACCGAGTGCAGCCACCATGGGACTCCAGCAATGGCGACTTCCAGCACCGTCCGTTCGAGTGGGTGCTCCGGTGAGGCCACATCATGCGATGACAGACGCCTCCATCGCCACCTCCCTCCCACAGCGGTGCACACCGTGAAGAGTAGCTCATTCCGCTTCTCAGCCGGGACCATTTTAAAAAATATATATGTAAAACCGAAGTCACCCAACATCAAGGTTCGAAATGCCGATTTCGATGCCGTGCCGATGAATTCCAAGTGTGCATTTCGTGGGCATGCTGTGGAAATGCCGATTTTTCGATGGGCATGCCGATGCATACCAACAAAAATAGCAAAAGTAATTAAAAAAACCAATAGCAACCTCAACATGGGCACCAATTTCGCCAGCAAGTCGACCATGCCGACGGCATGCCGACGAAATCCCTGTAAATCGACGTTTTCTTCATGTCGGCACGACCGTTACTCGAAAATGACCTTGCTGACGGCATGCCGTCGGCATTTAAATCAATGCCCAACATCATGGGCACCTCATTGACCCACACACAATTCTTTGGGGTGTACACGGGTCAAGTTCAACCTAAATCCCACCGATCCAACTCAATTGGGTTAGGTTGAGAGCTATAATGAATTGTATTGGATTGGAATTTTTCCAACCCGATAAAAAATAGGTTGGATTGGCTTCGAAGTTTAACCAACCCAACCCAACCCAACCAAATATATATATATAAAGGGACATGAAGCTACAAATCAAAATTTGAAACCTCAAATCAAATCTTGACATCTCCTTACTCTTGCATCCAAATTTCCAATTCTCAATCCTCACCAACCTCCTGATCTCTCCCATAGTTACCTCCATCGGCTCTAGGCGACACCCTCTGCCCTCATGTCATCTCCAAACTCCACTCCAAGCAATGTCTCTCCTCAACTCTAAACTCTAAGCGATGTCCTCTCTTTTCCTTGGTGGCGACGACACCTTGCACTCTTTAAGTAATCATTAACCTTCTTTCCTCCTTTAACCCCCAACCTCTATCCAAGTCCCTGATGATCTACCTCTCCTCTCTTCTTCCCTGTAAGGACCCCACCACCACCACTTGATGATCCACCTCTCCTCTCTACTTCCCCACAGGGATACTACCACCACCGATGGAACACCCGCCCCTTCTATATTGTTGTCAATTATGAACATAAACCTGAACCTTTATATACAACTATCAAGTTATTGTCAATTTTACCTTTATCTTTTATCGTTATATTTAGATCATATCTTTTTTTTTATTTTTACCTTATTTATTTAATTTTTTACAAGATACAAGTTGTTTATGAATTTAAAATTTTTTTCTCAAATATAAAAGACAGAAATATATAAAAAATAAATATAAACTTTAACTAATCAACAATTCATTCAACCCAACCCAACCCAATTCAATTTTATAGGTCAGGCTCAATGGTGTAACGGGTTAGGTTGAATTAAAAAGAATTCCGACTCACAAATCATGGATCGGATCTGAGTTGAGTCTCAACCTATCCCAACTCGACACTTACCCATGTACACTGTACACCCCTACCGATTCGAACATCACCTCCAACTCATCTCGCTACATTATTGGGAGGGAAAAAATAATTACTGAAAGATCAATGATACATCCGTGTACCCCCGCTTCACCTTTTTTTACCCCTTCAAAGAAAGAAAAGTATCCATTTTCAATAGGGTCCATTAAATCTCCAAGCCAAAAGACAAAACTAAATTCCGTGCTTTCCCACAACTCCACCAAAAAATACAAGATGGACATTATCTAAGTCTCACCACCTCCGCACCCAATCCTCTATGCATCCGATTCAACGCACTCGCACCCGAAGCCATCGGATCAGAAGGGTATTGCTGGGTTTTAAACCAAGTGAAAGCAATCCAATTTCGAACAATTTCAAGAATATCTCCGAATCGAAGGTAAAGAAAAAAAAACTAATACAATACTACATCGAGAAAAAAAAACGAAAACTGAAGAAAAAAAAAAACAAGAAGAAGAAGAAGAAGGATGATAAGAAATTACCACTTGCAGAGGGAGAAGTGTGGGCGAAGCGGATGAGTCCGGTCCGACCGAGAACCGAGTGCATGAGGTTCACGAGGGAGCTCTTGCCGGATCCCTCGGCTCCGACCACCAGGACGCTCGCCACCTTGGGGATCTCCATCTCCTTCATCCGCACGCCCCCCGTGGGGACCCAGAGGTCCCCCGGGCGGTACGCCAGCAGCCTCCGCCGTGCGTTGTCCAGCGACTCCGTGCCGAGGAGCGCGAGCCGCTCCAACTCCCGGAGCACCCGCACCCTCGACGCCATTGTGGACACGTCCCCGGCAAGCTCCGGCCCCGGACGACCCTCCGCGTCGAATTCCGGCGCCGTCCTCCACCAGCAGTAGAACGAATGGCGGCCTTCTCCGCCCTCGGAGGGGACGTCCGCCATGGTTGCTGCTGGTGGAGATGGTATGTGATGTCGGGGGAGTAGAGGGTCTCCGTTTGCGTGTGATTTAACGTAGCCTAGACCTCTGCTAGTGTGCGTTCAGAGATTCGTGTCGGGAAGATAATGTATATTAATAAGGGCCCTTGAGGATTAGCTTATTGGTAGGATTAAAATAGTGATGTTAATAAATATGAAATTAATGTTTATTTGTAATTATATTTATTTAGACAATGACGTTAATATTAATCTAAATTTATTTAGATTGATATTAAGGTGTAATGTTAATTTTTATGATATTTATGGTTAGTGTTAAAATATCAAGATTGATTATTTTAATAATAATAAAATATCTATTATTTAACATTTACTTTTAAGTTTTAACTTTAAATGTTAAATTATAAATGGAGACAAATGTAAAGATGGAATTCGAACTTGCATCCATAGTAGATTAAAAGAACTTGAAGGAGGAGAAGGAGCTTCACGAGAAGTGAAAGCTTAAAAAAGGAAAAATATGAAAAATAGGATAAATTTTCTTTTTTGTTAGTTGTATTTTGTTATTTGTTCTTTTGTTGCTCTTTATTTTATTTCTTAGTAGCATGTTAAAGAGCCTCAAAATACCCTCAAAATAGTCCTATAAATACCTGCTAAACCCTAAGATACTTAGGTTTTCTTAGAGAACTTAGAAAATCAAGATAGGTTTCAAACAAACTAATCAGACTCCAATTTGGAAATCAGATGTCTGATCTTAACTTTTAAGATATCTGACTGTTGACTCAAATGTCCAATAACTTAGGTTGGACTTAGAACCTTCTGTTTGTTGAAATCAGACGACCATCTCATAATTCAAATGCTTAGAAGACGTCTAATAGTTGTGCCAGACGTCCAATTAGTGGAACGTTGGATAACAAAATAACAGTTGAGGAAAATGACTTTTAGGCTTATATCAGACATCCGTAGAGGACCCCAAACGTTTGATATGTGACCGTTGAGTCTCGATTGAGCTGAAATCACTTGTCTTGAGGATTATAACTATTTAGGCTCTTAGGAATCCATTCATATGCTTAATTAGGTTTCTAGAAGTCCAGACCTAATGCTAGACGTCATGTATGTCATCTCGTGGTTTTACACTACAACCCTTTTAGGTTTGAACCAAGTCAGTAAGGGAACCCGTCTAGAATTAGATGTCTGACTTAGTTCCCAGACGTCTTAAGAGTGACTTCTAGAAGTCTAATCTTTTTCCCAGGCGTCTAATGATCCTGTCAGAATTATTAATGATTCTAATTGCAGCTTGTTTTTCCTTGAGATGAACCCCAACGGCTATGGAAGCCTTCCAAGGTCTTCCAAAGCCTTCCTAGGCCTTTTATAAATAAAGGAGTATCATTGCCTTGTAACACACACCAAGCAATACAATTTCCACATCTATTTGTGTCCAAAACACTTTAGAAAAAGCTTTAGCTCTACAAGCCTTCATCCACATCTCTAGAGCTTCATCTTCGCTGCACACCCGCTCTCTTGTCCTCACATTCGAGAGCGTCGCATGTGCCCTTGCGTGATTCACACACCCGCAACAAATCGACACACTTCCACCAAAGGGAAGATCCTCTACCTATAGCAACTAGATTTAAATACCTACTTTGTTTGCTCTATAGGATTGTTGTAATATTTCTTTGTTATTTAGTTGGGTATTCGCTTTGTGAATTCCCGTCTCCATCGAGGGATAAGAACCTTATTGTGAAGAGAAGGGGTCTAAGGAACGCTACCCTCGTACTTGTAGCGTGGTTGTAATAAAGGTTGAACTACCCTCGTTAAAGTAGTTCATTAGTGGATTTTGATCGATTCGGTTGATCGGAAAATCCTAACTCAAGAGGGTTAGGTGGTGGTTTTCACCCGGTTTGGGTTTCCACCTAAAACTAATTGTGTAAATTGTGCGATTGTTCTTTTTGTGAGATTGTGATATTTTATTCCGCATTTTAGATATATTTCGCAAATCTCATCCCCTCTCGTACGAATCTATATTTACTTGATAGTAGTGTTAAGTATATAAAACATGAGAGATGTCAGAGATAAGAGTGGTGTATAATTTTAACACGAGTTTGGCTAACACCAATTGAAACTGGTGTTAGACAAACCTATGTTAAAATGAGTAAATCCGAGTTAGCGAATTAGGGGTTAAGTAGTCAAGTAAACGATGGTTAACCCCTATTTTAAAGGGTTAACCTCCCAAGTAAACTAGGCCTTAGGCTTGAGAGTTAAAATATAATATGCAAAGATTATTGTTTATTTGCAAGGGAATAGAGTGACGATTAAGCATTGAGATAAAATGATTGGTGTAATGATATGATATTAGTAGATATTTATTTAATAATTTAAGTGAAGGTAAAAAATATTAGTAGAGATTTATCTAATATTAAAAATGGAAGTAAAAGTTATAATGGGTATTTATTTAATAATAAAAATGAAAGTGAAAATTATTTTTATTTAATTAAAATAATTAAAAATAATTGTATAAAATTTTGTGTTGACGTAGTTAAAAAATTTCAACAAAATTCTTATAACAGGAAAAACTTCTCCAAACCTCACCACCAAATAGTGTTATTTGGTAAGGAAAATTATCAGAAGAATAAAAATTAGAAGTAGGAGAAATGAAGGAATTAAAGGATTTTATTCCACTGAAATATTTGGTTGGATTTGTTATTTTATCAAGGGAATTAGGAAGTTTTATTTTATTTGAAATGTTTCTTTGGTAAAATAAATAATTGAAATAAAGAAAATATTAATTGAAAAGAAAAGGGTAAAGTTAGATAATTTCATGGGAAATGAAATTACCTAATTTTAGAATTAAGCTCCTAATTTTAAAATCATACGATTTTAAAATTAAATATGCCAAATGTGAAATAAAGTAGGTCGTTAGCATTTATCTTACGTACCAAATACCCCTTTAATGTAAGGGAGGCAGGAGTGATTGCTTAGAGTCTTTCCGGATCTTGCCGCTCCCCGGACACCGTGGTTGTGGGGTGGGGTGGTGGTTGGTTGGTTGCGCGGAGTGGGGGTCGCCAGTCCTTGGATTATGTTTTTTTACTTTTTTGATAAATTTCATAGGTAAATGTGGAGATCTCGTGATCTTTCTTCGATGGTGGAGTGATCGCAGCCATTGCTTTCCCCGGCTGCAGGGTGGAGTACCCTTGCGTTCACCGTCGTAGGAGAACAAGTTTTTTGCTTTTTTTTTCTCTTTTAAATTAATTTTTTTATAATATAATATTTAATCAGATAAATTGAAAAAAAATTGACTATCTCACACACGCACACTAATCATTCAAATAATGTAAAGATGCGGATTTAAACTTGAGAAAGTGGACGGTATTAAAAATTAAATTTTTAATACCACACATCTAAAGTGGACGTATCAATTTAATTTTACCTAAAAGTTAAATTTCATTGTCGAAGAAGAAACATGTTATATACGGCGTCGTTTGATGGGTACAAGAATAAGTTAAATTTCATATTTGGAGTTGGCCTATTCCGTCGTTGGCCCCTTAGATTTTGAAATTAACAAATTCATCTTCCTTAGTGGAATTATCTTTATTCTCTTATTTGTTCCTACAACTCAATACTTCCATCTTTTCAAATTAACCACCACTAGTTTATTTCACCGACCAAATACCACAAGTGAGATAATCCCTCTAATTTCTAAATAAGACAACTAAATTATCAAAACACTAAACCCCTTTAATTCTCTTATTTATTCCATTTATCTTATTCGATTCCTTTATTTATTCCGCGCAGACACCACCTTTGGATGCAACTCTGTGAGGTCGAGGGGAAAGAGAAATGCTACCCTAACAAGGAAACTCAAACACCACATGATTAAGAGAATGCAATGCTTAAAAATTGAGATATACCATCAAATTGAAAGACCTCATGTTAGTCCAGCACTATAATTAATAAGATAACTCCCATCACTTTAAGTTTGAAAGATCGTAAAGATGGGAGAAAATAAAGAATAAAAAGTAATTGAAATGTGCGTAAGAACATAATTTATTAGAAGATAATAAATTATTTCTCAAAATAATTCAAATTAAGTGAAAATTAACTTAAATTAAATAACATTTATACTTCAATGGGAGTGACGTAATCTTTTTTTTATATTTTTATTTTTAATATATTTTCTTTGAACTTTTTTATAACAATTTTAATGAAATCATTAAAATTAGAGTAACCTTAACACCTATATTTCAAAGTTGCTAAAAATAAATAAATAATTAATTATATTATAGATTTTTTTCTCTTCTTTAACTTTAATATAGGCATAATTTAATTATAAGATTAATTTATAAATAAGTATCCATTCAATAATAAATATCCAATAAATAGATAAATATGGGTATAAATTTAAATTTTTATATTCAATAAATAAATAGATAAGAAATAAATATTAATTTTATAAATAAATATAAATATAAATTTAACCAAATCCGTCCGTTTCCATCGTACTTCCACCCTTATTTATAGATTTCTACGATGAAGTAATTACTTTCGGAAGTTTCATCTTCTAAAACTTTCGTTCCACGTGCATCAATCATTTCATGTCACCTATCTTGCCATTAGTTTTCTTTTAATTTGGTCAACACTGACGTGCCTTGTTCTCCTAAAGTGTCAAGTTTGTTACCGTGAATATTTTTAGAATATTATCCTGACTTATTACAACAAACTCCTCGTACCAGTATGTGATTTTTGGAACCTCTACAGTCTTTTATAATTTTTTATCTTTTTCAGTTGTATTTACTTTAGGTTTGTTGCCATTATTTATTTTCTAATTTTTTAAAGGTCAAGCAGCATCTT
The DNA here is from genome assembly GCA_037157565.1 of Thalassia testudinum. Classification (NCBI taxonomy): domain Eukaryota; kingdom Viridiplantae; phylum Streptophyta; class Magnoliopsida; order Alismatales; family Hydrocharitaceae; genus Thalassia; species Thalassia testudinum. Next base: position 148,882,691 of record JAZHRO010000063.1, on the reverse strand, counting down.
TTAAGTTGCTTATCTAATGATTCAATTTTCTTAACTTGTCACATTATCATCCACATCATCCATGCCGCTCGATTGGATTGAGAGCCCTCATCATCACCTTTGCATGCAAAAGCCCTTCCCATCTCCTCTCATTCGAAAAGCTTAGGGGCTATAGTAGGGGCTCCAATTGGTCATCGGGGCTAATATAATAAATGTTAGTTTATCATCATTTTTATGCTTTGAAACAAATCTAGTTCTTAGATTTTTAACTCTGCAAATGGGTTTTGGGTTGTATTTAGGCATAACCTAAGTTAGCCATGCGTTGCATTCTTTTTGTGTTTATGACATGTTTACTTGAGTGTTAAGGATAAACAGATAATTAAACTTTTAAAACCTTAGCACTTAAGATGGCAGAAAGTGAAGAAGAAGATCATTTTAGCTAAACCCTAGCTAGATCCATCTCATCTTAGTTGGTTATCAGCCCACATGAGTTAGGCTTAGCTCCCTCTAGCTCCATTCAGCACATCTTAGCTGTATGGTAGCTCAAGGTAGCTCAACTTAGCTCAACTCAGCTTAGATCCAACTCAACTTAGTTGAGTCTAGCTTATTCTAGCTCCAATTAGTTCACTGACAGCTTTAGCTTGCTCAACTTAGTTGACAGAGGTCAACCTTAACTCAGATCCAGCTCTACCCAACTCTACTCAGCTTACGGCAGCTGAACTCTCTCCAGCTTAGCTACTACTTACCTATTTAGTAGCTAAGCTAGCTCAGGAGTTCTCATATGAGGCAGTTCCAGCTCAACCTAGCTTCAGTTAGGTTGAAACCAGCTTAACCTAGCTCAACAACTCAAGCATAGCTACTACCATAAGAACTAGCTAGCTAAGCTAAATAGTTGAGGCCCTAAGAAGACCTCTTCAACCATCATCAACTCTGAGAGAATTATTTCAGCTCCAGATCTACTTCAGACAACTCCTAGCTACCTCCTTTCAGATAAACCCTAGCTCATCCATTTCTACCCTACTAACGAGGCTAGCTGAGCTAGCTTAGCTTAGCTCAACACCAGCTCCACCTACATGGCTGTCCAACCTACCTAGCTAATTTCACCAAAAAGACCTAAACCTAGTCCACCTAGCTCCTACTCCTAAATGTTGGTGCTAGAGCACCACGATCATTTGTTTTGATGATAACAAAACACGTGTTATTTAACATTTGCAATTTGAGTCCTAGATTTCAGGTCAATTGCACGTGTGGACGTGCTTAGACGAAGTTCGAGCTCGCATCCAGGACGGATTGAAGGAGCTTGACGAAAAACAGAGGAGGTTCGCGTGGAGCGACAGATTGAAGATGGAAGGAAATGAAGAATAGGATAGATTTCCTTCTTTTGTACTTGTTGTATTTTTCGTTTCTTTTGTTGCTCTTTATTTTCTTAGATATTTCATGTTAAAGAGCCTCAAAGAACCCTAACAGTAGTCCTAGGAACACCGGCACAACCCTAGGATACTTAGGTTTTCTGTAGAATACTTAGAAAACCAATATAGGGTTCAAACAGCACTTCCAGACGTCTAATTCCCAAATCAGACGTTTGATAAAGTATTTTAAGACGTCTGACTGTTGTTTCAGACGTCTGATAACTGTTAGGCTGGACATAGTTAGTTCTGTCTGATGAAATCAGACGTCCAGACCTTAGACCAGACGTCTTAGGAGACGTCTGATAACTTTGCCAGACGTCCAATTAGTGGACCGTTGGCTGACTTAGCAAACACTCAAGATTATGACCGTTAGAGCCTTATCAGACGTCCTTAGGCCTTTCCAGACGTCAGATAAATGACCGTTTTGCCTCGGCTGACCCAAAATCTCTTCTCAGAGATTTTCTAGCCGTTGCAACGTTTGGAAATCAATTCCCACAGTAAAAGTAGGTTTCCAGACGTCCAGACATAGTGCCAGACGTCCTGTATGTCGTCTGATGGACTTGCATAAAAACCCTGTTTAGATCTGATCCAAGTCAGGGAGAGACCTGCCCAAAATCAGACGTCTGACCTTGTAATCAGACGTCTTAAAGTGGCCTTCCAGACGTCTGATGCAAGAGTTAGACGTCTGATAACCCTGTCAAATGTAATCATTATCCTGATTTCGGCCTGATTCTCTTGGGCTTTGTTCCCAACGGCTATACAACCCTTCCTAAGCCTTCCAAAGCCTTCTTAAGGCCTCTATAAATAGAGGGGACCCTTTACACACCAAGATACAACAAGAGACACACAAGAAACACTTTGCAATACACTAAGATCAAGTATTTCCACTCTCTTGTGTCCAAGAAGCTCTTTCTCTCTAAGCTCAAGTTCTACATCTTTAGAGCATCAAACCGTTGCGCACCCGCTCTCCCGCCGTTGTCTACGAGAGCAAAGTTGCGTCGTCGCGTGGCTCACGCACCCGCGTCATCCTCGACACACTCCTTGCAAAGGGGAGTTTCCTTATTCCTATAGAAGCTAGGTTTATAATTACTTTGTTGGCTCTATAGGACTTGTTGTTTCTTTTACCTTTATAATTTGGTTGGGTATTCGCTTTGCGAATTCCCGTCTCCTTCGTGGGAAAAAATCCTTCTCGTGGAGAGAAGGGGTTGAGGAACGCTACCCTCGTACTTGTAGCGTGGTTGTAACTGAGGTTGAATCACCCTCGTTTTAAAGTGATTCGGTTAGTGGATTTGATCAACTAGGTTGATCGGAAAATCTTAACTCGAGAGGGTTAGGTGGTGGTTTTCACCCGGTTTGGGTTTCCACCTAAAAATTACTTGTGTACATTTTGTGATTGCTTATTTTGTGAGATTGCTTTATATATTTTATTTCCGTAATTATTACGTCACCCCTCCTCGTAGGGAAGAACCTTCACTAAACCCTTTTTTTGGTGCCAATCTTCACCACCTTTCAACCCACCACCACCACCAAGGGGCACCACAAAAGTGGCGCCACTTTTCCCTCCAAAAATCCCCCTCATCACCACCATCCACCTATGCCTCAACCCATCTAAACCCTACACCTAACCCCCATTCTAGAAACCTTAAGATGGTGCCAACTTAAAGCATCCCCTCACCAAATAACTACCCACTAACCAACCTATTTTTGGCGCCAAAACCAAGAGCCACCAACACCTACACCCTTCCATACTTGGCACCAGAAATAAACCCATCATCCACCCCACACCTACCCTCCTAACCTTTCTCCACCATCCAACAAATGGCTTCACCCTTAACCCATCCTAAAGTTGGCGGCAACCCCATTTAACTCCACCATAACCACCTCAAAACACCCCCTCAAGTGGCACCAACAAACCCTAGCTATCCATCCATTAACCACCGTCATCAAAATACATCCTAACCCTACAACACATCATATAAACCTTAACCCTAGCACCCACCTAGCGTTGGCGCAAAATCCATAGGTGCCTTTCCATTTTGGCGCCTCTAAACATTAACCCTAGGATCCCATAACCACCCCTTATAAGCCATCCTAGTCGTCCATCCCTTAACCATACCTACCCCCCTACCCATCCTATAAAAAGGCCATTAAGTACCCATTTCAAACCATCCTTGGTTACATATTTTATCTACCTAGATCCACCATTACCAACGACCAAGGAAGGAAGGAGAGGAAGAAGAAGATTAAGGAGACACTTTGTCTCCTTGGTGGCTTCAACTTCTTCTCCTTCTACCTTGTTTATGAGAACCTCATCATGAACCCTAACTAACACAATTTAATCTAATATAATGAACAAAAGCTCTTACATAACCTAAAGGAAGGCCTAATTCAGGGAATTGTTAATATGAGAATAAAACATGACAGAAGGGGTAAAACTGTAATTTTACCATTGCAGTGCATGAACGGGATTTATAAGGGTCTAGACGTAGGTCAAGTGAACCTAATGAAGGAAAAAGTGGGATGTTTTGGTTAAAAAGGGGTTATGACAAAATCTGGGAATTAAATGACATTCTGTAATCCTAAAATAAATCTACTTTAATTCATAAAGTTTCAGGCAAGATAAAAATCAACTAAATCCTCTAAAATTCATGGAAAAATATCCTCTAAGGTTTAGAACCTTCAATTTGACCTTTGGAACCTGTTTTGACCTAGATTGAGGTCCATACCCAAGTTTTGACCTAATTTAGATTTTTGTGCAAAATATCCAGTCAAACGTGGTCAAACCTAAAATCCAACTTCACCATTGGATTCCTTAGGTTCAAATTAGGTTGATACCAAAATTTTGACCTAAGGAAAGGTCGTCTTGACCCACTTTGCAATCTAGTCCTCAAAATTACTTTCTGACCCTTAACTTTTTGAAACCCTTACGTTTGCCCCCCTAGATTTCTTGTTGTCTTCTTCACTCTGGTCCTCCTGCCACCTGCAGCAGCAGGCCATACCTCCGGTGACTTTGCGTGGAGGATGGCACCGCACATGCATGGGGAGCTGGCCCCAGATTTGAAAGGGGAGCTCCTTGCGGAGCCCTCTACCGCATGGGCCGACCCCTATGCCCTGAAGAACGCCATACCTCTCGTGCGAACGCGCGAGAGGTATGGGTCTCTGTCTACCATACCTCTGGCAAGACTTTTCCCACCGCTATCGCGTGCCTCCCGACCGGCCTTCACCTATTTAAGGAGCAACACACTCTACTACATCCTTCAAGCTCCATTTGGCCTGAGTTACCCCTCCAATTCCTCTCCTCCCAACTCCGGCCATTCGCCCAGAGCTTCCGGCGACTCTCCCCCTCCTCTCTCGTCGCTCTGTCACAGTACCAGTGGTAGAGCCACCTCTACCGTCTTTCGCCGCGCCATGTTGTACCAGCGGGTGCCCTCCAACCCCTCTTCCTCGTCGCTGTCTCTTCCCCCTGGCGCCTTCGTCTCTGACGACGGTAGTACCAGCCGCTCGCCACCTCTGCATTCCCCCCTTCACTCTGGACTCGTAGATAAGTTCCCCTTACTCCTCTCTTAATTTCCCCTCTGGCAATTTGTTATTTTGACCCCTCGACACCACTGACCACCACCATCTTCTCCACCTTCGACCAACCATCGGCGAAGGCGCACCCATCATTCCACTAATTCACACGCCTCGCCAACTACCGCAGAAGCATCATCACCTTCCACTAATCATCCTTCACCTCTTTATCTCCCACCACATGCACCACACACTGCCCTCGAACAAACCCACCTGCACGCACACAGTGTGCCCTAGGCACACTCAGACGGGCATCTTCACGCCACGCTGACCCCCGAGCCACCTTCGCTATGCTTCGGCAAAGCCTCCTGAGCTTTCTGACGTGGCCACGAGGCCATTTGCGTGATTTCAGGTTAGGAGGGTCGCCGCCATTGATGCCGAGATTGGAGCAAGCTCACAAGCTTCGTCCAGACCTCTCAGCTCCAGCCCAGCAATCCCAGGTGACGTGGAATACGTCCGCACACAGCTCCAGGCAGCTAATTGGCCTCGAAGGCCTTAGCTATCGCTGCAATCGCTCGCGCTACTTGCTGCCAGGCACGCGACAGGAAGGTGGGACGTTTAGTCCCACCTCGGTAAGTCTCGAGCTGCCAGTGTAATATAAATTATTTTTGTGTTTTCTTCTAATCGCCTCAAGTAACACAGGGGTGAGGTCCCTCGCCCTCATGCCTCGTCCGCGACCTGCCCGTACGGATCTGGCACCCGACCCATTTACCTAAACCTAGCACTCCTCGCGCATCACACCCACGCCGGTGCACCTGGACCCAGGCACGCACTCGACCCGATTACCCGGCTCTGGGAGAGCATGCCGAAGAGAGAAATAGAGAGAGAGAGAAACACAGGGAGGGTAGGGGTAGGTTTTTGCCTAACCATGCCTGTGCAGGGAAGCTGAAGAAGAAGAAGAGAAAAGGAAGTAGCCAAGGACTTAGCCACACCAAGGGGCAGGAGCTGAAGAAGAGGAAAGGAAAGGAAGAAAAAGAAGAAGGAGTAGGAGTTGAAGAAGAAGAGAAAAGGAAGAAGCACAGTGCAGAAGCAGGAGCTGAAAGGGAAAGGAAAGGAAGGAAAAGAAGAAGGAGCAAGAGCTGAAGAAGAAGAGAAAAGGAAGAAGCACAGTGCAGAAGCATGAGCTGAAGAGGAAGAAAGAGCCAAGGAGAAGAAGAGCAGCAGCAACAGCAGCAGCTAAAGAGAAAGGAAGAAGAAGAACACATGTATTGTAGCAAGCTGCTATTTAAGGCGTCTGATTCATGGAATCACACGTCTAAAGACAGAGAGAAGAAGAGAAAGAAGAATAAAGAAGAAAGAGAGAAGAAAAACAAAGAGAAGAAAAATTTTATTTCCTCTCTCTAGTTTTTTTTGTGAAACAGTATATTATCGTAAATTGTGATTTTTGTGCTTCTGAAATCAAGCTTGCTCCCTGAGTTCGACCTCAGAATATTTTAATTTCGAGTAATAAAATAAAAATCAAACTGATCGACACTAGTTTTTGGCACTGTTGCCGAGGAGCAACGGGCATTTTAGAAGCTTCAAAATCATAATTTTTGATTTTATACTGACTTAATCTCTCTTTTGTTGTGTAGGAAAGGAAGGAAAGAAAATGCAAGCAACCGCACAACAACCACACCAGGGGACAGGTAACCTTCACCTTTCTCTTAAGCCCCTCACATTCTAAAGAGAAAAAAAAATAAAAAGAAAATCAATTTAGGGCTACCTATCTTCCATACTTAGTAATTCATAGAGTTGCCTATTTTTGAGTTTCAACACATCTTAACTGCATATCCACTTTAGGTAACTAGGGCTAAAACCTTTTTGATTGAGCCCTAGTTACCCATTTCTGAGGCAACTAATTGGACCAACTAGAGCCAAACCTAGGATTCTAAGCTAGGATTTTAGAGACACATCCTCTAAACAAAGAATTGAAAATTCCAAAAGAAGGTGTGCCTAAACCATTATTTGAAAAGACCTATTTAAGAGAAACTCTAAGCAATCAGGCTCTTAATTTACTTGAACACTAAAAGAAAGGACCTAAGAAGCTCTCACAGGAACAAAGAGGTGAAGTTGATCCTTTGGATCAAGCAACCTTGAAATTAGGTCACTTTTGCACACAAAAGGTTTAAAAGTTCAAGTGAAACCCTAAGCACCTTGATCTTAATTAAAAGTGGTAGACTTAAGAGGTCAAGGTCCCCATTCTAGTCTACCTGGAATCTAAGTGACAAGAGAGGTGGGGGGGGGGAACCCTGTAACCCGTGGGGGCACTCTACCGTATAGGGGTCTTTGCGGGACTCACCCTCTCTAACTGCCCAGGTAATTCTCAGGTGGACGACCTTCTGATCAAGGGGTATCATCTGCTCCGAACCTCTATAGTCACCCAACATATTTTGGGTGTCTTAATTGGGTCCAACACGTTCTAACCTCATCTAGTTTATCAATGCATGTTTGGTAGGAGGTCCTTGAAACCTCCTTTAGAAATCTACTCTCTCCGAGGCCAAGTCTCAGCTCCCTTGTTTGTGCAACAACCCCTCCACATAGACCTTTCTTCCGATTATGAACCTAGTTCTCCCTCTTCTTCCATCATGGCTCAACCTGTTGAAAAAGAGAATAGTCTTGAGCACCAGCTCCAGTGTCTTAATGACCTCTTCCAGAATTTCATGAACCCACCGCAGCGTCCCATGATGCGAGATCACTATAATCCCGCTGCGGTGGCAATTGAGCCTCGAGTCAGAATCCCAACTGGAGGACCTAATTCTGAATTAAAGCCCAATATTATTCATGTCATACCTAAATTCTATGAACTTAACTTTGAAGATCCATTCCAGCATATCAAATAGCTTAAGCATCTGGTCCAGACCTTCGGGTTAGATGCGCAAAATCGGGATATCTTACTCATGAAGATATTCTCTTTCTCCCTTATGGACAAGGTGGCTCATTGGTATCAGACACAGACCCATCCGATCAACACCTGGGATGAACTTCAGTCTGAGTTTTTGAAGAAGTTTTTTCCCGTTGGTCGGACAAATGTCTTGCACCATTAGATTACTCACTTCACCCAGCAGATAGGAGAACCTCTTCATGAGGCATGGGATTGATTTCTGGATCTCATGAGAAAGTGCCCCCATCACGGAGTTCCTAGATGGGAACAAGTCCAGTCTTTTTACCAAGAACTCCGTGAAGATATTAGATTGTTCGTCAATGCAACTTGCAGAGGGAATATCATGGGTCAACATGAAGACATCGTGTGGGAGATTCTCGAGAATATGTGCGAGAACTCCATCAACAATGACTCCATGGGATTATTCGACCGGATGAATACCCGCGCATCGACGAATCTTAGGGGAGCACATAAGACGCAGGACTTGTCCGCATCTATCGACTTGGAACTAATGCCCAGTCGGTTGGACAAGGTCTCTATTATCGAGAAGAAGGTGGATGAGCTGACTCAGCACTTGCAGTGAGCCACCTCTGCACAGAACTCTTTCGCACAGCCACCTCCTACAAGGGAAACTATGCAGAATATTTTCCACCGATCTTCTACTGGGATGGACCCATATCCACCCCCATCTGACTCCAGGATGGGAAACTCTACTCCCCCATACTCCGATTTTCCTGAGGCTCCTCAAATCTACGAGGACCTTAACGCTATCCAAAATGACCCATTTTCCAACACCTATAACCCTGGATGGCGAAACTATCCCAATTTCCAGTGGACGGGAAATTCTCAGACCCAAAGATCACCCTATCAGCCTCGTCCACAAGCTCCTCATCCCTATCAGCCGCCTCAGCCTCGGCTGATCCATCCAGGCCCAACCAAGACCAAATGTCCCTCATCATCCAAACTCTGGCTGACATTCAAAGAACGAATGCGGCTATCCAAAAACAGCATAAGGACGAGATCACAGAGGTCCACAGCCAACTCGCCCAGATGGCAAATTCCCGCCAACCGGGCACTCTTCCTTCACAACCTTTGCCAAACCTTAACAACGTGTCGACCCAGCGGCGCATTATGAACCCAAACCCAGGCCAAGCTCACTTGATCTATCAGGCCCCTTCTGTTCCATCACTTGACGGGATGGAAGCATCAACCTCCTATGCGGGTTATCAACAGCAGCAACTCATCTTACCAACCCCCAACCAGAACCAAGCAGGACTAAATTCTGTGACAACTCGTAGTGGTAAAGCAACCCAAGACCCACCTAATTCAGACCACTCCAAGCCTGGTAGTGACCCAAACCCTAGGATAGTTATCCAGGATGTCCCTATCCCAAATCAAAAACCTGGACCTATTCTAGAGGAACCAACCAAGGTTCCATTTCCCAAGGCCTTGACCAAGGGAAAGAGGATAACTAAACCCGTGGCTCCTAAGGAGGACCTGATCAAACTGTTTGAGCATGTGCAAATAAACATCCCCTTGATGGATGCAATCCGCCACGTACCGGCTTACACATGATTCTTGAAAAATGTGTGTACACCCCAGCGTAAGCCGTGAACCAAGAGTAGGAGTCCAATTGTACTATCAGAGCAAGCCAGCTCTGTGATCCTGAGTAAACTCCCACCTAAGGCAAAAGACCCAGGCACTCCCCTGATTTCATGTAAGATTGGTGAAACCCAGTTTGATAGAGCATTATTAGACCTAGGTGCCTCCGTAAACCTGATACCCACATCCTTGCTTAACCACCTAGAAGAATCCAAGATTAAACTGACTGAGGTGACATTGCAGTTAGCTGATCGATCCATTAAGTCACCTAAAGGAGTTCTTGAGGATGTTATTATTAGGGTGCGGGATTTCTACTTCCCCGTAGATTTTATAGTTCTAGACATTGACGCACCTGAGAATCCAAGGGATACACCAATTATACTAGGGAGACATTTTCTGGCCACTGCAAGGGCCAATATAAGTTGTGAGGAGGGTCAAATAGAGCTGAAATTTGGGAATCAAACCCTCAAGATTGATATCTTTAAGGCCCAACAAGGGATTAATTACGGTGTGGTAGAGCAAATTTGTGATATCAGAGCCGTGGTTGATGAGCCATGGTTGATATCATTTGACGATTGCCTCCAGCACTTGGTTCATATACTCAGGCGATGCATTGACGTAAATCTGGTTCTTTCCTGGGAAAAGAGCCACCTTATGGTGCCTGAGGGGATCGTCCTAGGACATTTGATTTCTAAGAGGGGCATCCAAGTGGATCGAGCTAAGGTTAACCTGATTTCCAAACTCCCTATGCCTAACTCGATCAGGGACATCCGATCTTTTCTGGGGCACATCGATTTTTACCATCGATTCATCCCTGATTTCTCAAAAATCGCGTGCCCCCTTACCATTCTTCTCTCCAAGAATGCACCCTTTGAGATTTTTAAGGAATGCACTCAAGCTTTTGAGATCCTTTGTGATCGAGTTACCCAAGCCCCAATCCTACAGTCCCCTGATTGGTCTCAACCCTTTGAGATCATGTGCGATGCATCTGACTTCGCTGTAGGAGCGATTCTGGGGCAAAAGATTGACGGGAAACCCATGATCATCCACTACGCTAGCGAGACACTTAATGAGGCTCAGCATAACTACACGGTTATGGAGAAAGAGCTACTAGCTGTAGTATTTGCCCTTGAGAAATTCAGGTCTTGTCTCCTGGGTTCCCACGTTATTATCTACTCAGATCACACAGCTGTGTGGCATCTCCTTGCGAAGAAGGACGCGAAGCCTCGATTAATCTGATGGATCTTGCTGTTGCAAGAATTTGACCTCGAGATTCGTGACAAAGCGGGAAGACAGAACGTGGTAGCTGACCACTTGTCCCGCCTTCCTTCTGAGATCATTGACCCTTCTTGACCCATCACAGAGCATTTTCCTGATGAGCACCCCTTGACTATTGGTACAAGGCTTCCATGGTTTGCTGACATAGTAAACTACTTGGCATCACACCAGATCCCATCTGATTGGCCGAAGGCCAAGAAAGACAAATTGCGCTCTGATGCTAAGTATTACATTTGGGAAGACTTGTACTTATTCTGCATAGGTGCTGACCAAATTATCCGGTGATGTGTCCCGAAGGTCGAAATAAATGACATACTCTCTTTCTGCCATGACCAAGCATGCGATGGCTATTTTTCTGGGAATAAAATCACATCGAAAATACTCTAGTGTGGCTTTTACTAGCCCACTATCTTCAAGGACGCATACAGTCACTGTAAGGCATGCAGCCGTTGCCAAACTTTGGGCAAAATGAGCCATTACAACATGATGCCTTTACAGCTGATTCTCGTATGCGAGATTTTTGATATTTGGGGGATTGATTTTATGGGCCCCTTCCCTACCTCAGACAGCTTCGAGTACATTATACTTGCTATTGACTATGTGTCCAAATGGATCGAAGCCATTCCGACCTGAACCAGTGATCACAAGATCGTTATCAAATTTATTCACCAGAATATCTTCTCACGATTCGGGATTCCTCGAGCAATCATTTTTAATGGAGGGACCCATTTCACCAACACTCAGTTCAGGTCACTGATGATCAAATACAGGGTGTCACACCGAATCTCTACTCCTTATCACCTCCAGACTAATGGTCTAGCTGAGCTATCAAATCGGGAGATCAAGAAAATCCTTCAAGTTACTGTTCGACTTGACAGGAAGGACTGGTCATCCCGACTTCCGGAAGGTGTGTCACCTTCCCGTCGAACTGGAGCATAAAGCCTATTGGGGAGTACGGAATTGCAACATAGATCTTTCTAAGGCTGGAACCCACTGAAAGCTTCAGATAAGCGAGATTGATGAATTACGCCTTGATGCACATGAAAACTCGTGAATCTACAAAGAGCGGGTTAAAGCCTTTCATGACAAGCACATTTCTAGAAAGATCTTTCATCCTGGTCGAAAGGTCCTACTCTTCGATGCCCGACTTAAACTGTTCCCTGGGAAACTGCGATCCAAGTGGGTCAGACCATATCTAGTCCGACAGATCTTTGGAAATGGAGCCATCGAGATCAGTCCGCTCAGCCACGATTCCGAACCCTTCGTCGTGAACGGTCAGAGACTCAAATCGTTCATTGACGTAACCAATACAGATTTGGCTGACTTGTCATTTATCCTCCATTCCCCCTGAGCTCATTGCACCCAGCGGATGGTGTAAAACTCAGCGCTTAACGGGAGGCAACCCGTCATTCTTTTGAAAACTTGAAACCTTTTCTGACATTTCTTTGCACTTTAGGTTCATCCTTTAGGACAATCGACTCCACCTCAGGTACTCGTACCTGAGATTAGAAATCGTCCACAACAGTCACCTCGACCCATCCACTCACCCAATACCTGTCTTAATGCATGAACCAAGCTGAATAAAAACCCACCTAATGTACAATAAGGATATTACAAACCTTAGGCATGGGGGGATATGAAAGTGCAATAAAAACTCATAACAAGAAATGGTTTCAACAAAAAAAATCACATATGTCAAAAAACCAAAAAATTAAGAAATTTTTTGAAAAAGAACAAAAAAATGGGAGGGAAAAATTTTTTTGAGCTTTACAAAAGGAGGAAAAGAGCAAAATGCTAAAAAGGAGCACAAAATGAAAAAGAAAGAGATAGTCATTAGTAAGAAATTAAGGAATTAACCAAAGTTCTAGACCACATTAAAGAAAAATAAAGTGAAAGTGCGAAAGAAACACAAAAAGATTAGTAAGAACAGTAACATTAGGCCTTCTTGGCTAGACTCTTAGTACCCGTTAAGATCTAGATATTTCTCAAGAGGTTGAGGAAAATGAAAAGCTTAAGTATTAGGTCTAATGCTTAGGGAGTATTCGGCCTTGTTAACTTACCTTCGATTTACGGGACTCGGTAACTTAAGCACCCCAATTCACACACAGTCTGGTTCAGTAAGCATAATTATCAAAATCATGTAGAAGCGTTTCTAATGTTTTGAAAATGTCACCTAGATTAGAAGCGACCGATCAACACAAGTTGATTTGGACAAGTTCCCGACGTGGAGAGGTGGGAAATTCCCCTCGAAGATGCATAACAAACATATCATCTCCTCGGTGCTTGTTTCTTAGGATATTTACATATCCTACTAAGGGTATGTAAGCACTCTGCTGGTTCAGATATCATGGATGACATTATTACGAAATGTCAATTGCAAGGGTCTGAATTCGGCCACAGAACGCCATGGGCGGGATTATCTCAAAATCTCGAAAACCAGGGTTCTGGGGGTTACTGTGGGTGGTGCTATCTCGAAGCATCGATCGTCAGGGACCTTTGAGGATTGATGATGGGGACGAAAAATCCGATATAGACCGTGTTGTGAAGCCAATCCTAAGCTAGAATTAAAAAGAAAAGAGAGAGAAAACTCTCCAAACAAATAAACCCTCTGTCTCTCTCTTACAAAACGCACTGCAAACTAAACCAAGGTTAAAAATGTCTCAAGCATGGGTGCTTTAACCACGGAGTCCAATAAACCTTAGGGTAGCTCCTGCAGGCCTTAAAAACCTTTGCTAAGGATCGAGGCTAAAGCTAGACAAGTCTGAATCTTGGTTGGTACTAAAATACCTTTAGGCCCATGGTTGGCATTCTGACCTAATCAAAGAAACAAGAGAAGAAAAATCATTTATCAAAATTAGTGAAAGGAACTCATGGTTTAGAACAGAGGTTAAAACCTTAAACTTTTGCTAAGGGATTAGCAAAAGCTAGGCATGGGGGTATGATGAGAACCTTATCATGAACCCTAACTAGCACATTTTAACCTAATAAAGTGAATAAAAGCTCCTACATAACCTAAGGGAAGGCCTAATTCAGGGAATTTTTAATATGAGAATGAAACATGACAGAACGGGTAAAACTGTAATTTTACCATTACAGTGCATGAACAGGATTTATAAGGATCTAGACATAGGTCAAGTGAACCTAATAAAGGAAAAAGTGGGATGGTTTGGTTAAAAAAGGGTTATGACAAAATCTGGGAATTAAATGACATTCTGTAACCCTAAAATAAATCCACTTTAATTCATAAAGTTTTAGGCAAGATAAAAATCAAATAAACCCTCTAAAATTCATGGAAAAATATCCCCTAGGGTTTAGAACCTTCAATTTGACCTTTGGAACCTGTTTTGACCTAGATTGAGGTCCATACCCAATTTTTAACCTAATTTAGGTTTTTGTGCAAAATATCCAATCAAACGTGATCAAACCTAAAATCCAACTTCACCATTGGATTCCTTAGGTTCAAATTAGGTTGATACCAAAGTTTTGACCTAAGGAAAGGTCGTCTTAACCTACTTTGCAATTTACTCCTCAAAATTACTTTCTGACCCTTAACTTTTTGAAACCCTTACGTTTGCCCCCCTAGCTTTCTCGTCGTCTTCTTCACTCCGATCCTTCTGCCACCTGCAGCAGCAGACCATACCTCCGGCGACTTTGCGTGGAGGATGGCACCGCGCATGCATGGGGAGCCGGCCCCAGATTTGAAAGGGGAGCTCCCTGCAGAGCCCCCTACCGCATGAGCCGGCCCCCATGCCTTGAAGACCGCCATACCTCTCGTGCGAACGAGCGAGAGGTATGGGTCTCCGTTTGCCATACCTCCGGTGAGAATTTTCCCGCTGCTATCGTGCACCTCCCGACCGGCCTTCACCTATTTAAGGAGCGGCACACTCTATCGCATCCTTCAAGCTCCATTTGGCCTGAGTTACCCCTCCAATTCCTCTCCTCCCAACTCCAGCCATTCACCCAGAGCTTCCGGTGACTCTCCCCTCCTCTCTCGTCCCTCTGCCACAGTACCAATGGCAGAGCCACCTCCGCTGTCTTCCTCCGCGCCACGCCGTACCAGCGGGTGCCCTCCAACCCCTCTTCCTCGTCGCCGTCTCTTCCCCCTGGCACCTTCGTCTCCGACGACTGCAGCACCAGCCGCTCGCCACCTCCGCATTCCCCCCTTCACTCTGGACTCGTAGATAAGTTCCCCTTACTCCTCTCTTAATTTCCCCTCTGGCAATTTGTTATTTCAACCCCTCGACACCACTGACCACCACCATCTTCTCCACCTCCGACCAACCATCGGCGAAGGCGCACCCATCATTCCACTAACTCACACGCCTCGCCAACTACCGCAGAAGCATCGTCACCTTCCACTGATCATCCTTCACCTCTTTATCTCCCACCACACGCACCACACACTGCCCCCGAACAAACCCACCTGCACGCACACAGTGTGCCCTAGGCACACTCACATGGGTGTCTTCACGCCACGCTGACCCCCAAGCCACCTTCGTTGTGCTTCGGCGAAGCCTCTTGAGCTTTCTGACGTGGCCACGAGGCTGTTTGCATGATTTCAGGTTTGGAGGGTCGCCGCCTGACCGGTCGATCTTTCGCTTTTAAGTCGTTTGTAGTTTAATGTGGTGGAAAAATCGACTAATCAATTTTTAATAAGAAATAACCACTCGCAGAGGAGCGGGTCGTATCCACAGGGAGGCAATAACGTATTAAAATTCGCACCACTTAAAAATGTTTGTTCGGAGTCAATTTGGACAAGAACCAAGCCAAGATTGCCTTTAGATTAAGGTTTAAGCAAGAAACAATGCTGAAATGGCAATTATGAGAAACTACAGGATATTTTCCGCAATGCAGAGTGAATAGAATATGATTAAAATGTGGCAATGGCAGAAAATGTAAATTTTAATTAAAGTTTTACTGTAGCAAAACAGGGGAATTTTTCCCCGTTGTCTTGCGCGACGAGGAGCCGATGGCAGGGCGCGGGAAGCTCGGAGGAGGTCCCTTGGATCAAGGGCTTCGAATCGGTGGTGGCGGCGAGTCGCGTGGCGGTCGGAGGTGGCCGGACGAGCTCCGGCGGAGGTGCTGCAGCCGGCAGCTTGCGCAGCCTGTTGGCGTGAAGTCCGCCGCCTGCTGCTGCTGCGGGGGTGGCTGCTGCGGCTGGCGTGTGCGGTGGTCGGTTGGGCGGTCTGCAGGCGGTTGTGCGTGGGCGCGCGGAGGGTCTGCGGAGGGCGCGCGGTTGTGCGTGGGCGGTGGAAGCTGCAGGCGGTTGGCGTGTGCGGTGGAAGCTGCAGGCGGCTGTTGGAGGATGCTGCAGGCTGGTCTGCAGGCGTTGGAGGAGAGCGCGGGCTGATCTGCAGGCGTGCGCAGGTCTGCAGCCGGTGAGCGGTGGAGGGTGCAGGCGGTCTGGTGGCCGGTTGGAGAGTGCAGGCTGAGGAAGTGGAGGTGAGCGGGTAACTTCAGACGTCTGGGAAATTTCCCAAACGTCTTAAGTTACTGAGAGGGTGGCTGATCAGTAGCTCGGTGGTGGTGGTCTGCGACGACGGCGAGGGAGTTGCACGCTAAGGTGCTCACGGTAATGCAGGCGAGCTCCGGATGGCGGTGTGGCCTGTCACACCACACGCCCACGGTGGTGGAGACTCGCCGCCACGGTAGAGGCCGGCAGTATGGAGTGGAAGAGAGAGGTTCTCTCTGCACAGTGGTGGGTCGGTGGCGGAGGCCTCCTGAGCTCGGCTGCCTCCCTGCTCCTTTTGTAGTGTCTTGAACAAATTTGAAATCAGCGGCCGACCAGATCCACCACATCCGCTCCCCCTTGAATGGCTTCTTCACTGCATCAGCCGGGCGTTGGAGCGGCAGCCAGCCGTTCTGAAAGAAGACGAATAAAGAAAATATTATTAAAATATTAGGGTTATTTATGTATAGACCCTCAACTTCTATGTTAATAAAAACAATATACCTAATTGGTTATCTAATTAGATGAATGCTATTCTAAGCTAATTCTAAATGCACTTAAGATATGAATGCAATGTATGGATTATGTAATTAGATTAAAACTATGAATTAATCTATTTACATCCTAATTTATACTAAATAAATGTTAGAATTAACCTAATGTGTAGGCACTTAAATACTTAAATAGCCCACAACTATGGGCTAATCACCGCCATTGACGCCAAGCTTGGAGCAAGCTCACAAGCTTCGTCCAGACCTCTCAGCTCCAGGCCAGCAGTCCCAGGTGACGTGGAATATGTCCGCGCATAGCTCCAGGCAGCTAATTGGCCTCGAAGGCCTTAGCTGTCGCTGCAATTGCTCGCGGTACCTGCTGCCAGGTGCGCGATAGGAAGGTGGGACGTTTAGTCCCACCTCGGTAAGTCTCGAGCTGCCAGTGCAGTATAAATTATTTTTGTGTTTTCTTCTAATTGCCTCAAGTAACACAGGGGTGAGGTCCCTCGCCCTCACGCCTCGTCCGCGACCTGCCCCCGCGGATCTGGCACCCGACCCGTTTACCTAAACCTAGCACTCCTCGCACATCACACCCATGTGGGTGAGCCTGGACCCAGGCATGCACCTGACCCGATTACCCGGCTCTGGGAGAGTGTACCGAAGAGAGAAATAGAGAGAGAGAGAAATGCAGGGAGGGTAGGGGTAGGTTTTTGCCTAACCATGCCTGTGTAGGGAAGCTGAAGAAGAAGAAGAGAAAAGGAAGTAGCCAAGGACTCAGCCGCACCGAGGGGCAGGAGCTGAAGAAGAAGAGGAAAGGAAAGGAAGAAAAAGAAGGAGCAGGAGTTGAAGAAGAAGAAGAGAAAAGGAAGAAGCACAGTGTAGAAGCAGGAGCTGAAAGGGAAAGGAAAGGAAGAAAAAGAAGAAGGAGCAGGAGCTGAAGAAGAGAAAAGGAAGAAGCACAGTGCAGAAGCAGGAGCTGAAGAGGAAGAAAGAGCTAAGGAGAAGAAGAAGAGCAGCAATAGCAGCTAAAGAGAAAGGAAGAAGAAGAACATGTGTACTGTAGCAAGCTGCTATTTAAGGTGTCTGATTCATGGAATCAGACGTCTGAAGACAGAGAGAAGAAGAGAAAGAAGAACAAAGAAGAAAGAGAGAAGAAAAGAAAAGAGAAGAAAAATTTTATTTCCTCTCTCTAGTTTTTTTTTTTGAAACAGTGTATTATTGTAAACTGTGATTTTTATGCTTCTGAAATCAAGCTTGCTCCCTGAGTTCGACCTCGGAACATTTTAGTTTCGAGTAATAAAATAAAAATCAAACTGATCGACACCACTTGTGTCATCATCAAGCTAAGGAGGAAGGCTAGGCAAGGAGGATGTCCAGAGGAGGAGCAATCAAGGGTGGTCCACATCCACCCTAGGAGGAGATTTGGAATGAATTTCTTCAACTCAAGGAGGACCCAAGCACACCCCACCTAGGGCATGCCAAAAGGAAGGAGTGCCAGGAACCAGGAGCAAGCTTCTTGAACCTAGAGGCAACCTGAGTTGGAGCGGAAACTCTACAACACCATCATCATCTTCTTCATAAGCTTTCTTCGACATTTTTTTTGTGCTTTGTTGCATGGTAGATTAGTGTCTTGAATTTTCTTCTTGTTATAGATTACAAGTAGGAATTCTTCTTGTGAGTTCTTCAACTCCGTGTAAAATGATTTCCACTTTTAAGAAGCATTCTTCTACTTTTGTTTAGATAGCTTGTGATTATGTTGTGACTTATTTTTCCATTATTCCAAGCTTCTCTTTCTTGGAGTGAGTTGGAGAATCAAGACACTTGTTGCTGTGATTTCTCGTAGTTTTAATTCTCGTTCTCTTCGCAGTTCACTTTGCCCTTATTCAAAAACCTAAAAAAATATATATCTCAAAACACAAAAAGAAAGTTGATTTCCAAAATTCAAGTAAGAGATTTTAAAAAAGAACTCCTACCTCCTTTGGGATTACCCGAATACTCATTGAGTACTCGATCTTTTACAAATTCAAAAGTAATCAAAATTGCATGTTGCAATAACTTAATTCTCGATTTTTATAAATAATGCATTTTCGCGATCACTTTTTGGTGCCATTGTCGGAGAGGCACGGCTTTGCATTCATTCATCTCTTTTGCTTGATATGCTGATCTCATACCCTTCTCTTTCTTTCATCTCGTGTGTGCAGGCGCTACAGGAAGAAGGTAGGAATTTTGGAAGCGAAAGCTTAAAGTCCCTTTTCTTCCCAGAGGTTCAAGGTTAATGCCAATCTTCTTGTTACATAATTATTCTTAAAAACTATCAAAAAAACATGAAATCAGGCTTTCAGGATGAAGACCATAAAAATTAGGTAGAGTGGTGTCCTTTAAAAGCCATTGTTTGCTTGTTTGTCTAATTAACACCACCCTACCCTAAGTGTTGGTATTCTGATTTTCGGGTCCAGACCTCTGTCCAGATTTCTAAAATCAATTCCTGACATCACAAGCCTCCTAAATTCTTCAAATTTCACCTAAGATTCCAAATCAAATCAGGAACATTTATACCAAATTTCAAAGCATTTGGAGTTATAGAAAATTTTTAAAAATTCATTGACCATAAGGGGGTCATCTCCTCTGATTTTATTATTTTGTTACTGTCCGTGAATTTTAGGAAAATTTTTTCTTATCCAATTTCTGTAAAATTTAGCTTTCTGGAATTCTTGTGAAATTCTATACAACATATAAAATGACAAAAATTTTTGGTGGCCGATGGTGGTATTGAAAAGTCCAAAATACCTATAGGTATCATTTCTGGACTTTGACACTAGCATAAAGAAAAATCTCAACAAAATATCAAATGTAAAATCATAAAAAAATATTTTTAGGAATTCTTGTTTGATTTGCCTTCAAGTAGTGGTGTTATTTGCCCTAATTGGACCATTAATTAGCAAGAAAAGCTTGAGATGATTCATTGATAGTTAAATTTCTGCTTAGGGTTCAAATCAATTAGGGTTTTTATTTTAAACTCCCACTTTCTAAAGGAAATCTACATGCACCAATACAATTTGATTTTTCCTTGATCGTGGAATTCAAACAAGAAAACCGTAAAAGACATTAATCTAAATCAAATCCTAAAACCAAAACAACAAAAATTATGTGATAATTTGATTTGGCATTTGACTCACTCTGTTCAATTTGCACACACCAAAAAAATTGAAATAACATGGCATTACCCTAATCAACGCCCTCCACATTCTCGTGCACATTCAAGTACTCAAGCCTAATTAAAATAAGTAGTCACTTGACCACTTAAGGACTTTATCCAATTTAGGCTTGATATCCAACATTTAAGAATCATTAAGCGCTCCTAATTTCCTTAGAAATGCGGTGACAGACTTAGAGGGAAGTCAAATGATGGGTAAGGGTTTACACAAGCCACTGGTGATTTTCCCAGGACATGCATGGGCCTAAGCCACCTCTTTAGTCTAGCGGACTACTCTTTAGGAAGTGGGTTCACTTGTTGATCCCTTACTTGCTGGGTTCCTAACTCTTAGGTTTTTAAGGAGTCAACCATAAGATAGAATTCGGCTTGTTTGCCTGATTTGCACACTTCTCCTCATCTATCTATTCTCCTCCCCTTCTATTCTTCCCTTAAGTGTATGCACAGCCGACAGTCCCAAAATTCGTACTTAGAGGGACCAAATGATTTTTTTGGCTCGCTGCATCGCCAGTACTCGCTTGTTTTCTTCTTCTTCCTCTACAAAAAACCAACAAAAAATGGAAAACGCTCACAATCCTACAAAAAATACTAACAACCCATTCTCTTCTAACCAACAAAACAGGAACAACATGCATCAATTTCACCAACCAGAAATTGAAGTTCCCAAACCACAATTTGAACTGCCACCGCAAAGAAATTCAACAGGAAATTTCAATCTTGAAAATTCTAACCCGTTACTCATGGTAGTAACCCAACTCCAACAACTCCAAGCAAATTAGCAACAATTAACTACGACTGCCATTGACCTAGCCAATAATAAACCACCCAATGCTGCACCCACTGTTTCATTGAGGGATTTCTATGATCTCTCCAATTATGAAGAAAGACCAGGGGTGGTCATCCCTGATGGAGAGTTTGAAATCAAATCTGCAGTCCTAAATCTCATTAAACATTTTCATAGTTCTTCCCACTATCCCTTAAAGATAAGGTCTCTTATTGGTTTAGGACTACGGGAAAATCGATTACTACTTGGACTCAATTAAAGAGTGCATTTCTAAAAAAAATTTCTCGATTGGTCGGACTAATGCTTTACGTCGCGCAATAACTACCTTCCAACAAAAATTCGGCAAGCCTATGCATGAAGCATGGGAAAGATTTTAGGACTTATTAAGGAGTTGCCCCCACCACAAGGTGCCACTCTGGAAACTCGTGCAAATATTATACCAAGGTCTTGATGACCAATTGAGGCGGTGTGTTGATGCCTCATGTGGGGCCAATTTTTTAAATAAAGATGTTGAAAAAGCCTACGAACTTTTTGACAAAATGAGCGAAAACTCTTTCAACCATTTGTCCATGGACACCTTTGGCAGAAATGTCAATTCCCATGTAGGTGTCTATGAAATAGGCACACAACAACAATCTCTCCCTATTATATAAGACAATTTGCAACTTTTTGCACAAAGGCTCGACCAAATGCAAATCAATCAAAAGAAAATGGAAGAAAAATTTAACCCATGACCACAAAATTCACTCCCGACCAACCCTAACTCTCATTTTTCTAACACCAACACTAACCTGACCCTCCTCCACTGGGAAAATTTGCAACAAATAGATGATAGCAGACTTCAAAACCTTGACCTTGCTCCTGAATTTGCTAGGAATTTTGATAATTCATCCATATTTGTCCTAGTCAACAAAAACATTTCCATTCTCCGGGATAATTTTAGAAACAATTCCTTCAACTTCTATAATCCAACTTGGAGAAATAACCCTAATTTTTCCTGGAAAAATACCAATCCAAATATGCAATTTCAAAATCAAATGGGAAATTTTGGCCAACCTTCGCAGGTTGATATTAATAGTCAATTAATGAAAAGCCTGCAAGGTATGTAGTAGCAAATGAATGATGTTACTTGTGTTGTTTCTAGTTTACAAAATCAAATCACAGTAATGCCCAATCAAAGGCCAATGGGAAATCTGCCCTCCAACCCATCCCAAACCCCAGAAATCAGTGGAATCAATCAAGGTCAACAAGATCAACAACCAATAAATCCCGCACCTTAATTTCCACCTGATTTTCAAAACCTACAACAAAATCAACATTTTCCACATCGAAGTAATCACATTGCCAATGTAGTATCATTAAGAAGTGGTAAAACTACACACAACGCGGGTACCTCACAACTAGAACCAGAGCAAAATTTTCCTACCACCATTCACTCTCAAGAAAAAGAATACAACACAAGCACGACACCTTTTCCACAAGCATTAAACTTAAAAAAAGAGAAACCCAAAAAAATTGAGCCAACTAAAGAACAATTACATGAATTCTTTGGCCAAGTGGAAATAAATATTCCTCTCTTAGATGCGATCAAATGCGTTCCTGCCTATGCATAATTTTTAAAAGAAATTTGTACACTGATGAGAACCTCATTTTGACCTAATACAAAGGATAAAAGCTCCTACATATCTCAAGGAAAGGCTTAATTCAGAGAATCCTGAGTTTGAGAAGAAAACAAGTCATAAGGGGTAAAAATGCAATTTTACCAGTATAATCTGCATACAGGGTAATTCAGGGCCCAAACATAGGTCAAAGCAGCTTAATAAGAATAAGAGTGGGATGAAATGATCTAGCAAGGGCTACAGCAATTCCAAGAAACTAAATGATAATCTGTAACCCTAAAACAACCCACTTCAATTCACAAGGTTCGAGGCAAAGTAAAAATAGAATAAACCCTCTAAAATTCATAGAAAAATAATCTCCAGGGTTTAGAACCTTCAATTTGGCCTTCAGAACCCTTTTTGACCTACATTGAGAACCATGCCCAATTAATAACTTAATTTGGGTTTTTGCGCAAATTGACCGGTCAAACAAGGTTTAATATGGAAATGAAATTCACCATCAGATTCCTTAGGTCCTAATTAGTCATGTATAAAAACTTGAGCCTAAGAAGAAACCTCCTTGACCGACTTTACACTTTGGTCCTCATATATTTACTCTTTGGCCCTCAACTTTTGAACCCTCGCATTTTGGGCCCTAACTCTCCTTCGTTCTTTGCAATCAGGTCCCTCCTACAAAACCTGCCAGCACCATGCTCCGGCGACCTTGCGCGGAGCATGGCGCCGCGCAGGGTGAGGTGGGGGACCTGGCAAGTAAACCGGGGGTGCCCTGCGTCGTCAGCCGTCGCAGGGACACCCCCCTGGTCGTTGTTACCCACCATACCGGCCGTGCGAACGCACGGACGGTATGGGTTCTTGTTTCCGACCATCCTCCGGCGAGGGAGACACGTCGTCTCCCTCCGCCTTCCTCCCTGTTTGATCCCTATAAATACCCCCCGTTGCTCCACCGACCGGGGCAGCCTGGATCTGACGGAGAAAATCCCCCAACTTTCTTCTCTTCTTCCTCCGGCAGACGCTCACCAGCTCCGGCGGTTTCCTCCCCCTCCACCTCTTCGCTCTGCCGCAATACCAGCAGCAGAGACTTCCTCCCCTGCTCTTCCCGCGCCACGCCGCACCCAGCTGGCGCCTCTCCGGCTCTCTGCTCGCCGCCGCCCCTTTTCCTGAGCATCGTCTTCTCCGGCGACAGTCGATACGACTGTCGCCCTGTTCCTCCCCCTTCGTCCCTGCAAGTAAGCTAGAGCTACTCCCCTTCTTCTCCTCTTTCTTTCCCCGCTTTCAATTTATTCAATTAAGCCCTCTACCGACCCTGACCACCTTCACCCCCTTCGCCTCCGACCACCCTCCGGCGAGTCGCTCCCATCACCTCAGCGACCCACACGGCTCGCCGACCCTCACCGAACCTCCGCCTCATCACACTGAGCACCCCCCACCCCTCCACTGCCACTCCTGCACACCAAAATGAAACGGTTGGCTTCGGGATAACCGGGTTTTAGTTTGTTATAACGTTGTAGTATAGCCAGTTATTACCAACATTTCAAATATATAAATTTTTTTTACTCGGAAAATAAAAGAGTTCCCGAGGTCGAACTCAGGGAGCAAGTTGTATTCCAGAGATATACATGTTTCTTTTACAAAATAAAGAAAGAGAGAGGGAAAGAATTTGTTGTTCTCTTTGTATTCTCCTCGTGATGTTCTTCTTTCTTTCTTTCTTCAGATCTCCTTCTTCTTCTTCCTTGGTTTCTGTCTTGGCCTCTCTTCTTCTTTTTCTGCAGTCTCTTCTGTGAAGGTTTCTTCTTGTTTCTCCTCCTTGCGGCTAAGTGTCAGCTTCTTCTTTTCTTTTTCAGCCAGGGACGTCACCCCTCCTTTCTTCTTTTCCCTTCAGGTCGTCGTCTGATTTCCAAATCAGACGACTTAACTACCTGTTGCTACAGTCAGCTTCCTTCTTCTTCCGCGGGTCTTCTTTTTCACCTGTGCCTGCACACTTCAGAGCTTACGTCAGCGAACAAAACCTACTCTACCCTCTCCCCCCGCGTCTCTCTCTCTCTGAAACCACTCTTGGGAAAGCTCTCCCAGAGCTGCCGAGTAATCGGGTTCGGGTCACGCCCGGGTCTAGGCCCACCGGCGTGCGTGGTGGGCGAGGAGTGCAGGTCAGTCTAAGTCGGGTCGGGTCAGGTCCGCGGGGCGTGAGCGCGGACGAGACCGGGTAACCGGGCGGGTGTAAGGGGACCTCACCCCGTGTACTGAGGCAGTAAGGCTAGTGCACAAAATCAATTTAAACAGTGAAACGGGTGTGAGGCTTACCGATGTGGGACTAAACGCAGACCTTTCCTCGCGTGCGCCTGCTGGGAGACCGCGGCCTGGCTTCTGCAGCTGCGGCTTCGATTTGCATAGGTTGCTGGCTGGCTGCCTTCGCAAGACTCCCCGTACTCCGCAGCAGCTGGAGACCTGGAGTCCTCAAGCCTGGAGCGCGGGAGAAGCTGCTTCAATGTGCGTTAATGGCGGTCGAACCTCAAAAACCTGTCGGACACGAATATGGCCTCTCGGCCTGATCAAACCACTGGGGAACCTTCGCCGTGGCACGGCGAAGGTGAGGAGTTGCGCGGCAGGCCGCAAGGTGGTGTCTGGCGGCAGCCCTGGGTCGGACTGCAACCGGAGGAATGGGTTTGTTCGGGGGAGTGTTACGGAGGTGTGGAGTGGCAGTGGAGGGGTGGGGGGTGCTCAGTGTGATGAGGCGGAGGTTCGGTGAGGGTCGGCGAGCCGTGTGGGTCGCTGAGGTGATGGGAGCGACTCGCCGGAGGGTGGTCGGAGGCGAAGGGGGTGAAGGTGGTCAGGGTCGGTAGAGGGCTTAATTGAATAAATTGAAAGCGGGGAAAGAAAGAGGAGAAGAAGGGGAGTAGCTCTAGCTTACTTGCAGGGACGAAGGGGGAGGAACAGGGCGACAGTCGTATCGACTGTCGCCGGAGAAGACGATGCTCAGGAAAAGGGGCGGCGGCGAGCAGAGAGCCGGAGAGGCGCCAGCTGGGTGCGGCGTGGCGCGGGAAGAGCAGGGGAGGAAGTCTCTGCTGCTGGTATTGCGGCAGAGCGAAGAGGTGGAGGGGGAGGAAACCGCCGGAGCTGGTGAGCGTCTGCCGGAGGAAGAAGAGAAGAAAGTTGGGGGATTTTCTCCGTCAGATCCAGGCTGCCCCGGTCGGTGGAGCAACGGGGGGTATTTATAGGGATCAAACAGGGAGGAAGGCGGAGGGAGACGACGTGTCTCCCTCGCCGGAGGATGGTCGGAAACAAGAACCCATACCGTCCGTGCGTTCGCACGGCCGGTATGGTGGGTAACAACGACCAGGGGGGTTTCCCTGCGACGGCTGACGACGCAGGGCACTCCCGGTTTACTTGCCAGGTCCCCCACCTCACCCTGCGCGGCGCCATGCTCCGCGCAAGGTCGCCGGAGCATGGTGCTGGCAGGTTTTGCAGGAGGGACCTGATTGCAAAGAACGAAGGAGAGTTAGGGCCCAAAATGCGAGGGTTCAAAAGTTGAGGGCCAAAGGTAAATATATGAGGACCAAAGTGTAAAGTCGGTCAAGGAGGTTTCTTCTTAGGCTCAAGTTTTTATACATGACTAATTAGGACCTAAGGAATCTGATGGTGAATTTCATTTCCATATTAAACCTTTTTTGACCGATCAATTTGCGCAAAAACCC
Organism: Thalassia testudinum; assembly: GCA_037157565.1. Classification (NCBI taxonomy): domain Eukaryota; kingdom Viridiplantae; phylum Streptophyta; class Magnoliopsida; order Alismatales; family Hydrocharitaceae; genus Thalassia; species Thalassia testudinum. Next base: position 148,856,747 of record JAZHRO010000063.1, on the reverse strand, counting down.
AAATTAAGTTATTAATTGGGCATGGTTCTCAATGTAGGTCAAAAAGGGTTCTGAAGGCCAAATTGAAGGTTCTAAACCCTGGAGATTATTTTTCTATGAATTTTAGAGGGTTTATTCTATTTTTACTTTGCCTTGAACCTTGTGAATTGAAGTGGGTTGTTTTAGGGTTACAGATTATCATTTAGTTTCTTGGAATTGCTGTAGCCCTTGCTAGATCATTTCATCCCACTCTTATTCTTATTAAGCTGCTTTGACCTATGTTTGGGCCCTGAATTACCCTGTATGCAGATTATACTGGTAAAATTGCATTTTTACCCCTTATGACTTGTTTTCTTCTCAAACTCAGGATTCTCTGAATTAAGCCTTTCCTTGAGATATGTAGGAGCTTTTATCCTTTGTATTAGGTCAAAATGAGCTAGTTATGGCTCATGATGAGGTTCTCATCATACCCCCATGCCTAGCTTTTGCTAGTCCCTTAGCAAAAACTTAAGGTTTCAACCCTTGTTCTAGACCATGAAGTTTTTAATAGTTTTAGATAAGTGCCTTTTTTATTTGAGCATAGATTAGGTTAGAATGCTGACCATAGGCCTAAAAGGTACTCTAGTACTAATCAAGATCCAAATCTGTCTAGCCTTAGCCTCAGTCTTTTAGCAAAGGTTTTTAAGGCCCACAAGAACTAACCTAAGGTTTATTGGACTTCGTGGTTAAAGCACCCGTGCTTGAAATGGTTTTATCCCTGGCTCAGTTCGCAGTGCGTTTTGTAAGAGAGAGATAGAAAGTTTTTCTATTTGGAGAGTTTTCTCTCTCTTTTTCTTTTTAGTTCTAGCCTAGGATTGGCTTTTCAACACGGTCTGTATCAGATTCCTTGCTCCCATCATCAATCCTCAAGGGTTCCTGGCGATCGATGCTTCGAGATAGCACTGCCCATGGCAACCCCCGGAACCCTGGCTATTGAGATTTCGAGATAATCCCATCCATGGTATTCCGTGGCCGAATCCAGACCCTGGCAATTGACACTTCGAGATAATGCCATCCATGGAATCTGAACCAGTAGAGTGCTTACATGCCCCCAGTAGGATATGTAAATATCCTAAGAGACAAGCACCGAGGAGATGATATTTTGTTACGCATCTTCGACGGGATTTCCCGCCTCTCCGCGCTGGGAACTCGTCCAAATCAACTTGTGTTGATCGGCCGCTCCTATTCTAGGTGTTCTTTTCAGATTTTTTTTTTGCGACGCTTCTGTGTGATTCTGATTTTTACGCTTACTGAACCAGGCTGTGTGTGAGGTTAGGGTGCTTAGGTTACTGAGTCCCGTAAACCAAAAATTAGTTAACGAGGCCGAATACTCCCTAAGCCTTAGACCTAATACTTCAGCTTTTCATTTTCCTCAACCTCTTGAGGAGTGTCCAGATCTTAATGGGTACTAAGAGTCTATTCAAGAATGCCTAAGGTTTGCATTCTTACTAATCTCATTGTGCACTTTTCAGTTATTTTCTTGAATGAGGTCTAGAACTTAGGTTGATTCCTTAGTTCCTTACTAATGACTATCACCTTTTCTTATAATTTTGTGCTCCTTTTTCATTTTGTTTTTCTTCTCCTTCACAAAAATTTCCTTCTCCTTTTTTTCTCTTATTCTTTTTCGAAAAAATTTTTTTAATTTTTATGGTGTTTTTGGCATATGTGAATTTTTTTTTTGTTTGAAACCTTTCTTACAAGTTTTTCTACTTTCCTACCCCCCCATGCCTAAGATTTGCAATGTCCTCATTGTAACCTAGGGGTTTTTATTCAACTAAGTTCATACATTAGGATAGCTGTTTTGATGAGTCTCAGATGCAAGCACCTGAGGTGGAGTTGGCTGCCCTAAAGTGTGAACTTCAAGTGCAAAAAAGCTGTCAGAACAAGTTTCAGGTTTTCAAAGAGAATGACGGGCTGCCTCCCGTTAAGCGCTGAGTTTTACGCCATCGGCTGGGCGCAATAAGCTCAAGGGGAAAGGAGGGTATAAGATGCCTCAGCCAAATTAGCAGAAGTTACATCAATGAACGGCTTCAGTCTCTGACCGTTCACGATGAAAGGTTCAGAATCGTGGCTGAGTGGACTGATTTCGATTGCTCCATTTCCAAAAACCTATCGGACCAAATATGGTCCGACCCACTTAGATCTCAGTTTTCCTGGGAAGAGTTTGAGTCGGGCATCAAAGAGTAGGACCTTTTGACCAGGATGAAAGATCTTTCTCGAGATGTGTTTGTCGTGGAAGGCTTTAACCCGCTCCTTGTAGATTTGCGAGTTCTCGTACGCGTCTATGCGTAATTCATCGATCTCGCTGATTTGGAGTTTCCTGTGGGTCCCAGCCTTGGAAAGATCTAGATTACAGTTCCGTACTGCCCAATAGGCTTTATGCTCCAGTTCTACAGGAAGGTGGCATGCCTTTCCGTACACCAGTCTAAAGGGAGACATGCCTAATTGGGTCTTGTGGGCGGTCCTATAGGCCCACAATGCTTCCGGAAGTCGGGACGACCAGTCCTTCCTGTCAGGTCGAACAGTGACTTGCAGGATTTTCTTGATCTCCCGATTAGACAGCTCAGCTAGACCATTAGTTTGGGGGTGGTAAGGAGTAGAGATTCGGTGAGACACCCCGTATTTGGTCATCAGTGACCTAAACTGAGCATTTGTGAAATGGGTCCCCCCATCAGAGATTATTGCACGAGGAATCCCGAACCTTGAGAAAATGTGTTGATGAATGAATTTGAGAACGATTTTGTGATCACAGGTTCCGGTCGGTATGGCTTCGATCCATTTGGACATGTAGTCCACAGCCAACAGAATGTATTCGAAACCATCTGAAACAGGAAAGGGGCCCATAAAATCAATCCCCCAAACATCAAAGATTTCGCATACTAGAATCGGTTGCATAGGCATCATGTCGCGATGGCTCATGTTGCCCAAAGTCTGGCAACGACTGCATGCCTTGCAATGACTGTATGCGTCTTTGAACAGTGTGGGCCAGTAAAAGCCGCACTGGAGGACTTTTGATGCGGTTTTATGCCCGGCAAAATGGCCACCGCATGCCTGGTCATGGCAGAAAGAGAGGATATTGTTGACTTCCCCTTCCGGGACACATCTCCGGATGATCTGATCGGCACCTATGCGGAAGAGGTACGGGTCTTCCCAAATGTAATACTTGGCATCGGAGCGTAATTTGTCTTTCTTGGCCTTCGGCCAATCGGACGGGGTCTGATGAGATGCCAAGTAATTTACAATATTAGCAAACCATGGAAGGCTAGTACCAATAGTCAGCAGGTGCTCATCGGGAAAATGCTCAGTGATGGGTCCGGAAGGGTCAATTATTTCAGAAGGAAGACGGGACAAGTGATCAGCTACCACGTTTTGTTTTCCCGCTTTATCGCGAATCTCGAGGTCAAATTCTTGCAACAGCAAGATCCATCGGATCAATCGAGGTTTCGCGTCCTTCTTTGCAAGGAGATGCCTCACAGCCGTGTGATCCGAGTATATGATGACATGGGAACCCAGAAGGTATGATCTGAACTTCTCTAGGGCAAATACTACAGCTAGCAGCTCTTTCTCAGTAACCGTATAGTTACGCTGAGCCTCATCGAGTGTTTTGCTGGCGTAGTAAATGACCACAGGTTTCTTGTCATTTTTCTGCCCCAAAATCGCTCCTACAGCGAAGTCGGATGCATCACACATGATCTCAAAGGGTTGAGACCAATCAGGGGACTGTAGGATCGGGGCTTGGGTGACTCGGTCACGCAGGATTTCAAATGCTTGAGTGCATTCCTTGGAGATTTCGAAGGGAACATCCTTGGAGAGAAGAGTGGTCAGGGGGCGTGCGATTTTTGAAAAATCAGGGATAAATCGTCGATAAAAATCGACATGCCCTAAAAAGGATCGGATGTCCCTGATCGAGCTAGGCATAGGAAGGTGAGAAATCAGATTAACCTTAGCTCGATCCACTTGGATACCTTTCTCCGAAATTGAGTGTCCCAGGACAATTCCCTCAGGCACCATGAAATGGCTCTTTTCCCAGGAAAGAACCAAATTCACGTCGATGCACCGCCTGAGTATCTGGACCAAGTGTTGGAGGCAATCGTCGAATGATGCTCCGAAAACTGAAAAGTCATCCATGAAGACTTCCAGATAATCACCTACCATATCTGAGAATATGGCAAGCATGCATCGCTGAAAAGTAGCGGGTGCATTGCAAAGACCGAAAGGCATCCTTCGGAAAGCGTATGTCCCGAAGGGGCAGGTGAACGTGGTCTTTTCTTGGTCCTCAGGATGGATTGCCACCTGGTTATAACCGGAGTACCCGTCAAGAAAGCAGAAGAACCTATTTCCCGCTAGTTTTTCGAGAATTTGATCAATGAAGGGTAGTGGGAAATGATCCTTCTTCGTGGAGGAATTGAGTCGACGGTAATCTATACAGACTCTCCACGAGTTGGCTAATCGGGTAGGAATGATTTCTCCGGTCTCAGTCGTTATAGTGGTGAGTCCTGCCTTCTTGGGCACGACCTGAATTGGGCTCACCCAACGACTATCGGAGATCGGGTAGATGATTCCGGCATCTAACCACTTGATGATCTCCTTTTTCACGACCTCCTGCAGATTGGGGTTTAAGCGTCTCTGCATTTCACGAGAAGGTCGTGTGCCCTCTTCTGAATAGATATGATGAGTACAATAAGAGGGACTTATTCCAGTCAAATCATCGAGAGTCCATCCGATGGCTCTGCGATGTTGCTGGAGGACAACAATCAGACGGGATTCCTGTTCAGGACTGAGGTTGGAATTGATGATCACAGGAAGGGTCTGATTAGAACCCAAAAAGATGTATTTTAAGTGAGCAGGAAGGGGTTTCAGTTCGAGGATGGGGTTTTCAGCAGCAGCGGGTGGTTCAGTATAGATGTGAGGTTCAAGGGTGGGAGTTACTGGATTGTTCACATCTGGATTTGACTCCTCTGTTTGCGGGTCAAGATCCTTCTGTGGTTGATGAGGCATACTCAAGTCATTCTGGAGGTGTGATTCATCAACCAGAGTCTTGATGTCACAAATTTGCTCGATGACGCCGCAATTAATTCCTTGTTGGGCCTTAAATATATCAATTTTCAGTGTTTGATCTCCAAACTTAAGCTCTATTTGGCCCTCCTCACAGCTGATGTTGGCTCTAGCAGTAGCCAAGAAAGGTCTCCCTAGAATGATTGGTGTATCCCTAGGGTTCTCAGGTGCATCCATGTCTAAGACTATAAAGTCCACTGGAAAATAGAAATCCCGCACTCTCACAATAACATCCTCGAGAATCCCTTTTGGTGACTTTATAGATCGATCTGCTAATTGTAATGTCACCTCGGTTGGTTTCAGCTCAGATTCTTCTAGATGGTCAAGTAAGGATGTGGGTATCAGATTTATAGATGCACCCAAGTCTAACAATGCTCTATCAAATTGGGTACCACCTATCTTACAGGAGATCAGGGGAGTTCCAGGATCTTTTGCCTTGGGTGGGAGTCTACTAAGGATTACAGAGCTGGCTTGCTCTGACAGAACAATTGGGCTCCCTCCCTTGGTTCGCGGCTTACGCTGGGGTGTACATATATTCTTTAGAAATCGTGCGTAAGCTGGTACGTGGCGGATTGCATCCATCAAGGGGATGTTTATGTGGACCTGCTCAAAGAGCTTGACCAGGTCCTCCTCAGGGGCCACGGGTTTGGTGGTCTTCTTTCCCTTGGTCAGGGCCTCGGGAAACGGGATCTTGGTTGGTTCCTCTAGGATAGGTCCAGGTTGTGGATCTGGAACAGCGGTACCTTGGATAACTATCCTAGGGTCATGGTTATCAGGCTGGGAGTGGTTTGGATAATGCGGGTCTTGAGTTGTCTTACCACTACGTGTTGCTACAGAATTTAATCCGGCCTGATTTTTGTTTGGGTTTGGTAGGAGGGGTGGCTGCTGCTGAAATCCCGTACGAGAAGTTGAGGCATCCATCTCGTCTGGAGATGGAGCAGTAGGGGCCTGATAAATCCATTGAGCGTGGCCTAAATTTGGATTCATAACGCGCTTCTGGGTTGGCACGTTATTTGGGTTAGGAAGGGGTTGGGAAGGGAGTGTGCCTGGCTGGCGAGAATTTGCCAACTGGGCCAGTTGAGTTTTAACTTCAGTAAGCTCGTCCTTGTGCTGTTTTTGAATAGCCGCATTCGATTTTTGAATGTCAGCCAGAGTCTGAAGGATTAAGGACATTTGATCTTGATTTGGCCCTGATGGATAAGTAGGGTTGGGCCGAGGCTGAGGCGGCTGGTAGTGATGAGAGGGCTGTGGGCGGGACTGAAAAGGTGGTCTTTGGGTTTGGGAATTTCCCGCCCACTGAAAATTGGGATGGTTTCGCCATCCAGGGTTGTAAGTGTTGGAGAATGGGTCGTTCTGGATGGCGTTGAGGTCCTCGCAGGTCTGAGGAACCTCCTGAGAATCAGGGAAAGGAGGAATGGAGTTCCCCCGGCTGGTGAAGAAAGGATCGGATGATCTTCCAGTCCAAGAATCAGATGGGGATGGATATGGATCCATCCCAGGGGAGGATCGGTGGAGGATGTTTTGCACAGTCTCCTGTGTGGAAGGAGGTTGTGCAAAGGAGTTACGCGCAGAGGTGGCTCGCTGCAAGTGCTGAGTCAGCTCATCCACCTTCTTTTCAATGATTGAGACCTTGTCCAATCGACTGGCCATTAATTCCAGGTCGACTGATGCGGACAGGCCCTGCGTCTCATGTGCTCCCTTAAGATTCGTCGCTGCGCGGGTATTCGTCCTGTCGAATAATCCCATGGAGTCATTGTTGATGGAGTTCTCGCACATGTTTTCGAGAATCTCCCATACGGTGTCTTCATGTTGACCCATGATGTTTCCTCCGCAAGTTGCATTGACGAAAAGGCGGATGTCCTCACGGAGTCCCTGGTAAAAAGATTGGACTTGTTCCCATTTAGGAACTCCGTGATGGGGGCACTTTCTCATGAGATCCTGAAAATGATCCCATGCCTCATGGAGAGGTTCTCCTGATTGTTGAGTGAAGTGTGTAATCTGATGGCGCAAGGCGTTGGTCCGACCAACGGGAAAAAACTTTTTCAAAAATTCGGATTGAAGTTCTTCCCAAGTGTTGATCGGCCGGGTCTGAGTTTGATACCAATGGGCGGCCTTGTCCATAAGAGAAAAGGAGAACATCTTCATGAGAAGAATATCCCGATTTTGCGCATCTGATCCAAAAGTGTGGGCCAGATGCTTTAGCTGTTTGATGTGCTGGAAGGGATCTTCAGAATTAAGCCCATGGAATTTAGGTATAGCATGAATCATGTTGGGCTTTAGTTCGGAATCAGGTCCTCCAGTCGGGATTCTGACTCGAGGCTCAATGGCCACCGCAGCAGGATTGTAGTGGTCCCGCATCATAGGACGCTGTGGTGGGTGCACGAAGTTTTGGAAGAGGTCATTGAGTCGCTGGAGCTGGTGTTCCAGATTATTTTCTTCCTCAACTGGCTGAGCCATGATGGGGGAAGAAGAAGAACTTGGTTCTGAATCAGAAGAGAGAATAATGTGAGGGTGTTGCTGCACAAACACGGGCGTCGAGGCTTGGCCTTGACGAGAGTGAATTTCTAATGGAGGTCTTAAGGGTGGTCTTAGGGACCTCCTTCCGTACATGCACTGTTTGGAAGAGGTAAGTTTAGAAGGTGCTGGACTCAATCAAGACACCCAAAAATGTGTTGGGTGACTATAGAGGTGCGGGGCAGATGGACCCCTCGATCAGAAAGATCGTCCACCTGAGAATTACCTGGGCAGCCAGAGAGGGAGAGTCCCGCGAAGACCCCTACACGGTAGAGCGTCCCCACGGGTTACAGGGTTTCCCCCACCCGACCTCTCTTGTCACTGCGGTTCCAGGTAGACCAGAATGGGGATCTTGACCTCTTAAGTCTACCAATTTTAAGATCAGGGTGCTTAAGGTTTTCACTTGAACTTTAGTCTTTTAAGTGCAAAGAGTGACCTAATTTAAGGTTGGTTGACCCAAGGGGTCAACTTTACCTATTGTTTTCTTTAAGAGCTTTTAGGTCCTGTCTTTTAGGGTTCAAGTGTTTAGAGAGAGCCAATTGTTTAGGATTTTTCTTGTTAATTATTTTCAATCAATGGCTTGGGCACACCTCTTTTGGATTTCCTCAATTCTTGATTAAGGGGTGTGTCTCTACTGAAATCCTAATGTTTGACCTTATGTTGGCTCTACTTGGTCCATTTAACTCTTTGTTGGGCAATTAGGGCTCAAGCAAAAATGTGTTAGCCCTTAAATACCCTTAATAGTGTGCAGGAGTGATGAGTTGAAAACATGCAACTCTTTATGGTTACTAAGTATGGAAGACAGGTTAGCCCTATATTGCTTGTTCTTTTCTTTTCTTCCTCTTTAGAGTTTAGGGGTTAATAGTGAGAGGAAAAATTTACCTGTCTTCGGAGTGGTTGTCGTGTGGTTGCTTGTCTTCTTGAGTTCCTGTAGCTGCACAAAAGAGAGGAGATTATCAGAAATTAAAAGAAACAGGAATGTTTACCTCTAGAATAGCCGTTGCTCCCCGGCAGCGGCGCCAAAATGAAACGGTTGGCTTCGGGATAACCGGGTTTTAGTTTGTTATAACGTTGTAGTATAGCCAGTTATTACCAACATTTCAAATATATAAATTTTTTTTACTCGGAAAATAAAAGAGTTCCCGAGGTCGAACTCAGGGAGCAAGTTGTATTCCAGAGATATACATGTTTCTTTTACAAAATAAAGAAAGAGAGAGGGAAAGAATTTGTTGTTCTCTTTGTATTCTCCTCGTGATGTTCTTCTTTCTTTCTTTCTTCAGATCTCCTTCTTCTTCTTCCTTGGTTTCTGTCTTGGCCTCTCTTCTTCTTTTTCTGCAGTCTCTTCTGTGAAGGTTTCTTCTTGTTTCTCCTCCTTGCGGCTAAGTGTCAGCTTCTTCTTTTCTTTTTCAGCCAGGGACGTCACCCCTCCTTTCTTCTTTTCCCTTCAGGTCGTCGTCTGATTTCCAAATCAGACGACTTAACTACCTGTTGCTACAGTCAGCTTCCTTCTTCTTCCGCGGGTCTTCTTTTTCACCTGTGCCTGCACACTTCAGAGCTTACGTCAGCGAACAAAACCTACTCTACCCTCTCCCCCCGCGTCTCTCTCTCTCTGAAACCACTCTTGGGAAAGCTCTCCCAGAGCTGCCGGGTAATCGGGTTCGGGTCACGCCCGGGTCCAGGCCCACCGGCGTGCGTGGTGGGCGAGGAGTGCAGGTCAGTCTAAGTCGGGTCGGGTCAGGTCCGCGGGGCGTGAGCGCGGACGAGACCGGGTAACCGGGCGGGTGTAAGGGGACCTCACCCCGTGTACTGAGGCAGTAAGGCTAGTGCACAAAATCAATTTAAACAGTGGAACGGGTGTGAGGCTTACCGATGTGGGACTAAACGCAGACCTTTCCTCGCGTGCGCCTGCTGGGAGACCGCGGCCTGGCTTCTGCAGCTGCGGCTTCGATTTGCATAGGTTGCTGGCTGGCTGCCTTCGCAAGACTCCCCTTACACCCGCCCGGTTACCCGGTCTCGTCCGCGCTCACGCCCCGCGGACCTGACCCGACCCGACTTAGACTGACCTGCACTCCTCGCCCACCACGCACGCCGGTGGGCCTGGACCCGGGCGTGACCCGAACCCGATTACCCGGCAGCTCTGGGAGAGCTTTCCCAAGAGTGGTTTCAGAGAGAGAGAGACACGGGGGGAGAGGGTAGAGTAGGTTTTGTTCGCTGACGTAAGCTCTGAAGTGTGCAGGCACAGGTGAAAAAGAAGACCCGCGGAAGAAGAAGGAAGCTGACTGTAGCAACAGGTAGTTAAGTCGTCTGATTTGGAAATCAGACGACGGCCTGAAGGGAAAAGAAGAAAGGAGGGGTGACGTCCCTGGCTGAAAAAGAAAAGAAGAAGCTGACACTTAGCCGCAAGGAGGAGAAACAAGAAGAAACCTTCACAGAAGAGACTGCAGAAAAAGAAGAAGAGAGGCCAAGACAGAAACCAAGGAAGAAGAAGAAGGAGATCTGAAGAAAGAAAGAAAGAAGAACATCACGAGGAGAATACAAAGAGAACAACAAATTCTTTCCCTCTCTCTTTCTTTATTTTGTAAAAGAAACATGTATATCTCTGGAATACAACTTGCTCCCTGAGTTCGACCTCGGGAACTCTTTTATTTTCCGAGTAAAAAAAATTTATATATTTGAAATGTTGGTAATAACTGGCTATACTACAACGTTATAACAAACTAAAACCCGGTTATCCAGAAGCCAACCGTTTCATACACCAAAAAGGCAACCAAAAAATCTAGGAAAGGTTGTCCTTTCTAAAGCAGTCAGCTCTGTTGTTCAGAGCAAACTACCTCATAAAAGAAAGATTTCGGACACCCCACTAATATCAGTTGTCATTAATGACATGATTTTTGATCATGCCCTTTTAGACCTAGGTGCATCCATAAACTTGATCCCTACTATCCTCTTTGATAAATTCCAGTTCGGTGAACTTAAACCAGTGAAGGTCACCCTTCAACCCGCTGACCGATCTGTTATTTATCCAAAAGGGATTGTAGAGGATGTTATTGTTCGGGTACAAAATTGTCTCTTTGCTGTGGACTTTTTAGTCCTCGACATTATTGTACCCGAAGCTCTTAAAGATTCACCTATTATTCTTGGAAGACCCTTCCTTGCCACCGCTAAAGCCAATATAAATTGCAATTTTGGTAAAATGGACATCACTTGTGGTGGAAAGACACTCACTTTGGATATTTTTAAGGCTTCTAAGAGATTCCACAAGCCAGATTTCTTCGATGACTCAGATTCTAAAACCTCAAATCTTGTTGAGGAAATGCTTTCTATGGATACATATTTTACGATAAATTCTTCTCCTAAGTTGTAGCAATCATCTAACCCACCCTCACCTCCCACACCTAATTTCATGCTAACTCCTCACCCCATTTCAGAACTTGGCTTGCAATTAGATTTGAAACCTTTGCCGGATTCTTTAAAATATGTGTTTTTGAGCCCACACCATACCAAACCCCTTATTATTAATGCACATCTTTTGGGGTTACAAGAGGAAAAGCTTCTCCAAGTCTTAAACAAATATCAAAAGCTATTGGTTGGATGTTAAATGATTTAAAAGACATTGACACATCCTATTTCACTTACTGCATTTATCTTGAAGACGACTCTAAACCCTCCTACCAACCTCAACGTTGCCTAAACCCTAATATGCAGGTGGTTGTAAAATAGGAAATCATTAAATGGCTTGATGCGGAATTATTTACCCTATCACCGATAGCCAGTGGGTTAGCCCTACAAAAGTTGTACCCAAGAAAGCTGGCCTCACTATTGTTGCAAATGATAAGGGTGAAGAAATCCCCATTAGAACTGCCTCTTCATGGCATGTTTGTATTGATTACCGAAAATTAAATACTGCCACAAAGAAGGATCACTTTCTGCTCCCCTTTATCGATTAAATTTTGGTGCGGCTAGCCAGACAAGAATATTATGTTTTCTTGATGGATATTTCGGCTACAATCAAGTCGTAGTCCACCCTGAGGACCAAGAAAAGACCACTTTCACCTACCCCTTCAGAACTTTTGCTTTCCAAAGAATGCCATTTGGATTGTGTAATGCACCCATAACTTTTCAATAGTGCATGTTAGCAATCTTCTCTAATTTGGTAGGTGATTGCCTGAAGGTCTTTATGGATGATTTTTCCATTTTTGGAGAGTCTTTTGATCATTGTCTTTGGAATTTAGAAAGAACTCTCCAAAAATGTATTGAGATTAACCTTGTTCTCAGTTGGGAGAAAAGCCATTTCATGGTTTAGGAAGGCATTATCCTGGGCCATGTTATTTCTGGAAAAGGAATCTCGTTAGACAAAGCTAAAGTTGATACAATCTCAAAACTTCTCCCACCCAGTTTTGTGAAACAAATAAGAACTTTTCCGGGGCATGTAGGATTCTACCGACGATTCATCAAAGATTTCTCTAGAATTTCCCGACCTTTAAGCCACCTTTTGACTAAAGACCAAACTTTTGACTTTGATAAAAATTGCTTGGAGAGTTTTAATATTTTGAAACAAGCGATTACTGAGGCACCCATTCTGCAAGCACCTGATCGGGCTCATCCTTTTGAGCTTGTGACAGATGCCTCAGATTGCGCAATAGGAGCCATCTTAGGGTAGCGAATCGATAAGAAACCCGTTGTGATTTATTATGCTAGTAAAATTTTGATGACACACAATGGAATTATACTATCATCGAAAAGGAATTTGTTGCGATTGTTTTTGCCCTTGAAAATTTTCTTTCATATTTGTTAGGATCACACATCATCATCTACACTGATCACTCGACCTTGAAATATTTGCTTAATAAGAAAGATGCGAAACCCCACTTAATTCGATTGATATTATTATTACAAGAATTTGATTTAGAAATCAAAGATAAAGCAGGTTCGCAAAATGTCATGGTTGATCACCTTTCAAGACTTGAGACTGGTGATGTATTGACTCGAACAACTATTTTTCCAGACGAAACACTCCTAACACTGAAATCCCTCCCTTGGTATGCTGATTATGCAAATTATCTTGCCACTGGACAATTCCCTTCTGATTGGCTTAAACAAAAAATGGATAAGTTCTTTGCCAAGATCAAATATTACTTCTGGGAGGACCCCGATCTGTTTCGCATCTCTGCCGACTAAGTCATTCGACGGTGCATTCCCAATTCAAAAACACATGATATTTTGAACCACTACCACTGAATGGCTTGCAGCGGACATTTTTCAGGGAAGAAAATGGCAATCAAGGTTTTAAATGCTGGATTTTATTGGCTTAGCATGCACAAGGATGCTCATGAATTTTCATAGTCCTATGTGCATTACTAGAGCATCGGCAACATGAACTTTAAGGATATGATGCCCCTCAACCTGATTTTGGAAGTTGAGATCTTTTAAGTGTGGGGCATCGATTTCATGGGACCGTTTGTCACTTCTTTTAGATACTAGTACATTTTAGTCGCTGTCGACTACGTTTTAAAATGGATTGAAGCGGTAGCCATGCACACTAATGACCATCGGGTTATTGTGGATTTCATTAAGAAAAACATTTTTTCATGTTTTGGTGTTCCTAAGGCCATTATTAGTGACGGAGGCTCATGTTTTACACACTCCCAATTCTGTCAACTTGCTAAATATGGGGTGAATCATAGAAACTCTACACCATATCACCCTCAAACAAATGGCCAAGCTGAAGTCTCCAACCAGGAGATCAAAAACATTTTGCAAAAGACGATAAAGCCCAACCAGAAAGACTGGTCACTCAAACTTGATGAAGCATTATGGACTTATCGCCTTATTTTTGGCATGTCACCTTTTTGCCTTATTTTTGCCAAGGCATGTCACCTCCCAGTTGAATTAGAACATATGGCTTATTAGGTGATAAAAGAATTTAATAATAACTTGGACTCAGCTGGTAAACATAGGAAATTACAATTAACTGAACTTAAAGAATTTGGCAACATAGCTTTTGAAAATGCACACATTTACAAAGACCAAGCTAAGAAATTTCATGATAAATTCATCATTCGAAAATCTTTTGAACCTAAACAACGTGTAGCTTTTTGATGCAAGGTTACACATATTTCCTGGTAAATTAAAACCTAAATGGATCGATCCTTACATTATAATTTAAACCTATCCCCACGGTGCCGTTGAAATTTTGGATCAAAACAACACTTTCAAAGTCAACAACCAATGACTTAAGCCCTATTTTGATAACAACCTTTACGCGAAATCTGATTCTCAAGACCTCCATGACCTTCCCGATAATTTGTGACTTCACGCCTGGCTGAATGACGTAAAAGATAGCACTGGATGGGAGGTAACCCATCATTTTTTTTCCTACCTTTTGTTTTTATTTTTTTTAGAGGTTTTAACTATCCTGATTTTGACTACCTTTACCAAGGTGATCCTTTATCCCTTCCTATTGCATGAGAACATGGCATATCTTAAGCATGGAGGGGTGTTTTTAAATTTTGACGACCAATTCATGATTTTCAAAACCTAAAACATTCAATTTTTTGTTTCATTTTTTGCATGCATACCCAAAAAATAATAATAAAAATGTTGAAAACTTTGAGAAATTTTTTAAATTAGGACTAAGGTTGAGAAATCATTTCAAGGTACAATGGGATTTAATCTTTAACAAACTAGGGATTAAGATACGGATCTAACTATTATAATTTTTGGGTCTAGTTTTAGACTAGATCAAGTATTCTTCTCAAAATTTCACCTAAACTCGTAATAATTTGGGTGACTTGATCTCCTTTTGCGATCGGGAAACTATTTGGCTTAATTTCACACACAGCCAACACTTAAAACAAATTAAAAAATTAGAAGCCCCTTGTTTAGTCTCAGTGAAATTCGAAGCAGATGATTGGTTTGAGTTCCCACCATTAAGAAGGAGGAAAATGCTTCCTTTGAGGATGCGATGTCAACATGTTACCGCCTTGGCACCACTCTATATCTATATTTCATATCTTTAGATGGAGCATTAGGCACATTTTGCTCTTAAGTGTCTTGAACAGTGCTCTACCTATAGCGTCGGAGCAAGAACTTGAGTTCGCTTGGAGCACCCCTTTACATCACATTATGTTTTGGGGTTGTGAGCTCCTGGGTGGTATCTTGGACAGTACTATCTCAAAGTGCTGGCACTAGAGCCCCCCCTGAGGATTGGTAACGGAAATGATGGTCCTAACACATCTGTTGTAGGATTCAGCAAGGAATAAGCATAGGGGAGACAAAAAAAAAAACATATCCAAACAAAAACACGACCTTATAAATGTTGGCATTCACAAGCACTGACACAGGGTTTTAAAAGACTATGCAAGTTGCGAGTCGGATTCAAGAGCTAAAGAAATCCTAATTACAAAATAATTTTGAGTCATTTGATTGTCAAGGAGTTAGTTGTGAATTTGTAAAGGATACATTGATCCCGATTCATCTAATTTTTGGATCTAATGACGAATCCCAATGTTTATCTTTAACAAGTCCTATGCCTTTCATGTTTTAATCAACCAAGGTCCCGCAATCTTCTTTTTCTCAAAAGTCAACAAAATTAGTCTTCCCTAAAAGTCCATTTTGTTAAAATAAGTTTTGCTAAGAGACTAGCAAAAGATAAGCATGGGGGTGTGATAAATGCCAGTTTATCATAATATCTAGCTCTTAGTTTTTTAAATTCGCAAATAGGTTTTCGGGTTGCATTTAAGCATAACCCAGGTTAGGCATGCATTGCATTCTTTTTGTGTTTCTGACATGTTTACTTGAGTGTTAAGGAAAAGTAGATGATCAAACCTTTAAATCCTAACACTCAAGAAGAAAGAAAGTGAAGAAGAAGATTGTCTTAGTCGAACCCTAGCTAGATCCAGCTCATCTCAGTTGGTTATCAGCCCACATGAGTTAGGTTTAGCTCCCTCCAGCTCCATTCGGCTTGTCTTAGCTGAATGGTAGCTCAAGGTAGCTCAACTTAGCTCAATTCACCTCAACTCAGGTCAGATTCAGCTCAACTTAGTTGAGTCTAGCGCATTCTAGCTCCAATCAATTCACTGAGAGCTCTAGCTAGCTCAACTTAGTTGACAGAGGTCCACCTCAGCTCAGGTCTAGCTCTACCCAGCTCCACTTAACTTACGGTAGCTGAACTCCCTCCAGCTTAGCTACTACTTACCTATTTAGTAGCTAAGCTAGCTCAGGAGTTCTCATATGAGGCAGTTCTAGCTAAACCTAACTTCAGTTAGGTTGAAACCAGCTCAACTTAGCTCAACAACTCAAGCATAGCTACTACCATAAGAACTAGCTAGCTAAGCTAAGAGTTGAGCCCCTAAGAAGACCTCTTCAACCATCATCAGCTCCGGGAGAATTAAATACCGAGGGAAGAGCACTTCCACCAAACCGACGCATTTCCACCAAAGGGAAGATCCTCTACCTATAGCAGCTAGATTTAAATACCTACTTTGTTTGCTCTATAGGATTGTTGTAATATTTCTTTGTCATTTAGTTGGGTATTCGCTTTGCGAATTCCCATCTCCATCGAGGGATAAGATCCTTATTGTGAAGAGAAGGGGTCTAAGGAACGCTACTCTCGTACTTGTAGCGTGGTTGTAATAGAGGTTGAACTACCCTCGTTAAAGTAGTTCATTAGTGGATTTTGATCGATTCGATCGATCGGAAAACCTAACTCGAGAGTGTTAGGTGGTGGTTTTCACCCGGTTTGGATTTCCACCTAAAACTAATTGTGTAAATTGTACGATTGTTCTTTTTGTGAGATTGTGATATTTTACTCTGTATTTTAGATATATTCCGCAAATCTCACCCCCTCCTGTACGAATCTATATTTACTTGATAGTAGTGTTAAGTATATAAAACATGAGAGATGTCAGAGATACGAGTGGTGTATAATTTTAACACGAGTTTGGCTAACACCAATTGAAACTGGTGTTAGACAAACCTATGTTAAAATGAGTAAATCCGGGTTAGCGAATTAGGGGTTAAGTAGTCAAGTAAACGATGGTTAACCCCTATTTTAAGGGGTTAACCTCCCAAGTAAACTAGGCCTTAGGCTTGAGAGTTAAAATATAATATGCAAAGATTGTTGTTTATTTGCATGGGAATAGAGCGACGATTAAGCGTTGAGATAAAATGATTGGTGTAATGATATGATATTACTAGATATTTATTTAATAATTTAAGTGAAGGTAAAAAATATTAGTAGAGATTTATCTAATATTAAAAATGGAAGTAAAAGTTATAATGGATATTTATTTAATAATAAAAATGAAAGTGAAAATTATTTTTATTTAATTAAAATAATTAAAAATAATTGTATAAAATTTTGTGTTGACGTAGTTAAAAAATTTCAACAAAATTCTTATAATAGGAAAAACTTCTCCAAACCTCACCACCAAATAGTGTTATTTGGTAAGGAAAATTATCAGAAGAATAAAAATTAGAAGTAGTAGAAATGGAGAAATTAAAGGATTTTATCCACTCAAATATTGGTTGGATTTGTTATTTTATCAAGGGAATTAGGAAGTTTTATTTTATTTGAAATGTTTCTTTGGTAAAATAAATAATTGAAATAAAGAAAATATTAATTGAAAAGAAAAGGGTAAAGTTAGATAATTTCATGGGAAATGAAATTACCTAATTCTAGAATTAAGCTCCTAATTTTAAAATCATACGATTTTAAAATTAAATATGCCAAATGTGAAATAAAGTAGGTAGTTAGCATTTATGTTACGTACCAAATACCCCTTTAATGTAAGGGAGGCAGGAGTGATTGCTTAGAGTCTTTCCGGATCTTGCCGTTCCCCCGACACCGTGGTTGTGGGGTGGGCGGGTGGTTGGTTGGTTGCGCGGAGTGTGGGTCGCCAGTCCTTGGATCATGTTTTTTTACTTTTTCGATAAATTTCATAGGTAAATGTGGAGATCTCGTGATATTTCTTCGATGGTGGAGTGATCGCAGCCACTACTTTCCCCGGCTGCAGGGTGGGGTACCCTTTGCGTTCACCGCTGTAGGAGAACATGTTTTTTGCTTTTTTTTTCTCTCTTTTAAATTAAATTTTTTATGATCTAATATTTAATCAGATAAATTGAAAAAAAATTGACTATCTCACACACACATACTAATCATTCAAATAATGTAAATTGAGAAAGTGGGCGATATTAAAAATTTAATTTTTAATACCACACATCTAAAGTGGACATATCAATTTAATTTTACTGAAATGTTAAATTTCATTGTCGAAGAAGAAACATGTTATATGCGACGTCGTTTGATGGGCACAATAGTAAGGTAAATTTCATACTTTGGATTTGGCCTATTCCGTCGTTGGCCCCTTAGATTTTGAAGTTAACAAATTCATCTTCCTTGGTAGAATTATCTTTATTCTCTTGTTTGTTTCTGCAACTCAATACTTCCTTCTTTTCAAATTAACCACCAGAAGTTTGTTTCACGTACCAAATACCACAAGTGAGATAATCCCTCTAATTTCTAAACAAGACAAAATTATCCAAATACTAAACCCCTTTAATTCTTCTATTTATTCGATTTATCTAATTCGATTCCTTTACTTATTCCACCAGGCAAACACCACCTTTGGATGCAACTCTGTGAGGTCGAGGGGAAAGAGATGCTACCCTAACGAGGAAACTCAAACGCCACGTGATCAGGAGAATGCAATGCTTAAAAATTGAGATACACCATCAAATTGAAAGACCTCGTGTTAGTCCAGCATTGTGATTAATAAGATAACTCCCATCACTTTAAGTTTGAAAGATCGTAAAGATGGGAGGAAATAGAGAATAAAATGTAATTGAAATGTGCCTAAGAACATAATTTATTAGGAGATAATAAATTATTTTTCAAAATAGTCCAAATTAAGTGAAAATTAACTTAAATTAAATAACATGCATACTGCATTGGGGAGTTAAAAGGTGAAGGATGGCTCAGGATGACGTAATAATCCATGTAAATTATTCATTACGCATTTGAGAATCGGAATCATAAAGATTAATGAAAGGAAAGCTTAGATCAAACATTTGTTCAACTTTTAAATTCAATCTCATGGAGGACATTCTTTTGATAAGTATAATTTATTAATCAAATTCATATATAAATCAAAACAAGATGAGAATTTAGGAGAAATAGTTGGAACAAATATCATCTCAGCATAATATTTATATTGTATCTATTACAAGAAAAATTAGATTTCTTTATATCACACATTACATGATATGTGAACTAGATATAATAATGTAAAGTTTTGTCCACAATCCAATTGCATCTCACATTACATGTTACGTCCACTAGATTTGACCTTGAATTTAATTACAACTCATTGATGTCAACTTCAAACCTGTGCCAAGTAGCCAGAAGAGTCTCCATGCCCTAAGTCGATCCCTCAATTTCGATCACCGTAGCTCCACTACGTGTGAGTTGCAAATTACAAGAATAATCTAAAGTCCCTCGCATCAACATCCTTTATCTAAGGTTGTAAATTTTGGTAAATCCAATTCAAATCTGAGCCAAAAAATATGGGTAAAATCCAACTTGAATTCGAATGGATTTGGATATGGATTTTATCAAAAAATCTAATTGGTTATGGGTATAAATTTATACCTGATTATCCGATCCAAATACCTAAATAAAATCTTCATTTATCTGAGATATATAAATCTCACCCTAAGTTTCCCATTCCGCTAGCTTTAATATCTCTCATGATTCCCTCTATAATTTTGAAGGTTGGGAATTTTTTAAAGCTTCCATTAAATATTTATTTCTAAAATGTACTTTTTATTTTATCTTTTTTTATATTTTTTATTCTTGATATGTTTCCCTTGAACTTTTTTATAATAATTTTAATAAAAATCATTAAAATTAGAGTAACCAAAACTCCTATATTTCATACTCGTTAAAAATAAATAAATAATTAATTATATTATAGATTTTTTTTCTCTCCTTTAATTCTAATATAAATACCATTTAATTATAAGATCAATTTATAAATAACTAGATAAATATGGATATAAATTTAAATTTTTATATTTAATAAATAAATAGATAAGAAATAAATATTAATTTTATAAATAAATATAAATATAAATTTAACCAAATCAGACCGTTTCCATCCTACTTCCACCCTTATTTATAGATTTCTACGATGAAGTAATTACTTTCGAAAGATTCATCTTCTAAAACCTTCCTTCAGACTGCACCAATCATTTCATGTCACTTATCTTGCCATTAGTTTTCTTTTAATTTGGTCAACGCTGACGTGTCTTGTTCTCCTAAAGTGTCAAGTTTGTTATCGGGAATATTTCTAGAATATTGTCCTGGCTTATTACAACAAACTCCTCGTACCAGCATGTGATTTTTGGAACCTCTACGGTCTTTTATAATTTTTTATCTTTTTCAGTTGTATTTACTTTAGGCTTATTGCCATTGTTTATTTTCTAGTTTTTTAAAGGTCAAGCAGCATCTTTTAAGTTGCTTATCTAATGATTCAATTCTCTTAACTTGCCACATTATCATCCACATCATCCATGCTGCTCGATTGGATTGAGAGCCCTCATCACCACCTTTGCATGCAAAAGCCCTTCCAGTCTTCTCTCATTCGAAAAACTTAGGGGCTATAGTAGGGGCTCCAATCAGTCATTGGGGTTGATATGATAAATGTCAGTTTATTATTATTCTTATGCTTTGAAACAAATCTAGTTCTTAGATTTTTAACTCCGCAAATGAGCTTTAGGTTGTATTTAGGCATAACCCAAGTTAGGCATGTATTGCATTCTTTTTGTGTTTGTGACATGTTTACTTGAGTGTTAAGGATAAACAGATGATTAAACCTTTAAAACCCCTAGCACTCAAGATGACAAAAAGTGAAGAAGAAGATCATTTCAGCTAAACCCTAGCTAGATACATCTCATCTCAGCTGGTTATCAGCCCACATGAGTTAGGTTTAGCTCCATCCAACTCCATTCAACACATCTTAGCTGAATGGTAGCTCAAGGTAGCTCAACTTAGCTCAACTCACCTCAACTCAGCTTAGATCCAACTCAACTTAGTTGAGTCTAGCTTATTCTAGCTCCAATTAGTTCACTGACAGCTTTAGCTTGCTCAACTTAGTTGACAGAGGTCAACCTCAGCTCAGATCCAGCTCTACCCAGCTCTACTCAGCTTACGACAGCTGAACTCTCTCCAGCTTAGCTACTACTTACCTATTTAGTAGCTAAGCTAGCTCAGGAGTTCTCATATGAGGCAGTTCCAGCTCAACCTAGCTTTAGTTAGGTTGAAACCAGCTCAACTTAGCTCAACAACTCAAGCATAGCTACTACCATAAGAACTAGCTAGCTAAGCTAAATAGTTGAGGCCCTAAGAAGACCTCTTCAACCATCATCAGCTTTGAGAGAATTATTTCAGCTCCAGATCTACTTCGAACAACTCCTAGCTACCTCCTTTCAGATAAACCCTATCTCATCCACTACTACCCCACTAGCTAAGCTAGCTTAGCTTAGCTCAACATCAGCTCCACCTACATGGCCATCCAACCTACCTAGCTAATTTCACCAAAAAGACCTAAACCTAGTCCACCTAGCTCCTACTCCTAAACCTTCTTTTTGCCACCAATCTTCACCACCTTTCAACCCACCACTACCACTAAGGAACACCACAAAAGTGGCACCACTTTTCTCTCCAAAAATCCCCCTCATCACCACCATCCACCTAAGCCTCAACCCATCTAAACCCTACACCTAACCCCCCTTCTAGAAACCTTAAGATGGCACCAACTTAAAGCATCCCCTCACCAAATAACTACCCACTAACCAACCTATTTTTGGTGCCAAAACCAAGAGCCACCAACACCTACACCCTTCCATACTTGGCGCCAAAAATAAATCTGTCATCCACCCTACACCTACCCTCCTAACCTATCTCCACCATCCAATAAATGGCTCCACCCTTAACCCATACTAAAGTTGGCACCAACCCCATTTAACTCCACCATAACCACCTCAAAACACCCTCTCATGTGGCGCCAACAAACCCTAGCCATCCATCCATTAACCACCATCATCAAAACACATCCTAACCCTACAACGCATCATACAAACCTTAACCCTAGCACCCACCTAGAGTTGGGGCCAAGTCCATAGGTGCCTCTCCATTTCGGCGCCACTAAACATTAACCCTAGGATCCCATAACTACCCCTTATAAGCCATCCTAGCCGTCCATCCCTTAACCATACCTACCTGCTACCCATCCTATAAAAAGGCCATTAACTACCCATTTCAAACCATCCTTGGTTACATATTTTATCTACCTAGATCCACCATTACCAACAACCAAAGAAGGAAGGAGAGGAAGAAAAAGGTCAAGGAGACACTTTGTCTCCTTGGTGGCTTCAACTTCTTCTTCTACCTTGTGTCATCATCAAGCCAAGGAGGAAGGCTAGGCAAGGAGGACATCCAGAGGAGGAGCAATCAAGGGTGGTCGACGTCCACCCTAGGAGGAGATTTGGAGTGGATTTCTTCTACTCAAGGAGGACCCAGGCACGCCCCACCTAGGGGTTGCCCAAAGGAGGGAGAGCCAGGAACCAGGAGCAAGCTTCCTTCAACCCAGGGGCAACTTGAGTTGGAGCGGAAACTCTGCAACACCATCATCATCTTCTTCATAAGCTTTCTTCTACATTTTTTTTGTGCTTTGCTGCATGGTAGATTAGTGTCTTGAATTTTCTTCTTGTTAGAGATTACAAGTAGGAATTCTTCTTACTTGCGAGTTCTTCAACTTTGTGTAAAACGATTTCCATTTTTAAGAAGCATTCTTCTACTTTTGTTTAGATAGCTTGTGATTGTGTTGTGACTTGTTTCTCCATTATTCAAAGCTTCCCTTTCTTTGATTTCTCGTAGTTTTAATTCTCATTCTCTTTGCATTCACTTTGCCCTTATTCAAAAACCCTAAAAAAATATATATCTCAAAACACAGAAAGAAAGTTGATTTCCAAAATTCAAGTAAGAGATTTAAAAAAAAGCATTCCTATCTCCCTTGGGATGACCTGAATACTCATCGAGTACTCAGTCTTTTACAAATTCAAAAGTGATCAAAATTGTGTGTTGCAACGGCTTAATTCCCAATTTTTACAAATCACGCATTTTTTGCAATCAGGGCCCCTCCCAACCTCACTGAAGTCTCCCCTATACCTTCTGATCTCCCCTACTTCTCCGATCTCGACATGCATGCCGTCTTATCACCTATAGTGGCTGATTCGATGAGGCACAGGTAGTGGTGAGCGCCTCCTTTTGTCTGCACTTGCAGTGGCTGGCGAGCTCCTCCCTGTGCGCGTGGGTTTCCTCACGAGGTGGCCATTCTATGATGCGATGCGCAACAGGGGTGGGGCTTTCTAGTGTGCGGTTGTGGGGTTTGGCAACGTGTGGCGAAACCTTGCCGGCGAGACACGGTAGGGGATGGCGGCAGGCGGCGGTCTCCTTTATTACCTTGGTGTTTGTGTCACTCGTGTGGTTTGGTGGTGGCATGTTCATGTGCGTAGTTGTGGGGTTGATATGTTCTTTTTCTTTCTTTTAGTTTAGTTATTTTTTGGTTGGGGGACTATGTGAGTCCTTTGGCCTCATTCAACCGAGTTTTCTAACTTAGGTTAGGTATCGATTTCAGCCTTTTGGTCGAATTATATCGATTCACTCATTGGTGCATTTCTCGAGATTCATCTCGTTGGTGCCTTGCCGCATCCATGAGTGCAGAGTCAGCCTCCTTTGTGAGGTTGACTGGTTCCTGATATTTCGTCGTGTCTTTCTTTTTTATTATCCTTTATTTCTTGTCTTCCTTTTTTTGTTTTTACGTTTCCCTGTTTCTATGGGGAGTAACCTCCCCCTCATCGAGGGCATTAGGGTTTTTCTTTTTCTTTCCCCTTTGGAGCGTGTCTTAATGTATCAGGTTCTTCCTTTTAAAGATAATTGTTGTTTTTCAAAAAAAAAAAAATCATCCATGCCACTCCCATCCCCCCTACGTCCCTTCCTCCCTTCGAGGACCCCCTCTCTCCTTCATTCGTCATCTCTGACCCCCATATCTGTGTATATAGGCTTTCATCCTTTGCTTTCTCCATGCCACGACTGCTCTCATCCCCTTTAATGTCACCCTGACACCAAGCTTCCTCGTTGCTCTCCTCTCCTTCCTTCTCTAGCTCCTCCTTCTTGTGTCACTACGAACATGAGGGGCAAGATGTTCACCCTTTTTCCTCGTGTTTCTTACTAAAGTTTGAAGGAGGTCAGTGAGGAGGAATGTGGTAAATTCTACCTCTAAATTTTTCTCCTCACCATCATGGCTTTCCTCATTAAGGCCACGCTAGAGGCCGTAGTTCACACGACCGAGATGTTGCTAACTTATGTTAGGCTTCTTGGTCTCCGAGATCTCACTGGTGCTGATCAAGATGATCGTTGAAGCCTCATCTTCAGTAGTTCCATCGTCATCTTACGGCGAGGAGTTTCCTCTCTAGTTTTCTATGTTTGGATTATGAGGGTGTTTTCTTTATTGCTTTTATTTTCTCTTAGTTTTATGATGTTGTCCTCTTATTTGGAGTTTCCCTACTCTTTGGAGTGGGGCATTTTGTTTTCCTCCCTTTTCTAAGGGGGCATTTTGTTCACCTCTCTCTTCGGAGGGAACTTTTGATTTTCTTCTTCCCTTTTCCCTCAAGAGTTTGCATCCTCTCAATCTCTACATTCCCGTTAATTAGTTTCATTTTAAAAAAGAAAACAAAATCTCTGAACCTGCCAACCATTTGGGATTTTCTTTTTAAAGTTGGTCCTTTCTCCCCTTATGGGTACTTGATGTAAGCCTTTATGGGTATATTCGAATTTGAGGTAGAGTTGATCTTTTCTTTTTGGTAATCAAGTATTGTTAAGTTTCATTCACTCATTGATTCGAGAAGCTTGAATTTTCAAGATTCGAGATTTCGTTCTTAGAATCATATCAGAGTTGTCTGAGCTATTTGAGTTATCCAAATTGTTCGAGTTTCCTGAGTTATTCTTTTCTCAAATATTGATCATTGGTTTCCTTGATCTTCTCTTTTGCTACTCATCTCGATTATCAACTTATTTGATTTTATTGTTTCTCAACCATTGTATTCAAGTAACTTGGATACATCATTATAAGTATCAAATCTATTTTTGAGAAATTTCCAAGAACAAACATAGTGATTTATTATTAACAAATTGATGTAATTTTCATATCTCATAACAAACTACTACAAAACCACAAGAAACTACATCAAGACAAAAAAAAACCACAAGAAAGACAAAAGAAGCATGCGATTTCAATTACTTCCTGGCATCCGCACTACAAAAAAAAAGCCTTTAGCGGCAAATTAAATAGTGTGGTATAATACACTTGTCGCTATTACTTTAGGTTTAGCGTTAAATTTTTTATATATGACATAATATTTTTGTGGACGACAGTTAGTATTAATGGCAAATATATGTGTACTTTGGAGGCAAAAAAATTATATGTCACTATTTTTCTTTTTGTCTAACAACGATTAGCTTTAGTAGCAAAAATATTTACCTTTACATGTATGATGGGCCTTGGAAGGCCACCAAAGGATTTATATGGATAGGAGGCGCTGCTTAGCCATTGATCATCCATCACATAGGAGGGTAGAGAGACAATCAATGAGCATACACAAAGGGGAACAAGGGTTTGGTAACCTAGTTCCACCATAAATTGGCACCGTTGCCGGGGAGGCACGACGAATTTTGATTTTATCTCTAACATAGTATTTTTGTGTGCAGGTACAATGACATGAAGTAGTGAATGAGGCAAAGCAGACGCTGCGAAAATTAGGTGCACACATTCTTATTAGAAACTTGTCCAGAAATTAAGTGTCGTCTTTAAAATTCAATAGCCATGTTTCTGATGCTCCAAAAATCTTGAAATTTGGATTGGAACTAGATCTTCAAATTATCTTTCCAATACCACCTTTCCCAAAAATAAATTCCTTCTATGGAATTTTTAAAAATTTGTGGAGTACATACTAGTCAGATTGCTTGAAAATAGAACTTTTATGAACTTTAGAAATCAATTTTGACCAAAATAAAAGTTAAATTTACTCACGATTGGTGGGGTTTGAAAGATAATCAAATTAGCTTTCAATATCATATTTTTACAAAATTTTTGAAACATATTTGATATTGTTTCCAACAGAAAAACTAACACAAGGTCTAAATCCCAGATTTGACCCCTGGTTTGTTAAAATTCATAACTAATCATTGAAAATAGTAAAAATTTGGAAAATACTCTTTAAAAAGCTTATTGAAAAAGGATCTTCTTGCCAAGTTTCAAATCATTTGGATTCAATCTTACTTGAAAGTATAAATTTGAATTGTGGTCTTCAATTTGAAAAAGAACTTAGAAGTACATGAGCCTATAGGACCACATAGACTAACTTGGACCACGAAAATATATCAAATAACCTGCATTTGGCTTGAAACTATCGAGTAGTTCCAACCTCTTCTGCAAAACCTGGTGTCTAAGCTGCGAGGTAGCGTTAAACGACCGAGGTTGTGGGGTAACGGAATCGGAGGCGAAAGCCAAAGGAAGAACCTTCCTTGTAGTCCCCTCGTAACTAGACTGGCTGGGTTAGCCTAAGAGGTGGGAATTCCTTACAGTCGATCTCTCGCCGAATTTTTTTAATAACACAAACTTAAGCGAAAAATCCGATCTTCTGATCTAGAGGACCACTCTGATTAATAAGGCCTTAGCCTTGTTCTGCTTGACTACACCAACCCTTTGAGTTGGTGTATGCAAGGAAGAAGGTCGTTAGAACCTAAACTTGTGGGACCTTGGGTGCCGAACCCAAGGTGGCAAAAGCGATTTTCGCCCGACCTCTCTTCTCAACCTTCTTCCACTCGATTAGCTCAAATGGCTAATCTCGATCCTTGAATTCGTCAGGATCTTGAGAATCAGGACACAATGGCTCGTCTGGAAGCCAGGGTTGAGGAAACGAAACAAAAATACGAGCAGAGCATCGACAGGATTCTCACAACACTTGATAGAATGCAACATTGTTGAAGCGACTGGCTCGATCGTGTTTTAACAGTTATTGTGTCGTAGTATAGGTGATCAAGCGTCGTCAACAAATAAAGATTTTATTACTTGAAAACTAGAGTATCCGAGGCCGAACACAGGGAGCAATTTGAATTTACTACTAATCTCAAATGTGATTGAACACTCTAATTTACTCAAAACTTGAATTCAAATATGAATGTATGCGGTTAAAAAGTAATTATGACAAAAGAGTGAAATTGGACGTCTGATCACAAGATCAGACGTCTTAAAAGTGTTTTTCCTTTTTCTTTTGCTTTCTTTCTTCTGCAGTCTTCACTTTGCCTTTCTTCTTCTTTCTCTGCAGTCTCTCTTCCTTCCTTCTCTTCTCTCTTCTGCGAAGGCTTCTTCTTCTTCTTCTCTTCTCTTTTCTGCGAAGGCTTCTTCTTCCTTGGCCTCTTCTCTTCTTCCTGCCTTTGCTTCTTTTTTCTCTGCAGCCTCTCTTCTTCCTTCAGATCTCTGCCTCGCTCAGCCTCTTTCTCTTTTGCTTCTTTTTCTTCTTTGGCTAAGTTTCTTCTCTTCAACGCCCGGCCTGCCTGCACAGAGAGCAAAACCTACCCCTTTTCGTCTACCCATACGTCTCTCTCTCTCTGTAATTCACTCAAAGGACGCTCTCCCAGAGCCGCGGGTAATCGGGTTGGATTTCTCACCCAGGACCAGGTGCATCGGCGTGAGGGTGATGCGCGAGGTGTGCTCAGAATGGGTCGGGTCGGAGCCCACCAGATCCGCGAGGTGAAACCGCGGACGAGGCGAGCGTGCGTAAGGTGAGGGACCTCACCCCTGTGCGTTCGGAGGCGATAAGCGTATAACACAAATTCAATTTATACTACACCTGCGCTTCGTGGATTACCGATGTGGGACTATTGGTCCTGCCCTACTCTCGCGCGCGCCCGCAGAAGACTCTTCTTCGATTGCCAAGGCTGCGGACTTCGCTGCTCTCCTTGCTGGATCAGATGACTTCGCACTGCTTGCCCAAGTCCGCTACACCTGAAGCCTGGATGCCCTGAAGCCTGGAGCTGCTTGGAAGCTGCTTCAACCGTCAATGGCGGCAGAGTCTTGAATACTGTCAGACACAAAACGAGCCTCTCGGCTTAATCAGATCACCAGAGGACCTTCGCCGTGTCACAGCGAAGGTGGTGCATGGTGCAGCAGGCTGCGGGATGGCCTAGGCGTGCGTGCCTAGGTCATCCTGTAACTGGAGGTGTGGGTGTGTTCGGGGGGCTGTTGTGGAGGCGTAGAGGGATGATGGATGGGCGGAGGTTGTTCCTTGTGGTGAGGTGGAGGTTACGTGAGGGTCGGCGAGGCGTATGGAGGGGCGGAATGGTGGGGGCGACTCACCGGAGGTCGGCCGGAGGGATGGAAGATGGCGGTGGTCAGCGACGGTCGAGGGTCGATTGATGAAATAAGGTGAGGGGAATGAAAGAGGGGATAGAGGAGAATAGCTTAAACCTAACTACAGGGACGAAGGGGGACGGAGAGGCGGACGGCTGTACCTACTATTGCCGGAGAAGAAGCTGCCCATTGGAGGAAGACGGCGGCGGCGACGGGGCTGAGGCGACGTGCGCGGGTGTTGCGCGACGCGGAGGAGAATCAGGAAGATGACTCTGCCACTAGTTTTGTGGCAGAGCGAAGAGGGAGGGGAGGGGGGCTCGCCGGAGCGCTGGACCCTTGGTCGGAGAAGAAAGAGAAGAATTTGAGGTGGAAGTCTGGCCAAGTCAAGCTGAAATTGAGTGGCCTGGTTTGGGGGTTCTTTTATAGGTGCTGAGCCGTATGCTCAGAGCGTGGAGGGCACACCTTTGTCTCCGACGGCTCGCCGGAGAAGGAAAGTGGGTGGATACCCAAATCCCTCATGTGTTCGCACGAGAGATTGGGATCAAATCAGAGATCGTGATAGGCCTCAGATGGAAGGGAATTCCTCAGAGAATCTCCCTTCCATTTCTGGGAGGGGATCTCTGAGGAATCAGAGAGTATTTTCTCTCTAATCCTCGCCGGAGAAGGATTCTGCCCCAATAATGGCGGAAGGACTTGATTGCAAAGGTGGCGAGGAAGTTAGGGGGCTCTCTGCGATGATTTTCAAAAGATAGGGATCAAATTGTGATTTAGGTGTACTAAATTGCAAAGTAGGTCAAGATAACCTCCCCTTAGGTCCAAATTTTGGTACAAACCTAATTTGGACCTAAGGAATCCAATGGTGAAGTTGGATTTTAGGTTTGACTACGTTTAACTGGACATTTTGCATAAAAACCCAAGTTAGGTCAATTACTGAGCTAGGACCCTATTCTAGGTCAAACTAGGTTCCAAAGGCCAATTTGAGTGTTATAAACCCTAGGGGATATTTTTCCATGATTTTTAGAGGGTTTACTTGATTTTTATCCTGACCGAAACCTTGTTGATTTAAGCAGGTCTGTTTTAGGGTTACCAAATGTCATTTAATTCCTAGATTGCACATGAACCCATTTCTGATTGACTCAACCCACTTTTTATCTCTTTTAGACCTTTTGACCTATGTTTTGCCTCTGAGAAATCCTGTTTATGTACTGCAATGGTAAAATTGCAGTTTTAACCTTTATTTCATGTTTTCTTCTCAGAGCACTTATTCCTTCATTTAGGCCTTCTTCTAGGTTATGTAGGAGCTTTTATCTTATTTATTGGGTCAAAATGAGCTAGTTATGGCTCATGATGAGGCTCTCATCAAACATCCACCACGCGGAGAACAACTATGGGACTTCTACGATTTGGCGGTAACAATTATAGCACCTCAGGTCCGGATTCCCGTAGGAGGAGACGCATTCGGGTTGAAGCCAAATATCATAAGTCTGATTCAGACTCATTTCCATAGAAACTCCAATGAGGATCCCTTCTAGCACATCGAAGATCTGAGTCAAATTGCAAAGTCAGTTCGACCTAGCAATGTAGATATCAGAATTGTTCTCATGAAGCATTTTCCTTTTTCTCTCAAGGGTAAAGCTACTTATTGGTTCAAGACTATCGGGAGCCAATTGGAGCCTGGGAGGAATTACGTGATGAATTCCTCCAAAAGTTTTTCCCGATTGGTCGAATAAATGCTATGAGGTGCGTAATCACGACTTTTGCCCAAGGCCCTGGAGTGAAGTTGCATGACGCCTAAGATAGATTCCACGATCTTCTCAGGAAGTGCCCACACCATGGTGTACCCAAATGGCACCTTGCTCAAGTATTTTACCATGGGTTGGATGACACACATCGATACCTATCTAATGCATCTAGCGGTGGGAATTTCCTCGCGAAGGACGAGAACAACGCATTTGAACTGTTCGAGTCCTTAGCAGAGAACTCGATGAATGCCGCCTTAATGAACCAGTTCTAGCAACTTGGACAGCAATGAGTTAATGTCCATGAAGATTATGCCGAGTTTGCCTGAGCCGACATGGACATTATCACCGAAAAGTTGGATAAGGTGGATTTGCTCAATAAGAAGCTCGATGAATTAATATGAGCAAGATCTGGATCTTCTGGCAGCACTGCTCCATCTTATTTGTCTCAAGCATCCTAAGCCCCCTCTGGTCGTACATATCTTTTCACTCAGGATGTTTTCTCTTCGTCTCCATGGGATCCTGCATGCTAGGAACCCGTGAATAATGTGGATTTGGCGCCGTACAATCAGGGTTATGCACCACATGACGATGCAAGTGCATATTCTTTTGACGAATTTGCATCTAAGACATCTTCGGCCTACAAAGATGTCAATGCTATTCAGGGTTACGGGCGTAACAACCCGTATTCTGAAATGTATAACCTTGGTTGGTGCCAGCATCCCAATTTCTCCTGGTCTGGTAACCCACAGAGACAGAGTCAAGCTCCACGCTACCAGATTAGACAATACGGGAATGAGCAGAACACGTATCCTAGGAAGCAGCCATTCCCATCTCAGCAACAACTGACACGCTCTATCTATCAGCCATTGCACCAAGCTACCAACTACCCTCCAAGCGGGCTGACCCTTTGGAGTCTCTGAAGGAGGAATTGTAGGCATCAATTCAGAAATCTACTCATGACAACCTGCAAATAATGAAGGCAATGGCTGACCAAATACAGAGCATACAGAACACACAAACCAGATGATGCAGGAGCATCGGTCACAGGGAGCTTTGCCCTCCCAACCTATCCCAAACTCGATATATGTGCAGAATTAGGGCATCCTACCTAAATTCCAAGCACCACAGGGGCAGGCACATGCTATTCTACAAGCACCTCCCGCACCACCTGGTTATGGGTTCAATTAGCCACCTCTGTTGCCAAACCTTGTGTATCCAGACCAACTCGCTCCTTTGCCCCTTCATGGACAGCACGCTGATGCAAAAGCTATCACCTTAAGGAGTGGAAAGACTACATAGGACCCGTTACCTAGACAAGTGGGTAATGATTTTTCCTACGCTCTACCACAAGATGGCTCACAACCCTCTTCCTCTACCAAGCCATCTTCATTAGATAAAGGAAAGAAGCCCTTAGACCCTGAAATTCCCGTCCCTTTTCTCACGGCTTTAACGCTAGATTTAGAATGCAAAAAGGACACGCAAAATTTTGAGGACTTGAAATCTATGTTCAAGGAAGCTCACATTCAGGTCCCTCTCCTCAAAGTAATAGATCACATCCCTGGTGTTGTTAGGTTCTTCAAGGACTACTATACTCCGAAGCGATAATAGAGAATCAGACAACAGGGGATATTATCTGAGGAAGCCAGCATTGTTATCTTAGTCGACTTACCGCCCAAAAAGAAGGACCCAGGCACACCACTGATTTCCTACTTTTTGCAGGATTCCCCTTTTTATAGGGCCCTTCTTGACTTGGGGTCGTCCATCAACCTAACTCCCACCGCAGTATTTGATTGATTTCGATTCAGGAAGTTAAAGCCCACCTCGATTACCATACAGTTGGCTAACCGATCGGTGAAAATGCCGAGGGGGTGGTTGAAAATGTGATCGTAAAAGTCTAAGGATTCTGCTTTCTAGCGGACTTTTTTGTTCTTGATATGGAGGTTTGATTGCACCGCAAAAATACACCTGCAATTGTGCCATCTTATGCTATTTCCTAGCATTACCAGTGCATATTAGGTATCCATAGTTGCATTTGTAAAAATACACGCATGCATGCATTTAATTGAGAGGGGAGGAGAGTGAAATAAATGACCTCGCAATTCACGTTTTCCTCAAGTGATGCCTTGCAAAATTTCCATCTTCATTTTCTATTTCTTTTTTATTTTTTGACTTTCCTCTCCTCGACTGCATGGCATGGCTGGATCTTCCTCCTCGCGCCATGTCCTGCTCAGCCTCTCCCTACTTGCCCTGCAGCCGCATGCCCTGCCAAGCCTTGCCAAGCCATGCACAGCCAGGGTATGGCTGTGCATGCTTTCTTCTTCTTTAAAAAGAGCACGGCTCCTTACTTGCAAAGAGGAGCCTGGTCCCCACAAAAAAAAACACTCTGCAGCTCTTCTTCTCCAGGCCATCTCCTCCCTTCTCCTCCATACGCAGGCCCTCCTCCTCTGAGGAGACACTCTGCGGGCAGGAGCACCTCACAGTGGTGCATAACCACCACTGTGAGTCCACCACCGCCCAGCTCATCTGAGAGCCGGTGGGCGTGGTGGTATTCTCTGTTAAGCCACTTCCGCCATTACAACAAAGCTTCAAGCTTTGAAGCTCAACCGGCCACCACACGCCCCTGCAGCAGCCGGCCGAGCTCCACAGTAGCAGCAGTAAGGCGGCAGCAGCGCACGCAGGCCACCGCGCGCGCCTGCAGGAGCCCTTGCCTCCCTCTTCGCGCACCCTGTTGCGCTCTTTCCGCCTGCAACCAGCCGGCGCATTCCTCTTCCGTGTGCGTGCTGAGCCGTCCACACCGCCCGCACTCACAGCACCTACAGCAAGCGGTCACGCGGCTCGCCCAGCCACTGTAGCCACTGTTCACGCGTTTCAGCGGAACACTGTGGCTATAGTGGGGTGACCGGTAAGTTTCTCACTTATCCGGTCACCCAGCGGGACGCTACCAGCCGTTGCCCGCACCCGCGTCCAGCCTCACGCCCGCCCGCACGTCTGCGTGCGCCCGCGTCGCTCGCACCCACCCGCTTCAGCGTCTGCGTCTGTGTCTCCCTTCGCCCGCGCACGCCTGCGTCTGCCCGCTCCAGCCTCTCCACGCCGCGCTGTGCGCTGTGGTCCTCTCTGCACCCACTTCCCTCCAGCGCGCACCTCTCTGTGCGCATACGCGCCTGC
Source organism: Thalassia testudinum (assembly GCA_037157565.1). NCBI lineage: Eukaryota > Viridiplantae > Streptophyta > Magnoliopsida > Alismatales > Hydrocharitaceae > Thalassia > Thalassia testudinum. The sequence continues at coordinate 148,823,782 of JAZHRO010000063.1, read as the reverse complement.
ATGCGCGTGTGAAGCCATCAGACGACGCCTCTTCGAGCACGGATGACTTAACCCTCCAACCTTCACTCCAGCAGTCTCCCCCCTTTCTCTCTCTCTCTCACAGTACTCTCTCACTCTCTCTCTGCACACACATACACACACACTCACACTCTCGCACACACACACTCTCGCCTATACACTATTATACACTTATATATATATACATATATATATTTATATCTATATATATTTATATACATATATATACATATATATATATATACTTATATATATATATACATATAGTAGTATCTATATACTTAAGTATTAGTATACATATATATATATCTATATACATATATAAATATATATCTACATATATATTTACATATATACATATACTTATACACACACACACACATATATATATATACATACATATACTTATACACACACACACACACACACACACACATATATATATACAAATATACATACCTATATACATATATATATATATATCTATACATATATCTATCTATACATATAGTTACATACATAATATATATATATATATTATTACCTATATAACTAAGTATAAGTATAGAAACATATATATATATATATATATATATATATACACACACATATACTTATACACACATATATATATATACAAATATACATACCTATATACATATATATCTATATAACTATATATACATATATATATATTTATACATATAGTTACATACATATATATATATATATACTTATATATATATATACATATATACATATATATACACATATAACTATATATATACCTAGATATTTATAACCATATATATATATATAGATATATTTACATATATACATACATACATATATATATATATATTTTCACATTACTTACCATACGTGGTATCGCGGGAATATCTGCACCAGTTGCTGATATTCCCCGATACATGCATACAAAAAGCGTGGTCACACACATCTTCCGCCATCCACCTTACACTCCACGCAGCACCTCGTCCTGTTGGTTGTGTCTTTCTAGATGACGACTAACTCGACACCGTGCTACACTCCATCTCCACCTCCACCCCCACCCCTTTATACATATATAATATATTCCTATATATATACTATATTTACTTTATTTCTATTTCGCTTTCCTACTAGTAAAAAAGATAAAAAAATATATAAAAGAGAAAAGATAGTACTTGACTTGCAGGTACTCCATCTTGCGAATAGCAAGACCCATTTTGGAACCCTGATTTGGCTCAAAGCCAAGAACCTAAATTTGAGGGTGTGCCTCAAGGACAAGAATTATCAGAAAAAATCTAAATAGAAAAATACCAAAAACACAATAAACGAACAGAAGAGATTCGTTGTAGGAAAGGCGTAGAAACTTGACTTCTAACCCCACTTCCCTGAGTTCGACCCTGGGCCTAAAAGTGACCAAGATAAAATCAAGTAGGCCAGGTAAAAAAATTTGTAGAGAGATGGTTAGGCTCGATTCAGGTTAACCACTATACACATTTCAATGATAAAATCACCATATTAACACAACCTATCCGGGTCCGATCATAATCTTTTCATGGCGCCGTTGCCGGGGAAGTGCGCCTTCAAGTAAGTTTCTATTCCATTCCTTTCATTTTTTCTCTTCTCTCTTCACGGGTGTTTTTGTTTATTGCTGTGCAGGTGAACTTGTTGCAAGGAGAAGGCAGGCAGACGAAGTCGAAGACGTGAGTAAATCCAAGGCGGGAACGAGAGCGTGAAGATGCCGACACCGCATTGGAGCTTCACACACGTTGCCGAACAAGTAGGTCTTCTTTTCTTAGCAACTTTGGTTAACTTGTCACCTTAATAAAAAAAAAACTAAAAACTAGAAAAACTTCTTGGGATCTCTTGGGGCAAGTGGATTAAAATTCACTTGTTTGATTGATTGCCTTTACTCCCACCGCCCCAGGATTTCCTGCCTTACTTCGCATAGCGAAAATCCAAGAATCTTGATTCTTGAATTTTTCCCCGTGTGAAGTATTCTTTGAGGCAAACATAAAAAGATTGATTGCACTCCTCTTTTGCCTCACTTATCTGCAAATTCGGGATCACATTTTTGGTGAGGAGACTTGCAATTGAGTTGATTCCAACCCCACCACGACTTTTCAACTTGCCTAAGATTCGATCCCGAATACTTCAACCCCAACAATTTGATTTTCCTTATCTTTTGGTTGAGCCTTGTGTGTGCACATCTTTTTGGTGATTGGGAGCACTTGAATTGAAGTGCTTTGGCTCCCTTTCACACTAATCTAAAATTGATTCGTGCATCCACACATAGAAATCTCCATTTAGGGAAGCCCATTGCATTTTAGCATGCATTAACCAATTGATATTGAAGAAGGGTTTGTTGGGCTTAGAAGAAAACCTGTATTCTCTCAAAACTCGGAGATTGGTTGAATTGGTAATTTAGAGAAATTCTAAAATCCATACTACTTAAGGCTGAATTCTAAAAACCATTCACCAATTAAAACTTCAATTCGGGGAGATTTCCTCGTTGCATGCTTGTTTTACACATTTGAAAAATCAATCACTTGGGCATTACTCGAAAACAACGCCCTTCACATTCCAAAAGCACTTGATCCTAAGCCTTTAACTAAAATTGGTAGCAACTTGACCCTTAGTAAGGATTGGAGGTCTAACTACCTACGTGTAGCACCTACGTGCTGGTGATGGTTCCCGCGTGCTATCGAGTGTCTAAGACTGGGGTAAACGATCTTTCAATCTGGCCCGGTGGTTCAGTGGTGCTCGCATGTAGTTCCGTAGTTCGTGATAGTAGGTAACTTAGATCTTTAGGTCTAAGGGCACACTGTAGAGGTTAGGAATTTGAATGTATTGATTTGTCATCAAGTGTACCTTTGCGGCGTCATTTCTCTCATCTCTTTTCCCTTCTTATCCCCCTCAATTCTTCCTGCGGTAGTGCATGTTTGGGAGGAGGTCACAAAACCCTAAACTGTGTGAATTGTTTGATAAATTTAGAAAAGAAGCCAAATTGTCGTCCTCCTCCACAAACATGGCTGCACGCCCACCCCCAAATCCCGAGGGAGGAAACTGCCCTCAAAACCCACCAGGTGGTGGAGCCTTAGATCCCATAACCTGCCTCCAAGCCCAAATGGAAATGTATAATGAGCAAATTGAAGCCATTAGGGAAACATTGGAGGAAATGCAGAACCCTCCCGAATGGGAGGAGCCTAGGTCTCTTAGCTCCTATCAGAGTCCTGTTGCTACAGAGACCATAGGACAAATTCGGGTCCCCATGGGTGGGGACGCCTTTGAACTGAAACCTAACATAATTGGCCTAATAAATTTTCACTTCCATGGTCTTGTAAGTGAAGATCCTTTTCTCCACTTGGAAGACTTAACCCGATTGGCTGAAACTGTTAAACCAAGAAATATCGGGTTACCAATAGTCCTCATGAAAATGTTCCCATTTTCATTGCGGGATAAAGCGTCGCAGTGGTTACGCACCCTTGGGAGAACCATCCACTCTTGGGAAGAGATGCGAACAACGTTTCTCAAGAAGTTCTTCCCAATCAGGCGAACCAATGCGCTTCGCCGTGCTATCACCTCCTTTATGCAACAAAATGGTGAACAATTTCATGAGGCATGGGAGAGATATAATGACCTCCTCAGGAAGTGTCCGCACCACGGTCTGCCTAAGTGGCATATAGTCCAGATTTTCTACTATGGGCTAAATGAGACTTTGAAGCAGATTGCAGACGCTTCCTGTGGAGGGAATTTCATGAATAAAGACGAGAATGGAGCATTCGAATTATTTGAAAATATGAGTGAAAACTCAATGAACAATGCCTCCATTGTTGCCTTTAATCGTACCAGCCTGCCCCGAAATGTCCACGAAGTTGACATGGGACCCTCCCATTCATTCACTGATCTCAGCCTTATTGCACAAAAACTAGATGAAGTCTCCGTCGTGCACAAGAAGATGGACGAGCTTCTAGCCAACCTTGCCCGTTCCATGGAAAATACCCCTACCTCACCACTTCGTCACAATCCCAATTCTTCCAACACTAGGCTTATCCTAGGAAACCCCGTAAGACCTTCCTTACCGAGTGTCACGCCGAGCGACTCGGTAAGTCATGTGGATCTGGCTTCTGTAAGCCAGTATTTTGACACGGAGGACCAAGCCTCCGTGTGCTCGGACACATATTTACATGCGGACGCATCTTCTGGCATAGAAGACACTTGTGCCCTGGGGAATAACCCGTTCTCTGCCACTTATAACCCAGGGTGGCGAAATCATCCGAACTTCACATGGTCCAACAACCTGCAGCGCCAAAACCCCGCGGGTGGACCAATGCGACCGTCCACACCTGTTATCCCAAGGGCCCAGTCTAATCCTTTGGCGAATCTGCCATCAGGCCCTTGCATACCACATGCAGAACACGCATCGAGTCCTCTTGATAAATTGATGCGAATGATGACGGAAATGTCAAAGCGCCATGAAGAGAACATGACCTCTCTTCAGCACCAACTAGAGCAGCAGAATGCTGAGATCAGTCAACTACTCATGGAGACTCGATCTCAGGGCACTCTTCCCGCCCAACCTGTTCCCAACCCGCGAAATTTCGTATCCCGTGGTCCTCAACCATAGGTACGACCTTCTCAGGGGTAGGTTCATCAAATTCTGCAGGCTCTGAGTATTCCACCAAGATTTTAGGCTAATCCTACTGCAGCACCTCACTCTTTTGTCCCCATTGCAAACCCTCCTCCGCCGTATGATCCCATTGGACCTGCATCGTCCAATGCTATCACTACGAGGAGCTGCAAGCATATCGCCGATCTGCCTCGACCTGATCCTGGCTAGTCTTCTTCACCGCCCTCTCATTCGGGATGCGCACCGCATTTGCGAGAGGACGATACACCCAAATTAGTGCCAGAATCAGTCCCATTCCCTGAGGCTCTTCTGAGGGAGCCAAAAGGCAAGAAGAAAGACATGCAGGCCTTTGATAACCTGCGTAATTTGTTCAGGGATGTAGAAATCAAGGTACCCTTGCTTGAGGCTATTGATCACATACCTACTGTCGCCTGATTTTTCAAAGACTTCACAACACCCAGGCGACAGTCAAAGAAAACTAAGAATCCGGTGGTTCTCTCGCCTCATGCGAGTTGTGCTATACTGTCAAATCTACCACCGAAGCAGAAAGACGTGGGCACACCGCTGATTTCCTGTAGCATCCAAGGCTGCAATTTTAACCGTACCCTGCTTGATCTAGGATCTTCCATAAATCTTATACCGACCATCATGCTCGAAAAATTTTCCTTGGGAAATATGAAACCCACTCCTATCACGTTACAGTTGGCAGATCGTTCTGTCAAAATCTCGAAGGGTGTGGTGGAAGACGTGGTGGTTAGGGTCAATAGTCTCTGTTTTCCTGTTGACTTTCTTGTTCTAGATATGGAAGTTCCTAGCTCACTTTCTGATTGTCCGATCATCCTTGGTCGACCTTTCTTGGCCATAGCCTGCGCCCATATTGACTGCGAGTCGGGCTGTATTGAGTTGCGATTGGATCTAAAAAGCTCAAGCTTAACATCTTCAAGGCAGCCAAGAACTTTGATTGTGATTGTATCGAGGATGACACGTCTGACGAGGACATGGCCGTCAGCGTGTGTATCGGACTAATTGGGACTTATTCTGACTGCTACGAATTACCTGTAAACATGGACGACTGCCTGATCGACACATATTGTGACATTCCCCCATCCCTCCCTTGTCCCGTACCTTCTCCTGGCCAGATTTCTGACGAGGTTTTCTCCGCTTTCCATACCTCGTGGTCTAAGTCATATCCGGGTTGCTCACCGCCGGTCCACACTCTTGAAGATCAGATTGCCCTTTCTTTCCCCCGAAATCAGGTGGATTTGCAACTCCACACTGGGACCTTGAGCCCACATCCTACTCACTGGGGCTAGTCCTTTTTGGATCCATCTATCCAAGAAGCCCCTCTTCTTGGCCAATCTGAGGGCCAATTTCTTCCTCCTAACTGGTGCTCCCATTCGCCTGGGACACTCTCGTCCCAAGAAATGCAAGACCTCTCACCATCCACCATCACTTTTCACTTCACTATCATGCTCACTTCACCACCTGCCATCCACCCACCCTACCACCCTGCTGTATACCCTGCACCTCAGCTCTCGTTACCCGATCTTTCATCCTTTCTCTACCTTTCCCTGCATGCATATGAGGACATATCATCGTTTGGCATGAGGGGGTGGATAGGCATCCATAGGATCTGGGTATTTTATGGTATCATGTAGTTTCCACCTATTTATAAATATGTAAAAAAAAAAAATGGTGTTTAGTAATGATCTGAAGGTTGAAACAAAAATACAATAAGTGTTTATGGATATTCAACCTCTGTTTTGAAGACTTTCTAGGCCACAGAAGCTTGATTCGCTCAGGCTCGGCTTAATTCACTTGAGCATTGACAAGATAAATCGAAATCTCTCCTAACTTAGGACGTATTCTTGTACCTGAGACACCAGTACAGGATCCGTTAGTTTGCTTCTACTTGAGAGCCTTAGTAATCTTGGTTCAACACTACACATATCAAGAAAGACCAGGTGAACATAAGATCCAACCCTAGTGTTCATTAGGGAAGGTGGAGTCCTTACCTGTGCGCATAGGTAGACTTTTTATCCTAGGCTTTAGTCTTGTGTTTAGGAGAGACTCTTTCTACCAAAAAGGAACCCTCACACCAAAAAAAAAAAAAAAAAAAAAGTGTGCTCCTCCAAATAATATTGTAAGAGACATACTGACACGTGTTTCAAAAAAAAAAGATGCAAATAAGTCAATATATCTCACAAATATCTATAAAGTCTTCTTCCTACAAAAAAATTTCTTCAGGGAAAATACCCTATTTTCTTTGAGCCACAAATGACATAAAATGGGAGTTGAGTTTTCCGTCATCTTTCTAAGGGTCAATCCGAAGACACGAGCTGAAACTGGGACCAACCTGTACTTAAAAATTCGTGAAACCTTGAGCATGAGTCTTAATGTTCATCTGGTCAGCCTTGATCCTTCACTATGCATAAGCCATAATCTCTTGAGCTCTCGAGTACGGCAAAAACCTCCGAGTCCTAGAAATCGTACTTAAGGTTTAAATATCAAGAGTCCAGGTTAGTTGAGAGATGATCTATGTTATATGAGACTTAAAGTACTGGTAGTCTTCTCTACAATTGGTTCTCACAATATCCAACAATAAACACACCTATATCGCCTAAGAAGAAAATCTTCAGCTGAAGATCATTTCTAAATGCTGTTTTGCTAGGGACTAGCAAAGGATAGGCATGGGGGTATGATTGCACCGCAAAAATACACCTACAATTGTGCCGTCTTCTGCTATTTCCTAGCATTACCAGTGCATATTAGGTATCCATAGTTGCATTTGTAAAAATACACGCATGCATGCATTTAATTGAGAGGGGAGGAGAGTGAAATAAATGGCCTCACAATTCACGTTTTCCTCAAGTGCTGCCTTGCAAAATTTCCATCTTCATTTTCTATTCCTCTTTGATTTTTTGACTTTCTTCTCTACGGCTGCATGGCATGGCTGGAGCTTCCTCCTCATGCCATGTCCTGCTCAGCCTCTCCCTACTTGCCCTGCAGCAGCATGCCCTGCCAAGCCCTGCCAAGCCATGCATAGCCAGGGCATGGCTCTGCATGCTTTCTTCTTCTTTAAAAAGAGCACGGCTCCTTCCTTGCAAAGAGGAGCCTGGTCCCCACAAAAAAAACACTCTGCAGCTCTTCTTCTCCAGGCCATCTCCTCCCTTCTCCCTCCATACGCAGGCCCTCCTCCTCTGAGGAGTCGCTCTGTGGGTAGGAGCACCTCATAGTGGTGCACAACCACCACTGTGAGTCCACCACCACCCAGCTCATTTGAGAGCCGGTGGGCGTGGTGGTATTCTCTGTTAAGCCACTTCTGCCATTACAACAAAGCTTCAAGCTTTGAAGCTCAACTGGCCACCGCACGCCCCTGCAGCAGCCGGTCGAGCTCCACAGCAGCAGCAGCAAGGCGGCAGTAGCGCACGCAGGCCACCGCGCGTGCCTGCATGTGCCCTTGCCTCCCTCTCCGCGCGCCCTGTCGCGCTCTTTCCACTCGCAACCAGCGGGTGCATTCCTCTTCCGTGCACGCGTCGAGCCATCCACGTCGCCCACACTCACAGCACCTACAGCAAGCGGTCACGCGGCTCGCCCTGCCACTGTATCCACTGTTCACGTGTTTCAGCGGAACACTGTGGCTACAGTGGGTTGATCGGTAAGTTTCTCACTTATCCGGTCACCCAGCACACCGCTATCGGCCACTGCCTGCACCCGCGTCCAGCCCCGTGCTCGCTCCAGCGCCCGCTCGCACGTTTGCGTGCGCCCACGTCGCCCGCACTCTCCCACTTCAGCATCTGTGTCCGCGTCTCCCTTCGCCCGCGCACGCTTGCATCTGCCTGCTCTAGCCTCTCCACGCAGCGTTGTGCGCTGCGGTCCTCTCCGCACCCACTTCCCTCCAGCGTGCGCATACGCGCCTGCGCGCGCGTGCGAAGCCATCAGATGACGCCTCTTCGCACACGGACGGCTTAACCCTCCAGCCTTCACTCCAGCAGTCTCCTCCCCCCTTCTCTCTCTCTCTCACAGTGCTCTCTCACTCTCTCTTTGCACACACATAGACACACACACTCACACTCTCGCACACACACACTCTCACCTATACACTATTATACGCTTATATATATATACATATATATATTTATATATATATATACTTATATATATATACATATAGTAGTATCTATATACTTAACTATTAGTATACATATATATATATATATCTATATACTTATATAAATATATATCTACATATATATTTACATATCTACATATACTTATATACACACACACACATATATATACATATATCTATATATATATATATTATTACCTATATAACTAAGTATAAGTATAGAAACATATATATATATATATATATACACACACATATACTTATACACACATATATATATATACAAATATACATACCTATATACATATATATCTATATAACTATATATACATATATATATATTTATACATATAGTTACATACATATATATATATATACTTATATATATATATACATATATACATATATATACACATATAACTATATATATACCTAGATATTTATAACCATATATATATATATAGATATATTTACATATATACATACATACATACATATATATATATATATTTTCACATTACTTACCATACGTGGTATCGCAGGAATATCTGCACCAGTTGCTGATATTCCCCGATACATGCGTACAAAAAGCATGGTCACACACATCTTCCGCCATCCACCTTACACTCCACGCAGCACCTCGTCCTGTTGGTTGTCTTTCTAGATGACGACTAACTCGACACCGTGCTACACTCCATCTCCACCTCCACCCCCACCCCTTTATACATATATAATATATACCTATATATATACTATATTTACTTTATTTCTGTTTCGCTTTCCTGCTAGTAAAAAAGATAAAAAAATATATAAAAGAGAAAAGATAGTACTTGACTTGCAGGTACTCCATCTTGCGAATAGCAAGACCCATTTTGGAACCCTGATTTGGCTCAAAGCCAAGAACCTAATTTTGAGGGTGTGCCTCAAGGACAAGAATTATTAGAAAAAAATCTAAATAGAAAAACACCAAAAACACAATAAACGAACGAAAGAAATTCGTTGTAGGAAAGGCGTAGAAACTTGACTTCTAACTCCACTTCCCTGAGTTCGACCCTGGGCCTAAAAGTGACCAAGATAAAATCAAGTAGGCCAGGTAAAAAATTTTGTAAAGAGATGGTTAGGCTCGATTTAGGTTAACCACTATACACATTTCAACGATAAAATCACCATATTAACACAACCTATCTGGGTCTGACCATAATCTTTTCAAGGTTCCTCCTAATCTTTGTGATGCATTGATTATTCTAGGTCGCCCATTGTTGGCAACCGCCTACGCAAACATCGACTATGCATCAGGATGCATGGGGATTGCCCTAGGGAACGAAAAGCTTAGATTGGACATTTTCAGGGAAACAAAGAACTTCGATTGCGATTTAATCGAGGAAGATAGTGAAGATGAAGATTCGACTTTCTATGGGAACATTGGGCTCCTCTGCAGTGACCCAATGGCACATTCATCTCCACTATCAGAAGTCTTAGATCACGATCCACACTGGACTGAGACTAATGACATACACATTTCATCCCATGGATCTGGTTGTCATGGGTGTTCATCTGCTTCCAACACCCCTAATCCTAACTATCCTCTCCTATCTAACACTGATATCTTAAGGAAGGATTACATGACCACTACAGGCGGATTCTCTAGTAGTCAGGATTAGCAGATTTTCGTTGTTGTTTCCTCTCCTCCCCTGCATAAACCCTCTCTCCACCCTCTACTACTAGAGTTACAGCCCTTACCTGATTCACTCAAGTATGTGTTTCTGGGAGAAAGTGAGACATATCCCGTGATTATCAGTGCTCACTTGATTCCAGATTAGGAACACCAGTTGATCTCCGTTCTGCAAGCACATAGGGATGCTATCGGGTGGGGCATTGTTGATCTCCACGGGATTTTCCCCTCATATTGCACTCACCATATCTACATTGATGAAGGGGTGAGATTGTCGAGACAACCTCAGAGGCGCCTAAATCCAAATATGTTGGAGGTTGTCAAGAAGGAGATCATTAAATGGCTAGACGCGAACATTATCTATCCTATTTCTGACAGCCAGTGGGTGAGTCCCATTCAAATTGTGCCCAAAAAGGCGAGACTCATCGCGATTAAAAATGAATTGGGCGAATCCATCCCAATCCATGCCACGACTTCTTGGTGGATTTGCATTGATCATAGGAAGCTAAACTTGGCCACCAAAAAGGATCATTTTCCTTTACCCTTTATTGATCAGATTTTAGAACTGCTGGCCGGGCGTAGTTTCTTCTTTTTGGATGGATACTCCGAGTTCAAACAAGTAGCGATCAACCCGGAAGATCAAGACAAGATGACTTTTATGTGTCCCTTTGGAACATTCGCTTTTAAGCGGATGCCCTTCGGCCTCTGCAATGCACCGGCTACTTTTTAGCAATGCATGATGGCCATCTTTTCAGACATGATCGGGGACTACATAGAAGTGTTCATGGACGACTTCTCCATGTTTGGAGATGATTTTTTGTCTTATCTTGATTACCTCACAAAGATCCTGAGGAGATGTATAGAGGTTAACCTAGTACTTTCATGGGAAAAGAGCCATTTTATGGTGAGGGATGGCATCATACTAGGTCACAAGATCTCCTCTAATGGACTCGAGGTCAAACAAGCTAAGTCTGAAATCATTTCGTGATCACCTCCGCCTAGCTCGGTCAGGCAAATCAGATCATTCTTAGGGCATGTCAGATTTTATCGAAGATTCATTCGAGATTTCTCGAAAATTGCTCGTCCATTAACGAATCTTCTGATAATTGACATGCCCTTTGATTTCGACTCCTCATGTCTCAGCACTTTTGAGACCTTGAGAAGTGCTCTTTCAAGTGCACCTATTCTCCAACCTCTCGACTGGTCTCTTGACTTCCAGATGATGTGTGATGGCTCCGACTTCACTGTCGAAGCTGTTCTTGGCCAGCGTCAGGAACGCCAACCATTTGTAATATACTACTCTAGAAAACGCTGAACGAGGCTTAGCATAACTATACAGTCACTGAAAAAGAATTGCTAGCTGTGGTATTCTAGTTGGAGAAATTCAGGTCATACTTATTCGGGTCCAAAATTATCATCTACACCGACCATTCCACCCTTCGGCATTTGTTGGCAAAGAAGGACGCCAAACCCCACCTTATCAGATGGATCCTTCTCTTGCAAGAGTTTGATGTCAACATTCATGACAAAGCCGGAGCCCATAATGTTGTGGCGGATCACTTATCTCGGCTAGACCCAGACTACATTCCGTACTCCTCGCCGATATTAGACCAATTTTCGGATGAGTCTCTGCTGTCTATCAACTCTATTGAGTTTCCTTGGTACGCTGATATAGCAAACTATCTTGTTGTAGGAAGGCTACCTGAGAGATTATCCAAGGATCAAAAACTCAAATTTATATCAGAGGATAAATTCTATTTTTGGGATGATTCACTGCTCTTTCGCATTGGGGCTGATCATATCATCCGTAGATGAGTCCTTGATTCGGAAATCTCTAGTGTGCTATCCTTCTGCCACAGCGATGCTTATGGGGGTCATTTCTCAGGCCGAAAGACCGCTGCAAAGATTTTGCAATCGGGATTTTTCTGGCCAACCATTTTCAGAGAAACACACGAGTTTGCCAAGTGCAGTAAGTGATGCCAGGCGATCAGTTCTATGACTCGGAGAGACATGATGCCTCTCCAATCCATTCTCATCGTAGAAGAGTTCGACGTTTGGGGCATCGACTTTATGGGCCCCTTCCTGAACTCGCATGGCTTTGAGTACATACTCCTCGCAGTAGACTATGTCTCAAAGTGGGTAGAAGCTATCCTGGCAAGACGAGCCGACCATAAGACTATTATATCCTTTGTCCAGGAATTCATTTTTGCAAGATTCAGAGTTCCTCGTGCCCTGATAAGCGATGGGGGTAGTCACTTCATCCATGCCCATTTTAGGTCATTATTGAAGAAATATGGGGTGCAGCACCGCATTGCTACCCTGTATCACCCACAATCCAATGGGCAGGTTGAAGTATCAAACCGTCAAATCAAGCTTATCCTTTAAAAGACGGTTAGACCTGATAGGAAGGATTAGTCTGATCAATTGATTATTGCACTATGGGCATATCGGACTGCGTACAAGGCCTTGCTCAAAATGTCACCATATCGTATGGTGTATGGAAAAGCCTGCCACCTTCCTGTGGAGCTAGAGCACCGTGCCTTTTGGGTAGTGCAAAAGTGTAATTTTAACCTCGAGGGCAGAGGTTATGAAAGGAAGCTCCAGCTCAGTGAGTTAGAGGAGATTAGGTGGGAAACTTATGAGAATGCAAAAATATACAAAGACAAGACAAAGGCTTTCCATGATCGACACATCCGGAGGAAGGAGTTCGCACCTAACTAGCAGGTCTGGTTGTTTAACTCCTGACTCAAATTCTTTGCGGGAAAGCTCAAGTCCAAGTGGACTGGGCCGTTTCTGGTGGTCCATTATTAGTCGCTCTAAATTGGATTTTAAAATTGATGCGTTGTAGTATAGATTGAATCGGTACGAAAAGCAAATAGAATTTATACTCCAATGGAAGTCCGAGGTATTCGCTGGGAGCAAATAGGAATTCAATTTCTAATCTCAAATAAAATGTAATTGAGCATAAGATTCAAGCCAAATAATACCAAGAAATGAATAATAATTACCCAGAAATGATAATCAATGTAAAACATGAGTTGAACAATAGTTGTGCATGGCAAAAAGAATCTTAAAGCAAAAACAATGGTGATTTAGATCACCAATTATTCAATTTAAGCATATATGCATTGAGTTCAAATAATGCAACAGTACCATCAACCATTCAAACTTAGGTACTCAAATATATCAACAGTATCACCACCTCTTTAGGCCTTAGCTTTTCCCTTTAATTCTCCTTCCTTTCTCTTCTTTCTTCTTTCTCTGTGTGTGCCTTTTCTTCTGCTCTCCTTCTCTTCTCCTTTCTTTTTCTTCTCAAGTCCTCCTTCCTTCCTTCCTTCTGCTTTCATAGTACACACAAGCCTAATTTTCTCTTCACTCACAAGGGCTACACACCCTTCAAATTCGGTTAAGTGTCGTAGAGAGCAAAACCCCCCTACCCCATGCTCTCTCTCTTTCTTTCTCCTCTCTGGGTTCTGCCCTCACAGGGCCTCAAATAGTGTCGGGTAATTAGGTGAACAGGGATCCATGTACTTGGGTCCAGGCTCACTGGGTGTGGTGATGAGTAAGGAGTGAGGCATAGGCGGGTTGGGTCAGCGCTAGGCCCGTAGGGGATGGGTCACGGGCGAGGCGCATGTGAAGGGTGTGGAGGACCTCACCCTCTGTGTTAGGAGGCGAATATCTGGTAGCATAAAATCAATTTATCCCCTGTGGGCACTTCAACAACTCACGAGGTGGGACTATTGTCCCCCTCCTTCCTTCGCATGTGCAGTACTGATGGCTCCATCAATTGAAGTAACAAATACGGTCTTCGACTGAGGACTGAGGACCTGGGAAATATTCTAAAGGTGGTCTGCGGGGCCTGGGAGTAACAGCAACGAAGGACAAGGCCAGAGGAGGGCGGATTTGGCCAGAGAAGGTGGCGGCGATGGCGGAGGACGGCGAAACTTGAGAATCACAAATACGGCCTCATGACCACATTAGAATAGCTCATAAGAATCACCAAACCACGATGAGTGTAGTGGCGGTGGTTTTGTGGTGGATTAGGGTGTGTGGTGGCCGGCGGAGGTTAGCGAAAGTGAATGGCGATGGGTTTGTTTGTTGGGCGATTTGGGTGAGCGAAGTGGTGAATAGGGAGAGGGGATTTGAAGAGGGTGGAGAGGAGAAGGTTGTGGGCTTGTCGGTGAGTTGATTGGTGGTTTGTGGAGGTGAGATGGACTTGCCGGAGGACTGGCTGGAGGTGACGACGATGGAGGTGAATGGCATGTTGAGGGATCGAAATCGAAGGATAAATAGAGGGAAAAAGAGTAGGGGAGGCGAGGGAGCATTGGAGCCTTAAAGTAGGGATGAAAGGGGAAGGGATAGGATGCTGGTGTGATTGCCAGTGCCGTGGAAGATGAAACTTTTAAGGTGGACGGCGGCGAAGAAGGGGCTAGGGCACCTCTGATGTGATCGTTGAGAGGTGGAGGAAGTCGGGGAGGAAGGAGATGCTCCCAATTTGGCCGTTGGGTGGCCATAGGATGACGAGGGAGAATGCTCCCCAGAGCTAGGTCAGAGGAGGGCGGAGGTAAGGTTAGGAAGAGGGTTTTTGGGTCAAAACCTAGCTCAGAAGTTCAGCCGAGCCCTGGGGATCCTTATATAGTCCTTAGGGATCGGTTAGAGCTTGGGAAGCAAGCTTCCCAAGCTTGGAAGGTTCGCCAGAGTTGGAAACCTAAAAATACCCGAATCTCTCATTTGTTCGCAAGAGAGATTGGGAAGGTTTTGGGGCTCAAGACCAGATTCAATGGAAAGAGGACTCCTCAAGGAATCTCCCTTCCAATTTTAGAAGGGATTGATTGATCAGAGGAGTTGTCTTCAATCAAAGGTTGCCAGAGTTGTAGGAATAGGATTTCAGGGTGGTAGGGACCTTTTTGTGAAGAAGAAGACTTATTTGGGGGGCTGTTTGTAAGAAATTCAAAAGTTAGGGGCATGTGTGTGAGATAAAAGAATCAGACAGGGCCAAATTGCAAACTAGGTCAAGACAATCTCAGATTGGGACCAAATTTTGGTACAAACCTAATTTGAACCTAAGGAATTCAATGATGAAGTTTTATTTTGGTTTTGACTTATTTTGACTGGGTAATTTATGCAAAAACCCAAATTAAGACAAAAGTCTATCTGTGGTTCTGTTTTGGGTCAAACTGGGTTCCAATGGTCAAATCAAGCATACCAAACCCTAGAGAATATTTTTATATGAATTTTAGAGGGTTTAGGTGAATTTTATCCTCACCATAACCTTAGTTAATTAAGTGGATCTATTTTTAGGATTTCAGAAGTCATTTAATTCCTGAAACGCGAAAAACCCTTTTCTGACTACTCTATTTTACCCCTATTTACTGTATTTCCCTCAAAATGGATTTGCAGTGAATTACGTCTCTCTGGCGGTTATGAAGGAGCATTTAATCCTTGATTATGACTAAATAAAGTTAGATATGGCTGATGATGACGTTATCATCATCCACCCATATTCTAACGGGGCGGTTCAAATTAGAGACCCAAAATCTGGGCATGTTTTTACGGTTAATGGCCAGCGCCTCAAACCATTCTTTGCCCAGGAACCTCCTCTTGTTGACGAAACGATACATCTTCTTGAGGACGTGTGACTGATGAGTTGCCCAGCTGGAGGCGTTAAACTCAAAACGAATACATATATACATACCATATATACATAGCATATTTCATTTTTGCATATTGTTTCACATATTTTTTTGCATATTGTGTATGACATTGCAGTGATGGCATGAGCTGAACGACAACTCAGAAGCAGTTTCAGGTGATTTCTATCTCCAAACACCCTGCCTTATTTCTTTTATTCATGCATGAGGACATGCAAACACTTAGGCATGGGGGGGGGGGGTAGTCCATAAAAACTAAAAATTTTCTACCAACAAGTGGGGTATTATATCATTTTATCAAGAGATTTTATTAAAGATTTATTCTTTAGTAGATTCCTAAGCTTAGAATCCAGTATAACCTCACATCTGCATGTAGAATTTGCAATGGATCCACTGTGAAAACCGATAGACATCTTTACCTTGTCGAGAAAAAGCATTGCTTCTTCTCCTGAACCCTTGGACAACAATCAGGGAGTCAGGTGAACCATTTTCTAGTAGATCCACCAAAACATATGTGAGATGAGGGTAGAGTGTCTACTGGTGCTCTAAGGCTAGTGTAAGAAATCTTTAACTTTGAATAATTGAATAATGACACTCGGAGATGGGCATAGTTTTCGCTCTCAGTTCTTGCATACTAATTTTGTGAGAAATGCAGTATGAGAGCTACCAAATAAGGAAAAAACACAGAGAGCGGGTTCTGATAAAACTAGTACTGAGGTGGATGGTCACGATCATCCTCTACAGAATCCTCAGTTGAAGGAGGGTACTGATGTCAAGGTCAGAAATATGCCATCCTATCCGTTCCCTACCCAATGCCGAGAGTAGGCACTTCCACCAAATAAGCCACCTAAGATCCTCGTGGTCATTGATGAGAACCTCATCATGAACCCTAACTAGCACAATCTAACCTAGATATGCGAGGAAAAGCTCCTACATAACTCATAGAAAGGCTTGACTCAAAAAATTCTGAGTTTGTGAAGAAAACAGGTCATAAGGGGTAAAAATGCAATTTCACCAACACAATCAGTAAACAGGGTAACTCAGGGTCCAAACATAGGTCAAATTAACCTAATAAGAAGGAAAGTGGGGTGATTTGATCCAACAAGGGCTACAGCAACTCTAAGGAATTAAATGACATTCTGTAACCCTAAAACAAACCCACTTCAATTCAAGAGGTTCGAGGCAAAGTAAAAATTGAATAAACCCTCTAAAATTCATAGAAAAATAATCTCTAGGGTTTAGAACCTTCAATTTGGCCTTGGGAACCCATTTTGACCTACATTGAGAACCATGCCCAATTAATGATTTAATTTGTGTTTCTACGTAAATTGGCCGGTCAAAAAGGTCTGACCTAGAAATAAAATTCACCATTAGAATCCTTAGGTCCTATTTAGTCATGCATAAAAACTTGAGCCTAAGAAGAGACCTTCTTGACCGACTTTGCATTTTGGTCCTCATCTATTACTTTTTGATCCTCAACTTTCCAAACCCTCACATTTTGGCCCCTAGGTTCTTCGTCATTCTTTGCACTTACGTCCCTCCTGCAAATCTCTGAGCAGCGCCATGCTCCTGTGACTTTGCGCGGAGCATGGCGCTGCGCAGGGTGAGGGAGGGTACCTGCCAGACGTCGCAGGGACACCACCGTGACCTCTGCCCTCGCCCACACCTTCCATGCGAACGTGTGGAAGGTATGGGTCGCAATTCCGACCACGTCGCCTCCCTGCACCCACCCCTCTGCCTTCGCCTTTATAAGGACCAGCGTCACCAGCCGATGGGGGTAGCTCGGTCCTGACGGAGAAAAACCCCCACCTTTCCTCTCTTCCCACTCCGGTAGAAACCCACCAGCTCCGGCGACTCCTCCTCCTCCGTCTCGTAGCTCTGCTGCAATACCAGCAGCAGAGCCACCTTTGCCCGCTCTTCCTGCGTCGCGCCGTACCCAGCGCGCGCCCTCCCGCTCTCTTCCTCGCCGCCGCCCTCCCCCTCTGGGTATTTCTTCTCCAGCGACAGTCGATACGACTGTCGCCCTGCTCCGGCCCCTTCGTCCCCATAACTAGGTCAGAACTATTCCCCATCTCCCCCTCTTTCTTTTCCTCACTGTCTTTCATTCAATTAACCCTCGACTGCTCCTGTCCACCGTCACCTTCCTCGTCTCCGGCCACCCTCCGGCTAGACGCTCCCATCGCTTCGCAGCCCCACACGCCTCGCCGACCCTCACAGAACCTCCGCCTCATCACGCTGAACAACCTCCGCCCACCCACTGCCGCTTCACACCCCCACCACACTCCCCCGATCAGACCCATTTTTCCGGTCGCTGTACGACCTAGCCCCTCCACCAGACGCCGCCCCACGACCTACTGCACCCTGCACCACCTTCGCCATGCCACGACGAAGGTCCCTCGCTGATTTGATTAGGCCGAGAGGCCCTTTTCATGTCTGGCAGGTTCGACACCTAGCCGCCATTGACGTTGCATTGAAGCAGCTCCACGCTCGCTCCAGGCTTTAGAACCCCAGGGCTCCAGGTGCTGTGAAGTCGGGAGGGTAGTGCGAAGGCAGCTAACCCAGCAATCAAAGCGAATAGAGCCTGCAGCTGAGGAAGCGAAGTTGCGATCTGCTGTGGGCACGCACGAAAAGAGCGCAGAGGATAGTCCCACATCATGAGTTTACCAAACCCCGCAGCAGTATAAATTGTTTTTGTGTTTTCTACTGGTCGCCTCCGAAAGCACTGGGGTGAGGTCCCGCACCTACTCACCCGCCCGGTCCGCGAGCTCATCACGCGGATCCGGCGGACCCTACCCGACACTACCTACGCACTCCTTTCGTACCAAACACGCCGATACGCCTGGTCACGGGCACGAAACCCGACCTGATTACCCGCGGCTCTGGGAGAGCGTCCTGTGAGTGGTTTACAGAGAGAGAGACGTGCAGGTAGAGGGACAGGGTAGGTTTTGCTCTTTGTGCAGGGACAGGGTGCGAGAGAAGAAGACCAAGGAAGAAGGAAGAAGAAGACCGCAGGAAGAAGAAGAAGGAGATGCACAAAGGAAGCACTGTAGCAGACACCACTTAAGCCGTCTAACTGAGAAATCAGATGATGGATGTAGCTTTGCAGACAAAGCAAAGAAGAAGAAAAAGAAAAGAAAGGGTGCCGCAGCTGAAAGAAAAGAGAAGAAGGAAGAAAGAAGAAGAAAGAAGGCAAAGAAGAAAAGAAGAAGAACTGAAGAAGATCAAGAACTGTGAAGAAGAGAAGAAAAAGAAGACAAGCAAAGAGAGAGAGAAGAGAAGAAAAAGCCAAGAAACAAAATCTACTTCTCCCTCTCTCTCTCTCTC
The DNA here is from genome assembly GCA_037157565.1 of Thalassia testudinum. NCBI lineage: Eukaryota > Viridiplantae > Streptophyta > Magnoliopsida > Alismatales > Hydrocharitaceae > Thalassia > Thalassia testudinum. The sequence goes on along the minus strand of JAZHRO010000063.1, from coordinate 148,804,349 downwards.
TTATTTTTGTAATAAAGAAGCATTGTACTTCTAGAATTCTAGTAGCTCTCTCAGATCGACCTTGGAAGAAAAACATTTCTGAGTAAAATTATAATAGTGGCAATGATGACAAACCGTAGCTAATTTATTTATACCACAACGACATTACTGTAATAAGAACAAACAAAAGACTAGCCACGGTTCGGTCGACATCACGGCCACTATTTTTTGCGCCGTTGCCGGGGAACAACGGCTATTCTAGAAGCTTTGAATTTCTTTTAAGAGATTGCTAATCTTTTTCTCTCTCTTGTGTGTAGGTACAGGAAAAATTAGGATGCAGCCGCACCACAGCCACTCTAAGGACAGGTAACTTCTATCCTCTCACTATTAAACCCTAAATCTTAAAGAGGAAGAAAAAGAAAGAAAAAAAAAAATATATAGGTCTAACCTGTCTTTCATACTTAGTAACAGCTGCATGTTCTCAAAACTACTATTCCTGCACACAGTACTAAGGGTAATTAAGGGCTAACACCTTCTTGCCTGAGCCCTAATTACCAAATAAGATTCAACATTAGGGTTTTTAGAGACACACTTCTTAAGTAAGAATTGGGAAATCCCAAAAAGAGTGTGCCCAAGCCATTGGTTGAAAATATACTTATTCAGAAAAACCCTAAACAATTGGCTCTCTAAAAACACTTGAACCCTAAAAGACAAGACCTAATAAGTTCTCAAAGGAATCAATAGGTGAAGTTGACCCCTTAGGGTCAACCAACCTTCAACTTAGGTCACTCTTTGCACTTAAAAGGCTAAAGTTCAAGTGAAAACCTAAGCACTTTGATCTTAACTAAAAATTGGTAGACTTAAGAGGTCAAGATCCCTATTCTGGTCTACCTGGATTCTCAGTGACAAGAGAGGTCGGGTGGGGGAAACCCTGTAACCCGTGGGGATGCTCTACTGTGTAGGGGTCTTCGTGGGACTCACCCTCTCTGGCTGCCCAGGTAATTCTCAGGTGGACGATCTTTCTGATCAAGGGGTTCATCTGCCCCACACCTCTGTAGTCACCCAACAAATTTTTGGGTGTCTTGATTGGGTCTAGCACCTTCTAAACTCATCTATTCCAACAGTGCATGAACGGTAGGAGGTCCTTAAGACCACCCTTAAGATCTCCTTTAGGAATTCACTCTCGTCAAGGCCAAGCCTCGACGCCCGTGTTTGCACAGTAGCCCTACCCCATCATTCTCTCATCTGATTCTGAACCAAGCTCTTCTTCTTCCCCCATCATGGCTCAGCCAGTTGAGGAAGAAAATAATCTGGAGCACCAGCTCCAGCGACTCAATGACCTCTTCCAAAACTTTGTGCACCCACCGTAGCATCCTATGATGCGGGACCATTATAATCCTGCTGCGGTGGCCATTGAGCCTCGAGTCAGAATCCCGACTGGAGGACCTGATTCCGAATTGAAGCCCAATATGATTCATGCTATACCTAAATTCCATGGGCTTAATTCCAAAGATCCCTTCCAGCACATCAAACAGCTAAAGCATCTGGCCCAAACTTTTGGGTTAGATGCGCAAAATCGGGATATTCTTCTCATGAAGATGTTCTCCTTTTCTCTTATGGACAAGGCTGCTCATTGGTATCAAACTCAGACCCGGCCGATCAACACTTGGGAAGAACTTCAGTCTGAATTTTTGAAAAAGTTCTTTCCCGTTGGTCGGACCAATGCCTTGCGCCATCAGATTACTCACTTCACTCAGCAAACAGGGGAACCTCTCTATGAGGCATGGGATCGCTTTCAGGATCTCATGAGAAAGTGCCCCATCACAGAGTTCCTAAATGGGAACAGGTCCAATCTTTTTACCAGGGACTCCGTGAAGACATCCATCTTTTTGTCAATGCAACCTGTGGAGGGAATATTATGGGTCAACATGAGGACACCGTGTGGGAGATTCTCAAAAACATGTGCGAGAACTCCATCAATAATGACTCCATGGGATTATTCGACAGGACGAATACCCGCGCATCGGCGAATCTTAGGGGAGCACATGAGATGCAGGGCCTGTCTGCATCAGTAAACCTGGAATTAATGGCCAGTCGATTGGACAAGGTCTGAATCATTGAAAAGAAGGTGGATGAGCTGACTCAGCACCTGCAGCGAGCCACCTCTACGCATAGCCCCTTTGCACAGCCCCCTTCCACAAGGGAGACTGTGCAAAACATTCTCCATCGATCTTCTCCTAGGATGGATCCATATCCATCATCTGATTCTCGAACCGGAGGTCCATCCGATCCTTTCTACACCAGCCCGGGGAATTCCATCCCCCCTTTCTCTGACTCTCTGGAGGTTCCTCAGACCTGCGAGGATCTCAACGCCATCCAGAACGACCTGTTCTCCAACACCTACAACCCTGGATGGCGAAACCATCCCAACTTTCAGTGGGTGGAAAATTCCCAAACCCAAAGACCACCCTTTCAGCCCCGCCCACAACCCCCTCGTCCTTACCAGCCGCCTCAGCTCGGCCCAACCCCACTTATCCATCAGGGCCAAATCAGGATCAAATGTCCTTTATCCTTCAGACTTTGGCTGACATTTAAAGAACGAATGCGGCTATTCAAAAGCAACACAAGGATGAGCTTACAGAGGTCCGAAATCAACTGGCCCAGTTGGCAAATTCTCGCCAGCCAGGCACTCTTTCTTCTCAACCTCTTCCTAACCCGAATAACGTGCCAACCCAGCGATGCGTTATAAACCCAAACCCGAGCCAAACCCATATGATTTATCAGACCCCCTCTGTTCCTTCACCCGACGGGATGGAGGCTTCCACTTCCTATGCGGGCTATCAGCAGCAACCCATCTTACCCAATCCCAACCAAAACCAGGCAGGACTTAATTCCGTAACAACCTGTAGTGGTAAGGAAACCCAAGATCCACCTCATCCAAACCACTTCAAGCCTGGTAGTGATCCCAAGCCTAGGACGGTAATCCAGGACGTTCCTACCCCTGTCTCAGATCCAAGACCTGGACCTATCCTAGAAGAACCAACCAAGATTCCGTTTCCCGAGGCCTTGACCAAGGGAAAGAAGACTACCAAGCCCGTGGCACCTGAGGAGGACCTGGTCAAGCTCTTTGAGCAGGTCCACATAAACATTCCCTTGATGGATGCAATCCGCCACATACCGGCTTACGCACGATTCTTAAAGAATGTGTGTACACCCCAGCGTAAGCCGCGAACCAAGAGTGGGAGTCCAATTATTCTGTCAGAGCAAGCCAGCTCTATAATCCTAAGCAGACTCCCACCCAAGGCTAAAGATCCTGGTACTCCCTTGATTTCCTGCAAGATAGGTGATACCCAATTTGATAGAGCCTTGCTAGACTTGGGTGCTTCCATAAATCTGATACCCACATCCTTACTTGACCATCTAGAAGAATCTGAGTTAAAACCAACTGAGGTGACATTACAATTAGCAGATCGATCTATAAAGTCACCAAAAGGGATTCTCGAGGATGTTATTGTGAGGGTACGGGATTTCTACTTTCCTGTAGACTTCATAGTCTTAGACATGGACGCACCTGAGAACCCTAGGGATACACCAATCATTTTAGGGAGACCTTTCTTGGCTACTGCTAGAGCCAACATTAGCTGTGAGGAGGGCCAAATAGATCTCAAATTTGGGAATCAAACCCTGAAAATTGATATATTTAAGGCCCAACAAGGAATTAATTGCGGTGTCATCGAACAGATTTGTGACATTAGGGCTTTGATTGATGAAACACACTTCCAGAATGACCTGATTATACCTCATCAACCGTAGAAAGATCTTGACCCGCAAGCAGAGGAGTCGAATCTATATTTGGACAACCCAGTAACTCCTACCCTTGAACCTTACGTCTATTCTGAACCACTCACCGCTGCTGATAACCCCATCCTCGAGCTAAAGCCCCTTCTTGCTCACTTGAAATACATATTTTTGGGTTCTAATCAGACCCTTCTTGTGATTATCAATTCCAACCTCAATCCCGAACAGGAATCCCGTCTGATTGCTGTCCTCCAGCAACATCGCAGAGCCATCGGGTGGACTCTCGATGATTTGACTGGAATAAGTCCCTCTTATTGTACTCATCATATCTATTCAGAAGAGGGCGCATGACCTTCTCGTGAAATGCAGAGACGTTTGAACCCCAATCTGCAGGAGGTCATGAAAAAGGAGATCATCAAGTGGTTAGATGCCGGAATCATCTACCTGATCTCTGATAGTCGTTGGGTGAGCCCAATTCAGGTTGTGCCTAAGAAGGTAGGACTCACCACTATAACGACTGAAATCGGAGAAGTCATTCCTACCCGATTAGCCAACGCGTGGAGAGTCTGTATAGATTACCGCCGACTCAATTCCTCCACGAAGAAGGATCATTTCCCACTACCTTTCATTGATCAAATTCTCGAGAAACTAGCAGGAAATAGGTTCTTCTGCTTTCTTGACGGGTACTCCGGTTACAACCAGGTGGCAATCCATCCTGAGGACCAAGAAAAGACCACGTTCACCTGCCCCTTCGGAACATACGCTTTCCGAAGGATGCCTTTCGGTCTTTGCAATGCACCCGCTACTTTTCAGTGGTGCATGCTTGCCATATTCTCAGATATGGTAGGTGACTATCTGGAAGTTTTCATGGATGACTTTTCAATTTTTGGAGCATCATTTGACGATTGCCTCCTGAAAGTTTCCCTACTAGGAGGGGGTGAGATCAGTGTGACGTAAAAAATGCGTAATTGAAATATAAACAATCTCACAAATAGTCAATCACACAAAGTACACAAGTATTTTAGGTGGAAACCCAAACCGGGTGAAAACCACCACCTAACCCTCTCGAGTTAGGATCTTCCGATCAACCTAGTTGATCAAATCCACTAACCGAATCACTTTAAAATGAGGGTGATTCAACCTCAGTACAACCACGCTACAAGTACGAGGGAAGCGTTCCTCAACCCCTTCTCTCCACGAGAAGGATTTTGTCCCACGAAGGAGACGGGAATTCGCAAAGCGAATACCCAACCAAAAGACAAAGATAAAATAAAACAACAGGTCTTATAGAGCCAACAAAGTAATTATAAACCTAGCTTCTATAGGAATTAGGAAACTCCCCTTTGCAAGGAGTGCGTCGAGGATGACGCAGGTGCGTGAGCCACACAACGGCGCAATGTTGCTCTCGTGAACAACGGCGGGAGAGCGGGTGCGCGAAGACTTGATGCTCTCAAGGGAATGGAGCTTGAGCTTGGAGAGCAAGAGCTATCTAGGACACAAGAGAGTGGAACTATGTTGCTTAAGTGTGTCTTGTGTTTCTCTTAGTGTGTATTTGTGTGTCAAAGGCTCCCCTCTATTTATAGAGGCCTTAGGAAGGCTTTGGAAGGCTTAGGAAAGGTTCTATAGCCGTTGGGAACAAAGCCCAAGAGAATCAGCCCGAAATCAGGAACAATCATTGTTCTGACAGGCTTATCAGACGTCTAACTCTGGCATCAGACGTCTGGAAGGCCACTTTAAGACGTCTGATTTCAAGGTCAGACATCTGATTCTATGCGGGTTTCCTCCTGACTTGGTCAGATCTAAACAGGATTTTTGTTCAAGTTGATCAGACGACAAACAGGACGTCTGGCACTATGCCTGGACGTCTGGAAACCAACTTTTCCTACGGAATGGATTTTCCAACCGTTGCAACGGCTAGAAAATCTCTGAGAAGAGATTTTGGGTCAGCCGAGGCAAAACGGTCAATTATCAGACGTCTGGAAAGGCCTAAGGACGTCTGATAAGGCTCTAACGGTCATATTCTTGAGTGTCTGCTATGCCAGCCAACGGTCCACTAATTGGACGTCTGGCAAATCCATCAGACGTCTTCTAAGACATCTGGTATAAGGTCTGGACGTCTGATTTCATCAGACAGAACTAACTATGTCCAGCCTAACAGTTATCAGACGTCTGAAACAACAGTCAGATGTCTTAAAATACTTTATAAGACGTCTGATTTGGGAATTATACGTCTGGAAGTGCTGTTTGAACCCTATATTGGTTTTCTAAGTATTCTACAGAAAACCTAAGTATCCTAGGGTTGTGCCGGTGTTCCTAGGACTACTGTTAGGGTTCTTTGAGGCTCTTTAACATAATTTTCTAAGGAAAATAAAGAGCAAGAAAGATAAAGATAAAAGTACATGAAAGGATTAAAAAGAATCTATCCTATTCTTCTTGTCTTCTATCTTCAATCTGTCGCTCCATGCGAACCTCCTCTGTTTTCCATCAAGCTCCTCCAATCCGTCCTGGATGCGAGCTCGAGTTCCGTCTAAACACGTCCACATTTGCAATTGACCTGAAAACTAGGACTCAAATTGCAAATGTTAAATAACACGTGTTTTGTTATCATCAAAACAAATGATCGTGGTGCTCTAGCACCAACACCTCCAACATTTGGTCCAGATACTCAGGCGGTGCATCGATGTGAATTTGGTTCTTTCCTGGGAAAAGAGCCATTTCATGGTGCCTGAGGGAATTGTCCTAGGACATTTAATTTCGGAAAAAGGCATCCAAGTAGATCGAGCTAAGGTTGATCTAATCTCTCGCCTTCCTATGCCTAGCTCGATCAGGGACATTCGTTCTTTTCTGGGGCACGTCGATTTTTATCGTCGTTTCATTCCTGATTTCTCGAAAATCGCACGCCCCTTGACTTCTCTTCTCTCTAAGGATGTACCCTTTGAAATCTCTAAGGAATGCACACTAGCCTTTGAAAACCTTCGTGACCGAGTCACCCAGGCACCTATCCTACAATCCCCTGACTGGTCTCAACCCTTTGAGATCATGTGCGATGCGTCTGATTTCGCTGTAGGAGCGGTCCTGGGGCAAAAAGCTGACGGAAAACCCGTGGTCATCTACTATGCTAGCAAGACACTTGATGAGGTTCAGCGTAACTATATGGTTACGGAGAAAGAGCTGCTAGCCGTAGTATTTGCCCTTGAAAAATTCCGATCGTATCTCCTGGGTTCCTATGTCATCATCTACTTGGATCACACGGCTGTAAGGCATCTCCTTGCCAAGAAGGACGCAAAGCCTCGACTAATTCGTTGGATCTTGCTGTTGCAAGAATTCGATCTTGAGATTCGTGCAAGGCGGGAAGGCAGAATGTGGTAGCCGACCATCTGTCCCATCTTCCTTATGAGATTATCAACCCTTCCGGACCCATCACGGAACATTTTCCTGATGAACACCTACTGACTATCGGTACTAGACTTCCATGGTTTGCTGATATAGTAAACTACTTGGCATCTCATCAGATCCCGTCTAATTGGTCGAAGGCCAAGAAAGACAAATTGCGTTCTGATGCCAAGTATTACATCTGGGAAGACCCGTACCTTTTCCGCATAGGTGCTGATCAAGTCATCCGGAGATGTCCCGGAGGAGGAAATCAACAATATTCTCTCTTTCTGCCATGACCAGGCATGTGGTGGCCATTTCTCTGGGCATAAAATCGCATCAAAAGTCCTCCAGTGTGGCTTTTATTGGCCCACGCTGTTCAAAGACGCATACAGTCACTGCAAGGCATGTAGTCGTTGCTAGACTTTGGGCAACAATAGCCGTCGCGACATGATGCCTTTGCAGCCGATTCTCGTATGCGAAATCTTAGATGTTTGGGGGATTGATTTTATGGGCCCCTTTCCTGCTTCGGATGGTTTCGAATACATTCTGCTTGCTGTGGACTACGTGTCCAAATGGATCGAAGCCATACCGACTCGAACCTGTGATCACAAAATCGTTCTCAAATTCATTCATCAAAACATTTTCTCAAGGTTCGGGATTCCTCGTGCTATAATCTCTGATGGGGGGACCCATTTCACAAACGCTCAGTTTAGGTCACTGATGACCAAATACGGGGTGTCTCACCGAATCTCTACTCCTTACCACCCCCAAACTAATGGTCTAGCTGAGGTATCAAATCGGGAGATCAAGAAAATCCTGCAGGTCACTGTTCGGCCTGACAGGAAGGACTGGTCGTCCCGACTTCCGGAAGTATTGTGGGCTTATAGGACCGCCCACAAAACCCAATTAGGAATGTCTCCCTTTAGACTAGTATATGGGAAGGCATGTCACCTTCCCGTAGAATTGGAGCATAAAGCCTATTGGGCAGTACAGAACTGTAATCTAGATATTTCGAAGGCTGGAACCCACAGAAAACTTCAAATCAGCGAGATTGATGAATTACGCCTAGACGCGTATGAGAACTCCCGAATCTACAAGGAGCGGGTTAAAGCCTTCCATGACAAGCATATCTCGAGAAAGATCTTTCATCCTGGTCAGAAGGTCCTACTCTTTGATGCCCGACTCAAACTTTTCCCTGGAAAGCTGCGATCCAAGTGGGTCGGACCATATTTAGTCTGACAGGTTTTTGGAAATGGAGCCATCGAAATCAGTCCGCTCAGCCACGATTCCGACCCTTTCATCGTGAACGGTTAGAGACTCAAGCCGTTCATTGATGTGACTTCTACTGATTCGGCTGAATCATCTTATATCCTCCATTCCCCTTGAGCTTATTGCTCCCAGCCGATGGCGTAAAACTCAGCGCTTAACGGGAGGCAGCCTGTCATTTTCTTGAAAATCTAAAACCTTTTTCATACCTTTCTGCACTTAAGGTTCGCCCTTATAGACAGCCGACTCCACCTCAGATGCTTGCATCTGAGATTAGAAATCGTCCGCAAAATTCATCCCGACCCATTCACTCATCAAAACATCTGTCTTAAGGAATGAACTAAGTAAATAAAAACCCCCTAAGTCACAATGAGGACATTGCAAACCTTAGGCATGGGGGGGTATAAAAGTGCAAAACTTGTAAGAAAAGGTTTTAAACAAAAAATTCACATATGCCAAAAACACCATAAAAATTAAAAAAAAAGAATAAAAGAATAAGAGGAGAAAGGAAATTTTGTGGAAAAAGGAAAACAAACAAAATGAAAAGGAGCGTAAAAATGAAAGAAAAGAGTCATTATTAAGAAACTAGGGAATTGACCTAAGTTCTAGACCTTATTCAAAAAAAAGAAATGAAAAGTGCATGGTGAGATTAGTAAGAACACAAACTTTAGGCATTCTTGGATAGACTCTTAGTACCCATTAAGATCTAGACATTCCTCAAGAGGTTGAGGAAAATGAAAAGCAAGTATTAGGTCCAAGGCTTAGGGAGTATTTGACCTCATTAACTAACTCTTGGTTTACGGGACTCAGTAACCTAAGCACCCTAACCTCGCACACATCCTGGTTCAGTAAGCGTAAAAATCAAAATCACGCAGAAGTGTCACAAAATTCTGAAAAGTACGCCTAGAGTAGGAGCGGCCGATCAACACAAGTTGACTTGGACGAGTTCCCAGCGCGGAGAGGTGGGAAATTCCCCTCGAAGATGCGTAACAAAATATCATCTCCTCGGTGCTTGTCTCTTAGGATATTTACATATCCTACTGGGGGCATGTAAGCACTCTGCTGGTTCAGATTCCATGGATGGCATTATCGCGAAGTGTCAATTGCCAGGGTCTGGATTTGGCCACGGAACAACATGGATGGGATTATCTCGAAATCTCAATAGCCAGGGTTCCGGGGGTTGCCATGGGCGGTGCTATCTCAAAGCATCGATTACCAGGAACCCTTGAGGATTGATGATGGGAGCAAGGAATCTGATACAGACCGTATTGAAAAGCCAATCCTAAGCTAGAATTAAAAAGAAAAAGAGAGAGAAAACTCTCCAAACAGAAAAATTTTCTATCTTTCTCTCTTACAAAACGCACTGCGAACTGAGCCAGGGCTAAAATCATTTCAAGCACGGGTGCTTTAACCACAAAGTCCAATAGACCTTAGGTTAGTTCTCGTAGGCCTTAAAAACCTTTGCCAATGACTGAGGCTGAGGCCAGACAGATCTGGATCTTGATTGGTACTAGAGTACCTTTTAGGCCTATGGTTAGCATTCTAACCTAATCTAAGTTCAAATGAAAAAGCACTTATCTGAAGTTATTAAAAACATCATGGTCTAGAACAATGGTTAAAACCTTAAGTTTTTGCTAAGGGACTAGCAAAAGTTAGGCATGGGGGTATGATGAGAACCTCATCATGAACCCTAATTAGCACAATCAAACCTAGATATGCGAGAAAAAGCTCCTACATAACTCATAGAAAGGCTTGACTCAGAAAATTCTGAGTTTGTGAAGAAAACAGGTCATAAGGGATAAAAATGCAATTTCACCAACACAATCAGTAAACAGGGTAACTCAGGATCCAAACATAGGTCAAATTAACCTAATAAGAAGGAAAGTGGGGTGATTTGATCCAACAAGGGCTACAGCAACTCTAAGGAATTAAATGACATTCTGTAACCCTAAAACAAACCCACTTCAATTCAAGAGGTTCGAGGTAAAGTAAAAATCGACTAAACCCTCTAAAATTCATAGAAAAATAATCTCTAGGGTTTAGAACCTTTAATTTGGCCTTGGGAACCCATTTTGACCTACATTGAGAATCATGCCCAATTAATGATTTAATTTGTGTTTCTACGTAAATTGGCCGGTCAAACAAGGTCTGACCTAGAAATAAAATTCACCATTAGAATCCTTAGGTCCCATTTAGTCATGCATAAAAACTTGAGCCTAAGAAGAGACCTTCTTGACCGACTTTGCATTTTGGTCCTCATCTATTACTTTTTGACCCTCAACTTTCGAAACCCTCGCATTTTGGCCCCTAGGTTCTTTGTCATTCTTTGCACTTACGTCCCTCCTGCAAATCTCTGAGCAGCGCCATGCTCCGGCGACTTTGCGCGGAGCATGGCACCGCGCAGGGTGAGGGAGGGTACCTGCCAATTGAACCGGGTGTTCCCTGCGACGTCTGCTGTCGCAGGGACACCACCTTGACCTCTACCCTCGCCCACACCTTCCATGCGAACGCGCGGAAGGTATGGGTCGCAATTCCGACCACTCTCCGGCGAGGGAGGCACGTCGCCTCCCTGCACCCACCCCTCCGCCTTCGCCTTTATAAGGACCAGCATCACCAGCCGATGGGGTAGCTCGGTCCTGACGGAGAAAAACCCCCACCTTTCCTCTCTTCCCACTCCGGCAGAAGCCCACCAGCTCTGGCGGTTCCTCCTCCTCCGTCTCGTCGCTCTGCTGCAATACCAGCAGCAGAGCCACCTTCGCCCACTCTTCCTGCGTCGTGCCGTACCCAGCGTGCGCCCTCCCGCTCTCTTCCTCGCCGTCGCCCTCCCCCTCTGGGTATTTCTTCTCCGGCGACATTTGATATGACTGCCGCCCTACTCCGGCCCCTTCGTCCCCGTAATTAGGTCAGAACTATTCCCCATCTCCCCCTCTTTCTTTTCCTCACTGTCTTTCATTCAATTAACCCTCGACTACTCCTGTCCACCGTCACCTTCCTCGTCTCTGGCCACCCTCCGGCGAGACGCTCCCATCGCTCCGTAGCCCCACACGCCTCGCCGACCCTCACAAAACCTTCGCCCACCCACTGCCGCTTTACACCCCCACCACACTCCCCCGATCAGACCCATTTTTCTGGTCACTGTCCGACCTAGCCCCGCCGCCAGACGCTGCCCCACGACCTGCTGCACCCTGCACCACCTTCGCCATGCCACGACGAAGGTCCCCCGCTGATCTGATTAGGCCGAGAGGCCCTTTTCGTGTCTGGCAAGTTCGACGCCCGGCCACCATTGATGTTGCAGTGAAGCAGCTCCACGCGTGCTCCAGGCTTCAGAACCCCAGGGCTCCAGGTGCTGCGAAGTCGGGAGGGTAGTGCGAAGGCAGCTAACCCAGCAATCAAAGCGAATAGAGCCTGCAGCTGAGGAAGCGAAGCTGCGGTCTGCTGCGGGCGCGCGTGAAAAGAGCGCAGAGGATAGTCCCACATCGTGAGTTTACCAAACCCCGCAGTAGTATAAATTATTTTTGTGTTTTCTACTGGTTGCCTCCGAAAGCACTGGGGTGAGGTCCCACACCTACTCACCCGCCCGGTCCGCGAGCTCATCACGTGGACCCGGCGGACCCGACCCGACACTACCTGCGCACTCCTCGCATACCAAACACGTCGGTACGCCTGGTCACGGGCACGAAACCCGACCCGATTACCCGCGGCTTTGGGAGAGTGTCCTGTGAGTGGTTTACAGAGAGAGAGACGTGCCGGTAGAGGGACAGGGTAGGTTTTACTCTTTGTGCAGGGACAGGGTGTGAGAGAAGAAGACCAAGGAAGAAGGAAGAAGAAGACCGCAGGAAGAAGAAGAAGGAGAAGCACAAAGGAAGCACTGTAGCAGACACCACTTAAGCCGTCTGACTGAGAAATCAGACGACTGATGTAGCTTTGCAGACAAAGCAAAGAAGAAGAAAAAGAAAAGAAAAGGTGCCGCAACTGAAAGAAAAGAGAAGAAGGAAGAAAGAAGAAGAAAGAAAGAAGAAGAAAGAAGGCAAAGAAGAAGAACTGAAGAAGATCAAGAACTGTGAAGAAGAGAAGAAAAAGAAGACAAGCAAAGAGAGAGAGAGAAGAGAAGAAAAAGCCAAGAAACAAAATCTACTTCTCCCTCTCTCTCTCTCTCTCTTATTTTTGTAATAAAGAAGCATTGTACTTCTAGAATTCTAATAGCTCCCTGAGTTCGACCTCGGAAGAAAAACATTTCTGAGTAAAATTGTAATAGTGGCATTGACGACAAACCGTAGCTAATTTATCTGTACCACAACGACATTACTATAATAAGAGCAAACAAAAGACTAGCCACGGTTCGGTCGACATCACGGCCACTAGTCATCCCCAAAAAAATCCCAAATAATGCCTCATGAATAAAAGTATGTATGTTGTGTCACATTATTTTGTTATGTCATGTTGGTAATGGCATTGTGCTAGTATATATATATATATATATAAAGAAAGCATACAAAAGAGATATTTTCTTGAAAAGAAAAAAAAAGTGTTATGTTAAGAAGTTTGAGTTATGTAAGTCAAACTGTTTTGAGGAAAAAATACCTACCATCCCCACAAACCACCAAATACAGCCTTAACCTATTTTTCTATATTTCTGATCGCCTGAATACGGGCTGAGGGATCTGACTTAGTCATAGGGTTATTAGAACCTAATTAAAGTGTGATGCCATGCAAGACTACCAAATACAGTTATAAATCTAGTGAGATGTGAGCTCAGGAAGAAAACGAAAAAAAGAAAAGAAAAAGAGAGAAAAGAAAAAGTACAAAAGATTAAAGAGAGCACAGTTTTCCAGCCTTTCTCTAAGTTAATTTATTCAATAAGCTAGAAATCTAGATTCTGAAATACTAGTCTCTATGTTGCACCAGAAGAGAGTGAGCCACCAAATACAAATCCAGTTAATTCAGACATCTTCTACCTAAGCCAAAAGTCGGGGCTAAAATCAGAGAATAGTTTATATCCCTGAGAGAAGAGGTTTTCCTATCCCAATAGAATTTTACTAGGGGTCAAGTATAAGCTTTAAATGTATATCGACTATTCGCTTAGGTCTGTTGCAGAAGCTACAACATTACATATTCATGGTTATCTGGATTCTGAATTTTTTATGAAACAAAAAGAAATAAACCTTTAGTTAAACTCTTGATAAAATGCATTTAGTCTTGCACTTGCTAGGGATTAGCAAGATTTAGGCATGGGGGTATGATTGTGCAGCAATCATAGGCCCTAATTCGCCTGAATTAAGGTAGAACCTAGCTTAATATGGGCATTCTGCATGCATACACATCGTAATTTGCATCATAGATGATTTATATGTTTTATACATACTAATGTGCTATTTGAGAGGTATTAATAATTGCAGGTAATCCAGGGCTGCAGACGTCCGATCCAACCTTATGGATCTGTTTGGAATGACGACGGGAGTCCAGCGCTTCCAAGAGCATATCAATCAGACTTCTGTAGCATCCTAGGGAGTCTGCAGAAGAAGTAGGAGATAAGAGGAAAATTGAAGAATATCTGAACCTTAGATGACAAATTCAATTGCACGGATGGATCCGGATCGATGTTCGTAGGCCAATGGCACAGAAATCAACTCAATCGGAGGCCTACATCATTAGATACAAGGAGAAGAAGATGGACGGCCACGATGGCGCCATCGTAGTCGCCCCTCACCGCACCCCAATCTAGAAAGGAAAGCCATGGGCCGTTGGATCATCATCCAACAGCCGTGATGCAGCCACGTCACCCGCCTTCAGCTGCCTCATCAAGCAAGGGAGAGATCTTGACTGTTGGATTCCCATCCAATGGCTGAGGGTGGCTGCACAAGATTTGGAAACCGCGACAATCCGCATGCATAGCACAACAGAGAGTGCGCCTAACATCCAACGCGTGACGTGTGATCGAAACCCAATGTGGGAATCAACTGTGCGCGGATGAAATTCCAACGTCGGATCTTCATCGAGTGGATCAGCGGTGAACGCGTGGTGGGCGCGGGAGTGTTGGATGAAGACGAGCGTAATAACGCGTGTGTTAGGACTCAGCGGGCGCTATGCGTGCTCTCGATCGAACGGCTGGGATGAATTAGGATTTGAAGTGCGTTTAAGTACTGTGGGTGGCCGTGTGGGAGAGACGGCAGGCGAATGATGGCCGTCGGATGAGGATCCAAGGGCGCACAACGTGCCACGTGTCAGCACCAGAACAAACCGTGGATGGAAGAAGGATTTAGAAGGCTTACTTAGGACTGTTGATCTCCCGATCAACGGATCTGATTAAGCTAAAGCCTTTGCATGGAATTAAGGGCTCAAATACCCTAAATGCTCTTCACAGAAGCTATAAAAAGAGGCCTAAGGGTCCCCTTTGAAAGGCCATTCCATTAGTTTTCTTCTTCTTCCTCCCTCTACAACTCCTCTCTCTTCTTCTTCCTGTCTTCTCTGCATCCGTCTTCCCATCTCCATCTGAAGTGTTCGTTGGGCCACCCCGACGGATCGTTGCTACTCTTCCCAACCTCTCCAAAAGGCCACCACGGACCACCCATGGTGCCCTCATTCTGTTACAGTAGTAATTGTTTACATTCATGTTTTCATTTTATCCCATATATCAAATTCAATCTCTTTGTGATGTGGATATTGTGATTGTTTGTTTCGATTACTTGGTACTTATATTTGGAACAAACGCATGAAATCAAAAGTGCTTTCTGCCTCCCTGTGATCAACCAGGACTCACCAGTTTCGTTAATTTATTTGCTCGAGATGTATTTCACGCTATACTACAACATGCTAATATTCTATGCGATCTACGCCCCGAACACATGGTATTACATGATTTCTCTCCCTCTCTCAGGGAGGAGGCCCCCCTGCATTGGGGGCCCTTCCCTCTATTTATAACACGAGGGGGGGGGGATCTACACTCGATGGCCCCTAGTACCCCTACTGCCAGGCTACTTGTACATTGTCAAGGCATAGGTTAAAGGCCATCTTATCGTATCTTTTCCCTTTGCTGCGCTAAATCTTTTAGTAGGCTGGGCTCGTGCTGATTGAGATTTGGATGGTCTTAGGTAGGATGGGGTGTCGGTTCCGCCTGTATATCTTGTATTCGGGTAGCTGGATCCTCTGTCAGGTCATGTGCAGAGTTTTGGATTCCAAGGCATTTTTTGCCCCTCATCATATGCCCCTACTCTCTAGCTAGTGTGAATGGCTGAGAGAGTAGTGAGAGTGGCCAAAACTCTGCGGTAGGTGATGCCCCCAGATGGTCTTTTAGCTGTATTGCAGCGGGGGGAACATTTATGATTGAGGAGTTAGGTGGTCTTCACCTACTTTGGTTGGTTGGAAGAGGTCCCTTGTTAGGGGCATATGAGCCCGAGTTTGCGTTGGCCTTAAGAGGCATCGTCGCTTGAATGTGGGGCATATCTACTCGGGATTATGTCGGCCATAGGAGGCAACCTGTTTCGAGTTCAAGCTGGCCTTATGAGGTGGTGATTGCTGATGTTGGGGCTAATGTGCCACGACTTATACCGGCCTTAGGAGGTGGTAGAATTTGGTTGTGGGGCATATTAGTCCGAGCTCGTGCCAGCTTTAGGAAGTGGCATTGTTTGGGCGTGGGGCGTATTAGACCGAGCTGGTGCCAGCCTTAGGAGGAGGCAGAATTTGGGTGTGGGGCGTGTCAGCCCAAGTCGGTGTCGGCCTTAGGAGGCGGCAGAATTTGGGCCTGGGGCATGTCAGCCTGAGCCGGTGTCGACCTTAGGAGGCGGCATAATTTAGGCATGGGGCATGTTAACTCGAGCCGGTGCCAACCTTAGGGGGTGATAGAATTTGGGCATTGGATATATTAGCCTAAGTCGATGTCAGCCTTAGGAGGCGGCAGAATTTGGGCGTGGGGCGTATTAGCCTATGCCGGTGCCAACCTTAGGAGGTGGCTGAATTTGGGTGTGGGGTGTATTAGCCTGAGCTAGTATTGGCCTTAGGAGGTGGCATAACTTTGGGGAGGGGCGTACTAGCCTGAGCCAGTGCCGACCTTAAGAGGCGGCATGACTTTAGTGAGGGGCGTACAAGCTAGAGTTGGTGTCGACCTTTGGCAAGGAGGCAGCATGACTTTGGCGAGGCGTGTTCAAGCCTGAGCTAGTGCCAGCCTTAAGGAGGCGGCATAGGCTTTAGCGTGGGGCACATGAGCCCAAGCAGGTGTTGGCCTTAGGAGGCGACATGCCTCTAAGTTGAGACACTGAGGTAGGCGTTAACTGTGGTTGCCATGAGAGGTTGTGGCCTGAAGCTTCTTGCCTTTTTGGAAAGGTGTGAAAGGCTTTTTGAATGTTTGTTGTGTAATAACGCGCGGGGTCCTTGACCAGTAGTTTATCAGTGCGTTCATGTAGCCGCGGAATCCGTGTCGAATCTCGGGGGATTTGGTTCCTTGGGAACTATCGATCTACAAGGGATGGAAAGACGTTACTGATCTTGGGAGCTTGTGTGGTGGGGCTATAAATAGAGGCTTGTGTTGGCTCTCATTTTGCAAACTTTCATCGTCTTTAGTTGTGCTTGAGGGACTTAAGAGTCATGGGGAGGAATGTTTGTGGCTCGTTCGTTCCATGGGTAGGCTCTGTTGTCGAACTTCTATGTGTTTGGCGGAGCTGCTGAAGGGCGATTATGTGCAGCTCTTCAGATGGGGTTTAGCCCCTTTTCATGCCCTCGTTCAACGCATGGGTTGAGGTAAGGGCTTCCATCTTTTGATATGCCTATTGTAGCTTGTCCTCCCTTTTGTGTGCTTATTTTGCATTGTTTCTGGTGTAGGCTTCTGGGAGTTTTCTTTGCTGGGCGATATCGGATATCGCGGCGACTTTTCCCGACCAGGGGCCCATTCCGCGTGTGGGAAGCTTGTTTGGCGAGGTGTGAAGAAGCGAGCCTCTTGCTCTTAAGGAGCTCAATGGGAAGCGGGCGGGGACCCAAGAAGGGATAGAGTAGGCTCCCTCAAGGTGCCCGCGGGGTGAATTCAGCGGGGCATCCGCAGAGAGGGAGTTAGCTGCGTCCATCTTTATGGATCGAGGCAGGGGTAAGACAAGGGACGTTTCGTTGGGGGTGCCATCCTCTTCTATCTTGTGTGGAGAACCCACCAGAAGCTGGGTCGTAAAGTTGCCGCCTAGAGGTCGGGGGAAGCACTTTCCTTTAAGGAGGCTTGGTGCTTCTTCGATTCCATGAAGGTGGAGCAGGGGCTGTTGCTACCGGGAGCTCCTTTCATGGGAGTGCATTTGCTCAGGCAGAAGGGGGCAGGGCTCATTGGCAGGGACGGGTGCGACGTCTGCCTAGGCAGTTGGGCTCAACTAGTTATTCCCACATGAATGGCCTGCTGTAGGCCTTGCGACTTCGACCATGTGGAGTGCCTCACTGATATATGGGGGGGTAGCTCGCATGGCTGGGTCGTTGCGCCTACCTTGTGTCGGCACTTTGGCCCACCAAGACTTGCTGATCCTCCTGCAGAGTTCCTTGGTCAGTCCTCCCTTTGTGGATGGGATTGAGGGGGAGTTCACCCCACCTGATCGGGGGTTTGCCTTGGGTGAGTAGTGTTGGCTGGGAAAAGACAGACCTTCGTCGAGGGGTCGGCTCAAGCTGTAAGGCTTGCCAGTCTTGATGCCGCACTGTCACTTGTGTTACTGAAGGTGAATGGGATTTAAGATCTGGGGCGAGGCCGCTGAGTCGTAATGATTGATGCCTACTTTTCCCTTATAGTAGTTTGCCTTTTGCCAACTATACTTTAGCTGGAGACAATAATCAGGGGAATGTAACAATCTGTGTTTATTGTAAAGGAAGAAACTTTTTCGTTCCTTGCATGTTGATGTAGACACATCTATGTCACATAAATTATTTATTTATGCGTGTTCTTAGGCATATAATTACATTCAGCATTATAAATAGTACATAACATGCATCATTCTGCATTTAGACTAGTTTGTACAAAATATAGGTTAATTTGCCCTTTTTGTGGCTAGGGGATAGGGCGATATCATTTCAAGGCCTCGAATTGAAGATCCAACCGTACAGATTTGATTAGGGCGATGATCAGAGTCCAACGCTTTCGAGATCGCCCCGATCGAACATTCATAGCATCAGATGCAGTTTGAGGAAGATCAGAGGCCAAGGGCAAGGTGGTGAAACTCCAAACTTCAAACGACAAATCCAACTGCATGGATGGGTTCGGATCGACGATTGTAGCCCAACGATGTGAAAATGGATTCGATCTGACAACTGTGGCACCACCTATGAGCAATAGAAGATGGATGTCCATGATGGTGCCATGTGGCGCCATCATAGTCGCCTAATATCGCCTGCAGCACCTCCTCTTCACCACACAATTAATCCCAACCGCTGGATCTCAATCCAACGGCTAAGATTCAAACCTCTAAAGGCAAAAGGCATGCTTGATCTTGATCATTGGATCACAATCCAACGGTCGAGAGCAAGATCCAACGATCGAGAGCAAGCACACTTAAAATAAAAAAATGCGACAAAGAATAACCTCAGTGTAGTGGGCGAAACCTCCTTCACAAAGAGAGTGTGAGGGTTCGTATTGCAATGGGCAGATTCAATCCGCAAGAGGAGGTGCGGATGAAATTGGGTCGTTAGATGCGTGATGGACGATTGATATGTGAGCAACATGGTGCACTCTCGTGCATCGGATGGTTGCAAGCGCTAGATGTGCATGATGACGAACCATCGTACGTGGATGCTGTGGGTGTGTTGAAAGAGAAGAGGCGTGTGGCTTTTAAGCCGTCCGATCGCTTGATCAGACGATTGATGTTGATCCAAGGCCTTGATAGGTCCACTTGAGTGGACTAATTTAGTGCCTAAATGCATTATTGTTGGATTAATACTTTGATTTAAAGCATGCATTTCACTGAGAAATCAGTTAAGCTTGTGTCTTGGATGTTCCAGCATTTTCTACGCTGCAAGCATACATTAATGAATACCTTGTCTATTTACATATTATTTTCTCTTAAAGGGATTGATTAAAGGGCCAATTGAGGATTGTCATCTTGTCATCTGATTTTTCCAAACATATTAACAAAAGGAAGTGGGCTTACCTTTGTTGGCTCTTGGTTTGGGCAAATGTCATTAAAAAGGAAAGTAGTGGCTAATGCATAAAAGGAAAGAGCTAGCATATTCTTTCCCTAGAATTTCTTTCCCTCAAAATCAACCAAAATCCACCACTTGCCATTTTCTGAATTCCCACACTAACAGACACAGGGAAGAGTAAAAAGAAAAGGAAAGAAAGAAAAAGAGAACACCATATATTTTTCCTCTAATATCTCTCTCTCCCCATAATCTCTCCGTCTCATTCTCTTGTCTGTCTCTTATATACAGGCACATGGAGATGGTAGAGAGGATCATCTTCCCCTCCATGGGGGGAAACTCCCACTCCATCATCTCCCTCCTCACGAGGAGGGCCATTCCTCCAAGAACAACAACCTCTCCTTCACAGCAAACGATCATGCTTCTTCTCCGACAAGCGTGGTGAGAGCACACTCCTCGACATTTGCTACTATGAGTCACCACCCCCACTGCGTCTCCCCACGTCCTCGCCAACTCCGTCACCACGGTCGGTGGTGACAGCACCAGCATTCGTAATCGCGATGCCTCATCATCGATTGTGTTCACCATGATGACCTCTGTGCCACCACCATGTCCGCTACTGCGTTCTCCACTCGCCACTGCATCTCGTCTCTATCGCGAGCTTCACGACCATGCTTTGCCTCAACGTCCATCACCACTCTCCGCCATCTTCTTCAACCGCAACCGTGCCACCAATCCTGACACGCCACCACCGTGCTCTATTTGCTGACCTTGCTACTGCGTACTTCTTCAACTACCGCAACCGTGACTGCGAAACCCCCACGTGCATCAGCGCATGCCCTTGCGCCCTTCGTGTGCATCAGCGCCAATAGAGGTGCCGCCAGCAACGCTCACACGTAGCCACCTCATTGTGCGGCCATGCACCAGCGTAGCCACACCCTTGTGCAGCCATAGGACAACCAGCCACCTCGCACGCCTAAGGCCATGTGGGTCCTCACCCCCTCGCACCAACAGCCACAACAAACTCCTTCTCCTCCTCTTCTTCTTCTCCAACAAAGAAGAACCCAACGCCGGCGTTGCCCCTCTCCACGTAGCCGTCACCACAGCCATCCGTTTGACGTGCCGTTGACTCCACCACACTCACCTCGACTCCACGAGCTCTGCCACATCATCAGAAACGTCGACGATAGTCCACGCGCATGTGCGGAGAAACCCACCTCCGACGACCTTCGTCTCGTCGTATGGTGAACTTTGGCCACCTCTCGATGTGGGCACACCGCCATCGGAACCCTCTTCACGACCTCGACCTCCTCCGAACACGGTGTAGCCATCTGTGCTTCCTCCTCCTCGCACGCATAAGGGATCACAATCCCCTATTTGTACAGTGAACAACATATTAATATTTACATGTGATGCCATTGCCACTATGGATATATGGGTTTAAATATTTTATTCATTTGAAATTTCATGCATGCCCTCAGAAGTTGCTCTATTCTTCTCATGCACTCACACCCTTATACATTGACTTAGGTTTTTACATAAATGCATGAAATATCATCAAGCACTTACATGGCTTAGAGCGAAAACTTAATGTCTTGAAGTCTAATTACATTAAATGCCATTGCGAATTATTTGTATGGAGGTAAAATTACGTACACAACCTTGCATTCTTGAGTTATTATGTGTCTTGTTCTTTTCACCTTGTTTCGCATTGAATTTGGGCACGGATCCTGCACTTGATTAGGCAAATATATTGGAAAAGTATTCGTGAATTTATTGCATTTGTTCCTCCCTGTGGATACGACATAATCCACTGTGGTTAGTTTTCACTAATATATTTGATCTGGGATTTTTCCACCACGCAATTTACAGTGACGACATATCTGATTATCATCATTTCTTGTATTTTTCTAACGCATCTTCTTGCAAGTGAAATCTCCCGATTAGACCTCAATGGTTGAAGGCTAAAGGGCGTTGATGTGGCCATGCGAGATGCGTTGGATCAACGATGAGTGATCCACGTTTCACGTGCATCTTCAACAATGCTTGTCTATAGTGATGTTGATAAACGTCACTAAGGGTCCTGATATTAATGTTAAAACTTTGAAATGACCTTTTTGACCCATGTCTACACCTATAAAAGATCTACCCCTCCCACACATTTCACCATCCCTTCTCTTCTCCTCTTACCTCCTCTAAAGCTCTACGAGCTAGACTAATACTCGGAATGCTCCAATAAAGCTAGAGTAAAATAATTTTTCCATCTTCTCATCCCCTTCGTGGAGCATCCTGTGGTTATCTTCTCACCACCATTCGGGAAGCGGATCTCATTGCGATATTGTCCTACTTCGTTCTCCATCCTCCAGCTTCGTTCTCCCTCGTCTAGCATCTCATCCCCATCGTCCGGCCACTCCATCAATGTGGCTTGTCCTCCAAGCAGTCGTTGAGGAGGATTTTCTCATCCCTCTCTTTTTGCCACTTTCTAGTGTAGATTTCCAATTTTATAGTTATAGCAAGTAGATGTAATGGACATGTGATTATGAATATTGATTCTCTCTCTATTTTTCTCTTTCTTTGTATTATTCTATCTCTCCCTTTTATTGTTTATTATTTAAGTTGAATAACTTGCGTAGATTAATTTTAACCAGCTAATCTTCTTTGTGAAAAATAGATCTAAATGCGATTTTTAAGCAAACATTCACCTCTCTGTGTTCGACTCGGGACTCATCAAAATTTCGGTTATAAATTTTATTTGATAGCGGATTTTTATGCAACTACAACGACGAATTTTAACTCAATCTTTTAGCATATAAAATCATGCTCATCATTTTGGCGCCGTTGCCGGGGAGGCAACGCTCATTAATTTCCCGCATTTCCCACCTTAGTTAACATTTACTTCACTTGTCTCCATTCTTATTGTGATTGTAGGTACTCTCTCAAGGCGAGCAAAAATTGGTAGATTGGAGTAAAGTGTAGTTGAAGGGTTTGTAAGTATACCCAACCTCCCACCCACTAGTTTTCATTCCAACTCCTAATAACATAAACATAAATCAACCTAGGAGCTTGCATAAACCCTAAGGTAGATTGTACTGTTTGTTTGTCACTGCAACACATCACATCCCACCCACCTCACCCTCACATAAAAAAAAAATCTGATTGTGGGATTTATTTAAATTTGCACATCTTATACACCAACACACACTTAAGTGCACCACTTTTGTTTGATTTAATCACTTAACCGGGGAGCCGACCTAAGGACTCGGTACACCTCAACACACAGTATGAATAAGTGATTAGACATCATAATAGGCTAAAACTGATTGGGTGCCTTAATTAGTGGTGTATCAGGCCACTTGTCTGATTCGTCTGGGCCGCATCACTTAACATAAATTGATTCATTGAGTAGTTGCCCCTTAGGATTCAACTTTTAGGAATTAACCAGGCATCCACATTCTTTTGAGTTGTAAAGGAATATATCTTCACTTATGCCTTCAAACCTTGGTGTGCCTCACAAAACCTTCTTTGAATATACCTGAAATTTGAATCCTAAAAGCTATTAAGCAAGATTTAAACCCTAAAATTCATTGCATCAAAAAAGAATCTTACTTGAAAACCATTAGTTGTGCATGCACATACATTAAACTTGATCTTTAAGGGCACAACCCATTAAAGGGCCCATTACATTCCAGAGTACATTCAAACCTAAGCCTAACTATAATCAAGTAGATGTTAGCCTTAAGGATTTGACTCACTCTTAGGGGCGCAGACCGAGATTATTTTTGATTAATCTACTTCTACCAATCCATCTGATGTCTAGCTAGAGGAGCAGTGTCAAATGACCATAGTTGGGAGGTATCAAAGGAACCTGAGGCAAAAGCCAAGGGAAGAACCTTCTCCCCAATCCCTCACTCTAACTGGTTGGATTGACCGGAAAAAAGTAGACCAAATCGTTTCTTTCATCTCAAGATAGGTTTTGGGAGTCTGTAGAATTTTAGGCTACCCCCATCTAAGGACTGGCTTGATTATCTGCACTATAGGGCACTTGATAACTCTACATCCAATGATGATAATTCCATCAACTAGAGTTAGTTTTGAGGATATATGTGCGTTAATGGGCTTGGGAGCATTGCATGCACGACAAATTAAGATTGCTTATAATCAAGGTTTAATGGTTATGTGTACAAGTGAATGTTGAAACAGGCCTCAGATGAGCAATCGGACTGCACGGATGGATCCAGATCGACGAATGGAGTCCAACAGACTCAAAATTGCTTAAATTCGACATTCAGAGCTCCCCCAACAACCCCAATAAGTTCGAGCCGTTGATCCATAGCTCATAAAAGGCCATGTGGCACCATCCGCCATGCTCCCACCGATGCATGAATCCAACCAGCTTCAAATGCTGACCGTTGGATCTCCATCCAATAGTTGGCGATGCTCGCGTGCAACTTCGCCTCTGTGACTAATCTCAAAGGTAGCACAGTAGGTGAAGCCTCGCACTCTGAAGCAAGCGGCGAGCGTTCGAAGCTCCGCGTGCTGCGAAATCGCGCTCGACTGAGAGCGCAATCGATTGCAACCATTGATGCGGACGTGAACGGTGCAAATGAAATCCACATGGTGCCTTCAGAGGAAGGTCTGCCCAACGTGTGTGACCACGCACGCTCATCGCACACGAGGTGCGATCCAGTGCATTCGGTTACATGCAATCCCAACCGTTGATGCATGATCGGACGGCTTACAGTAGGAGCACGCAGATCGCAGGGGAATCAACATCCGTGGGCACGGCGGGAGGGCGACATGGCGCTCCCTCAGCCATCTGATGGTGATTCGCGCCTCAGATCCAACTGCTAAGGATGCACGGGTGTAGCTTGAGAAGAAGAATAGGCGCATGGATCGGTGGGCGTGGGACT
The DNA here is from genome assembly GCA_037157565.1 of Thalassia testudinum. Lineage (NCBI taxonomy): Eukaryota > Viridiplantae > Streptophyta > Magnoliopsida > Alismatales > Hydrocharitaceae > Thalassia > Thalassia testudinum. Next base: position 148,779,936 of record JAZHRO010000063.1, on the reverse strand, counting down.
TCAACGATGCTTCTGGAAAGGATATAGGGATGTACCAGACATCGCTAATGGCCCGTACCTCTTTTGGAAGCCCTCTTCTACTATATAAACCCCCTCAGCCACCCCATTCAAGGGCATGGAATTCTCACACCCTCTTCATGCAACACTAGCCCTCTCCTAGCTCCACCAAACACTCCATATCCTCCCCGGAGTTGTCGAGGTACCGACGGAGCCCCCGTCCACCGCCGTAGCTGCCTCGCCTCCTCGCACTCTTTCTTACTCTAGTTTTATGTTGCATTATGTTAAGCTTTCATTTATTGTTGTACTTGTAAACAAACTCTAATTGCATCCTATATGTTAATGTTGCTTCTTATATCATAGCTCACATCTCCTTAAAATGATTGTTGTGTTTTAAACACAAGCTCTAACCCTACTCTCTCTCTCTTTCTCGCTCTCATTTTCGCAAGTAAACCACACTACCATTCTTGTGACACCCAAAATGACTAAAACTAATCCGATTTCATGCCTCCCTGAGATCGACACTTGGACTCACCAAATCCAAATCTTAAATTAAAATTGACGTCGCGAACGCATGCTACAATGACATAATTAAACCAACACATTCCGTTCGCGTCAGTTTTTGGCACCGTTGCCAGGGAGGCAATGTATTTCTTTTGTCACTTTTATCTCGCATTACTACTCACATTTTCTGACTCGCTTTCCTCTCTCTATTTGTTGATTGCAGGAACTCGGCACTTGGGCAACGAAGGAGCACGATCTAAGATGGTAGATATTGAGTAAAGTGTTGCGAAAACTTTTTGTGAGTATCACTCCACCCATTGAGTGTTTGCTTGCTTGAAAAAATATAGGAAAAATATAAATATAAAATTGGCGTGGTGAATGGCTACCTGACCCACATTCCAAACTCATCACCCAACCCAAAAAAAAAAAAACACTCTAATGTTCTTGAAGAGAATCTTTTTGGAGTGTTCTTTTTTCTTTTGAGTGGTGTTTGTGAAGCCATCATGACTTGACTTGGGCCGCACCACTCACCATAATTAAAATCAACTCACCTGGTAGAATTGCATGAACACTAGGGTGAATACACTAGGGTTGTTTTTCTAGGACCACATCATTCTAAAAAAAATTGACTTTCACCCGTTGTGTGCAAAACTTTGTGTGTCCACTTGAACCTTGTTTGAAAACATTAAGGAACTTCAACCCTAAAAAGCATTAAAGCAAGGATAAATCATTAAAAGACACCACATCCTAAAATCCTTGCTTGAAAATCATGTTTTGTTGAGTGCACGCACATGCTCAATTGGACAAACTAAGAGGCACAACCCCAAACAATGCCTCATCACATATCCTGAGCACAAGCACTAACCTAGCCCCTCATTAAAATGGAGTAGACGTGCCCTAGGTAGGACTAGTCTAAGTCTTGGAGGTGTGATTAGGTTTGCTAGGCACTTGGTCTTCATTCCCTTTATAAAATCTGGTGAATAGGCTGTGGGGAAGTGTCAAACAACTGCGGTTGTGGGGTCTACGGAACCGGAAATATAAGTCAAAGGAAGAACCTTTCCCTCAATCCCCTCGTAATCAACCTAGCCAGATTAACATCGGGAAGGATGGTTAAGTGCTTGCAGATTTGATCATTCCCTTTGAGGCTTCTAAGTCACCTAAGGTATACACTATAAGTACTAGACTTGCTTGCTTGTTTGTGCACACACTTCTTGCACCTATCTCTCTCCACATCCCTTCTCGTTCTTCTCTAGTGTATGCACGGGAGAAGATCACTTCATCCTGAGTTGTTTGTTTTAGAAAGGGAAATCAAGAGGAGACTTGATTTTTCAAGGGAGATGGCTGACCCAAGAATTGATGAGGTTGAGGACCAACCTCAACCCAATGCTATGGCCATCATTCAGGCCCAAATCGTTGCTAACCACCAACTTCAAGAACAACAGATCCAAACCATCATGCAAGCCATGCACCTATTGCAGAACCTACAAGGACAACCCCTACCCAACCCACCACAACCTCTAGAGGGCTAACCAAGGCCTCTCCATGATTTTTATGATCCGTTTGCTATCCGAATCGAGCCACATCTTAGGACCCCTGAAAGAGAGATCTTCGTTTTTGATAAAAATTTTAAAATAAAATGACATGTCGTTATAGTTCGTTGTGTGGTAGAAAATTGCCTTTCAAAACATTTAATATTCAAAATCTAACCACGAGAATAGTTAGGTCATCTCCACAGGGAGGAATTAGCTTATTAAAAATGATTAATGATGCCTTAAGTATTCAGGAATATCAATAGATGTGTACGCTAATTAGTGCTCTCATTTCCAACACAAATTCTCGATCTAGATAATTAATCAAGAATATAGGTGCGCAAAGATAAAAATCACCACCATGGAAATACCTAAATTGTGATCTTAGTACTGACAAGCACCATCAAATTTAATTAAAACAGAATTCGTTCCCTATAACAAATATCCATGCTTGATTATTCATGAGGCGAATTTAACTATATGCAAATCAAGTAGAATTGAGGGACATGCATGCAAATCTACTGTAGTATAATAATTAGATAAATATGGAAATAGTGTTTTCCATAATGGTAGGTAACGTAAATTTTAATTCGTTGTTTATTGTAGCAAAACAGGGCATTTCAATCCCTTGTGCGTGCGAGGAGGAAGAATGAATGGCGTCACTGCTGCTAGCAGAGATGCATCGGAGGACTGCCTTCGCAATGGCATAGGAAGCATGGCCGTAGGAGGCCGACGACTGGAGGCGGAGGAGAGCGATGGTGGCGACTTGCGCGCATGTGCATGTGGATAGCGAGAAGAGCTATTGATGGCGTGGAGGTGATTGTCAAGGCGAGGCGAGTCTGGTGGTCTCGACAATGAGAAGGATCGAGGTCGGAGTTGACATATGTGAGGAGAGAGGTGGACGTCGCTTTGGGTTCTTCTCTGCCGTGGGAGGTGATGAAGAAGAAGAATGCAACGTTAGGCATGGGAAAGAGATGGAGAAGGTGATGGTTTGGAGGTGCATGTTGGAGCTACTGCTAAGGTGTTGTGGCGACATGTGGGTGAAGAGCGCTGTGCATGTTGAGTGCAAGAGTGGTGCTGCGATGTTGGGTTATTGGTGAGGGAGAAGGTGAATAGTGGACGGGAAAGTGAAGAAGAGGAGGAAGGAGATCTGTGGTTGCGGTGAGGATGGTGAAGGTGGTGATGGGTCTCGCTGTCACCGAGAACCACTAGGATAGATGTGGCGTTGAAAGGAGGAGTATGTTCTAGCCACAGTGCACGCTGGAGTTCATGGTGTGTGCTTGTTCCACGGTGGTCGAGAGGGAGGAGATCCCCGCCAGGGGGAGGGATGATGGATTGGCTTCTGCCGATCGCCCCCTCCTTATAAAAAGATCATTTGTTTTCCTTCAGCCGCACCCTTCTCCAACCACTTGCGAAGATTGCAAGTGGTTGGAACGGTAAAATCCACCAGGAAACATCTTCATCAGACGTCTGATCATATCTACAGACGTCTTAAAAATGTAGATATCAGTAAGTTCATGATGACGATCCCAGACATCTCTAGACGTCTTATAGATGTAGAAATGGATGTCTAAACTCTTGTACCTAGCCTGCATTCATCGAATACATTATATTATCATATCATATGTTATTAAATGTAAAATTGACGCATAAAATTTTATGCAGACTAAGGTAAATTATCATATATCTCCTAGTTAATTAACAACTAAGAGCAAATAATTAAATAGTACTTAAGATAAATAATGGTCCACAAAAGTGGACTTATCATCCCCCGAAGGGGGAGATGATTTTGAGTTAAAACCAAATGTCCTGAGCTTAATTCAAAGCCACTTTAATGGGAGATCAAATGAGGACTCCTTCCAACACCTAGAGGACCTAGACCGGATCGTCCAAACTGTGAAACCAAGGAACATCAGCTTGGATATTGTTTTAATTAAGATGTTCCCTTTCTCCCTAAAAGACAAAGCATCTCACTGGCTTAGAACCTTAGGGAGACCCATCTCCACCTGGGAGGAACTGGGGCATGCATTCTTTAAGAAAATTTTCCCCATAGGTAAAACCAATTCCCTTAGGAGAACCATTACCACATTCACACTACAAGGTGGGGAACAATTCCATGAGGCATGGGAAAGATTTAATGAATTGTTAAGGAAATACCCACGCCATGAGGTTCCAAGGTGGCAATTAGCCCAGATCTTCTACCATGGTCTGGACAGCAACCTTAGGAACTTTGTTGATGCCTCATGTAGAGGCATCTTTTTGAACAAAGATGAGGAGAGCGCATTCGAACTCTTTGAGTCCATGAGTGAGAATTCGCTCAACAATGCCTCCATGACCCAGTTTAATCGATCCAGTCAACCCCATGCTGGGATCTATGAGGTGCAAGCCAATTCTGGAATGGTTGACATGGACATCATAGCTAAAAAGTTGGATCGAGTTGAGTTGGTGGACAAAAAGATTGATGAGCTGTTGAACCAAACTTGAAACCCACTACAGACCCTCTCCCTAGCAAAGGGAGCTCACAATGTAGATTTGGTGTAGCCAATGAACCAAATGCACCTGGAACAACCCCTGACCATGTTCCAGGGAGGGACCTTTGCTCCCTCAAACCCTGATTACTCTCCCCCCTCCCCTTTGGCACCTTCTATCTTTGAAGATGCCTAGGCCATCCAAGGTTAGTCCAAACCTGACCCCTTCTCCAACACCTACAACGACGGATGGTGTAATCACCCGAATTTTGCCTGGACAAACCAAAAACCAAACTAATTCCAGAACCAACCCAGGCCAAACCCTCCCTCCTATCAGCAAGGTCCACTGGTTAGACCACCCTATAATCAGAATAGGGCGACCCCTCCCCCACAAAACCAAATGGACACACTGATAAAAATGATGGCTGATATGAATCTGAAACATCAGGAGGAAATGGCATTAGTGAAGGGACAATTGAGTCAGCTATTGGATAGCAAACAATAGGGGTCCCTTCCTTCTCAACCACAACCAAACCCGAGAAATGTGAACAACAGAGGCCCCAATCCTCAAGGGTTCCAAGCCAATCCTGGGCATGCCCACATGATCCAGCAAGCCCCACAGACACCCCCTGGGTTTGGTGCTTCCTCTTCTTCTTCTCAAGGTTCTACCCATGGTCCTAACGCCTCAGCCAATGCGGTTACCTTAAGAAGCGGCACTAAAACCCAGGACCCCAAATGGACGACCCCTCCCGTGAGCTCACTTCCTGAGATACCTGATTCTGAGGATGAGTGGGAGGAACCCAAGGACCAGGAGACTGAACCAATTCAAACCCAAACACCATACCCTGAGGCCTTAGAGAAAATGAAAAAAAAGAAAAATGTAGTTGAGAATGAGGAGTTGTTAGAGATTTTCAAACAAGTTCAGATTAATATTCCTCTCCTCGAAGCAATCAAGCATATCTCGGCTTATGCTAAGTTCTTGAAGGATGTTTGTACGTCGAAGCGTAAGCCAAGAACCCAAGCACCTAGGAAGTTAGTGCTCTCAGAATAAGCTAGTTCAGTGATATTGAGCAGCCTACCTCCCAAACGAACTGACCTAGGAGTGCCCCTAATATCTTGTAATATCGGGGACATGACATTTGATAAAGTGCTCTTGGACTAAGGTGCTTCAATCAGCCTAATCCCGACTACCCTTTATCACCAGTTTGGATTTGGGGAGTTGAAACCCACACCTGTGACTATCTAATTGGCTGATAGATACGTGAAAACCCTGAAGGGGGTAGTCAAGGACATAATTGTTCAGGTCAAGGACTTCTACTTCCCGGTTAACTTTTTGGTCCTCAACATGGAAGTCCTCGAACAGCTACAAAACACACCCATCATCCTGAGCAGACCCTTCTTAGCTACGGCTAAAGCGAACATTGATTATGACACGGGATGCATGGAAATCTCCTTTGGAGACAAGAAGATGCAATTAGATATCTTCAGGGTAGCTAAGTCTTTTGATTGTGACTGGGTTGAGAAGCACGATCTTGTGGAATCTCTAGTTGAAGAATGCCTCACTCTTAGCTCTTTAGCAGACCATCTGACTCAACCAGTTGATGACTATCCTGACCCACCCTAGCTTGTGGAGGTTGACCTTTGTCAGGCTGATTACCTTCAGCAACCTCCATTTGAGGAGATTGATGTTGATCAACTCTCGCCCTTCCCTTACCCGTCAAATATTGTCCTACCTACACCCGAACTAAAGCCTTTGCCCGATAATCTCAAGTATGTCTTCCTAGGATCGGACTAGACCTTCCCTGTGATTATCGATGCCCAGTTAACTAGGGATCAAGAACTTAGGTTGACTGCAACCCTCTCTGAACATTGGGCTGCTATTGGGTGGACAATTTCTTACTTAAGGGGAATTAGCCCTACCTATTGCACTCACAAGATCTATTTGGAAGATGGGGCTCGACCTTCTCGCCAGATGTAGAGGAGATTGAACTTGAATGTGCGAGAGGTCGTGAAAAAAGAAATAATCAAGTGGCTTGACGCAGACATCATCTACCCAATTTCTGATAGCCCCTGGGTGAGCCCCACTCAAGTGGTACCTAAGAAAGCCGGGCTCACCGTGGTTACCAATGACCAAGGTGAATTCATTCCTAGCCGCTCCGCTATCGCATGGCGGGTGTGCATCGATTATAGGAAGCTTAATGAGCTCACCAAGAAAGATCATTTCCCTTTGCCATTCATTGACCAGATTCTAGAGCGATTGGTAGGGTAGAAATGTTTTTGCTTCCTAGATGGATATTCAAGATACAACCAAGTTGCTATTGCACCAGAGGATCAAGAGAAGAGCACATTCACTTGCCTGTAAGGCACGTTTGCATTCCGTCGTATGCCATTTGGGTTATGCAACATACCCGCTACCTTTCAGCATTGCATGCTAGCCATCTTTTCTGAGATGGTGGGTGAATACTTTGAGGTCTTTATGGATGATTTCTTCGTGTTCGGGAACTCATTTGACCATTATCTTAGAAACTTGGAAAAGATCCTGAAGCGATGTATCGAGGTCAACCTGGTTTTAAGCTAGGAAAAGAGCCATTTCATGGTTCAGGAAGGGATTGTCCTCAGTCACATTGTCTCGCATAGGGGCATCGAAGTTGATCGAGATAAGGTTGATTTAATTTCCAAACTTCCGCCCTTAGCTCTGTCAAGCAAATCTGATCTTTCCTAGGATATGTTGGCTTCTATGGAAGGTTCATTAAGGATTTTTACAAACTTTCTAAGCCCTTGACGGAGCTTCTAGCCAATGATGCCCTTTTTCACATGACACCTGATTGCATCAAGGCCTACAACACCCTTAGGGAAACGGTCTCCACTACACCTGTTTTACAACCCCCAGACTAGTCCCAAGACTTTGAGATAATGTGCGATGCATCAGATTTTGTTGTCGGCGCAGTCCTAGGACAAAGAAGAGAGAAGAAACCTGTGGTGATTTACTACGCAAGCAAAACATTGGATGAGGCTCAACGGAATTACACTATCAAAGAAAAAGAACTGCTCGCCGTAGTCTTTGGGTTAGAAAAGTTCAGATCATACCTTTTAGGATCCCACGTGACAGTTTACACTGACCACTCGGCTATCTGGCATTTGTTGGACAAAAAGGACGCTAAACCCAGGCTCATCAGATAGATCTTGCTCTTGCAGGAATTTGACCTGATAATACACGACAAAGCTGGGCCCAAGAACGTTGTAGCCGACCACTTGTCCAGACTTCACTCGAACCACATTAGATCCTCATTACCCTTAACTGACACCTTCCCTGATGAACAACTTCTAGCCATGCAAGGAAGGAGGGTACCTTGGTATGCAAACTTGTCAACTACCTGGCGGTAGGTCAGACTCTGCATGGCTGGTCCAGACAGCAACATGATAAGTTCTTGGCTGAAGTTAAGCACTATTTTTGGGATGATCCTATGATGTTTAGACTCTGTGCTGACTAGATCATTAGGTGAATTCCTAAAAAGGAAGTCCAAAGTGTGCTATCCTTCTGTCACGACCAAGCCTGTGGTGGCCACTTCTCTGGGAAGTAGACGGCTGCAAAAGTTTTACAGTCAGGATTCTATTGGCCATCCTTATTCAAGGACGCACACAGCTTTACAAAAACTTGCTCTCAGTGCCAGACATTAGGGACTATGACCAGAAAGGATATGATGCCCTTACAGCCCATTCTGATTGTCGAAATTTTCGATGTCTAGGGCATCTATTTTATGGGTCCCTTCCCACCATCCAACGGCTTCGAGTACATATTAGTCTCGAAATGGATTGAAGCTGTAGCCACCTAAGATGTGACCATAAGGCTGTCATGGACTTTGTTAAGCAAAACATCTTCTCTCGGTTTGGGATACCGAAAGCCATGATCAATGATGGTGGGAGTTACTTTATTCATGCCCAATCCCATGCCTTAGAAAATACGGGGTTACTCACAGCATTGCTACCCCATATCACCCGCAAACAAATGGGTAAACTGGGGTCTCTAATAGGTAGATCAAGAATATTTTGCAAAAGACTGTAAGACCTGACCAGAAGGATTGGTCCACATGATTGGATAATGCCCTTTGGGCATATAGGACCGCTTTTAAGACCCCGATAGGCATGTTGCCTTATCGATTGGTCTTTGGCAAGGCTTGCCATCTTCCCATCGAGTTGGAACACTAGGCATACTGGGCTGTTAAGCAGTGCAATATGGATTCTCAGTTGGCCGGAGCACAAAGGACACTCCAACTCTCCGAGCTTGAGGAAATCCATCGAGATGCTTATGAGAAGAATCGACTTTACAAAGAGAAGATGAAAGCCGTCCACGACAGACACATTCATAGGAAAACCTTCGAGCCCAATCAGCAAGTCTGGCTTTTTGATGCAAGACTTAAACTTTTCCCTGGGAAGCTGAGATCAAAGTAGATAGGACCATGTCAGGTGGTCAAACCTTATCCCAACGGGACAGTGGAAATTACAGATCCTAACATTGGGCAAACCTTCACAGTAAACGGCCAGAGATTAACATTTTCTTGCTTAGGTTCCTTCAAAGGAAGTAGTCACCCTCATTGAGGGTTGACATGGAGCTTCGCCCAACTGGAGGCAATAAACTCAGCTCTTCCTGGGAGGCAACCCAGAAAATTCAGACTGATCAGGTACACGGTGGCACTCAGGTGATTTCTTTTTGTATCCCCTTGCATACATTTATTTGCCAATGAGGACATTGTCCAACTTAAGCATGGGGGGTGGTAATTCGCATTCTCTGAGTTTATATTATCAGCCTGAATTATATATAAAAAAAAATTAGGAATGAAAACTTAGGCATTAGGAGCTTGTCAACTGTAGGAAATAATACGAGAAGAACCTGAACACTTAAGACTTTTCAGGCCTTCAGGTTCAATCAGCCCAGGTGTCCACTAAAATGTGGATTTAGCCCCGAATCCTCGCAACCTGAATTTACATTAATCTAATCAATAAAGTAGGGTGATAAGTATACGACTTATCAATTCGCCCTCTGACTCAGAGGGACTTTTAGTCTAAGCATCTGCACACATTTTTGCACTAACTCACTCCTCGGAGATTCTAACAGAAATTGGGTAGCTAATGAACCTTCTAAGGTGGTATGGCTGGCAAGTTGTCATGGGTAATAGTCCATTGGCCAGTTGTTTAGAGCCCAGCCACAGGACCATTCTCTTTTATTATTTCCTCTAGGTAAATCTTAGATCAGGGAAGCCACCTTCTAAACAACAAAAGAAAGAAAAAGAGAAGAAATAAATAAAGCCACACTTCACCGCACGAGTATGGCTGGCAAGTGGTCGTGGGTAACAGCCTATTGGCCGGTTGTCCAGAACCCATCTTACTAAATGCACAAAAAAGTCCAAAACACTTAAGGAAAAAGCAGGGAAGTGAGCAATCTGGGGAGATATACACTGGAAGCACCCTTGTGTTGACCCCACACAAAATAAAAGTAGGGAGAAAGCTATCGATTAGACAGATACACCTTTAGGCAAGCATTTTCTTTTTCGGTCACCTAAGGGAGTAGAAATCGGAAATCTATTTTAATTACCGTTGAGTGAGTTTATCACAATCTTTACACCAAGATACTTAGCAATTAGAGTCCTTTTTGAGTTAGGGGTGGGTTGGGTAATCGTAAAAAGTTACCTACACACTCTCAACTCCAAAACTCCAAAAAAATTAGAAAAGATGAATATATATATCTGTATATATGCTTTAAAGCGAGGACTTGGGCGATTTGCATTTCGGTAGACACATGGGCACTGTTTAGTCTTTGTGGATTAGGCTCTTAGTATATATTTCCTCCCATTGACAAGCAACATATGTCTAAGTAATCAATTCCTAATTCCGACTGAAAATAACGGCTAGGATAAACCTTACTAGGGACTAGTAAGGGATGAGTGTGGGGGTATGATAACTCTACATCCAATGATGATAATTCCATCAACTAGAGTTAGTTTTGAGGATATATGTGCGTTAATAGGCTTGGGAGCATTGCATGCATGACAAATTAAGATTTCTTATAATTAAGATTTAATGGCTATGTGTACAAGTGCATGTTGAAATAGGCCCCAGATGAGCAATTGGACTGTGCGGATGGATCCAGATCAACGAATGGAGTCCAAAGGACTTGAAATCGCTTAAATCCAACATCCGGAGATCCTCAAACAAGCCCAAGAAGTTTTGGCCGTTGATCTGATGATCAACGGCTCACAAATGGCCACGTGGTGCCATCCGCTGCGCTCCCACCGACGCACGCACCCAACCAGCTTCAAATCCTGACCATTGGAACTCCATCCAACGGTTGGCGACACCCGCGTGCAACTTCGCCTCTGCGACTAATCACGAAGGCAGCATAGCGGGTGAAGCCTCACACTTGCAAGCAAGCAGCGAGAGTTTGAAGTTTCGCGCGCTGCCAAATCGCGCTCGATCGAGAGTGCGGTCGATTGCAACCGTCGATGCAGGTGTGAATGGTGCAGATAGAATCCACATGGCACCTCCAGATGAAGGCCTGCCCAACCCGTGCGATCACGCACGCTAATTGCATGCGAGGCGTGATCAAGAGCACCCGGTTGCGTTCAATCTCAGCAGTTGATGTGCTATTGGATAGCTTACTGTGTGGGCATGCGAATCGTGGGGGGAAGCAGCATCCACGGCTGCGGTGGGAGGGCGACGTGGCACGCCCTCAGCCATGCGATGGCGATCCACACCTCAGATCCGATGGCTGAGGATGCGTGGGCGTGGCTTGAGAAGAAGTAGAATGGGTGCACAGACCGGTGGGTGTGGGACTTCAACGACGCTTTTGGAAAGGATATAGTGACGTACCAGACATCGCTAAAGGCCCATACCTCTTTTGGAAGCCCTCTTCTACTATATAAACCCCTTCAACGACCCCATTCAAGGGCATGGAATTCTCACACCCTCTTCATGCAACATTAGCCCTCTCCTAGCTCCACCAAACACTCCATATCCACCTCGAAGTTGTCGAGCTACCGACGGAGCCCTGATTGCACCGCAAAAATACACCTGCAATTGTGCCATCTTGTGCTATTTCCTAGCATTACCAGTGCATATTAGGGTTCCATATTCGCATTTGTAAAAATACATGCATGCATGCATTTAATTGAGAGGGGAGGAGAGTGAATAAAATGGCCTCACAATTTACATTTTCTTCAAGTGCTGCTTCTCAAAATTTCCATCTTTATTTTTATTTCTATTTGATTTTTGAAATCTTCCCCGCGGTTGCAAAGCTTGACTTCTTCTTCGCACCTTACCCTACAGCCGCATGCCCAGCCTCTCCCTGCCATGAGCCATGCATAGCTGCATGCACAGCCAGGGCATGGCTGTGCATGCTTTCTTCTTCTATAAATAGAGGGCGGCTTCTTCCTTTGTTGAGGGTTTGGTCCTCCACACAAAAACCCAATAGCAGCTTCTCTTCCAGGCCATCTCCTCCCTCTCCCTCCATACGTAGGCCCTCCTCCTCTGAGGAGACACCCTGCGGACAGGAGCACCTTACGGTGGTGCACAACCACCACCGTGAGTCCACCACCGCCCAGCTCATCAAAGAGCCGGTGGGTGTGGTGGCTCTTTCCTTGTTTCGTCGTTTGAAGCACCTTCAGCCATTTCCGCAAAGCTTCAGCTTTGAAGCTCAACCGGCCACCGCACGCCCCTGTAGCAGCTGGCCGAGCTCCATAGCAGCAGCAGCAAGGCGACAGCAATGCATGTAGGCCACTGCATCCGCCTGTAGGTGCCCTTGCCTCCCTCTCTGCACGCCTTGTCGCGCTCTCTCTTCCGCCTGCAACCAACTGGCTCATTCTTCTTCCACGCCTGCGCCAACCCGCGCGCGCCAGCCGCAAGCCGCCCGCACTCACAGCACCTGCAGCAAGCGGTCACGCGGCTCGGCCATACACTGTAGCCACTGTTTACGTCAGTCTGCGGAACACTGTGGCTACAGTGGGGTGACCGGTAAGCTTCTCACTTATCCGTCACCCAGTGCGTCGCAACCTGCCTTCGCCCGTGCGCGCGTCTCGTCCCGTGTTCTGCTCTAGCGCTCGCTCGCGCGTCTGCCAGCGCCCGCACCCGCCTGCGTCGCCCGCTCTCTTCGCCCACGTGTGCCTGCTAGCGCCTGCTCCAACCCTTCACGCAGCACGGTGCACTGCGTTCCTCCCTCCACGCCCACTCCCCTGCGTGCTCGCGTCTCTCAGCGTGCCTACACGCCTGCACGTGCGTGCGTGGACCAGATGACGCTCCACTGCTGCAGACGTCTTAACCCGCCTTTCCTTCCTCTGCAGGCGCTCTTTCTCTCTCTCACAACACACTCTCCCTCTCTCTTTGCAAATACACATACGCACACACACTCACACTTTCATACGCACACACACCTATACACTATTATATACATATATATATATAAGTATACATATATATATTGATATATATATACATATATTTATATACATATATATATACTTATATCTATATATATAGCAGTATTTATATAACTAAGTATCAGCATATATATATATATATACATATATCTATACATATATTAGTACTTATATAACTATGTATTAGTCTATATATATATCATATACTTATATATATATATATACACATATATACTTACATATATACATATATATACATATATATACATACATACATACATATATATATATATATATATATAAACACACATATATCTATATCTATATTATTACCTATATAACTAAGTATAAGTATAGATACACACATATATATATATATACATATATACACACCTACTTATACATACATACATACATACATACATACATACATACATATATATATATATATATATATATATATATATATATATATATATATATAAATATACATACATATATATCTATATAACTATATATACATACATATATATATACATATACATATCTATCTACATATATCTATATACATATATTGCTATATATATATATTTACATCTATATAGTTATATATACATACTTATACATACATATATATATATATATATACATATATCTATCTATACATATACTTATATATATATATATATACACATATATATACATATATAAGTACAAATATACCTATATATTTATAACCATATATACATATAGATATATTTACGTATATATATATATATATTTTCACATTACTTACTATACGTGGTATCGCGAGAATATCTGCAGTAGTTGCTGATATTCCCCGATACATGCATACAAAAAGCATGGTCACACACATCTTCCGCCATCCACCTTACACTCCATGTGACACCTCATCCTGTTGGTTGCGTCTTTCTAGATGACGACCGACTCGACACCGTGCTACACTCCATCTCCACCTCCACCCCTACCCCTTTATACATATATAATATATACCTATGTATATACTATATTTACTTTATTTCTGTTTCGCTTTCCTGCTAGTAAAAAGATAAAAAAATATATAAAAGAAAAAAGATAATTTTTGACTTGCAGGTACTTTGTCTTGAGAATAGCAAGACCCTTTTTGGAACCCTATTTTGGCTCAAAGCCAAGAACCTAATTTTGAGGGTGTGCCTCAAGGACAAAGATTATCAGAAAAAAAATCTAAATAGAAAAACACCAAAAGCACAATAAATGAACGGAAGAGATTCGTTGTAGGAAAGGCGTAGAAACTTGACTTGAACCTCACTTCCTTGAATTTGACCCTGGGCCTAAAAGTGACCAAGATAAAATCAAGTAGGCCAGGTTAAAAATTTTGTAAAGAGATGGTTAGGTCTGATTTAGGTTAACCACTATACACACTTCAACGATAAAATCACCATATTAACAACCTATCCGAGCCCGACCACCATCTTTTATGGCACCGTTGCCGGGGAAGTGCGCCTTCAAGTAAGTTTCTATTCCATTCCTTTCATTTTTCTCTTCTCTCTTCATGAGTGTCTCTGTTTTTGGTGTGCAAGTGAACCTGTTGCAAGGAGAAGGCAGGCAGAAGAAGTCGAAGACGTGAGCAGATCCAAGGCGGGAATGAGAGCGTGAAGACGCCGACACCGCATTGGAGCCTTGCACACGTTGTTCAACAAGTAGGTCTCCTTTTCTTAGCAACTTAGGTTAACTTGTCACCTTAATAAAAAAAAAAACTAAAAACTAGAAAAACTTCTTGGGATCTCTTGGGGCAAGTGGATTAAAATTCACTTGTTTGCTTGATTGCCTTTACTCCCACCGCCCCAGGATTTCCTGCCTTACTTCGCATAGTGAAAATCCAAGAATCTTGATTCTTAAATTTTTCGTCGTGTGAAGTATTCTTTGAGGCAAACATAAAAGGATTGATTGCACCCCTCTTTTGCCTCATTTATCTGCAAATTCGAGATCACCTTTTTGGTGTGGAGACTTGGAATTGAGTTGATTCCAACCCCACCACGACTTTTCAACTTGCCTAAGATTCGATCCCGAATACTTCAACCCCAACAATTTGATTTTCCTTATCCTTTGGTTGAGCCTTGTGTGTGGACATCTTTTTGGTGATTGGGAGCACTTGAATTGCAGTGCTTTGGCTCCCTTTCACACTAATCTAAAACTGATTCGTGCATCCACACATAGAAATCTCCAATTAGGGAAGCCCAGTGCGTTTTAGCATGCATTAACCAAATAATATTGAAGAAGGGTTTGTTGGGCTTAGAAGAAAACCTGGATTCTCTCAAAAAACCCGGAGATTGGTTGAATTGGTAATTTCAGCGAAATCCTAAAATCCATACTACTAAAGGCTGAACTCTAAAAATCATTCACCAGTTAAAAACTTCAATTCGGGGAGATTTCCCCATTGCATGCTTGTTTTACACACTTGAAAAAATCAATCACTTGGGCATTACCTGTAAACAACGCCCTTCACATTCCAAAAACACTTGACCCTAAACCTCTAACTAAAATTGGTAGCAACTTGACCCTTATTAAGGATTGGAGGTCTAACTTCCTGCGTGTAGCGCCTACATGCTGGTGAGGGTTCCCGCGTGCTATCGAGTGTCTAAGACTGGGGCAAACGGCCTTTCAATCTGGCCCGGTGGGTCCGTGGTGCTCGCATTCGGTTCCGTAGTTCGTGATAGTAGGTAACTTAGATCTTTAGGTCTAAGGGCACACTGTAGAGGTTAGGAATTTGATTGTATTGATTTGTCATCAAGTGTACCTTTGCGGCATCATTTCTCTCATCTCTTTTCCCTTCTTATCCCCCCAATTCTTCCTGCGATAGTGCATGTTTGGGAGGAGGTCACAAAACCCTGAACTATTTGAATTTCCTGATAATTTTAGAAAAGGAGCCGAATCATCCTCCTCCACAAGCATGGCTGCACGCCCACCCCCAAATCCCGAGGGAGGAAACCACCCTCAAAACCCACCAGGTGGTGGAGCCTTAGATCCCATAACCCGCCTCCAAGCCCAAATGGAAATTTATAATGAACAAATTGAAGCCATTCGGGAAACATTGGAGGAAATGCAAAACCCTCCCGAACGGGAGGAGCCTAGGTCTCTTAGCTCTTATCAGAATCCCGCTGCTACAGAGACCATAGGACAAATTTGGGTCCCCATGTGCGAGGACGACTTTGAATTGAAACTGAACATAATTGGCCTAATAAATTTTCACTTCCATGGTCTTGCAAGTGAAGATCCTTTTCTCCACTTGGAAGACCTAACCCGATTGGCTGAAATTGTTAAACCAAGAAATATCAGGTTACTATAGTCCTCATGAAAATGTTCCCATTTTCATTGCGGGATAAAGCGTTGCAATGGTTACGCACCCTTGGGAGAACCATCCACTCTTGGGAAGAGATGCGAACAACGTTTCTCAAGAAGTTCTTCCCAATCGGGCAAACTAATGCGCTTTGCCGTGCTATTACTTCATTTACGCAATAAAACGGTGAACAATTTCATGAGGCATGGGAGAGGTATAATGACCTCCTCAAGAAGTGTCCGCACCACTGCCTGGCTAAGTGGCATATAGCCTAGATTTTCTACTATGGGCTAAATGAGACTTTGAAGCAGATTGCAGACTCTTCCTGCGGAGGGATTGCAGACTCTTCCTGCGGAGGGAATTTTATGAATAAAGATGAGAATGGAGCATTCAAATTGTTTGAAAATATGAGTGAAAACTCAATTAACAATGCCTCCATTGTCGCATTTAATCATTCCAGCCAGCCTCGAAATGTCCACGAAGTTGACACGGGACCCTCCCATTCATCCACTGATCTTAGCCTTATCGCACAAAAATTGGATGAAGTCTTCATCGTGCACAAGAAGCTGGATGAGCTTTTGGCCAACCCCGCCCGTTCTATGGCAAACACCTCCACCTCACCACTTCGTCACAATCCAAATTCTTCCAACACCAGGCTTATCCCGAGAAACCCTGTAAGACCTTCCTTAGCGAGTGTCGCGTCGAGCGACTCGGTAAGTCATGTGGATCTGGGCTCTGCGAGCCAGTATTTTGACACGGAGGACCAAGCCTTCGTGTGCTCGGATGCATACTTACATGCGGACGCATCTTCTGGCATAGAAGACGCTTACGCCCTGGGGAACAACCTGTTCTCTGCCACTTATAACCTAGGGTGGCGTAATCATCCGAACTTCGCATGGTCCAACAACCCGCAGCGCCAAAACCCCGTGGGTGGACCAATGCGACCGTCCGCACCCGTCATCCCAAGGGCCTAGTCTAATCCTATGGCGAATTCGCCATCAGGCCCTTGCGTACCGTAAACCGAACGCGCATCAAGTCCTCTTGACAAATTGATGTGAATGGTGACGGAAATGTCAAAGCGCCATGAAGAGAACATGACCTCTCTTCAGCACCAATTGGCGCAGCAGAATGCTGAGATCAGTCAACTACGCATGATGACTCGATCTTAGGGCACTCTTCCCGCCCAACCTATCCCAAACCCATGAAATTTCGTACCCTGTGGTCCTCAACCACAGGTACGACCTTCTTAGGGGCAGGTTCATCAAATTCTGTAGGCTCCGAGCATTCCACTGGGATTTCAGGCTAATCCCGCTGCAGCACCGCACTCTTATGTCCCTATTGCAAACCCTCCGCCACCGTATGATCCCACGGGACCCGCATCGTCCAATGCTATCACTACGAGGAGTGGCAAGCAGATCGTCGATCTGCCTCGACCTGATCCTGGCCAGTCTTCTTCACCACCCTCTCATTCGGGATGCGCATCGCATTCGCGAGAGGACGATACACCCAAATTGGTGCCAGAATCAGTCCCATTCCCTGAGGCTCTACTGAGGGGGCCAAAAGGCAAGAAGAAAGACACACAGGCCTTTGATAACCTGTGTAATTTGTTCAGGGATGTAGAAATCAAGGTACCCCTGCTCGAGGCTATCGATCACATACCTACTGGCACCCGATTTTTCAAAGACTACACAACACCCAGGCGACAGTCAAAGAAAATTAAGAATCCGGTGGTTCTCTCGCCTCATGCGAGTTGTCCTATATTGTGAAATCTACCATCGAAGCAGAAAGATCTGGGCACACCGCTTATTTCCTGTGGCATCCAAGGCTGCAATTTTAACCGTGCCTTGCTTAATCTAGGATCTTCCATAAATCTCATACCGACCATCATGCTCAAAAAATTTTCCTTGGGAAATCTGAAACCCACCCCTATCACGTTACAGCTGGCAGATCGTTCTATCAAAATTTTGAAGGGTGTGGTGGAAGACGTGGTGGTTAGGGTCAACAGTCTCTGTTTTCCTGTTGACTTTCTTGTTTTAGATATGGAAGTTCCTAGCTCACTTTCTGATTGTCCGATCATCCTTGGTCGACCTTTCTTGGCCACAGCCCGCGCCCATATCGACTGCGAGTCGGGCTGTATTGAGATTGTCGTTGGATCTGAAAAGCTCAAGCTTAACATCTTCAAGGCAGCCAAGAACTTTGATTGCGATTGTATCAAGGATGACATGTCTGACGAGGACATGGCTGTCAGCGCGTGTATCGGACCAATTGGGACCTATTCTGACTGCCGCGAATTACCTGTAAACACTGACGACTGCCTGATCAACACATACTGTGATGTTCCCCCATCCCTCCCTTGTTCCATACCTTCTTTTGACCAGACTTCTGACGAGGTTTTCTTCGCTTCCCATACCTCGTGGTCTGAGTCATATCTAGGCTACTCATCGCCGGTCCACACTCCTGAAGATCGGATTGCCATTTCTTTCCCGCCAAATCAGGCAGATTTGCATCTCCACACTGGGACCTTGAGCCCACATCCTACTCACTGGGGCTATTCCCTTTTGGATCCATATATCCAAGAAGCCCCTCTTCTTGGCCTATCTGAGGGCCAACTTCTTCTTCCCGACTTATTCTCTGATCCGCCTGGGATACTCTCATCCCATGAAATGCCAGACCTTTCACCATCCACCATCACTTTTCATGCCATTGTCACG
This sequence comes from Thalassia testudinum, assembly GCA_037157565.1. Classification (NCBI taxonomy): domain Eukaryota; kingdom Viridiplantae; phylum Streptophyta; class Magnoliopsida; order Alismatales; family Hydrocharitaceae; genus Thalassia; species Thalassia testudinum. Next base: position 148,760,964 of record JAZHRO010000063.1, on the reverse strand, counting down.
ATCACTTCACTTTTCACTTCACCACCCACCATCCACCCACCCTACCACCTTGCTGTATACCCTGCACCTCAGCTCTCGTTACTCGATCTTTCGTCCTTCCTCTACCCTACCCTGCATGCATATGAGGACATAGCATTTTTTGGCATGGGGGGGTGGATAGGCATTCATAGGATCTGGGTATTTTATGGTAACATGTAGTTTCCATCTATATATATATATATATAAAGAAAAAAAAGGAAAAAAAATGAAAAATGAAAATGGTGTTTAGTAATGATCTAAAGGCTGAAACAAAAATACAATAAGTGTTTATGGATATTTAACCTCTGTTTTGAAGACTTTCCAGGCCACAGAAGCTTGATTCACTTGAACATTAACAAAATAGATTGAAATCTCTCCTAACTAAGGACATATTCTTGAACCTGAGACACCAGTATAGGATCTGTTGGTTTGTTTCTACTTGAGAGCCTAAGTAATCTTGGTTCACACTACATATATCAGGAAAGACCAGGGGAACATAAGATCCAACCCTAGTGTTCATTAGGGAAGGTGGAGTCCTTACCTGTGTGTGCAGGTAGACTTTTTATCCCAGGTTTTAGTCTTGTGTTTAGGAGAAACTCTTTCCACCAAAAGGAAACTCTCCCACCAAAAAGAAAAGTGTGCTCCTCCAAATAATGTTGTAAGAGATATATTGACATGTGTTTTAAAAAAAAAAATGCAAATAAGTCAGTATATCTCACAAATGTCTGTAAAGTCTTCCTCCTACAAAATTTCTTCAGGGCAGGTTACAAATACCTTGTTTTCTTTGAGCCACAAATGTCTAAAAATGGGAGTTGAGTTTCCATCATCTTTTTAAGGGTCAATCCGGAGACATGAGCTGAAACTGGGACCAACCTGTACTTAAAAATTCATGAAACCCTAGGCTTTAGTCTTAATGTTCATCTGGTCAGTCTTGATCCTTCACTATGCGTAAGCCATAACCTCTTGAGCTCTCGAGTACGACAAAAACTTCCTGGGTCCTGGAAATCATACTTAAGGTTTAAATATCAAGAGTCCTGGTTAGTTGAGAGATGATCTATGTCATGGGAGACTTAAAGTACTGGTAGTCTTCTCTGCAATTGGTTCTCACAATATCCAACAATAAACACACCTATATCGCCTTAGAAGAAAATCTTCAGCCCAAGATCATTTCTAAATACTATTTTGCTAGGGACTAGCAAAAGATAGGCAAGGGGGTGTGATTGCACCGCAAAAATACACCTGCAATTGTGCCATCTTGTGCTATTTCCTAGCATTACCAGTGCATATTTGGGTTCCATAGTCGCATTTGTAAAAATACATGCATGCATGCATTTAATTGAGAGGGGAGGAGAGTGAATAAAATGGCCTCGCAATTTACATTTTCTTCAAGTGCTGCTTCGCAAAATTTCCATCTTTATGTTTATTTCTAATTGATTTTTGAAATCTTCCCCGCGACTGCAAAGCTTGACTTCTTCTTCGCACCTTGCCTTGCAGCCTGATGAGAACCTCATCATGAGCCATAACTAGCTCATTTTGACCTAATACAGAGAATAAAAGCTCCTACATAACCTTAGAAAGGCTTGGCTCAGAGAGATTCTGAGTTTGCAAAGAAAACATAAACTGAGGGGTAAAAATGCAATTTCACCAATCCAATCTAAAAATAGGGTAACTCAGGGTCCAAACATAGGTCAAAACAATCTAATAAGAAGAAAAGTGGGATGAAATGACTCAACAAGGGCTACAGCAACTCCAAAGAATTAAATGACATCCTGTAACCCTAAAAACAAATCCATTTAAATACACGAGGTTCGAGGCAGATAAAAAATCAACTAAACCCTCTAAAATTTATATAAAAATAATCTCTAGGGTTTAGAACCTTCAATTTGGCCTTAGGAACCCATTTTGACCTACATTGAGAACCATGCCCAATTAACAACTTAATTTGGGTTTTTGCATAAATTGATCAGTCAAACAAGGTTTAACCTAGAAATAAAATTCACCATCAGAATCCTTAGGTCCTAATTAGTCATGTATAAAAACTTGAGCCTAAGAAGAAACCTTCTTGACCAACTTTACACTTTGGTCCTCATATATTTACTTTTTGGCCCTCAACTTATGAACCCTCACATTTTGGCCCCTAACTCTCCTTCGTTCTTTGCGTTTAGGTCCCTCCTGCAAAACTTGAGCAGCACCATGCTTCGGCGACCTTGCACGGAGCATGGCGTCGCGCAGGGTAAGGGAGGGAGCCTGCCAAGTCAAATGGGGGTGCCCTGCGTCGTCAGCCGTCGCAGGAACACCCCCCTGATGGCTGCAACCACCCATACCGGCCGTGCGAACGCACGGACGGTATGGGTATCCTTCCTCCGGCGTCCTTCGGCGAGGGAGACACGTCGTCTCCCTCCGCCCTCCTCTCTGGTTCTGCCCCTATAAATACCCCCGTCGCTCTGCCGTTCTTCCCAGCTCGATCCTGACGGAGAATCACCCACAACTATCTTCTCTTCCCACTCCGGCAGGCACCCAGCGAGCTCCGACGAGCTCCCTTTCCTTTCCTCTTCGCTCTGCCACAAAACCAGTGGTAGAAACTTCTTCCTGATCCTCCTCCGCGTCGCGCAAATACCCGCATGCGCTGCTTCAGCCCCGTCGTCGCCGCCGTCCTTCCCCACTGGGTATCTTCTTCTCCGGCGACAGTAGATACGACTGTCGCCCTGCTCCTCCCCCTTCTTCCCTGCAAGTAAGTTAGAACTACTTCCCTTCCTCTCCTCTTTCTTTTCCCTATTTCAATTTGTTCAATTAAGCCCTCGACCGACCCTGACCACCGTCACCCCCTTCGTCTCCGGCTACCCTCCGGCGAGACGCCCCCATCTCTCCACAGCCTCACACGCCTCGCCGACCCTCACCGAACCTCCGCCTCATCACACTGAACACCCCCCACCCCTCCACTGCCACGCCACACCTCCATAACGCTCCCCCAAACAAACCCATTTCTCCGGTTGCAGTTCGACCTAGGGCTACCGCCAGACACCGCCTTGCGGCCTGCCGCACAGCTCAACACCTTCACCGTGCCACGGCGAAGGTTCCCCAGTAGTTTGATTAGGCCGAGAGGCCATATTCGTGTCCGACAGGTTTTGAGGCTCGACCGCCATTGACGCCACATTGAAGCAGCTTCTCCCGCACTCCAGGCTTGAGGACTCCAGGTTTCCAGCTGCTGCGGATTAAGGAGACTCCTGCGAAGACAGCCAGCCAGCAACCGACGAAAATCGAAGCTGCAGCTGCAGAAGCAAGGCCACGGTCTTCTAGCAGGCGCACGCGAGGAGAGGCATCAGTTTAGTCCCACATCGGTAAGCCTCGCAACGCTTTCACCGTTTAAATTGTTTTTGTGAATAAGCCTTATCGCCTCCGAACGCACCAGGGTGAGGTCCCGCGCCCACTCACCCGCCCGATACGCGAGCTCACCACGCAGATCCGGCGAACCCGACTCGACACCCCACCTACGCACTCCTCGTGTACCACTCACGCCGGTACACCTGGTCACGGGTACGAAGCCCGATCCGATTATCCGGTGGCTCTAGGAGAGCTATCCTATGAGCGAAGTCTGAGAAAGAGAGAGACGTGCGGGTAGAGGGAAAGGGGTAGGTTTTGCGTTGGCTGTGGTGTGTGCAGGAACAGGCCGAGGCAGAGAAGAAGAAGACCGACGAAGAAAGACTGAAGGAAGAAGAAGGAGGAGCACCAAGCAGCACTGTAGCAGCAGCGGTTTAAGTCGTCCGATTGGAAAATCAGACGACGTCCTGAAGGCCAAGTGGAGAAGCAAAAATTAGAAGAAGAGAAGGACAGGATCGTCCAACCAAGAAGAAAGAAGAGAAGAAGCAAGAAAAGAACAAGAAGAGCACGAGAAGAAGATCTGAAGAAAGAAAAAGAAGAAACAAAGAAGAAGAAGAACACAGGAAGAACAAAAGGAAGAAGATTCAAGAGCCAAAGAGAAGAGAAGACAAAGAGGAAGAAAGAAGAGAAGAAGAAGAAGCCAAATTTTCATCTCTCTCTCTCTCTCTCTCTTTATTTTTGTAATAAGAACTTTTGTACTTCTAGAATGCGACTTGCTCCCTGAGTTCGACCTCGGGAACTCTTTTATTTTCCGAGTAAAAAAAAATATATCTGTAATGATGGCAATGACTAGGTGTACTACAACGTTATTTCTACAACAAACCTAGTCACAACGCACGATCCATCACAGCCGCATGCCCAGCCTCTCCCTACCATGAGCCATGCACAGCTGCATGCACAGCCAAGGCATGGCTGTTCATGCTTTCTTCTTCTATAAATAGAGGGCGGCTTCTTCCTTTGTTGAGGGCCTGGTCCTCCACACAAAAACCCAACAGCAGCTTCTCTTCCAGGCCATCTCCTCCATCTCCCTCCATACATAGGCCCTCCTCCTCTGAGGAGACACCCTGCGGACAGGAGCACCTCACAGTGGTGCACAACCACCACCGTGAGTTCACCACCGCCCAGCTCATCAAAGAGCCGGTGGGCGTGGTGGCTCTTTCCTTGTTTCGTCATTTGAAGCACCTTCAACCATTACCACAAAGCTTCAGCTTTGAAGCTCAACCGGCCACCGCACGCCCCTGCAGCAGCCGGCCGAGCTCCACAACAGCAGTAGCAAGGCAGCAGCTACGCACGCAGGCCACCGCGTGCGCCTGCAGGCACCCTTGCCTCCCTCTCCGCGCGCCTTGTCGCGCTCTCTCTTCTGCCTGCAACCAACTGGCGCATTCTTCTTCCACACGTGCGCCAGCCCGTGCACGCTAGCCGCAAGCCGCCCGCACTCACAGCACCTGCAGTAAGTGGTCACGTGGCTCGGCCATACTCTGTAGCCACTGTTCACTCCAGTCTGCGGAACACTGTGGCTACAGTGGGGTGACTGGTAAGCTTCTTACTTATCTGGTCACCCAGCGTGCCGCAACCGGCCTTCACCCGTGCGTGCATCTCGCCCCGCGTTCTGCTCCAGCTCCATCCCGCGTGTCTGCCAGCGCCCGCACCCACCTGCGTCGCCCGCTCTCTTCGCTCGTGTGCACCTGCTAGCGCCCGCTCTAGCCCTTCACGTAGCACGGTGCACTGTGTTCCTCCCTCCGCACCCACTCCCTTGCATGTGCGCGTCTCTTAGCGTGCCTGCGCGTGCGCGCGTGGACCAGACGACTCTCCATTGCTGCAGACGTCTTAACCCGCCTTTCCTTCCTCTGTAGGCTCTCTCTCTCTCTCTCTCACAGCACACTCTCCCTCTCTGTCTGCAAATACACATATGCACACACACTCACACTTTCATACACACACACACACCTATACACTATTATATACATATATATATATAAGTATACATATATATATTGATATATATATATACATATATTTATATACATACATACATACATATATATATATATATATATATATATATATAGTAGTATTTATATAACTAAGTATTAGCATATATATATATACATATATCTATACATATATTAGTACTTATATAACTATGTATTAGTCTATATATATATATATCTATATACTTATATATATATACACACACATATATACTTACATATATACATATATTTGTATACATATATCTATATATATATTATTACCTATATAACTAAGTATAAGTATAGATACATACATACATACATATATATATATATATACACACACACACACACACCTACTTATACACACATAAATATATATATAAATATACATACATATATACTTATATATCTATATAACTATATATACATACATATATATATACATATACATATCTATCTACATATATCTATATACATATATTACTATATATATATATATTTACATCTATATAGTTATATATACATACTTATACATATATATATATCTATACATATATCTATCTATACATATACTTATATATATATATACATATATAAGTACATATATACCTATATATTTATAACCATATTTACATATATATATATATTTTCACATTACTTACCATACGTGGTATCGTGGGAATATCTGCACCAAGCCCCCCTCCACCGCTGTGGCCACCTCGCCTCCTCCTCGCACTCTTTCTTACTCTAGTTTTATGTTGCACTATGTTAAGCTTTCATTTATTGTTGTACTTGTAAACAAACTCTAATTGCATTCTATACGTTAAAGTTGCTTCTTATATCATAGCTCACATCTCCTTAAAGTGATTGTCGTGTTTTAAATGCAAGCTCTAACCCTACCTCTCTCTTTCTTGCTCTCGTTTTCGCAAGCAAACCATGCTACCATTCTTGTGACACCCAAAGTGACTAAAACTAATCTAATTTCATGCCTCCTTGAGATCGACACTTGGACTCACCAAATCCAAATCTTAAATTAAAATCGACGTCGCGAACGCATGCTATAATGACATAATCAAACCAACGCGTTTCGCACACGTCAGCACCTTTCTTTTCTCTTTTTCCTCCCATTTCATCATGGATCCTTCCACATCCTACTTGTATTTCCACTCTTACCCTCCTACCACCACTTATTCCCAAGATGATTACTATCCTAACCCAAGTTATGACCATTCATCTATTAGTTGGGATAACTTTGATTGGGGATACAATTCCGAACCTCTGTGTTCAGGGTCTAACCGTGGACACCATGATTTTGATCTTTATCCTTCTCCAAGCTACATCGATTATAGATCACTACCCTCTTATGGACAACCTAATATGATCTACAATCAAGAAGGATATGATGATAATAACTAATACCCTCCCCAGGATTTCATTGTATATGGGTCACCACCCATTTATGATCAATCAGAAACAACCTATTATCAGGGAGGCACCCAGGAATCTCAATTTATTGACTTCCCTAGATTGAACCCAAACCCACCTAACCATGAACCAAAGCATTTGGTTCAGGTAAACCAGGTCCAAGATAAGGTGTTGGCTAACTTAAGGAACGCCATTCAATCTTTTGAAGCTCAGTCAACACCCTGCACTAAAGAATTGGAGCTCTAATTCAAATGATTGACGATCTTAACAAGTATTTGTTGGATTGGCTCTAAGATGTTAAGGATAAGGACTTGGGTGAGTTCTTACTTGGAAAATTATCAAAATTGAGAATGAAATTTGTGATTTCTCTAGTCTAATATTGGGATGATTCCCAAGATGAAACCCTTTCAGGAGAGCCAATGTTAGAACCTATTCAAGCACCTATAGGGGAGGACATATTTTACAAGATCGGAGATGACCGGATTGATTTAGAGTAATCAATTGAGGATGAATTGATTTCTTCACCTGAGATCCTTGAACTAGAATACGAAGAAAAATATGTCTCTGTGGACCAAGGAACAACATATGATCTTGAAACATATATAAATGCAAATTAAGAATTCTTTGATTCTGAAGGTAAGGAATCATTATGTGAAGTCTCCCTTGAGTTTGAGGAAGATAATTTTAGTGAGACAAATAGGCCTGCGGAGTATGATAAATCATATGATGGCCTTATAATTGAAGATTGTGATCCTATTTGAGCTGATGTGGAGGATTTAGATCTTGAGTTAATGGATGATTTAATCAATAACCACAGTCCTCACATACATCTCGTTGAGCATAATGATGATTCTATTTTTGAGATCACTGGACCCAAGTCAATTCTGATTCAGCCACAAATCTTGGACTTGGATACTTTAGATGGGATGCATAACATGTAGGAGGCCCCGGAATCTGAAATTATGATTATAGAGGATAGGAGTTGGGAAATGAAGATCTGAGAAGCCAATTTCAGGGGAAGTAGAGGTTTGAGTCTAAGGGTTCCTATTTTCCTGAAACCACCAACCTTCTACCAGGACCCTCATGACATTTTCAACTTTGATGATGTCCAACCCAAGCACAAATTAACTGATTATCTTTTTGATACAAATTTTCCTATTGTTCGACTTTTTGGACTTGGGTTGCATCCTTATAAACTGCAGGCCTGACCTCGCCTACACAATGATCTCTAGTTCTAGATAATTTTTATCCAGAACCTTAGATACACTCAACCTTGAGGCATGGGTCTGCATCATAACCTGGTCCACATCTATGGACATTCTCTGTTGGCAGGTCCTGAGGTTAATCTTTTTCTTTTGATCCTGACTTGCAGCTGTGAATTCTTTATTTCCTCTTTATTTGTATAGTGTGCCTAGTTGAAGGTAATAAACTTAGCATGTATGCAATCTGTTTTCATCTCGGAGCTGACCGGGTAATCACGAAATTTAGGTGCTTTCTTCCTTATGCCGCTCTTTTTCATATCTTTTTAATACAATGAGGATATTATATTAGATAGGCATGGGGGGGTGGATATCCTTATCTAAATGATTTTGTTAGCTTTGTAGATTCCTTTTATTTTCTCTTTATTTACGATATATATATATATATAATTGAATTAGGAAAAGAGAACTTGGGTATTAAAGTTTTTCAACTTTAGGGAACGATATGATAGGACCTGAACACTTAGACCTTTCAGGACTTCGGGCTTAATCAGCCTAGGTGTCCACTAAAATGTGGACTTGTTTCTTGAATCCTCGCCATTTTAAATTCATTTCTAATTGGTTAAATAAGTTGGGATGATAAGTACACGACTTATCAACCTGTCTTCTGATTGGAGGGGACTTATAGCCTAAGCATCTACACACTATTTACACTGACTCACTTTTCAGTAGTTTTAACAGAAACTGGGTAGCTAATGAACCTTCTGGTATGGTATGGCTAGCAAGTTGTCGTGGGTAACAGCCCATTGACAGGTTGTCTAGAACCCAGCCACACGACTATTCTCAATCTGCTGGTTTTAGGTAAATCTTAGATCAGGGAAGCCACCTACTTAGAAAAGAAAAGAAAAAAATAGAAAAATCCAAAAAGAAGAAAAAAAAAGAGAAATAGAAAAGAAGAAAAATTAAATAAGCCACACTTCTTGGCACGAGTATGGCTGGCAAGTTATCGTGGGTAGCAGTCCATTGGCCGATTGTCTAGAACCTAGCTCATATGAATGCACACATACTTCCTAAACACTTAGGAAGAAGTGGGGAAGTAGAATAAGCCAGGGAGATATATGGTGGGTTCGCCCTTGTGTTGATCCCATAAAAATAAAAAGTAGGGAGAAAGTTACTGGTCGGATAGATACATCTTTAGGCAAAATTTCTTTTCAAGGTCACCTAAGGGCATAGAAACTTGAAGTCTGTTTTGATTGCTGATTAGTGAGTCTATCATATTCACTTAAAGAGATGCTTAGAACTTAGATTTCTTTTCGAGTCTTTAGTGCATTGGGTAGCCGTAGAAAGTTGCTCAGAAACTCTTAACTCAAAAATAAAAAAAAATAGAAAAGAAGAAAAAGAAAGAAAAGAAATGTATTTTCTTTTGAATAAGGCTAGGGCTTGGGCAGTCTACAATTTGGTAGACATCCGGGCACTGTTGAGTCTTTGTAGTTCAGGTTTTTAGTAGAAATTTCTTAAAGTTGAGAAATAAATATTCCCCAAGTAATCTGATCCTAATTCTTTTATAAATAGCACGTAGTTTTGCTAGGGACTAGCAAAAGATAAGCATGGGGGTGTGATGTAGACACATCTATGCCAAATAAATTATCTATTTATGCGTGTTCTTAGACATATAATTTCATTTAGCATTATAAATAGTGCATAACATACATCATTCTGCATTTAGACTAGTTTGTACAAAATATGGGTTAATTTACCCTTTTTGTGGATAGGGGATAGAGCGATATCATTTTGAGGCCTCAGATTAAAGATCCAATCATACGAATCTGATCAGAGAGATGATCGGAGTCCAATGCCTCTGAGATTGCTCTGATCGAACCTCCGTAACATCAAATGCAGTTCGAGGAAGATTAGAGGCCAAGAGGCAAGGTGGTGAAAATCTGAACTTCACACGACAAATCCAACCACACGGATGGGTTTGGATCGACGATTGTAATCCAACGGCGCAAAAATCAGTTCAATCTGACAACTGTGGCAGCACATATGAGTAATAAAAGATGGACGACCATGATGGCACCATCACAGTCGTCCAACACCACCCGCAACACATCCTCTTCGCCGCATGATCAATCCTAGCCATTAGATCTCAATCCAATAGCTGAGATTCAAGTGGATCCCACACTTCACAAACCTCTGAAGGCAAAAGGCATGCTTGATGTCAAATATTGGATCGCGATCCAACGGTCGAGAGCAAGTGTGCCTAAAATAAAAAAATGCGACAAAGAATGACCTCAGTGTAGTGGGATAGAGCTCCTTCATGAAGAGAGTGATGAGGGTTTGAATCGCATCGGGCGGATTTAATCCGTGAGGGGATGGGCGGATGAAATTGGGTCGTCAGATGCGTGATAAATGCCAGTTTACCATCATTCTTATGCCCTAAAACAAACCTAGCTCTTAGGATTTTAACTTTGCAAATGGGTTTCTGGTTGTATATAGGCATCAATTAGGTTAGGCATGCATTACATATTTTATTGTATTTTTAATACATTTGTTTGAGTATTAGGGACAAACAGATAGACAGATCCGTAAAATCCTAGCACTCATGAAGGCAACTGGTGAAGAGGAAGCTAATTCCAGCTGGGACTCAGCCAAATCCAACCTATCATAGCTGGATACTAACTCACTTGAGCTAGGGTTAGCTCCATTAAGCTCCATTCAGCTCATCTTAGCTAAATGGTAGCTCAGGGCAGCTCAGCTTAGCTCACTCTAGCTCAAGTTAGGTCAGACCTTGCTCAACTTAGTTGAATCTAGATCACCCTAGCTCCATTCAGTTCACTGGGAGCTCTAGTTAGCTCGGCTAAGTTGGCTGGGGTCCACCTCAGCTCAGGTCCAGCTACTTCCAGCTCCACTCAACTCAAGTCAGCTAAAGATGACTTCACAAAGCTCAGGCTAGCTCAAGTCCAGCTCTCGGGGACTCCACTTAGCTCAACCTATTTGAGCTAAGCTACCTTAGCTACTCCAGCTAGCTAGGTCCTCCCTGGGAAGATCAAACCCAGCTTACCTCAGCATATTTCAGCAGAAGCTAGTTTACTTTAGCTTGGCTTAGTAGCTAGCAAAGAACTATCAAGCTAAGCCAACTAGAGTAGCTCCTTGCAGCTCCCTTTAGTAGCTACCAGCTCCAGTTCAGCTCTAGACATTCTTTCCTCAGCTTCTCTTCCCTAAACCCTAGATGCATCCCACCTCCTCCTCTACTCAACTACTAGCTAAGCTAGCTTAGCTACATCTTAGCTCCCATTGGCTTTCCACCACCTACAACCTAACTCCACCTCATCACCTAACTAGTCCACCTACTTAAGTCCACCTAGCTCCACCTACTCCTACCTATGTTGGTGCCAACCAACATGCAACCCTTGGCCCCTCAACCACCACCAAAAGTCACCTTGTTTTGGTGCTAACTCAACCTTCTAGAACTCCCTCTTTTGGCTCCACAACACACCCACATCCTAGCCCTACACATCTCCCTTAAACCTATCTCCACCATCCACCTAACTCCCCTTCCAGAAACCTAAGTTGGCACCAAGGACAAGCACCCTTCCACCACCATAACTACCTCCTAACCACCCTTAGTTGGTGCCAAAATACCCTACACACACCCCTACAAATTGGCTCCAACATCTACCCTAATGTCCACCTTACACCTACCCTCATAAGACCATCACCACCACCCATTTTTGGCGCCAAACCCTTAACCCACAAACCCCATCCTAACCCTCTTATAGTTGGCGCCAAAAACCCACCTAACCACAATCTAAGTTGGCGCCAACTTACACCCACACATCCACCCTCCATCCACTTCACAACTTCATCCTAACCTTCCATTTTCCAAACCCACCACCAACACTTTAACCCTCCTATGGTTGGCGCCATTAATGGTGCCTCTCCACCAATATAACTACCACCTACACACCTCCTCCCTTGGTGCCAAATAACCCTAGCCCTAGGATCATCTAACCACCCTCATAAGCCCATCTTAACTCTACACCTCACCTATACCTACACACCCATCAGCATTCCTATATATACCCCCTACCTACCACCATTAATGATCATCCTTTGGTTTGATAATTCTCCACCTTCATCCCACCATACTCATGGCCAAGAGAAGAAGGAGAAGAAGAAGATTAAGGGGACACTCTATCCCCTTGGTGCCTTCCCCTCTTCCCTTCTCTCTTGTGCCATCACCAGCCAGAGGAGAAGCCAGGCAAGGAAGACCTTAGGAGGAGGTCTTGACGGTGGTACACGCTATCCTAGGAGGAGATTTGTGGGTGGAGATCACCCACCTTTGGAGGAGCAAAGTCACTCCTCCCTAGGGCTTGCTAAGGAGGACACCATTTTGGAGGAGCTATTCAAGGAAGGAAAAGAAGGAAGCTTCTTTTCAAGCCAGAAGCAGCTAAGCTTGGAGCAAGAAGCCTCTCTCTCTTCTTCACCACCATAATCAAGAGGATTTGTGTTTTACTTCTTTTTTTTTTAATTTTAGAGTAGAAGCATTCCTCTACTTTTCCTTTTGTAAAACAATTCTTCTTCTTAATTAAAGTTGACTTCAATTTTGTTGCATCTTTTTGTGGTTTCTAGCACTTTTAACCCTCTCTCTAACTACCCTAGGCCTCCATGTGCCTAGGGTTAGTTTAGAGAGAATACTAGCTTATCACTTTAGTGTTAGTATTAACAAGTTAGGCGTAATCTCTTTCCCACTTTAATTTTCATAGTTGCCTGTTATTTCAAAAACAAAAAAATCTTATATTTAAAAACCTAAAAAGAAAGTTGATTACCCCATTTTCAAGTGAGAGTGTCGAATTTTGCAAACTTGCCTCCTTGGACGACCCTAGATACCCCACTATCTAGGTTTTACAAATTTTAAAAATGATTGTGAAATTGTGTGTTGCAACGACTTAAACACTAGTTTTAACAAATCATGCATTCTTCGCATCAATGCGTGATGGACAATTGATACGTGAGCAACGCGGTGCACTCCTGTGCATCGGATGGGCGTGAGCGCTAGATGCACACGATGACGCCCCATCAAACGTGCCATTGTATGTGGGCGTTGCGGGTGTGTTGAAGGATAAGAGTCGCTATTTAACGCCCGAAATCGATGTTTTAAGATTGATATGTAGTACAGACCAAATTGCTCATCAAAAAATACAATTTATAGCTCGAAAGAAATCCAAGGTCTAACGTAGGGAGCAAGTGTTGCAATAAATCTCAAAAATTGCAATTCTATCATAGGATAGCAATAAATGATGAAATTTCTAAACTCAAATAATATGTATATAAGAACCATTGTTGATAGAGCAAAAAGATTAGGGTAAAATGGTGATTTGAATCACCAATTACCTCAATTACAATAATATCAAATATCTCAACAGTATCAATCAACTTAAATCCACGTAGGATAAGTGCACAGTGCACTCCCTTTAGAGATCAGATGATGGAGCTCTCAACCAAACAGCTTAACCGTCCAACTGCTTCAGTGCCAAGAGGGCACCCTTTCCCTTCCTTCCCTTTCTCTCTTCTTCTTCTACCTCCTTAAGCTCAAGGGAAGGCACAACACAGAGCTTAGCATCAACACTAGCAGAGGCAAAGGCCTCCCTTAGAAATCACTAAGTGTCGAGAGGTGGCAAGCAGAGCAAAACCCCCCTCCCCTCTCTCTCTTTTCTTCTTGCTTTCCTTTCTTTCTCTTCTCTCAGTGACAATTGGATCCGGGTATATGGGTAAACGGTTCAGAGCCCAGACCTGCGTGGCACGGCCACGGGCAAGGGCGTGTGTGGGCACGTGTGAGGGGACCTCACCCTGTGCTATTGAGGTGACTAAGCTGAAGAAAGAAAATAACTTAAGTCACGCAGGCGCTCTAGCAGTTTCCGAGGTGGGACTATCCCACCAAAGCTTCAGCACGAGTGTCCGCAGGTGGAACCTTTGTCAATTGCAGCTGTAGCTGAGGGTATCTCCCCCAATCAGAGACCTGGGAAGGATCCTGGAAGCCTTCTGCAACACTTGGAGGTGTTGGTGATGAAGAACATGGCTAGAACACGACAAACAAAGTCGGAGAAGACGTCGCGGTGGTGGAGCTCCGATGAATCACCTGAAAACCACAACAAAGCCTCGCGGCCTCATCAAAATAGCTCAGAAGGTCCACCGTAGCACGGCGAATGTAGTGTTGGCGATGGCATGCTGTAGGAGTACATGTGTGCATAGGGTGAGGTCGGGGTGGAGCTGTGAAGGTGGTGTTATTCGGTAGGTGGTTAGGGTGGTTGTGGAGAGGAATTGGTTGAGGGCTTTTGATGTGGGAGTCGAGGTGGAGCTAACGGAGGTGCTGGAGGTGTCATCGGAGGTGTGCTAGTGTTGAGGAAGATGGAGGTGATGTGGGCAATGCATAGGTCATGAGTGAGTTGTGGAAGAGTAAGAAGTGATAGTGAGCCTAAAAGGGGAAGATAAGGGGCAGAAGGCTCCGGTGTTGGTCAATCGGAGATGAAGAAGATGAAGATGGCAGTGAGTCGACGATGAGGAAAGAAGCAGGGAAACACCCTCTCTTTGACCAGAGAGGTGCGCGATGAGGAGAGGAAGGTAATAGGTCGTCTAATTTGATTGTTGGACAGCCGGACGAGGAGAGCGAAGAAGGATGCTGGAGCAAGGTGCGGAGGTGGCCGGAGGAGGAAGAAGAGGGTTTCTCAAGCTAAAACTTGCTAAGGAGCTTGGGTTCTTGCCCCTTCTCCTTTTATAGGCCATGGGAAGAGGTTTAAGACTTGGAGACCAAGCTTCCAAGCTTGGTAAGCTCACTGGGGAAGGATATCCACATCTCTCATGCATTTGCATGAGAGATTGGGAAAGAATTGGAGCCCACGAATAGGTTTGATTTGAAGGCAATTACTTGACAAATCTCCATTTCAATTTTGAGAGGGATTCGTCAAGTAATCGCCATGTTCTTGCCAATCAAAGCTTACTAGAGTAGGATTCCTAATCGATAATGGCAGAGGAACCTTTTTGAAAAGAGTGACAACAAAGATAGAGGGTGTTTTGTAAGGAATTCAAAAGATGAGGGGTTATTTGGGATAAAAAGAATCAGACTTGGACTAAATTGCAAGCTAGGTCAAGGCAATCTCTGATTAGGTCCAAATTTTGATACAAACCTAACTTGGACCTAAGAAATCCAATTGAGAAGTTGGATTTTGATTTTGACCTATTTTTATTGGGTAATTTATGCAAAAATCCAAATTAGGGTAATAGTCTGTCTGTAACTCTATTTTGGGTCAAAATAGGTTTTGATGGTCAATTCAAGGATGTGAAACCCTAGAGAATATTTTTTAATGAAATTTAGAGGGTTTATGTGAATTTTATCTTTACCATAACCTCAGTTAATTAAGCAGGTCTATTTTTAGGGTTTCGGATGTCCATTAATTCTTGAAATGCGTGAAAAATCCATTTTTGTCTGCATGAACCCACTTATTAGACATTAATGACTAAATGGCCTTTAATGAACCCCTGGAATACCCGGTGGTTATTTTGTATTTGTGATGAGATGTAAAATTACAGAAACAATCCTATTTTCATCTTTTCTTCTTAAAATAACTCTCCTTGCTCTAGAGACCTTATGATTGATATGTAGGAGCTTTTAATGACTTTATAAGACCAAATTGAGCTAGTTATGGCTCATCATGGGGTTTCTATCAGTTGGGCAGCTTTTAAGCCATCTGATCACTTGATTGGACGATTGATGTTGATCTAAGGCCTTAACAGCGAAAGGCTAAAGGGCATTGACGTGGCTGTGAGAGATGCGTTGGATCAGTAATGAGTGATTCACGTTTCACGTGTGCCTTTAACAATGCTTGTCTATAGTAACACTCATAAACATCATTAAAGGTCCTGATATTAATGTTAAAGCTTTGTGATGGAGAGATTCTCGCTTATTTATGAAGATGATAGCAATAAATTGATATGTCGTTGTGTTTTATGTGGTGGAAAATCTCTCAATCAAAAATTAAAATAAATATCAAATTTAACCATAAGAAAAATGTTGCATCCACAGGGAGGAATAGAGCCAATAAATTCATGAGTAGAGGATTATAATGGTTGCAAACAACTTCGCAACTTCAATGAGAGGAATATGATACTCTAAATGGAGCTTGCAATTTCCTTAAAAGTTCAAGGCTATTTATGCAAATTTCACATCAGGAATTAAGTTCCCTAAAGTATGTATATGATACAGGTGTAGTGGCATATCATGTAAATTTGACTTGCATGCAAATCTGATTTGAATTTCAATGTTGAATGATGCACATAACACAAGTTAAGTAAATTCATGAAACTATAAGTGCATCCATGCAATGTGCCATGAATAAAATAATAATATTAAAGTGGCAATGGCATGTAGTGTAAATTTTAATTAGGGCAAAAATAGAGGATTTCTCCTCTCTCTTCCTTTCTTGAATGGTTGTGTGTGGTTGGCAGCGAGAGTCGACGGGATGGTGCACCTCGACGAGTGCTTCGCGATGGTGGTGACGCAGTGGCTGGAGGTGGCCGATGGCGGCCAGATGGTGGAGGAGAGCACCGGCCTGTTGACGGAGAAGATGAAGAGTTGCTGCCTACGGGCATGTGGTTGTGTGGTGGGGCGCGCACAAGGGAGTGCGAGGGCGCATGCTGCCTGCATGCAGTTTGCTTGTGGGAGGTCTGCTTGGCCACGTGCGGGCGGTGAGGGCAGCGTGGGATGGCTTGCAGTGTTTGCTTTGCGTGCGCTGGTTGTGGAGGCAGTGTCTGTGGTGGGTAGGCGGTGGAAGCTGTGGTAGTGGCTCTGCGAGGGGGTGCAGGCTTGCAAGGGTGCACCTACAGGGCGCGCGCGTGCGGTGGGTGGTGCTATGCTTGCAAGGTGCGTGCGTGCGGTAGGAGCGCTGCGGTACTGCAGGAGGATGGTGAAGGCAAGCTGGGCTGGCGGTGGGAGAGGCTGGAGTGTGCAAGGGCTGGAGGCGGTACTACATGATGGGGCAGGCTGGCGAGAGCGCGGCTGCAGGCTTGCAAGGGTGCGCCTATAGGGCGTGCGGTGGGAGGATGGTGCAGCGCCTGCAGGGTTGGTGGTGGGAGAGGTTGTAGCGCATGCGTGGTGGGGCAGGCCGTGCCAGTGTGCTTGCTTGCAGGGCACGTGAAGGCTGTGGTAGTGGGTGGTGTTTGTTTAGTTCCACAGTGCACACCCTCTCCAAGGTGGGGAAGGTGGAGATGATCCTCGTAGGGGGGAGAAGAAGACCCCTCCTCTCGCCAAAAACACCCTCTTTTATCTCCTCCCCCCCATCCGCAAAGCAAGGGATTTTCAAATCCCTTCTAAACTTGGCCGGCAGCTGTTGGGTCTGTTGAGGCTGGCCAGAGGTTGAGAAAGGCTTAGTTGAGGTCGGCCGTTTGTTGGGGGAAATTTATTTCACCCCCCTATTCTTTTCCAAAATTGATCCTCCTCTCTCTTCTTCCCGATTATTAGCCTGATGGAGTGGATTAAGTGGAGGAGATGCAATGGGTGTGCTGTTGCGGGACCTGCATGAAATATAAAATAATTACATAATGAGCAATAGAATAAATGTAAACTTAAATAAGGATGCATGTAATCATTTAATGACCTAATGTGATTATTAACAAGCATAAAATGTTAGAATAGCATTACTTAGGCGTAACAATAGTCCATTAAAATGGACTCATCACTTTGAAATGACCTTTTTGCCCCCATGTGTACATTTATAAAAGGCCTACCCCTCTCACACATTTCACCATCCCTTCTCTTCTCCTCTCACCTCCTCTAAAGCTCTACGAGCTGGTCCCATACCCGAGATGCTCCACTAGAGCTAGAGTAAAATAAATTTCCCATCTTCTCACCCCCTTCGTGGAGCATCCCGTGGTTGTCTTCTCGCTACCATTGGGGAAGCGGATCCCGCTGTGACGTCACCCTACTTCGCTCTCTATCCTCCAGCCCCATTCTCCTTTGTCTAGCATCTCATCTCCATTGTCCGGGTGCTCCGTCAATGCAGCTCGTCCTCCAAGCAGCTGTCAAAGAGGATTTTCTCTTCCCACTCTTTTTACTGCTTTCGAGTGTAGATTTCCAGCTTTCTAGTTGTAGAAAGTAGATGTAATGGACATGTGATTATGAAATATTGATTCTCTCTCTGTCCTTCTCTTTCTTTGTATTATTCTATCTCTCTCTTCTATTATTTATTATTTAAGTAGAATAACTTGCGTAGATTACTTTCAACTAGCTAATTTGCTTTGTGAAAAATAATTCTAAATGTAATTTTTAATCAAGCATTCGCTTCCCTATGTTTGACTTGGGACTCACTAGAATTTTGGTTATAAATTCTATTTGATAGTGGATTTTTACGCAACTATGATGGGGTTTTAACTCAATCTTTAGCGTATAAAATTGCACTCATCACATGGATTGCTCATATGCTAAGTGT
The DNA here is from genome assembly GCA_037157565.1 of Thalassia testudinum. Taxonomy (NCBI): domain Eukaryota; kingdom Viridiplantae; phylum Streptophyta; class Magnoliopsida; order Alismatales; family Hydrocharitaceae; genus Thalassia; species Thalassia testudinum. The sequence goes on along the minus strand of JAZHRO010000063.1, from coordinate 148,742,487 downwards.
GAAAATGTATTTTTTGCCTGGGATTTCGTTGCTCTCATGGGTTATGTGAATTGCATTTCACGAGTTTTGGCTTGATCCCTTTTGCTTGCTTGAACGACTTGGCATAGAGGCTCCTTCTGTTACTCCCTCCCAACTTATCATTGGCGTGGCCTATTAGGATGCCTATGGAGAGGGATATCTGTAGTAGTGGCTGAACACTCATTACTTGCATTGTGAAGTCGTAGGTAGGCTAATCCATGGGCCGATTAGTTACTCGACGCCTGGTTCACCCGCCTGTTTCGGTCGTGGGTGGAATCAGTGCCTTGAGCACTCCCTGTGTGACTAATGGGACAGACATACATATTCCTTTAGTAGGCAGGAGCAGTAGGCAAGTTACCCTCTCCTTGTGAGGTGGTGGTAGGAGGGGGTGAAGAGTCCCGACTTGCCTTGTTGACTTTTGAAGTGGGATGCCTCGATCCATTGCGTGTTCCTCCAGGGGTCAGCTGCTTACAAGGGCTTCCCTTAAAGGGTGGCTGACCTCAGAAGGTGGCCTCGAGGCACAGGAGCCCAAGCTCATGTCATTATGCGGCATTGTGTCACTTGGGAGAAGGGGCACTAGGGTCCCGCTCTCTTGCCATTTGCCAATATGGCGGTCCTTGGTCGAGGTGACCCGAACCCTCGCCATTCGTTTTGGTAGGCAGATGCCTTTGAGGGTGGGGTGGCCAAGACTTTTGCCAATAGGTTGTGTGTTAAACCTCAGGGCACATGGGCCTGAGTCCTTACCGGCCTAAGGGGCTGGCATCGCAGTCGTTGGAACGTGGGGCATGGGAGCCTTGGTTCTGCTGTTCTCTTGGGATGACTTTCCATGTGGGGTGGTAGAGGGAGGGGGCGAAGAGTCCTTGCTTGCCTTGGTGACTTCTGAGTGGGACGACTCGACCCTTCGTGTACCCCTCGGAATCAGTCTTCACTTGGCAAGGTTTGCCTGGGGTGGAGTTAAGAGGGTGCTCAAGCTCTGTCTGTGTCGCTCAAGCCCTTCTGTCTAGGTGGTTGAGGGCCAAGGGGGCTATGGCCGCTGTGGCAATGTTGTCCCTCTGTCCTTTTATTGAGGACCGTGGGGAGTCAAGGCTCCCCTTCTTATGACATGCCCCCTTATCTGTGGGATGTTCAATTGGGTCTCCTAAGAGACCCCTTGGTTGGGATAGGTTTATCTTTGGCGGTGGTCGCTGCATGTCCCTCGTGGGAATTGGGTAGAAGTGTCTGATACAGCAGTGCTTGGGTGCTTATCCTTAATGGGGGAGCCCTGAGATAGGATCTGCTAGAGGGGCTTATGGCCATGCATCGCTTTAGGGCCATTGCTTCCCTCGAGAGCTGTGCTCATCACTAGAATCCAGAAGAGCCATTTTTTGAGAGTTTTCTGAGCCTTGTCCTTGGCCTTTTGTTGAGGCTGGAAGATGGTTGCCTGAGTGGGTGGATCCCTTGCCTAGATGAGGTATGTGGCATCCTCAGAGTAGGATCGAGTAGTTGAGGTTGAAGAACCTGGCCAAAATCTTGTAGGGGGTAACTCGACCTGGTTGTTGAACCATGATCCGTCACCTCGACCTCTTTGCAAAGGCGAGGGTACCCATCCTATCCGCAAAGGCAGTTAGCCATTTTGCTGTCGGGCCCGCTCTTATCAAATGTGAACGAGGAGCGATTTTGTCGTTGTGGCCATGGGGTGTGATATTGCCGGGCGTATACCCATCTGGCCATGCCCTTGGAGAGGGCAGGCGTAGGGGGATTTCTGCATGGGTCGACCCTTGGGAGTGATGGTTGCCTAAAACCTTCAGTAGAGGGTGGTCATGAAGTGGGTTGATCTCGGAGGGTGGCGACAAGAGCCAAGAGCGGGAGCTTGGACTCTTTCGGGTGGAGGTCTGGAAGCGTGTTATACGGGGCTTGGAGTGCTTGGGTCCAAGCTTGCGTTATGGGTGTTGCGCGACACGGAGCCTGATCGTGTGCTTTTACACTCAACTAGTAAATAAGTTAATTTCACTTAATTAATAGTAGAAGAAGTCACTTAGGTTAACTCGAAATTGTGTCGGTTGTGTAGTATAGGGTCGAATTAACCTAACATTTTAGAAATTTTTACTGGTTGAGTCCAGGTCGTTCACTGGGAGGTATAATAAATTTTCAAATTCACCAATTCTCTTTTATTTCTCTATAATTTTAGGAGGTATAACTAGGTTGATTTTAAAACATGAATTTTGCCAAAATATTTAAACTATAAAGAATATACAAAATTCCATATGAAAAACATATTTACTCAGATGATGTACTTTATTAACAAGTAAACATGTTAGTTTTCCAATTTTATTTCAAAAGAAATTAAGGCAATAAAAGTTGTTCTATTAAAATATGCCTTTTTACAATTAAAACAAATTCAAAAAGTAACTAAAATGATGTAAGAAAAGATTTTCTTTATTTATTTCTTCAGCCTCTCTCTTCTTCTCTCTTTCTTTCATTTTCTTCTCTTTTTATTCTCTATCTCGAGCTCTTTCTTACCTCTCTTCTTCTGTTCCTGCCTTCTCTTCTTATCTCTTATTCTCTTTCCCTTAGTCTTCTCTTGCCTTCTTCTCTTCCCTTAGTGCCTGTTCTCTTAGTTCCTTTCGTGCCTGTTCTTCTTTCTTTCCTTTGCTTCAGCTCTTCACTTAACCTTAGCTTTCAATACTTAGCCATCAACTCAACACTTAGCATTTAACAACCATCGGCTTCTCTTTCAATTCCCTTAGACTTTCAGCTGAACCAGGTTTTTTTATTTTTTAACCAAAAATTATTTTATTTGCGGCGAGGACCTTTCGAGGATACACAGCACCCTAAGACCAGGGTAGGACCAGACCCTACTCGGTCCTCGCCTAATCTCAATTAGGTTCGATTTCGATTTATTCATTTCTGTCCATAGTCTCGAGCCAATTCGGCTCAACCCAGCCTCCCAGGCCTCGCCCTCCCAGGGCACACTCGCTCACGCCCACAAAGGCGCACACCCATAGGCACATAAGCTCGCACACACACATGCACATGCTCAGAATGATCAGATCGGTAACGGTGCACCAAGCGCTGACGACTGAAGAGCCAATGTAACAAAATCATTTTATCCCCATGCGTGTGCTCAGAATCTGACGATGTGGGACTATCGTAACCCTTTCCAGACCCAACTTCAAATGATCAGAACTTCCAGCTCAGAGCTCCGTTTCAATTGATTTAAAGTTTGTTACAAAGCTCTAAGATAGATCTACACAATTGCAGGGTCAATTTAAGGATTAGAGGATGTTTTCCTCTTCAATTGGAAGAATGAAATAAGGGGTTCCTACAGGTTATGTATCGCCTGGAAATGTTTAACTTCACAGAGTCCTCAGATGAACTTTTCTCTCTCATTTAAAGGTATGTACAAGTTCTACAAATGATTTCGCATCTGTAGAGTAGTCTCTAAGCTCTTAAAACCTTCAGGAATAGCAGAGAAGCTTTTCACTTCTCTGAAAGCTTCAGAGTTTGACTTTTTAGACTTTAATATGTACAATAGACACAAAAGAATGTTTCTAATTAATTTAAACTAATTCTATGGGTTGTAATTGACTTATCTGGGCAGGATTCAAATTCATATTTCATCAAAATGCTTCTCCTATTAGTTTGGGTTCGAAAGTAACCCAAATTGACAGGAATTAAAATCCTATCAAAATACATGTTTGAGCTCAGTCAAATCTTTCTAAAATAGTCCAACAGAATCTGTTTAAGCCTCTCAATTCATCAAATCATGCTCGGATTCAGAATATCAAACTCATGTTTGACTATGAAGGCACAAAAATTGACTTTCCGTTCAAAGCTTCTCCACAGGAAATCAAAGCCTCAATTAGAGTCTCCCCAACATCAGAAACTTATTCAGATCTTCAGGTAGGTGTTCTAACTCATATTCCTAGGGTTTCAGGCTCGCCGCCTGAGGTTGAAAATGTGTTTGTTCGTCAGAAAGATTCATAAGTTACAGTGGAATGAGGTCATGAACAGCTTCAGTGCATCACACTGAAGCTTCTAGGATCCTTAAATGCTTCTTAAATTTCTCTGTCAGACTTCTCCAACTCCGTCGAAGTTGGGGAAGATGAACTTCATTCTACAACTCCAGTGGTTAAATCCTCAAATAAACATCCTTAAAACAATCAGTGATCCACATTTTATCATTCTGGAGCTTCTCAACAAATTCTAAAGGCTGAAGTACAGACTTGGCTCGCTGGAGCTCCGGTGAGTCCAGAAAAAGGAAAAATTGTGTATAGATTGTTAAAACTTGCCATTTTTGATTTAAAAAGGATCCTGAGGTTACAAGGAATCTCAGTATCACATTTAATTCTTCATTTGTCCATTAAAATTAAGATTTGACAGTGAATTCGTTTCTTTAAAAATTTGATTTGAAATAAGCTCAGGACTTGTTTAACCACTCAATTGAGAGGTTAAAACAAGTCAACAGATAATAGCAGTCATAATTATATAGTTAATTAATAGTATGAACTGCTCCTGAGCCACCATTGACAGCAAGCTCAGGAACTTAATTAAGATTGGGCGTTTAATTTATATGTGGTATTTATAGGTATTATAGTGTCGATTAGGGTCCATAAGTGGTGGATAAATAATGAAAGACCCAATGGAGGTGGAATTAACTCGACTACTGTTGCCATGGATAGTGACAGTAGTCGTTGGAGGTGGAATGTCAATTAGGCGATTAGGTGATTCAATTAGGTGTTTAAGTGAATTAGAAATGATTATGGAAGATAAAGGAAGGTGGACAGCGATTTAAAAAGACAAGATTAAGACTCTGGTGAGCTCAAGGAGCTCGCCGGAGTCGGAGAAGATGAACACTGAAATTCTAAAATTACATCTAATCTAACTACCTACCTACCTAACTAAGCTAGCCTACTCCTACTCCTACTCCTAATCTACTGTTACCTGGACAAAGGGGTCAATAGGGTTCTGCCGAAGGTTCATAGCGGATGACGAAATCAGAGGGTGGAAGAAAGATCTTCGGCGGGCGGATTTGAGGTGCAGCGGAGGACTCCTTGGGTCGGTGCCTGTGTCAGAGACGCGGAAGACAATGGCGGATCTCCTCGGCTGATTAAATGGACAGAGGAAGTTAGAAATTGAAATGGAAAGTCGCCGGAGTTTTGGACGAATAGCCTATCGAAGTCGGCTACAGTGTTAGAAGAGGGAAGGGAGCCAACTTGAGTAAAATCCGAGGGGTGAGGGGGTATTTATAGTAGTTGGCGGCGAAGAGAATGGCGGGGTCTGGCCGAAGAAGGAGCTTGAGGAGCTTAACCTCCGTCGTCGTCTCCGACGACGATGAGGTTATCTCCCACTGAAAAATAGGATTTCCGGTTAATCCAGACCGGTGGATGAAGTAGAGGTGGTGAGCGCAAGCTGCAAGAGCTTGGACAAAGAAGGTTGATGTCGGCAGGGAGGTGATCGCGCGGTGGCGTGACTCTCTACCGCCAGCCGTTCATTCGGCTGAAGAAGAAGAAGAAGAGGGAAAGGGACTTAAATATAATAAAAATTAAGGACCTGTGTGGGAAATAAGGACCTGATTGTAATGAACATTAAGGACCAAAATGTAAACTCAGGTTTTGAAGGTTTATTTTAATTTAGGTCTTTTTCAACTTTTTATACATGTTAGTAAATAAGGTGAATATTATATTTTCACCTTGAATTTACATTTTTGACCTTTTTAGGTTAATTTATTAGATTAAGTAAAATTACTTAAGTTATTATATACTTAGGTTTACATTAAGTTTAAGTTACTTAACTTATTAATTAAGGGAATGATTAATAGGATTTTGATTCCAATTATTAATTAAATTGTTAATAATGTTAATTGAATGATAAAATGCCATTTTAAACTTATTTTAAGGTCCTTTACTAAATATCTCTTATTCAATAATTAACCCTTATATGTTCATAACCTTAGATAATTAACTAGGAAGACTAGTTAATTAGGGGTAATTAGAGATCATGATGAGTGTCTCATCAGAGCCCAAGGGTCCTAACTCAGGTTTTGGTGTCTAGTATGGTGGCCGTTGGGTGAGATGGCCCGAACCCTCACCATTTGCTCCGGTGGGCAGATGCCTCTACAGGTGGAGTAGTCAGGGTTTTGCCCATGGGCAGTGTGTGGAACTTCAGGGTGCATGGGCCCAAGTCCTTATTGGCCCAGGGAGTTGGTGCCTTAGTGGTTGGAACATAGGGCGTAGAAGCCTTATTCCGTCATTTTTTGTAGATGGCATTCTGGTAGCCGGTAAATGGGGAACGAGTGCTTATGCCAGCCATCGAGGGTGGTAGTGTCAGCCAAAAGTGGTGGCAATTTCCATGGTTATGTGGTGGCTTCATTTGACCCCTACCTAATCTGGGGAGATGACTGGCCATCCTGGATAGGTGATGGTATAAGAGAGTGTTTGTCAGGTTCACTCGAATTCGTGACAACCTTATGAAGTGGCAAGATAAAGGACATTGGAAGCATTCATCCAAGTTTGTGCTGGCCTGAAGAGGCCGCAATATGGGGAATGTTGGTTGCATCCATCTAAGTTCTCACCGACCTTAAGCAGTGGCTTGCCTGCCTGAAGAGGCGACAATATGTGGAACGTCGGATACGTCTGTCCAAGTTCTCATCGACCTTAAGAGGTGGCTTGCTGGTTTGAAGAGGCGGCAATACACAGAACGTTGGACACATCCGTTCGAGTTTTCGCCGACCTTAGGTGGTGGCTTGTTGGCCTGAAGAGGTGACAATATGTGGAATGCCAAATGTGCCTGTCCGAGTTCTCACAGACCTTAAGAGGTAGCTTGCCAGCTTGAAGAGTTGGCAATACACAAAATGTTGGATGCGTCCATCTGAGTTCTCGTCAACCTTAAGAGGTGGCTTGTTGGCCTGAAGAGGTGGCAATATGTGGAACGTCGGATGCGTCTGTCCAAGTTCTCGTCGACCTTAAGAGGTGGCTTGCCAACCTGAAGGGGCAGCAGAACGTCAAACGCGTCTGTCTGAGTTCTCGTCGACCTTAAGAGGTGGCTTACCAGCCTGAAGAGGTGACAATATGTGGAACGTCAAATGTGTCTGTCCGAGTTCTCACCGACCTTAAGAGGTGACTTGCCAGCTTGAAGAGGCGACAATACATGAAACGTCGGATGCATTCGTCTGAGTTCTTACTGACCTTAAGAGGCGGCTTGCCAGCCTGAAGAGGTGGCAATATATGGAACGTCAGACGCATTCGTCGGAGTTCTCACCGACTTTAAGAGGTGGTTTGCCTGGTCGAAATTTCATCTCGACCATCCTCTGGAGGCGAGTTGCCAGGCGAGAGCAAGGGGTGGTCGCCACCCTCTAGGAGTGGTGGCCATCCATCATGAGGGGTAAGGCCCTGCCCTTGCTAAGACAAGTTGGGCCTCCTATGATGTGAGTACATCTGACTAACCTAAAATGTCTATTAATGCATGTTCTTAGTGTCACATTAGCATCGTACATTGTAAATAGTGCATAACATGCATAATCATGCATTTAGATCAAAGTGTATAAATTGTACAGTAATTGTCTCCTTTTTATGGTTAGGGATAGAGCAAATTTTTATCAGGGCCTCGGATCGAAGATCCAACCGTACGGATCTAATCAGGGCGACGATTGGAGTTCAACAAATCCTAGATCGCCCTAATCGGACATCCATAGCACCAGATAGAGATCAAGGAACCCTAAAGATCATGGGCCAAGATGGTGTTAATTCACACCGCAGACGATAAATCCGACCACACAGATGGATTCGGATCGACGATCGCAGCCTAACGGCACAAAAATCGGTCCAATTCGACACCCGTGGCACCATCCACAATGCTTAGAAGATGGATGGCCAAGATGGCGCCACGTGGTGCCATCTCAGCCGCCCAACCAGACCCAAGGACCCGCCTCAACCTTTCCTCTTCATCTGATCGACGCTTCTCCGCCATTGGATGCTCATCCAACGATTGCAATCCCACGTGCACAAAACAAGCGCACGACACAAAAGCGGCCGCAGCGCATTGGTCGAGTGCACTATGCGAGATGTAAGGCACCTCAAATTGGAGAGCGGGCGAGTAGGCACGCAGGTGAGCGGAGCCGTGAGATGAAGATCGTGCGACGCTACGTGAGTGATAGTGCCCACGTGTTATTAGACGTGCGATGCTGACGCGTGATCGCACATGGGCGCGCGGTGCGGGTGGGGATTATTTAAGCCGTTCGATCTCTTGATCGAACGACTGTAAGCGCACGGACATGCGCGTGCGTTGCGAGACGCGGAGGTGAGGAGGTGTGCGATGCGTGCACACGAAGGCCACGTTCAGGCCTTTGGTGATGGATGATGGATAAAGGTCTTGAATTAATGTTTTTCAAATTATAATGTCCAAAATGCCCCCACTCCTTGCAACTATAAAAGGAGACCCCCTCCATACGAATTTCTCATCCCTTCCTCTTCTCTCCCTCTCCAAAGCTTAAGAAGCTTGTCCCACACCTGGGATGCTCCTCAAGAGATAAAATCAATTTTTCGCCCCCATTTCGGAAGCGGATCCCGTGACGACGATGTGCCACCTCGTTCCCGTTCCTCCTGTTTCGACCTCCTTCTTCCTGTTTTGTTCTTTGTCTTCCAGGCATTGTCTCATCCGGCTTGTCCTCCAAGTGATCGTCAAGGAGGATAACTTCTCTCTCCCATTCCTTTTTCCTGCTTTCTAGAGTAGAATTTTCCTGCTTTCTAGTTATAATAGTTTTCCTGCTTTCTAGTGTAATTTCTCACTTTCTTAGATGTACAAACATTGGCAACTTGAATTGCATGTTTTCTCTTTCTCTCTCTCTCTTTCTCTGATTGTTTATATTGATTCCATTGCATTGTAATTACTCTACTCTTTAAACAAAAACAAAAAAAATATAATTGCAAATTTTGATCAACGTAGCCTCCTTGAGTTCGACCCAGGATTTCTATTCTGGTATAAATTTTATTTGTTGAACCCGAGTTCTTCGCTATTCAAACTATGACAGGTTTTCAAAACCAAATCCGATAGCGTAGTTCTCCGTCGTTTCAACATCCTACTACCGCCATGGTAGGATAAGGGCCTCAAGTGCCAATTTTGGCGGTGACGGGATCGCTCTTCGCTTGGTAGGAACTACTCAGGTGAGGGATTTTTTGTGCTGACCACCCTCGAGGGGTGGTCTTGCCATCACTGGAACTTAGGGGGGATGCCATGGTTCCCGATGGCCTTAAGAGGCCACTTTTGGGTGCTTTGGCCCCTTGGGGGGGGGGCTCATAGCCCTCAAGCTTTTGGAGAGATTGAGATCCCCCACCCTTGGCCCTTTACGAGCTCGAATGCATTCATGAGGGAAGAGCAGGAAGTGGGGAATGCTGTGACTGAAGAGTTTGGCTGCGATCCCGAAGTCGTTTGGCAGATTAGCCAGGTTAGCCCCTTGTTGGATTGCACAAACTTGCCTCCCCTTTCCCTTCTTCGCGAGGGCTTCTCAGGTTACTTCGCCTCGACTCTGGGGGGCATGCGCTGGGTCGTGGCTGAAATTCCCTACTTGGAGGGGGTCAGATCAGTGTGACGTAAAAAATGCGTAATCGAAATATAAAGCAATCTCACAAATAGTCAATCACACAATGTACACAATTGTTTTTAGGTGGAAACCCAAACCGGGTGAAAACCACCACCTAACCCTCTCGAGTTAGGATTTTCCGATCAACCTAGTTGATCAAATCTACTAACCGAATCACTTTGAAACGAGGGTGATTCAACCTCAGTACAACCACGCTACAAGTACGAGGGTAGCGTTCCTCAACCCCTTCTCTCCACGAGAAGGATTTTGTCCCACGAAGGAGACGGGAATTCGCAAAGCGAATACCCAACCAAATAACAAAGATAAAATAAAACAACAAACCTATAGAGCCAACAAAGTAATTTAAACCTAGCTTCTATAGGAAATAGGAAACTCCCCTTTGCAAGGAGTGCGTCGAGGATGACGCGGGTGCGTGAGCCACGCGACGGCGCAACTTTGCTCTCGTAGACAACGGCGGGAGAGCGGGTGCGCAACGGTTTGATGCTCTCAAGATGTAGAACTTGAGCTTAGAGAGCAAGAGCTTCTTGGACACAAGAGTGTGAGAGTGTATAGCTAAGTGTATCTTGTGTCTTTCTTTGTGTTTTTCTTGTATGTGTTGGTGTGTAAAGGCTCCCCTCTATTTATAGAGGCCTTAGGAAGGCTTTGGAAGGCTTAGAAAAGCTTCTATAGCCGTTGGGTACAAAGCCCAAGTGAATCAGCTCGAAATCAGGAACAATCATTATTCTGACAGGCTTATCAGACGTCTAATTATAGCATCAGACGTCTAGAAGTTCACTTTAAGACGTCTGATTCCAAGGTCAGACGTCTGATTTTGGGCGGGTCTCTCCCTGACTTGGATCATATTTAAACAGTGTTTTTACGCAAGTCCATCAGACGACATACAGGACGTCTGGCACTATGTCTGGACATCTGGAAACCTACTTTTACTGTGGGAATTGATTTCCAAATGTTGCAACGGCTAGAAAATCTCTGAGAAGAGATTTTGGGTCAGCCGAGGCAAAACGGTCATTTATCAGACGTCTGGAAAAGCCTAAGGACGTCTGATAAGGCTCTAACGGTCATAATCTTGAGTGTTCTCTAAGCCAGCCAACGGTCCACTAATTGGACGTCTGGTAAATCCATCAGACATCTCCTAAGACGTCTAGTCTAAGGTCTGGACGTCTGATTTCATCAGACAGAACTAACTATGTCCAGCCTAACAGTTATCAGACGTCTGAAACAACAGTCAGACGTCTTAAAATACTTTATCAGACGTCTGATTTGGGAATTAGACGTCTGGAAACTCTGTTTGAACCCTATATTGGTTTTCTAAGTATTCTACAGAAAACCTAAGTATCCTAGGGTTGTGCCGGTGTTCCTAGGACTACTGTTAGGGTTCTTTGAGGCTCTTTAACATAATTTCTAAGGAAATAAAGTGCAACAAAAGAAACAAAAAATACAACAAGTGCAAAAGAAGGAAATCTATCATATTCTTCATTTCCTTCCATCTTCAATCTTTCGCTCCACACGAACCTCCTCTGTTTTCCGTCAAGCTCCTCCAATCCGTCCTGGATGCGAGCTCGAACTCCGTCTAAACACGTCCACATTTGCAATTGACCTGAAATCTAGGACTCAAATTGCAAATGTTAAATAACACGTGTTTTGTTATCATCAAAACAAATGATCGTGGTGCTCTAGCACCAACAATCTCCCCCTTTTTGATGATGACAAAACCATAAATAATAATGCAGAAAATCCTCCCCCTTTTTGACATTATCAAAAAGGTTTAATTGGTTTTACATTTCATATAACTCCCCCTTAAAACATGCTCTTCTATGAATTTATTTTGACAAAGGTAATGTCCTCCCCCTTTTTATAACAATGAGATAGCTATTATTTTTTTCCCCCTTACTAAAGGAAATTTAGCTACCTTACATCTCCCCCTTAAAAATTGACAATTAGCTCATCATTTTTTAACTCCCCCTATCTAAAAGCTTATAAAAAGATAGGGTTAAGAATTTTACCTCACCTACCATGGCCAATAAAATGGCCCGAATGGTGGTGGTGGATGCCATATTGGATGGGGCTCCCATCCGTAGCTTGGAGGCCCGGGCATTGGCGCCGGTCTCCAATCTGGTGGTCGACGTGCGGCGAGTCCGTTGCTTGTTCGCCGTCTCGTCGGTCTTCTTATTCTCCTCCTTGGTCTACTCCTTGGTTCTCCCAACTTGAGTTGACCAGCTTTGAGCTTGTAGGTCCAGTCCTTTATGTTGTAATTATCCCTGAACCCTACAAAACAAGACTCTAATTCTTTTTTCGGTATCCAAGTGGGCTTGGATCCGGATCTGTTAGCGGGTCTCCTTGATGGAGATCCTTTCTCAATCTTAGGGTATTGCAAAGTGTTTCTTGTGTGTCTAGGTGTTTTTCCTGTATGTGTTGGTGTGTAAAGGCTCCCCTCTATTTATAGAGGCCTTAGGAAGGCTTTGGAAGGCTTAGAAAAGCTTCTATAGCCGTTGGGTACAAAGCCCAAGTGAATCAACTCGAAATCAGGAACAATCATTATTCTGACAGGCTTATCAGACGTCTAATTATAGCATCAGACGTCTGGAAGTTCACTTTAAGACGTCTGATTCCAAGGTCAGGCGTCTGATTTTGGGCGGGTCTCTCCCTGACTTGGATCAGATCTAAACAGTGTTTTTACGCAAGTCCATCAGACGACATACAGGACGTCTGGCACTATGTCTGGACGTCTGGAAACCTACTTTTACTGTGGGAATTGATTTCCAAACGTTGCAACGGCTAGAAAATCTCTGAGAAGAGATTTTGGGTCAGCCGAGGCAAAACGGTCATTTATCAGACGTCTGGAAAAGCCTAAGGACATCTGATAAGGCTCTAACGGTCATAATCTTGAGTGTTCGCTAAGCCAGCCAACGGTCCACTAATTGGACGTCTGGTAAAGTCATCAGACGTCTCCTAAGACGTCTGGTCTAAGGTCTGGACGTCTGATTTCATCAGACAGAACTAACTATGTCCAGCCTAACAGTTATCAGACGTCTGAAACAACAGTCAGACGTCTTAAAATACTTTATCAGACGTCTGATTTGGGAATTAGACGTCTGGAAACTCTGTTTGAACCCTATATTGGTTTTCTAAGTATTCTACAGAAAACCTAAGTATCCTAGGGTTGTGCCGGTGTTCCTAGGACTACTGTTAGGGTTCTTTGAGGCTCTTTAACATAATTTATAAGGAAATAAAGTGCAACAAAAGAAACGAAAAATACAAGTACGAAAGAAGGAAATCTATCCTATTCTTCATTTCCTTCCATCTTCAATATTTCGCTCCACGCGAACCTCCTCTGTTTTCCGTCAAGCTCCTCCAATCCGTCCTAGATGCGAGCTCGAACTCCGTCTAAACACGTCCACATTTGCAATTGACCTGAAATCTAGGACTCAAATTGCAAATGTTAAATAACACGTGTTTTGTTATCATCAAAACAAATGATCGTGGTGCTCTAGAACCAACAGTGGCTCCTCCACGTCCGGTGCTCATCCTCTAAGGAAGTCAGGTACGTAACAAGAGGGCCTAGCGGTGGGTGCGTACCGATGGTTAGTCGGCCGAGCCGGTTGGTTCTACCATCAACTTGGCTGCCTTAGGTATGGCAACCTGGTTGAGGTGCCCGTCCCCGTCCAACTTGGTTAGAAGAGGGTTGTTCCTTTCCCTTCTCCATTTTTCTTGATTGGCAAAGGTCTATGTTCGAAATGGTTGTCGGGAGGAGAGGAAGGCATTTTCACTAGAGTGGTGGATGTGCTATGGGCGTGCCGACCCGGAAAGGGTAGCTTCGAAGGCAGCTCAGCTTGAGTATCTCGGAGAGCTGTAGGCATTACCATTGGAAGTTGGTTAGGTGGGCTGTGGACTCATTTTGGGAGTCACCACTCTCGAAGGTTGCCTCGGCCTGCGCACTGATGTGCCCAGGATGCTGGAGGCGAAGACCTCAGACCATTGCAGGTACTGTGGTGGTGACCTCCGCTTGGTCCATGGCCAGGGGAGCATGTTTTTCGAAGGGTTCGGTACTGCCTCGAAGGGGGAAGACTCTTACCACGATGAACTTGGATGCTTCACCGAATCTTGCAGGGAGACTTGGTCGTGTCCTCCTTACCCGGATGAAAGTCGGGAGGGAGGTACATGGAGAGAGCCGACTCAGAACGAGGGTCTCAAATGCTTGGGGTGACGTCGGCCTGAGGTTACCTTAACCCCTATGCTAATGTGCTCAGGTATCAGGAGGAGAAGACCTTGGGAGGCATGAGAATCACTGCTAGAACTTTGCGGCGATGTCCATCAGGTAGGGGAGCCGAGGCGACATCGGCTGTCTGCTAGTGATAACGTCAGTTTATCATCATTCTTATACATTAAAACAAATATAGCTCTTAGGATTTTGCTCCACGAATGGGTTTTTTAGGCTGCATTTAGGCGTTAATTAGGTTAGGCATGCATTAAAGTTTTTTTTGTCTTGTTAATGCATTTTTGTGAGTGTTAGGGATATACATATTGCCAGATCCCTAGAACCCTAGCACTCAGGAAGGCAACTAGTGAAGGAGAAGCTCTCACCAGTTGGAACCCGCTTGATCCAGCTCACCATAGCAGGAATTCAGCTCACCTGAACTAGGGTTAGCTAATCCTAGCTCCATTCAGCTCATCTCAGCTGAATGGTAGCTCAAGAGAGCTCATCTTAGCTCACCCTAGCTCAGGTCATCTCAGATCCAGCTCAACTTGGCTGAGTCTAGCTCATCTTAGCTCCCATTAGTCCACAGGGAGCTCTAGCTAGCTCAGCTGAGTAGATTGGAGTTCACCTCAGCTTAGGACCAACAACATCCAGCTCTACTCAACTCCAGCCAACTGAAGATGACTTCATTACAGCTTAGGAAGCTCAAGTCGAACTCTCGGGGACTCAACCTAGCTCAACTCAATTGAGCTAAGCTACCTTAGTTTCCTCAACCAGCTTGATCCTCCCTGGGAGCACCAAACCCAGCTTACCTCAGCTCATTATGGTAGAAGCTAGCTTACTTTAGCTTGGCTTAGCAGCTAGCAAAGAACTAGCAAGCTAAGCTATCTAGAGTAGTTCCATGCCACCCCCTTCAGCAGTTGCCAGCTCCATTTCAGCTCCAGACTCCTTCTGTCTAGCTCCTCTTCACAAGCCCTAGCTCCCATTGCCTCCTCCTCTACTCCATTACTAGCTAAGCTAGCTTATCTTAGCTAGGTTCCAGCTCCGTTGGCATTTACCACCCTAAAACTCTACCTAAGTAGCTCCACCAACTAAGCCCTACCCAAGCTCACCTAAGCTAGCTCCATCCACTCCAAGTTGGCGCCACCACCATCACCACCTTTCACCCCTCAACCACCACCAAAGGGCACCAAGAAGTTGGTGCCAAAACCACCTTAACTACCCCCATTTTTGGCGCCAACTTTTCCCTCCAAAAATGCCCTAATCTCCACTCTACACCTAAGCCTAAAGCCCATCTCCGCCTTCCATTTTCCCTCCAAAATTGCCCCCCTTCTAGAACACCATTTTGGCACCAAAATGGAGGCACCCCCTCCACCATCAACGTCCACCAAATGGTGGATTCAACCTATAACTACCCCCCCTTGCACCCTTTAAGGTGGTGCCAAGTGATCTCCACCTTAGGATTCCTAACCACCATCCCAAACACCATCCTAGCCACCCATTACCTCCACGCCAACTACCCCTTCTCCACCACTATATATACCCACCTAATTACCCACATTTTTCGATCCTTCCTTTTGTTAAATCTACCTTATACCCACCTCATACCTACGACCAAGAAGAAGGAGTTAAGAAGAAGATTAAGGGGGTACATTACCCACCCCTTTGGTGACTTCTCCCCATTCCTTCACCTTGTGCCACGCCAAGGAGGAGCACTCCACCACTAGGAGGACAGCCAGGCAAGGAGGAGCAAGGGTGGTGCATGGCCACCCTTGAAGGAGATCATTAAAGGTGGTAGCTTCCACCTTGGAGGAGAATCTCAAGGAAGGAGAAGGAGGAGCCCTTTCAAGCCTAGGAGCCCCTAAGCTTGGAGCAAGGAGCTTCCCCGCTTCACCAACAATTCAGGAGGACTTGTATTTTATTTTATTTGTTGCAATTATCTAGTAGTAGAAGCATTCATGTACTAGGTTTTTCTGTAAAATACTTTCTCATTAATCTAGTTGCCTTCTTTGAAATTTCTTTTTAGTTGAATTTTAATTGCTGTGATTCTAGCACTCTTCACTCCCTCTTCCTAATTACTCTAGGCCTTCACGTGCCTAGAGTGAGCTTAGGGAGAGGAATTATTTGTCACTTAGGTGTTAGCTTAGTGATCATAGTTGTTATTTACTTTCCCGCCAACAACTCATGTTTTCCTTCGTTATTTCAAAACCCTAAAAAATGATATATTGAAAAAGACCAAAAAGAAAGGTGATTTCTACTTCCAAGCAAAAGACCTGGATTTTGCAAACGTATTGCCTCCTTGGACGACCCTAGATACTCCCCTATCTAGGTCTTATAAATTTAAAAGCGAAAGCGGATTTACGTGTTGCAACGACACTAAATTGATTAATTAACAAACCACATATTTTCATGATCACTTTTTGGCGCCGTTGCTGGGGAGGCACGGCTTTGCATTTGTTACTTTTCTCTTGTTTGAAGTGGATCTCATCCCCTTCTCTCTTTTTCTTTTGTGTGTGCAGGCATTGCAGGAAGAAAGCGGGATTCTGAGATGATTGCAATATCTTGTCTTCCCACGGATTTTCGGGTTGGTTCCCTTTTCTTGTCATATAATTCGCTAAAAAGCTATCAACGACACACTAAACTTGGCTTTCGGGACCTTAAACAACTTAATTAAGTGGAGTGGTGAAATTTAAAATCCATTGTTTGCTTGTATGCTTCATTAAACACCACTCCAATTCAAGTGTTGGTGTTATATTTTTGGGGTCCAGATTTCTGTCCAGACTTGAAAAATTAATTTCTGACACCACAAGCCTCCTAAAATCATAAAATGTCACCTAGTGATTCCAAATCAAGTAGGGAACATCTGTTCCAAATTTCAGTAATTGGATGTGTAATTAATTTTTAAAAATTTGTGGACTGCATAGAGGTCACACCCTCTAATCTTCCTATTTTGCTACTATCCACGAATTTTTTAAATTTTTATACTTATCCAATCTTTGTGAAAGTTAGCTTTCTGGAATTCTTGTGAAATTATACACATCATATAAAATCACCAAAATTTTTTGAGGCCAGTGGTGGTACAGAAAGTCCAAAATACCCACGAGTATCATTTCTAGACTTTGACATCAGCACAAATAAAATTTAAGACAAATATCAAACAAATTCCTAAAATCTTAAGAAAATCTTTTCTGGAATTCTTGTTTGATTTTCTTCAAAGTAGTGGTGTTGTTTGACTTATTTGGACTACTACTTAGTACAGAAAGCCTAAAAATAATTCATTGGTAGTCATTTTCTGTCTTAGGGACAATTGGATTAGGGTTTATTTCTTTCTTTTTAGAGACCCACATTAAAGGAAATTAACCATCACCAATACAACTTGTTTTTCCTTTGATTGTGGAGTTTCAAAACTTGTTTGAAAATTTAAAAAGAGAAACCCTAAAACACATTGAATTAAATCAAATCCTAAAAGACAAAAATATAAGAAATTGTGTGACAAGTTGCTTTTTAATTGGAACCACTTTCCAATTCCTGCACACGTACAAAAAATTGAAATAACAGGGCAATAAGCCAATCAACGCCCTCCACATTCTGTGTGCACTTTTGTATCCTAGACTTAATTAAAATTTGTAGCAACTTGACCCTTAAGGTTTCATCAACTTAGGCTTGCTATCTAGGTCTTAAGTTCTCTTTAGTTGATATCAATTCTGTCATCTATATCTGGTGTTCAGGCTGAGGGGTCGTGTCAAACGATCAGGCTCGAGTTTGTACAAGCACCTGGGATTTTCTGGGAAACACTTGGGCCTAAACCTTCCCTTAAACAACTTGGCTAGATTTGTTGACAGAATGGGTATTCACTAGTGATTACTTATTTCCTAGGTAGATGAAGACTTAGGTTACTTTTAGGGAGTCACAATTAAGTTAGGTATAGAATTTGTTGTTTTAATTGCACACTTTCTCTCATCTCCATCTCTTCTCCTCTCCTCCCGTTCTTCCATTTTACGCATGGGCGACGGTCTCAAAATCCGCACTTGGAGGGACCATTTGATTTCACCCCACGCACAAAAAGATCGCTTTT
This sequence comes from Thalassia testudinum, assembly GCA_037157565.1. Lineage (NCBI taxonomy): Eukaryota > Viridiplantae > Streptophyta > Magnoliopsida > Alismatales > Hydrocharitaceae > Thalassia > Thalassia testudinum. The sequence continues at coordinate 148,724,622 of JAZHRO010000063.1, read as the reverse complement.
TCCTTCTTCTTCTTCTAAAATGGAAAATCTAAAAAACATGTCCACTAACCCTTCCACTTCCACCTCTAATCCTACCTCTAACCCCACTACTAACCCTAATTTAGGCCCTTCCACCTAAAACCCACCCACCTTTAACTTCCATCACTTGGAGCTCCCCAATGTTGATTTGCCTCAATCACAACATCAAGCTCCCCCTCTTGATCTCTTGACAATGATGGCTGAGCAGATTGCTCAACTGAATGCCAATCAACAAATGTTGACTAGGAATATCTAAAACCTAGCCAACCAAAGGCCCAACCCACCACCCCGTTAGCAGCCTGTTATTCCTCTAAAAGATTTTTATGATTCTTCTTATTATAAGGAACGACCAGGGGTGGTCATACCAGAGGGGGACTTCTAAATCAAGCCAGTGGTTATGAACCTGATTAAACACTTCCATGGCCTTCCTAGGGAAGACCCATTCAGCCACCTTGAAGAGCTAACTCTTCTTGCACAAACAACCCATTCTCGAAATGTGCAAGAAGACCTTTGGCTGATGCGGCTATTTCCATTATCTCTAAAAGATAAGGCCACTTACTGGTTCGGGACCATTGGCCGACCCATCACAACTTGGCCTCAGTTCAAGAGAACCTTCCTCAAGAAATTCTTTCCCATAGGTCATACTAATTCCCTGCGAAGATCTATTACGACCTTTCAATAGAAATCTGGTGAGACTTTTCATGATTCTTGGGAAAGATTTCAGTATCTCCTAAGAAGTTGTCCGCACCACGAGATTCCTCTATGGTAGCTTGTGCATATCTTCTATCATGGATTAGAACATCAAATCTGACATTTCGTCGATGCCTCGTGTGGCGGCAACTTCTTAAATAAAGATGCTGAGAGTGCCTATGACCTTTTTGAAGAAATGAGTGAAAACTCATTTAATCAAGCTTCCATGAACACATTTTGTAGAACTCCAAACTCGCAGTTCAGTGTTCATGAAGTAGGCACCCAAGTTATCCCTGTCACCTAAGACGATCTTCAAATGATCGCCCAAAAACTCGACTAGATGCACATTAATCAAAAGAAGATTGAGGAAAGACTTGCCACATCAACCCAAGCTCCACACTGTCCACATCTAACCCAACCTAACTTTCCATGAAGAGAAAATTTGCACAATCTCAACACTACTCTTGATGATTATTACCAGTATTCTGAGGTTGCCCATGATTCACTGGGGAATTACAACTATTCAGATCTTAACCCTACTCAAAATATTTTTTCCATCTAGGAGCCATTTAAAAATTCTTCAAATTGGAAGAACTACCCGAACTACTCCTGGAATAATCAGGTTCCTCCCCAACCAAATCAATTTAATGGGTATGGATCTAATCCGACCTTTCATCTTGGGCCATCCTAACAAGACATCAATGCCCAGATTATGAGAACCCTGCAGGACATGCAAACAAAGATGACGGAAGTAACCCGCACCATCACAAATCTGAATAATCAGATCGGGGTTACTCCCACTCAAAGACCTGCAGGACATCTTCCCTCCCAACCCATGCCCAACCCTAATCACCAACGGAATGAATATCTGGGTAGAAATCCACACTACCTGAATCAGTCTCCCACTAATCCACCACCTCAGCAGCCTCCCAGGTTTCCACAACCACAGGCCCCCCCACCTCCCCCAAATAATAATCTGATTGCACATGCAGTTATGTTGAGGAGTGGGAAAACCACCACTGATCCCGGGCCTTCTCAAAAACTGGTGAAATCCCCATCCTTGTGCAAATTGACTCTCCACCTCCCCATCAGGAAAAAAAAGAAACACAAAAATCTCCAGACACGACTCCTATCCTTTTCCACAAGCTCTCCACCACACCACCAATAGAAAAAAGAAATCTGAGCCCACCACAGAAGAACTCATGGATCTATTTGGGCAAGTTCAAATCAATATTCCTCTCCTAGATGCCATCAAATATATACCTACCTACGCCAAATTTTTGAAGGAGATCTATACTTCTAAAAGGCAGGCCAAAAATCTAGGATAGGTACATCTTTCAGAGACAGTAAGCTCTGTCATACAGAGTAAGCTGGCTCCTAAGATGAAAGATCTGGGGGCGCCATTAATTTCAGTGATTATTGATGATACTACCTTTGATCGCGCCCTCCTTGATATTGGTACCTTAGTTAATATCATTCCCACAATTTTATTTGAAGAGTTTCATATCAGTGAATTAAAACCCGTCGAGGTTACCCTGTAATTAGCCGATCGATCTACAATCCAACCTTGTGGGATTGTTAAGGATGTTTTGGTCAAGGTCCAGAATTGTGTCTTCCCTGCAGACTTTCTGGTCCTTGACATTGAGGTACCTGAATCTTTATTGAATGCCCCAATAATCCTTGGATGACCCTTTCTGGCCACTGCAAAGGCAAATATCAATTGTCACACAGGAAAAATGGATATCATCTGCATAGGCCAAATTATCACTCCAGATATTTTCAAATCCTCCAAGAGATTCTATGATGATAACTTTTTTGAGGACTTAGATACTGAAATTTCAAATATGGTGGAGACAACGTTGATAGATACCCATACCAACCACAATATTTTTGAGGAATCAGATTCATAATTAGTGGTCGGTGAAATCTGTGAATTGGAGACTTGTCTTGACCAACAATCCATTCCTGGTGATCCCCCTAACCCACCCACTCTTCTCTCAACCCACCCTTCCACTCTAATTTCACCCACCGTTCACCCATCTTCCCCCAACCCCTTTTCTATGGACCTGCCACCAAACCCGCCCGAGTTTGGCATTCAACCTGATTTAAAATCGTGGCTAGACTCGGGCTACAATTATCATTTTCCATCCAACTTTGATCCCTACCTTTCCTCTCATCAATTTTCTAGGGATCTAGAAGAAGGCACATTTTATGCGGGCATCCAAGTGTCCAACTATTTACATGATCATCTTCTATGCATACCTTCACGCCCGGCTAAATGGCGTAAAAGATGGCACGGGATGGGAGGTAACCCATCATTTTTCCTGCTTTCCTTTTTCCTTTCTTTTTTTAGGTTTTGACTATCCTAAATCCGACCGCCTTTTACTAAGGTAATCCCTCTTTCCCTCCAAATGTATGAGGACATTGTGTATCTTAAGCATGGGGGGTGTTTTTAAAATTTTGACGATCGATTTAGGACTTTCAAAACCTAAAAACATGCATTTTTATTTAGACATTTTATTTTCTTGCTTGCATACCTAAAAAAATAAAAATATTGAAAACTTTTTTAGGAAAATTTTGAAATCGGGACTAAGGTTGAAAAACTCACTTTTGGTACAATGGGATTTAATCTTTTACAAACTAGGGATGAGGATACGGATATGATCATTAGAATTTTAGGGTCTATTTTTAGACTAGATCAGACATCCTTCTCCAAAATTCCACCTGAACTCGTGATAGTTCAGGTGACTTGATCCTCTTTTGTAATATGGAAAGAATCTGGCTTAGTTTCTGATTCAAAAACTTGCATTTCTTGCGAAACTTCTTGTGTCAAATTTCACACACAAGCCAACACTTAAAAACAACTAAAAATTAGAAAAATCCCTTATTTGGCCTTAGTAAAAGTTTGAAGCAGATCAATGATTTGAGTTCCCACCGCCGAGAATAACGAAAATGCCTCCTTTGAGGATGCGATGTCAACATGTTACCACCTTGGTGCTGCTCCATATCTATATTTCAATCTTTAGATGGAGCATTAAAGCGCATTTTAGTAGCTTAAGTGTCTTGGATGGTGCTCTACCTAGCAAGAACTTGAGTTTGCTTGGAGCGCCCCTTTACACCGCATTGTGTTTTGGGGTTGTGAGCTCCTGGGTGGTGTAATGGACAGTGCTATCTCGAAGTACTAGCACCAATGCCCCCTCGAGGATTGGTAACGGGAATGATGATCCTGACACATCTGTTGTAAGACTAAGCTAGAAATAAGCATGGGGAACAAAAAAAAAAGTTTTAAACAAAAAACACGCCCTTATAAATGTTGGCTTTTCACAAACATAGACACAAGGTTTTAAAGGTTATTGCAAGTTGCAAATCATATTTAACAGCTAGAAAAATCCTAAAAACAGAAATTTCAAGTCATTCTGAATTAACAAGGAGTTGATCTGTGAATTTTCTGGAGGATATATTGATCCCATTTTGTCTAATTTTTGGATCCAAAAGCAAATCCTGATGTTTATCTTTAACAAATCCCGTACCTCCTGTGTTTAAACCAACCAAGGTCCCATAATCTCTTTTTCCTTAAAAATTGAAAAAATTAGATTTTCCAAAAATTCTGTTTTGTAAAAATTAAAGTTTTGCTAAGAAACTAACAAAAGATAAGCATAGGGGTGTGATAAATGTCAGTTTATCATCATTCTTATGCATTAAAACAAGTATAGCTCTTAGAATTTTGCTCTGCAAATGAGTTTTTTGGGCTGCATTTAGGCATTAATTAAGTTAGGCATGCATTGCACTTTTTGTTGTCTTTTTAATGTGTTTTTATGAGTGTTAGGGATATACAGATTGCTAGATCCCTAGAACCCTAGCATTCAGGAAGGCAACTGGTGAAGGAGAAGCTCTCACCAACTGGAACCCAACTTGATCCAGCTCACCATAGCTGGAATTCAGCTCACCTGAACGAGGGTTATCTCATCCTAGCTCCATTCAACTCATCTCAGCTAAATGGCAGCTCAAGAGAGCTCATCTTAGCCCACCCTAGCTCAGGTTAGCTCAGATCCAACTCAACTTAGCTGAGTCTAGCTCATGTCAGCTCCTATTAGTCCACAGGGAGCTCTAACTAGCTGAGCTGAGTTGACTGGAGTTCACCTCAGCTCAGGACCGACTACATCCAGCTCTACTCAACTCCAGCCAACTGAATATGACATCATTTCATCCTAGGAAGCTTAAGTCCAACTCCTGGGGACTCAGCTTTGCTCAACTCAGTTGAGCTAAGCTACCTTAGCTGCCTCAACTAGCTTGATCCTCCCCGAGAGCACCAGACCCAGCTCACCTCAGCTCATTATGGTAGAAGCCAGCTTACTTCAGCTTGGCTTAGCAGCTAGCAAAGAACTAGCAAGCTAAGCCAGCTAAAGTAGCTCCATGCCACCCCCTTTAGCTGCTACCAGCTCCATTTCAGCTCCAGACTCCTTCTATTTAGCTCCTCTTCACAAACTCTAGCTCCCATTGCCTCCTCCTCTACTCCATTACTAGCTAAGCTAGCTTAGCTTAGCTAGGTTCCAGCTCCCTTGGCATTTACCACCCTGAAACTCTACCTAACTAGCTCCACCAACTAAGCCCTACCCAAGCTCACCTAAGCTAGCTCCATCCACTCCAAGTTGGCGCCACCACCATCACCACCTTTCACCCCTCAACCACTACCAAAGGGCACCAAGAAGTTGGTGCCAAAACCACCCTAACTACCCACCTTTTTGGGGCCAACTTTTCCCTCCAAAAATGCCCTAATCTCCACCCTACACCTAAGCCTAAAGCCCATCTCCACCTTCCATTTTCCCTCCAAAATTGCCCCCCTTCTAGAACACCATTTTGGCACCGAAATGGAGGCACCCTCTCCACCATCGACGTCCACCAAGGGGTGGATTCAACCTATAACTATGCCCCCTTACACCCTTTAAGGTGGTGGCAAGTGATCTCCACCTTAGGATTCCTAACCACCATCCCAAACTCCATCCTAGCCACCCATTACCTCCATGCCAACTACCCCTTCTCCACCACTATATATACCCACCTAATTACCCACATTTTCTGATCCTCCCTTTTGTTAAATCTACCCTATAACCACCTCATACCTACAACCAAGAAGAAGGAGTAGAGAAGAAGATTAAGGGGGCACATCACTCACCCCTTTGGTGACTTCTTCTCCCCATTCCTTCACCTTGTGGCACGCCAAGGAGGAGCACTCCACCACTAGGAGGATGGCCAGGCAAGGAGGAGCAAAGGTGGTGCATGCCCACCCTTGAAGGAGTTCATTGAAGGTGGTAGCTTCCCCCTTGAAGGAGCATCTCAAGGAAGGAGAAGGAGGAGCCCTTTTCAAGCTTAGGAGCCCCTAATCTTGGAGCAAGGAGCTTCCCCTCTTCACCAAAAATTTAGGAGGACTTGTGTTTTATTTTATTTGTTGCAATTATCTAGTAGTAGAAGCATTCATCTACTAGATTTTTCTATAAAACACTTTCTCATTAATCTAGTTGCCTTCTTTGAAATTTCTTTTTAGTTGCATTTTAATTGCTGTGATTCTAGCACTCTTCACTCCATCTCCCTAATTCCTCTAGGTCTCCACGTGCCTAGAGTGAGCTTAGGGAGAGGAATTATTTGTCACTTAGCTGTTAGCTTAGTGATCGTAGTTGTTATTTACTTCTCGCCAACAACTCATGTTTTCCTTCATTATTTCAAAACCCTAGAAAATGATATATTGAAAAAGGCCAAAAAGAAAGGTGATTTCTACTTCCAAGCAAAAGATCTGAATTTTGCAAACGTATTGCCTCCTTGGATGACCCTAGATACTCCCCTATCTAGGTCTTATAAATTTAAAAGCGAAAGCAGATTTACGTGTTGCAACGACACTAAATTGCCTAATTAACAAACCGTGTATTTTTGTGATCAGCTGGGGAGGGGCACTAACCCGCCTGGCTCTCAGTTTTTCCTGGAAGAGCGCATCGGCTACCCACTGTCGTCAGGGCCTCTTCTTGGGGTGGTCCCTCAGGTGCTTTGCAGGCCTCTTATCCTTTCGCTCGATGGAGCCTTGGGATAATGGGTCCTAGCTTGTAAGTTGGTCCCCTTTTAGCACGCCCTCCTGGTTCATGGCCAGAGGGGTTATGAGGTGTGGCTCATTATAGCTAAAATGTCCAAGTTAAGCTAAAAACTAGGTTAAACACTATACAATTAACAAATTAAAAGGGTTAAGTGTGGGAAATAACATAAATGACTTAAAACATCCAATTTGTGCTAAAAATAAAAAATTAGGTCATAAAATGAGATATTCTATTCATTAAAGAAAATTGATGATCAAATTTCAAATTGAACACACAGTTGAATCAAGAGTGAAATCAGCTTCTAAAATGTTCAATTGAACCTTGATAAAAAACTTGGTTGCATTTGGACATCGTTAGGGCCTTGCATGAATAGTTTTTCACTTAGGTCCTTAGGTCATTCACATTTCTTCACGTTTAAAACTTCCAAGGATCTATTTGTATGCCGCTGGGATTGCTTTGCAATTCGCAAAGAACCACACTTCAAAACTCTTTACCACTAATGGGTTTTGTCCTAATTCTTTTACCCTTTCGTCTAGAGGGCCTAGTTGCATAATGTCCAATACACCTGAGAGTAGCACGTGGTGCACTGCAGTTGAAGAACACAACTAAACTGGGTCATTGATGCTATGATCTCTTGATCCAATGGTTGATCCTAATAGAACCTTCGCGCGACTTCATACGTGTAAGCACCCCTTGCTCCAGATCCGATCCAACGACTGATCTTTGATTTGAGCTTCGCACGCCTCTTTCCTCTCCATCTCACCATCCAAACCCTACCCACTTAATCTCACTCGGCGGTGCTTTGATCTAGTGATTTGCCTACTTAAGCAGCTGCCCAGCTCGCGTGCACACGATCATCTCCCTCCTACTCTTTTGAGCTGAGCACTTTCATCCTCTCCAGTTTCCTCTCCCCATACACCTCTGTTCCTTTGCCTATGTGATGGAATTCCACCTCCTGCAACCACTCCTCGCCGCTAGGGACCACGTAGCACCTGAGGGTGACATTGAGTCCCACTAGTGGGCTTTCAAACTACTGGAGATCCTCCCCCATTTGTCGTTGTAGCCACCAGCTGCAGATCTCCTTCAAAGGTCCCATTCCTCTAATTAGTTAGGTTTTAATGCTTTCGTAGCTTAGTTTATTGCTTGCTAGATTAGATCTACTGCTTTCTAAGAGTAGAATTAGCTAGTGATTTGATTGATGGATTCAGTAGTTAGATAGGAGTAGATTAGTGTAATGATTCCCCACCTTCTCTGATCAATTCCGATTGGAGAAGACAAATTCATTTTCACTTGGTTGTCCACTCTTCTTCCCCATCATTTCACAATCGCCTTCTGATTTCCTTTGAAATTTTAATCGGAACTCATCCATCCATTTGAGTTGATTTAGATTTGAAGCTTTTTAGTTTCTAGATCCAAATCATGCTAGAAATCACTTGAGGGTGATCTCATCCATCTCATTTGATCACAATCACCCCCGCTGCACTTTGAATTATGCTCATTTGATTAATTAGATCTGATTTGAGTTTTTGAGTTCAATGAGGATTTTCTGATCTAATCATCTGTTAATCAGATTTAAATGATCAAATTGAGCTTTCATATGTTTGATTGGTTTGATTGCGACGGGCTTAAGCTATTTTAATTTGATTTTATCATTACATGTGCTTATGCCCAATTTTAAACTTAATCCCTGATTTTGGCTTTGTTTGGTAGCTCAAGCCCATGAGAATCAGATGTTCTGATTTGAGGCTTGAGCAATGATCCAATTGGTTTTAATGGATCACCCAAAACTCCCATACACCAATCAATGGCGTACAGGAATTCTAGATGAGCAATTCATCTTGGTAAGCTTATATCAAAACACCCAAATGGGTGACATCAATTTCCTGATTCAAAATTGTTTCAGATATGGTAATTGAAGATTGATTTGAGTTTTTGAGGAATTTGACAGAAGTTTTTGAGTTGATTGGGCGTTAGGTTGATTGTCTAATTCAATCTCATTCTTTTTTGTTGTCTATGACAAAGAGAATGGATAGAATTAAGATTTCAGAATTTTGTGAAAAAAAACTTGCACGAAATGATTTTCAAATCTTTAGAAATGTTTTATACTGATTTGTAAGTGGTTTTTAGTGGAATTAAGAATGGGAGTTGCTTCGACGGAGAGTATAGCTCTTAGATCTGATTTTTCAAATCTGAGAATGGAATTTGGGAGTATGGTTGTAGTTCTTAATGGAAGGATTTATTTGGAAATAGCAGCTTCCAACTACTGGTTTCATGCTTTAAGTAGCTACTGAGATAGCAGTAGTAGTTGCAATTATGTATAAGTTATCTGAAGTCTTTTGCTAACCAAGACACTAGCAGTAGCAAACTTCATCTGCTGTTCTAGCAACTGCAGCCACTATCTTGGCTATTTTGAAAATGGCCTGAACTAGGATTTTGAGTGTGTAAAGTGAGCTAACCTGTGTTTAGTATTAGAACAGTGTGATACAAGCATTCATGTATACTTTATTGACAAAAAATTGATTAGAAGTGCTTATAATTTCAGTTTAAATCTTTTGTCAGCTATATTCATGTGTACAACAGTACAACATGCCATATTTGATGAAATTAAAGGTTAAAATTATGTTTAATGCTCATTCATGCTTTATTTGATGTGCTGGATGTTTTGGCCGACAAATTTAGCATTCCCAACACATAGAACCCATTTTAGGACTTAGGATTCACTTAAAACACTTTTCAAGGCCACATTTTGGATCAACTTGTAACATAAATAAAAATCATAAAAAAAATTTCAAAAAAATAAAATAAACCTATCTTGAGTAAGATAAGGTATTTCTTTAGATGCGTGCAGAATTTCAAGGTAATCTGAACCCCCGGTTTGGTAGAACATACCAACCGACAATTCAATATACCTTGGAACTTAATAAAAGAATCAAAAAATAAAAAAAAACAAAAAAACTCTATCTCTCTCTTCCCCTAACTCTTCTAAACCTATAAAAACCCTAAAAATTAGAAAAACTCCAAAAACACCCAAAATACCTTGTATATTATGTATACACTTGTATATATAAGTTAAACCTAAGTTAAATGTAAATATTGTATAATATGTATATAATGTACATAATTAACTTATATATTATTCTATATATTAAATTAAGTATTTATAATAATTTAATATATATATAGCTTTATTGTATTATTAGATATTAATTTATATAAACTAAATACGTACTAAACTAAGTAATTCTATAAACCTATCTACATGTACATATTTATATCTCATACTACACATGTGTATTTAACTATATAATATAAATTATATAATACCTGTAATTTAATTTAATTATATATTTACAGTAAATAATTGAGTTAGTAAGTTAATTAGGTTATTTATTAGCTTAAAATAAAATAAATTACTAATTTAATCTAATACTAAAGTATTTAATGATGTACATTTGTATTATATTATATTAAATATTTTCATCCTATTTATATTGTATTTATACTGTATTATGATATTTATAAATTATTTATATGTAAAACTAACTTAAACATGTATTTAAATCTATATAAATTAAAATAAAGTTTATAAAATATAATAAAAATATATAATAAATAATTTATTATGTATATTAACATTGCATAAAGTTAATTGTATAATTAATTAACTAATTTATACTTTAATTAATAGATTAATCTATAAATTTAAATGTATAAACGGTAAACTTTATCTAATTTTATTATATGATTAAATAACTTATTTTTGTAAAGTAATTTTATAATTATGTAGTCCTATATAAGGGCTTTACATTGATATAATTTATTTTAAAATCAAACCTAAATTGGGCCCTCAAATTGAGGGCTAAAACCTCGATTTTTGCACAAATTCGCGTGCAGCAGCAGTGCCAACAGGGCGCTTAGCATAGTCCCACATCATGGGATGTAGACCGGCTGTGATGGTATAAATTGATTTTGTGATGTTAGCTGCTCAGTTGTCATGGCGTAGGGTGCCCTTACCATATACTCTCTCCTCTCCTTGATCTGAACATGATACTGATGAAATATTGGAATAGTGGTTGGGTCGGGGGACATGCATAGTAGCTGGGCCTGTGTGGGCCCAATAAGAAGCTTGAATCCGGATATAAATACACCTAAATATAACTAGGGCTAACTCACTAGTAGTGGTTTGGTCTTATCTTTCGAGGTGCTGTGTATTCCACAAAAATGAGCAGGCCCACCCATTAAAAACCTAATTTTTGGGTTGAGGAACAGTGAACTGGAGTTAAGTGAGGAGAGAACACCATAAATTTGGCTAAGTGTTAAAGAGAAGAGAACCATGAGAATGGCTAAGTGTCTAGCCCTTGTTGAGTGTCTCTGGTGTGTTTGTGTGCAAGCATATGTATATATAAGTATACAGTAAAATAAATATATGTATATAAATAATGTAAATAAATAAGTATAAGTATGTAATTAAATAACATATACTATTATATATATGTATATAGTACCATCAGTAGGATAGGTATTTGTTTGAGGTCATATATGTATATATATAACATTAAACCTTTAGTGACAGTTAGATATGTCACCGTACATGGCTATATATGTTTGTATAAGTAGTAACTATTTTGCCTTATGTTATGTATATAATTTACTAAGGTTTTAGTGACGCTTATATATGTTACTGTATATATAATATATATTACTATAGACATTAATATGTTAATATAATTTAGTATAGTAGATATTATCAGATATTTTTGTACCTATACTTAGGTATTATAAACTCCGCCTATGTTGAGGTTCGTGTGCATTTTCATTGCTGGTCCCAACCCTGGGTAAAGGAGGAGAGTTGCGTTAGGTAGCCGACAGCCAGCATAAAATTTGTCGGATCTTTAAACATGAATTCTAGCAAACACTCAGATTTCGTTGGGGCGTTCCCTACTTGCAATGCGCTGCATCGATGCCTGGGTGTAGTGATAAATGAGCATGGGTTCTCGCATGAGGAACGCATGTGAGCAAAGAAGTTAGTTCCGCTACATCGTCGCCTGGATGTAGTCCAAAATGAACAAGGGTTCTCGCATGAGGAACACATGCGAGTAAAGAAGCTAGTTCCACCACTTCACCATCGAAGTGTGTCACAAAGAATGCTGAGATTCGGTAGCTGGAATATTGGTACTTTGACCAGCAAGCTCAAGAAAATTGTGGATACAATGGTAAGGAGAAGGATTCAAATTCTTTACCTTCAAGAGACTAAGTGGGTTGGAAAAAAGGCAAAGGAAATCGAGAGAACAGTTTCAAACTATGGTATTTAGGAAGGGACAAAGGTGGAAATGGCATGGGCATTATAATTCATAAGGGTTTGAAGGAGAGTGTGGTTGAGGTTGAGAGATTGGGTGATCGAATTATTTTGATAAAATTAATCTTAGAAGAAGAGATCTTGAGTTTCATTTCAGTTTATGCACCTCAAGTTGGTCTGGAGGAAAGAATAAAGAATAAATTTTGGGGAGAGCTTGATATGATAATTCAAGGAATCCCACAAAGAGAAATGATTTCTTAGGTGGAGATTTAAATGGGCATGTGGGAAAGATGCTTTAGAGTATGCAGGAGCGCATGGAAATCATGGTTTTGGTGTTAGGAATGAAGAAGGGAAGACGTTCCTTGATTTTGCTATAGCTTATGATCTTTTCATAGCAAATACCTTCTTCAAAAAATGGGAAGAGCATTTGATTACCTATAAAAGTGGCTTAACAAGAACGCAGATCGATTACTTTGCTTTGAGAAGAAGAGATCGTTTATCTTGTAAAGATTGCAAGATTATTCCAGGGGAGAGTTTAACTGTCCAACATCGTCTTTTGGTGTTGGATGTTCATTTGAAGAAGGCAAAGAAGAGAAAATTAGTGTCTAAGAATTTGAGAATTAAATGGTGGAATCTTAAGAAAGAGCAAGTGAGATTTAAAGAGAAGATGATGCAAACAAAAGACTTGGGATCTTGATGGGAATGCTGATGAAATATGGTTAAATATGGCAAACTGTATTAGGAAGGTGGCAAAGGAGGTGTTAGGCATGTCTAAAGGAGGTGTTCTAGGACAAAAGGAGGCTTGGTGATGGAGTGAGGAAGTGCAGGAGAAGCTTAAAATTAAAAGAGCCTGCTTTAAAGCCTTATATCGAGATAAGACCGATGAAAATAAGGAAAACTATAAAAGAGCAAAGAAAGAAGCAAAGAAAATAGTTAGTGAAGCAAAAGCAAAAGCTTGGGAGCATTTTTATAAGAAACTTGACTCTAAAGAAGGAGAAAAAGATATTTTTAAGTTAGCTAAAGCAAGAGAGTGGAAAGTAAAGGACCTTACACATGTAAGATGCATTAAGGATGAAGAAGGAGGGGTACTTATAGCTAGTGAGGATATAAAGACAAGATGGAAAAAATATTTTCATAAGCTATTTAATGAAAAATAAAAGAATGATATCATCTTAAGGGAGTTAGCCAACTCAGAAGAGTATGTGAATCGGGCGTGTTATCGAAGGATACAAAAGAAAGTAGAGGAGGCTTTGAAGATGATAAAAAGTGGGAGGGTTGTTGGGCCTAATGATATTCCTATAGATGTTTGGAGAATGACAGGAGAATGGGGTATAACTTGACTCACAAATTTATTTAATACTGTGTGGAGAGGCAAGAAGATGCCAGAGGAATGGAGGAAAAGTTTTGTGGTACCTTTATACAAGAATAAGGGTGACATACAAGATTGTTCCAACTATAGAGGTATTAAGTTGATGAGTCATACGATGAAACTTTGGAAAAGAATAATTGAAAGAAGGGTGAGGCAAGTCTCTATGGTAACTGAAAATCAGTTTGGCTTTATGCCAGGTAGGCCTACTATTGAGGCAATACATCTCTTGAGACGTATGATGGAGACATACAAAGTGAAGAAAAATGATTTACATATGATTTTTATTGATTTGGAGAAGGCCTATGATTCGGTCCCAAGAGATATCTTGTGGAAAATTTTGGAGAAGAGACAAGTGCCAGTTATATATATCAATCCCATAAAGGATATGTACTATGGAGCAGTAGCTTGTGTAAAGACTAAGGATGATTTGACGGACTACTTTGATATCACCATTAGTCTGCATCAAGGTTCGACTTTAAGCCCTTATCCTTTTGCCTTGGTCATGGATGAGTTGATGAAGCATATCCAAGTTGAGGTGCCTTGGTGTATGCATTTTGCTAATGACATTGTGTTGGTTGATGAGACAAGAGATGGAGTGAACAAAAAACTTGAGCTTTGGAGAGAAGCCCTGGAAGATAAAGGATTATGCATAAGTAGGACGAAGACTGAGTATATGGAATGCAAGTTTAGTAGTAGAGGGAACAATGAAGGAATTGATGTAAAAATTGGAGAAGAGTGCATTCCAATGAAAGATATTTTTAAGTACCTGGGATCCATTTTCCAACATGATGGTGGAATTGATGGAGATGTTACACATAGAATTAATGCAGGATGGTTGAAATAGAGGGGTGCTTCTGGTGTTCTCTGTGATAAGAGGGTTCCTTTAAAAGTCAAAGGAAAATACTATCGAGCTGTGGTAAGACCAGCCATGTTGTACGGTTCTGAATGCTGGGCTATAAACTATAGGCATGTACAGAAGATGTCTATGGTAGAAATGAAGATGTTAAGATGGATGTGTGGTCATACAAAAAAGGACCGTATTTCAAATGAGTTTATTAGAAAAAGGGTTTGGGTGGCACCGATAGAGGATAAAATGAGAGAGGCACGTCTAAGATGGTTTGGACATTTACAAAGAAGGCCACTAGATGCTCCAGTTAGGAGATGTGATAAGTTGGAGGCTAAACCCACTAAGAGGGGGCGAGGAAGACCAAACAAGTGTTGGAAGGAAACTATTAAGTATGACCTCAATTACTTTAATTTAAGTCTTGAAATGGCTGAAAATCGATTTGTGTGGAGGCAAAGAATCCATATAGCTGACCCCACTTAATGTGGGAAAAGGCGTGGTTGTTGTTGTTGTACTTAGGTATTACTTATAGTAGTTGTATACAACTAACATAAAGTAATTATATACAACTTTTGATGTTTATTTGTTGTAAATATGTTTTCAGGCATTGTGATGCATATTAAATGATTCTTTTGTAAATAATTACCCAATTCATTCCTTCATTTTGTAAATAAAATCAACATTTTTGGAATGAAAGAACATTTTTGGACTTAGAAAGTGATGTATATCAATAACTGCCTTCTAGTGAATGACCTAGAAACAAACCAATAAAAATAGTAAATAAATAAAATTGATGTGACATCAGATTGCATTTCGTGACATTTATACTACAACATTTAAATACTATTTTTATTGCAAATCGAAAGTCGATAATTATATTTTTGGTGCTAATAGTGCCTTCTTATGATTGTTGTCGTCTTATCCCATCAGGGGGCATTCTCCCGAGGGCTCCTCCTCGGTGTGGCGGGGTCCGCCCTGGCGACCTTCGGTGGATTGATTCCCCTCAAGCATGTCCACTTGGTGCATGGCCAAGGGAGTGCATTCCTCGAGGAACTCCTTTACGCAGTGTGGCCCGCAATTGTGGCCCTCCGGGGGTCAACTGCTACCTTGAAAGAGGCGGTCCTTCACTTGTGGATAGAACCTTATTCGCAGGGGGGCACGAGGGCACGACTATCCGGGAATATCCTCGCCTTTAGCGGGCCTGTCGTCGCCGCTGCACTTCTTGACTGATCCACGAGAGATATTAACTCGATCCGTGGTCTCTCGTTGGGTGTTTTGGCGTGCAGTCAAGGGCATTACGCCTATTCTCACGAACCGAATGGCCCGACTCGGGGCACCGAGGGGTCGTCGCCTCATAGGGCCTCCCTCGTTCAAAGTGTTAAGTCTCGAGCTAACCAGACCAAGATCGGGGAGCTTGGTCCTCTACCGCTCGACTTCTGACAACCTCTTGGGGTTGTCCCTGGTCCCTAAGTGCTTGGCGAAGCACTCTAGGACCTGCTCTTCACACCCTCGGAGGAGTTATCCAGCTAGTCGGGCAATGATTCGCATGCGGGCTCTCGCTGGGCGGGCATTGCTGGAGGCCCCTGGTGGGATCTCCTCTTAGGACGGCTGAGAGTTGGCTTATCCTGAGGGGCTCCTAAGGGAGTGGTGCATGAGTTAGGGTCCACCGTCCTTTCGCACTAGGCCTTGGCTTGCTCTCTAAGTGCTTCCAATGAGGGACCTCCATTTTCTCATTCCCGAGTGGGTAGGTGGTACGCACAGGGGTGTATATTTGGGACCACCTCGGCTCCTAGTTCCTCTTCACTGGGCTGCACCTCGGAGAAGGGGGGTCCAGCTTGGGGACCTTGAGCGACTAGCCGAGGTCACTAGGTGTGAAGACGTCACGTCCCAATCGGGCCCCTCCGAGGGGAGGGAAGCTGCAAGTGGGACCGTGGGTGGTTATGACCACCGCGACAGTTCTCACTCAGAGGGGCTGAGGCAGGGTGTCGGAGGGATCCTTCCTCCCAGCGATCAGATGCTCTGAAGAGCGATGGCTCTTTCAATGATACTTCCCACAGATGGCGCCATTTAATGGGCCTCGAAAGGCCACCAAAGGATTTATATGGGTAGGAGGCGCTGCTTAGTCATTAATCATCCATCTCATAGGAGGGTAGAGCGACAATCAATGACCATACACAAAGGAGAATAAGGGTTTGGTGGCCTAGTTCCACCACAAGGGGTGTACGTTTGGGAGGAGGATGGAGCTCCCAACTATGCACTAGAACTTTGAGAATACATGGTATTACATGATTTTGCTCCCTCTCTCGGGGAGGAGAGAGGAGGAGGCCCCACTCCATTGGGGGCCCTTCCCTCTATTTATAACACGGGGGCAGAGGGGGGGGGGAGATCTGCACTTGATGGCCCCTAGTACCCCTCCTGCTAGGCTACTTGTACGTTGTCAGGGCATTAGTGGTCAGGGCCATCTTATCGTATCTTTTCCTTTTGCTGCGCTAAATCTTTTGGCAGGTTGGGCTAGTGCTGATTGAGATCTAGCTAGTCTTAGGCAGGATGAGGTGCCAGTTTTGCCTATATACCTTGTATCTGGGTGGCTAGATCATCGGGTCATGTGTGGAGTTTTGGATTTGAGGACATTTTTTGCCCCTTATCAATGTACAATCCATATTATCATTCTAATATTTCAAAAGTAACTTAGTGGAAATAAAAATATATATTGCTAAAAATACTTTGATGACCAACAGTTAATATTAACGGTGAATATATGTTCCACTATATGTATATTAATGGCCAATAAAAGTATATATTTGTCTCTGATCGACAGAGAGGTGTGTAATTCAGGTAAGGGGTGGGATTACATTTGGCACCTCGAAGTAGGCACTCATTACCCTTTCCATGTTATATCCTAGTTAAATATAATATTTTCCCAAAAGTTATTAAGTTTGATTAGTTTTATTGTTAGCATTAGTTTGTTTTTTTTTTAATGACTTGAAAAGGGAAAAAACAAAAACAAAACTTATCTTTTGAGTAAAATTACACTTTTGAGTTGGACTACACTTATGATTGTACACCTAATTTCTACAATATTCCCACACAATCAAGATCTCTGATGGCGTCACTTCTTTGATGCGAATCCTTTGCAATTTCATGATGTTTTACACAATTTTGACAATGTTCCCTCTATGCACAATTAGGATCCCTGATGACGTCGCTTCTTTGATGTGAATCTTTTGATAGTTTACGATCTCCTACTACAATTAGGATTGTGCATTGTGCATAAGCAAGATTCATAGATTGATTTCATGCCTGCCCAATTTCGACGATGTTCCCGCTACGCATGATCAAGATCCTTGATGGTGTCGCTTGTTGGGGTTCATCTATAAATAACCCACTTTTAACTTAAGATGGACCTAAACATTGACAAAAAACAACTGAACTTCATACCATATGAATATTGATACTAATGGATCAGTACTAGTATTCTATACTCATTAAGTACTGGTACTGGTTTAGCAGTACTGGTATCCATGGCCCATTGGGTCTGATGCCATATCCATGGAGTATCGGTACTGATACCAATTACCAGTACCTATGGCTTACAGTTTGGGATTGGAGTTCAATTGAATACTCATCTAGTACTCATGGTGTATCGATACTAGTGACCAATAATGATACCTATGACATACTGGTATCCCTTCAGAATTCACTGATCTCAACGAGTACCAGTACCCATGACAAATACTGGTACTTGTTGACTACTGTCTTGACCTCAACTTGTAGCCAACATGTACTGGTACTAAAGATCAATATTGATACTAGTGACACACAGATCTTAGTCACTTCAAATCAATAACCTAATATGTGCCCCATGAGTAGCAGTATACACAACTCACAGGTTTTGGGTATTTGGAGTATTAAACCTGCTATGTAGCTCATGAGTATCGGCACTCATATTTAGTATCGCTACCAGTGAGCTGTAGTCCCCAAATGTAACACATATGTTCCGGTACTTATGATAAGTACCAGTGCCCATAGGGGTTATGAAAAGTAAATATGGGTTTTGGAGAGAATATGAAACATCTAAATATGACCTTAGTTTATGCTGATCCTAGGATTCTTTATATATATATATGTTCTTGAAAGAAAATCATCAAAGATACATCCAAGAGGCAATATTTGTATGCAAATAAACTTTGTAGCATTTTACATGAACTATACAAATCATTTCAGAGAAAACATACTTGTATTAATTTTGATAATAGAGATTAGGTTGCAGGTTGGATACTTCCAAGAGTTCCCTCCACAATGCACCAGATTGAGGGCAATCAGAAGAAGACCATTTTCTTCTTCCTGTCATGAACTATCTCTGTCTCTTTTCTCAAAGTCACGACGGGAAGACTCAAGAATAGGTGAGGGTCTCTTGGAGACCTAACTTCCAATAATAAGCAATTATGCACAGTAATTACTCTGGGTGATTTGCACGTTCGCCCATCAAGGAAATTGAAATCACCAATTAGTCTCTGCACATTTCTTTTCAAAACCACTTTCTTTTGCATTTTATGCCTACACTAACATAATAACATTAGTTGATCACTTTATATATAATGGGCATTATCGATGACAGACATTATTTATATGTTGTATGATTATATCTATATATGTAAATACATATACTAGTTCATATGTTGGATTATGATCCAACACCGCTTCTTTGATGCGAGTCCTTTGCCATTTTATGATCTCTTGCTAGAACATTATGATCTTCCTCAACCTACATTCATCTCCATGAGCACCTTGAGTCTCTTCCCCACCCATGTGATCATATTCCCTACAATAATCCTTTGAGCCGAATCAATCACCAGCCCACCTCTCCCGATAAGATTTATTATTCTTCTTTTTATAAGAATAACTCTAACTATTAGATTCTAGTGTTCTTCCATCATAATTTTTATTAGTTTTTCATTTTTTTACAGTTGCAATGTGATCTTGTTGGAGAAATGTACTCATAACACTGTGCTGGGAAAAAACACTTTCACTGATTCCATCAGGTAAGATATTGCAACATCTTCGTCCTTATGTTAATGTTGTCTAGATATTGTAAGTTTATTTGTAGAATTGAAATGTCTTGTGTTTGCTAGTAAAGTAGTTGTTTTAGGAATTTGATTTGTTCCTCTATCATCTTTTTTATTAAAGACCTCAATTTGGCATATAGAACAATATGTACATGTAAGCTACATTGAAAATTGATTCTTGTGATTTAATGGTAGCAAGAGGTTGAAAGTAAGTATATGGATCATAATTCTGGACTTGTAGAAGGTCTGATTCTTGTAAGCATCTAATTGGGGACATTTTTAGTAGTAGTGGAAGCAAAAAGCTCTATTAAAGAGGGCAAATGAAAAATCATGATTTATATGCCAAATAATATGATTTCATAGTACTGCGGTACAAGAAATACACGTGATTATGGTTGTTATTTTTGACAGATGAAGAATATATAAATATCATCATTGATGCCAATATATAATGGTAAAGAGTAATTTCAACAATGCCCATGATCATTGTAAAAGAAAAACATCCTTTTTGATTCTTCCTAAAATAAAAGAAAATTGCTTTTTCTTTTATTATCATCTTATACAACTTTTGTGTAGCTGACATATTAAGATGAATTTGATCTTTCTTTTGTTATTAGATCAATGCCATTTGGTATTATAGGAATTATTATTCATATAAGCAATGTACCGTTGGCTTCTATGGGCTTCCATAGTTTCTTTCTTTCTTTTTTTCTCTCTTCATAGTGGAAAAGTAGGGGCTTAATTTTATACATTCACATTAGACACTATGGGCATGTGCCCATGGTGGAAGAAGAGTGGCTCTTACACTAATTCCATTGATCTTGGAAGTCATCTCTATCAGGACTTCCGTGCAATTTCAATGCTGAAGTAGACAACAGCAAACATTCTTTCAATTCAATGTCGTGTCCTTTAAACAATTGACCTCATATTCATTTTCAAGATCTTGGAGGTCATCTCTATCAGGACTTCCATGCAGTATCAGTGTTGAACTAGGTAGCAGCAAACATTCTTTCAATTAAATGGTGAACATCTTCACATCTAAACATTGAGACAGGTAGCAACAGTAAGAGAATCCATAAATAACCCATGAAAACAAATGCCATTCACAAAAGCACTTACCTTTTGGGCCCTTCAACATTCCAATCTCTTTAAAACATCCACCAAAATCAGTAATCATGCAAAAGTTTTTTCAATATTGATTTTGTCCATTAGCCCAGATTGTGAAGTTTTAACCACTGATTGGTGATCCTAATTTGTTGTGTAAATACCCTTGATAAGTTAGACTTTTAGTTCATGTAGGTCTAAACCATGGTGGGGAAAGAAAGGATGATGAAGATTTCTTTTACAAAAACATATATTGCTTCTTTCCTCGATTGAAATAATGCTCAAACTAAACTTTTGCCATTTTCAATGTCAAACTACTAGCAGGATCACCAACTGCTATTTGTGTGTGTTATATATAAGAAGGTACTATTTTTTGTAAGGAAAGTAGGCAATGAATTAATACAAGGGAAATATCCAAAAATCTGAAATTAGTTTTGAAATTAATTTGAAAGACCAAATCTTGAGATTGAAGTTCGCATATTTTCCTCAACTAAATTCACTTGCTATTTTACCTCAAAAAGGCTCCATATGAAATATTAAAAAAACTACAGCAGCATAGATTCCAAATGCATGGCAAACAGATTTTATATGACAAAATTCCAATCATCCGAAATGAATTTTTCAAATATCAAAAGATAAGTAATGAACTTATCTCATACCCCCTTCAAGTCTTCATAGCTCTCCATAAAAGTTCAAATCAATGTTGTACATTCTCCCATAAAAGTTCTGTTCACTACCAACATTCTAGATAATAGCATTAGCGAAGACTCTAAAATTACATAAGACCCCATCTGACATAAAAGTAAAATAGAAGCAAGAAGCACTCAAAATTCAACCCTTGAATTCAAAGCACACTTCCACAATTGAAAGCTAATTGTAAACATCTCCAACTCTATCAATTCCTTTGAACTAAACATTGGAAAATCTTCAAGAATATGAAACAACAAGAAGAAATCACAAAAATCTAGACCATAAAACTCCTCATTAAAGTTGGATTAATGCAAAGAATTAAGAGGAAACAAGGGTAATCTTTGTGTGCATGTCCACTTCGAATATGCACATCTTTGAAAACATCAAGCTAAATTCCAAAATCTCTGAACCAAATGCTCTTCTTCAATAATAGAATCTTCGTTTTGCAAATAGATATAACAACAGCAATAATATACTCTGAAAACAACAGTAATGAAGCCTCCATAAAACTAAATTAAGAGGAAAAGAAGTATTGAGAAATAGGACTTATCTTTTGTGTGCATATCCAAAATAACTCCTCGATTTGCAAGCTCGACGTGAATCCATCAAACCAAATTCTTTCTTTAGTCCAACCACCAAAAATTGAAGTGAAGTCCATTGAATATGAAAATCAGGATTTCAAACACTAGCAATACTCCAAAGCACCAAGCCCATCTCCAATATGAAGTGTAATTCCATAGGAGACCAATATATTCAAAAGTTATAAAGTGAAGGAACTTATCTTTTGTGAGTATATCCATTTGGATATGCACAGTTCGAAGAATCCAAGCTAGTAGGTAGTATCCCCTGAAATTCTGATGGCCACTTCTTACTGAAATTAGACGAAGAATGAGGTGCAGATCATGTTTCCAAAAACACGTAGGTTTGATGTGACACTAATGTGGGTCTAATGCTTAAACAATTTCTTTAGAAGGTTTGTTTTGGATTAGATGCGCACGCTTGGAAATTATGTAACATACAATCCTTACAATCTTTTAATTTGGAAATTATCATAATAAGGAGCACCTGTTCTTTGATAGTAATGAAACTCTTTAGGAACAAAAAGAATGAGAGAAGAAAACTCAAAATGACATAACAACACCACTATAATGATACATATATGATTGATGGGAACACCATCATGAACCCTAACTATCTCATTTTGACCCATAAAAGAGAATAAAAGCTCCTACATAACCAACTCGAGATCCTAATTCAATGAATAACCATTTTGAAAAGTAAGAAATAAGGGGTAAAATTGCAATTTTACCATTGCAGTATAACAACGGGTTTTCTCAATGGCTAAATACAGGTCAAATGATCTTAACAAGATAAAAAGTGGGTTGGTTCAAATAGAAAAGGGTTCGTGTGAATTCTGGGAATTAAATGACTTCTTGTAACCCTAAAATAGACCCGCTTGATTAAATAAGGTTTTGGTCAGGATAAAATTCACATATACCCTCTAAAAATCATATAAAAATATTCTCTAGGGTTTAGAACCTTCAATTTGGCCGTTGGAACCTATTTTGACCTAAAATGGGGTCTCAGACAAATATTTGCCCAAAATTGGGTTTTTGCATAAATTGTCCAGTCAAACGTGGTCAAACCAAAAATCCAACCTCACCATTGGATTCCTTGGGTCAAACTTAGGTTTGTACCAAAATTTGGACCTAAGGGGAATTCATCTTGACCCACTTTGCAAATAGGTTCAGCCCAATTACATTTCTACCCCTATATTTCAAAAAGCCTCACAATTGACCCCCTATCTTCTTCTTCGTTCTTTGCAATTAGGTCCCTTTTCCGTTATAGTAGAGGGAATCCTACTCCAGCGAGCTTGAAACGGTGATTTCTCCCTGAACTCTCAGAGAATCCCCTTCAAAATTAAAAGGGAGATTCTTTGAGAAATCTCCTCCAGTGTGAACTTAATTAGAAGCCCTATTTGGTACCTAATCTCTCATGCGAACGCATGAGAGATTTGGGTCTCTCTTGAGTTTCCTCTGTAGGAGAACTTTCCGTGCTTGGAAGCTTGGTTTCCAAGCACAAAACCAACCTCCAGGACCTATTTAAGAAACCCCAACTCATTCCGTATCTCCTAAGCTTGAATTCAGCCGGAGAAACCCCTCAATTTCATCTCTCCTCCTCCGATCGAACTGCTCATCAAGCTCTGGCGATTTCCCACACTCTCCCTTGTCTCCTAACCACAATATTGGTGGCAGGTTCCTCTTCCTCTCGCTCTTTCGCATCACGCCGCACCCGCTGACGCTCCTGCCTCCCCTTCGTCCTCGCTGACCTCCCTCTCTGAGCACTTTCGTCTCCGACGTCGGCGATAAGAGCTAGATGCCAACCCTCCCTCCCTCTTCGTCCCTTCACTCGCAGATAAGTCCTCTCACCCTCTACTCTATTTTCCCCTTCTTTATTCCCTCGAACAACCAATGCCGCACTCCACCACCATCATCCCCTTCACCTCCGGCCACCACTCCTGCGAGTTCGCTCCACCTCTACAGACCACCTCTCTCCTCGCTGACATGTCCATAAGCTCCGCCTCGACCCCCTGATGACAACCCCTCACTCCATTCACTCCGCCACTGACCCAAACACACCCCCGAACACACCCACCTACACAGCCGCAGTGTGCCCTAGGCACACTCACACAAGCATTCCCACGCCATGCTGACCACCTCTGCACACTCGCCGCACCTTGGCGAAGCTCCTTGAGCATTTTAACGTGGTCGCAAGGATGTCTTGGTGCTTTCAGGTGCAGACATTCATTCGTCATTGAAGCGAAGCTTGAAGAAAGCTTGTAGCTGCTCCAGGCTTCACCTGCTCCAGGCTCATGTCCCAGGCTACGTGGGGCACTCTCACGAACAACTCCAGGCATCCAAGTGAAGCCAAGAGCCGTAGCAGCTAATGCAATAAAAGAGAGCATCTCTGCTGTGGACACGCGCGAGGAGGGTGGGAAGATAGTCCCACCTTGGAACTGAAAGAAGCGCTGCGCCCACATAGATTATTTTTCTGCCAGTGGCTTATCACCTCCTACTCATGGGGTGAGGTCCCTCTCTCACCCGACTCGACGCCTTGTCCGCGACCACCCCCAGAGGACCTGGTGACTCGACCTGACCTCACACCTCACCCACCACTGCACATCGGTGAGCTAGGTCCCAGGTGCATACCCGACTTGATTACCCGAGAAAGTGGCTCTGGGAGAGTGAACCTAAGAGAGAAAGGAGAGAAGAGAGCTTGCGCGGGTAGGGGTAGGTTTTGCTCTGCAAAGGAAGGAGAAGACAAGGCCGAAGAGGAAGCTAAGGGCTGAAGCCAAGGAAGGAGAAGGAGGAGGCTGAAGTCAGAAGCTAAGGAAGAAGAAGGGCTGCGGTAGAGAGAAGAAGAAAAAGGCGAAGGCAGAAAAAGGAGTGATTACGCAACAATCATAGGTCTTAATTGACCTAAATTAGGCTAGGACTTAGCATAAGTTAGGGTAATTCATGCATGCATATGCATTATCTGCATCTTTACTGCTTTACTTTGCTATGTATAAAATAATGTTATAATGTGCTGATTAAGTGCATTATGTCGATTGCAGGCAATAAGCTGATCAGGAGCTAGATCTGGAGCTGGATCTAGAGCAGGATTTGAAGCTGGATCAGGAATAATGGGTGTTGTACCAAAGTTGGAGCAGAAGACTTAGATTAGATGTAGGAATAATGATGTAAGGGAGTTAAGGTTTGCCATTCTATTAAGTAGGAATAAAGCAGTAAAATGTGAAGAGCTTAGGTCCATCCTAGCCCTAGGATAGCCTAGAGACCTCCCCAAGCCTTAGCCACCCTTAGACTAGGTCACCGTACCATAGGAAACCCTAAAACCCTATTTTCAACCCTTATCTGGATGTCCAGATAAATTATAGGACGTCCAGGACCCTTAGGCATCTCCCGCACACCTCAAACCCACTTCTGCAGTGTTATTGGATGTCCAGACACTTTGTCAGACGTCCAATTTCTGCAGAATACCCAAAACAGAACCCAAAATCCCTCCTAACTCTGATTGGACGTCTATACAATAAGGCTGGACTTCTGATTTTTGAGTATAAGACGTCTGACACTATTATTAGACATCTGATACTGCTCTCCAGTTCCTGTTTTGAGATTTAAGCCTTGATCTTGGATCTCTAGGTCCCTAAACCCAATTCCAACCCCGTAGGAACATAAATTAAGGTGCCTAACCATAGTACATCACCTCTAGACCTCCTTAAGGACCTAATTAGGTCCTCACTAAACCTAATTGACTTGGGTCTTAGTCAATTCCATCAGCCTATTCAATTGGACTCATTGAGTCCAATTGAGCCCTACTCTCAGCACACACTGTCCAATTGGACTCAGTGAGAGTCCAATTGACCTAGACCTAAATTAATTGAGTTTTTTTACTCTCAATTAAGTTTCCACACACCCAATTAAACTTGTATTAAGTTTAATTGCACTTTACCTTAGTGAATTAGGATTTATAACCCTAATTTGAGACATACCTTGACCTAAACCTACTAAAACCTAACCTAATCAACCTAACCACCTAAGTTTTAACCCACACACACCCACACACACCATCCACATGAAAATACCTCGCCTAGAGTTCTCTAGAACTCTCTACCATGTGTGGTTGCCTTGGTTGCCAAAATTAGCAACCAAGAGCCATTCAATTTTTAAATCCACATTTGGTGGATCTAAAAACCACCATCCATCCTCTCTCTCTCACTCTCCCACAAGCTCCCACCATAGGCCTCTCTAGAGAATTCCATAATTCTCTAGAGAGCTTCCCTTAGGTTTATAAAAAGACCTAAGGAGTGGCCATTTGCACCCATTCACATCCATTGGCTCCCATCCACTTTTTGGCCATACTTGCTTGGCTCCATCCACCTCCACTTAGGCTAGCCACCACCATCTCCACTCCATCTCCACGAGCTGAGCACCACCATGAAGGACACCATGCCAGGATGCTGGATCACTCCTCCAACCTCTCTCCAAGGGCCGACCTAAGCTCCATTGGCCTCCCCTCTTCCTCCTCTCCACCACTCCAAGGCCATTGGAGCCCACCTCCGAATGCCCTCACTTCTGATAGATTAGTAGCTAGATCTTTACATTTTCTGCTTTTATTTACTGCTTAGTAGTGTAACCCTTATTCTCCTCCAATGATGCATGCAAAATCCCCCCGTAGATTCTTGTATGCGATCGTTTTTTGATAGCTAGCTTTACATTTTTAAGCTTTCATGTATAAGCTTTCCTCTACATCCATGTTGCAAACATCCTCTGAATGAATGAAAATATATTTTCTATATATATATGTCTATGTGTTGAGAATCACCATGAGCTTACTGCAATATCTTTTGTGTGATTAATGTTTCCTGTTTTCAATTCCTGATATACTTGCAACTAAGCATGTTGTACTTCAATACGTAATAATCATAAACCGGCGTGTGATTTTAAATAGAGTAGAGTGGTAAAAGATCAAATTCAAAAGTAAATCAAATGCCTCCCAGAGATGAACAACCGGGACTCAAGTTTCATTATCTTTTATTAAAAATCTTTGTTTGACCGTATTGCGCACTATACTACGATGTTTTCCTATCAAAAACATGCTCCACGCATAACAAGCAAGGAGCTGAAGAAAAGGTAGAGAAAGAAAGAAAAGGAAGGAATTGAAGGAAGAAGAAGCTGAAGGTAGTCGAGACAGAGAAGAAGGCAGAGGAAGAGAAAGGCTAAGGCAAGGAATCAGAAGAAGAGAAAGAAAGAAGAAGATTGAAAGTAGCTGCCAGAGATAGAGAAAAGAAGAAGGAGAAGAAGAATAACTATAGCACCAATATTTAAGTCATCTGATTCACAAATTAGACATCCAATTTTGTGTTTATTCACATACATTGATTTCTTTAATATTTTGTGCTTACATTTATTCCTATCTTTTTACACTATAACATTTATTTTTATTGCATATTATATTCTTTCAAGTTCTCAAGTTGTGATCTTGATTTCTAAACCCTAATTTGCTCCCTGTGTTCGACCTTGGACTTTCAAATTCGAGTAATAAATTGTATTTGTTTTGAACGTTTTTTCGACTGTACTACAACGCGACTTTTCTAAAACTCAATCAATCACTACAAATATTTTGGCACCGTTGCCGGGGAGCAATGGGCGATTTCGAAATCCTAATTACAATTGCTGATTTGGTACTAACTTGATATATCTCTTTTTGTTGTGATTGTTTCAAGGGAGAAGATTCAACAAAAGATGGTCGCACATCAAACATGCCCAGGGCAGCTAATTTCTGATTAATCTCTTTCTCTTAAGCCCCTCATTCTGAAAAGGAAAAAATAAGATAAAATCAATTAGAGCTACGTGCTTTCCATTTCTAGCTAATTCACCAAACTTGTCTGATTTGATTTCAACAACAATACTGATTTGTGCACCCATTTAAGGTAACTAGGGCTACCACCTTCTTGATTGAGCCCTAGATACCATATTTTGGCAACTAAATTGGACCAAAATTAGGGCCAAATTAAGGATTTCAATTTAGGATTTTAGAGACACACCTTTATAAGCAAGAATCAACTCTCCAAAAAGAGGTGTACCTAAGCCTTGGTTCTAGAGACTTATTCAAGAAAACCCTAAAAATTCAGTCTCTTAATCTCACTTGAATCCTAAAAGAAAGGACCTAAAACTTCTCAAAGGACAAATAGGTGAAGTTGACCCTTGTTAGGTCAACCAACCTTGAAATTAGGTCACTTTTGCACTCAATACATCTAAAGTTCAAGTGAAATCTTAAGCACCTTTGCTCTTAAATAAAACTAGTAGACTTAAGAGGTCAAAGTCCCCATTCTGGTCTACTTGGAACATTAGTGACAAGAAAGGTTGGGTGGGGGAAACCCTGTAACTCGTGGGGACGCTCTACCATGTAGGGGTCTTTGCAGGACTCTCCCTCTCTGGCTGCCCAAGTATTTCTCTGGTGGATGGTTTTCTGACTAAGGGGTATCATCTGCCCTGAAACTCTATAGTCATGCAAATTTTTGGGAGTCTTGATTGGGTCTAGCACATTCTACTCTTGTCCAAACCATCGGTGCATGTTTGGTAGGAGGTCCTTAAGACCATCCTTGAGACCTCCTTTAGTGATTCACTCCCGCCGAGGCCAGGCCTCGACGTTCGTGTTTGTGCAGCAGCCCCACCACATAGACATCTCCTTTGATTCATCTGAACCAAATTCTCCTTTCATCATCATGGCACAACCAGTAGAAGAGAATAACCTTGATAACCAACTTCAGCACCTTAATGATTTATTTCAAGCCTTTGTAAACCCGCCGCAGAGTCCTATGATGCAAGATCACTATAATCCTGCTGCGGTGGCGATCGAACCTCGAGTCCAAATCCTGGCTGGAGGTCCTAATTCTAAACTCAAGCCCAACATGACTCATGCTATTCCAAAGTTTCATGGGCTTAATTTCGAGCATCCCTTCCAGTACATCAAACAACTCAAACATCTGGCCCAGACCTTTGGGTTAGATGTCCAAAATTGGGATATTCTTCTCATGAAGATGTTCTCCTTCTCCCTCATGGACAAAGCAGCTTACTGGTATCAAACTCAAATGTGTCCAATCAACACATGGGTTGAACTACAATCCGAATTCTTGAAAAGGTTCTTCCCAGTTGGTCAAACGAATGTCTTACGACACCAGATCACACACTTCACCCAGCAATCTGGAGAACCTCTTCATTAAGTATGGGACCGTTTCTTGGATCTCATGTGAAAGTGCCCCCATCATGGAGTTCCTAAATGGGAACAAGTTCAGTCTTTTTACCAGGGACTCCATGAAGATATCTACTTATTCGTCAATGCAACCTGTGGAGGAAATATCATGGGTCAACACGAAGACGCAGTGTGGGAGATTCTCGAGAATATGTGTGAGAACTCCATCAATAATGACTCCATGGGCTTATTCAATAGAATGAATGGCCACATATCAACGAATCCAAGGGGAGCACATGAGATGGAAGGCCTGTCCGCATTCGTTGACTTGGAATTGATGGCTAGTAGGTTGGACAAGGTCTCTATCATTGAGAAGAAGGTGGACGAGTTGACTCGACATCCGCAGTGAGCCACCTCTGTGTAAAACCCGTTTGCACAGTCGCCTTCTGGGAGGGAAGCTGTGCATAACATCTATCACCGATCTTCTCAGGGGATGGACTTGTATCCACCCCTGTCTGACTCTAGGATCAGAGGAAACTCTGATCCAACCTACTCTAGTTAGGGGAACTCTGAACCCTCATACTCTGACTTTCCTGAGGTCCCTCAGACCTGCGAGGACCTCAACGCCATCTAGAATGACCCATTCTTTAATACCTATAACCCTAGATGGCGGAATCATCCCAATTTCCTGTGTGTGGGAAATAATCAAAATCAAAGACCACCATATCAATCCCATCCACAAGCTCCTCGTCCATATCAGTCGCCTCTGCTTTGGCCCAACCCTACCTATCAATCTGGGCCAACTCAAACTGATCAAATGACTCTTATCCTTCAGGCTCTTGCTAACATTCAGAAGACGAATGCGGCTATGCAAAAGAAGCACAAGGACGAGATCACAGAGGTTCGCAATCAACTCGCCCAGATGGTGAATTCCTGCTAACTTGGCACACTCCCTTCGCAACCTTTGCCAAATCCGAATAACGTGTCGAACCAAAGGCGCAGTATGAACTCAAATCCGGGCCAAGCCTACATGATTTATCAGATCCCTTCTGTTCCATCACCCGACGGGATGGAAGCTTTGACATCGTATGCGGAATTTCAGTAGCAGCCACCCATTTTACTACCTTCAAACCTAAACCAGGCAGGACTGAATTCTGTTACAACCCGTAGTGGCAAAGCAACACAAGACCCACCTTATCCAAGCCACTTTCAGCTTGGTAGTAACCCAAGCCCTAGGACAGTTATCCAGGACACCCTTGTCCCAGATCAAGAACTTGGACCTATTCTAGAGGAACCATCCAAGGTTCCATTTCCCAAGGCCTTGACCAAGGGAAAGAGGACAAATAAACCTATGGCACCTGAGGAGGATCTGGTCAAGCTCTTTGAACAGGTTCATATAAACATCCCGTTGATGGATGCGATCCACCATGTACCGGCTTACGCATGATTTCTGAAAGACGTGTGTACACCCAAGTGTAAGCCACGAACCAAAAGTGGGAGTCCGATCACACTGTTAGAGCAAGCCAGCTCTGTAATTTTGAGTAAACTCCCACTTAAGGCAAAAGACCTAGGTACTCCCCTAATTTCTTGTACCATTGGTGATACCCAATTTGACAGAGCTTTATTAGATCTAGGAGCCTCCATAAACTTAATACCTACATCTCTACTTGACCATCTTGAGGAATTTGAGCTCAAACTGACAGAGGTGACATTACAGTTGGTTGACCAATCTATTAAGTCACCTAAAGGAATTCTTGAGGATGTCATCATTAGGGTGCAGGATTTCTATTTCCCGGTGGATTTTGTAGTCTTGGACATGGATGCTCCAGAAAACCCGAGGGATACACCAATTATACTAGGGAGACCCCTTTTGGCCACTGCTAGGGCCAATATAAATTGTGAGGAGGGCCAAATTGAACTGAAATTCAGGAACCAAACACTAAAGATCGACATCTTTAAGGCCCAACAAGGGATTAATTGTGGTGTTATAGAATAAATATGTGACATCAAGGCTATGGTTGACGATCTGTATATTGAGA
This sequence comes from Thalassia testudinum, assembly GCA_037157565.1. Lineage (NCBI taxonomy): Eukaryota > Viridiplantae > Streptophyta > Magnoliopsida > Alismatales > Hydrocharitaceae > Thalassia > Thalassia testudinum. The sequence continues at coordinate 148,693,671 of JAZHRO010000063.1, read as the reverse complement.
ACAACCTGACTACTTCCGATCAACCACAACAGGATCAAAACCCACAATCAGAGGAGTTCAAACCTGACCTAGATACACCCATAACTCCTTCCCTTGCTCCTGACACACACCCCGAACTGCCTGCTATTGCTGATAACCCTGTTCTAGAACTCAAGCCTCTTCCGACCATCTAAAGTACGTCTTTTTGGGTTCCAATCAAACGTTTCCTGTGATTATCAACTCCAGACTCACACCTAACCAGGAATCCTGTTTGATTACTGTTCTCTAGCAACATTGTTGAGCCATTGGATGGACTCTCGATGATTTGACTGGTATCAGCCCCTCTTACTGCACACTCCGTATCTACATCGAAGAGGGCACACAACCTTCCCGTGAAATGTAGAGACGTCTGAATCCTAATCTGCAGGAGGTCGTGAAAAAGGAGATCATCAAGTGGTTAGATGCAGGGATCATCTACCCGATCTCCGACAGTCGGTGGGTGAGTCCAATCCAGGTTGTGCCTAAGAAGGCAGGACTCACCGTGATCACGACTGAAATCGGAGAAATCATATCGACCCGTGTAGCGAATTCATGGAGAGTTTGCATTGATTACAGAAGACTCAATTCCTCCACAAAGAAGGATCATTCCCCACTACCGTTTATTGATCAGATCCTCGAGAAACTAGTAGGAAATAGGTTCTTCTGCTTTTTGGATGGGTACTCCGGTTATAACCAGGTGGCAATCCATCTTGACCTGCTCCTTCGGGACATACACGTTCCGAAGGATGCCGTTCGGTCTCTGCAATGCCCCCGCCACTTTTCAATGGTGCATGCTTGCCATATTCTCAGATTTGGTAGGTGATTATTTAGAAGTCTTCATGGATGACTTTTCAGTATTCGGAGAATCATTTGATGATTGGTCCTGCACTTGGTCCAAATCGTTAGGCGGTGTATTGACGTGAATTTGGTTCTTTCCTGGGAAAAGAGCCATTTCATGGTGCCTGAAGGAATTGTCTTGGGATATCTCATATCAGAAAAGGGCATCCAGGTCGATCGAGCCAAGGTGAACTTGATTTCCAAACTCCTTATGCCTAGCTCGATCATGGACATCCGAACTTTTCTGGGGCACGTCGATTTTTATCATCGATTCATTCCTGATTTCTCAAAGATTGCGTGCCCCCTGACCACTCTGCTATCTAAGGATGTACCTTTCAAAATCTCCAAGGAATGCACTCAAGCATTTGAGATCCTCTGTGATCGAGTTACCCAAGCCCCGATCCTACAGTCTTCTGATTGGTCTTAACCCTTTGAGATCATGTGCGATGCATCCGATTTCGTTGTAGGAGCGATACTCGGGTAGAAAATTGACGGGAAACCCGTGGTCATCTATTAAGCTAGTAAGACACTTGACAAGGCTCAGCGTAACTACACAGTTATTAAGAAAGAGCTGCTAGCCATAGTATTTGCCCTGGAAAAGTTCAGATCTTATCTCCTAGGTTCCAGTGTTATCATTTACTCGGATAACACAGCTATGAGGCATCTCCTTGCAAAGAAGGATGCGAAACCTCGATTAATCCAGTCGATCTTGTTGCTGCAAGAGTTTGACCTCAAGATTCACGACAAAGCGGGAAAACAGAACGTGGTAGCTGATCACTTGTCCTGCCTTCCTTCTGAGATCATCGACCCTTCCGGACCTATCACAGAACATTTTCCTGATGAGCACCTCCTGACTATCAATACAGGGCTTTCATGGTTTGCTGATATAGTAAACTACCTGGCATCACATCAGATCCCTTCCGATTGGCCGAAGGCCAAGAAGGACAAATTGCTTTTTGATGCCAAGTATTACTTCTGGGAAGACCCGTATCTTTTCCGCATCAGTGCTGATCAAATCATTCGTTGATGTGTCGCGAAAGTAGAAATTTAGGACATCTTGTCCTTCCATGAGCAGGCATGCGGTGGACATTTCTCAGGTTATAAAACCGCAGAAAAAGTCCTCCAGTGCAACTTCTATTGTCCCATGATTTTCAAAGACACATACAATCACTTTAAGGCATGCACCCATTGCCAGACCTTAGGCAACATGAGCTATTGTGATATGATGCCCTTACAGCCGATTCTCATATGCGAAATCTTCGACATATGGGGGATTGATTTTCTGGGACCCTATTTCGGACGGCTTCAAGTACATTCTACTCGCTATTGACTATGTATCCAAATGGATCAAAGCCATTCCGACTCGAACCAATGATCATAAGGTGGTTATCAAATTCATTCATCAGAGCATCTTTTCATAGTTCGGGATTCCACGTGCTATAATCTTTGATGGAGGGACCCATTTCATTAACGCTCAGTTCAGATCACTGATGATCAAATACGGGGTGTCGCACAGAATCTCTACTCGTTACCACCCCCAAACTGATGGTCTAGCTGAGCTATCAAATCGGGAGATCAAGAAAATCCTCCAGGTTACTGTTTGACCTGAGAGGAAAGACTGGTCATCCCGACTTCCGAAAGCTTTGTGGGCTTATAGGACGCCCACAAAACCCAATTAGGTATGTCTCCTTTTAGATTGGTGTATGGGAAGGCATGTCACCTCCCCGTCGAATTGGAGCACAAACCCTATTGGGTAGTACGGAACTACAACCTAGATCTTTCTAAGGCAGGAACCCACAGAAAGCTTCAAATAAGTGAGATCAATGAATTACGCCACGATGCATATGAGAACTCATGAATTTACAAAGAGTGGGTTAAGGCTTTTCACGATAAGCACATATCCAGAAAGATCTTTCACCATAGTCAAAAAGTCCTACTCTTTGATGCCATGCTTAAACTGTTTCCAGGAAAACTACGATCAAAATGGATCGGACCTTACCTTGTCCGAGGAATCTTTGGAAATGGAGCCATCGAGATTAGTCCACTCAGCCACGATTTAGAACCTTTCATTGTGAATGGTCAGAGACTCAAGCCATTCATTGACTTGACCAATATAAATTTGGCTGAGATATCCTTTACCCTCCATTCTCCCTGAGCTCATTGCGCCCAGCCGATGGTGTAAAACTTAGTGCTTAACGGGAGGCAACCTATCATTTTTGAAAAACCCGAAACCTTTCTTGACATATATACATTGAATTCATATTGCACTTTAGGGTTCATCCATTAGAACAGTCGACCCCACCTCAGGTACCCATACCTGAGTTTTGAAATCGTCTGCAACAGTTACCTCGACCCGTTCGCCCACCCAAAACCTAGTCTAATGAATGATCTAAGCTAAACTCGAACCCACCTAATTTACATTGGGGACATTGCAAATCGTAGGCATGGGGGGGTAGGAAAGTGGAAAATGCTGTGAAAACTCATCTCACAAGAAAAGGTTTCAATAAAAAAATCACATATCCAAAAAAAAAATCAAAAAAATGAAAAAAATTCTTGAAAAGGAACAAAAAATTACGAGGGGAGTGAAAATTTTGAGGCCATACAAATCATGAGGTGAAAAAGGGGAAAAGTGAAAAATGTCAAAAAAGGAGCACAAAATGAAAAGAAAAAGAAGAGATAGTCATTAGTAAGAAATTAAGGGATTAACTAAGTTCTAGACCATATCAAGAAAAAGAAAATGAAAGGAAAAAGTGCTAATGAGACACAAAAGAGATTAGTAGGAACATTAATCTTAGGCCTCTTAGGCTAGACTCAAGAGGTTGAGGTTTGTTTTGGATTAGATGCCCACGCTTGGTTTTCGTCTAGACCTCACAGTTACACATATAATAAACATAGGTACTTCCCTTTGATATGAATTATTTTAGAGTTGGATGCCCACTCTCCTCTACTCTCCTCCAATCTTGAATGACTTTCTAGTTGGACCTTTTCGTCAAGAAATAGCATTGAATCATGCATAAAATGCAACAAGAGATAGACTAAAGATGCATGCATGCACTTCAAGATTTTTTTAAAATCTTTGAACCATCATCCTACTAATTTGCAATATTCTTCAAAATTAATCAAACAAGGATCAACATCAACAACTCTTTTATTATGTAACATACAATCCTTACAATCTTCTAATTTGGAAATTATCATAATAAGGAGCACATGTTCTTTGATAGTAATGAAACTCTTTAGGAACAAAAAGAATGAGAGAAGAAAACTCAAAATGACATAACAACACCACTGTAATGATACATATAATGATTGATGGGAACACCATCATGAACCCTAGCCAGCTCATTTTGACCCATAAAAGAGAACAAAATCTCCTACATAACCAACTGGAGATCCTAGTTCAATGAATAACCATTTTGAGAGAAAAGCAAGCAACAAGGGGTAAAAGTGTAATTTTACCATTGCAGTATAACAACGGGTTTTCTCAAGGGCTAAACACAGGTGAAATGATTTTAACAAGATAAAAGGTGGGTTGGTTCAGACAGAAAAGGGTTCGTGTGAATTCTGGGAATTAAATGACTTCTTGTAACCCTAAAACAGACCTGCTTGATTAAATAAGGTTTTGGTCAGGATAAAATTTACATAAACCCTCTAAAAATCATATAAAAATATTATCTATGATTTAGAACCTTCAATTTGGCCATTGGAACCTATTTTGACCTAAAATGGGGTCTCAGACAAATATTTACTCTAAATTGGGTTTTTACATAAATTGTCCAGACAAATGTGGTCAAACCCAAAATCTAACCTCACCATTGGCTTCCTTATGCCCAAATTAGGTTTGTACCAAAATTTGGACCTAAGGGGAATTCATCTTGACCCACTTTGCAAATAGGTCTAGCCCAATTACATTTCTACCCCTAGATTTCAAAAGCCCTCACAATTGACCCCCTATCTTCTTCTTCGTTCTTTGCAATTAGGTCCCTCTGCCATTATAGCAAAGGGAATCCTACCCCGGCGAGCTTGAAAGGGTGATTTCTCCCTGAATTCTCAGAGAATCCCCTTCAAAATTGAAAGGAGATTCTTTGAGAAATCTCCTCCAGTGTGAACTTAATTAGAAGCCCTATTTGGAACCTAATCTCTCATGCAAACGCATGAGAGATTTAGGTCTCTCTTGAGTTTCCTCTACCGACGAACTTGTCGTGCTTGGAATCTTAGCTTCCAAGCACAAAATCGACCTCTAGGACCTATTTAGGAAACCCCAACTCATTCCGTATCTCCTAAGCTTGAATTCGGCTGGAGAAACCCCTCAATTTCATCTCTCCTCCTCTGACTGAACTGCTCATCAAGCTTCGGTGACTTCCCCCACTCTCCCTCGTCGCTTAGCCACAATACTGGTGGCAAGTTCCTCTTCCTCTCGCTCTTTCACGTCGCGCCGCAGCCGCCGACGCTCCTACCTCCCCTTCGTCCTCACCGACCTCCCTCTCTGAGCACTTTCGTCTCCGATGTCGACGATATGAGCCAGATGCCAACCCTACCTCCCTCTTCGTCCCTTCACTCCCAGATAAGTCCTCTCACCTTCTACTCTATTTTCCCCTTCTTTATTCCCTCGAACAACCACTGCTACACTCCACCACCATCATTCCCTTCACCTCCGGCCACCACTCCGGCGAGTTCGCTCCATCTCCACAGACCACCTCTATCCTCGATGACAAGTCCATAAGCTCTGCCTCGACCCCCTGATCACAACCCCTCACTCCATTCACTCCGCCACTCACTTAAACACACCCCCGAACACACCCACTTACACGGCTGCAGTATGCCTTAGGCATGCTCACATAAGCATTCCCACGCCACGTCGACCACCTATGCACACTTGCTACACCTTGGCGAAGCTCCCTGAGCATTTTAGCGTGGCCGCGAGGCTGTCTTGGTGCTTTTAGGTGCAGACGTTCATCCGTCATTGAAGCGAAGCTCGAAAAAAGCTTGCAGCTGCTCTAGGCTTCACCCGCTCCGGGCTCGTGTCCCAGGCTATGCGAGGCACTCTTGCGAACAACTTCAGGCATCCAATTGAAGCCAAGAGCCGTAGCAGTTGCTGCAATCAAAGAGAGCATCTCTACTGCGGACGCGCGTGAGGAGGGTGGGAAGATAGTCCCACCTCGGAACTGGAAGAAGCACTGTGCCCGCATAAATTATTTTTCTGCCAGTGGCTTATCACCTCCAACTCATGGGGTGAGGTCCCTCTCTCACCCAACCCGACGCCTCATCTGCGACCACCTCCCGTGGACTTGGTGACCCGACCCGAGCTCACACCTCTCCCACCACCTCACGTTGGTGGGCCTGGTCTTGAGCACGTACCCAACCCGATTACCCGAGAAAGTGGCTCTTGGGGAGCGAACCTAGAAGAGAAAGGAGAGAAGAGAGCTCGCGTGGGTAGGGGTTGGTTTTGCTCTGCAGGAGAAGGATAAGACAAGGCTGAAGAGGAAGCTAAGGGCTGAAGGCAAGGAAGGAGGAGGAGGCCGAAGTCAGAAGCAAAGGAAGGAGAAGGGCTGCTGTAGAGAGAAGAAAAAGGCAAAGGCAGAAGAAGGAGCTGAAGAAAAGGTAGAGGAAGAAAGAAAAGGAAGGAACTGAAGGAAGAAGAAGCTGAAGGTAGTCGAGACAGAGAAGAAGGCAAAGGAAGAGAAAGGCTAAGGCAAGGAATCAGAAGAAGAGAAAGAAAGAAGAGGATTGAAAGTAGCTACCAGAGATACAGAAAAGAAGAAGAAGAACTGTCGCACCAATATTTAAGGCATCTGATTCACAAATTAGACATCCAATTTTGTGTTTATTCACATACATTGATTTCTTTAATATTTTGTGCTTACATTTATTCTTATCTTTTTGCACTATAACATTGATTTTTATTGCATATTATATTCTTTCAAATTCTCAAGTTGTGACCTTGATTTCTAAATCCTAATTTTCTCCTTGTGTTCGACCTCGGACTTTCAAATTCGAGTAATAAATTGTATTTGTTTTAAATGCTTTTTCGACTGTACTACAACACGACTTTTCTAAAACTCGATCAAGTGCTACAAACAATTTGGAAATTGCTTTTGATACATTTGCATATGCATAGTCTTAAGCATTCTAGGCTTTTTGTTTATCAGCTATGCTAGTATATGTCCTAGTGCATTACCATCACCTATTATCATTTAAGATATCACTATAAGCCATGACATTTTTCTACACAAGTTGTTTTCTACATTGATACATTAAAATAAATTATCCTAAAATTTAGAAACTTTTTTCATGTAAGGTTTAGATATTTTAACTGCGTTTAACATTTTTTATCAATTGGCACTTTTGCCTCTTTTTTTTCTATTGTTACCATATTTTGTTTTCATGTAGACCTTTCTCTTATTTTTGATAATTAATACTAAATCTTTGCTTGTCATTTATCGTGTGCCATGCATATGAATGTAATTTTTCTATAGCAAAGTTTAGTTTCCTTACATGTTTCATGAAAGTTTAGGCTTTAATCCCACCATTCAAAAACTACCTAGAAGGCCCCAAATGGGTAGAAGTTGGATCCTTCAAGAAGATTGAACAAATATTAAATATTTGACTTGTGTTATCCAATTCATTGATTTTGCTTTTAAGAAAGCACCAAAAGATGACACCGTTGTTTGCCCTTGCAGAGCATGTTGTAACCAATGTCGTGAAAATAGGAAAACAATATTACAACATTTAATTTGCAATGGTTTTTTGCAGGGATATGTTCAATGGATTTTTCATGGGGAGGCATCCATAGATGTTAATGAAAGTAACATTGAAAGTAGTGAAGATGAACATTGTGATTAAATAAATGAGTTGATATATGATACTTTTGGGTTCTAAAACATTAAAAATGACATAGGTCACATGGAATATGGGTCTTCAAGTAGTCCTAATGTAAAAATGAATGAATTCTTTAACTTGCTTAAGGATGCTGAATAACAATTGTACCCTGGATGTAAAAGGTTTAGCAGGTTATCATTTATTGTTCACTTATTTCACATAAAATGTCGTGGAGTTTGGACAAATAAATCTTTTACCATGTTATTATAATTACTAAATGATGCATTTGTCGAAAGAGAAACATTTCTAAGTGATGGTAATACTATCATCCTCCATATCTAACTCAATTTAGCTAAATCCTAAGGTTAAATTCACTGAATTAATTATTAAGAGGGTATAATTCAACTTGGCCTAATCAAGAGGAATGAATGAAAATTAGGTTAATTCTGCAATTTTAACAGATAAATATAAGTGCAGATTAACTAAGGGATGAACCTATGATTAATTAAAGGTCAAATAAGCTTAAATTTCGAAGAAGTGGAGTAATTTAGGGTTTCCACTCAAATTGAAGAATATTTCTTAATTAAAAACTCTAATTTCAGCCTCACTTTAATTAAAAGGGTTTTGATGGAAATAAATGTAATATAAACCTTTTAAAAATCATTGAAAAATATTTTATAAGGTTTAGAGCAATCAATTTGACAAAATGAATCTATTTTGACCTAAAATAGAGACCTAGGCTAATATTCAATACATTTCAGGTTAAAATGTAAATTAAAAAATCAATCTTCATCAAAATTAAAAATTGAAGTCACCATTGAGTTCCTTGGGTCTAAATTAGGTTTCCATAAAAATTAGGGTTCATTTGGACTATGTCCTGACCTACTTTGCATAACGACCCTTAAGTTTTGAATTTATTGCATCTACATCCACAATCTTTTCTTTTCGACCCTTGGCTGATGTTAGCATCATCTCCTTCCTCTAGCAAGCTGTAGCTCACAAAGGAGATCGGACCATGACTTTGTTGGAGGATTCATATCTATTCCCTCGATGGAATTCCTTCATCTTTGGCCAAAATCTTCCTTGATCAATCCCACATTGATTGACCTAATTGCCAGCCATTCATTCCATCTGTGGAGGCCTTGAATCGTAGTTGGAGTTGTTGATGGAGTTCACGTACAACCACCTTATCAAGGTTGCGAATTGGCCTCAATTACCGTGACCGTATGCCTATAAAGCGAGGCCGTGCCTTTGCGAGTTTAGTTGTTGAGTTTTTGGTGCGTGTTACCCCCTCCTCCTCCTTCCTTGAATGCCACCATTAACGAAGACCTTGGAGATCCTTGACCTCGCCTCTTCACCTTGCCTCACCGTCAACCGAGGCCATAGATCAACTCCCCTCATCGTCGCTATACTTCTTACCAACGGAGCCAGCTCGTCTCCCCTTCTTCACTCCAAACGCCCTCGCTGGTATCCCCATCTTTTCTAAGTCCGACCGGCCAACATCAGGCATCCTCCTCCCCTCTTTGTCTGACCTTAGGTACTTCATCCTCTTTCCCTCTCTTTATAGCATAGTTTAGCTGTTAAACCTAGGAATCAACAACCACCTCCACCTGCACCATCATCATCATCCCCGTGTTTGGCCAATCGCCGACGACTCCTTCCTCCTTACTCCGCACCACCTCACCACTCGCTAACCACCTTGCGAGCTCAGTCACATTTAGGGGATCAAAATCCCTTAAGAGATTTTGGGCTTTGGTGCCTCCATTGCCCCGCTTGACACTACTCACAGCTGCCATCTTCCTTGGTTGGCCTCCTCTGGCCTCGTTGCAATAAATCACCCATGCCATCACCTTCAATAGGGTCTGGCAACGCTTCTTGACCTTTTGGTCAAGGTCGAGACTTCTCCATTGCATCGTTGACTCTCCTCCACCGTCACTGTCTCCTACATCACCGGCAGCCACCGCTCAGTCTTCTCGCCATCGCGAAGCCCCACAAGGAGCCTCCTAGAACTCAAGTACTCCCTCTTTGACCTCTTAGCGTGGCTTAAGCCCCCTTGGGGCTTCTAGCCACATCATCGGAGATCTGCTTTGCAGCCTCCTTGATTAGGAAGAGGAGTTCATGCTCCTTATCGTTGGTAGGGACCAGCTTGAGTGGAAACATTATTTGCAGGGACCTGATTATAGATATGTAAGGGCCTTATCATAATGATTTAGGAACCAAAACGTGACAGAAGAATCTTATAGGGACTGATTTGCAATTTTTAATGATTTAGCTTAAGATTTGATTATGAATGAGTGCTTAGTGAAACATTCTTGGACATTGATCATTTAGTGCTTAACTACATTCACACTTGATCATTTTATCTTGCTAAGCAAAAAAAAAATATTTATTCATTACACTTGAAATTCAATTTAACTATTTTATTTCGTAAAACCAAGTGCAATTTTGAACTTATTTGATTCTTGAAAATTCACACTTAATACAAGTTCATCAAATCAATTTGTAAATAATCTTGATAGTGATATTCGTGCACTACGTTGTTCCTAGAGAGCAACCTCGGGTTTCATTCCAAGAATTTATAAATTTTAAAAGTAGATTGTGCATGTTTCGACTATAGTACGACGTGTTTTTAGCAAATCTCGTTTTGCGCACGTCACTTTTTGGTGCCATTGCCGGGGAGCAACATGCAGTTACCACTATCATTGTGTATATATTTTGTATTTATTTGATTTCTAACTCACCTTTGATTTGGTTGATCTTCTTGTTGGACGGGATCCATTGAGTCGCTGCTTTACTTCAACCGGAACAACTACTTCATCAAAGGACAACCACTCCAAGGGTAGGTACTTTTTCTTCTCTTTTTTTCCTTAATCCCCCTTTCTCCAAAACAAAAAAAATCATCCTATCTATGAGAAGCTACTTGTCATAGGGCATTCATTCTAGGGTTGCTATTTCTTTTGCTTCTAGATTTAAATATCGCATTGTATTATATTGTTGAGTGCTGAATACTTGCCATCTACTACATCAGGACTGCGATATTTTTAATCCTCAAGGTTGGGTGTGATTGTCATTATTTGTAAAGAAGTTTGAGGGTAGAAAAATAACAAGATTAGGAGTGAATTTCTTGTGCTTAATTATGTGATTTATGGGTCACCCACTTCTTATCAGGAGCCAAGTCACTTAATCAAGATAAAATCTGACTCATTCTAGTGCCCCAATAGGTTTCAAATCTAGGGTTGAAGTGTTAGCTCCACAAAACTTGAAGGAAAAAGATTTCCACCACAATTGTGTGATTTATTTGTTCAATTCAAATGTTGTTTGAAATTCCTAAACAAGTGTGACATAAATAAATAAAATTGAACTAATACTACAGTTGGAACCTAAAATCTAGTGACCTAATAATTGGATAAGACAGAGGGTGGAATTGGTTGATCTTAACCTAAGTTACATCCTTAACTTGTAGGATAGGTCAAGTTGATTTGGGTCATTCTTTAACCCAATAAACTTTGACTAGGTCACAAAAATTGAACATTCTTAATCCAAGTGGAAACCCAAGGCACTAGTAGGATCTAAATTTGGTAGAGACTAGGATAAACTCATTTGTTACTGGTTTGGTTGGATCTGTAGTGACAAGGAAAGGTAGGCAAACTAACTTTGATATAGAGCCACATTGTGTTCATCCCTCGCCACCCATTAACTTGGAATCATGACTGGACCAAGTCAACCCTGATTTGCTTGGAGAATCTTTTCCAACTCCTAATTTCCAAATTAATTTAATTCAACTCATCTTGATTTCACCACCTTTACCTACCAACCCTTCTGATTGTCCTAAGAATTTCTTATTATATTTTGTGAGAATCAACTTGAAAATTAGAAAAATGTCTAGTATCCCTGAATGAAATGACCCTTCCCAAGAGTTGTTCGTAGTTTTCTAAAAATGTGGGGGTGTAAGTGAAAATTTAAACCCCCTAAGTTTGGTGTGTGGGCCTTGCAGGAAGAGAAAGATTTCCCAGGGGGAAATCTCATAATTTTTCTCTCTCTTCCCACACAACACACCCATTGATGTATGTGTTTCGCATGTTTGAAATCAGGGTTAATAGTAACCCATCGTTGTAGTCGCAAAACTCGTTATCAAATAAAATTTTACCAAAACTCCAAGGGAGTCCCGGGTCGAACACAGGGAGGTGACATTTACTTAATTCAAAAATTGCTCCTCGTTTTGTTTATTTTTGGTGTTTTAGTTTTATTTTTTTTTTTCGTTTGTTTTTATAAAGAAAGAAAACAATATGGATCACAATGGAGATAGAAGCAAATATGATATATATTGCACAAATGTTAATTACAATAATCTAGAAAGCATAAAAAAGAGAGAGGTGAGAAGGAATATCCCGAAGTGGATGCTCGGTGAGACGATGGCGCTTGGCGGAAACTTGGAAGAAAGAGTTGGGAAGCAGGACGATGAAGGTGAGATGCGGGAGGACGTTGGGTAGAGAAAAGCTTCAGCGTGGTTCTAGAATGGAGGTGAGGAGGTGGAGATGATCTGCTATCGGAATGGAGGTGGGAGGATGGCTCCAAGGTGACCTATGAATGGTGATGGGAAGATGGAGGAAAATTTGGTGGGGCAGAGGTTCATTACACTAATAGGTGCCTTGGGAGCTTGAGAGTAAGCTCGAACGGAGCATTGGTAGGCTTGCTAGAGCTTAGGAGTAGGTGGGAGTAGAGTAGGTAGAGATGCCTTGGAAGGGAGGGGGTGTAGGTATTTATATAGTGGATGAGAGGAGGCTAGAATAGGCATAAGACCAATAGCGACCACTAGGACGTCGCTGTAAGTGTCGCTGTAGGAAGATCACACCCGCTCATGTGCGCACTAGCCTTACGCCTACGAGCAATTAGTGACAGCTGTAAGCGCCACCAAAGGCCCGCCAGGCTGTTGCTGAAGGTTGGTGCCTCCTTTCAAATTTGAATCGTGCGCCCCACATGTGGAGCGATGTCGACCACTCGATCAAGATCGAGCGGTCCAATTGCTGAGGCGAGCATAGGCGTGATAGATCAAGAGTCGAACTTGCATCTTGCGTCTGCGGAGAGAGTGCCTCACCATTTGGCCAAGGCGCTCTTTTGGTCAAGTGTAGGACGCTGCTGTCGCATGGTTAGGGCACCCCTTAGCCATTGGATTGAGATCCAACAGTTGAGATCTCTCCATGTGTGAGTGTTGGAGTAGCTGCGGTTCGTGTTGGGCGATTTGGATGGCGCCACGTGGTGCCATCTGGACCGTCCATCTTCTTCTTGTAGAGGGTGCTACGGAGCTCTAAACGGGGTGATTTTTGCATTGACGGATTGCGATTGTCGCTCCAGATTAATTTGTCCTATCGGATTCTTCATCCAAAGGTCGTAAGGATGTCGCATTACTCGCTTGGCCATTGATCTTCCTCAGAATGCATAAGATACTACGAGACTCCAATCTAGATGATCTCGGAAGTGTTAGACTCCGATCGTCATCCTAAACAGATCCGTACGGTCAGATCATCCATCCGAGGCCCTGAAATAAATCTCCTCCCCTCTTGGCCATAAAAAGAACCTAATTAACCTAAAATATATACAACTACTCTAAATGTAGAATGATGTATGCTATGCAATATTTATAACATGAAATGCAAATCTAAGCCTAGGAACATGCATGATTAGGCATTTTAACCTAAATAGATGTGTCCATATCACCCACCCACGCACACAACCCTCACCCACTCCCTATTTAACCCCCCACCATCCTCACCATCTCCACCACTTCTCCACACCCTCACTAGCTCCACCTTTGTTTCACCACCACCTCCACCTTCGTCCTCCACCATCGCCGGTGACCTTTTCGCCTTCCTCGTCCCCTTGCCGCCACGAGTAGGGGATGGAAGGAAGCTTGAGACAGAGGAGAAGAAGAGAGGGAGTAGCGTGGGCGAGGAGAGGGAGAGCGTGGATGAGGGAAAGGGAGAGCATAGGAGAGGAGGTGCGGTCGGAGGAGCTTAGGAGGAGAGCCGGAGATGTGAGGAGGAGCTCGGAGGAGTTCGGGAGAGGAGGCGCGACCTCCTGCAGCCGTGGGAGGTGTTGCTGTGGTCTCTGTGGGTGGAGAAGAACGCGAGAAGAAAGCTCGCAGGAGGGTACTGCGGAACCATTTTCCGCAGTATCAGACATCTGGAACTCCACCCTGATGTCTGACAGCACGCAGAGTGCCAAGGTATGTCCTGTGTACGTGCCGCATGCACGTACATCTTCTTTTTACGTGTCGCATTTTTAAAACCGTGCGTATGCACAGGTACAGGACGTTGGAAGGGCATGTGATGCACTTTTCGAGGTACTTTAGGATGTCTAGAACCCCCTTAGATTGTTGCAGCGGGGTTCGGATGTCTGAGGAAGCTGCAGGAAAGCAAGGTGAGATTCTGAAGTTGTTTAAGACGTCTGGGTCTAGTCCCAGATGCTTGATTTTAGTCAGAATGCCTGTTTTTGGCCTGTTTAAGGCCCAAACGGAGTCGATTTTGTGCAAACGAAGTATCGTTAGTTTCTGTTCGAGTTTCTCTACGTATTAGTGTCACTCGTATACCATTTTGAACTCGTTTAATGTGTTTGGTCAATTGTATAAATCTTCAGCCAGTAGAGTATACGAGGCCTACGAAGATGATGGGATCCGCGATTCGAGCCCCCATTTCACTCGTGTATTCCGATAGAGTGGTTCTCTCTCTAATCATAGAATTAATAATTAAATTGCATGCTTTAGAAATATTTGATTTAACCCTAGGTTGTGAGATGAACCCTAGGGCTGAAAAAGATGAATGCATGCTACTTTAGAAATATTTGCTTGAACCCTAGGTTGTCAAATGAACACTAGGGATGAAAGAGATGAATGCACATGTATTAAATGATTAAATTGCTGTAATGCTTACTGAAAGTAGTAAAACATGAGTTTTCTGTACCACATTTAATGAACCATGACATGAATGAAAATATCTGTGGTGTAGTAAATAGTCGATTGTGAAATTTTGAATTTCCTGTTATGCATCTAATGAATTGGATGTGGAAATGAGAAAGTCTATGTACGAACCCTACGAAGAACTAGAAAGGAACTTGCGTGTATGGAACAAATATCGTATGTAGGAGGGAAGTGGTCTGGCCCTCGAGTACATGGTACCGAGGAGTGCAACTGTCCCTTTTGCATGGAAAGTGAGCTGGCCCTTGTGTACGCGGTACTGAGGACAGCTACCGTCACTTTAGTGTAGGGGGAGCTAGCCGCCCTTGGGTTGAGACTCGGGGTTAGGAATGGCCCCCTACACTGATTCAGGTTACTTTAGTGTAGGGGGAGCCAGCCGCCCCATGAGGCCCGAGGTTAGGACTGGCCACCCTACACCGACTCTTGTTAGGCCCACTAGGCAAACTAGGATAGTTGGGTGATGGTGCGGAGACTGTTGAGGGGCGAGACCCCTGTTCTGTTCTGTGCTGTACGTTTGGGCATACTCACTAGCGGAAACGACTGATCGTGTTCCAGTGTAGGGTAGCTACCCATGTGCTTATCACGTGTACCGTAGTCACTGCTACGTCGCGACCGTGACCTCGGGGTGGTAGATCGAGTGTAGGACTACCACGGGGGCTCTCTCAGCTAGAAGAGTACCACGTGTACATATTACATCATTGAATAAACTACAATCAAGATCGTTTCCTTAGGGAACAAGAGGATTAAGAAATGTTGTGGATCCTTATTAGAATAACCGAAACAGAAACACCTATTTGAGATAAATGGAAATGAATGATTAGTTATTTGCTTATTTCTTTCAGTTAAATTGCATATAAATGGATTAACCTCCACTCTACTCAGCGTTAGCAGACTACGGATTATATAACCATGTTCTGGTTAGGGAGTTGAGTAGCAAGTGCCACCGGCTGCCGAGGGTGCTAGGCCTAGCCGAGCCTAGCCGTAGTGCTGTTCCTTTTTTTGTTCCAGAGCTTTGTAGTAGTGAGTACTTTAGTATGTATTAGCTATTTTTGTTCACGTTATCTTTCCCTCTTTTGTAATTGTGATGGCTATGTATGTTGTAGTACTCTTCCGCTTGTGGCATGTAATATTTTTGAGACTTCTCATTTTGTTTTCCATTACTGACTTTTATTATTTCTACTTAGTAACATTGCATATGTGGTTGTAGTATATTTTCTGCTTTTGGGTTATTTCTCGTTGGACAACTGAGTCTTGAGATTAGTCGAGGCGAGCCAATCTTGGGTCTTGTAGGGATCTGGGATCAGGTCATAAGATTGAACCACATAAGAGCACGAAAGATGATTGAGGATGTTATTTGACAGAGAAGAAATTTTCAGAACCTCAACCCCTTTTAGCCGAGATTAGGGTAGTGAAGTTGAGATCATGAACCCCATTATGAACCACATCCAAATAATTGTAACTCAGATACTATGTGGTTCAACATAGGAAACCCTCTTCGATCAAATAATTGCTGTGAGAAGACTTCATAGAAATGAGGGTTTACAATATTTTTCAAATCCAGAATTATGGGAAAATTACCAAGATTTCTTCAAACAACATGCGGATTTGCTAGATCAATTAGAAGGGTTGATTAATGAAGAATACCCAGACCCCTACCCAGACCTAGATTATGAATCTTGGGATAATTTCGAGGACAAACATGATTTTCCCAAACCTAGGTTTGAGAATGGGGATTTCTATGGTGAATCCCCAACCTAATTTGAACCAAATGATGATTTCATGCATAATGAATTACTTGATATAGAAAATCAACTATTGGGTTGGACGGATTCCATAATAGGTGTTCTTGATTTTGAACCAATAACCAAAATTTTTGAAGTTGGTTCAACTCAACCGAAATTTCAAAACAGTTGTGATGATGTCGATTCTGATTTCCTTGAGGATAGAACTCCTACACCTTATCTTGGTAAGGTTTTCCTCAAGCATAGTTTTGACATCCCAATTGAGTTGAATTTAGATTCTAGTGAACTAATTCCTATACTTAACCTAGAATCTAGGCCTGAACCTATTTGGGATGATTGTAAGGCTCAAATTAATGAGGATAAAAACTTGAATTCAAAAAATGATGATTTTGAGCCTATTTTTGATGATGAAACTGCTCCAGATTCCTCGGAAGAGCATATTAACTTATTTGAATTGAATTAATTTATGATACAGAATTAGAGGAATCAAAAGAGTCAGGATTAGATTGGATCTACCTTAGATATCATGAACCCAAGCCTACACCTAATAGGGATATCCGTGCTAGCTTGGAACCAAAATCTAGGATAGACCAATTTCAGGTTGACAACTCTATTGGTATTGATTCTTCATGTGGTGGTTATCTGATGATGGGAACACTATCATGAGCCATAACTAGCTCAATTTAGTCTTATAAAGTCAATCAAACTCCTACATATCAATCAGAAGGTCTCTTAAGCAGGATGAGTTGTTTTGAGAAGAAAAGATGAAAATAGGGTTATTTATGCAATTTTACCATCTTATCACAAATACAGAATAACCACGGGATATGCCAGGGGTTTATTAAAGGTCATTTATGTTGGTGTTAGAGCACCACGATCATTTATTTTGATGATAACAAAACACTTGTTATTTAACATTTGCTTTTGAGTCCTAGTTTTCAAGTCAAATTGCAAATGGAGACAAGTGTAGAGATGGAGTTCGAGCTTGCGTCCATGGCAGACTGGAGGAGCTTGATGGAGACGAAGGAGCTTCGCAGGGAGTGAAAGCATGAAGTCAGAAGAATAGGATAGATGTCTTTTCTATCTTGTATTTTGTATCTCTTTGTTATTTGCTCTTTTATTTCTTAGATTATTTGTTAAAGAGCCCAAAGTAACAATACAACAGTCCTAGGTACACTTGCACAACCTTAGGATACTTAGGCTTTTCATAGAGAACCCAGAAATCCAAGATAGGCATCAGAAAACCTGATCAGACATCCAATTTGAAAATCAGACATCTGATCTTGACTTTTAAGACATCTAACTGCTGACTCAGACATCCAATAACTTAGGTTGGACTTAGTAGGTTCTGTCTGTTGAAATCAGATATCCAGACCTTAGTTCAGATATCTCAGAAGATGTCTGATGGCTGTGCTGGACGTCCAATTAGTGGAACCTTGGCTAACAAAGTAAACATCGAGGAAAATGACCTTTAGGCTTCTATCAGACATCTGTAGAGGATCCCAGATGTTTGATATGTGACCGTTGAGCCTCGATTGGGCCGAAATCACTTGTCTTGAGGTTTATAGCCGTTTAAGTTCTTAAAAATCCATTCCTATACTTAATTAGGTTTCCAAACGTCTAAACCTAGTGTCAGACGTCCTGTATGTTGTCTGATAGTTTTACACTAGAATCCTATTTAGGTCTAAACCAAGTCAGTAAGGGAACCCATCTATAATCAGAAGTCTGACTTAGTTCCTAGACGTCTTAGGAGTGACTTCCAGATGTCTGATCTTTTTCCCAGACATCTGATGACCCTGTTAGAATCATTAATGGTTCTGATTGCAGCTTGCCTTGACTTGGGATGAACCCCATCAGCTACCTAAGGCTTCTAAGGCGTTCTAAAGCCTTCTTAGGCCTCCTATAAATAGAGTAGCCCTCCCTTGTTTAGACACACCAAGCAATACCATTATCACATCTTTAGTGTCCCTTAAATCTTGAGAAGAAGCCCTAGCTCTCCAAGCTTTAGTTCCACTTCAAGAGAGCTTCATTATTGCTCACCAGCTCTCCCTTTGCAGTTACGAGAGCGACGAAGTGCTGTTGCATGATTCTCGCATCCACGTTAAGCTGACACACTTCCACCTAAGGAAAGATCCTTTACCTATAATAACTAGTTTCATTTATATACTTTGTGGCTCTATAGGTTTGATTTATATTTTACTTTGTTTATTGGTTGGGTATTTGCGTTGTGGATTCCCATCTCCTTCGTGAGATAAAAATCTTCTCATGAAGAGGGGTTTGACGAATGCTACCCTCGTACTTGTAGCGTAGTTGTATTGAGGTTGAGTCATCCTTATTTTAAGTGACTTGTATAGTGGATTTGATGGACTTAGTTAATTGGAAAATCCTAACTCGAGAGGGTTAGGTGGTGGTTTTCACTCGATTTGGGTTTCCACCTAAAAATTTCTTGTGTATATTGTGTGATTGCTTTTTGTGTGAGATTGTTCATTTTTCTTCCACATTTTATTTTTATCCTGCAAATCTCACCCCCTCCCGTAGGGATTTACAATTGGTATTAGAGTAGGTCTCGCATTTTCGGCTTAACAACCTAGCGAGGATCCAAGAGATCATGGAGGGGAGCAGCTTCACAACAAGGATTTTTGAGGGGTAGTCTATGACCCGTCCACCATTCTTCGATGGGAGCAACTACCCCTACTGGAAGCTGAGGATAAGGACATGGCTTCAAGCCAATGACTTCACTATTTGGGCAAGATGCGAGACCCCCTTCAACATCCCGAAGAGACCCGCCGCAGGATACTCGCAGAGCAGATCTGAGAGCTCTCACTCAATGCGAAGACGATGAACGCGTTGTATTGTGCACTTAGCCCGGAGGAGTTCAACTGAATCTCACATTGCGCCACCGCAAATGAGATTTGGCATACACTCATGGTAACTCACGAGGGTACCTCCAAGGTAAAGTCTTCTAAAATCAACATTCTTTCTCAAGAATTTGAATCTTTTGTTATGAAGACTAATGAATCATTAAGTGAGATGTATACTAGGTTCACTCTTATAGTGAACAATCTTAAGGCATTAGGAAAGACCTTCATCAAGGGGGAGCTTCAAGGGAAGCTTCTTCATTCCCTTGGACCGGAATGGGAGCAAAAGGTTACCACCATCGAGGAGGCAAACAAGGTGGAGGATTTCAACATGGAGGATCTCCTAGGCAATCTAATGGCCTATGAGACAAAGCTAAAGCAAAAGAAGGATACACCGGAGCCAAAGCTGAAGAAGGCCCCCACCTTTAGAACCGCATCGAATAGCGAGGTACGTTCTGATGATAAGGACTTTAAGTTTTTACTTAAAAGGTTTTCCAAGTTTTGTAGGGAATCAAAGAAAGAAAAGAAGGAGAAGAAGGAGAAGGAAAGCCTGAGACGTTGCTACCACTGCAACGAAAGGGGTCATCTTCGACCTGAGTGCCCTTTTCTCAAGAAGGAGAAGAAGAAGGAAAAGGAGAAGTATAAGAAGAAGGCATTCCAAGCAACTTGGGATGACTTGAGCTCGAAGGAAGAAGAGGAAAATCCCAAGAAGAATGAAACCGCTTGCATGGGTTTCATCGCAATTGTAGAAAGCGACAGCGACAACAGCGACAATGAGGTAAATTTTGAACTCCAAGATGCGTTTGATGAACTCTATGAAATTAGTAAATCATTAAAGGTAGAAAGTAAAAACATGAAAAAGAATCTTAGTTTCCTTAAATCAGAAATTGAAAGATTAGAAAAATAACTTAGGCATCTAGAAACTAGTTCTAGTCCTAACAATAATAACTTGTTAGAAAATAGAGACCTAATCAATGAAAATAGTAAGTTGATTGAGGAAAATACTAACTTAAAAATTGGAATTTCTAGCTTAAAAACAAAAATACATGTTTTAGAAGATGAACTTGCCATGTCTTAGGGAGAAATCTAATAAATTGATCAATAAAGTGAAAATTTTGTTTTGCCTTAAGGTTGAGAAAGGATCTCCTTCAAGGAGACCAACTGACAAAACTAGATCCAAGTTAACTTGGATACCAAAAGATCAACTTGAAACTTGTTTTGTAGGTTTTCAAGGAAGTTACAACATAAAAGATTGGACTTACAAGCTCAAGAATGGTTAACTCGAATTGGTAGGATCAATGAGTAGACGAAGGAGGAAGACGAGATGACTGACAAGATGACGAACAAAGGTCTAAGCCATCTCGTGGTGACCGCCAGATTGGAGACCGACGACAATACCTGGACCTCCAAGCTATGGATGGGAACCCCATCCAGTTTGGCATCCACCACCATTTGGGCCATTCTATTGGCCATGGTAGGTTAGGTAAAACCTCTTAACCCTATCTTTTATCTATAGCATGTAGATAGGGGGAAATTATTAAAATAAATGAGCTTTTTGTCAATCATTAAGGGGGAGAACTTGTTTAGTTAGATGTATTTTCTTTAGAAAGGGGGAGAAAAATATAAAGCTATCTTGTTATTACAAAAAGGGGGAGAACATTATTTTTGTTATAAGAAATTTAACCCAAAACTAGAAGAGCATGTTTAAGGGGGAGTTTAGGAGAATTAAAATTGATAAAAACCTTTTTGATAATGTCAAAAAGGGAGAGAATTTTATGTATTATTATTTATGATTTTTTCATCATCAAAAGGGGGGAGATTATTGGTGCTAGAGCACCACGATCGTTTATTTTCATGATAACAAAACACTTGTTATTTAACATTTGCTTTTGAGTCCTAGTTTTTAGGATAAATTACAAATGAAGACAAGTGTAGAGATGGAGTTCAAGCTCGCATTTATGGCGGACTGGAGGAGCTTGACGGAGAAGGAGCTTCGCGAGGAGAGAAAGCATGAAGTCAGAAGAATAGGATAGATGTCTTTTCTATCTTGTATTTTGTATCTCTTTGTTATTTGCTCTTTTATTTCTTAGATTATTTGTTAAAGATCCCAAAGTAACAATACAGTAGTCCTAGGTACACTTGCACAACCCTAGGATACTTAGGCTTTTCATAGAGAACCTAGAAATCCAAGATAGGCATCAGACAGCCTGATCAGACGTCCAATCTGGAAATTAGACGTCTGATCTTGACTTTTAAGACGTCTAACTGTTACTCAGACGTCCAATAACTTAGGTTGGACTTAGTAGATTCTGTCTGTTGAAATCAAACATCCACACCTTAGTTCAAATGTCTCAGAAGATGTCTGATGGCTATGCCAGACGTCAAATTAGTGGAATGTTGGCTAACAAAGTAAACGTTGAGGAAAATGACCTTTAGACTTCTATCAAATGTCCGTAGAGGATCTTAGAAGTCTAATATGTGGCTGTTGAGCCTCTATTGGGTCGAAATCACTTGTCTTAATGATTATAGCCATTTAGCCTCTTGGGAATCCATTCCTACACTTAATTAGGTTTCCAGATGTCCAGACCTAGTGTCAGACATTCTATATGTCGTCTGATAGTTTTACACTAGAACACTATTTAGGTCTGAACCAAGTCAGTAAGGGAACCCATCTAGAATTAGACGTCTGACTTAGTTCCTAGACATCTAAGGAGTGACTTCCAGATGTCTGATCTTTTTCCTAGACATCTGATGACCTTGTCAGAATCATTAATAATTTTGATTGTGGCTTGCCTTGCCTTGGGATGAACCCCCACGGCTACCTAAGGCTTCTAAGGCCTTCCAAAGCCTTCTTAGGCCTCCTATAAATAGAGTATCCCTCGTGTAGACACACCAAGCAATATCATTTTCACATCTTTACTGTCCATTAGATCTTGATAAGAAGCCCTAGTTCTCCAAGCTTTAGTTTCATTTCAAGAGAGCTTCATTGTTGTTGCGCACCCGCTCTCCCTTTGCAGTTACGAGAGCAACAAAGTGCCACCGCATGATTCACGCATCTGCGTCAAGCTGACGTACTTTCACCTATGGGAAGATCCTTTACCTATAGTAGCCAATTTCATTTATATACTTTGTGGCTCTATAGGTTTGATTTGTATTTTACTTTGTTTATTAGTTGGGTATTCACGTTGTGAATTCCCATCTCCTTCGTGAGACAAAAACCTTCTCATGAAGAGGAGGGGTTTGAGGAACGCTACCCTCGTACTTGTAGCGTGATTGTATTGAGGTTGAGTCACCCTCATTTTAAGTGACTCCTATAGTGGATTTGATGGACTTTGTCGATCAGAAAATACTAACTTGAGAGGGTTAGGTGGTGGTTTTCACCCGGTTTGGGTTTCCACCTTAAAATTTCTTGTGCATATTGTGTGATTGCCTTTTGTGTGAGATTGTTTATTTTGCATCCACACTTTATTATTATCCTGCAAATCTCGCCCTTTCCCCTAGGGATTTATAATTTAGTCATTAGTGCCTAATAAGTGGGTCCATGCAAACAAAAACGAGTTTTCATGCATTTCAAGAATTAATGGACATCTGAAACCCTAAAAATAGATCAGTTTAATTAACTGAGGTTTTGGTTAAGATAAAATTCATCTAAGCCCTCTAAAAATTATAGAAAAATATTCTCTAGGGTTTGGTATCTTTGATTTGATCATCTGAACCCATTTTGACTTGAAATAGAGTCTCAAATAGACTATTGCCCTAATTTAGGTTTTTGCATAAATTACCCAGTCAAACTAGGTCAAAACCAAAATCCAACTTCACCATTAGATTCCTTAGGTCCAAATTAGGTTTGTATCAAAATTTAGGCCCAATCAGAGATTGTCTTAACCTAGTTTGCAATTTGGTCCAGTCTAACTCTTTCTCTCTTGCACAACCCCTCAGCTTTTGAAATTCCTTGCAAATACCCCCTATCTTTGTTGTCACTCTTTGCAAAGAGCTCCCTCTGCCATTTTCCTGGAGGAATCCTACATTAACAAGCTTCTTTTGGCAAGAACTCAGTGATTACTTGACGAATCCCTCTCAAAATTGAAAGGGAGATTCGTCAGGTAATCTCCTTCCTATTGAGCCATGTCCAAGTCTCCAATTCTTTCCACATCTCTCATGCGAACGCATGACAGATGTGGGTGTCCTACTCCGATGAACTTACCAAGCTTGAAAGCTTGGTTTCCAAGCTTCAAATCTCCATCTAAGGCCTATATAAAGACCCATGTTGCATGCCGATCTCCTTATGCTCGTTTCTTGCTAGAATCCCTCTATTTCCTCCCTCCTCTCCGACTGGAAAGCTCCACGACTTCCGATGACTCCCTCCGACCACTCTCATCATCCACTCACAATACCAACGGTAGATTCTCCTTCCTCTCCCTCTTCCACGTCGTGCCATACCAGCGGGTGCCCCAATTCCTTTCGTCTTCACTGATTCTCTCCCACCAGAGCTTTCTTCGTCTCTAGCGCTGGCCACACCAGATTCGACGTCTCTCCTCCCCCTCATTGACCACAACTTAGTCTCCTCAACTCCTTATCTTTTGCACACCGATGAGGCACTCTGTTCGCTACACCACACCATAAGCCTCGCCACCTACCTTATAAGCATTGCCTCATCCATGCGAGCAAAACCCCTCAAGAAATTGAGGGGTTTGCTTGCTCTAACCGCCTACTGAACACCTCCACCATCACGTTCACAATACGCCTTCGCCAACCCTCTCTGACCCCTCCACAGCCTGCCACCGCTACTATTGCCCTCACCGTGCCGCAGCGAAGCTCCTGAGCATCTTTGACGTGGTCATCGAGTCGTTTTTCCCTTTGCAGGTGTTTGCAGTTCACACCATTAACAGAGCTTCTTCAAGAAACCTTTGGAGCCTAGTTTGTGCCACACTCTCCCTCGATTCCATGCAAAGGCTACGCAGACGACTCCTAGGTGACTTCCTAGGCATCCAATTACTGCTACCAGGGTCTCTAGCATCATCAATTAGATTCTCCCCTCTGCTACTGCCTTATGCCAGAAGGAGCTCAGTGGGATAGTCCCACCTCGGAAACTCAGAAGGCACTGAAGGCATATAAATTGAACTTGTGCTGAGGCTTTATCGTCTCAACGCATTGGGGGAGAGGTCCCCGCACACGATCACCTAACCCGACCCGATCTGCTTCACTGCTCGGCTGCAACCTCACGCCCACAACCCTGCTCCCGGATCTTGTTACTGTTCCCACCCGATTATCCGGTTGACCCTGGGTCTTTGAGAGAAAGAAAAGAAGGAAAGAAAGGGAAAGAGAGAGAGAGGGGGGGTTTTTCCTCGTTGCCTATCTCATGACACTTAGCAAAATCTAAAGAGGCCTTCTCCTTTGTTGGTGTTGGTGCTGTGCTCTACTGTGCCTCTCCCTAAGGCTTGAGAAAGAGATGCCTTTGCCTCTGTGTGCTGGTTCTGAGATATTGTAGCACTTAAGTTGACGTAGCATTTGGTTGATTGATACTATTACATTATTTAAGTAGAATTGTAATAGGGTAATTTGGTGATTCAAATCACCATTTTTACCTTAATCTTTTTGTCACATTGACTCTTGAATCTATATTTATATCATTTATGTTTGAAATTGCTATTACATTGCTATATTCTTGATTACAATTGTGATCTTGAGATAAATTGCCATATTTCTCCCTGTGTTTGACCTCGGACTTTTCTGAGTAATAAATTTTAAGTGTTCTACATGATTTATTGGCTATACTACAGTGCATTACTTTTAAAACACCGATTCAAAGAGTTCAACATTTGATTTCAGATTTGATCATGGATTTAGATTCATAAAATTCTTTGCACATGTGCTCTGTTCCTGGATTGTCCTACCCTGATTATGATTCTGAATTAGGAGAATCTATGTTGCCAAATGTTCTTGAACCAATTTATGACCTCGAGGTCCATGATATGTTCTTTGACTCTAACTCCAAGGTCATTGATTTGGAGCTCAAAGTAGTTGCACCATCTGATCAGGAGGTCATGCAAGAATGGTTGTTTAAGCCTTGCAGCAACCGACCTCCGCCACATAACTCCACTAGAATCCATTTTTATCTTGAATCATCTCATTTCGATCCGATTGGAGCTGATTTGCCAGCTTAGTTTGATAATGAATGGGACATTGCCATAAGTAGGGTACCTATATTTTCACTAATCTGTTATCAGTTGGGGATCCTTACTCTGAACTGGCTGAACTACCAAACCCTCACTTCTCATTTCCATATCTTTTTGAGCCAGACTTCACCTAGTGGGCTCCATATCTATTGATCCGCACTTTTCAATCCACGAGACTCATGGGTTTTGGTCGGTATAATTGGCTAGTCTATTTGAATAAGCACCTGATTAGCCCGACCAGGATAATCATCAAGGTGCTTGTTATACAAAATTCTTGCACCCTGATTACTCCTTCCTCTTAACCATCTTCTGCTCGACTGAAGGCATTAAATTTAGTGCTTAATGGGAGGCAGCTCGTCATTAAAAAAATAAAACCTTTCCGATCCTCTTTGAACCTACTTGTAAAATGACTCGACTTTGATCACTTCACTTAGAACATCCCTGACCACCTTTAATTCTCACAATTTGGAGGTTGAAATCATCCATACCTAACCATTTTCGACCCACTACACTCACCCTACTATTGTTCTAAAGAAGTGATTAGAACTTAATTTGCCTAACCCATCCTACCTTGCAATGAGGACATTGCAAGAGCTAGGAATGGGGGGTATCACAAAAGTAAGTAATATTTTAAAGAAATTCTTGGTGAAAGGGTCTCAAAAATAAAAGAAAATAATAAAAATTGGAGGAGAAAGGAAGAGGAGACAATTTCTAGTGAACCTTATTGTGAGCATTAATGTATTAATCAAAGACAAAATGGGAGAAGGAAGAATAAATTGTGCTTAATGCAAAACTTATGAGTTGGTGAAAATTATTAACCTGGGTAAAGAAAAGAACAAAGTGCTCTAGTCTAGTATTAGAACATTAAGTCCTTGACCATAAATTAGTCGGGCCACACTTGGCTTAAATTATCCAACTAAGTTAATCAGCCTGATCTTTAGACTAAGAGGCATGCATGTTTTAACCAATCTCCTTGTTACTCCTAGTCTAGAAGCTTGAGAAATCAGAACACACCAGTATGTGCACGAGTTGAGTTATAGAACTTGAGTTGAAAGTTAATCAAACATTGGACATATGTAGAGTTAGGAAATATCTCTTTTGTAGCAGCTAGCCCTGGAAGGATGAAGAGCCACTTCCTTAATAAGGTGTTGTTCTTCGTGAAACATGTAAAAAATTATTTCTA
The DNA here is from genome assembly GCA_037157565.1 of Thalassia testudinum. Lineage (NCBI taxonomy): Eukaryota > Viridiplantae > Streptophyta > Magnoliopsida > Alismatales > Hydrocharitaceae > Thalassia > Thalassia testudinum. The sequence continues at coordinate 148,667,068 of JAZHRO010000063.1, read as the reverse complement.
TCATTGTAGTACGAATCATGTCGAAACAAATAGATTTATAAATCAGAATTGGTGAGTTCTGAGTTGTTTGTAGGGAGGCAAAACATGATTTTCAAAGCTTTTTGTACTAACTAATCTATCCTAATGCAACATACAAATAGAGATCAGATATTCAGAAAATCAGATTTTTATTGCTAATGGCAAATAGTTCTCAACTAGGAATTAAAACAACCATGCTAAAGAATAGAGAGAGAAAATAGATGAAGGACGATGTTGCTTGTGGGATGCTTGTGCGAAGTGCGGCAGCACTTCAGATCTAGAGCACTGGGAGGAAGATCGAAGGGAAGTTGCAAAGAGAGAGAGGCTGGAGATGTGTCTGGTGGAAGTTGAGATGCCTCCAGATGGGGGCTTTGCAGTCTTTTTTATAGCGAAAATGAGGGGCAAAGCTGGTATTTGAGTCCTAATCTTGTGTAACACTCTTGGAGCCATCAGATCCGTCGATCAGGAGATCAATAGACCAAATCGCGCCTTAAAATAGCCTCCAAAATGCCTTCAATGCCCGCGTCGCATCGGATGTTGACACGTGGTGCATGCTCAGCCATAAAATGCTTTCATGCGCACGCGCGCGCTTCAATTTCAGTTGTCTAATCTTATGATCAGATGACTTAAAATGTAGGCCGCACCGCCTCTTTGATCCACGTACAACAGTGCATCCATACACATGTTCATCCACGCATCTACCGTACCACCTCAGCCAGTGTGCCTCTGCATGCCACGCGACCATCTCTGCGCTTGATGGGAACACCATCGTGAGCCTTAACTATCTCATTTTGACCTAGAAAAGAGAACAAAAGCTCCTACATAACCAAGTAATGGGCCTAATTCAAGGAATAACTATTCTAAGAGGAAAATAAGAAACAAAGGGTAAAACTACAATTTTACCATTGCAGTAAATCGACAGGATTTCTCAGGGGATAAACATAGGTCAAATGATCTTAACAAGATAAAAGGTGGGTTGATTCAATCAGAAAAGGGTTCATGTGCAATCTAGGAATTAAATGACTTCTTGTAACCCTAAAACAGACCCACTTAATTTACCAAGGTTCTGGTCAAGATAAAATTCACCTAAACCCTCTAAAATTCATGGAAAAATATCCCCTAGGGTTTAGAACCTTCAATTTGGCCTTTGGAACCTATTTTGACCTAAATAGGGGTCCTAGCTAATTATTTGTCATAAATTGGGTTTTTATGTAAAATACCCAATCAAACGTGGTCAAACCTAAAATCCAACTTCACCATTGGATTCCTTAGGTCAAAATTAGGTTTATACCAAAATTTAGACCTAAGGGAAGTGCACCTTGACCTACTTTGCAAAATAGTTCAACCTAATTATTTTCTAGACCCCTAGCTTTTGAAAACCTTGCAGAGACCACCCTAGCTTCCTCGCCATTCTTTGCAATTAGGTCCCTGCACCATTAAAGCGGAGGAGTCCTACTCCGGTGAGGATTCCAGAGGTGATTTCTACCTGATTCCTCAGAGACTCCCTCTCAAATTCGAAAGGGAGATTCTCTGAGGAATTCTCGATCTTATGAACGCAATTCCAAGCCCTAATTGTCACCTAATCTCTCATGCGAATGCATGAGAGATTTGGGCAATTTCTAGCTTTCCTACTTCGGCGAGGACACCTGTGCTTGGAAGCTTGCTTTCCAGGCACAAGGCCCTTTTCCTGTGCCTATAAAAGAAGCCCTAGATCCAGCCACTCATTTTCAGCTTGGTTTGGCCGGGAACCACCCTCCAATTCGTCTCTTCTCCTCTGGCCAAGCATCCAGCGAGCTCCGGCGACATCTCCTCCCTCTTCTCATCGCTTTGCCACAATACTAGTGGTAGAGTCACCTTTGCCTTCGTCGTCCGCGTCGCGCCATACCTACGCATACGCCAACTACCCTCCTCATCGTCGCCGTCACCCCTCTATTGCATCTTCATCCCCGGCGGCGGTAGGTACGCGCCAACCGCCAACTCGACCCGTTTCATCCTTAAACTTGGTTAAAAAATTTTCCCTTCCTCTTCTCTCTATTTTTCTTCTCTCTATTTCTATTTCCAACCCTCGACCACCACAGACCACCACCATCATCTCCACCTCTGGCAGACCACCGGCGAAGTCGCATCCATCATTCCACACACCCACATGCCTTGCCAACTACCTCAGAACCTTCGCCACCTTGCACTGATCATTATCCCCATCTTCATCGATCGCCACAACCTCCGTTCACCCCCCCAACCACACCCATCATCACGGCCACAGACCAACCTAGGCACTCATGCCTAGGCTACCCCGTGCCACACCGACCATCGACTCACCTTCTCCGTGTCATGGCGAAGCTCCCTGTGTGATCTAATGAGGCCGCGAGGCTATTTCTTTTGAGAGCAGGTTCTTGCCTCCATCTCCATTGGAGCAGACATGAAGCTTGCTTGCAAGCTTCAACCCAAGCGTCAGGCTCCAGGAATTCAAGTCCAGGAGGTGTGGAGTTGTCACACAAATTCATCCAGCTAGAGATTGGCTTTGGGAGAACCTCGCAGCTGTAGCGATTGAAGGCGACCCTCTGCGGGCATGCATGCAGAACCGGGTTAGTCCCACCTCGGTTGTTTTAGAGTGAGGTGAGTGGCATAAATTGAATTTGTGCTTTAGCTTCATTGCCTCCGAACATGGGGTGAGGTCCCCTCGCCCACTGACCTCGTTCGCGATCCACGCTCCGCGGACTTGGCTTGCCTGACCCATTTACCCTACACTCCTCACGCACCACCCACACCGGTGCGCCTGGACCCAGGTGCACTGACCCGACCTGAATACCCGATTGGCTCTGGGAGAGCGAGCTGAAGAGAGAAAAGAGAGAGAGAATTCATGGGGGAGGGTAGGGGTAGGTTTTGCACTTGTGTGCAGGGAAAGGAAGAAGGAAGAGGAAGCTGAAGCCAGAGAAGAAAAGGAGGAAGCCTTGGGTGCAGCTGCAGAGAAAGGAGATCAGAAGCAAAGGAAGCTAAGGAGGAGGAAATAGAAGAAGCTAAAGAGGAAAGAGCTGCAGTAGAAAGCTAAGGAAAAGAAGATCGTAGAGGAAGCTAAGGAAGGCGCTGCTGAAGAAGAAAGAGAAAGAAGGAGATCAGAAGCCAAGGAAGCTAAGGGCTGAGAAAGCTAAGGCAAAGAAGAAGGAAGGAGAAATCAAGGAAGAAGAAGAAGACAAAGAAGAAAAACGGCACGGCTGAGGAAAAGGCAAAAGCAAAGCTAAGGAGGAGGAAGCTGAAGAAGCTAAGGAGAAAAAGAGCCATAGAAGAAAGCAAAGGAAAAGAAGAAGCTGCAGAGAAGAAGAAGGAAGGAGAAGTCACAGCTGAAGAAGAAAGAGAGAAGTCAGAGAAGAAGAAGGCTAAAGGTAGGAAAAGAAGGAATAGAAGAAGACAAAGAAGAAGGAAGCCATCTACCAAAGCCAAGGAAAAGAAGAAGAAAGAAAGAAAGGTAGAAAAGAAAAGAAGAGAAAGAGAAGAACAAACCAAAGAGAAGAAATAAAAGAAGAAGAGTCAAATACTTTTAAGACGTCTAATTCTATAATCAGACATCCAATTTCTCTTTTGCTACATTTATTATTCATAACTTCATGCTTTACATTCTGCATTAGGTTTTGAGTAATTTTATGTGTTCAAATTACATCTATTATTGAGATTAGTGAATAAACTCCATTTGCTCCCTATGTTCGACCTCGGACTTAACATTCGAGTAATAAAATTTATTTGTTTTGAATGTTTTTTCGAATGTACTACAGCGCGACCTGTTTAAAACCCGATCAAATGTTCATAACAGTGCTGCTCGATCGCCATCGCACGACCTAATTTCTCCTTCGCGCACCGCCTCTTTGATTTCCCACTCCATGCTATTCGAACACGTGTCGATTGCTCTCATGCGAGGTTGGTGACCAACGTGCTACAAGCACGTTTGTGTCACCATCTTGTATTCTTAAGCAGCCGCTCTCATCCGTTGGATGACGATCCAACGGCTAAGATGGATTCCTCCTCTAATAAAGGGTGCAGGGAGGGGCAACGTGGCGCAACGGTGGCTGTTGGATGACAATCCAACTACCCTACTTCACTCTTCGGTGTTTGGGGCACGTAGGTGGGCCATTGAAATGGTGCCACATGGCACCATCCTGACCATCCATCTTCCCTCCCTTGTAGTTGGTGCTACATGGCTCCGATTGAGCTGATTTTTGCGTCGTTGAACTACGATCGTTGATCCAGATCCATCCATGCGGTTGGATTTGACATCTGATATTTGGATCTCTACTATCTTTCTCCTTGGCCTCTGATCTTCTACAGGCTGTATGTGATGCTACAAAAGTCTGATCAAGATGATTCCGGAGTAAGATCCGTCGTCATCCTAATCAGATCCGTATGGTCGGATCTATCATCTGCGACCCTGAATCATATGCAATTAATATAGCCTCTCTCTTAGAGCATAAAATAGCATTATTATCTATAAAGCTACCAAATTAACTAGTATGCAAATTATGATGCTTATGCATGCATTGTTCCTAAGTTAAGCTAAAATCTAACTTAATTTAAGTAGATTAGTTCCTATGATTGTTGCACAATCACAACCCCATGTCTAAATTTTGCTAGTCCCTAGCAAATGCAAGGCTAAATGCAAAGTAGTCCTAAATGACTAATTTCTATCAAGAGTTCGACTAGAGATTTATTTTTTTTGTTTTCATCCAAAACTTTAAAAATCCAGACAGTCACGAAAATATAGTGTTTTAACCTATGCAATGGATCCAAGTGAAAAGTCAATCCACATCTAAAGCTCTACTTGACTCTTAGTAAAATTCTATCGGGATAGGCAAACTTCTTCCCACGGGATTATAAAATAATATGTAATTTCAGCCTTGGCTTTTGGCTTAGGTAGAGATGTCCGAGTTAAGTAGGTTTGTATTAGGTGGCTCACACTCTCCTGGTGCTACATATAGACTAGTACTTCAGAACCTAGATTTCTAGACTTATTTACTCAAAGAGAGGCAGAGAAACTATGCTCTCTTTTAGTTCCTTTGGACTCATTCTCTCTCTTTCTTTTTCTTTTCTTTTTTTCTTTTCTTTTTCTTTTAGTGCTCACAATCTCACCAGACTTGTCAACATATTTGTGGCTTCTTACAACATTAACAATTTTATTAGGCTCTGATAACCCTACGACTAAGTCAGCTATCCTCAACCAGTATTTAGGCAATCAGAAATACAGAAAAGTAGGTCAGGGCTTTATTTGGTGGATTGTAAAGGGAGTGGGTGTTGTTGCCTCAATGTGCTTGACATGAAATAAACACAATGCAATTAACACTCTTTTTTTTCTTTTTTTCATATATATAATTCTTTCTTTTTCTTCTTCCTCTTCTTTTTTTTCTTTTTTTTTTCTTTTTATATAATTCTATCTACAAACTCAACGACATGCAACACTCATGCACAATTTTAATTTACGAGACATTATTTGGGATTGGGGGTGTTCAAGAGGATATCTGGTGACTTATTTGGTGGAAGTGCTTACTCTCGGCACCGGGAACGAAATAGATGGGACAATGTATTTTTGACCTTATTAATACCCTCCTTCAATAGAGGATTCCATAAAGGATGGTTGTAACCATCCACCTTAGTCCTAGTTTTATTAGAACTTGTTCTCTGCGTATTTGCCTAATTTGGTGGCTCTCCAAAAATTCACAAAGAATTTATATGCAGGAACTGAGAGCAAAAGCTATGCCTGACTCCGAGTATCATTATCCAATTACCTAGAAACTAAGATTCCTTGTACTAGACTTAGAGCACCAATAGACTTTCTACTCTCACCTTACACTTATTTGGTAGATCTACTAGCAGATGATTTGCCTGACTCCCTAATTACTGTCCAAGGGTTCAGGAGAAGAAGCATTGCTTTTTCTTGACAAACTAAAGATGTCTATCAGTCTTCACAGAGGATCCATTGCAAATTCTACGTGTAAGTGTGAAATTGTACTAAATTCTAAATTCTGGAATCAACTTAATAGTAAATACCTAATAAAACCTTCTTGATAAAAATACTTTATGTAATTTTTTTTTCTGACATAAAAATAAGACATGCAATGTCGACCCCCCCATTCCTATTCATTACAATGTCCTCATTGAAATATATGCAGAAAAGTCAAAATGTAATAAGCGGGAGAAGGGGATATCACTTGACTAAGCTTGTTAATCCAAGTAAGCTTGATCAAATAAAAATACTTGTACAGAATACTGGGTTGCCTCCCAGCCAGCGCTAAGTTTAATGTCATTTGCCAGACCCAAACATAAAAGAAATATGTATTTCAGTATTGTGGGTCAAGTGGAGTAATAATTGCTTATAAAGAGATTTAGGATTAATATAAAGACATGATCGTGTGGTCCAAGAATCAGTGATTCACAAATGAGGACCAACTGATAATGTAGCCCCACTTCAGAGAGTTTTTTTGATTCAAAATATAAAATAGGGTTAGATAGATGAGGTTCATGATGCAGAGCTTATTCATTAATCCAATCCCATAATTCTAAAAGAAGTGGTGGAGGATTTGAAGTGAAATCATGATTGAAATTTAAATCTAGTTATGAATTAGAGTCAAGGATCCTCATAATGGTAATTGATGTCAAAAATAATAAATTCTCCAGGCTCCGGGTCATTTGAGGATAAAGGTAGAGTTGTGTTAAATTCCTCAAAATCCTCATTAGAAATTACCTCTTCCTTATCAGAAATCACTTCTTCAGAATCAAGCCATCCATTTGAGCCAGTTGGATTATAATTGCTTCCCCAATCCATCATAATTTGAGCTTCTTTTTCTGAGGTTGTTTTTTCATTTTCTGGTTCATGTCCTTTGGTTGTCCAATTTCTCTAACCCCCTCAAAATTCAATAATTCTTGGAATTCTTGGTGGATATACTGAGGATTCTTTATGTTGTCATCTAATTCATCATAAGATACTCCAAATAGTTTCTCGATTTCATAAATGTCTTTTTCAAATTGATTATCTATGGAAAGCCATAAATCAAAATCATCCTCAAGTACATCACTTCCTTGCCTCTCATGTTGATCTTGAGATTTGGTAGAATTCAGATCATCCATAGTGTGAATTGCCATGACCACTTTAATTATTCCCACGACCTCGATATAACCACAATTTACTTTATTCTTTTGGGAAGCTTTAAAGATATTGAGTTGACAAGTTTCCCTTCTAGAAGTGATTTGCATAATCCCCATCTCACAGTTGATCAAAGCCTTGGCTATGGCCAAGAAGGGTCTTCCTAAGATTATTGGGGTGTGGTTCAAGTTTTTTGATGCCTCCATGTCTAAAACTAGAAAGTCCACAGGGTACTCAAAATCCCTCACTTTTATAATTACATTTTGTAAGAGTCCATTTAGAAACTTTGTTGACCTATCAGCAAGCTGAAGGGTAACATCGGTGTGTTGAAAGGGACCTAAATCCAACTCTTCATATAATTCAGTGGGGATTAAATTGATGGAGGCATCAAGGTCCAATAAGGCTTGCTTCAAGATAAAATCATCTATTTCACATGAAATTAAGGGGGTCCCTGGATCTTTCTTTTTAGGAGGGAGCTTGTTACGACCCGGTTCCCGAATCCCTACGAGATACGAGAATCGGACAGACTGGACTGATCCCAAGAACCAGTCATCCTACGAGAAAGTAACCAAAAGAGCAGTAAAATAAACCACATTCACCATGTATATAACTAGCAGTAACAAAATACAGCAGTAAAGAAAAGAAAATACTACAGTATACACCACCACAACAGTAAAGAAATAAACATGAACATAAACATGAAGCTTACAATGAAAAGAGTATAGAGGTAACAGAAACTACTCACAACAACAGAAAGAAAAGTACTGTAGGTACTACACAAGTAACACTACTGGGCTCTACTAGGCCCAGCGCCCTCTGCAGCCGCCAACTCAGGCTGCTTAACACCTGGTCCTGAAAAGGTAACAAAGGTGACACGTCAGCGAAACGCTGAGTAGAGTGGCAACTAAAAGCCAAGAAACAGTAAGGTGGACAGTAGCTGCTATATTTTTAATTTCTTTCTTTAATTTCTCCGTTTATTCACTATTAAATTATTTCTCAGATCCTTCTCTTGATCTTGAATGTTCATCATGGGAACGATCTTGATTGCAGTCTTTTTCTAAAAGTAGAAGTAACACGTGGTGCTCTCCTAGCTGGGAGAGTCCCCCGTGGTGGTCCTACCCTCAGCCAACCACCCCAAGGTCGTTGACAGGTGTAACAGTGACTATGGCACGCGCGATAAACACATGGGTAGCTACCCTACACTAGCACGCGGTCAGTCGTTTCCATTAACGGGTGCGCCCAAAGCACAGCACGGAACCAGTGTAGGGAAAAGCCCTCTCAGTAACAGGGGTCCAGCCCCTCCACAGTAACCAAACAGGGGTCTTGCCCCTCCACAGTCCGCGCACCCTCGCCTGACTACCTTGGTTTGCCCAGTGGGCTGAACAAGTCGGTGTAGGGGGGCTAGCAGAACCTCGGGGCCTGTGGGGTAGCTAGTGCTCTCTCTACACTAGTAGCTCTCCTCGGTACTATGTACACGAGGGCCAAAAGTCGGTACAAAGTGGCCAGACCAAACCCCGGGTCCCTGGGGCGGCTAGCTCCGCTTTGCACTAAACAGGGGGGAACAGTCGCTCTCCTTGGTACTCCGTACTCAAGGGTCAGCTCACTTCCCCAATTCTATTCCATTCACTTTCAAGGAGTTCTACTCCTAATTCCCCGTAGGGTTCGTGCTCTTTTAACTCAGCCAATTTTGGTTTCATCATTTCAGCTTTATATTTATATAGCCCATGTTCCCAACCGTAATATTCATTCATAATCAGGCAACTGTTAACCAATTACAGGAAATTATCTTTTCCTTTCTACTTTTCCAAGACTGTAATGTATATGCATTCAAGCTAGTTTCCCAATCCTAGGATTCATGCCATACCCTAGGATCTATTATTCAATCTAGTTTTCCAGTCCTAGGATTCATGCAATACCCTAGGATCTATCATTCAATCTAGTTTTTCAATCCTAGGGTTCATGCAATACCCTAAACTCTTTTAATTATTTCACAAATGCATAATTTTTGATAAATAATTGAAAGGGCCACTACCCACAAAACTGGGAGTACTGGGGGTGTAATCGGCAAGCCTGCGCGCCTCCGCAACCCCCAGAGCCGCAACAGAACGGGATCCTAACACAAAGATCAAAGACAAGGAGCTACTCAGAACAGCATACGATTACTGTAAATAGGTAGAGGAACTAAATCTAAGAAGACGAAACTTGAAATGCGGAAAACGGACTTCGAACGGACCCTAAACGGGTCAAAAACGACGAGTCTACCCAAAATCAGACGTCTGGAACTTCTTCCAGACGTCTTAAATGATAGCTCAGGTCATACCTTGATTTGCACGGTTCTTCAGACGTCCAGAAACCCGCTGAATCGTCTGGACTTAGTTTCCAGACGTCCGACTGTCACTCCGGACGTCTGGAGACCCTCTCCGTCGTCTGGTGCTGTGCCCATACGTCTGATCTATGTGGGATGGCATGCCCTTGCACCTTCCCGAATAAATCCTACACACACACGCTCCCACTCTCAACACCAAAGGAAGCAGAAGACATCGGCGGAAACGGCTACATGGCCATACACGAGAAAGAAGAAGAAGATAAAAATAACGTACCTTTCAAACGTCTGGACCTTCCTCCAGACATCTCCTTCGTCGTCTGGACGTAAGTCCAGACGTCTAATTTCGGGAAATTTTCCCAGAATCAGGACCTCCTCGCCCTCCGCCCGTAGCGCACGGCCGTGCCGCACCGCGCTTGCCTGTTGCCTGAGCTGCAATAGCTTCTCTGCAGCACCCCACGCTTACTGCGCACCCGTCGGCCGGCTCTGGCTACTCCGGCAAGCTCACACCCTCGCGGTCAAGCTCCCTCTTCCCCTCGCAATAGCCCCTCCTCCCCAAGCACTCGCAGCAGCCGCTGCTGCCGCTCTCACCCGCTTGCTCTCTCGCTGACAGGGAGAAGAAGAAGAAGGTGGTGGAGTGAGGGAGAGGGAGAGAGAGGTGTATTTGTAAGCTGCCGAGGGGAGAGAGAGAGGAAAAGTTGCGTCTGCAGGGAGGGAGGAAAGAGAAGAAGGAGGGCAGCGGGTTCAATCTGCGCGCGCATGCGAGCAGACGCGAACCCGTACGCCGAAAAAGTTTAATTCCAAACGTCTGGGAAGGCTTCCAGACGTCTGGACCACTTCCCAGACGTCTTAAATGACGCTTGATGCCTCGGGTTATAACAGAGCTTGTTTAAGATGATGGCACTGGCTTATTCAGAGATTATGACCCTTTTTAATGATTTGGCCTATCATTTCGGTGTGCACATTTCCTTAAGAAATTTTGCATAGGTTGGGATGTTCTCAATAGCTTCAAGGAGTGGTATATTCACTTGAACTTGCTTTAAAATCTCAAGCCACTCCTTATATTGATTGGTTTTCTTTTCCCTGGATTTGTTCAAGGCTTCAAGAAAGGGTGTTTGAGAGAAATCATGAGTGTTCAAATCCTGAGCCTTGTTTTCTAGATTAACTTGGTCTCCTAGGTCAGATTTGGGCTCCTCAAGATCTTGATTAGATTTAGATGCAAAAGAATAAGGATCTTGGATTTGTTCCCCACTTCTTAAGGTGAAAGCATAGGCATAAGCATTAAGGTTAGAAGGGTGATGTGGGTTTTGCAAAATAAGTTGAGCCTAAGTTGGGTTGGGATTAACAAAGCCAGGTGGTTGCTGGGGAGCAAGTTGAATTATGTGTGCCTGCTACTCCTGTGTGTTGTTTTGGTTAGCCCTATTGAAATTCCTTGGGTTGGTGACGGGTTGGGATGACAGCATCTCGTGTTTAACATCAACTAATTGGTCCAATTGTCTAGGTAAATCTATCCTCAATTGATCCATTTATGTCTCAGATTCATTTCCCGCATTTCTTTAAGGACCAGACTCAGATCAGAAGGCTGGGTTTCTTGAGTAGGTTGGGTCTGGTTTGTGTGCGGTTGTGTGTACCTACTAGGTTGCCCATAAGTATTGGGCTTAGTCAAGTCAGGTCCCTAGGTAGGTTTCTGACTTGACAAAGCAAAGTTAGGATGGTTGCACCATCCAGGGTTATAAGTGTTCGGACAGGGATCATTTCTAGTGTATCCTTGGAGTGCATTCACATCCTCAGGATAATTAGGCATCGGGATGTCTAATTCAGAATTTAAGGGCATCAAGGTCCCTCCTTGGTACCCAGAAAGAGATGGGTCCAAGTAAAGTTGGTTCATGGGTGGAGCCATGGTTAGGTCATTAATATTGTACACTACTTCCTGAACTAAAGGATTGGGGAGTTGAGTGTGGGTTAGCATAGAAGTTCCTTGGGTAGGCATAGGGTTTATTCTGGAATGTGTACCTAAGGAATTCCTACCCTTCAGGTTGTCCAATTTCTTATCCAAACTCTCTACATTACTCTCAACGAGTTCCACCTTATCCAATCATTGTGCAATCAGTTCTAAATCAACCGAGTTTGAATTATCCTTAACTTCATAGACTTCGCTATTTGGTTGATTTGATCTGTTGAAGGTGGACATTGAGGCATTGTTGAGGGAATTCTGACTCATATTCTTAAATAATTCAAAGGGTCCCTCAACATCTTTGATTAGGAAATTGCCCCTACATGTTGCATCGAAAAAATTCTTCAAATTCTCACTTAACCCATAATAGAAAATATGAACCAAGTGCCACCTGGGAATCCCATGATGAGGGCATTTCCTAGCTAAGTCATTAAACCTCTCCCAAGCCTCATGCAGTTGTTCCCCAGGGTTCTGCTTAAAGGTTGTAATGGCACATCCAAGGCATTTGCTTTTCCTATGTGAAAGAACTTCTTCAGAAAAGTACTTCTCAAATCTTCCCAAGTTATGATTGGTCTACCAATTGTCCTCAACCATTGAACAGGTTTATCTTTTAAGGAAAATGGGAACATTTTCATCATTATGTTATTTTCATTCATGTTCCTTGGGCCAAAGGTCCTTCCTATGTGTAGAAGTTCTTCAAGGTGATGGAAGGGGTCAACGGAGTTGTGGACATGGAAGTGGGGAATCAGGGTGATGATTTGTAATTTGAGCTCAAAATCATCCCCATCCTGAGGTACCCTAACAAAAGGTTTTGGATGGGCATCAGGAGGATTGTAAAAGTCTTTGAGAGGCCAATCTACTCTCCTATTTTGGAGTTGAGTAATGGCCTATACTAGGACCTGCATCTGTTTGTCATGATGCTGGCCTTGTCTATCAATCTGCCTTTGTAATAGAGCCATTGGATCCAGATTTTGTTCCTCCTCTTCAACCTCATCTTTCTTGTGGTGACTAGCCATTAAAGAGGGTTTATATTCAGATCTTGTACAATCAGGTCTTCTCCTTAGATTTCTCTCTAAAGGTGGCAGCAAATCAGGATGTAGAAATCTTCTAACTTGCATGCACTAGAAGAATGTTTATGGATGAGAGAGAGAAGACAGATGCGAGAATATCCACCCTTACAGTACAAGCAATCAAGCTAATCCTTAGAGTGTAATCCCTAATTAGACATAATCCTAGCTCCCCAAAATATGACTAGGTTAGATCAACCCTTGAATTACTTGGCTGGCCAGAAGGGTAGGACCCCGTAGGGCACCCTGCACAGCGGGACACCACTAAGCGTTAACGCGATTACCGCATCGACCTTTCTTATCATCAGTGGGTCCAAGTAGACAAGGCCTTGACCTTAGCCCAATCTAATTTCAAGTTACCAAGAATGTTAGTCCTGCCTAGGGCACGTCTACTTAATTTTAGGCTTAAGCTTGAGGTGCTTTTAGAATATGATGGGCGTTAGGGGGTGTTGCCCTTAAAATTGATTTTCAAAGTGTGAAGTGCACAAGCATGGGGTTCATAAGCAATTTTTTATGATGATGTGAATTTTAAGGTTCAATTGCTTGTATTAGCGAATTTTATGATTCACTTGAGTAAATATCTTCAAACAATGATTCTGATGAGGCACATAAGAGGTTTTGCAAGTCCCAGTTGTTTGATAGATTTCCTTTAAGTATGGAAATGGAAGTGTGCTCTACCTTAGTGTGAAACCCTAAGAGCAGATAGTGCTAAATGATTGGGTTTAAGTCCAAAGCCAGGAATGTGGTGCGACCCAAATAATGCAATCAATTAGTCTTGTTGCACCACTAAGTAGCAGTCAAAAAATATTTTTTTCAAGAATTTTAATGCACATTTTCTATTTTTTCAGATTTAAAGTGTACTAGGGGTTCTGTAGTCTATTTTGACCCCCACTTGGTGATTGAATAGTATGTGCAATCAAATGTGTAGAAAATATTGTTTCAGATTTTCCTAAATTTTTTATTTTCACAAGAATTTAGTGGCACAAATTTCAAGTCAATCGGAGTTATATAAAAATTCTTATGATATTTTGAACTTTGAAAAATCAGGAACAATGATAGATTTGATAGTAGCTCAGATAGTGAAGTTTTAAATTTTTGACATAATTCATAATGGTGCAAAATTTGGATATGTTGTTCCTGATTTCAAAACCCATGTCCAATAGAAACTTTAGAATTTTTGGACATGTGAATTTTCGAGAATTGAATTTTTAAGATGAGAGTTTGTTTCAACTCGAAAATATAAGAGGTGATTTTGTTGATTCCCACCAACAAGAGTTTTTTTTTTTTCAAAAAGCAAGCAAATTCTAACCTAAAGATCAAGCAAGCACCTAATTTCTTTTGGATTTTTTTTTTCTGAAAGAAAATCTAACCTAATCTAAGATACGAGTACTTACTTGAGATTCGAACCCGTTTTTTTTTACGTTGCACATTTCTTCTTGTAATTTTGCAATTTCTATGCACACGCAATAAAAAAGAATAGCAAGTTATAATCTCAAATAAGAACTTTATAAGAAAAGCTTTTAAAAATTTTCGTTGCCTCCCAGCAATGGCGCCAACTTATTCATCATGAAACACGTAAAATATTATTTCTATTATTGTAGTGTGAAACACGTTGAAACAAATATATTTATAAATCAGAATTGGTGAGTCCTGAGTCATTGCAGGGAGGCAAAACACAATTTTCAAAGCTTTTCGTACTGACTAATCTATCCTAATGCAACATAGAAATGGAAGCCAGATATTCAGAAAATCAGATTTTTATTGCTAATGGCAAACAATTCTCAAACTAGGAATTAAAACAACCATGCTAAAGAATAGAGAGAGAGAAAATAAATGAAGGATAGCGCTGCTTGTGGGATGCTTGTGTGAAGTGCGGCAACACTTCAGATCTAGAGCATTGAGAGGAAGATCGGAGGGAAGTTGCAGAGAGAGAGAGGTTGGAGATGTGTCCGATGGAAGTTGAGATGCCTTTAGATGGGGGATTTGGGATCCTTTTTATAGCCAAAATGAGGGGCAAAGCTGGTATTTGAGTCCCAATCTTGTGTAACACCCTTGGGGCCATCAAATCCGTTAATCGGGAGATCAACGAACCAAATCGCACCTCAAAATAGCCTCCAAAATGCCTTCAATGTGCACGTCGCATCGGATGTTGACACGTGGTGCATGCTCAGCCGCCCGATCCGTCGCCTCAAGCACTTCATGTGTGTGCACGCTTCAATTTCAGCCGTTCGATCTTATGATCGGATGGCTTAAAATGAGTGCCGCACTGCCTCTTTGATCTGCGTACAATGGCGTGTCCACACATTCGTTTCATGGCCTCATCCAGCGCGCCACCATGCACCACGCGGCCGTCTCCACATCACTCGATCGCCATCGCATGGTCCAATTTCTCTTTCACGCACTGCCTCTTTGATTTCCCACTTACGTGATTCGAATGCCTGCCATTTGCTCTTGTGCGAGGGTGGTGACCAACGTGCCATGGGCGTGTTTGTGTCGCCATCTTATATTCTTGCATAGTCGCTCTCAGCCATTGGATGACAATCCAACGGCTGAGATGGATTTGTCCTCTAATAAAGGGTGCGGGGAGGGGTGACGTGGCATAACGGTGGTAATGGCACTACTTTGCTCTTCGGTGTTTAGGATGTGTAGGTAGGCTATTGATCCATCTTCCCGCCCTCGTAGTTGGTGCTACAGGCTCCGATTGAGTGGATTTTTATGTTGTTGAACTGCGAGCGTTGGTCCGGATCCATCCATGTGGTTGGACTTGACATCTGAGGTTTGGATCTCTACTATCTTACTCAGCCTCTGATCTTCTACAGGTTGTATGTATTGTTACGAAGGTTTGACCAAGATGATTTCGGAAGCGTTGGGCTCCCATTGTCATCCCTGATCAGATCTGTATGGTTGGATCTATCATCTACGACCTCGAATCATCTGCAATCAATATAGCCTCTCTCTTAGAGCATAAAATAACATTATTATCTATAAGGCTACCAAATTAACTACTATGCAAATTATGATGCTTATGCATCCATTTTTCCTAAGTTAAGCTAAAATATAACTTAATTCAGGTAGATTAGGTCCTATGGTTGCTGCACAATCAGGTGCACGCACTTTAATTTTTATTTTAGTGGGACTTGTATACGTAAGTCTTAGTAAGTAGTGTGACTATCCTCATCACCTCAAAAGGCACACAAATGCCTCACGCACTTGCACCACATATAAAAAAATAGAAAAAGATAGAAAAATTAAAAAATATATATACATATAAAAAAGAAGAAATTTTGCTAGATCTTTAGTTTTCTTTTTTCGGAGAGATATACCTTGAGGTTGACCCTGGCAAGAAGCTAGAAAGTTGCCAAATTCATGTGAGAGCAGTCGATTGGGTCCAATAAGTTATTAATTAGAAACTTGATGGTAACACCATCATTCATCATAAATAACTTAAATTAGTCAGAATTAAATGTTAAATGCTCCTAAATGATCATCTAAGGATCTTAATTCTATGCTAAATTGAATTAAGACAAGAAAACATGCTATTTTACCATCTCATCATTAATGCAGATTAACAAAGGGGCTAATAAGGGATTAATTCAAGGTTAAATGAACCTAAAAGACCAAGTAGTGGGCTCATATTGACTGAATTAGGGTTTCACACATTTCGAGGATTTAAACAGTATTGAAAACCCTAATTATTAGCCTCACTCAAATTGAAAGGTTTATGGTAGAGTTAAATTCAATCTAAACCTCCTAAAAATCATCAAAAAATATTCTAAGAGGTTTGGTACCTTTACTTTGCCCATCTGAACCCATTTTGATCAAGAATGGAGATTCAGATGGGATTTTGCCCTATTTTTTGCTTCTGTGCAATTTACCTAGTCAAACGTGGTCAAAACCCAAATCTAAGTTCACCATTACATTTCTTGGGTCCAATTTAGGTTAACCCCAAAATTTGGGCTCATTCAGAATCTATCTTAGCCTAGTTTGCATTTTAGTCCAAGATTCTTTGTTTATCACATTAAACGGCCTAAGTCATGATGCATCTTGCATTTCGGTCCCTAATTTTTGTCAAATCTTGCAAATCAGCCATTGTTGCTTTCGTATTCCTTATTTCCAAATGCAACTCCAGTAGAAGAAGTTGACCCAAACATGCTGAGATTCAAGAGAGAAAATATCTCTCAAATTAGCACCAAATCCCTCCAAATTTGGAGGGATTGGTGTTCAAATCTTCCCCTATTAATTAAACCTAACTTGGAGATTTGATTTGGACCATAGCACCATTAGCGAGCTTGAGAGTCATGATCTTTAAACTTACCAAATCCGTGAGGAATCTTGCGGAATTTAAGCAATTCAAGGTTGCAACACCATTTATTAAAGCTCTAGCATGTTTCCTTGTGCAAGGCAGTCATGAATTGGCTGTGAAATCACCTTCTCCCTCATCTCTTGCCAACCCATCATGCACTTCGGTGACCTCTCTTTGACCTCTTCCTTTTCCCATGTTCTCCACCAACAGACACGGCAGCTACCTTCCTCTCTTCCTTGCACATCTTGCCAGCCAAAGCAAGGGAGCTGATGTGCACATCTAATTGACCTAAAATGTCTATTTATGAATGTTCCTAGGTCTATAGAAGCATCATTAATTATAAATATTTATAACATGCATCAGCATGCATTTAGGTTAAATTGTATAAATTATAGGTTAATGCTCCCTTTTTGCGGTTAGGGGATAGGGTGAGATCATTTTGGGGCATTGGATTGAAGATCCAACTGTATGGATATGATTAGGGTGACGATTGGAGTCCAACGCCTCCGAGATCACCCTAATCGGACCTCGGTAGCATCAGATGAAGTCCAAAAAGGATCAGAGGCCAATGGTCAAGGTGGTGTAAATTCAAACGTCAGACGACAAATCCAACCGCGGGGATGGGTTTGGATCGATGATCGTAGCCCAACGGCGTGAAAATCGGTCCGATCTAACATTCGTGGCACCACTTACAAGAGAAGATGGATGGTCCAGATGGAACCACATGGCACCACCCAAACCCTCCAAACCGGCCACAACCTTCTCAAATGCCCCCACCATCTTTAATCTCAGCCATTGGATCAAGATCCAACGGCTAAGATGAGGACTTGATGCCTTCACTTATCATCAAAAGAAGATGATCGTGCATTTTCAGCAGTTGGATCTTCATCCAACGGCCGAGGATGAGGGAGCGCTAAATTAGAAGCATGACAAAGTCGAAGTGTTGTCGCATTGGTCGCGCTGCTCATATGCAATGTAGAGGTGTGCGGTAGATTCCGCCTCGCCTCAAATCGAACCGACAAGCTAGTACGAATGAAATTTGGTTGCCCGATCTAAGATGAGCGGCTGTGGAGGCGAAGACGTGGTGGCGTGGATGGATAAGCGCACTGAATGCATGTGATGTCACTCTGATCTGTGCCCAATCTAATGCGGGCACGCTGAATGCTCGAAGCTGAAGCGGCAAGGTGCAATCTTGAGTGTTCAATCTCTTGATCGGACGGCTAAGATCGTGCGAACGTGGTACGTGCGCCTAACATATGAAGATCAAGCGGGGTCAACGTGGCACATTGTGGACACTTGGATTAGAGGTCAATGGTGGAGATTAAGGCACAGCTTTAGTGACGTGCATATCCGTCACTAAAGATCTTGCCACCAATTTCAAGCCTTTAAAAGACCTTTTTGCCCCCAAATTTGCACCTATAAAAGGGTACCCCTACCACTCATTTTCATCATCCCTTCCTTTCTTCTCTCACCTCCTCCAAAGCTCTACGAGCTCGTCCCAAACTTAGGATGCTCCATTAGAGCTAAAGTAAAATAATTTTCCATCTTCTTACCCCCTTCATGGAGCATCTTGCAGTTGTTCTCTCATCGCTGTTCGGGAAGTAGATCCCATGTTGCCCTAGTTTGTCCTCCGTCCTCCAGCTCCATTTTCCTTTGTCCAGCATCTCACCACCCTTGTCCGGGCACTTCGTCAATGTGGCTTATCCTTCAAGTAGCCATTGAGGAGGATAACTTCTCGCCCCCTCTTTTTTTATCACTTTCTAGTGTAGATTTCCTACTTTCTAGTTGTAGCAATTAGATGTGATAAATATGTTGCTATTATTATGAAACAATTGCTTATTCTCTCCCTATTTTATCTTTACTTGTATTATTCTTTCTCTCTCTTCTATTAGTTATTCTTTAAGTAGAGTAGCTAGTAGATTAATTTCAACCAGCTAATCTACTTTTGTGACAATAATTCCTATGCGATTTTTAATTAAACGTTCACCTCCCTGTGTTCGACTTGGGACTCACCTTGAGTTTCGGTTAAATTATCTGTTTGACGGATTTTTACGTAACTACAATGACACAATTTTCGAACTCAAACTTTTAGCGTAGAAATCGTGTTCTACAGGCGCCGCCGACCTCGTCTTCATCGCCATTACCCTCGCTGTCACATTCATCTTCCCCACATCTGGCCAGTCAACGTCGAATGTGGTTTTGCTTCCTCTCCCTCCAATAAGTTTCTCATTTTCTCCTTCTCCCTTCCTAGATTCTTTTAGGTTCCTTAGACTTAGGTTAGACTAGCTCCCATCCTCGTTCATCTCCTTTATCCCTTGGCTTTGGCATGAACTCCAACAAGTTCATGCTAGTGTCACACACTTCCAAATGACACACCACTGCCACTAAAACCTCTGTCTCACCTCCACAAACAAAACCCCACAACTTATTGAGAGTTTTGATGCCTCTCAAGATCTACTGATCAAACCCAACATCTACAGTCATCTTCGACACTGTCAGTCCCCCTACACTCCACGAAACACCAAAACACATCCACTAGTGCACTTCACACCTCACGATGATTCTCTTGAGCTATTTTATTAGGGCTTTCAGCCCGTATTCATTTTCTCAGGTCTTCATTGGAGCTGCTCCCATCACCACCGTCGTCCACCATCGTTTGTCAACCTTAGCCCTAGATTCCACCTTCAGATACTGTAGACCACTTCCAAGAAGCCTTCCAGGATTTGAATTGAAGAACAAATGCTAGCCACATCAGCAATTGCTTGAGACTTCATCAGCTATGCACACGAAGGAAAGAAGGTCCAGATAGTCCCACATCAGGGCTTTTTACTTTTAAAATGCGTACATAAGGAATATGTGTGTTAGCAGGCTACCTTCAAAACACTGGGGTCAGGTCCCTACCCCTCACGAGCCACGCACGTGCCTTCGTACGCATTCACGCCACACGGGTCTAGGATGAACCAAGTTTGGTCTAGATCGATCTGGTCTGGTCTGGAAGAGAGAGAAAGTTCTGGGTTTATTCTGAGAGAGAAGGGGGATTTTGCTCTTAGGATATGTGCCTAAGGACTTAGGCAAATTTGAGAGGCTTTGGCTTTCAACATTTAAGCTATTTGTTGGGTTTGCATTAAAAGTTTAATTGAGGCATCTGATGCCCTTTGAAAAGTTGGTCTGATATCAAGTTAGGAATTGAGCCTAGGTGTTAAGAATCTCATTGGTAGTCTTAACCACCATCTTTTTTGGGTTTTAGATATCTCTCTTTACATTATTTTCTATCCATTGATTCTGACATACATTTTGATATTCATTGAATATATTTTTCATATATATTGACTTTTATTTGAATATTGAATTGGTGATTGAATTGCAATAACTTGCTCCCTATGAATGACCTCGAAACTCACATTTTCTCAAGCTTTACAAATTTAAGTATTGTTATGCTTTTATTGCCTATACTACGACACATCTCTTTTCTAAAACACGGTAGAAGTGCATCAATAAAACTTAGGATTTGTAACTCAATTCACCTACAGTACATGTGTTCCAACTTTGATAGTAACAAAATTGGGAGTGAAATTGAAACCAACCTAGAACTTGTGCCTTGGTGTTTAAAAATCAAGGGTCAAGTGAAGTTAACCTAGTAGGGAGTTGGTAATTTTAAGTCTTGAGGAAGGAAATGTCCAAAGTACTAGGCATAAGAAGTGCTTTGTATTTCAACTTGTGTTAATAATGATCATTAACTAATAAGTGACACAAGCAATCTAAAAAGAAAAGATAATTGAGCTGAATGCAAAAATACTTGCAAGCTGAAAATCTATTCTAAACACTGAGAATTTGCTAAGGGACTAACAAATGTTAGGTATAAGGGTATGATGGCAACTCTATCATCCTTCATATTTAGCTCAATTTGGCTAAATCCTAAGGTTAAATTCACTTAATTAATTATTAAGAGCATATAATTCAATCTTGATCTAATCAAGAGGAATGAATGAAATTGGATTAATTCTACTATTTTAACAAACAAATATAAGTGAATATTAACTAATGGATGAACGTATAATTAATTAAAGGTCAAATAAGATTAAATTTCCAAGAAGTGGGTTGATATTGAGTAATTTAGGGTTTCCACTCAAATTGAAGAACATTTCTTAGTTAAAAATCCTAATTTGAGCCTCACTTTAATTAAAAGGGTTTGATGAAAATAAATGTAATCTAAACCTTCTAAAAATTATTGAAAAATATTTTATAAGGCTTAGAATAATCAATTTGACGAAATGAATCTATTTTGACCTAAAATAGAGACCTAAGCGAATTTTCAATATAGTTTGAGTTAAAATATAAATTAACCAATCAATATTCATCAAAATCCAAAATTGAAGTCACTTAAAATATAAATTAACCAATCAATATTCATCAAAATCCAAAATTGAAGTCACCATTAAGTTTCTAGGGTCTAAATTAGGTTACAATAAAAATTGGGGCTCGTTAAGACTATGTCTTGACCTACTTTGCATAACGGCCCTCAAGTTTTAAATTTATTGCATCTTGGTCCAAAATCTTTTCTTTTTGACCCTTGTCAGACGTCATGCTGACGTAAGCATCATCTCCTTCATCCAGCAAGCCACAGCTTGCAAAGAAGATTGGACTGCGACTTCTGAGGAGGATTCCTCTATCATGTGTGAAATGAGATTCGTTAAAAACACATCGTTGTATAGTCAAATTGCATGAAATCAACTTTTAAATTTTATAATTTCTCGGAACACAAGGTTCATATTCTGAGGTCGTTTGCTAGGAGCAATTATGTTGCACGAATACCATTATTCGAATTTATGGTCTAGGAACAAGATGCTACAAATTTAGAACCCTTCTTTACCACACACTCTAGCTCAAAATGTAAAGAAGAGACACAATGAGCACTTAACTTCGTAATTAAGTAAAACAATTGGGGTCATTTTAATCAATTGATGCTTAATGAAATAAGACAAAAATTATTGTGATTAAGAACTAAGCATTCAAATAATGTTTGAAGAATGAAATGAAATCCCCAATTACTCAATGATCAAAACAAGTCAACTATTATCCAAAGGATCTTACAATTCAGTCCCGAAAAATTTAGAAAATATTAATTCTCTTGCATTTTGGTCCCTCAAAAATTCTTATGAATGGGTCCCTACGAAATTCTTTCTTCTAAAAAAGGACCCTGCCAACATCAGGAGCTTAAGCTCCTCCTCATTGCAACTGCATGGGACGATGATGCAAGAGCTTCAGGGCATGGCAGCATTGGCTGGGGGTCACAAAATGAAGCCCATGCCCTCACGAAGCTTCAAGTGAAGCTTGGGGCTATGGGGACAGTCGAAGAATGTGGTCAATGGCGGTGGCGGCGAAATTCCAAGGTCATTCACTAGGAGCAATTATGTTCCTATGTAAACACATCACACTTAGGTTGTAACTAATGCATTATCAGATAATGCATGCATTAACATGTAATGTGTACATATTTTAATTATCTTATTTTGTTCAAGGATGGATATAGGGGATTGGATTAGAAAATGGAAGCTCATTTGTCAGAGGGGATCTATGTTTTATGTAAGGAGCCAACATGCAAAAAGAAACTAATTTAAGGAAGAGTGGGAGTATTCATGCAATATTCTCATATCACCTAAGCTCTTCTCTCCTTAATAACTAAGTCCTCTCTTTTTTCTTGCATCCTAAATTAATTCCCAATAGTTGTGTATTCCTCTACAAATTTCCCATGTAGGGATCACCCTCTCTTACAGCCCTCGTCACCTCACCCATGCGCAACTCTCTTCCCACTCTCTTCAACGCCAACTTTCCTCATATGTAAATTCCCCACACATGCACAACCAAGAAAACCACTCCCATCCTCACATTCCCAGCTATACAAATCCCGCACCACTTGCCCTCGCCTTCTCCCACACCAACGCTCACGCCAAAGCCTTTGCCAACGCCCTTACGCAATCTCCTCTAGTTGCTACCTCTGTCCCTGCAAGCCGACAGCTCGAGCCAACTTGCCATGCATAGCACAAAACCTTGCGCCACCTCATGCACGATCTCATGCGACAATCACATCCCATCATTTTCCTTCCATCCACCTATTTAAGCCCAACCCCTACATAAGAACAGGATGTGACTTCCCTACTCCATTTTCCTCCTGAAGCTCTCCTCCATTCTTCTCCTTCACATTTTCTTCCACTCCCCTCCACTTCCTCCTACCACCTCCACGTTACCTTGGGGTGGCTCTCCTCCGAGCTTCCCCAACTTCATCTTCGACTCTTCCTCCGATATACCACATCCATTGATGTATACACATCTATTTAGCTTAAAATGCCTATTTATGTATGTTCCTAGACTTAGCTATGCATTTCATAATACAAATATTGCATAGCATGCATCATTCTGCATTTAGAATAGTTTGTATACAGATTAAGTTAATCCGTGTCCTTTTATGGCTGGGAGAGAAGGAGATCTATTTTGAGACCTTGGATTGACGATCTGACCGTACGGATTTGATCAGGACAACGATTGGAGTCCAACACCTCCAAAATCGTCTTGATCAGAGTCTTGTAGTACATTGTGCAGTCCAAAGAAGATCAACGACCAAGGGGTTAGGTGGTGCAATTCTAAGCTTCAAACGACAAATTCAACCTCACAGATGGATCCGGATCGACGATCGCTACCTAACGGCGCAAAAATCGACCCAATCTGACGTCCGTGGTGCCACCTACAAGAATCTAAAGTTGGATGGTCCAGATGGCACCACGTGGCACCATCTGAGCTGCCCAGAGTTGCCCAAAATATCCTCTCAACTTATAAATCAAATGTCCCGTGCAATCTGGGTCATTGGATGCCCATCCAATTGCCATACGCAAGCCACGTCGCCTGCTTCATCTGAGGAGTTCATCAACTCTGATTCTCTACTGTTGGATCTCCATCCAACGATCGATATCTGGCACTACGTTGATCCTCCACTAGACAATCCATCCACATGCCGCATCGGTCGCGCTCACCACTCGCAACGTGGGGACGCGCGATCGAGACTTCTTATGCACATCCAATTTGCTGCAAAGGGGTGCAGACGTTGGTGAAGAAGGCGGCAAGGTGGTGTGATCAGCATCTCATGATTTGAAGTGGTGGTAATGCACGGACCAACACGTGAATCAACATGCCATCGGACGCGATTTGAAGAGCGTGATGCTCGTGCGATCCATAGCCCTCCGATGGATATCTGATGGTGGAGATTCGGCCTCGCAGTGATAGCGATGTGTGTGTGCTACGCTTGCATTCGTGAGTGTGAGCTAGGGCTGTAGCGATGTTTGTGGTGGAGCTTTAGCGACGATTGTGAATGTCACTGTTGACCATGACTTCATTTTGCATCCTCTCCACTATAAAAGAACCCCTACCCCTCCCATTTCTCTTCATCTCTTCCTTTCTCTTCCTCACCACCTCCAATGCTCTATAGAGAGCTTTGATCATGCAGCAATCATAGGCCCTAATTCGCCTGAATTAAGGTAGAACCTTGCTTAACATGGGCATTCTGCATGCATACACATCATATTTTGCATCCTAGATGATTTATATGGTTTATAAATAATAATGTGCTATTTGAGAAGTATTAATAATTACAGGAAATCCAGGGTTGCAAATGATCGATCCAACCTTATGGATCTGTTTGGAATGACGAAGGGAGTCCAATGCTTCCAAAACGCATCAATCAGACTCTCGTAGCACCCTAGGGAGTCTGCAGAAGAAGTAGGAGACAAGGGGCAAATTGAAGAATATTCGAACTCAAATGAAAAATCCAACTGCACGAATGGATCCGGATCGATGTTCACAGTCCAATGACGCAGAAATCAACTCAATTGAAGGCCTACATCATTAGATACAAAGAGAAGATGGACGGAAATGATGGTGCCACGTGGCGCCATCGTAGCCTCCCCTCACCACACCCCAATCTAGGAAGGAAAGCCATGACCGTTGGATTTCCATCCAACAACCAAGGGCAAGATCTCGACCGTTGGATTTCCATCCAACAACCAAGGGCAACTGCATAAGATTTGGAAATCGAAACAATCCGCATGCCTAGCACAACGGAGGGCATGCTTAACAGTCAACACACGACGTGGGTTGGAAGCACGATGTGGGAATCGACCGTGCACGAATGAAATTCAACTGTAGGATCTTCATCGAGTGGATCAAGTGCGGACGCGTGGCAGGCGTAGGAGAGTTGGATGAAGACGCACGTGATAACGTGTGCCTTAGGAATCAAAGGGTGCTGCGCACAATTTTTAAGCCGTCCGATTGAGAGATTGGATGACTGAGATGGTTTAGGAAGATGAGGCGCTAATTGAGGGTGAGCGACGGGTGAGTGAAGGCCATCGGATGCAGATCCAAGGGTGCACAGTGCGCCACATGTCAGCACCATATCAAACCGTGGATGGAAGAAGGATTTAGAAGGCTTAATTAGGACCGTTGATCTCCTGATCAACGGATCTGATTAATCTAAAGCCTTTGCACGAAATTAAGGGCTCCAATGCCTTAAATGCCCTTCAAAAAAGCTATAAAAAGAGGCCTAAGGGTCCCCTTTGAAGGCATTCAATAGTTTTTCTTCTTCCTCCTTCTACAACTCCTCTCCCTTCTTCTTCTTGTCTTTTCTGCCTCTGTCTCTGCATCTCCGTCTGAAGCGCCTGTTGGGCCACCCTGACTGATCATTGCTGCTCTTCCCAACCTCTCCAGAAGGCCACCACGAACCACCTGTGGGACCCTTGTTCTGCTACATAGATAGTTTATGTTTATGTTAGAATTTGTTTAGTTAGATTATGTAATTCATGTTCAAACTCTCTGATTGATATATATACTATGATATTGTGTCAACACTATTTAGTAATTATATTTGGAACAAACGCATGAGATCAAAAGTGCTTCCTGCCTCCCTGTGATTGATCGGGACTCACCAGTTCTATTAATTTATTTGCTCGAGACGTATTTCGCGCTATATTACAACGCACTGATCTTTTACGCGATTTACACCTTGAACAAATTGGCGTTGTTGCCAGGGAGACATGGCGACTTTTGATTTCATCTCTAACATAGTATTTTGTGTGTAGGCACAACGACACGAAGTGGCGAATAAGGCAAAGTGGGTGTTGTGAAAATCAGGTATACACATTCTTATTGGAAACTTGACCAAAAATTAAGTGTCATCTTTAAAATTCAATAGACATGTTTTTGATGCTCCAAAAATCTTGAAATTTGGATTGAAACTAGATCTTCAAATTATCTTTCCAACGCCACCTTTCCTAGAAATAATTCCTTCTGTGGAATTTTTAAAAGTTCATGGAGTACATACTAGTCAGATTGCTTGAAAATAGAACTTTTATGAATTTTAGAAATCAATTCTGACCAACATACAAATCGGATTTACTCATTATTTGTGAAGTTTGAAAGATAATCAAATTAGATTTCATTATCATATTTTTACAAAATTTTTGAAGCATATTTGATATGGTTTTCAATAGAAAAACCAACACAAGATCTAAATCCCAGATTTGACCCTTGGTTTGTTAAAAATTCATAACTAATTGTTCAAAATAGTAAACATTTTGGAAAAATACTCTTTGAAAATATTATTGAAAAAGGAATCTTCTTGCCAAGTTTCAAATTATTTGGATTCCATCTTACTTTAAAGTATACATTTGAATTGTGGTCTTCAATTTGAAAAAACAACTTGGAAGTGCATGAGTCAATAGGACCACATAGACTAACTTGGACTCTGACAAGTCCAAAAGTTAGTCAGTGAGGCGAGTCACCTTGCGAACCACCCACCATCTACTAAATTGAAGAAACGGGTTAAAGTTCATGAAAATATATCAAATAACCTGCATTTGACTTGAAACTACTGGGTAGTTCCAACCTCTCCTGCAAAACCTAGTGTTTAAGCCTGCGGGGTAGCGTCAAATGACCACGGATGCGGGGTAATGGAACTAGAGGCGAAAGTTGAAGGAAGCACCTTCCTTGTAGTCCCCTTATAACCAGCCTGACCGGGTTAGCCTGAGAGGCGGGAATTCCTTGCATTAGGTCTCTCGCTGAATTTTTTTAATAACACAAACTTAAACGAAAAATCCGATCATCTGATCTAAAGGACCACTCTGATTAACAAGGCTTTAGCCTTGTTCTGCTTGACTACACTAACCCTTTGAGTTGGTGTATGCAAGGAAGGTCATTAGGACCTAAACTTGTGGGACCTTGGGAGCCGAACCCAAAGGTGATTCATGCCTGACCTCTCTTCCACTCAATTAGCTGAGATGGCTAATCTTGGTCCTCAATTTGGTTAGGACCCTCAGAATCAGGACCCAATGTCTCGTCTGGAAGCCAAGGTCGAGGAAACGGAACAGAAATACGAGCAAAGCATCGATAGGATTCTCACAACACTCGATAAGATGCAGCATCCACCACGCGAAGAACAACTGCGGGACTTCTACGATCTGATGGCAACAATTATAGCACCTCAGGTCTGGATTCCCGTAAGCGGAGATGCATTCGAGTTGAAGCTGAATATCATAAGTCTGATTCAGACTCATTTCCATGGAAACTCGAATGAGGATCCCTTCTAACACATCGAAGATCTGAGTTAGATTGCAGTGCCAGTTCATCCCAGAAATGTAGATATCGGAATTGTTCTCAAGAAACTTTTTCCTTTTTCTCTCAAGGATAAAGCTGCTTATTAGTTCAAGACTATCGGAAGGCCAATTGGAGCCTGGGAGGAATTACGTCACGAATTCCTCCAAAATTTCTTCCTGATCGATCGGACAAATGCTATGAGGCGTGCGATCATGACCTTTGCCCAAGGCCCTAGAGAGAAGCTGCATGATGCCTAGGATAGATTTCATGATCTTCTCAGGAAGTGCCCACACCATGGTGTACCCAAATGGCACTTCACTCAAGTATTTTACCATGGGATGGATGACACACATCGGTACTTGACCGATGCATCTAGTAGTGGGAATTTCCTCGCGAAGGATGAGAACAACGCATTTGAATTGTTTGAGTCCTTAGCAAGGAACTCGATGAATGCTGCCTCAATGAACCAGTTCCAGCGACCTAGACAGCAATGAGTTAGTGTCCACAAAGCTCAAGCCGAGTCTGCCCGAGCTGACATGGACATTAGCACCAAAAAATTGGATAAGGTGGATCTGCTCGATAAGAAGCTAGATGAATTAATGCGAGCGAGATCTGGATCTTTTGGCAGCACTGCTCCATCTTACTCTTCTCAGGCATCCCGAGCCCCCTCTGCTCATACATATTTATTCACTCGAGAAGTTTTCTCTCCATCTCCGCAGGATCTTGCGTACCATGAACTCATGAACAATGTGGATCTGGCATCGTACAATCAGGGTTATGAACCACATGACGATGTAAGTGCATACTCTTTTGATGAATTTACATCTGAGATGTCTTTGACCTATGAAGATGTCAATGCTATTCAGGGTTACAGGCATAGCAACCCGTATTTTGAAACATATAACCCTGGTTGGTGCCAGCTTCCCAATTTCTCTTGGTCTAGTAACCCACAGAGACCAAGTCAAGCTCCACACTACCAAACCAGACAATACGGGAATGTGTAGAACACATACCCAAGGCAACAACCATTCTCGTTGCAGCAACAGACATGTTCTATCTATCTGCCGCTACGCCAAGCTGCCAACTACCTTCCAAAACAGACCGACCCTTTGGAGTCTCTGAAGTAGGAATTGTAGGCATCAATTCAGAAATCTACTCATGACAACTTGCAAATAATGAAGGCAATGGCTGACCAAATACAGAGCATACAAAACACGTAAAACCAGATGATGCAGGAGCATAGGTCACAGGGAGCTTTGCCCTCCTAACCTGTCCCAAACCTAAGATATGTGCAGAATCAGGGTGCCCTTCCTAGATTCCAAGCACCACAGGGGCAGGCACATGTTGTTTTGCAAGCACCTCTCATACCACCCAGTTATGGGCTCAGTCAGCCACCTCTGTTGCCAAACCCTGTGTATCTAGACCAACCCACTCCTCTACCTCTTCATGGACAACACGCCGATGCAAAAGCTGTCACCTTAAGGAGTGGAAAGACTACACGGGACCTGCTACCTAAGCAAGTGGGTAATGATTTTTCCTTCACTCTACTGCAAGATGGCTCACAACCCTCTTCCTCTCACAAGCCATCTTCATTAGATAAAGGAAAGAAGCCCCTAGACCCTGAAATTCCCATCCTTTTTCCCGCAACTTTAACGTGAGATTCAGTACAGAAAAAGGACACGTGGAATTTCGAGGACATGAAATCTATGTTCAAGGAAGATCACATTCAGGTCCCTCTCCTCAAAGGAATAGATCACATCCTTGCTATTACTAGGTTCTTCAAGGACTACTGTACTCCGAAGCAACAACAGAGAATCGGACGACAGGCAATATTATCTGAGGAAGTCAACATGGTTATTTTAGCTAACTTATCGCCCAAAAAGGACCCGGGCACACCACTGATTTCCTGCTTTTTGTAGGATTCCCCTTTTGATAGGGCCCTTCTTGACTTGAGGTCGTCCATCAACCTAACTCCCATCGCAGTATTTGATCAATTTTGATTCGAGGAGTTAAAGCCCACCTCGGTTACCATACAGTTGGCTGGCCGATCGGTGAAAACACTGAGGGGGGTGGTTGAAAATGTGATCGTGAAAGTCTAAGGATTCTACTTTCCAGCGGACTTTTTTGTTCTTGATATGGAGGTTCCTCCTAATCTCCATGATGCACTGATTATTCTAGGTTGCCCGTTTTTGGCAACCGCCCACGCAAACATCGACTGTGCATCAAGATGCATGGAGATTGCCCTAGGGAACGAAAAGCTTAGACTGGACATTTTCAGAGCATCAAATAACTTAAATTGTGATCTAATCGAGGAGAATAGTGAAGATGAAGATTTGGCTTTCTATGGGAACATTTGGGCTCCTCTGCAGCGACCCAATGGCACATTCATCTTCACTATCTGGGGTGTTAGATCGTAATCCACATGGGACTGAGACCATTGACATACACATTTCATCCCATGGATCTGGTTGTCATGGGTGTTCATCTGCTTCTAACACCCCTGATCCTGACTATTCTATCCTATCTAGCACTGATATCTTAAGACAGGATTACATGACCACTGCAGACGGATTCTCCATTAGTCAAGATCAACAAATTTTCGCTATTGTTTCCTCTCCTCCCCTACATAAACCCCCTCTCCACCCTCCACTACTAGAGTTATAGCCCTTACCTGATTTGCTCAAGTACGTGTTTCTGGGTGAAAGTGAGACGTATCCCATGATTATCAATGCTCACTTAACCCTGGACTAGGAACACCAATTGATCTTCGTTCTACAAGTACATAGGGCTACTATCAGGTGGGGCATTACTGATCTCCATGGGATTCACCCCTTTTATTGCACTCACTATATATATATATATTGATGAAGGGGTGAGACCGTCGAGACAACCTCAGAGCTGCCTAAATCCAAATATGTTGGAGGTTGTCAAGAAGGTGATCATTAAATGGTTGGACGCGGGCATTATCTATCCAATTTCTGATAGCCAGTGGGTGAGTCCCATTCAGATTGTGCCCAAAAAGGCGGGACTCACCGTGATAAAAAATGAATTGGGCGAATCCATCCTAATCCGCACCACGACTTTTTGGCGGGTCTGCATTGATTATAGGAAGCTAAACTCGGCTACCAAAAAGGATCATTTTCCTTTACCCTTTATTGATCAGATTTTAGAATGGCTAGCCAGGCATAGTTTCTTCTACTTTCTGGATGGATACTTCGGGTACAATCAAGTAGCAATCAACCTGGAAGATCAAGACAAGACAACCTTTATGTGTCCCTTCGG
The DNA here is from genome assembly GCA_037157565.1 of Thalassia testudinum. Lineage (NCBI taxonomy): Eukaryota > Viridiplantae > Streptophyta > Magnoliopsida > Alismatales > Hydrocharitaceae > Thalassia > Thalassia testudinum. The sequence continues at coordinate 148,636,363 of JAZHRO010000063.1, read as the reverse complement.
AACATTTGCTTTTAAGCGAATGCCTTTTGGCCTTTGTAACGCACCAGCTACTTTTTAGCGATGCATGATGGTCATCTTTTCAGACATGATCGGGGACTGCATAGAAGTGTTCATGGACAACTTCTCCGTGTTTGGAGATGATTTTTCATCTTGTCTTGATAACGTCACAAAGATCCTGAGAAGATGTATAGAAGTTAACCTAGTACTTTCATGGGAACAAAGCCATTTTATGGTGAGGGATGGCATTGTACTAGGCCACAGGATCTCCTTTAATGGACTCGAGGTCGACCGAGCTAAGTCCAAAATCATTTCACGATTACCTCTGCCTAGCTCGGTTAGGCAAATCAGATCATTCCTAGGGCATGTCAGATTTTATCGAAGATTTATTCAAGATTTCTCAAAAATTGCTCATCCGTTAACAAATCTTCTGGTAATCGACACTCCCTTTGATTTTGACTACTTGTGTCTAAGCACTTTTGAGACCTTCCAAAGTGCTGTTTCAAGTGCACCTATTCTCCAACCTCTTGATTGGTCTCTCGACTTCAAGATGATGTGTGACGCATCCGAATTCGCCGTCGGAGCCATTCTTGGCCAGTGTTGGGAGCGCCATCCATTTGTAATATACTACGCTAGCAAAATGTTGAACGAGTCTCAGCGTAACTATACAGTCACTGAGAAGGAATTGCCAGCTGTGGTATTTGGGTTGGATAAATTCAAGTCATACTTACTCAAGTCCAAAGTTATCATCTACACTGACCTTTTCGCCCTTCAGCATTTGTTGGCAAAGAAGGACACCAAACACCGTCTTATCAGATAGATCCTTCTTTTGCTAGAATTTGATGTCGAGATCCACGACAAAGCCAGAGGCCATAATGTTGTGGCGGATCACTTATCTCGGCTAGACCCAGATTATATTCCATACTCCCCGTTGATATCAGACCGATTTCCGGATGAGTCTCTGCTATCTATTAACTCTATTGAGTTTCCTTGGTATGCTGATATAGCAAACTATCTTATCACAGATAGGCTACCTATGGGATTATCCAAGGATCAAAAACACAAATTTATATCAGAGGCTAAATTCTATTTTTGGGATGACACACTACTCTTTCGCATTGGGGCTAATCAGATCATCTGTAGATGCATCCCTGGTTCAGAAATCTCTAGTGTGCTTTCCCTCTACCACAACAATGTTTGTGGGGGTCATTTCTCAGGCCGAAAGACCACAGCAATGTCACCATACCTCATGGTGTATGGAAAGGCCTGTCACCTTCTTGTAGAGCTGGAGCATCGTGCCTTTTGGGCAGTGCAGAAGTGTAATTTTAACTTCGAGGCCAGAGGTTATGAAAGGAAGCTCCAGCTCATTGAGTTAAAGGGTGAGAAGCTTACGAAAATGCAAAAATATACAAAGATAAGACAAAGGCTTTCCATGATCGACACATTCGGAGGAAGGAGTTCACACCTAACCAGCAGGTCTGGTTGTTTGACACCTGACTCAAATTCTTTGTGGGAAAGCTCAAGTCCAAGTGGACTAGGCCGTTTCTGGTGGTCCACCCGTATCCTAATGGGGCGGTCCAAATTAGAGACTCGAAATCTGGGCATGTTTTTACGGTTAATGGCCAGTGCCTCAAACCATTCTTTCCCCAGGAACCTCCTCCTACTGACGAAACGATACATCTTTTTGAAGACGTGTGACTGATAAGTTGCCCAGCTTGAGGCGTTAAACTCAGCACGTATACACATATACATACCATATGTATACATAGCATATTTCATTTTCGGATATTGTTTCGTGATGGTAACACCATCATGAGCCTTAACTAGCTCATTTTTGACCTAGAAAAGAGAACAAAAGCTCCTACATAACCAAGTGAAGGGCCTAACTCAAGGAATAACTGGTTTGAAAGAAAAGAAAGAAATAAAGGGTAAAACTGTAATTTTACCATTGCAGTACAACAACAAAATTTCCCAAGGGTTAAACATGGGTCAATTGGTCTTAACAAGATAAAAAGTGGGTTGGTTCAATCAGAAAAGGGTTAATGTGAGATTTGGGAATTAAATAACTTCTTGTAATCCTAAAATAGATCCACTTAATTTAACAAGGTTCTGGTCAAAATAAAATTCAACTAAACCCTCTAAAATTCATAGAAAAATATTTTTTAGGGTATAAAACCTTCAATTTGGCCATTAGAACTTATTTTGACCTAAATAGGGGTCCTAGTCAAACGTGGTCAAACCTAAAATCCAACTTCACCATTGAGTTCCTTAGGTCTAAATTAGGTTTATACCCAAATTTGAACCTAAGGGGAGTTCACCTTGACCTACTTTGCAAAATAGTCCAACCCAATTACTTTTATGCCCCTAGCATTTGAAAACCATTGCAAAGACCCCACTAGCTTCCTCGTCGTTCTTTGAAATTAGGTCCCTCTGCCATTACAGCGGAGGAATCCTACTCCGGCAAGGATTCAAGAGGGATATCTCCCTGATTCCTCAGAGAATCCCTCTTAACTTTGAAAGGGAGATTCTCTGAGGAATTCCCGACTATGTGAACCCAATTAGGTGCTCTGATTCCCACCCAATCTCTCATGCGAATGCATGAGAGATATGGGTATCTCTTGACCTTCCAAGTCCGGCAAGGTTGCTGAGCTTGGAAGCCTGTCTTCCAAGCATAAGGCCCTCTACCTGCGACTATAAAAGACACCCCAAGTCCTCCCGACCATCCCAAGCTTGTTTTGGCCGAAGAATCCTCCAGAATTCCTCCTTTCCCCCTCCGGCCAAAAAGCCCGTAAGCTTCGGCGACTCCTCCCTCTTCTCATCACTCTGCCACCATACTAGTGGCAGAGTCATCTCTGCCTCCTTCTTCCACGTCACGCCATACCTACGCCCGCGTCTACCTCCCTCTAGTTGTCGCCACCTCTCCATCTCAGGGTCTTCGTCTCTGGTGACATCAAATATGCGCCATCTGCCCCTCTGCCTCCCCCTTCATCTAGCCACTCTCAGATAAGTCTCCTTTCCCTACTCTTCATTTTCCCTCTATTTCTATTTTCATCCCTCGACAACCACAGACCACCACCACCTTCTCCACCTCCGGCAGACCTCCGGCGAGGTGCATCCATCATTCCACACACCCATACGCCTCGCCAACTACCTCAAAAGCTCCGCCACCTTCCATTGATCATTTCTCCCCTTTCCATCGACCACCACACGCTCCATACACTGCCCTCGAACAAACCCACCTTCACGGCCATAGAACGACCTAGGCACGCTGCCCAAGCCGTCTCACACCACACCAGCACCCGAGCCACCTTCGTCGTGTCACGGTGAAGCTTTCTGAGTATTTTAATAGGGTCGTGAGGCCGTATTCATGTTGACAGGGTCTGACCCCTATCCGCCATTGGAGAGGGAGCGAAGCTTGCTCGCAAGCTTGAATCAGGCAGAAGCGCTCTAGGCCCCAGGTCCCAGGTGCACGAGCTCTCTTCGCGATCCCCTCATGCCAGCAATTGGAGTCCCAGGGCACCGCAGCTGTAGCAATTAAGTGAGACATCCCCTGCGGGCTCACGCAAAGAAGCGAGTGGGACTTTTAGTCCCACCTCGGTTGTTTTCAAATGGGCGAAGCGGTATAAGTTGTAATTGTGTCAAGGGCTTATCGCCTCTTGACACTGGGTGAGGTCCCTCTCACCTACTCTCGCCTTGTCCGTGACTCACTCCTCCGCAGACCTGACAGCCTGACCCGATTACTGTGCACTCCTTATGCATCACCCATGCCTATGCACCTGGTCCCGGGCGCGTTGACCCGACTCGTTTACCCGAGAAAGTTTATGGGAGAGCGAGCCTAAGAGAGAAAAGAGAGAGAGTTCGTGAGGGAGGGTAGGAGTAGGTTTTGCACCAGCTTGCAGGAAAAGGAAGAAGGAAGAGGACTCTAAAGGAGAAGGCTAAGGAAGGAGAAGGCATGGTTGAAGAAGAAGAAGAAAGCTCAAGCAAAGGAAGGAGAAGGCTCGGCTGAAGTCAGAGAAAGAGAAAGAAGAGCAAAGAGAAAGAGAAAGAGAAAGAAGAAGACATCAGAAGAAGAAGAAAGAAGAAGAGAAAGCCTAAAGCTAGAAGAATCTAATTTTTACATCTTTATTTATATTTTTTGAGCTTCTATATACATTGAAACTAGTTCTATTGCTTCATAATTTGGTTAAACATCACATTTTATCAAATTGAAGTTGTGTTAGTTTTTAAATCCCAATTTGCTCCCCGTGTTTGACCTCAGATTCATAGTTTTTCAAGTAATAAACTTTTATTTGTTTTTCGAAGCGATTTCAACTATACTGCAATGCAATATTTACAAACCCGATTTCATTTTTGACACAAACATTTCGCATATTGTGTATGGCATTGCAGTGATGGCATGAGCTAAACGACAACTTAGAAGTAGTTTTAGGTGATTTCTATCCATATACACCCTGCCTTATTTCTTTTATTCATGCATGAGGACATGTAAACACTTAGGCATAGGGGGGGTAGTCCAAAAAAATTGAAACTTTTTTGCCAACAAGTGGGGGATTAGATCGTTTTATCGAGAGGTTTTATTAAAGATTTATTCTTTAGTAGATTCCTAAGTTTAGAATCCAGTATAACCTCACATTTGCATGTAGAATTTGCAATGGATCCACTATGAAAACTGATAGACATCTCTAGTTTGTCGTGAAGAAGCATTACTTCCTCTCCTGAACCCTTGGACAACAATCAGGGAGTTAGGTGAACCATCTTCAAGTAGATCCACCACAACATGTGTGAGATGAGAGTAGAGAATCTACTGGTGCTCTAAGGCTAGTATAAGGAATATGTAATTTTGAATAATTGAATAATGACACTTGGAGTTGGCCATAGTTTTCACTCTTACTTCTTGCATACTGATTCTATGAGAAATTCCGTACGAGAGTGATACGTTTCTCACCTCAACTCAGTAATTAAGTTAATTTTACTTAATTAAGAGTAGAGAAAAGTAACTTAGGTTAACTCAAAATTGTGTCGGTTGTGTAGTATAGGGTCGAATTAACCTAACATTTTAGAAATTTTTACTGGTTGAGTCCAAGTCGTTCGCTGGGAGGTATAATTCATTCTAAATTCACTAGTTATCTTTTATTTTCTTTATAAGTTTAGGAGGTATATTTAAATTAATTTTAAGAACATGAATTTTGCCAAAATATTAACTAAAATGAAGTAATATGCAAAATCCCATAAGGGAACATATTTACTCAAATGATCTACTTTATTAACAAGTAAACATGTTAGTTTTCTATTTTTTTCAAAAGAAATTAAGGCAATATAAAGTTCTTTTATTAAAACATACCTTATTACAACATTCAAGAACAAAAAGAAATTAAAATGTTGTAAGAAAAACAAATTCTTTTCTTTACTTCTTCAGCCTCTCTTTTCTTCTCTTTCTTTCTCTCTTTTCCTTTTATTTTCTATTTTTTTACTCTCTCACGAGCTCTTTTCTTTTTCTCCTATTCTGCTCCTGCCTTTTTCTTTTCCCCTAGTCCTTAATCTTCATGCCTGTTCTTCTTCAACACTTAGTCTCTTTAGCATTTAGCCATCAGCTCCTCTTTCTTTTAGCTTTCCTTTTGAACCGGGCTTTTTTCCTTCTCAATCAAAAATTATTTTATTTGCGGCGAGGTCCTTTCAAGGATACACAGCACCCTGAGATCAGGGTGGGACAAGACCCTACTCGGTCCTCGCATGATTTCATTAGGTTCGATTTTGGTTTATTTTTTGGTTCATAGTTTCGAGCCAATCCGGCTCAACCAAGCCAAACCGGTTCACGCCTCCCAGGCCTCGCCCTTCCAGGGCCACATTCGCTCACGCCCACTGGGGCACACACCCGCAGGCATACATGCGTGCACACACACACACATATGCTCGAAAGGTTCAGATGTTCAGATTGCGCTGAGCGCTTGACGGCTGAAGTGCCTATACAAAAAATTCCTTTTTTTCCCATGCACCTGCTCGAAATCTACCGATGTGGGACTATGTTCCCCCCTCCAGACCCAACTTCAACAGAGGATATCTCCCTACTCAGAGCTCCAAATCAAGTGATTAAAAGCTTGTTGGAAAGCGCTAAGGGAGCTCTACAAGGTTGCAGGGTCAATTTTAAGATAAGAGGATGTTTTCCTCTTCAATTTGAAGAGTGAAATAAGGGGGTTCCTACAGGTTATACTGCCTGGAATTGGAGTTTACCTTTGCAGAGTCCACAAATGGACTTGTCTCTCTTATTTAAAGGTCTGAATAGGTTCTATAAATGATTCCGCAGCTTCAGAAGTGGGACTTGAAGCTCTTTAAGCTTCAGGAAACACAGAGAAGCTTCAAGCTTCTCTATAAGCTTCAAAGAATGGATTTTACAACTTAAAATAGGTGAACAGACACTTAAGAACATATTTGATAGATTCCAACAAGTTCTAAGGATTGAAACTGACTAATCTGGGTAGGATTTCAGATCAAAACTCATCAAAATACCACTGCTATCAGTTTGGATTAGAAAACAGCACAAACTGGCAGGGTTTGAATTCTCACCAAATCATTCATCTGAGCTCATTTTAATCACTCTAATATTGTTCTCAAACCTCTCAGAATCAACTCTATCTCATCGATTCCTTAAATCGAGCTCAGAACTCAAGAATCAGACTTAGGTTTGACTGAAAGGCTTCAGGTTTTGACTTTCTGATTAATGCCTTCTCCCAAGAAATTAAAACCTCAAATAGCATCTCCTCAACATCAGGAATTCATTTAGACCCTCAGATAGGTGTTCTAACCCAAAAAATTAGGGTTCTAAGCTTTTTTCCTGAGATCCTAATGTGGTCTGTTCGTCAGAGAATCTGGAAAGTTTCTACAATAGAGTGAGATCATGAATAGCTTCAGTGCACTGGACTGAAGCTTCTAGACACCTTAAATGTAACTTAAAACTAACTTGACAAGCTTCTCCAACTCTGCCAGAGTTGGAGAAGACAAAGACTCAATCTAAGATCCAGTGGTTAAAATTCCAAATAAATGACCTCAAATTAATTAGTGATCATACTTATATCATTCTGGAGCTTTTCACTAAGTTCTGTAGGTGAAGCTCGAAAATGACTTGCTGGAGCTCGTTGGAGCTCCGGTGAGTCCAGAAAAAGAACAAATTATGCACAGAGTGATAAAACATGCCATTTTTAGTCTAAAAAGGTTCCTGAGGTTGCAAGGAACCTCAAGGACTCAATTAATTCTTCATTTGCTCATTGGAATTAAGGTTTATCAGTGAAATTCATTTTTCATAAATCTGGATTGGATTAAGCTCAGGACTTGTTTCACCACTCAATTGAGTAGTCAAAACAAATCAACAAATACTTGCGATAAAAAAGATATATAATTAAGGATTTGAACTGCTCCTAAGCCACCATGGACAACGAGCTCAGGTGCTTAATTACAAATTGGGCGTTTAAGTTATATGTGGTAATTCTACTTATTAAAATGTCAATTAGGGTCCTTAGGTTATGAATAAGTGATGGAGAACCCTATGAAGGTGGTTCTAAACTCAGCTACTATTGTCATGGACAGCTACAATAGTTGGTGGAGGTGAAGGTGAATTAGGCGAATAAATGATCAATTAAGTGATTAAGTGAGTTAGAAATGATTGTGGATGAAAGAAGGTGAACAATGATTTCAAAAGATAAAACTAAGGCTTTGGCGAGCTCAAGGAACTTGCCGGAGTCAAGGAAGATGACAACTAAAATTCTGACATTATTCCTAATCTAACTAACTAAGCTATCCTACTCCTACTCCTACTCATAATCTACTGTTACCTGGATGAAGGGATCAATAGGGTTCCACCGAAGGTTCATAGCGGATGATGAAATCAGAGGGTGTAAGAGGAAGATCTTCGACGGGCGGATTTGAGGTGAAGCAGAGGACTCCTTTGGTTAGCTCTGTGTCCAGAGACACGGCTGACCTCGGCGGATCTCCTCGGCTGATCAGAATGGATGGAGGAAGTCAGAGAGTGAGATGGAAGGTCGCCAGAGTTTCGGACGAATAGCCTATCGAAGTCGGTTGCAGTGAAGAAGAGGGAAGGGAGCCAACTTGCCAGAAATCGAAGGGGTGAGGGCATATTTATAGTGGTTGGCAACGAAGAGAGTGGCGAGGTCTGGACGAAGAAGGAGCTTGAGGAGCTTAACCTCTGCATCGTCTCCGACGATGATAAGGTTATCTCCCACTAAAAATTAGGATTTTCGGTTAATCTAGATGGATGGATGAGAATGGAGTGGTGAACGTAGGCTCCAAGAGCTTGGAGAAAGAAGGTTGATGTCGGCAGGGCGGTGATCGTGCGGTGGAGTTACTCTCCGTCGCCAACCGAACATTCGGCTGAAGAAGAAGAAGAAGAAGACGAAAAGGAACCTAAATGGAATGAAACTTAAGGACCTATGTGAGAATTATTGACCTGATTGTAATGAGTTTTAAGGAGCAAAATGTAAACTCAGGTTTTGAAGGTTTATTTTAACTTAGATCTTTTTCAACTTTTTATATATGTTAGTAAATAAGGTAATTATTATGTTTTCACCTTGAATTTACATTTTTGACCTTTTTAAGTTAATTGATTAGATTAAGTAAAATTACTTAAGTTATTATATACTTAGGTATATATTATGTTTAAGTTACTTAACTTACTAATTAAGAAAATGGTTAATAAGATTTCGAGTCCAATTATTAATTAAATTATTAACAATATTAATTGAATGATAAAATATCATTTTAAACTTATTTTAAGGTCCTTTACTATATATCCCTTATTTAATAATTAACCCTTATATGTTCATAATCTTAGCTAATTAATTAGGAAGACTAGTTAATTAGGGGTAATTAGAGATCATGATGAGTCTCTCATCAGAGAGCCACCAAATAAGGCAAAAGCATAACGTGTGGGTTCTGATAAAACTAGGACTGAGGTGGATGGTCACGACAGTCCTCTATGGAATCCTCGGTTGAAGGAGGGTATTGATGTCAAGATCAGTAATACGTTGTCCTATCCGTTCCCTACCCAGTGCCAAGAGTAGGCACTTCCACCAAATAAGCCACCCAAGATCCTCTTGGTCATCCCCAAAAATCTCAAATAATGCCTCATGAATAAATGTATGTATGTCGTGTTGCATTGTTAAGTTATGTTATGTTGGTAACGGCATTGTGCCAGTAGATATAAAAAAGAAAGAAAGAAAGAAAGAAAAAGCATACAAAAGAGATATTTGCTGAAAAAAAAGTGTTATGTTAAGAAGTTTGAATTCTATAAGTCAAAGTATTTTGAGGCAAAAACACCTACCATCCCCACGAACCACCAAATACAGCCTAAACCCATTTCTTTTGTATTTCTAACCGCCTGAATATGGGTTGAGGGATCTAACTTAGTCGTAGGGTTATTAGAACCTAATTAAAGTGTGATGCCATACAAGACCACCAAATACAGTTCCAAATCTAGGGAGATGTGAGCTCAAGAAGAAAAAGATAAAGAAAAGAAAAAAAGAGAGAAAGAGAAAAAAGAAAAAGTACAAAAGATTTAAGAGAGCATAGTTTTCCAGCTTTTCTCTAAGTTAATTTATTCAATAATCTAGACATCTAGATTCTGAAATACTAGTCTCTAGGTAGCACCAGAAGAGAGTGAGCCACCAAATACAAATCTAGTTAACTCAGACATCTTCTACCTAAGCCGAAGGCTGGGGCTAAAATCAGAGAATAGTTTATATCACTGAGAGAAGAGGTTTGCCTATCCCACCAGAATTTTACTAGGGGTCAAGTACAAGCTTTAAATGTATATCGACTCTTCACTTGGATCCGTTGCAGAAGCTACAACATTACATATTCATGGTTCTTTGGATTCTGAATTTTTGGATGAAACAAAAAGAAATAAACCTTTAGTTAAACTCTTGATAAAATACATTTAGTCTTACATTTGCTAGGGACTAGCAAGATTTAGGCATGGGGGTATGATTGCACAACAATCATAGGCCCTAATTCACCTGAATTAAGGTAGAACATAACTTAACATGTGTATTCTGCATGCATACACATCGTACTTTGCATCCTGGAAGATTTATATGTTTTATACATAATAATATGCTATTTGAGAGGTATTAATAATTGTAGGTAATCCAGGGTTGCAGATGACCGATCCAACCTTATGGATCTATTTGGAATGATGACGGGAGTCCAACACTTCCAAGAGCGCATCAATCAGACTCCCGTAGCACCCTAGGGAGTCCGAAGAAGCAGGAGCCAAGGGGCAAATTAAAGAATTTCGAATTTCAGATGACAAATTCAACCGCAAGGATGGATCCGGATTGATGTTCGCAGTCCAACGGTGCAGAAATCAACTCAATCGAAGGCCTACATCATCAGATACAAGGAGAAGAAGATGGACGGCCACGATGGCTCCATGTGGCGCCATCGCAGCCGCCCTTCACCGCGCCCCAATTTGGGAAGGAAAGTAGTGGGCCATTGGATCATCATCCAACGACCACAATGCATCCACGTCGCCTCATCAAGTAAGGGTGAGATCTCGACCATTGGATTTCCATCAAATAGTCGAGGGTGGCTGCACAGGATTTGGATATCGCAACAATCTGAGCACGTAGCACAACGGAGAGTGCGCTTAATAGCCAATGTGCAACACGGGTTCGAAGCGCGATGTGGGAATCGACCGTGCGCAGATGAAATTCAATCGCAAGATCTTCATCAGGCGGATTAGGCACGGACGCACGGCGGATGTAGGAGTGTTGGATGAAGATGCACGTGATAATGTGCACCATAGGAATCAGACGGTGCTGCGCATGATTTTTAAGTTGTCCGATCGAGAGATCGGCTGTCTAAGATGGTTTAGGAAGATGAGGCATTGATTGAGGGCGAGCGGCAGGCATGCGATGCCAGTGGCGAGTGGCGGGCAAGCGAAGGCCGTCGGATGCAGATCCAAGGGCGCACAGTGCACCACGTGTCAGCACCAGATCAAACCATGGATGGAAGAAGGATTTGGAAGGCTTAATCAGGACCGTTGATCTCCCAATCAACGGATCTGATTAATTTGAAGCCTTTGCATGGAATTAAGGGCTCCAATGTCCTAAATGCCCTTCACAAAAGCTATAAAAAGAGGCCTAAGGGTCCCCTTGAAGGCATTCAATAGTTTTTCTTCTTCTTCCTCCTTCTATAACTCCTCTCCCTTCTTCCCGTCTTTTCTACCTCTTCTCTGCATCTCCATCTGAAGCATCTGTTGGGCCACCCCAACGAATCATTGCTGCTCTTCCCAACCTCTCCAGAAGGCCACCACGAACCACTCATGGTGCCCTTGTTCTACAACATAGATAGTTTACATTTACGTTAAAATTTGTTTAGTTAGATGTATGCAATTCATGTTCAAACTCTCTGATTGATATATATACTATGATATTGTGTCTATACTATTTAGTAATTATATTTAGAACAAACGCATGAGATCAAAAGTGCTTCCTGCCTCCCTGTGATCGACCAGGACTCACCAGTTCCATTAATTTATTTGCTTGAGACGTATTTCGCGCTATACTACAACGCGCTCATCTTTTACATGATCTACGCCCCAAACGATCTTGTCCCAAGCTCGGGATGCTCCTCTAGAGTAGAAAATCAAACATTTTTCCCACCTCTTATCCCCCTTCGGGAAGAAGATCCTCACCGTGACGCCGTCCTGCCCCATCCTCCTTCCTCCGACGCCGTTCTTCTTCATCCAGCTCCTTTTCACCGTCTTCCAAGAGACATCAGAGAGAGTCATCCTCTAAGCAACTGTTAAGAGGGACTCTTCTTACCTTTATCTATCTTTTATTGCTTTCTAGTGTAGTTGTTTATCTATAGCAAACTTTGGTTAGATAAATATATTAATGCTCTCTTTCTCTCTCTCTCTCGTGCTCTCTCTTTTTCTTATTTTGCAAGTAGATTAGCTAGATTTTATTGACTTGATCATTTTCCTTATAAATACCAAAAAAAATCATAAAAGATAAAAACACCAAAAACAAATAAAGTCGAAGTGCGGATTTCAAAACCAAGCATTCGCCTCCTTGAGTTCAACTCGGGACTCACTTTGAGTTTCGATATAAATTTTATTTGTTAGCGATTTTTACGACTATGACAATGGGTTACTCCAAAACCCTGATTTCCCTTGTGAAAATCCATCAACTCTAGTTCCATCCTCCTCCTCACGACAGCAACCACCGACGGCCAGAGCTCCTTCTCACGATGGCAGCAACTCCATCCTCCTCTCCATCCTCCTTTGACCTACATAACTTTGGCCACTTCTCCTTCATCTTCAGCTTCTTTTCCAACATCGACAATGACTCCGATGATCTCTTCTTTGCCACTTCATCTTCCTTCGTGGGCTCTCAGCGTCTTGGCGAGCCCAAACTTGAGTAGTAACAGTAATCAACATCATGCCCGTCGCACAAGCGACCAACCTAAGAAGCTCTTCCCTTCCTCTATCTCTCCTTTAACTCTCTCTCATGCCCTCTCTATCTCTCTATATTCACTCCTTTGCTCTCTTTCTTCTTTTCTTTTATTTGCAATAAAAAAATTTTGTTGTTAATCAATTGATTTTGAGTTAGTGAAAATGTTGCATGACATGATTGTGAGTATGTTTATACCTTCTGCATGGTTTGCCTTTTGTTTTCTCTCTTGAAAAATAAAAAAATTACAAATGATAAAAACCAACAAAAAAAGAAATAATTAGAAAAACAAACCATATTGTGCCTTTGTATCGCCTCCTTGAGAACAATTGTGGACTCACCAGGTTTATAAATTTTATTTGATACGAAATTTCGTGACTACGACGAACATTTTGTAACTTTTATTTTACAAAATTTTCGATTATCAAAAGACAAGCTAAAAACTCGACAAAAATCCATGTGAAAGCTTGGAGAGGATTTATAGGTGGTCAACATGGAGCATAAGGGCCAAATCACGGCCTTGATAAGGGAGGAGTGTGCGCTCTTCGAGAAAACTTCAGTGATGACTCATGACCTCTGTAGATGGCAAGAGAAGCTAGAAATTGTGAGAAATCAAAGGGCTATGATAGGAGGATCTTGTCTCCAAATTCGACGAAGATTCGCTGCGAGGATTGACGCAATCCATAGTTGAAGTCACAACCACGACTTGCTGCTTGCTAGAGGTGAAGAAGATGATGCTGACGTCAAAAAGACACAAGTTTGGACATAAATGAAGGAGATTAAAAAATTAAGGACCATTATGCAAAGTAGGTTAAGATGAAGTCCAATTGGTCTCAAAATTTTAGGGTAATCTAATTTAGACCCAAGGAATCTATTAATGACTTCAATTTTGGGTTTTGATGAAGTTTGATTGGTCAATTTATAATTTAATCCAAATGTATCAATTACCTGCCATAGTCTTTATTTTTTGTCAAAATAGGTGCATTTTTCCAAATTGAATGTTATAAACCTTATCGAATATTTTTCAATAATTTTTAAAAGGTTTAGATTATAATTATTTCCATTAGAACCCTTTTAATTAAAGTAAGGCTGAAATTAGGATTGTATTAATTGTAATTTTCCTGTTATTTCATAAAATCCTTAAATCAATTAGCATGAGCTCACTTATTGGAAATTTGAGATTAGTTTACCTTTAATTAAGTATAGGTTTACCCCTGGGTTAATCTGCATTTGTATTTTGCTACTAAAATAGCAGAATTAATCGATTTGATGTCATTTGCCCTAATTCTTGATATTATTAAGATATACCCTTTTGTTGGTTAATGAAGTGAATTTAACCTTAGAACTTAGTCAAATTAGACTAGATATGAAGGATGATGGTATTACCATCATACCCCCATGCCTACCATTTACCAGTCCCTTAGCAAATTCTAAGAGTTTAGTATTGACTTTCAGCTTAAGGGTATGTTTGGCATTAAGCTTAAAGTAATCTGTTTTGTTAATCTTGGTTAAATAGACAATAGTGCTCTTATGGCTAGGACTTTAGACAACCTGATTCCTCAAGACACTAAGATTTAACAGCTCCCTAATTTAATTTCACCTGACTCTTAATTTTTAAGCACAGGGGCACACGGTTTAGGTTAGTCTCAGTTTCACTCCTGATTTTGTTGTTATCAGGATTGGAACATGTGTAGTGAAAATGAATTGAGTTAAAGGTCCTAAGTGTCAAATTAATAACCTATTTGACTCATTCAGCTACTCCCACATGAATTTGGCAGCTTTTTAGCTTCCTACCAAGGTCAACCTTAGGGTATATCTCCACAGAAAAAGAAAAATAAAGTTCTAGCACTTATTTCTTTCTTTTTTTTACTCCTTTCTTTTCTTCTTTTTCTGTTCTTTCTCTATTTTCTTTTTCTGGTGCAAGTGTGTGAGGCTTTTTGTGAGCCTTTTGGGGTGGTGAGGACATGTATACTGCTTACTAAGACTTATTATATAAGCCCCACCAAAACAAAAGTTAAATGCATGCACCTTATTAAGGAAGTGGCTCTCCATCCTTCATGGGTTGGCTACTATAAAAGGGTTATTTTCTAACTCTACCTAAGTCCAATGTTTTATTAACCTTCTACTTGGGTCTTTAAACTCAATTCGTGCATGTGAGGTTGTGTTTTGGGTCTTTAAACTCGTACATCAAAAGTGACAAAGAAATTTGTTTAAACACTTGTGCCCCTTAATCCAAGAGATCAGATTTTCCAACTTTTCTCAGTAGGGCAAATTAAGCCATGCTTACTTAAGCATATTTGGCCCAAAAAATCTGAGGTTGAGCATATGGATGTCCTAATACTAGACTAAAGCAGAAACACCTTTTAGACTTGACCAAGACTAACAAATTAATCATTCAGCACATTTTCTTCTTCCTTTTCGCCATTAAAAAGATTTGCAATTTAGTTCAAAACATATTCTTCCTCCTTTTTTCAAAATTTTTTTTATATATTTTTATTTTTTTTATGAGAACCTTCCAAAGAAAATGAATTCTCAATCAGTGGCACTTTAATAACTCCACATGCCTAAGTTTTGCAATGCCTTCGTTGTAAAAAGGATGGATTCGAATTCAGCTTAGTTCATATTTTTAGAATAGGTTTATAAGGGTGGGCAGGCGAGGAGGTAATGATTGTTGCAGACGATTTCAAACTCCAATATGAAGATTGGAGGCAGAGTCAGCTGTTCTAAAATATGAACCTCAAAGTGCAATAGGAGTCACTACAACAAAATAGGTCAAAGGTGACGAAAAAATAACGATTACTAATATTCGTCGTTATATTTTAAACATAATAATGATTTAGATTATTCGTCATTATTTCTTCTAAAGTTAACAACGATTTTATATATTTGTCATTAATCGTGACAATGAAAGAAAATCGTTGCTATTATTTATTGATAGAGATGAATAATCATCATTAAATTATTATTTATTAACAAAAAATATAGATCTCTATCTATAATTTTCCCAACATTAAAACAATCCCATCCCTCCCCCCTCTCTAAAACCACCTCCCCCACCTACCCCTACCAGATGAGCTCTAGCCACCTCTCCCAGATGACTTCACTCACGACTCTTTCCTCCTCCTCCTCCTCCACCACATCTCTCCTCTACCAATAACATTTAAGTCCATCCTTCCATGGCCCTCCCAAACCCTAACTCCTTCCCTTCCACTTCTCTGTTGCCCTCCCCCTCGCTCCTCCCTCTCCTCTCCTATGCCGCCGCCGACCCACTCTCCCACGTCGCCGCTGACGTGCCCTTCCCCTCCTCCTCCTCTTGCTCCTTTGCCTCCTTCCCTGACAGGCCCCACCCACAAGAGCCCCCTACGTAGGAGATCAGAACCGATGCCAAGGAGGATGGCAGGAAAAGGCGTAGGAGCAGGTGGTAGAGGTGGCCCCGTGACGGTGATAGCTACCTCAAAGGTAACCCAATGAGAAGGAGGACAACGAGAAGAGGTGGAGGAGCAGGTGGTGGTCCCATGTCGGCAATAGCTACCTCGAGGACGACCAGGATGCCATGCCCCTTCTTCGATCCATCACCCTAATTTCTCTTAGACTGTGATTAATTATTCCTGGAGACATCCAAACCCAATTGTTGATCTTTTGTATATGTATTCATTGGGTTGATATATGTATATTCATTTATTGTAAGTAAAATCGATCCGTACGTTCAAGTTCGGGAATGAAGACAAAAAGAGTCATCTAGCAAAGGGTAGGTATACTAATCTGATCTGTTTTGAATTTGATCAACAAATTAAGCTTGATTACATTTTTTGTACATTTCTGTGAATCACTCTTGGATAAATTTTGTGGGCTTGAGTTTGGGTTTCAGTATTATATACAATTGCCTGATAAGGTCAAGGTCTCTTCAAGAACACCACCTACGACCCATGGTTTTTGTAAAAATATTTTGTTAGATGCTACTAATTTGTTTGCTTGGCTATTTCGCACCCAACCCTATCCTTTTTATTTTTAGTTTCATATTTCCTTCGAAGTTGTATAGCAGCGGGGATTGAATCAACTCTTTCTTTATTAGTAGAACAAGGGCACTTTTTCATGCATGTTGATTTGCTTAATTAATTAAAGTCTCTCTCCCATTTTTGATGGGGGATGAGAAGTTCTCGATTGAAATGAAAATTGATTCATGTCGGTATAAAATTGATCCACTTTTCTCCATGGTTACTAGAGATTTGGTTGTCAGGTCTTCTAAGGAGATGGCCCACAATTGTCTTTTGGGATAATAAGATAGAATTCATTAGACTAGAGACAAATATGTTTGAGATTGCAAGCATTTTCAATACCACTATTCTTGCATGTTGAAGTACTTATTCAACTTAAAATAAATTTCTAATACCAATTAGATTTCCCCTAGAAAAATCATTTCAACATTTCAGGTCCATATCCCTTACTTATACTCTTAGATGGACTCTTATTTGTTTATTTTATATTGCCCAAATTTTAAAGCTTGTATCTTTTCTGAAATATGAGATACTAGTATGATTACCTACTTGATGGGAAGACAAGAATAGAGTCTGAGACCAGATTTTCTTCTTAAGAGTTTCCAATGAGAATTTTCTGATGACCTATCCCTTGTTTTACTAATTTTAATTTGCAGTTGCTACATATGAAGGTCTAGTTGGCCTCAATTTGGAAGCAGGTGAGGTTTGTAGCTATTTGATTATATAGTACTTATAATGATACATTTTAGATTCATGAAAGTATCCTTGCCATAGGATGTTAGTGCATCAATAACTACAAATGAATGCTTGTAAGTTTTGCAAAATTGACAGGAATTTGGACCTATAAGTGATGAAGTTGCACTACATTGTAAAGCCATTAAGGGGTGATTGCACAACAATTAAAGGACTTAAATGACCTAAATTAAGTTAGAACTTAGCACAATTGTAGTGTAATCCATGCATCAACAACATACATTGCATCTTTCCTGTTCTATTTAGGCATGCATAAAATAATGTTATAATGTACTGATTAGTGCATTATTTGGATTGTAGGCAATAAGAAGCTCAGGAGATGGCTTGAAGTTGAATCTGAAGTAGGGAAGAAGCTAGAGCTGCAGCAAAGCTGGAGCAGTAGCCTTGGAACAAAGAGGAAGAAATAATGTAGGGAGAGGTATACTACTCTACTAAGTAGAATTTTAATGTAGGAGTTGAATTATTAAGAATATAGGACTTTTCCTAGCCCTAGGATAGCCTTAGAGACCCTCCAAAACCCTAGCCACCCTTAGATTAGGTCATTTCAGCCTAAGATATCTCAAAACCACCATTCCAACCCATATCTGGACGTCCAGGTAGGTTGCTGGACGTCCAAAGCCCTTAGACACAAACCACAAACCTAGAACCCAATTTTGCTGGAAAATTAGACATCTAGACAAAGTGTCAGATGTCCAATTTCTATAGAATTCCAAGATAGAACCTAAACTCCTCCCTGATTCAACATTGGGCATCCAAACTAGAGTTCTGGACTTCTAATTTTGAAGTATAAGTCGTCTGATTATAAAATTAGACGTCTAGAACCCTTCTCCAATCCCTATTTTTGAAATCAAGCTTGGATCTTGATTCCTAAGCTGCTAAGCCCAATTCTACACCTTAGGGAACCTAAATTAAGGTGCCCTAAGCCTAGTACACCACCCAAAGACCCTCTTAAGAACCTAATTAGGTTCTCATTAAGCCCAATTGACTTGGATCAAGTCAATCACACTTCACCTAGTCAATTGGATTCATAAAGTCCAATTGAGCTCAAATCTCAACCAACACAAGTCCAATTGGACTCAGTGAGAGTCCAATTGACTTAAGCCTAACCTAATTAGGTATTTTCTCTCCCAATTAGACATACATTCACTCAATTAAACTGGTGATAAGTTTAATTGCACATTTCTTCACAAGGTGACAAAAAAATCATTGTTAAAAGAAAGTAAAGACAACGAAAATATTAGCTGCTAAATTTAGAGTATGTAATGATTTTATTCATTGTTTGAATTTGCCAATGAATATATTATTCGTTGTAAATTTAACAACAGCTCGTATGGCAACGAATATGGCGACAAATAAATTATTCGTTGACAGGTTATATAATGACAATTTATTTGTCATCATCTTCATAAAATATTCATTGCCTTTGACCCTTTTTGTTGTAGTGAGTGTTGTTCAAGAAGGATATGAAAGGTCTCAGGTTTTTTGAAAATGATGAGTTGCCTCCCGTTAAGCGTAAAATTTAATGCCTTTAGTCGAGCGGAAGATGGTTAAGAGAAAGGAATGATCAAGGTGCAAGAATTTTGTAGAACAAGCACCTTGATGATTAACCTGGTCAGGTCAACCAGGTGCTTGTTCAGATCAACTGACTGATTGTGTGGACCAAGACCAATAATTTTGGTGGGTTGAAAAATGTGGATCATTAGGTGTGGAGCCAATCAGGTGTAATTTGGTTTAAGGGGATTTGGAAATGAAAAGTGATGGTTTGGCTGCATTGGTTCATCCAGTTTAGAGTAGGGATCCTCAAATGATAACGGATTAGTGAAAAATATAGGAACCCTACTTATGGGATCAGAAGTGATCTACAATTGACTATCAATTTGATCAATGACCTACTCATTGTTAAACTGAGGTGGGAAATTAGCTCCAATCAGATTGGAATGAGATGATTCAGGATGAAAATGGATTCTGGTGGAGTCATGTGGCAGAGACCGGTTGCTGAGATGCTTAAGCGACCATTCCTGGGTGGTCTCCTAATCAGGTGGTGCAACTGCGTTGAGCTCCAAATCAATGACCTCGGAGTCACAGTCAAAGAACGAGTCATGAATATTGAGGTCATAGATTGGGCTATAATCCTCTAAAAACAAGGATTCTCCTAAATCAGAATAAGATTCAAAATTAGCATCAGCATAGGATAATCCATGTCAACACTGGTGAAAAGAATTTTTTGAACCTGAATCAGAATTAGGATCATCACCACAAGAAGAATCAAAACTTACAAAGTTATCAACTTGAGATTGGTCTAACTTAGATTTTGGTTTGAGGCTAACGAGGATATCCTTATTAGGCATAGGATTGGGTTTAGGATATCTAGGATAGATCCAATCTAATCCTGACTCTCCAGATATCTCTGATTCTATATCATAAATTAGTTTCAATTCAAATAAATCCATATTCTCTTCTAAGAAATTGAGAGAGGTTTCATCAAAAATAGGCTCAAAAAAATCTTGATAATTTGAATATGTGATTATATCCTCATTAAATTGAGCCTTATCATCATCCCAAATAGGTTCAGGTTTAGATTCTAGGTCAAGTATAGGAATTGGGTCACTAGAATCTAAATGCATCTTAGTTGGGATGTCACAACTCTGTTTGAGACAAACCTTACCAAGATAAGTTGCGGGAGTTATATCCTAGAGTCAATTAGAATTAAATTCATCATTGGTGTATTGAAATTATGTTTGAGTTGAACGAGCTTTAGAAATTTTGGCTGCTGGTTTGATGTTGATTTTCTATATCACGTAATTCATTATGCATGAAGTCATCATTTGGTTCTAATTGGTTGGGATTTCACACAGAAACCTCCATTCTGGAACCTGGGATCGAGAAAATCTGGTTTATCCTCAAAATTATCCCAAGATTCGTAATCAAGGTTTGGGTATCTTTCATTAATCAAGTCTTCCAATTGATGTAACATATCCCCACGTTGTTTAAAGAAATCTTGGTAATTTCCCACAGTTTAGGATTTGAAAAATATTGTAAACCCTCATTTCTATGAATTATTCTCAAAGCAATCATTTGAGCTAAGAGGGTTTCCTGGGTCGAACCACATGATATCTGGGTTGCAATCATTTAGATGTGGTTCATAATGGGGTTCATAAACTTCAGTTTACTACCCTAATCTCCGCTAAAAGGGGTTGAGGTTTTGAAAAAATCTTCTCTATGTCTACTAGCATCCTCAATCATTTGATCTTTTATGCTCTTACGAGGTTTAGAGCTAGTGAACATTTTCCTAATTTTTAGGTTGACTTCTAAGTAAGGTTTTGAAATCAAATCAGGTGGTGGGTCAAAGGATGAAGAAACGAGTTCAGGTTTAGAGTGATCATGAAAGAAGTTGATTAGATTAGAACTTACACAAGACAAGCGTGGCTTGACCTCGAGAATTGAATTCTAATGGAGGCCTTAAGGTGAGTCTTAAGAACCTCCTCTCTGTGCATATACTACAGAAGAGATGATAGGGACTGGATATGTATAGGACCCAATCAAGGCACCCAAAATGGTTGGACAACTATGGCCAGTTCAAGGTAGATGGACCTCTGAATCAAAAACTCATCCGCTCGAGAATTACTTAGGCAGCTAGGAAAGGAGAGTCCCATAAAAACCCCTACACGGTAGAGCGTCCCTATGGGTTACAAGTATCGAAGGCCTGAAATTGCAATTTTTTTTTAAACAATCCGTCATAGTATAGCATGAAAACATGTTGACAAACAAATATAACGAGAGTGGTCTCAGTCGAACTCAGGGACGCAAAAAAAGGATTTGATTTAATACTGATTTAATCTAACTAAAACTAAAACACTAAGCAATATGATATAAAGCAAATCAACTTTATTCAAATAATAATCAGGCAAGTGTTCCAATTGGTTGAATGCTTGACAGGAATAATAACTAAACCTAACTAGATCTAAATCAAATTAACTAGAATAGCGATTACTAGAACTAGAACTACTAGAATAAATAAAAACAACTATCTAGTCTACTATAACAAGGGCAGCAAGGGTGGTCCTTGGTGGCCTTTGGAGAGGCTGGAGTAGCAGCAGTGGTGCACCAAGGGTGGCCTTGGTGGATGTCTCGGAGGAAGAGGGCTTTTCGAAGCAGAGGGGTGTAGGAGATGTCTGGAGGAAGAGATGCCTCTCAAATGGGGGGTCTGGGGTCCTTTTTATAGCAAAAGTGAGGGGCAAAATAGGTAGTTTGGGTCCCCAACTCCTGTAACAGCCTTAGAGTAATTAGATCCGTTGATTAGGAGATCAACGGCTCAGATCGTGCCACAAAAGAACCTCCATCATGCCTTGATCTCGCAGACGTACCAGAATGCAGCACGTAGCACACGCATGGCCGCCCACTTCACTACCTTCGCACTCCTCACGTGCACGCATGCGTCTAACATCAACCGTCCGATTGTGAAGATTGACGTCTTAAAATGTGTGCTGCACCACCTTTGGATTACATGTACAACGACGCATGAAACTACGCGTCACCACACACGTCTGCTATACTGCCTAATCCAATGCTTCACCACGTGCCACGTGGCTCGTGCTGCGCTGCCGATTAATGATCCGATGCTCCAATTCCACTTGTACGCATCACCTGATCTGATTTCATGCTCCATGCGCCTCGAACGCACATCGGTTTCTCTCGTGTGAGGGCGCTGACCATTGTGCTCTGCGTGCGAATGGTCGCACTCTCGAATTTTTGCTCACAAGCTCTCAGCGGTTCGATAATGATCCAACGGCTGAGATAGGGCCTTCTTTGATGGGGTATTGGGGAGGTGGCGATGTGGCCTCATCGTGGTCGTTAGATGACAATCCAACGGCCCACGTTTTCAACTTCAGCAGTTAAGGGTGTGGAGGTGGGCCGTTGGGACGACACCATGTGGCGCCATCATGACCGTCTACATTCCTACCTTTGTAGTTGGTGCTACAGAGCTCCGATTGAGTTGATTTTTACGCTGTTGGATTGCAATCATTGATTTGGATCCATCCATGCGATCAAATTTGGCATCTGAGGTCTGGATTTGTGCTACCTTGCCCCTTGGCCTTTGATCTTCCACGAACTGCATGTGATGCTACAAAAGTTCGATCAAGACTATCTCAAAAGTGTTGGACTCTAGTTATCATCCTGAATAGATCCATACGGTCGGATTTATCATCCGTGGCCCCAAATCTACGATTAATATCTCCTTTCAATTAGAACATAAAATAGCATTATTATTTACAAAGCTAATAAATCAACTATGATGTAAAATATGCTGCTCATCATGCATTATTCCTAAGTTAAGCTAGGATCTAACTTAATTCAGGTAAATCAAGTCCTTTGATTGCTACACAATCAATAGGATTTCCCCCACTCGATTTTCCTTGTCACTACGATTTTAAGTACTCCGGAAATGTGTGAGTTGAGCCCTTATTCTACCAATTTTAAGGCCTAATTGTGTTTATTCCTTTAATTATCACTTGATTTAGAAATGAATTTCAATTGTGACCTAATTTCTATTTTGGTTAATTCATAATGTGAATTAACTTCAGTTGATTTGTCTTATGATTTGAGGATGAAATCCTAGCTAACTCACCCGAACCACATGTTTTGGTTTGCAAATAGGTTATTAAGTCCCAATTTTAATGTTCAAGTGATCTTAGAGCTTGGATTTTAGGGTTTGAATTTTTAAATCAATTTAAACAAGGCTTGGGTAGCACACGATGCGGGAAATATTTCTTTTTAAAGTTTGCAATTGTGTGTTAACACTCCTAATGTTTCAACCCTAAGTGACTCTAAATGGAATCTAATTTCATTTAATTAAATGCACACCTTGGACTCAAGAAAGAAGATGTTAGTCCACAGTGAGCTAAAATTAAGCACAAGTCCCTACTAGGTACATGAATTAATAGGTTTTGTGTTCTAATCTAATCGACCTCTTCAAAAAATGAGGTTTAAAGGAAAATCAAGAAATACTTGCCACAAATGATATGTTCTAAGAAAAATAAGGCAAGAATGCGATCCTAGTTTATATATATATATATATACAAAGAAATGGGGATTAAAAAATAAAAGAGAAGAAAGTTACCTACCGGTGGAGTGGTTGTCCTTTGATGTAGTCGACCCGATCGAAGTGAAGCAGCGACTCAGCAAGTCTCATCCAGAGAAATGAACAACCGAAGTAGAGACATGTAAGTTAGAAAAATAAATATTCACAAATAAAAAAAATTAAATTCAAAATATACACAAAATAAAATGAATAATATACACAATGATAGTGGTAAGTATGTGTTGCTCCCCGGCAATGGTGCCAAAAGTGATGAGCGCGAAACAAGATTGGTTAAAAATGAGTCATAGTATAGTCGAATCGTGCAAAATCAACTTTTAAATTTTATAATTTCAAGAAACAGAAAGTTCATATTCCAAGGTCGTTCGCTAGGAGCAATTATGTTTCACAAATACCACTATCCAAATTTATGATCCATGAACTAGATGCTACAAAGTTAGAACCCTTCTTTACGACACAATCTAGTTCAAAATGTAGAGAAAAGACACAATGAGCACTTAACTTCACAATTAAGTAAAACAATTTGGGTCATTTTAATCAATTAATGCTTAGTGAAATAAGACAAAAATTATTATGATTAAGCACTAACCATTCACATAATGTTTGAAGAATGCAATGAAATCCCCAATTACTCAATGCTCAAAGCAAGTCAACTATTATCCAAAGGATATTACAATTCAATCCCCAAAAATTTAGAAAATATTAATTCTCTTACATTTTGGTCCCTGAAAGTCTTACGAATCGGTCCCTACAAAATTATTTCTTCTCAAAAAAGGCCCTGCCAGCATCAAGAGCTTAAGCTCCTTCTCCTCAATGCAGTCTTAGGGGACGATGATAAGAGAGCTTCAAGACATGGCAGCATTGGCTGGGGATTGCTAAACGAAGCCCATGCCCTCATGAAGCTTCACATGAAGCTTGGGGCTTTAGGGACGGCCAAAGAGCGTGGTTAACGACATTGAAGATGGCAGTGGTGGGGATGGTCGAATGATGGTGGAAGGCGTGCAAGATCTCAACCAAAGGGTCTGCCTTGGCTTGCTGAAGGTGATGGCGATTAGTTACGATGAGGTCAGAGGAGGGCGACTGGATGCAACAAAGGCAACGACGGGGGTGAGACTCCGATGGAGTGTTGGGAGCATTGAGGCATCAAATTTTTTTAGCGGTTTTGTTCCCCTCAACCTATTAGAGCCCCCTTGGTGGTTAGAAATGGGGGTCGTTGCACGGAGCAGCACGGAGGAGGTCGCCGGAGATGTGGTCATGCATGGAGAAGACAGTGGACACGTGGGTAGTGTGAATGTCGATTCCTACATTTAAAGGGGCCTAGACTATTCTAAAGAGAGAAAGGGAGAGAGCTAGCTAGCTAAGGGGTGATGAAGACGTGAGGAGGACGTCTGACGTTGGCTGGCCGAACGCGAAGAAGGAGGGGGCGGTGAGGTGGTTGGAGTGAAGAAGAGGTCGGAGAAGCCACCTTCTTTAACGGGAAGGTCGATGATGACGAGGGGAGATGAACCATGGCCTCGGTTGACAACAAGGAGTGACGACGAAGTGGGGCAAAGAAGCTCCAAGGTTGGCTTCAATGGCAGCCTTTGGATGAAGAAGAGGTGGATGACACGCCAAAAACTCAACAAAAATCCTCGTGAAAGCTCAGCAAGGATTTGCAAGAGGTCAGCGCGGAGCATAAGGGCCAAATCGGGGCCTCAATAAGGGAGGTGTGCGCACTCTTCAGTGATGACTTGAGGCCTCCGTAGACGACAAAAGGAGCTGGATATTGCGCGAAATAAAAGGGCTATGATAAGGGGATCTTGTCTCCAAATTTGGCGGAGATCCATCGTGGGGACTTATTGCAATCCACGGTCAAAGTTGTAGCCACGATCTGCTGCTTGCTGGAGGTGAAGAAGATGACTCTGATGTCATGATACAAAAAGACACGATTTTTGACCTAAATCAAAGAGATTTAAAAATTAAGGGCCATTTTGCAAAGTAGGTTAAGATGAAGTCTAATTGGTCTCAAAATTTTAGGGTAACCTAATTTGGATCCAAGGAATCTATTGGTGACTTCAATTTTGGATTTTCATAAAGTTTGATTGGTCAATTATGATTTAACCCAAAATGTATCAATTGCCCGCCTTGGTTCTGTTTTTGGTTAAAATAGGTTCCTTTTGTTAAATTGAATGCTTTAAACCTTATAAAATATTTTTTAATGATTTTTAAAAGGTCTAGATTACATTTATTTCCATCATAACCCTTTCAATTAAAGTGAGGCCAATATTAGGATTTTATTAATTATAATTTACCTTTTATTTCATAAAATCCTTGAATTAATCAGTGTGAGCTCACTTATTGGAAATTTGAGCTTAGCTGACCTTTAATTAAGTATAGGTTTATCCATGGCTTAATCTGCATTTGTATTTTGCTATTAAAATAGTAGAATTAACCAATTTTGATGTCATTCCTCCTGATTCTTGATATTATTAAGATATACCCTTTTGTTGGTTAATGAAGTGAATTTAACCTTAAAACTTAGTTAAATTAGACTAGATATGAAGGATGATGGTATCCCTCCATTTTTGGCCAAAATCTTCCCTGATCAATCCCGCATTAGTTGACCCAATTGCCACCCATTCATTCCATCTGTGGAGGCCATGAATCATGGCCGGAGTTGTCGCCAGAGTTCACGTGCAACCACCTTATCAAGGCAGCAATCGACCTCGATTACCGTGGCCGCACGCCTATAAAGCGAGGTCGTTCTGTTGCGAGTTTGGTCGTCGAGTTTGTGGTGGGTGCTACCCCCGCTCCTCCTTCCTTTAATGCCACCATTAACGATGACCTTGGAGTTCCTCGACCTTGCCTCTTCACCACACCTCGCCGTCAACTGAGGCCACGGATCAACTCCCTCGTCGTTGTTGTGCTTCTTGCCAAAGGAGCCGGCTCCTCTCCCCTTCTTCACTTCAAACGCCCTTGCTGGAATCCCCATCTTTTCTAAGTCTGGCCAGCCAATGTCGGGTATCCTCCTCCTTTCTTCGTCCAACCTTAGGTACCTCATTCTCTTTCCCTCTCTCTATAGCATAGTTTAGATGCTTTCAACCTGGGAATCAACAACCACATCTACCCGTGCCATCATCATCATCCCCACATCCAACAATCACTTCAAGAGATTTTGGGCTTTGGTGCCTCCATTGCCCCGCTAGACACCACCCACAGTTGCCACCTTCCTCAAGATTGGTTGGCCCCCTCCAGCCTCGTCGCAATAAATCACCCATGTCATTACCATCAATAGGGTCCGGCAATGCCTCTCAAGCTTTTGGTCGAGGCTGAGACCCTCTCCATTGCATCGTCAACTCTCCCGCTGCTACCGTCCCCTTCATCACTGGCAGCCACCGCTCGGTCTTCTTGTAGTCGCCATGCCCCACGAGGAGCCTCCTATAACTCAAGCACTCCCTCTCTGACCTCTTAGCGTGGCTTGAGCCACCTTGGGGCTTCCAACCACATTGCTGGTGATATGCTCTGCAACCTCCTCAATGAGGAAGAGGAGTTCATGCTCCCTATCGTTGGCAGGGACCAACTTGACAAGAAACACTGTCTGCAAGGACTTGATTGCAAATACGTAGGGGCCTTATCACAAAGATTCAGGGACCAAAACATGATAGAAGCAATCTTACAGTGACTGATTTGCAATTTTTAATGATTTGGCTTAAGATATGATTTTGAATGACTTTTTAGTGTAAATTCTTGTCCAAACAATCTTGGAAATTGATCATTTATTGCTTAACTACATTCACACTTGATCATTTTATCTTGCTAAGAAAAAAAAAATATTCATTACACTTGAAATTCAATTTAACCGTTTTATTTCGTAAAACCAAGTGTAATTTTGAACTTGTTTGATGATTGAAAATTCACACTTAATACAACTTCATCAAATCAATTTGTAAATAATCCTGATAGTGATATTTGCACACTAAGTTGCTCCCAGCTAACGACCTCGAGTTTCATTTCGAGAATTTATAAAATTTAAAAGTAGATTGTGCTTGTTTCGACCATACTATGATGTGTTTTTATCAAATCTCGTTTCACGCATGTCACTAGGGTCCTTTTATCAAGATAAGAAAATAATATCTGCACTTGGGCTTGGCTACAAGAAAATTGACATATATCCTAACAAATGCATGTTGTATTAGAAAGAGAATAAAAATGATGTCAGTTGTAAAGTGTGTGATGCTTCTAGATGGGAGGGAAAGTGGTAATGAACTTGAGCATGAGGCAAATCCTAAGAGAGGCAAGAAAATTCCAACCAAAGTTATGTGGTATTTTCCCTTGAAGCGTAGATTATATAATCTGTTTATGTCATTGAAGACTTCCTCTGTAATGAGATGGCATGTTGAAGATCGAGCAAAATATGGTATTATGAGACACCCATCAAATTCTCCATCATGGAAAACCCTTGATGGTAAACATCTAGATTTCTCTTTAGATCCTTGTAATATTTCAACATATGATGTGTCTCAAAAAGAGTTATTTAAGTTATGTGCTGCATTTTTTTTTTTGAAACGGAAAGGAAAGCTATCAAATTGTCGATAGCAATCTGGGAGAGCTTTTATTAACTACATAAAGAAAAAGGTGACAAAATCGAACCCCACATATGTATGAGAGTCCAGCACATATTTACAATATTATCCACACTCACTGGTCTCTCCTGAAATAATTTCTCATTTTTAGCTCTCCAAACCGACCATAACACTGCCACCTTGGGCACATGAGGCTTATTTGTAACTAGAAAGGAGTTCCATAGATTCTCCCATGTGGGGATCGAACCCCTGCAAACCTTTCTCCAAACACAATCTGTAACCACGCAAGAAGAGAAGATGTGGCGGTTGCAGTCATTATGTAACCCACATAGCTAGCAGAATTGAGCAGGAGTGCCCATCCTCCTATGCCGCATGTCACCCGTAATCAGGCCATCCCTCTACATAACCAAAAAGAAATTTGCACCTTTAATGGGAGTTTCAACTTTCATAAGTTCCTCCCAATCGCATCCACCTTTGCCAACCTGGATGATATAATGAGTCTTTTGTATGTAGCCGCTGGGGAGAAAATCCCCTCCCATCTGTAAGTATCACACTCCTCTGGTTTGGGTTTGAAGGCATTTAGTTCCTGCAAGAGGCATTTGCTCTCCATCCATGTCCTGGTTTCATAACCATTCCCCTCGTCAATATTTATCTTCCACTTTTCTGATTCCATATCCTAATAATCATACACCACCACATTTTTGTCAGAAGCAACCGAGTATGCAAGAGGATATCTATCCTTTACCACCCCATTTGGTGCCCATTTTTCAATCCAAAATTTGAAGCTTCTTCCATCCCCCAAGACTGATTGGAACAAATTCCAATTATCAGCCATAGCACACACCATAGAGGCCCAAAAAGGAGAAGGTTTGATGGGATTCAGACGATTCTTCTCATCATTTGCCACTCCATAGCTATCATGCACAATCTCTATCCAAGGCTTTTGTCTCCCTTGCAACAACCTAACTGCCCATTTTAAGAGCAAGGCATCATTAAACTCTTTGAGAGATCTTCTTCCCATGCCACCATACTTCTTAAGAGAGCACATTGTATCCCATTTAATAGGTTGTAAGAAATTACCATGGTGAGAGGCTCCTTTCCAGAAGAATCTCTTATGCATAACATCAAGTTTCTTCCAAATTGACTTTGGAGCTCTGAGGACGGAGGAGAAGAAGACTGGAATAAATGTAATCACTGAATTTAGCGATATAAGCCTCCCCCCTTTCTCCAGCCTTCTAACTTCGTAGCCACCTTCTCAAAGAGAAAATTCCAATCAATGTTCTTCATCTTTGTACACTTTAGCGGCAGGCCCAAGTATCGGATTGGCAGAGAGACCACAGGTGTGCCTAAGATAGAAGAGATGTCGCTCTGATCATTACCATTCATGCCAAAGCAAACTAAAGATGATTTGCTTCCATTTAGCTTTAGACCTGAAATTTCTCCAAAGATAACCATATAAGAAAGTGCTTGTGCTTCCCTTTTCCCTCCTTCTATAAAAAAGACTGTGTCATCTGCATATTGAAGAATGGGGGCCAGAGCCCTTCTATTTGTCATCGAGTAGCCCCTTATCAACCCATCTTCTACCAACTTGCATGCATATCTGGCTAAAGTATCCACAGCAAAATTAAAAATTAGCGGTGCTAAGGGGCAAGCTTGCTGCACCCCACACTGAGGCTGAATCCAGGCTTTACAAGGTTTCCCATTTATCAAGGGGGAGTAGGAGGCAGTCGTGATGTACCATTTCATCCACTAGATCCAGAGGGTGGGGAACTTTCTTCTTTTAAGAATTTCCCATAAGTATGACCACGAAATTAAATCATATGCTTTAGAGAAATCTACCTTCCATAGGAAGGCCTTAGACTTCCTTTTGTGCCAACCCGTCACCATCTCTTGAGCCATAATAAATGATTCCTGTAAAGACCTCCCAGGTAAAAAAGCAGACTGAACATGCATAATCAGGCCTTGCAGAACACCACGAATTCTATTGGTGAGGATTTTGCAAATGATTAAGTATATGGAATTCAACAGGGCAATTGGCCTATAATCAGAGAAACATTCCGCTCCTGACTTCTTTGGTAACAAGAAGAGGTATGATTTGTTTAGCCTTTTGAAACCAGAATTTCCCTTTTCAAACTCATGTATAACCCCCATCACTTCCTCTTTAAGAACACTCCACATCTCTTTGTAAAACAAGACTTGAACCCCATCCGGCCCTAGAGCACCCTCGTTATTTAAATCTTTGATGGCATCCATAGCCTCCTGTTTAGTAGTAGGTGCAACCAGCATTGCAGCTTGTTCATCACTGACTGATTGCGTAGCAACCATAGGTCATAATTGACCTAAATTAGGTTAGGACTTAGCATAAGTTAGGGTAGTTCATGCAAGCATAAGCATTATTTGCATCTTTACTGTTCTTTCTATAGCTATGCATAGAATAGTGCTATAATATACTAATTAGGTGCATTATATAAATGGTAGGAAATAAGAAGATCAGGAGCTGGATCTGAGACTGGATCTGAAGCTGGACTTGAAGCTAGAGTTGTAGCAGAGCTGGAGCAGAAGGCCTAGAATAGGATGTAGTAGACAATAATGTAACGTGTTAAGGTATGCTATTCTGTTAAGTAGGAATAAAGCAATAAATTACGAAGAACTTAGGTCCATCCTAGTCCTAGGACAGCCTAGAAGCTTCCCCAAGCCTTAGCCACCCTTAGATTAGGTCACTGTACCCTAGGAAGCCCTAAAACCCTATTTCTAGCCTCTATCTGGACGTCCATATGAGTTACAGGACATCTTGAACCCTTAGCCACAACCTGCGCACCTTAAACCCACTTCTACAACATTTTAAGACATCCAGACACTTGGTCTGGACATCCAATTTCTGCAGACAGAACCTTAACTCTTCCCTGCCTCTATTTGGACATCCAGACAACAAGTTTGGACATCTGACTTTTCATTTTAAGATGTCAGACACTATTGTCAGACGTCTGGAACTACTCTCTAGTTCCTGTTTTTGAATTCAAGCTTGGATCTTGAATTCCTAGGTCCCTAAACCCAATTCCAACCCCATAGGAACCTAAATTAAGGTTCCTAACCCTAGTACATCATCTCTAGACCTCCCTAAGGACCTAATTAGTCCTCACTAAACCTAATTGACTTGGATCTTAGTCAATTCCATCAACCTATTCAATTGGACTCATTGAGTCCAATTGAGCCCTGATCTCAGCACATGTTGTCCAATTGCACTCAGTGAGAGTCCAATTGACCTATACCTAACTTAATTGAGTTTTTTTACTCTCAATTAGGATTTCACACATCCAATTAAACTTGTATCAAGTTTAATTGCATTTTACCTTAATGAATTAGGGTTTACAACCCTAATTTGAGACCAACCTTGACCTAAACCCACTAGAACCTAACCTGATCAACCTAGCCACCTAGGTTTCAACCCACACACACCATCTACACAAAAATACCTAGCCTAGAGTCCTATAGAACTCTCTACCATGTGTTGTTACCTTGGTTGTGAAAAATAGCAACCAAGATGCATTCAATTTTTAGATCCACCAAATGTGTATCTAAAAACCACCCATCCATCCTCTCTCTCACTCTCCCACAAGCTCCCACCATAGGCCTCTCTAGAGGGTTCCACACTTCTCTAGAGGGGCTCCCTTGGGTCTACTTAAAGGACCTTTGGGTGGCCATTTGCACCCATCTAGCCCTCCATCTAGTTTTAGCTTCATTCCACCTCCATTACTCCACCTCCATCTCCACGAGCACACCATGGCATCCCTATCACCTCCACGCTAGGCCTAGATCACCTCCAACCTCTCTCCAAGGGCCGACCTAAGCACCATTGGCCGCCCCTCCTTCTCTCAACCAAGTTAAAGGCCATCGAAGCCACCTCGGAATGCCCTTATTTCTGTTAGCTAAGTAGAATAGTTCTTCATAGATTTACCGCTTTACTATTGCTTAGTAGTGTAGCTCCATATTCTCCCCCAATGATGCATTCATAATCCCCCCCATAGATTCATGTATGTAGTCATTTTATGTTAGCTAAGTTATTGCCTTCAAGCTTTCTTGTACAAGCTTTCCGCGAGCTTCACTCTGTAGCCACCATGATGCAATCAATGAAATCATCTTTTATATATCTCTATGTCTATGTGTGAAAATCACCATGAGCTGATTGCCATATTTCCTTGTAATTAAAGTTGCATGTGTGAAATTTGTATTCTTTTGCAGCTAAGCATGTCGTGCATCAATACGAATTATTGTAAACTGGCATGCAATTCTAAATAAGTAGAGTGAGCCAGATCGAATTCAAATCTACATTTTCTAAACATCTCCCAGAGACGAACGACCGAGACTCAAGTCTCGTTATTTTATAAATTATTTTTGACAAGCGTTTTCGCACACTATACTACGACGAGATCTTTTTTTTCAAAACATGCGCGAAAACTGCTATCTGCCACTAACACATGGGAATGCAATCGCGGCCATCCTCAACATACCTCTTGGTGCAGCCTTTGATATTTCCTTAAAGTAGCATATAGCTTCCTTCCTGATTTCATGAGTGGAGATGTTTCTCTCACCAATTTTAACAGTAGAAATAAGGTTGAATCTCCTTCGAGCACTGGCTGCAAGATGAAATAAAGTCATATTTGCATCCCCTTCCTTGAGCCACAATTGTCTAGACCTCTCACTCTAATCCATCTCTTTCTTTAAATCCTCCTTAGCGATAATCTACTGCCAATATTTCCTGGCTTCCTAATCTTGAGCGTTCAGATCCACCGTGCTTTCCTTCATATCAAGCTATTGTACCTTAGCCAATGCCTCAACTCTCTTATGCTCCCTCATAGTTGTTACTGTCTGCCTATACTCCCTTAGCATTATGCACATGTCTGCCAACTTCAGTGCTAGTCTTTGGGTATCAGAACCTACAACCTTCTTGCTTTCCACCAACTAGATAGCATATCTTTAAACACATCTTCTCTAAACTAGGATTTTTTGAACTTGAAGTATGAACCAACATCCGCATTCACCCGACTATCCCACACAATTGGCGTGTGGATTGAAAAAGGCCTCTCGAGGCTCATGGCTGAAGACAATTGAAATTGCTCCAAGAGACTAGAGTTGCCAAAGAATCTGTCCAATTTGGACATGAGCCCACTGCTATTTCTCCAAGTAAACTCAATACCACTGACTGGATATTCAGTGATGCCTAGATTCTGCACATCCAGTTGAAAACCTGCCATTGCACCATTTGTATTAACCCCAGGTCGGTCCCCACTTGATAAGGTACAGTTGAAATCTCCACCCACGAGCCAAGGTAGCTCTTGGACCTTCTGATGTGCCGCTGATAAGTCCTCCCATAACTCCACCTGGCTAGCTGCTGCATAGGGACCATACACACACGATACGAACCAATCCAACTCCACCTGGTGACTTTGGCATCTACATGTAAGCATGTGCCTAGCCCGGTGAACTTCAGTCACTTTAAAGCTGGACTTTCTCTAGTAAATAGCCATCCCACCAGATCTACCATTTGCAGCCATCCCCACACAATCTACTCTCCCAGACTGCCTCAAGGTGTCCCAGACAGGACTATTGTCTTCCTCTAGATGTGTCTCTTGAATAAGAGCACAATCAATATCCCACTCCATAAAATATCTAATTAGAGAAGCTCTTCTCACCTTATTGCGTAACCCACACACATTCCACATTAAAATTCTCATCCCTTAAAAAGATGATCCCCTTGCGCCAGGTTGTCCACATATTCAACCATGATGGACTTTGCAATGGTTTCTTCCTCAATGGGGCTAATATTTTCCTTTCTCCACCTCTTAAGCATGTAAGGGGATCGCCCAACCCCTTTATTTTGACCAGATCCTTTCCCAAATTTTAGATCTTCAAGAGTAGGAAGTGGCAATTGATTCACATCCCAGAGTATACTTCTCCCACTGTTGCCTTCTATTTTTTCCTTTGTACAGTTAGTGATATTCCCAGAGTCCTCATGCCTTTCTTTATCACTCCTCATGACAGTGTCACTCACCACCATCATCATACTCCCCTCTAAGTCCTCCTCATGGCATTCTTTCCTCTTCTTTGGCCCTGGAGCATCATCTGAGGGCTTACAACCCTCCAGTTCCACCTGTTGCACCTCCCCAGGATTTTCTTCAAATGTCTTAACCTGTCCTGGTTCTAAGATTATGATTTCCTACCCAACCATTGACACATGAATAAGCCAGGAACTTCCACCACATCTGAGAATAATTCTATCAGGCAGTGACCCACTTCTGAAAATTTCAGCCCCAATTTTCAGTACTCGTTCATCTCCTTCCTCAATTGCAACCACTGTATCATCAAGGATAGATGCAAACCCAACAATCGTCTTAGAGACCATCCCTTTCAATCTTAGGTGCACAGGCAAACCCTTGATGGCTAATGTCACACGTCGAGTACCCATCCTCTGGGGTGGACGATCAGGGAGTGCCCCATCAAAGGGAGAGACCAACCTCCATAACACATTAATGTTTTCAAAAATAGTCGATTGAAATCTTAGCCTCTCCACGTCTACCATCCCCAGACCAAAAATAAGAAAACAGGTCTGGGATAACACAACGACCTTCCAGCTCGACGAGACAAGTGATAGGGAACTCACCAGTTGATGGAGCTTTTCAGTAGACAGGCTTCCAGTCATAACCTCGCCAATCAATGCACCTCTCAACATCATCTCCACAGATAGTATATCCTCAGAGAAGGGGATTTCCACATCAATCATGTGGCCAACCTGTGTTGGCAGTGGAGGTAGCCGTGGCTCCAGTACCTCTTACTTCAAGTGCTGAGGGTTCTTCCTCATATGCTAAAGCCACATCCTTGTGCACGAGTCACGTTTGTGCCCGTCTCCTCCACATGCAAGGCACACAAGGGGGTTCTTGCATATCGCCACCATATGCCCTCTTCTTCTGCATCTATAGCATAGGACCTCTCCATTCATCCTCTTCTAGCCCTCTCTCGACACAAATCTGACAGTCCCACCTACACAAGACAACCATCTCCTCTCCCTCCTCCTCTAATTCTTCGATCTCTATGTCTTCAAGTCACCCTCATCCCCAACCCTAGCTGCGCTCTCTACATCGCCACTGTAACGACCCGGTTCCTGAGCCCCTACGAGACACGAGAACCGGACTGACTCAACTAATCCCAAGACCTAGTCGTCCAACGAGGAAGTAACTAAAAGAGCAGTAAAATAAACCACATTCAACATGAATATAACTAACAGTAAGAAAATACAGCAGCAAGGAAAGAAACTACTACAGTATATACCACCACAACAGTAGAACAACATTCATAACTAAATATGAACTGCAGGTAAAGAAAAGTACAGCGGAAAAAAGAACTACTCACTATAACGGAACAAAAAGAGGTACAAGAAACAGTGGTAACTCTACTGGACCCTACTCGGCCCAGTGTCCTCTGCAGCCGCTGACCCTGGCTGCTCAACACCTGGTCCTGAAAGGTAACGAGTGTAACACGTCAGCAAAATGCTGAGTAGAGTGGCAACTAAAACAAAAGAAACAGTCGAGTGTATAGTAGCTGTTAAGTTCTGTTACTTTCTTTATTTAAGTCTTTCAATTATCTCACGATTTATCTATTTCTTAGATCTTTCACTTGATCTCGAATGTTCCTCGTGGGAACGATCTTGATTGCAGTCTTTTCCAAATAGTAGAAGTAGCACGTGGTGCTCTCCTAGCCGGGAGAGTCTCCCGTGGTGATCCTACTCTCAATCAACCACCCCAAGGTCACTGACAGACGTAACGGTGACTACGGCATGCGCGGTGAACGCACGGGTAGCTAACCCGCACTGGCACGCGGTCAGTCGTTTCCGTTAACGGGTGCACCCAAAGCACAGCACGGAACCAGTACAGGGTAGAGCCCTCTTAGTAACAGGGGTCCAACCCCTCCATAGTAACCAAACAGGGGCCTTGCCCCTCCACAGTCAGCGCACCCTTGCCTGACTACCCTGGTTTGCCCCAGTGGGCCTAACAAGTCGGTGTGGGAGGCTAGCAGAACCCCGGGGCCCGTGGGGTAGCTAGTACCTCCCTACACTAGTAGCTCTCCTCGGTACTACGTACAGGAGGGCCAGCAAGTCGGTACAGAGTGGCCAGTCCTAACCCCGGGTCCCTGGGGCGGCTAGCTCCGCTCTGCACTAAAAAGGGGGACAGTCGCTCTCCTTGGTACTCCGTACTCAAGGGCCAACTCACTTCCCCAATTCTATTCCATTCACTTTCCAGGAGTTCTACTCCTACTTCCCCGTAGGGTTCCAGCTCAGAACGTCTAAGTTTCACCTTCCAGTTTCACGTTATCACAATCCATGTTCTCAAACACGTTTATTTATTCAACAGGCAGCTGTTAATTCGATTACAGGCAGCTATTTGTTCCTTTCCATTTTTCCAAGACTGCAGTATTCATCTGTTCCACTAGTTTTCCCGTCCTAGGATTCACGCCGTATCCTAGGATCTATCATACAATCTAGTTTTTCAGCCCTAGGATTCATGCAACACCTAGGATCTATCATTCAATCTGTTTTCATTCCTAGGAATCATGCAATGTCCTAGGTTCTATTTTCGATTCCACAATTTAGCAGGTTATACTTAAAAGCCACTCTACCAGGTACGACGGGAGTAATGGGGGCGTGATCGGGAATCCCGCGTGCCTCTGCGACCCCCAAGATTGCAACGGAACGAGGTCCTATAACAAGGATCAAACACAAGGAGTGTCTCAAAACAGTGTATAGCTACTGTATACGGGTAGAGGATTTAATTCCGAAAAGAACGCAACTCGAAACGTGGAAAACGAAACCCGAACGAGCCCTCAACGGGTCGAAAATGACAACACTGTGCAAAATCAGACGTCTGGAACTTCTTCCATACGTCTTAAAAAGTGGATCAGAGAATTACCTTGTTCTGCGTGGTTTCTTAGACGTCCAGAAGCCTGCGGGGACGTTTAGCCTAGTTCCCAGTCGTCCGATGGTCACCCCGGACGTCTGGAGGTCACTCCCGCCGTCTGGTACTACAGCCAGACGTCTGATTCGCGTTGGATGGCGAATCACCGAGCCTGTGCACACCCATCTCCCTCCCTCAGTATGGTCAGTCGACAAGAAGGAAGAAGAAGACGGAAAACTCACCTTTCAGACGTCTGGACAGTCTTCCAGACGTCGACCTCGCCGTCTGGCTATCAGCACAGACGTCTGATTCTGAAAATTTTTCCAGAACCAGGGCGCGTCTCGCCCTCCGCTCGTGACGCCGCCCGTGTCGCACCTCGTGCGCCTGCTGCTCGAGCCATAGCAGGACTCCCGCGTCGTTCCGCGCCCGCTGCGTTCCCCGCCAGCCGGCTCTGGCAGCCCTGGCGAGCTCGCCCTCACGGCTGAGCGCCGCTCTCGCACGCAACACCCCCTTCGCGCTCACTGCGGCCGCCGCAGCAACCCCGCGCCCGCTCTCGCGCTCGCTCTCGCACACTAGAAGGAGAAGAGGAAAGGGGTGGAGGCGACAGGAGAGAGCGCGTGGCCATTTAAGGCCGCGCGAGGAGGAGAGAGAGAGACGGAAGCGGCGAGAATCTGCAGCCGCAGGAGCGAATATGTGGTCTGCACGCTTAGGCGCGCAGACAACCCGCGCGTGTTGAAAATAACTGATTTCCAGACGTCTGATACGACGTCTGGAAGTGATTCCAGACGTCTGGTCCGACGTCTGGCCCACCTCCTAGACGTCTTAAAATACGTCTGGGCCACGCACTCATAACAATATAACAAACTCAAAGGAAGTTTCGTCCCCGAAACTTGCGTCAACTAGGGTACGGGAAAAGATGTCAAAATAACCATAACAAACTCAAAGAGGACCGAAGCCGATCCGAAAGACGTACCCGCGAAAAGCTCCGGGTACCGCTCCCGCATTGCTGCCTCAGGCTCCCAGGTAGCCTCCTCGTACCGCTGGCTCCTCCACAAAACCTTTACCGGGGGTACTTGCTTTCATCTCAAACTGCGGACGGCTCGATCTAGAAACTTCACTGGCCGCTAGGGGTAGGTCAGGTCGTCGCCCACCTCGACGCTCTCGTGACTCAGTACGTGACTGGGATCGGCTACGTACTTCCTGAGGTTGGACACGTGGAACACGCCGTGCACACCAGAAAGCTGCGGGGGGAGGGCAAGCCTGTAAGAAATGGGTCCAACCCGCTCCAGGACCTCAAAGGGCCCCACAAACCTCGACGCGAGCTTCCCTCTCACCCCAAACCACTGCAGGCCCTTCATGGGCGAAACACGAAGAAAGACGTGGTCCCCAACCTCAAACTGCACCTCTCTGCGTCTCCGATCCACGTAGCTCTTCTGTCTGCTCCTGACAGTGCGGAGTCGTCTGTGGATCTACTCGACTACCTCCTGACTCTGTCGGATCAACCTGGGGCCAACCTCCCACTTGGTCCCGACCTCAACCCAACTCAAGGGTGCCGTACACTTCCGTCCGTACAGAGCCTCGTAGGGAGCCATGCCGATGCTGGAGTGATAATTGTTGTTGTATGCAAACTCCGCCAGGGGCAGGTGCTCCTCCCAGGAGCCCCTCCAGTCCAGTACACAGGCACGCAAAAGGTCCTCAAGTGTCAGTATCGTGCGCTCAGACTGTCCGTCCGTCTGGGGGTGGTAAGCCGTACTAAACCTCAATCGCGTCCCCAAGGCCTGCTGAAACTCAGCCCAAAATTGGGACGTAAAGCGAGTATCCCGGTCGGATACGATCTCCCGCGGAACTCCGTGTAGTCATACCACATCACGGATATGCCTCTCTGCCAACTGTGCTGGTCCCAAAGTGACTCGGATCGGCAAGAATCGCGCCGTCTTCGTCAGTCTATCCACTATTACCCAGACTGCATCGTGTCCCCGCTGGGTAACAGGTAAGCCCACCACCAAGTCCATGGTGATGCTCTCCCACTTCCACTCTGGCACTGGAAGCGGCTGAAGCGGCCCTGCAGGCCTCTGATGCTCGTCTTTCACTTGCTGGCACACTAAGCACTGCTGCACGAATTCACCCACATCCCGCTTCATCCCTCTCCACCAAAACTCGCGTCTCAAGTCGTGGTACATTTTCGTGTTTCCGAGATGTATGGTGAATCTGGAATCGTGTGCCTCAGTCAGGAGCTCTCTCAACAGCCCCTCGTCTCTGGGAACACACAACCGTCCCCTCAAGTGCAGCACCTGGTCTGTGAAAGAGAAGTCCCCCGGGTCTCCTGACAGTACTCTGTCGCACAAGGACTGCAAGTACGGATCGGCCATCTGTCCTGTGATGATGCGGTCTATCAGCTCTGGCCTGGTCTGCCGTGTCACCGTCGCTGCCCCACAGTACCCTCGTAACTCTAGGGGTCGCCAACTGCCCACCTCCTCCAAAAGGCTCCAACTCTGTAACTGTAGACTGGCCAAGAGTGCGGGCGCCTTACAGCTCAAGGCGTCAGCCACCACATTGGCCTTTCCCGGGTGGTAGGAGATGCTGCAGTTGTAGTCCTTTAGGAGCTCCAACCAACGTCTCTGTCTCATGTTGAGCTCCTTCTGATCAAAAAGGTAACTGAGGCTCTTGTGATCTGTGAAAATCTCGAAGGTCTCACCGTACAAGTAGTGCCTCCAAGTCTTCACCACGAAGACAACAGCTGCCAACTCTAAGTTGTGGGTAGGGTAGGTATGCTCATGGGGCTTCAGTTGCC
Source organism: Thalassia testudinum (assembly GCA_037157565.1). Classification (NCBI taxonomy): domain Eukaryota; kingdom Viridiplantae; phylum Streptophyta; class Magnoliopsida; order Alismatales; family Hydrocharitaceae; genus Thalassia; species Thalassia testudinum. The sequence continues at coordinate 148,596,762 of JAZHRO010000063.1, read as the reverse complement.
ACGAATCGTAAGCGACAACGTGACCCCTCTGCATGAGCACACCTCCTAACCCCTGCAAGGAGGCGTCCGTGTACACAACGAACCCGCCACTACTGTCAGGGATGGTGAGCACGGGAGCCGAGGTCAACCTCTCCTTCAGCTCCAGAAAATATGCCTCACAGGCGTCTGTCCAAGTGAAAGGCACGTCCTTCCGGGTCAACTGTGTCATAGGACGCGCAATCTGTGAAAATCCTCTGATGAATCGTCTGTAGTAGCCTGCCAGTCCCAGGAAACTGCGAATCTCAGTAACTGAACGCGGTCTCTCCCACCTGAGCACTGCCTCAATCTTGGTTGGGTCCACCGCCAAGCCGTCTCCAGAGATCACATGACCTAGCAAGGTCACCTCCCTCAACCAGAACTCGCACTTGCTGTATTTGGCGTACAACCGGCATCGTCTCAGAGTGTCTAGAACCATCCGCAAGTGCTGTCCGTGCTGCGTCCGATCTCTAGAATAGATGAGTACATCAACTATGAAAACCACCACGAATTGGTCCAAGTACGGTCTAAACACCCGGTTCATCAGGTCCATGAAAGCAGCGGGGGCATTGGTCAGCCCAAACGGCATGACCAAAAACTCGTAGTGTCCGTACCGGGTGCGGAAAGCTATCTTGGAGACGTCGGTCTCCCTGATCCTCAACTAGCGGTATCCAAACCTCAAGTCGATCTTGGAAAACACCGTGGCACCCCGCAACTGGTCAAACAAGTCGTCGATCCTCGGCAGCGGATATCTGTTCTTGATGGTGGCCCTATTCAGCTATCGGTAGTCCACACAAAGGTGTAAGGTCCCATCCTTCTTCTTCACAAACAGTACCAGGGCTCCCCAGGGAGACGCACTGGGCCTCACGAAACCCTTCTCCAGAAGGTCCTGCAACTGAAACTTGAGCTCTCGCAGCTCAAGAGGTGCCATCCTGTATTGCGCGGTGGAGATGGGGCTGGTCCCTGGTACTAGTGAGATCTTAAACTCGATCTCACGCTCGGGCGGTAGTCTTGGTAACTCGTCTGGAAACACGTCAGGGTACTCTTTGACCACCGGGATGCTCTGGAAGTCTGCCACAGGGCTGGGCTCTGCCACCACACAAGCTTGGAAGCCCTCACACCCCTGGCTCAAAAGTCTCACCGCCCGAAGTGCCGAAATGCACCTGAAACCTCCGTCCACTGGCTGTCCGTGAAACTCGAAAGAAGGCAACTCCAGAATGGAGAAGACGATCTTCCTCTCAAAACAGTCCACCAAGGAGTGGTAAGCGGACAACCAATCCATCCCCAGAATCACTCCAAAGTCCTCCATCTGTATCATAATCAGGTCAGCTGGCAGGCTATGTCCCCCGACGCTGACCTCGCAATCCGTGTACACCTCCTCAGCTACAAACAGCTGACCACTCGGACCTCTAATTACGAACGGATTCTCTAACAGTGTATAATCCTGGTCCAAACTAACTGCGAAACTGGCTGCGACAAACGAGTGCGTAGCGCCGGAATCGAAAAGCGTGTAAACGAGTCTAACGGAAACTGAAACCATACCTGCTACCACCGATCCCGAAGCTCTAGTGTCCCTGTGTGTTAGGGCGTTGATACGCCCCTCAGCTCTAGGTGCTGACGAAGCAGCCACACTCTGCGTCGGACGGGTAGGTGCTGACCGGTACCCTCCTCGCGACTGCTGTCCTCCTCCTCGCGCCTGGGAACCGCGGCCTCCTGCGCGCCCTCCAGTGTTCTGCACGGGGAGTATCTGCTGACCTCCTGCCCTAGACAGGCAGTCCCTCCTGATGTGGCCCGGCTGGCCACAGTGGTAACAGAGGGGAACCCGACTCCCTCCCTCAGTGGGTCCCTGCTGTCGGCTAGACGGGGGTCCGGTGCTAGCGACTGGCACCTGTCGAGGGCCCCCAAAGGCTACTGATGGCCCTGCAAAATGTGATGGCTCTCCTGCGAATGCCACGTGTCTCCGTTCTCGCCAGCCCTGTGAGAAGTCTGGCTGGAAGGGCCTCTTCCGCCCGCCGTCGGTGTCTCGCGCGGACGGGTTGGTCTCCTCGTAAGCCATAGCTGCCTCCACCACCCTCGAAAATGTAGGCAACTTCAGGGGTTTGACATACCCCCGAATCGCAGGCCAGAGCCCCTCGGTGAACCTCTAAAGGTGCTCCTACTCAGTAGCTACCGCTGTCGCTGCAAGGCGGGACAGCTCCAGGAAACGCGTGCGGTACACGCTCACGGTCATCGTCCCTTGGCGGAGAGTGTGGAACTCTCGCCTCCTCTGGTCCTGCCACGTCTGGGGGAAGTACTGCTCGCAGAAAAGGGAGACGAACCGGTTCTACGTCGGCTCGTCCCTCTCCTGTCCCCGAACCGCCCTCCACCACCTGTGTGCCGCACTCTCCAGCTAGTACGTGGCAAAGGCCACGTGGCACTCCACCGGGGGGCGAAGGGTGTCGAAAATCTTCTCCAGCTGCTCAAGCCAGTCCTCTGCCTCGGTCGGGTCCTCATCCCCGTTGAAGGAGGGGGGCTTCAGCTTCCGGAACTGCCCGAAAAGCTCAAAGTGGCACTGTAGGGGAGGTGCTGGTGCACCTCCAGGCGAAGGTGCCTCGTGCACGGAAGTATCGGAGGAAGGTGGGGGCTGCGGCGGCCCATCCTCTCCCCCGTGTCCAGCGCAGCGTCCGTCGAGTGGTCCTACAGTGGACTCCCCCTCCGCAACCCCAGGGTGAGGTGCTCGGGGCAGTGGGTGGAGCTCCTCTCGTACAATGTCTCGTATCAGCAGGGCGAGGTCCTGGGCCTGGATGCCCGGGAGTAGTGGCTGGTCCACTGGGGTGTCGGCAACGGCAAGCCCACCTCGCCGACCTCGTCCTCGGTCGCGCCCGCGGCCCGCCTCACTGGTCCCACGACGAGGCATCTCCTGTAAGGAGACGCGAAACAAAACGGAACACGTCACTACGGAACGATACCGAACGGAAACGTCTAAGAACTCATGTCAAGAGATATGTTGTGGTGGCTACTCTAGTTATAGACATGTGAATTGGTTATTTTCCAGTCAGTTGATTCACTTCTCGGGACGACCTTGCTCTGATACCATCTTGTAACGACCCGGTTCCCGAGCCCCTACGAGACACGAGAACCGGACCGACTCAACTAATCCCAAGACCTAGTCGTCCAACGAGGAAGTAACCAAAAGAGCAGTAAAATAAACCACATTCAACATGAATATAACTAACAGTAAGAAAATACAGTAGCAAGGAAAGAAACTACTACAGTATATACCACCACAACAGTAGAAAAACATTCATAACTAAATATGAACTGCAGGTAAAGAAAAGTACAGCGGAAACAAGAACTACTCACTATAAAAGAACAAAAAGAGGTACAAGAAACAGTGGTAACTCTACTGGACCCTACTCAGCCCAGCATCCTCTGCAGCCGCTAACCCTGGCTGCTCAACACCTGGTCCTGAAAGGTAACGAGTGTAACACGTCAGCAAAATGCTGAGTAGAGTGGCAACTAAAACTAAAGAAACAGTCGAGTGTATAGTAGCTGTTAAGTTCTGTTACTTTCTTTATTTAAGTCTTTCAATTATCTCACGATTTATCTATTTCTCAGATCTTTCACTTGATCTCGAATGTTCCTCGTGGGAACGATCTTGATTGCAGTCTTTTCCGAACAGTAGAAGTAGCACGTGGTGCTCTCCTGGCCGGAGAGTCCCCCGTGGTGATCCTACTCTCAGTCAACCACCCCAAGGTCACTGACAGACGTAACGGTGACTACAGAATGCGCGGTGAACGCACGGGTAGCTAACCCGCACTGGCACGCGGTCAGTCGTTTCCGTTAGCGGGTGCACCCAAAGCACAGCACGGAACCAGTACAGGGCAGAGCCCTCTCAGTAACAGGGGTCCAACCCCTCCACAGTAACCAAACAGGGGCCTTGCCCCTCCACAGTCCGCGCACCCTCGCCTGACTACCCTGGTTTGCCCCAGTGGGCCTAACAAGTCGGTGTGGGAGGCTAGCAGAACCCCGGGGCCCGTGGGGTAGCTAGTACCTCCCTACACTAGTAGCTCTCCTCGGTACTACGTACACGAGGGCCAACAAGTCGGTACAGAGTGGCCAGTCCTAACCCTGGGTCCCTGGGGCGGCTAGCTCCGCTCTGCACTAAACAGGGGGACAATCGCTCTCCTTGGTACTCCATACTCAAGGGCCAAGTCACTTCCCCAATTCTATTCCATTCACTTTCTAGGAGTTCTACTCCTACTTCCCCATAGGGTTCCAGCTCAGAACGTCTAAGTTTCACCTTCCAGTTTCACGTTATCACAATCCATGTTCTCAAACACGTTTATTTATTCAACAGGCAGCTGTTAATTCGATTATAGGCAGCTATTTGTTCCTTTCCATTTTTCCAAGACTGTAGTATTCATCTGTTCCACTAGTTTTCCCGTCCTAGGATTCACGCCGTATCCTAGGATCTATCATACAATCTAGTTTTTCAGCCCTAGGATTCATGCAACACCTAGGATCTATCATTCAATCTGTTTTCATTCCTAGGATTCATGCAATGTCCTAGGTTCTATTTACGATTCCATAATTTAACAGGTTATACTTAAAAGCCACTCTACCAGGTACGACGGGAGTAATGGGGGCGTGATCGGGAATCCCACGTGCCTCCGCGACCCCCAAGACTGCAACGGAACGAGGTCCTATCCCAAGGATCAAACACAAGGAGTGTCTCAAAATAGTGTATAGCTACTGTAGACAGGTAGAGGATTTAATTCCGGAAAGAATGCAACTCGAAACGCGGAAAATGGAACCCGAACGGGCCCTCAATGGGTCGAAAATGACGACACTGTGCAAAATCAGATGTCCGGAACTTCTTCCAGACGTCTTAAAAAGTGGATCAGAGAATTACCTTGTTCTGCGTGGTTTCTCAGACGTCCAGAAGCCTGCGGAGACATCTGGCCTAGTCCCCAGTCATCCGATGGTCACCCCGGATGTCTGGAGATCACTCCCGCCGTCTGGTACTACAGCCAGACGTCTGATTCACGTTGGATGGCAAATCACCGAGCCTGCACACACCCATCTCCCTCCCTCAGTACGGTCAGTTAACAAGAAGGAAGAAGAAGACGGAAAACTCACCTTTCAGACGTCTGGACAGTCTTCCAGACGTCGACCTCGCCGTTTGGCTATCAGCACAGACGTCTGATTCTGGAAATTTTTCCAGAACCAGGGCGCGACTCACCCTCCGCTCGCGACGCCGTCTGCGTCGCACCTCATGCACCTGCTGCTCGAGCCGCAGCAGGCCTCCCACGTCGTTCCGCGTCTGCTGCGCTCCCCGCCGGCCGACCCTGGCAGCCCCGGCGAGCTCGCCCTCACGGCCGAGTGCTGCTCTCGCATGTAGCACCCCCTCCGCGCTCACTGCGGCCGTCGCCGCCACAGCAACCCCGCGCCCGCTCTCACGCTCGCTCTCGCGCACTGGAAGGAGAAGAGGAAAGGGGTGGAGGCGACGGGAGAGAGTGCGTGGCCTTTTAAGGCCGCGCGAGGAGGAGAGAGAGAGACGGCAGCAGCGAGAATCTGCAGCCGCAGGAGCGAATATGCGGTCTGCGCGCTCAGGCGTGCAGACGACCCATGCGTGTCGAAAATAACTGATTTCTAGACGTCTAGAAACGATCCCATACCTCTAATACGACGTCTGGAAGTGATTCCAGACGTCTGGTCCGACGTCTGGCGTTTGGCCCACCTCCCAGATGTCTTAAAATACGTCTGGGGCACGCTCTCATAACAGCCACCCACTGCCCTCTGCCACTCTCTCTCCATCCTCCCTGAAATTGCTCCCGTCTTGCCTCAAGTTATGTATTGCATTTTTATGGACCATTAATGATTTTCCTATGTATGTTAATATCTCTAGATTGATAATAAAAGGATATATGACATGTCCTTCATGTAGTAAGGATATCAACTCAATATATTTTCACTATAGTAGAAAAAATGTCAACATGGGCCATAGATGCTTTCTTCCATGAATCATAAGTTTTGAAAACATTTGGCATCCTTTAATGGTAAGCAAGAGTTTGGGAAGCCACCAAATAAATTGTCTACCAATGAACTATTGGCATAACTATAAGGTATTCCCAGTATCATCAACACACATCCTAATGAGAAAAGCAAGTATGAGCCTAGTTGGACAAAGAAAAGTATTTTGTTTGATTTGCCTTACTTGAAAGGAAATCTGATACGTCACAATCTTTATGTGATGTGTATTGAGAAAAATGTTTGTGAAAGTATTTTGGGAACATTACTAGCATTGGACAAAAAGAACAGTAATAATGTAAAAGGCTGCTGATGAGAACCTCATCATGAGCCATAACTAGCTCATTTTGACCCAATACAAAGGATAAAAGCTCCTACATATCTCAAGGAAAAGCTTAACTCAGAGAATTCTGAGTTTGAGAAGAAAACAAGTCATAAGGGGTAAAAGTGCAATTTTACCAGTATAATCTGCATACAGGGTAATTCAGGGCCCAAACATAGGTCAAAACAGCTTAATAAGAATAAAAGTGGGATGAGATGATCTAGCAAGGGCTACAGCACTTCCAAGGAACCAAATGATAATCTGTAACCCTAAAACAACCCACTTCAATTCACAAGGTTCGAGGCAAAGTAAAAATAGAATAAACCCTCTAAAATTCATAGAAAAATAATCTCTGGGGTTTAGAACCATCAATTTGGCCTTTAGAACCCATTTTGACCTACATTGAGAACCATGCCCAATTAATAACTTAATTTGGGTTTTTGCGCAAATTGACCGGTCAAACAAGGTTTAATATGAAAATAAAATTCACCATCAGATTCCTTAGGTCCTAATTAGTCATGTATAAAAACTTGAGCCTAAGAAGAAACCTCCTTGACCGACTTCACACTTTGGTCCTCATATATTTACTCTTTGGCCCTCAACTTTTGAACCCTCGCATTTTGGCCCCTAACTCTTCTTCGTTCTTTGCAAACAGGTCCCTCCTGCAAAACCCTGCCAGCACCATGCTCCGGCGACCTTGCGCGGAGCATGGCGCCGCGCAGGGTGAGGTGGAGGACCTGGCAAGTGTACCGGGGGTGCCCTGCGTCGTCAGCCGTCGCAGGAGCACCCCCATGGTCATTGCAGCCCCCCATACCGGCCGTGCGAACGCACGGACGGTATGGGTTCGTATTCCGACCATGCTCCGGCGAGGGAGACACGTCGTCTCCCTCCGCCTTCCTCCCTGCTTCATCCCTATAAATACCCCCCGCCGCTCCACCGATGACGGCAGCCTGGACCTGACGGAGAAAACCCCCAGCTTTCTTCTCTTCTTTCTCCGGCAGACGCTCACCAGCTCCGGCGACTTCCTCCCCCTCCACCTCTTCGCTCTGCCGCACTACCAGCAGCAGAGACCTCCTCCCCTGCTCTTCCCGCGCCACGCCGCACCCAGCTGGCGCCTCTCCAGCCTTCTGCTCGCCGCCGCCCCTCTCCCTGAGCATCGTCTTCTCCGGCGACAGTCGATACGACTGTCGCCCTGTTCCTCCCCCTTCGTCCCTGCAGTTAAGTTAGACTTACTCCCCTTCTTCTCCTCTTTCTTTCCCCGCTTTCGATTTAGTCAATTAAGCCCTCTACCGACCCTGTTCACCCTCATCCTCTCCGCCTCCGACCACCCTCCGGCGAGCCGCTCCCATCACCTCAGCGACCCACACGGCTCGCCGACTACCGCAGAACCTCCGCCTCCTCACCCTGATCCTCTTCCGCCCCTCCACTTCCCACCAAACACCCTCTGCAGACCCACCGAACACACCCACTCCCTCGCTCACAGTCTGACCTAGGACGACCTAACAGCTCCATCTCGCCCCCTGCAGACCCCCTGACCACCTTCGCCGTGCCACGGCGAAGGTCCCCCGCCTGTCTGATTTGGCCGAGAGGCCGTGCCATTGGTTTCAGGTTCCAGGCCTTGACCGCCATTGGCGAGGAAGCTCGAAGCCTGCTCGAGGTTGCTCCAAGCCGAGATATCCCAGATTGAATAGCCACGGCCAGCGCGGAAGAGTCTCACGCACACACCCTGGCCCTCGATTGGAGCTGTACGCCTCAACAGCCGATGCAATTGGGAGCACCATCCCTGCTGCAGGCGTAAGAGAATTGGGGTGGGACATTTAGTCCCACCTCGGAATCTCTCAAAGGCGCGCGGATGCATAAAGGCAAAAACTGCCTTATGCTGTTTGCCTCAGTTACCACGGGGTGAGGTCCCTCTCACCCGACCCGACCCGACTCGGCCTCGTCCGTGACCACGCTCCGCGGACCTGGCCCGACCCGATTAGACTGACCTGCACTCCTCGCCCACCACGCACGCCGGTGGGCCTGGACCCGGGCTTGACCCGAACCCGATTACCCGGTAGCGCTCTGGGAGAGCTTCCGAAGAGTGATTTCAGAGAGAGAGATACGCGGGGGAGGGGGGTAGAGTAGGTTTTTGCCTCTTGACGAATAAACTCTGAAGTGTGCAGGCCAAAGAAGAAGAAGCAGACCCGCTGAAGAAGAAGGAGCTGCTGCACTGTAGCGAAGGCATTGTTAAGTCGTCTCAGCACCGGGGCAGACGACGGAAGATCAGCAGCCAAAGAAGAAGAAGACCCGCTGAAGAAGAAGGAAGAGCAACGGCCATCGCGAAAGAAGAAAAAGAGAAGTCAAGGCAGGTGAAGACAAAGAAGAAGAAGGAATGAAGAGAAGCAAGAAGCAAGAAAAGAAGAAGACGATCTGACGAAAAAGAAAGAAAGGAAACAAGGAAGAACAGAAGAAAAAGAGCACGAGGGGAAAATCTGAAGAAAGCAGAAGAAAAAGAAGAAGAAGAAGAAGAAGAACAGGAAGAACCAAAGACAAAGAGGAAGAAAAGAAGAAGAAGCCAATTTTTCATCTCTCTCTCTCTCTCTTTATTTTTGTAATAGAACTTGTATATCTCTAGAATACAACTTGCTCCCTGAGTTCGACCTCGGGAACTCTTTTATTTTTCCGAGTAAAAAATTTTTATATGATACGTTGGTAACAACCGGCTTTACTACAACGATATAACCGAAACCGGTCGACAAACCGACGTTCTTCATTTTGGCGCCGCTGCCGGGGAGCAACGGCTATTCTAGAGGTAAACATTCCTGTATCTTTTAAGTTCTAATAATCTCCTCTCTTTTGTGCAGCTATAGGAACTCAAGAAGACAAGCAACCACACAACTACTCCGAAGACAGGTAAAATCTTTTCTCTCACTATTAACCCCTACACTCTAAAGAGGAAGAAAAGAAAAGAACAAGCAATATAGGGCTAACCTGTCTTCCATATTTAGTAACCATAAAAGTTGCATGTTTTCAACTCATTATTTCTGCACACTATTAAGGGTATTTAAGGGCTAACACATTCTTGCTTGAGCCCTAATTACCCAACAAAGAATTAACTGGACCAAGTAGAGCCAACCTAGGATCCAACACTAGGGATTTAGAGACACACTCCTTAAGCAAGAATTGAGAAAACCAAATGAAGTGTGCCCAAGCCCTTGTCTGAAAATACCTATTCAAAGAAAATCTAAAACAATTGGCTCTCTAAACACTTGAACCCTAAAAGACAGGACCTAAAAGCTCTTAAAGAAAACAATAGGTAAAGTTGACCCCTTGGGTTAACCAACCTTAAATTAGGTCACTCTTTGCACTTAAAAAGACTAAAGTTCAAGTGAAACCTTAAGCACCCTGATCTTAAAATTGGTAGACTTAAGAGGTCAAGATCCCCATTCTGGTCTACCTGGAACCGCAGTGACAAGAGAGGTCGGGTGGGGGAAACCCTGTAACCCGTGGGGACGCTCTACCGTGTAGGGGTCTTCGCGGGACTCTCCCTCTCTGGCTGCCCAGGTAATTCTCAGGTGGACGATCTTTCTGATCAAGGGGTCCATCTGCCCCGCACCTCTATAGTCACCCAACACATTTTTGGGTGTCTTGATTGGGTCCATCACCTTCTAAACTTACCTCTCCCAACTGTGCATGTACGGAAGGAGGTCTCTAAGACCACCCTTAAGACCTCCTTTAGAAATTCACTCTCGTCAAGGCCAAGCCTCGACGCCCGTGTTTGTGCAGCAACACCCTCACATTATTCTCTCTTCTGATTCAGAACCAAGTTCTTCTTCTTCCCCCATCATGGCTCAGCCAGTTGAGGAAGAAAATAATCTGGAACACCAGCTCCAGCGACTCAATGACCTCTTCCAAAACTTCGTGCACCCACCGCAGCGTCCTATGATGCGGGACCACTACAATCCTGCTGCGGTGGCAATTGAGCCTCGAGTTAGAATCCCGATTGGAGGACCTGATTCCGAACTAAAGCCCAACATGATTCACGCTATACCTAAATTCCATGGGCTTAATTCTGAAGATCCCTTCCAGCACATCAAACAGCTTAAACATCTGGCCCACACTTTTGGATCAGATGCGCAAAATCGGGATATTCTTCTCATGAAGATGTTCTCCTTTTCTCTTATGGACAAGGCCGCCCATTGGTATCAAACTCAGACCCGGCCGATCAACACTTGGGAAGAACTTCAATCCGAGTTTTTGAAAAAGTTCTTTCCCGTTGGTCGGACCAACGCCTTGCGCCATCAGATTACACACTTCACTCAACAATCAGGAGAACCTCTCCATGAGGCATGGGATCGTTTTCAGGATCTCATGAGGAAGTGCCCCCATCACGGAGTTCCTAAATGGGAACAAGTCCAATCTTTTTACCAGGGACTCCGTGAGGACATCCGCCTTTTCGTCAATGCAACCTGCGGAGGAAACATCATGGGTCAACATGAAGACACCGTATGGGAGATTCTCGAAAACATGTGCGAGAACTCCATCAACAATGACTCCATGGGATTATTCGACAGGACGAATACCCGCGCAGCGACGAATCTTAAGGGAGCACATGAGACGCAGGGCCTGTCCGCATCAGTCGACCTGGAATTAATGGCCAGTCGATTGGACAAGGTCTCAATTATTGAAAAGAAGGTGGATGAGCTGACTCAGCACTTGCAGCGAGCCACCTCTGCGCGTAACTCCTTTGCACAACCTCCTTCCACACAGGAGACTGTGCAAAACATCCTACACCGATCCTCCCCTGGGATGGATCCATATCCATCCCCATCTGATTCTTGGACTGGAAGATCATCCGATCCTTTCTTCACCAGCCGGGGGAACTCCATTCCCCCTTTCCCTGATTCTCAGGAGGTTCCTCAGACCTGCGAGGACCTCAACGCCATCCAGAACGACCCATTCTCCAACACTTACAACCCTGGATGGCGAAACCATCCAAATTTTCAGTGGGCGGGAAATTCTCAAACCCAAAGACCACCTTTTCAGTCCCGCCCACAGCCCTCTCATCACTACCAGCCGCCTCAGCCTCGGCCCAACCCTACTTATCCATCAGGGCCAAATCAAGATCAAATGTCCTTAATCCTTCAGACTCTGGCTGACATTCAAAAATCGAATGCGGCCATTCAAAAACAGCACAAGGACGAGCTTACTGAAGTCAAAACTCAGCTGGCCCAGTTGGCAAATTCTCGCCAGCCAGGCACACTCCCTTCCCAACCCCTTCCTAACCCAAATAACGTGCCAACCCAGAAGCGCGTTATGAATCCAAATTTAGGCCACGCTCAATGGATTTATCAGGCCCCTACTGCCCCATCTCCAGACGAGATGGAAGCCTCTACTTCTCGTACGGGATTTCAGCAGCAGCCACCCCTCCTACCAAATCCAAACCAAAATCAGGCCGGATTAAATTCTGTAACAACACGTAGTGGTAAGACAACTCAGGACCCGCGTTATCCAAACCACTCCCAGCCTGATAATCATGACCCTAGGATAGTTATCCAAGGTACCGCTGTTCCAGACCCACAACCAGGACCTATCCTAGAGGAACCAACCAAGATCCCGTTTCCCGAGGCCCTGACCAAGGGAAAGAAGACCACCAAACCCGTGGCCCCTGAGGAGGACCTGGTCAAGCTCTTTGAGCAGGTCCACATAAACATCCCCTTGATGGATGCAATCCACCACGTACCAGCTTACGCACGATTTCTAAAGAATATATGTACACCCCAGCGTAAGCCGCGAACCAAGGGAGGGAGCCCAATTGTTCTGTCAGAGCAAGCCAGCTCTGTAATCCTTAGTAGACTCCCACCCAAGGCAAAAGATCCTGGAACTCCCCTGATCTCCTGTAAGATAGGTGGTACCCAATTTGATAGAGCATTGTTAGACTTAGGAGCATCTATAAATCTGATACCCACATCCTTACTTGACCATCTGGAAGAATCTGAGCTGAAACCAACTGAGGTGACATTACAATTAGCAGATCGATCTATAAAGTCACCAAAAGGGATTCTCGAGGATGTTATCGTAAGAGTGCGGGATTTCTATTTTCCAGTGGACTTTATAGTCTTAGACATGGATGCACCTGAGAACCCTAGGGATACACCAATCATTCTAGGGAGACCTTTCTTGGCTACTGCTAGAGCCAACATCAGCTGTGAGGAGGGCCAAATAGAGCTTAAGTTTGGAGATCAAACACTGAAAATTGATATATTTAAGGCCCAACAAGGAATTAATTGCGGCGTCATCGAGCAAATTTGTGACATCAAGACTTTGGTTGATGAATCACACCTCCAGAATGACTTGAGTATTCCTCATCAACCACAGAAGGATCTTGACCCGCAAATAGAGGAGTCAAATCCAGATGTGAACAACCCAATAACTCCCACCCTTGAACCTCACATCTATACTGAACCACCCGCTGCTGCTGAAAACCCCATCCTCGAACTGAAACCCCTTCCTGCTCATTTAAAATACATCTTTTTGGGTTCTAATCAGACCCTTCCTGTGATCATCAATTCCAACCTCAGTCCTGAACAGGAATCCCGTCTGATTGTTGTCCTCCAGCAACATCGCAGAGCCATCGGATGGACCCTCGATGATTTGACTGGAATAAGTCCCTCTTATTGTACTCATCATATCTATTCAGAAGAGGGCACACGACCTTCTCGTGAAATGCAGAGACGCTTAAACCCCAATCTGCAGGAGGTCGTGAAAAAGGAGATCATCAAGTGGTTAGATGCCGGGATCATCTACCCGATCTCCGATAGTCGTTGGGTGAGCCCGATTCAGGTCGTGCCTAAGAAGGCAGGACTCACCACTATAACGACTGAGACCGGAGAAATCATTCCTACCCGATTAGCCAACTCGTGGAGAGTCTGTATAGATTACCGTCGACTCAATTCCTCCACGAAGAAGGATCATTTCCCACTACCCTTCATTGATCAAATTCTCGAAAAACTAGCGGGAAATAGGTTCTTCTGCTTTCTTGACGGGTACTCCGGTTATAACCAGGTGGCAATCCATCCTGAGGACCAAGAAAAGACCACATTCACCTGCCCCTTCGGAACTTACGCTTTCCGAAGGATGCCTTTTGGTCTTTGCAATGCACCCGCTACTTTTCAGCGATGCATGCTTGCCATATTCTCAGATATGGTAGGTGATTATCTGGAAGTCTTCATGGATGACTTTTCAGTTTTCGGAGCATCATTCGACGATTGCCTCCAGCACTTGGTCCAGATACTCAGGCGGTGCATCGACGTGAATTTGGTTCTTTCCTGGGAAAAGAGCCATTTCATGGTGCCTGAGGGAATTGTCCTGGGACACTCAATTTCGGAGAAAGGTATCCAAGTGGATCGAGCTAAGGTTAATCTGATTTCTCGCCTTCCTATGCCTAGCTCGATCAGGGACATCCGATCCTTTTTAGGGCATGTCGGTTTTTATCGACGATTTATCCCTGATTTTTCAAAAATCGCACGCCCCCTGACCACTCTTCTCTCCAAGGATGTTCCCTTCGAAATCTCCAAGGAATGCACTCAAGCATTTGAAATCCTGCGTGACCGAGTCACCCAAGCCCCGATCCTACAGTCCCCTGATTGGTCTCAACCCTTTGAGATCATGTGTGATGCATCCGACTTCGCTGTAGGAGCGGTTTTGGGGCAGAAAAATGACAAGAAACCTGTGGTCATTTACTACGCCAGCAAAACACTCGATGAGGCTCAGCGTAACTATACAGTTACTGAGAAAGAGCTGCTAGCTGTAGTATTTGCCCTAGAGAAATTCAGATCATACCTTCTGGGTTCCCATGTCATCATATACTCGGATCACACGGCTGTGAGGCATCTCCTTGCAAAGAAGGACGCGAAACCTCGATTGATCCGATGGATCTTGCTGTTGCAAGAATTTGACCTCGAGATTCGCGATAAAGCGGGAAAACAAAACGTGGTAGCTGATCACTTGTCCCGTCTTCCTTCTGAAATGATAGACCCTTCCGGACCCATCACTGAGCATTTTCCCGATGAGCACCTGCTGACTATTGGTACTAGCCTTCCATGGTTTGCTAATATTGTAAATTACTTGGCATCTCATCAGACCCCGTCCGATTGGCCGAAGGCCAAGAAAGACAAATTACGCTCCGATGCCAAGTATTACATTTGGGAAGACCCGTACCTCTTCCGCATAGGTGCCGATCAGATCATCCGGAGATGTATCCCGGAAGGGGGAGTCAACAATATCCTCTCTTTCTGCCATGACCAGGCATGCGGTGGCCATTTTGCCGGGCATAAAACCGCATCAAAAGTCCTCCAGTGCGGCTTTTACTGGCCCACACTGTTCAAAGACGCATACAGTCATTGCAAGGCATGCAGTCGTTGCCAGACTTTGGGCAACATGAGCCATCGCGACATGATGCCTATGCAACCGATTCTAGTATGCGAAATCTTTGATGTTTGGGGGATTGATTTTATGGGCCCCTTTCCTGTTTCGGATGGTTTCGAATACATTCTGTTGGCTGTGGACTACGTGTCCAAATGGATCGAAGCCATACCGACCCGAACCTGTGATCACAAAATCGTTCTCAAATTCATTCATCAACACATTTTCTCAAGGTTCGGGATTCCTCGTGCAATAATCTCTGATGGGGGGACCCATTTCACAAATGCTCAGTTTAGGTCACTGATGACCAAATACGGGGTGTCTCACCGAATCTCTACTCCTTACCACCCCCAAACTAATGGTCTAGCTGAGCTGTCGAATCGGGAGATCAAGAAAATCCTACAGGTCACTGTTCGACCTGACAGGAAGGACTGGTCGTCCCGACTTCCGGAAGCATTGTGGGCCTATAGGACCGCCCACAAGACCCAATTGGGCATGTCTCCCTTTAGATTGGTGTACGGAAAGGCATGCCACCTTCCCGTCGAACTGGAGCATAAAGCCTATTGGGCAGTACGGAACTGTAATCTAGATCTTTCCAAGGCTGGGACCCACAGAAAACTCCAAATCAGCGAGATCGATGAATTACGCACAGACGCGTACGAGAACTCGCAAATCTACAAGGAGCGGGTTAAAGCCTTCCACGACAAACACATCTCAAGAAAGATCTTCCATCCTGGTCAAAAGGTCCTACTCTTTGATGCCCGACTCAAACTCTTCCCAGGAAAACTGAGATCTAAGTGGGTCGGACCATATTTGGTCCGACAGGTTTTTGGAAATGGAGCAATCGAAATCAGTCCACTCAGCCACGATTCTGAACCTTTCATCGTGAATGGTCAAAGACTCAAGCCGTTCATTGATGTAACTTCTACTGATTTGGCTGAGGCATCTCATATCCTCCTTTCCCCTTGAGCTTATTGCGCCCAGCCGATGGCGTAAAACTCAGCGCTTAACGGGAGGCAGCCCGTCATTCTCTTTGAAAACCTGAAACTTGTTCTGACACCTTTCAGCACTCGAAGTTCACCCTGAACTAAGACCCCCTAGGTTACAATGAGGACATTGCAAATCTTAGGCATGGGGGGGTAGGAAAGTGCAAAAACTTGTAAGAAAAGGTTTCAAACAAAAAAATTCACATATGCCAAAAATACCATAAAAATTAAAAAAAAAAAAAATTTTTTCGAAAAAGAATAAGAGGAAAAGAGGAGAAGAAAAATTTCGTGAGGGAGAGAAGAAACAAAATGAAAAAGGAGCACAAAATTATAAGAAAAGTTGATAGTCATTAGTAAGGAACTAAGGAATTAACCTAAGTTCTAGACCTCATTCAAGAAAATAACTGAAAAGTGCACAATGAGATTAGTAAGAATGCAAACCTTAGGCATTCTTGAATAGACTCTTAGTACTCATTAAGATCTGGACACTCCTCAAGAGGTTGAGGAAAATGAAAAGCTGAAGTATTAGGTCTAAGGCTTAGGGAGTATTCGGCCTCGTTAACTAATTTTTGGTTTACGGGACTCAGTAACCTAAGCACCCTAATCTCACACACAGCCTGGTTCAGTAAGCGTAAAAATCAGAATCACGCAGAAGCGTCGCAAAAATCTGAAAAGAACACCTAGAATAGGAATGGCCGATCAACACAAGGTGATTTGGACGAGTTCCCAGCGCGGAGAGGCGGGAAATCCCCTCGAAGATGCGTAACAAAATATCATCTCCTCGGTGCTTGTCTCTTAGGATATTTACATATCCTACGGGGGGCATGTAAGCACTCTGCTGGTTCAGATTCCATGGATGGCATTATCTCGAAGTGTCAATTGCCAGGGTCTGGATTCGGCCACGGAATACCATGGATGGGATTATCTCGAAATCTCAATAGCCAGGGTTCCGGGGGTTGCCATGGGCGGTGCTATCTCGAAGCATCGATCGCCAGGAACCCTTGAGGATTGATGATGGGAGCAAGGAATCTGATACAGACCGTGTTGAAAAGCCAATCCTAGACTAGAACTAAAAAGAAAAAGAGAGAGAAAACTCTCCAAACAAAAAAAAAAAACTTTCTATCTCTCTCTTACAAAACGCACTGCGAACTGAGCCAGGGCTAAAATCATTTCAAGCACGGGTGCTTTAACCACGAAGTCCAATAAACCTTAGGTTAGTTCTTGTGGGCCTTAAAAACCTTTGCTAAAAGACTGAGGCTAAGGCTAGACAGATTTGGATCTTGATTGGTACTAGAGTATCTTTTAGGCCTATGGTCAGCATTCTAACCTAATCTATGCTCAAATAAAAAGGCACTTATCTAAAACCATTGAAAACTTCATGGTCTAGAACAAGGGTTGAAACCTTAAGTTTTTTTTGCTAAGGGACTAGCAAAAGCTAGGCATGGGGGTATGATGAGAACCTCATCATGAGCCATAACTAGCTCATTTTGACCCAATACAAAGGATAAAAGCTCCTACATATCTCAAGGAAAAGCTTAACTCAGAGAATTCTGAGTTTGAGAAGAAAACAAGTCATAAGGGGTAAAAGTGCAATTTTACCAGTATAATCTGCATACAGGGTAATTCAGGGCCCAAACATAGGTCAAAACAGCTTAATAAGAATAAAAGTGGGATGAGATGATCTAGCAAGGGCTACAGCACTTCCAAGGAACCAAATGATAATCTGTAACCCTAAAACAACCCACTTCAATTCACAAGGTTCGAGGCAAAGTAAAAATAGAATAAACCCTCTAAAATTCATAGAAAAATAATCTCTGGGGTTTAGAACCATCAATTTGGCCTTTAGAACCCATTTTGACCTACATTGAGAACCATGCCCAATTAATAACTTAATTTGGGTTTTTGCGCAAATTGACCGGTCAAACAAGGTTTAATATGAAAATAAAATTCACCATCAGATTCCTTAGGTCCTAATTAGTCATGTATAAAAACTTGAGCCTAAGAAGAAACCTCCTTGACCGACTTCACACTTTGGTCCTCATATATTTACTCTTTGGCCCTCAACTTTTGAACCCTCGCATTTTGGCCCCTAACTCTTCTTCGTTCTTTGCAAACAGGTCCCTCCTGCAAAACCCTGCCAGCACCATGCTCCGGCGACCTTGCGCGGAGCATGGCGCCGCGCAGGGTGAGGTGGAGGACCTGGCAAGTGTACCGGGGGTGCCCTGCGTCGTCAGCCGTCGCAGGAGCACCCCCATGGTCATTGCAGCCCCCCATACCGGCCGTGCGAACGCACGGACGGTATGGGTTCGTATTCCGACCATGCTCCGGCGAGGGAGACACGTCGTCTCCCTCCGCCTTCCTCCCTGCTTCATCCCTATAAATACCCCCCGCCGCTCCACCGATGACGGCAGCCTGGACCTGACGGAGAAAACCCCCAGCTTTCTTCTCTTCTTTCTCCGGCAGACGCTCACCAGCTCCGGCGACTTCCTCCCCCTCCACCTCTTCGCTCTGCCGCACTACCAGCAGCAGAGACCTCCTCCCCTGCTCTTCCCGCGCCACGCCGCACCCAGCTGGCGCCTCTCCAGCCTTCTGCTCGCCGCCGCCCCTCTCCCTGAGCATCGTCTTCTCCGGCGACAGTCGATACGACTGTCGCCCTGTTCCTCCCCCTTCGTCCCTGCAGTTAAGTTAGACTTACTCCCCTTCTTCTCCTCTTTCTTTCCCCGCTTTCGATTTAGTCAATTAAGCCCTCTACCGACCCTGTTCACCCTCATCCTCTCCGCCTCCGACCACCCTCCGGCGAGCCGCTCCCATCACCTCAGCGACCCACACGGCTCGCCGACTACCGCAGAACCTCCGCCTCCTCACCCTGATCCTCTTCCGCCCCTCCACTTCCCACCAAACACCCTCTGCAGACCCACCGAACACACCCACTCCCTCGCTCACAGTCTGACCTAGGACGACCTAACAGCTCCATCTCGCCCCCTGCAGACCCCCTGACCACCTTCGCCGTGCCACGGCGAAGGTCCCCCGCCTGTCTGATTTGGCCGAGAGGCCGTGCCATTGGTTTCAGGTTCCAGGCCTTGACCGCCATTGGCGAGGAAGCTCGAAGCCTGCTCGAGGTTGCTCCAAGCCGAGATATCCCAGATTGAATAGCCACGGCCAGCGCGGAAGAGTCTCACGCACACACCCTGGCCCTCGATTGGAGCTGTACGCCTCAACAGCCGATGCAATTGGGAGCACCATCCCTGCTGCAGGCGTAAGAGAATTGGGGTGGGACATTTAGTCCCACCTCGGAATCTCTCAAAGGCGCGCGGATGCATAAAGGCAAAAACTGCCTTATGCTGTTTGCCTCAGTTACCACGGGGTGAGGTCCCTCTCACCCGACCCGACCCGACTCGGCCTCGTCCGTGACCACGCTCCGCGGACCTGGCCCGACCCGATTAGACTGACCTGCACTCCTCGCCCACCACGCACGCCGGTGGGCCTGGACCCGGGCTTGACCCGAACCCGATTACCCGGTAGCGCTCTGGGAGAGCTTCCGAAGAGTGATTTCAGAGAGAGAGATACGCGGGGGAGGGGGTAGAGTAGGTTTTTGCCTCTTGACGAATAAACTCTGAAGTGTGCAGGCCAAAGAAGAAGAAGCAGACCCGCTGAAGAAGAAGGAGCTGCTGCACTGTAGCGAAGGCATTGTTAAGTCGTCTCAGCACCGGGGCAGACGACGGAAGATCAGCAGCCAAAGAAGAAGAAGACCCGCTGAAGAAGAAGGAAGAGCAACGGCCATCGCGAAAGAAGAAAAAGAGAAGTCAAGGCAGGTGAAGACAAAGAAGAAGAAGGAATGAAGAGAAGCAAGAAGCAAGAAAAGAAGAAGACGATCTGACGAAAAAGAAAGAAAGGAAACAAGGAAGAACAGAAGAAGAAGAGCACGAGGGGAAAATCTGAAGAAAGCAGAAGAAAAAGAAGAAGAAGAAGAAGAAGAACAGGAAGAACCAAAGACAAAGAGGAAGAAAAGAAGAAGAAGCCAATTTTTCATCTCTCTCTCTCTCTCTTTATTTTTGTAATAGAACTTGTATATCTCTAGAATACAACTTGCTCCCTGAGTTCGACCTCGGGAACTCTTTTATTTTTCCGAGTAAAAAATTTTTATATGATACGTTGGTAACAACCGGCTTTACTACAACGATATAACCGAAACCGGTCGACAAACCGACGTTCTTCAGCTGCCATGATTTGTAGAAAATGAATATCACACATGATTTGCATCTGAATATTATAGGAAGCAAGACAAACTTATCACCTGAATGCTTTCATCAAAGAACAAAGAAAAACATGATATGTGCAAGCTTCGTAAGGTGGTAAAAGCCCCAGATGGTTGCACATCAAACATATCTAGATCCATAAGTATACCCACATAGAATATTTTTGCGTTGAAAAGTCATGGCTACCATATTCTAATGCAATAACTACTTCCATTGGGAGGCTAGTGAGAAAATATTCTTGCCTCTATTCTTCTATATAATGATGCATTTGCCTATACACTTAGTTATGGAGGCAAAGTTAGCTGGACCTGTTCAATATCAATAGATATACCCCCATTGGGAGGTAATTAACCTTGAATTTATGTAATTTATTTGATTAATTCCTTGATACACTAATTTATGTAGTTTGTTTTTATTAGGTACCTTCTTAAATTAAAAAGATATGTTCACTATAAAAGTCATCCAAAAGGTTTCATTGTAGAACAGTATCTATATGAATGTCTTACATTCTTGTTTTGGATATTTGCAAGGTGTTGAGACAAGGATCAATAGGCTATCGAGAAAAGTTGAAGATGATTTCGATATCTTAGATAAAGGCTTTTCTATACTTTCACAATCAGGCCATGCAATAGGAAAAGGAACCTTTACAGTGCTAAATCCTTCTTTGATAAATCTTGAGCATGGGTACATATTATCGAATTGTGATGTAGTAATGTCATTCAAGAAGTAAGCACTTGTATGGGTTCACTTTTGTTAGAATTTATATCACAGAACCACATTTTTCACTAAGTCAGTAATTGTAGTTGCATTAGGATAATTTGAATTCAAATCGACGCTTAACGAAAAAGGAATTGAGCAATCTCCACAACAATACATTTGCTGATTGGTTCAAGCAACATGTATGCTACCGATTATTGAGCTTAGTAAGTTTTTGGTTAGTTGCTAATCATAATTGGTATTTTTGCTTTTGTTTTTAGATTGAGAAAAAGGCAAAAAAGTATGTATCGGAAAAGGTTAAGGTGCTTGCTCAAGGACCACATAACATAAGAGTTTATTATGATGGCTACATAATAAATGGCTTCAGATTTCATACAAAACGTAAACAAGGGAACAAAAAATACAAACTAGTGGACTAATAGTAGTAGTTGATATAGAGTGCTTCTTGAAAACAAAAGATCCAAACCATACAATGGGACATGTTGCTGACCATGACGTGCTCATAGATATTATCCAAATTAGTTATTATGAAAAATTCAAAATAATGTTATTCAAGTCAATGGGTACGATCTAAAATAGAAAAGAAGGATGGTCTTATGTCAATGAATATGGAACACATTGGCTGTTTAGACAATCCATTTGTCCTAACATCTCAAGTTCATCAAGTTTTCTATGTTCGACATCCTAATATCAAAGGTTGGCAATTTGTGATTCAAACAAGACCTAAAGACACATATGGCATCTAAGATAAATTCGTTGATGTACATATTGATGGACGTTTAGATAGTAGTTCTACAAATGCACATATGGAAGATTCTTTGGAGGATGTTGATAATGTTAATCTAATTAGAAATGATACGGATGGTGTCACATTCAGCAAAGAAATATAAGAGCAACACTTAACTGCTATCAATATGGATACCATTCTTGGCATTGAGTTTGAGGAAGACAAATTGAATGAATGTGAGTTACTATTTGAAAATGATTCTAAATGTTTATCATATCTTATTTAATCTATTATTGGTCATTCTATTCTACTTATTTTTTTTTTTGTTCTTGATGTAACTCTAGGTGATAGGTCCACTTTAGTGGACTAATTTAGTGCCTAAGTGCATTATTATTGGGATAGAAATTTAAATTAAAGCATGCATTATATTGATCAAATTGATTAAGCCATAGATTTCATGCATTTCATTTATGTTAATTGATTAATTACTTTTGATGTAGGATTAATTTTTTGGGAGTCCAATTTTATTGGCATCATATCAATTAGATTGCCATCATGACATTTAATTTCCCAAGAAAATCAGCATAGATTGTCTTTTGGAGCTTGTTTCCTTTTGATAATTCCTAACAAGTTTACTTTAAAAAGGAAATGTGTGGTCTCATATGTTTGACAAAATCCAATCAATGCCACGACCTCTTCTCTAATTTCCTTATTCTTCCTCTCTCTTTCTCCCTGATATTCTCTCTTTAATTCTCTCTCTCTATATATAAATAACAGGCAGGAAGAGCAACCACAGGGGTTCATCTCCTCCCCCACAGGCACCCAATAGAGAATCTTCTTCCTCCACACGGGGAGATCTCTCTCTCCACACACGAGACTGCGCCATCAACCACAACTGCATCTTTCCCACCTCTGCTACTCCAATTGCCACCACGTTCGCTACCGCGCTTCCAACATCCATTGTTCGCCATCCTCTCCCCTTCATATAAGTCATCCGGGAACCTTCTTGGACGTCCAGAGACCTGTGCCTACCTCCATCCTCTTAGACGTAAGGTCAACGCCGGCCTCCACCTCCTCAACAGAACTGCATCACCTTCCTTGCCGTCAGCCAACCTCACGCATGTGCAATAGCCATCATTGCCCTCACCGACGCTGCCCATCCCTTGCGTGCACCCCCTTACGCATACGCAAGCAGCAGCGCCACTCGCCTTCACTGCATAGGCCCTTGTGCGGCCACGCCCTAGCATGACCAAGCCACCACGTGGCCATGCCCTCTGCGTACTCTCGCCCTCTCGTGCTAGTGGCCGTCTCGTTGGCCTCCTCCTCCTCTTCTTATTATCCATCGACAGAGAAGAGGAACCCAAAGTTCGCCACTGACACCAACACACAGATGGCATCTCCAGCCATAAAACTTCACGCCGTCGATGCCAACACACTCCCTTCGCCCTCACGAGCACAGCCACACCTTCAACCGCATCAAACGGCCGCCATCTCGCTGGTCGAAGAACTTCACTGTCTGCGGCTTCCTTCCTTCTGGCCAGCGACCGCCGACCACCTCCGTCGACTCCGCCACCATCAACGGAAAACTTTGGACAACACGGACCTCCTCCGAGCTCCACGTAGCCCGCCATCGCCTCTTCTTTGGGCACAATCAAGGGGAATGAAATCCCTTATTTGGCTTCCAATTAAAATTATGCTTCCTGCCATTATCACATTTCATTTTTTGATTATCATAATATTATGGAAAATTTTTGAGAATACCCTCATCTTTCATTTAAAACGTAATTTCAGAGAATCCTTGCACCTTATTCCTAATTAAAGAGGGGATTGGCTTGATTTCTTGAGGAACTATTTGGTGAACGATATTTTTATATAATTGCAATTATGGATACGAGATATTTTGTGCATTTATTGCTCTGTGCCTCCCTGTGGATATGACTTAACTTTCGTGGTTAATTTTAACTATTAAATATTTTTTATCGGGATTTTTTTCCACCATGATTTACATTACTGCGATGACATATTTTTCTGGCAAGTAAAATCTCCCGTTCAAATGGCATTGTTACCGGGGAGGCAACAGATGCAATAGATTCACCCAATTTTATTTCTAATTATTCTAAGGTGAGCATTTATTTAACCGTTCTCTATTTTTTTTACGAGGAAATTGACGAGACGATAGGAGTAGTGGAGCAATGACGTCGACCTTGAGCGACGCCTACACATGCAGAGAAGACACAAAGAGAAGGAGGCTTGGATCTTGCTTTTACAAGGGATTCTCCTTTGTCGAAGATTTTCTTTCATTTCAATCTTCTCACCCTTGTACATTAGGGCTAGTTTTTGGGGGTTTGTCCATGATGAGAACCTCATCATGAACCCAAACTAGCACATTTTGACCTAAATAAGTGTACAAAAAGCTCCTACAAAACCTAAGGGAAAGCCTAGATCAGAGAATTGTAAATTTGAGTATAAAAAATTCACAAGGGGTAAAACTGCAATTTTACCAATGTAGTACATAAACGGGATTTTTAAGGGTCTAGACATAGGTCAAGCGAGCTTAATAAGAAAGAAAGTGGGATGATTTGGTCTAAAAAGGTTTGTAGCGGCATCTAGGAATTAAATGACATTCTACAACCCTAAAACAAGTCCACTTCAATTCACGAAGTTCCAGGAAAGATAAAAATCAATTAAATCCTCTAAAATTCATAAAATATTTCCTAGGGTTTATAACTTTCAATTTGGCCATTGGAACTTGTCTTGACCTAGATTGAGAACCATACCTAAATTTTGACCTAATCTAGGTTTTTATGCAAATTGACCAGTCAAACG
Source organism: Thalassia testudinum (assembly GCA_037157565.1). Classification (NCBI taxonomy): domain Eukaryota; kingdom Viridiplantae; phylum Streptophyta; class Magnoliopsida; order Alismatales; family Hydrocharitaceae; genus Thalassia; species Thalassia testudinum. The sequence goes on along the minus strand of JAZHRO010000063.1, from coordinate 148,572,495 downwards.
TGGTCAAACCTAAAATCAAACTTCAACATTGGATTCCTTAAGTCAAAATTAGGTTTGTACCAAAATTTGGACTTAAGGGAAGGCCATTTTGACATACTTTACAAATTGGTCCTCAAGAATTACTTTTTAAACCCTTACACTTAACCCCTCAACTTTCCCTTCGTTCTTTTCAAACCGGTCCCTCTGCCACCCGCAGCAGCAACCCATGCCTCCAGGGACTTTGCACGGAGGATGGCGCCACGCAAGGTATGGGGACCGACCCCAGAAACGAGAGGAGGGTCGCCTGCATTGTCTTCTTTCTCATGGACCCCCTCCCATGGACCCATACCTCTTGTGCGAACGCGCAAGAGGCATGGGTCTCTCTTCCAGCCATGTCTCCGGTGGCCTGCCCATGCCTCCTCCTCATGTTTCCCTCCTTGCCAACACCTATTTAAAGAGCAGCAGACTCCACCATCCTCTACAGCACCGCGCCATACCAGCAGGCACTCTCCGCCCCCCTTCTCCTCGTCGTTGTTCTCTCCCCTGGCACCTTCGTCTCCGGCGACGGCAGCACCGGCCGCTTGCCACTTCCACACCTCCCCCTTCACTCTGGACTCGTAGCTAAGTTTCTCTTACTCTCACCTTTATTTCCCCCTGTTAATTTGTTGTTTCAACCCCTCAACATCCACTGTCCATCTCCACCTTCTCTACCTCTGGCCAGACCTCCAGCGAGGTGCTTCCGTCATTCCACTCACCCATCCACCTCGCCAAACACCTCAAAAGCTACACCACCACCCACTGATCACCCTACGACCCTCCACTGACCGCACCAACCCCTGTCGCCTCCCCCCGAACAAACCCATCCTTACTACCATAGAGCAACCTAGGCACGCACGCCTAGGCCACCCCGCGGCCAGCCAACCCCCGCCTCACCTTCACCGTGATACGACAAAGGTTTTCTGATGTTCTGACGGAGCTATGAGGTAGTATTCGTGCTTTCAGGTTCTGCACGCTAGCCACCATTGCCGCCGAGCTTGGAGTGAGCTTGCTAGCAGCTCCAAGCCTCTGCAGCCCCAGGTGGGAGTCCCAGGCCTCCTGGGAGAGACTCACGCACGGTCCCAGGTCCCCAATCGAAGGTGAGAGCTCGCGCATCACTGCAATCGCGAGGATTCTTGTTGCGGGTGAGGGTGCGAAATTTAGGTGGGACTTTTAGTCCAACCTCGTAAACGTCTGAGTGCGGTGCTTTAAATAAATTGAAAAAGTGTATTGGGCTTATCACCTTCGATACACAGGGGTCAGGTCCCTCACCTACGCACGCAACGTGCCACGCGCTCGCACCCGCCCTTGCTCGCGTTCACGCCCCGTGAGCCTGGGCCGAACCCGATTACCCGACCAAGCACTCCTCGCCCACCACTGCACGCTGGTGGGCCTGGTCCTCAACATGTACACCTGACCCATATACCTGTAAATGCTCTGGGAGCGGACCTTTGAGAGATAAATAGAGAGAGAGACGTGGGGCGGGTAGGGGTTAGGTTTTGCCTAACCTTGTAATGTGCAAGGAAGAAGGAGAGGAAGAAAGGAGGAGTAGAGTAGAGAGAAGAAGAAGAGCCGCAGCTGAAGAGAAGAGAAGGAGAAGCAACCAAGATCTGCAATAGAAGAAGGAGCTGAAGAAGAAATCCAAAGGAAAAGAAAAGAAAGAAAAAGAAGGAAGGAAGCCTGCCGCACAGAGGAAAGGAAGCTGAAGAAGAAAACTGAGCAGAAAAGAAGAAGCCAAGAGGAGAAGAACCTATAAGGCATTGTAGCAAAGGGGTAGATAAGGCGTCTAATTCAAAGAATCAGACGTCCGAGAAAGAAAAGGAAGAGAAAGAAGAGAAGGAAGAGAAAAGGAGAAGAGAGAAAGAAAGAAAGAAAGAAAAGGAAAAAAAAGGAGACTTTTGTTCCCTCTCTCTTTAATTTTTGTAAAGTAGTATATTGTAGTGAATTGTGAATTTGTATGCTTCTAGAATTAAGTTTGCTCCCTGAGTTCGACCTCGGAGCATTCTAAATTTTGAGTAATAAATTAAAATAAACTGATCATCATTTTTCGCAACATACTACAATGAACATATCTTTAAAACACCGCAAAAGACGCTCGTCAGTTTTTGGCGCCGTTGCCAGGGAGCAACAGCCATTCTAGAGCTATTAAATCACAATTTCTAATTGGCTATTGACTTAATCTCTCTTTTTGTTGTGCAGGCACAAGAAGGTAAAGAAGAAACAAGCAGCCGCACAACAACCACTCCAAGGGACAGGTAATCTTCTATCCTCTCTTTTAAGCCCCTTAAATTATAAAGAGGAAGAAGGAAAAGAAAAGCAATCTAGGAATTACCTATCTTTTATACACAGTAAATCACAAGAGTTGCCTGCTTTTCAATTTCAACATATTCTATCTGCATGTCCACTAAGGGTAATTAGGGCTAAAACCTTCTTACTTGAGCCCTAGTTACCTAATCCTAAGGCAACTAACTGGACTAATTAGAGCCAACCTAAGACTCTAAGCTAGGGTTTTAGAGACACACCTTCTAATCAAGAACTGAAAATTCCTAAAAGAAGTGTGCCTAAGCCATTGCTTGAAAAGATCTATTAATAGAAACCCTAAGTAATCCGGCTCTTAAGTCACTTGAACCTTAAAAGACAGGACCTAATAAGCTCTCACGGGAACTAATAGGTAAAGTTGATCCCTTGGATCAACCAACCTTTAAATTAGGTCACTCCTTGCACTCCAAAGGTTAAAAGTTCAAGTGAAACCCTAAGAACCTTTATCCTAATTAAAAGTGGTAGACTTAAGAGGTCAAGGTCCCCATTCTGGTCTACCTAGAATCTCAGTGACAAGAGAGGTCGGGTGGAGGAAACCCTGTAACCCGTGGGGGTGCTCTATCGTGTAGGGGTCTTCGCGGGACTCACCCTCTCTGGCTGCCCAGGTAATTCTCAGGTGGACAACCTTCTGATTAAGGGGTATCATCCGCCCTGAACCTCTATAGTCACCCAACATTTTGGGTGTCTTGATTGGGTCCGGCACCTACTAACCTCGTCCAATCCATCAGTGTATGTTTCGTAGGAGGTCCTTGAAACCTCCTTTAGAAATTCACTCTCCCCGAGGCCAAGCCTCGGTACCCTTGTTTGTGCAACAACCTCTTCACATAGACCTCTCTTTCGATTCTGAACCCAATTCCCCTTCTTCTTCCACAATGGATCAGCCTATTGAAGAAGAACATAATCTTGAGCACCAGCTCCAACGACTCAATGATCTCTTCCAAAACTTCATGAACCCACCGCAGTGCCCCATGATGCGAGATTGGCGTGCGCTCGTGCATGTGTGTTAAGAGCTGTTGTTATAGTCGCACTTGCAATGCCGATTTTAAAGTAAAGAAACGGAGGTGAGTCCCAGTGTCGGTCTTAGGGAGGCGTGAAAACTGGATTTTGCTTATCACTTGTTGTCACGGAAATCATGGAGTTTTGCTTGCGAAAGGTGCGATTTGAAAAGCGAGAGGGAGAGAGATTAGGGTTAGAGTCGTTTCTTTGCTTGATCATGCAACTTAAACAGGAAATAAAGTAAACAACTGAATGGAAAGTAACTTCATTAATCATGCAGCTTTAGTTCACAGATTACAACATTAGATACATGCTTAAACATAAGTAAAGGAAACCTTAAAAGAGAGGAAGAGAGAGAGAGAGGCGGAGAGCGGCGAGGCAGCCACGGCGGTGGAGAAGGCTCCGTCGGTGGCTCGTCGTCTCCGGCGATTACAAGAGGCCTAAAGCTAGCTAAGAGAAGGGTAAAGTAGTTGCAAGAAAAGTGAATGCCTTGAATGAGTGGTTGGAGGGGGTTTAAATAGGGAGAAGGGCTTTCTAAAAGAAGAAGGGCTTTCTAAAAGCGTCGGTGAAGCCCCCAGCCCCTCGGTCACACGTCCGCGCCATTCTTCGCGCCTGATCCATGGCCGCTGCGTGAGAGCAGTCCGATCGAAGATCGGACGGCTGAGATCCTCCCTTGGGTGCGCTCGGATTGTGCCTCGAGCACACGTGCGCGCGGGCGTCGTCACCCGACGTGCGCGCGCGTGTGGGCACTCGCTGTCTGAGGGCGCACCGCGTGGCGCTATCTCGACTGCCCACTGCTGATCGGGCGGCCCAATCTTGCCGCACGCCTCTTCGTCTTCAATTTCTCGCACCGCGCGGCTCGAACGCGCATCGCGTGCGTGCGGGCGTGCGCACTAACCGCTGCGCCATGCCCGCTGCGTTGTCGCGGCGACCGCGGGCGGGCGCACGGTTCTTAACCGTCCGATCGAAGATCGATGGCCGAGATTTGATCTTCGGCTGAAGGTGGGAGCAGCGCATGGTGAGCGGGCGCCATGTGGCGCAACGAGGTCTATTGATCATCAGATCAACGGTCAGAACTTCTTGGGCCCATTGTAGGAGCTCCAAATGTCGGATTTGGTCGATTTTGGATCCGTTGGACTCCGTTCGTCGTTCTGAATCCATCCGTGTGGTCGATTGCTCATCTGAGGCCTACTTTGACAAGTGCTTACACAAATGGCCATTAATACAGTTTTATAAGCAATCTTGGTATATGATGCAAGCAATGCTCCCATTCTACTTATGTTGTTCCTTTTATTCTTAAGATGGGCCCGATTTAACAAAATTATCACCCCCATATGCAGTGTTATCATACCCCCATGCTTACTCCTTGCTAGTCCCTAGCAAGGTTTATTCTAGCCTTTATTTTCTTTCAAAATTTAAGTAATTGCTTAGACACTTTATCACTTGTCAATAGGAGGAAATATACTAAGATCTTAATCTACAAAGACTAAGCAGTGCCTGAGTGTCTGCAAAAGTACGAATCGCTCGAATCCTTGCTTTAATGTATACAACTATACATATGTATATATACATATATATTTTTAGAATTTTTTTTCGGAATTCAGCGTGGGTTGGTAACTTTTTACGGCTACCCAACCCACCCAAAACTCGATCAAAATCCTAAGTGCTAAGCATCTTGGTGTGAAGATTGTGATAGACTCACTCAATGGTAATTCAGACAGACTTCGGGTTTCTACGCCCCTAGGTGACCGGAAGAGGAAATATATTTGACTGAAGGTGTATTTGTTCGATTGGTAGCTTTCTCCCTTCATTTGTTTTAATTGGGGTCAACACAAGGATTTTTCCAGTGTATATCTCCCCGGCTTGTACTACTCCCCCACTTCTTCCTTAAGTGTTTTGGTTCTCTTTGTGTAGTTATTTAGCTGGGCTCTGGACAACCGACCAATGGGTTGTTACCCACGATCACTTGCTAGCCATACTTGTGCGGTGAAGTGTGGTTTATTTTGTTTTCTTGTCTTCTCCCTTTTTTTTTTCGTAGGTGGCTTCCCTGATCTCAAATGTACCTAGAGGCAATGAAGAAAAAGTGGTCCTGTGGCTGGGTTCTGGACAACCTACCAATGGGTTGTTACCCACGACAACTTGTCAACCATACCACCTTAAAGAGTTCATTAGCTACCCAATTTCTATCAAAATATCCAAGGAGTGAGTCTGTGCAAAAATGTGTGCAGATGCTTAGACTCAAAGTTTTTCTGAGTTAGAGGGTGAGTTGATAAGTCGTATACTTATCACCTTATTTAGTGGGTGGATTAGAATAGCTTAAGGTTGCAAGGATTCAAAGCTAAATCCATATTTCAACGGACATCAGGGCTGATTAAGCCTGAAGGCCTGAAAAGTCTAAGTGTTTAAGTTCTTTTTGTATTATTTCCTACTATTGACAAGTTTCTAATGCCTAAGTTTCTTCCTAAATTCAATTTTTTTTTTAATTTTATTTTATTTACACTGATTAAATGAGCTCAGGATTATGCAATTTACCACCCCCCCATGCTTAAGTTGGACAATGTCCTCATTGGCAAATACATGGATGCATAGGGTTTCAAAAAGATAGTACCTAAGTGACGTAAAATACCGAATCAGTCTGAATCCTCTGGGTTGCCTCCCAGGAAGCGCTAAGTTTAACACCTCCAGCTGGGCGATGCTTCGTGTCATCCCTCAACGAGGGTAACAATCTCCTTTGGGGGAACCTGGGCCAGGAAGTGCTTCAATCTTTGACCATTAACTGTAAAAGTGTGCCCAGTGTTAGGATCAGTGATTTCAACCACCCCATTAGAGTAAGGCTTAACCACCCGAAATGGTCCTATCCATTTAGACCTGAGTTTCCTTGGGAAGAGTTTTAGGCGGGCGTCAAACAACCAGACTTGCTGGTTAGGCTCAAAGGTTTTCTATGAATGAGTCGGTTGTGGACGGCTTTCATTTTCTCCTTATACAGTCGACTATTTTTAAAAGCGTCCCAATGAATTTCTTCAAGCTCATATAATTGGAGCGTCCTCTGCACTCCGGCTAACTGGGAATCCATGTTACATTGCTTGACAGCCCAGTAAGCCCGGTGTTCCCATTCGACAGGAAGATGGTAGGCTTTGCCAAAGACCAGGCGATAAGGCGACATGCCTATCAAGGTCTTAAAAGCGATTCTGTATGCCCACAGGGCATCATCTAGTCGTGTGGACCAGTCTTTCTTGTCAGGTCTCACAGTCTTCTGTAAAATGTTCTTGATTTGTCTATTTGAGACCTCGGTCTGCCCATTTGTTTGCGGATGATACGGGGTAGCAATGCGGTGGTTCACCCCATATTTTCTAAGTAGGGCACGGAATTGGGAATGGATAAAATGACTTCCACCATCACTGACCATGGCCTTGGGTATTCCAAATTGGGAAAAGATGTTCTGCTTAACAAAGTCCATGACAGTCCTATGATCTCATCGGCGGGTGGCGACGGCTTCAATCCATTTAGAAACATATTCTACTGAGACTAGGATGTACTTGAAGCCGTTGGATGGTGGAAAGGGGCCCATAAAATCGATACCCCAAACGTCGAAGATTTCGACAATCAAAATGGGCTGGAGGGACATCATATCTTTCTTGGCCATGGTCCCCAAAATTTGACAGCATGAGCAAGTCTTGGCAAAGTTGTGTGCATCCTTAAATAGGGACGGCCAGTAAAATCCAGACTGCAGAACCTTTGTAGCTGTTTTCTTTCCAGAGAAGGGGCCTCCACAAGCCTGGTCATGACAGAAGGAAAGCACACTCTGGACTTCGTTCTCGGGGATACACCTCCTGATGATCTGGTCGGCACAGAGGAGAAACAGCATGGGATCATCGCAGAAATAGTGCCTGGCCTCAGCCAAGAACCTGTCCCGTTGCTATCTAGACCAGCTGTGCAGAGTTTGTCCTACAACTAAGTAGTTGACGTAGTCAGCATACCATGGCATTGTCTTGTCTTGCACAGCCAGAATGTGTTCATCGGGGAAGGCGTCAGATAGAGGTAGGGAGGGTCCAATGTGGTCTGGATGAAGTCGAAACAAGTGGTCAGCCACCACATTCTTCGATCCAGTCTTGTCACGGATTTCCAGGTCAAATTCCTGCAAAAGCAGGACCATTAGATGAGCCTGGGCTTTGCGTCCTTCTTGGCCAACAGGTGCCGGATGGCTGAATGGTCAATATAAATAGTCACGTGGGATCCCAGCAAGTACGATCAGAACTTTTCAAGTCCAAAGACTACAACGAGCAACTCTTTTTCTGTGACCGTATAATTTCGTTGGGCCTCGTCCAACGTTTTGCTCGTGTAGTAGATCACCACGAGTTTCTTGTCTTGCCTTTGTCCCAGGATAGCTCCTATGGAAAAATCTGATGCATCACACATAATCTCAAAGTCCTAGGACCAGTCTGGGGGCTGAAGTACAGGTGCTGTGGAGACTAAGTCCTAGAGGGTGTGATAAGCCTGGATGCAATTAGAAGACATGTGGAATATGGCGTCGTTGGCTAGAAGGTCGGTCAAGGGTTTGGAAAGCTTGGAAAAGTCTTTAATGAACCTTCGGTAGAAGCCAACATGTCCCAGGAATGAGCGAATATGTCAGACCGAGCTAGGTGGAGGAAGTTTGGAAATCAAATCAACCTTAGCCTGATCTACCTCGATGCCCCTATGCAATACGATGTGACCGAGGACAATTCCTTCTTGAACCATAAAATGGCTCTTTTCCCAACTTAACACCAGATTAACCTCGATACATCGTTTCAGGATTTTCTCCAAGTTCTTCAGACAATGGTCGAATGAATTCCCAAATACAGAGAAATCATCCATAAAGACCTCTAAATATTCACCCACCATTTCTAAAAAAATGGCTAGCATGCAACGTTGGAAGGTCGCAGGTGCGTTGCATAACCCAAATGACATTCGACGGAATGCAAACGTGTCGTACGGGCAAGTGAATGTGGTCTTTTCTTGATCTTCCGGAGCAATTGAGACTTGGTTATATCCTGAATATCCATCCAGGAAGCAAAAATACTTCTACCCTGCCAATCTTTCAAGGATTTGGTCAATGAATGGCAAGGGGAAATGATCCTTCTTAGTGGCTTCATTGAGCTTCCTATAATTGATAGACACCCGCCATGCGGTGGTGGTGTAGGTGGGAATGGATTCGCCATGATCATTGGTGACAACGGTGAGCCCAGCTTTCTTTGGAACCACTTGAGTGGGGCTCACCCAGGGGCTATCGAAGATAGGATAGATGATGTCGGCGTCAAGCCATTTGATAATTTCTTTCTTAACGACCTCCTGCATGTTTGGGTTTAAACGTCTTTGCATCTGGCGAGAGGGTCGTGCCCCGTCTTCCAAGGAAATCTTATGGGTGCAATAGGTGGGGCTAATTCCTCTTAAGTCAGAAATGGTCCAACCAATGGTGGCCCGATGTTCTAAAAGGGTCGCGGTCAACCTAAGTTCCTGATCCTTGGTTAGATGAGAATTAATAATCACTGGGAAGGTTTGGTCAAGTCCCAGGAAGACATATTTGAGATTCTCGGGTAATGGCTTAAGTTCAGGTGTGGGTGGAACCACAGTTGATGGAAAGGGAAAGGGCGGGAGTTGATCAACATCGATCTCCTCAAATGGTGTTGTGTGATGGTACTCAACCTTACAGAGGTCTATGAGTAGTGATGGTGACGGGTCAGAACAGTCATTACGGGTTTGGTGGTCTGATATAGAACTAAGGCTGAGGCATTCCTCGATCAGAGTTTCCACGGGATCATGTTCCTCAACGCAATTGCAATCAAAAGACTTTGTCGCTCGGAAGATATCTAATTGCATTTTCCTATCTCCGAAGGCGATTTCCATACATCCTGTGTCACAATCAATATTTTCCTTAGCTGTAGCTAAGAAAGGTCTGCCTAAGATTATGGGTGCGTTCTGTAATTTTTCAAGGACTTCCATGTCGAGCACCAAAAAGTCGACCGGGAAATAGAAGTCCTTGACCCGTACAATCATGTCCTCGACAGCCCCCTTAGGGGTTTTCACTAATCTATCAGCCAGCTGGATGGTGACAAGGGTTGGTGTCAACTCTCCTAAACCAAATTGGTGGTACAGGGTTGTTGGAATCAGATTGATAGAAGCACCTAAGTTCAGGAGTGCTCTATCAAATGCCATGTCCCCAATATTGCAGGAAATCAGGGGCGCTCCTGGGTCAGTTCGCTTGAGCGGAAGGTTGCTTGATATTACAAAACTTGCTTGTTCGGAGAGCACAACCTTCCTAGGTGCTTGAGGTCTTGGCTTATGCTTGGGTGTACAAGCATCCTTTAAAAACATGGCGTAAGCAGGGATGTGCTTGACGGCTTCAAGGAGCAGAATATTAATCTGCACTTGCTTAAAGATCTCCAAAAGCTCCTCAATTTCCACAACATTCTTCTTTTTCTTGATTGTTTCCAAGGCCGCAGGGTAGGGTGTCTGAATGTGGATCGGGTCTATTTCTGGGTCCTTGGTTGGTGCCTCTTCTAAGTCGGGTATTTTAGCGGGTGAAGACTTGGGGAGAGTCGGCCATTTGGGATCCTGGGTTTTGGTGCCACTTCTCAAGGTCACCGCACTCGCAGAGGCATTAGGGCCATGGGTTGATCCTTGAGAAGACGAGGACGAAGAAGCACCAAACCCAGGGGGTGTTTGTGGGGCTGGCTGGACCATGTGAGCCTGCCTGGGATTGCCTTGGAACCCTTGCAAATTGGGGCCTCTGTTAATTATGTTTCGCGGGTTCGGTTGTGGCTGGGAAGGTAGGGATCCTTGTTGTTTACAATCCAAGAATTGGCTTAACTATCCCTTTACCAAGGCCATTTCCTCCTGATGTTTTTGGTTCATGTCAGCCATCCTCTTTATTAGGGTGTCCATTTGGTTTTGTGGGGGAGGGGTTACCCTATTCTGATTATATTGGGGTCTAATTGTTGGTCCTTGCTGATAGGGGGGCAAGTGTGGCTGCTGGTTTGGCCTGGGCTGGTTTTGGAATTGCAATGGTTTCTGGTTTGTCCAACCAAAGTTGGGGTGGTTACGCCAACCAGTGTTGTACGTGTTGGAGAAGGGGTCAGGTTTCGCATAACCTTGGACAGCTTGTACATTTTCAAGGATAGCCGATGTTGATGGAGAGGGAAGAGAGTAATCAAGGGTTGAGGGAGCAAAGGTCCCTCCTTGGAACGTGGTCAGGGGTTATTCTAGGTTCAGTTGGGTTAAGGGCTGGACCAGGTCAACATAATGTGCTCCCTTTGCTAGCGAGAAGGTCTGTAAGGGGTTCTTAGTCTGGTTCAATAGCTCATCAATCTTTTTGTCCACCAATTCTACTCAATCTAGTTTCTTGGCAATGATGTCCATGTCAACCATTCCAGAATTTGCTTGTACCCCATAAATCCCACCACGGGGTTGACTGGACCTGTTGAACTGGGTCATGGAGGCATTGTTGAGCGAATTCTCGCTCATAGACTCAAAGAGCTCAAACGCACTCTCCTCGTCCTTGTTCAAGAAGTTCTCCTTACATGAGGCATCGACGAAGTTCCGTAGGTTGCTGTCCAGACCACGGTAGAAAATCTGGGCCAATTGCCACCTTGGTACTTCATGGTGTGGGCATTTCCTCAAGAGTTCATTAAATCTTTCCCACGCCTCATGGAACTGTTCCCCACCCTAGAGTGTGAAGGTAGTAATAGCTCTTCTGAGGGCATTGGTCTTTCCTATGGGGAAGAATTTCTTTAAAAATGCATGCCTCAGTTCTTCCTATGTGGTGATGGGTATACCTAGGGTTCTAAGCCAGTGAGAAGCCTTGTCTCTTAATGAGAAGGGAAACATCTTGATTAGAACAATGTCAAGGCTGATGTTCCTAGGTTTCACAGTTCGTGCTATGCGGTTGAGATCCTTTAGATGCTGGAAGGGGTTCTCATTTGAGCTTCCATGAAAGTGGCTCTGGATCAGACTTAAGACATTTGGTTTTAACTCAAAATCATCTCCCCCTTTGGGGATCCTAAGGTGTGGCTCGACTCTAATAGCGGAGGGATTATAAAAATCGTGGAGGGGCCTCGATTGATCCTGAAATGGTGGTACATCGAGTGGTGGTTGCCCTTGTGCATCTTGGAAAGGTGGTGGTGGTTGTTCTTGTGGGTTCTGTAACTGGTGTATGGCCTGCATGATGGTGTGGATTTGTTGTTGCTGAAGCCGGTAGTTTGCATTAATTTGGGCTTGGATGATGGCCATTTTGTCTTGTGGGGGTTGATCCTCAGCCTCATCTACCCAAGGTTCAGCCATGTTCCTAATAGAATCACGTCGCCTAGATTCCTGCCCCAAAACAAACAACTCGGGATGTGTTGAACGTGTTTCGCGAATCGCTACGCTTACGAGATTGGTTTTGGAAAACCTATCGTTGTAGTTCAAAAAGCGAAGAATTCGTGTTCAACAAATAAAATTTATACCGAAAAGAATTTCGGGTCGAACACAGGGAGGCTATGTTGATCTATTTTCGCAATTATATTTTTTTAGGATTTTCTTTATAAGCAAGGCGATATAATTACAATGGAGCTATCAAACTAAGAGAGAGAGAGAGAGAAAGAGAACATGCATTCAATATTTCAAATAGTTTATAAAAGTTACACTAGAATGCGGAAAATCAATTACACTATAAAGCAGAAAATTCTACACTAGAAAAGCTGTAAATAAGAATGGGAGAGAGAAGTTATCCTCCTCGACGATTGCTTGGAGGACGAGCCGGACGGGACGATGCCTGGACAAAGGAGAACGAAGCAGGACAAAGGAGGACGAAGCAGAAGAACGGGAATGGAGCAACACGCCGTCATCGTCGCGGGATCCACTTCCGAAGGGGAACAAAAATTGGACTTTATCTCGCAAGAAGCATCCCAGGTGTGGGACAAGCTTCTTTTGAGCTTTGGAGGGGTAGAGAGGAGAAAGAAGGGATGAGAATTTCATATGGAGGGGGTCTCCTTTTATAGTTGCAAGGAGTGGGGGCAAAATGGACATTATAACTTCAAAATAGTAAATGAGGGGTCTTTAGTGACGGATAAATCTGTCACTAAAGCTCCCTTCGTGGGCGACGTGGGCGGGTCGTACGCGCCTGCTCGGCTGCTCGCGCACGCAACGCCCGCGCACGTCCATATGGTTGGATCTTTAATCCGAGGCCCTGATAAAATATTTCCCTGTCCAAGCACATAAAAGGAGACAATTAACCTCCATTTTATTCAAAGTATTCTAAATGCAAGATGATGCATGTAATGCAATATTTATATCATGAAATGCAATCCTATGCTTAAGAACATGCATAAATAGACATCTTAAGTAGTGTAAATGTGTTTACATCATACCCCCATGCCTATCTTTTGATAGTCCCTAGCAAAAACTATATGCTATTTATAAAAGAATTAGGTTAGATTATTTGGACTTGAGTTATTTTTCAATCATTAAGAAATTGTCTACTTAGGAACTGAACCTTCAAAGACACAACAATGCCCGGGTATCAGCCAAAATGCAGACCGCTTCAAGCCCTCGCCTTATTAAAAGAAAATTTTCTTTTTCTCTTTTTCTCTTTTCTAATTTTTTTTATTTTCAAATTTTTGGGTTTAAGAGTGGCTTTCTACGGCCATTCAACTCACCCAAAATTTGATGAGAACGCTAAGCTTTAAGCATCTTATTGTGATTGTGATAGACTCGTTGACCGGCAATTAGAACGGACTTCGGATTTCTATGCCTCTAGGTGACCTAACCAGAATTCTACCTAAAAGTGTATCTTTACAACCGGTAGCTTTCTCCCTACTTTTATTTATTTTATTTTTTTTACAGGGTCAACACAAGGGTGAATCCGGTGTATATCTCCCCAGTTTATTCTACTTCTCCGCTTCTTCCTAAGTGTTTTGGGAATTTTTGGTTCATTTTTTGAGCTGGGTTCTGGACAACCGGTCGATGAGCTATTACCACCGACAACTTGCCAGCCATACTCGTGCGGCGAAGTGTGGCTTATTTCTTTTTGTTCTTTTCTCCCTTTTTTTTTTTTAAGTAGGTGGCTTCCCTAGTCTAAGATTTACTTAAAGGCAGCAAACTAAGAAAGGTCCAGTGACTGGGCTCTGGACAACCTACCTATGGGCTGTTACCCATGATAACTTGCCAGCCATATCACCCTAGAAGGTTCATTAGCTACCCAATTTCCGTTAAAATCGCCGAACAACGAGTCAGTGCAAAGAAAGTGTGTAGATGCTTAGGACTTAAAATTCCCTCAAATCAGAGGGCGAGTTGATAAGTCGTGTACTTATCACCCAAACTTATTTACTCCAATTACGAAAGAATTAAGATGGAGAGGACTCAAAAACAAATCCACATTTTAGTGGATACACAGGCTAATTAAGTCCAAAGACCTGAGGGGTCTTTGTGTTCAGATCCTAATGTAAAATTTCTTAGGATTGAAAAGTCCTAATGTCTAACTAATCCTTCCTAATTTTTTTTTTTTAAAATTTTTTTAAATAAGAAGAGAGACAATTTACATGGATTTCACAAGGCTGACCAAATAATTCAAGAATGAATCCACCCCCCCATGCCTAGCTGATGCAATGTCCTCATTGAAAAAGAGACATGAAAGAAAGGGTAGAATATGAAAGATGTCACCTGGATATGAAGCTCGAATCAGCCTTGTGTCATATGTACAATTGCTGAGTTTAATGCCGTCAGCTAAGCGAAGTCCAGCCAAAGAAGTCACAGAATGGCTAGAGCAACAGAGTCTGAGATGGGTTCTGGAAGATTACGGTCAACAACAGGCTTTAAGCGTTGACCGCTGACTTTAAAGGTGTTACCCGTCTTTGGGTCAGAAATCTGAACGGCACCATTAGGAAAAATCTGATCAACTATGAATGGGCCATTCCATTTAGATCTAAGTTTACCAGGAAAGAGCTTAAGTTTAGAATCAAATAACCAGACCTTGTGGTTTGGCTCAAAGCTCTTGCAAGAAATCAATTGATCATGTAGAGCTTTGGTCCGAGCCTTGTAGATCTTGGCATTCTCATAAGCATCATTTCTAAGCTCCTCCAACTCAGATAGTTGGAGTTTCCTGGTCTTTCCAGCTAGATTTAGATCTAAATTACATTGTTTGATTGCCCAGAATGCCCTGTGTTCAATCTCTATGGGTAGATGGCACGCCTTTTCATACACCAAACGGAATGGAGACATGTCGATGGGCGTTTTATACGCCGTACGGTAGGCCCAAAGAGCGTCCTCAAGCTTTTGAGTCCAATCCTTACAATCAGGCCTAACCGTTTTTTGCAGAATGTTCTTGATCTCTCAATTGGAGATCTCGGCTTGTCCATTCGTTTGGGGATGGTAAGGTGTGGAAATTCGATGATTAACACCGTATTTGGCCAATAAATTCCAGAATTGGGCATTAGTAAAATTAGTGCCACCATTACTGATGATAGCCCTCGGAATCCCAAACCTACTGAAGATATTTTTCTTGACAAAATTGATGACCACCTTGTGGTCATTGGTTCGGGTGGGAATTGCCTCAATCCATTTGGACACATAATCAACAGCAACAAGAATATACTAATGTCCAAATGAAGGGATAAAGGGTCCCATGAAATCGATGCCCCAAACATCAAAAATTTCTACAAGAAGAATAGGGCTTAAGGGCATCATGTCTCTCTTAGTTATGTTCCCGAGTGACTGACATCGAGAACATGACCTTGAGAAGTCCTGGGAATCCTTGAATAAAGACGGCCAATAGAAGCCAGATTGCAAGATTTTTGCAGCCGTCTTTCTTCCGGAGAAATGTTCACCACACCCAAATGCATGGCAGAACTCGAGTATACTATTGAATTCATTCTCCGGTATGCATCGGCGAATAATCTGATCAGAGCCGATGCGATACAGTTCAGGGTCCTCCCAAAAGTAGTATTTGGCCTCAGATTTGAGTCTATCTCATTGTTGCTTGGTCCAATCCTGGGGGATTTGACCAACGGCCAAATAGATAACAATATCAGCAAACCATGGGGAGTGAACACCTAAAACTGTAAGAATGGTTTCGTCCGGAAAAGTGTCAGCAATCGGAATGTCCGGACAAGAAGAATCACCTAGGAGTCTCGACAAATGATCTGCTACCACATTTTGCACCCTGGCTTTATCCTTGATTTCAAGATCAAATTCTTGAAGAAGAAGAATCCAACGAATAAGCCAGCGTTTAGCATCCTTTTTAGCCAAGAGATGTCTCAAGGTCGAGTGGTTGGTATAAACAATAACATGAGACCCCAAGAGATAAGCCCTGAATTTTTCCAAAGCAAATACTACAGCTAGTAATTCCTTCTTAGTAACAGTGTAATTCCTCTGGGCTTCATCCAGAGTTTTACTAGAGTAGTAAATGACAGAGGGCTTTCGAGCAATTTTCTGACCCAGGACAGCCCCGACCGCGTAATCAGAAGCGTCGGTCATGATCTCAAAAGGGCCTGCCCAAATTGGTGGTTGCAAAATTGGAGCACAGGTGACTGCCGTTTTCAGAAAATCAAATGCCTTTCGACATGATTCGTCAAAAACAAACGGCGTTTCTTTGGCAAGAAGATTGCTCAAAGGACGAGCAACCTTCGAGAAATCCTTGATGAATCTTCGATAAAATCCCACATGGCCAAGAAATGATCTGATTTGTTTAACAGATGTGGGATGAGGAAGTTTAGCGATAGCATCAACCTTAGCTTTGTCCACTTCAATTCCCCATTCAGAGATTACATGACCCAAAACGATGCCCTCTTGGGTCATGAAATGACTCTCTTCCCAGCTAAGGACCAGTCGTGTTTTGATACATCGCTTAAGAATCTTTTCCAAATTAGCCAAACATGAGTCAAACTATTCTCCGAAAATAGAGAAATCATCCATGAAGACTTCCATAAACTCTCCCACCATGTCGGAAAATATGGCTAGCATACACCTTTGAAAAGTCGCAGGTGCATTACATAACCCAAAAGGCATCCTACGAAAAGCAAAGGTTCCGTAGGGACAGGTGAAAGTAGTTTTTTCCAGATCCTCGGGATGGATAGGAACTTGGTTATATCCCAAATAGCCATCAAGAAAACAGAAGTACTTCTGCCCAGCTAATTTTTCCAAGAATTGATCAATGAAGGGCAAGGGAAAATGATCATTTTCAGTGGCTGTGTTCAGCTTCCTGTAATCAATACAAACTCTCCAAGAGGAAGCTGAACGAGTTGTGACAGATTCACCTCTCTTATTAGTCACAACAGTAATCCCGGCTTTCTTTGGAACAATCTGAATGGGACTTACCCAGGGACTGTTAGAGATTGGATAAATAATTTCTGCATCGAGCCACTTGATGATTTCCTTTTTGACCACTTCTCACATATTTGGATTCAATCTCCTCTGCATCTGGCGAGAAGGGCGGGATCCATCTTCCAAAAATATTCTATGATTACAGTAAGATGGCTCGATCCCCCTGAGGTCATGAATGGTCCAACCAATTGCCTCCTTATGTTCCTTTAGGACCTTAATCAATTTAATCTCTTGCTCCTTTGTCAATTTAGCGCTAATAATCACAGGGAGCATATTCTGTGGTCTTAAGAATTGATATTTTAAATTCTCGAGCAATGGTTTCAATTCAAGCTGGGGTGAGGTAATGATTGATGGTAGGATAGATGCTGAAGATTCAACAATAGGAAGAGGTTTTGAGTGAGCAAAATCAGTAACCTCTTCCGAAGATGTCAGGTCAGAGGGTTGCGAGTCAAATTCATCAACCAAAGAGGAACTTTTAATTGAAGAAACTGTCAAACAAGTTTCAATATTAACATAATCCTCATCAAGTTCCTCAATAAATCCACAATCCTCAAATTTGTTGATCGCCTTAAAAATATCCAATTTCATTCGTTGGTCCCCAAAGGCGATTTCCATGCTACCGCTTTCACAATTAATGTTGGCCTTTGCGGTAGCCAGGAACGGACGCCCCAGAATGATGGGCGTGTTCCTCATATTATCTGGTACATCCATGTCAAGGACAAGGAAATCTACAGGAAAATAGAAATCCTTGACCTTAACTATAACATCTTCAATAACACATCGCGGGTTTGTGACCGAACAGTCTGCTAACTGTAGCATTACTGAAGTTGGTCGAAGTTCACCTAACCCAAACTTCTCGTAGAGAGAAGTAGGAATTAGGTTGATGGATGCACCGAGATCCAAAAGTGCTCTATCAAATGTGTAATCTTCGATAACGCAAGAAATCAAAGGAGCACCAGGATCTCTCTTTTTCTGAGGGAGGTAGTGCAGGATAACAGAGCTAGCCTGCTCGGAGAGTACTACCTTCCTCGGAACAGATTCTCTCGACTTACGCTTTTGTGTACATAATTCCTTTAAAAATTTTGCGTAAGCCGGTATGTGCTTGATAGCATCAAGGAGCGGAATATTGATCTCAACATTCTTAAATAAATTCAGAAGCTCCTCATTGCTATCAACAGACTTCTTCTTCTTTGCTTTGGCTAAGGCTTCAGGAAAAGGAACATGAGTCAGATCTTTGGAATCAGGTTCCTGAGCCTTGATTTCTCCTCTAGAATTCTCCTCTCTCTCCTCAGATTCTTCAGGATTCAAAAGAACATAATAGTGTGGTTGTGGATCCTGAGTCTTCTTACCACTCCTCAAAGTGACAGAATTTGCAGAAGCGTAAGAATTTGGGTCTTGGGGAGGGTTAGGAAAGATTGGAGGGGCTTGATTGACCATGAATTGTTGATTAGCAGAAGAAGAAGATGAGGAACCCTGCTCAACCACCTGAGCATGTGCGTGCGGGTCCCTCTAATTTCCGTACCCTTGGGCTTGATTGCCCGAATTTATAATGTTTCGCGAGTTGGGTACGGGTTGGGATGGTAGAGATCCGGGTTGACGAGAGTTAGCAATGAGCCCGGATTGCAAGTTGTCCAGCGAGTTTTTCATTTGCTGCATAAGCTGGAGCATAGATCCTTGCATCTCTACCATTTGACAGTTCAAATCAGCCTGCCCTGCTGGTTGACGGGCATTCCAAGCTGGCTGATTGACCTAATTCGGAGGCAACTGAGTATATACTTGACCTTGACCCATTGGTCGTTGCGGAGCATAGTTGCTAGGTCGAAATTGGGTCTGTTGCCCCGGATTTTTCCAATAGAAGTTAGGGTGGTTTCTCCAACCTAGATTATAGGCATTCGAGTAGGGATTGGATCTAACATTCTCTTGTACAGCACAGACATCCTCATAGGGTGAGGATGGAGAGAAAGAAAGGGAAGGATCAGAAAAACTGGGATCAAAGGCCCCAGTTGGGAACCCATGGGGTTCCGAGAAATGCTGACTCATAGGTTGAGTCGCATCGAGTTAATTCACGAACTCCCGTCCAGAAGGAGCTCGTGAGAAACGGAATCCCAAATTTTGGGATTGAGTGGATTGAGAGTTGTTCATAGAATTGCCAGCCATCCACTCTTCCATTCTTTTAGCAACCAAGTCCACCTTATCAAGTTTATTACAAATCAATTCCATATCAAATGAATGAGAGTCATGGACTTCATTGACATTTGATCTGGGTTGCTAGGACCGGTTAAAAGTATCTATGGAGGCATGATTAATTGAATTCTCACTCATTTCCTCAAATAAATCATGAGCACTATCTGCATCTTTATTGAGGAAATTGCCTCTGCAAGAAGCATCCACATGATTTCTGAGTTGCTCATTCAACACATGATAGAAGATCTGCATGAGTTGCCATTTCGGCACCTCGTGGTGTGGACACCTCCGCAATAAGTCCTGGAATCGCTCCCAGGCCACATGAAACTACTCCCCTGGCCGCTGGGTAAAGGTAGTGATTGCCCATCTCAAAGCATTGGTACGACCGATTGGGAAGAATTTCTTCAAAAAGGCCGATTTCAACTCATTCCAAGTTGTAATTGGTCTTCCTATTGTCCTATACCAATGCACGGCTTTATCCCTAAGAGAGTGGGGGAAGAGCCTCATGATCATTTGCTCCTCGTTAACGTTTCGAGCCCTGGTGGTCTGGACCAAAGTGGTCAAATCCTCCAAGTGCTGAAACGGATCTTCGGAGCCAAGCCCATGATAATGTTTAATCAGGCTTAACACCTGGGGCTTGATTTCTACGTCACCGGCTGGAATCTGCACGCCGGGACGTTCCCCGTAATTCGAAGGATCATAAAAATCCTTCAAGGGCTAAGTGCCCTGCATTCTCTGGAACCATTCTTGCATTCTCTGCATTTGTTCCAGCTGCCTTCTAAATTCTTCCTGTGGATTTTCAAGCAGAGGAGGCTGTTGTTCGGCCATGGGATCAAATTGACCAAAATCTAACTTGCGTCTCCTAGAATGTTCTAACGGTCCTTCCAATCGGGGATTCAATGACCGTCTTCCCAGCATAAACTAGAAGGTCGGAAGAACTGGGGATAGGGACCCTGCAGCACAACAAAACAAGGCTGTCCTTAAGTGGGGTAGCCTAAGGATCTACTGACTCCCAAAACTAGCCTTAAGACTGTAAGTGATTTACTCTACTTGCGTCTGTTTAATCCAACCAGTTAGAAGGAGGGACTGGGGAGAAGGTTCTTCCTTTGGCTTTCGCCTCCGGTTCCTAGTGTACCCCCCAGCCGCGATCGTTTGACTCTGCTCCCCTAGCTAGACATCAAATTAATCAGTACAAGTAAGTTAATCAAAAATAATCTCAGACTAGGCCCTGAAGAGCGAATCAAACCTTAAGGCCAACGTCTACTCAATTTTATTAAGGCCTGGGATTGTGGTGCTTATGGAATGTGATGGGCCCTTACAATGGGTTGTGCCCTTAATGATTGATTGAGATTTGTGTAAGTGCGTGCACAACCAAGGTTTTTAAGCAAGATTATTGATAATGCGTGAATTTTAATGTTTAAATATTGCTTAAGTAGCTTTTAAGGTTTCAAATTAGGTGAATTGCAATCAAGTTTCTAGGCAAACCAAGTTGTAAAACACAGGTGAAGATTGTTTTCCTTTAAAATCAGAAAGAAAGTAGAGTGCCTGGAATATACCTAGATTGAAATCCCTAAGGAGGAGCTACTTGATGAGTTGGTTTTAAATAAAGTGGTGCGACCCAAACAACTCAAACAACTGGCCACAAATGCCCCACTAAGTTAGGCACTCAAAGATGATTAACCTAGAATGATTTCTACTCTGTTATGTGTTGCTTTGTGTGTACCGGTTCAACAGATCAAAACCCGGTTGAGTAGAAAACAAATCAAGTTGATCAAGTGCCTAGAATGTGGGTGTGTGCTGTGTGTTTGTTGAATATTACCCCACAAGATTATCTTTCTATTTTTTTTTTTTTATGGATGAGGGTGGAATGAATGTGAGTGAAAATCCAAACAACCAAACTATTCCTAGGATTTATGCAAACACCTAGGTTAATTGGGATTTGGATTTAATGTGGAGAATGAAATCTATGGAGGGGGAAAGAATGGGGAGCACTTACAGTTGTCTTCAACTGCACTTTACTCCAGTCTACCACTTGTTGATTCCTTGATGGAGGTCTCTGCAAAACAATAGACACAAGAGAAAGCTAGTTAGAAAACAAATAAAGTGCAAGAAATGCGAAGAAAAGATCGGAAATCGTTGCCTCCCCGGCAACGGCGCCAAAATGTTGAACGTGTTTCGCGAATCGCTACGCTTATGAGATTGGTTTTGGAAAACCTGTCGTTGTAGTTCAAAAAGCGAAGAATTCGTGTTCAACAAATAAAATTTATACCGAAAAGAATTCCGGGTCGAACACAGGGAGGTATGTTGATCTATTTTCGCAATTATATTTTTTTTAGGATTTTCTTTATAAGCAAGGTGATATAATTACAATGGAGCTATCAAACTAAGAGAGAGAGAGAGAAAGAGAACATGCATTCAATATTTCAAATAGTTTATTAAAGTTACACTAGAATGCGGAAAATCAATTACACTATAAAGCAGAAAATTCTACACTAGAAAAGCTGTAAATAAGAATGGGAGAGAGAAGTTATCCTCCTCGACGATTGCTTGGAGGACGAGCCGGACGGGACGACTCCTGGACAAAGGAGAACGAAGCAGGACGAAGGAGGACGAAGCAGAAGAACGGGAACGGAGCAGCACGCCGTCGTCGTCGCGGGATCCACTTCCGAAAGGGAATGAAAATTGGACTTTATCTCGCAAGAAGCATCCCGGGTGTGGGAGAAGCTTCTTTTGAGCTTTGGAGGGGTAGAGAGGAGAAAGAAGGGATTAGAATTTCGTATGGAGGGGGTCTCCTTTTATAGTTGCAAGGAGTGGGGGCAAAATGGACATTATAACTTCAAAATAGTAAATGAGGGGTCTTTAGTGACGGATAAATCTGTCACTAAAGCTCCCTTTGTGGGCGACGTGGGCGGCTCGTGCGCGCCCGCTCGGCTGCTCGCGCACGCAACGCCCGCGCACGTCCATTGATTTCCAGTCGTCCGATCGCGAGATCGGACGGCTTAAGATGCGTCCGCGCCTGCGCGCTGCGCGCGTCTGATTGTGCGTTCAATCGCGCGTCCAATTGCGCGTCGACTCTATCGGGCACGCGCAGTCATCCGATGTCCATCCGACGCTCCACCCGCGCGCTAATCGCTCGCGCCCACCGCTCCTCGCCGCGGATCGAACCCGTGCCCCGCGCTCGCGATAGCGCGCTCGACCGCTGCGTTATGGGTGCGGATGGTCGAGCGGGCGTTTTTAAATGCGAGCGCCCACAGCCGTTTGATTAAGATCCAATGGCAGAGAGCGATTGGGCGTGGGGCATTCACAAGATGCAAGCGGCCGTTTGGGCGGCTGAGATGGCACCACGTGGCGCTATCTTGGCCGTCCATCTTCTGGAAGTTGTAGATGGTGCCACGGATGTCGGATTGACTCGATTTTTGTGTCGTTGGGTTGCGATCGTCCATCCGAATTCATCCGTGCGGTCGGATTTATCATCTAAAGTGCGAATTTACACCATCCTGGCCCTTGCTCTTCTAAGGTTCTCGGGTCACTATCTGATGCTACGGATGCCTGAT
Organism: Thalassia testudinum; assembly: GCA_037157565.1. Classification (NCBI taxonomy): domain Eukaryota; kingdom Viridiplantae; phylum Streptophyta; class Magnoliopsida; order Alismatales; family Hydrocharitaceae; genus Thalassia; species Thalassia testudinum. The sequence continues at coordinate 148,550,095 of JAZHRO010000063.1, read as the reverse complement.
TAGGGCGATCTTGGAGTCATTGAACTCCAATCGTCGCCCTGATCACATCCATATGGTTGGATCCTTGATCCGAGGTCTTGATAAAATATTTGCCCTGTCCAAGCACATAAAAGGAGACAATTAACCTCCATTTTATTCAAAGTATTCTAAATGCAAGATGATGCATGTAATGCAATATTTATATCATGAAATGCAACCCTATGCTTAAGAACAAGCATAAATAGACATATTAAGTAGTGTAAATGTGTTTACATCAGGATGCAGTGAGCGTCTCCCGTGCATACACTAGAGAAGAACAGGAGGGGATGCGGAGAGCGACAGATGCGAGAAATGTGTTCAATCAAGCAAACAAGCCTAGACCTTATGGTGTATTCCTTAGGAGACCTAGAAATCTCACAAAGGGTGATTAAGTCCGTAAGCACTGGACTCCCCTTCCCAAGGCTAATCTGGCTAGGTTGATTACGAGGGGATTGCAGGGAAGGTTCTTCCTTTGGCTTGCGCCTCCGGTTCCATAGACCCACAACTGTGGTCGTTTGACACTGCCCCGCAGCCTAATCACCAAATTCTACCAAGGAAATGAAAGCCAAGTGCCTATCGAACAAAACCTCGCCTTTCGAGACTTAACTCAGTCCTGCCTAGGGCACGTTTACTCAGTTTTAAAGGGCTAGGATAGTGCTTATGCTAGGGTTACGTCATGAGGCATTGATTGGGGTGGTGCCTCTTAATTTTCCACTTTCATTGTGTGTGCCTTTATCAAAACATGATTTTCAAGCAAGGATTTTTTTAAGATGCGGTGTCTTTTAGTGTTTCATCCTTACCTTAGTGACTTTTAATGTCTTAATGTCTTCAGACAAGTTTCAGTGGGCACGTCAAGTTTTGCACACAATTTGGTGAAAGTAGATTTCCTTTTATTGTGTAGAGGCTCTAAAACCCTAATGTACTCATCCTAATGATCATGAAGCTTCTATTAGATGAGTCAGTTTTAGGGTTCAGTGGTGCGGCCCAAGTCAATTCATGGTGGCTTCGCAAACACCACTCAAAAAGAGAAAAGAACACTCCAAGAATTTATTCAGAATGTTAGAGTGTACATTTTTTTTTTGTGGGGTGATGTGTTAAGGATGTGAGTCAAGCAATCATACACCACGCCAATTTTTTCAATTTTTACAAATTTGTTTTTAGTTTTTCATGCAAGCAAACAATCATGAGTGAAGAATTACTCACTATCGATCCTTGTTGAGCCTACTCCCTTGTTACCATCGTGGGATGCGTCGCTTCGCCGTCCAAGCACCGAATTCCTGCAACCATCAAGTAAAAAGGAAAATAGGGCATTAGACGATGTGAGAATAGATGTGGAATGGAAGTGACAAAACAAATCCGTTGCCTCCTCGGTAACGGCACCAAAAACTGACGTGCGCTCGTGTGTGTGTTAAGAAGAGTCGTTATAGTCGCACTTACAACGTCGGTTTTAAAGTAAAGAAACAGAGGTGAGTCCGAGTGCCGGTCTCAGAGAGGCTTGAAAATTGGATTTTGCTTATCACTTGTTGTCACAGAAATCGGGGAGTTTTGCTTGCGAAAGGTGCGGTTTGAAAAGCGAGAGGGAGAGAGATAAAGAGAGAGAGAGATTAGGGTTAAAGTCGTTTCTTTGCTTGATCATGCAACTCAAACAGGAAATAAAGTAAACAATTGAATGGAAAGTAACTTCATTAATCATGCAGCTTTAGTTCACAGATTACAACATTAGATATATGCTTAAACATAAGTAAAGGAAAGCTTAAAAGGAAGAGAGAGAGAGAGAGGGGGAGAGCGGCGAGGCATCCACGGCGGTGGAGAAGGCTCCGTCGGTAGCTCATCATCTCCGGTGATTACAAGAGGGCCTAAAGCTAGCTAAGAGAGGGGTAGAGTAGTTGCAAGGGAAGTGAATGCCTTGAATGAGTGGTTGGAGTGGGTTTAAATAGGGAGAAGGGCTTTCTAAAAGAAGAATTCCAAAAGCGTCGATGAAGCCCCCAGTCCGCCGGTCATGCGCCCGCGCCGTTCTTCTTGGCGACTAATCCATAGCCGATGCGTGAGAGCCGTCCGATCTTTGATCCTCCCTCGGGCGCACTCAGATCGCGTCGCGGGCGTGCCTGCGTGCGGGCGTCGTCACCCGACGTATGCGCTCGTGTGGGCACTCGCTTTCTGAGGGCGCATCGCGTGGCGCTATCTCGGCCGCCCACTGCTGATCGGGCAGCCCAATCTTGCCGCGCGCCTCTTCGTCTTCAATTTCTCACACCGCGTGGCTCGAACCCACGTCGCTTGCGTGCTGGCATGCGCGCTAACTGCTGCGCCACGCCCGCTGCTTTGTGGCGGAAACCGGGGGCGGGCGTACTGTTCTCGGCCATCCGATCAAAGATCGACGACCAAGATTTGATCTTCGACTGAAGGTGGGAGCGACGCGTGGTGAGCGGGTGCCACATGGTGCAACGAGGGCCGTTGATCATAAGATCAATGGTCAGAACTTCTTGGGCCCATTGTAGGAGCTCCAGATGTCGGATTTGGCCGATTTTGGGTCCATTGGACTCCGTTCGTCATTCTGAATCCATCCGTGTGGTCCGATTGCTCATCTGAGGCCTGCTTTGACACGTGTTTACACAAATGGCCATTAATACAGTTTTGTAAGCAATCTTGGTATATGATGCATGCAATGCTCCCATTCTACCTATGTTGTGCCTTTTATTCTTAAGATGGGCCCGATTTAACAGAATTATCACCCCCATATGCAGTGTTATCAGAGATCACTATAATCGCGCTGCGGTGGCAATTGAGCCTCGAGTCAGAATCCCGACTGGAGGACCTGATTCCGAATTGAAGCCCAACATGATCCACGCCATACCTAAATTCTATGGGCTTAACTCTGAAGACCCCTTCCAGCACATCAAACAGCTTAAGCATCTGACCCAAACTTTCGGGTTAGATACACAGAATTAGGATATCTTACTCATGAAGATGTTCTCTTTCTCCCTTATGGACAAGACAGCCCATTAGTATCAGACACAGACTTGCCCGATCAACACTTGGGAGGAACTTTAGTCCGAGTTCTTGAAGAAGTTCTTCCCCGTAGGTTGGACAAATGCCTTGCACCATCAGATTACTCACTTCATGCAACAGATGGGAGAACCTCTTCATAAGGCATGGGATCATTTTCAGGATCTCATGAGAAAGTGCCCCCATCACGGAGTTCCTAAATGGGAACAAGTCCAGTCTTTTTATCAGGGACTTCGTGAAGATATTAGATTGTTCGTCAATGCAACTTGCAGAGGGAATATCACGGGTCAACATGAAGACACCATGTGGGAGATTCTCGAGAATATGTGTGAGAACTCCATCAATAATGACTCCATGGGATTATTCGACTAGACGAATACCCACACAGTAACGAACCTTAGGGAAGCACATGAGATGCAGGGCCTGTCCGCAGCAGTCGACCTGGAATTAATGGCCAGTCGATTGGACAAGGTCTCAATCATTGAGAAGAAGGTGGATGAGCTGACTTAGCACTTCCAGCGAGCACCTCTGCACAGAACTCCTTCGCACAGCCCCCTCCCGCATGGTAAACTATGCAGAATATTTTCCGCCAACCTTCTCCTAGGATGGACTCGTATCCACCCCCATCTGACTCCAGGACCGGAGGGATTGCCGATCCTTTCTATTCTTGCCAGGGGAGCCATAGTCCCCCATTCTCCGACTTTTCTAAGGCTCCTCAGACCTGTGAGGACCTCAACGCCGTCCAGCATGACCCATTTTCCAACACCTACAATCCTGGATGGTGAAACCATCCCAATTTCTAGTGGGCAGGAAATTCTCTGAATCCGAGACCACCTTTTCAGCCCCTTCCACAAGCCCCTCGTCCTTATCGGCTGCCTCAGCCTTGGCCCAACCCCACCTATCCATTTGGGCCCAACCAAGATCAAATGTCCCTTATCCTCCAGAGAACGAATGCGGCTATCCAAAAGCAACACAAGGACAAAATCACAGAGGTCCGCAACCAACTTGCCCAGTTGGCAAATTCTTGCCAACCAGCCACACTTCCTTCTCAGCCTCTTCCCAACCCAAATAGCGTGCCGACCCAGCGACGAATTATGAACCCAAACCCGAGCCAAGCACACTTGGTCTATCGGGCCCCTTCTATTCCTTCACCTGACGGGATGAAAACTTCAACCTCCTCTGCTGGTTACCAACAGCAGCAGCCCATCCTACCAACCCCTAACCAGAACCAGGCAGGAATAAATTCTGTAACAACCCGTAGTGGTAAGGCAACACAAGATCCACCTTATCCAGACCACTCCAAGCCTGGTAGTGACCCAAACCATAGGACAGTCATCCAGGATGTTCCTATCCCTATCCTAGATCAAAAACCTGGACCTATCCTAGAGGAACCAACCAAGGTTCCATTTCCCGAGGCCTTGACCAAGGGAAAGCAGACAACTAAACCTGTGGATCCTAAGGAGGACCTAATCAAGCTCTTTGAGCAGGTCCAAATAAACATCCCCTTGATGGATGCGATCCACCACGTACCAGCTTACGCACGATTCTTGAAGAACGTGTGTACACCTCAACGTAAGCCGAGAACCAAGAGTGGGAGTCCAATTGTACTGTCAGAGCAAGCCAGCTCTATAATCCTGAGTAGACTCCCACCCAAGGCAAAAGACCCAGGAACTCCCCTGATTTCATGTAAGATCGGTGAAACCCAGTTTGATATAGCATTATTGGACCTAGGTGCCTCCATAAACTTAATACCCACATCCCTACTTAACCATCTAGAAGAATCTAAGCTAAAATCGACCGAGGTGATATTGTAGTTAGCAGATTGATCTATCAAGTCACCTAAGGGAATTCTTGAGGATGTTACTGTGAGGGTGTGGGATTTCTACTTCCCTGTAGATTTCATAGTTTTAGATATGGACGCACCTGAAAACCCAAGGGATACACCAGTCACACTAGGGAGACCTTTTCTGGCCACTGCAAGGGCCAACATAAGTTGTGAAGAGGGCCAAATAGAACTGAAATTTGGGATTTAGACTCTCAAAATTGATATCTTTAAGGCCCAACAAGGGATCAATTGTGGTGTCATTGAACAAATTTGTGATATTAGAGCTGTGGTTGATGAACCACAACTTGAGGACAACATGATTATTCCTCATCAACCACAAGAAAATCTTGAACCGCAATTAGAGGAGTCAGACCTTGATCTAGACAAACCTATAACTCCTACCCTTGTACCCGACACTCACTCTGAACCACCCGCTGCTGCTGATAACCCCATTCTTGAACTCAAACCCCTTCCCGATCATTTAAAATACGTCTTTTTGGGTTCTAATCAAACATTTCCTGTGATTATAAACTCCAAACTCACACCTAATCAGGAATCCCGTCTGGTTGCTATTCTCCAGCAACATCGCAAAGCCATTGGTTGGACTCTCGATGGCTTGACTGGAATAAGTCCCTCTTACTGCACACACCGTATCTATTCTGAAGAGGGCGCACGACCTTCACGTGAGATGCAAAGACATTTGAATCCCAATCTGCAGGAGGTCATGAAGAAGGAGATCATTAAGTGGTTAGATGCAGGGATCATCTACTCGATCTCCGACAGTCGTTGGGTGAGCCCCATCCAGGTTGTGCCTAAGAAGGTAGGGCTCATCACCATCACGACTGAAACTGGAGAGGTTATACCTACCGTATAGCCAACTCATGGAGAGTCTGCATAGATTACCGAAGACTCAATTCCTCCACAAAGAAGGATCATTGCCCACTACCATTTATTGATCAGATACTCGAGAAGTTAGCGGGAAATAGATTCTTCTGCTTTCTTGATGGGTACTCCAGTTACAACCAAGTGACGATTCATCCAGAGGACCAAGAGAAGACCACATTCACCTGCCCCTTCGGGACGTATGCATTTCGAAGGATGTCTTTCGATCTCTGCAATGCACCCGCGACTTTTCAACGGTGCATTCTTGCCATATTCTCTGATATGGTAGGTGATTATCTGGAAGTCTTCATGGATGACTTCTTAGTTTTCAGGGCATCATTTGACGATTGCCTCCAGCACTTGGTTCACATACTCAGGCATTGCATTAACGTAAATTTGGTTCTTTCCTGGGAAAAGAGCCATTTTATGGTGCCTGACGGGATCGTCCTGGGACACTTAATTTTTGAGAGAGGCATCCAGGTGGATCGAGCCAAGGTTAATCTGATTTCTAGACTTCCTATGCCTAGCTCGATCAGGGACATCCGATCTTTTCTGGGGCACATCGATTTTTACCGACGTTTCATCCCTGATTTCTCAAAAATCGCACGCCCCCTAACTACTCTTCTCTCCAAGGATGTACCCTTTGAGATTTCCAAGGAATGCACTCAAGCTTTTGAGAACCTTCGTGATCGAATCACCCAAGCCCCGATCCTACAGTCCCTTGATTGGTCTTTGAGATCATGTGCGATGCATCTGACTTTGCTGTAGGAGCGGTTCTGGGGCAGAAAGTTGACGGGAAACCCATGGTCATCTACTACGCTAGCAAGACACTTGACAAGGCTCAGCGTAACTACACAGTTACAGAGAAAGAGCTGCTAGTAGTAGTATTTTTCCTGGAAAAATTTAGATCTTATCTCTTGGGTTCCCACGTCATAATCTACTCAGATCACACAGCTATGAGGCATCTCCTTGCAAAGAAGGATGAGAAGCCTCGATTAATCTGATGGATCTTGCTGTTGCAAGAGTTCGACCTCGAGATTCGCGACAAGGCGAGAAGACAGAACGTGGTAGCTGACCACTTGTCTCTCCTTCCTTCTGAGATCATCGACCCTTCTAAGCCCATCACGGAGCATTTTGCTGATGAGCACCTCTTGACTATTGATACTAGGCTTCCTTGGTTTGCTGATATAGTAAACTACTTGGCATCACACCAGATCCCGTCTGATTGGCCGAAGGCCAAGAAAGAAAAATTACACTCCGATGCTAAGTACTACATCTGGGAAGACCCGTACCTATTCCACATAGGTGCTGACCTAATCATCCGACGATGTGTCCCGAAGGGCGAAATCAATAACATTCTCTCCTTCTGCCATGACCAGGCATGCGGTGGCCACTTCTCTGGGCACAAAATCGCGTCAAAAATCCTCCAGTGTGGCTTTTACTAGCCCACTATCTTCAAGGATGCATACAGTCACTGTAAGGCATGCATTCGTTGCCAAACTTTGGGCAACATAAGCCAACGCGACATGATGCCTTTACAGCCGATTCTCGTATGCGAGATTTTCGATATTTGGGGGATTGATTTATGAGTCCCTTCCCTATTTCGGATGGCTTCGAGTACATTTTACTCACTGTGGACTGCGTGTCCAAATGGATCGAAGCCATTCCAACTCAAACCTGTGATCACAAGATCATCATCAAATTCATTCATCAGAATATCTTCTCACGATTCGGGATTCCTCGTGCGATCATCTTTGATGGAGGGACCCATTTTACCAATTCTCAGTTCAGATCACTGATGACCAAATATGGGGTGTCCCACTGAATCTCTACTCCTTACCACCCCCAGACTAATGGTCTAGCTGAGCTATCAAATCAGGAGATCAAAAAAATCCTACAGGTTACTGTTCGACTTGACAGGAAGGACTGGTCGTCCCGACTTTCGGAAGCTTTATGGGCTTATAGGACCGCCCATAAGACCCAATTAGGCATGTCTCCTTTTAGACTGGTGTACGAGAAGGCGTGTCACCTTCCTATCGAATTGGAGCACAAAGCCTATTGCGCAGTACGGAGCTGCAACTTAGATCTTTCTAAGGCTGGAACCCACAGAAAGCTTCAGATAAGCGAGATTGATGAATTACATCTTGATGCATATGAGAACTCGCGAATCTAAAAAGAGCAAGTTAAAGCCTTTCATGACAAGCACATATCTAGAAAGATCTTCCACCTTGGTCAGAAGGTCCTACTCTTCGATGGTCGACTCAAACTCTTCCGTGGGAAACTGCAATCCAAGTGGGTCGGACCATATCTTGTTCGACAAATCTTTGGAAATGGAGCAGTTGAGATCAGTCCACTCAGCCACGATTTCGAACCTTTCGTCGTGAACGGTCAGAGACTCAAACCGATCATTGACAAAACCATTACAGATTTGGCTGAGTCATCATTTATCCTCCATTCTCCCTGAGCTTATTGCGCCCAGTCGATGGCGTAAAACTCAGCGCTTAACGGGAGGCAGCCCGTCATTCTTTTTGAAAAACCCGAAACCTTTTCTGACATTTCTTTGCACTTTAGGTTCATCCTTTAGGACAGCCAACTTCACCTCAGGTACTCGTGCCTAAGATTAAAAATCGTCCGCAACAATCACCTCGACCCATCCACTCACCAAATACCTGTCCTAATGCATGAACCAAGCTAAATAAAAACCCACCTAATGTACAATTAGGACATTGCAAATCTTAGGAATGGGGGGGTATGAAAGCGCAATGAAATGACATAATAAAAAAAGAATTCCAGGAAAAAAAAACTTTGGAGGAAGAAAATGCTGGAAAACTTTACAAAAAGAGGAGGAGAAAAAGAGCAGAATGATAAAAAGGAGCACAAAATGAAAGAGAAAAGGGATAGTCAGTAAGAAATTAAGGAATTAACCTAAGTTCTAAACCACATTAAGGAAAAGAAAAAACAAAAGTGCACAATAAGATTAGTAAGAACGCGAACCTTAGGCATTCTTGGCTAAACTCTTAATACCCGTTAAGATCTAGATATTCCTCAAGAGGCTGAGGAAAATGAAAAGCTTAAGTATTAAATCCAAGACTTAGGGAGTATTCGACCTCGTTAACTGACTTTCGATTTACGGGACTCAGTAACCTAAGCACCCAAATTCACGCACATAGTCTGGTTCAGTGAGCATAAATATCAAAATCACGCAAAAGCGTTTCAATATTCCGAAAAAGTCACCTAGATTAGGAGCGGCCGATCAATAGAAGTTGATTTGGATGAGTTCCCGACATGGAGAGGTGGGAAATTCCCCTCAAAGATGCGTAACATATCATCTCCTTGGTGCTTGTCTCCTAGGATATTTACATATCCTACCGAGGGCATGTAAGCACTCTGCTGGTTCAGATTCCATGAATGGCATTATCACGAAGTGTCAATTGCTAGGGTCTGAATTCGGCCACGAAACACCATGAACGGGATTATCTCGAAATCTCGAAAGCCAGGGTTTTGGGGCTTACCATGGGCGGTGCTATCTCGAAGCATCGACTACCAGGGACCCTTGAGGATTGATGATGGGGACAAGGAATCTGATACAGATCGTGTTGTGAAGCCAATCCTAAGCTAGAATTAAAAAGAAAAGAGAGAGAAAACTCTCCAAACAAATGAACCTTCAGTCTCTCTCTTACAAAATGCACTGCAAACTGAACCAAGGATAAGAATATCTCAAGCACGGGTGCTTTAACCATAGAGTCCAATAAACTTTAGGTTAGTTCCTGTAGGCCTTAAAAACCTTTGCTAAAGACTGAGGCTAAAGCTAGATAGATCTGGATCTCGGTTGGTACTAAAGTACCTTTTAGGCCTATGATTGGCATTCTGACCTAATCAAGGATACAAGAGGAAAAACACTTATCAAAATTTGATGAAAGAAATTCATGGTCTAGAACAGAGGTTAAAATCTTAAATTTTTGTTAAGGGACTAGCAAAAGCTAGGCATGGGGTTATGATGAGAACCTCATCATGAACCCTAACTAGCACATTTTGACCTAAATAAGTGTACAAAAAGCTCCTACAAAACCTAAGAGAAAGCCTAGATCAGAGAATTGTAAATTTGAGTATAAACAATTCACAAGGGGTAAAACTATAATTTTACCAATGCAGTACATAAATGGGATTTTTAAGGGTCTAGACACAGGTCAAGCGAGCTTAATAAGAAAGAAAGTGGGATGATTTGGTCTGAAAAGGGTTATAGCGGCATCTAGAAATTAAATGACATTCTACAACTCTAAAACAAACCCACTTCAATACACGAAGTCCCAGGCAAGATAAAAATCAATTAAACCCTCTAAAATTTATAAAAAATATCCCTTAGGGCTTAGAACTTTCAATTTGGCCATTGGAACTTGTCTTGACCTAGATTGAGAACCATACCCAATTTTTGACCTAATCTGGGTTTTTATGCAAATTGATCGGTCAAACGTGGTCAAACTTAAAATCAACTTCACCATTGGATTCCTTAAATTCGAATTATGTTTATACCAAAATTTGGACCTAAGGGAAGGCCATTTTGACCTACTTTACAAATTAGTCCTCAAGAATTACTTTTTGAACCCTTGCACTTAACCCCTCAACTTTCCCTTCGTTCTTTTCAAACCGGTCCCTCTGCCACCCGCAGCAGCAACCCATGCCTCCGGCGACTTTGTGCCGAGGATGGCGCCGTGCAAGGTATGGGGACCGGCCCCAGAAATGAGAGGAGGGTCCCCTGCGTTGTCTTCTTTCGCATGGACCCCCTCCCATGCCCTGCCGACACCCATACCTCTCGTGCAAACGTGCGAGAGGCATGGGTCTCTTTTCAGCCATGTCTTCGGTGGCCTACCCACGCCTCCTCCTCGTGCTTCCCTCCTCGCCAACACCAATTTAAGGAGCAGCAGGGGCTACCATTTCCTGCAAGCTTTGTTTGGCTTGAGATTCCCCCTCCTCTTCGTCTCCTCCCAACTCTGGCCAACTGGCAGAGCTTCTGGCGACTCTCCCTCTCCTCTCTCACCGCCCTGCCACCATACCAGTGGCAGGGTTAACTCCGCCATCCTCTGCAGCACCACGCCATACCAGCGATCACTCTCCACCCCCTTCTCCTCGTTGCTGTTCTCTCCCCTGGCACCTTCGTCTCCAGCGACGGCAGCACCGGCCGCTTGCCACTTCCGCACCTCCCCCTACACTCTGGACTCGTAGCTAAGTTTCTCTTACTCTCTCCTTTATTTCCCCCTGTTAATTTGTTGTTTCAACCCCTCGACATCCATTGTCCATCTCCACCTTCTCCACCTCCGGCCAGACCTCCGGTGAGGTGCTTCCCTCATTCCACTCACCCATCCACCTCAGAAGCTACACCACCACCCACTGATCACCCTACGACCCTCCACTGACCGCACCAACCCCTGTCGCCTCCCCCCTAACAAACCCATCCTCACGACTGCAGAGTGACCTAGGTGCGCACGCCCAGGCAGCCCCGTGGCTAGCCAACCCCTGCCTCACCTTCGTCGTGATACGGCGAAGGTTTTCTGATGTTTTGACGGAGCTGCGAGGCAGTATTCATGCTTTCAAGTTCTGCACGCTAGCTGCCATTGCCGCCGAGCTTGGAGCAAGCTTGCTAGTAGCTCCAAGCCTCTGCAGCCCCAAGTGGGAGTCCCAGGTCGCGCGGGAGAGACTTACGCACGATCCCAGGTCCCCAATCGAAGGCGAGAGCTCATGCATCACTGCAATCATGAGGATTCCTGCTGTGGGTGAGGGCGTGAAATTTAGGTGGGACTTTTAGTCCCACCTTGTAAACGTCTGAGCACGATGCTTCGAATAAATTGAAAAAGTGTATTGGGCTTATCGCCTTCGATACACAGGTGATGGGTCAGCCACAAGTTGTTAATATAATATTTTTATCGTTGAAATATGTATAGTGGTTAACCTAATTCGGACCTAACCATCTCTTTACAAAATTTTTAACCTGGCCTATTTGATTTTATCTTGTCACTTTTAGGTCCAGGGTCGAACTCAGGGAAGTGGGGTTCAAGTTGAGTTTCTACGTTTTCCTTAAAACGTATCTCTTCCATTCGTTTATTATGTTTTTGGTGTTTTTCTTATTTAGATATTTTTTCTGGCAATCCTTGTCCTTGAGGCACACCCTCAAAATTGTGTCCTTGGCTTTTAGCAAAAACAGAGTTTCAAAACACGCCTTGCTACTCGCAAGACGAGGTACCTGCAAGTCAAAGATTATCTTTTCTCTTTTATGTATTTTTTTTTATATTTTTACTAACAGAAAAGCAACCAGAAATAACGTAAGTATAGTATATATATGTATATAGGTATATATTATATATATAAAGGGGTGGGGGTCGAGGCGACGATGGAGTGTAGCACGATGTCGAGTCAGTCGTCGTCTAGAGAGATGCAACCAACACGACTAGGTGCCGCGTGGAGTGTGGATGGATGATGGATGATGTTTGTGTCCACGCTTTATGTACGCGTGTATCGGGGAATATCAGCAACTAGTGCAGATATTCCCACAATACAGCGTATGGTAAATACGTAAAAAGATATATATATGTATGTATATAGCTATATATGTATATATGTATATAAGTATATATATAATACTATATAGATGTATATATATATATGTATATATATGTATAATAGTAATATATATATGGGTATATGTATCTATATATGTAGATATATGTATAATAGTAATATATATAGTTATATAGATATATGTATATAAGTATATAGATATGTATATATATATATATATATGTATATATGTATATAGATATGTATATATATATATGTATATATGTATATAGATATGTATATATATATATATATATGTATATAGATATGTATATATATATATGTATATAGATATATGTACTAATACATAAGTATATAGATACTACTATGTATATAAATATATATATATATATATATATAGAGAGAGAGAGAGAGAGAGATATGTATGTATATATAGATAGATATATATGTTACTATAAGTATACGTGTGTGTGTATATATATATATGGTGTTTATGTGTGTGTGGGTGTGTGAAAGTGTGAGTGTAGATGTGTGTGTGCGTCGGTGTTAAAGGGCTGTGAGTGAGTGAAAGAGAGAGAGAGAGAGAGTGGGAGAGAGCAGGGAGCGAGGAGGACGCAGAAGGGACGAGTTAAGTCGTCGGTGGATGGCGGCAGATGTCTGGAGCTGCGGACGTCTGGACGTCGCGGGTGCGGGTGCAGGCGCGCGCCTTCGCGTAGGGTTTCTGCAGGCCGACGCGAAGACGACGAGCGGGCGATGCACAGGGAAGCGAACGTGGAGGAGGTCTGCAGGTGGTCGCGGAGGGGCACGGGGGCTGGCAGGGGATGGCGAGACGATGGTTGGCCGGCCGCTGCAATCACACGGCGGCCGGTCGCAGGTGCAAGCAGAGAGGTCAGAGCAGAAGACGGAGGCGGGGAATGCCCTGTAGGCGTGCGCGGAGGGCTGAGCGCCTGCAGGGAAGGTCGCAGAGGAGGCGGGGGGGAGCTGCTGCTGCTGCCACCGCGGTTTGGCTGCTGCTGCTGCTACTTCAAGCTTCGGAGCTTGGAGCGGCAGCAATGGCGTGGAATTGAAAATGAAAAGAAAAGAAAACACCACGCCCACCGACTCATTGAAGAGCTGGGCGGTGGTGCTCCCACTGTGGTGGTGTGCACCACAGTGGGTTCTCCTGCTCGTTGGGTGCCTCCTCGAAGGAGGGCCGACGTATGGGAGGGGAGGACGGTGGAGGAGAAGGTGGAGGCTGCGGGTTTTTCTTCTGCAGCAGCCTCACTCCTCTAGCGAGGAAGAAGCTGCAGCTTCTTATAGAGGAGGAGAGAGTGGCGTGCCTGGCTGCAGCAGGGAGAGGGCGTGGGATTGGCAGCTGCAGGGAGCGACGTTGGCAGGGAGACATGACGTGGAGTAAATGCATGCAGCTGCGGGAAGAGAACTGCAACCGTGGGAAGAGAGAAAAGAATTCAAGAGGAAATAAAAATAGAGAAGGGACTTTTTGCAAAGAGGCACTTGAGAAAAAAAGTGAATTATGAAGCCATTTATTTCATTCTCTTCTCCTCTCAATTAAATGCATGAATGCAAGTGTTTTTACAAATGCAATTATAGAATCCTAATATGCATAGTTAATGCTAGGAAATAGCATAAGAAGGCATTATTACAGGCATATTTTGAGGTGCAAACATATACCCCCATGCCTATCTTTTGCTAGTCCCTAGCAAAACAGTATTTAGAAATAATCTTAAGCTGAAAATTTTCTTCTGAGGTGATAAAGGTGTGTTTATTATCGGATATTGTGAGAACCAATTGTAGAGAAGACTACCAGTACTTTAAGCCTTACATGACATAGATCATCTCTCAACTAACCAAGACTCTTGATATTTAAACCTTAAGTACGATTTCCAGGACCTAGGAGGTTTTTGCCGTACTCGAGAGCTCAAGAGGTTATGGTTTGTGCATAGTGAAGGATCAAGACTACCTAGATGAACATTATGACTCAATCCCAGGGTTTCATGAATTTTTAAGTAAAGGTTGGTCCTAGTTTCAGCCTATGTCTTCGGGTTGACCCTTAAGATGATGACGGAAAACTCAACTCCCATTTTCTGATTTTTTGTGGCTCACAGAAAAACAAAGGATACAGACATTTATGAGATATACTGACTCTTTTGCAACATCTCTCTTTTTTTTTTTTTAACAACTCTTTTTTTTTTTGTAACACGTGTCAGTATATCTCTTACAACACATTTTGAAAGAGCACACTTTTTTTTTTTCTTTTTGGTGGGAGAGTTTCTTTTTGGTGGAAAGAGTCACTCCTAAACACAAGACTAAAGCCTGGGATAAAAAGTCTACCTGTGCGCACAGGTAAGGACTCCACCTTCCCTAATGAACACAAGGGTTGGATCTTATGTTCACCTGGTCTTTCCTTATATGTGTAGTGTGAACCAAGTTTACTTACGCTCTCAAGTAAAAGTAAACCAACGGATCTTGTACTGGTGTCTCAGGTACAAGAATACGTCCTTAGTTAGGAGAGATTTTCATCTATTTTGTCAATGCTTTAAGTGAATTAAGCCGAACCTGAGTGAATCAAGCTTCTGTGGCCTGGAAAGTCTTCAAAACAGAGGTTGAATATCCATAAACACTTATTGCCTTTTTGTTTCAGCTTTCAAATCATTACTAAACACCATTTATTATTATTATTTTTTTTTTCTTTTTCCTTTTTCTTGCATATTTATAAATAGGTGGGAACTATATGATACCATAAAATACCTGGATCCTATGCATGCCCATCCACCCCCCCCATGCCAAACAAAGCTATGTCCTCATATGCATGCAGGGAAAGGCAGAGAAAGGATGCAAGATCGGGTAACAAGAGCTGAGGTTCAAGGTATAGATCAGGGTGGTAGGGTGGGTGGATGGTGGGTGGTGAAGTGATCGCGATAGAGGCGTGAAAAGTGATGGTGGATGGTGAGAGATTTGGCATTTTCTAGGACGAGAGTGTCCCAGGCAGATCAGAAAATAGATCAGGAAGAAGAAGTTGGCCCTTAGATTGGCCAAGAAGAGGGGCTCTTTGGATAGATGGATCCAAAAGGGAATAGCCCCAGTGAGTAAGATGTGGACTAAAGGTCCCAATGTGGAGTTGCAAATCCGCCTGATTTGGCGGGAAAGAAAGGGCAATCCGGTCTTCCATAGTGTGGACCGGCGGTGAGCAGCCCGGCGATGACTCAGACCACAAGGTATGAGAAGCGGAGAAAACCTCGTCAGAAGTCTGGTCAAGAGAAGGTACGGGAATAGGGAGGGATTGGGGAACGTCACAGTTTGTGCTGGTCAGGCAGTCGTTAGGTAATTCGCAACAGTCTGAATTGGCTCCAATTAGCTCGATACACGTACTGACAGTCATGTCCTCGTCAGACGTGTCATCCTTGATGTAATCATTATCAGCATAAGAGTGCGGTGCTGCAGCGGGATTAACCTGAAATCCCGGAGGAATACTCGGAGCTTGCAGAATTTGATGAACCTGTTCCTGAGAAGGTTGTACCTGTGGTTGCTGATCACAGGGTACGAAGTTTTGTGGGTTTGGAACAGGTTGGGTGGGAAGAGTGCCCTGAGATCGAGTCGCCATGCTTAGTTGACTGATTTCAGCATTCTGCTGCGCCAAGTGCTAAAGAGAGGTCATGTTCTCTTTATGGAGCTTTGACATTTCCGTCATCATTCGCATCAATTTATCAAGAGGCTTTGATGCGTGTTTGGTTTGCGGTACGCAAGGGCCTAATGGCGGATTTGTCATAGGATTAGACTGGGCCCTTGGGATGACGGGTGCGGACGATCGCATCGGTCCACCAGCGGGGTTTTGGCACTGCGAGTTGTTGAACCATGCGAAATTCGGATGATTACGCCACCCTGGGTTATACATGGCAGAAAACGTGTTGTTCCCCAGGGTGCAGGCGTCTTCTATGCCAGAAGACGCGTCCGCATGCGTGTCCGAGCATACGGAGGCTTGGTCCTCCGTGTTGAAATACTGGCTCGCAGAAGCCAGTTCCACATAACTTACCGAGTCGCTTGGCGCGACACTCAATAAGGAAGGTCTAGCAGGGTTTCTCGGGATAAGCCTGGTGTTGAAAGAATTGGAATTGTGACGGAGTGGTGAGGTGGGGGTGTGTGCCATGTTTGTGGAGGAGGAGGATGATTCGACTCTTTTTCTAAATTTATCAATCAATTCAAACAATTTAGGATTTTGTGACCTCCTCCCAAACATGCACTACCGTAGGAAGAGTTGGGGAGATGAGAAGGGAAAAGGGATGAGAGAAATGATGCCGCAAAGGTACACTTGATTACAAATCAATACAGTCAAGTTCCTAACCTCTACAGTGTGCCCTTAGACCTAAAGATCTAAGTTACCTACTATCACGAACTATGGAACCGAATGCGAGCACCGCGGAACCACCGGGCCAGATTGAATGGCCGTTTGCCCCAGTCTTAGACACTCGATAGCACGAGGGAACTCTCACCAGCACGTAGCCGCTACACGTAGGTAGTTAGACCTCCAATCCTTAGTAAGGGTCAAGTTACTACCAATTTTGTTTAGAGGCTTAGGATCAAGTGCTTCTGTAATGTGAAGAGCGTTGTTTACAGGTAATGCCCAAGTGATTGATTTTTCAGGTGTGTAAAACAATCATGCAATAGGGAAATCTCCCCGAATTAAAGTTTTTAATTGGTGAATGGTTTTTAAAGTTCAGCCTTAAGTAGTATGGATTTTAGGATTTTGCTGAATTATCAATTCAACAAATCTCCAGGTTTTTGTGAGAATACAAGTTCTTTCTAAGCCCAAGAAACCCTTCTTCAATTATTAGTTAGTTAATGCATGCTAAAATGCAATGGGCTACCCTAAATGGAGATTTCTATGTGTGGATGCACGAGCCATTTTTATATCAGTGTGAAAGGGAGCCAAGGCACTTCAATTCAAGTGCTCCCAATCACCAGAAATGATTTCCACACACAAGGCTTCAACCAAAAGATAGAAAAAATTAAATTGTTGGGGTTGAAATGTTCGGGATCGAATCTCAGGCAAGTTGAAAAGTCATGGTGGGATTGGAATCAACTCAATTCCAAGTCTCCCCACCAAAAAAATGTGATCCTGAATTGAAGATAAGTGAGGCAAAAGAGGGATGCAATCAATCTTTTTATTTGCCTCAAAGAATACTTCCCACAACGAAAAATTCAAGAATCAAGATTCTCGGATTCTCGCTATGCGAAGTAGGGCGCGAAATCCTGGGGCGGTGGGAGTGAAGAAAATCAATCAAACAAGTGAATTTTAATCCACTTGCCCCAAGAGATCCCAAGAAGTTTTTCTAGTTCTTTTAGTTTTTTTTTTTTTTAATAAGGTGGCAAGTTAACCCTAGTTTGCTAAGAAAAAGAGAACCTACTTGTTCGGCAACGTGTGCGAAGCTCCAATGCGGTGTCGGCGTCTTCACGCTCTCGTTCCCGCCTTGGATCTGCTCACGTCTTTGGCTTCGTCTACTTTCCTTCTTCCACCAGGTTCACCTGCATACCAAAAACAACAATACCCGTGAAGAGAGAAGAGAAAAATTGAAAGGAATTTAATAAAAACATACTTGAAGGCGCACCTTCCCTGGCAACGGTGCCTGAAAAGATGATGGGTCGGCCTGGACAGGTTGTTAATATAATGTTTTTATCGTTGAAATATGTATAGTGGTTAACCTAATTCGGACCTAACCATCTCTTTACAAAATTTTTAACCTGGCCTACTTGATTTTATCTTGTCACGTTTAGGTCCAGGGTCGAACTCAGGGAAGTGGGGTTCAAGTTGAGTTTCTACGTTTTCCTTAAAACGTATCTCTTCCGTTCGTTTATTATGTTTTTGGTGTTTTTCTTATTTAGATATTTTTTCTGGTAATCCTTGTCCTTGAGGCACACCCTCAAAATTGTCTCCTTGGCTTTTAGCCAAAACAAAGTTCCAAAACACCCCTTGATACTCGCAAGACGAGGTACCTGCAAGTCAAAGATTATCTTTTCTCTTTTATGTATTTTTTTTTATCTTTTTACTAACAGAAAAGCAACCAGAAATAACATAAGTATAGTATATATATGTATATAGGTATATATTATATATATAAAGGGGTGGGGGTCGAGGCGACGATGGAGTGTAGCACGATGTCGAGTCAGTCGTCGTCTAGAGAGATGCAACCAACACGACTAGGTGCCGCGTGGAGTGTGGATGGATGATGGATGATGTTTGTGTCCACGCTTTATGTACGCGTGTATCGGGGAATATCAGCAACTGGTGCAGATATTCCCACGATACAGCGTATGGTAAATACGTAAAAAGATATATATATGTATGTATATAGCTATATATGTATATATGTATATAAGTATATATATAATACTATATAGATGTATATATATATATGTATAATAGTAATATATATATATGGGTATATGTATCTATATATGTAGATATATGTATAATAGTAATACATATATGCATATATATATATAGTTATATAGATATATGTATAAGTATATAGATATGTATATATATATATATATATATATATATATGTATATATATGTACTAATACATAAGTATATAGATACTACTATGTATATAAATATATATATATATAGAGATATATGTATGTATATATAGATAGATATATATGTTACTATAAGTATACGTGTGTGTGTATATATATATATGGTGTTTAAGTGTGTGTGGGTGTGTGAAAGTGTGAGTGTAGATGTGTGTGTGCGTCGGTGTTAAAGGGCTGTGAGTGAGTGAAAGAGAGAGAGAGAGAACGGGAGAGAGCGGGGAGCGAGGAGGACGCAAAAGGGACGAGTTAAGTCGTCGGTGGATGGCGGCAGACGTCTGGACGTCGTGGGTGCGGGCGCGCGCCTTCGCGTATGGTTTCTGCAGGCCAACACGAAGACGACGAGCGGGCGATGCACGTGGAAGCGAACGTGGAGGAGGTCTGCAGGTGGTCGCGGAGGGGTGCGGGGCTGGCAGGGGACGGCGAGACGATGGTTGGCCGACCGCTGCAGTCGCGCGGCGGCCGGTCGCGGGTGCAAGCAGAGAGGTCAGAGCGGAAGACGGAGGGGGGAATGCCCTGTAGGCGCGCGCGGAGGAGGCGGGGGGGAGCTGCTGCTACTGCTGCCACCGCAGTTTGGCTGCTGCTGCTACTTCAAGCTTCGGAGCTTGGAGCGGCAGCAATGGCGTGGAGTTGAAAATGAAAAGAAAAGAAAACACCACGCCCACTGGCTCGTTGAAGAGCTGGGCGGTGGTGCTCCCACTGTGGTGGTGTGCACCACAGTGGGTTCTCCTGCTCGCCGGGTGCCTCCTCGAAGGAGGGCCGACGTATGGGAGGGGAGGATGGTGGAGGAGAAGGTGGAGGCTGCGGGTTTTTCTTCTGCAGCAGCCTCACTCCTCTCACGTGGAAGAAGCTGCAGCTTCTTATAGAGGAGGAGAGAGTGGCGTGCCTGGCTGCAGCAGGGAGAGGGTGCGAGATTGGCAGCTGCAGGGAGCGGCGTTGGCAGGGAGACATGACGTGGAGTAAATGCATGCAGCTGCGGGAAGAGAACTGCAACCGCAGGAAGAGAGAAAAGAATTCAAGAGGAAATAAATATAGAGAAGGGACTTTTTGCAAAGAGGCACTTGAGAAAAAAAGTGAATTATGAAGCCATTTATTTCATTCTCTTCTCCTCTTAATTAAATGCATGAATGCAAGTGTTTTTACAAATGCAACTATAGAATCCTAATATGCATAGTTAATGTTAGGAAATAGCATAAGAAGGCATTATTACAGGCGTATTTTGAGGTGCAAACAACAGGGGTCAGGTCCCTCGCCTACACATGCAGCGCGCCACGTGCTCACACCCGCCCTCGCCCGCGTTCACGCCCCGCTGGCCTGGGCCGAACCCGATTACTCGACCAAGCACTCCTTGCCCACCGCCGCATACCGGTGGGCCTGGTCCCGGGCACGTACACCCGACCCGTATACCCGCGAATGCTCTGGGAGTGAACCTTTGAGAGAGAAATAGAGAGAGAGAGACATGGGGCGAGTAGGGGTTAGGCTTTGCCTAACCTTGTAATGTGTAGGGAAGCAGGAGAAGAAGAAAAGAGGAGGAGCGGAGCAGAGAGAAGAAGAAGAGCCATAGCTAAAGAGAAGAGAAGGAGAAGCAGCCAAGAGCTGCAAAAGAAGAAGGAGATGAAGAAGAAAGCCAAAGGAAAAGAAAAGAAAAAAAAAGAAGGAAGGAAGCCTGTCGCACACAGGAAAGGAAGCTGAAGAAGAAAGCCGAGTAGAAAAGAAGAAGAAGCCAAGAAGAGAAGAACATGCAAGGCACTGTAGCAAAGGGGCTGATAAGGTGTCTGATTCAAAGAATCAGACGTCCGAGAAAGAAAAGGAAGAGAAAGAAGAGAAGGAAGAGAAGAGGAGAAGAGAGAAAGAAAGAAATGAAAAAAAAAGGAGATTTTTGTTCCCTCTCTCTTTAATTTTTGTAAAGTAGTATATTATAGTGAATTGTGAATTTGTATGCTTCTAGAATTAAGTTTGCTCCCTAAGTTTGACCTCGGAACATTCTAAATTTTGAGTAATAAATTAAAATAAACTGATCATCGTTTTTCGCAACATCCTACAATGAACATATCTTTAAAACACCGCGAAAGACGCTCGTCAGTCCCCACTTTCTTTAGTATCTAGGGCTATTTCTCTATTTGTGAGCAATTTAGTTTCTACTTGCTTACTCTAAAAAGAAAAGACAAAAAAATATTGAGTTTCCTGTTTAGGAGTTGCATTCCCATAGGTGCACACATTTAGGGGTGATTGAGCAGCATCCTTGATCTCTTTCTTTGCATTGCATACATAGCTGCACGAAGATTGGTGGAGTCAGGCATATTGTTCTAGCTTTGCATCCAGCTCCTTTTCATGCATTGCATGTGGATTAATCTCAAGATCACCAAAATTGATTGAATTAACCTAATTTAGTGGTTGCCTAACTGAAATTGTGACTATTAATAAAATTTGACCTTAAATTCAAAATCACATTTGATTTGATCGAAAGGGACTTGTGTGCAATTATTCTCAAAATTAAACTGATTTGCGGTGTCATGCATGCTTCTGAAATTGAGCACGCACAGTAGGTACCGTACTAGGTCTCAGTCCCTTAAGGCTATAGGCACCGATCTCTTTATTGGTGCAGACCCTCCTATTTCACTTTGTGGTGGTGGTACTATCCTGTGACCAAGTGTTTTGATACTTCAAGGAGGAGGACACCCCTTAAAGGAATAAAAGGGTATTTAAGAGGCACCACATTCGCATCGCCTCAAAGGAAGGGTTTGCCCAACTTGCATCCCTTAGTTCCGCCCTTGGAGTAACTTCTCACTAGATCACCTAAGAGTATCATAGAAGTAAAGTATAGGTCCTAGGGCACTCGAAGGTTGGCTTAGGTCGCATAACTGCATTGAATTACTTGTTTGGCCATCTCTATCAACCAATTCTACCTCTGCCTCTCAAAACAGAGTAGGTTAGGATCTCAAGTCACCACATTCCTCTTATACCACTTACGTGGGAACGAAGGGACATCGCCTTGACCAATTTTCGACCAATCTGTTGAGTAGGAGTTTCACTTACTCAATTGGAAAAAGCTTGAATTGTGATTGGTAGTTATTACATGCTTGGTAGACACATTCTTGAGGGTAGTCTAGTGTTTGATCCTGAGCCTAAGAGAATCCTTAGGAGAGCCCGCCAAAGAGAAAGAGAGAAGAAATGGCTGATCAAGGAGCAAATCAACAAAGGACCCTAAGGAACTACTTTATTCTGACCAACCAACCCGCTCAAGCACTGAGACGATCGGCAGTGAATAATCCATATGAGATCAAGAGTAATACCATATTCTTATTGCCCTCCTTTTATGGTACTACTAGGGAGGACCCTACCGGCATTTAGAGGAATTCATCGAGGTCTACTCCACGGTGAAACTTTAGAACTTTACTAAAGAAGCTCTAATGAGAACCTTCTTTCCCCTCTCCCTTAAGGACAAGGCAAAACACTAGTATCATACCATGGATGCAAGGGTGAATGATTGGAATGCCCTTAAGGGAAAATTCTTGAAGAAAAACTTCTCGATGAGAAAAATAACCACTTTAGGCGGGAGATCATGGGTTTTACTCAATTAGATGGGGAACAATTCCACGAGACTTGGGAGCACTTCAATGATCTGATTCAATTATGCCCCCATCATTAAGTACCCAAATGGCAATTGGTAGAGAGTCTTTATACTGGACTATCTGATAGGCATAGGTAAATAGTGGATGCTACTTATGCTAGAACCTTTCTTACCAAAATGGAGGATGAGGCTTGGATGTTATTTGAGTCACTAAGTGACAATTCTATCCACTTGACCACAGCCTATCAGAATAGAAAACCTTCTGTCCTCCAAAAGAAAGTGGAAGCTAATGAAGCCAAGGCTACTGAGAATTTAGCCTTCCAAAACCAGTTGTTGAATCAAAATTTTGAAAGACTCTTGACAAACCCCAACACATTCTTGCAATCAACTTCCCAAGTCCAAGCACTTTCTGAATGCTCCATTTGCCAAAGCACTCTTCACACCACTATTGAGTGCCATTTGCCTAATCAATTCCCCGAATTAGTTCAGGCAAATCTGCATGCTACCCAAGGGTTTGGCCTACCTCCTAGGAATAATTCTTTTGGAAACACCTACAATCCTAGGTGGAGGAACCATCCCAATTTTTCATGGAAGCAAGGTAATGCTTCCAACTCAGGAAATTCAAGAGCCCAACCCACCCAACCCTTTCAATCACAACAATTCTAGCCTCCTCAACCCAGCAATTCTAAGATGGATAACCTGAAAGCTATGATAAAGGCTGATGAGGTGTAGCTCATCATAGCTAAAATGCCCTAGTTAAGCTAGAAACTAGGCTAAACACTATACAATTAACACAAGAAATGGATTAAGTGTGGGAATTAACAGAAATATCTTAAAACATCCAATTTATGCTAAAAATGCAAAATTAGGTCATAAAATGAGATATTCTATTCATTATTGTAAATTAATGATCCAATTGCAAATTGAACTCACATTTATGTTCAAAAGTTCAAATTAAAAGTGAAATCAACTTCTAAAATGTTCAATTGGGCTTCAATAAAAACTTGGTTGTATTTAGACATCACTAGGACCTTGCATTTAAATTTTTACATCTAGGTCCTCAGGTTATAACATTTTCTTCACATAAAAACCATCCAAGGACCTCATTGAAAATCGCTAGGGGTCTCTTTGTGAAATCCAGGGATCGCGCAGCCAGCTTACTCACCACTTATGGGTCTACATGCAATTGTTCTACCATTTCACATCTTAGGGATGATCTGTAAATTCACTAATACACCTGAGCTGGCACAGGTGCACTATAGCTGAAGAACTTGGACAATCACTGCCATCAATTCTTTAGACCTCACATCCAAAGGCCGATCCTAATTCAATCTTCGCGTGCTCCTGCATGTAGGATCACCATCCTCCCCAGATCCAAACCAATAGTGGAAACTTGATTTGAACTTTCCCGCTTTCCGCATCTTCTCCTCCCACTATTGGTGACCTAATCGTTTAATCCAACCTTTGCAGTGCCCTGATCCAGTGACAAGTCTACTTAAGCTCCTCCTTGAGCTCACACGCACACCTAATCACTCCCTCCCCCCTAAGTGGTTCCTTTCACTCTACCCCACCAGCAATTCCCCCCTTCCTCGGTGGTCGGTGACAAGGACCACTTTCCCCCTCCATTCGTCACCTTTAGTCGTCAGCTGTTGGCCCATGAGAGTCACCTTCTTCCCTTAGATAGCTTTCCCGCTTTAATAGCTAGATTTACTACTTTCTAGATAGTGTTTATTGCTTTCTAGATTAGTTAGGAGTAGAATTAATGTAGAATAACTTCGCCCTCTCTGATCAATTTAGATTAGAGAGGTGGTTCTTCACCATCATACCAATCCACTGATCTCCCTTATCATCTCACGACCCATTTCTGAATGTTTTCCTAGGATGTTTCTCACCAATCACCCATGCGTCAGGCATCAAATCAAATCTGACACTCTTGAACATTCAGATCTAATTTGAGTGCCCAATTTCATTTGAGGGTCGCCTCACTCATCTCACTTGTTCACAATGATCCTCACATGGTTTTGAATGAAGTAGCTCCTGTTTTTGTTGAAAGACCTAAGGATTTGGGATTCAATCTTATTGAATTTCATCAATTGATCTAAACTCTCTCTTCGTGCTGTCTATGGCAGAAGAAAGAGAGTAGATCATAATTTTGCTTAGATTTTTTGGAGTTTTACTCGAGTGAGTGAGTCCCAAATCTATCAGAAAAGATTTAAGGACTTCAGAATTCAGATTCATTGCAATTGAAATCCTGGTTTGCATCCTTACCTTACATTGTCTATAATGTAAGATGAGGATTATATTAGGACTTGCAAGGTATTCTCTGGGGAGACTTATATGAATTTCTCTTGGTTTTCTCGCTAATTAGAGGAGTTTTCATATGGGTCTCGTGTGATTTATGGGATGTTTGATGAAGATTTCAACACTTGAATATGTTTTTAAATGGATTTTTAGATTAAGTTTTGAGCAATAGCTTGATCATGAGATTTTTGATTGTAAACTCCCTTATATCAGTACATGAAAGAGTTGCATAGCAACTACATTATTTGGAGTAACTCCTAATCTCAAGCATTTGAAGGTTGGAGGATGTTTTCAGTGGATTTCAAATTCTGATTTAAAACCTTCTCTTTATGTGGTCTATAGCATAGGAGAAAGTTTAAGTCAATCTCTCTTTGTGTTTTGCAAATCTCATTTGGATTGGAATTTGAAGTAGATTTGGATTTTCATGGCTGTGATTTGATTGAGTATAAATAGAAAAAGCTGATCAATTGAATTTAAGATCAGATCAGTCTTAATTGATCTTATTAGAGAAAGGTTAGCGATAGAAGTAGCCATTGACTGCTGAATTGGCTGTAGCAGTAGCTGCAGCATGGACTTAAGCTGTTTGATCTAGAGTGTCATTGTCTGAGCTGGGTTTGTAGTAGCTATTAGCCGCTGAATCTGATCTGAAGGGGATTGAGGCAGCAACCTCAGTTGCTGAAATTTTTGTAGCAGCACAACAGCAGTGGCTACTGGAAGTTCATAGGTAGCAATCAAGAGCTACTGTACGGTTTAGCTGTAGCATTAGGCAGCTGCTAAGAATTCAGCAGCTATTCTGTTGAACTGATATTGCAGGTAGCAACAACCACTATGGTGGATTATCTTGAGCTGAATTGAAGGCGAATTTGAAGAGAATTTTGGGATTTTTACAAGCTAACATGTTATGTATAGTGTTATAGCTTAAGCGAAGCATTCTTGTACTAATTAATTTTAAAAAAGTGATATGAATTGCTTGTAATTTCAGTTTGAAAACCTCCGTCAACTATTTGAGATTGTGTAAATGGCATATCTGTAATTTAGAAGGAAATTAAATTGAAAATCAACTTTAATTATTTATACCTCTTTCCTGATACGTATTGAATATGCTTGAATGATTGACCTATTGTCTTGCCCATTATAACCTCTTTTAAAGCCTTAGGTTTTCACTTCCAACACACTTTTAGGTCTAAAATTGGTTTGGTTTGTATATAAATAAAAATCCTAAAAAAATCACAAAAATAAAATAAACCTATCTTGAGTAGGATCAGATATTTTTCTAGATGTGTGCAAAGTTTCAAGATAATCTAAACCTTCGGCTAGGTAGAACATACCAGCCGGCAGTTTAGTCTACCTTGGAATTTAATGAAAGACCTAATATGAGAAACACCAAAAAGAAACTCTCTCTCTCATGTCATTCTTTCTCTCTCATCCCCTACTTCCCCTAAACATATAAAAACCATAAAAATCAGAAAAACCTCAAAAATACCAAAAAATACCCTATATAGTGTGTATATACTTGTATATATAATTTAAATCTAAGCTATATGTATAAATTGTATAATATGTAGATAATGTACATAATTAACTTATATTTGTATTCTAGTATTAAATTAAATATTAGGATGATTTATTGTATATATAATCTTATTGTATTATTATCTATTAATTTATATTAACTTAAATGCATAATACTCTAAGTAATTACTTAAACCTATTTAAATGACATATTTAACTATTTATTATGTACTATACAATACCTGTAAGTTAATTTAATTAAATGATGGTAATACCATCAAGTGCCATAACAAGCTTTAATTAGTCAAAATCAAATGACAAATGCTCCTACATAATCACTTGAGAGCAATAATTCCATTCAAATCCATTCTGAGAGAAGAACATTAAATCAATGTTAATTATGCAATTTTAACATCATATCATGAACACAAAATAACCATGGGGTTCACCAGGGGTTAATCTAAGGTCTAGTGAGCATTAAAGTGCAATGAGTGGGTCCATACAGATAGAAATGGGGTTTCACGTGTTTCGAGAATCAAATCAGCACTTAAAACCTAATTTCAAATTTGCTTGAATTACATAGCTTTTGATTAGGATAAATTTCATCTAAACCTCCTAAAATTCATATAAAAATATCCCTAGAGGTTTGGTACCCTTTGATTGACCATCTGAACCTATTTTGACCTTGAATAAAGTCACAGACAAATTTCTAGCCTAATTTAGGTTTATGTACAAATTGCCAAATAAAACTTGGTCAAAACTGAAATCCGACTTCACCATTAGATTTCTTGGGTTCAAATTAGGTTTGTACCAAAATTTGAGCCCAATAAAAGTCCATCTTGACCTAGTTTGCATTTTAGTCCATTTAAACTCTATTCCTCTCAATTAAGCCCCTAACTTTTGAAATATTTTGCACTCAGCCCCCTATCCTTGTTGTCTTCTTCACCAAATGCCCCCTACCATCTGATTCCAACATAGACTCCTAAAATCGAAAAATCGTTGACTTCAAAAAGGGAAAGCTCTTGCATTTTGTAACCAAATCCCTCCAAATTTGGAGGGATTGGTCCTTGAAGGATTCTCTGTCGATTGCGCATCAAGTTTTTCCAGATTGGAGCCTAAAAAGCTCCATCGAGCTCTCATTTCAGAAAAAGGAAACTCCTCTATTTCCTAGAGAAAATCTCACTGAATTTAGGAATTAAGAGCACATTGGAGCTCTATAAAAGCTCCTGGAGCTTCAGGCCTTGCTCCTTAGCTCAGTTTGGCCGCACTTCCTCACAAAGTCCCTCTCTCCGGCCACCTGCACAATAGCTCCGGTGACTCCTCTCCCTCTGACTTCCTCACCTCCCTCCGCTCCTTGCCAACCACAATAGGAGCTCCCAAACCCCCTCGTTGTCGCCGCTTCCTTCACCGAAGGCTTTACCATCTTCAACGTCGACCAATCAAAGCTGGCGCCTCCCTTGCCCTTTTGTCCAGTACTTTAGGTCATAACCTCTCCCTCTTCTTCTCTTGAATCTCCCTATCTCCTCCCCCTAACGACCATCCAACTACCTATTCCCCCTCTGTCTTCTTCCGCCCTCTGTAGACCTCCAAACAACCTGCTATCACTTCCACAACCACAACCCCTCATCTTTTTTCGTGGTTCAAGCCCTGCAAACCTCCACCGACCTCCGTCTCCTCTGCATCACCTCCTCAACTTCGCCAGACCACCATATGCCCCCACACACCACAAGACGGCCACCAACGCACTTACTGGACATCGACAAAGCTCTTGAGTTAATTTGATTGGTCCATGAGGACGTATTTTGCTCTTCTGGTCTTTGCTGGAGCGTCGTCGTCGCATTCATCTTCCCCGACCACTCCCGCTCGTCTCCAACCACCATTTACCAATTGCAACATGCAATCAAAGCAATTATAGTTCTTGAAGCTTCCCATGCCCTAAACCAGGCACAGCAAAAGAAGCAGCAACAATCGATTGAGACTCTAGTAGCTGCATGCACACGAAGACGCCCAAGCAGATAGTCCCACATCGTGTGGGACAAACTCATAGTCAGGCATAAATTGAATTTGTGACATGAGTTGTTCGCCCAAGTCATGAGGGGTCGGGTCCCTCTCACATGTGCACGCACACCTCGCTCACCCCCACACCCGTTGAGCCTAGTACCCTGCCCGATAATTGCACAGCAAAAATACACCAACAATTGTACCATCTTGTGCTATTTCCAAGCATTGCCAGTGCATATCAGGTAGCCATAGTCGCATTTGTAAAAATAAACGCATGCATGCATTTATTTGAGAGGGGAGGAGAGTGAATAAAATGGCCTTGAAATTAACATTTTCCTCAAGTGCTGCCTCGCAAATTCACCATCTTTTTTTTATTTTTATTTGACTTTGAATTTCTTCTCCGCAGCTGCAAGGCATGGTTGGATCTTCTTCGTGCCATGCTCTGCACATCTTGCCCTGGCAGCCGCATGCAAAGCCATGCATGCAGCCAGGGCATGGCTGTGCTTGCCTTCTTCCTCTTTAAAAAGGGCACAGCCTTCTTCCTTGCGGCAAAGCCTGGTCCACACACAGACAGCACCTTCCTTCCTCCAGGCTGTCTCCTCCCCTCTCCCCTCCATAGGCAGCCTCTCTTCTCCTTGAAGAGCTACGCTGCGGGCAAGAGAAACTCACAGTGGTATACAACCACCACTGTGAGTCCCACCACTGCCCAGCTCATCAAAGAGTCGGTGGGCGTGGTGGTTCACCGCTCTGTTTTTGTCATTCCATCCACGTCCGCCATTGCCACAGACTCAAGCTCTAAAGCTCCGCAGCAGCAGCAGCAAGGCGTCAGCAGCAGCAGCCCGCACGCACGCAGTCACCAACCGTAGCCTCCTTCCGCGTGCGCAGGCGCCTTCCCGCACGCCAACGCCCGCTACACTGGCTGTTCAGAGCGCGCGGCACTGTAGCTACTGTTCACGCTAGAGAGCGCGACACTGTAGCTATAGTGCGGTGACCGGAAAGCTTCTCATTTATCTGGTCACCGTGCGCTCTCTCTCCAGCCCGCGACCGCTTCCAGCCCGTTCTCGCTCCATGCACGTGCTCGCTCCCGCGTAAGCCAGCGCCCGCACCAGTCTATGCCCGCATCTTCTCCCGCTTCAGCGCCTGCCTCTTTGCGCAGCACGGTGCACTGCGGTCCTTCCCCTTGTGCTCACTCCCTCATGCATGCGCGCGCCTCTTCACGTGTCTGCGTCTGCACGTGACAATGAGACGATGGCTGGAGGCTCCGGACGACTTAACTCACAACGCCTCTTCCTCCAGCAGACGATCTCTCTCTCTCTCTCTCTCACAGCACTCTCTCACTCCCTCCCGCAGACACATACCCACACACACACACTCTCACTTGTACACCCCTATATACACACTTATATATATATATATACCTATATATAATATATATATATACACACATATATATATATATTAGTACCTATACAATTATAAATAAGTATATATACATACATACATACATATATATATATATATATATATATATATATATACATATATATATATATACACATATATATTTACATATATACATAGATTTATATACATATATATATATACATATATCTATACATATATTAGTACTTATATAACTAAGTATAAGTATATATACATATATATATATACATATATACACATATTTATACATATATATATATCTACAAATATACATACACATATACATACATATATCTATAACTATAAATACATATATATATATATATCTACATGTATCTATATACATAGATACTTATACTAATATATCTATATACATATACACATATATATAACTATATACATATATATATATATATTGTTATATATACATACATATATATCTAATTATAAATATAAATATATATACATATATTTACATATCTATATATATATACATATATATACATATATAACTACATATACACCTATATAATTATAACCATATCTATATATATACATATAGATATATATTTACATACATACATACATATATATATATTTTTTTTTTCATATCACCTACCATACGTTGTATCGCGGGAATATCTGCACCAGTTGCTGATATTCCCCGATACACGCGTACAGAAAGCATCTTCGCACACATCTTCTACCCATCCATCCTACACTCCACACGGCACTTCGTCCTGTTGGTTGCGTCTTCCTAGACGACGATCAACTCGACACCGTGCTACATGCCATTTCCACCTCCACCCCCACCCCTATATACATATATAATATATATATATACTATATTTATCTTATTTCTATTTCTCTTTCTTGCCATTAAAAAGATAAAAATAAATATATACAAAAGAGAAAAGATAATCCTTGACTTGCAGGTACTCTGTCTTGCGAATAGCAAGACCAGTTTTGAAACCCTAATTTGGCTCAAAGCCAAGAACCTGATTTTGAGGGTGTACCTCAATGACAAAAATTATCAGAAAAAAATATTAAATGGAAAAACACCAAAAACATAATAAACGAACAGAAGAGATTCGTTGTAGGAAAGGCATAGAAACTTATTCACCTCTAATCCCACTTCCCTGAGTTCGACCCTGGGCCTAAAAGTGACCAAGATAAAATCAAATAGGCCAGGTAAAAAAATTTTGTAAAGAGATGGTTAGGCTCGATCTAGGTTAACCACTATACTCATTTCAATGATTAAATCACCATATTAACACACCTATCCGGGTCCTGACCATAACTCTTTCTAGCGCCATTGCCGGGGAAGTGCGCATTCAAGTAAGTTTTTACTCCATTCCTTTAATTTTTCTCTTCTCACACCCTTCTCTTCACAGGTGTTTTTGTTTGTTGCTATGCAGGCGAACCTGTTGCAAGGAGAAGACAGGCAAACAAAGTAGGAGACGTGGGCAGATCCAAGGCGGGAACGAGAGCGTGAAGATGCCGGCACTGCACTGGAGCTTCGCACACGTTGCTTAACAAGTAGGTCTTTCTTTCTTAGCAACTTAGGTCAACTTGTCACCTTAATAAAAAAAAAAAAACTAAAAACACTTCTTTGGATCTCTTGGGGCAAGGGGATTAAAAATCACTTGTTTGATTGTTTGTCATCACTCCCACCGCCCTGGGATTTTCCACCAAACTTCGCATAGCGAAGATCCTAAAATCTTGATTCTTGAATCTTTCGCCGTGTGAAGTATTCTTTGAGGAAAAAATAAAAAGATTGATTGCCATCCCTCTTTGCCTCATTTATCTGCAATTCAGGATCACCTTTTTGGTAGGGAGACTTGGAATTGAGTTGATTCCAACCCCACCACGACCTTTCACGTGCCTAAGATTCGATCCCGAATACTTCAACCCCAACAATTTGATTTTCTTTATCTTATGGTTGAAACTTGTGTGTGGAAATCATTTTAGTGATTGGGAGCACTTGAATTGAAGTGCTTTGGCTCCCTTTCATACTAACCTAAAATTGATTCATGCATCCACACATAGAAATCTCCATCTAGGGAAGCCCATTGCATTTTAGCATGCATTAACCAACTGACATTGAAGAAGGGTTTGTTGGGCTTAGAAGAAAACTTGTATTCTCTCAAAACCCGGAGATTGGTTGAATTGGTAATTCAGAGAAATCTTAAAATCCACACTACTTAAGGCTGAAACTCTAAAAACCATTCACCAATTAAAACTTCAATTCGGGGAGATTTCCCCGTCGCATGCTTGGTTCGGTTCTGTAGGTCATGATAGTAGGTAACTTAGATCTTTAGGTCTAAGGGCACACTGTAGAGGTTAGGAATTTGATTGTATTGATCTGTCATCAAGTGTACCTTTGCAGCGTCATTTCTCTCATCTCTTTTCTCTTCGTATCCCCCCCAATTCTTCCTACGGTAGTGCATGTTTGGGAGGAGGTCACAAAACCCTGAACTATGTGAATTTCCTGATAATTTTAGAAAAGAAGCCGCATCGTCCTCCTCCTCCACAAACAAGGCTGCACGCCCACCCCAAATCCCAAGGGAGGAAACCGCCCTCAAAACCCACCAGGTGGTGGAGCCTTGGATCCCATAACCCGCCTCCAAGCCCAAATGGAAATGTATAATGAACAAATTGAGGCCATTAGGGAAACGTTGGAGGAAATGCAAAACCCTCCCGAATGGGAGGAGCCTAGGTCTCTTAGCTCCTATCAGAATCCCACTGCTACAGAGACCATAGGACAAATTCGGGTCCCCATGGGCGGGGACGACTTGAACTAAAACTTAACATAATTGGCCTGATAAATTTTCACTTCCATGGTCATGCAAGTGAAGATCCTTTTCTCCACTTGGAAGACCTAACCCGATTGGTTGAAACTGTTAAACCGAGAAATATCGGGTTACCTATAGTCCTCATGAAAATGTTCCCATTTTCATTACGGGATAAAGCGTTGCAGTGGTTATTCACCCTTGGGAGAACCATCCACTCTTGGGAAGAGATGCGAACAGCGTTTCTCAAGTTCTTCCCAATCGGACGAACCAATGTGCTTCACGATGCTATCACTTCATTTACGCAACAAAACGACGAACAGTTTCATGAGGCATGGGAGAGATATAATGACCTCCTCAAGAAGTGTCCGCACCACGGTCTGCCTAAGTGGCATATAGCCCAGATTTTCTACTATTGGATAAATGAGACTTTAAAGCAGATTGCAAACGCTTCCTGCAGAGGGAATTTCATGAATAAAGACAAGAATGGAGCATTCGAATTATTTGAAAATATGAGCGAAAACTCAATGAACAATGCCTCCATTGTCGCCTTTAATCGTACTAACCTACCCCGTAATGTCCATGAAGTTGACACAAGACCCTCCCATTCATCCACAGATCTCAACCTTATCACACAGAAATTGGATGAAGTCTCCGTCATGCACAAGAAGCTGGATGAGCTTCTGGCCAACCCTGCCCGTTCTATGGCAAACACCCCCACCTAGCCACTTCATCACAATTCCAATTCTTCCAACACCAGACTTATCCCGAAAAACCCCGTAAGACCTTCCTTACCGAGTGTCGCATCGAGAGATTCGGTAAGTCATGTGAATCTGGCTTCTGCGAGCCAGTATTTTGACATAGAGGACCAAGCCTCCGTGTGCTCGGAAGCATATTTACATGCGGAAGCATCTTCTGGCATAGAAGATGCTTGCGCACTGGGGAACAACCCATTTTCTACCACTTATAACCCAGGGTGGCTGATGTAAACACATTTACACTACTTAAAATGTCTATTTATGCATGTTCTTAAGCATAGGATTGCATTTCATGATATAAATATTGCATAACATGCATCATCTTGCATTTAGAGTAGTTCAAATAAAATGGAGGTTAATTGTCTCCTTTTATGTGCTTGGACAGGGAAAATATTTTATCAGGGCCTCGGATCAAAAATCCAGCTGTATGGATGTGATCAGGGCGACGATTGGAGTTCAACGACGCCAAGATCGCCCTAATCAGACATTCGTAGCATCAGATAGTGACCGAGGAACCCTAGAAGATCAAGGACCAGGATGGTGAAAATCCGCACTTCAAATGACAAATCCGACCGCACGGATGAATTCGAATCGACGATCGCAGCCCAGCGACGCAAAAATCAAGCCAATCCGACATCCGTGGCACCATCTACAACTTCCAGAAGATGGACGGCCAAGATGGCGCCACGTGGCGCCATCTCGATCGCCCAAATGGCCGCACGCATTCCACGAAGGCCCCGCACCCACTCGCTCTCTGCCGTTGGATCTTGATCCAACGGCTGTGGTCAACCGCGCCTAAAAGCGTCTGCTCGACCATCCGCGCCCCATAGCGTAGCGGTTGAGCGCACTTTCGCGAGCGACGGGCACGGGTTCGAGCCGCGGCGAGGGGCTGGAAGGTGCAGGCAATTGAGGCGCGTGGAGCGTCAGATGGAGATCGAACGATCGTGCGCACCTGATAGCGTTCACGTGCGATTGAACGCGCGGCGTGAACACGCGATCGAATGCGCCAGGCGGGCGCACAACGAGCGGGCGGAGACGCATCTTAAGCCGTCCGAACTCGCGATCGGACGTCTGAGAATCGACGAACGTGCGCAAGCATTGCGCGCGCGGGCTGCTAAGCGGGCGTGCGTGGGCGCGGAAGCTACGCCCACGTTGGGGGCTTTTGCGACAGTTTTATCCGTCACTAAAGACCCCTCATTTATTGTTTTGAAGTTGTAATGTCCATTTTGCCCCCACTTCTTGCAACTATAAAAGGAGACCCCCTTCATACGAAATTTTCATCCCTTCCTTCTCCTCTCTACCCCTCCAAAGCTCAAGAGAAGCTTGTCCCACACCCGAGATGCTTCTCGGGAGATAAAGTCCAATTTTCGTTCCCCTTCGGAAGTGGATCCCGCGACGACGACGGCGTGCTGCTTCGTTCCCGTTCTTCTGCTTCGTCCTCCTTCGTTCTGCTTCATTCTCCTTCGTCCAGGCGTCATCCCGTTCGGCTCGTCCTCCAAGCAACCGTCGAGGAGGATTTCTCTCTCCCTATTCTTTTTACTGCTTTCTAGTATAGATTTACTGCTTGGGGCGAGATTAACCCTCAACCAAGGAATTGAGTTAATTTACTGCTCTCAGATTTCCCAAGGAAAATTTTTCGAGCATGATGGTCGGAATGAGATTTATGGAAGATCCTAGATCAAGCAGGGCACAGTTAAAATTACTTCCTTGGATGCTACAGGAAATCAGCGGTGTGCCTGGATCTTTCTGCTTCGGTGGTAGGTTTGACAGTATAGCACAACTTGCATGAGGCGAGAGAACCACTGGATTTTTAGTTTTCTTTGACTGTCGCCTGGGTGTTGTGTAGTCTTTGAAAAAATAGGAGACAGTAGGTATGTGATCGATAGCCTCAAGCAAGGGTACCTTGATTTCTACATCCCTGAACAAATTACGCAGGTTATCAAAGGCCTGCGTGTCTTTCTTCTTGCCTTTTGGCTCCCACAGTAGAGCCTCAGGGAATGGGACTGATTCTGGCAACAATTTGGGTGTATCGTCCTCTCGCGAATACGGTGCGCATCCCGAATGAGAGGGTGATGAAGAAGAAAACGATCCAAGACCAGGTCGAGGCAGATCAACGGTCTGCTTACCGCTCCTCGTAGTGATAGCATTGGACGATGCGGGTCCAGTGGGATCATACGACAGAGGAGGGTTCGCAATGGGGACATAAGAGTGCGATGCTGCAGCGGGATTAGCCTGAAATCCGGTGGGATGCTCGGAGCTTGTAGAATTTGATGAACCTGTCCCTGAGAAGGTTGTTCCTGTGGTTGTGGACCACGAGGTACGAAGTTTCGCGGGTTGGGAACAGGTTAGGCGGGAGGAGTGCCCTAAGATCAAGTCACCAATCGTAGTTGACTGATCTCAACATTCTGCTGCGCCAATTGGTACTGAAGAGAGGTCATGTTCTCTTCATGGTGCTTTGACATATCCGTCATCATTCGCATCAATTTGTCAAGAGGAGTTGATGTGTGTTCCGTTTGTGGTACACAAGGGCCAGATGGCAGATTCGCCATAGGATTAGACTGGGCCCTTGGGATGACGGGTGCGGACGGTCGCATTGGTCCACTCGCGGGGTTTTGGCGCTGCAGGTTGTTGGACCATGAGAAATTCGGATGATTACTCCACCCTGGGTTATAAGTGGCAGAGAATGGGTTGTTCCCCAGGGTGCAAGCGTCTTCTATGCCAGAAGGCGCATCCGCATGTAAGTATGCGTCTGAGCACACGAAGGCTTGGTCCTCCGTGTCGAAATACTGGCTCGCAGAAGCCAGTTCCACATGACTTACTGAGTCGCTTGGCGCGACACTCGGTAAGGAAGGTCTTACGGGGTTTCTCGGGATAAGCCTGGTGTTGGAAGAATTTGGATTGTGACGAAGTGGTGAAGAGGTGGTGTTTGCCAGAGATCGGACGGGGTTGGCCAGAAGCTCGTTCAGCTTCTTGTGCACGATGGAGACTTCATCCAGTTTTTGTGCAATAAGGCTTAGATCAATGGATGAATGGGAGGGTCCCGTGTCAACTTCGTGGACATTTCGGGGCTGGCTGGTACGATTAAAGGCAACAATGGAAGCATTGTTCATCGAGTTTTAACTCATATTTTCAAACAGTTCAAATGCTCCATTCTCGTCTTTATTCATAAAGTTCCCTCCGCAGGAATCATCTGCAATCTGCTTCAAAGTCTCATATAGCTCATAGTAGAAAATCTGAGCTATATGCCACTTAGGCAGACCATGGTGCAGACACTTCCTGAGAAGGTCATTATACCTCTCCCATGCCTCATGAAATTGTTCGCCGTTTTGTTGCGTAAATGAAGTGATAGCACGGCGAAGCGCATTGGTTCGCCCAATTGGGAACTTCTTGAGAAACGCTGTTCGCATCTCTTCCCAAGAGTGGATGGTTCTCCCAAGGGTGCATAACCACTGCGATGCTTTATCCCGCAATGAAAACGGGAACATTTTCATGAGGACTATAGGTAACCCAATATTTCTTGGTTTAACCGTTTCAGCCAGTCGAGTTAGGTCTTCCAAGTGGAGAAAAGGATCTTCACTTGCAAGACCAGGGAAGTGAAAATTTATTAGGCCAATTCTGTTCGATTTTAATTCAAAGTCGTCGCCTCCCATGGGGACCCGAATTTGTCCTATGGTCTCTGTAGCAGCGGGATTTTGATATGAGCTAAGAGACCTAGGCTCCTCCCGTTCGGGAGGGTTCTGCATTTCCTCCAATGTTTCCCGAATGACTTCCATTTGCTCATTATACATTTCCATTTGGGCTTGGAGGCGGGTTATGGGATCTAAGGCTCCACCACCTGGTGGGTTCTGAGGGCGGTTTCCTCCCTCAGGATTTAGGGGTGGGCATGCAGCCATGTTTGTGGAGGAGGAGGACAATTCGTCTTATTTTCTAGATTTATCAGTCAATTCAAATAGTTCAGGGCTTTGTGACCTCCTCCCAAACATGCACTACCGCAGGAAGATTTGGGGAGATGAGAAGGGAAAAGAGACGAGAGAAATGACGCCGCAAAGGTACACTTAATTACAAATCAATTCAATCAAATTCCTAACCTCTACAGTGTGCCCTTAGACCTAAAGATCTAAGTTACCTACTATCACAAACTACGGAACCAAATGCAAGCATCGCGGAACCACCGGGCCAGATTGAAAGGCTGTTTGCCCCAGTCTTAGACACCCGATAGCACGCGGGAACTCTCACCAGCACGTAGCCACTACACGCAGGAAGTTAGACCTCCAATCCTTAAGAAGGGTCAAGTTACTACCAGTTTTAGTTAGAGGCTTAGGGTCAAGTGCTTCTGGAATGTGAAGGGCATTTTTTACAGGTAATGCCCAAGTGATTGATTTTCAGAGTGTGTAAAACAAGCATGCAACGGGGAATTCTCCCTGAATTGAAGTTTTTATTGGTGAATGGTTTTTAGAGTTCAGCCTTAAGTAGTATGAATTTTAGAATTTCTCTAAATTACAAATTCAACCAATGTCCGGGTTTTGTGAAATACAAGTTTTCTTTCTAAGCCCAACAAACCCTTCTTCAATATCAATTAGTTAATGCATGCTAAAATGCAATGGGCTACCCTAAATGGAGATTTCTATGTGTGGATGCACGAATCAATTTTAGAGTTTATGTGAAAGGGAGCCAAAGCACTTCAATTCAAGTGCTCCCAATCATCAAAAAGATTTCCACACAAGGCCCAACCAAAAGATAAAGAAAATCAATTTGTTGGGGTTGAAATATTCGGGATCGAATCTTAGGCAAGTTGAAAAGTCGTGGTGGGATTGGAATTAACTCAATTCCAAGTCTCCCCACCAAAAAGGTGATCCCAAATTACAGGTAAATGAGGCAAAGATGGTGCAATCAATCTTTTTGTCTTTGCCTCGAAGAATACTTCATACGGCGAAAGATTCAAGAATCAAGATTCTTGGATTTTCGCTATGCGAAGTAAGGCGACAAATCCCAGGGTGGTGGGAGTGAAGACAATCAATCAAACAAGTGAATTTTAATCCACTTGCCCCAAGAGATCCCAAGAAGTTTTTCTAGTTTTTAGTTTTTAACGTTTTTTTTATTTTTTTATTTTTTTATTAAAGTGACAAGTTAACCCTAGTTGCTAAGAAAAGAAGACTTACTTGTTCGGCAATGTGTGCGAAACTCCAATGCGGTGTCGATGTCTTCACGCTCTCGTTCCCGCCTTGGATCCGCTCACATCTTCGACTTTGTCTGCCTGCCTTCTCCTTACACCAGGTTCACTTGCACACCAGAAATAGATATACCCGTGAAGAGAGAAGAGAAAAATTGAAAGGAATTGAATAGAAACTTACTTGAAGGCGCACTTCCCCGGCAACGGCGCCAGAAAAGATGTATGGTCGGGCCTGGATAGGTTGTTAATATGATGATTTTATCATTGAAATGTGTATAGTGGTTAACCTAAATCGGACCTAACCATCTCTTTACAAATTTTTTTACCTAGCCTACTTGATTTTATGTTGTCACTTTTAGGCCTAGGGTCGAACTCAGGGAAGTGGGGTTACAAGTTAAGTTTCTACGCCTTTCCTACAACGGGTCTCTTCCCTTCGTTTATTGTGTTTTTGGTGTTTTTCTTATTTAGATTTTTTTCTGGTAATCTTTGTCCTTGAGGCACACCCTCAAAATTGGGTTCTTGGCCTTGAGCCAAAACAGAGTTCCAAAATGAGTCTTGCTATTCGCAAGATGGAGTACCTGCAGGTCGAAGATTATCTTTTCTCTTTTATATTTTTTTATCTTTTTACTAACAGCAAAGCGAAACAGAAATAAAGTAAATTCAGTATATATATATAGGTATATATTATGTATATAAAGGGGTGGGGGTGGAGGCGGAGATGGAGTGTAGCACAGTATCGAGTCGGTCGTCGTCTAGAGAGACGCAACCAACAGGACTAGGTGCCGCGTGGAGTATGGGATGGATGGTGGATGATGTATGCGACCACGCTTTTTGTACCTGTGTATCAGGGAATATCAGCAACTGGTGCAGATGTTCCCGCGATATAGCGTATGGTAAATAATGTGAAAATATATATATATGTATATCTGTAAATATATCTATATGTATATATATATATGGTTATAAATATATAGGTATATATATATATGTAGATATATATATGTATATATATAAGTGTATATATATATATATATGTGTGTGTGTGTGTATGTATATATAACTATATAGAGGTATATATATATGTATGTATAAGTATATAGTAATATATGTATATATAGATATATGTAGCTAAGTATATATATATATATATGTATATATAGTTATAGATATATATATGTATAGATGTATATATATATATATGTATGTATGTATATAATACTATATAGATGTATATATATATATATGTATATATATATAATAATAATACATGTATATGGTATATGTATCTAGATATGTATATATATGTATATATGTATATATAGTTATATAGATATATATATGTATATATGTATGTATATATAAGTAGGTGTGTATATATATATATATATATATATATATATATATATATATGTATGTATGTATGTATGTATGTATGTATTTATACTTAGTTATATAGGTAATATATATATAGATATATGTATATTTATATATATGTATATGTGTATAGATTTATGTATATATGTAAGTATATATGTATATTTATATAAGTATATGTATATATGTATATATATATAAGTATATATATAAGTATATAGATATATATATGTATATATATATATATATATGTATGTATACTAATACATAAGTATATAGATATTATTATATGTCTAAATATTAGTATATATATATATATCTATATATGTATATAGATATGTATATAAATATATGTATATATATATATCAATATATAAGTATACGTATATATATATATATATGTTTATAATAGAGTTTATGTGTGTGTGGGTGTGTGGAAGTGTTGGTGTAGGTGTGTGTGTGCATCGGTGTAAAGAGAGAGTGAGTGTTGTTAGTGTGGTGAGAGAGAGAGAGAGAGAGAGAGAGCGGGAGAGGAAAGAGCAGCCGCTCTGCTGGAGGCGAGGAAGGGCGTTTTAAGTCGTCTGCACGTGAAGGCC
Organism: Thalassia testudinum; assembly: GCA_037157565.1. Taxonomy (NCBI): domain Eukaryota; kingdom Viridiplantae; phylum Streptophyta; class Magnoliopsida; order Alismatales; family Hydrocharitaceae; genus Thalassia; species Thalassia testudinum. The sequence goes on along the minus strand of JAZHRO010000063.1, from coordinate 148,509,689 downwards.
GTCATCTGATGGCTTCCGCGTGTGGGTGCGTATTCGCGCATAGGAGAGCGCCTACGCCGACCGGTTGCAGGCACGGAGAGATCGCGACAAAGCGCGCGGGGCTGGAGGGCGAGGGTGCCTGCAGCTTGCGCGGAAGCTTGCAGGTGCCGCAGGGAGGAGAGGAGGCGCTTTGCCGGCCGCTGCAGAGGTGCGCAGCGGCCGGTTGCGGGCGATAGTGCATGCGACAGAGCGGAGAAAGCGAAGGCGGAGAGGGCCTGCAGGCGTGCGCGGAGGGCTGGGGCGCCTGCAGGAGTGCGCGGAAGGAGCTGCTGCTGCTACTGCCGCTGCTGTAGCTTCCTTGCCGCTGCTGCTGCTTCAAGCTTCAGACCTTGAAGCTGCTCCAATGGCGGGAAGGTGCGGGAACGTAAAAAAAATGAAAACAGACCCACCACGCCCACCGGCTCTTTGAAGAGCTGGGCGGTGGTGGTGTCACTTTGGTGGTGCGCACCACAGTGAGGGTTCCTGCCCACCGGGTATCTCCTTGGAGGAGTACCGGCGTATGGAGGGGAATGGAGGAGAAGGTGGTGGCCTAGAGAAGAGAAGATGTGTTGTTGCATTTCTTTTTGGTTGCTGGGACCAGGCCTCCCTCCAAAGGCAAGAGCTGCAGTCTTTAAATAGAAGAGGAAGGCATGGCCGTGCATGGCTCATGCGGCTACAGGGAATGGTTGGAATGGCTTGGCAGGGAATGGCAAGTTGCAGGGAAGGGCTGCTGCAGCATGGCGTGAGGAGAAGATGCATGCAGCCGTAGGGAAAATTAAAAATCAAGTGGAAATAAAAATAGAGGTGGTGGATTTTTGCAAAGAGGCACTTGAGGAAAAAAGGTAAAATGCAAGGCCACTTATTTCATTCTTCTTTCCTCTCAATTAGGTGCATGTACACATGTATTTTTACAAATGCAACTACGGAATCCTAATATGCACAGGTAACGCTAGGAAATAGCACAAGAAGGCACTATTGCAGGCATATTTTTGCGGTGCAATCAAAAATGCATGGCATAACTCCTTCAATAGTTGGGGCTGGTGTGAGGGGCAGCTGTGATGGCACCACGTGGCACCATCATGGCCATCCATCTTCTTTTTTTTATTACTGGTGATGTAGGCCTCCGATTGGGTTTATTTTTGCGTCATTGGACTGCGATAGTTGATCCGGATCCATCCCTGCAATTGAATCTTTCATTTTAGGCTTGGATCTTTGTCATCTGGCTCTGTGGCCTTTGTTCTTCTTTAGACTGCACAAGATGCTATAGTTGTCTGATTGAGACGATTTCAAGAGAGTTGGACTCTCGTCATTGACCTGATCAGATCTACACGGTCTGATCTGTTATCTGCGGCTTGGATTCATCTGCAATTAATATCATCTCTCATTTAGTGCATAAAATGACAATATTATCTATGCAGCTAACAAACTAACTATTATGCGAATTACGGCACTTATGTATGCATTGTTCCTAAGTTATGCTAGAATCTAACTTAATTCAGGTAATTTACGTTGCATGATTGCTGTGCAATCAAGAGGGTTTGCTTCGTCCTGGAATACCTTGGACGTGTGCTGAAGGAAGAGGCTTATACTTAGCCTCTGAGAGAGTTGGCCCTGCGCTTGTGAAGGCTTGAGAGAGTTGGCTCTTGCCTTATGCTTGAAGGAAGTTTTGGCACCCTTGTGTGCCTTCTGTGGGGCTGTGCTATGATGAAGTTAAGTCGCCTGGCTCTGATAGGCGACTTAACTTCATCATAGCACAGCTCTGATAGGCGACATCTGATTAAGCCTTTGGCTCTGATACTATTGAAACATTTAAGTACCTAAGTTAACATGGATTGTTGATTGAAGTTACTGTTGAGAAATTTGAGTAATTTGAATATAAGTGTGCTTAATTAGAGGGATCTAAATGGTGATCTAAATCACCACTTTTTAGGTTTCTTCAATTCTTTTTGTCTCTATACTTTCTGAGATACATTGGATTCTATTTGATTATCAATCTGATAAGTTTTATTCATTGCATATCTGTTATTGTATTTAATTTACTGTGCTCATTTATTTTGAATTGAGATTAATGCGTGAATTTCATATTTGCTCCCTGCGAAAGATCTCTAGCTCCAATTAGATTCTGAGATTATAAATTGAAGTGTTTGTTGTGCGATTTAGGAGTACACTACGACAACCATATCCTTAAATCTCTCATTTCGCCTACAACATTAAGTAATTCAATAGATAATTAAGTTATTAGGTTAATTAAGTGATTTATTAACTTAAAATAAAATAAATTAGTAATTTTATTTAATACTGAAGTAAGTTATAATGTATATTTGTATAATGATATATTAAATATTTTGAATGCAATTATACTGTATTTATACTTTATTACAGTATTTATAAATTATCTATGTATACAACCAACATATTTAGTATTGCATAAATACTATGTATACTTCATTATAGTATTAAACCAATATTTAGTTGTGCATAAATTAAAATAAAGTTTCTAAAATATAAAAATGTGTAATAAATAATTTATTATGTATACTAACTATGTATAAAGTCAATTTTGTAATTAAGTCACCAACTTATACGTTAATTAACAAATTAAACTCTAATTTAATGTGTATCAATAGTCAACTTTAGCTAATTTTATTGTATAATTAAATAACTTATTTTTGTAAATTAATTGTACAATTAGGTATCCTTATGTAATGGCTTTATAACCCTATAATTTATTTTTAATTTAAAATAAATTATGGCCCTCAAATCGAGGGCCAAAGTCCCTAATTCAGAGTGTAGCCGCGTGCAGCAGCAGTGCCTGATGGGTGCTACAAATAGCGCCACATTGTGGGCGCTCAAGCAATCGCTGTGGTATTGATAAATGGTAGTTTATTATCATTCTTATGACCTAAAATAGATCTAGCTCTTAGGTTTTTAACTCCGCAAATGGATTTTTGGGTTGCATTTAGGCATAACCTAGGATTAGGCATGCATTGCATTCCTTTTGTATTTTTAACATCCTTACGTGAGTGATAAGGTTAAGCAGATGTTCAAACCCTTAAAACCCTAGCACTCAAGAAGGAAGAAAGTGAAGAAGAAGTTCAGATCAGCTAAACCCTAGTTGGATCCAGCTCATCTCAGTTGGATATCAGCTCACATTGGTTAAGTTTAGCTCCATTTAGCTCATCTTAGCTAGATGGTAGCTCAGGGTAGTTCATCTTAGCTCAAACAACGTCAACTCAGCTCAGATCCAGCTCAACTTGGTTGAGTCTAGCTCATCCTAGCTCCAATCAGTTCACTAAGAGCTCTAGCTAGCTCAACTTAGTTGATGGGAGTTCATTTCAGCTCCAGTTCATTCCAAGTCCGACTCTACCCAGCCCCACTTAGCTTACAACAGCTGAACTCCCTCTAGCTTAGCTACTACTTGCCTACTTAGTAGCTAAGCTAGCTCGAGAGTCCTCATCAGAGGCAATTTCAGCTCAACCTAGCTTCAACTAGGTTGAAACCAACTCAACTTAGCTCAACTACTAAAGCCTAGCTACTAGCATAAGAACTAGCTAGCTAAGCTAAGTAGTTGAACTCCTCATGAAGACCTCCTCAGCAGATTTAGCTCTAGTGAAGCTCCAGTCAGCTCTTCCTTAGCTCCTCTTCTCAAAACCCTAACTCCTCCACTACTATTCTACTAGTTAAGGTAGCTTAGCTAAGCTCAAAACCAGCTCTACCTCCATGGTTGTCCACCACTAACCTAAACCCTAACCTAACTCCACTCCAAAGTCAACCAACTAAGCAAGCTACCTACTCCACTCTTAGTTGGCTCCACCAACCCCCATGTCCCTTCACACCACCACCTCCAAAAGACACCTAGTTTTCCCCTCGAAACCACCTAATAACTACCCTTTTGTTGCCACCATAACTAACCTCCATCATAGCCCTACATCTCACCACATGTGCCATCTCCACCCTCCATATATGGCATCAACTACACCCTCTTCTAGATGCCCTTTTGGCGCCAACATAAGAGGCACCAAAAGGGAGTAACCACCACTAACTACCCACTTGAGTTGGCACCAAAATAATCTAACCACACCCCTCCATTTTGGTGCCAACTCCACCTTATATCAACACCATACACATCACCCTACAACCATCATCCAACCCATCCTCACCCTTCAAAAGTGGAGCCAGCCCTTAATACCTAACCTCAACAAAAAATGGCGCCAACCCAACCATAACCACCACTCAACACACCCCTACACGTGGTGCTTTTGATCGTCGGACGACTACGTTATCGGAGTTGGTTTTGAAAACCTGCCATTGTAGTTCGAGTAGAGAAGAAATCCGTTCAACAAATAAAATTTATATCGAAAAATCTATAAAAAAATCCCAGGTCAAACTCAGGGAGGCTACGTCAATCAAAATTCGCAATTATATTTTTTTGTGTGTTTTTGTTTAAAGGGTGGAATAATCACAAGGAAATCAGTATAGACAAGAAGAGAGAGAGAGAGAGAGAACATTCACTTGATATTGCAAAATGTTTTTACAACTAAGAAAGCGAGAAAAGATTATACTAGAAAGCAAGAAATTATTATAACTAGAAAGCAGGAAAAGTCTACTCTAGAAAGCAGCAAAAAGAATGGGAGAGAGAAGTTATCCTCCTCAACGATTGCTTGGAGGATGAGCCGGATGAGACAACACCTGGAAGATGAGGAATGGAGTGGGAAGAAGGAGGTTGAAGCAGGAGGAACGGAAACAAGGCAGCATGTCATCATTGTTGCAGGATTCGCTTCCAGAATGGGGGCGAAAACTTGATTTTAGCTCTTGAGGAGCATCCCGGGTGTGGAACAAGCTTCTCTTGAGCCATGGAGAGGGAGAGAAGAGAAGGAAGGAATAAGAAATCCGTATGGTAGGGGTTTCCTTTTATAGTTGCAAGGAGTGGGGGCATTTTGGACATTACAACTTGAAAAACATTAATTCAGGACCTTTAGTGACGGATTTATCCATCACTATTGGCTTGAACGTGGCCGACATGCACGCCGCTTGCGTGCCCCCTCGCCTCCACGCCCTTCAACGCACGCACACGTTCGCGCGCTCTCAGTTGTCCGATCAAGAGATCGGATGACATAAAGTGCTTATGCCAGCGTACGATCACGCGTAAGGCCGCGCGTCTTATTGTGCATGGGCACTATTGATTGATCAGCGTCGATGGATCTTCATTGCTCAGTTCCAATTGCGCGCCCGCTCGCAAGGAATGCAAGCTCGAACACGCGTCGCATGCTTGCGTAGCACGTTCGACCGCTGCACTATGCGTTGGTTTGTGTCTCGTGGAGTGTTTTGCACCTGGCTAATCTCAGCTGTTGGATCTTCATCTAACAGTCGAGATCAAACATAGCATGCCCTTCAGAAGAGGAGAGAGTTGGATGATCAATGGTGCGACGCGATCTCGGCTATTGGATGGGCATCCAACGGCTGAGATTTGTCGAGCGGGTGAAGAAGAGCTGTGGCTGGTGTTGGGCAGCTATGATGGCACCACGTGGCACCATCTAGGCTGTCCATCTTCTGAGTATTGTAGATGGTGCCACAGGTGACAGATTGGATCGATTTTCATGCCATTAGGCTACGATTGTCGATCCGAACCCATCCGTGTGGTCGAATTTGTTGTCTGAGGTGTGGATTAACACTATCTTGGCCCTTGCTCTTTAGGGTTTCTCGATCTTTATCTGGTGCTACGGATGTCCGATCAGGGCGATCTTAGAGTCGTTGAACTCCAATCGTCTCCTTGACCAGATCCGTATGGTTGGATCTTTGATCCGAGGCCCTAATTAAAAAGTCGCCCTGTCCCTAACCATAAAAGGAGACAATTACTATACAATTTATACAACTTGATCTAAATGCATGATTCTACATATATGCATTATTTACAATGTATAATGCTAATGTGACACTAAGAACATGCATTAATAGACATTTAGGTTAATCAGATGTATTCACATCACACCTCCTTACCTATCTTTTGCTAGTCCCTAGCAAAAACTACATGCTATTTATAAAAGAATTAGGTTGGATTACTTGGGCATAAATCATTTTCAACATTAAGAAATTTTTACTCAGGATCTAAACTTTCAAAGATACAACGACGCCCGGGTATCTGCCAAAATGCAGACCACCTCAAGCCCTCGCCTTATTCAAAGAAAAATCTCTTTTTCTCTTTTGCTTCTTTTCTAATTTTTTTTTGGATTTTGAGTTTAGGGTTAAAGAGTGGCTTTCTACGACCACTCAACCCACCCAAGATTTGATGAGAACCCTAAGTTCTAAGCATCTTATTATGAATGTGATAGACTCGTTGATCGGCAATTAGAATGGACTTCGAGTTTCTACGCCTCTAGGTGACCTTAAAAAGAGAGTTCTGCCTAAATGTGGGTTTCTCCCTACTTTTATTTTTATGGGGTCAACACAAGGGTGGGTCCAGTGCATATCTCCCTGGCTTATTCTACTTCTCTGCTTCTTTTTAAGTGTTTTGGGAATTTTTAGTGCATTTCTTAAGCTGGGTTCTGGACAACCGGTCAATGAGCTATTACTACCGACCACTTGTCAGCCATACTCGTGCAGCAAAGTGTGGCTAATTTCTTTTATTTTCTTTTTTTTCTTTCTTTTCTCCTTTTTATTTTTCTTTTTAAGTAGGTGGCTTCCCTGGTCTAAGATTTACCTAAAGGCAGTAAGAAGAGAGTGGTCCAGTGACTGCGCTCTGGACAACCTAACTATGGGCTATTACCGATGGTAACTTGCCAGCCATATCACCCCAGAAGGTTCATTAGCTACCCAATTTCCGTTAAAACTGCCGAACAACGAGTCAGTGACAAGATAGTGTGTAGATGCTTAGACTTAAAGTTCCCTCAAATCAGAGGGCGGGTTGATAAGTCGTGTACTTATCACCTAAACTTATTTAATCAAATTAAAATAGAATTCAGGATGGCGAGGATTCGAAAAACAAATCCATATTTTAGTGGATACCCAGGCTAATTAAGCCCAAAGACATAAAGGGTCTTAGTGTTCAGATCCTATTGTAATATTTCCTAAGATTAAAAAGTCCTAATGTCCAAGTATTCCTTCCTAATTCAATTTTTTTATGTATATATAAGAAGAGAAATAGAATTTACAAGAATTTCACAGAGCTGACAAAATGATTCAAAAATGAATCCACCCCACCATGCCTAGCTGATGCAATGTCCACATTGAGAATAAAAGACATGAATGAAAGGGGTAGAGTACAGAAGATATCACCTGAATATCAAGCTCAAGTCAGCTCTGAGTTAGACTGTACAACAGCTGAGTTTAATGCCATCAGCTAGGCATAGTCCAGCCAAAGAAGTCACAACATGGCTAGAGCAACCGTGTCTGAGACGAGTTCTAGAATAGTACGATCAATAACAGGCTTCAGACATTGACCGTTGACTTTGAATGAATTACCCGTCTTCGGGTCAGAGATCTGAATAGCTCCGTTTGGAAATATCTGGTCGATAATGAATGGGTCATTCCATTTCGACCTAAGTTTTCCGAAAAAGAGCTTAAGTCGAGAATCAAATAGCCAGACCTTCTGGTTCGGCTCAAGGCTCTTGCGAGAAATCAATTGGTCATGTAGAGTTTGGTCCGAGCCTTGTAGATCTTGGCATTCTCATACGCATCATTTCTAAGCTCCTCCAACTCAGATAGTTGGAGTCTCCTGGTCTTCCCGACTAAACTCAGATCTAGATTGCACTGCTTGATTGCCCAGAATGCCCTATGTTCAATTTCTACAGGTAAATGGCATGCCTTTCCATACACCAGACAAAACGGAGACATGCCGATGGGTGTTTTATATGCCATACGGTAGGCCCAAAGAGCATCCTCAAGATTTTGAGTCCAGTCTTTGCAATCAGGCCTAACCATTTTCTACAGAATATTCTTGATCTCCCGATAGGAGATCTCAACCTGTCCATTCGTCTGGGGATGGTAAGGTGTGGAGATTTGGTGATTAACCCCGTATTTTTCCAGCAAATTATGGAACTGGGCACTAGTGAAATGAGTGCCACCATCGCTGATGATGACCCTTGGAATCCCAAACCTACTAAAGATGTTCTTCTTGACAAAATCGATGACCACCTTGTGATCATTGGTTCGGGTTGGAATCGCCTCGATCCATTTGGACACGTAATCAACAGCGATGAGAATGTATTGATGTCCAAATGAAGGGAGGAAGGGTCCCATGAAGTCGATGCCCCAAACGTCGAAGATTTCGACAGGAAGAATCAGATTTAGGGGCATCATATCTCTCTTAGTTATGCTCCCAAGTGCCTGGCATCGGGAACACAACCTCGAGAATTTGTGGGCATCCTTGAATAAAGACGGCCAATAGAATCCAAATTGCAAAATTTTTGCAGCCATCTTTTTCCCAGAGAAGTGTCCACCACATGCAGATGCATGGCAGAACTCAAGTATACTATTGAATTCATTCTCCGGAATGCATCGGCGAATAATTTGATCAAAGTCGATGCGATACAGTTCAGGGTCCTCCCAGAAGTAATATTTGGACTTAGATTTGAGTCTATCCCATTGTTTCTTGGTCCAATCCTGGAGGATTCGACCAACGGCCAAGTAATTAACGATGTCAGCAAACCACGGTGTTTGGACACCTGAAACTATAAGGATGGTTTCGTCCAGAAAAGTATCAGCAATTGGAATGTCTAGACGAGAAGAATCACTCAGAAGTCTCGACAGATGATCCACCACCACATTCTATACCCTGGATTTATCGTTGATTTCAAGATCAAATTCTTGAAGCAGAAGAATCCAACAAAAAGCCAGGGTTTGGAATCCTTTTTGCCCAAGAGATGTCTCAAGGCTGAGTGGTCAGTATATATGATGATGTGAGACCCTAAGAGATAAGCCCTGAAATTCTCCAAAGAAAATACCACGACTAATAATTCCTTCTCAGTAACAGTGTAATTCCTATGGGCCTCATCCAGAGTTTTACTAGCGTAGTAGATAACAAAGGGCTTCCTATCAACTTTTTGACCCAAAATAGCCTCGATCGCATAATCAGAAGCGTCGGTCATGATCTTAAAAGGGACTGTCCAAACAAATGGTTGTAACAGCAGAGCACAAGTGACTGCCATTTTAAGAAAATCAAATGCCTTACGGCATGATTCGTCGAAATCAAACAGCATTTCTTTGGCGAGAAGATTGCTCAGAGGACGAGCAACCTTCAAAAAGTCCTTGATGAATCTCCTGTAGAATCCCACATGACCAAGAAATGATCGAATTTTTTTAACAGATTGGGAGGAGGAAGTTTAGCAATAGCATCAACCTTAGCTTTATCCACTTCGATTCCCCGTTCAAAGATTACATGACCCAAGACGATGCCTTCTTGTGTCATGAAATGACTCTTTTCCCTGCTAAGGACCAGTCTTGTTTTGATGCATCATTTAATAATCATTTCATGATTAGCTAGACAAGAGTGAAACGATTCTCCAAAAATAGAGAAATCATCCATGAAGACTTCCATAAATTCTCCCACCATGTCTAAGAATATGGCTAGCATACATCTTTGAAAAGTCATAGGTGCATTGCATAAACCGAATGGCATCCTACGAAAAGCAAAGGTTCCGTAGGGATAGGTGAAAGTAGTTTTTTCCTGATCCTCGGGATGGATAGGAACTTGGTTGTATCTCGAGGAAACAAAAGTACTTCTACTCAGCTAATCTTTCCAAGATTTGATCAATGAAAGGCAGAAGGAAATGATCCTTTTTCGTGGCCATGTTCAGCTTCCAATAATCGATACAAACCCTCCAAGAGGAAGCTGAACGAGTTGTGACAGATTCTCCTTTCTCATTAGTCACAAGAGTAATCCCAACTTTCTTGGGAACAATCTGCATGGGACTTACCCAAGGACTATCAGAGATCGGATAAATGATTCATGCATCGAGCCAGTTAATAATCTCCTGCTTGACCACTTCTTGCATATTTGGATTTAATCTCCTCTACATCTGGCGAGAAGGGTGGGATCCATCTTCCAAAAATATTCTGTGATTGCAATAAGATGGCTCGATCCCCCTAAGGTCATGAATGGTCCAACCAATTGCCTCCTTGTGTTCCTTCAGGATCTTAATCAGTTTAATATCCAGCTCCTTTGTTAATTTAGCACTGATAATGTTGATGAGGCTAGATCATGTTTTAAGAGATGTTGCATTGTAGTATAGACAAAATTGCCTCGAAAACAAATAAGAATTTATTACTCGAAAACGTAAGTATCCGAGGTCGAATGCAGGAAGCAAATGGAATTTATTCACTAATCTCAATAATGTAATTGAACACTTAAAGTTACTCAAAACCTAATTCAGAATATAAATACAAGAATTTAAGAGTCAATTGTAGCAAAAATAGAGAAATTGGACGTCTGATCCTATGATCAGACGTCTTAAATGATGGCCCTTCTTTCTGCTTTCTCTTCTTTCTTTTCTTTTTCTTCTTTCTTTATGACTTTGGTTCTGCTCTTTCTTATTTTCCTCTGTCTTCTACCTTTGACTTTCTTCTTCAGCTGCTCCTCTTCTTCCTTCTTAGCTTTGCCTTTCTCCCTTCTCTTTTTGCACAGTGCCTTTCTCTTCTTCTTCCTCTACGGTCTTATTCTTTTACTTCTCTTCTTCATTCTTTCTTCTTCCTTCTTCAGCCGCACCTCTGCTACAATGCTACTCCTTCCCTTGGCTTCTGCCTTGATTTCTGCTTCCTTTTCCTTCCTTGGCTTCTGCCTTGATATCCTTCTTCAGCCTTTTGCTCTCCTCTTTCTTTCTCCTCTTCTCTTCTTTTCCTCCTTCCTTCTTCTTCCTTTCTGCCTTTCTTCCTTTCTGCGGCTAAGTCTTAGCTTCACCTTGCCTTGGCTTCAGCTACACCTTCCTCTTTATTCTTCTCTTCTTCTTCCCTACGCATGCACACAGAAGCAAAACCTATCCCCTACCCTCCCCACATCTCTCTCTCTATTTCTCTCTTCGGTACACTCTCCCAGAGCCAGGTAATCGGGTCTAGTATCGCTCGCCCAGGTCCAGATGCACCGGCGTGGTGTAGTGTGTAAGGAGTGCTAGGTCTAGGTAATCGTATCGGGTGCCAAATCCGCGGGGGCAGGTCGCGGACGAGGCATGAGTAAGGGCGAGGGACCTCACCCCTATGTTACTTGAGGCGATGAGAAGAAAGCACAAAATCAATTTATACTACACACCTGTGCTAAAGATTTCCGAGGTGGGACTAAAGTGTCCCACCCTCTTCGCTCACGCACCCACAGGGTGTCGCCTTCAATTGCCACAGCTGCAGTTGCTCTCCAGCCAATTGCCTAGCTGCGTGGATGCGCAAGACCAATCTGCATGTCCTGGAGTGCAACACCTGGGTGGATGCAGCCTGGAGCGACCTTGCAACCTTCTTGCTTCAGCATCAATGGCGGAAGGGGGGTCGACCTGCATTTTAGTCAATACAGCCTGTCGACCCCATTAAAACACCTGAGGAGCTTGACCGCATCTTGGCGAAGGTGATACGGTGGGTAGCATTCTGTGGAGCGGCTTAAGCATGCTTGCCTAGGTCACCCTATGGCCGTGCTTATGGTTTTGGTCGGGGGACGTTTAGGGAGGTGATGGTGGTCGATGGATGGGAGGATGGTGATCAATGAATGATGGCGAAGGTGGTGAGGTGTCTAGCAAGGCGTGTGGAGGTGTGGAGCGGTGGAGGCGCCTCACTGGTGAGCGGCCGGAGATGGAGAAGATGGCAGTGCACAGTGGCTGTGAGGGGTTGAAAGTGGAAATAGAAAGAGGGGAATTGAAGAGGGGATAGAGAAGAGGGGAGAGGTGGCAGCTGGCTCTACCTGCTGTCGCCGAAGAAGACGGTGTCCAGGGGAAGAGGTTACGGCGATGACGACGGGGCTAGAGGCACGCACGCAGGTGTTGCTCGACGCGGAGGAAGATGGTGAGAGCGGCTCTACCACTAGTAGTGTGGCAGAGCAACGAGAAAGAGGAGGGGGGCTCACTGGAGCCTGCTGAACTCCTGACCGGAGGAGAAGGAGATGAAATTGGGGTGAATCTCTGTTCAAGTCGAGCTGAAGAGATGTGGCTGGAGGTGGTGGTGCTTTTATAGTTGCTGGCAGGGGCTCTTATGCTTGGAAGACAAGCTTCCAAGTGCGAGAGTCCTCATCGGAGAAGGAATCAGTTGGAGACCCAAATCTCTCATGCGTTCACACCAGAGATTGGGTGCAAATTAGAGATTGCAATCAAACTCAGATGGACGGGAATTCCTCAGAGAATCTCCCTTCCAAATCTGGGAGATCTCTGAGGGAATGGGGAGTACTCCCCCTCCATTCCTCGCTGGAGTAGGATTCTCCTCATTAATGGTAGAGGGACCTATTTGTAAGAGTGGTGAGGAAGTTAGTGGGGTCTGCGCAAGAGTTTTCAAAAGTTAGGGGCCAGATGTAATTGGGTGGACTATTTTGTAAAGTAGGTAAAGATGACCTCCCCTTAGGTCCAAATTTTGGTACAAACCTAATTTGGACCTAAGGAATCCAATGGTGAAGTTATATTTTAGGTTTGATCACTTTTGAATGGACATTTTGTATAAAAACCCAAATTAGGTCAATTAGTGAGCTAGGACACCAATCTAGGTCAAAACAGGTTCCAAAGGTCAATTTGAAGGTTCTAAACCCTTGGGGATATTTTTCCATGAATTTTAGAGGGTTTAATTGATTTTTATCTTGACCAGAACCTTGATGAATTAAGTGGATATGTTTTAGGGTTGTAGAATGTCATTTAATTCTTGGATTGCACAATAACCCATTTTTTACTGAACAAACCCACTTTTTATCTTATTCAGATCATTTAACATATGTTTTGCCTCTAGAAAATATTGTTTACATACTGCAATGGTAAAATTACAATTTTAACCTTTGTTTCATGTTTTCTTCTCAAAACATTAATTCCTTGAATTAGGCCCTTCTCTAGGTTATACAGGAGCTCTTATTCTCTTTCTTAGGTCAAAATGAGCTAGTTAGGGCTCATGATGAGGCACTCATCAGATAATCACAGAGAGCATCTTATGTGGTCCTAAAAACTGATATTTCAGATTCTCAAGCAATGGTTTCAGTTCAAGCTGAGGCAGGTTGATGATTGAAGGTAAGGAAGATGCTGGTGAAGACTCATCAAGAGGAAGAGGTTGAGAGTGAACAAAATCAATAACCCCTTTAGAAGATGGTGGGTCTGCCATAGAGGGTTGCAGGTCCAATTCATCATCATAGGAGGAACTTTCAAATGCAGAAACCATCATACAAGTTTCAATATCCACATTATCATCCTCAAGTTCCTCAACAAATCCACAATCCTCAAATTTATTGATCGCCTTAAAAATATCCAATTTCATTCTTTTATCCCCAAAGGTGACTTCCATGCTAATGCTTTCACAATTAATTTTGGCCTTAACGGTAGCCAAGAATGGACGCTCCAGAATGATGGGTGTGTTCCTCAGATTTTCAGGTACATCCATGTCAAGGACAAGGAAATCTATAGGAAAATAGAAATCCTTAACCTTAACAATAATATCTTCAATAACGCCTTGCATATTTGTGACCGAACGGTCTACTAACTGCAGCATTACTGAAGTCGGCCGAAGTTCACCTAATCCTAACTTCTTGTAAAGAGAAGTCGGAATTAGGTTGATGGATGCACCCAGATCCAGCAGTGCTCTATCAAAACGGTAATCTCCAATGACATAAGAAATCAAAGGAGCACTTGGATCTCTCTTTTTCTAACAGAGGTGATGCAGAATAATAGAACTGCCCTACTTGGAGAGTACCACCTTCCTCGGAACAGATTCTTTCAACTTACGCTTCTATGTACATAAATCCTTTAAAAATTTCGCGTAAGCCGATATATGCTTGATAGCATCGAGGAGTGGGATATTGATCTCGACATTCTTGAAAATATTCAGAAACTCCTCATTACTATCAACAGACTTCTTCTTCCTTGATCTGATCAAGGCCTCAGGAAAAGGAACATGAGTCAGATCTTCGAAATCAGGTTCCTGAGCCTTGATTTCTTCTCCAGAGTTCTCCTTTCTCTCCTTAGGTTCTTCAGGATTTGGTAAATCAGAACAGTGTGGTTGTGGATCCTGAGTTTGTTTACCACTCCTCAAGGTAACAGAATTTGCGGATGCATACGAGTTTGGGTCTTGGGGAGGGTTAGGAAAGATTGGAGGGGCTTCATCAGCCAAGAACCGTTGATTTGCGGAGGAAGAAGAAGAGGAAGGACCCTGCTCAACCACCTGAGCATGTGCGTGTGGGTCCCTCTAATTCCCATACCCATGGGCTTGATTGCCCGAATTCATGATATTTCGTGGGTTGGGTATGGGTTGAGATGGTAGAGATCCAGGTTGACGAGAATCAGTTGTGAGCTCGGTTTGCAAGTTCTCCAGCGAGATTTTCATTTGCTGCATGAGCTGGAGCATAGATCCTTGCATCTCTACCATCTGTCGGTTCAAATCAGCCTGCCCTACGAGTTGACAGGCATTCCAAGCTGGCTGATTAACCTGATTCGGGGGCAACTAAGTATAAACATGACCCTAACCCATTGGTCATTGCGGAGCATAGTTGTTGGATCGGAATTGGGTCTGCTACCTCGGGTTTTTCCAGGAGAAGTTAGGGTTGTTTCTCCAACCTGGATTATAAGCATTGGAGTAGGGGTTGGATCAACATTCTCCTGTACAGCATAAACATCCTCATAGGGTGAGGATGGAGAGAAAGAAAGGGAAGGATCAGAGAAACTGGGATCAAAGGCCCTAGTTTGGAACACGTGGGGTTCCGAATAATGCTAACTCGCAGGTTGAGCCGCATCAAGTTGATTCACGAACTCCCGTCTAGAAGGAGCTCGCGATGAATGGAATCCCGAATTCTGGATTACATGGATCGAGAGTTGTTTATTGTGTTTCCAGCCATCCACTCCTCCATTCTCTTAGCAACCAAGTCCACCTTATCAAGTTTATTACAAATCAATTCCATATCAAATGAATAAGAGTTGTGGACTTCATTAACATTCGATCTAGGCTACTGGGATCGGTTAAAAGTATCCATGGAGGAATGATTGATCGAATTCTCGCTCATCTCCTCAAACAAATCATGCGCACTATCTACGTCTTTGTTGAGGAAATTACCTCCGTAAGAAGCATCCACGTGATTTATGAGTTGCTCAGTCAACCCGTGGTAGAAAATCTACACGAGTTTCCATTTTAGCACCTCGTGGTGTGGACACCTCCGCAATAGGTCCTGGAATTGCTCCTAGGCAGCATGAAACTACTCCCCCGACCACTGGGTGAAGGTAGTGATTGCCCATCTCAAAGCATTGGTACGTCCGATAGGGAAGAATTTCTTCAGAAAGGCCAATTTCAACTCATTCCAAGTTGCAATTGGTCTTCCTAAAGTTCTGTACCAATGAGCGGATGTATCCCTAAGAGAGTGGGGGAAGAGCCTCATGATCATTTGCTCCTCATCACGCTTAGCACCTTGGTGGTCTGGACCAAAGTGGTCAAGTCCTCCAAGTGCTGAAATGGGTCTTCAGAGACAAGCCTATGGAAATGTTTGATCAGGCTTAACACCTGGGACTTGATTTTTACATCTCCGGTAAGAATCTGGATGTCGGGATGTTCCCCGTAATTTGAAGGATCATAAAAATCCTTCAAGTGCTGAGCAACCTGCATTCTCTGGAACCATTCTTGTATTCTCTGCATTTGTTCCAGTTGCCTTCGGAATACCTCCTGTGGATCCTGCGGCAGAAGAGACCATTGATCGGCCATGGGATCAATTTAGCCAAAATCCAATCTATGCCTCCTAGAATACTCTAGTAGTCCTTCCAATCGGGGATTCAATGACCTTCTTCCCAGCATAAACTAGGAAAAGGTTGAAAGGACTGGGGATAAGAACCCTATAGCACAACAAAACAAGCTTGTCCTTAATTGGGGTAGCCTAAGGATCCACAGACTCTTAGAACCTGCCTTAAGATTATAAATGATTTACTCTATTTGTGTCTACTCAATCCAACCAGTTAGGAGGGACTAGGGAGAAGGTTCTTCCTTCGGCTTGCACCTCCGATACCTAGTGTACCCCCCAGCGATAGTTGTTTGATGCTACTCCCCTAGCTAGACATCAAATTGATAAGTACAAGCAAGTTAATTGTAAACAATCTCAAACTAGGACCCGAAGAGCGAATCAGTCCTTATGGCCAATGTCTACTCGATTTTATTGAGGCATGGGATTGTAGTGCTTATGGAATGTGGTGGGCCCTTAAAATGGGTTGTGCCCTTAATGATCAATTGAGTATGTGTAAGTGCGTGCACAACCAAGGTTTTCAAGGAAGATTATTTGTGATGAGTAGATTTTAATGTTCAAATCTTGCTTAAGTAGCTTTTAGGGTTTAGAATTAGGTTGAATTCAATCAAATTTGAGGCAAACCAAGTTTTCAAGAATGAGTGAAGATTGCTTTCCTTTTAAAATTAGAAATAAAGTGGAGTGCCTGTATGAACCTAGATTGAAAACCCTAAGAGGAAGCTACTTGGTGAGTTGAAAAGAATGTGAGTGGAAATTCAAACAACCAAACTAATCCTAGGATTTATGCAAACACCTAGCTTAATTGGAATTTGAATTTAATGTGATGAAATGAAATCTATGGAGGGGGAAGAATGGGAAGCACGTACAATCGTCTTTAACTGCACTTTACTCCGATCTACCGCTTGACGATTCCCAAATAGAGATATCTACAAAACAATAGATACGAGAGAAAGCAAGTTAGAAGACAGTAAAGTGCGTGAAATGCGAAAAGAAGATCAGAAAATCATTGCATCCCCAACAACTGCGCCAAAATGTTGATCATCGGACAACTACGCTATCAGAGTTGGTTTTAAAAACCTGTCATTGTAGTTCGAGTAGCGAAGAAATCCGTTCAACAAATAAAATTTATACCGAAAAATCTATAAAGAAATCCCAGGTCAAACTTAGGGAGGCTACGTCGATCAATATTCGAAATTATATTTTTTTGCGTGTTTTTGTTTAAAGGGTGGAATAATCACAAGGAAATCAGTATAGACAAGAAGAGAGAGAGAGAGAGAACATTCACTTGATATTTCAAAATGTTTTTACAACTAAGAAATCGAGAAAAGATTACACTAGAAAGCGAGAAATTATTACAACTAGAAAGCATGAAAATTCTACTCTAGAAAGCAGTAAAAGGAATGGGAGAGAGAAGTTATCCTCCTCGACGATCGCTTGCAGGACGAGCCAGATGACACAACGCCTGGAAGACGAGGAACGGAGCAGGAAGAAGGAGGTCGAAGCAGGAGGAACGGGAATGAGGCAGCACGTCGTCATCGTCGAGGGATCCGCTTCCGGAACAGGGGCAAAAACTTGGTTTTAGCTCTTGAGGAGCATCCCAGGTGTCGGACAAGCTTCTCTTGAGCTTTGGAGAGGGAGAAAAGAGAAGGGATGAGAAATCTGTATGGTAGGGGTCTCCTTTTATAGTTGCAAGGACTGGGGGCATTTTGGACATTACAACTTAAAAAACATTAATTCAAGACCTTTAGTGATGAATTTATCCGTCACTAAAGGCCTGAACGTGGTCGACGTGCGTGTAGCTTGCGTGCCCCCTTGCCTCCGCACCCTTCAATGCACACGCACGTTCGCACGCTTTCAGTCGTCCGATCAAGAGATCGAATGACTTAAAGTGCCTACGCCCATGCTGCACGCCTGCATGCGATCACGCGTAAGCACCGCGCGTCTAATTGCGCGTGGGTGCTATTGATCGATCAATGCCATTGGATCTTCATCGCTCGACTCCAATCGCGTGCCCGCTCGCAGCAAATGCAAGCTCAAATGCACATCGCGTGCTTGCGTAGCACTCTCGACCGCTACGCTATGCGTAGCTTTGTGTTGCGCAAAGTGTTTTGCGCACGGCTGATCTCGGCAATTGGATCTTAATCCAATGGTCGAGATCAAACGTAGCATGCGCCTTCAGAAGAGGAGAGCGTTGGACGAGCGGTGGCGTGGCACGATCTCGGCCATTGGATGGGAATCCAACAACTGAGATTTGTTGAGCGGGTGAAGAAGAAGAGTTGCAGCTGGTGTTGGGCATCTATGATGGTGCCACATGATGCCATCTAGGCCGTCCATCTTCTATGTGATGTAGATGGTGCCACGGGTGTTGGATTGGGATGATTTTCACGCTGTTAGGCTGCGATCGTCGATCCGAACCCATCCGTATGGTTGGATTTGTTGTCTAAGGTGTGGATTAACACTCTCTTGGCCCTTGCTCTTTAGGGTTCCTCAGTCTTTATCTGGTGCTACAGATGTTCGATTATGATGATCTTGGAGTCATTGAACTCCAATCGTCGCCCTGATTAGATCCGTACAATTGGATCTTTGATCCGAGGCCCCGATTAAAAGGTCACCCTGTCCCTGACCATAAAAGGAGATAATTACTATACAAATTATATAACTTGATCTAAATGCATTATTATGCATGTTATGCACTATTTACAATATATAATGCTAATGTGACACTAAGAACATGCATTAATAGACATTTTAGGTTAATCAGATGTATGAACATCAGGCGCCAACCTAATCTAACCCTCCATCCATTAACCACCCTCTTAAGCCTTCATCCTAACCCTACAACACACCACACAACCCTTTAACCATAGTCTCCACCTAGGGTTGGCGCCAACTCCTGAGAAGCCTCATCATTTTGGCACCATTAACCCTAGTCTTAGGATCCCATAACCACCCCCTATAAGCCATCCTAGCCATCCATCCTTTAACCATAGCTATACCCCTACCCATCCTATAAAAAGACCATTAACTACCCATTTCAAGTCATTCTTGGTTACATTTTTCTACCCATATTCCACCCATATCCAACGTCAAAGGAGAAAAGAAGAGGAGGAAGAAGATCAAGGAGACACCCTGTCTCCTTGGTGGCTTCAACTTCTTCTTCCTTATGTCACCACCAAACTAAGGAGGAAGGCCAGGCAAGGAGGACATCCAGAGGAGGAGATACTGAGGGTAGTGCATGCCCACCCAAGGAGGAGTTCTTGGGGTGGAAATCTTCCACTCGAGGAGGAGCCAAGCACGCCCATCTAGGGCTTTCCAGGAGGAAGAGGAGAGCCAGGTGCCAGAAGCAACCTTCCTTCAACCCAAGGGCAACCTGTTGTAAAACATTTTCAATTAAGAAGCATTCCTCTATTATCTTTTTAAATTGCTTGTGTTGCTCTTTGTTGTGTTTTGTTTTATCCATTATTCCAAGCATCACTTGCTTGGAGTAAGTTAGACAAAACAAGACACCTGTTGCTTTATTTTCTTGTAATTCAAATTCCCATCTCTCTTCGTATTGTCTTTCCCGTATTCAAAAACCCTAAAGAAATTTGCATATTTCAAAACCCAAAAAAAGAAGTTGATTTCCAAGATTCAAGTGAGAGATTTGGTTTAAAGCATTCCTACCACTCTTGGGACAACCCGAATACTTTCCCAAGTACTCGGAGTTTATAAATTTAAAATTGATCCAAATTTCATGTTGCAACAACCTAATTCAAGATTTTTACAAATCACGCTTTTTAGTGATCACTTTTTGGCACCGTTGCTGGGGAGGCACATCTTTGCTTTACCATTTTCCTCTTGGTTGATACCCAGATCTCATCCCCTTTTCTATCTTCTCTCTCGTGTGTGCAAGTATTGCAAGAAGAAAGCCGGATTCTAGAAGCAAGAGCTTGAAGTTCCTTTTCTTCCAACAAATTTCAGGTTAGTTCCATCTTCCTTGTCACACTAACCCTAAAAAAAATTATCAAAAAAACATTAAACCAAGCTTTCATAACCATAAACATTTAAATTAAATGGAGTGGTGCCTTTAAAAACTCATTGGTTGTTTCTTTGCATCTTTAAACACCACTCTACCTTAAGTGTTGGTGTTCTGATTTTCAAGTCCAAACTTCGATCCGGACTTCTAAAATCAATTCCTGACACCACAAGCCTCCTAAAATGTTGAAATTTCACCCAAAGATTCCAAATCAAGTCAAGAACATCTGTTCCAAATTTCATAGCAATTGGATTTGTAGAAAATGTTTAAAAAGTCATGGACCACAGGGGGGTCATCTCCTCTGATTTCATTGTTTTGTTACTATCCACAAATTTTAAGAATTTTTCTACTCAACCAATTTTTGTGAAATTTATCTTTATGGAATTCTTTTGAAATTCTACACAACACATAAAATTACAAAAAGTTTTGGTGGCTGGTGGTGGTAGTAAAAAGTCAAAAATAGCCACGGGTATCATTTCTGGATTTTGATACCAACACAAAGAAAAATCTTAAAAAAATATCAAAAAAATTCCTAAAATCACAAAAAAATATTTTCTGGAATCCTTGCTTGATTGGCCTTCCAGTAGTGGTGTTTTTTTCTTTTGTTTGGACCACTACTTAAAAAGAAAAGCCTAAAGCATTTCACTGATAGTTAAAATTTCTGCTTAGGTTCAAATCAATTAGGGTTTCTTTTCATTTCTTTTAAACCCACATTTTAAAAGGAAATCTATCTTCATCCATACAACTTGATTTCTTTTTGATTATGGAACTCAAACTTGTTTGAAAACATCAAAAGAAAATCCTAAAGGATATTAATCTAAATCAAATCCTAAAAGCATAAAAACGACAAAAATTTTGTATGACAACTTATTTAACATTGGAATCACTCCTTCCAATTTTGCACACACCAAAAATTGAAATAACATAGCAATACCCCAATCAACACCCTCCACATTCCCATGCACATTCAGATACCTAAGACTAATTAAAAAAAGTAGTCATTTGACCACTTAAGGACTTCACCAAAGTTTAGGTTTGATATCCAATATCTAAGAGTTATTAAGTGTTCTTAATTCCTCTTGAAAACATGACGACAGACTTAGAGGGAAGTTAAACGATGAGTGCAGGTTTACATAAGCCCCTAGTGATTTTCCTAGGACATGCTTAGGCCCAATCCACCTCTTTAGTCTAGATGGGTGATCATTAGGAAGCAGGTTCACTTATTAATTTCCTATTAATTGGGTTCCCAAGTCTTATGTTTTAGTAAGGAGTCAACCTTAAGATAGTTTAGGCTTGGTTTGTTTGAATTGCACACCTTCTCTCATCTCTCTCTCTTCTCCTCCCCTCCCATCTTCCATTTAGTGTATGCACAACCGACGGTCCCAAAATCCGCACTTTGAGGGACCAATTGATTTTTCAGCCCACTACCACCCTTACTCGCTTGTTTCATCTTCTTCCTCTACTCAAAATCTAGAAAAAATAGAAAAAGCCCAAAATAAAAAAAAAAAATCACTAAACCATCATCTTCTTACCATCAAAATGAGAACCCCAATTTTAAACCCGAAGTTGAGGTTCCTGAACCACAATTTGAAATCTCGTCCCAGAAAAAGTCGACGGAAAATTTTCAAAATTCCAATCCTTTTCTCATGGTAGTAAACCAACTCCAACAGCTCCAAGAAAATAAAAAATAATTAACTAGGACCGTTACAAACCTAGCCAATAATAGACCACCCAATGCTAAACCAACTATTCCTTTGAGGGAATTCTATGATCCCTCAAACTATGAAGAAAGACCAACGGTGGTCATCCGTGATGGAGAATTTGAAATTAAACCCACAGCCCTTCATCTCATTAAGCATTTTCATGGCCTTCCTCGAGATGACCCATTTAGCCATTTAGAGGAGCTCACAGTTGTAACGAGCGCGTGCCCCAGACGTCTTTTAAGACGTCTGGGAGGTGGCCCAGACGTCTGTAAAGACGTCTGGGATCACATCCAGACGTCTGACCAGACGTCCGGGATAGTTTACAGACGTCTGGCGAACAGTTATGCTCGCACGGGATATTCGTCTGCGCGCCTGTGCGCGCAGACCTGCGTTCTGCCCTCTTTCTCTGCGGCTGCAGGCGGCTGCGATCGCCTTCTCTCTCCTCCCCGCGCGGCGTTAAAAGGGGGGAGGGGGGCGCGCCTCCCCTCCCGTCTCCACCATCTTCCTCCTTCTTCTCCTGCCTGTGCGCGAGAGCGAGCAGACGCGAGGGCGCAGCGGCAGCGGCAGCCGCAGTGAGCGCGGAGGAGCTGTGGCGTGCGAGGGCGGGGCTCTGCCGTGAGGGCGAGCTCGCCAGGAGCGGCTTGGCCGGCCGGCGGAGGGCGCAGAGCGTCACGGAGAGGGACCTGCTGCGGGCGGAGCAGCGTACGCGCGAGGTGCGACGCGGGCGGCGTCGCGAGCGGAGGCCGAGCAGGGCTCTGATTCTGGAAAAATTTCCAGAATCAGACGTCTGGAGTGATATCCAGACGGCAAGGTCGACGTCTGTGAGATCATACAGACGTCTGAAAGGTGAGTTTCTGCTTTCTTCTCCCTTTTTGTCGACTGACCGTACTGAGGGAGGGGGGTTGGCTGTGCGCAGGTGTTCTGATTCGTCATCCTTTGCGAATCAGACGTCTGGAAGTTGTACCAGACGGCGGGAGTGACCTCCAGACGTCCAAAGTGACCATCGGACGTCTGGGATCTAGGAGAGACGTCCCTGCAGACTTCTGGACGTCTGGGAAACCACGC
Source organism: Thalassia testudinum (assembly GCA_037157565.1). Classification (NCBI taxonomy): domain Eukaryota; kingdom Viridiplantae; phylum Streptophyta; class Magnoliopsida; order Alismatales; family Hydrocharitaceae; genus Thalassia; species Thalassia testudinum. Next base: position 148,487,023 of record JAZHRO010000063.1, on the reverse strand, counting down.
TGAGCAGGTAATTCTCTGATCCACCGTTTAAGACGTCTGGAGGGAGTTCCAGATGTCTGATTTTGCACAGTATCGTCTTTCTCGACCCGTTTAGGGCCCGTTTGGGCTCCGTTTTCCGTTATTCGAGTTGCGTTCGTTTCAGAATTAATTCCTCTACCCGCCTACAGTAGCTATACACTGTTTTGAGACACTCCTTGTGTTGATCCTTGTGATAGGACCTCGTTCGGTTGCAGTCTTGAGAGTCGCGGAGGCGCGCGGGATTCCCGATCACGCCCCCATTACTCCCGTTGTACCTGGTAGAGTGGTTTTAAGTATTAATAAAATCTGTTAAAGTATGGAACCATAACTAGAACCTAGGGCTTGCATGAATCCTAGGAATGAGAAATATATGGAATGATAGCTCCTAGGTGTTGCATGAATCCTAGGGCCGGAAAACTAGATTGTATGATAGATCCTAGGATATGGCATGAATCCTAGGATGGAAAAACTAGTGGAATGTATATTACTGCAGTCTTGGAAAAATGGAAAGGAATATATAAAGCTGCCTGTAAATTTAATTAACAGCTGCCTGTTATGAATAAAGAAACATGTTTGAGATCATGGAATTTGAGAACGTGAATCTGGAAAGTGAAACATATGATGTTCTGAAATAAAGAACTGGAACCCTACGGGGAGTTAGGAGTGGAACTCCTGGAAAGAAAAAGGAATGGAACTGAGATGTAGTTGTACTGTCTCTTGGGTACGCAGTACCAAGGGAAGTACCTGTACCTGTTTAGTGCAGAGTGGGGCCAGCCGCCCCAGGGACCCGGGGTTAGGATTGGCCGCTCTGTACCGACTTGCTGGCCCTCGTGTACGTAGTACCGAGGAGAGCTAGTAGTGTTAGGAGAGTACTAGCTACCCCACGGGCCCCGGGGTTCTGCTAGCCTCCTTCACCGACTTGTTAGGCCCGCTAGGGCAAACCAGGGTAGTCAGGCGAGGGTGCGCGGACTGTGGAGGGGCAAGGCCCCGGTTTGGTTACTGTGGAGGGGTTGGACCCCTGTTACTGAGAGGGCTCTGCCCTGGTTCTGTGCTGTGCTTTGGGCGCACCCGTTAACGGAAACGACTGACCGCGTGCCAGTGCGAGCTAGCTACCTGTGCGTTTATCGCGCGTGCCGTAGTCACCGTTACGTCTGTCAGTGACCTTGGGGTGGTTGACTGAGGGTAGGATCACCACGGGGGACTCTCCCGGCCAGGAGAGCACCACGTGCTACTTCTACTTTTGGAAAAGACTGCAATCAAGATCGTCCCACGAGGACATTCGAGATCAAGTAAAGGATCTGAGAAATAAATGAAATAGTGAGAAAAATTGAAAGATGTAAATAAAGGAAGTAATAGAACATAATAGCTACTGTACACTCTACTGTTGCCTTTAGTTAGTTTGCCACTCTACTCAGCGTTTTGCTGACGTGTTACACTCGTTACCTTTTTCAGGACCAGGTGTTGAGCAGCCAGGGTCGGCGGCTGCAGAGGACGCTGGGCCGAGTAGGGTCCAGTAGAGTTACCACAGCTTTGTACCTTCTTTTTGTTTCTGTTCTAGTGAGTAGTTTTGTTTCCACTGTACCTTCTTTACCTGCAGTTTTTGTTATATGATAAATGTTGTTTTACTGTTGTGGTGGTGCCTACTGTAGTAGTTTCTTTCCTTACTGCTGTACTTTCTTACTGTTAGTTATATTCATGCTGAATGTGGTTTATTTTACTGTCTTTTGGTTACTTCCTCGTTGGACGACTGGGTCTTGGGATTAGTCGAGTCGGTCCGGTTCTCGTGTCTCGTAGGGACTCGGGAACCGGGTCGTTACAAGATGGTATCAGAGCAAGGTCGTCCCGAGAAGTGAATCAACTGACTGGAAAATAACCAATCCAAATGTTTATAGCTAGAGTAACCACCACAACATATCTCTTGATATGAGCTCTTAGAAGTGTTGTTAGGTACCGTCTGTTTTGACGTTTCCGTTTTGTTTCGTGTCTCCTTGCAGGAGATGCCTCGTCGTGGGACTGGCGAGACTGGCTGCGGGCGCGGCCGAGGGCGAGGTCAGCGAGGTGGACGTGCTGTCGTTGACGTCTCGGTGGATCAGCCACCACTCCCTGGCATCCAGGCCCAGGACCTCGCCAGACTGATACGGGATATTGTACGAGAGGAGCTCCACCCACCGCCCCGAGCACCTCCTCCTGGGGTTGCAGAGGGGGAGTCCTCTGTGGGGCCACGCGACGGACGCGGCGCTGGACACGAGGGAGGGGATGGGCCCCTGCCGCCCCCACCTTCCTCCGACACTTCTGTACACGAGGCACCTTCGCCTGGAGGTGCACCAGCACCTCCCCTACAGCACCACTTCTAGCTTTTCGGACAGTTCCGGAAGCTGAAGCCCCCCTCCTTCAAGGGGGATGAGGACCCGACCGAGGCAGAGGACTGGCTTGAGCAGCTGGAGAAGATCTTCGACACCCTTCGCCCCCCGGTGGAGTGCCGCGTGGCCTTTGCCACGTACCAGCTGGAGAGTGCGGCACACCGGTGGTGGAGGGCGGTCCGGGGACAGGATAGGGACGAGCCGACGTGGGACCAGTTCGTCACCCTCTTCTGTGAGCAGTACTTTCCCCAGACGTGGCAGGACCAGAGGAGGCGGGAGTTCCACACTCTCCGCCAAGGGACGATGACCGTGAGCGCGTACCGCACGCGTTTCTTGGAGCTGTCCCGCTTTGCAGCGACAGCGGTAGCCACTGAGGAGGAGCGCCTTTGGAGGTTCACCGAGGGGCTCCGGCCTGCGATCCGGGGGTATGTCAAACCCCTGAAGCTGCCGACGTTTTCGAGGGTGGTAGAGGCAGCCATGACTTACGAGGAGACCAACCCGTCCGCGCGAGAGACCGACGGCGGGCGGAAGAGGCCCTTTCAGCCAGACTTCTCACAGGGCCGGCGAGAACGGAGACACGTGGCGTCCGCAGGAGAGCCGTCACGTTGTGCAAGGCCATCAGTGGCCTTTGGGGGCCCTCGACAGGGGCCAGTCGCCAGCACCGGACCCCCGCCGAGCCGACAGCAGGGACTCACTGAGGGCGGGAGTCGGGTTCCCCTCTGCTACCAGTGTGGCCAGCCGGGCCACGTCAGGAGGGACTGCCCATCTAGGGCAGGAGGTCAGCAGATACTTCCCGCGCAGAGCACTGGAGGGCGCGCAGGAGGCCGCGGTTTCCAGGCGCGAGGAGGAGGACCGCAGTCACGAGGAGGGTACCGGCCAGCACCTACCCGTCCGACGCAGAGTGTGGCTGCTTCGTCCGCACCTAGAGCTGAGGGGCGTATCAATGCCCTAACACACAGGGACGCCAGAGCTTCGGGATCCGTGGTAGCAGGTATGGTTTCAGTTTCTGGCAGACTCGTTTACACGCTTTTCGATTCCGGCGCTACGCACTCGTTTGTCGCAGACAGTTTCGCAGTTAGTTTGGACCAGGATTATACATTGTTAGAGAACCCGTTCGTAATCAGAGGTCCGAGTGGTCAGCTGTTTGTAGCTGAGGAGGTGTACACGGGTTGCGGGGTCAGCATCGGGGGACACAGCCTGCCAGCTGACCTGATTATGATACAGATAGAGGACTTTGGGGTGATCCTGGGGATGGATTGGCTGTCCGCTTACCACGCCTTGGTAGACTGCTTCGAGAGGAAGATTGTCTTCTCCATTCCGGAGTTGCCTTCCTTCGAGTTTCACGGGCAGCCAGTGGACGGAGGCTTCAGGTGCATTTCGGCACTTCGGGCGGCGAGACTTTTGAGCCAGGGGTGTGAGGGCTTCTTAGCTTGTGTGGTGGCAGAGCACAGCCCCGTGGCAGACTTCCAGAGCATCCCGGTGGTCAGAGAGTACCCCGACGTGTTTCCAGACGAGTTACCAGGACTACCGCCCGAGCGTGAGATCGAGTTTGAGATCTCACTAGTACCAGGGACCAGCCCCATCTCCACCGCGTCATACAGGATGGCACCGCTTGAGCTGCGAGAGCTCAAGTCTCAGTTGCAGGACCTTTTGGAGAAAGGTTTCGTGAGGCCCAGTGCGTCTCCCTGGGGAGCCCCGGTACTGTTTGTGAAGAAGAAGGATGGGACCCTACGCCTTTGTGTGGACTACCGACAGCTGAATAGGGTCACCATCAAGAACAGATATCCGCTGCCGAGGATTAACGATTTGTTTGACCAGTTACGGGGTGCCACGGTGTTTTCCAAGATCGACTTGAGGTCTAGATACCACCAGTTGAGGATCAGGGAGACCGACGTCTCCAAGACAGCTTTCCGCACCCGCTACGGACACTACGAGTTTTTGGTCATGCCGTTTGGGCTGACCAATGCCCCCGCTGCTTTCATGGACCTGATGAACCGGGTGTTCAGACCGTACTTGGACCAGTTTGTGGTGGTTTTCATAGATGATGTACTCATCTATTCTAGAGATCGGACGCAACACGGACAGCACTTGCGGATGGTTCTGGACACTCTGAGACGACGCAGGCTGTACGCCAAATACAGCAAGTGCGAGTTCTGGTTGAGGGAGGTGACCTTTTTGGGTCATGTGATCTCTGGAGACGGCCTGGCGGTGGATCCCGCCAAGGTCGAGGCAGTGCTCAGGTGGGAGAGACCGCGTTCAGTCACTGAGATTCGCAGTTTCCTGGGACTGGCAGGTTACTACAGACGGTTCTTCAGAGGGTTTTCGCAGATTGCACGTCCTATGACACAGTTGACTCGGAAGGATGTGCCTTTCGCTTGGACAGACGCCTGTGAGGCGTGTTTTCTGGAGCTGAAGGAGAGGTTGACCTCGGCTCCCGTGCTCACCATCCCTGACAGTAGTGGCGGGTTCGTTGTGTACACGGACGCTTCCTTGCAGGGGTTAGGAGGTGTGCTCATGCAGAGGGGTCACGTGGTCGCTTACGCTTCGCGGCAACTGAAGCCCCATGAGCATACCTACCCTACCCACGATCTAGAGTTGGCAGCTGTTGTCTTCGCGCTGAAGACATGGAGGCACTACTTGTACGGTGAGACCTTCGAGATTTTTACAGATCACAAGAGCCTCAGATATCTTTTTGACCAGAAGGAGCTCAACATGAGACAGAGACGTTGGTTGGAGCTCCTGAAGGACTACGACTGCAGCATCTCCTACCACCTGGGAAAGGCCAATGTGGTGGCTGATGCCTTGAGCCGTAAGGCGCCCGCACGCTTGGCCAGTCTACAGTTACAGAGTTGGAGCCTTTTGGAGGAGGTGGGCAGTTGGCGACCTCTAGAGTTACGAGGGTACTGTGGGGCAGTGACGGTGACACGGCAGACCAGACCAGAGTTGATAGACCGCATCATCACGGGACAGATGGCTGATCCGTACTTGCAGTCTTTGCGCGACAGAGTACTGTCAGGGGACCCAGGGGACTTCTCTTTCACAGACCAGGTGTTACGCTTGAGGGGACGGCTGTGCGTCCCCAGAGACGAGGAGCTGTTGAGAGAGCTCCTGACTGAGGCACACGGTTCCAGATTCACCATACATCCCGGAAACACGAAAATGTACCATGACTTGAGACGCGAGTTCTGGTGGAGAGGGATGAAGCGGGATGTGGGTGAGTTCGTGCAGCAGTGCTTAGTGTGCCAGCAGGTGAAAGCCGAGCATCAGAGGCCTGCAGGGCCGCTTCAGCCGCTTCCAGTGCCAGAGTGGAAGTGGGAGAGCATCACCATGGACTTGGTGGTGGGCTTACCTGTTACCCAGCGAGGACACGACGCAGTCTGGGTAATAGTGGATAGATTGACGAAGACGGCACGATTCTTGCCGATCCGAGTCACTTTGGGACCAGCACAGTTGGCAGAGAGGTATATCCGTGATGTGGTGCGACTACACGGAGTTCCGCGGGAGATCGTATCCGACCGGGATACCCGCTTTACGTCCCAGTTTTGGGCTGAGTTTCAGTAGGCTTTGGGGACGAGGTTGAGGTTTAGCACGGCTTACCACCCCCAGACGGACGGACAGTCGGAACGCACGATACAGACACTTGAGGATCTTTTGCGTGCCTGTGTACTAGACTGGAGGGGATCTTGGGAGGAGCACCTGCCCCTGGCAGAGTTTGCATACAACAACAGTTATCACTCGAGCATCGGCATGGCTCCCTACGAGGCTCTGTACGGACGGAAATGCACGGCACCCTTGAGTTGGGTTGAGGTGGGGACCAAGTGGGAGGTTGGCCCCAGGTTGATCCGGCAGAGTCAGGAGGTAGTTGAGCAGATCCACAGACGACTCCGCACTGTCAGGAGCAGACAGAAGAGCTACGCAGATCGCAGACGCAGAGAGGTGCAGTTCGAGGTATGGGACCACGTCTTTCTTCGTGTTTCGCCCATGAAGGGCTTACAGCGGTTTGGGGTGAGAGGGAAGCTCGCGCCGAGGTTCGTGGGGCCCTTCGAGGTCCTGGAGCGGGTTGGACCCGTTGCTTACAGACTTGCCCTTCCCCGGCAGCTTTCTCGTGTGCACGACGTGTTCCACGTGTCCAACCTCAGGAAGTACGTAGCCGATCCCAGCCACGTACTGAGTCACGAGAGCGTCGAGGTGAGCGACGACCTGACCTACCCCGAGCGGCCAGTGCAGATCCTAGACCGAGCTGTCCGCAGGTTGAGACGAAAGCAAGTACCCCTGGTAAAGGTTTTGTGGAGGAGCCAGCGGTACGAGGAGGCTACCTGGGAGCCTGAGGCGGCAATGCGGGAGCGGTACCCGGAGCTTTTCGCGGGTACGTCTTTTCGGACCGGCTTCGGTCCTCTTTGAGTTTGTTATGGTTATTTGGACACCTTCTTCTCGCACCCTAGTTGGCGCAAGTTTCGGGGACGAAACTTCCTTTGAGTTTGTTATATTGTAACGAGCACGTGCCCCAGACGTCTTTTAAGACGTCTGGGAGGTGGCCCAGACGTCTGTAAAGACGTCTGGGATCACATCCAGACGTCTGGCGAACAGTTATGCTCGCACGGGATATTCGTCTGCGCGCCTGTGCGCGCAGACCTGCGTTCTGCCCTCTTTCTCTGCGGCTGCAGGCGGCTGCGACCGCCTTCTCTCTCCTCCCCGCGCGGCGTTAAAAGGGGGGAGGGGGGCGCGCCTCCCCTCCCGTCTCCACCATCTTCCTCCTTCTTCTCCTGCCTGTGCGCGAGAGCGAGCGGACGCGAGGGCGCAGCGGCAGCGGCAGCCGCAGTGAGCGCGGAGGAGCTGCGGCGTGCGAGGGCGGGGCTCTGCCGTGAGGGCGAGCTCGCCAGGAGCGGCTTGGCCAGCCGGCGGAGGGCGCAGGGGGCGCAGAGCGTCGCGGAGAGGGACCTGCTGCGGGCGGAGCAGCGTACGCGCGAGGTGCGACGCGGGCGGCGTCGCGAGCGGAGGCCGAGCAGGGCTCTGATTCTGGAAAAATTTCCAGAATCAGACGTCTGGAGTGATATCCAGACGGCAAGGTCGACGTCTGTGAGATCATACAGACGTCTGAAAGGTGAGTTTCCGCTTTCTTCTCCCTTTTTGTCGACTGACCGTACTGAGGGAGGGGGGGTTGGCTGTGCGCAGGTGTTCTGATTCGTCATCCTTTGCGAATCAGACGTCTGGAAGTTGTACCAGACGGCGGGAGTGACCTCCAGACGTCCAAAGTGACCATCGGACGTCTGGGATCTAGGAGAGACGTCCCTGCAGACTTCTGGACGTCTGGGAAACCACGCTGAGCAGGTAATTCTCTGATCCACCGTTTAAGACGTCTGGAGGGAGTTCCAGACGTCTGATTTGCACAGTATCGTCTTTCTCGACCCGTTTAGGGCCCGTTTGGGCTCCGTTTTCCGTGATTCGAGTTGCGTTCGTTTCAGAATTAATTCCTCTACCCGCCTACAGTAGCTATACACTGTTTTGAGACACTCCTTGTGTTGATCCTTGTGATAGGACCTCGTTCGGTTGCAGTCTTGAGAGTCGCGGAGGCGCGCGGGATTCCCGATCACGCCCCCATTACTCCCGTTGTACCTGGTAGAGTGGTTTTAAGTATTAATAAAATCTGTTAAAGTATGGAACCATAACTAGAACCTAGGGCTTGCATGAATCCTAGGAATGAGAAATATATGGAATGATAGCTCCTAGGTGTTGCATGAATCCTAGGGCCGGAAAACTAGATTGTATGATAGATCCTAGGATATGGCATGAATCCTAGGATGGAAAAACTAGTGGAATGTATATTACTGCAGTCTTGGAAAAATGGAAAGGAATATATAAAGCTGCCTGTAAATTTAATTAACAGCTGCCTGTTATGAATAAAGAAACATGTTTGAGATCATGGAATTTGAGAACGTGAATCTGGAAAGTGAAACATATGATGTTCTGAAATAAAGAACTGGAACCCTACGGGGAGTTAGGAGTGGAACTCCTGGAAAGAAAAAGGAATGGAACTGAGATGTAGTTGTACTGTCTCTTGGGTACGCAGTACCAAGGGAAGTACCTGTACCTGTTTAGTGCAGAGTGGGGCCAGCCGCCCCAGGGACCCGGGGTTAGGATTGGCCGCTCTGTACCGACTTGCTGGCCCTCGTGTACGTAGTACCGAGGAGAGCTAGTAGTGTTAGGAGAGTACTAGCTACCCCACGGGCCCCGGGGTTCTGCTAGCCTCCTTCACCGACTTGTTAGGCCCGCTAGGGCAAACCAGGGTAGTCAGGCGAGGGTGCGCGGACTGTGGAGGGGCAAGGCCCCGGTTTGGTTACTGTGGAGGGGTTGGACCCCTGTTACTGAGAGGGCTCTGCCCTGGTTCCGTGCTATTCTTTGGGCGCACCCGTTAACGGAAACGACTGACCGCGTGCCAGTGCGGGCTAGCTACCTGTGCGTTTATCGCGCGTGCCGTAGTCACCGTTACGTCTGTCAGTGACCTTGGGGTGGTTGACTGAGGGTAGGATCACCACGGGGGACTCTCCCGGCCAGGAGAGCACCACGTGCTACTTCTACTTTTGGAAAAGACTGCAATCAAGATCGTCCCACGAGGACATTCGAGATCAAGTAAAGGATCTGAGAAATAAATGAAATAGTGAGAAAAATTGAAAGATGTAAATAAAGGAAGTAATAGAACATAATAGCTACTGTACACTCTACTGTTGCCTTTAGTTAGTTTGCCACTCTACTCAGCGTTTTGCTGACGTGTTACACTCGTTACCTTTTTCAGGACCAGGTGTTGAGCAGCCAGGGTCGGCGGCTGCAGAGGACGCTGGGCCGAGTAGGGTCCAGTAGAGTTACCACAGCTTTGTACCTTCTTTTTGTTTCTGTTCTAGTGAGTAGTTTTGTTTCCACTGTACCTTCTTTACCTGCAGTTTTTGTTATATGATAAATGTTGTTTTACTGTTGTGGTGGTGCCTACTGTAGTAGTTTCTTTCCTTACTGCTGTACTTTCTTACTGTTAGTTATATTCATGCTGAATGTGGTTTATTTTACTGTCTTTTGGTTACTTCCTTGTTGGACGACTGGGTCTTGGGATTAGTCGAGTCGGTCTGGTTCTCGTGTCTCGTAGGGACTCGGGAACCGGGTCGTTACAACAGTCCTCGCCCAAACAACCAAATCCTAGAACATTTCAGAAGATTTATGGCTAATGCATCTTTCCCGTTATCTCATAAAGATAAAGCTGCTTACTGGTTTAGGACTGTTAAAAATCAATTACTACCTGGACACAATTAAAAAGTGCATTTCTAAAAAAAATATTTCTCGATTAGTCAAACAAATGCTTTACGTCGAGCTATAACGACCTTCCAACAAAAATCCGGCAAGCCTATGCATGAAGCATGGGAAAGATTTCAGGACCTATTAAGAAGCTACCCCCAACCTATCCCAAACCCCAGAAATCAGCGGAATCAATATCAAAGAGGAAATAATCAAGGTCAACAACCAATAAATCCCACACCTTAATTTCCACCCAATTTTCAAAACCTGCAACAAAATCAACGTTTTCCACAGCAAAATAACCGCACTACCAATGCAGTCACATTAAGAAGTGGAAAAACTACAAACAATGCAGAATCCTCATGGGAAAATAAATCAGATCAAGTGCAATTTTTTCTCACCTCCGCTCACTCTTAGGAAAATCAAGCTAGCACAAACACAAAAGAAGAAGAAACCCAGAAAAATTGAGCAAACTTAAGAACAACTGCACAAATTATTTGGCCAAGTGGAAATTAACATCCATCTCCTAGATGAAATTAAATAAGTACCTGCCTATGCAAAATTCTTAAAAGAAATTTGTACACCAAAAAGTCAGCCTAAAAATCTAGGAAAGGTTGTCCTTTCTAAGATAGTTGGTTTATTGTTTAGAGCAAGCTGCCTCACAAGTGAAAGGACTCGGGCGCTCCATTAATATCTGTTGCCATTAGTGACACAACTTTTGATTGTGCCCTCTTGACCTAGTGATGAGAGGCTCATCATGGCTTCTAATTACCCCTAATTAACTAGTTTCCCTAGTTTATTAGCTAGGAATATGTAAATATATGGGTTAATTATAGAATAAGGGATAAGACATTAAAGGACCTTAAAATAAGTTTAAAATGTTAAATTATTAGCTAAATATTATTATTAATAATTTAATTAATAAATGGACTCGAAATATCAGTAACTATTTAACTAATTAATGTGTTAATTAACTTAAGCATAACTTCTACCTAAGTATGTAATAACTCAAGTAACTTTACTTAATTAAATAAATTAAGCTAAAAAGGTCAAAAACATAAATACAAGGTTTAAATATAATATTTGTCTAATTTATAATCATATATAAAAAGTTGAAAAAGATTTAAATTAAAATAAGCCTTGAAAACCTTAGTTTACATTTTAGTTCTTAAGTTTTATTTTAATCAAGTCCTTATTCTTCACTTAGGTTCTTAGTTTTCATTACAAATAGGTCCTTCTAAACATCTTTTTCCTCTTCATTTCTTCTTCAGCCTCTTCGACGGCTGATGACAGGAGGTTTCTACACCCGCCGATCACCATCCATCTGACGTCCTCTCTTCCTTGCCAAGCTCCTGGAGCTTACGCTCACCACCCTCTTCTCATCCATTGGTCTGGATGATGCTAAAATCCTATTTAGGGTTTGAAGTTAACCTCACCGGCATTGGAGAAGACGCCGGTGGTTACTTCACTCTTAGACTCCTTTCCATCCAGATTCACCCTCCTCCTCAACTGCCGCAACCTATAAATACCCCTCCACCTCTCCGATTTCAAGATGTTAGCTCCCTTCCCTCTTCCCCCCACTGAGCTAGCAGATAGGCTATTCGCTCCAAAATCTGACGACCTTCCTCTGCTTCCTCTATCTTCCTCCTATCATCTCCATTCATCCCTGATCTCTGCCGTCATCTACTGAGTCTTCTGACGCAGTGCGACGTTGGACTTCCTCCTCTACGCTTTGCCTACACCCGTCGAACTTCTTCCTTCGCCCTCTGATTTCCTCCTCCATTAAGATCCTTGGACGGAGATCCTCTGCGCCCTTCGTCCAGGTAATAGTAGGTTAGGTAAGTAGTGTACCTAGAGTAGTTAATTAGGTAGGTTAGTTAGAATTAATGCTAGATTTTTCGTCATTTTCCTCAGCTCCGGTGAGCTCTTTGAGCTTGACAAGAGCAATCTTTTGTCTTTTTATTTCACTGAACACCTTCCTTAATCTCCCATGATCATCTCTGACACTTTAATTCCCTGAATTTAACACCTAATTGCCTAATCCTTCTCTACCTTCACCGACTGCTTCCGCTGTCCATGGCAGAAGTAATCGAGGACATTTCACCTCCAATAGGGCCCTCCATCACTTAATCATCATCTAAGGGCCCAATTCCTCACCTTAATTTGATTAATAATCGTTTATCTATAAAATGCCTAAAATACATTCAACCTTTTGAGCTCACTGTCAATGGCGGCTCAGGAGGAGTGTATCCACCTAATCAATCATCTAAACAACTTCACCACACTTCACTGACATATTCTCTCCAGTCAATTGAGTGAGAGAACTTATCCTGAGTTCTATCAAACTCAGACTTCACTCACTGCTAATTCAATGCATATCTTTCAGTGTAATCAATAATTGAATGAATTAATGTGTTCCTGAGGTTCCTTGTGACCTCAGGAGACTTTTTAGACCTTTCATGGCCTATTTTGATGATGTTTACAATCTTTTAGCCATTGTCTGAACTCACCGGAGCTCCGATGAGCTCCGGCGAGTCAAAATGCACTCTTCAGCCTATAGAACTCCCTAAGAAGCTCCAGATCACTTACTTGAGGCTCAATGATTATTCTGCAGTATTTAATTTGAAGTTTTAAAGCCTAGAGCTTGATCTAGACCTCTGTTTTCTCCAACTCCGATAGAGTTGGAGAAGACTATTCATTAGGGTTAAAGCTTGGTTTTAGAGGTTTAGAAGCACCAGATGGATGCCTTAAGGTCAAATTTGAAGACCTTTTACTCAGATAGGCTAGTTTGTTCTATCGAACAAACAAACTTTAGAGCTCAGGCGACAAACTTGAAACCCTAGGTTTCTTGGTCAAAACTCCTTTGTGAGAGCCTGAACCTGTTCCTGAGGTTTGATTAGAATTGAATTTAAGTGTTAATTTCATCTGTAAATGCTTTATGAAGAAAGTCAAATATTGAGGTTCAGTGGTCAAAATTAGGTCTAATTGGATGATTCATACACCAATTAGAGAAATTGATGAGTTTAAATGACTTCTGGGTTGACTTTAGATAGATTAGATTCAACTTCTGGGATGAAATTAGAGTTTCAGATGAATCAAACTTCTGTTCAGTTTGGGTTCATTTGAACCCAATACTGACTTTAGTGTCTTCTCAACGAGATTTAATTGCAAATACTACTCAGATAGATTCCAAACAACCTTCAGAGGCTGTTGAATTTGATACAGCTCCCCTTTAGCTGTCTGTTAAGCTTTTTAGAGCTTGATTTGAAGCTTTGAAGCTTCTGCTTGAAGCTCTTGAGTTTTCTTCACCTTCCTGAAGCCTTCCTGAACCACCTTCCTTCACCATTAGGAGCAGAAATAGCTCCTGAATTTGTTCAGAACCACATCTGAGGTCAAACAGCATGTCTGCAGGTCATTAGACCTATGAAGCTCATCTGCAGGACAAAATGGCCGTGGAAACTATTAATTTTCGCCCTTCAAATCAAAGGGTAGAATCTGTCCTTAGCATCAAATTGATCCTGCAAACCTATAGAACTCCTCTAGAGCTTTCTAATGAGCTATAGCTTGCTCAATTTGGAGCTCTGAGCCGACTTGTGTCTCCAGCCAAAGTTTGGTCTAGAAGGGACATAATTAGGCCCACATCGGTAAGATCAAAGCCCACGTCATGGAATAAAATGAAAATGTGTAATGGGTTGTTCTGTTGTCAGCGCAGGGCACATAAAGAGCATGTGTATGTGTGTGGGTGCGTGCAGTGCACATGCCCGGGTGTGTGTGCGCCTGTGGGCGTGCAAACGTGGGCCTGTGAGTAGGCGTGTGCATGTGGGCCTGGGAGGCCAGAGACTATGATGATTAAACTAGAAATAAACCAAACATAATAAACTAGGCTTGGACTCAGTAGGGTCTGGTCCCACCCTGAGAGGGGTGCTGCGTATCCCTGACCGATCCAAGCCGCCAACCATAAAACTAATTTTTGGTTCAAAACATGATTCAAATGCACAGTTGGAGAGTAAAGGAAAAACAGAAGAGAAAAGGTTAAGAAACTTAAGAGAAGAGATGAAGGGCTTGAGAAAGATAAAAATAGAAGGTTAAGGGGTGAAGTAAAGAAAGATAACAGAGGTGAAGAAGAGCTCGACAAAGAAGTAAACAGAGAGTAAAGGAAAAGATTAAAGGAAAAGAGAAAGAGTTGGTAGAAGAAGAAAAAGAGAAGATAAGAAGGCTGAAGAGAGAAGAAAAATAAAAGGAAAATTAAAAGTTTAGACGTCTGATAATTCAAGCTTATTTTTTTAAGACGTCTAATTTTTTATATTTTACTCTAATACAATTTCTTTTGAGCTTAATCGATAAATAAGGCATTTGCACTTAATTGAATTTCTTTTCTTGCCTTAATCTTTTGTAAATGAGAAGAAATTAGTAGAAATAAGCATGTTTACTTGCTTTTAATAATTAATCACATGTGTAAACATGTTTGTCTTATGGAATGTTGCATGTCTTCTAATTAAATATCCTTTGTGTAAGATTCATGATCTTAAAATATTATAATTATAATTCTAATTGATTAAGAAAGTAGTAATTAATGCTTAGGATTAAATGGTGAATTAAGTTAAGCTATGCCTCCCAATGAATGACTTGGACTCAACCAGTTAAAAAAGAATTAAAAATCTAAAATGTTAGGTTAGCTTGACCCTATACTACACAATCAACATTAATTCAAGATAACCTAAGTTACTTTCTCCTGCACTTAATTAAGCCTAATTAACTTAGTTAACTGTGTTGAGAATTTAAACGATCACCTAGGTGTGTCAATAAACCTCATTCCTAGCATTCTTTTCGATGAATTTCAGTTCGATCAACTCAAACCAGTGAAGGTCACCCTTCAACTTGCTGACCGATTTGTTACTCACCCAAAAGGGATCGTAGAAGATGTTATTGTTCAGGTACAACATTGTCTCTTCACTATCGACTTTTTAGTCCTCAACATTGATGTACCTGAAGCCTTAAAGAATGCACCTATTATTCTTGGAAGACCCTTCCTCGCCACCACCAAAGCAAACATAAATTGCGATTCTGGTAAAATGGACATCACTTGTGGTGGCAAGACACTCACTTTAGATATTTTTAGGGCTTCCAAAAGATTCCACGAGCTGGATTTCTTCGATGAGTCAGATTCTAAAACCTTAAATCTTGTTGAGGAAATGCTTTCGGTGGATACGTGTTTTGCAATAAATGCTTCTCCTAAGCAGCAGCAATTGTCTAAACCACCCTCACCCACCACACCAAATTTCATGCTAACTTCTAACCCTATTTCAAAACCTGGCCTACAATTAGATTTGAAACCTTTGCCGGATTCCTTAAAAAAAGTATTTTTGGGTGCCAACGATACAAAACCCCTTATTATTAAAGCCAATCTGTCAGGGTTACAAAAGGAAAAATGACTCCAAGTCCTGAATAAATATCCAAAAGCAATCGGTTGGACTTTAATTGATTTAAAAGGCATTGACATGTCCTATTGCACGCATCGCATTTATCTTGAAGACAACTCTAAACCCTCCCGTCAACCTCAACGTCGCTTAAACCCAAATATGCAGGAGGTTGTAAAATGGGAAATAATTAAATGGCTTGACACGGGAATTATTTACCCTATCTCTGACAGCCAGTGGGTCAACC
The DNA here is from genome assembly GCA_037157565.1 of Thalassia testudinum. Classification (NCBI taxonomy): domain Eukaryota; kingdom Viridiplantae; phylum Streptophyta; class Magnoliopsida; order Alismatales; family Hydrocharitaceae; genus Thalassia; species Thalassia testudinum. Next base: position 148,471,703 of record JAZHRO010000063.1, on the reverse strand, counting down.
CTACACAAGTTGTACCCAAGAAAGCTGGCCTCACTATTATTACTAATGATAAGGGTGAAGAAATTCCCACTAGGATTTCTTCTTCGTGGCATGTCTGTATTGATTACAGAAAATTAAATACTGCTACCAAGAAAGATCATTTTCCGCTTCCATTTGTTGATCAAATTTTGGAGTGGCTAGCCAGATAAGAATATTATTGTTTCCTTGATGGATATTCCAGCTACAATCAAGTCGCAATCCACCCTAAGGACCAAGAAAAGACCACTTTCACTTGCCCCTTTAGAACCTTTGCTTTTCGAAGAATGCCATTTGGATTGTGTAATGCATTGGTGACTTTTCAACAATGCATGTTAGCAATCTTCTCTGATTTGGTAGGTGATTGCCTAGAGGTCTTTATGGATGATTTTTCCATTTTTGGAGATTCTTTTGATCAATGTCTTTGGAATCTGGAAAGAACTCTACAAAAATGTATTTAGGTTAGCCCAGTTCTCAGTTGGAAGAAAAGCCATTTCATGGTTCAGTAAGGCATTGTCCTAAGCCATGTCATTTCTGGAAAAGGAATCTCGGTAGACAAAGCTAAAGTTGATACAATCTCCAAACAAACTTCCCCTGCCCAGTTCGGTGAAACAAATAAGATCTTTTCTGGGGCATGTGGGATTCTACTAACGATTCATCAAAGATTTCTTCGAAATTTCCCGACCTTTAAGTTACCTTTTAATGGAAGACCAACCTTTTAATTTTGATCAAGATTGCTTGGAGAGCTTTAATGTCTTAAAACAAGCAATTACTGAGGCACCCATCCCGTAAGCACCCGACTGGGCTCATCTTTTGACCTTATGACAGATGCCTTAGATTTTGCAGTAGGAGCTGTCCTAGGGCAACGAATTAACAAGAAACCCGTTATGATTTATTACGCGAGTAAAACACTTGATGAAACACAACGGAATTATACTATCACCGAAAAGAACTTCTTGCGATCATTTTTTCCCTCAAAAAATTTTGTTCATATCTATTAAGGTCACACATCACCATATACACTAATCACTCGGCCTTGAAATATTTGCTGAATAAGAAGGATGCGAAAGCCTGCCTAATTAGATGGATTTTATTATTGCAAAAATTTGACTTGGAAATCAAAGATAAAGTGGGTTCGCAAAATGTCATGGCCGATCACCTTTCAAGACTTAACATTGGTGATGTTTTGACCGAAACAGTCATTTTTCTAGACGAAACACTCCTAATATTAAAATCCCTCCCTTGGTATGCTAATTATGCAAATTATCTAGCCACTAGACAATTCCCTTCTGACCGGTCTAAACACAAGAGGGATAAGTTCTTTGCAAAGATTAAATATTACTTTTGGGAGGACCTCGATCTGTTCCGAATCTGTGCTGACCAAGTCATTAGGCAGCACGTTCCCGATTTAGAAACACATGATATTCTGAACCACTGTCACTCAATGGCTTGCAGCAAACATTTTTCGAGGAAGAAAACGGCGGCCAAGGTGCTAAATGTTGGATTTTATTAGCTTAGCATACACAAAGATGCTCATGAATTTTCTCAGTCGTGTATGTGTTGCCAGAGCATCGGCAACATGAACTCTAAGGATATGATGCCCCTAAGCCCAATTTTGGAAGTTGTAAATTTTGATGTGTAGGGAATCGATTTCATGGGACCGTTTATCACCTCTTTTGGGTACCAGTACATTTTAGTCACTGTCGACTATGTTTCGAAATGGATCGAAGCGATACCCACACGAACTAATGACCATTGGGTCATCATGGATTTTATAAAGAAAAATATTTTTTCACATTTTAGTAGTCCTAAGGCCATTATTAGTGACGGAGGCTCACATTTCACACATGCTCAGTTCCGTTAACTTCTTACTAAATATGGGGTGAACCATAAAATCTCCACACAATATCACCCTCAAACTAATGGCCAAGCTGAAGTCTCCAACCAAGAAATTAAAAATATTTTGCAAAAGATGGTTAAGCCTGACAGAAAAGATTGGTCGCTAAAACTTGACAATGCATTATGGGCTTACCATACGACTATCAAAACCCTCATTGGCATGTCACCTTTTTGCCTTATTTTTGCCAAGGCATGGCACCTCCCGGTTGAACTAGAACATAGGGCTTATTGGGCGATAAAAGAATTCAATTACAATTTGGATGCAGCCGGTAAACAAAGGAAATTACAATTAACTGAACTTGAAGAACTTCGCAACATGACTTATGAAAATGCACTCATTTACAAAGACCGAACCAAGAAATTTCATGATAAATTCATCGTTTGGAAAACTTTTGAACCTAAACAATGCGCGTGGCTTTTTGATGTGAGGCTACAAATATTTCCTAGTAAATTAAAATCTAAATGGATGGATCCTTACATTGTAGTTCAAACTTATCCCTACGGTGCCATTGAAATTTTGGATCCTAAAAATAAATAATATCTTCAAAGTCAACGGCCAACGACTTAAGCCCTATCTTGATCACAGCCTTAACGCAAAATCCGATTCTCAAGACCTCCACAACTTACTTGATATCTAATGACTTCATGCCCGGCTAAATGGCGTAAAAGATAGCACTGAATGGGAGGTAATCTATCACTTTTTCCGCTTTTCATTTTTACTTTCTTCAAATGTTTTACTATCCTGATTTTGATCGCCATCACTAAGGAAATCTCTTTTCCCTTCCTATTGCATGCGGACAAGCCATACCTTAAGCATGGGGGGGTGTTTTTAAATTTTAATGATTAAATCAATATTTAAAAACCTAAAAACATTTATTTTGTTTCTTATTTTGTTTCATCTTCTACATGCATACCCAAAAAATTTATATATATGAAATATAAAAAATAAAAATGTTGAAAAATTTTTAAGGAAATTTTGAAATCGAGACTAAGGTTGAACATTTACTTTTAGTATAATGGGATTTAATCTTTACCAAACTAGGGATAAGGATATGGATCTGATTATTAGAATTTCAGGGTCGACCTTTAGACTAGATCAAATATCCTTCTCTAAAATTCCATCTGAACTCATGATAGTTCAGGTGACTTGATTCCCCTTTGTAACATGGAAGTATCTGACTTAGTTTCCGATTCAAAAACTTGCAACTCGTGCAAAATTTCTTGTGTCAAAATTCACACACAAGCCAACACATAAAAAATAATTAGAAATTAAAAAAACCCTTTGTTTGGCCTTAGTAAAAGTCTGAAGTAGATCATTGGTTTGAGTTCCCACCGTCGACAAGGAGGAAAATGCCTCCTTTGAGGATGCGATGTCAACATGTTACCGCCTTGGCGCTACTCTATATCTATATTTCATATCTTTAGACAGAGCATTAAGGTGCATTTTTGCAGCTCAAGTGTCTTGGACGATACTCTACCCATAGTTCGGAGCAAGAGCTTGAGTTTCCTTGGAGTGCCCCTTTACACCACAATGTGTTTTGGGGTCATGAGCTCCTGGGTGGTGTCATGGATAGTACTATCTCGAAGTACTGGTGCCAAAGCCCCCTTGAGGATTGGTAACGGGAATGATGATCCTGACACATCTGTTATAAGACTAAGCTAAGAATAAGAACGAGGGAGACAAAAAAAAGTTTTAAACCAAAAACACAACCATATAAATGTTGGTTTTTCACAAGCATAGACACAAGGTTTTAAAGGATATTACAAGTTGCGAATAGGATTCAAGAGTCGAAGAAAACCTAACTACAAAAATTTCAAGTCATTTGAATTAACAAGGGGTTAATTTGTGAATTTTTTGGAGGATATATTGATCCCAATTCATTTAATTTTTTGGATCAAAAAATGAATCCTGATGTTTATCTATAACAAATCTCATACCTCCCGTGTTTTAACCAAGGTCCTGTGATCTCCTTAAAAAAAAGTTGAAAAAAAATTAGTTTACCCAAAATTTACATTTTGTAAAAATTAATGTTTTGCTAAGAGACTAGCAACAGATAAGCATGAGGGTGTGATAAACACTAGTTTATTATCATTCTTTTGACCTAAAATAGATCTAGCTCATAGGTTTTTAACTCCGCAAATGGATTTTTGGGTTGCATTTAGGCATAACCTAGGATTAGGCATGCATTGCATTCTTTTTGTATTTTTAACATATTTACTTGAGTGTTAAGGTTAAGTAGATGTTCAAACACTTAAAACCCTAGCACTCAAGAAGGAAGAAAGTGAAGAAGAAGTCCAGATCAGCTAAACCCTAGCTGGATCTAGCTCATCTTAGCTGGATATCATCTCACATTGGTTAAGTTTAGCTCCTTCCAACTCCATTCAGCTCATCTTAGCTGGATGGTAGCTCATCTTAGGTTACCCCACCTCAACTCAGCTCAGATCTAGCTCAACTTGGCTGAGTCTAGCTCATCCTAGCTCCAATCAATTCACTAGGAGCTCTAGCTAGCTCAACTTAGTTGATGGGAGTTCATTCCAAGTTCAGGTCTACCCAGCCCCACTTAGCTTACAACAGCTGAACTCCCTCCAGCGTAGCTACTACCTGCCTACTTAGTAGCTAAGCTAGCTCTGTAGTTCTCATCAGAGGCAATTTTAGCTCAACCTAGCTTCAACTAGGTTGAAACCAACTCAACTACTCAAGCCTAGCTACTAGCATAAGAACTAGCTAGCTAAGCTAAGTAGTTGAGCTCCTCATGAAGACCTCCTCAGCAGATTCAGCTCTAATGCAACTCCAGTCAGCTTTTCCTTTGCTCCTCTTCTCAAAACCCTAACTCCTCCATTACTATTCTACTAGTTAAGCTAGCTTAGCTAAGCTCAAAACCAGCTCCACCTCCATGGCCGTCCACCATTAACCTAAACCCTAACCTAACTCCACTCCAAAGTTCACCACCTAAGCAAGGTACCTACTCCACTCCTAGTTGGCGCCACCAACCCCCATGTCCCTTCACACCACCACCTCCAAAAGCCACCTAGTTTTCCCCCAAAACCACCTAATAACTACCCTTTTGTTGACGCCATAACTAACCTCCATCCTAGCCCTACATTTTACCACATGTGCCTTCTCCACCAACCATATATGGCACCAACTACACCCCCTTCTAGAAGTCCTTTTGGCGGCAACACAAGAGGCACCAAAAGGGAGTAGCCACCACTTAACTACCCCCTTAAGTTGGCGCCAAAATAATCTAACCACACCCTTCCATTTTGGCACCAACTCCGCCTTATCTCTCCACCATACACATCACCCTACAACCATCATCCAACCCATCCTCACCCTTCAAAAGTGGCGCCAACCCTTAACCCCTAACCTCATAAAAAAATGGCGCCAAATGATGTAGACACAATTATTGAGGATAAAATGCCTATTCATGCATGTTCCAAGGCTTAGATTTGCATTTCATGTTATAAATATTGCATAGCATGCATCATCCTGCATTTACAGTAGTTGTGTATATTTTAGGTTAATTACGTCCTTTTTACAGACAAGAGGGAAGGAGATTTATTTCAGGGCCTCGGATAGACGATCTGATCGTATGAATCGGATTAGGACAACGATCAGAGTCTAACGCCTCTGAAATCGTCTAGATCGGAATCCCGTAGCACCATATGATGTCCGAAGATGATCAATGGCTAGGGGGGCCATGTGACATCCTTATGGGCTTCAAATAAAAAATCCGACCATACAAATGAATCCAGAGCGACAATCGCAATCTGACATCGCGAGATTCATCTCGATCCGAGCACTGTGGCACCCTCAGCAACAGAAAGAAGATGCACGGCATAGATTCTTGCCACATGATGCCATCTAGGCTGCCCAACATCAGCCAACAGCACCCGCCCACATCACACCTCATCTGCGACCTCCATTCCTAGCCGTTGGATATTGATCCAACAGCTGAGAGCCCTCATCCACCATGCGCACAAAGACATCTTCTCGATCATTTGGATGGCTTGGTGCATTGGTTGGGGACCCGACCACCAAGAGAGGGGCACTAGTTCAAATCCCTGCGGTCCCCCCAATTGAGCAATTGGCACAGCAGCACGTAAGGCCGCGCGCAGGCATAGCACAGCCGCAGCTGCTCGCAGCAGCAGCGCAGCGCATGCCAACACACGTGTGCGCAACACGGTGCTGGAGGCACGACCGTGTGATGCGTAGGCCAACGGGAGTGTTGAATGGAGCGGATCTTCAACGACAGCCTGGGCGGGTCTTTAGTGATGATTGCAACTGTCACTAATTGCCTGTGCATGGGAAGCCCTTCCTTCCACTAGAAAAGGACCTAAACCCCTCCATTCTTCACCATCTCTTCCTTTCTTCCTCTCACCACCTCCAAGGCTTTAGAGAGAGCTTGTTTCAAGCCCGGGATGCTCCTCTAGAGTAGAAACAAATATTTTCCCTCCTCTCATCCCCCTTCGTGGAGCATCACGTGGCCATCCTCTCACCTCCCTTTGAGAAGAAGATCCTCCCAACGTCGCCATCTTGCCCCGCCCTCCATCCTCCGACTCGATCCTTGTTTGTCCCACTCCTCACCACCATCCTCCAGGTGACGTCAAAGCAAGTCATCCTCCAAGCAACCGTCAATGGGGATTCTCTCACCTATATCTTTCTTTTTGCTTTTGTAGTGTAATCTCTCCTACTTTCTTAGTTGTAGAAAACATTTGCTTCAAAAATATATGTGATTGTTTCTCTCTCTCTTATATTTTGCAAGTAGATTAGTTAAATAAGAATTCATCAACCTAATCTCTTTCTTGCTAAAAATACCAAAAAAATTAGAAATGACAAAAATGACAAAAATAAATAAAAGTGAAATGTGCATTTTTCAAAACTAAACTTTCGTCTCCCTGTGTTCGACCTGGGACTCACTTTTCGAGTTTCGGTTATAAATTTTATCTGATCGATGGATTTTCTCGTGAATCGAACTACAACAACAGGTGTTCCAAACTCAAACCTTTTTGCGACGAATCTCTAACACATCATTTTGGCACTGCTGTTGTAGAGGCAATGCTCTTTGGTTTTTTCTTACGTTTTCCCGCATTACTTAATATTTTTCTAACCTTTCTTTATTCTTCAATTTATTGTCTTGCAGGAACTCGATCGAGGAGCCGAAGGTGGTAGATTAGAGTAAAGTGCGAGTAGAGACATTTGTAAGTGATCCTCCCCACCCACCCACTAAGTTTCCATTCCATAACCTAATAACTCAAACTCAAATCAACTTAGGTGTTTACATAAACCCTAAGATAGATTTGATTGTTTGATTGTCACTTCGCCTCACCTCACCCACCTGCATATATTAAAAAATAAAAAAAATACTCTTCTCTTGTGGGATTTAATTAAAAGAGACACACTTAACACCCAGAAATTCTCATCCTAAGGCGCACAATCACTTTGATTCTACCACTTAATCGGGATCTGACCTGTGAACCCAATACACTTCAACTCAATACACATAAGTAGAAATCTGATTATGCTAAGACATTGTGTGCTTTAATCTATGGTGTGAATAGGCCAATTGATTGATTTGTTTGGGCCGCACCACTCAAAATAAAACTAATCCATCAAGTAGCTTTCCACTTAGGGTTGATTTTAAGGGTTGAACTAGGCACTCCACATTATTTTTTTGATTTCTAAAGGAATATATCAACATGAGTGCTTGCAAAACTTGGAGTGCTCTCTTAAAATTGATTGAGTACACCTAAGATTAAACCCTAAAAGCTACTAAACAAGGTTAAACCCTACAAGACACATCATCAAATAACCTTGTTTGCAAACCCTAGTTGTGCACGCACACACACATTAACTAATCATTAAGGGCACAACCCATCTAAAGGGCCCATCACATCCAAAGAGAACGATCATCCCAAGCCTAACTAAAACTGAGTAGACGTTGGCCTTAAGGATTGATTCGCTCTTCGAGCTCAAATTGAGATTTTTCTCGATTAATCTACTTCTACTGGTCCATCTGATGTCTAGCTAGGGGAGTAGCGTCAAACAACCACGGCTGGGGGGTACACTAGGAACAGGAGTCTCAAGCCAAAGGAAGAACCTTCTCCCCAGCCCCTACCTCTAACTGGTTGGATTGACTAGGTAAAAGTAGACCAAATCGTTTATAATCTCAAGAAGGGTTCTGCGAGTTTATAGGTCTTTATTCTGACCCACCTAAGGATAGGGTTGATTGCTTGTATTGTAGGGCTCCTTTCTCTCTTCTGATTTCCCTCCTATTCTACCATGTATCCTTCCACATCTTACACGCATTTCCCATCCTACCCTCCTACCAACACTTATCCCTAAGATGATTACTATCCCGACTTGACTTATGACTACCCATCTCCTAGCCAGGACAACTTTGATTGGGGATATGAACCCGGACCTCAGTGTCCAGGGTCTAACCCTGGACAACAAGACTATGATTACTATCCTTCCCAGAGCTACAAAGATTATAGATCTCCACCCTTTGATGATCAACCTAACCAGATCTACAACCATGAAGGATATACTGATTATAACACTTACCCTCCCCAATATTCCACTAAATATAGGTCACCACCATTCTTTGAACAACCTAAAACTACCTACTATTAGGGAGGGACCCGAGAACTTCGATATCTTGACTCCCCTAGATTTAACCCAAACCCACCCAAATTTGAATCGAACCATTCGGTTCAGGTGAACCAGATCCAAGATAGGGTGTTGGCTAACTTGAGGACCACCATACAATCTTTAGAAGCCCAGCCAACACCGTGCACTGAAGCATTGGAGCCTATGATAAAAATGATTGATGAGCTGAATAGCTCTTTATTGGATTTGCTCCAAAATGTTAGGGATAGGGGCCTGGGTGAGTTTCTACTTGGGAAATTGTTGAGGTTGACGATGAAATTTGTGGTTGCCCTAGTCCAATCTTAGGATGATTCTCAAGATGAACCCCGTTCAAGAGAGCCATTGTTTGAACCTGCTTAAGCGCCTGTCGGGGGGGATACATGTTCTGAGACCGGGGATAACCAAGTTGGGCTAGAACAACCCATTGAGGATAAACTGATTGCTTCACCCGAGATCCTCGAGCCAGGGAACGACAAAAAATATGTCTCCATGGACCATGAAATGACATATGATTCTGAGACATATATAAATAAGGATCAAGAATTCTTTGACTCTGAGGGTGAAGAATCTTTAGGTGAAGTCTCACTTGAGCTTAAGGAAGAGGATTTTAGTGAGACGAATGGGCTTGAGGATCATGATGAACCTTTTGATAGCCCGATTATTGAAAATTATGATCATGTTGGGGCTAACTTGGATGATCTGAATCCTAATGATTCAATCAGTAGCCTCACTGTTCAACCACACCCTGAGGAGCTAAATTATGATATTTTTGAGATCACCAAACCCAAGTCAATCCTAATTGAGCCACAATTGTTGGATTTGGATACTTTAGATGGGGTGTACAATGATTTGGAGGCCCCAGAAACATTGATTTTAGAGGATAGGAAGTTGGAAATAAAAATCTGGGAAGCTACTTTTGAGGGAACTATGATTTCGGATCTAAGGGTTTCTATTGACCTGAAACTACATACTTTTGACCAAGACCCTTACGATACCTTTGATGTGAGACCCAAGCTTAGAATAACTGATTATTTTTCTGAGTTAAACGTTAAGTGGACATTTGAACGAAGTGAACCAAATCTACCTTTTGTCTGACACTTTAGTCTTGGGTTGCACACCGCCAAACCGCAGGCCTGGCCTCGCAAGCACAATAATCTTCAGTTCTAGGTGATTTTCATCCAGAACCTTAGAACTACTCAACCCTGGGGCATGGGTCTACACCACAATTTGGTCCACATCTTTGAACATCTTATGTTGGCTAGTCTGAGGATTAATCTTTTGATTTTGATTTTGACCTGCACTCGTGAATTCTCAAATTCTTCCTTATATGTATATTATGCTTAGCTAAAGGCATTAAACTTAACACGTGTGTATACTCTCTTCTCTCTGCGGAGCTGATCGGATTGTCATGAAATTCATGCGATATTTTGTTTACTCCACCCTTTTCATGTCTTTATTTTTACAATGAGGACATTGCATCATTTAGTCATAGGGGGGTGGATAATTAATTCCTGAAATCATTTTGTTAACTCCGTAGAATTTCTTTTAGTTTCTTAAAAAAAATAAAAGAAAAAAAATGAAAATTCAAAAAGAAAAAATAAAAGAAATAAATTAGAAGAAGAGAACTAAGGCATTTGAAAGTTATTAACTTTAGGAAACGATACGATAAGACCTGAACACTTAGACTCTTCAAGTCTTCGAGCATAATTAGCCCTGGTGTCCATTCAAATGTGGACTTAATCTCGAGTCCTCGCCAAGTAATTCTATTTTAATTTGGTCAATAAATTGGGGCCATAAGTACAAGACTTATCAACCCGCCCTCTGATTTGAGGGGGCATTAAGCCTAAGCATCTACACACTGTTTACACTAACTCACTTTTCGACGATTTTTACGAAAATTGGGTAGCCCATGAACCGTCTAGAGTGATATGGCTGGCAAGTTGTCAGTGGTAACAGCTCATTGGCCGATTGTCCAGAGCCCAGACACATGACCATTCTCTTTATACTACCTTTAGGTAAATCTTAGATCAAGGAAGCCACCTACTTAATAAAGAAAAAAAGAAGAAAAAAATTAAAAGAAGAAAAAGAAAAAAGAGAAAAAGGAGAAAATAAAAAAAATAAATAAAACCACACTTCATCGCACGAGTATGGTTGGTAAGTAGTCATTGGTAACAACCCATTGGCCGATTATCCAGAGCCCAACTTACAAAAATGCACAAATAATTCCCAAAACACTTAGGGAAGAAGAGGGGAAGTAGAATAAATCAGGGAAATATACACTGGTTCACCCTTGTTTTGACCCCATTAAAAAATAAAAAAAAAGTAGGGAGAAAGCTACCAATCAGAAAGATAAACCTTTAAGCAGAAATTCTTAAGGTCACCTAGGATCATAGAAACCTAAAGTCCATTTTAATGGCCATTTAGTGAGTCTATCACCCTTTCACAGAGTCCTTTTTGAGTTTTAGGCGGGTCAAGTAGCCATAAAAAGTTATCCCGAAACTCTCAAACTCCAAAAGTTAACAAAAATTAGAAAAGAAGAAAAAGCAAAAAAAAAATGTATCTTTCCTTTTCAAATAAGGCGAGGACTTGGGCGGTCTGCATTCTTGCAGACACCCCAATACTGCTAAGTTTTCGTAGTTTAGGACCTTCTTTGAAATTTTCTATTGTTAATAAATGACTTAGGCCTGAGCGATCGAGTCCTAATTTTATTTTTATACATAGCATATATTTTAATTTTGCTAGGGACTAGCAAAAGATAGGCATGGGGTTATGATGTACACACAATTATTGAGGATAAAATGCCCATTCATGCATGTTCCTAAGCTTAGATTTGCATTTCATGTTATAAATATTGCATAGCATGCATCATCCTGCATTTAGAGTAGTTGTGTATATTTTAAGTTAATTACATCCTTTTTATGGACAGGAGGGAAGGAGATTCATTTCAGGGCCTCGAATGGACGATTTGACCATACTGATCTAATCAGGATGACGATTGGAGTCTAACGCCTCTAAAATCGTCTAGATCAGAATCCTATAGCACCATATGATGTTTGAAGATGATCAATGTCCAGGGGGCAATGCAACATCCTTACAGGCTTCAAATAAAAAAATCCGACCATACGGATGAATCTGGAGTGAAAATCGCAGTCCGACAATGCAAAAATCATCTCGATCCGAGCACCGTGGCACCCTCCGCAACAGAAAGAAGATGGACAGCCCAGATGATGCCACGTTGCACCATCTCCCTACTTTGGGCGATGGCAGGGAGAGAGGGGAATTTAATTTACACGTTTTTCATCACTTTCTAATATAACCGACAGGAAAGGTCGGTTCACTAACACGCCCGCAGAGCCCACTCCTCCCCCACACCTCACACAAACCCACTGCCCCCCTCTCCTCTCCTCCTCTCCTGATTCTCCTCCTCAATCGTTGTCGTCGTTGCTGCCCCGTCATCGTCGTTGCTACCCCTCCTCCTCTGTTGATCGTCGGTTATCCCCCTCCTCTTTAGGTAACACCTCACCTCCCTCCTCCTCCTCCTCCTCCTTCTCTTACTGCTACATCCTCGTCCTCTTCCTCCCCACCCTCCTCCTCCTCTCCTCCTCCCCCTCCTCCTCCTCCTACTACTGCATCCCTGTCCTCCTCCTCTCTGCCCTCCTCCTCCTCCTACTACTGCTACATCCCCCTCCTCCTCCTCGCCCTCTGCCTCTCCTCCTCCCCACCCTTTTTCTCCTCCTCCTCCTCCGCGGCACCCTCCTCCTCCTCCTACTGTGGCATCCCCCTCCTCCTCCTCCCTGCCCTCCGCAGCACCCTCCTCCTCCTCCTCGCCCTTCTCCACCTCTCCTTCTCCTCCTCCCCACCCTCCTCCTCCTCCACCTACTACTACTACATCCCCCTCCTCCTCCTCCCCACCATCCTTCACCTCTCCTCCTCCTCACCCTCCTTTGCTTGTCCTCCTCCGCGGCACACTCGTACCCCTCCTACTGCTACTACTGCTACCCCTGCCTTTCCTCCTCCTCCCCTTGACGACGAAAATCTATACTTTTTTTAAGCCTTACTGTTGATTTATTTTTTAAAACTTAAGGAGGATTGTTATTTCCTCTCCTCTTCATACAACAATTTTAATTCTTGGTCTAAATTTTTTTTCTATTTATTTTGGAATAATTTTGCTTATATTTGACCTAAAAGATGAGGAATGATGCATTCTCCCTTGTTCAGGTAGTCATTGTTGGTTTTGCTAGAGGAAATGACAAGTTTCAATAGAAAAACTTTGGTGGTTCTATTGTTATCTAGTTGTAAAAGTTAGGTCAAGGTAAAGTCAGAGACAACATAATTTATCGGTTCGTTGGCCACTTGGCTATCTAACATTCTTCGACTTTTATATGTGTTCATGGTTTTTCATATAATCATTATGGCACAGAGCTACTGCATTATTTGCAACATGTTTTTCATGCAGCCAGTTCAAAAAGAAAACTAATTTTTAGACAATATGACCTTTCAAGAAGAATATTTTTCAGATAATATGATTTTATTAATCCAGGTGGTTATCTGTCATGGCAGGATTAGTATTTAAAATAGCTAAGTGGCTTTAATTAATATTTGTAGAAGAAGCTTTAAAATGGAAGATGCAAAGATTTAGGTGTTGGCTTGCCCTAGAAAACACCAAAATCCATGGATTTGCAGCCCCTATCTGTAGTTGCCGCAGCTAGAGATTGTGACACTAGCCTTCCTTCATCAACCTCAGCCATTTCCGTGCCTGAAAAGCCTGGCACACAAAATTTTACAATCAATGTCCCTTATCAAAGTAGTAAAAATCATGCAGCTGGCCCTGCCTAACAGGAAAAAGGGCTTGGTTTTGGTACAATCCTCTCATGTAAGTAAGAATGATAAATTGTATCTCTTTTTGTAGCCAAAAAACCCACACGGCAATGGGCTACTTAGACACACCAAGAAGAGGAAAATTTCTTCAGTGCATTGTGACAAGTTGGCAAGGTATCTTTTTGGCATGTGATGTCATGGTATCTATCTAATCTACTTGACAAATGTATTGCTAAAAATCATTGTTGTTTGTGCTTGAGAGCAGAATTTCGAAAAGATAACTTGTCAAGTTCAAAGCAAAAACAAATACCAGGTAAAATCTATACTCTCATGATCCTACTTTCTGCAAAACCTTGTGCTACAATGCATAAGTCATCAAAGTGGGAATTTCATACCTTTTTTTTTCCCCGCTGATCAGTTAATTGTGCTTAAATGCTAATTAGCATTATTAGGAGCAACTGGATACTCAAAAAAAAAAAGACCTAATGCTTCAAACAATAATTCACCTATTTTTCCATACAATGTGAAACATTACAATGTGATACTTATTAAGGGATTCAGATTTGGAGACATACCTCACCATGTCAATGTAAAGTAAATTGGACATTGTCAAGTATGCCAATTTACAGAGACCAATTAAACAAATATTCCCTACATGGTGCATCCAGTCAATCTGATCCTCCAACATAATCACTACCCAAAAGCTTATCTAGTTGCCCTCTGTCTGACAATTGAATTTCAATATTTGGATTTGGGCGATTTGGTTCTTTGAATAATTATTCATGAAAATTACCATTGTTGGAGGTTTGGATTTGATATTTGAGCTGATTTACTAAATTTAGGATGATGTATTTTTCATGAATTTGAGTTCTTGGACCATGTGCACATGTTGATACATTCTTCATTCTTCATTCTTCATTTTACTTTTATCTTTGATCCTCAGCTATCATGTTTCTAGGGCTTTGGATTTTGATTTCACAATTTGATGTGGGTAGCTTCTCGAGAGAAAATTCAATATTGGAAGTTTCCTAGTGGATGTAATGTCACCTTAAATGTTGTTGGATTTCCTGCAAAGCATAAATCTTGTTAAGGATGGTAAGATTAGGCATGTTCAATGCCAATCTGATGGAGAAACCCAACTAAGATACTAGTATCAGCTGAGATAGAGAGGAAAATGGATGTAGTTTTTGGCAAAATACTAGTATCAGTTGAGATACTAGTATAGAAACAATCAAGAGCATTAGCATTAGCATGTTCTATGACAATCGATACCCTTTGCTTTTTGGTTATCACTAGCTCCGGTTGTTATTGGTAACTAGCTTTTCATTTTATATCATATAATATTGAAGTTGATGGCCAGTCATGATACTTTAATATGTTATTATTAAAAGGGGTGAAAAGTACTTCAAGGATTCATTTGATTGTGCGATAAATTTGATTGATATGTGAACAAGAATACCGTTTTTAACATGGACAAACCCCTCTACGAAGGGAAAAAAGTTAAATACACTGGGACAAGCTTTGGAGATCCATTTAGTGAAAGAGGATACATCAGCAAGTTGTGGAAGAGCCCCAGGCACTTTGATCTATCTTCAGATAAAAGTTCAATACATATTAAAAAATCCATAACATTTTAGAATCTATGAATTATGTAAGAGTTGAGAGGTAGTTACTTAATTTGAAGGTTATGGATGTTGGAAGTTTATTAAGGAAGAAATCAACAAGAATGCTTTAGTGATTAGGAGAGAAACCAGTACGCTAAATTCTATTTACTCCCTTATTCTGACAAAGATATTCACCTAATGTTACATGTAGATCACAATTGTCATTTCTATCTGTGCTTTTTACTTGGATTTTCCTTAGCACTTAGTGGAATAGACTTGCACCCTCTAACATGAATACACCCACTCTAACTCAAAACACCCTCCAAAGTATTTTTCTACATGAATGCACATTAGTTCATTCCCATTCTACATGTATTTCATGTGACTTGCTCGTAATATTTCATTTCTTCTTTCGTGGTCTCTGTAATTGCTTCCTATGTTCCCCTAATTGTAAATACCACTAGTAATAAATCTATTTACTCTATTTCCAAAGAAGGAATAGACCTTTTTATTACTAAAGCCATTTTCTTTCCCAATTTGCAGGTTGAGAGGCCTCAGTTAATGCATCATGGTCTCAAAAATGCAATTGTTAAAGTAGGAATGACCATGTTTGTGTCAAATCTATTTTGGGTTGGAATGTTCTATCACCTTTACAACCAGGTATTTATGTTGCTTGTAACGACCCGGTTCCCGAGTCCCTACGAGACACGAGAACCGGACCGACTCGACTAATCCCAAGACCTAGTCGTCCAACGAGGAAGTAACCAAAAGAGCAGTAAAATAAACCACATTCAGCAAGAATATAACTAACAGTAAGAAAGTACAGCAGTAAGGAAAGAAACTACTACAGTATATACCACCACAACAGTAGAACAACATTTATCATATAACATGAACTGCAGGTAAAGAAAAGTACAGCGGAAACAAGAACTACTCACTATAACGGAAACAAAGAGGTACAAAAGACAGTGGTAACTCTACTGGACCCTACTCAGCCCAGCGTCCTCTGCAGCTGCTGGCCCTAGCTGCTCAACACCTGGTCCTGAAAAAGGTAACGAGTGTAACACGTCAGCAAAACGCTGAGTAGAGTGGCAACTAAATCTAAAGACAACAGTAGAGTGTACAGTAGCTGTTATGTTCTATTACTTTCTTTACTCACATCTTTCAATTGTCTCACTATTTCATTTATTCCCAAGATCATTTTCTTGATGTCGAATGTTCCTCGTGGGAACGATCTTGATTGCAGTTTTTTCCAAAAAGTAGAAGTAGCACGTGGTGCTCTCCTGGCCAGGAGAGTCCCCCGTGGTGATCCTACCCTCAGTCAACCACCCCAAGGTCACTGACAGACGTAACGGTGACTACGGCACGCGCGATAAACGCACAGGTAGCTAACCCGTACTGGCATGCGGTCAGTCGATTCCGTTAACGGGTGTGCCCAAAGCACAGCACGGAACCAGTCCAGGGCAGAGCCCTCTCAGTAACAGGGGTCCAACCCCTCCACAGTAACCAAACCGGGGCCTTGCCCCTCCACAGTCCGCGTACCCTCGCCTGACTACCCTGGTTTGCCCCAGCGGGCCTAACAAGTCGGTGTGGGAGGCTAGCAGAACCCCGGGGCCCATGGGGTAGCTAGTACCTCCCTACACTAGTAGCTCTCCTCGGTACTACGTACGCGATGGCCAGCAAGTCGGTACAGAGTGGCCAGTCCTAACCCCGGGTCCCTGGGGTGGCTGGCTCCGCTCTGCACTAAATAGGGGGACAGTCGCTGGCCCTTTGGTACTCCGTACTCAAGGGCCAGCTCACTTCCCCAATACTATTCCATTAACTTTCCAGGAGTTCTACTCCTACTTCCCCGTAGGGTTCCATCCTTTTTACTCAAACATCCAGGTTTCACTTTCTAGTTTCACATTCTTATAATCCATGTTCTCAACCACGTTATTTATTCACAACAGGCAGCTGTTAATTCAAATTACAGGCAGCTTTACATCTCTTCCCATTTTCCAAGACTGCAATATTATACATTCCACTAGTTTTTCCCATCCTAGGATTCATGCCATATCCTAAGATCTATCATACAATCTAGTTTTCCAGCCCTAGGATTCATGCAACACCTAGGAGCTATCATATATTTCTCATTCCTAGGATTCATGCAACGTCCTAGGTTCTAGTTATGGTTCCATACTTTAACAGATTTTATTAATAACTTAAAGCCACTCTACCAGGTACAACGGGAGTAATGGGGGCGTGATCGGGAATCCCGCGTGCCTCCGCGACTCCCAAGACTGCAACTGAAGGAGGTCCTATCACAAGGATCATATGCAAGGAGTGTCTTAAAACAGTGTATAGCTATTGTAGACGAGTAGAGGAATTAATTCTAAAAAGAACGCAACTCGAATCGCGGAAAACGGAACCCGAACGGGCCCTAAACGGGTCAAAAACGACGACACTGTGCAAAATCAGACATCTGGAACTTCTTCCAGACGTCTTAAAAAGTGGATCAGAGAATTACCTGTTCAGCGTGGTTTCCCAGACATCCAGAAGTCTGCGGGGACGTCTGGCCTATATCCCAGACGTCCGATGGTCACCCCGGACGTCTGGAGGTCACTCCCGCCGTCTGGTAAAACAGCCAGACGTCTGATTCGCGTTGGATGGCGAATCACCTAACCTGCGCACACCCATCTCCCTCCCTCAGTACGGTCAGTCGACAGGAAGGAAGAAGAAGACGGAAAACCCACCTTTCAGACGACTGTAAGATCTACCAGACGTCGCCCTCGCCGTCTGTCTATCAACCCAGACGTCCGATTCTGGAAATTTTTCCAGAACAGGGCACCACCCGGCTTCCGCTCGCGACGTCGCCCGCGTCGCACCTCGCGCACCTGCTACTCAGACCGCAGCAGTCCCTCCTGCGCCGTTCCGTGCCCCTTGTGCCCTCCGCCGGCCGACCCTAGCATCCCCGGCGAGCTCGCCCTCACGGTAGAGCTCCGCTCTCGCACGCAGCACCCCCTCCGCGCTCACTGCGGCCGTCGCTGCCCAGCAACCTCGCGCTCGCTCGCTCTCGCGCACAGGAAGGAGAAGAGGAAGGGGAGGAGACGACGGGAGGGAGCGTGTGGCCTTTTAAGGCTGCGCGAGGAGGAGAGAGAGGACGCGGCAGGTGTCTGCAGCCACAGGGAATAACGAATAAGCGAATATCCGGTCTGCGCGCTCAGGCGCGCAGACGACTCGCGCGTGTTGAAATTAACGGATTTCCAGACATCTGGAAACGATCCCAGACGTCTGGTTAGACGTCTGGACCACCTCCCAGGCGTCGTAAAATACGTCTGGGGCACGCGTTCGTTACAATATAACAAACTCAAAGGAAGTTTCATCCCCGAAACTTGCGCCAACTAGGGTGCGGGAAAAGACGTCCAAATAACCATAAAAAACTCAAAGAGGATCGAAGCCGGTCAGAAAAGACGTACCCGCGAAAAGCTCCGGGTACCGCTCCCGCATTGCCGCCTCAGGCTCCCAGGTAGCCTCCTCGTACCGCTGGCTCCTCCACAAAAGGGTACTTGCTTTCGTCTCAAACTGCGGACGGCTCGGTCTAAAATCTGCACTGGCCGCTCGGGGTAGGTCAGGTCGTCGCTCACCTCGATGCTCTCGTGACTCAGTACGTGACTGGAATCGGCTACGTACTTCCTGAGGTTGGACACGTGGAAATACGTCGTGCACACCAGAAAGCTGCGGGGGAAGGGCAAGTCTGTAAGCAACGGTTCCAACCTGCTCCAGGACCTCAAAGGGCCCCACGAACCTCAGCGCAAGCTTCCCTCTCACCCCAAACCATTGTAAGCCCTTCATGGGCGAAACACGAAGGAAGACATGGTCCCCAACCTCAAACTGCACCTCTCTACGTCTCCAATCCGCGTAGCTCTTCTGTCTGCTCCTGACAGTGCGGAGTCGTCTGTGGATCTGCTCAACTACCTCCTGACTCTGTCGGATCAATTTGGGGCCAACCTCCCACTTGGTCCCCACCTCAACCCAACTCAAGGGTGCCGTACACTTCCGTCCGTACAGAGCCTTGTAGGGAGCCATGCCGATGCTCGAGTGATAACTGTTGTTGTATGCAAACTCTGCCAGGGGTAGGTGCTCCTCCCAAGAGCCCCTCCAGTCCAGTACACAGGCACGCAAAAGGTCCTCAAGTGTCTATATCGTGCGCTCAGACTGTCCGTCCGTCTGGGGGTGGTAAGCCGTGCTAAACCTCAACCTCGTCCCCAAGGCCTGCTGAAACTCAACCCAAAACTGGGACGTAAAGCAGGTATCCCGGTCAGATACGATCTCCCGCGGAACTCCGTGTAGTCGTACCACATCACGGATATAACTCTCTGCCAACTGTGCTGGTCCCAAAGTGACTCGGATCGACAAGAATCGCGCCGTCTTCGTTAGTCTATCCACTATTTCCCAGACTGCGTCGTGTCCCCACTGGGTAACAGGTAAGCCCACCACCAAGTCCATGGTGATGCTCTCCCACTTCCGCTCTGGCACTGGAAGCGGCTGAAGCGGCCCTGCAGGCCTCTAATACCATCTTGTAATGACCCGGTGAAGAAACGTCGGTTTCAGTTATATCGTTGTAGTAAAGCCGGTTGTTACCAACGTTTCATATAAAATTTTTTTACTCGGAAAAATAAAAGAGTTCCCGAGGTCGAACTCAGGGAGCAAGTTGTATTCTAGAGATATACAAGTTCTATTACAAAAATAAAGAGAGAGAGAGAGAATTTGTTGTTCTCTTTGTTCTGCAGAGGGGGGTGCTCTTCTTTCTCTCTTTCTTTAGATCTCCTTCTTTCTCTCTGTTCAGGTGATATTCTTCTCTTGCAATGTGGTGCTCTTCTTCTTCTTCCTGCTGTTCTTCCTTGTTTTCTTTCTTTCTTTTTCTTCAGATCTTCTTCTTCTTTGCTTGCTTCTTGCTTCTCTTCATTCCTTCTTCTTCTTTGTCTTCACCTGCCTTGACCTCTCTTTTTCTTCTTTCGCGATGGCCGTTGCTCTTCCTTCTTCTTCAGCCTGTCTTCTTTCCTGCTCTGGCTGCTGACCTTCCGTCGTCTGCCCCGGTGCTGAGACGACTTAACGATGCCTTCGCTACAGTGCAGCAGCTCCTTCTTCTTCAGCGGGTCTGCTTCTTCTTCTTTGGCCTGCACACTTCAGAGTTTTTTCGTCAAGAGGCAAAAACCTATTCTACCCCCCTCCCCCGCGTATCTCTCTCTCTGAAATCACTCTTCGGAAGCTCTCCCAGAGCGCTATCGGGTAATCGGGTTCGGGTCAGGCCCGGGTCCAGGCCCACCGGCGTGCGTGGTGGGCGAGGAGTGCAGGTCAGTCTAATCGGGTCGGGCCAGGTCCGCGGAGCGTGGTCACGGACGAGGCCGAGTCGGGTCGGGTCGGGTGAGAGGGACCTCACCCCGTGGTAACTGAGGCAAACAGATGGTGGCACTTTTGCAATTTATGTGGGTGTGTGGCTTCAGAAACTCCCGAGGTGGGACTATCCGCGCACCCCTTTTCTCTCACGCCTGCAGCAGGGATGGTGCTTCCAATTGCAACAGCTGTTGAGGCGCGCAACTCCAATTGAGGGCCAGGGTGTGTGCGCAAGACTCTTTCGCGCTGGCCGTGGCTCTTCAACCTGGGATATCTAGGCTTGGAGCAACCTCGAGCAAGCTTCGAGCTTCCCCGCCAATGGCGGTCAAGGCCTGGAACCTGAAATCAATAGAACGGCCTCTCGGCCAAATCAGACAGGCGGGGGACCTTCGCCGTGGCACGGCGAAGGTGGTCAGGGGGTCTGCAGGGGGCGAGATGGAGCTATCAGGTCGTCCTAGGTCAAACTGTGAGCGAGGGAGTGGGTGTGTTCGGTGGGTCTGCAGAGGGTGTTTGGTGGGAAGTGGAGGGGCGGAAGAGGATCAGGGTGAGGAGGCGGAGGTTCTGCGGTGGTCGTCGAGCCGTGTGGGTCGCTGAGGTGATGGGAGCGGCTCGCCGGAGGGTGGTCGGAGGCGGAGAGGATGAGGGTGAACAGGGTCGGTAGAGGGCTTAATTGACTAAATCGAAAGCGGGGAAAGAAAGAGGAGGAGAAGGGGAGTAGGTCTAACTTAACTGCAGGGACGAAGGGGGAGGAACAGGGCGACAGTCGTATCGACTGTCGCCGGAGAAGATGATGCTCAGAGAGAGGGGCGGCGGCGAGCAGAGGGCTGGAGAGGCGCCAGCTGGGTGCGGCGTGGCGCGGGAAGAGCAGGGGAGGAAGTCTCTGCTGCTGGTAGTGCGGCAGAGCGAAGAGGTGGAGGGAGAGGAAGTCGCCGGAGCTGGTGAGCGTCTGCCGGAGAAAGAAGAGAAGAAAGCTGGGGGTTTTCTCCGTCAGATCCAGGCTGCCGTCGTCGGTGGAGCGGCGGGGGGTATTTATAGGGATGAAGCAGGGAGGAAGGCGGAGGGAGACGACGTGTCTCCCTCGCCGGAGCATGGTCGGAATACGAACCCATACCGTCCGTGCGTTCGCACGGCCGGTATGGGGGGCTACAATGACCATGGGGGTGCTCCTGCGACGGCTGACGACGCAGGGCACCCCCGGTACACATGCCAGGTCCTCCACCTCACCCTGCGCGGCGCCATGCTCCGCGCAAGGTCGCCGGAGCATGGTGCTGGCAGGGTTTTGCAGGAGGGACCTGTTTGCAAAGAACGAAGGAGAGTTAGGGGCCTAAATGCGAGGGTTCAAAAGTTGAGGGCCAAAGAGTAAATATATGAGGACCAAAGTGTAAAGTCGGTCAAGGAGGTTTCTTCTTAGGCTCAAGTTTTTATACATGACTAATTAGAACCTAAGGAATCTGATGGTAAATTTCATTTTCATATTAAACCTTGTTTGACCGGTCAATTTGCGTAAAGACCCAAATTAAGTTATTAATTGGGCATGGTTCTCAATGTAGGTCAAAATGGGTTCTAAAGGCCAAATTGAAGGTTCTAAACCCTAGAGATTATTTTTCTATGAATTTTAGAGGGTTTATTCTATTTTTACTTTGCCTTGAACCTTGTGAATTGAAGTGGGTTGTTTTAGGGTTACAGATTATCATTTGGTTCCTTGGAAGTGCTGTAGCCCTTGCTAGATCATCTCATCCCACTTTTATTCTTATTAAGCTGTTTTGACCTGTGTTTGGGCCCTGAATTACCCTGTATGCAGATTATACTGGTAAAATTGCACTTTTACCCCTTATGACTGGTTTTCTTCTCAAACTCAGAATTCTCTGAGTTAAGCCTTTCCTTGAGATATGTAGGAGCTTTTATCCTTTGTATTGGGTCAAAATGAGCTAGTTATGGCTCATGATGAGGTTCTCATCACCCGGTTCATCAGGTCCATGAAAGCAGCGGGGGCATTGGTCAGCCCAAACGGCATGACCAAAAACTCGTAGTGTCCGCACCGGGTGCGGAAAGCTGTCTTGGAGACGTTGGTCTCCCTGATCCTCCATCTGGTGGTATCCAGACCTCAAGTCTATTTTGGAAAACACCGTGGCACCCCGCAACTGGTCAAACAAATCATCGATCCTCGGCAGCGGATATCTGTTCTTGATAGTGACCCTGTTCAGCTGTCGGTAGTCCACACAAAGACGTAGGGTCCCATCCTTCTTCTTCACAAACAGTACCGGGGCTCCCCAGGGAGACGCACTGGGCCTCACGAAACCTTTCTCCAGAAGGTCCTGCAACTGAGACTTGAGCTCTCGCAGCTCAAGCGGTGCCATCCTGTATGGCGCGGTGGAGATGGGGCTGGTCCCTGGTACTAGTGAGATCTCAAACTCGATCTCACGCTCGGACGGTAGTCCTGGTAACTCGTCTGGAAACACGTCAGGGTACTCTCTGACCACCGGGATGCTCTGGAAGTCTGCCACAGGGCTGGGCTCTGCCACCACACAGGCTAGGAAGCCCTCACACCCCTGGCTCAAAAGTCTCGCCGCCCGAAGTGCCGAAATGCACCTAAAACCTCCATCCACTGGATGTCCGTGAAACTCGAAAGAAGGCAACTCCGGAATGGAGAAGACAATCTTCCTCTCAAAACAGTCCACCAAGGCGTGGTAAGCGGACAGCCAATCCATCCCCAGAATCACTCCAAAGTCCTCCATCTGGATCATAATCAGGTCAGCTGGCAGGCTATGTCCTCCGACGCTAACCTCGCAATCCATGTACACCTCCTCAGCTACAAACAGCTGACCACTCGGACCTCTGATTACGAACGGATTCTCTAACAGTGTATAATCCTGGTCCAAACTAACTGCGAAACTGGCTGCGACAAACGAGTGCGTAGCGCCAGAATCGAAAAGCGTGTAAACGAGTCTGCCAGAAACTGAAACCATACCTGCTACCACCGATCCCGAAGCTCTGGCGTCCCTGTGTGTTAGGGCGTTGATACGCCCCTCAGCTCTAGGTGCGGACGAAGCAGCCACACTCTGCGTCGGACGGGTAGGTGCTGGCCGGTACCCTCCTCGTGACTACTGTCCTCCTCCTCGCGCCTGGGAACCGCGACCTCCTGCGCGCCCTCCAGTGCTCTGCGAGGGGAGTATCTGCTGACCCCCTACCCTAGATGGGCAGTCCCTCCTGACGTGGCCCGGCTGGCCACACTGGTAGCAGAGGGGAACCCAACTCCCGCCCTCAGTGGGTCCCTGCTGTCGGCTAGGTGGGGGTCCGGTGCTGGCGACTGGCCCCTGTCGAGGGCCCCCAAAGGCCACTGATGGCCCTGCAAATCGTGACGGCTCTCCTGCGGACGCCACGTGTCTCCTTTGAGTTCTCCTAACACGCCTAGTGTGACAGCGGAAATCTCGTTCCACCACCAACTCCCCTGTCGTACGCTCGGAAGGGGGAGGAGGGGGTGGCGATGTGGATGGAAGTTGAAATTCTTCACGAACCACCTCTCGAATTAGTTGGACGAGGTCCGGAGACGGTATGCTCAGGAGAAGAGGAGGGGTAGTATGTACTCCAAGCCCGACACATTTGTCTCTCGGGCCCCGACCTCGGCCGCGCCCGCGGCCCACCCTCCTAGTTCCACGACGAGGCATCTCCTATAAGGAGACGCGAAACAAAGAAATACGTCAGTACAGAACAGTACCTAACGAAAACGTCTAAGAGCTCAAGTCAAGAGATATGTTGTGGTGGCTACTCTAGTTATAGACATGTGAATTGGTTATTTTCCAGTCAGTTGATTCACTTCCCGGGACGACCTTGCTCTGTACCATCTTGTAACGACCCAGTTCCCGAGTCCCTACGAGACACGAGAACCAGACCGACTCGACTAATCCCAAGACCTAGTCGTCCAACGAGGAAGTAACCAAAAGAGCAGTAAAATAAACCACATTCAGCATGAATATAACTAACGGTAAGAAAGTACAGCAGTAAGGAAAGAAACTACTACAGTATATACCACCACAACAGTAGAACATTTATCATATAGCATGAACTGCAGGTAAAGAAAAGTACAGTAAAAACAAGAACTACTCACCATAACAGAAACAAAGAGGTACAAAAGACAGTGGTAACTCTACTGGACCCTACTCGGCCCAGCGTCCTCTGCAGCCGCTGGCCTTGGCTGCTCAACACCTGGTCCTGAAAAAGGTAACGAGTGTAACACGTCAGCAAAACACTGAGTAGAGTGGCAACTAAAACTAAAGACAACAGTAGAGTGTACAGTAGCTGTTATGTTCTATTACTTTCTTTACTCACATCTTTCAATTGTCTCACTATTTCATTTATTCCCCAGATATTTTTCTTGATCTCGAATGTTCCTCGTGGGAACGATCTTGATTGCAGTTTTTTCCAAAAAGTAGAAGTAGCACGTGGTGCTCTCCTAGCCGGGAGAGTCCCCCGTGGTGATCCTACCCTCAGTCAACCACCCTAAGGTCACTGACAGATGTAACGGTGACTACGGCACACGCGATAACTGCACAGGTAGCTAACCCGTACTGGCACGCGGTCAGTCGTTTCCGTTAACGGGTGCGCCCAAAGCACAGCACGGAACCAGTCCAGGGCAGAGCCCTCTCAGTAACAGGGGTCCAGCCCCTCCACAGTAACCAAACCGGGGCCTTGCCCCTCCACAGTCCGCGCACCCTCGCCTGACTACCCTGGTTTGCCCCAGCGGGCCTAACAAGTCGGTGTGGGAGGCTAGCAAAACCCCGGGGCCCGTGGGGTAGCTAGTACCTCCCTACACTAGTAGCTCTCCTCGGTACTACGTACGCGAGGGCCAGCAAGTCGGTACAGAGTGGCCAGTCCTAACCCCGGGTCCCTGGGACGGCTGGCTCCGCTCTGCACTAAACAGGGGGACAGTCGCTCTCCTTGGTACTCCGTACTCAAGGGCCAGCTCACTTCCCCAATACTATTCCATTCACTTTCCAGGAGTTCTACTCCTACTTCCCCGTAGGGTTCCATCCTTTTTACTCAAACATCCAGGTTTCACTTTCCAGTTTCACATTCTTACAATCCATGTTCTCAACCACGCTATTTATTCACAACAGGCAGCTGTTAATTCAAATTACAGGCAGCTTTATATCTCTTTCCATTTTCCAAGACTGCAGTATTATAAATTCCACTAGTTTTTCCCATCCTAGGATTCATGCCATATCCTAGGATCTATCATACAATCTAGTTTTCCAGCCCTAGGATTCATGCAACACCTAGGAGCTATCATATATTTCTCATTCCTAGGATTCATGCAACGTCCTAGGTTCTAGTTATGGTTCCATACTTTAACATATTTTATTAATAACTTAAAGCCACTCTACCAGGTACAACAGGAGTAATGGGGGCGTGATCGGGAATCCCACGTGCCTCCGCGACTCCCAAGACTGCAACTGAAGGAGGTCCTATCACAAGGATCATACGCAAGGAGTGTCTTAAAACAGTGTATAGCTACTGTAGACAGGTAGAGGAATTAATTCTGAAAAGAACGCAACTCGAATCGCGGAAAACGGAACCCGAACGGGCCCTAAATGGGTCAACAACGACGACACTGTGCAAAATCAGACGTCTGGAACTTCTTCCAGTCGTCTTAAAAAGTGGATCAGAGAATTACCTGTTCAGCGTGATTTCCCAGACGTCCAGAAATCTGTGGGGACGTCTGGCCTATATCCCAGACGTCCGATGGTCACCCCGGACATCTGGAGGTCACTCCCGCCATATGGTAAAACAGCCAGACGTCTGATTCGCGTTGGATGGCGAATCACCGAGCCTGCGCACACCCATCTCCCTCCCTCAGTACGGTCAGTCGACAGGAAGGAAGAAGAAGACGGAAAACCCACCTTTCGGATGACTGTAAGATCTACCAGACGTCGCCCTCTCCGTCCGTCTATCAACCCAGACGTCCGATTCTGGAAATTTTTCCAGAACAGGGCACCACCCGGCTTCCGCTCGCGACGCCGCCCGTGTCGCACCTCGCGCGCCTACTGCTCAGACCGCAGCAGTCCCTCCTGCGCCGTTCCGTGCCCCCTACGCCCTCCGCCGGCCGACCCTAGCAGCCCCGGCAAGCTCGCCCTCACGGCAGAGCTCCGCTCTCGCACGCAGCACCCCCTCCGCGCTACTGCGGCCGTCGCCGCCCAGCAACCTCGCGCTCGCTCTCTCTCGCGCACAGGAAGGAGAAGAGGAAGGGGTGGAGACGACGGGAGGGAGCGCGTGGCCTTTTAAGGCCGCGCGAGGAGGAGAGAGATGACGCGGCAGGCGTCTGCAGCCGCAGGGAATAACGAATAAGCGAATATCCGGTCTGCGCACTCAGGCTCGCAGACGACTCGCACGTTTCAAAATTAACGGATTTCCAGACATCTGGAAACGATCCCAGACGTCTGGTCAGACGTCTGGACCACCTCACAGATGTCGTAAAATACGTCTGGGGCACGCGTTTGTTACATTGCTACTCTGTCATGTGTCTAGGACTATTTTGTGAGCATCTAATCATCCGAATGGGATGCATATTCATGCAAGTATAATTCTTATAAATATACTTATTTTAACTTTGTTACAGTTAGACTTGTCTTAACATCATGAACGTGGATGACAATTCTTGTTATGGGTATAACCACATATGCATATGGATCAAATTTCATAGCAATTGTTGCAATGTGTTATTCATATCAAGATAAAAATTTCTATTAGGTTGAATGTCATCCATTGTTAGCCTAAAAAGCAAATATACTCTGCTCTTCCTTTTACTACCCAAGTAAGGTCCTATATTTCCCAATTGCATGGGTAATTTTTTTCTGAATGAGGTTTTTTTTTTGATGCATTATGATCACTTGGAGAAAAGTATCCTTTATTATTTATTTGTAAATTACCCACTTCATGTTAAGAGGATGCCTAACAGTGATGGTAGAATCATTGATGCTCATCTTTCTACTGTAGAATTCTACATTGACTGAATGATGTTGGTGTAATTGCATACTAAGAGACCATTATATGTCTGGTAACATAGACTGATAGACATAATCTACCCACTTGAATCCATATCAATGAATAGATTTAAAAAAAAAAATTGCTTACCTTTGTCGTCGATTATACAAAAAATCGATGGTAAAGATAAGGAATTTCTTTTGAGAATGAAATGTTTTTGTATAAGCGATGGCGTTTGAGTTTAAACAACGGCAAAACTAAAAAACAGTGCGTTAACGCGAGAAAAAGTGATGTAACAATGCCATCGCTTAGTTTACAAGCGACGGTACATATAATTACCGTCGGTTGATAACCAACAGCAAAAGATCAAATCCATCCATGGGGCGAACGATATTTCAACATCGGATGCTCCTTGTAACCGACGGCAAAAGGAAACAGCGTCGCTACTTACGCCGTCAATTAAAGGCTATTGCCGTCAATTTTCAACCGACGACAAAAGTGTAAATTGTTGTAATGTTGGTTTTCTTGATCTTCTCTTTTGCTACTCATCTTGATTATCAGCTTATTTGATTTTATTATTTCTTAGCCATTGTATCCGAGTAACTTGACTTTCCTACATCACTCTAAGTATCAAATCAGTTTTCGAGTGATGCCCTAGAACAAACATTGTGATTTACTATTAACAAATCGAGGTAATTTTCATCCCTCATCACAAACTACTACAAAACCACAAGAAACTACATCAAGACAAACAAAAACCACAAGAAAGACAAAAGATGTAAACGATTTCAATTACTTCCTGGCATCCGCACTACAAAAAAAATGCCTTTAGCAGCAAATTAAATAGTGCCATAAAATACATTTACCGCTATTACTTTAGGTTTAACGTTAAATTTTTTGTATATGCCATAATATTTTTGTGGACGACACTTACTATTAGTGGCGAATATATGTGCTACTATACGTGTTCGTTGGAGGCAAAAAAATTGTCACTATATTTCTTTTGTCAAACAACGATTAGCTTTATTGGCAAAAATATTTACCTCTACATATACAATTTGTATTATCATTCAAATATTTCAAAAGTAACTTAGAAGCAATAAAAATATATGCTGCTAAAAATATATGAATGACCAACAATTAATATTAACGGTAAATCACTACAACAAAATATACAAAAGTTGACCAATAAATAATGACAATTAGCAACATTTGTCGTTATGTTTAAATATAATAATGATTACAATTATTCATTACGATTTTTTTGAGAATAACAATGATTTTAGTTATTCGTTGCGATTTCTTTTAAAATTAACAACGATTATTTTGATTCATCATTATGTATTTGTTTTTTTTTTAAACGATCATTATGTATTTGTTAACAACCACTTCAACAAAATATACAAAAGATGACGTATAAATAACAACGATTTACAACATTCGTTGTTATGTTTAAATATAACATTGATTTTACTTATTCGTTGTGACTATTTTTAAAAAATAACAATAATTTTAATTATTCATTATAATTTTTTAAAAAAATAGCAATAATTATTTTGATTCGTTGTTATCAATTTGTTAACCACGTAAAAAATCATCGTCGTGTTATTTAAATTTAAATAGATAATTAAAAGATACGCTCCAATTCCCCTAACCCCCCACACTCAACTCTGCTCTCCCACCCCCCCATCGTCCTTGTCCCTTAACAGACACCTCCTTCGATCCCATCTCTCGATCCCTCGACTACTGCTTCAATCCCAAGATCGCATGCTCCAATCCACCATCCCCATCTCTCGCATGCTCTGATCCCTAGACCACCACTGCCTGATTACTCCCACCATCGCTCCCGACTCTCGAATCCCTAGATCGCCACCACTGATCGCTCCTACTGCCACTCCTCGCTCTCACGTGATCCCCATCCCCTGTTAAGACCCAAGACATCAAACGCTTTTTAAGACGTCTGGGAGTCGATCCAGACGTCTGGTCAGATGTCTGGAATTAAATTTTTTCGGCATACGATTGCGAGTCTGTGCGCATGCGCGCGTAGACTGAACCCGCCACCCTCTTTTCTTCTCTCTCTTCCCTCCCTATCCTGCAAACACCTTTCCCCACCCCACCACGCCTTCAAATACCCTTCCCTCTCCCTCACCCATTCACCCCACCATCCCCTTCTTCTTCCAGCTTGAGAGAGAGAGAGAGAGAGCGTGGGCAGCAGCTGCTGCCAGGCACGCGCGGGGAGGAGGAGGTGCAGCGACAGGGAGAAGAGGCGAACCGCGTGAGGAAAAGAGAGCAAGCTCGCCGGAGCAGCCCAGGGTCGGCCGACGGGCGCACAGTGGGAGCGGGGTGCTGGGGAAGTTACCCCGGTGCTGCTGCAGCTCAGGAAGCAGGCGGACGCGGCGCGGCGCGGCCATGCGCAGCAGGCAGAAGGCGAGGAGATATTGATTCTGGGAAAATTTCCCAGAATCAGACGTCTAGACCTACGTCCAGACGGCACAGGGGACGTCTGGAGTGAGATCCAGACTTCTGAAAGGTACGATATTCTCATCCTTCTCTTTCTTGCGGATGCGGCCACGTAGGCCATTCCATCGAAGGTTCTGAGACATGTCGCATTGAGAGTGGTTGCGTACGCGTGCAGGTTCCACTCAGGAAGTTGCGAAGACACACCCTCCCACACAAATCAGACGTCTGGGCACAGCACCAAATGACGGAGAGAGTCTCCAGACGTCCGGAGTGAGAGTCGGACGTCTGGAACTAAGCCCAGACGGTTCAGCGGGATCCTAGACATATGAAGAGCAGCGCAGAAGTGAGGTATGATCTGAACCATCATTTAAGATGTCTGGAAAGTGTTCCAGACATCTGATTTGGGCAGAGTTGACATTTTTGACCTGTTTAGGATCCGTTCGAAGTCCGATTTCTACGTTTAAAATTTGTTCTTCTCAGAATTAGTTCCTCTACTTGTTTAAAGAACTTGTATCCTGTTCTGAGTAGTTCCTTGTGTTTGATCCTTGTGTTAGGACCTCATCCTATTGCGGATCTGGGGGTTGTAGAGGCACGTGGACCTGCCGATCACGCCCCCATCACTCCCGATTTTGCGGGTAGAGTGGCTTCCCTTGGTTGTTTACCAACATTAATGCATCTTTGAGATAAATAATAGATTCTAGGGTATGGCATGAATTCTAGGGTCTGAAAACTAGATTGAATGATAGATCCTAGGGTATAGCATAAATCCTAGGACTGGAAAACTAGATTGAATGATAGATCCTAGGGTGTGGCATGAATCCTAGGAACAGAAACACTGAAAATGAATGTCGTGAATACATGAATCGCAGTCTTGGAAAAGTAGATAGAATAATGATAATTACCCGAAATTGGATAACAGTTGCTTGTATATGAATGGATATTAACTGTTGAGAACAAGGGCTATATGAGAATAAAACTGGAATGATGAAACCTAAAAATGGCTTGGCTAGAGAAATATGAGCATGAACCCTACGAGGAATTAGGAGTAGAACTCCTGAAAGGGTAAATGGAATGGAATTGGGGAAGTGAGTTGGCCCTTGAGTACGGAGTACCATGGAGAGCGACTGTCCCCCCTGTTTAGTGCAGAGCGGAGCTAGCTGCCCCAGGAACCCAGGGTTAGGTCTAGTCACTTTGTACCAACTTTTGGCCCTCGCATACACAGTACCGGGGAGAGCTACTAGTGTAGGGAGAGAGCCAGCCACCCCACGGGCCCCGAGGTTCAGCTAGCCATCCTACACCAACTTGTTAGGCCCACTAGGCAAACCAGGGTAGTCAGGCGAGGGTGCACGGACTGTGGAGGGGCAAGACCCTTGTTTGGTTACTGTGGAGGAGCTAGACCCCTGTTACTGAGAGGGCTCTACCCTATATTGGTTCCGTGCTGCGCTTTGGGGCACACCCATTAACGGAAATGACTGACCGCGTGCCAGTGCGGGGTAGCTACCCGTGCATTTATCGCGCGTGCTGTAGTCACCGTTACATCTGTCAGTGACCTTGGGGTGGTTGACTGAGGGTAGGACCACCACGGGGGACTGTCCCAGCCAAGAGAGCACCACGTGCTACTTCTACTTTTTGGGAGAGACTGCAATCAAGATCGTTCCCACGAGGAACATTCAAGATCAAGAGAAAGATCTGAGGAATAATTCAAGAATGAGTAAATAGAAAATAAAGAAAGAAATTAAAAATAACAGCTACTTGTCCACCTTACTGTTTTCCTTAGCTAGTTGGTTGCCACTCTACTCAGTGTTTCACTGACCTGTCACCTTTGTCACCTTCTCAGGACCAGGTGTTCAGCAGCCAGAGCCTGCAGCTGCAGAGGGTGCTGGGCCTAGTAGAGCCCAATAGTTCTACTTGTGTTGTACCTACTGTACCGTTTCTTCTATTGTAGTGAGTATATCCTGTTACACTTGTACTCCTTTATTGTAAGCATCATGTTTATATACCTATTTAATTCTCTACTGTTGTGGTGGTGTGTACTGTAGTAGTTCTTTTCTTTATTGCTGTGCTTTTGTTACTGTTAGTTACATGCACGATGAATGTGGTTTATTTTACTGCTCTTTTGGTTACTTTCTCGTTAGACGACTGGGTCTTGGGATCAGTCGAGTCGGTCCGATTCTCGTGTCTCGTAGGGATTCGGGAATCGAGTCGTAACAAGATGGTGTCAGAGCAAGGTTGTCCCGAGAAGTGAACCAACTGGCTGGAAAATAACCAATTCACGTGTCTGTAACTAGAGTAGCCACCACAGCGTACCTTTTGACATTTGTTTTGAGCTCTCTTCATTGAATATCGAATCGTATTGACGTCTTTTCTGTTCCGTGTTCGCGTCTCCTTGCAGGAGATGCCTCGACGAGGAGGTAGCGAGGCAGGCCGCTAGCGCGGCCGAGGACGAGGTTGAAGGGGTGGGCGTGTTGAGCCTGACACCTCAGTGGACCAGCCACTACTTTCGGGAATTCAGGCCCAGGACCTCGCCCAGCTGATACGGGACATCGTGCGAGAGGAGCTCCACCTGCCACCACGAGCGCCTCTCCCTGGGGCTGCGGAGGGGGAGTCTTCTATGGGACCACGTGACGGGCATGGCGCTAGACGCAGGGGAGGGGATGGGCCTCCACTGCCCCCACCTTCCTCCAGCACTTCCGAGCACGAGGCTTCTTTACCTGGAGGCGCACCAGCGTCTCCACTTCAGTGCCACTTTGAGCTTTTCGAACAGTTCCGGAAGCTGAAGCCCCCCTCGTTCAAAGGGGATGAGGACCCGACTGAGGCGAAGGATTGGCTCGAGCAGATCGAGAAGGCTTTTGACACCCTTCTCCCCCCTGTGGAGTGCCGCGTGGCCTTTGCCACATACCAGCTAGAGAGGGCGGCACACAGGTGGTGGAGGGCGGTCAGGGGACAGGAGAGGGATGAGCCAACTTGGGACAGGATGTAAGGTCTGTGTTGGGGGACACAGCCTTCCCGCTGACCTGATTATGATACAAATGGAAGACTTTGGCATAATTCTAGGGATGGACTGGCTATCCGCTTACCACACCTTGGTAGACTGTTTTGAGAGAAAGATCATCTTCTCCATACCGGAGTTGCCTTCTTTCAAGTTCCATGGGCAGCCAGTGGACGGAGGCTTCAGGTGCATTTCTGCACTTCGGGTGGCGAGACTTTTGAGCCAGGGGTGTGAGAGCTTCCTAGCTTGTGTGGTGGTGGAGCCCAGCCCTGTGGCAGACTTCCAGAGTATCTCGGTGCTCAGAGAGTACCCCAACGTGTTCCCAGATGAGCTGCCAGGATTACCACCCGAGAGTGAGATCGAGTTTGAGATCTCACTGGTACCAGGGACCAGCCCCATCTCCACAGCACCGTACAGGATGGCACCACTTGAGCTGTGAGAGCTCAAGTCTCAGTTGCAGGATCTTTTGGAGAAGGGCTTTGTGAGGCCCAGTGCGTCTCCCTGGGGAGCCCCGGTATTGTTCGTAAAGAAGAAGGATGATACCCTACGCCTTTATGTGGACTACAGACAGCTGAATAGGGCCACCATCAATAACAGGTATCCACTACCGAGGATTGATGACTTGTTTGACCAGCTGCGAGGTGCCATGGTATTCTCCAAGATCAACTTGAGATCTGGATACCACCAGTTGAGGATCAAGGAGGCATACGTCTCCAAGTCAGCTTTCCGCACCCAGTACGAATACTACGAGTTTCTGGTCATGCCTTTTGGGCTAACCAATGCCCCGCTGCATTCATGGATTTGATGAACCGGGTGTTTAGACCGTACTTGGACCAGTTCATGGTGGTATTCATTGATGATGTGCTCATCTATTCTCGAGATTAGACGCAACACGGACAGCACTTCCGGATGGTTCTCGACACACTGAGATGACGTAGGCTGTACGCCAAATACAGCAAGTGCCAGTTCTGGTTGAGGGAGGTGACTTTCCTGGGTCATGTGATCTCCGGGGATGGCTTGGCTGTGGACCCAGCCAAGGTTAAGGCAGTGCTCAGGTGGGAGAGACCGCGTACGGTTACTGAGATCCGCAGTTTCTTGGGCCTGGCAGGCTACTACAGGCAGTTTATCAGGGGCTTCTCACAGATAGCACATCCTATGAAACAGTTAACCTGGAAGGACGTGCCCTTTACTTGGACAGACGCCTGTGAGGCGTGTTTTCAAGAGCTGAAGGAGAGGCTGACTTCGGCTCCCGTGCTCACCATCCTAGACAGTAGTGGTGGGTTCGTTGTGTACACAGATGCCTCTTTGCAAGGGTTAGGGGGTGTGCTCATGTAGAGGGGTCACGTCGTCGCTTACGCTTCGCGGCAACTGAAGCCCCATGAGCATAGCTACCCTACCCACGACCTAGAGCTGGCAGCTGTCGTCTTCGTGCTGAAGACTTGGAGGCACTACTTGTACGGTGAGACCTTTGAAATTTTCACAAATCACAAGAGCCTCAGATACCTGTTTGATCAAAAGGAGCTCAACATGAGACATAGATGTTGGTTGGAGCTCCTGAAGGACTATGACTGTAGCATTTCCTACCACCCGGGAAAGGCCAACGTGGTGGCAGACGCCTTGAGCTGGAAGGCGCCCGCCACTTAGCCAGTTTACAGGCGCAGAGTTGGAGCCTTTTGGAGGAGATGGGCAGTTGGTGACCCCTAGAGTTACTGGGGCACTGTGGGGCAGTGACTGTGACACGACTGACGAGGCCAGAGCTGATAGACCGCATCATCACAGGGCAGATGGCTGACCCGTACTTACAATCATTATGTGATAGAGTATTTTCAGGAGACCCTGGGGACTTCTCTTTTACAGACCAGGTGCTGCGCATGAGGGGACGTTTGTGTGTTCCCAGAGATGAGGAGCTGTTGAGGGAGCTCCTGACTGAAGTACACGGTTCCAAATTCACCATACATCCCGGAAACACAAAGATGTACCATGATTTGAGACATGACTTTTGGTAGAGGGGGATGAAGCGGGATGTGGGTGAATTCGTACAACAGTGTTTAGTGTGCCAGCAGGTGAAGGCCGAGCATCAGAGGCCTGCAGGGCCGTTACAGCCACTTCCAGTGCTAGAGTGGAAGTGGGAGAGCATCACCATGGACTTGGTGGTGGGCTTACCTATTACCCAGTGAGGACATGACGCAGTCTGGGTAATCGTTGACAGATTGACGAAGACGGCACATTTCTTGCCGATCCGAGTCACCTTGGGACCAACACAGTTGGCAGAGAGGTATATCCGCAACGTGGTACGTCTACACGGAGTTCCGTGGGAGATCGTATCCGACCGGGATACCCGTTTTACATCCCAATTTTGGGTTGAGTTTCAACAGGCCCTAGGGATGTGGTTGAGGTTCAGTACAGCATACCACCCCCAGATAGATGGACAGTCTGAGCGCACGATACAGACACTTGAGGACCTTTTGCGTGCTTGTGTACTGGACTGGTGGGACTCTTGGGAGGAGCACTTGCCCCTAGTGGAGTTTGCATATAATAACAGTTAACACTCGAGCATCGGCATGGCACCCTACGAGGCTCTGTACGGACGTAGGTGTACGGCACCCTTGAGTTGGGTTGAGGTGGGGACCAAGTGGGAGGTTGGCCCCAGGCTGATCCGGCAGAGTCAGGAGGTAGTCGAGCAGATTCACAGGCGACTCCGCACTGTCAGGAGCAGACAGAAGAGCTATGCAGACCGGAAACGCAGAGAGGTACAGTTTGAGGTTGGGGATAACGTCTTCCTTTGTGTTTCGCCCATGAAGGGCTTGCAGCGGTTTGGGGTGAGAGGGAAGCTCGTGTCAAGGTTCATGGGACCCTTTGAGATCCTAGAGAGGGTTGGACCCGTTGCTTACAGGCTTGCCCTCCCTCCCCAGCTTTCTGGCATGCACAACGTGTTCCACATGTCCAACCTCAGGAAGTACGTCGCCGATCCCAATCACGTCTTGAGCCACAAGAGCGTCGAGGTGGGTGACAACCTGACCTACCTCGAGCCACCAATGTAGATTCTCGACAGAGCCGTTCGGAGTCTGAGACAGAAGCAAGTACCCCTGGTGAAAGTTTTGTGGAGGAGCCAGCGGTACGAGGAGGCTACCTGGGAGCCTAAGGAGGAGATGCAGGAGCGATACCCGGAGCACTTAGAGGTTACGTCTTTTCGGACCGACTTCGGTCCTCTTTGACTTTGTTATGCTTATATCGTTCTCTTCCGCATTCTAGTTAGCGCAAGTTTCGGGGATGAAACTTCCTTTGAGTTTGTTATGTTGTTAAGACCCAAGACATCAAACGCTTTTCAAGACGTCTGGGAGTTGGTCCAGATGTCTAATCAGATGTCTGGAATTAAATTTTTGTGGCATACAATTGCGAGTCTGCGCACATGCATGCGTAGACTGAACCTGCCGCCCTTTTTTCTTCTCACTCTTCCCTCCCCGTCCTGCAAACACCTTTCCCCACCCTGCCACGCCATCAAATACCCTTCCCTCTCCCTCACCCATTCCCCCCACCGTCCCCTCCTTCTTCCAGCTTGAGAGCGAGAGAGAGAGCGTGGGCAGCAGCTACTGCCAAGCGCGCCTGGGGAGGAGGAGGTGCAGCGAGAGGGAGAAGAGGTGGAGCGAGTGAGGAAGAGAGAGCGAGCTCGCCGAAGCAACCCAGGGCCGACCGGCGGGGGCACAGCAGGAGCGGGGTGCTGGGGAAGTTACCCCGGTGCTGCTGCAGCTCAGGCAGCAGGAGGACGCGACGTGGCACGGCCGTGCGTAGTAGGCGAAAGGCGAGGAGGTCCTGATTCTGGGAAAATTTCCCAGAATCAGACGTCTAGACCTACGTCCAGACGGAGCAGGGGACGTCTGGAGTGAGATCCAGACATCTGAAAGGTACAATGTTCTCATCCTTCTCTTTCTTGCAGACGCAGCCATGCATGCCGTTCCGCCAAAGGTTCTGAGACGTGTCGTGTTGAGAGTGGTTGCGTACGCGTGCAGTTCCATTCGGGAAGGCGCGAGGACATGTCCTCCCACACAGATCAGATGTCTGGGCACAGCACCAGACGACGGAGAGAGTCTCCAGACGTCCGGAGTGA
This sequence comes from Thalassia testudinum, assembly GCA_037157565.1. NCBI lineage: Eukaryota > Viridiplantae > Streptophyta > Magnoliopsida > Alismatales > Hydrocharitaceae > Thalassia > Thalassia testudinum. The sequence continues at coordinate 148,434,810 of JAZHRO010000063.1, read as the reverse complement.
CAGTCGGACGTCTGGAACTAAGTCCAGACGGTTCAATGGGATCCTGGACGTCTGAAGAACAGCGTAGAAGTGAGGTATGATCTGGACCATCTTTTAAGACGTTTGGAAGGTGTTCCAGACATATAATTTAGGGCAGAGTTGTCGTTTTTGACCCGTTTATGGTCCGTTAGAAGTCCGATTTCCGCGTTTAAAATTTCATTCTTCTCAGAATTAGTTCCTCTACTTGTTTAAAGTACTTCTATCTTATTCTGAGTAGTTCCTTGTGTTTGATCCTTGTGTTAGGACCTCATTCTGTTGCGGATCTGGGGGTTGCGGAGGCACGTGGACCTGCCGATCACACCCCCATCACTCCCGATTTTGCGGGTAGAGTGGCTTCCCTTGGTTGTTTACCAACATTAATGCATCTTTGAGATAAATAATAGATTCTAGGGTATGGCATGAATTCTAGGGTCTGAAAACTAGATTGAATGATAGATCCTAGGGTATAGCATAAATCCTAGGACTGGAAAACTAGATTGAATGATAGATCCTAGGGTGTGGCATGAATCCTAGGAACAGAAACACTGAAAATGAATGTCGTGAATACATGAATCGCAGTCTTGGAAAAGTAGATAGAATAATGATAATTACCCGAAATTGGATAACAGTTGCTTGTATATGAATGCATATTAACTGTTGAGAACACGGGCTATATGAGAATAAAACTGGAATGATGAAACCTAAAAATGGCTTGGCTAGAGAAATATGAGCATGAACCCTACGGGGAATTAGGAGTAGAACTCCTGAAAGCATAAATGGAATGGAATTGGGGAAGTGAGCTAGCCCTTGAGTACGGAGTACCAAGGAGAGCGACTGTCCCCCCTGTTTAGTGCAGAGCGGAGCTAGCCGCCCCAGGGACCCGAGGTTAGGTCTGGCCACTTTGTATCGACTTTTGTCCCTCGTGTACACAGTACCAGGGAGAGCTACTAGTGTAGGGAGAGAGCTAGCCGCCCCATGGGCCTCGAGGTTCAGCTAGTCGTCCTACACCGACTTGTTAGGCCCACTGGGCATACCAAGGTAGTCAGGAGAGGGTGCGCGGACTGTGGAGGAGCAAGACCCTTGTTTGGTTACTGTGGAGGGGCTAGACCCTTGTTACTGAGAGGGTTCTACCCTATACTAGTTTCATGATGTGCTTTGGGGCGCACCCGTTAACAGAAACGACTGACCGGGTGCCAGTGTAGGGTAGCTACCCGTGCATTTATCATACGTGCTGTAGTCACCGTTACGTCTGTCAATGACCTTGGGGTGGTTGACTGAGGGTAGGACCATCACAGGGGACTCTCCCGGCCAAGAGTGCTACTTCTACCTTTCGGGAGAGACTGCAATCAAGATGGTTCCCACGAGGAACATTCGAGATCAAGAAAAAGATCTGAGGAATAATTCAAGAATGAGTAAATAGAAAATAAAGAAAGAAATTAAAAATAACAGCTACTTGTCCACCTTACTGTTTTTCTTAGCTAGTTGGTTGCCACTCTACTCAGTGTTTCACTGACCTATCACCTTTGTCACCTTTTCAGGATTAGAGAATCGGGTCATAACATCCCCAATGCATCGCCGTTGTCGCCCCATCCTCGACGCGTCGCCACAATTGTGATCCCTCCACCACTGCCCCAACCTCTACCCTCGTTAAAGTGAGTAACTTGATTAAGGTATTGCATCCCCCAAAAGCGGTTTAGTGGGATAGAGTAGAGACAAATATTGTCTAGCCATGTAGGTCCCTTTTTTACAATTTCATTCATGTGATTTCTAACACGTTTGGAGGTTACCAAATCATGTAATCTCCTAATCTTGGTAACTTGAGAAAAGCTTGAAAGTAGAAAATTGATTGGGGCTCCTTCAAGAATCATCATTTTTTCTGATCTTGCTGATTCCAAAAAAGCTCTAATTCCAAGAAATCTGTAAACATTTTGTTTGGAAGTTATCGAATCATGTAATCTCCTGATCTCGGTAACTTAAGAAAAGTCTAAAAGTATAACATTGATTGGGGCTCCTTCAAGGATCATCATTTTTTCTAATCTTGCTGATTCCAGAAAAGCTTTGATTCCAAGAAATCTGTAGACATCTTGTTTGGAAGTTACCGAATCATGAAATCTCCTGATCTTGGTAACTTGAGAAAAGCTTGAAAGAAGAACATTGTTTGGGGCTCCTTCAAGGATTATCATTTTTTCTGATCTTGTTGATTCCACAAAAGCTCTGATTCCAAGAAATCTGTAGACATTTTTAGCAAAGCCTTGAGAGCCCCAATTATTTTCCTAAAAGAGTTGATGCCTAATGTTTCTTATTCTTGAAACCTATCTTATTCTCTGAGGGTTGATAACTCAGATGATTCCAATTTTGTACCAGCCAAAGAATTTAACTTTTTTCTCATTAGCAGTATTCCTAAAAATAGAGGTTCTTTTATCGCCTCTTGACTTCCTGATGGTATAAGAATTTGCAGAGTAGTACTTTTTGTTTCTGACTCTTCTACTACATTGAGTAGCTTCCTCGGTACTTAGAGTTCTCTTGGAGTGTTGTGGCTTGTTCCTAACCAGAAAGGTACTCTGGCTAGTAGCATGCTTGATCCTTTTGGATGTGGATTTATGGAGAGTTGAGTCCCTTGACACTGTAAGTTGGTTGCAATTAGGAAGGAACATCTGTTGGATGAGATTTATGGATAACTTTTTGGGAGAGGATGATGCTGATTGGATTTGGAGGTAGAATTTCAATAGTGACTCTTTTAACAGCTTCAGATCCTGGATTATCGGTTCAAAACTTTGATTTGTAGCCAAAGCTATAACTTTCTGAGTTGTTGCCTAGATATTATGAGTGGCCACCAGCCAAGTAATCAGGCTTGGCATTAATGCCATCAAGGTTTAGCTCACCCTTAAAGGAGAACCTTCTTGTCAGTTCTAAAGATCTACATGCTTGTTGGACTTTGTCTACCTTTGAGAAACTTTTATTGGAGTTCTCATGGTGATATTTTGGTAAGGTTGTCTGGTACACCTTCCCCTCCCTGCATGCCTTGAGTTGAAAATTTTTAGGAATGTGTTGTCTAGCCATTGTACGCACTTCCAAGGCTTGCTCTAATTTCTTGTATGTCTCTGAGAAATCAACTCCTAAGGCTTGCTCTTATGCCATTGTAACTATAGCAAAATTTCTTTGCTTGATGGGAATAGGCGGTAGCCCTTGTGGAAGAGAAGTGGCTTTTTTCCATGACGTCATATTTCTTTAATTCAGTGATACGGCTTGACTGTTTAATAAATTTCCAAAACATGCAATCACATATCCAGTGGCATCGAATAAATATCCAAGCTAAATATTCATCTTTATTTCACAATCCTGAATTTTTCAAGTGGCAACATCGACAACTTTGAAATCGTGAGCAACCAAAATAGACACAACCCAACCAAATATTTTGAACTTCATCAAGATTTTCATTATGTTCACCTTTCCCCTTCTGAATGAAAATTGAAAGGCAAACCTTGATTATATGCTTCTGGATCACATTTCTTTTATGCTTTTCTTGTCTTGTGGTTGCTAGGTGTGCCCACTTGTATTATATTCTTAACTTTTGCTCCGTTTGTGGTTGATTATGGTTTGTACTATATTGTCTTGTGGATGAGTTTTGCTTCATTAAATTGAGTTTGCATGAGGATCATGTTTTTGGCACTTGGGTTTGACTAGCCATATTCTAAGGATTTTTCTACGTTTTGTTGCTCTTTGTCTGAGTAGTATCTTTGTCTGAGGATCTCTGTCAATTTTCTTGTCGATAGTGTGTTAAATCTGTAGTTTATGATAATTTTGCCAGTGATTTCTTTTCCTATTATTTATGTTGTGGTTGTTATTTTTTTTCTAACCTCAATTGGGTTTGCGTATTAGCCAAGGTAGAAAGTTGAAGGTTTGCACAGATATGTTCCTTTTTCTCTTGATTTTTGCCAGTCGCTTGTCCCTAATAACTTGGTTTTTGAGGGGTGTGTTGTTCCTTTATCTAATGTTGATCATGTGTTTTCTACATAAATGTTCTTCTTTCTTTCAATATTTGTGATTTAAGGGTCACTAATGCTTTTGTTTTTGATAGGTGTGTTGCTTCTGTTACTACTGTGGCTGCTGGTGTGGTGGTCAAAGATCCTTGCATAGTTGGCAGGGTTATGTCTATCTTGTCATGTAGTTGTTAGTTGTGAATATCATTTGTTGCAATGTGGTTGTTGATCATGTTGTTTTCCCTCTCTTGGGTTTTCACCTATTAGCCAAGGTCTAAAGTTTCATTTAGAAATAATTTCGTTTTCCCTTGATTTTTGTCATTCACTTGCCTCAAATGCTTTAATCTTTGACAAATTTGTTCTTTTTGTGTCTAATGCCGCCATTGCCTATGTTGGTGATCACCATGGTGACACTATGTCATATTGTCATATCTCTATTCAAACAAAAGGAATTGAATATGCAAATTGGATCCTAAAAATAAATGGCTGGGCATTTTGCTTAATCTGGTCAACTCTTCTGCAGTAAAAGTGTCAAAGGGAATAGATAATAGGTGACATTACCTGAAGGAGATTAATACACTTTGCATATGATTTTAAATGAAAATGGGGGCAAGGATTTCAAGTTGATCATGTAAAGAGTCTATTTGAATGTGAAAAACATGTATTCTTAACTCTCTTGACATTTAACGCTAACTCCCAACAAAAGACTCTCACTAGCACTCACAGTGAATCCTCACATAATGTCACACAACAAACTTGCGTATACATGCAAACCAAAACCCACGACTCCCACTCAAGTTGTACACTTTAATCCTCCCCTCGTTGGCGCATGAAACTCTTATAGAGTTGAGATATGTTGGTTTGCCATCTAATTCACCAACATAGTTTTGCTGGCATGCTGTGAATATTCCAAATAATTTCATCTCTAGTTTGGCATGGGGTTCATTCTCCATTGATCCTTAAATAAGAGGAGATCCTGTAACTTGTTGAAAGACATGTTTCTTTCCATGCTTTGTAAAATGGTCGATATTTGTGTAAAATTTTTATTCATTTTGTTCTAAGCAGTTCTTTTGGGTTTTAGTTGTTTTATTGATTGATGTGCACTTGGTGGTTTTTTCTCTTTTGTGTTTTATCGTCTTGTGGTTGCAAGTTGTGCCCGCTTGTACTACATTCTTAATTTTTGCTCTGTTTGTGGTTGATTGTGGGGTGTGCCCACCAAAGTATTCTTGGTATTCATGCACAAGTTTCCTTGCAAGTATAGGATTTTGGGAAAACACGACAAAATAAGGGAAATTTTGTCAGATTTTCAGTAGGTTTTAGCTCTTTTTGTTTTATATGTTTACCCCACTCGTACCTTTTTAATGGGCTATTATAACCTTAAAAAAAAAAAACCTAACAGATGATGATCAAGTTAATTAGCTTGCGTTTCATTTGAAAAAATTGAAAAAAATCGAATAATCTGATTTAGTTTGGATTGGTTTAACTAGACTAAGCTAGATTAGGCTGGTTTTCAGTTGAAAAAACCAAAAATATATGTTTGAAAATGTCAAGTTTGTCAATATCGAGGGCCTGTTAGCATTGGTATGGCTTGGGAGCAAGATCTTTACAATATCGAGGGCATCGCATTCTTGTCAGCAACACAATTAAATATGCAGAGATACAAATCGATAAAGTTGCAGATGAAAGAAATGCAAGAGACAATGAAAATTTTAAAGACTCAAAATGAATTGCTTTTGCAATTGTATGTCAAAATATGGGTGGGCAATCAATGGAAAATATTTCATAATACTTGTATGTTTATTTTTTATCTACTTGATGATTTGATGTCTTTCATGCGAAAAGCTATTTTATTTTCTTTGGTGCGACCACAGGAGAAGAGAATGAACTTTTTTCAACAATTTGATGATTTTCTAATCCTTTTCAGGTGAATAATGAAGTGAGTATTTTATACTTTTAATGAATTATTTCTTATCAAGTGATTTTTTTCTTGTTAATGATTTTGTTGTTTTTTTTGTAGGTTCCCGATTTGTCAAAAAGTCATCAACGAGCAGCACAAAAATAATTTTTTTGGAGCATTTTGAAAGGTAAGCTTTTATCATAATTACTATACTTAGATTATTGGGTATTTTTGGTAGGTTACAACTATGGCACTAGTCATATAATATATAACTGGAATTCAAATCGTGGATCTCTTGTCCTTTGGAAATGACAAGTTTCCACAAGTTGCATCCACTACTTCAAATGTCTAGCATTTTTCTAAGCACATCTTGCTATCCATTTGTATCGTGCTTGTGTTATATAAAATATTTTTTGTATACATTACTCAAAGACTTGTATCTTTATAAATACAGTATTGAGTTTAAATGTTGTTATCCATTAGCTAAATTTCATTAGATGTCTTTTCTTGAGAAGTAAATTTCAAAAGATTGGATGTTATCTCTTCATTGTTAAGAAGAATATATTTAGGTACGTAATTGAATTCTCTCCTAGATCTAATAATAGTGTGTTTGCTAACACCTTTTCCCCTGCATAATCATTGTTTTATCATTCACAATCATGACCTACAAGTGTCTGTTGCATGAATATAGTGTCCATTTGAGTAGTTTGTATAGTGTTACACCCTTTAACAAGTGTTGCATCATTTAATGCATTCATAGCTTCTTTGTGTGCACAAATGCCACCAAGGCATGTGTTCCCAGACTCTACATATGCACAAATAACAAATTAGCTTTGTGTGCATAAATGCCACCAAGGCATGTGTTCCTAGACCCTACATATGCTTACAGCTAACTTCATGATCCCATGCATGGATCTTTCAATTTGCAACAAACCTGAGTTGGTGTAATTTCCCAAATTAGCTTTGTGCCTAAGTTATCTCTTTTGTGTTTATGTATTATGTCATTGCAGACATAGTTCATGTAAATTTTGAGATGCAATAGCAAGTTTCATGCAAAATAAGAGTTGTTTTCTTATCATGTATGATACACACCAAGGGATCTATGTAGTAGTTTTCATTTGTTATATATGATGTATATGTTGTACAGATGTGGCATTGCCATTTTCTAAAACTTGAAATTTCAAGACTTACATACACTTGTTGTAAACCTACACTCATTTTTATTTTGCATTTATTTTGTGTACAAGCTTTCTTTATCCAATCTTACTACACACGTGACAAACCTGCATTGGTTATTTTTGACAAACTTACCTTCATGTTTTCTCTGATTTAAGCTTTAAACTTATGTTCATTTTTTGTGAATTTATTTTGCCTTCTCTCTTGCATCTATATGTTGTATCTTTTTAGTTGCTTAATGGGAATGCCATAGTTGATTAGTGGGTGATATGTCATTGATAATGGAGATGATACAGGTGATAAGAAAGCATTGATGGAAATAGGATGTATCTTGATAATTCTACCATCATTTTTTGGATGTAATAAGAACTTAACAGTCTTAAGTTTCATGTAATTTGGATGCTTCTATATCTTCCTCCATCAATAGGTTTGCTGATTCAAAAACTTGAGTCTGTTGATGAAATAGAAGTGTATAAACAAATGAAATTTGAAATACTTCCATATCATATCTTCCTTGCTGATGGCATTTCCTTGCTTCTTTTTTGTTAAAGCTTCCACACATGCAATCATTAGACTTAGCAGCAAGATGCTACAAAATGAAGCATGCGTAGGTTGCAAGGATCATTCATGGATGGGTTGCAGTCCAAGATTTGAGTGTCGAGTGCAATTGTGATCTAACTTGTGTTTTACCTGGTTATAGACTACAGTTGCCTTTATGTTTTAGACATCACTTTTTGTGCATCTCTTCCTTTAAAATGTTAGTCAGTTTCTTTTCTAGTACATAGATTCTCAAAAAGTTTATAAAGGTAGTTTCTTGTCTGACTTAATTGTATGCATAATAGGCAAAGAGTGTAGGAGCAATTAGTTTTTGTAAAATTCTAGTTATAGGTTGAAAAGAATTCCAGGAGTTTATTTTAGAAACTATGCATCTCAATGTTTTCTTGGAAATTAATAAAATAAATTTTTTTGTCCCTTCAAACATATGCTGCAATGAAACTTGTCCATAATTTTTTAGGTGTATTTTCTATAAATTTTATAGGTAATCAAAGTAAATAATAAGTGTGATATGTTATGAGCATTTAAAGGATAACTAATAATTTTTAATTTGTATCCATCTTATATTGTGTCTAATTAATTATTAGCATATTTTTTGCTAGACAACGACAAAAATTGTTGTTAAAAGAAGGCATAGGCAATGAAAATATTCATTGTTAAATTTAAAGTATATGACGATTTTAGTGATAATTTTATTTGTTGTTTGAATTTGATAACAAATATATTATTCGTTGTAGATTTAACAATGACTCGTATAACAACAAATATAATGACGAATAAATTATTCATTGATAGGTTATATAGCGATGATTTATTCATCATCATCCTTATAAAATATTCGTCACCTTTAAATTTTTTTTATTACAGTGAATATTTGTGCTACTATATGTTTATTAATGGCAAATAAAAATATATATTTGGTTCGTATCGACGTAAAGGTGTGCAATTTAGGTAAGGGGTGGGATTACATTTGGCACCTCGAAGTAGGCACTCGATACCCTTTCCATGTTAGATCATAGTTAAATATAATATATGGCCAAAAGCTATAAAGTTTGATCAGGTTTATTATTAAGATTTTTTTTTTTTTTTAATACCTTGACAAGGGAAACAACAAAAACAAAACTTTTTTTTTTTGGTAAAATTACACTTTCGAGTCGGACTACAGTTAGGATTATGTATCCAATTTCGACGATATTCCCGCACGATCAAGATCTCTGATGGCACCACTTCTTTGATGCCGATCCTTTGCAATTTCACGATTTCCCATGCGCTTTCCCAATTTTGACGATGTTCCCACTACGCACGATCAAGATCCCTGATGGCACTGCTTCTTTGATGCAGATCTTTTGACATTTCACGATCTCCCGCTACAATTAGGATTGTGCATAAGCAAGATTCATAAATTGATTTCACGCCAGCCCAATTTCAATGACGTTCCTGCTATATACGCACGATCAAGATCCCTGATGGTGCCTCTTCTTTGATGTGAATCCCTTGCGATTTCACAATCTCCCGCTACAACATTATGATCTTCCTCAACCTACATTCATCTCCAAGAACACCCTGGCTATCTTCCCCACCCATGCAATCAAATTCCCTGCAATAATCTTTCATAGTCGAATCAATCATCAACCCCACCTCTCCCAATAAGATCTATTGCTTTGCTTTCTCTAAGAATAACTCTACCTATGAGATTCTAGGGTTCTGCCATCACATTTTATATCCGTTTTCCGGGCTGCAACGTGATCTTGTTGGAGAAACATACTTATTAACACTATGCTTGGGAAAAACACTTTCACTGATTCCATCAAGTAAGATATTGCAACATCTTCTTCTTCCTTATGTTAATGTTGTTTACAAATTGAAAGTTTATTTGTAGAATTGAAATGAATTGTGCTTACTATTGAAGTAGTTGTTTTAGGAATCTAATTTGTTCTTCTATCATCTTTTCTATTAGCCACTTGAATTTGGCATATAGAACAATATGTACATGTAAGTTACATAGAAAATTGATTCTTGTGATATAATGGTAGTAAGAGGTTGAAAGAAAGTATATGAATCATAAATGTAGACTTGTAGAAGGTTTGATTCTTGTAAGCATCTAATTGGGGACATTTTTAGTAGTACTGGAAGTAGAAAGTTTTATTAAAGAGGGCAAATGCAAAATCATGATTTATATGCAAAGTAATATGATTTCACATTATTGTGATATGAGAAACTACACATGATTGTGGTTGATATTTTTGACAGATGAAGAATATGCAAATATCATCATGGATGCCAAGAATATAACGGTAAAGAGTTATTTCAACAATGCCCATGACCATCGTAAAAGAAAAACATCCTTATTAGTTCTTTCTAAAATAAAAGAAAATTGCTTTCGCTTTTATTATCATGTTGTACAACTTTTGTGTGGTTGACATACTAATTAGACGAATTTATTCTTTCTTTTGATATTAAATCAATGCCATTTGGTATTATAGGACTTATTATTCATATAAGCAATGTAACGTTGGCTTCTATGGCCTTCCATAGTTCTTTCCTTTTTTTCTCTTCATGATGGAAAAGTAGGGGCTCAATTTTATACATTCCTATCAAACACTATGGGCATGGATCAAGGTTAAATAAACTTGAGTTAAAACATTTACATCAAATACTAAAGGCCAACCTAGAAGGTAGGCACAAACTCACATTCTAAAAAAAATCTCCTAGGTCCTCTTGGGCCTGGATCCAAATGATGCACCGCCTACACCACGGCAACGAAACTTGAAACGGGTCACAAAATATGAATGAACTAAGCAACTCAGTAGGGCCAAGTGATAAACTCTAGTTTATCATCATCTGTAAGCACGTTTCACACTTAGTTCCTAGGTATTTTGCATCCACACTATAGTATTAGGATTGCATTAGGCATTCATGCATCTATAGGGACATTACATGCATTTTAGGTTTTCTTAGTATTTTAACCTATTGATAGATGTATTGCTTGCTTGTCGGGGATTGCAGGACCTTGCAGACTATCTAAACCTTGGCAAAGTAAAAAAAGAATGCCAAAGCTCTAATTGAAAGAAGATAGAAGCTCCTTGAGCGGCATTTCAACTCACCCCAGCTCCCTCTTCAGCTCAGTCAACTCTATCTAGCTCTAGCCAACTCAACTCAACTTAGCTTGGCTACTAGCTCTAAGCTAGTTAGCTAAGCTAGCTGATGTGTTCACATGCAACTCTACTTTAGCTCCCCTTAGCTCCAAGCCAGCTCCAAGTAGCTCTCCTTAGCTACTAGCTACCTAAGCTAAGCTACTTAGCTACTCTCCTAAGTCTTCTAACCTCCACCTAGAGTTGGCACTAGCAACCAACAAGTAACACGCCAAAATACCTTATGGCACCTCTTCAAAAGTTGTGCCAATTCTTCTCCAAAGGCATCACTTCGTTTCCCTCCAAAAAAACCTCCATAACCACCAACCCTCATAAGTTTTCTCTTCAAAGTTTGTGCCAACCACCAATGCACCCCTCCAAAAAGTGGTGCCAACTCTCCTCCATAACCACCATCAACATCCACCATCCATCCACCTTAAGCCACCAACCTAACCCTCCAATTTTGGTGCCAAAAATAATACAACCACCACCCTTCTAGAATCTAAGTTGGTGCCAACTTAAAGACTCCTTTCACCACTATTGCTACCCTCCTACACTTCTATATAATACACCATTAACCACCACCTAATGAGGTATGGCTCATCATAGCTAAAATGCCTAAGTTAAGCTAGAAACTAGGTTAAACACTATCTAATTAACACAATAAATGGGTTAAGTGTGGGATTCAAGGAAAATGACCTAAAATAGCAACTTCATGTTAAAAATACATAATTAGATCAATTTATGAGATATTCTATTAACAAATACAAAATGATGATCCAATTACCAATTGAACACATTTTCAAGTTCAAAAGTTCAAATCAAGAGTAAAATCATATTCTAAAATGTTCAATTAGCATTGCATCAAAATCTCTTGGCATTTGGACATCAATAGAACCTTGGAATTAGTTATTTACATTTAGTTCCTCATTCATACGCATTTTTCTTAAGCTAAAAAGTTGCAAGTACCACCTTGTAATCTATTAGGGACCTCTTGGTTACCATTTTCTTCACTTATGGGCTCCCTTGCAAAACTCACACTATTTCACCTTTGTGGGCCTTGGTGTAAATTCACCAACACACCTGCTGCAGTTGCTCCTTTACTGTTCATTCGCGAAGAACATGAAGCACAGGCTTTATCCATCTCTCGATTCACTGATCCAACAGTGGATCTACATCCACTATTCATGCGACTTTGTGTGGTGCAACCTCACCTCCCTCAGATCTGATCCAGCGATGGAGATTCATCCATTTACTTCTCGCACTCCTTTTGAACTCATCCCACCGTTGGTGACCCAATAGCCTAATCACACCTCCACGATGCCCAGATCACTACCTCAACTACTTAAGCACCCCTCAGGCCTCGCACGCAAGCTATCAGCTCCCTCCCCTTGAGCTCGATCATCATCTACCCCTCCAGCACACTTCCTTCCTTCCTTGGTGGTCGGTGATAGAGGCCATTGCTCTTCCTCCATTTGTCGCCTTCAGCTGCCGGCTACTGACTCTTGAGAGACTCCTTCTATTGGAGGTTCCTCCCATTTCATCCTCTTTAACCACCGACTGTAGATCCCAGAGAGTCACCTTCTTCCCTTAGATAGATTTCCTGCGTTCATTTATTAGGTTTTACTACTTTGATAGTTAGAATTATTGATTCTTAGCTTAGTTTAGATTAGTTAGAGTAGCAATCATTAGTTGATCTGATCTAGATTAGATTAGTTAGGAGTAGATTAGATTAGCTTCTATTTCTCCCTCTCTGATCAATTCAGATCAGGGAGGAGTTTTCACGCTCTCGCATCGATTCATATAACTCCCTAATCATTTCACAACCACTTTCATTCATTTCTCCCACATTTTTATCGCAGTCCACTTCATTCACTAGAATCATTCTAGATTTGAAGCTCCCTAGCTTCCAGATCTAGAATGTGCTCAAACATCATATGGGAGGGCCTCCCATTCATCTCATTTGAACACAAAGGTCCCCCATGTGTGTTGAATTTTGATGATTTGGTCATTCAGATCATGTTTAGGGCCAATCCAATGTTAGATTTAGGGGAATATAAAAAGAAAAGAGAGAAAACTCTTGAAATGAAAAATCCCTCTCTATCTCTCTTACCAAAAATGCACTGGAAAACTAAACCTGAGATGGCTACAAATATGCAAAAGTGCTTTAACTGCTAGGGTCAACTAACCTCTAGGCAGTTTTTGCGAGCCTTAGAAACCTTTGCGATAGACCCAAGGCTAAAGCTAGTCAGGTCTAGATCTTGGTTGGTACTTGAGTACCCCTAGGCCTATTGTTGGCATTTCAATCTAATTTCTAGTGAAGAGGCATAAACAGGCATCTAAACATCAGAAACTTGGTTAAGAGAGCTAGTTCTTTCCATGAGATTTTGCTAAGGACTAGTAAAATTTAGGCATGGGGGCATGATGGTAACACCATCATTTGCCATAACTAGCTTGAATTAGTTGAAATCAAGAGATAAATGCTCTTGAATGATCACCTGAGAGCCATAATTCCAGTCTGATCTATTTTAAGGAGAAAACACTCAAACAAGGTTAATTCTGTTATTTTAACATCACAGAATGAATATAGATTAACCATGGGATTACTTAAGGGTTAATCCAAGGTCAATTGAGTATTAGCAACCAAGAAGTGGGTGCACATTGACAGAAATAGGGTTTCAAGCATTTCGAGAACCAAAATAGTACGTAAAACCCTAATTATCAAATCCACTTAAATTGAAGAGGTTCTGGTCAGAATAAAATTAATCTAAACCTCTTAAAATTCAAATAAAAATATTCTAAGAGTTTTGGTACCTTTGGTTTAACCATCTGAACCCATTTTGACCTAAAATAGAATTTCGGATAGGATTTTGCCTTGAATTGGGCTTCTGTGCAAATTCTAAAGTCAAACGTAGTCAAAACTAAAATCCAAGTTCACCATTAGATTTCTTGGGTCTAAATTAGGTTAACGCCAAAATTTGGGCCCAATCAAAATCCAAGCTGACCTAGTTTGTAATTCAGTCCCTAAAATCTTTGTTTGTCACAATCAGCCCCCTAACTTTCATATTTATTGCATTCAGGTCCCTAAGTTTATCATCAAATTTACAGAAATACCCCTGCCACCATTGTTGGGTATGAATATCTTTATGCCGAGATTTTAGAGAAGAGTTCGCTCTCAAATTAGCATCAAACCCCTCCAAATTTGGACAGATTGATGATCAAATAATGAAGAATGTATTGGACCTGATCCCAAGCCCTGATTCCCCTCCTAAAACACTAGAGAACCCACATTTTCCGTACGAAGTCCTTGAAAATTTTACAAGGAAATTACACTGCTTTCGTGCAATCCAAGCTCCCAAATACCTCTATTTAAACTCCTTGACATCTTAACGTGCTTTTCAGTTCGGTCTAGGCCAAAACTCACTCTTCTCCTCTTCCCCCAGCCATCTCCAATCACAACTCTGGCAGCCTCCATGATCAGCTTCTGCTAGCCTCTCACCAAATTGAGAGGTCCACCATCCTCCTCGCTCTCATCCACGTCTAGTGCACATCAGCTAGCATCGTCTTCTCCTTCATCATCACCGTCCCACCTTGCTGGAGAATTTACCTTCCTTGGTGTCAGCTATTCATCGTCGCTAGACACGTTAGAATGATACGATCTTAGCGTTACAGTGCAAATCGCGATGGAATAAATAATATTTATAGAAACCGATGAGTAATGAGTCATTCGCAGGGAGGTAATCACAATTTATACGGAAGCTTTTCAGAAAACTCGTTCTAAACAAATATTTATATATGTATATATGTATATATGAACATCAGATATTAGATAATCAGAATCGTATTGCATTAGAAACAGTTTTTCAAACTAGACATTGCTATGCTAAATAGAGAGAGAGATAAGACAACGTCGCTTGTGGGATTCTTGTGTGAAGTGAGGCAGCACTTCAGATCCAAAGCGTCAAGATGAAGGTCAAAGCAGAGTTGCTAAGGGAGAGAGGTCTAGAGGAAGGCGGAAGAGAGAGAGGAAGAGTTGTCTATAAGATGTCTTCAATTAGGGGGCCTTAGGCCTTCTTTTATAGCTTTGATGAGGGGCAAAGTGGGCATTTTAGCCCTCTAACTCATGTAACAACTCCCATATGATCAGATCCGTCAATCGGGAGATCAACGGATCAGATCTAGTCTCAAAATCACCTTATTTGCACCCTCTACGCTCAGATTTAACCTCGGTTTGATACGTAGCAGCCTCTCGCTCCATGGATCTCCATCAGATGCTCCAGCGCTCACCGTGCCAACATCTGTTGCTTCTTTCTAGCTCCTGTGCGTGCCCGCGAGTTTAAAATTCGCGCCTTAAGCCTCAACCGTCCGTCCAATCTTATGATCGAATGACTTAAAGAACTCACCCGCACCGCCTTTTGAAGAGCGCATGCATTGAGCGCGCGTTTGTTAGTGCATGCTGCCATGGAGAGCTCTGATTACACCACGCATTACCTCCACTCCCTCCAATCGCCATCTGACGGCCAATAATGCACTCGCCCACCGCCTCTCTTGAATTTTGCTTGCAGCACCACCCGAACCTATGCCCTTCATGCATGGTTTAGCTCTCTCACCGTTGCATTGTGGCCGCCTTTGAGTCATGGTTTTGTTTTAGGTAACTCTGCTCTCAACTGTTGGATGGAAATCTAACGGGTGAGATTAACCTTCCATTTGATGAGGGAGCAGTTGAGTGGGTGATGTGGATGCATCGTAGCCGTTGGATGATAATCCAAAGGCCCACAGCACCTGATGAAGTGTCTTCAGAG
The DNA here is from genome assembly GCA_037157565.1 of Thalassia testudinum. NCBI lineage: Eukaryota > Viridiplantae > Streptophyta > Magnoliopsida > Alismatales > Hydrocharitaceae > Thalassia > Thalassia testudinum. The sequence goes on along the minus strand of JAZHRO010000063.1, from coordinate 148,419,251 downwards.
AGTGTGGTGCGGTGAGGGGTGGCTATGATGGCACCACGTGACGCCATAATGGCCGTCCATCTTCTCTTCTTTGTATTTGGTGCTACAGAGCTCCAATCGGGTTGACTTTTGCGTCGTTAGACCGCGATCGTTGATCCGAATCCATCCATGCAGTCGAATATTTCATCTAAGGCTTTGATCTTTGTCATCTGGATCTGTGGCCTCCATTCTTCTATGGGCTGCACATGGTGCTACGGTTGTTTAATCAAGACGATTCCAAAAGCGTTGGACTCCCGTGGTCATCCTGAACAAATTTGTACGGTTTGATCTCTTATTTGTGGCATCAAATCATCTACAATTGATTTCATCCCTCTTTTAGTGCATAAAATGACAATAGTATTCATGCAGCTAACAAACTAACTATTATGCAAATTACAACACTTATGCATGCATTGTTCCTAAGTTATGCTAGAATTATGCTAGAATTTAACTTAATTCAGGTGATTTAGGCTACATGATTGTTGTGCAATAATCGACCAATCAAAGCCGACATGATTCCCCATCCCCTTCATCCATAAATAGGTTCTCTCTCTTCCTCTCCCTCCCTAACATACATCTACCCCCTTAGAACCTAGGATTGACCACCGTACACCTCCTTTCCCCTCCGTCTTCCCCAGCGATAGCGATGCCTCTGGCGAAGCCGCGCACCCGTTACCAACCACAAAACTCATCGCCACCACCACCAAAACATTCACCACACTCCACTGACTAAAAGCCCCAACCTAATTGGGCATATTGGTCCCTAGCTCTCTCTGTCGAACAAACCCACCGCCGCATTCCTTCGACCTCGGTAGAGCTCCTTACACCTCCAATCGCATCGTCAACACCACCGTCACCTTCCACGCATCACAAGGATGCTTATGAACCATTTAATCGGGGCCAAGCACTCGTATTCTTGATTTTAGGGACTTCATCGAAGCTCCATCGCCGGCATTATCAACTCAACCATCATTGCCAAGCTCCGTTCACATCTACCCTCGCATCCACCTGGGGCATCAATTGGACAAAGTAGCAACTCCACCAGCTTCAATTTGAAGCACAAGCCCTACAACAGTCATGCAACAAAGACAAAAGGCAGAGGGGGACATTTAGTCCCACCTTGTGCATTGACAAAGCAAAAGCAGCGCATAAGTTGTTTCGCTGCCAAGGGCTCTTCGCCTCTACACAGTGGGGGTAAGGTCCCCACCTTACGCTCTCCGCACACCTTGCCCACCATGCATGCCAATGGGCCTAGTCACTATTCATATCTAATTACCCGACACTGTGCTTGCCCGTATACTCGGTTAAGAAAAGAGGAAATTTTGAGGAGGTGGGGGTGGTTTTGCATCAGGTTTCGTGCCCATTGTTTCCTTGGTATTCGAGCTTGTATACACGCCAACACTTAGCAGTTGCTGAGGCTGTGGTCTTGTGCCTTGTTGAGGCTTTGCGCTGAAGACTTGTGCTGTGCTTTGAGTACTTAAGGCATTTGGCTCTCTATGTTGATGTCTGATTGTGGATACTATTGGCTTATTGATCTGATGTGGATATTACTAGTTAAATTGTTCAAGACCACTGTAGTGAAATTGAATTGCTTAATTACATTAGGATATGTGCTTGATTGAGGGAATAACATGGTGATTCAAATCACCATTTTTAGGGTTTTTAATCTTCTTTTTATCCCATTATTTATTGAGATTCAATTGCTACTATTGAATATCATTTTGAGTAAAATTTTCCATGTCTTTATCATTATGCTCTTTGATTTATATTGCGATTAGTGTTGTGAATTCTACATTTGCTCCTTGTGAACGACCTCGGACACATTTCTATTTTCAAGTTATAAATTTAAATGCTGATTCACTTTTGTTGACTGCATTACGATGCATATCTTAAACTAGGATGAAAGCCTATCAACAATCATGAAAGCTCTTGCTGACATGCAGCAACAGAATATTTCAATGCAGCAAAGACAGGACGCGACACTAGCTGAGATGAGAGCCTAGCTTTCGCACTTGATGGAATCCCGTCAAATACATTCACTCCCATCTCAACCACAACCGAGACCTCCTTTGCAAGGTCAAGCACACCTTATATCACAAACCTTGCACAAACTTGAGTTTTTCACTGATCCTACTTCCTTTTGTCATGATTCTACTTATCATTCTAATCCACAACCACTTATTCTACATGATCCTGATTCTTTGCCTATGTCACAAGTTGATTTAAATGTCGTCACCACTAGGAGTGGTAGAAGTACAACTAATCCACCTCTACTGACTTCTACATCTTTACCTGGACCTTCCACTCTTACATCTGATTTACCTTTGCTGACTCTTTGGAGCCTTTGATTGATCCTCCCATTACCACATTAGTACCTTTCCTGGAGGCTTTAGAGAAGAAGAGTCATGACAAGAAGTTTGTTGTGGTGCCTGAGGATGACTTTCTTAAACTCTTTGAGCAAGTCCACATAAACATCCTCTTGTTGGATGCAATTCACCACATACCACCTTACTGTTGATAGGGCTTTTTAGGAGGTTTAAATATGTTTCGTTGTAGCAAAATCTCCTAAATAGCTCAATCAACAAATATAATTTATAACTCGAACATCTAAAATGAAGTTTGAGGTCAAACACAGGGAGCAAATATTGCAATTCACGTGCTAATTGAAATCAAAATATAAATGAACACAGGAAATCAAGCCAATAACAATATTCAATGAATAATCTCTACTCAAAATTGATATTCAATGCATAACATGAGTATATCAAGAGTTGAAGAGGATAAAAAGAAACCTAGAACAAAATAATGGTGATTTAAATCACCAATTATTAGTCTAAGTACATATATATCAATTACTCAAATATATAAATGAACAGTGGCTTGAACCACTTAAGCCAAATTCCACGAATCAAATGTATCCACAGTGCTATGTTCAGAAGCTCATCAAATGTCGACTCCTTGGATCAGATGACTTAAATGTCGTTGCTACAGTGCTCTTAGAGAGCCTTCTTCTTTTCTGCTCTTCAGTCTCTTCCCTTTCTTTTCTTCAAGCACGGCCTCTCTTCTTCTTCCCTTTCTTTTCTCCTTCCTTCAGCCTTTCCTTCTTTCTTTTCTCCTTCTCTTCTTATGCACAAGAGTCTTCACAAGCTTCCCAGTGACTAAGTGTTGGGAGGTTGCCCTGAAAAGCAAAACCCCCCTCCCTTGCTCTCTCTCTCTTTCATGCCTCTTCCTCTCTCAGATATTCAAGTCATAACCGGGTATACGGATCATGCAGTATCGGGTCCAAGCCTACGTGCGTGGTGTCATAGGCGAGGAGTGAAGGCTTGGGCAAGTTGAGTGAGCGGGTGAAGCGGGGACCTCACCCCCAGTGTGTCAGGCGATAAGCCGCAATCATAAAATATTAATAAGCATGCCTCATGCTTCTCTCCCACCGATGTGGGACTAAACCCCATAGCCTCTTCTCACATGGGGCTATAGTGAAGATGCCTTTGATTAGCATAACAACTGAGGTCGTGATGCTCAATTGAAGACCTGGAGACCTGCCTGGATCTACTCCGCGCTACCTGAAGGTGCGACCTGGGGCTTTCATGACCTAGAGCATGAAGAATAGAGTGGAGATGACGGCAACGATGGTGATCGTTGAACTCCTGAAAATAAGAACAAGGCCTTTCGACCAAGTTAAACTAGCTATGAAGCTTCGCAAGGGTGCGGCGAAAGCATTGGTGGCAATGGAATGCCGTGAGAGGGCGTGAGATGACCGTACGAAGGCAGAGATGGAGTGAGGAGGTGGGTTTGTTCAGTGGGTGGTTTGGGTGGCCAATAGGGTGGAATAGGTTAGGGCTTTTGTTGGTGAAGAGACGGTGAAGCTTTTGGGAGTGTTAGTGAGGTGTTTGGAGGTGTGTGGTGTGAGATGGACCTCGCCTGAGGTATGGCCAGAGGTGGAGATGAAGGTGGCATGCAGTGGCATCGAGGGTTGATTTTTGGGTTTTAAATAGAGGAAATTAACCTAAGGATCTAAGGGAACCTAACTAACCTAAATCTAGCAAGTGAGATGGACGAAGAGGTGTCGACTTTGATTGGCCGGTGCCAGAGAAGGGGAATTCTCTGGTGGGGGACGGCGAGGAGGAAGGAGATCTAGGAGCCTTTGCTTTGGCCGACGAGAGGCAGACGAAGATGAGGAAGAAGATGGTCCATTTGATTTGTCCGTCTAATGGCGGGAAGAAGGGGGTCGAGGACGCTCGCCGAAGCTAGGTTGGAGAGGGGTCGAAGGTAGGGATTTGAAGAGGGTTTTAGCCCTAAACCTTACTAAGGATGTAAGGTTATGCACGGGGGTCTTTTATAGACCATTGGGCGAGCTTTCAAGCTTGGAAACAAGCTTGCAGGTTTTGCAAAATTAAGGATTGGGATCCACGGATTCAAGGAGTTCACATGAGCTCCACGAGAGGATTTGGAAGGTAGGAGTAGCTCCAAATTGAAGAGGATTTCATCGCGAATCCTCCTTCCAATTTTGGAAGGGTTCCACCGTGAAATCAGGGAGAAAATTAGGATTGAAGGTCGACGATGATGGGTTTAGGATTTTGAAGGTGGCAGGGACCTATCTTTGAAGAAGGCGATGAAGTTAAGGGGGTTTTCACAAAAAGTTCAAAAGTTGAGGAACATCTTGTAAGGAAAAGAGTCAGAACAATATTAAAATGCAAACTAGGTCCAAATGATCTCAAATTGGACCCAAATTTTAGTACAAACCTAATTTGGATCCAAGGAATCTAATGAAGAAGTCAAATTTTGGTTTTGATCAAGTTTAACTGAGTAATTTATGTAAAAATACAAAATTGGGCAACTATCTGTCTGAGACTATTTTAGGTCAAAATGGGTTCCAATGGTCAAATCAAAGGTACCAAACCTTATGGAATATTTTTCTATGATTTTTAGAAGGTTTAGATGAATTTTATCCTGACCAGAACCTTAATTAATTAAGCGGGCCTATTTTTAGGATTTCAAATATCCATTAATTCTTGAAATACGTGAAAACCCGTTTCTTTCTACATGAACCCACTTATTAGACATTTATAACCATTTGACCTTCCTTTAACCCCTGGGAAACCCCATGATTATTATGCATTTATGCTCTTCTGTTAAAACTACATATTTAACCCTGTTTTAATGCATTTCTCTCAGAATGAATATGCAATGAATTATGGCTCTTTGGCAGTTATGTAGGAGCATCTATCTTTTGATTCTAACTAATTAATGCTAGATATGGCTGATGATGACGTTATCATCACTTACGCTAAGTTTTTGAAAGACCTATGTACACCTAAGCCTAAGGCTAGAATTCAGAAAGGGAGTAGTCCTATAATCCTCTCAGAACAAGTGAGTTCCATTATTTCAAACCTTCCTATTAAGATAAAAGGCCCAGGCACCCCTCTTCTCTCTTGTATGATAGGAAACACCACATTTAATAAAGCCTTACTTGACTTAGGTGATTCCATCAATCTTATCCCAACCTCCCTATTGACACATTTTGAGGTTGGAAATTTGAAGCCAATCGAGGTGTCCCTACAATTACCTAACCGATCAGTTAAGACACCTCACAGAGTGTTGGAGGATGTTATAGTGCAAGTCAAGGACTTTTATTTCCCGGAAGCTATACAGAACACACCCATCATACTAGGGAGACCTTTCTTGGCGACAGCCAAGGTGAACATAAATTGTGAGGAGGGCCTTATAGAATTGAAATTTGGAAATCAAAGAATGAAAATTGATATTTTTTAGGCCCAAAGGGGACCATCTTGTAGCTTAATTGAGGAAATTTGTTCTTTAGATTCTCTGGACAAGTTGGTCGAGGATACATTGATTGATTCACTCACTTTAGAACCTCAACACCCTTTGACCTTTGATTTGACTCTTCCTTAGACACCAGCCTTAAAGACTGAGGACTTACCTCCAATCCCTTTAGTGTCTCTAGGATCTTTTAAGATCTCCACACCTACTCCTTCATCTGATCCTGTACCTGTTGAACTTAAACCTCTTCCAAACTCTTTAAAGTATGTCTTCTTAAGACAAGATTAAACTTACCTTGTGATTGTCAATTCCCACTTATCGACTAATCAAGAATCATGACTCTTATCTATCTTGAGAGCACATAGATAGGCTATAGGATGGAGCTTAGCTGACCTCACTGGAATTAGTCTTTCTTACTGCACCCATAGAATATTCACTAAAGAAGGATCTAGACCTGCCCAATAGCCACACTGTAGATTGAACCCGACACTTCAAGAGGTGATAAAGAATGAAATGATTAAGTGGTTAGACAATGGAATAATTTTCCCTATATCTGATAGTGGGTAAGTCTTGTTTAGGTTGTGCCAAAGAAGGTTGGACTTACAACCATAACCACTGAGTCTAGAGAAGTCATCCCTACAAGGATTTCTAGTTCATGGCGAGTATGTATTGACTACCGCAAACTCAACCAAGCCACGAAGAAAGATCATTTCCCATTGCCTTTCATTGATTAGATACTGGAAAGATTGGAAAGGAATAAATTTTTCTGCTTTTTGGATGGCTATTACCAGGAAGAAATGATCAGGTGTCAATTTACCCTGATGACCAGGAAAAAATGACCTTCACCTGCCCCTACAGAACCTTTACTTTCCATAGGATGCCATTTGGGTTATGCAACACACCTGCTAATTTTCAACAGTGTATGTTTGCAATCTTTTTTGACTTAATGGGTGATTGTTTAGAATTCTTCATGGTTGACTTCTCGATCTTTGGGAGCACATTTGATGCATGTTTAGACCACCTGACCAAGGTCCTACAAAGATGCATCAATGTGAATCTACTACTCTCCTGGGAGAAATCACACTTCACAATACTAAAGGGACTTGTCTTAGGTCACTTTATTTTAGAGAGAGGAATTGAGGTTAACCATGCGAAGGTAAAATTAATTTCTGACCTGCTATTAGCTTCGTCGGTTAAGCAAATCCAATCTTTTCTCGGGCATGTTGGTTTTTATTGCCACTTTATAGTGGATTTCTTGAAAATAGCCTAACCTCTCACCAATCTCCTTTATAAAGATGTAGACTTCCAGATCTCTGACGATTGTGTTCATGCATATACAACACTTCACGATCTGGTTACCAAGGCACCAATACTGCAACCCCTGGATTGGTCTCACCCTTTTGAGATCATGTGTGATGCCTCTGATTACGTAGTAGGGACTATCCTTGGTCAAAAACTTGATGGGAAACCTATAGTCATTTAGTATGCTAGCAAGACCTTAGATGAAGCTCAGAGGAATTACACAATCACAGAAAAGGAATTGCTAGCAGTAGTATTTGGATTGGAAAATTTCAAATCTTATCTTTTAGGTTCCCACATTATAGTCTACACTGACCACACGAAAGTACGACATCTTCTCACCAAGAAGGATGCAAAATCTCGTTTGATTACATGGTGATTAGCCCATAGTTGTGGGCTATTTAAGTATTTAAGTGCCTACACATTAGATTAATTCTAACATTTATTTAGTATAAATTAGGATGTAAATAGATTAATTCATAGTTTTAATCTAATTACATAATCCATACATTGCATTCATATCTTAAGTGCATTTAGAATTAGCTTAGAATATCATTCATCTAATTAGATAACCAATTAGGTACATTGTTTTCATTAACATAGAAGTTGAGGGTCTGTACATAAATAACCCTAATATTTTAACATTATTTTCTTTATTCTTCTTCTTTCAGAACGGCTGGCTGCCGCTCCAACGCCCGGCTGCTGCAGTGAAGAAGCCATTCAAGGGGGAGCGGATGTGGTGGATCTGGTCATGCGGCTGATTTCAAACTTGTGCAGGCCACTACAAAAGGAGGAGGGAGGCAGCCGAGCTCAGGAGGCCTCCGCCACCGACCCACCACTGTGTAGAGAGAACCTCTCTCTTCCACTCCACACTGCCGGCCTCTACTGTGGCGACGAGTCTCCATCACCGTGGGCGTGTGGTGTGACAGGCCACACCGCCATCCGGAGCTCGCCGCATCACCGTGAGCACCTTAGCATGCATCCTCCTCGCCGTCATCGCCGACCACCATCACTGAGCTACTGATTCAGCCACCCTCTCAGTAACTTAAGACGTCTAGGGAATTTCCCAGACGTCTGAAGTTACCTGCTCACCTCTACCCACTCGCCTGCGTACCCATCTGAAGTCCACCCGCAACCGCTCTCCACGCAGCGCCCTCTTCCCGCACTTACAGAGTCGCCCGCAGCATCCTCCAACAATGCCTGCAGATCAGCCCACGCCACCTTCCCCGCGCCCATCAGCCTGCAGCACACCTGCGCCCACCATCAGCCTTCGCCAACCACGCACGCCCTCCTCAGCCCGCCGCGCTCTCCTCCAGCGCTTGCAGAACCGCACGCAGCTGCAGAACGCCAACCACTCTTCCTACGCGCCCGCCACCAGCAGCAGCCACGCCCGCGCCTGCAGCTTGCACACCCGCTCCCGCGCCTGCAGCACCCTCTGCCCGCGCTTGCAGAACCGCCTGCAGCGCCCTCTTCCCCCCACCTGCAATCCAGCGCTCACCACGCCTGAGCTCCCGTGCCCACACCAGCCGCAGCAGCGCCCACGCCAGCAGCAGCAGCCACCCCCCGCAGCAGCAACGCGCGGCAGACTTCACGCCAACAGGCCGCACCCGCTTAACTGCCTGCAACCGCCACCAGCAGCACCTCTGCTGGAGCTCGTCCGACCACCTCCGGCCGCCGCGCAACTAGCCACCACCACCGATTCGAAGCTCTTGGTCCAAGGGACCTCCTCCGAGCTTCCCGCGCCCGATCATCGACCCCTCGTCGTGCAAGACAACGGGGAAAAATTCCCCTGTTTTGCTACAGGAAACCTTCAATTAAAATTTACATTTTCTGCCATTGCCAAATTTTAGTCATATTTTATTGACTCTGCATTGCGGAAAATATCCTATAGTTTCTCATAATTGCCATTTCAGCATTGTTTCTTGCTTAAACCTTAATCTAAAGGCAATCTTGGCTTGGTTCTTGTCCAAATTGACTACAACCAAACATTTTTAAGTGGCGCGAATTTTAATACGTTATTGCCTCCCTGTGGATACGACCCGCTCCTCTGCGAGTGGTTATTTCTTGTTAAAAATTGATTAGTCGATTTTTCCACCACATTAAACTACAAATGACTTAAAAGCGAATGATCGACCAGTCAGATGGATCCTGCTGTTGCAGAAGTTTGATTTAGAGATTCATGACAAGGCTAGGAAGAAGAATGTGGTAGCTAACCACTTACCCCACCTTCCTTCTGAAGCGATCTCTCCTTCACTTCCTATTACTGACCACTTCCCTGATAAGCAATTGCTGGTCATTCACTCTGATCTTCCCTGGTACGTTGACATTGTCTACTACCTAGCTTCTAGAGCATTTCCCCTTAACTGGACTAAACATCAGAGTGACAGACTTAGAACCGAAGCCAGGCAGTACTTTTGGGAAGAACCTTGGTTGTTTAAGCTTTACCCAGACTAGATCATTAGGAAGTGTGTCCCTGATAAGGAAATAGAGAGTTTCCTATTGTTCTGCCATGACCAAGCATGTGGCAGTCACTTCTCTGGCAAAAAGACTGCTACCAAAGTCTTACAAAGTGGATTCTTTTGGCCCACAATCTCCAAGGACACACTCGATTATAGTAGAGCATGTTCATGTTGTCAGTCTCTCAGCAGTATTGGCCACCGAGACATGATGCCCTTGAATTCAATTTTAGTGTGCAAGGTCTTTGACATATGTGGCATTGACTTCATGGGACCTTTTCTTAATTCTCATGGTTTCAAGTACATCTTATTGGTAGTAGATTATATTTCAAAATGGATTGAAGCCATCCCCATGAGGGCAAATGATTATGAAATTGTCAATCATTTTGTTTAGGATTACATCTTCTCTAGATTTGGGGTACCAAAAGCCCTCATCAATGATGGTGTCTCACTTTAGGAATATCCGCTTTTAGTCCTTGCTACAAACGTATGGGGTTACACATAGGATTGCAACACCTTTCCATCCTCAAACCAATGGACTAGCTGAATTGTCCAACCAGGAGATCAAGAAGATTTTACAAACTACCATCAGAGTTGATAGGAAAGATTGGTCTTCCCGCCTTTCTGATGCATTGTGGGTGTAGAGGATAGCTCACAAAACCCCATTAGGCATGTCTCCTTTTAGACTTGTGTATGGAAAACCCTGTCATCTTCCCATAGAACTTGAGCAGAAAGCCTATTGGGCCATCAGGAAGTGTAACTTGGACCTAGAGAAGGTCAGTGATCATAGAACACTTCAAATTTTTGAGCTTGATGAGTTAATGAATAAATCTTATAAAAGCTCGAGGATTTATAAGGATAAATTAAAGGCCTTCCATGACCGTCACATTCGTAGGAAAACTTTTCACCCTGTTCAGAAAGTCCTTCTGCTCGACTCAAGACTGAAACTCTTCCTAGGGAAACTCATATCCAAATGGACTAGACCTTTCACAATCTTGAGAGTATTTCACAATGGAGCTATGGAGATCATTGAGATTGACAAATCTGAACCTTTCACTAAGCCACATGATCTCAAACTTGTTAATTCTATCATTTTGTTTCAATATTTTGAACTTACGTCTGACACATCTTCTAAATTTGCGTGTAACTGAAGGCGTTAAACTTAGCAACCTATCTCTTGTATATAGCTATTTTCATCTTTCTTATTTTCCATTTCTTTCTTAGGTGTCAACCCTTGCATTTTTATCATGCATTCATAGTCACTTTTGATATGCATTTCACTACTTAGCCCAACTTTCCACTCTAATCTTGTATCATACTTGAAATCGTCCGCACAGAGATTTTTATCTCCCATTCCAACTTCCTTCCATCACCCAGTCTAAGTTAGTGAAAAGCAGAGCAAGCATTTGCATCCACCCTAAGCATACAATGAGGACATTACATCATTTAAGCATGGGGGTGTAAATGGTGAAATCATTTTCTGGAATGTAATTATAGACACACATGTAGTGTATATAGTATAGTATTACCAAAAATACCAAAAAAATTGGAAAATTTTGAAAAAATTGAAAAAAATTCCAAAGTCAAAAATACAAAAAAAATGTCAAAAACAAAATTCCAAAAATACAATAAGGGACCTAATGAACTTATTTTTGAGGGAGAACTCCACAACACAAAATTTTTGAGTAGAGAGAAATGCATTGAAAAGACTTATAAGTGTTTAATTATGATCTCATAGCTTAAAACAAATATAGAATAAGTGTTTATAGGCATTCAACCTTTGCTGGTTACACTTTTCGGACCATTTTAGCTTGATTCGCTCAGGCTTTCGCTTAATACACTTTAAGCATTGATAAGATAGACCAAGATCTCCTAACTCAAGATGTATTCTTGTACCTGAGTCACCAGTATAAGATTCGATGGTTTGCTTTGACTTAGGAGTCTAAGTAACTTTGGTTTACACTACACAGTGTCAAGAAAGCCCTTGTGAACTTAAAATTCAACCCTAGTGTTCACTAGGGAAGGTGGAGTCCTTACCTGTGCGTGTAGGTAGACTCTTTGTCTTACTCTTTAGTCTTGTGTTTAGGAGAAGCTCTTTCCACCAAAGTACTCAGCCACCAAATAATCTATCATAGTATAAGGTGAAAACATGTCAACAAATAAAATGTAATGAGATGTGAGTTCTAGTCGAACTCAAGGAGGAAGAAAACAACTTGATCTTAAAACTGATTTAGAATTACTAACTAAATACTAATCACAGTAGATATAAAGAAAATTATGCAATTGTTTGAGCATTAATGCAAATAGAACTATAACTAGAACTAGAACATGCATTACTAGAATTAAAATTAACTATCTAAACTACTAGAACAAGGGCACCAAGGGTAGTCCTTGGTGGCCTTTTGGAGAGGTCAGGGAGAGCAGCAGCGGTACACCAAGGTGAGCTTGGCAGTTGCTTCAGAGGAAGAGGGAGCCGAAGGAGCTTAGAGGTGTCTAGAAGAGATGGAGGAGGAGATGCTGGAGAAGATTGCTTCATATGGGGGACCCTGGAGTCCTTTTTATAGTCAAAATGTGAGGCAAAGCCATTATTTGACCCTCCAAACTATGCAACAACCTCAGATTGTAGATTCATCGATCGAGAGATCAATGGATCATATCATGCTTCAAAAAGACCTCCAACATGCCTGATACGTGCGATTCAATTTGGTGCTGACACGTGGTGCACCTGGCACCCTCGGATTTTGATTGTACGGCTGTACGCGTGCCACCCAACGCCTTCGCGCTTCTAACGCGAGTGCTCCGTGCTTTAAATCTCAGTCGTCCGATTGTGAGTTCGAGCTGCTTAAAGTGAGCACAGCGCTACCTTTGCAATTCATCATGCACGCACGCATGCAGTTACGCGTCATCACACACATGTCGATCCATCGCTCCTCCATGCGCCACGCATCCGCACCATCGCCATTGATTGACGATCCGACACTCATATTTTGACCTCACGTCTTGCACTTCTATTCAGGCATGTTAACCACCGTCCAAGGAGCACGGATTGTCGTGCTTTCCATTTCCCGCTCGCGTGCCCTGAGTCGTTGGATGGAGATCCAACGATTGAGCGTGACGCTTCCTTGATAAGGTGCGGATGTAGCGGCAACATGGCGCTCTTATGGTCGTTGGATGATGATCCAACAACTCACAAGGCACAAGGAGAACTCCTTCAGAGGTTGGGGCAGTGCTCTTAGGTGGCTGTGATGGTGCCACGTGGTGCCATTGTGGCCGTTCACCTTCTTTGCTTTGTAGATGGTGCTGTAGGTCTCCGATCGAGATGATTTTTGTACCATTGGACTGCGATCATTGATTTGGATCCATCCGTGTGGTCAGATTTGGCATCTGAGGTTTTAATTTTCACCTTCTTGCCTCTTGGCCTTTGTTCTTCCACGAACTCCATTGGATGCTTCGGGAGTCAAATCAAGACAATCTCAGAAGCATTTGACTCCTGTCATCATTCTGAGTAGATCCATATGGTTGGATTTGTCATCCGTAGCCCCGAATTACCTGCAATTATTATTACCTCTCAATTAGAACATAAAATAACATTATTATTCACAAAGCTAACAAATCAACTATGATGCAAATTATACTGTTTGTGCATGCATTATTCCTAAGTTAAGCTAGGATCTAACTTAATTCAAGTAGATTAAGACCTATTCCTAAATCTTGTTAGTCCCTAGCAAATGCAAAACTAAATGCATTCTATCAAGAGTTTGACTAGAGATCTATTTCTTTTGTTTTCATCCAAAAATTTTAAAATCCAGATACTCGTGAAAGTATAGTGTTGTAGCCTATGCAACGAATCCAAGCAAAAAGTAGATCCACATCTAAAGCTCATACTTGACCCTTAATAAACTCTATTGGGATAGGAAAGCTTCTTCCCTTGGGGATATAAAATAATCTCCAATTTGGCCCCGACTTTGGGCTTAGGTAGAAGATGTCTGAGTCAAGTAGGTTTGTATTTGGTGGCTCACTGTTGAACAGGATTTGTATGCTGAAAATGCACTGAACTAAACTTGTGTGTGGATTAGGGTGCTTAGGTTACTGAGTCTCGCAAACCAAAGGTTAGGTGACGAGGTCGAATAATCCCTAAGCCTTAGACCTAATACATATGCTTCGCATTTTCCTCAACCTCTTGAAGATTATCCAAATCTTAATGGATACGTGAATTTTTAAGCCTAAAAACAAGCCCAAGAGACCTAAGGTCAGCACTCAAACTAATCTCCGTGTCTCTTTAGCACTTTTTGACTTTATTTTCTTCTTTCTTTTGATTTGGTCTAGAACTTGAGTAATTTCCATAATCATTTATTATGACTATCATTTTTGTTTCAAATTGTTGCTCCTTTTTTGACATTTAAATCACCTCCTCTTTTCTTCCTCAAGAATGATATGCAATGATCTCACAAATTTTTCCTCCCCTTTCCATTTTTTTGTTCTTTTTCAATTTTTTTATTTTTACGATTTTTTTAATATGTAGTTTTTTGTGAGAACCCCTCAGAAACTTTTAATTTCCATATGTCTGCACTTTAACACCCCCCATGCCTATGTTTTGCAATGTCCTCATTGTACATCGGAGGGTACGAAATCAGCTTGGTTCAACGGTTAGAACAAGGTTAAAGGGTGAGTGAATGGGTCAGGATGACTATTGCAGACGATTTCAAGCTCTGGTACGTGTACCAAAGGTGGGATCAATTGTTCCTACTCTGAACTCTAAGTGCAATAGACATGAAGCTCCAAAGAATAATCAGAAGGGTCTCAGGCTTTTAAAATGATGGGTTGCCTCCTGTTAAGTGCTAAATTCAATGCCTTCAGCCGAGTAGAAGGTGATCACGGAGGAGTGGTAAAATCAACGGAATTTTGTAGAACAAGCACCTTGATCAAGAGCCTGGTTGGTCCAACCAGGAGCATGTTCAGATCAACAGGCTGATGATGCAACCCAAACCCAATCAATCTGGTGGGTTGATAGATGTGAATCAAAAGATGTGATGCCCACCAGATGCTTTGTGGCTCAAATAGATATGGCAGTGAGAATCGTGGGTTTGGCTGATTCCAATCAGCCTGGTCAAAGTAAGGATCCTCAAATGCAAATGGATCTATGGAGGATGTAGGAACCCTACAAGAATGATCAGAAAAGAGTAGGATGTGATTTGTATTCTGATCAATGTCCAAATCCTGATGAAAAGATGGAAAGGAATCGTATGTGACCTGATCATAGAGAGGAGAATCAAAGTAGAAATTAATTTCAGTGGTGGATCAAGGTTGGGATCGAATTTGAGAAGGCTCTGAATGCGGATCAGAAGAGGTGGCTTCTTTGAGAACTATGTATGTTGAGGGCTCCTCTAGAAAGATTCAAAAGTAGGTTCATCTCGAAAGTCCTCATAATGCCCATCAAAATCAAAGGTAAATGCCTAAAGAGTGCTTATAGGATCATGAAAATCTGAGTGAAGAAACGATTCGAACTCTAGATTGCAGACACTCTTGGCACTTGTTTCTGATTCCTAAAGATCAAAAAGGAATTATTCCATGTCAATGGAACCTGATTTTGAATTAATGATCTCGGGATCAGGAACCTCAAAGTTAGAGTCGAAGAACGGATCATGGATGCTGAGGTCGTAAACTGGTTCATAGTCGTCAGGAAACAAAGGTTATCTGAAATCAGAGTAGGATTCGAAATCAAAGAAGAATTTGCAAGAATAAGTTTCTAAATCTGATTCTGGATCGAGAGTTCCACCATAGAGAGAATCAAGATGTATAGAATCAGCAACCTAACTTAGATCTAGCCTAATTTCAATTTCTGAGCTCAAAAAGGTGTCCCTTTTAGGCATGGGCTCAAGTTCTTGGTTCCTAGAGTAGACCCAATCGATTCCCAATTCTTCTAACTCTTCAATTTCTATATCATAAATCAGCGTGACTTCTGAGAAATCAATTTGTGTCTCGGAGGAGGTTGGAGAGGTGTATGCATCAAATATAGGCTCAAAATCGTAATTCAAATTCAAAATTTGACTCTTATCACTTTGGGCCTCATGATTATCCCAAATAGGCTCGAATCCAGATTCTAGGTTAAGGGTAAGGATTGGATCACTAGAATATAGGCTGGTCTCCATTGGGATATCAGAACCATTCTCAAGAATCACCTTAACAGTATAAGGCTCGGGATTTACATTCTCGAGAAGTTCTATTTTAAGCTCATCATCACAGGTGTCGGGGAAATCTAAGCTCGATGGACCAGCTTCTTGGTTTCCTAAGGATGGTTCGAAATTGTGATCACCTACAATCGGGTCCTCCCAACCCATTTCAAGATCAAGTGTATTAATTGTTATGAAGTTTGAATCTGAATTCCTTTAGGTTGGGGGTCCACAACAATCTCAATTCTTGAACCTAGGATAGGGGTAATTATGTTGATCACTAGAATTACTCCAAGATGTCTTATTAACTTCTAACAGGTACTTTTGATCAATGGTTCTATATAACTTATTTGGCAATTTTCCCTGTATCTCCAAAAGATTCTGGAGTTCTTCCGAAAATGAAGGATTTGACCAATGTTGCTGACAATCATTGTTGTGTAATTTCACCAATTCAATGTGTTCTGCTAAGAGATCATCCCAGGTTGAACCATCATTTACTTGTGTCCATATTATTTCGATACGGTTCATAATGTGGTTTGTTATTTTGCAAAAATGTCCCTATCTAAGGCTCCATAATATTCTTAATGGTGTCTATAGGCAGCCTCAATCATCTTATCTTTGAGACTCATTTGAGACACAGGTGGCCGTTAAACTTCTCAACACAGTTAATTAAGTTATTTAAGCTTAATTAAGTGCAAGAGAAAGTAACTTAGGTTAACTCGAATTAATGTCGGTTGTGTAGTATAGGATCAAGTTAACTTAACATTTTAGATTTTTAATTCTTTTTTAACTGGTTGAGTCCAGGTCGTTCACTAGGAGGCATAACTTATCTTAATTCACCATTAAGTCCTAAACATAAATTACTAATTATTTAATCAATCAGAATTATAATTAGATTACTTTAAGTACATGAATCTTGCATAAAAGATATTCAATTAAAAGAACATGCAACATTCCATAACGAAAAACATATTTACACATGTGATTTTTCATTAAGATCCAAGTAAACATGTTTATTACACTAATTTCAACTTATTTACAAAAGATTAAGACAAGAAATAGTTATTCAAATGAATACAAGTGCCTTGTTACATCAATTAAGCTCAACAAGACATGTTATTGGAGTAAAAATACAAAATCAGAAGCTACAAGATAAGATGCCTGATTCTCTTTATTTTTACTCTTTTCTTCTTTACTCTTCAGCCTCAATTCTTCTCCTTCTATCTGTTCTGCCATCTCTCTCTCTTTCACTCTTTTCCTTTACTCTTTCTTCACCTCTCTGTCGTCTCTTTAGTTTTTCTTCTCTTTTGAATACGCTCTTCTTCTCTTTTATTCTCTTAATCTACCTCTCTTCTTTTTTTCTTTCAGTTCTTTAACTGTGCAGGTTGAACCACACTTAAACCAAAAATTCAGTTTTCTGATTGCCGGCTCGGACCGATCGAGGATACACAGCACCCCTCTCAGGGTGGGACCAGACCCTACTGGATCCGAACCTAGTTTGGTTATTAGGTCGTTTATTTCTGATTCAAATTCATGCACAATCTCCAGCCTCGCAGGCCCACACACATGCCCGCTCACAGGCCCACGCTCGTGCCCACAGGCGCACACACACCCAGGCACGTGCAACGCACACACCCACACACACACATATGCTCCTTGTGCGCCCAGCGCTGACGACTGGTAAGCCCTATACACTTTTTTGTTTTATACTAAGGTGACGCTTCACAAATATCTGATGTGGGACTATGTAAGCCCATCCAGGCCAAACTTCAGCTGGCGATTCCTAGCAGCACAGAGCTCCAAATCAAGCAATCAAGGGCTCATTGGAAAGCTCTATAGGTGCTCTACAAGAATTTAGCATCAATTTGATGCTCAGAATAGATCTTGCCCTTCTATTTGAAGGATGAAAGTGAACAATTTTCATGGCCATTCTAGCCTGCAGAGGTGCATCCTCAGGTCTAAGGACCTGCAGCGAAGACTTTTGACCTCAAATGAGGTCCTAAATAGGTTTAGGAGATGGTTTTTCACCTATTTGATGAAGATAAAAGTGCTATAAGGCTTCAGTGATGAAGATAGACTATCTGTTAGCTTAATAGAGGGAAGTGGGAAGGGAGCTAACTACGCGAAATTCGAGAGGTGGAGGGGTATTTATAGGTTGCGGCGGCTAAGAAGGAGGTTGAATCTGGACAGTATAGTGTCTAGGTGTGGCCTAATCTCCGGTGTCGTCTCTAACACCGGTGAGATTAATGCCATGACCTAATTAGGATTACAGACCCATCCAGACCGATGAATGAAAAAGTGGCGATGAGTGCAAGCTCCAAAAGCTTGGCAAGAGTGGACGAACATAGGATGAACGGTGATCAAAGGATGACAGTACCGCCTGAAGAAGAAATGAAGAAGAAGCAAGTGTACACAGGGACCTGAATGCAGGGAAAGCTAAGGACCTAAGTGAAGGAAAAGGACTCGATTTAAATAAAACCTCAGGACTAAAACATAAACTAAGGTTTTCAAGACTTATTTTAATTTAAATCTTTTTCAACTTTTTATATATGATTATAAATTAGACAAATATTATATATAAACCTTGGATTTACATTTTGACCTTTTGAGCTTAATTTATTTAATTAAGTAAAGTTACTTAAGTTATTACATACTTAGGTATAAATTATGCTTAAGTTAATTAACACATTAATTAGGTAAATACTTAATGATATTTTGAGTCCATTTATTGATTAAATTAGTAATAATATTAATTGACTTATAAGTTAGCACTTTTAACTTATTTTAAGGTTGTTTAATGATTTATCCCTTATTCTATAATTAATCCTTATATATACATATTCGTAGCTAATTAACTAAGAAGACTAGTTAATTAGGGGTAATTAGAAGCCATGATGAGCCTCTCATCAACAGGTTTTCTTATCACTTTTCCTAACATGTCAGGTTTCATTTGTGAATCAGGTGGTGGATTCAAGATTTAGAATCAAACTCAGGATCAGATTGGAACTGATTAGATTTGAAAGAGATTCCCAAGAAGATCTAATGAGGCCCCTTAGGTTAAAAACCTAAGGGCATTCCTGTGTGTGTGCTTTAAAGAAAAGATGAGGAACTGGATATTATTTGGACCCAATCAAGGCACCCAAAGATTTTTAGATGACTAGGCTGTTTCGAGGTGGATGATTCCTCTGAATCAAAAATCCGCACACCCAAGAAATACCTGGGTAGCCAGGAAGGGAGAGCCCCGCAAAGACTCCTACACGGTAGAGCATCCCCACGGGCTACAGGGTTTCTCCCACCTGACCTTCCTTGTCACTATGGTTCCAAGTAGATCAGAATGTACAAACTTGAGACCTTAAGTCTACCAATTTTAACCTAGTTTGTACCTTGAATTTCACTTGATTAGAAGTTGATTTGACTTGTAACCTAATTTGGAGGTTGATTGGCCCACAATGTAGACAAACTTCACCTGACCTACCCTAAAAGAAGTAGAATGAAATCTAGGTCAAGACCCAGAAATCACCCTGAATTGACTCCCAGGTTATTAGGTCCGCAATTTTAAAGGTTTAAGTGAATTTAGAGCCTGATTTTAGGGTGTAAGTGATTAGATCTTTTCAAGCAAGGGTTTGGGTAGCACACAACTACGGGAGCATAAATTTCCTTTAATTCAGGCAAATGTGAACTAGCACTTCAAACCCTAATGTTGAAAACCATAATTAGCTCTATTCCAAGTCCAATTTGATCTTAAAATGTTCGCCTTAGACCTCAAGCAAGAAGTGTGTTAGCCCAAAGTGATTTAGAAATTAAGCATAGTCCCTAATAGGTACAGGCAATCATGGTAGGGATTTGGAAACAAAATCTCCTCAAGCTTCAATCAGATATGAAAAATTTTTCATAAATCAAGAAACTTGCCTCTTTAATGATAATTACTATGAAAATAAGGTAGGTATTCCTAATTGATTTGTTTCCTTTTTTATCTTCCCAAGATTAGAAGGTTGATTAGGAAAGTATAGAAATTACCTGCCCCAGGAGTGGTTGAATTGCATAGAAGATCACCTCATGAGATACCTCACAAAAATCACAAGAAACAAACAGGACAAGTTAGTACTCGATATAATCAAATAGAACAAAGAATAGTGGTGAATTGCTCATTACTCTCCGGCAACGGTGCTAAAATCTTGATAGGGCTATTGGGGAGGTTTAAATATGTTTCGTTGTAGTAAAATCTCCCAAATAGCTCAATCAACAAATACAATTTTTAACTCAAATATCTAAAATGAGTGAGGTCGAACACAGGGAGCAAGTATTGTAATTCACATGCTAATCGAAATCAATATATATATATATAAGCATAAGAAATCAAATCAATAATGATATTTAATGAATGATTACTCAAATCTGATATTCAATGTATAAAATGAGTATATCAAGAGTTTAAGAGGATAAAAAGATATCTAAGACAAAATAATGATGATTTAGATCACCAATTATTAGTTTAGACACATGTATATCAACTACTTAAGATATGAAATAAATGAAGAGTAGCTTGAACTACTTAATTTTCACATATCAAATGTATCCACAGTGCTATGCTCAAAGGCTCATCAGACATCAGCTCCTTGGATCAAACGACTTAAATGTCACCCTGCTATGGTGCCTTCGAGAGAGGAAAAGGCCTCTTCCCTACCTGCTCTACTCTCTTTCTCCTCTTCTTCTCTTCAAGTCTTCTCCTTCTTCTTCTTTCACGAGCCTCTTCTTCCTTTCCTCTTCGTAGGGCCTTCTTTTTCTTTCCTTATCTTTTCTTCCCTCTCTTCTTACGCACAAGTGTTGGGAGGTTGCCCTGAAGAGCAAAACCCCCCTCCCCCGCTCTCTCTTCTCTTTCCTTTTCCTACCTTCCTCTTCCTCTCAGATAATTGGGCCTTAATTGAGTAATCAGATCGGTAGTATCCTGTCCAGGGCTACATGCGTGGTGTCACAGTTGAGGAGTGAAGGGCTTAGGCAGGTCGAGTATGTGCAAGTGAAGGGGACCTCACTCCCAGTGTCTAAGGCAGTAAGCCATAAATGGAAATTCTCTTTATGTGCATCCACATGCTTTTCTCCCACCGATGTGAGACTATCCCCACTGTAATTTTCATGTGCAACTGCTAATGAAGGCTTGTCCAATTGGAGGTAGAGTAGTCAAAACTCCTAATTGAAGACCTAGAACTCTGCCTGGATCTACTCCGCGTGACCTGGAGGTGGAACCTGGGGCTTGCATGGCCTGGACCTCAAAGAACGAAGGTGATGACAATAGTGGCGACGGCGGTGAACGGCGAAAACCTGCAAGCCATCAACACGGCCTCTCAGCCACATTAAAATGGTTCATGAGCATCGCTGGTGGGTGTGGAGTGCAATGGCAGTGGTTGCGTGAAGAATTAGGGCATGAGGTGGTCTTGACGGCGGAGGGAAAGGTCGTGCGAAGGTGGGGCGTTTGGTGGGTGATTTGTATGGGCGATAGGGTGAAATAGGAGAGGGGTTTTGTGCGAGGATGAGTGGCGGAGGATGTAAGGGTGTTGGCGAGGTGTTTGGAGGTGTGTGGTGTGAGATGGACCTCGTCGAAGGTATGACCAGAGGTGGAGACGAAGGTGGCGTGCGGTGGGGTCAAGGGTTGATTTTTGGGTTTTAAATAGAGGGAATTAACCTAAGGATCTAAGGGAACCTAACTACCTTAATCTAATGGTTGAAAGGGAAGGGAAGGCGCCAGCTTTGATTCGCCAGCGTTGAAGAAGGGGAAGTCTTCGGTGGGCAAATGACGAGGGAAGAGAAGGTCTGAGGGGCTCCTACACGTATCGTGAGGAGTAGAAGCTGGGGAAGACAAACTCGCTGGTTATTGTTCGTGATGTCGAGCAAAGAGGCTAGATGGAGGAACTCGCCGGAGTTGGTGGAGATGGAGATCGTGAGAAGGTTAAATGACCCTTACCAAGGGTTGTTTGGCGTTTCTGAAATTTTTAGGGGTTTTATGCAATTTTAACCCCCTAGGTTTTTGTTGTTGTTATGTGGGGGAAAAGAGAACTTACAAGGGTGCCCCCACAATTTTCCCATCGCCCCACCCTACCCCACCGTATCTCAACCCATTCCCCTAACCCACCATACACCATCCCCCTCACCCCTCACGCTACACCATCCATCACCCATGACACCCCTCTCCCATACACCTTCCCCATTCCCCCCGTACCCCTCCACACCTCACACCATCCCTCTCCCACGCCTTCCATCTCCATATAAACCCCCCGCTCCTCCGTCCATCCCACATCGCAGCAGAGAGGAGAGGGAGAGCAGGGAGCAGGGAAGGAGAAAGTGGAGAGCAGAGGAGACCGAAGGCTTGAGAGTAGAAGGCTCATGAGGGAAATGGGGAGGTGCTACAGTTGCTACAACTTCTGCGGGAGAGAGAGCTCGCAAATGGTTCTACGGAGTCATTTTTCCACAGAACCAAACATCTGTAGAGCCTCTAAGTTCGCAAAGGCACCTCGAGCAAGGTGAGCCTCTGAGTTCGTTTAAGATGTTTGGGACTCTTCCCAAACGTCTGATTTTGGTCAGAGTTGGTGTTTTTCAGCCAGTTCAAGAACCAAATGGAGTCGGATTTCCGCAAACGAAACATCGTTAGATTTCTTTCGAGTTTCTCTATGTAATGATATAGTGTCTATGCAGTTTTGAGCTCATTTGACCTATCGATCCATGTTATAGGTCTCTAGTCCATACAGTATACCGGACCTGCTGAGACGTCGGGAGCTACCATACGAGCTCCCATTCCACCCGGTTAACCTGGTAGAGTGGTTTTCACCTTAATTTCAGAATTAATAATTAAATTGCATGCATATAATTATTTGAACCCTAGGTTGTGAGATGAACCCTAGGACTGAAAAGAAACAAATGCATGCTACTTTAGAATATATTATATTGAACCCTAGGTTGTGCAATGAACACTAGGGCTGGAAGAAATGCATGTGTAGTTAATAAATGATTGAGTTACCATGATGCTTCCTGAAAAGAAATAATCATGAGCTACCTGAACTACCTATAATAAATCATGTCATGAATGGAAATACATACCTGTACTGAGCAATCAATGGTGAATTTGAGTTTCTTGTTCTACATGTAACGAACCAGATATGGAAATAAGAAAGTATGTACGAACCCTACTGGAAATTTAGAAAGAAACCAAGAATATTGTAGTACGGAAAACCTAATGGTTTTGGAACATGTTGCCTACGGCCGGCTGTTCGGACTTGGTTAAGGGAAGTGAGCTATCCCTCATGTACGTGGTATCGAGGAGAGCAACTATCCCTTTAGAGTAGAGGGGAGCTACCTGCCCCTTGGGTGGAGACCTAAGGTTAGGATTGGCCACTCTATGACGATTCTTGTTTGGCCCTCGTGTACGTGGTACCGAGGTGAGCTATTTAGTGTAGGGGGAGCTAGCCGCCCCATGGGGCCCAAGGTTAGGTTTGGCTACCCTACACCGACTCTTGTTAGGCTCGCTGGGCAAATCGGGATAGTCAGATGAGGGTACGTGGACTGTGGAGGGGCAAGACCTCTGTTCTGTTCTAAGGGGCAAGAAAACTGTTCTGAGAGGGCAAGGCCCTATGTTGTTCCATGCTGTATGTCTGGGCATACTCGCTAGTGGAAATGACTGACCGCGTGCCTGTGTGGGGTACCTACCCGTGTTATTATCGCACGTGCCGCAGTCACCACTACATTACGACCATGACCGTGGGGTAGTAGACCAGGTGTATGACTACCACATGGGACTCTTTCAGCCAGGAGAGTGTCATGTGTACATCCTACATCGTGGGAAAACTACAAGCAAGATCGTTCCCTTAGGGAATAAGAAGATTGAGCAATATCATGGAACCTGATTAGCATACTCAACTCAGAAACACATAAACCAGAGAATTGGAAACGGATGAAAATAATTAACCAACAATTGAATGTTTAGCTGGTTACTATTTAATTATGCTGCATGTAAATGACTTAACCACCACTCTACTCAGTGTTAGCTAACCCTGGTTTTTGTAACCATGTTTAGGTCAGGGATTCGAGCAACCTGAGCCACCAACTGCTGAGGGTACTAGTCCTAGTCGAGACTTGCCATAGTTTCATTTCTTTTGTTTTGCTGCAAAGAGTTTTTGTTGTAGTGAGTACCTGTAGCTTATATTTAGTTATATTTTTACCAGTTCTCTATTATGATGGCTATATTTGTAATAGTACATTTCCAATGTATCATGTAAAAATCTAGTGGTTTGTTGTTCTCTTTCTTTTACTATCAGTTATATATTTTCTGCTTAGTTACATTACTCGTGTGGTTGTGGAATAGTATGCATTTGTTTTTTCTTATTGGACGACTGGGTCTTGGGGTTAGTCGAGGCGAGTCATTCTAGGGTTATGTAGGGAGCCAGGAACGGGTCACAACAAGATGGTATTAGAGCAAGGTCATCCCGAGAAATGAACCAAATGGTCTGGAAGTAACCACACTTGTACATGTAGCTAAGATAGCCATCACAACGTATTATCTTGATTGTCACTTCCGAGTCTTATTTCCCATTGTAATCAAGTGTCCTTGACCATTTGGTCCTTTCTTCAATCTCCGTGTAGGAGATGCCTCGCCAGGGAACTCTTGAGGCAGGCCGCGGACATGGTCATGGCCTTGGGCATGGTCATAGGGGAGGACAAGTGATGGCTGAGGATGGGGCAGCTCCACCTCTCCTTCCAGGCATTCAGACCTCGAACCTCGCCCAGCTGATCCGGGATATCATACGAGAGGAACTCTAGCAGCCTGCTCCTCAGCCACCTCTCCCTGGGGATGCGGAGGGGGAGTCCTCCGTGAGGCAAGCGAGCCATCGCGGCACTAAACGAGTTGGAGGGGGGAGGGGTGATCCTCTACCACCCCCACCTCCCTCAGGCACTTCAGAGCACGAGCCCTCCTTTCCAGGAGGCTCACCTGTTCCCCCATTACGGCTCCACCATGAGATCTTTGGCCAGTTCAGGAAGTTGAAGCCCCCCTCCTTCAAGGGGGAAGAGAGCCCTTATGAGGCAGAGGATTGGCTGGAGCAGATGGAGAAGATCTTCAACACACTCCATCCTCCTACAGAGTGCCGCATGGCCTACGCCGCATACCAGCTGGAGAGTGTAGCCCACAAGTGGTGGAGGGCGGTCAGAGGATAGGAGGAGGGAGAGCCAACGTGGGACCAGTTTGTGGCACTCTTATGCCAGCAGTACTTCCCACAGACCTGGTAGGACCAAAGGAGGCGAGAGTTCGACACTC
Organism: Thalassia testudinum; assembly: GCA_037157565.1. Taxonomy (NCBI): domain Eukaryota; kingdom Viridiplantae; phylum Streptophyta; class Magnoliopsida; order Alismatales; family Hydrocharitaceae; genus Thalassia; species Thalassia testudinum. The sequence goes on along the minus strand of JAZHRO010000063.1, from coordinate 148,394,232 downwards.
TCTGCCAAGGGGTGATGACGGTTAGCACGTACCATACGCGTTTCACCATCCCTTCCTTTCTTCTCTCACCTCCTCCAAACCTCTACGAGCTCGTCCTAAACCCGGGTTGCTCCATTAGAGTTATAAAAGATAATTTTTTCCATCTTCTCACCCCTATTCGTGGAGCGCCCATGGTTGTCCTCTCATAGCCGTTCGAGAAGCGAATCACACTGCGACATCACCTGCTTTGTCCTCCAACTTCGTCCTCTTTCGTTCAGCATCTCACCACCCATGTTCGAGCACTCCGTCAACGCAACTCGTCCTCCAAGCAGTCATTAAGGAGGATAACTTCTCACCCCCTTCTCTTTTTACCACTTTCTAGTGTAGATTTCCCGCTTTCTAATTGTAGCGATTAAATGTACTGAACACGATGCTATGTTTATGAAGCATTTGTTTATTCTCTCCCTATTTTCTCTTTATTTGTATTATTCTTTCTCTCTCTTCTATTAATTATTCTTTAAGTAGAATAGCTAGTGGATTAATTTCAACTAGCTAATCTACTTTCGTGACAATAATTCCTATGATATTTTTAATTAAACGTTCGCCTCCCCATGTTCGACCTAGGACTCACCTTGAGTTTCGAATAAATTATATGTTTGACGGAATTTTATGCAACTACAATGACATAGTTTCCAAACTCAACTTTTAGCGTAGAAATCGCATTCAACAATAAATAAACAAGAATGCTTGTATAATAGTACCTGACACTATACATATGTATTTAAGTGTTTATTATATACTTAACTATATCTATATATTGATTTATTTATGTATTTATTGTGGATAATTAAGTTATTAAGGTAATTAGGTAAATTATTAAGTTAAAATACAATAAATTAGTAAACTAAGTTATTACTAAAATAATTTATAGTGTATACTTGTATATATTAATTTTAAATATTTTCAACCTATTTACAATATATTTATGCTGTATAATACTATTTATAACTAAATTATGTGTATATCTATTTATAACATGTATTTAAATGTACATAAATTAAAATAAATGTTATAAAATAAATTAAAAATGTATAATAAATACCTTATTTTGTTAATTAACTAATTATAAGGTCAATTGACTTATCAATTCACTAATTTGTACATTAATTAAGTAATTAAGCCCTAATTTAACTTGCATAAATTTCTAACTTTAAGTAATTTTTAAATATAACTAATTAAGTTATTATTATAAATTAATTACACAATTGAGTAGACCTATATAAGGGCCTTTTAAATATATAATTTATTTGAAATTTGGAATTAAGTAAGGCCCCCACATCGAGGGCCAAACTCAGCCTCACAGAACAGTGTGCAGTGCTACAGCGCTCAATTAAGCACCAAACGATAGTGCCATATAGTGGACATGAGAACCGCAGCAGTTGTATAAATTGATTTCTGTGTGACGACAGCACAGTCCTCAGCGCAAGGCGCAAGCGTACCCCTATACCTTTCCCTCCCCTCTAAGCATACTGAATGAGCATATGAGTTGGCACGTGGGTTGGGAGCCGGTGGGCACAGTAGTGGGCCTATTGGGCTTGAAATGGGTCTGAAAGAAATTGGATCAAAATGTACATAATAAAAACTAGAACCAGGTCTAGTAGTGGTCTGGTCCCACCCCTAGGGATGCTATGTATCCCACGAAAAATCCAATTTACCAATACAAAGCCTAAATTTTTGTTAAGTGAACAGTAAAAAGTGCTGCTGTGTGTGAGGAAAGAAGCCAAAATTGGCTAACTGTTGGAGAACTGATGGTAACATCATCATTAGCCATAGGTAGCATGAATTAGTAAGAATTAAGAGATAAATTCTCCTAAATGATCACCTAAGGGTAGTAATTCCACTCTGAGCTATTTTAAGGTGAAGACACTAAAATACAGCTAAATATAAAGTTTCAACATCACATCACAAATGTAGAGTAACCACGGGGTCACCCAGGGGTTAATTAAAGATCAATTGATCATTAAAGACCAAGAAATAAGTCCACACTAACAGAAACAGGGTTTCATGCATTTCGAGAGAAGAAACAATACATAAAACCCTAATTCTCAACCCCACTTAAATTAAAGAGGTTCTAGTCAAGATAAAATTCATATAAACCTCCTAAAATTCATAGAAAATTATTATAAGAGGTTTGATACCTGTGATTTGACCATCTAAACAAATTTGGACCTGGAATAGAGTTTCAGATAGGAATTTACCTTGATTTGGGCTTCTGTGCAATTTGCCAAGTCAAAAATGTTCAAAACTCAAATCCAAGTTCACCATTAGATTCTTTTGGTCCAAATTAGGTTGGCACCAAATTTGGCCTCAATCAGAGTCCATCTTGACCTAGTTTGCAATTTAGTCCCTAAAATCTCTATCCTTTATAGTTATGCCCCTAGGTATCGATTTTATTGCATTTCGGTCACTAGCTTTTGTCATCTTCTTCGAAATAATCCCCCTACCACCTTCCACTCCAGGGTTTCGTAATCAACCCAACATCACTGGCTGTAATTAGGAAAGAACTTCACGAAATCACCACCATATCCCTCCAATTTTGAAAGGAGTGGTGTTCAGACAGTGGGAAAGCATTTGAAATAGGTTTGGAATCCAATTTTGAAGCAAGGAAGCTATAGGAGAGGTTGCTTTGTCATGATCTAAACTTTTCTAATCCGCAAAATTAACTTGCAATTTTTCCCAATTTGAGCTCATATTCGAGCTCTATATAAGTTCCCTAAACTTCCCATGTCTTCCCTAGACGAGTTTAGGCCTAAAAATGCCCGTTCTTCCCTTGTCCGATCACTCTCTGGCTCGACTCCGACTAATCTCCTCAACTCCAAAATCAGACCAGCCAACAACAAAATTGGTTGGCTCTTCCTTTTCCTCAGGCTCTCTCGCCTCTCCCCCGCAAACGTAGAGGCCTCCTAACCTCGTCATCATCATCGTCTCCCTCGCCGAAGACCTCTTTGTCATCAGTGTCAGCCAATCAAAGTCGGCACCAAATCCTCCCCTTTCGTTCGTTAGACTAGGTCTACTTTCTCCCTCTTTCTCTCTCTAGCATAGCTTCAACCCCTTCCTCTCCTGAATTGACCGTCATTCACTGCCTCCTACTTCAACTTCTCCAATGTTGGCCACGCCTTCGGCGAGAATGTGCACTCTCTATGCTCGACCATCCACAAAATCATCACCGCCAAAACCTTCCCCACGGTTCAGGAATCAAAATCCCTTAATGTATTGAGAGCTTTGACCTCTAAACACTTCGACCGAACAACCCACGCTTTCACCAACCATCCCTCCACCGTCCGACAGCTTCATACCTCTAAACACACAATCACCCACACTATCAGCTTCACTTCACCACGGCGAAAATTTCCATGTGCTTGACTGATCCCTAGAGCCGTGTTTTCTATGCAGGCTCCTTCGCTGTCACCGTCGTCTTCTCTGGTGTCAACCACCGTAATCCATCCGTCAATCAACCTTGTTACCACCTCTAGGACTTGCGGAATCCCTCGATGATACCCTCCAGGACTTTAATCGAAAAGAAAGTGGCAGCAGCAACCTCAATTCAAAGAAGAAGCCACCTGCAACTGTGCACATGAAGGAGGAAAGTGGGTTAGTCCCACATCATGTGGGACAAAATCAAAACAGTGCATAAATTTCAATCGTGCATAGAGCTTCTTGCCTTGAACATAGGGGTGAGGTCCCCTTACCCATGCTCTCACTCATGCCCTCTCTCACTCTTCACTTACCACCCACAGTTGGTGAGCCTGGTCCCCTATACTCAACCCAATAACTTGATTAGCGACCCGATTAGATGAGATTCTGAGAAGGGTAGGGGGTGGTTTTGCATTGGGATGCATGCACATGTGACTCGAGATTCATGCCTCTATGCTCTCTACTTAGGTGTTTCGAGAGCCTTATGCTTGGTATGCCTTGTGCTTAAGACCCTTCTTGTGTTGAAGCTTGGTAACACTTAAGGCGTCTGTAGCACCTTGGAAATGTCTAACTTGGCTTGGTTCTGGTACTATAGAGATATTTGATGCTTATGGATATTTAAGAGTTAAGTGGTTCGGGACATTGTTGGAAAATTTGAGTTGTTTTATACATGGGATATGTGCTTAAGTGGTGGAATAACTTGGTGATTTAAATCACCATTTTTATAGTTTTTCTATTCTTTTTATCCCATTATTTCTTGAGATACAATTTGGTCTATTATTGAATATATTTTGATTAATTGATTCTCATTGCATATCTTTATTACTGTGCTCATTGTTTTATATTGCGGTTAGTGTGTGAATTCCAAATTTGCTTCCTAAAAACAACCTTGGACTCATTTCTGTTTTCAAGCACTTATAAATTTTAAATGTTGATTTACTTTTATTGATTGTACTACGACGTGTATTCTAAAACTACAACAAAAGCACTTCAACAAGAACCCTCAGTGTATACTTAGTGTGTTGGACTGTGGTTGAGAGACTAAGTGTTGAGTTTGTGTGTGTCCCTTGTGTATATGTTGTGTGTATACGTATATAGTATATGTATATCTATTTATGTATAATAAATAAAATGTATATATAATGTATACGAGTATGTATGTATGTACAGTATATATACACATATAAAAATAGAGTATAAATAGAGTAGTATATGCATGTTTGGGCCGTATGTATATATATAATTTTTAAGACTTTATTGACATATATATCCGTCACTGTAGGTGTGTATAGATGTTAAAAAATATAGTCTTTTGCCTTATGTTTTGTACATACTTTTACTAAGGCTGTAATAACACATATATGTTGTATATATAATACATGTTATTAAAGTTATTAGTATATGTTAGTATATTTAGTATAGTAAATATTAGTAGTTATTTTTGTACTTATACTTAGGTATTATTTAGGATAGTTATATATAACTAACATAGAGTAGTTTCTTTTAGTTTTTGATGCATGTTTAGTTGTAAATATGTTTAAGGTATTGTAGTGAATATTAATTGATTCTTTTGTACATAATTGACTAATTCCTTCATTCTTTGATTCATTGATTCATTTTGTAAATATAATTGACATTTTTGGAATAAAAGAATTTTTTTGAAATATAGAGAGTGATGTATATCAATAACTGCCTCCCAGTAAATGACTTGGAATAAATCAATAAAAATTATGTTAATTAATAAAATGATACGACATCTGTTTACATTATGACAACTATACTGCAATAACGACACCATTAAATCATCATTTTTATGCAACACGATTTGTCGATGATCACCACCCTAAGCCCATCTTTGTCTAATTTAATTCTCTACCTAAATCATCAACCAAGGCCCTGGAAGAGGAGGACATGCACACTAGGAGGGGTTCATCACCACCACCACCCTCTAGTCTCTACACTTCAACTCTCTCTTCCTTGGAGTGAAGCCAAGGAACATCTTCATTGGAGGATGGCTAGGTAGAGCAGGAAGGGGTGAACGTCCACTACCATTGGGAGAAATTTGGAGCACTACATCATCATATTCAGCATCTAAGGAGAATAGCAATGAGAGAATCTTCTTTAAGTGCAAGAGTAGCTGTATTTGGAGCGAAGACTATTCTGAGCATCATTTTGGGAATTCTTTTATCTCTTTGCTTTCTTGCATTTGCATTTTATGTAACAACCTTTCCTCTACCATTGGAGCTTACTTGTGTACAAATCATCTACACAAGTGAGCCCTCCAATTGTGACATTGTTTTCTTCATTATTAAGTAATACAAAGTTCACCTTTCAATTCTTGTGCTCTTTTATACTTCTTACATTTCCGTAGTTTTTGTTGCACGCACCACCTTCCTAATTACCCTAGGCCACACTTTCCTAGGGTGAGTTTAGGAAGGTAGGATTTTATTGTACTTCTCGTGTTTACTTAGGTGTAATTCTATCTTTCCTTGCTTCAATTTCCAAAACACTAAAAAGGGAAGATTTGAGTGGGTGAGAGAGTTTTTCTTTTTAACTAGAATTGCCTCCTTCGATGACCTTAGATACTCTCATGATCTAGGATTACAAATTTAAAAGTTGATCAGGTTTTACGCTTTGCAAAGATGCTTAATTCGCATCTTTATAAAATCACATTTTTCTGCCATCACTTTTTGGTGCTATTGCTAGGGAGGCACGACGTAGTTATCTTTAGAAATTCTCTCTTGCTTTATTAGATGTTCACTTGCCTTCTTGTTGTGTATTGAACAGGTACAAATCAAAAACGGGAATGGTAGAGGGATTGTTTGGAGCAGAAGCTTCAAGATTCTTGTCTTCCTGCAGATTGCATGTAAGTACCCTGCTAAAACTTCTTTCAACCCTAAGAAAATTAAAAAAAATATTTAAAATATCAAAAATTATAAAAATAAGAAATTTTAAGGGTGGTGAAACCTTAAAATCTATTTGGTTGCTTGTTTGAATCACTTTTTCACCACCTTGCTTCCATTGGTGTTTCAATTTTGAAAATCTAGACTTCTATTTTGATTTTAAAAAATAAAGTTTAGGCACAAAGAGGCATCCACAAATTCTCCAATTCTACCATTAGAAGCCCCTTTGAGTCAGGAACTTACATTCTAAATTTCAGAAAAATGGTCCAAGTAAAAAAATTTTACAAATTTGGGTACTACAAGGGGGTCAAACACTAATTTCTTACTATTTTCCTACTGTTCTTGAATTTTCTAAATTTTGCTACTCATAATATTTGAATGAAATTATATTTATGGAATCCCTAAGAAATTTTATCAACATATAAAATTTTAAAAAATTTTGAAGTCGTTTGAAGGTTTTGCAGAATCAATTTTTCAAAAGTATCAATTCTGGATGTTGACACTAGTGTAGAAAAAATCTCAAAAAAATATTAAAAAATTTTGGAAAATATTAAAAATATCATTTTCAAAATCCTTGTTTGATTTCCTTTCTTATGGTAGTGTTGTTTGTCATGTTTCATAAAAAGATATTCATTTTCTTAAGAGTTGCCAACTTAGGATTTCATATCTTGTATTTATTTTCTCTTATCTTAGTCACACATCAAACTTAAAGGAATTGGATTTCACCAACCAAAACTTGTTTACAATTGTTTGTGACACTTCAAACTTGTTTGGAAACTTAAAAAGAGAAAATCCTAAAAGTAATCATAAAAATATCAAACCCTAAAAGACATTCATTAAATCCTTTGTTTGCATATCACTTTCGCCCAATTCGCACAAAAAAAAAAATTAATCAAGGTAACTACCCGAATAACGTAATTCATAGAAACTCGTGAATGCACTCATCCTAAGCGTAATTAAAAATTGTAACAACTTGACCCATAAGGATTTCATTTAATCTAAGCTTGATATTTGTGTACTAAATCATTTTCAATTGGCTTCAATTCCTTTGATTTAACTTGGTGTCTAGGCTGAGAGGTCGAGTCAAACAACCGGGTGTGGGTTTATACAAGCCTCTAGTGACATTCCCAATCCCTCCCTTAAGCAGCTTGGCCAGGTTTACTAAGTGAATGATAGTTTATTGTTGATTTCTTGGTATACAAGTAACCAAGTCTTAGGTCATTAAGGAGTCTACCTTAAGGCTTAGAATTTTGCTTGCTTGTATGCACACAAAATTCTCTCATCTCATTCCCTTCTCACCTCCCCCATTCTTCCTTGAAGTGTATGCATGAGCACTAGTCCTAAAAATTGCACTTTGAGGGACTAATTGATTTTGACCCCCGCACAAAAAGAACAACATCTTTCTTGCATTCTTCTTCCATTTCAACAAAGACAATGGAAAACATCCAAAATAGGTCTAATAACAAGTCTGCCTCCACCGCTCATTCACAACACAAAGCTAACCCCCAAAATCTACAACCAACATCCCCATCCCTAACTTAGAATATGAAATGCCACCTAATGCTGAAATGCCAAATCCTGCAAACCCGAATCCCCCACTCATGATGGTTGAGAAACTTGATAAACTTCAAGAAAATCAATAGCAACTGGCTAGGACTATGACCAACCTAGCCAACTAAAGACAAAATCCGCCCCCAATAGAACCTATAATACCATTGAAGGATTTCTATGGTCCTTCTAATTACCAAGAAAGACCTGGGGTGGTTATACTTGAAGGGAACTTTGAGATCAAACCCACTCTTTTGAACCTAATCGAGTACTTTCATGGCCTACCTACAGAAGATTCTTTTAGCCATCTTGAGGAGCTAACCATCCTCTCCCAAACAACTTATTCCCAGAATATCCAGGAAAACCTTTGGCTAATGTGACTCTTTCCTTTAACCCTTGAAGACAAGACCGCTTACTGGTTCAAAATAGTTGGGAGACCCATTACTACTTGGCCTTAGCTAAAAAATGTATTTTTGAAAAAGTTCTTTCCTATAAGCCATATTAATGCCTTACGTCGATCTATTACGACCTTTCAAAAAAAACATGGTGAATCTCTACATGAAGCCTGGGGAAGGTTTCAGGAACTTTTAAGAAGTTGCCCACATCATGAGGTGCCACACTGGCAACTTGTGCAGATCTTCTATCATAGATTGGAGGATCAATTAAGAAGATTTCTAAATGCCTCATGTGGTGGCAATTTTCTAAACAAGGATTCTGAAAGTGCCTACCAATTATTTTGAGGAGATGAGTGAAAACTCATTTAATTATGCTTCCATGAGTACTTTTTTTAGAAACACTAACTTGCAAATTGGTGCTCATGAGATAGGCACTACAGCCAATCAGCCCCTGTTACCCCAGATGATATCTAAATGATTGCCCAAAGGCTAGATCAAATGCGAATTCACCAAAAGAAATTTGAGGAAAGAGAAAACTTTCATCACATTGGTGTTGTTCCTACTGAGAATAATTTTTTTCCCAAGGTGTACACCAAATTTGGCTGGGACATTTGATTATGCAAACCCTAATTATTTCTACCCAACAACTAAGAATATTTCTACCCCCAGGAGCATTTTAGAAATTCCTCCAACCCTTACAATGCAAATTGGAGGAACCACCCAAATTTCTCCTGGAAAAGTACTAATCAAGTTCCTTACCAAAGATAGAATCCATCCGAGGTTTATGGGCAAAACTTACACTCATACCAACCTGGGCCTTCTCAAGATGACATCAACACCTAAGTCATGGAAACCCTGCAAGGTATGCAAAATCAGATGTTTGAAGTGACCCAAATTGTTACTACTCTACAAAACTAAATTGTGGCTACTCCAGACCAAAGACCTGCAAGAAATTTACCTTCTCAACCCATGCCCAACCCCAATAATCAAAGGAACCAATATAAGGCGGAAATCACTTTGGACAACCTCCCATCCACCTAGCACCTCAGCCCCTCCTAGGTTTTCACCAAAATCAGGCCCCCTAACCTCCTCCTAGAAATAACCACACTGCTGATGTAGTAACTTTAAGGAACGCGGAAACCACCTAAAATCCTGGGCCTTCTCATTTAGCATAGGAAACCCAACCAGAACAAATGCGAGTAGACATGACCCTTACCTTTACTCAGGAAAATGAAATTGGAAAAGACAAAACTTATTCCTTTCCCTTGAGCTCTGCATTCCACCAACAAAAGAAAGAAGAAAACTGAGCCCACTGATAAGGAACTTATGGAATTATTTGGGTAGGAAAAAATCATGATTCCCCTCCTATATGCCATTAAATGCATTCCTACCTATGCAAAAATTTTGAAAGATTTGTGTACTTTAAAAGGAAAACGAAAAACCTAGGAAGGGTAGTCCTTTCTAAGATAGTAAGCTCTGTAGTCTAGAGTAAGCTACCTCTAAAAAGGAAAGACCAGAGAGCCTCGCTAAGTTTTGTTGTCATTAATGACACAGCATTGGATCGTGCCCTTCTTGATCTAGGTGCCTCTATTAATCTTATCCCTATTGTCTTATTGAAGGAATTTAAGTTTGGTGAATTAAATCCTATTGACATAACTTTACAATGGTAGACCGATCTACAATTCAACCGAAGGGGAATGTTGAGGATGCGATTCTTCGAGTCCAGAACTGTTTATTAGCCATAGATTTTCTTGTACTGGACATTGAGGTACCTGAAGCCTTAAAGAATACCCTCATTATCCTTGGAAGACCATTTTTGGCCACCGCTAAGGCAAATATTGATTGTGATTCTGGGAAGATGAAAATCATCTATGATGGCCAAACTACCACATTGGATATATTTCAAGCTTCCAAGAGGCTCCATGAGCCAAATTTTCTATGACTTAAATTCGGAAATGCAACAGTTGATGGAGGAAACTATGCAGATTTCACACTTAGGAACTTACCTTGCAGTTAGTTTCACTCTTGAGTCCTAAAACCCTTCCACCCTAACTTCACATTTAACTTTTGAGCCTCCCAACCCCCCCTCTGGACCTCATTTCTCCATCAATCTTTGAGCTTAGCTTGCAATTGGATTTAAAATCTCTGCTAGACTCATTAAAATATGTTTTCCTTGGACCTAACAAGACTATGCCTTTGATTATCAACTCTTATCTTTCTAGGGACCAAGAGGAAAAACTTCTCCAAGTTTTGAGCAAAAACAGAAAGGCAATTTGTTGGACTCCAAAGGATCTCAAGGGAATTAAGTCATCCTATTGTACTCATTGAATTTATTATGAGGATTGATGTATCTTCTAGATCACTAGTTAATTAGGGTTAATTATCGTGTCATAGTATAGTGTTACAATCTAGACGAATGTCATTTTATTTATATACAATTTTTAATAGTTAATTTCAGGTCGTTCAATGGGAGGTAGTCATAATGGAAAAATGGGATATGCCGTCGGCTCCTTGACGTCTGTTTCTAAAATCGTCGGCAAAATTATTTTTACCGTCTCTTATTAAAATAAGTGACGGTAAAGGCTTGTCGACCTACCATCCATTGGGAAAAAGTGATGGGTGCACGGTGGTCATTAATATTTACCGTCAGTTTATTAAGCGACAGCAAATATATTTTTGCCATCGGTTATTGTAAGAAGCGATGGTGAAAAGATGGTTAAAATTAGCGCCTAAAATTTGGGTGTCATTAGTTGTTTAATTTTGACCTCTGACGTCAGTTAGTGGAAGAAGCGATGGCGAAAAGTAGGTTAAAATTAGCACCTAAAATTTAGGCAGCTTTAGTTGTTTAATTTTGACTTCTGTCACCGATTAGTGGAATAAGTGACGACAAAATGTAGGTTAAAATTAGTGGCCAAAATTTAGGTGCGATCGATGAGGGATTGAAGTTATCCTTTATCATCGGTTTCTTATAGAACTGATGGCGTAGATCGCTTCATCTATCGCGCGCAGTGCTGACCTCCCATTGACCTGTCGTTGTGCGTGTGTGTTAAGGAGTGTCATTATAGTCGCACTTGCAACGTCGGTTTTAAAATAAGTAAACGGAGGTGAGTCCGAGTGTCGGTCTCAGGGAGGCGTGAAAATCAGATTTTTGCTTACCACTTGTTGTCACGGAAAGTGCGGAGTTTTGCTTGAGAAGGATGAGTTTTGAAAAGCGAGAGAGAGATAGAGAGAGAGAGGGTTTAAGGTTAGAAAATTCTTTGTTTGATCATGCAACTTGAACAGAAATTAAAATGACAATTGAACGGACAATAACTTCATTAAGCATGCACTTGTAGTTCATAACTTACAACATTAAATACATGCTTCAACAAAAGTAATAGAAAGCTTAAGAGAGAGAGAGAGAGAGAGAGAGAGAGAGAGTGGAGAGCGACGAGGCAGCCACGGCAGTGGAGGAGGCTCCGTCAGCAGCTCGTTGTCTCCGGTGATTACAAGAGATCCTAAAGCTAGCTAAGAGAGGGGTGGAGTAGTTGCAAGGGGAGTGAATGCCTTGAATGGTGGTTGGAGGGGGTTTAAATAGAGCTAAGGGCTTCCTAAAAGAATAAGGGGCTTTAGCGACATCCAGAGTGTCGCTAAAACCACTGCCAAAAACGTCGGTGAAGCCCTCCAGCCGCCGGTCAGCCGCCCGCCTCGTTTCTTCTCTTCATGGGATCCGCGGCCGCTGAACGAGAGCCGTCCAATCAAGGATCGGACAGCTGAGAGTCCGCCTCAGCTGCGCTGGGATCGCGCCTCGGGTGCGCGTGTGCGCGCGCGTCATCGCCCGGCGTGTGCGCGTGCGTCATCGCCCGGCGTGCGCGCGCACGTGGACGCCCGTGAGCTGCGGTCGCGCAGCGTGGCAAGATCTCGGCCGCCCGCCGCTGATCGGGCGGCCCAATTTCTCCGTGCCCATCTCCCGTCTTCAATTTCGCCTCCGCGCGACTCGAACCCACGTCGCGTGCGTTCGGGCGTGCTCGCTAACCGTTGTGCCACACCCGCGCTTTGTTGCGGCAACCGCGGGCGGGCATGCGAGTCTCGACCATTCGATCGAAGATCGACAGCCGAGATTTGATCTCGGCTAGCTGAAGGCGCGGCGCGCGGTGGGGCGGGGCTGACGTGGCGCAATCTGGGCTGTTGATCTCCAGATCAACGGTCAGAACTTCTTGGGCCCATTGTAGGAGCTCCGAATGTCGGATTTGGCCGATCTTGAGTTTGTTGGACTCCGTTCGTCGTTTTGAATCCATCCGTGTTGTCCGATTGCTCATCTGAGGCCTACTTTGACAAATGCTTACACAAATGGCCATTAATATAGTTTATGAGCAATCTTGGTACATGATGCATGCAATGCTCCTATTCTAGTTATGTTGTGCCTTTTATTCTAAAGATGGGCCATATTTAACATAATTATCATCCCCTTGTGTAGTGTTATCACCCATCACCGTTCATCTTCCCTAAACCTAACCCAAACCCATCCTCCCACAGCACCGCCAGAGCTCTTGTTGCCACCCCTCCTCCTCCTCCTCCTCCGACAGTCTCCTCATCATCCTCCTCGCCATCCCCAATGGCCTCATTGTCCTCCTTCCCCTCCGCGATGCCCTCCTCCTCCTCCATCTCCGACAAGTTCATCCTCCCCCTCCTCGCTGTCCCCATGCTTCTCCTCCTCCTTTCGGACACCCTCTTGTCACCCTTCTCCTCCTCCCCAACCCCCTCCTGCCACCCTCCTCCTCCTCCCTGACTCCTCCTCCTCCCTCCTCCTCCTTCCCAACCCCATCCTACCGCCCCCTCCTCCTCCTCGACTCCTCCCTGACCCCCTTCTCCTCCTCCTCCTCCTCCCCCTTCTCTCGCCCTCCTCCTCCCTGACCCTCCTGCCACCCTCCTCCTTCCTGACCCCCTCTTGTCACCCTCCTCCACATCCCCGAACCCCTCCTCCCCTCCTGGTCGTCCACCCCCCCTCTGCCTCCACCTCCACCTCATGCCCCTTGCCCTCCTCCTCCTCGTCGTCCCCTGCCCTCCCCTTGAAATTGCAGGCGTGTTAATGTGAATCGTGTGAGAGATTTGCAGGTGCAGCGCTGTTTCCTTGACGTTCACTGTCATTGTCATTGCTTGTTTACTTGATTTTTAAAGCTAGGATTTCTTCAATCCTGATAAAGCTACTAGACTTAGGAAAAGAATCAATGATGACCTTTGTGATATCTTTGTGCAAAAAATTCTTGTTGAGCTAAATAATAATGGTAATGGCAAGGTTCCTAACTCTAATTTGAATCCGATTTTGATCTATTTCGATTTATTCAAATTTTATCTGGATCTTGCAAATTTGGTTCAAGGTTATACTTTGAGAGAATTTCCTATGAGATTGCCTATCCTAGTTTGGATTCAGATGTTCTGATGAAGTATGAAGCAAAGGATCTTCTTCTTTCGATGAGAACAATTAGAGGAGCCAAAAATGCTAGCATTGCCCTAAGGATGGTCTCATTGCTTCAATTATTTTTCTTTTTTTTTTTTTGCTAAAGACTAGAAAATCTTAGTCATGAGGGTATTTGATGAGTCCATTTTATTGGACTATTATTACGCTCAAGTTAACTTTATTCTTATATTTTATGTTTGTTAATACCTACATTAGGTCATAAAATGATTGCATCTATTATATTGCATTCTATAACTTATTATGTAATTATTTTATGTTTCATTATTGTAGGAATAATTTGTGCAAAGAAAAGGGTGGTGAAGAGATATTTCCCCACCCACGAATCTCTCAACCTCCGACCGACCTCAACAACTCCATCAACAGTCGCCAGCCAAGTTTAGTAAGGGATTTGAAAATCCCTTGACATGCGTCGGGGAGGAGATAAAAGCTGAAGGGCTTGGAGGGGTGAAGACATCAGGGAAAAGATCCTGCATGCACTGTGAAGAAGGCGTGCACTGTGAGTGCCTCCACCCCAAACTCCACACAGCAGCGGCGCATTCCATCCTCTCCCATCGCCTCCAGCCTTCACCGCTCGCCCTGCAAGCGCGCCACCATCCTCCCACCGCACCCCCTGTAAGCGAACGCACCGCCTTCACCGTGCGCCCTACAAGTGCGCCACCATCCTCCCACCGCCAACCTCTCTCACAGCGCGCATCGCCACAGCCATCACAGCCCTGCAAACGCGCCACTGCCACAACCTCCATGTGCCCTGCAAGCACACCTCCAGCGTGCAGCGCCCTCACTGCATCAGTGCACGGCCAAGCACGCCCGTAGGCAACCACACGCCAGTAGGCAGACCGCCCACAGGTAGCCAAGCACGCCCACAGGCAGTAGCATGCCCGCAGGCAACAACACACCTGCAAGCAGCTGCACACCCGCAGGCCCTTGTACACGCACCATCGCGCAACCACGCACTGTTCATCTTCTTCATCAAAACCCAACGCCGACACCTCTCCTCTCCGCCAGCCGACCACCTTCGGCCGCCACGTCACCACCATCGCGAAGCACTCGTCGAGGTGCACCATCCCGTCGACTCTCGCCACCAACCACGCACGGCCGTTCAAGCGAGGAAGAGAGAGGAGAAATCCTCTATTTTTGCTTCAATTAAAAATTACATTACATGCCATTGTCACTTTAATATTATTATTTTATTTAGGCCACATTGCATGGATGCACTTATAGTTTCGCAAATTTACTTAATTAGTGTTATGTGCATCATTCAACATTGAAATTCAAATCAGCTTTGCATGCAAGTCAAATTTACATGATATGCCACTACACATGCATCATATACATACTTTAGGGAGCTTGATTTCTAACGTGAAAATTGCATAAATAGCCTTGAACTTTTAAGGAAATTGTAAGCTCCATTTAGAGTAGCATATTCCTTAAATTGAAGTCGTGAAGTTGTCTGCAAACATTATAATCCTCTACTCGTGAATTTATTGGTTCTATTCCTCCCTATGGATGCGACATTTTTATTGTGGTTCAATTTGATATTTATTTTAATTTTTGATTGAGAGATTTTCCACCACATAAAACACGAGATATCAATTTATGGCTATCATCTTCATAAATAAGCAAAAATCTGTTCGTCAAATGGTGTCGTTGACGAGGAGGCAACAGATGTAATAGATTCACTTTATTATTTTTAAATATTCTAAGTTGCGCAATTATCTGATCATTCTTTATCTTATTGTGCAAGGAATCTGATAGGGCAACAGGCGCAACAAAGCGATGACATCAACCTCGAGCTAAGCCACAAGAGGAAAAGGCGTAGGAGACCCGGATCTCGCTTTCACATGGGATTCTCCGTCGTCACAAAATTTATTTCTATCTTCTCGCCCTTGTAGTAATCGGGGTTGAATTTTTGAGGGTCTGTCCCCACATTCTTTAGCTATTAGGGTTTACATTTTTCTACGTGCGTGATTACATTTTCTGCTTGCTTTCCTTTAAAACCAACAAAAGAAAATATCGAGCTGCCTGTTTAGGAGTTGCATGCCCTTAGATACATGCATTTAAGGGTGATTGAGCAGCACATTAGATCTTATTATTGCATTGCAAGCATATTAGCACGAAGATTGCTGGAGATAGGTACACCTTTCTAACTTTTGCATCCAGCTCCTATTCATGCATTTGCATTCAAATTAAAATTCAAGACCACCAAGTTATTTGAATTTACTAATTCAGTGGTCACCTAACTAAAAGTGAGACTAATAATCAGATTTGACCTTAAAATCAATTCACATTTTATCTGATTATAAGGGACTTGTCTGCGTTTTCAAAAAAATAAAATGATTTGCGGTGTGATGCACACTTCTGACACTGAGCACGCACATTAGGCATCGCACTAAGGCTCGATCCCTTAAGATTATAGGCACCGATCTCTTTATCGGTGCAAACCCTCCTATTGTGCTTTGTGGTGGTGGTGGTATTATCTTTTGACCAAGTGTTTTGATACTTCACGGAGGGGGACACCCCTTAAAGGAACAAAAGGGTAGTTAAAAGGCACCGCATAGGCATCACCTTAAAGGAAGGGTTCGCCCTACTTGCATCCCTTTGTTCATCCTTGGAGTAACTTCTCACTCGATCATCTGGGAGTATCATCCAAGAAAAGTATAGGTCCTATGGCACTCGAAGGTTGAATTAAGGCACGTAATTGCAGTGAAAAACTTGATACAAGGGGGCAGTGAAAAACTTGATACAAGGCAGTGAAAAACTTGAATTAAGCCCTAAGGGGGCATGCCCTAAGCTTTACTCCAAGGGTGGACGTCCACCCTACGTCCTTCTCCTTTGCCTGGCCGTCCTCCTTGAAGTAGAAAAGTCCTCCTCCTTAGCATGGCCCAAGTTGAAGAGAGGGGAGAAGAAGGCACCAAAGGGGCTGGTGATGTGCCCCTTTAATCTTCTCTACTCCTTTTTCTTGGCCGTAGGTGTAGGTGGGTATAGGTAGAAAAATACACTAATGGAGGATGAAGAAAATGTGGGAAGTTAGGTGGGTATATATAGTGTAGGAAGGGGGGCATAGGTGGCTCTTGGAATGGATGGCTAGGATAGGATATGGGGGGTAGTTGGGGATCCTAGGGCTAAGGATAAGTGGCGCCACCTAAGGGGTGCTAAGGGGGGTAGTTAAGGCTTTGGTGCCCTTTAGAATTGGCACCAAAATGGGCCTTCTAGAAGGCCATTAGGTGGCACCACCTTAGGGTTCTAGAAGGGGGGCATGTGGATGGCTAGGATGGGTTATGTGGGTAAGTGTAGGGTGGATAAAGGGGCTGAAAGTTGGCGCCAAAAGGGAGGTGGTTAGGGTTAGTTTTGGCGCCAACTTTTGGTGTCTTTTGGTGGTTAGTTGAGGGGTGAAGAGGTGGTGAAGAGGTGGCACCAAAATGAGTAGGATAACTAGCTTAGGTAGGGCTTAAGTTGGTGGAGCTAGCTAGGGTTGAATTGAAGGTGGTGGATGGCCAAGGAGCTGGTTGCTAGCTAAGCTAAGCTAGCTTAGCTAGCTATGGAGTAGAGGAGGTATTGGAGCTAGGGTTTGAAGAGAGGAGCTGAGGAGGAGAAGTCTGGAGCTGGAACTGGAGCTGGCAACTGCTGAAGAGGCTAGCATGGAGCTACTCTAGCTGGCTTAGCTTGCTAGTTCTTTGCTAGCTGCTAAGCCAAGCTAAAGTGAGCTGGCTTCTACCATAATGAGCTGAGGTGAGCTAGGTCTGGTGCTCCTGGGGAGGATCAAGCTGGTTGAGGTAGCTAAGGTAGCTTAGCTCAATTGAGTTCAGCTAAGCTGAGTCCCTGGGAGCTGGACTTGAGCTTCCTGAGCTGGGATGAGTTCTTCTTCAGCTGGCTGGAGTTGAGTGGAGCTAGATGTAGCTGGATCTGAGCTGGGGTGAACTCCAGTCAACTCAGCTGAGCTAGCTAGAGCTCCCTGTGGACTTGTAGGAGCTAAAATGAGCTAGACTCAACTAGGTTGAGCTGGATATGAGCTGACTTAAGCTAGGGTAAGTTAAGATGAACTCTCTTGAGCTGCCATTCAGCTGAGATTAGCTGAATGGAGATGGGATGAGCTAACCCTAGTTCAAGTGAGCTAGGTTCCAGCTGTGGTGAGCTAGATCAAGCTAAGTTCCAGCTAGTCTGAGCTTCTCCTTCACCATTTGCCTTCTTGAGTGCTAGGGTTTTAGGGATCTATATATCTATTCATCCCTAACACTCACAAAAACATATCAAAAAGATAATAAAAAATGCAATGCATGCTTAACCTAATATATGCCAAAATGCAGCCCAAAAACCTGTTTGCGGAGTAAAATCCTAAAAGCTAGATATGTTTTAATGCATAAGAATGATGATAAATTGGTGTTTATCATAAGTGTACTGTCTGCACGCAACACGCTCGCAGATGCGAGCTCGTACACGAAAATTTCGATTTCCAAACGTCTGGGAAAGTGTCCAGACATCTAACCCAAGTTCCAGACGTCTTAAAGGGTTCAAACAGCACAAGTCTTAACAACGACCCAATGGATCGGAGCAGTCACTACTAAGTTCACCCTATGGGGGAGGCATTTGCCACAATTTAGCTTTATTTTGGGGCCCAATACAAGCCCATCATTCCAGGCCCACAAGCCCACTCCCATTCTTGTCTCTCTTTCTTATGCTTAGTTCATATGATCTATGGGAAGCCAACCCCCATACTGGCCAATAAGCTTACCAATGCAGTTCCTTTTATACTACACAAACTGTTCAGCAACCCACGATGTGGAACTATCTATGCCCGCTAAAAGCTCTGCACCAGCGTATTTTATTGCAATGTTTAGGCTATTAATTAAGGGTTAATTAATGATTTATTTTACAATTAAATTACATAGGTGTGTAGCCAATACATAGGGCTTTTGATTGGTATAAATAGTCTACTTTAATTAAATACATAATTACATTTAAAAATTAGCTAAAATTGGTCAAATTTACATGTTTAAATTCGTGTTAATTAATTAATTAAAGTATGAATTAGTAAATTGATGGTACAATTGAATCTTAATTTAGTTAGTTTACATTATTTTATGATTAGTTATGATTTTTAAATAATTTAATTTGATTTATTTGTATATTTACATATTTAATATACACAATTTATATATTACATATAAATTATATAATATACATAGTATTTTATAGTATAAATAAGGTCATAAATATACTGAAAATAATTTAAATTATAATATACAATTATACAGCATAACATACTTCGTTAGCTAATTAATTTACTAATCTACTTTAATTTAACTTAATAATATACTTTATTAACTTATATAAATATAACTATATACATTATCTATATAAATAAATAATATAGATTTATTACTGTGCATAATAATTACTGTTAATAGTATGTTAAGTAATGTATATATATATTAGTACATAATAAGTCTACTTTAATGGACTAAATTAGAGTCTAAATGCATCAATATTGGAATGGAAAGATGATTTAAAGGTGCATTGCATTGATAAAATTAATTGAAATTTAAATTTATCAATCCTTGCATTTTATTAAATTTTATATAATCCAATTCATTACTTGGGGGTCATTTTTGGGAAATACCATGCCATCTTGCGATTTTGATCTTTCACCAAAAGAAAAATGGAAGGCACCAAATATCACCGCCAACCTTTCCCTACCGTTCCATTCAAAATCCGATCATACCATAACCTCCCTTAATTTCCTACCCAATTTTAGTGCACAATCCATAAATCCTACGTCAAATGATCCCATCACTCATGCACACCAAATTTCCAAATTATGCATGCACCCACCGCCGCTCTCTCTTCTTTCCACTTTTTCTTGGCTATGTGAAAAATCCTACGCACCCTTCTCCTTTCGTAATTCCCATGCACAAAAAAATTCCTAAACCACCACCTTCCTTTTCCCCCTGTTAATCTCTCCTCTTCATCTCTCTCTCTCTCTCTTCCACCGTAGTATTCCCTCTCTCTGCCTTGCTTCCCTGCTAGAGTTCTCTCTTCCCCTCTCCATCTACGTAAACATTCCCCCCTAAATTTCTCCCATTCACCCGATACGTATCTCACAACTCACGCTCTCTCTCGATACGTCTCTCTCTGCGGTGGGCGTTCTCTCTCATCCTCTCTCCCCGCAGGACGCCACCCTCGACCGCTCTCTGCCCTCGAGACTTTCCAGCAGCTGCACCACCGCGCGAGCTTCACGTCGTCGGCCGCAACCCAGACGTACTCTATCTCTCTCGCTTGCACGCCCTCGAGTGCACGCCACCGCACACGTCCTCCACGTCGACAACGACCGCTCGACCCACCGCCTTGTCAGACCTCCACCGTGCAACTTCGACCGTGCACAACGCACTCAACGTGCCCGGCCTCACCACCGTCCGCCACCGCGTTCGCCCGCTCACGACGACCTCGACGTGCCCAGCCATGCATTGTGCCTCTCACCGCACTGTCCTCACTGGAACTGCACCGCGCTAAGCTTCTTCACCACCACGTCTCGTCTCTACTGCGACAACCGCCACTGCATCTCGTCCTCCGCCTCAACCGTGTAGATGCTTGCACCATGACTCACCACTGTGTCTCGTTCGCCCCTCAACCGCGAGCGTTCTCCGCCATCATCCATCATCACGGTCGGCGGTGACAGCACCGACATCCAAAACAACGACAATTACTCCCTTTGCCACCACGACTTTGACCGTGTGTTCGTCTTCTACAACTCTTCATTGATTGCATTTGCCCTCGACGTCACCGTAACACATCCGTAACCGCTTTCCTTGATCTACCGTGTTTTGCTTTTATTTTGTAGTTCAGTTATTTTCTTTGATTAATCAGAAATTACTGATTATCATATTTATACTTGTATAATTACCGATTTGTACGTACTTGTCTCCTCATGGAGACAGACATTATTTTACGTCGTTTAATATTGACTTTATTTTTATCTAGATGAATAAGGTACATATTTAAGTTGGTTACATATCTGTTACATTCTTTTGATTGTATTTTTTGTTTGAGAATTTTTCTATCACATTTTATACTAGGACAACGTATTATTTTTTTGATATTATCTACAAAAGCCACAAATTTTCCAATCAAATGTTGCTGTTGCCAGGAGTCAACATATGCAATATATTCACTTTACTTATTTTTATTTTTGACGGGTTGAGACAATACGTGCAATAAAGTCCAACGTGGACCTTGAGCTGCACCTATGAGAAGACGTGAGGAGACAAAAGGAGAGTTGGATCCCGCAGTAAGGGGATTCTCCTTCGACACTAATTGACTTAGGAGCGTAGTTTATTAGCTTCATATTTTAGTTTTCTCACCCTTGTAACATCAGAGTTGGTTTTCGAGGTCTGTCCCCACCTTCTTTAGCTAGTAGGATTATTCTATGATAGACTTAGACTTTAGTCTAGTATTTTGCTTGCTTCTTATATATATATGTGTGTGTGTGTATAGATATATACACGGGACGAATCCTATAGTACTGTGCTTAAAAACAATCAAATATGCACCGCGTGATAAGCATTCAATGGATTCCATGTGGAAGATACTAAAACCACCTTTGTTCGCAGTAGCGGTTTTGCATTACAGATAAAATTACCAAAACTAATTGATTTAAATTAAAGAACAAATATGTAACTTCTTGGAATTAAGAGATTTGTTATAAACTAACAGAAGCAATACTCTAAAAATAGTTGTGAATTACCAGGCTCGTAATAACAACATATATTACATGTTGAAATGTTTAAATGATTGTAACAACTTAGTAATACTCTTTTAATGTGTTGCAAATGATGTTGTAATAATTACACTATAGTATTATAACAATAAAAGTGGGTTTTGTAACAATAATATGATTGAGATAATGTGCGTCCACATTGCATATAAGTAAACTTTAGTGCTTTTTAAAATGTAATACAAAAAAGATTATTATTATTGTGTCAATGTCAAGTAACCTAGACTTTCTTGTACTAGAAGAAATCAATGGCATTTCATTTATCAATGAAAAAAAAGGGTTGCACCATAAACAATAACATATCAACTTATAATACAACTTTCAAACTACATTTCTCACAAAAAAAAAGATGTAACACAAAAACAAATATCATGAATTTGTGCAAGGGGCGAAAAGGCATTTTTTAGTCTTACGAAATTCAATAACTACTTTAATTATCTTGTGATACAATGATTGAGATAACAAATATTATACTGTAATACAACAAATAACTTCACATTATGGAGTAATACACAAAAAAAGCATGATAATGTTGCATGTAGAGGAGGAAAAAAAGACATGGTGTAGTGTTACATAATTCAATAACGATCCTATTTA
Organism: Thalassia testudinum; assembly: GCA_037157565.1. NCBI lineage: Eukaryota > Viridiplantae > Streptophyta > Magnoliopsida > Alismatales > Hydrocharitaceae > Thalassia > Thalassia testudinum. The sequence goes on along the minus strand of JAZHRO010000063.1, from coordinate 148,372,110 downwards.
TCTTGTAATACATTGAATGGGACAAAAAAACTATGATGTGATACAACAAATAACTTCACTTTTTTTTCGTAATACAAAAAGAAACATGATAGCTTTGCATGGGGGGGGGGGGTGATAACACCACACAAGGGGATAATAATTATGTTGAATATAGCCCATCTTTAGAATAAAAGGCACAACATAAGTAGAATAGGAGCATTGCATGCATCATGTACCAAGATTGCTTATAAACTGTATTAATGGCCATTTGTGTAAGCATTTGTCAAAGCAGGCTTCAGATGAGCAATCGGACCACACGGATGGATTCAGAACGACGAACGGAGTCCAACGGACTCAAGATTAGCCAAATCCGACATCTGGAGCTCCTACAATGGGCCCAAGAAGTTCTGACCGTTGATCTGGAGATCAACGGCCCAGATTGTGCCACGTCAGCCCCGCCCCCACTGCACGCACGCCTTCAGCCAACCGAGGACAAATCTCGGTCGTCAATCTTCGATCGAACGGCCGTGATCCACGCGCCCGCCCGGTTAGCTCGCACGCCCGCATCCATGCGACGCAGGTTCGAGCCGCGCGGGGGGGATTTGAAGGCGGGCGAAGGGAGCGGAGAAATTGGGCCGCCTGATCAGCAGCGAGCGGCCAGGATCTCGCCACGCGGCGCGACTGCAGCGCACGAGCGCCCACGCGCGCCCGAGGCGCGATCTCAACGCGGGCAAGGAAGACTCTCAGCCGTCCGATCTTCGATCGGACGACTCTCGTTCAGCGACCACGGATCGTGCGAGGAGAAGGAACAGGGCGGGCGGCTGACCGACGGTGAGAGGGCTACACCGACACTTTTGGAAGCGGTTTTAGCGACGCTCTGGATGTCGCTAAAGCCCCTTCTTCTTTTAGGAAGCCCTTAACTCTATTTAAACCCCCTCCAACTACCATTCAAGGCATTCACTCCCCCTTGCAACTACTCCACTCTTCTCTTAGCTAGCTTTAGGCACTCTTGTAATCGCCGGAGACGACGAGCCGCCGACGGAGCCTCCTCCACTGCCGTGGCTGCCTCGTCGCTCTCCACACTCTCTCTCTCTCTCTCTCTCTCTTAAGCTTTCCATTACTTTTGTTGAAGCATGTATTTAATGTTGTAAGTTATGAACTACGAATGCATATTTAATGAAGTTCTTTTCCGTTCAATTGCTATTTTAATTTCCGTTCAAGTTGCATGATCAAAACCAAGAGCTTTCTAACCCTAAACTCTCTCTCTCTCTATCTCTCTCTCTCGCTTTTAAAACATCGCATCTTTCGCAAGCAAAACTCCGCCTTTTCCGTGACAACAAGTGATAAACAAAAATCTGATTTCCATGCCTCCCTGAGACCGACACTCGGACTCACCTCCGTTTACTTCTTTAAAACCGACGTATCAAGTGTGACTGTAAAGACACCTCTTAACACACACGCACAAAGACACATCAGTTTTTGGCGCCGTTGCCGGGGAGGCAACGGATTTATTTTATCACCTCCATTCCACACTCATTCTCACATCGTCTAATGCCCTATTTTCCTTTTTACTTGACGGTTGCAGGAATTCAGCGCATGGATGGCGAAGCGACGCATTCCACGACGGTAGCAAGGGAGTAGGCTCATCGAGGACCGATAGTAAGTAACCTGTCTCTCATTGTTTGCTTGCGTGGAAAAGCTAAAAAAATTGTAAAAACTGAAAAAAATTGGCGTGGTGTATGATTACTTGACCCACATCCTTAACACATCACCCCAAAAAAAAATGTACACTCTAACATTCTGAATAAATTCTTGGAGTGTTCTTTTCTTTTTCTTGAGTGGTGTTTGCAAAGCCACCATGAATTGACCTGGGCCGCACCACTCAACCATAAAACTGACTCATCTAATAGAAGCTGCATGATCATTAGGATGAGTACACTAGGGTTTTAGAGCCTCTACAAAAGAAAAGGAAATCTACTTTCACCAAGTTGTGTGCAGAACTTGACGTGCCCACTGAAACTTGTTTGAAAACATTAAGACACGTCAACCCTAAAAAGTACTAAAGTAAGGATGAAACACTAAAAGATACCACATCTTAACAAATCCTTGCTTGAAAATCACGTTTTGCTAGAAGCGCACACTTTGAAAGTGGAAAATTAAGAGGCACCACCCCAATCAACGCCTCATCACATCACCCTAAGCACAAGCACTATCCCAACCCTTTAAAACTGAGTAGACGTGCCCTAGGCAGGACTGAGTTAAGTCTCAAAAGGTGAGGTTTTGTTCGCTAGGCACTTGGCTTTCATTCCCTTGGTAGAATCTGGTGACTAGGCTATGGGGCAGTGTCAAACGACCACGGTTGTGGGGTCTATGGAACCAAAGGCGCAAGCCAAAGAAAGAACCTTCCCTGCAATCCCCTCGTAATCAACCTGGCCAAATTAGCCTTGGGAAGGGGAGTCCAGTGCTTACGGACTTAATCACCCTTTGTGAGATTTCTAGGTCTCCTGAGAAATACACCATAAGGACTAGGCTTGGGTGCTTGATTGAAACACATTTCTCGCATCTGTCGCCCTCCGCATCCCCTCCTGTTCTTCTCTAGTGTATGCACGGGAGGCGCTCACTGCATCCTGAGTTGTGTGTTTTGGGGCAGGAATCTAGGCGACGTAATTCTGTTGAAAACATGGCTGAACCTAGGGTAGACGAGGCTGAGGATCAACCCCCACCTGATACTATGGCCATCATCCAAGCTCAAATCAATGCTAACCATCGGCTTCAGCAACAACAAATCCACACCACCATGCAAGCCAAACAACGGTTACAGAACCCACAAGAACAACCACCACCACCTTTCCACGACATACCAGGGCAACCACCACTTGATTTACCGCCATTTCAGGACCAGCCAAGACCCCTCCGTGATTTCTATAACCCTTCTGCTATTAGAGTCGAGCCACACCTTAGGATCCCGGAGGGGGGAGATGATTTTGAGCTAAAATCGAATGTCTTAAGTCAGATCCAGAGCCACTTTCATGGAAGCTCAAATGAGGACCCCTTTCAGCACCTAGAGGATCTCGACCGCATAGCACGAACGGTGAAACCTAGGAACATTACCCTTGACATTATTCTAATCAAGATGTTCCCTTTCTCATTAAGAGACAAGGCTTCTCATTTGCTTAGAACCCTAGGTAGACCCATCACCACCTGGGAAGAACTGAGGCATGCATTTTTAAAGAAATTCTTCCCCATAGGAAAGACCAATGCCCTCAGAAGAGCTATCACTACCTTCACACTCCAGGGTGGGAAACAATTTCATGAGGCGTGGGAAAGATTTAATGAACTTTTGAGGAAATGCCCACACCACGAAGTTCCAAGGTGGCAATTGGCTCAGATCTTCTACCACGGTCTGGACAGCAACCTACGGAACTTCGTTGATGCCTCATGCTGGGGAAACTTCCTAAACAAAGATGAGGAGAGCGCGTTTGAGCTCTTTGAGTCTATGAGCGAGAATTCACTCAACAATGCCTCCATGAACCAGTTTAACAAGTCCAATCAACCCCGTGGCGGGATTTATGAGGTGCAAGCAAATTCTGGAATGGTTGACATGGACATCATTGCCAAAAAGTTGGATCGAGTGGAATTGGTGGACAAAAAGATTGATGAGCTACGGAATCAGACCAGGAACCCCTTGCAGACTTTCTCCCTAGCAAAGGGAGCACATAATGTTGACCTGGTCCAGCCCTTCACCCAACTGAACCTGGAACAACCCCTGACCACGTTCCAGGGAGGGACCTTGGCTCCCTCGACCCTTGATTACTCCCTTCCCTCTTCATCAACATCGGCTACCCTAGAAGATGTGCAAGCCGTCCAAGGATATGCGAAACCTGACCCTTTCTCCAACACTTACAACACCGGCTGGCGTAACCACCCCAACTTTGGTTGGACAAACCAGAAACAACCGCAATTCCAAAACCAGCCTAGGCCAAACCAGCAGCCACACTTGCCCCCTATCAGCAAGGACCACCAATTAGACCCCAATATAACTAGAATAGGGCGGCCCCTCCCCCACAAAACCAAATGGATACCTTAATATAGATGATGGCTGACATGAACCAGAAACATCAAGAGGAAATCGCCTTGGTAAAGGGACAGTTAAACCAACTCTTGGACTGTAAACAACAAGGATCCCTACCTTCCCAACCACAACCGAACCCGCGAAATATAATTAACAGAGGCCCCAATTCGCAAGGGTTCCAAAGCAACGCCGGGCAGGCTCACATGGTCCAGCCAGCCCCGCAAACACCTCCTGGGTTTGGAGCTTCTTCATCCTCATCTTCTCAAGGATCACCCCATGGCCCCAATGCCTCTGCGAATGCGGTGACCATGAGAAGCGGCACTGTTACGAACGCGCGGCTTCAGATGTCTTTTAAGACGTCTGGGAGGTGTCCCAGACGTCGGACCAGACATCTGGAACCCCTTCTAGAAGTCTGGGATTCGATTTTTTTCGACACGAGCGGTTTCGTCTGCGCGCCTGAGCGTGCAGACCTGCGAGAGCATCTCTCTCTCTCCCTTTTTCCCTCTCTCCTGCGACCGCAGGGTGTGCCCTCTGTCTGCTCTCTCTCCTCCCCGCGCAGCTTTAAAACGCCACGCACTCTCCCTCACTCTCATCACCTCCGCCCCCTTCCTCTTCTCCTTCCAGCTAGTGCGCGAGAGCAAGCGTGAGTGAGCGGCGGCAGCGACAGCTGCGGTGAGCGTGGGAGGAGGTGCTACGTGAGGGAGGAGGCACTCGGCCGGACGGCGAGCTTGCCGAGGCTGTTAGGGCCGGCCGGCGAGGGGGAGCAGCAGACGCGAGGTGACGCGGGAGGCTTGCTGCAGCTCGAGCAGCAGGCGGACGAGTCGCAGCGCGGCCGAGCGTCGCGAGCGGAGGGCGAGTCACGCCCTGATTCTGGAATTTTCTACAGAATCAGACGTCTGGGCTTCCAGCCAGACAGCTGGGAGGACGTCTGGAGGACTTTCCAGACGTCTGAAAGGTGAGTTATTTCCGTCTTTCTTCCTCTTCTTCGACTGACCGTACTAAGAGAGAGAGGAAATGGGTACGCGCAGGTTCTGGAGTCGCATCCAACGCAAATCAGACGTCTGGCTGTAGTGTCAGACGACGGGAGCGACTTCCAGACGTCCGGGGTGACCATCGGACGTCTGGGAACTAGGCCAGACGCCCCCACAGGCTTCTGGATGTCTGAGAGACCACGCAGAGCAAAGGTAACCTCTGATCCACTTTTTTAAGACGTCTGGAAGAAGTTCCAGACGTCTGATTTTACACTGTTTCGTCGTTTTCGACCCATTTAGGGCCCGTTCGGAGTCCATTTTTCACGTTTCGAGTTGCGTGCTTTTTGAAATTAAATCCTCTACCCGTCCACAGTAGTTGTATACTATTTTGAGAAACTCCTTGTGTTTGATCCTTGTGATAGCACCCCGTTCCGTTGCAGTCTCGGGGGTTGCGGAGGTACGCGGGATTCCCGACCATGCCCCCAGTACGCCTGTTGTAACCGGTAGAGTGGCTTTTAAGTTTATTAGTATAATCTGTTAAATTATGGAACCATAAATAGAACCTAGGACATTGCATGAATCCTAGGAATGAGAAACTAGAATGAATGGTAGATCCTAGGGTGTTCCATGAATCCTAGGGCTGGAAAACTAGATTGTATGATAGATCCTAGGATATGGCATGAATCCTAAGATGGAAAGAACTAGTGGAATATATGAATACTGCAGTCTTGGAAAATGTGGAAAGGAAATAATAGCTACCTGTAAATTGGTTTAACAGCTGCCTGTTATGAATAAATGAGCATGTCTGAGAATATGGTATGTATGATATAAGGATGTGAAACTGGAAAGGTGAAACCTGAATATGCTGAGTTAAAAGAACTGGAACCCTACGGGGAATTAGGAGTGGAACTCCTGGAAAGAGAAAGGAATGGAACTGAGAAAGAAAGACGTGGTAGTGTGCTGTCTCTTAGGTACGTAGTACCAAGGGAAGTACCTGTACCTGTTTAGTGCAGAGCGGAGCCAGCCGCCCCAGGGACCCAGGATCAGGGCTGGCCACTTTGTACCGACTTGCTGGCCCTCGTGTACGTAGTACCGAGGAGAGCTACTAGTGTAGGGAGGTACTAGCTATCCCACGGGCCCCGGGGTTCTGCTAGCCTCCTACACCGACTTGTTAGACCCACTGGGCAAACTAGGGTAGTCAGGCGAGAGCAGGATCACCACGAGGGACTCTCCCGTCCAGGAGAGCACCACGTGCTACTTCTACTTTTTCGAAAAGACTGCAATCAAGATCGTTCCCACGAGGAACATCCGAGATCAAGTGAAGGATCTGAGAATTAGATAAATTTGAAACAATAGAAAGACGTAAATAAAGGAAGAAATAAAATTAAAATAGCTACTGTACACTTTACTGTTTCTTTAGTTTAGCTGCCACTCTACTCAGCGTTTTGCTGACGTGTTACACTCGTTACCTTTCAGGACCAGGTGTTGAGTAGCTAGGGTCAGCGGCTGCAGAGGACGCTGGGTCGAGTAGGGTCCAGTAGAGTTACCACTATTCTCTTGTACCTCTTTTTGGTTCCACTGTAGTGAGTAGTTCTTGTTACCGCTGTACTTTTCCTTACCTGCAGTTTCATATTATGTTATGAATGTTGTTCTACTGTTGTGGTGGTATATACTGTAGTGGCTTCTTTCCTTACTGCTGTATTTCCTTACCATTAGTTATATTCATGCTGAATGTGGTTTATTTTACTGCTCTTTTGGTTACTTCCTCGTTGGACGACTACGTCTTGGGATTAGTCGAGTCGGTCCGGGTTCTCGTGTCTCGTAGGGACTCGGGAATCGAGTCGTTACAAGATGGTATCAGAGCAAGGTCATCCCGAGAAGTGAATCAACTGACTGGAAAATAACCAATTCACATGTCTATAACTAGAGTAGCCACCACAACACATCTTTTGACATGAGCTCTTAGACGTTTCCGTTCGGTATCATTCCGTAGTGATGTGTTCCATTTTGTTTCGCGTCTCCTTACAAGAGATGCCTCGTCGCGGGACTGGTGAGGCGGGCCGCGGGCACAGTCGAGGACGAGGTCGGCGAGGTGGGCGTACCGTTGCCGACGCCTCGGTGGACCAGCCACTACTCCCGGGCGTCCAGGCCCGGGACCTCGCCCAGATGATACAGGATATTGTGCTAGAGGAGCTCCACCCACCGCCCCGAGCGCCTCCCCCTAGGGCTGCGGAGGGGGAGTCCTCAGTGGGACCACCCGACGAACGCGGCGCTGGTCGCGGGGGAGGGGGCAGGCTGCCGCAGCCCCCACCTTCCTCCGACACTTCTGTGCACGAGGTACCGTTGCCTGGAGGTGCACCAGCATCCCCACTGCAGCGCCACTCCGAGCTCTTCGAGCAGTTCCGGAAGCTGAAGCCCCCCTCCTTCAAGGGGGATGAGGACCCGACCGAGGCAGAGGACTGGCTCGAGCAGCTGGAGAAGATTTTCGACACCCTTCACCCCTCGGTGGAGTGCCGCGTGGCCTTTGCCACGTACCAGCTGGAGAGTGCGGCACACAGGTGGTGGAGGGCGGTCCAGGGACAGGAGAGGGACGAGCCGACCTGGGATCGGTTCATCGCCCTCTTCTGCGAGCAGTACTTTCCCCAGACGTGGCAGGACCAGAGGAAGCGAAAGTTCCACACTCTCCGCCAAGGGACGATGACCGTGAGCGCGTACCGCACGCGTTTCCTGGAGCTGTCCCGCTTTGCAGCGACAGCGGTAGCTACTGAGGAGGAGCGCCTTTGGAGGTTCACCGAGGGGTTCCGGCTTGCGATTCGGGGGTATGTCAAACCCCTGAAGTTGCCTACGTTTTCGAGGGTGGTGGAGGCAACCATGACTTACGAGGAGACCAACCCGTCTGCGCGAGACACTGACGGCGGGCGGAAGAGGCCCTTTCAGCCAGACTTTTCACAGGGCCGACGAGAGAGGAGACACGTGGCGTCCGTAGGAGAGCCATCACATTTTACAGGGCCATCAGTGGCCTTTGGGGCCCCTCGACAGGGGCCAGTCACCTGCACCGGACCCCCGCCCAGCCGACAGCAGGGATCCACTGAGGGCGGGAGCTGGGTTCCCCTCTGTTACCAGTGTGGCCAGCCGGGCCACATCAGGAGGGATTGCCCGTCTAGCGCAGGAGGTCAGCGGATACTTCCCACGCAGAGCACTGGGGGGCGCGTAGGAGGCCGCGGTTACTAGGCGCGAGGATGAGGACAGTAGTCACGAGAGGGTACTGGCCAGCACCTGCCCGTTCGACGCAGAGTGTGGCTGCTTCGTCCGCACCTAGAGCTGAGGGGCGTATCAACGCCCTGACACACAGGGATGCCAGAGCTTCGGGGTCGGTAGTGGCAGGTATGGTTTCAGATTCCGGCAGACTCGTTTACACACTTTTCGATTCCGGCGCTACGCACTCATTTGTCGTAGCTAGTTTCGCAATTAGTTTGGACCAGGATTATACACTGTTAGAAAATCCGTTAGTAATCAGAGGTCCGAGTGGTCAGCTGTTTGTAGCTAAAGAGGTGTACACTGATTGCGAGGTCAGCATCGGGGGACATAGCTTGCCAGCTGACCTGATTATGATACAGATGAAGGACTTTGGAGTGATTCTGGGGATGGACTGGCTGTCCGCTTACCACGCCTTGGTAGACTGTTTTGAGAGGAAGATTGTCTTCTCCATGCCAGAGTTGCCTTCTTTCGAGTTTCACGGACAGCCAGTGGACGGAGGCTTCAGGTGCATTTCGACACTTCGGGCGACGAGACTTTTGAGCCAGGGGTGTGAGGGCTTCCTAGCTTGTGTGGTGGCAGAGCCCAACCCTGTGGCAGACTTCCAGAGCATCCCGGTGGTCAGAGAGTACCCTGACGTGTTTCCAGACGAGTTACCAGGACTACCGCCCGAGCGTGAGATCGAGTTTGAGATCTTGCTAGTACCAGGGACCAGTCCCATCTCCACCGCGCCATACAGGATGGCACCGCTTGAGCTACAAGAGCTTAAGTCTCAGTTGCAGGACCTTTTGGTGAAGGGTTTCGTGAGTCCCAGTGCGTCTCCCTGGGGAGCCCAGGTACTATTTGTGAAAAAGAAGGATGGTACCCTACACCTTTGTGTGGACTACCGACAGCTGAATAGGGTCACCCTCAAGAATAGATATCCGCTGCCGAGGATCGACGACTTGTTTAACCAATTGCTGGGTGACACGGTGTTCTCCAAGATCGACTTGAGGTCGGGATACCACCAGTTGAGGATCAGGGAGACCGACGTCTCCAAGACAGATTTCCGCACCCGGTACGGACACCACGAGTTTTTGGTCATGCCGTTTGGGTTGACCAATGCCCCCGCTGCTTTTATGGATCTGATGAACCGGGTGTTTAGACCGTACTTGGACTAGTTCGTGGTGGTTTTCATTGATGATGTACTCATCTATTCTCGAGATCGGACGCAACACGGATAGCACTTGCGGATGGTTCTGGACACTCTGAGACGACCTAGGCTGTACGCCAAATACAGCAAGTGCGAGTTCTGGTTGAGGGAGGTGACCTTCTTAGGTCATGTGATCTCTGGAGATGGCTTGGCAGTGGACCCAGCCAAGGTTGAGGCAGTACTCAGGTGGGAGAGACCGCGTTCAGTCACTGAGATTCGCAGTTTCCTGGGACTGGCAGGCTACTACAGAAGATTTATCAGAGGGTTTTCACAGATCGCGCATCCTATGACACAGTTGACCCGGAAGGACGTGCCCTTCACTTGGACAGAAGCCTGTAAGGCATGTTTTCTGGAGCTGAAGGAGAGGTTGACCTCGGCTCCCGTGCTCACCATCCCTGACAGTAGTGGCGGGTTCGTTGTGTACACGGACGCTTCCTTACAGGGGTTAGGAGGTGTGCTCATGCAGAAGGGTCACGTTGTCGCTTACGCTTCGCAGCAACTGAAGCCCCATGAGCATACCTACCCTACCCATGACCTAGAGTTGGCAGCTGTTGTCTTCGCGCTGAAGACTTGGAGGCACTACTTGTATGGTGAGACCTTCGAAATTTTCACAGATCACAAGAGCCTCAGATACCTTTTTTATCAGAAGGAGCTCAACATGAGACAGAGACGTTGGTTGGAGCTCCTGAAGGACTACGACTGCAGCATCTCCTACCACCCGGGAAAAGCCAATGTGGTGGCTGATGCCTTGAGCCGTAAGGCGCCCGCACACTTGGCCAGTTTATAGTTACAGAGTTGGAGCCTTTTGGAGGAGGTGGGCAGTTGGCGACCCCTGGAGTTACGGGGGCACTGTGGGGCAGTGACGGTGACACGACAGACTAAGCCAGAGCTGATAGACCGCATCATCACAGGACAGATGACCGATCTGTACTTGCAGTCCTTGCGCGACAGAGTACTGTCAGGAGACCCAGGGGACTTCTCTTTCACAGACCAGGTGCTGCACCTGAGGGGACGGTTGTGCGTTCCCAGAGATGAGGAGCTGTTGAGAGAGCTCCTGACTGAGGCACATGGTTCCAGATTCACCATACATCCCGGAAACACGAAGATGTACCACGACTTGAGATGCGAGTTTTGGTGGAGGGGGATGAAGCGGGATGTGGGTGAATTCGTGCAGCAATGCTTAGTGTGCCAGCAGGTGAAAGCCGAGCATCAGAGGCCTGTAGGGCCACTATAGCCGCTTCCAGTGCCAGAGTGGAAGTGGGAGAGCATCACCATGGACTTGGTGGTGGGCTTACCTGTTACCCAGCGAGGACACGATGCTGTCTGGGTAATTGTGGATAGACTGACGAAGACGGCACGATTCCTACCGATCCGAGTCACTTTGGGATCAGCACAGTTGGCAGAGAGGTATATCCGCGACGTGGTACGACTACACGGAGTTCCGCGGGAGATCATATCCGACCGGGATACCCGCTTTACGTCCCAGTTTTGGGCTGAGTTTCAGCATGCCCTGGGGACGCGGTTGAGGTCTAGTACAGCTTACCACCCCCAGACGGACGGACAGTCTGAGCGCAAGATACAGATACTTGAGGACCTTTTACGTGCCTGTGTACTGGACTGGAGGGGCTCTTGGGAGGAACACTTGCCCATGGCGGAGTTTGCATACAACAACAGCTATCACTCGAGCATCGGCATGGCTCCCTACGAGGCTCTGTACGGACGGAGGTGTACGGCACCCTTGAGTTGGGTTGAGGTGGGGACCAAGTGGGAGGTTGGCCCCAGGTTGATCCGGCAAAGTCAGGAGGTAGTTGAGCAGATCCATAGGCGACTCCGCGCTGTCAGGAGCAGACAGAAGAGCTACGCGGATCGGAAACGCAAAGAGGTGCAGTTTGAGGTTGGGGATCACGTCTTTCTTCATGTTTCGCCCATGAAGGGCCTGCAGCGGTTTGGGGTGAGAGGGAAGCTCGCGCCGAGGTTTGTGGGGCCCTTTGAGGTCCTGGAGCGGGTTGGACCCGTTGCTTACAGGCTTGCCCTCCCCCCGCAGCTTTCTGGTGTGCACGACGAGTTCCACGTATCCAACCTCAGGAAGTACGTAGCCGATCCCAGTCACGTACTGAGTCACGAGAGTGTCGAGGTGGACGACAACCTGACCTACCCCGAGCGACAAGTGCAGATTCTAGACCGAGCCGCCCGCAGTTTGAGACGAAAGCAAGTGCCCCTGGTAAAGGTTTTGTGGAGGAGCCAGTGGTACGAGGAGGCTACTGGGAGCCTGAGGCGGCAATGCGAGAGCGGTACCCGGAGCTCTTCGCGGGTACGTCTTTTCTGACCGGCTTCGGTCCTCTTTGAGTTTGTTATGGTTACTATGACGTTTTTCTCGCACCCTAGTTAGCGCAAGTTTCGAGGACGAAACTTCCTTTGAGTTTGTTATATTGTTACGAACGCGCGGCTTCAGACGTCTAGGAGGTGTCCCAAACGTCGGACCAGACGTCTGGAACCCCTTCCAGACGTCTGGGATTCGGTTTCTTTGGACACGAGCGGTTTCTTCTGCGCTCCTGAGCACGCAGACCTGCGAGCGCATCTCTCTCTCTCTCTTTTTCCCTCTCTCCTGCGACCGCAGGCTGCGCCCTCTGTCCGCTCTCTCTCCTCCCCGCGCGGCTTTAAAACGCCAGGCCCTCTCCCTCACTCTCATCACCTCCTCCCCCTTCCTCTTCTCCTTCCAACCGGTGCGCGAGAGCGAGCGCGAGTGAGCGGCGGCAGCGACAGCCGCGGTGAGCGTGGGAGGAGGTGCTGCGCGAGGGAGGAGGCGCTCGGCCGGAGGGCGAGCTTGCCAGGGCTACTAGGGCCGGCTGATGAGGGGGAGCAGCAGACGCGGGGTGACGCGGGAGCCCTGCTGCAGCTCAAGCACCAGGCGGACGAGTCGCAGCGCGGCCGAGCGTCGCAAGCGGAGGGCGAGTCACGCCCTGATTCTGGAATTTTCTCCAGAATCAGACGTCTGGGCTTCCAGCCAGACGGCTGGGAGGACATCTGGAGGACTTTCCAGACGTCTGAAAGGTGAGTTAGTTCCGTCTTTCTTCCTCTTCTTCGACTGACCGTATTAAGAGAGAGAGGAAATGGGTACGCGCAGGTTCTGGATTCGCATCCAACGCAAATCAGACGTCTGGCTGTAGTGCCAGATGACGGGAGCGACTTCCAGACGTCAGGGGTGACCATCGGACGTCTGGGAACTAGGCCAGACGCCCCCGCAGGCTTCTGGACGTCTGAAAGACCACGCAGAGCAAAGGTAACCTCTGATCCACTTTTTTAAGATGTCTGGAAGAAGTTCCAGACGTCTGATTTTACACTGTTTCGTCATTTTCGACCCGTTTAGGGCCCGTTCGGAGCCCATTTTCCACGTTTTGAGTTGCGTGCTTTTCGAAATTAAATCCTCTACCCGTCTACAGTAGTTGTATACTGTTTTAAGAAACTCCTTGTGTTTGATCCTTGTGATAGGACCCCATTCCGTTGCAGTCTCGGGGGTTGCGGAGGTACGCGGGATTCCCGACCACGCCCCCAGTACGCCTGTTGTAACCGGTAGAGTGGCTTTTAAGTTTATTAGTATAATCTGTTAAATTATGGAACCATAAATAGAACCTAGGACATTGCATGAATCCTAGGAATGAGAAACTAGAATGAATGGTAGATCCTAGGGTGTTCCATGAATCCTAGGGCTGGAAAACTAGATTGTATGATAGATCCTAGGGTATGGCATGAATCCTAGGATGGAAAGAACTAGTGGAATATATGAATACTGCAGTCTTGGAAAATGTGGAAAGGAAATAATAGCTACCTGTAAATTGGTTTAACAGCTGCCTGTTATGAATAAATGAGCATGTCTGAGAATATGGGATGTATGATGTATGGACGTGAAACTGGAAAGGTGAAACCTGAATATGCTGACTTAAAAGAACTGGAACCCTACGGGGAATTAGGAGTGGAACTCCTGGAAAGAGAAAGGAATGGAACTGAGAAAGAAAGACGTGGTAGTGTGCTGTCTCTTGGGTACGTAGTACCAAGGGAAGTACCTGTACCTGTTTAGTGCAGAGCGGAGCCAACCGCCCCAGGGACCCAGGGTCAGGACTGGACACTTTGTACCGACTTGCTGGCCCTCGTGTACGTAGTACCGAGGAGAGCTACTAGTGTAGGGAGGTACTAGCTACCCCACGGGCCCCGAGGTTCTGCTAGCCTCCTACACCGACTTGTTAGACCCACTGGGCAAACCAGGGAAGTCAGGCGTGGGTGCGTGGACTGTGGAGGGGCAAGGCCCCTATTTGGTTACTGTGGAGGGGTTGGACCCCTGTTACTGAGAGGGCACTGCCCTGTACTGGTTCCGTGATGTGCTTTGGGTGCACCCGTTAACGGAAACGACTGACCACGTGCCAGTGCAGGTTAGCTACCTGTGCGTTTATCGCACGTGCCGTAGTCACTGTTACGTCTGTCCGTGACCTTGGGGTGGTTGACTGAGAGTAGGATCACCACGGGGGACTCTCCCGGCCAGGAGAGCACCACGTGCTACTTCTACTTTTTCGAAAAGAATGCAATCAAGATCGTTCCCACGAGGAACATCCGAGATCAAGTGAAGGATCTGAGAATTTGATAAATTTGAAACAATAGAAAGACGTAAATAAAGGAAGAAAGAAAATTAAAATAGCTGCTATACACTTTACTGTTTCTTTAGTTTAGCTGCCACTCTACTCAGCGTTTTACTGATGTGTTACACTCGTTACCTTTCAGGACCAGGTGTTGAGCAGCCAGAGTCAGCGGCTGCAGAGGACGCTGGGCCGAGTAGGGTCCAGTAGAGTTACCACTATTCTCTTGTACCTCTTTTTGGTTCCACTGTAGTGAGTAGTTCTTCTTACCGCTGTACTTTTCCTTACCTGCAGTTTCATATTATGTTATGAATGCTGTTCTACTGTTGTGGTGGTATATACTGTAGTGGCTTCTTTCCTTACTGCTGTATTTCCTTACTGTTAGTTATATTCATGCTGAATGTGGTTTATTTTATTGCTCTTTTGGTTACTTCCTCGTTGGACGACTAGGTCTTGGGATTAGTCGAGTCAGTCCGGGTTCTCGTGTCTCGTAGGGACTTGGGAATCGGGTCGTTACAGGCACCAAAACCCAGGATCCCAAATGGCCGACTCCCCCCGGGACTTTACTTGTTGAAATACCCGACTCAGAAGAAGCACCAACCAAGGACCCAGACATGGAACCAATCCACATTCAGACACCCTACCCTGAGGCCTTGGAAACAATCAAGAAAAAGAAGAATACTGTGGAAACTGAGCTGTTGGAAATTTTTAAGCAAGTACAGATTAATATTCCGCTCCTAGAAGCCGTTAAACACATCCCTGCTTACGCCAAGTTTTTAAAGGATGCTTGTACACCCAAGCGTAAGCCAAGACCGCAAGCACCTAGGAAGGTTGTACTTTCTAAGCAAGCAAGTTCTGTGATATCAAGCAACCTTCCACTCAAGCGAACTGACCCAGGAGCGCCCCTGATTTCCTGCAATATCGGGGACATGACGTTTGATAGAGCGCTCCTGGACCTAGGTGCTTCTATCAATCTAATTCCAACAACCCTGTACCACCAATTTGGTTTTGGAGAGCTGACACCAGCCCCTGTCACCATCCAACTGGCTGATAGATCTGCGAAAATCCCAAAGGGGGTTGTCGAGGACGTAATTGTACGGGTCAAGGACTTTTATTTCCCGGTCGACTTTTTGGTGCTTGACATGGAAGTCCCTGAAAAATTACAGAACGCACCCATAATTTTAGGTAGACCTTTCTTAGCTACGGCTAAAGCAAACATTGATTGCAACACAGGATGTATGGAAATCGCCTTCGGGGATAGGAAAATGCAATTGGATATCTTCCGGGCGACAAAGTCTTTTGATTGCGATTGCATTGAGGAACATGATCTCGTGGAAACTTTAATCGAGGAATGCCTCACCCTCAGTTCTATCTCAGACCACCAAACCCGTAGTTCTGACCCGTCACCATCATTACCCATGGACCTCTGTAAGGCTGAGTATCATCACATGACATCATTTGAAGAGATCGATGTTGATCAACTACCGCCCTTTCCCTTCCCATCAACTGTGGTCCCACCCGCAACCGAACTTAAACCATTGCCCGAGAATCTCAAGTACGTCTTCTTGGGACCTGACCAGACCTTCCCAGTGATTATTAATTCTCATCTAACCAAGGATCAGGAACTCAGGTTGACTGCAACCCTTTCAGAACATCGGGCCGCCATTGGTTGGACCATTTCAGATTTAAGAGGAATTAGCCCCACCTATTGCGCCCACAAGATTTACCTGGAAGACGGGGCCCGACCTTCCCGCCAGATGCAGAGACGTTTAAACCCTAACATGCGAGAGGTCGTTAAAAAAGAAATCATCAAGTGGCTTGACGCCGACATCATCTACCCTATCTCCGATAGCCCCTTGGTGAGCCCCACTCAAGTGGTTCCAAAGAAAGCTGGGCTCACCATTGTCACCAATGATCATGGCGAATCCATCCCCACCCGCACCACTACCCATGGCAGGTGTGTATTGATTATAGGAAGCTTAATGAAGCCACTAAGAAGGATCACTTTCCCTTGCCATTCATTGACCAAATCCTTGAAAGATTGGCAGGACAGAAGTATTTTTGCTTCCTGGATGGATATTCAGGATATAACCAAGTCGCAATTGCTCTAGAAGATCAGGAAAAGACCACATTCACTTGCCCGTATGGCACGTTTGCATTCCGTCGAATGCCGTTCGGGTTATGCAACACACCTGCGACCTTCTAGCGTTGCATGCTAGCCATTTTTTTAGAAATGGTGGGTGAATACTTGGAGGTCTTTATGGATGAGTTCTCTGTATTTTTGAATTCATTCAACCATTGTCTGAGCAACTTGGAGAAAATCCTGAAACGATGTATCGAGGATAACTTGGTGTTAAGTTGGGAAAAGAGTCATTTTATGATTCAAGAAGGAATTGTCCTCGGTCACATCATCTCGCATAGGGGTATCGAGGTAGATCGAGCTAAGGTTGATTTAATTTCCAAACTTCCTCCACCTAGTTCGGTCCGGCAGATTCGCTCCTTCCTAGGACATGTTGGCTTCTACCGAAGGTTCATCAAAGACTTTTCCAAGCTTTCAAAACCCTTGACCGACCTTCTAGCCAACGACGCCATATTCCACATGTCTCCAGATTGCATCCAAGCTTATCACACCCTCTGGGACTTAGTCTCCACCGCACCTGTACTTCAACCCCCAGACTGGTCCCAGGACTTTGAGATTATGTGTGATGCATCAGATTTTGCCATAGGTGATGTCCTGGGACAAAGGCAAGACAAGAAGCCCGTGGTGATCTACTATGCGAGCAAAACGTTGGACGAGGCCCAACGTAATTATACCGTCACAGAAAAATAGTTGCTCGCTGTAGTATTTGGACCTGAAAAATTCCGCTCATACTTGCTGGGATCCCATGTGACAATTTACACTGACCATTCAGCCATCCGGCACCTGTTGGCCAAAAAGGACGCAAAGTCCAGGCTCATCAGATGGATCCTGCTTTTGCAGGAATTTGACCTGGAAATCCGAGACAAGGCCAGATCGAAAAATGTGGTGGCTGACCACTTGTCGAGACTTCATCCAAACCACATTGGACCCTCCCTACCTCTATCTGATACCTTCCCTGATGAACACATCCTAGCCGTGCAAGACAAGAAAATGCCATGGTATGCTGACTACGTCAATTACCTGGTTATAGGACAAACCCCGCACAGCTGGTCTAGACAGCAACGGGACAGGTTCTTGGCTAAGGCCAAGCACTATTTCTGGGATGATCCCATGCTGTTTCGCCTCTGTGCTGATCAGATCATCAAAAGGTGTATCCCTGAAGATGAAGTTCAAAGTGTGCTTTCCTTTTGTCATGACCAAGCATGTGGCGGCCACTTCTCTGGAAAGAAAATAGCTGCAAAAGTGTTGCAGTCTGGATTTTACTGGCCGTCCCTATTTAAGGATGCACACATCTTTGCCAAAACTTGCTCACACTGCCAAACACTGGGGACCATGACCAACAAAGATATGATGCCCCTTCAGCCCATTTTGATTGTCGAAATCTTCGACGTTTGGTGTATCGATTTTATGGGCCCCTTTCCTCCATCCAACGGCTTCGAGTACATCCTGGTCTCAGTAGACTATGTTTCCAAATGGATTGAAGCCATTGCCACCCGATGATGCGATCACAAGACTGTCATGGACTTCGTAAAGAAGAACATCTTTTCCCAGTTTGGAATACCCAAGGCCATGATCAGTGATGGTGGAAGCCATTTTATCCATTCCCAATTCCGCGCCCTACTTAGAAAATACGGGGTAAACCACCACATTGCCACCCCGTATCATCCACAAACAAATGGGCAGGCTGAGGTCTCCAATAGACAAATCAAGAACATTTTACAAAAGATTGTAAGACCTGACAGGAAAGACTGGTCCACACGACTTGATGATGCCAGGTGGGCATACAGGACCGCTTTCAAGACCCCGATAGGCATGTCTCCTTATGGCTTGGTCTTCGGCAAGATCTGTCATCTTCTTGTCGAATTGGAACACCGGGCTTACTGGGCTGTCAAGCAGTGTAACATGGATCCCCAATTAGCCGGTGCGCAGAGGATGCTGTAATTATCTGAGCTCGAAGAAATCTGTCAGGACGCCTTTGACAATAGTCGACTGTATAAGGAGAAAATGAAAGTCGTCTACGACCGACTCATTCATAGAAAAACCTTTGAGCCTAACCAGCAAGTTTGGCTGTTTGATGCACGCCTAAAACTCTTCCCAGGGAAACTCAGGTCCAAATGGATAGGACCATTTCGGGTGGTTAAGCCCTAATCTAATGGGGTGGTTGAAATCGCTGATCTTAACACTGGGCACACTTTTACAGTTAATGGTCAAAGATTGAAGTATTTCCTGGCCCAGGTACCCCCCAAGGAAAGTGTCACCCTCGTTGAGGGCTAACACCGAGCACCGCCCAGCTGGAGGCATTAAACTCAGCGCTTCCTGGGAAGCAACCCAGAGGATTCAGACTAATCTGGTAGTTCACGTCACTCAGGTACTATCTTTTTGAACCCTTTTGCATCATGTATCTGCCAATGAGGACATTGTCCAACTTAAGCATGGGGGGGTGGTAAATTGCATAATCCTGAGCTCAATTAATCAGTCTGAATGAATAAATTAATTAAAAAAAAATTTAGGAAGAAAACTTAGGCATTAGAAACTTGTCAATAGTGGGAAATAATACAGAAAGAACTTAAACATTTAGACTTTTCAGGCCTTCAGGCTTAATCAGCCCTGGTGTCCATTAAGATATGGATTTAGCGACGAATCCTTGCAACCTTAAGCTATTCTAATCTACCTACTAAATAAGGTAATAAGTATACGACTTATTAACTCACCCTCTAACTCAGAAAAACTTTGAGTCTAAGCATCTGCACACATTTTTGCACAGACTCACTTCTCGGAGATTTTGACAGAAATTAGGTAGCTAATGAACTCTTTAGGGTGGTATGGCTGACAAGTTATCGTGGGTAACAGCCCATTGGCAGGTTGTCGAGAACCCAGCCATAGGTCATTTCTTTTTCGTTGCTTTTAGGTACATTTGAGATCAGGGAAGCTACCTACAAAAAAAAAAAAGGGACAAGAAGAAAAGAAAATAAATCACACTTCACCGCACAAGTACGGCTGGCAAGTGATCGTGGGTAACAGCCCATTGGTCGGTTGTCCAGAGCCCAGCTCAATAATTACACAAAAAAGACCAAAACACCTAAGGAAGAAGCGGGGAAGTAGTACAAGCCAGGGAGATATACACTGGAAAAATCCTTGTGTTGACTCCAATTAAAATAAATGTAGGGAGAAAGCTACCAATCGAACAAATACACCTTCAGGCAAATTTGTTTCCTTTTCCGGTCACCTAGAGGCGTAGAAACTCGAAGTCTGTCTCAATTACCGTTAAGTGAGTCTATCACAACATTCACACCAAGATGCTTAGCACTTAGGGTTTTGACCGAGTTTTGGGTGGGTTGGGGAGCTGTAAAAAGTTACCAACCCACACTGAATTCTGAAAAAAAAAAATCTTAAAAAAAATATATCTATACGTATGTATAGTTATATATACATTAGGCAGACACCCGGGCGCTGCTTAGTCCTTGTAGATTAAGATCTGCGTATATTTCCTCTTATTGACAAATAACGAAGTGCCTAAGCAATTACTTCTTGAATTCTGCAAGGAAATAAAGACTAGAATAAACCTTGATAGGGACTAGCAAAGAGTAAGCATGGGGGTATGATAACTCCACACAAAGGGATAATAATTATGTTGAATATGACCCATTTTTAGAATAAAAGGCACAACATAAGTAGAATAGGAGCATTGCATGCATCATGTACCAAAATTGCTTAGAACTCTCTCTGTATCATATGATACATATTTTGAATAATTTCATATGTTATTCTTCAACATAAGACAATTACATGGATGTCAGTTATAAAACAACCGTAAGTTATTTTATTTTATCTCAATAAGCACTTTTGAATGTAACATATATCAATGTTATTTGACATCTCTGATAGTTAAATTACACCCTATTACATATCTCAACACCTGTATAAATATAAATTATAAAACTATATTCCCAACAAGTGTAAAATAAAAATTAATTTGAGGGTAAATATTATTACTCAATAGGTATATTCGATACTTTATATATTATTATATATCTCAATAGCAGTGTAATAAAAAGTATATAAAAAAGAACATTCCCAAGAAGTGTAAAATCTAAATTGGTTGAAAGATAAATATTATTAGTGAGCATTCATAAAAGATAGAAGTACCATTTATAAATTAACCGTTGTTATTACATTTTTCTCGTAGCATGTAATATACATTTTGAATACTTTCGTGTGTTATCAACATCTACAATTTCACTCCCTTCGACATTAATATTGTTATCTGCAATTAACAAATGTCGATTACATGGTGTCATTATTCATCATCTTCATCTACCTCTTCAAGAGGCTTCCTCTCGCTCTGTGGAGTGTGACTGCTAGGGTTTGGAGAGCCCCACCTTCCCCTTCTCCTCTCCTGTCTTCTCCATCTCTTGCTACTCTCCCCTCGGCTCCTTGATCCTATCTCTAGTGAGGCCCATGCATCGTCCGGAAGGACTTCGCGAATCTAGAGTTGAAGGGTTGGCGGCTGGCTTCCTTTTCCTTTTTGTTGGTTTCTTCGGCCTTTGTTTTTTTTCTTTTTCTATTCTCAATTTTCATTGTGGTCTTCAGATTTGTGTGCTGGCTTTTGTTTCCCTTGTGTGTTGGCTGTCTTTTGGCCTTACGCTCTTCAACTTTTGGGGTGGTGGTCCTGGTGAGGCAATGTCTTCTTCTGGGGTCACCTCCATCTCTCAACCTTCTGATGGTCGTACCTCTCCTATGAAGAGGTCCTCTGCCTCGATGCTGATTGGCTCCGATTCTGTTGAACCTTCTGTTGTGGAGTTGGCCTTTATGGTGCAACATCCGATGTTGAGGGATGGTATTTGGGGCACTCCAGTGTCTTGCGATAAGGTTGTTGACCTCAGTAGGGCCTTCTCTTCCTCTGTCGTTCATGCTTGGGCTCCGAAGCCCTCGATGTAAGCTTTGAAGGATTTCTTGGCTAAACTTCTCCAGATTTCAGCAGGTTTTGATCTCTTTTCCCTTGATTTTCAACATTGGCTCGTTCGGTGTGATACCTATCTGGAATTTTGCAAGATCTTTTCTCTTGGTTTGGATTTTGTGGATCAGGTTAGGCTTCATTTTATTCGATGGACTCCATCCTTTTGTACGGATTCGGCGATGGTTTCTGCTCCTGTTTGGCTGGGATTTCCGGGGCTTAATCTTCACCTCCTTCATCCTAACATTCTGATATCCCTCGCGTACTAGTTGGGCCACCCCATCTGTGTGGATCAGAGAATAATCCAAGGACTTAGACTTGGTTACCCTAGCGTTTGTCTGGAGGTCGATCTTTCGAAACCACGCCACGATTCTATTGTTATCTTTAATAGTGATGTTAACATAGTTCAATGCGTGGTTTTTGAGAAACTCCCTTCATTTTGCGTTAAGTGTGCCAAGATTGGTCATAGTATTTGTGCTTGTCCATATCTTGCCTCTGATGCAGGGCCTCGAGATCCCTCCCTTGTGACTCAGAAGGATGGTCATCAGGAAGCCCACAACGAATCGGATCGGGGCTTGTTGAGGGAGTTGGTCGAGCCGATGAAGGATTCGGGGGCTTATGCTGATCAACCTGAGCTCCCTTTGGTGTTAGCGGAAGACCTTACTGATCCTAGGGTTCAGGGAACTATTTGTAATGACTCGGCTTGTATAACTTCTATCCCATCTCCTGCTAGGGGGGGTTTTTGCTTCTCTTCCTTCTTCTCTTCCCCAGGATGGTAGAAAGAAATGGTGACTTCAGATCCGCCGCTGTGCGAAGAGGGTCGCTGATTGCACAGGAAAAATACACCAACAATTGTGCCATCTTGTGCTATTTCCTAGCATTACCAATGCATAATAGGTAGACATAGTCGCATTTGTGAAAATACACGCATGCATGCATTTATTTGAGAGGGGAGAGTGAAATAAATGGCCTCAAAATTTACGTTTTCCTCAAGTGCTGCCTTGCAAAATCTCCATCTTTATTTTTTATTTTTATTTGGCTTTGAAATTCTCCGCGCGGCTGTAATGCATGGCAGCCTCTTCTTCGCGCCATTCCCTGCAGCAGCTTGCCCTGCAGCCGCATGCACAACCATGCACAGCCAGGGCATGGCTGTGCATGCCTTCTTCCTCTTTAAAAAGGCACGGCTGGCTTCTTTGCAAGTGAGCCTGGTTCACCCTCACAAACAGCACCTTCTTCTCCCGGCCGTCTCCTCCCCTCTCCCCTCCATACGCAGCCTCTCCTCCTTCTAAGGAGCCACGCTGTGGGCAGGAGCAGCTCACAGTGGTGCACAACCACCACTGTGAGTCCCACCACCGCCCAGCTCATCAAAGAGCCGATGGGCGTGGTGGTTCCCCACTCTGATTTCATCGTTCAAAGCACTTCCGCCATTGCCGCAGGCTTCAAGGTCTGAAGATCCGCGGCAGCAGTAGCAAGGCGACAGCAGCAGCAAGGCCCTCCAGCGCACGCCTACAGGCCGCCCTCGCCTCCAGTGCGCACCTGCAGGCCACCCTCGCCTCCCGCTTCTTCGCACCCTGTCGCGAAGCCTCTCCACGCAAGCCAGTAGCCGGTGCAGCTTCTCCGCGCACGCGCCAGCCGCTCCACACCGCCCGCACTCACGAAACCGGGCGCACCCAGTCGCGCGAAGCCGAGCGGCACTGTAGCCACTATTCACGCTAGTCAGCAGAACACTGTGGCTACAATGTGGTGACCGGTAAGTTTCTCACTTATCTAGTCACCCGACGCGCCGCTACCGGCCCCAACCTGCGCCTGCGTCTCTCCCCACGCCCACTCCAGTGCCTGCACCCACGTCTGCAAGCATCCACACCCGCTCGCGACTTCGCCCGGTACGCCCACTCGCTTCAACACCCGCCTCACCGCACAGCGTAGTGCACTGCGGTTCCGCTCGCGCTCACTCCTTCCTGCATGCGCGCACATCTTCGCGCGCCTACGCATGCGCATGGATCACCAGATGTCGCCAGCTACGTGCGGACGACTTATCACTCCGCGCCTTCCTTAGCAGACGATCTCTCTCTCTCTCTCTCAGCACTCTCTCACTCCTGCAGACACATACACACACACACTCTCGTACACACACACCCACTCACTTATACACTACTATATATATATATATATATATATATATATATATATATATATATATATACACACACACATATACATATATATTTATATATATATACATTTATATACATATATATATATATACATATATCTATACATATATTATTACTTATATAACTAAGTATTAGTATACATACATACATACATACATACATACATACATACATACATACATATATATATATATATATATATATATATATATATATATATATATATACACACTTATATATATATATATATATACACACATCTATATTTACATATATACATATATTTATATAGGTATAAATATATATACATATATATCTATATATATATATATATTATTACCTATATAACTAAGTATAAGTATAGATACATATATAGATATATATACATATATATACACATATACTTATACATATATATATATACAAATATACATACATATATACATATATCTATAATTATAAATACATATATATATATATATATATATATATACATATATAGATCTACATATATCTATATACATAGATACTTACACTAATATATATATATATATATATATACATATACACATATATATATAACTATATACATATATTACTATATATACATATATATACATATATATATCTATATCTATCTATATAGTTATTCATACATACATATATATCTAATTATATATATATATATAACCATATATATATGTATATATAGATATATATTTACATATATACATATATACATATTTTCATATCACCTACCATACGTTGTATCATGGAAATATCTGCACCAGTTGCTGATATTCCCCGATACACGTATACAGAAAGCGTGTTCACACTCATCTTCCACCAATCCACTTTACACTCCACGCGGCACTTCATCCTGCTGGTTACGTCTTCCTAGATGACGACTAACTCGACACCATACTACACACCATCTCCACCTCCACCACCACCCCTGTATACATATATAATATATACATATATATATTTACTTTATTTCTGTTTCTCTTTCCTGCCAGTAAAAAGATAAAAAAAATATACAAAAGAGAAAAGATAATCCTTGATTTGCAAGTACTCAGTCTTGCAAATAGCAATACCAGTTTTGGAACCCTAATTTGGCTCAAAGCCAAGAACCTGATTTTGAGGGTGCACCTCAAGGACAAAAATTATCACAAAAAAAATTAAATAAAAAAATATCGAAAACATAATAAACGAACGGAAGAGATTCGTTGCAGGAAAGGAGTAGAAACTCATTCACTTCTAATCACACTTCCCTGAGTTTGACCCTCAGCTTAAAAGTGACCAAGATAAAATCAAGTAGGCCAGGTTAAAAATTTTGTAAAGAGATGGTTAGGCTCGATTTAGATTAACCACTATTTGTATTTCAATGATAAAATCACCATATTAACACAACATGTCCGGGTCTACACCACATCTTTTCTGGCACCGTTGCCGGGGAAGTGCGCATTCAAGTTTCTACTCTATTCCTATAATCTTTCTCTTCTCACACCCTTCTCTTCACGGGTGTTTTTGTTTGTTGCTGGGCAGGTGAACTTGTTGCAAGGAGAAAATAAGCAGACGAAGTCGGAGACGTGGGCAGATCCAAGGCGGGAACGAGAGCGTGAAGTCGCCAACACCGCACTGGAGCTTCACACACGTTGCTGCACAAGAGTTCTTTCTTTCTTTGCAACCTAGGTTAACTTGTAACCTTAATAAAAATAAAAATTAAAAAAAAATTAAAAGAAATCTAGAAAAACTTCTTGGGATCTCTTGGGGCAAGTGGCTTAAAAATCACTTGTCTGATTGTTTGCCTTCACTCCCACCGCCTCGGGATTTCCCGCCAAACTTCGCATAGCAAAAATCCAAGAATCTTGATTCTTGAATTTTTCGCCGTGTGAAGTATTTCTTTGAGGCAAAAATAAAAAGACTGATTGCCATCCCTCTTTGCCTCATTTATATACAAATTCGGGATCACATTTTTAGTAGAGAGATTTGGAATTGAGTTGATTCCAACCCCACCACGACCTTTCACGTGCCTAAGATTCGATCCCGAATACTTCAACCAATAATTTGATTTCCTTTATCTTTTGGTTGAGCCTAGTGTGTGGAAATCATTTTGGTGATTGGGAGTACTTGAATAAAAGTGCTTTGTCTCCCTTTAACACTAATCTAAAACTGATTCGTGCAACCACACATAGAAATCTCCATTTAGAGAAGCCCATTGCATTTTAGCATGCATTAACCAACTGACATTGAAGAAGGGTTTGTTGGGCTTAGAAGAAAACCTGTATTCTCATAAAACCCGAAGATTGGTTGAATTGGTAATTCAAAGAAATCCTAAAACCCATACTACTTAAGCTGAATTCTAAAAACCATTCACCAATTAAAACTTCAATTCGGGGAGATTTCCCCATTGCATGCTTGGTTTACACACTCTCTATAAAATCAATCACTTGGGCATTACCCGTAAATAACGCCCTTCACATTCCAGAAGCACTTGATTTTAAGCCTCTAACTAAAATTGGTAGCAACTTGACCCTTCTTAAGGATTGGAGGTCTAACTACCTGTGTGTAGCGCCTACGTGCTGGTGAGGGTTCCCGTGTGCTATCGAGTGTCTAAGACTAGGGCAAACGGCCTTTCAATCTGGCTTGGTGGTTCTGCGGTGCTCGCATTCGGTTCCGTAGGTCGTGATAGTAGGTAAATTAGATCTTTAGGTCTAAGGGCACACTGTAGAGGTTAGGAATTTGAATGCATTGATTTGTCATCAAGTGTACCTTTGCGGTGTCATTTCTCTCATTTCTTTCTCCCTTCTTATCCCCCCAATTCTTCCTACGATAGTGCATGTTTGAGAGGAGGTCACAAAACCCTGAACTGTGTGAATTGCCAGCTAATTTTAGAAAAGAAGCCGCATCATCCTCCTCCACAAACATGGCTGCACGCCCACCCCCAAATCCCAAGGGAGGAAACCACCCTCAGAACCCACCAGGTGGTGGAGCCTTAGATCCCATAACCCACCCCCAAGCCCAAATGGAAATGTATAATGAACAAATTGAAGCCATAAGGGAAACATTGGAGGAAATGCAGAACCCTCCCGAATGGGAGGAGCCTAGGTCTCTTAGCTCCTATCAGAATCCCGCTGCTACAGAGACCATAGGACAAATTCGGGTCCCCATGAACGGGGACGACTTTGAAATGAAACCTAACATAATTGGCCTAATAAATTTTCACTTCCATGGTCTTACAAGGGAAGATCCTTTTCTCCACTTGGAAGACCTAACCCGATTGGCTGAAATAGTTAAACCAAGAAATATCGGGTTACCTATGGTCCTCATGAAAATGTTCCCGTTTTCATTACGGGATAAAGCGTCGCAGTGGTTACGCACCCTTGGGAGAACCATCCACTCTTGGGAAGGGATGCGAACAGCATTTCTCAAGAAGTTCTTCCTAATCGGGTGAACCAATGCGCTTCGTCGTGCTATCACTTCATTTACACAACAAAACGGCAAACAGTTTCATGAGGCATGGGAGAGATATAATGACCTCCTCAGGAAGTGTCCGCACCACTATCTGCCTAAGTGGCATATAGCCCAGATTTTCTATTATGGGCTAAATGAGACTTTGAAGCAGATAGCAGACGCTTCCTGCGGAGGTAATTTTATGAATAAAGACGAAAATGGAAAATTCGAATTATTTGAAAATATGAGTGAAAACTCAATGAACAATGCCTCCATTGTCACATTTAATCATACCAGCCTGCCCCGAAATGTCCACGAAGTTCACACAGGACCCTCCCATTCATCCACATATCTCAGCCTTATCGCACAAAAATTGGATGAAGTCTCTGTTGTGCACAAGAAGCTGGACGAGCTTCTGGCCAACCCCGCCCGTTCTATGGCAAACACCCCCACCTCACCACTTCGTCACAATCCCAATTCTTCCAACACCAGGCTTATCCCGAGAAACCTCGTAAGACCTTCCTTACCGAGTGTCGTGCCAAGCGATTCGGTAAGTCATGTGGATCTGGCTTCTGCGAGCCAGTATTTTGACATGGAGGACCAAGCCTCCGTGTTCTCGGAAGCATATTTACATGCGGACACGTCTTCTGGCATAGAAGATGCTTGCGCCCTGGGGAACAACCCGTTCTCTGCCACTTATAACCTTGGGTGGCGAAATCATCCGAACTTCGCATGGTCCAACAACCCGCAGCGCCAAAACCCCACGGGTGGACCAATGCGACTGTCCACAACCGTCATCCCAAGGACCCAGTCTAATCCTATGGCAAATTCGCCATCTAGTCCTTGCGCACCACAAACAGAACACGCATCAAGCCGTCTTGACAAATTGATGCGAATGATGACGGAAATGTCAAAACGCCATGAAGAGAACATGACCTCTCCTCAGCACCAATTGGCACAGCAGAATGCTGAGATCAATCAACTACGCATGGTGACTCAATCTCAGGGCACTCTTCCCACCCAACCTATTCCCAACCCACGAAATTTTGTACCCCGTGGTCCCCAACCACAAGTACGACCTTCTCAGGGGCAGGTACATCAAATTCTGCAAGCTCCGAGCTTTCCATCGGGAATTCAGGCTAATCCCGCTGCAACACCTCACTCTTATGTCCCTATTGCGAACCCTCCTCCGCCTTATGATCCCACTGGACCCGCATCGTCCAATGCGATCACTACGAGGAGTGGTAAGCAAACTGCCGATCCGCCTCGACCTGATCCTGGCCCGTCTTCTTCATCGCCCTCTCATTTGGGATGCGCACCGCATTCGCGAGAGGACGATACACCCAAATTGCTGCCAGAATCAGTCTCATTCCCTGAGGCTTTACTGAGAGAGCCAAAAGGCAAGAAGAAAGATACGCAAGCCTTTGATAACCTGCGTAATTTGTTCAGCGATGTTAGAATCAATGTACCCCTACTCGAGGCTATCGACCACATACCTACTGTCGCCCGATTTTTCAAAAACTACACAAAACCCAGGTGACAGTCAAAGAAAACTAAGAATCCGGTGGTTCTCTCGCCTCATGCGAGTTGTGCTATACTGTCAAATCTACCGCCGAAGCAGAAAGATCCGGGCACACCGCTTATTTCCTGTAGCATCCAAGGATGCAATTTTACCCGTGCCCTGCTTGATCTAGGATCTTCCATCAATCTTATACCAACCATCATGCTCGAAAAATTTTCCCTGGGAAATATGAAACCCACCCCTGTCACATTACAGTTAGCAGATCGTTCTGTCAAAATTCCGAAGGGTGTTGATGAGAACCTCATCATGAGCCATAACTAGCTCATTTTGACCCAATACAAAGGATAAAAGCTCCTACATATCTCAAGGAAAGGCTTAACTCAGAGAATTCTGAGTTTGAGAAGAAAACCAGTCATAAGGGGTAAAAGTGTAATTTTACCAGTATAATCTGCATACAGGGTAATTCAGGGCCCAAACACAGGTCAAAACAGCTTAATAAGAATAAAAGTGAGATGAGATGATCTAGTAAGGGCTACAGCACTTCCGAGAAACCAAATGATAATCTGTAACCCTAAAACAACCCACTTCAATTCACAAGGTTCGAGGCAAAGTAAAAATAGAATAAACCCTCTAAAATTCATAGAAAAATAATCTCTAGGGTTTAGAACCTTCAATTTGGCCTTTAGAACCCATTTTGACCTACATTGAGAACCATGCCCAATTAATAACTTAATTTGGGTCTTTACGCAAATTGACCGGTCAAACAAGGTTTAATATGAAAATGAAATTCACCATCAGATTCCTTAGGTCCTAATTAGTCATGTATAAAAACTTGAGCCTAAGAAGAAACCTCCTTGACCGACTTTACACTTTGGTCCTCATATATTTACTCTTTGGCCCTCAACTTTTGAACCCTCGCATTTTGGCCCCTAACTCTCCTTCGTTCTTTGCAATCAGGTCCCTCCTGCAAAACCCTGCCAGCACCATGCTCCGGCGACCTTGCGCGGAGCATGGCGCCGCGCAGGGTGAGGTGGGGGACCTGGCAAGTATACCGGGGGTGCCCTGCGTCGTCAGCCGTCGCAGGGGCACCCCCATGGTCATTGTAGCCCACCATACCGGCCGTGCGAACGCACGGACGGTATGGGTTCGTGTTTCCGACCATTCTCCGGCGAGGGAGACACGTCGTCTCCCTCCGCCTTCCTCCCTGTTTCATCCCTATAAATACCCCCCGCTGCTCCACCGACCAGGGCAGCCTGGATCTGACGGAGAAAACCCCCAGCTTTCTTCTCTTCTTCCTCCGGCAGACGCTCACCAGCTCCGGCGGCTTCCTCCCCCTCCACCTCTTCACTCTGCCGCAATACCAGCAGCAGAGACTTCCTCCCCTGCTCTTCCCGCGCCACGCCGCACCCAGCTGGCGCCTCTCCGGCTCTCTGCTCGCCGCCGCCCCTCTCCCTGAGCATCGTCTTCTCCGGCGACAGTCGATACGACTGTCGCCCTGTTCCTCCCCCTTCGTCCCTGCAGTTAAGTTAGAACTACTCCCCTTCTTCTCCTCTTTCTTTCCCCGCTTTCAATTTAGTCAATTAAACCCTCGACCGCTCCTGTTCACCCTCACCCTCTCCGCCTCCGACCACCCTCCGGCGAGCCGCTCCCATCACCTCAGCGACCCACACGGCTCGCCGACCACCGCAGAACCTCCGCCTCCTCACCCTGATCCTCTTCCGCCCCTCCACTTCCCACCAAACGCCCTCTGCAGATCCACCGAACACACCCACTTCTTCGCTCACAGTTTGACCTAGGACGACCTGTTGGCTCCATCTCGCCCCCTGCAGACCCCCTGACCACCTTCGCCGTGCCACGGCGAAGGTCCCCCGCCTGTCTGATTTGGCCGAGAGGCCGTTCTTCTGTGACCAGGTGACTCGCCCGCCGTCGCCATTACTGAGCAGGCAGAGCTCCTTCACCTGCAGGTGCAGGCACGCCTTCGCCCAGGTTCGACTCCCAGGTTGCGCGGGGAGTCTCCGCGAAACGTCCCAGGCTCGCAGATGGGGCGAAGGCCGCGCGTGAAGACACGATCGCCCACTGCTCCCTCCGCGACGGGCGCTCAATTGGGGTGGGACATTTAGTCCCACCTCGGAACTTCTCGGAGGCGCGCGAACGCATAAAGGCAAAAAGTGCCTTATGCTGTCTGCCTCCTGACCACGGGGTGAGGTCCCCTTCACCCGCCCGGTTACCCGGTCTCGTCCGCGCTCACGCCCCGCGGACCTGACCCGACCCGACTGACCTGCACTCCTCGCCCACCACGCACGCCGGTGGGCCTGGACCCGGGCCTGACCCGAACCCGATTACCCGGTAGCTCTGGGAGAGCTTTCGCAAGAGTGGTTTCAGAGAGAAAGAGAGACGCGGGGGGGGGGAGGGTAGAGTAGGTTTTGCCTCTTGACAAAAAAACTCTGAAGTGTGCAGGCCAAAGAAGAAGAAGTGCAGGCGAAGAAGAAGGAGCTGCACTGTAGCAAATGCTCAGTTAAGTCGTCGAAGCACCGGGTCAGACGACGGAAAGTCAGCAGCCAGAACAGGAAAGAAGGCAGGCTGAAGAAGAAGGAAGAGCAACGGCCGAAGCAGAAGAAGAAGAAAGAAAGACTTAGTAGCTGAAGGCAGAAGCTCTGCAGCCATAAAGAAAAAAAAAGAAGGGAAAAGAGAAAGGGTCACCACGATTGCAGAAGAAGAAGAAGAGAGGTCAAGGCAGAAAACCAAAGAAGAAGAAGAACAAGGAGCTCTGAAGAAAGAAGAACATCACCAACGCAGGAACAGCAGGAAGAAGAAGAAGAGCATCACCATTGCAGAAGAAGAAAACACCTCTGCAGAACAGAGAAAAGAAGGAGATCTAAAGAAAGAGAGAAAGAAGAGCATCCCCCTCTGCAAAACAAAGAGAAAACAACGAATTCTTTCCCTCTCTCTTTCTTTTTGTAAAAGAAACATGTATATCTCTAGAATACGACTTGCTCCCTGAGTTCGACCTCGGGAACTCTTTCATTTTCCGAGTAAAAAAATTTATATATGAAATGTTGGTAATAACCGGCTTTACTACAACGTTATAACAAAACCCTCAAACCCGGTTGCCGCTTCTGACGTTTTCATTTTGGCGCCGCTGCCGGGGAGCAACGGCTATTCTAGAGGTAAACATTCCTGTTTCTTTTAAGTTCTGATAATCTCCTCTCTTTTGTGCAGCTACAGGAACTCAAGAAGACAAGCAACCACACAACCACTCCGAAGACAGGTAAATCTTTTCTCTCACTATTAACCCCTACACTCTAAAGAGGAAGAAAAGAAAAGAACAAGCAATATAGGGCTAACCTGTCTTCCATACTTAGTAACCATAAAAAGTTGCATGTTTTCAACTCATCACTCCTGCACACTATTAAGGGTATTTAAGGGCTAACACATTCTTGCTTGAGCCCTAATTGCCCAACAAAGAGTTAAATGGACCAAGTAGAGCCAACATAAGGTCAAACATTAGGATTTCAGTAGAGACACACCCCTTAATCAAGAATTGAGGAAATCCAAAAGAGGTGTGCCCAAGCCATTGATTGAAAATAATTAACAAAGAAAAATCCTAAACAATTGGCTCTCTCTAAACACTTGAACCCTAAAAGACAGGACCTAAAAGCTCTTAAGGAAAACAATAGGTAAAGTTGACCCCTTGGGTCAACCAACCTTAAATTAGGTCACTCTTTGCACTTAAAAGACTAAAGTTCAAGTGAAAACCTTAAGCACCCTGATCTTAAAATTGGTAGACTTAAGAGGTCAAGATCCCCATTCTGGTCTACCTGGAACCGCAGTGACAAGAGAGGTCGGGTGGGGGAAACCCCGTAACCCGTGGGGACGCTCTACCGTGTAGGGGTCTTCGCGGGACTCTCCCTCTCTGGCTGCCCAGGTAATTCTCAGGTGGACGATCTTTCTGATCAAGGGGTCCATCTGCCCCGAACCTCTATAGTCACCCAACAATTTTTGGGTGTCTTGATTGGGTCCAGCACCTGCTTATCTCATCCAGCCCTTCAGTATTTTTCAGGAGGTCCTTGAAACCTCCTATAGAAGTTCACTCTCCCCGAAGCTGAGCCTCGGCTCCTTTGTTTTTGCAGAAATCATTCACATAGCCCCTCTTTCCTCTGATTATGAACAAAATCCCCTTCTTCCATCTTGATTCAAACTTTGATTCTATTCCACCACCTGATCCAATTATGCAGCCTAATTACCTAGCAAGACTACCATTCAAGAAACCTGAATATCGGAGATCTATGAAAGATAAAATGATCGAGGATGCCATAAAATTCTATGAAAAAGAAGAAAAAACCTCAACACCAATAGGAGATATTCAGGTTGATGTCCCAACAACCACATCCTTCATCATAAACTGTGCCCAAATTCTATTGACTGGAATTTCAAAAGGATCAACCCGAGATATGCTCATGACAGGATACATTGAGATGGAAAAATTACACCAATCTGAATACCTTCAATGCTTGACAAATCCTGTACTTTGGGAACAACACCAAGATGCCCTTATAAAACGGGTAGAAATGATGAAATCAGTAGAACAAATTATCAACCGGAAATACCCGTATATACCAGAAACAGAGGATGAACCATCTTGGAACAGTATTAAGGAACAATTCAGTTTCCCAGATCCCGGGATTGAGGCACAAAGTGGTTGTAAAATCCCAACCCAGATAGAAGACAATGTTGAATTAGGTTGGGATATTGCAGGAGAACACAATGCTGAGCCAACCCTAGGCCATGAATCACCAAGCTTAGAACTCCAAGACTCCTGCAATGACAAGATTAGAATTGAACCTCTGGAGGGTATAAATTCCACCCCTTGTTTTGATAAGGTGACCCTCGAAGGTTATTCGGACTTAGGTTCTAATAATTCTACCCACATCCTAAGCCTAGAACCTAGATCTGAAACTTATTGGGAAGATTATGAGGCCCTTTATGAGAAAGATCAAATTTTTACAGAATATGATTCCGGGCCTCTATTTAATGAATATCCCTCTCCAACATCCTCAGGAAATCTGATCGATTTTTCAGAAAACATGCCAATTTATGATACAGAAACTGAGGAGTTGGATGAGCAAGATTTTAATGGGGTCTATCCTACCAGCTTAGAGCTTGAACAGAACATCTTTTTGAGCCCAGAATTGACATATAGGCGAGAACCCAGTCAGGCTGCTGATTCCACATCTGATGATTTCTGCTGTGGTGGAATTCATGATCGTTTTCGCCAACTCTCCGACAATTTCAGATCTGACTATAATTGCGGAGAGATTCCCCTTCCTGAACACGCCAGGCCTATCTACGACCTCAGTTCACATGACTCTGACTCTGACTCTGACTCTGAGGTCCTGATTCCCGAGATCACCGATAACACAGAATCATTCCTTTTCGATCCTCAGGAACCAAAAACAGAAAATGCCAAGAGTGATTGCAACCAAGAATCCAAATTTTTTCTCGAATCCGATTTCTTTCATCCTACAAACACTCTTCCGGCATTTGATAGTTACCCAGAGGACTCTCTACAGAAAACCACCTATCATCTGTTTCTAGAAGAGCCCTCGTACACAATGGCCACCTCGTCCGCACACACAGAACGGATCAAAACCTCTTCCAAACCCCGACCCGCAACCGGAGTCAATTTCTATTCAGATTCACCTCTCACCGAGCCGATTGCATTTCCACATCGGGTTTCGAACATTGATCAGACTACATACCATGCTCTATCATTCTCTGATCACCCCTGTAGGGTTCCTGCATCAACCACTAATTATCCTACGGGTCCCTACTCTGACCAGGCTGATTCGGCTCAGCCAAACCCTGCGTTTACACTTCCACATCCATCTGAGCTTCATAGTTTATGGTGGGCACCACACCTTTTTATCCACATCTATCAACCCACCAGATTGATTGGGTTTGGGCTGCATCATCAGCCTGTTGATCTGAACAAGCACCTGGTTGGACCAACCAGGCTCTTAATCAAGGTGCTTGTCTTACAAAACTCCGCTGATTTGACCATCCCCTCTCCATCGCATTTCCCGCTTGGCTGAAGGCATCAAATTTAGCGCTCAACGGGAGGCAGCCCGTCATTCTCTTTGAAAACCTGAAACTTGTTCTGACAGCTTTTGCACTTGAAGTTCACACTTTAGGACAGCCGACTCCAACTCAGATGTTTGCATCTGGGATTTGAAATCGTCCGCAAAAAATTCAACCCGACCCATTCACTCATCCAAATTTCTGTCTTAAGGAATGAACTAAGACCCCCTAGGTTACAATGAGGACATTGCAAATCTTAGGCATGGGGGGGTATGAAAGTACAAAAACTTGTAAGAAAAGGTTTCAAACAAAAAATTCACATATGCCAAAAACACCATAAAAATTAAAAAAAAAATTTCGAAAAAGAATAAGAGGAAAAGAGGAGAAGAAAATTTTGTGAAGGAGAAAAGAAACAAAATGAAAAAGGAGCACAAAATTATGAGAAAAAGTGATAGTCATTAGTAAGGAACTAAGGAATTAACCTAAGTTCTAGACCTCATTCAAGAAAATAACTGAAAAGTGCACAATGAGATTAGTAAGAATGCAAACCTTAGGCATTCTTGAATAGACTCTTAGTACCCATTAAGATCTGGACACTCCTCAAGAGGTTGAGGAAAATGAAAAGCTGAAGTATTAGGTCTAAGGCTTAGGAAGTATTCGGCCTCGTTAACTAATTTTTGGTTTACGGGACTCAGTAACCTAAGCACCCTAATCTCACACACAGCCTGGTTCAGTAAGCGTAAAAATCAGAATCACGCAGAAGCGTCGCAAAAATCTGAAAAGAACACCTAGAATAGGAACGGCCGATCAACACAAGTTGATTTGGACGAGTTCCCAGCGCGGAGAGGCGGGAAATCCCCTCGAAGATGCGTAACAAAATATCATCTCCTCGGTGCTTGTCTCTTAGGATATTTACATATCCTACGGGGGGCATGTAAGCACTCTGTTGGTTCAGATTCCATGGATGGCATTATCTCGAAGTGTCAATTGCCAGGGTCTGGATTCGGCCACGGAATACCATGGATGGGATTATCTCGAAATCTCAATAGCCAGGGTTCCGGGGGTTGCCATGGGCGGTGCTATCTCGAAGCATCGATCGCCAGGAACCCTTGAGGATTGATGATGGGAGCAAGGAATCCGATACAGACCGTGTTGAAAAGCCAATCCTAGGCTAGAACTAAAAAGAAAAAGAGAGAGAAAACTCTCCAAACAGAAAAACTTTCTATCTCACTCTTACAAAACGCACTGCGAACTGAGCCAGGGCTAAAATCATTTAAAGCACGGGTGCTTTAACCACGAAGTCCAATAAACCTTAGGTTAGTTCTTGCGGGCCTTAAAAACCTTTGCTAAAAGACTGAGGCTAAGGCTAGACAGATTTGGATCTTGATTGGTACTAGAGTACCTTTTAGGCCTATGGTCAGCATTCTAACCTAATCTATGCTCAAATAAAAAAAAAAAAGGCACTTATCTAAAACCATTAAAAACTTCATGGTCTAGAACAAGGGTTGAAACCTTAAGTTTTTGCTAAGGGACTAGCAAAAGCTAGGCATGGGGGTATGATGAGAACCTCATCATGAGCCATAACTAGCTCATTTTGACCCAATACAAAGGATAAAAGCTCCTACATATCTCAAGGAAAGGCTTAACTCAGAGAATTCTGAGTTTGAGAAGAAAACCAGTCATAAGGGGTAAAAGTGCAATTTTACCAGTATAATCTGCATACAGGGTAATTCAGGGCCCAAACACAGGTCAAAACAGCTTAATAAGAATAAAAGTGGGATGAGATGATCTAGTAAGGGCTACAGCACTTCCGAGAAACCAAATGATAATCTGTAACCCTAAAACAACCCACTTCAATTCACAAGGTTCGAGGCAAAGTAAAAATAGAATAAACCCTCTAAAATTCATAGAAAAATAATCTCTAGGGTTTAGAACCTTCAATTTGGCCTTTAGAACCCATTTTGACCTACATTGAGAACCATGCCCAATTAATAACTTAATTTGGGTCTTTACGCAAATTGACCGGTCAAACAAGGTTTAATATGAAAATGAAATTCACCATCAGATTCCTTAGGTCCTAATTAGTCATGTATAAAAACTTGAGCCTAAGAAGAAACCTCCTTGACCGACTTTACACTTTGGTCCTCATATATTTACTCTTTGGCCCTCAACTTTTGAACCCTCGCATTTTGGCCCCTAACTCTCCTTCGTTCTTTGCAATCAGGTCCCTCCTGCAAAACCCTGCCAGCACCATGCTCCGGCGACCTTGCGCGGAGCATGGCGCCGCGCAGGGTGAGGTGGGGGACCTGGCAAGTATACCGGGGGTGCCCTGCGTCGTCAGCCGTCGCAGGGGCACCCCCATGGTCATTGTAGCCCACCATACCGGCCGTGCGAACGCACGGACGGTATGGGTTCGTGTTTCCGACCATTCTCCGGCGAGGGAGACACGTCGTCTCCCTCCGCCTTCCTCCCTGTTTCATCCCTATAAATACCCCCCGCTGCTCCACCGACCAGGGCAGCCTGGATCTGACGGAGAAAACCCCCAGCTTTCTTCTCTTCTTCCTCCGGCAGACGCTCACCAGCTCCGGCGGCTTCCTCCCCCTCCACCTCTTCACTCTGCCGCAATACCAGCAGCAGAGACTTCCTCCCCTGCTCTTCCCGCGCCACGCCGCACCCAGCTGGCGCCTCTCCGGCTCTCTGCTCGCCGCCGCCCCTCTCCCTGAGCATCGTCTTCTCCGGCGACAGTCGATACGACTGTCGCCCTGTTCCTCCCCCTTCGTCCCTGCAGTTAAGTTAGAACTACTCCCCTTCTTCTCCTCTTTCTTTCCCCGCTTTCAATTTAGTCAATTAAACCCTCGACCGCTCCTGTTCACCCTCACCCTCTCCGCCTCCGACCACCCTCCGGCGAGCCGCTCCCATCACCTCAGCGACCCACACGGCTCGCCGACCACCGCAGAACCTCCGCCTCCTCACCCTGATCCTCTTCCGCCCCTCCACTTCCCACCAAACGCCCTCTGCAGATCCACCGAACACACCCACTTCTTCGCTCACAGTTTGACCTAGGACGACCTGTTGGCTCCATCTCGCCCCCTGCAGACCCCCTGACCACCTTCGCCGTGCCACGGCGAAGGTCCCCCGCCTGTCTGATTTGGCCGAGAGGCCGTTCTTCTGTGACCAGGTGACTCGCCCGCCGTCGCCATTACTGAGCAGGCAGAGCTCCTTCACCTGCAGGTGCAGGCACGCCTTCGCCCAGGTTCGACTCCCAGGTTGCGCGGGGAGTCTCCGCGAAACGTCCCAGGCTCGCAGATGGGGCGAAGGCCGCGCGTGAAGACACGATCGCCCACTGCTCCCTCCGCGACGGGCGCTCAATTGGGGTGGGACATTTAGTCCCACCTCGGAACTTCTCGGAGGCGCGCGAACGCATAAAGGCAAAAAGTGCCTTATGCTGTCTGCCTCCTGACCACGGGGTGAGGTCCCCTTCACCCGCCCGGTTACCCGGTCTCGTCCGCGCTCACGCCCCGCGGACCTGACCCGACCCGACTGACCTGCACTCCTCGCCCACCACGCACGCCGGTGGGCCTGGACCCGGGCCTGACCCGAACCCGATTACCCGGTAGCTCTGGGAGAGCTTTCGCAAGAGTGGTTTCAGAGAGAAAGAGAGACGCGGGGGGGGGAGGGTAGAGTAGGTTTTGCCTCTTGACAAAAAAACTCTGAAGTGTGCAGGCCAAAGAAGAAGAAGTGCAGGCGAAGAAGAAGGAGCTGCACTGTAGCAAATGCTCAGTTAAGTCGTCGAAGCACCGGGTCAGACGACGGAAAGTCAGCAGCCAGAACAGGAAAGAAGGCAGGCTGAAGAAGAAGGAAGAGCAACGGCCGAAGCAGAAGAAGAAGAAAGAAAGACTTAGTAGCTGAAGGCAGAAGCTCTGCAGCCATAAAGAAAAAAAAAGAAGGGAAAAGAGAAAGGGTCACCACGATTGCAGAAGAAGAAGAAGAGAGGTCAAGGCAGAAAACCAAAGAAGAAGAAGAACAAGGAGCTCTGAAGAAAGAAGAACATCACCAACGCAGGAACAGCAGGAAGAAGAAGAGCATCACCATTGCAGAAGAAGAAAACACCTCTGCAGAACAGAGAAAAGAAGGAGATCTAAAGAAAGAGAGAAAGAAGAGCATCCCCCTCTGCAAAACAAAGAGAAAACAACGAATTCTTTCCCTCTCTTTCTTTTTGTAAAAGAAACATGTATATCTCTAGAATACGACTTGCTCCCTGAGTTCGACCTCGGGAACTCTTTCATTTTCCGAGTAAAAAAATTTATATATGAAATGTTGGTAATAACCGGCTTTACTACAACGTTATAACAAAACCCTCAAACCCGGTTGCCGCTTCTGACGTTTTCAGGTGTGGTGGAAGACTGATAACACCACGCAAGGGGGTAGTAATTAGGTTGAATATGGCCCATCTTTAGAATAAAAGGCACAACATAAAGTAGAATAGGAGCATTGCATGCATCAAGTACCAAGATTGCTTATAAACTGCATTAATGGCCATTTGTGTAAAGCATGCGTCAAAGCAGGCCCCAGATGAGCAATCGGACCACACAGATGGATTCAGAACGACGAACGGAGTCCAACGAACTCAAGATCGGCCAAATCTAACATCTGGAGCTCCCACAATGGGCCCAAGAAATTCTGACCGTTGATCTGGAGATCAACGGCTCAGAAAGCGCCACGTAGCCCCGCCCCCACCGCTCGCACGCCCTCAAGCCAGCCAAGGATGAATCTCGGCCATTGATCTTTATCGAACGGCCGAGATCCGCGCGCTCGCCCGCGGTCACTGCGACAAAGCGCGGGCGTGGCGCAACGGCTAGCGCGCACGCCCGCATCGCAGCGACGCGCGTTCGAATCGCGCGAAGCGGAAATCAAGCGAGAGCGAAGGGCGCGGCAAAATTGGGCCGCCCGATCTGTAGCGGGCAGCCAGGATCGCGCCACGCGGCGCAATGACAGCTCCCGAGCGCCCACGCGGGCGCGCACGCCCGCCCGAGGAGCGATCTAAGCGCGGGCGTAGGAGGATCTCAACCGTCCGATCTTCGATCGGACGGCTCTCGTTCAACGTCCACGGATCACGCATGGAGAGAGAGCGGGGCGGGCAGCTGACCGGCGGCAGGAGAGCTTCACCGACGTATCTGGAAGCGATTTTAGCGAAGTTCTGGATGTCGCTAAAGCACATTCTTCTTTTAGGAAGCCCTTAACTCTATTTAAACCCCCTTCTACCACCATTCAAGCATCCTCTCCCACTTGCAACTACTCCACTCCTCTCCTAGCTAGTTTTAGGCACTCTTGTAATCGCCGGAGACGACGAGCCGCCGACAGAGCCTCCTCCACCGCCATGGCTGCCTCGTCGCTCTCCACTCTCTCTTTTAAGCTTTCATCTACTTTTGTTGAAGCATGTATTTAATGTTGTAAACCATGAACTATGAATGCATGTTTAATGAAATTATTTTCCATTTAGTCGCCATTTTAATTTCTGCTTAAAGTGCATGATCAAAACCAAGAGCTTTCTAATCCTAAATTCTCTCTATCTCTCACTTTTCAAAACCGTCTCTTGCTCAAGCAAAACTCCGCCTTTTTTGTGACACCAAGTGGTAAACAAAATCCAATTTCCACGCCTCCCTGAGACCGACACTCGGACTCACCTCCGTTTACTTTTAAAATCGACGTATCAAGTGCAACTATAACGACACCTCGTAACACACATGCACGAGACCACGTCAAAGACATAGTGGTTAAGGTCAACAGTCTCGATTTTCCTGTTGACTTACTTGTTTTAGATATGGAAGTTCCTAGCTCACTTTCTGATTGTCCGATCATCCTTGGTCGACCTTTTTTGGCCACAGCCCGCACCCATATCGACTGCGAGTCGGGCTGTATTCAGATTGCCATTGGATTTGTGAAGCTCAAGTTTAACATTTTCAAGGCAGCCAAGAACTTTGATTGTGATGGCATCGAGGATGACACGTCTGACGAGGACATAGCCGTCAGCACATGTATCAGACTAATTGGGACCTATTCTGATTGCTACGAATTACCTGTAAACACTGACGATTGCCTGACCGACACATATTGTGACGTTCCCCAATCCCTCCCTATTCCCGTACCTTCTCCTAACCAGACTTCTGACGAGGTTTTCTCTACTTCCCATGCCTCGTGGTCTGAGTCATATCTAGGCTACTCACCGCCGGTCCACACTCTTGAAAATCGGATTGCCCATTCTTTCCCGCCAAATCAGGCGGATTTGCATCTCCACACTGGGACCTTGAGCCCATATACTACTCACTAGGGATATTCCTTTTTGGATCCATCTATCCAAGAAGCCCCTCTTCTTGGCCAATCTGAGGGCCAACTTCTTCCTCCTGACTTGTTTTCTGATCCGCCTGGGACACTCTCGTCCCAAGAAATGCCAGATCTTTCACCATCCACTCCCGAGCTGAAAGAGCTGCCTAGTACACTTAAGTATGTTTTCCTGGGACCAAATGAAACGCTCCCTGTAATCATCAGTTCAACATTGACCACGAAGCAAGAGTGCAAACTAACTGAGGTCCTTATAGAACACAAGGCAGCCATTGGATGGTCTTTATCAGATTTATCTGGCATTAGCCCCTCCTACTGCACTCACCATATATATACGGAGGAGGCTCGACCTTCCCGCGAAATGCAGCGACGTCTCAACCCTAACATGCGGGAGGTCGTTAAGAAGAAAATTATTAAGTGGCTGGATGCGGGTATAATCTACCCGATCAGCGATAGCCCCTGGGTGAGTCCGATTCACGTCGTGCCCAAAAAGGTGGGACTCACCATCCGTGTCAATGACAGGGGCGAATCCATCCCTACACACACACTCCTACATCTTAGAGAGTGTGTGTACATTATAGGAAACTCAATGCTGCAACTAAGAAAGATCACTTTCCTCTACCTTTCATTGACCAAATCCTAGAGCGGTTAGCGGGAAATAAATTTTTCTGTTTCCTGGATTGATTCTCAGGATATAACCAGGTGGCAATTGACTCCAAAGACCAAAAGAAAACCACTTTTACCTACCCCTTCGGCACCTTTGTATTTAGAAGGATGACGTTTGGACTTTGTAACGCGCCAGCAACTTTCCAGAGATGTATGCTAGCGATATTCCATGACATGGTGGGTGACTTTCTCGAGGTCTTCATGGATGACTTTTCGGTCTTTAGACCCTCTTTTGATGAATGTCTTGCCAACCTGACCCGTATCCTTAGGAGATGTATTGATGTAAACCTCGTGCTTTCTTGGGAAAGAAGTCATTTTATGGTACACGAGGGAATTGTTCTCGGACATATCATCTCCGATAGGGGTATCGAGGTTGACAGAGCTAAGATTGATGTAATTGCTTATTTACACGTGCCTGGCTGTATCAAACAAATCCGCTTCTTCCTGGGACACGTCGATTTCTATAGGAGATTCATCAAAGATTTCTCCAAGATTTCTCAACCTTTAACTCATCTCCTATCGACCAACGTACCCTTCGATATGGGCCCCGACTACATATGAGCATTCACGTAGATGCGTAATGCTATCACCAAGGCCCCTATTCTCTAGCCACCTGATTGGTCCCTCGACTTTGAACTCATGTGTGACGCTTCTATTCTTGCAGTCGGAGCGATCCTAGGACAAAGACACGATAGACACCCTTTCGTGGTGTACTATGCCAGTAAGACGTTGGACGAGGCCCAGCGTAATTATACTACCACTGAGAAAGAACTACTGGCGGTCGTCTTTGGGCTAGAGAAATTCCGCTCTTACCTTCTGGGCTCACATGTTATTGCTTTCACTGATCATGCGGCCATTCGCCATCTCATACACAAGAAGGATGCCTAGCCCAGACTGATTCGTTGGATCCTTCTACTCCAAGAATTTGACATTGAGATCCGCGATAAGGTCGGAGCCCAGAATGTTGTAGCTAATCATCTTTCCAGACTGGACCCTGACCATATTGGACTTACTCTGCCAATTAATGAGATTTTTCCTGATGAGCACCTATTGGCAATTAATGTGGCAAGTGGACCGTGGTATGCCAACATTGCCAATTACCTTGCTTCTGGATCCCTTCCACGTGGCTGGCCTAAAAACCAGCGCGAGCGTCTCATGGCAGAAGCAAAGTATTATTTCTGGGATAATCCACTTCTTTTTCGCATAGGTGCTGATCAAATCATCCGTCACTGTATTCCTGATGGCGAATTCCCCAGTGTGCTATCCTTCTACCACGATCAGGCCTGTGGAGGCCATTTCTCTGGGAGGAAAACTGCAGCTAAGGTGTTGCAGTGCAATTTCTTTTGGCCCTCCCTTCACCAGGATGCGCACAATTATGCCAAACATTGCACTAGGTGCCAGTCGTTAGGGTCAATGTCACGTCGTGACATGATGCCCTTACAACCCATCCTAGCTGCGAAAATCTTCGATATTTAGGGAATTGATTTCATGGGTCCCTTTCCTCCTTTCAACGGCTTCAAATTTATCCTTGTGGCTGTTGATTATGTTTCGAAATGGATCGAGGCTATTTCCACGCGACGTGCTGACCATGTTATATCCACTCGATTTGTCAAAGACCACATTTTTGTGTGCTTTGGGATCCCTCGAGCCATTATCTCGGATGGAGGAAGCCACTTTACCCATGCTTCTTTTCGGGCACTTTTGAGGAAATACGGAGTCCACCATCGTATCGCATCTCCGTATCATCCTCAAACGAATAGCCAAGCAGAAGTGTCAAACCGGCAAATCAAGCAAATTCTCTAGAAAACGATTCGGCCTGACCGTAAGGATTGGTCCGACAAGCTGATTAACGCACTTTGAGTGTATCGGACCGCCTACAAGGCTCCCCTTGGTATGTCTCCTTATAGAATCGTTTACGGGAAGCCTTGTCATTTGCCCGTGGAGTTGGAGCACCGCACTTATTGGGCAGCTCGCCAATGTAACCTCGACCCAGACCTGTGTGGTCGATAAAGGAAACTCCAACTCCAGGAGCTGGAAGAGCTCCGTCGTAAAGCCTATGATTCCGCCGTAACTTTCAAACAACGCACTAAGGCTTTTCACGACAGCCGTATTCGGCGAAAAGAATTTGAGCCATCTCAGCAAGTTTGGCTCTACAATGCCCGGCTCAAATTCTTTCCTGGGAAACTGAAGTCCAAATGGACTGGTCCTTTTCTGGTATCAAGACCATTTCCCAACGAGGCCGTTGAGATTGAAGATCCCAAATCTGAGCATAAATTTACGGTCAATGGGCAGCGTTTGAAACCCTATCTTACTCATGAACCTGCCCCCGTTGGAGAAACTGTTGCCCTGCTGGAGGGTAACTAATTTTGTGCCTCATTCTGAGCCTAGCTAGGGACGCTAAATTCAGTACTCGTTGGGAGGCACCCCAACAACACTCACCATCCACCATCACTTTTCACTCCGCCACTGTCACGCTCACTTCACTTTTCACTTCACCACCCACCATCCACCCACCCTACCACCCTGCTGTATACCCTGCACTTCAACTCTCGTTACCCGATCTTTCGTCCTTCCTCTACCCTTCCCTGCATGCATATGAGAACATAGCATCGATTGGCATGGGGGGGTGGATAGGCATTCACAGGATCTGGGTATTTTATGGTATCATGCAGTTTCCATCTATCTATCTATAAAAAAAAAAAGAAAAATGGTGTTTAGTAATGATCTGAAGGCTAAAACAAAAATACAATAAGTGTTTATAGATATTCAACCACTGTTTTGAAGACTTTCTAGGCCACAGAAGCTTGATTCTCTCAGGCTCGGCTTAATTTACTTGAGCATTGACAAAATAGATCGGAATCTCTCCTAATTAAGGACGTATTCTTGTACCTGAGACACCAGTACAAGATCCGTTGGTTTGCTTCTACTTGAGAGCCCAAGTAATCTTGGTTCACACTACACATATCAAGAAAGACCAGGTGAACATAAGATCCAACCCTAGTGTTCATTAGGGAAGGTGGAGTCCTTACCTGTGCACGCAGGTAGACTTTTTAACCTAGGCTTTAATCTTGTGTTTTGGAGAGACTCTTTCC
Source organism: Thalassia testudinum (assembly GCA_037157565.1). Lineage (NCBI taxonomy): Eukaryota > Viridiplantae > Streptophyta > Magnoliopsida > Alismatales > Hydrocharitaceae > Thalassia > Thalassia testudinum. The sequence goes on along the minus strand of JAZHRO010000063.1, from coordinate 148,327,595 downwards.
ACCAAAAAAGAACTCTCCCACCAAAAAGAAAAAGTGTGCTCCTCCAAATAATGTTGTAAGAGATATACTGACACGTGTTTAAAAAAAAAAAAGGATGCAAATAAGTTAGTATATCTTGCAAATATCTATAAAGTCTTCCTCCTACAAAAGCTCTTCAAGGAAAAGTACAAATACCCTGTTTTCTTTGAGCCACAAATGTCATAAAATGGGAGTTGAGTTTCTGTCATCTTTTTAAGGGTTAATCTGAAAACACGAGTTGAAACTAGGACCAACCTGTACTTAAAAATTCGTGAAACCCTGGGCTTGAGTCTTAATGTTCATCTGGTCAGTCTTGATCCTTCACTAAGCACAAGCCATAGTCTCTTGAGCTCTCGAGTACGGCAAAAACCTCCTGGGTCCTGGAAATCGTACTTAAGGTTTAAATATAAAGAGTCCTGGTTAGTCGAGAGATGATCTATGTCATGTGAGACTTAAAGTACTAGTGGTCTTCTCTACAATTGGTTCTCACAATATCCAACAATAAACACACCTATGTTGCCTCAGAAGAAAATCTTCAGCTTAAGATCATTTCTAAATACAACACAAAAATATTTTGCTAGTGACTAGCAAAAGATTGGCATGGGGGTATGATTGCACAGCAAAAATACACCAACAATTGTGTCATCTTGTGCTATTTCCTAGCATTACCAGTGCATAATAGGTAGACATAGTCGCATTTGTGAAAATACATGCATGCATGCATGCATTTATTTGAGAGGGGAGGAGAGTGAAATAAATGGCCTCAAAATTTACGTTTTCCTCAAGTGCTGCCTTGCAAAATCTCCGTCTTTATTTTTTATTTTTATTTGGCTTTGAAATTCTCTACGCAACTGCAATGGATGGCAGCCTCTTCCTCGCGCCATTCCCTACAGCAGCTTGCCCTGCAGTCGCATGCACAACCATGCACAGCCATGGCATGGCTGTGCATGCCTTCTTCCTCTTTAAAAAGGCACGGCTGGCTTCTTTGCAAGTGAGCCTGGTCCACCCGCACGAACAGCACCTTCTTCTCCAGGCCGTCTCCTCCCCTCTTCCCTCCATACGCAGCCTCTCCTCCTTCTGAGGAGCCACGCTGCGGGTAGGAGCAGCTCACAGTGGTGCACAACCACCACTGTGAGTCCCACCACCGCCCAGCTCATCAAAGAGCCGGTGGGCGTGGTGGTTCTCCGCTCTGATTTCATCGGTCAAAGCACTTCCGGCATTGCCGCAGGCTTCAAGGTCTGAAGCTCCGCGGCAGCAGCAGCAAGGCCCTCCAACGCGCGCCTACAGTCCACCCTCGCCTCCCGCTTCTTCGTGCCCTATCGCGAAGCCTCTCCGCCCAAGCCAGCAGCCGGCACAGCTTCTCTGCGCGCGCGCCAGCCGCTCCACACCGCCCGCACTCACGAAACCGGGTGCACCCGGTCGCATGAAGCCGAGCGGCACTGTAGCCACTGTTCACGCTAGTCAGCGGAACACTGTGGCTACAGTGCGGTGACCGGTAAGTTTCTCACTTATCCGATCACCCGGCGTGCCACTACCAGCCCCAACCCGTGCCCGCATCTCTCCCCGCTCCCGCTCCAGCGCCTGCGCCCGCGTCTGCCAGCGCTTGCACCCGCCCATGACTTCGCCCGCGTACGCCTGCCCGCTTCAGCACCCACCTCACCGCGCAGCGTAGTGCACTGCGATTCCTCTCGCGCTCACTCCTTCCTATGTGCGCGTACACTTCGCGTGCCTACGCGCCTGCGCATGCGCGCGGATCACCAGACATCGCGAGCTGCGTGTGGACGACTTATCACTCCGCGCCTTCCTTAGCAGACGATCTCTCTCTCTCTCTCTCTCACAGCACTCTCTCACTCCTGCAGACACATACACACACCCACTCACTTATACACTACTATATATATATATATATATATATATATATATATATATATATATATATATATATATATATATACATATATATTTATATATATATACATTTATATACATATATCTATACATATATTATTACTTATATAACTAAGTATTAGTATACATACATACATATATATATATATACACATCTATATTTACATATATACATATATTTATATAGGTATAAATATATATACATATATATCTATACTTATACTTAGTTATATAGGTAATAATATATATATATATATATGTATATATATATATATATATATATTATTACCTATATAACTAAGTATAAGTATAGATACATATATAGATATATATACATATATATACACATATACTTATACATATATATATATATATACAAATATACATACATATATACATATATCTATAATTATAAATACATATATATATATATACATATATAGATCTACATATATCTATATACATAGATACTTATACTAATATATATATATATACATATACACATACATATATAACTATATACATATATTACTATATATACATATATATACATATATATATCTATATCTATATATATAGTTATTTATACATACATATATATCTAATTATATATATATATATATACATTTATCTATACATACACATATATATATATATATTTTCATATCACCTACCATACGTTGTATCATGGAAATATCTGCACCAATTGCTAATATTCCCCGATACATGTATACAGAAAGCGTGTTCTATATATATTTTTTCATATCACCTACCATACGTTGTATCATGGAAATATCTGCACCAATTGCTGATATTCCCCGATACACGTACACAGAAAGTGTGTTCGCGCTCATCTTCCACCAATCTACTTTACACTCCACACGGCACTTCATCCTGCTGGTTGCATCTTTCTAGACGACGACTGACTTGACACCGTAATACACGCCATCTCCACCTCCACCCCCACCCCTTTATACATATATAATATATACATATATATATACTATATTTAATTTATTTCTGTTTCTCTTTCGTGCAAGTAAAAAGATTAAAAAAATATATAAAAGAGAAAAGATAATCCTTGACTTGTAGGTACTCAGTCTTGCAATTAGCAATACCAATTTTGGAACCCTAATTTGGCTCAAAGCCAAGAACCTGATTTTGAGGGTGTACCTCAAGGACAAAAATTATCACAAAAAAATATTAAATAGAAAAACACCAAAAACATAATAAACGAACGAAAGAGATTCGTTGTATTAAAGGCGTAGAAACTCATTCACTTCTAATCCCACTTCCCTAAGTTCGACCCTGGGCCTAAAAGTGACCAAGGTAAAATCAAGTAGGCCCGGTTAAAAATTTTGTAAAGAGATGGTTAGGCTCGATTTAGGTTAACCACTATACGCATTTCAACGATAAAATCACCATATTAACACAACCTGTCCGGGTCTACACCAGTCGCCCAACGAGCTAAGGTGAAAGAGGTCGAGGGTGATGAACCTCGATCTAATGCTTCCCCCAAGGTGATGACTTCTAAAACTTCCCTTTTTTCGGATTTTGATGATGGTTTTCGTGATCGTGATTCTTCATCTCGAACTATGTTGCATGATCGGGTTGTTGTTGACGGTTTTCAATCTGATGTTATTGAAACCTTGAATATGAATTCCCATAGTAATATCGATTCTGATGTCTCGATTTAGGAGTTGGTGGAAAGGTTTTTATTTAAAACGAGTGGATCTAAATCTACCCCTGATTTGTTGGATTTAGAGGGGAGTCCTAAGGATTTATCGTTGGTTTTAAGAGATCCTAAAAGCTCTAATGAATTATGGTTGGGTGCTTAAATTAATCTTCCTGTGGAATCTAATGGGAAACCATCACCTATCATGTCTTGGGGCATTTATCTTCCCATTCCTTCCTATCCGCCAGACCTCGATATTAATCGTGGTATGGACTCTTCTCTATCTCTTATCAAGACATTCTCGGATGGGGGGAATAACCTGTGCATGAGCAATGATGCAAATCTCCTAGATTTTAACTCGAAATTGGATCCTCAAGGTGGGTCGATCTTTTATGATGCGGAACCCTTACTCCTCCAAGACTCAGCAAATGAGGCACACTCTCTTTCTCAAGCTAGAGGAGCCTGTGGAGGTCGCTTGTTGGAGGACTCGAGTAGGATAACCTGGAGTCATGCCAAGTCTCTATATAAAACTCTTTCTTTATGAATTGCTTATTTTGAAATTGTCAAGGCATCTTAAATGCCCCAACCTTGAATCGTCTCAAAAATATGATTCATCTTCATAAAATCAACCTCATCTTTTTGATGGAACCTTTTGCTGATCCTTCAACCATTGATTCTGTAATGAGTGCCATTTCCTTCCCCTACTCCATTGTTGCGTTGGACTCACCTAAGATCTGGTGCTTGTGGAAAGATCCTTCTACCATCTCCTTAATCTCTTCTTACCCTCAGGAGATTACTATTAGCTGTTTTGATCCTAATTATTCTTTGAAAATCACTGCGGTTTATGCTTCCATGGATGCAAAGGTTAGACGTCAATTGTGGAGCTATCTCTCCGATGCTTCTCAGTCTAGTTCATCTCCCTAGGCAGTGGGGGGCGATTTTAATTGCATTATTCATGCCACTAAAAAAGAGGTGGTGCTCCTTTTGTTAACTCTCAGGCTGTCACTTTCAAATCTTCCTTACATGATCTTGGCTTATTTGAGATGCCTTTGGCTGGTGCCCAGTTTTCATGGTGTAATGGAAGATAAGGTAATCAGCGTATCTATGAAAAACTCGATCAGATCCTTCTTAGGCATGATGCCCTTGCTCACTTTGATGAGGGAGCATATCTCTCCAGACACTCTTCGGATCACGCCCCCATGATCCTGAGTTCCAAAGTTGATTTGTCTCATCAGCCCCATCCGTTTCGCTTCCAAAACATGTGGTTGCGAGATCCGTCTTTTGGTGAAATTGTTGAGAAGACTTGGACACAAATTTATATTGATCCCGCTTTTGATCCCATAACCTCATTCTATATCAAACTTGGTCATCTCAAGAGTGCTGAGACATTGGAATAAAATGACTTTTGAGAATATCCATCAGATTGTTAAAACCTTGAGGCCCATTATGATGAACTTGATGGGAAGTTGGCTTCTGTTTGGGATGACAACACTGCGGTTGAGCTCTCTAATGTGCACATTCAGTTGGAAGATGCCCATGCTAAATATAATGACTTTCTTATGCAAAAGGTGAAAATAGACTAGCTTAATAAAGGGGAAACCAATTCGAAATTTTTTCGTACGATTATCAAGAGAAGTTTTGTGAAGTGCAATTAGGACGAAGCTTATGGATGTGGTCAATAATGGTTCTTGGCAGGAGGCCTCTGATAAAGCTCTAAATTTTTTCAAAGGTCTTCTTACTTCTACCCAACATGGCAACTTCTCTCCTTTCCTCAGCACTATCCCGAACATCATTAATCTTGGGGAGTCCTTTATCTTGCTTATCCCTCCCTCCCAACAAGAAGTGTTCAAAGCCTTATCGTCGATGGCTACTAATCAAACCCCTGGTTCGAATGGCTTCAATGTTGAATTTTATACCTTCTTCTGGGACCTTATTAAGAATGATCTTACTTCTGCTATTTGCTATTTTTCTACTTCTCGCAGAGGTCCTAGTGCATTCAACAATACTTTCATTTCCTTGATTCCCAAAAACCCAAACGTGACAAACTTATCTGATTTTCGTCCCATTAGCTTGTGTAATGTCTTGTACAAAGTAGCCTCCTCTATTCTTACCAATCATCTCTCCTCCGTTATCCCTAAGTGGATCTCTGTTGAGCAGGCGGGTTTATTAAAGAGCGATCCATTCTTGACCATGTGGCTACTACTTTTGAGCTCACCCAACGCATTGATAGAAAGGTTTTTGGCTCGAATATCATTCTTCAGTTAGATCTTAAAAAAGCCTATGACAGAGTGGAATGGGGGATCCTTTACCTCATTCTTGCCAAATTTGGCTTCTCCTCTTCTATGATATCCTTCATTTCTACATTCGTTGAACAACAGGGGCCTTCCATCCTCATTGATGGAGCCTCCTCCACTTTTTTTTAATCCTTCCCATGGGCTTAAACAAGGTGACCCTTTATCTCCTTACCTCTTTGACATATTCATAGAGCCTTTTATTAGAGGCCTAAAGGAGCTCGAGTTTCAAAAAAATTATGCTTTTTTCCGCTAAACGTGGTCTTAAGGCTCCTCTTGCCCTCCTCTATGCTAATGACGTGGTTCTTTTCCTTAATGAAGGCTTGCATACGATTTCTAATCTTTCCAAATTCCTTCATGACTTCCAAGAGTCATCGGGTCAATGCTTCAATCTCACTAAAAGTTTCTGTAATGTTGGCAAACACTTCCCTCAAGATAGAATTACCCATATTCTCTAGATCTTGGGATTTCAGCAAGGGTCGTTCCCGTATACTTGTTTGGGCTACCCTTTGTTTGCTAGGAGAATGAAGACTTCGTAGTTTTATCCCATCATTGATAAAATCCAATCTAAAATAACTAGCTGGAAAGCTAATCTTCTCCCGCTTGCTGCTTATCAAACATGTTCTCTCTTCTATTCCTATCTATATCCTTTTCGTGTTGAAGGTCCCTAAGGTGATTATTCAAAAGTTGGAGTCTATATTTGCGAACTTCTTTTGGGGTTCTTCCTTATCGGAAAGCAAATTTCATTGGATATCTTGAAAGAAAATATCTAAACCTCATATCAATGGGGGCCTGGGAATTCACAATCTTGAGCTCTTCATCAAAGCCCTTAGAATGAAGCGTATCTGAAATATCATGTCCTAGGAGTCGCCTTACTCTCATATCATGAACGGGCTTTATGGTAACTCTGTTCTCAATCCCACTCATATTCCAACTAGGGTCAGGCATCTGTGGGACTCCTACCACAAAATGAAACAGTTTATTAGCTGGGATATTCATGGAGCTGTGGATTTTTGGGATGACATGTCGATTGGGAATTTTCCTTTGAGATCTTGTCTCCCTGACCACATTTCTCCCCCTCAAGTGCATGTTAAGGGCATCCTTGCATCCAACCAATCTTGCCTGCTTTGTGCCTACATTCCCCCGAATCTGAAGCTACAGGTCTCCCAAATCCACCTTGATGATTCCAAGGACTCCCTGATATGGACCCTTTCCTCTGGAGGAAATTTTATTGTCGCTTCTGCGTATACTGCTAATTTTCGTTCCACGCTTGAGCTACCTGGTTCAAAGAGATGTGGAGACTTAAGGTCCCCCTAAGACTACCTCTTCTTGCTTGGAGGGTTCTCCAGCTTAAGCTTCCCACTAAGAGCAACATTTGTATGCTTGGCATCTCCCTGGTGTCTAAATGTGTGTGCTATCGTGATTCCCCTAAAGGCAAGTCTATCATTCATGTCTTCATGCATAGTGAGATTGTTCATCGGGTGTCATTATGGGTCGTTCAGATGAGTCTCATTAACCCTACTGATCCGGTGTAGTTCTTCCACATTTTGAAATCTCGTACTAGGACGACCTTCATGAGGCATTGCAAGGGTTTGATTATGTTTATCTAGTTTAACACTTGGTGGTTTAGGAATAAGATTAAACATGAAGAGATCTCTTGGGATAAAATGGATATAATCCTTGCCAACAATTGAAATAAGTTTAATTTGGCTACTTGGTTGCGTCAAAATAGAATCAATGCCTATGCTTTGACTTGGTCTCGTCCTCCAGATGGGATTAAAATCAATATTTCTGTGATTTCTAATGGCTCCTTTTTTAAGGTCGATTGGGTGACTTGCAATTCCGATGGTGACTTTATTACTGGGGCTGCTAGCAAAAAGTACCACATTTTTAGAGAAGCAATTATCATTGAAGCTATTCTTCATGCTTGTACTGTGCTTCCTCCCAACTCGAATGTACATATTAATACGGATTCTGCTCTTCTCCATCATTGGTGGAACAAGAAGGTGCCGATCCCGTGACATATCAGGAAGGAGTTCAAGCTGCTTCAGAATCTTGCAACCTGGATTAAATCGTTTTCTTATATTTGTGCTATGGCGAACGCACTACCTTTACTTCTGACTTGGGGGGACACTAATTCTTGGCATATCATTCACTTTTCAGATATCCCCCGACGTGCTCTTAGCATTATCAACTTGGATAGGATTCAATTTCCTTATGTCAAGATTTAGGTTTGCTTGTTTGCCTATTTTTGTACTAAGCCACAAGTCGTGTTCAACTTTTATTTTCTTGTAGGACGAGTTTTGGTCTAATCCTCTTGCCCATCTTCCTTTTACCTTTGAAGAGTGGAGTATGAATAAGATTGACTCCCGTTTCTTCCAAAAAAAAAAAAATGCCCTTTACATTCTACTTTACCATCTATCACCAAGATTCTTTCTTCCCGAGCATTAGCAAGAACACCAGTCCTTTCCTTCCCATCAAGACCAAGATAACCACAATTCAATCCATACAGCAACATTAACGGACGCCAGCAACTTATCAAACAAAAGAACAGCAGAACTACTTTATTCTGAAATTTGAAAATACAAATCTAACGATCAGAGCAATGGAAAGTATAATATTATTAGAACAATACAAAAAAAACTCTTTTGTTCAACCATTCAAACAGCAGCATTGTGATGATTTCCCTCAACTGAAACAACTAGATCGACCAACAAGAAAATCCTCCAAGTACACCGAAAGCCTCACCTGCACATCCCAAGATGGCACCTTCGTACCGTCCAAACCCAAAGCACGAAGAATCCACCCAAACCAATACATACCCACATCCCAAGATGGCTTCTCTTTAGTCGATCCAGCAGCGGACCATGGTCCTACAGCCTCGGCGGTAGGGGTGGCCCTGGGTTCCGGGGTGGCAGTCGCACTAGAGGAGGTGCCACGGCTGGAGCAAGTCAGCCATCTCATCACTCAACTATATATCCGCACGTAGCCGATCCGCTACGTACCTAGAACTCCACAGCAAAGATTGAAAGATTGAAAAACGGGAAGATGGATTGAGAAGGGGAGAACCAAGATGCATCGGAAGCTCCTCTCATCGGGTCCCCTTGCCACGTGAAGCTCCTCTCGGTAGAACCTCCTCAACTCACCTTGCTGAAATGACGAGCCTGCAGCAAGGACACAGCATCCCATCTCGCATCAACTCTCGGTAGCCATACCATCTGGCCGCCAAGTTGGCAACGATCACGTGAAAAGATTCAGTTGGCATGCCAACTCGGATTGGGGGTGGGGAAATTGGTGCCGAATGGGGTCGGCGAAACATGTTCCTTTTACAAACCTCGTTCGGCCTACCAAACATCCCATCCTCCACCTGCCATCGCTTCGGGATCACCTCTCAAGCCTATCTACCATGGACGGCAGCGGCTTCCCCATCTCAGTGCAATTCTGCTTCCCTCCCAAATCGGAAGACCAGAAGCAAGAGGAGAAGAGGCTCTACCGCCGCTACGAAGACATCGTCGCCACGCTACCCGCCACCGACGGCTGGTCCCCCCCCCTCGTCCTACGACAACACGACGGCTTCTGGAACACGGAGGGCGTCCTCCCCGGGGCCATGGCCTTCCAAGACCACTTCCAGGCCCTTCCGACGGACGTGTTTCTCACCACCTACCCCCGCTCTGGCACCACCTGGTTCAAGTCCCTCGTCTTCTCCACCCTCCACCGCCACACCCACCCCCCCTCCTCCCCCACCCACCCTCTCCTCTCCCACAACCCCCACGAGCTCTCACCCTTCCTCGAGTTGCTCTATGCCGCCCGCCAGCTCCCCGACCTCACCCCACTCCCTCCCCCGAGGCTCCTCTCCACCCATCTTCCCTACCCGGCACTGCCAGACTCGGTGAGGCTCTCCCGGTGCAAGATGCTACACGTCTGCAGGGACCCCAAAGCCGCCGTGGTCTCCATGTGGCGTTTACTCGTCGAATTGGTGGGCGCCGACGAGCAGCAGCTGCCCCTCGCGAAGGCGGTGGAGCTCTACTGCAAGGGGGAGACGGTGTACGGGCCAGTCTGGGACAACGTCGGCGGATACTGGAAGGAGAGCCTGAAGGATCCGGAGAGGGTGTTGTTCCTGAGGTATGAGGAGGCGGAGGAGGACCCGGTTGCTGTGCTGAGGAAGGTGGCGAGCTTCCTCGGGTGCCCCTTCTCCGAGGAGGAGGACGCACGGGGGGTGCCGTCGGAGATTGTGGAGCTGTGCAGCTTCGTGAGGCTGAGCAAGCTGGAGGTGAACGCGGGCGGCGGCATAGTGGACGTCGGCATGGCCAAAGTGGAGGGGAGGTTGTACTTCACGAAGGTGGAGAACAGGAAGTGGCTTGGTGGGCTGACGCCGGAGATGGTGGAGAAGCTGGAGACGACGGTGCTTCAGAAGATGAGTACCGCCTACGATCTCAAGCTCTAATTGTCGTCGTGGTTTAGTGATTTAAATTTGCTGTAAATGCAAGAAGGATGCTACGCGTATGTATCCCTGGATGTATTCGATTTCTTCCTTTTTTTTTGTTTTTTGGGGGCAACTGCATTCATGTATTGGATTAATTTGCATCATCTTATATATCGTGATCTACGCAGCGGGCTTCATCCAGCTTCATGCATTTCTTACCAAAGTTTGTGATCCACTGTTATGAAGGATTTTTTTTTCCTTTTAACATCCCCCCACTCCCTAGAGGTCACAAAAAAAAGGGCGGGCGGGGCGGGGGGGCGGGGGAGGTTTTGTGGGGGTGGGGGCAGGAATCACACTAAAACCTGCTTAATATAAGGTAAAGATGCAGGCCATGACGTGTGGCCTTTTACAGAAGCAAAATAAGAAAAGAAAGAGGGCACAAACTATAATGACAAGAAGATCAAGGAATAACATAAGGTAGCTGAACTTGTCCAAAGTAAGAGTACCCTAAAGGTGCTTGGGAAGCTCTTTGAAATCAATGATGAGGCTCCGATGATCTACTCCGAAGCCAGCCAGCTTAGTAGCCAAAACATTAGCCGATGGACATATATAAGAGATAGAAGCTATATGATGCTTGAGTCTGCTCAAGTCCCCAAAATCCATTCTAACTTTTCCATCAATAGGGATTTTAACATTCCACCAATAATTCAATAGAGTTGAGTTCATTTCCAGTTGAATATAAGAGTTCTGAGGAGCGGTGGACAAAAAATGGTTGACGGTCTAGATTAAAGCAGTAGCTTTGTGCATGTGCCCAGTTCTGATATGGGCACCCTTCAGAAAATCCCCATTGCAATCACCCATGACCCAAGCAGTATTAAGTGTACGCGGGACCTGATACAGCAGCAACATTGACCTTAACCCCCACCGAAGGTGAAATCGAAGAGACTTAGGTCAACGAATGTTGTCTTTTGAACCAAAGAAACATATCAAACTTATCCGAATTGTAGTTAAGAAAGTAATTTAACCTGTTGGTGTCGAAACCATCATTCTGAATTTTATTTTTGATCCACCAGACATTAAACTAGATGAAGTAAACAAAACCTTTAAGCATCCTGGCCCTTCTAGAATTAGCATGAGATTTCATGATCCGAAAAAAATGGAGCGGGTGCACAGTTGTAATTAAATTCTTGGAGAAAACCCAATTAGAAATCTGAAAGACAAGTTGACTATTAGAGAAAAGGTGAACCAAAGTTTCCTAATACGGAGAAGAGACACAGCATCGGCACTTGAACGGAATTCAGTAGCCTGTTGTAGGGCAAATTAGGGGATGTCAAATGCGTTCGTAGTATTACATTCCTAAATTACACAACAAAATATTTAAATTTATAAAACTCAGATTCTAATTAGAATCTGAAATCGTTCGTAAGGAACAAATGTGGAATTCAAATATTAATCTTCATTTAGAATAAATAAGTACAATAACAGATATGTAATAAATAAAACTTGTCAGATTGATAATCAAATGTAACTCAGAAGATCATGAGATAAAAAGAAATAGAAAGATAAAATAATAATAATTTGAATCACCAATTATTCATCTGAATTAAGCATATATCCCAAGCATTCAAATTATTCAACAGTTCAATCAATCAACTTAAGTACTTAAATGATTCAACAGTACCAACCTTTCAAACGTCTTAACCTTCACATATCAGAGCTTTACAAAAGGCACACAAGGGTGCCAACCCTTCTCAAGGCTTTTCAAGCACAAGGCCTTCTCAAGTACAAGGCAAATTCTCCTCAGGCCTTCACAAGCACAAGCTAAGTGTCGACCTCCTCTTCAGCACAGGGCCAAGGCACGCAAAGCAAAACCCTCCCCCCTCCTCTCATGAATCCTCTTCCTTTTCTCTCAGATAACCGGGTATAGGTTCGGGTAAGTCAGGTAATCGAATCCTGTATAGTGGCCATACCTGCATGTTGTGTGCATTGGCGAGACGTGAGAGGCATGTGAAGGGAGGACCCGACCCCCAGTGACTTGGGCAAAGAGGTAGATTCACAAAATCAACTTAAGCTATGTCACTCACATCTCAACTAACGATGTGGGACTAAACTCCCACTCTTCCTTCGCATGCATCTACAACTGCATGGTGCTTGAATTGAAGATGAAGGCTCTGGCAACAACGATTGGAGGCCTGTGGAGAATCCTAGAACTGAGCAACAGCACTTGGAGATGATATCGTGGATGAATGTGCCCGGAGAGCTACAACTGGAGTCGGAGAAGATGATGGCGGCGGTGGAGCACGGCAAAAACCTGAAATGCATGAACACGGGCGCAATCAATAGGTTCAAGAGAATCGTCGGAGGATGACGAAGGTGGTGGCAATGTTCGTGTGACATGGGGTTTTGGTCGTGGAGATTCGGCGGAGGTTATGGGACCGGTAGCGTGGAGTTTGGTGAATTGTGGAGGGCGGAAGGCCTCACTGGAGTTTGGCCAAAGCGGAGGAAGATGAAGAGGGAACGATTGGTTGGTCGGCTAAAATAGGGAGAGAAAGAGATAGGGAGATTCAGGAGAAAGAGAGGAAGGATTATACCTAGCTAGTGGATGAAGGGGATGAGGAGAGGCGTCGGCTGTGATTGGCCGACACAGGAGGGGACGAACTCTCCGTTGAGGGAAGACGGTGGCGACGATAGGGGAGGGAACTCCTGATGTGGCTGGCGAGGAGTGGAAAAGATGAGGAAGACGGTGGACCACTTGATTTGTCTATCTAATGGTCTGAGGAAGGGGGTCGAGAGTGCTCGCCGGAGTCGCGGTCGAAGTTGGTCGGAGGAAGGGAAAAAGGTTTTAGGGCCAAATCGAGCTAGTTTTGGACGGTGGGAGATGCTAAAGCTTATATAGAGCTCCTGGGCAAACTCTGGAAAGGAAATAGCCATGATTACATGGGGAATAGGTCAAAGAAACCCACGAATTTTTGTGGATTCGCGTGAGCTTTTCGCACAAGTTCTAATTCCTAAAGCATGTCCAAATGATTCCTCACCATGTGAACCCAATCTTACCAATTTTGGTGAGATTTGGTGGCGATTTGAGTGGGATTTGATTTGGTCAAACACTGTCTGCAGGTCAGTTGACCTTCAATGGCGGCAAGGGCCTTTTCGTGAAGAATACAACAAAGTTAGGGGGCTCAATGCAAGGAATTCAAAAGCTAAGGGCTTGATTGAGAGAAATAGAGTTTTAAAGGATTAAAATGCAAACTAGATCAAAATAAACTCTGATTGGATCCAAATTTTGGTACAAACCTAATTTGGACCCAAGAAATCTGATGATAAAGTTGGATTTCCGTTTTGACCAAGTTTAACTAGGAAATTTGCGTAAAAACCTAAATTAGAGTAGAATTTTGTCCGACTCTGTTGATGGTCAAAATAGACTCAGATGGTAAAATCAAAGATACCAAACCACAAGGAATAATTTTTTATAAATTTTAGAAGGTTTAGATGAATTTTATACTAACCAGAACCTCTGTAATTCAAGTAGGTCTGAAATTAAAGTTTTACTACTGTATTGATTTTCGAAATACGTGAAACCCCATTTCTATCTGTATGGACCCCTCTTATTAGACTTTAATACTCATTAGACCTTAGATTAACCCCTGGTAAACCTCATGGTTATTCTATGTTCATAATGTGACGTTAAAATTACAGAATTAACCCTAATTTAGTGTTCTTCTCTCAGAAAGGATATACAAGGAATTATGACTCTCAGACGATTATGTAAGAACATTTGTTACTTGATTATAACTAATTAATGATAGTTATGACTCATAATGATGTTATCATCATATCCCCATACCTAACTTTTGCTAGTCCCTTAGCAAAATCTTATAAAAAGAACTAGATTTCTAGACCATGCATTAAAGTTCAGATACCTGATTGTGTTACTCTCTAGAAATTAGGCCAAAATGCCAACAATAGGCCTAGAGGTATTCAAGTATCAATCAAGATCCAACCCTAACCAACTTCAGCCTGGGTCTAAAGCAAAAGTTTCTAAGACCCGCAAAAACTACCCGAAGGTTCGTTGAACCCAGCGGTTAAAGCACTCATGCATTGAATGTAGCATGTCTAGGTTCAATTTGCCAGCGCATTTTTAGTAAGAGAGAGATAGAAGAATTTTTTCATTTGGAGAGTTTCTTTTTTCTATTTTTCCCTAAATCCAGCCTCAAATTGGCCCTAAACACGGCCTGTATCGGATTCCTTATCCCCATCATCAATCCTTGAAGGGTCCATGACTTTCGATGCTTCGAGATAGCACCGCCCATGGCAACCCCTAGAACCCTGGCTTTCAACACTTCGAGATAATGCCAGCCATGGCATTCTGTAGCTAAATTCAAGCCCTGGCAATCGATATTTCGGCCTAATCCTGCCCATGGCATCTGAACCAGCACAAGGTGCTTACATGCCCCTGGTCAGATATTTAGATATCCTAGGAGACAAGCACCGAGGAGACGATATGTTATGCATCTACGAGGAGAATTTCCTACCTCTGCATCGGGAACTCATCTAATCAACTTGTTTTGAGCTACTCCTAAGTTAGATCTTCAAGATAGCTTTTCATAATAGAACACTTTTGGTATAATTTTCTTTATTAAGCGCACTAAACCAGACTTACTGTGTGATTTTTGGGTGCTTAGGTTACCAAGTCCCGCAAATCAAAGGGCAAGCAACGGGGCCGAATGATCCCTAAACCTTAGACCTACTACATCAGCCTCGCACTTTCCTCAACCTCTTAAGGACTAATCTAGATCTTAACAAATACATGAATATTTGTTTCATGCAAATCGAGGAGATTTAATATGCATTCATTGTAGCACACTCCTAAATCGCACAACAAAACATTTAAATTTATAAAACTCAGATTCTAATTGAAATCCGAGGTCGTTCACAGGGAGCAAATATAGAATTCACGCATTAATCTTCATTCAAAATAAATAAGCATAATAAATTAATCATCAGATAGAAGATATTCAATGAATAGAATTTGTCAGATTGCTATTCAATGTAAATCAATGCATCTCAAAAGACTATGGGATAAAAAGAAATAGAAAGATAAAATAATAGTGATTTGAATCACTAATTATTCATCTTAATTAAGCATGTATCTCACACTCAAATTACTCAAATAATCTACCAGTACCTCAATCATATAACTTAAGTACTTAAATAATCCAATAATATCAGGAGAAGCAAATCAGACGTCTTAACCTTCACATATCAAAGCTTCCCGGAAAGCACACAAGGGCGCCAACCCTTCTCAAGGCCTTTCAAGCACAATGCCTTCTCTTCACAACACATACAAAGGCAACTCTCAGAGGTTAAGTGTCAAAGCCTCTTCCTTCAACACGTGCCCAAGGCACCTCAGAGCAAAACCCTCCCCCTCCTCTCATAAATCCTCTTCTTTTCTTCTCTCTCAGACCGGGGGTAATCGGGCATAGTATCGGGTATTCGGATCCTACGTAGTGGCCAGACCTGTCAACGTGGATCGCACGTGGAGGCGCGAGGCCGCAAGGAGGCACGTGCGTGGGGGACCCAACCCCCCATGTTACTGGGCAACCAGGCTAAGGCAGAAATTCCTCTTAAGTGTCTTCGCGAGCCCATCAGCATACGAGGTGAGACTGTTGTCCCTACCTCCTTTCGCTCGTAGCTGCAAGTGAGGCTGCCTCTAATTGGAGATGAACATGTCTTGGCAGCAGCAATTGTCAACCTGATAGGGAACCTGGGGATGTTCCACAGTGTCTGGAGATGGTAGCAACGAAAAACTTGGCCGGAGGACTGCAGCTGGAACCGGAGAAGATGGTGGCAGCGGCAAGCGACGGCAAACACCTGAAACAGAGAATAAGGCCTCGCGGCTGCATCTGGCAAAGTCGGGGAAGAGGTGCGATGGAGGTGGTGTTCGGTGGGGTGATTGAATGGGCAATCCCCTCAATTTCTTAAGGGGTTTTGGTCGTGGAGGTTCGGTGGAGGTCGTGGGACCAGTTGAGTGGAGTTTGGTGGCTTTTGGAGGGCGGACAGCCTCACCAGAGTACAGTTGGAGCAGAAGCAAAGGGCGTGAGGGCGTATTAACGGTTGAAACATAAGAGGAAGGAAATTTAGGAGAAGAAGAGGGATAGGTTGGACCTAACTAAAGGACGAAGAGGATGCGGAGAGGCGTCGACTAATCAGGGAAGGTCAGTCTCTAGTGGTGGAACGGCGACAACGAAGAGGGTCTGGGCACTCCTACTGTGGCTGGTGAGGAGCGAAAGAAGGTGAGGAAGACGATCTCACTGCCTATAGTATGTGGCAGCGGGCAAGGAAGTCAAAGGGTTGCCGGAGCTACAGTGGAGGTGGCCAGAGAAGGAGAATTAGTGAAGAATTGTGGCCAAATCGAGCTAGTTTTGGATGGTGGAAGATGCTAGAGCTTATATAGAGCTCCTGGGTAAGCTTTAGATCAGGAAACAAAACTAATTGGCTTGGAATCTAAGTCATAAGGAACCCATGATTTTAGTGCATTCACACGAGGTTTTCCTTGCAATTTGGAAGCCAAGATTGGTCCCAATCAATTCCCCATAGTATGAACTTAATCTCACCAAATTTGGTAGAATTTGATGAAAATTTGAATAGGTTTAGGCTCGGTCAAAAAGCTACCTGGAGGTTTGTTGACCTCCAATGGCAGCAGGGACTTTCTTGCAAATAAGATAACAAAGTTGGGGGGCTAAATACAAGGAATTCAAAAGCTAGGGGCTTGACTGAGAGAAATAGCGTTTTAAAGGACTAAAATGCAAATTATATCAAGATAAACTCTGATTGACCCAAATTTTGGTACAAACCTAATTTAGACCCAATGAATCTGATAGTGAAGTTGGATTTTAATTTTAACCAAGTTTGACTGAGTAATTTGTGTAGAACCCAAATTAGAGTAGAAATCTATCTGTGACTCTGTTTAAGGTCAAAATATGTTTAAATAATCAAATCAAGAATACCAAACCTCAAAGAATAGTTTCTATGAATTTTAGAAGGTTTAGATGAATTTTATCCTGACCAGAACTTCTATAATTCAAGCGGATCTGAAATTAGGATTTTGGATGCTATGTAAGTTCTCGAAATGCGTGAAACCAAGTTTCTATCTATGTAGACCCTCCTATTAGTATTTAATGATTATTTGACCTTAGATTAACACCTGGCAAACCCCGTGGTTACTCTACTTTCATAATATGATGTTAAAGCTACAGAATTAACTATAATTTAGTATTTTTCTCTCAGAAAGGATATGCAAGGAATAATGACTTTCAGGCGATTATGTAAGAGCATTTGTCACTTAATTATGACTAAATAAAGCTAGTTATGACTCATGATGATGTTATAAACAATGTTTAAGTCCTAAAATAAGTCCAAGAGACCTAAGATCAGCACTCATACTAGTCTCCTTGTCTCTTTCATTTTAAGACTTAATTTTTTCTTTTGATTAAGTCTAGAATTTAAGTAAATTCCATAATCAATTGTTATGACTATTAATTTATTTTTGATTTTGCTCCCTTTTGACATTTGAATTTCCTCCTCTTTTCCCCCTCAAGAAATATTTTCAATCATTTCTCAAAATTTCCTCTCATCTCCAAATCTCTTTTTTTTTCCTTTTTCAATTTTTTATTTTTTTATCATTTTTGAATATGTATTTTTTTGTGATAACCCCTCAGAGAATTGAATTTTCATATGTTTGCATTTTAACACCCCACATGCTTAAGTTTTGCAATGTCCTCATTGTAAACCAGGAGGGTATGAATTCAGTTTGGTTCAAAGTTTAGAACAGGATCAAAGGGTAGGTGAACGGATAAAGATGACTGTTGCGAATTATTTCAAGCTTTGATACAAGTACCAAAGGTGAAGTCGATTGTTTTAAAGTTGAACTTAAAAGTGCAGTAGGAGTGCAACTCAAAAGAATGATTAGAAGGGTCTCAGATTTTTTGAATGACGGGTTGTCTCCCGTTAAGTACTAAATTCATTGCCTTCAGTAGAGTAGAAAGTGGTCAAGAAGGGGTGGTCAAATCAGAAGAGTTCTGTAGAACCAGCACCTTGATAAGTAGCCTGGTTAGTCCAACCAGGTGCTTGTTCAGATCAACAAACTGATGATGCAAACCAAACCCAATTAGTCTGGTGGATTGATGGATGTGAATCAGTAGATATAGAGCCCACCAAATACTTTCAGGTTCAATGAGATGTAAAAATGGCAATCTAGGGTTTGGCTGAGTCGGCTCAGCCTGATTAGAGTAGGGATCCTCAAAAGAGAATGGATCTATAGAGGATGTAGGAACCCTATAGGTGAGATAAGAGAAGGATAAGGAGTGATTAACAATCTGATCGTCCAAAACTCGATCAAAAGATGGAAGGGAATCATATGCAACAGGATCAGAGAGAGGTGAATCAGTGTAGAAGTTGATTATGGTAGCAGGTGATGAGGTGTGGCTCATCATAGCTAAAATGCCCAAGTTAAGCTAGAAACTATGTTAACCACTAATGAATTAACACATTAAAAGGGTTAAGTGTGGGAAATAGTGAAAAATACCTAAAACATCAAATCTTTGTTAAAAATACAAAATTAGGTCATTAAATGAGATTCTATTCATTATCGTAAAATGATAATGGAAGGAAACACCATCATGAGCCCTAACTACCTCATTTTGACCCAGAAAGAAAACAAAAGCTCCTACACCAACTCGATGTCCTAACTCAATTAATAACCAGTCTGAGAGAAGCAAGAAACAAGAGGTAAAACTGTAATTTTACCATTGCAGTGCAACAACGGATTTTCTCATGGGCTAAACACAGGTCAAATGGTCTTAACAAGATAAAAAGTGGGTTGGTTCAAATAAAAAATGTTCATGTGAATTCTAAGAATTAAATGACTTCTTGTAACCCTAAAACAGACCCACTTAATTTAATAAGGTTCTGGTCAGGATAAAATTTACCTAAACCTTCTAAAAATCATGAAAAAATATCCTCTAAGGTTTAAAACCTTCAATTTGACTCTTAGAACCTATTTTGACCTAAATTGAGGTCTCCGTCAAATGTTTGCCCTAAATTGAATTTTTGTGTAAATTGCCCAGTCAAACATGGTCAAACCTAAAATCCAATTTCACCATTGGATTCCTTAAGGAGAACTCATCTTAACCTACTTTGCAAATAGGTTCAACCCAATTACATTTCTAACCCTATCTTTTGAAAACCTCTACAGAAACCCCCTACCTTCCTCATCGTTCTTTGCAATTAGGTCCCTCCGCCATTATAGCGGAGGTAATCCCACTCCGGGGAGGGTTCAAAAGCAAGAACTCTCTGATTTCTCAAAGAATCCCCTTCAAAATTGAAAGGGAGATTCTCTGAGAAATCTCCTCCAGTTTGAACACAATCATGAACCCTAATTCCTACCCAATCTCTCATGCGAACGCATGAGAGATTTGGGTCTCTCTGAATTTCCATCTCCGGCGACATTGCCATGCTTGGAAGCTTGGCTTCCAAGCACAAACTCAATCTCCAGGGCCTATATAAGACACCCTAATTCATTCCACACATCCTCAGCTTGGATTTGAGCCGGTCCACCCCACCTTCTCTCCTCGCCGACCACAACTCCGTAAGCTCCAGCAGTTCCGTCCTCTCTATCTCGTCACCCAACCACAATACCAAAGGTTGGATTATCTTCCTCTCAATCATCCGCATCGGCCGCACCAGCCCAGACACTGCCCTTATCCCTATCGTCGCCATCACCTCACCTACGAAGAGCTTCATCTCCGGCGACAGCAACACGAGCCGACCGCCATCCCTGCCTCCCTTCGTCCTTAGACTAGGTCAGATAATTCCTCTCTCCCTCTTTCTGTTCCCCCTCTTTATTTCTTGAAACTATCCCTCGACGCCACAAGTTACCACCACCTTCATCTCCGACCACATTCCGACGAGGCGCCCCCACCGCTCCGCACCTCCATCCGCCTCGCCAACCACTCCATAAGTATCGCCACACCTCACTAAATGTAACCCCTCACCTCACTCACCATGCCACACACCCAAAACACCCCCCGAACACACCCATACACAACCACAGGTTACCCTAGATCCGCCACCAAAACCACCTACATGCCGCACCGACCCCCACAACACATTCGTCGTGCCTTGGCGAAGCCTCCTGAGCCTTCTAAAGAGGCTGCAAGGCCGTTTCCATGACTGCAGGTACAGGAGCCCCGCCGCCATTGAAGCAAGCAAGCAGCTAGCTTGCAAGCTTGTTCCAGGTCATCTCGCCCCAGGCTACAAGTCCCAGGGCGTGCGGACTCTCCTCGTGCACAGCTTCAGCCAAGCACTTGGCACTGAAAGCCCCAGTAGCAGCCGCAATTGGATCTGCCATCTGCTGCGGATGCACGCAACAAGGTGGGACATTTAGTCTCACCACGGAAGTGAGCAGACGTAACGACATAAGAGGAAAAAGTGAATATGCCTTATCGCCTCCTGACCACGGGGTGAGGTCCCTCTCACCTATCATCGCCTCATCCGCGGCACTGCCCACGTGGATCTAGCTGACCCGTATACCCGACCTGCACTCCTCGCCCACCACCGCACACCGGTGGGCCTGGTCCTAGGCGTGCATACCCGACTCGACTACCTGAGGAGACTCTGGGAGAGCGAGCCTAAGAGAGAAAGAGGAAGAGAGATCGCAGGGGCAGGTAGGGGTAGGTTTTGCTCTCTCTCGCAGGGAAAGAGAAGAAAACGCTAAGGAAGGAGAAGGCAAGTACTGAAGAGGAAGAAGCTGAAGAAGGACTGAAGAGAAGGAAAGAAAGAAGAAGCCAAGAAGAAGGAGGAGCCGCAGAGATAGAAGGAAAAGAAGACGAAAAGAAGCCAAAGGCAAAAGAGAAGCTAAAGGCAAAAAGGCAAAGGCACGAGAATAGAAGAAAGAGAAGAGAAGAAGGAAGCGACCAGAGACAGATCAGAGAAGAGAGAAAAAGAAGAAATAAAGCACTGTAGCATTTATACATTTAAGACGTCTGATTCACAAATCAGATGTCCATTTTCTTTTGTGCCTGTCTTCATATATTGACTTCTTGATTCTCTTGTGCTTACATTTTGCATTATAACTCTGATTTTTCATTGAATATTATATTCAATTTGAAAGTTGTACTCTTCATTTTTAAAACCCCACTTTGCTCCCTGTGTTCGACCTCGGATTTACAATTTCAAGTAAAAAAATTTATTTGTTTTCGAACGATTTCAACTATACTACGACACATTGATTTTAACATTGATCTCGCCTCACTAAACAATAATCCATTTGTAAATTGAACAAACATTCGAGTTTAAAAGCTTAAATCAAAAGCATAATTAACTTCCTTAATATTCAATTAAACTTAAATAAAAGCTTGATTACATTTGGACATCATTAGGACCTTTCATTTATAGTTTCTTAGGTCCTTAAGTCATATAGATAACATTCATATAAAAACCTTCTTGAGACCACTTTGTAAACCGTAGGGATCAATTTGAAAACACTTAGGGACTACTCTGAATTTGTTCTTCACAACTTATGGGCCTCGCTACAAAAACTCTACCCCTTCACCACTTTGGGCTTCTCTACAATTACACCTTTAGACCTACAGTTGCGTGGATCCACTGTAGTGCCCGATGAACACACTGCATCCCAGTTGTTCGCTCCTTGCTCTCTTGATTTTGTGGCCCATATCCTTTCGAAGTTTTGCACACTTCGACGCGTGAGGTCACCACCTCGCCTAGATCCTATCCAATGGCTACAATTTGGATTGAAACTTTGCACGTGCTTAGCTCCTCATCCCAGCCACCCATGCCTTAGGTGTGTGATTTCACCTCTGTGGGCTCCATGGTGCCCACATTCAGTACCTCGGCTACTTAAGTCCTTCCCTGAGCTCGCGTGCGAGTAGATCACCTCCCCTCCAACTTTCTTGAGGTGATCCCTCCGTCCTCTCCAACTCTCCTAACCCCTTCACTCGCCACATGTTACAACCCAATCCTAGACCCCTACAGGACCCGAGATCAGCTCACCTCGACAAATCCCAAGACCCAGTCGTCCAACGAAAAATAACCAAAAGCAAAAAATATTCCACAACCACACATGCAATGTAACTAGGCAGAAAATAATACAGAGACAGTAAAAGAATCAGAACAAAAAGTCTTACAATATTATATGCCATCACAACTACAACAGTGGAAAGTAACAGAAATGTAACAGAAATAGTATTACAGATATCAATACTCACTATAACAAAAGAAGCTCTGAAATGAAAAAGGAAACACAACTAAGGCTGGACTCGACTAGGCTCAACTCCCTCTGCAGTCGGTGATGCTATCTGCTCAACTCCCTAACGTGGACAAGATTATAAAATTCCATAGTCAGCCAACGCTGAGTATAGTGATAGTTAAGCCATTTATATGCAATTAACAAGTAACTAATTTATTATTCAATTCCATTTAACTCAACTAAGTGGTTTTATTTTGTTTATTTGGTCATTTCTTGATCTTGACTGTCCACCAAGGGGACGATCTTGATTGCATCCTTTTCCGTGATATAGGATGTACACGTGCTGCTCTCTTAGTCGGGAGAGTCCCTCGTGGTAATCCTACACCCAATCAACCACCACGAGGTCACAGTCACAACGTAGCAATGACTTCGACATGCGCGATAAGCGTACAGGTAGCTACCCTCCACTAACACGTGTTTAGTCGTTTCCGCTAGCAGGTACACTTAAAGTACAGCATGGAACAGCATAGAACCTTTCCCTCTCAAAACAAAACAGGGATCTCGCCCCTCCACAATCCACGTACCCTCATCTTACTATCCCGATTTGCCCAGTAGACCTAACAAGAGTCGATGTAAGGTGGGTAATCCTAACCCTAAGCACCGTGGGGTAGCTAGCTCACCTTGGTACCACATACGCGAGGGCCGAACAGGAGTCAACGTAGAGTGGACAAACCCACCCCGGGTCACAACCAAAGGGGCGGCAAGCTCCCCTCTACTCTAAAGAGATAGTTGTTGTCCTTGGTACTATGTACACAAGGGCCAACTCACTTCCCGTCCATTTACAATGTTCTTTCCATATACATGAGTTCTCCTAATTCCCCGTAGTGTTCATGCTGGTATTCCTTTCATTCCATTTCTCAACATTCAGATCCCATTGTTCACATCCCAGGTTTCATTTTTATAACAGGTAACTCGTATTTTAATAACTAAGAAAGCATCACATCAAGTAATTAATACACTTGCTAACATTTAAGGTTTAACATGCATTTCAACGAAAATAATGTAGCTCAAGCAATATACATTTGCTTCTATCGTAGGGTTCAACTAAGTTATTCTAAACATGTACTTTATTTATTTCAATCTTAATATTAAAGTAAACCACTCTACCAAGAAACACAGGAGGAATGGGGGCTGGAACCGCAGCTCCTGTCGTCTCCATGGGTTCCGAACACGCTACAGGTTGGTGACCTATACCAGTGACTAAGTCACATCAGACGAGTTCAAAATAGTATATAATTAACACTAACACATAGAGAAACTCGAGCGGAAAATAATATTATTTTATTTACGTAAATCCAACTTCGTTTGAGAGCTAAACAGCCCAAAAATGCACATTCTGTCTAAAATCAGATGTCTAGGACTGGACCCAAACGTCTTAAATGATCTCAGAACCACACATTGCTTCCCTGCGTTGCTGGCGAACGTCTGGAACCCTTTCACAGTCATCCTGGGCCTTTCCAGATGTTTGTCGGTGCGCCCGGACGTCCAGTATGTCTATCAGACGTCCGTGGAGATGTTCAGATTTCCTAAAGCACCTCGAAGAGCGTGCTTGTGCACCTTTCCAAGGCTTGTACCTACGTACACACTCGCAGGTTAAAACCCTTGACAGCACAACGTTACGTAAGTGGCGTACACACATGCATGCGCGTTCAGGACGCTTACCTCGGCACTCTGCGAGCTTTTAGACATCCAGCTTCAGCTCTGGATGTCCGCTGCCGATCCAGATGTCTGGCAGATTCAAAAGACGTCTGATACTGGAAAAATTCAGTATCCAGAAACTCCTCGCATGGCTCATCTTCCTCGCCGCCTCCACCCGCAGCACGGCAGCAACAGCTCCAGCAGCTGCAAGGGGTCGAGAGGCTCTTCTCCACGAGCCCCCCTCATGTGCGTGCTCACCTCCTCCCGCACGAGCTCCTCTAAGCTCCCGCAGCTCCTCCCCTTGCAACTCCGAGTGCTCGTAGCTACACCCGCAGCAAGGAGCTCCTCGGACACGAGCTCTCCTGCTCGAGCTCGTCCGCCGCGCACGCTCGGGCTTCCCCGAAGTTCTCTCCTCTCCCACGCCCTCCCTCTTCCACGCTTACACTCTCTCCCTCTTCTCTCGCAAGCTCCTCTCCACGTGTAGCTGCAAGCGGAGGTGGGAAGGCGATGGGTGCTCGTCGGCAGCAAGGTGAGGATGACAGTGGAGGAGGTGGTGGTGGGAAGGTGTGAAGGTGGAGAGGAGTGTGGGGGGGTTTAAGTAGAAATAGGTTAGGGTTTGGAGTGGAGGGGTAAGTGTACGTGTGCATGAGTAAGCGTGGTGAGGGAGAGGAGAGAGGGAAAAATTGTAAACATTTCCCCGCCGTCCTCTCTTCTTCCCGAAGAACCCACACACTCAACTCAAAGAGTCAAAATTTAGGGTTTAGGTCCCTAACTTTCCAAAAAAATCCCAACAGTCCGTGAAAGGGTCATTTCACCACATCTGTGACAGAGGTGTGGTTTTTCACCTCAAATTCCTCCTCGCCGCTAGGGATGACATACGCATGAGGACGACCCTAGAGCTCCACTAGAGGGCTCTTCACTTGCTAGAGATCTCCCCCATTCTTCCTCCTTAGCCGCCAGCTTTGGATCCAAGCAACCCCATTCCACTTGTTAGATTAGGATTTCCTACTTTTTAGATTAATTATAGTGTTAGATAAATGTAGGAGTAGATTAGATATTAGAAATCAGAATTCAGTGATAGATTAGCTTAGTTAGGAGTAGATTAGTGTAGATCCACTCCACTTTCTCTGATCAATTCAGATCAGAGAGGTGTTTTTCCACCACCATTTCGACGCATACAGTTCTCTCTTCACTTCATGAATCACTTCTGATTTTACCCTTGCAATTTTATTCATTGATCACCCATCCATCAAGGTCAAATTCAGATCTAAAGCCATAGCTTCTAGATCTAAATTTGCACCTAAAAATCAACTTGTGGGGGGGTCTCCCACTCATCCCATAAATCCACAAAGACCCCTACTCTGATTTGATTGTCTCAAATTGCTCGATTTCATTCAGATTTGATTTTAATGCCCAATCTCATGATTTGGAGCTCATTTGGCTTTCATTAGATTCAATTGAGCTTTTTGAGGTTTTAATTGCTTAATTAAGTGTCATGCAATGAATCCAAGGCTTTGGATTTTATTTTTAATATGTGGATGAGCATGCACTTAATTTAAGTGTTATTTGGAGAGTTTGGCCAAGGATAATCAGTAAAACTGATTTGAGGTTGAACAAGGATCCAAAGGATCCTAAGATGATCACTAGATCACCTTAAATACCAATCAGGTGATCAGATTAATGAGAGATGCATATCAACAGCCCAAATCGGGGAGACATTATTTCCAACTCTACATGATTTCCACATTTCTGATTAAGAGATTTCTACGGTTGAGAATTGACTCTTTTGAAAGATCTAATTTGATTCAGATCAAAATTGAACATGGATTATTAATTTTAACTGATTTGATGAGAAATGGATTTAGTGTGACTCGGATTAAACCTTCTTAAGTCTGATCTGGGCTGGATTTTAGATACAACAACAATAGCTGTTGCTACTAAAATAGCAGTAGTGGCCACCTGAAGTGTAAGACGTCTGAATAGCAGGAGGCACCTGATTTTGGATGTAATTTAGTAGTTATTGCTGCTGAGTTTCAACTGTTGTCATGTGCAACAGATCAGCCATTGTTTGCCTGATCTAGCTGGTTTAATCAGAGGTGTTTTGAGCTGGGAATTGGAGAATTTTGAGGAGCTGACATGATTTGTAGTGTTGCATTTTTCATGTACAAGCATTCATGTATTTGAGATGGTTTTTAATTTGATTTGGTGTGCTTGTAATTTTAGTTTTGAATTTTTATCGGCTACTTTTACTGGAAAATTTTAAATGAAGCATATTCAAAATTCAAATTTAAGTTCCCAAACATGTGTATTATAGTGTGCTGAGTGTTTTGACAAGTTTTAACTATTTTCCCAGCCACTAGAAATCTTTTTAGGACCTTAAGTTCTTTTTGAAAACTCTTTAAAAGCCCTAACTTGTTTACTTTGTAAATAAATAAAAATTATAAAAATTTTCAAAAAAAATAAAATAAACCTATCTTAGTCAAGATTAGGGATATTTTTAGATGCATGCCAAGTTTCAAGGTATTTTGAACATCCGACTTAGTAGAACATACCAACCAATCGTTTAGTATACCTTAAAACTTAATAAACGACATTAACTTTAAAAAGACCAAAAACAACTCTCTCTCTATATATCGTCTCTTTCTTTCTCTCTCTTCCCTTATCCCTACTACATATATAAAACTCAAAAAAATCAGAAAAATCCTACAAAATCCTAAAAATACCATGTATACTATATACATACTTGTATATAGTAATTAAATCTAAGTTATAAGTAAATATTGTATAATATGTATAAAATACCAATAAATAACTTATATATGTATTCTATGTATTAAAATAAGTATTTAGGATAACTTAATGTATATATAACTTTATTGTAGTATTTTATATTAATTTATATAACTTAATTGTAAAATAACTAAGTAATTATATAAACATATTTATATGTACATATCTAGACCCCATATATATATATATATATATATAACACCTGTAATATAATTTAATTATATATATACAATAAATAATTAATTTATTAAGTTAAAATGAAATAAATTAGTAAATTAAGTGATACGAGATAAATTAGAGTGTATACTTATACTAGATTATAATAAGTATTTTCAACTTATTTATATCATATTTATACTGTATTATAGTAGCTATAGCTTATTTATATGCATAACTATCATAAACCAACAATTAAATCTAAATAAATTAAAATAAAGCTTATAAAATACCATACAAATATCTAATAAATAATTTATTATGCATATTAATATTGTACTAAGTTAATTTGATGGTTAATCAACTAATTTATACTGGAATTAGTAAATTAAACCTTAATTTAACTTATGAAAACTATAGACTTTAGCTAATTTAATTATATAATAAATTAACTATTATCAGAGCAAAATCGAAGTTTAAAAATGTTACGTCATATTATAGATCAAAATCGCTTAAAAACAAATAATATATATTACTCGAATATCAGAAATGAAATCCGAGGTCGAACACAGGGAGCAAATAGAAATTCACACACTAATCTCAAATAATATATAACTGAGCACAAGAATTTAAACAAAATAATGATATTCAATAAATACTAATCTGTCACATTAGATATTCAATAAATTCTCATGTATCTTGAGGCAATAAAAAAATAGAGAAGCTAAAACAATGGTGATTTAAATCTCCAGTTATTCTCTAAACATATATATCAAGCATTCAATCAATAAATATCTTAACAGTAATTCTAAAGTATAAAGCCTCAAATCAGTCATCGGGTCTAATGACCAGACAACTTAACCATCAGATGCTACAGTGCTTCCCTAGCACTGTTCTTCTTCCTCTTCTCTTCTCTCCTCTACTTCTGGTTTTCTCCTTTCTTCTTCTTTAGCTTTCCTTCTTCAACTGCTCTCTTCTTTACGCACAAGCCTTCTTCCTTCTCTTCTTTCTTCTTCAACTTTGCCTCTTCAGGTCTTCTTCTCTTCTTCTTTCTCTTACGCACAAGGGAGACACTCTCAAATTTGGCTAAGTGTCGCACAGGGCAAAATCCTCCTTTGCCCCACACTCTCTTTCGCACTTCCTCTTGGGTTCCGCCCTCCCAGGGCCACAGTCAGGGTAGTCGAGTAAACGGGAAGACGCACACCCGGGACCAGGCTCACCGGCATGGGTGGTGAGTGAGGAGTGGCTTAGGCAGGTAATCGGGTGAACCAGACCCATGGGTTAGGTGTTGCGGGTGAGGCGTGTGTATGGGTTAAGACCTCACCCTCGTGTTAGGAGGCGAAGAGCCTATAAGATAAAATCAATATAAGTGCTACGATGTGGCTATCAGCGCCCGATTTGGGACTATCCCACCGCCTCCCTTTGCGTGCGCTGTGTTGATGCCTCTCCATCTGATTGCACTGGCTGCTAGGGATATCCCCCCCAATTGGAGTCCTGAGCATGTTCCTTGAGCAAAGCCACAGCACCTGGGACTTCACCTGGGGCTCGCGATGCCTGGATCTTGAAGAACAAGGGTAGAGATGGCAGAAGTGGCAGAGCTCCTGTGAGGATACCTGTAAAGAAGAATACAACCTTGCGGCCACATTAAAATAGCTCAGGAGCTTCACCAAGGCACGACGAATGCAATGGCAGTGGTCCTGTGGCGGATTAAAGTGTGTGGTGGTCGGTCGAAGTTGGGAATGGCGATGGAAAGGTGGGTTGGTCAACAGCGGGTTTGGGTGGACGGGAAGGCAAATAGGGAGAGGGGTTTGGTAGGGCGTGATGCGGTGAAGGTCGTGAGGTGGTTGCGAGTTGATTGGTGGTTTGTGGAGGTGAGATGGACTTGTCGGAGGAGTGGTCGGAGATGGGGAGGACGGAGGTGAGCATGTCGAGTCGAGGGTTATTTTTAGGATTTTTGGGTAGGAATCTAAACTAGGAATCTAAGCTAACTAATCTAACTTAATCTAAGCGAATGAAAGGAGGAAGAACGGCACCGACGTTGGTAGGCCGACGCCAGGGAAGAAGACACTCCGGTGATGGGGACGACGATGACGACGGAGATAGAGGGGCTCCTGCTGGTACAGCCAAGAGCAGACGAGAAAGAGGAAGAGAATCCAGCCACTGGTATTGTGGACGGTGGACGGTCGACGAAGGAGGTCAAGAGGAGTCGCTAGAGCTTGTGGAGCTTCGCGGCCGGAAGAGGAAGGAGGAATATGGGGATTTCTCAACCGGAATCAAGTCTGGGAGTTCAATCGTGCCCTTGGCGTGCTTAAATAGGACTTAGGAGGTCGATTTGAGCTTGGAAGCCAAGCTTCCAAACTAGGAATGTTCGCCAAAATAGGAGACACATCTCTTTGAAGGATTCGCATGAGATTGGGCAAGATCTAGAACTTGGGAATTGGTACAAAATGAAGGGAATTCCTTAACGAACTTCCATTTCAAATTTGAGAGGGATTCGTCAAGGAATCAAGGAGAACATGCCATTTTAAGGTCGCCGGACCTTTCTGTGAAGACAATGATAAAATTAGGGAGCCATTTGCAAGGAATTCAAAAAGTTAAGGATCTGAAAGAGATAAAAAGAGTCTGATTGGATCAAATTACAAACTTGGTTAAGATGATCTCAGATTGAGCCCAAATTTTAGTACAAATCTAATTTGGACCCAAGGAATCCAATAGTGAAGTTAAATTTAAGTTTTCACCTCGTTTGCCTATGTAATTTATGCAAAAACCTAAATTAGGACAAATGTCTGTCTATGACTCTATTTTGGGTCAAGACGGGTTCTGATAGTCAAATTGAAGATACTAAACCCCAGAAAATATTTTTCTATGAATTTTAGAGGATTTAAGTGAATTTTATCCTGACCAGAACCTCAATTAATTAAGCGGATCTGTTTTTAGGGTTTCAAATGTCATTTAATTCTTGAAACACGCGAAAACCCGTTTATGCTTGTACGAACCCACTTATTAGACTTTTAAGACCATTTGACCTTTGATTAACCCATGAGAAATCCCATGATTGTACTGAAATTGAGATATACTATTAAAATTGCAGTTTTACTCATATTTTCTTGTCTTTCTCTCAAAATGATTATGCAATGAATTAGTACTCTCTGGCAGTTATGTAGGAGCATTTATTCCTTGATAATGACTAAATTGAGCTAATTATGGCTCATGATGGTGTTCTCATCACTAACTTGATTTTGTAAAATAACTATATAATTATGTAGTCCTATGTAAGGGATTTAAAATCCCATAATTTATTTTAAAATTAAAATAAATTATGACCCTTAATTCGAGGGCCAAAGTCATCAATTCAGGACAGCCAACAGCGCGGCATTACTGCCTGAAGGGTGCTGCAGATAGTCCCATACCAAAAACTAAGGAGCACCCGCACCACCATATTAATGTTTTGTCTTATGCCCACTTCAATCGTCACATGCGTTGGACGCAGAACCTTATACACACTCTCCTCTAATATTGATATTGATAAGAGCATATGTTTGGGTGCAGTGCATGGGTCGAGGACCGTGCATTGTGCGTGGGCCTGTGTGGCCCCAATAGCGAGCATTGAACAGAATAAAAATGTACCTAATAATGAACTAGGGTGGCCCTAGTAGAGGTCTGGTCCCACCCAATAATGGGTGTTGTCTATCCCTCAAAAAAGTCACCAATTAAACCACCTTTTGGGTTAAAAACTGGTCTAAATCGACTTCTGAATCTACTATGACAGTGAGAGAGAAGTGAGGCTGAAATGTGACTAAGTGTTAGCTCTGCCTGAGGTGTGTGTGTGTGTGTGCCTTGGTGTACATAGGTGTTAGTCTGTGTGTGTGTTAGTGAGTTGTGTGTATTGTGCATAAGTGGTGTGTTTGTGTTATGTGTGCGTCTGTATATGTGTGTGTGTAGTGTATATAATAAGTATATGTATATAAGTAATATATAATATGTAAATAAATAAATTATGTATATAGATTAGTATAAGTATTTAAGCTCATATATGGATATATATATATCAC
Organism: Thalassia testudinum; assembly: GCA_037157565.1. NCBI lineage: Eukaryota > Viridiplantae > Streptophyta > Magnoliopsida > Alismatales > Hydrocharitaceae > Thalassia > Thalassia testudinum. The sequence continues at coordinate 148,296,319 of JAZHRO010000063.1, read as the reverse complement.
TAAAAGCTTTAGTAACGAATACATCCGTTACTATACATATATGTATGTTAGTATAAGTAATTTTTGCCTTAAGTAGTGTAATATATTACTAAGGCTACATTGACGTTTATATATGTCACTGTACATAGGATTATATGTTAGTATAGATAATAGTTTTCACCTTATGTTATGTATATAATTTTACTAAGGTTTTAACGACACATATGTTACCATAGATGTTAATTTGTTATAATGAGTTAGTATAGTATATATTATTAACTATTTTTGTGCCTATACTTAGGCATTAACTATATTAGTTGTAAATAACTAACATAGAATAGTTGTACATAGTTTTTAATGTTTATTTGTGTACATTTATTTTTAAGCATTGTGATGTGTTCTAATTCATTCTTTTGTACATAATTAACCAAATTCTTTTATTCATTCATTCTTTCATTCATTCTTATAAATAAAATCATTTTTGGAATTAAAGAATGTTTTTGGACTTAAAGAGTGATGCATATCAACAACCGCCTCCCATTGAACGACCTGGAATAAACCAATAAAAATTAAGTATATAAATAAAATTAACGCAACAATGATTCGTATTTGTGACATATACTACAACAATGATGTTTAAAACCCTTTTTTTAGTGTGAACCAATCCTCGACGCATCAGCGGGTCAGGATTAGGATCAAATTTTGGAAGGCTCTGTATGTGTATCAAAAGGTGTGGCTTCTTTGAGGTCCAAATCATTGACCTCAGCATGAGAATCAAAGAACGGATCATGGATGTTGATGTCGTAGATTGGCTCGTAATTATCACGAAACAAAGGTTCTCCGAAATCAAAGTATGATTCGAAATCATCAGAGAATTTGTGAAGATTAGTTTCTGAACCTGATTCTAGATCGGAATTTCCACAATAGAATGAATCATGATGTATAGAATCAACAACCTGACTTGGATCTAACCTAATTTCAAATTCTGAGTTCAAAGAGGTATCCTTATTAGGCATAGGCTTAGGTTCTTGGCTCCTAAGATAGATCCAATCAAATCCCAACTCTTCCAACTCCTCTGTTTCTGTATCGTAAATCGGTGTAACTTCTGATAGATCAATTTGTATCTTTGAGTTTAGAGAGGTGTGTAATCATCAAATATATACCCAAAATCATAGTCTAGATCCAAAATCTGATTTTCATCACATTGGGCCTATTGATCATCCCAAATAGGTTCAGATCTAGATTCTAGGTTGAAGGTAGAAATTGGGTCACTAGAATCTAGATTTGATTCTATTGGGATATTAGAATCACTCTCAAGTATTACCTTAACATGATAAGGTTCGGGAATTACATCCTCGAGAGGTTTTGATTCAAGTTTACTACAAGTGTTTGGGAAATCAAGGCATGATAGACCAGCTTCATGGTTCTCTAAGGCTAATTCAGAATTGAGAACACCTGTAGTTGGATCCACCCAACCAACATCAAAATCAGATATGTCAATCTACATAAATTTTGAATCTGATTCCATTTGGGTTAGGGGTCCAAAACAACCTTGATTTTCAAATCTGAAACTTGGGAAATCATACTGATCCTCAATATTGTTCCAGGATGTCTCATCAATCTCTGAATGTTGATATAGGTATTTTTGCTCAATGGCTTATTGTAATGTATTTAACATATACCCACACTTCTAAATGAGGCCCTAATGTATTTCCCAAAGTTGTGGATGTGACAAACATTGCATATACTCAGTATTGTGTAGTCTCCACAATTCACTGTATTCTACTAAAAGGTCATCCCGGGTTGAACCATATATCATTTGTGTAAATATTATTCCAGCACAGTTCATAATATGGGTTGTTGATGCAAGGGCACCATGATCGGTAATTTTGATGATAGCAAGACACTTGTATTTAACATTTGCATTTAAAGTCTAAGATTTCACGTTATTTGCAAATGGATACAAGTTTGAAAGTAGTGTGAAAAACTCGCATCCATGGTAGATTAGAGAAGCTCGTTGGAGGAGCTTCGCTTGGAACGAGAGCTTGAAGATAGACATGAAGAATAGAATAGATGTTTATTCTATTCATGTACTTTGTATCTTTTGTTATTTACTCTTTTTTTCTTAGAGTATTTGTTAAAGAGTCTCAAAGTAACAATACAGTAGTCCTAAAAATACTTACACAACCCTAAGACACTTAGACATTTCGTAGAGAACTTAGAAAACCAAAGTAGGCATCAGACAGCCTGATCAGACGTCCAATCTGGACTTCAGACGTCTAATCTTGACTTTTAAGACGTCTGACTGTTTGATCGGACGTCCAAAACACTTATGCTGGAAATCACTTACTGTCTTTCAGATTTAAACATCTAGCCCTTAGTCCAGTAGACGTCCGATGTCTTTGCCAGATGTCCAATTAGTGGAACGTTGGCTTAGAAATATAATCGTTGAGGATTAACCCTTAATCTTCTATCAGACATCTGTAGAGAACCTTAGATGTATAATAAATAGACGTTAGCCCTCGATAAAGCCAAAATCATCTCTCATCAGTACTCTAGCCGTTTGTGACTCGGGAAATCCATTCCTACAGTAATATAGGTTTCCAGACGTCCAAACCTAGTGCCAAACATCCGACAAGTCGTCTGACCGACTTACACAAGAACCCTATTTAGATCTGAACCAAGTCAGTAAGGAAACCTGTCTAGGATTAGACATCTGATTTAGTTTTTAGACGTCTGATAATACTATCAGAATCTTTAATGACCCTACTTCCAGCCTAATCTGCCTTGGGTTTTTTTCCAACAACTATAGAAGTCTTCCAAAACCTTCCAAAACCTTCCTAAGCCATGTATAACTAGAGGGGGAGCCCTCCTTTGCTAGACACACCAAGCATTAGCATTTCCACATCATTTTGTGTCAAAATTATCTTGAGAAATGATCTTGCTCTTAAAAGCCCCATTCGTCAAATTTGAGAGCTTCGATACTTTGTTGAGATCATGCCTACGCACTTCCATCTAAAAGACGTTTTTCTTTGCCTATAGAAGCTAGTTTTATTCACTTTACTTTGTGTCTCTACAGGATATTTGTATTTATTTTTGTTCGGGTATTCGCTTTGCAAATTCCCGTCTCTTTCGCGAGACAAAAACCTTCTCGTAAAGAGAAAGGTTTTGAAGCATGCTACCATTATTCAAAGTAGCGTCGATTGTAAGAGGTTAAACTACCCTCATTCAAGTAGTTCGATTAGTGAATTTGATTGACTCGGTTGATCGGAAAATCCTAAACCGAGAGGTTTAGGTGGTGATTTTTACTTGGGTTTGGGTTTCCACCTAAAAATTCTTATGTACTTGTGATTGTTGCCTTTTGTGTGATTGATATTATAATTTTTGCTTTATTTTTCATATCATGCATATATCACCCCCTCCCATAGAGAAATTTACATTCGGTATCAGAGCAGGTCTTGCAACATCGGAGTAACACACCGACGAGGATCAAATCATGGAGGGAAGCATCACTGCAACAAGATACATTGAAGGGCAATCCACTAGCCATCCTCCCTATTTTGACGGGAGCGACTTTGGATATTGGAAGTTGAGGATGAAGACATGGCTTCAAGCCATCGAGTTCGAGATATGGGATCACTGCGAGACCCCGTTCACCATCCCGAAGAAACCCAAAGGAGGTTATACGGTGCAGCAAGTACGCGAACTCAACCTCAACGCAAAAGCCATGAACTCTCTCTATTGCTCTCTTAGCATAGAGGAATTCAATCGTATCTCAAGGTGTGACATCGCCTTTGAGATTTGGAGAGAGCTAAAAATAACACATGAAGAATCATGCTCGGATGAGGAAGAATTAAATAAGGATACCACGTGCCTTGGTTTCATGACAATCGCGGATAACGATAGCGACGGCAATGATGAGGTAAATTCCAATTTAAAAGATGTCATTGATGAGCTTTATGAAATTAGTAAGTCATTAAAGGTAGAAAATAAAAATATTAAAAAGAATCTTAACTTTCTAAAATCTGAAAATGAAATGTTAGACATTCAACTTGAGGATCTAAAAACTAGCCCTAGCTCTAACATTTCTAAAAAGAATAACTTGTTAGAGAATAATAACCTAATTAATGAGAATAGTAAATTGATTGAGAAGAATACTAGTCTAAAAATGGAAACTTCTTATTTAAAAATTAAGATGCATGTTATTGAAAATGATCTTCCTTATCTTAAAGAAAAATCAGATAAGTTGTTAAATGGAGTTAGCATTAAATAAAAGGTTGAGAAAGAATTTCCTTCAAGGAGACCTGCTAACAAATCTGGATCCAAATTGACTTGAATATCGAAAAAAGAACTTAAAACATGTTTCGTAGGTTGCAAAGATTTCAACGTCAAAGATTGGACCTACAAGATGGAGAATGATCTACTCAAGCTAGGTGAACCAACATCAAGACCAAGTATGATCAGTGAAAAGATCGACGGGTATCGAACCGTCGCACGTCAACCACTCAATTGGAGACAAGTTCCAATGCCTAAACCTCCAAGCTATGGATGGGAGGCCCCCATCCATTCTAGCATCAACCTCCATTTGGGCCATGCTATTGGCCTTGGTAAATGAGGTACACTCTAAATCCTATCCTCTTTTAATAGCATCTAGATAGGGGGAGTTGTTAAATTTGATAAGCTAATTGTCCATCATTAAGGGAGACTTAAAAGTTAGCTATATTTCTTTTAGATATGGGGAGTTAATTACATAACTATCTTGATATTATAAAATGGGGGAGATTGTCACTCTTGTTAAAAAGAGGAAATTAACCCAAAATTTAGAATAGCATATTGTAAGGGGGAGTATAGGAGAATTTAAAATTAATGAAACCTTTTTTGATAATATCAAAAAGGGGGAGAATTTTTGGATTTATACTTTTTGATTTTATCAACATCAAAAAGGGGAAGATTGTTGGTGCAAGGGCACCACGATCGATAATTTTGATGATAACAAAATACATGTATTTAATATTTGCATTTAAAGTCTAAGATTTCAGGTTATTTGCAAATTGATACAAGTTTGAAGGTGAAGTGTGAAATGCTCGTGTCCATGGTGGATTTTAGGAGCTCGTCGAAAGAGGAGCTTCGCTTGAAGCGAGAGCTTGAAGATAGACATAAAGAAGGATAGATGTTTATTCTATTCATGTACTTTGTATCTTTTGTTATTTACTCTTTTTGTCTTAGAGAACTTGGAAAATCAAAGTATGCATCAGACAGCCTGACCAGACGTCCAATCTGGACTTCAGACATCTATCTTGACTTCTAAGATGTCTAACTATTTGATCAGATGTCCAAAATACTTAGTCTGAAAATCACTTACTGTCTGCCAGATTTAGATGTCTAGCCCTTAGTCTAGACGTCTGATGTTTTTGCCAGACGTCCAATTAATGGAATGTTGACTTAGAAATATAGTCGTTGAGGATTAACCCTTAATCTTCTATCAGACGTCCGTAGAGGACCTTAGACGTCTGATAAATAGACATTAGCTCTTGATTAAGCCAAAATCACCTCATCAGTAATCTAGCCATTTTTACCTCGGGAAATCCATTCCCGTAGTAATCTAGGTTTCCATACGTCCATACCTAGTGCCAGACATCCGACAAGTTGTCTGATCGACTTACACAAGAACCCTATTTAGATCTGAACCAAATTAGTAAGGAAATCTGTCTAAGATTAGACATCTGATTTAATTTCCAAACATCTTAAAAGTAGTTTCCAAACATTTGATACTTTTCCCAGACGTTTGATAACACTAGCAGAATCTTTAATGACCCTTATTCCGACCCAATCTGCCTTAGGTTTGTTACCAACGGCTATAAAGGCCTTCCAAAGCCTTCCTAAGTCATCTATAAATAGAGGGGGGTCCTTCTTTGCTAAATGCACCAAGCAGTAGCATTTTAACATCATTTTGTGTCAAAATCATCTTGAGAAGTGATTTTTCTCCCCAAAGCCCCATTCATCAAACTCAGAGCTTCGATACTCTGCCAAGATCATGCCTACGCACTTCCATCTAAGGGAAGTTCTTCTTTGCCTATAGAAGCTAGTTTTATTCACTTTACTTTGTGGCTCTATAGGCTATTTGTATTTGTTTTTGTTCGGGTATTCGCTTTGCAAATTTCCGTTTCCTTCGCGAAACAAAAACCTTCTTGTGAAGAGAAGGGGTTTGAGACACTACCCTCGTTCAAAGTAGCGTCGGTTGTAAGAAGTTCAACTACCCTCATTCAAGTATTCGATTGGTGGATTTGATCGACTCAGTCGATCGGGTGATCCTAAATCAAGAGGTTTATGTGGTGATTTTTACCCGGGTTTGGATTTCTATCTAAAAATTCTTATGTACTTGTGATTGTTGCCTTTTGTGTGATTGATATTATAATTTTCGCTTTATTTTTCATATCACGTATATCTCACCCCCTCCCGTGGGGAAATTTACAATTATTTCTGGTATATTAACCTGAATGTGCCTAGATGGATCTGAGATTCTGTAATACTCATTATGATGTCTAAGAGCATCCCCAATCATCTTTTCTTTCATTCTCATTTGGGATTCAGGTTTCCTAAAAAATCTTCCTAAATTGTTAAGTTGTATTTTCAAATCAGGTCGGTGAATCAAGATGTAGAATCAAATTCAAGTTCAGATTGAATCAATCAGATCATATTAGAAATCCTACAGAAGATCAACTCTAATGAGGCCTCTAGGTCAACAACCTAGGGACCTTTCCTGTGTATGTGCTTTAAAGAATAGATGAGGGACTGAATATAAATTGGACCGAATCACGGCACCCAAAGATTTTTGGATGAAGACTTGTTTCAAGGTGAATGATACCTCTGAATCAAAAATCCACACACAATAGAAGTACTTGGGCAACTAGGAAGGAAGAGCCCCACAAAGATCCCTACACAGTAGAACGTCCCCACGGGTTACAGGGTTTCCCCCACCCAACTTTCCTTGTCACTAAGAATCCAAGTAAACTGAAATGAGCAACTTAATCCCTTAAATCTATCAATTTTAGTCCTGAATTATAGTGCTTTAGATTTCACTTGAGCTTTTAGAATTAATTTGTGATTTGTGACCTAATTTGAAGGTTGGTTAGCCCACCAGGTGGATCAACTTCACCTAACATTTCTTAAAGTTTAGGATGAGTTGGATAATGAACCCAAAATCACTTTGAGCGGTTTGCAAGCAAATTATTAAGTCCCAAGTTTTAAGGATTCAAGTGAATGTTAAAACCTTGTTTTAGGGTCATCTTGCTTAGGTCAATTCAAACAAGGCTTGGGTGACATAATACGAGAAATCGATTCTCTTGTAATTCACGAAAGTGTGTTTTCCTCAAACCCTAAAGTAGAAACCCTAATTTGACTCTTTTCCAGGTCTAATTCTTTTCAAATTAGGCACCTAGGGTTCAATCAAGAAGGTAAATAACCCTAGGCACCTTAAATCCCTAGTAGGTGCAGAAATCTGGATGGGGATGTCTAAAATAAATCAAATCAGGCAACTCAAGTAATTAAGTCTAATAAAGAATGCGAGTTGATCCTAATTGATTATTCTTTTTAATTCTTTCCAGAAATAGGGGCTTAAGAAGAATGAAACAAGATTACCTGCCCCTGAAATGGCTGTCGTACGATTGATCTTCTCGATGAGTATCTCACACAGCCACAACAAATCAAATAGAATGACTTAATCTTCTCGGTGAGTATCTCGCACAACCACAACAGATAGAATAAGTTAAAATCAAATCAAAAATTGTAATTATTGAAATCAAACTGCACATTGCTCCCCGGAAACGGCGCCAAAATGTTGTAGGGTAAATTAGGAGATTTAATATGCGTTCATTGTAGTATACTACTAAATTGCACAACAAAACATTTGAATTTATAAAACTCATTCTAATTGGAGTCTGAGGTCTTTCGTAGGGAGCAAATGTAAAATTCACACATTAATCTTCATTCAGAATAAATAAACACAATAAATTGAGCACAATAACAGATATGCAATTAATAAAACATGTCGAATTGATAATCAAATGCATCTCAAAAGATCATGGGATAAAAAGAAATAGAAATATAAAATAATAGTGATTTGAATTACCAATTATTCATCTTAATTAAGCATATATCCCAAGCATTTAAATTATTCAACAATAACTTCAATCAATCAACTTAGGTACTTAAATGATTCAACAGTATGAGCCTTTTAGACATCTTAACCTTCACATATCAGAGCTTCACAGAAGGCACACAAGGGTGCCAACCCTTCTCAAGGCTTTTCAAGCACAAGGCCTTCTCAAGCACAAGGAAAATTCTCCTCAGGCCTTCACAAGCATAGGCCAAGTGTTCACCTCCTCTTCAGCACAAGGACAAGGCACGTAGAGCAAAACCCTCCCCCCTCCTTTCACAGATCCTCTTCCTTCTTTCCCAAATAACCAGGTATAGGTTCAGGTAAGTTGGGTAATCGGATCCTGTATAGTGGCCAGACCTGCGTGCCATGTGCTAGGGCAAGGCATAAGAGGCATGTAAAGCGAGGACCTGACCCCCAGTGACTTAGGCGAAGAGGTAGATTCACAAAATCAACTTAAGCTGTGTCACTTCTCAACTAACGATGTAGGACTAAACTCCCACTCTTCCTTCGCATGCATCTGTAGCTGCATGGTGCTTGAATTGAAGATGAAGATTGGCAACAACAATTGGAGGCCTGTGGAGACTCCTGGAACTGAGCCGCAACACCTAGAGATGATATTACGGATGAATGTGCCCAGATAGTTGCAACTAGAGTCAGAGAAGATGATGGCGACGGCGAAACACGGCAAAAACCTGAAATGCACAAACATGGGCACTAAGCCCCAATTGATAGGTCCAAGAGGATTGTCGTAGGATGGCAAAGGTGGTGGTGGTGTCCGTGTGGCATGTGAGTGCGAGTGATGGTCTGTCAAAGTCAGGGAAGAGGTACGGCAATGGGTTTGTTCGGTGAGCGATTTGGGTGATCGATCCCCTCTATTTCTTGAGGGGTTTTGGTCGTAGAGGTTCGACGAAGGTTATGGGACCGGTAGCGTGGAGTTTGGTGGATTGTGGAGGGCGGGAGGCCTCACCGGAGTTCGGCCAAAGCGGAGGAAGATGAAGAGGGAACAGTTGGTTGGTCTGTCAAAATAGGGAGAGAAAGAGATAGGGAGATTCAAGAGAAAGAGAGGAAGGATTCTACCTAGCTAGTGGATGAAGGGGATGAGGAGAGGCACCGGCTGTGATTGGCCGACGTCGGAGGAGACGAACTCGCAATTGAAGGAAGACAACGGCGACGATAGGGGAGGGAACTCTGCCTGTGCCTGGCAAGGAGCGGAGAAAGATGAGGAAGATGGTCGACCACTTGATTTGTCTGTCTAATGGCCGGAGGAAGGGGGTCAAGAGTGCTTGCCGGAGTCACGATCGGAGTTGGCCGGAGGAAGAAGGTTTTAGGGCCAAACCAAACTAGTTTTGGACAGTGGGAGATACTAGAGCTTATATAGAGTTCCTGGGCAAGCTCTTGACAAGGAAATAGCCATGATTGTGTGGGGAATAGGTCAAAGAAACCCACGGATTTTCGTGGATTCGTGTGAGCTTTTTGCGCAAGTTCTGATTCCTAAAACATGTCAAAATGATTCCTCACCGTGTGAACACCAATCTCACCAATTTTGGTGAGATTTGGTGGCAATTTGAGAGGGATTTGTTTTGGTCAAACACTACCTGCAGGTCAATTGACCTTCAATGGCGACAGGGACCTTTTCTTGAAGAATACAATAAAGTTGGGGGGTTAAATACAAGGAATTCAAAAGTTAGGGGCTTGATTAAGAGAAACAGAATTTTTTTTTGAAAAGTAGAGAAATAGAGTTTTAAAGGGCTAAAATAAAAACTAAGTCAAGATTAACTCTGATTGGACTCAAATTTTGGTACAAATCTAATTTTGATACAAAAAAGCTGATGGTGAAGTTAGATTTTAATTTTGACCAAGTTTGACTGAAAATTTTGCGCAAAAATCCAAATTAAGATAGAAATATGTTTGTGACTGTTTACGGTCAAAATAAATTTAAATAGTCAAATCAAAGATACCAACCTCAAGGAATATTTTTCTATAAATTTTAGAAGGTTTAGATGAATTTTATACTGACCAGAACCTCTGTAATCCAAGTGAGTTTAAAATTAAGATTTTGAGTGCTGTATTGATTCTCAAAATGCGTGAAATCCTGTTTTTATCTGTATTGACCCTCTTATTAGACTTTAATGCTCATTAAACCTTAGATTAACCCCCCGACAAACCTCTTGGTTATTCTGTGTTCATAATGTGACGTTAAAACTACAAAATTAACCCTGATTTACTATTCTTCTCTTAGAAAGGATATACAAGGAATTATGACTCTCAGGCGATGATGTAGGAGCATTTGTTACTTAATTATGACTAATTAAAGCTAGTTATAGCTCATGATGATATTATCATCATAACCTAATTTGGACATATTATCATCAGTAGGGAGTATGGACCGCAAAATTCTCCAAGCCAACATGGAGAGAGAGGGAGGGAGTTTAAATTTCCAAATCTCCTTGGACCATCCTCCTGGGCTAAGGGAAAATTAGAGTGATAAGCAGAAGCCACGGAAAAAATTACAAAGGAATTGGGGGTCCAAACAGGAACATTAGGAGAGCTATCTAACATGGTCCCGAATATGTTGTTTCTAATGTGGGGACGTAAGAGATTGAAATGAGGGAGATCCTAGGGATTATCAATAATGTCTTTGATCTGAATAGGAGAAAGCACGATAGAGTCAAGGATGAGGTTCTTAAGGGAAGATTCACCAAGCCAAAGATCAAGCCAAAAATCCACAACCCCTTCATGGACTTCCCAACAAATCGAGGGCCTCATTTTGAGATAGGTATCCCAGAGAAGGCAGGTTCTTGCAGGGGACGAAGAGGGGAAGAGACCTTCCCATAAAGTTGTTTCATAAGGCAAGTGTAGGGAGAATCAGAAAACAAAATGTCCTAGACCCTTTTCATCCTAAGTGCTTGCACAAAAAGACTAAGATCATGAATGGCCAAACCACCATAAGAAAGAGGCTTGGCGATTTGGTTCCAAGAGACCTAATGATGTCTATGCTCAGAACTGAAATCCGTAAATTTACTCTCAAATCTTTTGATGATGGTTTTAGGAACATCAAGGACTGAAAGGATGTAGATAGGAATTGAGGAAAGTACATGTTTAATGAGGAGAAGTCTATAGGCATAGGATAATAAATTAGCTTTCCAACCATCCAGTTTAGCATTAATTTTATCCTCAATTAGAGAGAAGTAAGATATGTTAGCACAATCGGAAAATATAGGATAGCCCAAGTATGTAAAGGATAAGGAGCCCAGCTAACAAGCTAACAACCGATGAGCTGAAGGATACGCGTCAATCTTTCGGAAGGGAAATGTTTTCCAATATAGCAATAGCTCTTCATAGAGTTAATACGCTGTCCAAAATCAACCTCAAAAGAGTGGATAAATCTAGAAAGATTAGAGACAGCATGGATATTACCATTAAGGAAGAGGATGATATCATCAGCATAGATAAGAGCAAGAGAAGGAGCAATTCCTCGCTTAACTGAATAAGGAGCCAATTTTCCACTAAAGGTAAGTTCCTTAATGCTCCAAATAAAAGATTCCATGAATATGTCAAACAAAAGGGGAGAGAGTGGATCTCCCTATCTAAGGCCTCAGGAGACCTTAAAGAAGTTGGAGGAAGCTCCATTAATAAGAATCGATGAACCCTCATGATGAACAAAGCCCTAAATCAAATCAATAGCCCCTACAGAGAATCTAAAGTTCCTAAGAATGTTAAAAAGAACATTCCATTCCACTGTATCATAGGCTTTTTGCAAATCAAGTTGGATAATGAGATTAGATCCAAAAAGTTTCCTATATATGCACTAGGTTAGTTCAAAGGTTGTGAATATATGGTCAAAAATGGATTTACCCTTGACAAAGCCTACTTGCGCAAGCAAAATAAGTTTAGGAAGTAAACAAGACAACCTATTAGCAAGAATACCAGAGGAAATTTTGTAGACAACGTTGCAGAGACTAATAGAGCAGTAATCTAAGAGGTCAATAGCATTAGTCTTTTTGGGAATAAGGGAAATGGTGGTATTATTAAAAGATCTAGGTCCTCTGTGGCTAATGAAGAAGAAAGATATAGCCAAAGTCAACTCTTCCTTAATCAGTTCCTAAAAATTAGGGAAAAATTCAACATTGAATCCATCAGGACCAGGAGTGCAATTCGAGGGCATTTGAGAAAGGGTGTAAAAAATCTCATCCTAAGTAGGAGGGGCAGTGAGAAGATCTGACTCCTGATAAGAGACCAGAGGTGGTACGACATCCAGCAAGGAGGAATTCTCACAAACATTATCAGACATAAGGAGATTGCTATAAAAATCATTAACTGCAACCTCCCAAGAACCATTACCAATAGCAGAGGCAAGGCTAGATCGATTTCTCTTAGCAAATCTTTTCTTAATAATGATATAGGAAAATTTATTACCTTCTCCATTTTTAATCCAATCAATTTTAGCTTTTTTGAAGGAGAAAGTCATTAAGTTTGGTTTAAGGTGGTGGAGGAACAGGACAGGGGTAGGAGCTGAAGAATAGCTTTATATTATTTATCTTTTATTTTGTTTGATTTTATATCTTGATAGTATGACATACTTTTATCATTATGTATATATATATATATTTGTTGAATGTTTTATGTTCCATGTCGTATGTTAAATTCTTATATTGTGTGTGTTTTGTATGTTATATATGTTTCAAAGTATTATAGATTCTAAGATTATAGAATCTTATAACCCTAAACGTTTTATTAAAAAAAACATACATATATACACGATGGTTCTACAAATCACAGTTGTGTTTATATAGACGATTCTCGGAAAACCGTCATACAACTATACGACGACATCATCTACAATTTACATATACCGTAGACGACGGTGATCCAAACCGTCGTTTAGAACTTATTGCCGACAGTATGTACAAAAACTGTCGTCAATAAATGAGACGATGGTTTTACAACGGTTCTAAAATATGACGATTTTAAATAAAAATTATCTATATACTGACGCGACACACACTTTCGCGACGACAAAATACAACAGTTTACATGGAATAGGTGCGAAAATCGTTCTTCCCTGTAGTGTTTAGGCATCATCCAATTGGATTTGGATTTCATTGAGTTCAATAGCAAAATTATCATCCCAGTGGGATGCCAATTTAGAATCAATGTCATCATGGTGAGTCTTAAGGTTCTTAATGATGGAATGAATATCTCCAAAAATCATCTTGTTCCATGCACAACAGTCAGCACCTACACCGACGGTCAGTAACCATCGATATAGGTCGAAATGACCGTCACTGTAGGTATAAAGAACTATTCCGACAGTCAAATGAGATATATCTTAAGAGGCGTCACTGTAACCTATACCGACAGTAAAAACCATCAGTGTTGCACGTACAACTACAACGACAATCGCATTTCCAAAGCTATCCAATTTTTGTGATAGTAACTTACAGCGACAATTTTATCCGCCAATGTAAAATGAAATATGTTAATAAAATTGTCACTATAAGCAATAACTCCAATTTTATTTAAAACATAATACTAACATGACTATTGGTCACTTGATTTGTCAGTGTCGTTATGAAGATCTTGACTACTATATCCTATTCCATTTTACGATCCTATAATATCTTACATCATCATCAATGACAATGTTTACCTTTATTCGAGTAAGATTAAAGAAAAATATACAAGATATGACTTTTGAAATAACAAATTAAATTATTTATAAATCATATATTCATATCCAATAGAATAATTTTTTCATATAATTCTAAAAGGAAATTGTCTACAAGCATTATAAATGGCATGAACCACAAGTATCCTTCGAACACACTCTATACACTCGTAAATTGGTAAACAACATTCTAGCCTAAGGCTAGAAGGTACAAGTAGCTTCTATCCTAGAAGTTGTTCATCCAAATCTAAGCCCTCATTTGGTTTTCTTCCAATTGCTCCAATGGTTCATTGATTTCCAGGTACCTCAACTATAAGATCTTGAGCAGCTTACAAAGGTTCTCGATCAGCTTGAAGTGATACACATGATGCATGTTATAGGCCTTATAAAAAAAATGATGATATAATTTACCTACATAAACACAAGTTACATGACTATCATGACACATAAAAGAAATTAGCATCATGTAATTATTTATAATTCTGTTGCACTTCATGATTGCACCCTTAAACAACCTCTCATTTTTGTTTTGCAATAAAGAAATTTATTAAACATAAAGATTAAAAAAGGAAGGCTTTAACTTCGAACCAAAGAAAAAATGCACTAGCTGAAAATCCAACCTGCGTCTGCACCTTGAAAGGATATTATTCTATCACTAAACCACTAGTGCCATTCATGTTTCATGAACCTAAATTAATACAAACTACACTACAACAAAATCATAAAACAGAATCATTTCACAGATCATAGAAAGCAATTTTTTTGAGAAGGATGAACATATAGTTATCCATTTACATTGTAGAGCCACATTCCTTGTTTTATCATGCAACTACATAGCTATTTTTGCACTACATAGTTATAACTATTTTTGCATTGTAAAAAGTAGTCAAAGAACACACACTATATAAAAGAAGCCATTTAGGCAAAATTGAATAAGAAAGTAAGCTTAAAAGAAAAGATATTTAAGGAAAACAAGTAAAGAATAAAAGAGTAAGACAAACAAGCGAACAAAAGAGTAAGACAAACAAGTTACAACAAAGGATATCCTTATACCTACAATAAAAGGTAAAGGATATCCTTATACCTTTATTAAAAAATGATAAAAAGGCCACACATCAAACAAGCTACAAGGGCAAATGAACAACCAGCTGAAACTTACAAATATAGGCACCGCAAGAAAATAGAAAAAATAAACAAGCAACAAGAACCATGCTTCTAATATTTTCAATGTCATTTGTGAACCAGACACTGCTGCCTAGCATGTTTCTCTTGAATAAGGCAACAGATTAGATATAAGGCAGCAGATTCACATTCACAGATCATATATATATCTATGAGGGCCGTGCAAATGAAAAAATTAAACTCAATTTCATGTCTTATTATGTGACAATGAATTAATCTAGCAAGAATTAGAGATGCTTCATCATTGCATCCTGAGAGCAATGATGTAACCCTAAAACCCTGAATAAAATATGGGAGTATATTAATCATTTATCTATTTATATATACAACCTTGAATGCCTTCCCTATAAATTTTATTTTTGTAACTGAATGTTCCAAGTATGTAGGTACCGGAATGTTCCACGTTACTGAATTAAACATGGGAATGTTAATCTCTAAATGGTGCATTCCACTGGCAGCAGGCTGATTGATTATTTTCCAGAGCCAGTGCAGCAACATTAGAGGATTTGACCATATTCAATTTAATCTAGAAATGGATATATTCAAACTCATTGTGGCTCCTACCACAAGAAACAGAACGATATGAGAATGGAGAAGTAAAAGGGCCAGACAACTTACCCGCTCAACATATTCCATCAGACCCTGTTGGGGACTTCTCCCAGAAATCAATTCAAAGAGAAGCACCCCAAAACTGTATTTATCACTTGACATTTGATGCATGGGAATTAACATTTTCTTCCCTTGATAATCCAAAATCAGCAACCTGTACAAGTACTAACATTTTGTTAACAAGAATACCATCCTCTATCTCTTGTATATGGTGTCATATACATACTTCAAGTAGAAAAAAAAAGAGAACTTTTTACGGGGAGTATGGTTTACACACTCTATCACTCATAGATTCATCCAGAAGAATGTTTAAGGATTTGACATCACGATGCACGATGGGTGGAGTAGCCTACAGTCATGTGATCAAGAATATCTATTATCAATTTACAATAAAAAGAAATGAGAAACCTAACATATGCCAAATGATATGATATCCAGAAAATAATATTCAAGGATGTAACCAATCAAGCATGAGTAGTCTAAAGGTTAAATAAAATAATAACCCTGCTCATGCCTACAATTAAGAGTTAGGCATTCGAATTGAAACATCCAGCGACAAGCCACCAACACAGACCATGTTGCTTCTATCAACCTCTACAATCAACGCAACTGATGATTCATGGCAGAACCTGCTATAAGACATCATGGTAAGCTGATGCAACACACTAATGGAACAGCTGGAGAAAAGGAATGTATTTCCTCCCAGAACCTTCAATAACATACACAGACAATACCAATAGAAGATGCATCTGAAAATGAAAAATTCCATCCCATGATAAGAAGAAAGTAATTGCATAAAATGTCAAATAGAAGATTACAAGCAACAAGGCCCATGGACCCCATCTGAAAGGAATCTGGTGGTGGATTTCTTACAAAATTTCTTATGAGACGCCTTTATGCTATAAATTTTTTTTGAAAAAGGAAAAGATAATTATCTAAAATGATAACTACCCAAATATATTATAGAGAAAACCAACAGCCAACACCAATACAAGAGGCAAATATCAAGACCCCTCACTCACAAAGACTCACTCCAGAGTTTAAACAAAACAATAATAGACTCCACAAAATTTTCCACATAAGGCCTCTCTCCTCTGAAGACGACGGCATTCCTTCATAACCAGACACCCCAGAGGACCGCCAACGGTCTAACCCTCTCCTTCTTCGTACGGAAGACATTCTGCCCAGCATTACCCCCTCCACCTCTATAACTGCACCAAAAATCATCAAATGACCGACATTTCCACCACCCTGCTCCCACACGGCTCCAAATCTACACGACAAACGGGTAAGAGAAGAAAAAGTGGTCAACCTCCTCATCTTCACCTCCACACAACGAGCAAATCTTACCCTCCCCAGGAGCCCATCTTGCCCTCCAAACTTTAGTCACCGGTCTCCTCCCCTCCTAAGCAGCCAAACAAAAATCTTAACCTTCAATGGACATGCCGCCTTCCAAACCTTTCTGCAATCTCTCACCAAATCCAAATCACCAGTGGGACCCCCGTCGGACAATCTCCTGTACGCAGCTTCCACTAAGAAATCACATTCATCCCAACCAAACATATCATTTCCAGATGCCGGCTGCAGACCTTCTAACTCTTCAAGCAATCCCTGGAAATTATGAATTCTCGCATCTAAAAGATTCCTTACAAAGAACAGACACCAACCACCTCCCCAAACTTCGGCCACAGATGCCTCTTTGCTCAGGGACATAGCAAAAAGTCTCGAAAATCTTCTAACGAGTGCACCTTGCCCCGTCCTATCATCTTGTCAGAACCTGAAGATCTCCCCCGTCCCCACCATCGGTACAAAACAATTCTGCACCTTATGAGCCACCATCGATAAACCTTTCAAGAAGTGAGAAGCATCCCTCAGCGAAGATATCAGGAGATCCCAACGCAGTAGGCCACCATAAGCCGTCCTGAAAACCCTGCTTATCAAATCCTCCCCATACTCCAAGAGGCCCCCAACCCACTTCACCAACAGGCTATCATTAGACCTCCCCAGATCGCTCACCCCAAGCCCCCCTCCACCTGTTTGCAAATCTCCTCCCACGACACCAACCTGGCACCAGGCCCATTCGACCCCTGATTGGACCAAAAGAAATTCCTCATAAGCCTCTCCATCCTCAAGCCGATCTGCCGAGGCAACTTCAGGACAGAGGTGAAATACGACGGCATCGCCGCCAGAACCGCCCTGAACAAGGCCAACCTTCCACCCCTCGACAAAAGCCTAGATGCCCACCCCTCCAGCCTCTCCTTCAAGGGAGCCCAATCCTGCACTAAGAGCCTACCATCTGTCAATGGCAAACCCAAATATCTAATTGGTAGCTTCACCTGCTCTGTGCCAAGACTCATGCTACACTCCCTCGCCTCCGCTTCTGTCAAATTAAAAAGGACAAAACCTGATTTAGACAGGTTAATCTGTAGACCTAAAGCCTCGCCAAACAAGAAAAGCAAAATCCGCATCCTCCTTGCTTCCGCTTCCCTGCCTTCTATAAATAAAATCATATCATCCACATACTGCAGCAACGGGATGCTCGTCCCATTTCCCAAAGAGAAACCCCTCACCAAGTTACTCTCATAAGATTTCTTAACTGCCCTCGCAAATGAATCTACTGCAATAACAAAAAGTATCGGAGCTAAAGGACACCCCTATCTCACCCCTCTTCTCGACTGAATCCAACCCCTTACCGAGTTTCCATTGATAAGAACCGAGAACGTGATGTATGATAGAACTTTGGCATGGTGGGAAAACTTAAAAAGGAGACCCTACTGAAAGAGCTCACGGTCACTCTAAATTATATAGATAGAAGCATGCATAAATAGGTGAAAGTATGCAGATGTGGTAAAACAAGCTGCATAGACAAACTGACACAGCTCACTGTTCATAGCACTTCAAAGGTTCCTTCTCCCCCCACAACCCAAAAAGAAGAGAAGAGATGGAAGAAAAAATATATGAAAAGGAACAATGAAAGACCTACACCCTGCACGCAACATCTTATTTAGCACCCAACACATTGCTTTAATACCCACCCACCCACCCACCGTCAGCCCAAGAACAAAAGAGAAAAAAAACAAGAAAATAAAACATCAATGATCTTACATGGTTACACTCCCATAAAGAAACCTATATCTCCAATTTCCAACGACCTAAACCTGGATTTACAGAATGGAGACATGCCTCTATCCACGAACACTTGTTACCAGAATAGGGCACCTCTACTACAGATCATTTCAGTAAGGATATAAACCTTCCACGAGAAGATGCTTAATATTTCTCCTGTGTATTATCGCGTGGACAAATTAAATTTTCAGCAACTGTAACTTCTGAACCATTACATGATCATTGTGCAAGTCACTCACCAAGTCTGAAGCAAGAATCATAAGTCCAACAGGCAAAAATTTAACCACATTCTCAATCCACTAACATGTTAATGATGAGAAACGATAACCATTTACCTGCTTTAATGAACAATGAGCCCGTTCTTTCGACTCTGTCAGATCTTTTTGTTCGATCTTGAATGCTGCAGAAATTTCATGCTGGGCCCTGTGTGCCATCGCCAAGCCGGCCCATGCTGTGGGAAGATCAATTACCACGGGATCTTCTTCTTTAATTATCGATCCCATCTCGTTAGCAGCCCAAGAAAGTTGTCTGCTAGGATTCTGATACATCTCAACATCTTTAATCCGGTGTAGTGCAACAGCATATCAAGTGGACATTTGATGAAAGTCTAGTTTAGCTGCCTGGAAAAGTTCAAAACTTAGCAAGGTGCACCCAAAGATCATACATATAGGAATTGCAAGAACATTGAAACCTCTCATACATGCAAGAACATTTTGTTTGTCCCCTTCTTCCTCTTGCACAACATCCATTTAACATGGAAGCATCCTAATTACATCATATATTGTAAAAGCCTTGTCTACATCAGAGAAAAGGACATATGTCACACCAAGTTTGTAAGCTATCGGGCAAGGAAAATGGGGCCACACATGAAGATAAATATTTAATAGTCATATTTAGGGGAGAAAGAAGAAAAGAAAAACATATAAAAAATTCTAAATATATGATGGGAATTAGACTTAATGAGGAACTCATGCATCAAGGTCCATTTGTGAAAAGACAGACAATAAAAACCACATAAATTGTTGGAGTTGTTCATGTTCATGAGTTTTAGATGCCACCAACACCAAATGCAACTAGGGAAAAATGCCAAGATACCCAAATCATACAGGATGTAGGAGGGAATACATCACAAGAAATAAAAAAAAGGGAGTACGAAGATCATAGTCAAACAAAATGCAGCAGTTGAAGGCAATGCCAAAAAATATCTAACAAGAGTTTGAGAAGCTTCTAAGTGACATGTATCCTTGCTATATAAAAGGGAACTAAATATTTCATTTCATATCTCACTTGAGCACTACAAAATCAGAGAGCCACATCTTCATTTGAGCCAGCTGACACAGTAAAAAGCCAAACTAGGGGGAGGAATCAGGTAAGAAAAGCTTTTATAACTGACAAGTTATGATGCAGTACATCTCCAAGGAAAGATCAAAAGAATAATTAGAATAATCAATCCATAGTGACATCAATAGAACCACATAGACTGGAGGGAGAGAATCATCACTTATTGCTAAGTAGGAGATCTCCAACCTGAAAGTGGCCAGGGACCCCAGTTGTACACTCTCTTCATTCGTAGAACTCTTGTTGATTCCGGACCATGATAATCAAGGGAGCAGACTTTCCACAGGCCAGCCCTTATTTATGTATCATTTGATCAAGTAAAAAATAAATTAAAGGTATAAACGAGCCACGCTATAGAGAACTTGAGAGAGAGAGAAGGGTTTTAGGAAATAGCTAGTTCTATTGAGAAAGGCTAGGAAAAATACAAGACAGAGGGATGGGTGCTTAAATAGAAATGAATAACATGTCATCCAATTTCCCCTTAATTGAAGGAAACAAGAATTCATGAAAGCATTGGATGGCCTACCTAGCCATTCCCAAAACTCATTTCCCTTGACCTATCTCCTTGAATATCATCCCTTCCCTAAAACTGGAATTGGAGTAAACACACTGAGAATAGTTCAAATAATGCAGTGTAGAATGAATTCTCCTTGAGACACTTCCTTACCAGTTCTAATAATGCAAAGATTGCCACTCCCTTCCTGATTGGTCATCTGCATTCAAAATCCATCCCCTCATGCCACACCAGAATGCACACTCCACCACTCAACATACTTAAGGTTCCCAATTCCACTTGTCCTCATCTCCATGATGGCAATGGCTCTAGAGCTTATGTGATTCATGGTAGGTAGCTTTCTTCTATAAGTTTTTCAACCAAAAGCCCCGGGAGAACCTATCAGAGATCTTCAAGCTAGTTTTAGTGCGTAGGTGTAAATTCAAAAGTCAATAAAGCCAAAGAGCCATATTCTGACATCAACTTATATATCATAACACGAGTTTTGATATTTGAACTCCAAAGACAAAGATGCATGCTACGACTAGCAAGGCACTTGCAATTTGCTAAAGTGGCAAAGAATAATTAATATCACTCATTCAACAATTTTTTTAAAAAAAGGAACCCCTCAAAGGTTCATTCTTAATGAGATAAACTGAGACCAGTTCCAAGCACTTTTTTGCACCCCGAGAATCATCGGCCAAATCACATGCACTTGCCAGGTTTACCCATATAGAACCAGCTTTAGGATCAGTTTTTGCTGCTGAGATCAAGCATTGTTTTGCAGCATTTGCTGCTTCCAACACCTGCAGTGATGTTCCTTCACCAGCATTCGCCCCAAGACCTAGAAGCATCCAACAAAATAATGGGGTTCATAAGTGCAGCAAAGAGTTAAATCACTCAACTGGATCATAAAAGCAAAAGCAAATAAATCGTACTGCTACTTTCCCAAAAAAACAAATCATTTTGAGAACATCTTCGTATGTTTTATTTCAGAGAGAGAGAGAGAGAGAGAGAGAGAGAGAGAGAGAGAGAGATTGCTTGAGAAGGTCAATCCACATGAAGTGGAAATCCTTGAATAGCTCAGCAGTAAAGATCAAGCCATACAATATTGGAAAATAACAATGATGAATTTGGGAGAAGATAACAAATGCAAAGATTTGCATGCCATACCTGCAACAACTGATCCATATTTAGACAATAGAAGAGCTGCATAATTGATAAAGGCAGCAAGATGATTTTGATTTTTTAGAATCAAATCCTAGAAACACTTGGTGGACAGCTCCAAATTACCACTGTAGATTTAAGTTATTAAGAATACATTATCAAAAAGCAAAAAGAATAGCAACCCCAAAATCATCCAAATATACAGCAGTTTGACATTATATAAAGAATAACACATAGGTATTTCTACTACACATGCACTTGTGATCCTCCTTTTCGCATTTAAACCTCAGGATGCATTTCACAAGAAAAGAAAACCAACAAAACAAGAAAAATCACAACCGCCACTTTTAGAGCAGTGATGTTGCACCTAAAAACCATTGATTCTTTTAGTTGCCTATTTGAGCTGCAAACATACTTTTAATCTGAACTAACTGTTTTAAAAAAAGAAAAAAAGAAATCTGAACTAACTGTAAGCAGATACAGACAAGAAACATAAATTATTTCAAAAGCAACTTCAGTATAGGAGCATAATCTTTCAATAACAAACTTTGACCTATTTGCATTATTTCACACTAAAATGTTCTCTTCATACATGACATACACATGAGACCATGAAACTGTGAAACTCTCTAGAACCAGCCAGTCCTCTGTTCATCTTTTTTTTCTCTAAAAAAGTGCTTACTCTCAAATCTTAGAAGTCTCCAAGATTTAACAGGCTACATTTCCATAATACCAGAGCTCAATTTACTTTTCCTTGGATATTATGTGCATTCCTATGTGAAAAATGTACTTATATAGGCAAGCGAAATGAATGATTCACAGAGTTCCGTACAGCAAATTATCCAGGAGAAGATGATGTCCTCTCAGTTGAATGGTGTGACCCAACTAGGAAATGATGTCAAGGTAATGAATGCGAATGGGATGATGCCAGGTTTTAATGGAGGGAACTGCTTGATTGGAAATGGAATAACCAACAGATCCAACATAAGTAGCATGGGCTATGGAAGCATAGGAGGAACTGGTGCTTCGCCCACCGCATCTGCAATAAGAGCTACAATGACCAGCAATGGCATTTTCAATGGGTGGGTCGGAATAAATACAATAGCACAGGACCTCACAATAAACCAGCAGCAGCAGGAGGGCATGGGCAACAAGCTCCTTAACTCTAGCCTGGGAATTGTGAACAACTTGCAGTTCAATTGGAAGAACACTCATTAGTAGAACATAAGATGATTTGATTGGAAGAACACTCATTAAATGGTGCTGCCACTTGCAAGAGATTTGAGTGCACACTCGGATGCCACTGCCTCTGATGTCACAGCTCGCATGCCATCCAACATGCCCAATAGATAATTAACTAGATTTACACAGTTATAATGATAGTACAATTGGACTAATCCTGCGGTGATCAAAACTGGCTGATTTGCCAGCTCAGAGCTAATTTAGTTCGGGTCAAGCTAGTCCAAATCTTAATTAAGCATTTGTCAAGGACATCACAGAATATTTTGTTTATATCAAGAGAAATATCCCCATTGTTACTCTTCAACGTACTTCCAATTTAGTATTAGATGCTAAATCGGGAGTTTAAATTTTTCTTCTGATAGTGTCAAATTTGTGGAATTTTTCAGATTTGATGGCCATAAAAAGTACTAAATTCTAAGTTTTACCATTTTATAGCCAGATGCAGACTGCAAAATAAGGCTTTAACCAAAAAAACAGAGAGAGTATTCTCATCTTTATGGAATGTTCTATTGGCAGCTAAATCAAAAGGCTCAGTTATGTGGACCAGAGAGGAATTTTTAATGAAAGAGGTGATCTTAAAGAGATTTATTTTCTTGGTTGTGAAACTTACAGGGTATTTATTGAAGAAAAATAATTTTATCAGTTCGGTTTTCTCATTCAATTCAAGCTTTTTTTTTTTCCTTTTTTCTCCACAGCTCATCGTAATGATATGAAAAATATAAAATAACTTCATTACACAACACAAAAATACTCTGCTTCTTCACAGGGAAAGGCACCATCTTCTCCTCACCTCCAGGAATGCCACTGAAACACAGCAGACCAAAAGCCACATTGAGAATTTCCATTCCGTCTACAATGCCCCCCAAAAAAAAGGGAAAATGCCATGAAAAATTAAAGGAAATCAATGTAAACATGGGAACAATTCCCAGAACAAAGTGACAAACTAAACCTATATGATTGCACTCCATAAAAAAAATAAAAAGAGCAGCCATATCGATAGGAAAACAAAGGAAACAAATCTTTATATAATCCATAAAATATCAGACCAAGATTGGAAAGGGCTACCAACCTGGGAAAGAGGTGGTATCAACAGAGTAATTGGAGAGTGGGATGACAAAGGACTTGATCCTTCCAGTGCAGTACTTTGTCCTCTTCACCATCTTTGAATTATTCTGCCACATTTCAAACAAAAGTCCAACACCATCAACAAACAATATTGCCGTCAACCACCCACATCATAAATTCCCATGATCATTTAAATGGGGAAGTAAAATATAATATTATTTGCGTCAAACCAACCTGCATGAGGAGATAGCTCTTGCCATCTATGCTGTTCTTGACGACCCTGAAGGTCTGGCCATAGTAGATCCTAAAGTACTGGGAGCCCATCTATGCTATTCTTGTTTGTTGTTGTTCATGCATATATAGCCCATGTCAGTGCCTGTGACTGCCTCTAGATGGCAAGCCATGGACTTTTTGGAAGGACCCATCCTGAGTGAGAACCATTCAATTATATTAATCCCACAGACCAACCAACAAAAAAGGAAAAAAAAAACACAAAGAAACAGCACTTTTTTTTTCTAAAGCAGAAATCGACGCTCAAACTCCACAAGGCAAATCCACATTGCAGATTCATGTCCATGACAACCAAAACGAAGCAAATCAGATTCATGTCCACAGATCTAGACTATGTTGCACTCCTACCTTCTGGATTCTCCATACTTCCTGAGGGACCTCTAGGGATGGAACAGAATGGGGTGATTAGGGATGTGGGCAGTGGGGGCTCTCTACTGATAGTGGCTATTTAGAGCCCCATATCAGGAATAGAAAAGTAACTATATTCCTTAAATTTCCTGGAAGAACTGTCATGAGGTACATGAGATTTTTGTTCCTGAAAGGAAACATTTATACGAACCATAAAAATTTATACCATTAGAAGACAAAAAAACTATATATCATGCCGTAGAAAATCAAGGACATTATCACTACAAAAAATGATAATAGATAAACCTCAAATTCATTAAGAAAACATTTAACGTGTCTAAATAGGTTTTAGATTTGACAGGGACTCCAGATGACCAAATGAATAAGATGAAATAAAGAATTGATCCTCCCATAGATGAGGATAGCAAATAGCAGCAAAAGGGAGTTGATAGCATCAGCTTGATTCTCAAGTTTGTGGAGGGTAGCAAGAGCATGTGAATAATTGTGGACAGCAAATTGGGTAGTAAAAACAATATGCACAGAGACAAGCAAGTTTTGAACATAAGCACTAGCAATAGCACAAGAAAGTTGTGAAGTAGCGGCTAATTGGGCAGCAAACCAATGGGTTTCTTATGCAACAGCAGAGGATTCAAGAGGAGTACTTTTCTGAACAGACCAAGAGAAGTGAAGAGCAGCAACCTAGTTACTCTTATTTGCAAAAGAATGTGGATGTAGAATAGAAACAAAAAGATAAAATTAATGAAGAGAATTATCACTTGAATATTGATAAAATTGATGGGTCTAAATTAATGAAGAGCAGCCCTCACTTGCTCCTCGAATGCCTATGTATCCTGCTGGTAGTCCTAGTCTTGGACAACAAATATTTTACAGCCAAGCACCTCTGACTCTCATTTCTACTCAGATTGGATTTGGCTTCCAGCAGCCACTTGTCCCTGGCATGCAGCCTGGTGGTGCTCCAATGCCCTTCTTCTCTGTGCCTTTTGTTTGACAGGGTCGGCAGGGGTCGCACCCCAGACGTGGTGGAGGAGGACCCACGCAACAAAATCAGTAGTCAACAGGCATGCTTCAGCAACAGATGCTTGCAAGATCAATTCCCTCCAGGTAGAATCATGTGTGAGGCACGACATGGAGGCCAAAGTGACCGGGATGCTCCTAGAGATGGACCAAACCAAAGTTCTCCACTTGTTGGAATCCCCTGATGCTCTGAAGGCCAAAGTTGTTGAAGCAATTGAGGTTCTAAGGACAGTTGCGCAGCAGGAGTAGCAGCAGCTTGGTGCTCCTACCGACCAACTTACTGGACTCTCTCTCTGAATGATGGACTTTGAGGCAGTGTCTTCTTTAAAGTTTGGAACTTTCTGAGTTTGTTCTGGATCTCTTCTTGTCTGGATTGATGTCTTTGTTTTCTTTTTGGCCTTTAGAACCTAGCTCTGGACGTCTTTGGCAGGTATGATTTGTTTAGGAATTTTCAGTTTTAAAGGGTTTGGACTTTTGGTAAAAAAAATAAGAAAACACTTTGAAGCATTTCTTCAAACAATTAAAAGGCATTTCATCAAAGACCTAACTAAGAGAATAGACCTCCCTCCTCCTTCGTCGATCTATTATTTTGCACCAGAACTAGATCCCTTCAAATACCATATTATCACATAAAAGCAAGCAATTAGCAACAGCATAATTAAACATATTTTCATGGATTTCATCAAATTCATAGCTTTTTTCTACCATTCACACCAGATAATACAAAGGCAGAGTTTTAAACCTTCCCCTTCCATCCCCCTACGCCCACCACCCAAAAAAAAGGAAGAAAACGGCACTAGTTTTCTGAATTTTAAATAATAAATCCCAAATCATACTCCCAATTCAATTGAACGAAAATCCTAGAATCAAATTTTTCATCCACAGAATCAGAAGGAAAAAAAAAAGTGAAATACATTCAAATCTCCCATTCTTATGCTTCTATATAGACCTGCCAATGTCCTGCAGATCCACCAAAAACTAGCTTCAGATTCAAACTTTTTGGTAACCTATTCTTCCAAGCTTTGGGATGTACTTGAGGAAAACAGTGGAGCCAAGCTTTCTATTGGTATTAACAATAAAAGTCTAATCTCATCAAAGCTTCAACAAATTGTATTAGCCATTTTTCTTAGTACTTAAGATAGATTAAGTTGGATTCAAAGTATCCTAATACATGGAGATCAAATTGGATTATGGACTTAGCCAAATATAGTATCTACGTAATCCAACAGTATGACGAACCTTAACCTCCAAGGGTATATTAGCTTCTCACAAGAAACAATTCCCACTTTCCTTTCAGGAAAGAAAAATAGAGGGAAAAATCAACATCACTACGTCAATATATCCAAAGGAGAATCATTTTAAACAAAATATTATAATTTTCTTCTCCTACATCATATTAATGGAAATAAGGCATGGAAACAATACACAGAAGAACCATTAGCCATTTTTTTCCTCCATTACCTCTCAAATAACAGCACACACTCCTCCTCCTCCTCCTCCTCCTCCTCCTCTGATGTATCCAACAAGCAAAGGAGGGCCCTCATGGCCTCCACCTGCACCTGCAGACCCCTTATGTACCCTGAGGTCTCCTCCAGAAGCCTCTCCACCTCCATGCCCTCACCCCCGGGCACCACCCTCCTCAGCCTCTCCAGCTTCTTCTCCAACCCCACCTCTTCCTCCCTATCCCCCACCCACACCCTCCTCCTCCCCAATCTGCCACTACCCATCTCGCCTTCCGCCTCCACCGACGCGCTCCTCTTCTCCATCACGCTACCGCAAACTAGCTATTCTCCGCTGCACCCTCGAGAACCATCTCCTTCAGCTCCGCCTCCTACACCAGCACCGGCGGTGGCGCCCCCCGCTCCTTGAGGGCCTTCAGGAGTACCTCCACGCTCACCGGATCCCTTCCCCCTCGCTCGATCGCCTCGAGCCTCTCACGGAGGGCGGCGATCTGGCAAAGGAGCAACCCGCGCTCGGCATTCCACCGGGACTCCTCTCGGAGCCACCACTTCTCCTCTCTGAGTCACCGCTGCTCCTCACGCAGCCTCCGCTGCTCGTCGCGGAGCCATCGGGACTCGTCGCTCTCCGACGGGGAAGGAGAGGGAGAAGGGGAGGCGGAGATGGAGGAGGTCGATTGGAGTGGGAGGTTGTTAGGGTTTGGTCGGAGGAGAGGCTTGTGGAATGGTAGAGTCTGGAAGGGGATCTGTGAGGGTAAGGGGAAGGGGAGAGGGGAGTGGGAGAGGGGAGTGTGGAGGTGGATCTGGAGGGGCTTAGGGCAAGGGGCGTCGGGTGTTAGCCCTAAGTGGATGTGCTGGAAGTGCGAGGGGCATCAGATGGTAGGTGTATCATGTAATATCAGTGACATCTAATTGGGCCCATTAAGGAGCATAAATCTGGATTTAATGTACCTAATTAACAATTAGGGTGGCCCTAGTATAGGTCTGGTCTCACCCAGTAATGGGTGTTATGTATCCCTCAAAAAGGCCGCCCACCCACATTAAACCTAATTTTTGTCTAAGTGTTAAGAGGGAAAAGTGTGAAGAGAAGAGAGGAAAGCGAGCTCAAAAAATTAGCTAAGTGTTTGAAGAACCCCCCTGTGCCTTTGTGTGTTTGTGCCTTAATGTGTTGTGTGCATGTGTACATGTGTATATGTATGTATATATAAGTATATAGTATATAATGTATATGTATATAAATAATGTAATATTATGTAAATAAATAAGTATACGAATGTACAGTATAAATATTTATATATGTGTGTATATATAAGTATAGGTAGTAGTGTTATTTGAGCTCTAATATATGTATATAAATAAACAAGAGCTTTAGTGACAATTTAGATATGATTATATGTTAGTATAGACAGTATTTTGCCTTATGTTATGTATATAATTTTATTAAGGTTTTAGTGACACTTATATATGTTACTATAGGTATTAGTATGTTATAATGATTTAGCATAGTAGATATTATTAATTATTTTTGTACCTATACTTAGGTATTAATTATATTACTTGTAAATAATTAATATAAAGTAATTATATATGGCTTTTAATGCTTGTTTGTGTACATATGTTTTCAAGGATTGTAATGTGTTTTTATGGATTCTTTTATAAATAATTAACCAATTTATACAATTATTTGATTCTTTCATTCATTTTTGTAAACAAAATCAACATTTTTGAAATAAAAGGATATTTTTGGACTTAGAGAGTAATGTATATCAATAACTGCCTCCTAGTGAATGACCTAGAATAAACCAATAAAAATTAAGTAAATAAATAAATTTGATGCGACATCGGTTTGCATTTGTGACATATACTACAACAACGACATTTAACATCCTTTTTAGTGCGAATCAGTCATCGGCGATCATATTTTTGGCACGTTGCTAGGAACAAAAACTTGATAATAGCACTTTATTGTAATTGTTTGACGATTGTCACAGAAAGTCGATTATTTTGTACACCATTGCCGGGGAGGCAACTCTCTATTTGCCAAAACTTTTCTTTTATTCTTTTATTTGTACATATTTTTGCTTTTCTTTGTATATAACTATTCTTTCATTCATATTCTTTGTTGTATATAAATTCTTTTATTCATTATATTCTTTGATTTGTTTTGTATATAATTATCTTACTAATCATTTGTTATTTTTTTGGAGCACTTGAGTAGGAGTAATGACTTCTTCCTGACAGATTCGCTACGCTTCAAACTCAACTTCCCAGAGGAGTTTTTGATGATAATGTCATCATCATCCATATCTAGGTTTAATTAGTCAAAATCCATTAATAAATGCTCCTACATAACCGCCAAAGGACCGTAATTCATTGCACATCCTTTCTGAGAGTTTAACATGAAACTAGGGTTAAAATTATAATTTTACCATCATATCATGAATTCAAAATAACCGTAGGTTTTCTCAGAAGTTTATTAAAGGTCAAATATGCATTAAAGTTTAAAAAGAGGGTCTATGCAGACATAAACGGGTTTTCACGCGTTACGAGAATTAAATGACATCTAAAACCCTAAAAACAGACCTACTTAATTCACTAAGGCTTTTTTAGGATAAAATTCACTTAAACCCTCTAAAAATCATATAAAAATATTCTCTAGGGTTTAGCATCTTTGATTTGACCATTGGAACCCATTTTGACCTAAAATAGAGTCTCAGACAGACAATTGCCCTAATTTGGGTTTCTACACAATTTACCTAGTCAAACTTCATCAAAACCAAAATATTATTTACCATCAGATTCCTTGGGTCTAAATTAGGTTTGTACCAAAATTTGGACCCAATCAGAGATCATCTTGATCAAGTTTGCATTTTGGTCCAGTCTGACTCTTTTCTCTCACACACATGCCCCTAACTTTCTAATTCTTTGCAATTAGCCACCCAACTTCTTCATCTTCTTCGCAAAAAAGCCCCTACCACCATTTAGGTCAAACCCAACCTCCAAATTACTTTGACTAACCCAAATCCTACTCTAATGGCAATCAATTCCACCAAAATTGGTGGGATTGATTTTCACACCTAGGCAAACAATTTGGAATCAATTTGGAGTCCCAAATCTCCATGGATTGCTCGCGCAAACGCGCGAGAATCATGGCTTCCTTTCCTTCAAGTCCAAGCCATGGAATCCCTCTTTCCTGATCTAGAGTTCACCCTGAAGCTCTATAAAGCTTCCTCGTGCACAACCTTACCTCCTTAGCTAGGTGTAAGGCCACAAATCCCTCTTCTTTCTCTCCCACGGCCGGCTCCGACCTATGCCCCGAAGGCCCTCTCAATCTCTCTCATCTGCACCTCCAACAGCCAAATTGGAAGCATAGCAACCTTCCTCATCTTCCTCTAACGGTGGCCAACCAAAGCCTCAACGTCTCCAACCCTTTCCTCACCACTGTCTCCCTCCCCGAAGTATTCACCTTCCAAGGCGCCGACCAATCAAAGCCGGTGCCTCTCCGTCCCTTTCGTCCATAATTTTTGGGTTAGTTAAGTCTCTCTACTCCCCTACTTCCTATTTATCTCCTTAGACTCTAGCTCTGACCCCTCGACACCGCCATTCACCATCATCTTCTTCCTCTCTGGTAAGGGCTCCGGCAAGCCTGCACCACCACCACAGACCACCATCCACCTCGCCACAACTCCCAAAAGCTCCGTCGTACTCCCCCCATCAAAAGCCCTCTCCTATTTTGCTCCATCGCTCACCCAAGCGCGCCACCGAACAAACCCACTTCCATTCATCTCTTCCACTTCTGTCCGACCACCACATGCATCCATTGGCCACGAGATCACCTCCACCACCTTCGCCAAGTCTAGGTGAAGCTCTTGAGCATTCTAATTGGGGCTTAGCACCTGTATTCTTGGATTTTAGGTTCTCATCGGAGCTCCGCTATCACCCTTGAGTTTTCGAACACGCCTTGTGTTCTCTGGCCACTTTAGACCCTGGTAACACTTCCTAGAGCTGCAGACTCACACCACTCATCTACCTGCAGCTTCAATTAGGTTTCGAGGACTCAGCATAGCTCTAATTGGGTGAAGCAACATCTGCAGCACTTGCGCGAAGAAGCCAGTGGCTTTACTGCCACATCGTGTGCGAGCAAGCATCCAATAGTGCATAAATTGCTTTTGTGCACTGGCTTGTTTGCCTCAAGACACTTGGGGGGGTGAGGTCCCCCGCATGCACAGCCTTCGCACCCTCATCCGTGCCCACATGCACACAGACCTGGACCTCTAATTGAATACCTGAATATCCGATTACATGCTAGTTTGAGAGAGAGAAGGGAAAGATTTATGAGAGAGAGGGGGAGGGTTTTGCTGCGTGCTTAAAAGAAGAGGGCCCTGTGTGACACTTGGTCACTGGAGGGAATTGTTTCCCCTATGCTGCGAAGGGAAGAAAGAGAGAAGGGAAGCTCTGAAAGAAGAAGGAAGAGTTGAAGAAGATGAACAGTGCCTTTGCACTATAGCATCTAAGTACTTGTCATCTGATTGAGCATTATCTATGTTACTGGTGAATTATTTAAGTACTATGGTTAAGGTTACATTGAGATGCATGCTTAAATGTGGATCTAAAAGGTGATTCAAATCACCACTTTTTGGGATCATTTCCATTCTTTTTGTCTCACAGAATTCTTGATATACCCTTGCTTAGTATTAAATATCATTTGAGTAAATTATTCTTCATTGAATATCATTCTTGGCTTATTTCTTATGCTCATGTATACATTCATGTTGATTAGCGTGTGAATTACAACACTTGCTCCCTGTGTTCGACCTCGTATACTCTTTTGAATTTGAGCTATAAATTTTATCTGTTGATTGAGCGATTAAGGAGACTTTACTACAATGAGACACTTTAATCTCCTGAATAGCCCTGTCAACAGTTTTTCCAGAAGGAGCTGCATTTCTTGCTTTCTCTAGATTAGATTAGTTGATAGTTTAGACTTAAGAATATTTCTTAGGATTATTTTGTTAGGCATAAGTTGTGAGAGCCTGTTCTCACACATCATTGTATAACTTGGATTCTCTCTGGACTCTCTATATCTCTCTATTCATCTCTCATCGACGCGATTTTTTCGTATCGTGGTTTTTCCATATCAATTTCTTTTTTATTTGTTTTCTTTTGTTGCATTCAAAAATCCAAAAAAAAATTATAAAATGAAAATTACAAAAATATCTCATCCCTTATCTAGCAGCAGCATACTTTAGCCATCCATACTTAGGATTGCATTCCTCATGCTAGATTTTATTACAAGTCAAATTGCATCAATTGTAGAATTGCTGGAGTCAGGTATGCATCTTCTATCTTTCTGAGCTCCTACCATCCTTGCATTTGACTTAAACATAACAAGACCATCTCTTATTTGAAAAGAAACTAAAAAGCGAGATGAGCTGCATAGAATACACTTCTAATTACTTGAATCAAATTCAAAAAGAGACACTAAAAATTGTTTGAAACCTGACTGAGTTTCCATTGCTACCTGTTGATTGCAATCGTGTACA
Source organism: Thalassia testudinum (assembly GCA_037157565.1). NCBI lineage: Eukaryota > Viridiplantae > Streptophyta > Magnoliopsida > Alismatales > Hydrocharitaceae > Thalassia > Thalassia testudinum. The sequence goes on along the minus strand of JAZHRO010000063.1, from coordinate 148,263,618 downwards.
CACTACACGATCACTTAAGTCACAAATACACGGGTTTCTATCTCATCTCCTTGAGAAGCCACGGGGTCTGGATTCTCACGCCAGTCTTATCCAGATTCCCAGTGGATTTTAAAGGTCTACACTCCACTAAGTCTTCTTTAGGATGCGTACAATTATTCCGAAACATTTGTTTGCGTACCACTACTATTTTGTCATAGCAGAACCTAGGAAAATTTTGGATTTATCCCTTGACTTGTCTGATTGTTCTTTGATTGATTTATTTATTGGGATTTCTTATTTTATTGAGATTGAGAATGATTCTTTCCTTTTGAGTTGTGACTACTTCAAAAACTTATTTTTCAAAAATCGACTCAATGGAAGGTAGGAGATCCCAAAACCCTGAGTTAGTACTTCCCTTGGGTACTGATGCCCAAGCTTCCACTTCAATGCCTTCCACATCCACTTCTATACCTCTTAGGCCTCAAACTCCCATCCACCACTCTATTCATCCTGAGGATGAAAATGATTTTGCACAATTCAAGGATTTCAAAGAACTTCCTCCACATCTCTCTACACATCATCCTCCACCACCACCACCAAACCATAGGTTCCAACCTCCTCCATATCCTAACTTTCCAAACCAACCACCATTGGAGAGAGGTCCAATGCCTCATCTGCAACACTTGCTTGAAACACAACTTCAAATGAATACCCTCACCCAACAACTGCAACAACTTGCACAAGTTATTAATCTTCTAGCAAACCCCCAACCTCAACCTAGAGCTTCCTAGGCACCACCTCAACCTCATAGACGTCAACTGCGAGATTATTATAATCCCGTAGTTGCACAACCTATGCTTGTAGTATGCTATCCCAATGGGGGTTGTGCTGCTGAACTGAAGCCGAACATTATCGCACTTATTCCTCACTTCCATGGTCTTGCTTCTGAGGACCCTTTTCAGTATTTAGAGGAGATGAAAAACCTTGCTTAAACTTTGGGTCCTCAAGGTCATGATTAGCACACGCTTTTGATGAAAATGTTCTCCTTTCCATTAAAAGACAAGGCAACCTTTCGGTTTAGAACACTTGCACAGACTACACTTACAGAGACAGGCTTCTTTGGAACATGAGTTCTTGAAGAAGTACTTTCCTGTAGGCCGCACAAATGCTTTAGGGTGTGCGATCACCACATTCACCCAAAATTTAGGAGAATAGATGCACGAGGCTTGGGAGAGATTCTATAAGCTTCTTAGGAAATGTCCCCACCATGGTGTCTCACGCTGGCAATAAGTCTAAATCTTTTATCATGGGCTCGATGATGACAAAGAATTTTGTAGATGCTGCTTGTGGAGGCAATTTTTTGTGTCAGGACGAGGACTCAGCTTTTGAGCTCTTTAAAGGCATGGTCGAAAACTCTATTAATAATGCTTCGATGAGTGTTTTTAATAGAAAGTCCTCTCATTCCCACTCACACACGGGGGGTACATGAAGCCCAATCCAGCAATAGAGACTTAGAAATTGTGGCTAATTAGCTGGATAAGGTGGGCTTAATAGAGAAGAAAGTAGATGAAGTATGGAAATTCCTATCTAAACCTTCATCATCTTCTTCTCAATCTCCTGCACCTCACACTTCTCAGTTTCCCACAGGGCGGGAAACTGTGAACAATCTATCTATGACACAACCTGCTTTACCGGATTATTCATTTCCATATCCTTCATCGATTGGAGGAACCTTTGTTCCTCCATACACTGAATTCCCGACTGACGTGCCGTAGTGCGTGTGTGTTAAGAGGTGTCGTTATAGTTGCACTTGATACGTCGGTTTTAAAAGAAGTAAACGGAGGTGAGTCCGAGTGTCGGTCTCAGGGAGGCGTCGAAATCGGATTTTGTTTCTCACTTGTCACGAAAAAGGCGGAGTTTTGCTTGCGAAAGAGACGATTTTGAAAAGCGAGAGCGAGAGAGAGAGTTTAGGGTTAGAAAGCTCTTAGTTTTGATCATGCACTTTAAACAGAAATTAAAATGGCGACTGAACGGAAAATAATTTCATTAAACATACATTCATAGTTCATGGTTTACAACATTAAATACATGCTTCAACAAAAGTAAATGAAAGCTTAAAAGAGAGAGAGAGAGAGGTAGAGAGAGAGTGGAGAGCGACGAGGCAGCCACGGCGGTGGAGGAGGCTTCGTCGGCAGCTCGTCGTCTCTGACGATTACAAGAGTGCCTAAAACTAGCTAGGAGAGGAGTGGAGTAGTTGCAAGTGGGAGAGTGTGCATTGAATGGTGGTAGAAGGGGGTTTAAATAGAGTTAAGGGCTTCCTAAAAGAAGAATGGGCTTTAGCGACATCCAGAGCATCGCTAAAACCGCTTCTATAAACGTCGATGAAGCCCTCTTGCCGCCGGTCAGCTGCCCGCCCCGATCTTCTTCTCCACGCAATCCGTGGCCACTGATCGAGAGCCATCCGATCAAAGATCGGATGGCTGAGAGCCTTCGGCGCCCGCGCTGAGATCGTGCCTCGGGCGAGCGTGCCCGCGCGCGTTTCTGCCCGGCTTGCGCGCGCGCGTGGGCGCTAGGGAGCTGTCGTCGCACCGCGTGGCGCTATCCTGGCCGCCCGCTGCTGATCGGGCGGCCCAATTTTGCTACGCCCTTCACTCGCCTTCGATTTCTGCTCCGCGCGGCTCGAATGCACGTCGCGGCGATGCGGGCATGCCCACTAACCATTGCGCCACGCCCGCGCTTTGTCGCGGCGACCGCGGGCGAGCGCGCGGATCTCAGCCGTTCGATCAGAGATCAACGGCCGAGATTTGTCCTTGGCCGGCTGAGGGTGCGCTAGCGGTGGGGGGCGGGCTGACGTGGCACTCTCTAGGTCGTTGATCTCAAGATCAACGGTCAGAATTTCTTGGGCCTATTGTGGGAGCTCCGGATGTCGGATTTGGCCGATCTTGAGTCCGTTGGACTCCGTTCGTCATTCTGAATCCATCCGTGCGGTCCGATTGCTCATCTGAGGCCTGCTTTGACAAATTCTTTACACAAATGGCCATTAGTATAGTTTATAAGCAATCTTGGTACTTGATGCATGCAATGCTCCTATTCTACTTTATGTTGCACCTTTTATTCTAAAGATGGGCCATATTCAACCTAATTACTACTCCCTTGTGTGGTGTTATCATACCCCCATGCTTACTCCTTGCTAGTCCCAAGCAAGGTTTATTCTAACCTTTATTTCCTTGGAGAATTCAAGAAGTAATTGCTTAGGCACTTCGTTACTTGTCAATAAGAGGAAATATATGAAGATCTTAATCTACAAAGACTAAGCAGCGCCTGAGTGTCTGCCAAAATACGAATCTCCCGAATCCTTGCTTTAATGTACATATGTATATGTATGTATATTTTCTTAGAATTTTTTTCGGAATTCAGTGTGGGTTGGTAACTTTTTACGGCTACCCAACCCACCCAAAACTCGGTCAAAACCCTAAGTGCTAAGCATCTTGGTGTGAATGTTGTGATAGACTCACTTAACGGTAATTGAGATAGACTTCGAGTTTCTACTCCTCTAGGTGACCGAAAAAGAAAATAATTTTTTTCCTGAAGGTGTATTTGTTCGATTGGTAGCATTCTCCCTATGTTCGTTTTACTTGGGGTCAACACAAGGATTTTCCAGTGTATATCTCCCCAGCTTGTATTACTTCCCTGCTTCTTCCTTAGGTGTTTTAGTCTTTTTTGTGCAATTATTAAGCTGGGCTCTGGACAACCGACCAATGGGTTGTTACCCATGATCACTTGCCAGCCATACTTGTGCGGTGAAGTGTGGTTTATTTTCTTTTCTTCTTCTTCTTTTTTTTTCGTAGGTGGCTTCCCTGATCTCAAATGTACCTAGAGGCAGCGAAAAGGAAATGGCCTGTGGCTGGGTTCGGGACAACCTGCAAATGGGCTGTTACCCACGACAACTTGCCAGCCATACCACCCTAGAGAGTTCATTAGCTACCCAATTTCTGTCAAAATCTCCGAGAAGTGAGTCTGTGCAAAAATGTGTGCAGATGCTTAGACTCAAAGTTTTCCTGAGTTATAGGGTGAGTTGATAAGTCGTATACTTATTACCTTATTTAGTAGGTGGATTAGAATAGCTTAAAGTTGAAAGGATTCGCCACTAAATCCATATTTTAACGGACACCAAGGATGATTAAGCCTGAAGGCCTGAAAAGTCTAAGTGTTTAAGTTCTTTTTGTATTATTTCTCACTATTGACAAGTTTCTAATGCCTAAGTTTTCTTCCTAAATTCATCTTTTTTTTCTTTCTTTTTTTTAATTCAGACTGATTAATTAAGCTCAGGATTATGCAATTTACCATCCCCCCATGCTTAAGTTGGACAATGTCCTTATTGGAAAATACATGGATGCAAAAGGGTTCAAAAAAATAGTACCTGAGTGACGTAAACTACCAGATCAGTCTGAATCCTCTGGGTTGCCTCCCAGGAAGCGTTGAGTTTAACGCCTCCAGCTGGGCGGTGCTTGGTGTCAGCCCTCAACGAGGGTGACACTTTCCTTGGGGGGTACCTGGGCCAGGAAATGCTTCAATCTTTAACCATTAACTGTAAAAGTGTGCCCAGTGTTAAGATCAACAATTTCAACCGCCCCATTAGAATAGGGCTTGACCATCCGAAATGGTCCCGTCCATTTGGACCTAAGTTTCCCTGGGAAGAGTTTCAGGCGTGCATCAAATAGCCAGACTTGTTGGTTCAGCTCAAAGGTTTTTCTATGAATGAGTCGATCGTGAACGGCTTTCATTTACTCCTTATATAGCCGACTATTGTCAAAGGCGTCCCGACGAATTTCTTCGAGCTCAGATAATTGAAGCGTCCTTTACGCACCGGCTAACTGGGGATCCATGTTACATTGCTTGACAGCCCAGTAATCCCAGTGTTCCAATTCGACAGGGAGATGGCAAGCTTTGCCAAAGACCAAGCGATAAGGCGACATGCCTATCGGGGTCTTAAAAGCGGTCCTGTATGCCCACAGAGCATCATCAAGTCGTGTGGACCAGTCTTTCCTATCAAGTCTCACGGTCTTCTGTAAAATGTTCTTGATTTGTCTGTTTGAGACCTCAGTCTGCCCATTTGTTTGTGGATGATACTGGGTGGCAATGCGGTGGTTTACCCGTATTTTCTAAGTAGGGCACGGAATTAGGAATGGATAAAATGGCTTCCACCATCACTGATCATGGCCTTGGGTATTCCAAACCGGGAAAAGATGTTCTTCTTCACAAAGTCCATGACCGTCTTGTGATCGCATCGTCGAGTGGCGATGGCTTCAATCCATTTGGAAACATAGTCTACCGAGACCAGGATGTACTCGAAACCGTTGGATGGTGAAAAGGGGCCCATAAAATCGATACCCCAAACGTCGAAGATTTCGACAATCAAAATGGGCTGAAGGGGCATCATATCTTTCTTGGTCATGGTCCCCAGTGTTTGGCATCGTGCGCAAGTCTTGGCAAAGATGTGTGCATCCTTAAATAGGGACGGCCAATAAAATCCAGACTGCAAAACTTTTGCAGCTATTTTCTTGCTAGAGAAATGGCCGCCACACGCTTGGTCATGACAAAAGGAAAGCACACTCTGAACTTCATCTTTGGGGAGGCACCTCCTGATGATCTGATCAGCACAGAAGCGAAACAGCATGGGATCATCCCAGAAATAGTGCTTGGCCTCAGCCAAGAACCTGTCCCGTTGCTGTCTGGACCAGCTGTGCGAGGTTTGTCCTATGACCAGGTAGTTGACATATTCAGCATACCATGGCATTTTCTTGTCTTGCACGACTAGGATGTGTTCATCAGGGAAGGTATCAGATAGAGGTAGGGAGGGTCCAATGTGGTCTGGATGAAGTCTTGACAGGTGGTCAGCCACCACATTTTTCGATCCGGCCTTGTCTCGAATTTCCAGGTCAAATTCCTGCAAAAGCAGGATCCATCTGATGAGCCTGGGTTTTGCGTCCATTTTGGCCAACAGGTGCCGGATGGCTGAATGGTCGGTGTAGATAGTCACGTGGGATCCCAGCAAGTATGATCGGAATTTTTCCAGTCCAAAGACTACAGCGAGCAACTCTTTTTCTGTGACCGTATAATTACGTTGGGCCTCGTCCAACGTTTTGCTCACGTAGTAGATCACCACGGGCTTCTTGTCTTGCCTTTGTCCCAGGACAACGCCTATGGCAAAATCTGATGCATCACACATAATCTCAAAATCCTGGGACCAGTCTGGGGGTTGAAGTACAGGTGCGGTGGAGACTAAGTCCCGGAGGGTATGATAAGCCTGGATGCAATCAAGAGACATGTGGAAAGTGGCATCGTTGGCTAGAAGGCCGGTCAAGGGTTTGGAAAGTTTGGAAAAGTCTTTGATGAACCTTCGGTAGAAGCCAACATGTCCTAGGAAAGAGCGAATCTGCCGGACCGAACTAGGTGGAGGAAGTTTGGAAATTAAATCAACCTTAGCTTGATCTACCTCGATGCCCCTATGCGAAACGATGTGTCCGAGGACAATTCCTTCTTGAACCATAAAATGGCTCTTTTCCCAACTTAACACCAAGTTAACCTCGATACATCGTTTCAGGATTTTCTCCAAGTTGCTCAAATAATGGTCGAATGAATTCCCGAATATAGAGAAATCATCCATAAAGACCTCCAAGTATTCCCCCACCATTTCTGAAAAAATGGCTAGCATGCAACGCTGGAAGGTCGCAGGTGCATTGCATAACCCGAACGGCATTCGACGGAATGCAAACGTGCCATACGGGCAAGTGAATGTGGTCTTTTCCTGATCTTCCGGAGAAATTGCAACTTGGTTATATCCTGAATATCCATCCAGGAAGCAAAAATACTTCTGCCCTGCCAATCTTTCAAGGATTTGATCAATGAATGGCAAGGGGAAGTGGTCCTTCTTATTAGCTTCATTAAGCTTCCTATAATCAATACACACCCGCCATGCGGTGGTGGTGCGGGTGGGGATGGATTCACCATGATCATTAGTGACAACGGTGAGCCCAGCCTTCTTTGGAACCACTTGAGTGGGGCTCAACCAGGGGCTATCAGAGATAGGGTAGATGATGTCGGCGTCGAGCCACTTGATAATTTCTTTTTTAACGACCTCCCGCATGTTAGGGTTTAACCGTCTCTGCATCTGGCGGGAAAGTCGGGCCCCGTCTTCCAGGTAAATCTTGTGGGTGCAATAGGTGGGGCTAATTCCTCTTAGATCCGAGATGGTCCAACCAATGGCTGCCCGATGTTCTGAAAGAGTTGCAGTCAACCTTAGTTCCTGATCCTTGGTTAGATGGGAATTAATAATCACTGGGAAGGTCTGGTCAAGTCCCAAGAAGACGTACTTGAGATTCTCGGGCAATGGTTTAAGTTCAGGTGCGGGTGGGACCACAGTCGATGGGAATGGAAAGGGCGGTAGTTGATCAATATCGATCTCTTCAAATGGTGTCATGTGATGATACTCAGCCTTACAGAGGTCCACGGGTAATGATGGTGACGGGTCAGAACTACGGGTTTGGTGGTCTGAGACAGAACTGAGGGTAAGGCAATCCTCGATTAAAGTTTCCACGGGATCATGTTCCTCAATGTAATCGCAATCAAAAGACTTTGTTGCCCGGAAGATATCCAATTGCATTTTCCTGTCTCCGAAGGCGATTTCCATACATCCCGTGTCGCAGTCGATGTTTGCTTTAGCCGTAGCCAAGAAAGGTCTGCCTAAGATTATGGGTGCGTTCTGTAATTTTTCAGGGACCTCCATGTCGAGCACCAAAAAGTCGACTGGGAAATAGAAGTCCTTGACCCGTACAATTACGTCCTCGACAACCCCCTTCGGGGTTTTCACTGATCTATCTACCAGCTGGATGGTGACAGGGGTTGGTGCCAGCTCCCCAAAACCAAATTGGTGGTATAGGGTTGTTGGAATTAGATTGATAAAAGCACCTAGGTCTAGGAGCGCTCTATCAAATGTCATGTCCCTGATATTGCAGGAAATCAGGGGCGCTCCTGGGTCAGTTCGTTTGAGTGGAAGGTTGCTTGATATCATGGAACTCGCTTGCACAGAGAGTACAACCTTCCTAAGTGCTTGAGGTCTCGGCTTACGCTTGGGTGTACAGGCATCCTTTAAGAACTTGGCGTAAGCGGGGATGTGTTTGACGGCTTCTAGGAGCGGAATATTAATCTGTACTTGCTTAAAAATCTCCAACAGCTCCTCAGTTTCCACAGCATTCTTCTTTTTCTTAATTATTTCCAAGGCCTCAGGGTATGGTGTCTGAATGTGGACTGGTTCCATGTCTGGGTCCTTGGTTGGTGCCTCTTCTGAGTCGGGTATTTCAACTTGTAAAGTCTTGGGGAGAGTCGGCCATTTGGGATCCTAGGTTTTGGTGCCGCTTCTCAAGGTCACAGCATTTGCAGAGGCATTGGGGCCATGGGGTGATCCTTGAGAAGACGAGGATGAAGAAGCGCCAAACCCAGGAGGTATTTGTGGGGCTGGCTGGACCATGTGAGCCTGCCCGGGATTGCCTTGGAACCCTTGCGAATTGGGGCCTCTGTTAATTATGTTTCGTGGGTTCGGTTGTGGTTGGGAAGGTAGAGATCCTTGCTGTTTACAGTCCAAGAGTTGGCTTAACTATCCCTTTACCAAGGCCATTTCTTCCTGATGTTTCTGGTTCATGTCAGCCATCATCTTTATTAAGGTATCCATTTGGTTTTGTGGGGGAGGGGCCGCCCTATTCTGGTTATATTGGGGTCAAACTGGTGGTCCTTGCTGATATGAGGGCAAGTGTGGCTGCTGGTTTGTCCTGGGCTGGTTTTGGAATTGCGGTGGTTTCTGGTTTGTCCAACCAAAGTTGGGGTGATTACACTAGCCAGTGTTGTAAGTGTTGGAGAAAGGGTCAGGTTTCGCATAACCTTGGATGGCTTGCACATCTTCTAAGATAGCTGATGTTGATGAAGAGGGAAGGGAGTAATCAAGGGTCGAGGGAGCAAAGGTCCCTCCCTGGAACGTGGTCGGGGGTTGTTCCAGGTTCAGTTGGGTGAAGGGCTGGACCAGGTCAACATTATGTGCTCCCTTTGTTTGGGAGAAAGTCTGCAAGGGGTTCCTGGTCTGATTCAGTAGCTCATCAATCTTTTTGTCCACCAATTCCACTCGATCTAACTTTTTGGCAATGATGTCCATGTCAACCATTCCAGAATTTGCTTGCACCTCATAAATCCCGCCACGGGGTTGACTGGACCTGTTAAACTAGTTCATGGAGGCATTGTTGAGCAAATTCTCGCTCATAGACTCAAAGAGCTCAAACGCGCTCTCCTCATCTTTGTTTAGGAAGTTTTCCCCGCATGAGGCATCGACGAAGTTCCGTAGGTTGCTGTCTAGACCGTGGTAAAAGATCTGGGCTAATTGCCACCTTGGGACTTCGTGGTGTGGGCATTTCCTCAAAAGTTCATTAAATCTTTCCCACTCCTCATGAAATTGTTCCCCACCCTGGAGTGTGAAGGTAGTGATAGCTCTTCTGAGGGCATTGGTCTTTCCTATGGGGAAGAATTTCTTTAAAAATGCATGCCTCAGTTCTTCCCAGGTGGTGATGGGTCTACCTAGGATTCTAAGCCAATGAGAAGCCTTGTCTCTTAATGAGAAAGGGAACATCTTGATTAGAACAATGTCAAGGCTAATGTTCCTAGGTTTCACCGTTCGTGCTATGCGGTCGAGATCCTCTAGGTGTTGAAAGGGGTCCTCATTTGAGCTTCCATGAAAGTGGCTCTGGATCAAACTTAAGACATTTGGTTTCAACTCAAAATCATCTCCCCCCTCGGGGATCCTAAGGTGTGGCTCGACTCTAATAGCAGAGGGATTATAGAAATCACGGAGAGGTCTTGGCTGGTCCTGAAATGGCGGTAAATCAAGTGGTGGTTGTCCTGGTATGTCGTGGAAAGGTGGTGGTTGTTCTTGCGGGTTCTGTAACCGTTGTATGGCTTGCATGATGGTGTGGATTTGTTGTTGCTGAAGCCGATGGTTAGCATTGATTTGAGCTTAGATGATGGCCATATCGTCTGGTGGGGGTTGATCTTCAGCCTCATCTACCCTAGGTTCAGCCATGTTTTCAACAGAATTACGTCGCCTAGATTCCTGCCCCAAAACACACAATTCGGGATGCAGTGAGCACCTCCCGTGCATACACTAGAGAAGAACAGGAGGGGATGCGGAGGGCGACAGATGCGAGAAATGTGTTTCAATTAAGCACTCAAGCCTAATCCTTATGGTGTATTCCTTAGGAGACCTAGAAATCTCACAAAGGGTGATTAAGTCCATAAGCACTGGGCTCCCCTTCCCAAGGCTAATCTGGCCAGGTTGATTACGAGGGGATTGCAGGGAAGGTTCTTCCTTTGGCTTGTGCCTCCGGTTCCATAGACCCCACAACCGCGGTCGTTTGACACTGCCCCGCAGCCTAGTCACCAGATTCTACCAAGGGAATGAAAGCCAAGTGCCTAGCAAACAAAACCTCACCTTTTGAGACTTAACTCAGTCCTGCCTAGGGCACGTCTACTCAGTTTTAAAGGGTTAGGATAGTGCTTGTGCTTAGGGTGATGTGATGAGGCGTTGATTGGGGTGGTGCCTCTTAATTTTCCACTTTCAAAGTGTGTGCTTCTAGCAAAACATGGTTTTCAAGCAAGGATTTGTTAAGATGTGGTATCTTTTAGTGTTTCATCCTTACTTTAGTACATTTTTAGGGTTGACATGTCTTAATGTTTTCAAACAAGTTTCAGTGGGCACGTCAAGTTCTACACGCAACTTGATGAAAGTAGATTTCCTTTTCTTTTGTAGAGGCTCTAAAACCCTAGTGTACTCATCCTGATGGTCATGCAGCTTCTCTTAGATGAGTCAATTTTAGGGTTGAGTGGTGCGGCCCAGTTCAATTCACGGTGGCTTCGCAAACACCACTCAAGAAAAAGAAAAGAACACTCCAAGAATTTGTTCAGAATGTTAGAGTGTACATTTTTTTGTGGGGTGATGTGTTATGGATGTGGGTCAAGCAATCATACACCACGCCAATTTTTTTCAGTTTTTACAATTTTTTTAGCTTTTTCACACAAGCAAACAATGAGAGACAGGTTACTCACTATCGGTCCTCGAGGCTCCTACTCCCTTGCTACCGTCGTGGAATGCGTCGCTTCGCCGTCCATGCGCCGAATTCCTGCAACCGTCAAGTAAAAAGGAAAATAGGGCATTAGACGATGTGAGAATGAGTGTGGAATGGAGGTGATAAAACAAATCCGTTGCCTCCCCGACAACGGCGCCAAAAACTGACGTGTCGTAGTGCGTGTGTGTTAAGAGGTCTCGTTATAGTTGCACTTGATACGTCGGTTTTAAAAGAAGTAAACAGAGGTGAGTCCGAGTGTCGGTCTCAGGGAGGCGTCGAAATCGGATTTTGTTTCTCACTTGTTGTCACGAAAAAAGCGGAGTTTTGCTTGCGAAAGAGACGGTTTTGAAAAGTGAGAGCGAGAGAGAGAGTTTAGGGTTAGAAAGCTCTTAGTTTTGATCATGCACTTTAAACAGAAATTAAAATGGCGACTGAATGGAAAATAATTTCATTAAACATACATTCATAGTTCATGGTTTACAACATTAAATACATGCTTCAACAAAAGTAAATGAAAGCTTAAAAGAGAGAGAGAGAGGTAGAGAGAGAGTGGAGAGCGACGAGGCAACCACGGCGGTGGAGGAGGCTCCGTCGGCGGCTCGTCGTCTCCGACGATTACAAGAGTGCCTAAAACTAGTAGGAGAGGAGTGGAGTAGTTGCAAGTGGGAGAGTATGCATTGAATGGTGGTAGAAGGGAGTTTAAATAGAGTTAAGGGCTTCCTAAAAGAAGAATGGGCTTTAGCAACATCCAAAGCGTCACTAAAACCGCTTCTATAAATGTCGGTGAAGCCCTCTTGCTGCCGGTCAGCTACCCGTCCCAGTCTTCTTCTCCGCGCGATCCGTGGCCACTGATCGAGAGCCATCTGATCGAAGATCGGACGGCTGAGAGCCTTCGGCGCCCACGCTGAGATCGCGCCTCGGGCGAGCGTGCACGCGCACGTGGGCGCTAAGGAGCTGTCGTCACGCTGCGTGGCGCTATCCTGGCCACCTGCTGCTGATCGGGCGGCCCAATTTTGTCGCGCCCTTCGCTCGCCTTCGATTTCTGCTCCGCACGACTCGAACGCATGTCGCGGTGATGCGGGCGTGAGCGCTAACCGTTGCGCCACGCCCGCGCTTTGTCGCGGCGACCGCGGGCAAGCACGCGGATCTCGGCCGTTCGATCGGAGATCAACGACCGAGATTTTTCCTTGGCCGGCTGAGGGTGCACTAGCGGTGGGGGGTGGGCTGACGTGGCGCTCTCTGGGCCGTTGATCTCCAGATCAACGGTCAGAATTTCTTGGGCCCATTGTGGGAGCTCCGGATGTCGGATTTGGCCGATCTTGAGTCCATTGGACTCCGTTCGTCGTTTTGAATCCATCCATGCGGTCCGATTGCTCATCTGAGGCCTGCTTTGACAAATGCTTTACACAAATGGCCATTAATACAGTTTATAAGCAATCTTGGTACTTGATGCATGCAATGCTCCTATTCTACTTTATGTTGCGCCTTTTATTCTAAAGATGGGCCATATTCAACCTAATTACTACCCCCTTGTGTGGTGTTATCACCTGCACATTCCGAAGCTTCGAAGGAGCTCCACGCCATTCACAATGACCCATATTCACAAACCTACAACCATGGATGGCAGAATCATCCAAATTTCTCGTGGTAGGGAAATTCATAGAAAACCACCTTTCAACAACCTTCTACACCAACAATTCACAACCCGATCAAAGCACCACCACCACAACCACATGGGTATCCACCACGTGCCTACCAGAAACCCCAACCCAGGCCCGCCCAAAACTCTCAACCTGGACCTACACGAGATGATCAGTTGGGGATAATCATGAAAGCACTCGCTGACATGCAACAGCAAAACATTACTATGCACCAAAGACAGGGCGTGGCACTAGCTAAGATGAGAGCCCAGCTATCGCACTTGACGGAATCCCATCAACCACATTCACTCCCATCTCAAGCATAACCCAATCCTAGGAACATACCTGCCCAGAGGTATGTCCAACCCAGACCTCCTTTGCAAGGTCAAGCACACTTCATATCACAAACCTTGCACGAACCTGAGTTTTACACCGATCCTAATTCTTTCTATTCTGATCCTATTTATTATTCCAATCCACAACCACCTATCATACCTGATCCTGATTCTTTGTCTATGCTGCAATCTGATTTGAATGCAGTCACTACTAGGAGTGGTAGAAGCACATCTGATCCACCCTTACCGACTTCTACATCTCAATTTGGAGCTTCCACTCCTACTGCTGATTCACCTATACTTGACTCTTCCGAGCTTTTGATTGATCCTCCTGTTACCATTTATATACCTTTTCCAGAGGCCTTAGAAAAGAAAAGTGATGAAAAGAAGAAGAAATCTAGTGTGGCACCTGAGGAGGATCTGCTCAAGCTATTTGAGCAAGTCCATATAAACATCCCCTTGTTGAATGTGATTCAACACATTCCTCCTTACACTAAGTTTTTGAAAGACCTATGTACACCTAAGCGTAAGGCTAGAATTCAGAAAAGGAGTGGTCCTATCATTCTTTCGGAACAAGAGAGTTCCCTTATTTCAAACCTCCCTATTAAGAAGAAAGACCTAGGTACCCCTCTTCTTTCCTGCATGATAGGAAACACTACATTTAATAGAGCCTTACTTGATCTAGGTATGATTGCGCAACAATCATAGGTCATAATTGACCTAAATTAGGCTAGGACTTAGCATAAGTTAGGGTAATTCATGCATGCATAAGCATTACTAGCACCTTTACTGCTTTCTTTTAGCTATGCATAAAATAATGCTATAATGTACTGATTAGGTGCATTATGTCAATTGCAGGTAATAAGCTGATCAGAAGCTAGATCTGAAGTTGGATTTAAAGCTGGATCTGAAGAATAAAGAATAACTAGTGTTCCAGCAGAGCTGGAGTGGCAGACCTAGATTAGATGTAGTAGATAATAATGTAAGGGAGTTAAGGTATGCTATTCTATTAAGCAGGAATAAAGTAATAAATTGTGAAGAACTTAGGCCCATCCTAGCCCTAAGATAGCCTAGAAGCCACCCCAAGCCTTAGCCACCTTTAGATTAGGTCACCGCACCCTAGGAAACCTTAAAACCCTAATTCTAGCCTCTATCTGGATGTCCAGATGAGTTATAGGACATCTAGAACCCTTAGAGAACTCCCGCACACCTTAAACCCACTTCTGCAATTTTATAGGACATCCAGACACCTGGTCAAACATCTAATTTCTGCAGAATACCCAAGATAGAACCCAAAATCCCTCCTGACTCTAATTAGACGTCCAGACAACAAGTCTAGACTTCTGATTTTTCACTATAAGACATCTGACACTATTATTAGATGTCCAAAACTGCCCTCCAGACCCTGTTTTGAGATTCAAGCCTTGATCTTGAATCTCTAGCTCCCTAAACCCAATTTTAGCCCCCTAGGAACCTAAATTAAGGTGCCCTAACCCTAGTACATCACCTCTAAACCTCCTTAAGGACCTAATTAGGTCCTCACTAAACCTAATTGACTTGGATCGTGGTCAATCTATTCAGTCTATTCAATTGGACTCATTGAGTCCAATTGAGCCCTGATCTCAGCACACACTGTCCAATTGACCTAGACCTGACTTAATTGAGTTATTTTACTCTTAATTAAGTTTTCACACACCCAATTAAACTTGTATTAAGTTTAATTGCACTTTACCTTAGTGAATTAAGGTTTACAACCCTAATTTGAGACCTATTTGACCTAAACACACTAGAACCTAACCTAATCAACCCAGTCACCTAAGTTTCGACCCACACACACCCACACACACCATCCACACGAAAATACCTAGCCTAGAGTTCTCTAGAACTCTCTACCATGTGTTGTTGCCTTGGTTGCTAAAATTAACAAGCAAGAGATATTCAATTTTTAGATCCACATTTGATGGATCTAAAAACCACCATCCATCCTCTCTCTCTCTCACAAGCTCCCACCATAGGCCTCTCTAGAGAATTCCATAATTCTCTAGAGAGCTTCCCTTAGGTCTATAAAAAGACCTAAGGGGTGGCCATTTGCACCCATTCACTCTTGGCTTCCATCTAGTTTAGCTACATCCACCTCCACTCCATCTCCATGGTAGCATCACCATGGCCACCACCATCTCCATGCCAAGATGTTGGATCACCTCCTCAACCTCTCTTCAAGGGTCGGCCTAAGCACCATTGGCCGCCCCTCCTCCTCTCAACCAACTCAAAGGCCATCGAAGCCCACCTCCGAATGCACTTATTTCTGCTAGATTAGTAGCTTAGTTCTTCATAGTTTACATGCTTTTATTACTGCTTAGTAGTGTAGCTCTCTATGCTCCCCTAATGATGCATGCAAAATCCCCCCATAGATTCATGTATGCGATCATTTTCTATTAGTTAGATTTATGCTTCCAAGCTTTCCTCTATAAGCTTTCCTCTAGTTCTATGTTACAAACACCCTCCTGAATGAATGAAAGAAATTTTTCTATATATATATATGTCTATGTGTTGAAAATCACCATGAGCCTATTGTAATATATTTTGTGTGATTAAAGTTGCTTGCTTTTAATTCCTGATATTTTTGCAACTAAGCATGTTGTGCTTAAATACGTAATAACCATAAGTCACCATGTAATTTCAAACAAGTAGAGCAAAACGATCGATTTCAAGTTTGTATAATTGCCTCCTAGAGACGAATGATCGGGACTCCAAGTCTCGTTATTTTTACAAAATCATTTTTTTGACGAACATTTTAGCGCGACTATACTATGATTTCCAGCAACTTTAAAATGCACAAAAATGCTTCTATCAGTGCTTCCATCAATCTTATCCCAACCTATCACGACCCATTCCTGGCTCCCTACAAGACTCGAGAACGACTAGCCTCGATGAACCCCAAGACCCAATCGTCCAACAAGAAACAACAAAATGCGTACTCATTCCACAACCACGCAAATAATGTAACTAAGCAGAAAATATATAACTGACAGTAAAAGAAAGAGAACAGCAAATCACTAGATTTTTATAGGATACAGCAGAATAGTACTATTACAAATATAGCCATCACAACAAGGAACTGGTAGAAATATAACTGAATATAACCACAAGCTACAAGTATGCACTACAACAAAACTCTCTGCAGCGAAACAAAAGAAAGGAAACTATAGCTGGGCTTGACGAGGCCCAACGCCCTCAACAGTCGGTGGCTCTGGCTACTCGAATCCTTGACCTGAACATGGTTACAAAATTCGGGGTCAACTAATGTTGAGTAGAGTGGTGGTTAAGTTATTTACATGAAACATAATTAAACAGTAATCAGCTAAACATTCAATTGTCGGTTATTTATTTTCATCTGTTTCCAATTCTCTGGTTTATGAGTTTCTAAGTCGAGTACGCTAATCAGGTTCAATGATATTGCTCAATTTCTTGTTCCCTAAGAGAATGATCTTGCTCGTAATTTTCTTGCGATGCAAGATGTACACGTGGCACTTTCCTGGCCGGGAGAGTCCCCCGTGGTAGTCCTACACCCGGTCTACTACCTCGAGGTCACGGTCGCGGCGTAATGGTGACTATGGCACGAGCAATAAGCGCATGGATAGCTACCCTGTACTGGCACGCGGTCAATCGTTTCCGCTAGTAAGTACGCCCAAACGTACAGCATAGGGCCTTACCCTCTCAGAGCAAGGATCTCGCCCCTCAGAATAGAACAGGGGTCTTGCCCCTCCACAATCCGCGTACCCTCATCCGACTATCTTGGTTTGCCTAGTGGGCCTAACAAGAGTCGGTGTAGGGTGGCCAAACCTAACCCCAAGCCCCATGGGGCAGCAAGCTCCCCTCTACACTAAGTAGCTCACCCTGGTACCACGTACGCGAGGGCCAAACAGGAGTTGTTGTAGAGTAGCCAAACCTAACCCTAGGTCTCAACCCAAGGGGCGGCTATCTCCCCTCTACTCTAAAGGGATAGTTGCTCTCATTGGTACCATGTACACGAGGGCCAGCTCACTTCCCTTAACCAAGTCCGAACAGCCGCCTGTAGACAACATGTTCCAAAACCATTAGGTTTTCCGTAGTACAGTATTCTTGGTTTCTTTCTAAATTCCCTATAGGGTTCGTACATAGACTTTCTTATTTCCACATCTAATTCATTAAATGCATAACAGGAAGCTCAAGATTTCATAATCGATTATTCAGTACACCACAGGTATTTCCATTCATGTCATGGTTCATTAAATGTAGTACAGGCAGCTCATGATTTACTACTTTCAGGAAGCATCATAGCAATTTAATCATTCATTACATGCGCATTCATTTCTTTCAGCCTTAGGGTTCATCTCACAACCTAGGGTTCAATCAAATAATTCTAAAGCAAGCAATTTAATTATTAATTCTGAGATTAGAGAGAACCACTCTACCAAGTCAGCCGAGTGGAATGGGGGCTCGTACGGTAGCTCCCGACGCCTTTGTAGGTCCCATATACTCTACAGACAAGAGACCTATAACATGGACGAACAAGTAAAACGAACTCAAAATTGCATAGACACTATATCATTCAACAACAACAACCAAGCCTTTTCCCACACTAAGTAGGGTCGGTTATATGGATTCTTTGCCTCCACACAGATCGATTCTCAGCCATTTTAAGACTTAAATTAAAGTAATTGAGGTCATACTTAATAGTTTCCTTCCAACACTTGTTTGGTCTTCCTCGCCCCCTCTTAGCGGGTTCAGCCTCCAACTTCTCGCATCTCCTAACTGGAGCATCTAGTGGCCTTCTTTATAATTGTCCAAACCATCTTAGACAGGCCTCTCTCATTTTATCCTCTATCGGTGCCACCCTAACCCTGTTTCTAATAAATTCATTTGAAATACGGTCCTTTCTTGTATGACCACACATCCATCTTAACATCTTCATTTCTGCCACAGACATCTTCTGTACATGCCTATAGTTTATAGCCCAGCATTCAGAACCGTACAACATGGCAGGTCTTACCACAACTCGATAGTATTTTCCTTTGACTTTTAAAGGAACCCTCTTATCACAGAGAACACCAGAAGCACCCCTCCATTTCAACCACCCTGCATTAATTCTATGTGTAACATCTCCATCAATTCCACCATCATGTTGGAAAATGGATCCCAAGTACTTAAAAATATCTTTCATTGGAATGCACTCTTCTCCAATTTTTACATCAATCCCTTCGTTGTTCCCTCTACTACTAAACTTACATTCCATATACTTAGTCTTCGTCCTACTTATGCGTAATCCTTTATCTTCCAGGGCTTCTCTCCAAAGCTCAAGTTTTCTGTTCACTCCATCTCTTGTCTCATCAACCAACACAATGTCATCAGCAAAAAGCATACACCAAGGCACCTCAACTTGAATATGCTTCGTCAACTCATCCATAACCAAGGCAAAAAGATAAGGGCTTAAAGTCGAACCTTGATGCAGACCAATGGTGATATCAAAGTAGTCTGTCAAATCATCCTTAGTCTTTACACAAGCTGCAGCTCCATAGTACATATCCTTTATGAGGTTGATATATATAATTGGCACTTGTCTCTTCTCCAAAATTCTCCACAAGATATCTCTTGGGACAGAATCATAGGCCTTCTCCAAATCAATAAAAACCATATGTAAATCCTTTTTCTTCACTTTGTATGTTTCCATCATACATCTCAAGAGATGTATTGCCTCAATAATAGACCTGCCTGGCATAAAGCTAAATTAATTTTTAGTTACCATAGAGACTTGCCTCACCCTTCTTTCAATTATTCTTTCCCAAAGTTTCATCGTATGACTCATCAACTTAATACCTCTATAGTTGGAACAATCTTGTATATCACCCTTGTTCTTGTATAAAGGTACCACAAAACTTTTCCTCCATTCCTCTGGCATCTTCTTACCTCTCCACACAGTATTAAATAAATTTGTGAGACAAGTTATACCCCGTTCTCCCTTCATTCTCCAGACGTCTATAGGAATATCATCAGGCCCAACAACCCTTCCACTTTTTATCATCTTCAAAGCCTCCTCTACTTCTTTCTTTTGTATCCTTCGATAACATGATCGATTCACATACTCTTCTGAGTTAACTAACTCCCCTAAGATGATATCATTCTTTTATTTTTCATTAAATAGCTTATGAAAATATCTTTTCCATCTTGTCTTTATATCCTCACTAGCTATAAGCACCCTTCCTTCTTCATCCTTGATGCATCTTACATGCGTAAGGTCCTTTCCTTTCCGCTCTCTTGCTTTAGCTAACTTGAAAATATCTTTTTCACCTTCTTTAGAATCAAGTTTCTTATAATAATGCTCCCAAGCTTTAGCTTTTGCTTCACTAACTATTTTCTTTACTTCTTTCTTTGCTCTTTTGTAGTTTTCCATATTTTCATCGATTTTATCTCGATATAAGGCTTTAAAACAGGCTCTTTTAATTTTAAGCTTCTCCTACACTTCCTCACTCCACCACCAAGCCTCCTTTTATCCTGGAACACCTCCTTTAGACATGCCTAACACCTCCTTTGCCACCTTCCTAATACAGTTTGCCATATTTAACCACATTTCATCAGCACTACCATCAAGATCCCAAGCCTTTTGTTGCATCATCTTCTCTTTAAATCTCACTTGCTCTTTCTTAAGATTCCACCATTTAATTCTCAAATTCTTAGACATTAATTTTCTCTTCTTTGCCTTCTTCAAATGAACATCCAACACCAAAAGACGATGTTGAGCAGTTAAACTCTCCCGTTGAATAATCTTGCAATCTTTACAAGATAAACGGTCCCTTCTTCTCAAAGCAAAGTAATCGATCTGCGTTCTTGTTAAGCCACTTTTATAGGTAATCAAATGCTCTTCCCGTTTTTTGAAGAAAGTATTTGCTATGAAAAGATCATAAGCCATAGCAAAATCAAGGAACGTCTTCCCTTCTTCATTCCTAACACCAAAACCATGATTTCCATGCACTCCTGCATACTCTAAAGCATCTTTTCCCACATGCCCATTTAAATCTCCACCCAAGCAAATCATTTCTGTCTGTGGGATTCCTTGAATTATCATATCAAGCTCTCCCCAAAATTTGTTCTTTATTCTTTCCTCTAGACCAACTTGAGGTGCATAAACTGAAATGACATTCAAGATCTCTTCTTCTAAGATTAATTTTATCAAAATAATTCGATCACCTAATCTCTTAACCTCAACCACGCTCTCCTTCAAATCCTTATGAATTATAATACCCACGCCATTTCTACCTTTGTCCCTTCCTGAATACCAAAGTTTGAAACCTATTCTCTCGATTTCCTTTGCTTTTTCACCAACCACTTAGTCTCTTGAAGGTAAAGAATTTGAATCCTTCTCCTTACCGTTGTATCCACAATCTCCATGAGCTTGCTAGTCAAGGTACCAATATTCCAACTACCAAATCTCAGCATTCTTTGTGACACACTTCGATGACGAAGTGGTGGAACTAGCTTCTTTACTCGCATGCATTCCTCATGCGAGAACCCCTGCTCATTTTGGACTACATCCGGGCGGCGATGTAGCGGAACTAACTTCTTTGCTCACATGTGTTCCTCATGCAAGAACCCTTGCTCATTTTGGACTACATCCGAGCGGCGATGTAGCGGAACTAACTTCTTTACTCGCATGCGTTCCTCATGCGAGAACCCTCGCTCGTTTATCACTACACCCGGGCGTTGATGCAGCGCGTCGCAAGTAGGGAATGCCCCAACGAAATCAGAGTGTTTGCTAGAATCCATGTTTAAAGATCTGACAAATTTTACGCTGGCTGTCGGCTACCTAACGCAACCCTCCTCCTTTACTCTGGCTTGGGACCGGCAATGAAAAGGCACACGAACCTCAACATAGGCGGAGTTATAGACACTATATCATTACATAAAGAAAATTGAACGGAAACCAACGACGTTTCATTTACGGAAATCTGACTCTGTTTGGGCTGTGAACAAGCCCAAAAACACCAACTCAGACCAAAATCAGATGTCTGGGAAGAGTCCCAGACATCTTAAATGAACTCAGAGACTCACCTTGCTCAGGGTGCCTTCTTTTCAATGTCTGGAACTTCGTGCAGATGCTTGAGGGTGTCTTCAGACATCGTGAGACACTCCCAGACATCTGAAACTACCTCAATCCTCACACTGACACGCCTCCCCAACCCCTGACATACGTACGCACGGTCAGACTTGTCAGGAAGAGAAAAAAATGAAAACTGTGCACTATCAGACGTCTAGTATTACCTTTGGACGTCTGGACAGATGTCTGATGCTCTCTACAGAAGTCTGATTCTACGAAAAAATGACTCTGCAGAATCGTTTGTGAGCTCTCTCTCCCATAGAAGCTGCATCAACTGCAGCACCTCCCTATCTCCCTCACAAGCCCTCTACTCTCAGGCCCCCAATCTCCTCTGCCCTCTGCTTTCTCCCTCTCCTGCTCCCCACTCTCCCTCTCCTCTCGGCTACGGTGTGGGATGGATGGAGGAGGAGCGGGGGTTTATATGGGGATGGGTAGTATGGGAAGAGGTAAGGTGGAGGTGCAGGGAATGGGGGTGTGCTGACGCGGCTAGATCATGTTTTAACAGTTAGTTGCGTCGTAGTATAGGTGACCAAGCGTTGTCAACAAATAAAAATTTATTACTCGAAAACCTAAGTATCCGAGGTCGAACACAGGGAGCAAATGGAATTTATTCACTAACCTCAAGAATGTAATTGAACACTTAGAGTTACTCAAAACCTAATTCAAAATATAAATGCAAGAATTTGAGTCAAATGTAGCAAAAATAGAGAAATTGGACATCTGATCATGGGATCAGACGTCTTAAAAAGATATTTTCTCTCTTATTTCTTCTCCTATCTGCTTCTTGTTCTTCTTCTTCTGACTTTCTTTCTCTGATTTTCCTCTTTCCATAGCTCTTTTTCTTCTATTCTTCTTTGGTCCTCTACTTCTTCTTCCTTGTTTCTTCCTTTCTTCTTATTTTCCTTTGTCATCTACCTTGCCTCTCTTCTGCAGTGTCTTTCTCCTTTTCTCTGCGGGTCTTCTTCTTCTTCCTTCTCTTCCTGACTTATTCAGCCTTAGCTCTCCTCTGGCGTTTTCTCTTCCTTCCTTCTTCTTCTCTTGCTACAGCTACTTCCTTTTCTTTCTTTCTTCTTCCTTCTTCTGACTTCCTCTTCTCTTTGGCTTCACCTCTTTCTTCTGCCTTGTCTTTCCTTCTCTTTCTCCTTCGCGAGTCTTCTTCCTTCGTTAGCCTTCCTTCCTTCTTCTTTCTTTTGCAACTAAGTGCTAGCTTCACTTCAGCTGTGCCTTCCTTCTCCTTCTTCCCTGCACAAACCGAAGAGAAAAACCTACCCTCTACCCACGCCCGCGTCTCTCTCTCTGTATATCACTCTTCAATACGCTCTCCCAGAGCCAGGTAATCGGGTCGGGTCGCGTGCCCGGGTCCAGGTGCACCGGTGTGGATGTGGTGCACGAGGAGTGATCGATAGGCTAGTCGAGTCGGGTACCAGATCCGCAGGGGAGAATGTCGCAGACGAGGCGTGATAGGTGAGGGACCTCACCCCATGTGTGTCTCGGGGCAAAGAAACTGAAACACAAAATCAACTTATTCTATGCGCCGCACTTAGACGTTTACGAGGTGGGACTAATGTTGCACCCGTAGGAGGATGACTTCCCACAATTGCTGCAGCTGGAGGTCTCGCGGCACCCGCTATCAGACTGGACTCACTCTCGCACTCAACCCGTGCAGTCTGGCAGCCTGGAACCTGACGCTTGTGGCCAGGAGTTGGAGAACAAGCAATCTCGAGCTGTCACTAATGGCGAATAGGAGCTCTACCCTGCACAACACAAAAGGAGCCTTGCAGCTCTATCAGACCACAGGAGGACCTTCGCCGTGTCACGACAAAGGTGAGGCAGTAGGTGGCAGGCCGCGAGGCAGCCTTGGCGTGTGTGCCTAGGTCACTCTGTGGCTGGGTGATGAGTCCATTCTAATGGACTATTGTTACACCTAAGTAATTCTCTTTTAACATTGTATGTTTGTTAATAACTACATTAAGTTATAGAATATTTGTATGCATCATGATTTAAGTTTATAACATTTTATAACTTAATGTATAATGATTTTGTTGTTTTTATGTGCAGGAATGATATTTAGAAAGAACAAGGAGTTGGGCAGTAAATTTCCCCAACAAACAACCGGCAGCATATGTTTTTCCCCATCCCCCGGCCACCCTCAATAGCTGCTGATCAAAAATGGCAAGGGGATTTTGAAAATCCCTTGTGACACGGCAGGGGGAGGAGATAAAGAGGTGGGAAAAGTTGGAGAGCGGAGGATCTTCATCTTCCCCCCTGCGGGGAACTACTCTATCTTCTCCACCATGGAGAGGACGAACACTGTGCACCAAGCACCCCATCCTACCCTTCAGCCTGTGCCCGCGCCTATAGTTGCTTCATCTTCCATCGCCCTTCCACTACAGGTGCACACTGCCCACCGTGCCATCACACATCCAGCCAGGCACCCCTACAAGCGCCCCCCCTCCCCCAGCGCACTAAGTTCTCCATCGCAGCGCTTACCCTCTCTGCAGACAGCCCTAGCCACCCGCCCCCGCAAGTGCGCGCCCTTCTCCAGTGCCTCCCTGCAGTGCGCCCTCCCCTTTATAGATCTGCCCTCACCGCCCGCGCACATAGACGCACACCCCTCTCCAGCCGCACCTGCAGGGGCGCTCCACCCTCGCCACCCGTGCACGCAGGTGCGCACCCTTCTGCAGCACCCACGGTCACTCTGCCTACCACTAGTGCCCACCTTCAGGTGCACCGCTCACCAGCGTCACTGTAGGCACCTCTCATGCACCCACACAGGCACAGAGCCCCTGCCACCACCGCCTGTACGCGCCCCCCCCCGCAGGTGATACAGACGACCACACCGCACCCCTCCTCCAGCGCCCTTCACTGCAAGCGCTACCCCACAGGCGTGCCTCCTCCGACATTCTTCTCCTCCGTAGGCTGGCCACCTCCAGCCATCTCCGTCGACGCTGCAACCTCCATCAAATCGGCCTCATCTTCGCCAACCTCCCTTGCCTGTTAACAGCCCCACCGACGCTCCTTCCCTCACACGAGCAAGAGAGAGAGCAAATGCTCTGTTTTTCATTCAATTAATAATTACAACATATGCCATTGTGGGTGTCCTATTTATTTATCTACCAGATTAATTTATTTTGGTGAATTTACATGCATATCCTTTTATTCTTGATAAATTACTTTTAAGTGAGTATTTCATGAATAAGATAATAGTATGACACATTGCAAATAAGGAATGTTTTACGGGAAATTGGTAGTTACCTTTATTATCATTACCAAGATCATTAGAAAATTATATTGAGGTAATTTTTCATATAAACCCCTGCAGTTTTAATTAATTGCTTAGAATGAGAATTCATGAGGGTAACAAGTTGCACTAAGGAACATGCATACCTACTGAGATTCCCTAATAAACAAGGCACCATTCACTTATTCAATAGGCTTATTCCTCCCTGTGGAGATGACCTAACTATTCGTGATTAGATTCTGAAAATAAAAATGTTTTGAAAAGCGATTTTCTACCATGCGATTAAATACAACACACCATTTTATGTTAAAGTTTTCAACGAAAACGAAGATCGCTCTTTCAAAATGGCACCATAGCCGGGAAGGCAACAAACGCAATAGATTCACGTTATTATTTTTTTTTAATATTCTGAGTTGCGCAATCATCTGACCTTTTTTTTATTATGCGAGGAATCTGACACGGCGAGAGGCGCAACAGAGCGATAACATTGAACCTGAACAACGTGCCCGACGGAGACGATCTTTTTGGTGGACCTTGACGCCACCTGGAGGATGACAACAGGAACACGTGGATCTTGATCCCACGCACATAGGCTTACGGAGAAGCCTATTTCTGATTTAGTCAATAGATCTTAGTTAGATTTAGTTTAGATAGACATTAGAATTTAATTTCTGTCTTGTGGACCCTTGTCGAGTATTTTTGGGAACGTGTTCCCAGTGCCACTTTATTTCTTATCGCTCTTGTATGCGGGAGCGTATTTTCGGGAGTGTGTTCCCATTTATTTAGATTATAGGATTATTTGGACTGCATTTCGGTTAGTTAGTAGATTAGGTCAGTTTGTTATTATTATTAAAAATAAATAAATAAATAAATAAAATCAAACTGCCTACTAGAAGCTGCATATCTATAGGACAACCATCTAGGATTGAATGAGCAGCATCTAGTTTATTTTTATTGCATTGCATTCATACATTGCACGAAGAAAGCTGGAGTAAGGTACGTCTTCTCTTGAGCATCAATTACCTGTCATGCATATGCATTGAACCTAAATCTAAGACCACTAAAGTGCTTGAATCAAATTAATTCAGTGGTCACTTTAAAAATTGGGACTACTAAGAGGTTGGACCTTAAAATATGTGACTAAAAATTGTGTGCAAAAGGATCATGTTTGCGACATTTCAAAAATCAAAACACGATCGTATGTTTGCACACTTGAGACACTATGCACCTCACACATAAGGTCACTAGATAAATTTCTACCTCTCCTCTTTTGCACCACAAGGGAAGTTAGTCGGAAATCAACAAGCCTATCCACCAAGTTACTTCGGTTCCTCGTGTGTGGGCTCGATTTGAGACTTCCATCCCTTGCGAGTAGGTTATAGGCACCAGCAAAGGTTGGCCTAGGAAGCGTAATTTTTTTTTTTTGCAAAACTTGTTTGGCCACCAATTGAACATTTAATTCTAAGACCTACAATCTACTAAAAACAAATCCCTTTGAATTTGTGTTTGCTTTGACAGTAGAACTCTCTAGGAAGTTTCTGCTTGTATTCTGATTTCTTCTAAGAGAGTTAAAATGGTTTTGCTTAAAGAAATGGATCACCCTTACTCCTATCAGTTAGATTATCAGAGTCAATACTTCCCATCTTTTAATCAGGATCCCATGCCCCGAGCGTATCCATCCTTTGATGGGTACATTGATAATTCATGAGATCATTCTTATTCTTATCCTGGGAGTACTGGCTTAATAACTCCCACTTTTGAGCAGAGCCTAGGAGCGGGATTTCCCAACCCTGAAATCCTTACTTCCATGAAAACACCCAACCCTCCCACCCTTCATGATTTTCCATATCGAGGTTGGACCGATAACCCTAGGCAACCAGAGCCTGAAATTGACTATCCTCCCCAACCTGATAATAGTAGCCTCTCCTCTTTTATGATAGAAATGCGAAAACAACAAAAGGAAATGATGGAATCAATAGCAGAGATGTTGAGGAATAGTCAACAGTTAAATGAAGAAATAAGATAGCTTAGCTACATGCTTCCCAGTAATTCTGATCCCTACCCATACGACCCTGATCATGAAAATAATTTGGAGGAACCCAATGATAATAGGGATCCAATTTTATGTAGCTATCACTTAAACTCTCCCAATGAGACATGGCCACTAGAGGACAACGATCATAGTGATTATCCACCCGAGCTTTATTGGAGTCAAAAGCAAGGGAAGATGGTACCTCTTGAAAACCTTGACCCCAATGACAGTATTCTCCTTACCCCTACCAACCTAGGTCAAGGTTGTATTATTCCTATCACTTCCCCTATTGATTATTTGGTGGAATCCCATTCTACCCTTAGTGAGCCTACCCATAACCCTCCACTTAGGGAATCAACACCTACCATTCAATATCCTGAGGATTTAAATGCACCCAATGAAGGTGACCCTAAGGGAATGGAGGATGAATTAGATCAATTTTGGTCCAAGGGATATGAAGAGTCTATTTCAGAGGATGGGGATGCCCCAATAAAGGAACCTGAACTGAAAATCTGGAGTGAACAACAGGGGAATTATTTATCATTTGAGTATTTACCTCCAGAGGATAGAAATAATATGATTAAATCTAGATTCCTCCCTTCTTTTGAGAGTCATCCTCCATCAAAACAGGAGTTGCTATTAAAGGAGGAAAAACAAAATAGTGAAAAGTCTATGGGAGACTCTCGGGGACAAAACATGTCAATCGAGGATTTATACCCCGAGAAGAATAACAAATTTAGTAATATAGGCTTGCTTCAAAACATTAAGACTGATCCTCCTTTGGGAATAATTGAGGATACTGATTCAACTCCTAATAAATCACATATACACCCCGACAAAAATTTGAGTGAACTAAACGAATCTAGGGATGAGCTGAATGATAATGATTCTTCCATTTTGACCCTGCCATCAAAGAATTGTAATTTGGAGTCTACCCTTGATTCAAATATGACTCCGATCATTAATGTTAGGCAGGGTAATATGCAGTTGTCTACAACTATTAGGGAGTATACACAATCTGAATCATTGTTGGAATTAGACCTAACATCGACTAAGCCCTCATTAGACTTAACCATTACCTTCCAACACTACAAACAACCCTTATACTGCCAAACCGATCCTTGGCTCAGATCTCTGCTCATGTACATTGTTTCTAGAGAACATATCAGGCCAGTACATCCTAGGGTAGAATGGCGAGTGTGGATTGATGCTTGTACTTTTACTCTCGCCATTCAAGGGTTTGAACTAATTATGTGTATATCTTTTAAAACCCGTCCTATTCTGGAGGGTCCTTGTAATCCTCCACTTATTCCATTTCGGGAGGTCCCTTTTCATATTCCATTTATTATTCCTAGACCTCCCAAGGTAGCCAACGCGGTTATTCGCTTTCATATCTTCTGGCAAGCATTTGGTATTACGTTGCATAATCAGCTTGCCAACATCCGTGGCTACCTATTTTATAGGCCCGCTGGTGTAGACCAGAATAGGTTGTGTTAATATGGTGATTTTATCGTTGAAATACGTATAGTGGTTAACCTAAATCGAACCTAACCATCTCTTTACAAAATTTTTAACCTGGCCTACTGATTTTATCTTGGTCACTTTTAGGCCCAGGGTCGAACTCAGGGAAGTGAGATTAGAAGTGAAGAAGTTTCTACGCCTTTCCTACAACGAATCTCTTTCGTTCGTTTATTATGTTTTTGGTATTTTTCTATTTAGATTTTTTTCTGATAATTTTTGTCCTTGAGGTACACCCTCAAAATTAGGTTCTTGGCTTTGAGCCAAATTAGGGTTCCAAAACTGGTCTTGCTATTCGCAAGACTGAGTACCTGCAAGTCAAGGATTATCTTTTCTCCTTTATATATTTTTTTATCTTTTTATTGGCAGGAAAGAGAAACAGAAATAAAGTAAATATAGTATATATATGTATATATTATATACATAAAGGGGTGGGGGTGGAGGTGGAGATGGCGTGTAGCACGGTGTCGAGTCGGTCGTCGTCTAGAAAGATGCAACCAACAGGACGAAGTGCTGCATGGAGTGTAAGATGGATGGTGGAAGATGTGTGCGGAAATGCTTTCTGTTCGCATGTATCGGGGAATATCAGCATCTGGTGCAGATATTCCCGCGATACAACGTATGGTAGGTGAAATGAAAATATATATATATGTATGTATATATGTAAATATATATCTATATGTATATATATATATGGTTATAATTATATAGGTATATGTGTACTTATATATGTATATATGTGTGTATATATATATATATATAAAAGTATGTAA
This sequence comes from Thalassia testudinum, assembly GCA_037157565.1. Taxonomy (NCBI): domain Eukaryota; kingdom Viridiplantae; phylum Streptophyta; class Magnoliopsida; order Alismatales; family Hydrocharitaceae; genus Thalassia; species Thalassia testudinum. The sequence goes on along the minus strand of JAZHRO010000063.1, from coordinate 148,234,807 downwards.
TAGTGTATAGATAGATGTATGTATATGTATGCATGTATATATATATATATATATTTATAATTGTATATATATATATATATGTATATATATAGTAATATATGTATATAGTTATATATATGTGTATATGTATATATATATATTAGTATAAGTATCTATGTATATAGATATATGCAGATAGATATATATATATGTATATATGTATTTATAGTTATAGATATATGTATATATCTATGTATATTTGTATATATATATGTATAAATATATGTGTATATATATGCATATATATATATAGATGTATATATACTTTTAGTTATATAGGTACTAATATATATATATATATATATATTATATATAGGTATATATATATAAGTGTGTATATAGGGGTGTACAAGTGATAATGTGTGTGTACGAGAGTGTGTGTGTGTGTATGTGTGAGGTGAGTCTCTGTGAGAGAGAGAGAGAGAGCGTCTGCTGAGGAAGAAGGTGCGGAGAGATAAGTCGTCCGCACGCAGCTAGCAACATCTAGTGATCCACACGCACGTGCATGCACGTAGGCACGCGAAGACGCACGTGCACGCAGGAAGGAGTGAGCACGAGGGAGAGACCGTAGCGCACTATGTTGCGCAGTGGGGCGGGTGCTGACATGAAGAATCGGGCACTGAAGTGAGCGAAGAAGCGAGCGCGTGCAGACAGGTGCGAGCGAAGGGAGACTCAGGTGCAGGCGCTGGAGTGGGCGCGGGGAGAGACGCTGGTGCAGGCTGGGACCGGTAGCGGCGCGCTGGGTGACCGGATAAGTGAGAAACTTACCGGTCACCGCACTGTAGCCACAGTGTTCCACTGAAACGCGTGAACAGTGGCTATAGTGCCGCTCAACTCGCGCGACCGCCTGTGCCCGGTTCCGTGAGTGCAGGCGGTGTGGAGCGGCTGGAGCGCGAGCTAAAGGGGCCACGCCGACTGCTGGCTTGCACGGAGAACTTCGCGACAGGGCACGCAGAGAGGGGTGTGGGCGGCCTGCGTGCGGGCGAGCGGTGGCCTGTGTGCGGCTGCTGACGCCTTGTTGCTACTGCTGCGGAGCTTGAGCTTCAAAGCTTGAAGCTCTGTGGCAATGGCGGAAATGCTTTGAACGATGAAATCAGAGCAGGGAACCACCACGCCCACCGGCTCTTTGATGAGCTGGGCGGTGGTGGGACTCACAGTGGTGGTTGTGCACCACTGTGAGCTGCTCCTGCCCACAGCGTGGCTCCTCAGAAGGAGGAGAAGCTACGTATGGAGGGGAGAGGGGAGGAAACGGCCTAGAGAAGAAGGTGTTGTTCGTGTGGGTGGACCAGGCTCTCCTTGCAAAGAAGGTAGCCGTGCCTTTTTAAAGAGGAAGAATGCATGCACAGCCATGCCCTGGTTGTGCATGGCTGTGCATGCGGCTGTGCATGGCTGGCAGGGAGTGGCTTGCTGCAGAGCGTGGCGCGAGGAAGGTCCAACCATGCCATGCAGTCACGGAGAAGAAAGTCAAGTAAAAATAAAAATAAAAATAAAGATGGAAATTTTGCGAGGCAGCACTTGAAGAATTTGTTAATTACAAGGCCATTTTATTCACTCTCCTCCCCTCTCAAATAAATGCATGTATGCGTGAATTTTCACAAATGCGACTATGTTTACCTAATATACACAGGAAATGCTTGGAAATAGCACAAGATGGCATGATTGTTGGTGTATTTTTGCTGTGCAATCATACCCCCATGCCTATCTTTTGCCAGTCCCTAGCAAAACATTTTTTTTGTATTGTATTTAGAAATGATCTTAAGCTAAAGATTTTCTTTTGAGGCAACATAGGTGTGTTTATTGTTGGATATTGTGAGAACCAATTGCAGAGAAGACTACCAGTACTTTAAGTCTCACATGTCATAGACCATCTCTCAACTAACCAGGATTCTTGATATTTAAACCTTAAGTACGATTTCCAGGACCCAGGAGGATTTTGCCATACTCGAGAGCTCAAGACTGACCAGATGAACATTAAGACTCAAACCCAGGGTTTCATGAATTTTTAAGTACAGGTTGGTCCCAGTTTCAGCTCATGTCTTCGGATTGACCCTTAAAAAGATGATGGAAAACTCAACTCCCATTTTCTGACATTTGTGGCTCAAAGAAAACAGGGTATTTGCCTTGAAGAACTTTTTTGTAGGAAGAAGACTTTACAGATATTTGCGAGATATACTGACTTATTTGCATTACCCTTTCTTTTTTTTTTTTTTTAGAAACACATGTCAGTATATCTCTTACAACATTATTTGGAGGAGCACACTTTTCTTTTGGTGGGAGAGTTCCTTTTTGGTGGAAAGAGTCTCTCCTAAACACAAGACTAAAGCTTGGGATAAAAAGTCTACCTGCGCACACAAGTAAGGACTCCACCTTCCCTAATGAACACTAGGGTTGGATCTTATATTCACCTAGTCTTTCTTGATATGTGTAGTATGAACCAAGATTACTTAGGCTCTCGAGTAGAAGCAAACCAACGGATCCTGTACTGATGTCTCAGGTACAAGAATATGTCCTTAGTTAGGAGATATTTTAATCTATCTTGTCAATGCTCAAGTGAATTAAGCCTGAGCCTGAGCGAATCAAGCTTCTATGGCCTGGAAAGTCTTCAAAACAGTGGTTGAATATCCATAAACACTTATTGTATTTTTGTTTCATCCTTCAGATCGTTACTAAACACCATTTTCATTTTTTTTTTTTACATATTTATAGATAAGTGGAAACTGCATGATACCATAAAATACCCAGATCCTAAGGATGCCTATCCACCCCCCCATGCCAAATGATGCTATGTCCTCATATGCATGCAGGGTAGGGTAGAGGAAGGACGAAAGATCGGGTAACGAAAGCTGAGGAGCAGGGTATACAGCAGGGTGGTAGGGTGGGTGGATGGTGGGTGGTGAAGTGAAAACTGAAGTGAACGTGACAGTGAAGTGAAAAGTGATGGTGGATGGTGAGAGTTGTTGGGGTGCCTCCCAACGAGCGCTGAATTGAACATCCCCAGCTGGACTCAGAATGAGGCAAAAAATTAGTTACCCTCCAGCAGGGCAACAGTTTCTCCAACGGGGGCAGGTCCATGAGTAAGATAGGGTTTCAAACGCTGCCCATTGACCGTAAATTTATGCCCAGATTTGGGATCTTCAATCTCAACGGCCCCGTTGGGAAATGGTCTCGAGACCAGGAAAGGTCCAGCCCATTTGGACTTCAATTTCCCAGGAAAGAATTTGAGCCAGGCATTGTAGAGCCAAACTTGCTGAGATGGCTCAAATTCCTTCCACCGAATACGGTTGTCGTGAAAAGCCTTAGTGCGTTGCTTGAAAGTTAAGGCAAAATCATAGGCTTCACGACGGAGCTCTTCCAGCTCCTGGAGTTGGAGTTTCCTTTCTCGACCACACAGGTCTGGGTCGAGGTTACATTGGCGAACCGCCCAATAAGCGCGGTGCTCCAGCTCCACGAGAAAATGACAAGACTTCTCGTAAACTATTCTATAAGGAAACATACCAAGGGGAGCCTTGAAGGCGGTCCGATACGCCCAAAGTGCGTCAATCAACTTGTCGGACCAATCCTTACGGTCAAGTCGAACCATTTTCTAGAGAATTTGCTTGATTTGTCGGTTCGACACCTCTACCTGGCTGTTCATCTGAGGAAGATACGGAGATGCGACACGATGGTGGACTCCATATTTCCTCAGAAGTGTCCGAAAAGAAGCATGGGTAAAGTGGCTTCCTCCATCCGAGATAATGGCTCGAGGGATCCCAAAACGCGCAAAAATGTGTTCTTTGACAAATTGAGTGGATAAAACATGGTCAGCACGGCGCGTGGGAATAGCCTTGATCCATTTCGAAACATAATCAACAGCCATGAGGATAAATTTGAAGCCGTTGGAAGGAGGAAAGGGACCCATGAAATCAATTCCCCAAATGTTGAAGATTTCCACAGCTAGGATGGGTTGTAAGGGCATCATGTCACGACATGACATTGACCCTAACGACTGGCACCTAGTGCAATGCTTGGCATAATTGTGTGCATTCTGGTGAAGGGAGGGCCAAAAGAAACTGCACTGCAACACCTTGGCTGCAGTTTTCCTCCCAGAGAAATGGCCTCCGCAGGCCTGATCGTGGCAGAAGGATAGCACACTGGGGAATTCACTGTCAGGAATACAACGACAGATAATTTGATCAGCACCTATGTGAAAAAGAAGTAGATTATCCCAGAAATAATACTTTGCTTCTGCCATGAGATGCTCACACTGGTTTTTAGGCCAACCACATGGAAGGGATCCAGAAGTAAGGTAATTAGCAATGTCAGCATACCACAGTCCACTTGCCACATTAATTGCCAATAGGTGCTCATTAGGAAAAATCTCATTAATCGGCAGAGTTAATCCAATATGGTCAGGGTCTAGTCTAGAAAGATGATCAGCCACAACATTCTGGGATCCGACCTTATCGCGGATCTCAATGTCAAATTCCTAGAGCAGAGGGATCCAACGAATCAGTCTAGGCTTGGCATCCTTCTTGTGCATGAGATGGCGAATGGCCACGTGATCAGTGAAAACAATAACATGTGAGCCCAGAAGGTAAGAGGGGAATTTCTCCAGCCCAAAGACGGCCGCCAGTAGTTCTTTTTCAGTGGTAGTATAATTACACTAGGCCTCGTCCAACGTCTTACTGGCGTAGTACACCACGAAGGGGTGTCTATTGCGTCTTTGTCCCAAGATGGCTCCGACTGCAAGGTCGGAAGCATCACACATCAATTCAAAGTCGAGGGACCAATCAGGTGGGTGGAGAACAAGGGCCTTGGTGATAGCATTACGTAGCTACGTGAATGCTCGTATGCAGTCGGGGCCCATATCGAAGGGTACGTCGGCTGATAGGAGATGAGTTAAAAGTCGAGAAATCTTGGAGAAATCTTTTGATAAATCTCCTATAGAAACCGACGTGTCCCAGGAAGGAGCAGATTTGTTTGACAGAGCCAGGCACGGGTAAATCAGCAATTACATCAAGCTTAGCTCTGTCAACCTCGATACCCCTGTCGGAGATGATATGCCCGAGAACAATTCCCTCGTGTACCATAAAATGACTTTTTTCCCAGGAAAGCACGAGGTTTACATCAATACATCTCCTAAGGATACGGGTCAGGTTGGCAAGACATTCATCGAAAGATGGTCCAAAGATCGAAAAGTCATCCATGAAGACCTCGAGAAAGTCACCCACCATGTCATGAAATATTGCCAGCATACATCTTTGGAAAGTTGCTGGCGCATTACAAAGTCCGGACGGCATCCTACTAAATGCAAAGGTGCCGAAGGGGCAGGTAAAAGTGGTTTTCTGTTGGTCCTGAGGGTCAATTGCCACCTGGTTATATCCTGAGAATCCATCAAGGAAACAGAAAATTTTATTTCCAGCTAACCACTCCAGGATTTGGTCAATGAAAGGTAGGGGAAAGTGATCTTTCTTAGTTGCAGCATTGAGTTTGCTATAATCTACACACACTCTCCAAGATGTAGGAGTGCATGTAGGGATGGATTCGCCCCTGTCATTGACATGGATGGTGAGTCTCGCCTTTTTGGGCACGACGTGAATCGGACTCACCTAGGGGCTATAGCTAATCGGGTAGATTATACCCGCATCCAGCCACTTAATAATTTCCTTCTTAACGGCCTCCCGCATGTTAGGGTTGAGACGTCGCTGCATCTCGCGGGAAGGTCGAGCCTCCTCCTCCGTATTTATACAGTGAGTGCAGTTGGAGGGGCTAATGCCAGTTAAGTCTGATAAAGACCATCCAATGGCTGCCTTGTGTTCCATAAGGACCTCAGTTAGTTTGCACTCTTACTCCCTGGTCAATTTTGAACTGATGATCACAGGGAGCGTTTCATTTGGTCCCAGGAAAACATACTTAAGTGTCCTAGGCAGCTCTTTCAGCTCGAGAGTGGATGGTGAAAGGTCTGGCATTTCTTGGGACGAGAGTGTCCCAGGCGAATCGGAAAACAAGTCAGGAGGAAGAAGTTGGCCCTCAGATTGGCCAAGAAGAGGGGCTTCTTGGATAGATGGATCCAAAAAGGAATAGCCCCAGTGAGTAGTATATGGGCTCAAGGTCCTAGTGTGGAGTTGCAAATCCGCCTGATTTGGCGGGAAAGAAAGGGCAATCCGGTCTTCAAGAGTGTGGACCGACAGTGAGCAGCCCGAATATGACTCAGGCCACGAGGTATGGGAAGCGAAGAAAACCTCGTCAGAAGTCTGGTCAGGAGAAAGTACGGGAATAGGGAGGGATAGGGGAATGTCACAATATGATTCGGTCAGGCAATCATCAGTGTTTACAGGTAATCCGTAGCAGTCAGAATAGGTCCTAATTAGTCCGATACACGCACTGACAGCCATGTCCTCATCAGACGTGTCATCCTCGATGCAATCGCAATCAAAGTTCTTGGCTTCCTTGAAGATGTTAAGCTTGAGCTTTCCAGATCCAATGGCAATCTCAATACAGCCCGACTCGCAATCAATATGGGTGCAGGCTGTGGCCAAGAAAGGTCGACCAAGGATGATCGGACAATCAGAAAGTGAGCTAGGAACTTCCATATCTAAAAGAAGAAAGTTAATAGGAAAATAGAGACTGTTGACCCTAACCACCACGTCTTCCACCACACCCTTCGGAATTTTGACAGAACAATCTGCCAACTGTAATGTGATAGGGGTGGGTTTCAGATTTCCCAAGGAAAATTTTTAGAGCATGATGGTTGGTATAAGATTGATGGAAGATCCTCGATCAAGCAGGGCACGATTAAAATTGCAGCCTTGGATGCTATAGGAAATAAGCGGTGTGCTCGGATCTTTCTACTTCAGTGGTAGATTTGACAGTATAGCACAACTCGCATGAGGCGAGAGAACCACCGGATTCTTAGTTTTCTTTGACTGTCGCCTAGGTGTTGTGTAGTCTTTGAAAAATTGGGCGACAGTAGGTATGTGGTCGATAGCCTCAAGTAGGGGTACCTTAATTTCAACATCCCTGAACAAATTACGTAGGTTATCAAAGGCCTGCGTATCCTTCTTCTTGCCTTTTGGCTCCCTCGGTAGAGCCTCAGGGAATGGGACTGATTCTGGCACCAATTTGGGTGTCTCGTCCTCTTGCGAATGCGGTGCGCATCCTGAATGAGAGGGCGATGAAGAAGACGGGTCAGGATCAGGTCGAGATGGATCGACGGTCTGCTTGCCGCTCCTCGTAGTGATCACATTGGACGATGCGGGTCCAGTGGGATCATACTGCGGAGGAGGGTTCACAATAGGGACATAAGAGTGAGGTGCTGCAGCGGGATTAGCCTGAAATCCTGGTGGAATGCTCGGAGCCTACAGAATCTAGTGAACCTGCCCCTGAGAAGGTCGTACCTGTGGTTGAGGACCACGGGGTACGAAATTTCGCGGGTTGGGAATAGGTTGGGATAGAAGAGTGCCCTGAGATCGAGTTGCCATGCGTAGTTGACTGATCTCAGCATTCTGCTGTGCCAATTGGTGCTGAAGAGAGGTCATGTTCTCTTCATGGTGCTTTGACATTTCCGTCATCATTCGCATCAATTTATCAAGAGAACTTGATGCGTGTTCTGTTTGCGAGATGCAAGGACCTGATGGCGGAATCACCATAGGATTAGACTAGGCCCTTGGGATGACGGTGTGAATGGTCACATTGATCCACCTGCGGGGTTTTGGCGCTGCGGGTTGTTGGACCATGCAAAGTTTGGATGATTTCGCCACCCTGGGTTATAAGTGGTAGAGAACGGGTTGTCCCCAGGGCGCAAGCATCTTCTATGCCAGAAGACGTGTCCGCATGTAAATACGCATCCGAGCACATGGAGGCTTGGTCCTCCGTGTTGAAATACTGGCTTGCAAAAGCCAGATCCACATGACTTACCGAATCGCTCTGCGCGACACTCGGTAAGGAAGGTCTTACGGGATTTCTCGGGATAAGCATGGTGTTGGAAGAATTGGGATTGTGATGAAGTGGTGAGGTGGGGGTGTTTGCCATAGAACGGGCGAGATTGGCCAGAAGCTCGTCCAGCTTCTTGTGCACGATGGAGACTTCATCCAATTTCTGTGCGATAAGGCTGAGAGATCAGTGGATGAATGGGAGGGTCCCGTGTCAACTTCGTGGACATTACAGGGCAGGCTGGTACAATTAAAGGCGACAATGGAAGCATTGTTCATTGAGTTTTCACTCATATTTTCAAATAATTCAAATGCTCCATTCTCGTCTTTATTCATGAAATTCCCTCCGCAGGAAGCGTCTGCAATCTGCTTCAAAGTCTCATTTAGCCCATAGTAGAAAATCTGGGCTATATGCCACTTAGGCAGACTGTGGTGCGGACACTTCCTGAGGAGGTCATTATATCTCTCCCATGCCTCATGAAACTGTTCGCTGTTTTGTTGCGTAAATGAAGTGATAACACGGCGAAGCGCATTGGTTTGCCCGATTGGGAAGAACTTCTTGAGAAACACTGTTCGCATCTCTTCCCAAGAGTGGATGGTTCTCCCAAGGGTGCGTAACCACTGCGACGCTTTATCCCGCAATGAAAATGGGAACATTTTCATGAGGACTATTGGTAACCCGATATTTCTTGGTTTAACTGTTTCAGCCAATCGGGTTAGGTCTTCCAAATGGAGAAAAGGATCTTCACTTGCAAGACCATGGAAGTGAAATTTTATTAGGCCAATTATGTTAGGCTTCAGTTCAAAGTCATCCCCGCCCATGGGGACCCAAATTTGTCCTATGGTCTCTGTAGCAGTGGGATTCTGATAGAAGCTAAGAGACCTAGGCTCCTCCCATTCGGGAGGGTTCTGCATTTCCTCTAATGTTTCCCTAATGGCTTCGATTTATTCATTATACATTTCCATTTGGGCTTGGAGGCGGGTTATGGGATCTAAGGCTCCACCACCTGGTGGGTTTTGAGGGCAGTTTCCTCCCTCGGGATTTGGGGGTGGGCGTGCAGCCATGTTTGTGGAGGAGGTGGACGATGCGGCTTCTTTTCTAAAATTATCAGGCAATTCACACAGTTCAGGGTTTTGTGACCTCCTCCCAAACATGCACTACCGCAGGAAGAATTAGGGGGGATAAGAAGGGAAAAGGAGATGAGAGAAATGACGCCGCAAAGGTACACTTGATGACAAATCAATACAATCAAATTCCTGACCTCTACAATGTGCCCTTAGCCTAAAGATCTAAGTTACCTACTATCACAAACTACAGAACCGAATGCGAGCACCGTGGAACCACCGGGCCAGATTGAAAGGCCGTTTGCCCCTGTCTTAGACACCCGATAGCACACGGGAACCCTCACCAGCACGTAGGCGCTACACACAGGTAGTTAGACCTCAAATCCTCAATAAGGGTCAAGTTACTACCAGTTTTAGTTAGAGGCTTAGGATCAAGTGCTTTTAGAATGTGAAGGGCATTATTTACGGGTAATGCCCAAGTGATTGATTTTACAAAGTGTGTAAACCAAGCATGCAACGGGGAAATCTCCCTAAATTGAAGTTTTAATTGGTGAATGGTTTTTAGAATTCAGCCTTAAGTAGTATGGATTTTAGGATTTCTCTGAATTACCAATTCAACCAATCTCCGGGTTTTGAGAGAATACAAGTTTTCTTCTAAGCCCAACAACCCTTCTTCAATGTCAGTTGGTTAATGCATGCTAAAATGCAATGGGCTTCCCTAGATGGAGATTTCTATGTGTGGATGCACGAATCAATTTTAGATTAGTGTGAAAGGGAGCCAAAGCACTTCAATTCAAGTGCTCCCAATCACCAAAATGATGTCCACACACAAGGCTCAACCAAAAGATAAAGAAAATCAAATTGTTGGTTGAAGTATTCGAGATCGAATCTTAGGCACGTCAAAGGTCGTGGTGGGGTTGGAATCAACTCAATTCCAAGTCTCCCCACCAAAAATGTGATCCCGAATTGCAGATAAATGAGGCAAAGAGGGATGGCAATCAATCTTTTTATTTGCCTCAAAGAATACTTCACACGGCAAAAGATTCAAGAATCAAGATTCTTGGATCTTCGCTATGCAAAGTTTTGCGGGAACTCCTGGGGTGGTGGGAGTGAAGACAAACAATCAAACAAGTGATTTTTAATCCACTTGCCCCAAGAGATCCCAAGAAGTTTTTCTAGTTTTTTAGTTTTTTTTATTTTTATTAAGGTTACAAGTTAACTTAGGTTGCTAAGAAAGAAAGACCTACTTGTTCGGCAACGTGTGCGAAGCTCCAGTGCGGTACCAGCGTCTTCACGCTCTCGTTCCAGCCTTGGATCTGCCCACGTCTCCGACTTCATCTGCCTACCTTCTCCTTGCAACTAGTTCACCTGCACACCAAAAAAAACAGAGACACCCATGAAGAGAAGGGTGTGAGAAGAGAAAAATTAAAGGAATGGAGTAAAAACTTACTTGAATGCGCACTTCCCCGGCAACGGCGCCAGAAAAGGTGTATAGTCTAGACCTGGATAGGTTGTGTTAATATGGTGATTTTATCGTTGAAATGCGTATAGTGGTTAACCTAAATCGAGCCTAACCATCTCTTTACAAAATTTTTAACCTGGCCTACTGATTTTATCTTGGTCACTTTTAGGCCTAGGGTCGAACTCAGGGAAGTGGGATTAGAAGTGAAGAAGTTTCTACCCTTTCCTACAACGAATCTCTTCTGTTCGTTTATTATGTTTTTGGTGTTTTTCTATTTAGATTTTTTTTTGATAATTTTTGTCCTTGAGGTACACCCTCAAAATCAGGCTCTTGGCTTTGAGCCAAATTAAGGTTCCAAAACTGGTCTTGCTATTCTCAAGACTGAGTACCTGCAAGTCAAGGATTATCTTTTCTCTTTTATAAATTTTTTATCTTTTTACTGGCAAGAAAGAGAAATAGAAATAAACTAAATATAGTATATATATATATGTATATATTATATATATAAAGGGGTGGGGGTGGAGGTGGAGATGGCGTGTAGCACGGTGTCGAGTCGGTCGTCGTCTAGAAAGACGCAACCAACAGGATGAAGTGCTGCGTGGAGTGTAAGATGGATGGTGGAAGATGTGTGCGGAAATGCTTTCTGTACGCATGTATCGGGGAATATCAGCAACCGGTGCAGATATTCCCACGATACAACGTATGGTAGGTCATATGAAAATATATATATATATGTATGTATATATGTAAATATATATCTATATGTATATATATATATGGTTATAATTATATAGGTATATGTGTACTTATATATGTATATATGTGTGTGTGTGTGTGTATATATACATATAAGTATGTAATAGTGTATAGATAGATGTATGTATATGTATATATATATATATTTATATTTATAATTATATATATATGTATATATAACTATGTATATAGATATAGATATGTATATATAGATATATATATATATGTATATATATAGTAATATATGTATATAGTTATATATATGTATATATATAGTAATATATGTATATAGTTATATATATGTATATGTATATATATATATATTAGTATAAGTATCTATGTATATAGATATATGTAGATAGATATATATATATATGTATATATGTATTTATAGTTATAGATATATGTATATATCTATGTATATTTGTATGTATGTATATATATATGTATAAATATATGTGTATATATATGTATATATACTTATACTTATACTTAGTTATATAGGTACTAATATATATATATATATATGTATGTATGTATGTATGTATATGTATGTATATATATATGTATATATATATATTATATATAGGTATATATATATATAAGTGTGTATATAGGGGTGTACAAGTGATAATGTGTGTGTACGAGAGTGTGTGTGTGAATGTGTGAGGTGAGTGTCTGTGAGAGAGAGAGAGAAAGAGCGTCTGCTGAGGAAGCAGGCGCGGAGAGATAAGTCGTCCGCACGCAGTTGGCAATGTCTGGTGATCCACGTGCACGCGCAGGCGCGCGAAGACGCGCGCGCACGCAAGGAGTGAGCGCGAGGGAGAGACCACAGCGCACTGTGCTACGTGGTGAGGCGTGTGCAGACGCGAAGAAGCAGGCACTGAAGCAAGCGAAGAAGCGAGCGCGTGCAGACGGGAGCGGGCGAAGGAGATGCAGGCCCAGGCACTGGAGCGGGCGCGGGGAGAGACGTGGGCGTGGGTTGGGGCCGGTAGCAGTGCGCCGGGTGACCTGATAAGTGAGAAACTTACCGGTCACCACACTGTAGCCACAGTGTTCCGCTGAAACGCGTGAACAGTGGCTACAGTGCCGCTCGGCTTGCGCAACCGCCTGTGCCTGGTTCCGTGAGTGCGAGCGGTGTGGAGCGGCTGGCGCGCGCGCTGAAGAGGCTGCGTCGGCTGCTGGCTTGCGCGGAGAACTTCGCGACAGGGCACACGGAAAGGGGTGCGGGCGGCCTACTAGCGTATGCGGTGGCCTGCGTGTGGGTGAGCGGTGGCCTGCGTGCGGCTGCTAACGCCTTGCTGCTGCTGCTGCGGAGCTTGAGCTTCAAAGCTTAAAGCTCTGTGGCAATGGCGGAAATGCTTTGAACGATGAAATCAGAGCGGGGAACCACTACGCCCACCGGCTCTTTAATGAGCTAGGCGGTGGTGGGACTCACAGTGGTGGTTGTGCACCACTGTGAGCTACTCCTGCCTGCAGCGTGGCTCCTCAGAAGGAGGAGAAGCTACGTATGGAGGGGAGAGGGGAGGAGACGGCCTGGAGAAGAAGGTGCTATTCGTGTGGGTGCACCAGGCTCTCCTTGCAAAGAAGGTAGCCGTGCCTTTTTAAAGAGGAAGAAGGCATGCACAGCCATGCCCTACCTATGCATGCGGCTGTGCATGGCTGGCAAGGAGTGGCTTGCTGCAGAGCATGGTGCGTGGAAGGTCCAACCATGCCATGCAGTCGCGGAGAAGAAAGTCAAATAAAAATAAAAATAAAAATGGAAATTTTACGAGGCAACACTTGAAGAATTTGTTAATTACAAGGCCATTTTATTCACTCTCCTCCCCTCTCAAATAAATCCATGTATGCGTGAATTTTCACAAATGCGACTATGTTTACCTAATATACATAGGCAATGCTTGGAAATAGCTCAAGATGGTACAATTGTTGGTGTATTTTTGCTGTGCAATCACCCGCACTGTTACGCATATTTTTAGGGCCTAACTTTTTCTGTTTGGAACCAGACTTATAGATCCTTTTAAGTCTGGCTGCTGACAGAAAATGCAGCGCTTGTTGGGAGGCAACCCAGCGGTCTAAATAACAACGTGTCAGGTGATGCTTTTCCTTTCTCCTGTTTTAATTTTACAATGGGGACATTGTAGGATTTAGGCATGGGGGGGTGCATTTGCATTTTAGGAAGTATTCATGCATTTAGGTTAGCATATAAAAAAAAAATTCCCCTTTTCTTGAGCTGATCGGGTTAGTCCCTAGCAAAATACCTTTGTCATGGGAGGTTTTTCTTCCTGAATTATTTCTTAAGTTAGAATCCAGTACATTTGTTTCACGTGCACGTAGACTTGGTAATGGATCATTGAGGAAAACCAATAAGCATTTGTAGTCTACTGAACCCTTGGGCAGTTCATTGGGAATCAGGCATACTATCTTCTAGTAGATCCACCTCATAGTTGTGAGAAAAAAGTAGAGAGATTACTGGTGCGCTAAGTCTAGTGCAAGGACTCTTAAGTTTTGGATAATTAGATGATGATACTTCAGAGTTAGGCGTAGTTTTCACTCTCTGTCCCTGTGTGCGTATTTTGTGTGAATTCCTGAGAGTCACCAAATAAGGCACATACACAGAGATTGAGTTTTAATAAAGCTATGACTATGGTGGATGGTTACGACCGTCCTTCATAGAGTCCTCGGCTGAAGGAGGGTAATAGTGTCAAAGGTCAGAAATATGCATGTCCTATCCATTCCTTCCCGGTGCCGAGAATAGGCACTTCCACCAAATAAGCCACACAATATCCTCTTGACCATCATCATCCTGAATAATGCCTCATAAATAAAGGTCAATGTCGTATTATGTTGATCTATATTATAAAAAAAAAAAGCAAAAAAACAAAGAGAAAAGAAAAGAAGAAGAAAAAGAAGAAATATTTATATTACAAAAAAAAAAGGTCCAAGTTATAATGTAACATTATTTCTGAGGTAACAGAACACCTATCGCGTTCCACCAAATATGACCCATACCTACCTTTTAGTATTTCTGATAGCCCGAATACTGGTTGAAGACTCTAACTTAGTTATAGAGTTATTAGGACTTTAATTGAAGTGTGGATGCCATGTGAGGCCACCAAATAGTGAGTATAATGTCTAAATCTGGCGAGATTTGTGATCTCAGAAAGAAAGAAAAGAGGGAGTGCCCAGGAACATCAAGAGAGCACAGTTGTGTAGCCTCTCTCGGAGCTGACTTGTCTAATAGTCTAGAGATCTAGAGTCTGCAGTACTAGACTATATGTAGCACCAGATGAGTGTATGCCACTAAATACAAATCCATTCAACTCGATATCTCCTACCTAAGCCAAACACCGGGGTCAAATTACAGATTATCCTCTACTTTATCCCCAAGGGAAGTAGTTTCCTATCCCAACAGCAACATTTACCAAAGGTGGAGTACGAACTTCCAATGCGAATTAGCTTTTTCACTTGGATCTGTTACTTAGGCTATTATCACGTCACATTTGTCTGGATCTCTAAAGTTTTGAAATAAGAAAAGAAGAAATCTTCTTATTACTTCTATTATTTTTCATTTTTTGCTAGGGACTAGCAAATCTTAGGCATAGGGGTATTTAATAAGTCCATTCTAATGAACTATTGTTACGCCTAAGTAATTCTCTTTTAACATTGTATGTTTGTTAATAACTACATTAAGTTATAGAATATTTGTATGCATCATGATTTAAGTTTATAACATTCTATAACTTAATGTGTAATGATTTTGTTGTTTTTATGTGCAGGAATGATATTTACAAAGACCAAGGAGTTGGGGAGTAAATTTCCCCAACAAACAACCAGCGGCATATGTTTTTCCCCATCCTCCGGCCACCCTCAACAGCCGCCGGCCAAAAATAGCAAGGGGATTTTGAAAATCCCTTGTGACGCAGCAGGGGGAGGAGATAAAGAGGTGGGAAAAGTTGGAGAGCAGAGGATCTTCATCTTCCCCCTGCGGGGAACTGCTCTATCTTATCCACCGTGGAGAGGACGAACACTGTGCACCAAGCACCCCATCCTACCCTTCAGCCTGTGCCCACGCCTGCAGTTGCTTCATCTTCCATCTCCCTTCCACTGCAAGCGCACACCACCCACCGCGCCATCACACCTCCAGCCAGGCACCCCTACAAGCGCCCCCCCTCCTCCAGCGCACTAAGTTCTCCACCGCAGCGCTTCCCCTCTCTGCAAACCGCCCTAGCCACCCGCCCCCGCAAGCGCGCGCCCTTCTCCAGTGCCTCCCTACAACGCACCCTCCCCTCTGCAAATCCGCCCTCGCCACCCGCGCAGGCAGGCGTGCACCCATCTCCAGCCGCACCTGCAAGGGCGCTCCGCCCTCGCCACCCACGCACGCAGGCGTGCACCCTTCTGCAACGCCCGCAAGAGCTCTGCCTGCCACCGGCACCAGCCTTCAGGAGCACCGCTTACCAGCGTCACTGCAGGCACCTCTCACGCACCCGCACAGGCACAGCGCCCCTGCCACCACCGCCTGTACGCACCGCCCCCACAGGCGCTGCAGACGACCGCACCGCACCAGTCCTCCAGCGCCCTTCATTGCAGGCACGCCTCCTCCGGTGTTCTTCTCGTTCGTCAGCCAGCCATCTCCGTCGATGCCGCAACCTCCATCGGATCGCCAACCTCCCTTGCATGTTAACAGCCTTGCCGACGCTCCTTCCCTCACACGAGCAAGAGAGAGAGCAAATGCTCTATTTTTCATTCAATTAATAATTACAACATATGCCATTGTGGGTGTCCTATTCATTTATTTACCAGATTAATTTATTATGGTGAATTTACATGCATATCCCTTTCTCCTTGATAAATTACTTTTAAGTGAGTATTTCATGAATGAGATAATAGCATGCCACATTGCAAATAAGGAATGTTTTACGTGAAATTGGTAGTTATCTTATTTATCATTACCAAGATCATTAGAATATTATATTGAGCTAATTTTGCATATAAACCCCTGCAGTTTTAATTTATTGCTTAGAATGAGAATTCATGAGGGTAACAAGTTGCACTAAGGAACATGCATACCCACTGAGATTCCATAATAAACAAGGCACCATTCACTTATTCAATAGGCTTATTCCTCCCTGTGGAGACGACCTAACTATTCATGGTTAGATTCTGAAAATTAAAATATTTTGAAAAGTGATTTTCTACCACGCGATTAAATATAACGACACATCATTTTATGTTAAAGTTTTCAACAAAAATGAAGATCACTCTTTCACCGGGTTTATGGGTTAGGTCGGGGGGCGTTTGTGGTGGTGTAGGCGGTCTGTGAGTGGGTGGATGATGTTCAGTGGACTGTGGCAGAGGTCGTGAGGTTGGTGGCAAGACGTGTGGAGGTGTGGAGCGACGGATGCATCTCGCTGGAGGTTGGTCGGAGATGGGGACGATGGCGGTGGACAATGGCATTCGAGGGGTGTTTTGTGAAATAAATTGAGGAGAATTGAAGAGGGGATAGAAACGAGTGGTTCTAACCTAATTAAGTGGACGAAGGGGAAGAGAAGGCAACTGGCAGTACCTACTGTCGCCAGAGAAGACGGCGTCTAATGGAGGGAGACGGCAGCGACAACGGGGCTAGGGATGCTCGTGCGGGTGTTGCGCGATGCGGAGGAGGATGGTGAGGACAGCTCTGCCACTGGTATTGTGGCAGAGCGACTAGAAAGAGGAGGGAGGCTCGTCGGAGCTTGCTGGACCACTTGGCCGGAGGAGAAGAAGAAATTGAGGTGGATCTCTGGCCAAGTCGAGCTGAGGAGGTACGGCCAGAGTTGAGGGTCATTTTATAGTCGCTGGAAGGGACTCCTATACTTGGAAGACAAGCTTCCAAATGCGTGAATCCTCACTGGAGATGGAATCAGTTAGAGACCCAAATCTCTTGTGCATTCACACGAGAGATTGGGTGCAAATCAGAGAGTAGGATCATGCTCAAATGGAAGGGAATTCCTCTGGGAATCAGGGAGTACTCCCCCTCCATTCCTCACCGGAGTAGGATTTCTCCCCATTAATGCTGTAGGGACCTATTTGTAAGAGTGGAGAGGAAGTTAGGGGGGTCTGTGCAATGGTTTTCAAAAGATAGCGACCAAAATGTAATTGGGTGTACTATTTTGCAAAGTAGGTGAAGATGACCTCCCCTTAGGTCCAAATTTTGGTATAAACCTAATTTGGACCTAAGGAATCCAATGGTGAAGTTGGATTTTAGGTTTTACCACGTTTGACTAGATATTTTGCATAAAAACCCAAATTAGGTCAATTGATGAGCTAGGACCCCAATCTAGGTCAAAATAGGTTCCAAAGGCCAATTTGAAGGTTCTAAACCCTAGGGGATATTTTTCCATGAATTTTAGAGGGTTTACTTGATTTTTATCCTGACCATAAACTTGTTGAATTAAGAGGGTATGTTTTAGGGTTACAGAATATCACTTAATTCCTAGATTGCACATGAACCCATTTCTGACTGAAGCAACCCAATTTTTATCTTATTCAGACCATTTGACCTATGTTTTGCTTCTAGGAAGTCCCATTTAGGTATTGCAATGGTAAAATTGCAGTTTTAACCTTTATTTCATGTTTTCTTCTCAGAAAACTTATTCCTTGAATTAAGCCCTTCTCTTGGTTATGTAGGAACTCTTATTCTCTTTCTTAGGTCAAAATGAGCTAGTTAGGGCTCATGATGAGGCTCTCATCAGGGTGTCGTCGGTGGAGAGGTGTGTGTGCGTAGGGTAGGGGGATGGGGTGAAGTACGGTGGGGATAGGAAAATTGCAGGGGCACCTCCCGTAAGTTAGCTTTTTCCTCACATAACCATAATACAAACCTTGGGGGTTAAAATTGCACAAAAACCCCTAAAAATTTTGGAAATGCTAAACGACCTTTGGGAAGGGTCATTTCAACATAACAAACTTAAAGGAAGTTTCATCCCCAAAACTTAAGCTAACTAGGGTATAGTAAATGTGTATAACAAACTTAAATAGGATCAAAGTAGGTCAGAAATGACGCACCCTCGAAAAGCTCCAGGTATTGTTCTTACATCGCTGCCTTAGGCTCCCAAGTGGCATCCTCGTACCGCTTGCTCCTTGATTGAAACACCATCATGAGCCATAACTAGCTCATTTTAACCTAAAGAAGAGAACAAAAGATCCTACATAACCAACTGGAGGGCCTAACTAAATGAATAACCATTCTGAGAGAAAAGTAAGAAACAAGGGGTAAAACTGTAATTTTACCATTGCAGTACAACAATGGATTTTCTCATTGGCTAAACATAAGTCAAATGGTATTAACAAGATAATGAGTGAGTTGAATCAAACAAAAAAGGGTTCATGTGAATTCTGGGAATTAAATGACTTCTTGTAACCCTAAAACAGACTCACTTGATTTAACAAGGTTCTAGTCAGGATAAAATTCACCTAAATCCTCTAAAAATCATATAAAAATATTCTATATGGTTTAGAACCTTCAATTTATCTCTTGGAACCTATTTTGACCTAGATTGGGGTCTCAGTCAAATATTTGCCCTAAATTGGGTGTTTGCATAAATTTCCCAGTCAAACGTGGTCAAACCCAAAATCAAACTTCACCATTGGATTCCTTAGGTCCACATTAGGTTTATACCAAAATTTGGACCTAAGGGGAATTCATCTTGACCCACTTTGCAAATAGGTCCAGCCCAATTGCATTTCTACCCCTATCTTTTGAAAACCTCTACAAAAACCCCCCTAGCTTCTTCTTCATTCTTTGCAATTAGGTCCCTCCACCATTATAGCGGAGGGAATCCTACTCTAGCGAGATTTCGAGGGCAAGATCTCCCTGATCTCTCAGAGAATCCCCTTCAAAATTGAAAGGGAGGTTCTCTGAGAAATCTCCTCCAGTATGAACCCAATTTGAGGCTCTATTGGCACCCAATCTCTCATGCAAATGCATGAGAGATTCAGGTCTCCTTCAAGTTTCCATCTCCGGCGAGCTTGCCGTGCTTGGAAGCTTGTCTTCCAAGCACAAATCCATCCTCCAAGGCCTACATAAGCATACCCAAATCACCCCGCATCTCCCACGCTTGAAATTGGCCGAAAAAACCCTCAAATTCGTCCCTCCCTCCTCCGGCTAGTGGCTCAACAAGCTCCAGAGACTTCCCTCTCTCTCCCTCATCACCTAGCCACAATACCAGTGGCAGGTTCCACTTCCTCCTGCTCGTCCGCATCGCGCTACACCCGCCGATGCCTCTACAGCCCCTTCGTCCTCACCGTCCTCCCCCACTAAGCGCCTTCATCTCAGGCGACGGCAATACGAGACGACCACCATCCCTGCCTCCCCATTCATCTCTCTACGCTCAGATAAGTCCCTTTTCCTTTCTACTTCTTTTTCCCCTCTTTATCTCTCAAAAACACACCTCGAAGCACTCAATCACCATCACCCCTTCCACCTCCGGCCAGACCTCCGGCGAGGCATCCCCATCGCTCCGCACCTCCATCTGCCTCGCCAACCACCCCATAAGCTCCTCAACACTTCACTGAACATAAACCCTCACTCCATACATGCCATCACTCACCCATAAGGGCCCCCGAACACACCCATTCTCACGCACACAGGGTGCCCTAGGCACGCGCATTCAGGCAACACCATGCCGCGCCAACCCCTGCAACACATTCGTCGTGTCTCGGCAAAGCCTCATGAGCATTCTAACATGGCCGCAAGGCCATTTTCGTGTTAATAGGTATAGGAGGTTCGCCGCCATTGACGACTGTAAGAAGCTTGCTTGCAAGCTTCTTCAGGCCCACCCGCTCCAGGCCAACAGTCCCAGGTTGCGTGGACTTCCCTCGCGCACAGCTCCAGGCAGCCAATTGGCACTGAAGGTCGAAGCATCAGCTACAATCAAGCGAAGTTCCCTACTGTGGACACAGGAGAAGGGAGGTAGGAAGATAGTCCCACCTCGGAAACTCTTGACCGCCCACAGCTGAATAAATTGCAAAAGTGCATAGGCTTTATCGCCTCATAACCACGGGGTGAGGTCCCACTCACCTTTACCCGCCTTGTCCATGACCTGACCTCTGCAGACCTGGTGTGACCCATATACCTGACCCTGCACTCCTCGCCCACCACCGCACACTGGTGGGCCTGGTCCCGGGCACGTACCCGACCCGATTACTCGAGACGATGGCTCTGGGAGAGCGAACCTAAGAGAGAAAGAGGAGAAGAGAGTGTGCACGGGTAGGGGTAGGTTTTCCTCTTGCAGGAAAAGAAGAAGGAGCCAAGAGCTGAAGCCAAGGAAGAAGAAGGCGGGGGCCAGAGAAAGCTAAGGAAGGAGAAGGCAAGGCTGAAGAGGAAGAAGCTGAAATCAGAGAGGCTGAAGAGCTGAAGAAGAAAGAGAAAGAAAGAGAAGAAGAAGGACTAAAGGCAAAAGCAGAAGGAGCCGCCAGAGAAAGAGAGAAAGAAAAAGAAAGAGAAGCAGCTGAAGGAATCAAAGGTAGAGGAAAAGAAGTAGAGAAGGACTAAGGCACGAAATCAAAAGAAGAGAAAGGAAGAAGAAGAAAGAAAGGAAGCATCAGAACAGAGAAGAAAAGAGAAGAAATAAAAGCACTGTAGCACCCATAGTTTAAGACGTCTGATTCACAAATCAGACGTCCAATTTTTGTGCTTGTTTACATTGATTTCTTTAATCTTGTGTGTCTACATTATTGCACTATAACTCTAGTTTCTATTTCATATTATATTCAATTTCTCAAGTTGTGCTCTTGATTTCTAAACCCTAATTTTCTCTCTGTGTTCGACCTCGGACTTAGACTTCGAGTAATAAAATCTATTTATTTTCAAAACGATTTCAACTATATTACAAAGCTTTACTTTAAAACCCGATTTCGCCTTGCAAACACTCCCCCACAAGACCTTCACCAGGGGTACCTCTTTCCGTCTCAGACTCTAAACAACTCTATCTAGTATCTATACTGGCCTCTCAGGGTAGGTCAGGTCATTCCCCATCTCAATGTTCTCGTGGGTCAGAACATGGCTCAGGTCGGTGATGTATTTCCTGAAGTTGGACACGTGGAACACATCGTGCATTCCAGAGAGCTGGGGAGGAAAGGCAAGCCTGTAAGCAATGGGTCGTACCCACTCTAAGACCTCAAAAGGCCCTACAAACCTCAAGGCAAGCTTCCGTCTCACCCTAAACCGTTGCAAGCCCTTCATGGGTGAAACATGAAGGAAGATGTGATCTCCAACCTCAAATTGTACCTCCCTACGCTTCATGTCAGTGTAGCTCTTCTACCTGCTCCTGACAGTACGGAGTCGTCTGTGGATCTGCTCGATTACCTCTTGACTCTGGCATATCAGCCAGGGACCAACTTCCCATTTAGTCCCCACCTCAACCCAACTCAAAGGAGCAATACACCATGCCGATGTTAGAGTGGTAGTTGTTGTTGTATGCAAACTCGGCCAGGGGCAAATGCTCCTCCTAGGAGCCTCTCCAGTCTAGCACACAAGCACATAGGAGATCCTCAAGGGTCTGAATGGTACACTCCGACTGTCCGTCAGTCTGGGGGTGATAGGCTGTACTGGACCTCAGATGAGTCCCCAAAGCCCGCTGAAACTCTACACAGAACTGGGAAGTGAAACGAGTGTCTCTGTCTGAAATAATCTTGCAAGGGACTCTGTGAAGGCGCACCATGTCTCAAATGTAGTGCTCTGCCAACTATGCTAGTCCAAAAGTGACTCAAATCGGAAGAAATCGTGTCATCTTCATCAATTTGTCCACTACCACCCAGACTGCATAGTGACACTCTCCCACTTCCACTCCAGCACAGGAAGTGGCTATAGCAGCCCTGCAGGCCTCTGGTGCTCAGTTTTCACCTGCTAGCATACCAGGCACTGTTGAACAAAACTACCAACATCCCGCTTCATCTCCCTCCACCAAAAATCATGTCGTAGGTCTTGGTACATCTTCGTGTTCCCAAGATGTATGGTGAATCTAGACTCGTGTGCCTCAGTCAGGAGCTCTCTCAACAGCTCCTCGTCTCTAGGAACGCACAAGTGTCCCCTCATACGAAGAACCTCGTCAATGAAAGAGAACTCTCCTGGGTTCCCTGTCAATACCCGGTCTTGCAGTGTCTGCAGGTATGGATCCGTCATCTGTCCAGTAACGATACAATCTATCAACTCTAGTCATGCCTGCCTCACCACAGTCACTGCCCTACAGTACCCCCGTAACTCCTAGGGTCGCCAACTACTCACCTCCCCCATGAATCTCCAACTCTATGCCTCTAAACTAGCTAAGTGGGCGGGCGCCTTTTGGCTTAAAGCATCTGCCACCACATTGGCCTTCCCTGGATGGTAGGAGATGTATAGTCGTAGTCCTTCAGGAGCTCTAACCAGCGTCTCTGTCTCATGTTGGGATCCTTCTGATCAAACAGGTATCTAAGGCTCTTATGATCAGTAAAGATCTCAAACGTCTCTCCATACAAGTAGTGCCTCCATGTCTTCAGCACGAAGACAACAGCTGCCAGCTCCAAGTCATGGGTGGGGTAGTTGTGCTCATGGGGCTTTAGTTGCCACGAAGCGTAAGCAACAACGTGGCGCTACTGCATGAGCACACCACCCAATCCCTGCAACGAGGAGTCGGTGTAGTCCACGAATCCGCCACTGCTGTCTGGGATGATGAGCATAGGAGCTGAAGTCAGCCTCTCCTTCATCTCCTGAAAGCATGACTCACACTAGTCTATCCAGGTGAAGGGCACGTCTTTCCAAGTAAAGTGAGTCATAAGATGTGCGATCTACAAGAAACCTCAAATAAACTGCCTATAGTAGCCTGCCAGCCCTAGGAAACTGCGTACCTTTATCACTGTACGTGGCCTCTCCCACCTGAGGACGGCCTCAACCTTGGCTAGATCCACCACCAATCCATCTCTCGAGATCACATGGCTCAAGAAGGTAACCTGTCTCAACCAAAACTCGCACTTGCTGTACTTGGCATATAGCCTGTGCCATCTCAAAGTGTCCAGGACCATGCGAAGATGTTGTCCATGCTGTGCCTAATCCTAAGAGTAGACAAGCACGTCGTCAATGAATACTACCACAAACTGATCCAAGTATGGTCGGAAGATGTAGTTCATCAGATCCATGAAAGCAGCAGGGGCGTTGGTCAGCCCAGACAGCATTACCAAGAACTCGCAGTGACCATACCGCATGCAGAAGGCTATCTTGGAGACATCGGTCTCCCTGATCCTCAACTGATGGTAACCTGACCTCAGATCTATCTTGAAGAACACCATGGCATCTCTTAGCTAGTCAAAGAGGTCATCAATACGAGGCAGTGGGTACTTGTTCTTAACGGTGACCCGGTTCAGCTGTCTGTAATCAACTCACAGCTGAAGGGTACCGTCCTTCTTCACAAGCAAGACAAGGGCTCTCCATGGGGATGCACTGGGCCTCACAAAGCCCTTCTCCAATAGATCTTGTAATTGAGACTTGAGCTCTCACAGCTCAACTGGGGCCATCCTGTATGGTGCAGTAGAGATGGGGCCGGTCCCTAGTACCAGTGAGATCTCAAACTCGATCTCACACTCAGGTGGCAGTCCTGGCAGCTCCTCTAGAAAGACATCGGCGTACTCATGGACCACTAGGATACTCTGTAAGTCGACCACGGGGCTAGGCTCTACTACGACACAAGCTAGGAAGCCCTCACACCCCTGGCTCAATAGCTTCACTACCCGAAGCGGGAAGATGCATCCGAATCCTCTATCTACTAGCTGGCCGCGGAAGTCGAAGGGAGGCAACTCTGGTATGGAGAAGATGATCTTTCTCCCAAAGTAGTCTAGTAGGGCATGATAAGCAACTAGCCAGTTCATCCCTAGGATCACGCCGAAATCCTCCATCGGGATCACGATCAGGTCAATCGGAAGATTGTGTCCCCCTACAGTGACCTCACAATCAGTGAAGACCTTCTCGGTGACAATTACCTATCCACCTAGGCCTCTAATCAGGAATGGCTCCTCTAATAATACACTGCCCGATCCTAAGCAAACAGTAAAACTCATAGAAACGAACAAGTTCCTGGCACCAGAATTGAAAAGCACGTAAATGAGCCTGTCGGAAACTGTAATCATAGCTGCCACTACGGAGTCTAAAGCTCTAGCATCTCCGTGAGTCACGACGTTAACACGCCCCTCAGTCCTCGATGCAGAAGAATCAACCATGCTCTGGGCCAGGCGAGAAGTAGCTGGCTGGTACCCTCCTCGTGACGGTTGCCCTCCTCCTCGAGCCTGGTAACCGCGGCCGCCAAATCAGCCTCCAATGCTCGGTGCCGGGAGCATTTGCTGCGCTCTGGCCCTAGATGGGCAATCCCTCTGTATGTGGCCCGGCTGGCTACACTGGTAGCAGAAAGGAACGCAACCTCCTCTCTCTATCTGCTATCCCTGTTGGCGGCTAGGCGAAGGTCTGCTGTAGTCGGCTGGTCCCGATCTGGGGCCCCCAAAGGTCCTTGGTGGACCCACAAGGTGGGATGACTCCGCATGTGCCATTTGCCTCCTCTCTCGGTGGCCCTACGAGTGCTTCTGTTGGTAGTGCCTCTTTCATCCTCCCCCATTGACATCTGGCACAGTCGGGTTGGTCTCCTCGTAGGTCATGGTCGCCTCGACTACGCGTGAGAAAGTAGGCAACTTCAGGAACTTCACATACCCTCGAATAGCAGGTCGGAGGCCGTCAGTGAATCTCCACAGGTGCTCCTCTTCGGTAGATGCAAATCTCAGGGCGAAGCGTGACACTCCGGGAAACTCATACGGTACGTGCTAACCATCATTGCCCCCTGGAGGAGAGTGTGGAACTCCCGCCTCCTCTGAACCTGGCAGGTCTGTGGGAAGTACTACTCATAGAAGAGTGCCACAAATTGGTCCCATGTTGTCTCTCCCTCCTATCCTCTGACCGCCCTCCACCACCTGTGGGCTGCACTCTCCAACTAGTACGTGGTGAAGGCCATGCGACACTCTGCAGGAGGATGGATTGTGTTGAAGATCTTCTCTATCTGCTCCACCCAATCCTCTACATCAGACGGGCTCTTCTCCCCCTTGAAGGAGGGGGCTTCAGCTTCCTGAACTAGCCAAAGATCTCGTGGTGGAGCCACAACGGGGGAACAGGTGCGCCTCCCAGCAAGGAGGGCTCGTGCTCTGAAGTGTCAGAGGGAGGTGGGGGTAGTGGAGGATCACCCTTTCCCCCTCCAACTAATCCAGCACCATGGTAGCTCGCTTGCCTCACGGAGGACTCCCCCTTCGCATCCCCAGGGAGAGGTGGTTGAGGAGGAGGCTACTGGAGCTCCTCTCATATGATATCCTGGATCAGTTAGGTGAGGTTCAGGGCCTGAATGCCCAGAAGGAAAGGTGGAGCTACCCCATCCTCAGCCATCACTCATCCTCCCCTACGACCACGCCCATGGCCACAACCACGTCCACGCCCATGGCCACGACCACGTCCACAGCCTACCTCAAGAGTTCCCTAGTGAGGCATCTCCTATATGGAGATCAAAGGAAAGACCGAACTATCAAGGACACTTGACTACAGAGGGAATTAAGACTCGGAAGCAACAATCAAGATAATATGTTATGATGGCTATCCTAGTTACATGTACAAGCGTGGTTTCTTGCAGACCATTTGGTTCATTCCTCGGGACGACCTTGCTCTGATACCATCTTGTCACGACCCATTCTTGGTTCCCTACAAGACCCAAGAATGGCTCGCCTCAATGAACCCCAAGACCCAATTGTCCAACGAGAAACAACAAAATGCATACTCATTCCACAACCACACGAGTAATGTAACTAAGAAGAAAATATATAACTGACAGTAAAAGAAAGAGAACAGCAAACCAGAAGATTTTTACAGGATACAGCGGAATAGTACTGTTACAAATATAGCCATCACAATAGGGAACTGGTAGAAATATAACTAAATATAACCACAAGCTACAGGTTGATAACACCACACAAGGGGGTAGTAATTAGGTTGAATATGGCCCATCTTTAGAATAAAAGGCGCAACGTAAAGTAGAATAGGAGCATTGCATGCATCAAGTACCAAGATTGCTTATAAACTGTATTAATGGCCATTTGTGTAAAGCATTTGTCAAAGCAGGCCTCAGATGAGCAATCGGACCGCACGGATGGATTCAGAACGACGAACGGAGTCCAACAGACTCAAGATCGGCCAAATATGACATCCGGAGCTCCCACAATGGGCCCAAGAAATTCTGACCGTTGATCTGGAGATCAACGGCCCAGAGAGCGCCATGTCGCCCCGCCCCCACCGCTCGCACACCCTCAAGCCAGCCAAAGACAAATCTCGGCCGTTGATCTTCGATCGAACGGCCGAGATCAGCGCTCGCCCGCGGTCGCCGCGACAAAGCGCGGGCGTGGCACAGCGGTTAGCGAGCATGCCCGCATCGCCGCGACGCGCGTTCGAGCCGCGCGGAGCAGAAATCGAAGGCGAGCGAAGGGCACGGCAAAATTGGGCCGCCCGATCAGCAGCGGGCGGCCAGGATAGCGCCACGCGGCGCAACGACAGCTCCCTAACGCCCACGCGCGCCCGAGGCGTGATCTCAGCGCGGGTGCCGAAGGCTCTCAGCCGTCCGATCTTTGATCGGATGGCTCTCGATCAGCGGCCACGGATCTCGCGGAGAAGAAGACCGGGGCGGGCAGCTGACCGGCGGCAAGAGGGCTTCACCGACGTTTATAGAAGCGATTTTAGCGACACTCTGGATGTCGCTAAAGCCCATTCTTCTTTTAGGAAGCCCTTAACTCTATTTAAACCCCCTTCTACCACCATTCAAGGATACTCTCCACTTGCAACTACTCCACTCCTCTCCTAGCTAGCTTTAGGCACTCTTGTAATCGTCGGAGACGACGAGCCGCCGACGGAGCCTCCTCCACCGCCATGGCTGCCTCGTCGCTCTCCACTCTCTCTCTACCTCTCTCTCTCTCTTTTAAGCTTTCATTTACTTTTGTTGAAGCATGTATTTAATGTTGTAAACCATGAACTATGAATGCATGTTTAATGAAATTATTTTCCGTTTAGTCGCCATTTTAATTTCTGTTTAAAGTGCATGATCAAAACCAAGAGCTTTCTAATCCTAAACTCTCTCTCTCTGTCTCTCGCTTTTCAAAACCATCTCTTTCGCAAGCAAAACTCCACCTTTTTCGTGACAACAAGTGGTAAACAAAATCCGATTTCCACGCCTCCCTGAGACCGACACTCGGACTCACCTCCGTTTACTTCTTTTAAAACCGACGTATCAAGTGCAACTATAATGACACCTCTTAACACACACGCACTACGGCACGTCAGTTTTTGGCGCCGTTGCCGGGGAGGCAACGGATTTGTTTTATCACCTCCATTCCACATTCATTCTCACATCGTCTAATGCCCTATTCTCCTTTTTACTTGACGGTTGCAGGAATTCGACGCATGGACGGCGAAGCGACGCATTCCACGACGGTAGCAAGGGAGCAGGCGCCTCGAGGATCGAAAGTGAGCAATCTCTCTCTCATTGTTTGCTTGCGTGAAAAAGCTAAAAAAATTATAAAAACTGAAAAAAATTGGCGTGGTGTATGACTGCTTGACCCACATCCATAACACATCACCCCACAAAAAAATGTACACTCTAACATTCTAAACGAATTCTTGGAGTGTTCTTTTCTTTTTCTTGAGTGGTGTTTGCGAAGCCACCGTGAATTGACCTGGGCCGCACCACTCAACCCTAAAACTAACTCATCTAATAGAAGCTGCATGATTATCAGGATGAGTACACTAGGGTTTTAGAGCCTCTACAAAAGAAAAGGAAATCTACTTTCACCAAGTTGTGTGCAGAACTTGACGTGCCCACTGAAACTTGTTTGAAAACATTAAGACACGTCAACCCTAAAAATGTACTAAAGTAAGGATGAAACACTAAAAGACACCACATCTTAACAAATCCTTGCTTGAAAACCATGTTTTGCTAGAAGCACACACTTTGAAAGTGGAAAATTAAGAGGCACCACCCCGATCAACACCTCATCACATCACCCTAAGCACAAGCACTATCCTAACCCTCTAAAACTGAGTAGACGTGCCCTAGGCAGGACTGAGTTAAGCCTCAAAAGGCGAGGTTTTGTTTGCTAGGCACTTGGCTTTCATTCCCTTGGTAGAATCTGGTGACTAAGCTGCGGGGCAGTGTCAAACGACCGTGGTTGTGGGGTCTATGGAACCGGAGGCGCAAGCCAAAGGAAGAACCTTCCCTGCAATCCCCTCGTAATCAACCTGGCCAGATTAGCCTTGGGAAGGGGAGTCCAGTGCTTACGGACTTAATCACCCTTTGTGAGATTTCTAGGTCTCCTAAGGAATACACCATAAGGATTAGGCTTGAGTGCTTGATTGAAAAACATTTCTCGCATCTGTCGCCCTCCGCATCCCCTCCTGCTCTTCTCTAGTGTATGCACGGGAGGCGCTCACTGCATCCCGAATTGTGTGTTTTGGGGCAGGAATCTAGACGACGTAATTCTGTTGAAAACATGGCTGAACCTAGGGTAGATGAGGCTAAAGATCAACCCCCACCAGATGCTATGGCCATCATCCAAGCTCAAATCAATGCTAACCATCGGCTTCAGCAACAACAAATCCACACCATCATGCAAGCCATACAACGGTTACAGAACCCGCAAGAACAACAACCACCTTTCCACGACATACCAAGACAACCACCACTTGATTTACCGCCATTTCAGGACCAGCCAAGACCTCTTCGTGATTTCTATAATCCCTCTGCTATTAGAGTCGAGCCACACCTTAGGATCCCCGAGGGGGGAGATGATTTTGAGTTGAAACCAAACGTCTTAAGTTTGATCCAGAGCCACTTTCATGGAAGCTCAAATGAGGACCCCTTTCAACACCTAGAGGATCTCGACCGCATAGCACGAACGGTGAAACCTAGGAACATTAGCCTTAACATTGTTCTAATCAAGATGTTCCCTTTCTCATTAAGAGACAAGGCTTCTCATTGGCTTAGAACCCTAGGTAGACCCATCACCACCTAGGAAGAACTGAGGCATGCATTTTTAAAGAAATTCTTCCCCGTAGGAAAGACCAATGCCCTCAGAAGAGCTATCACTACCTTCACACTCCAGGGTGGGGAACAATTTCATGAGGCATGGGAAAGATTTAATGAACTTTTGAGGAAATGCCCACACCACAAAGTCCCAAGGTGGCAATTGGCCCAGATCTTTTACCACGGTCTGGACAGCAACCTACGGAACTTCGTCGATGCCTCATGCGGGGGAAACTTCCTAAACAAAGATGAGGAGAGTGCGTTTAAGCTCTTTGAGTCTATGAGTGAGAATTCGCTAAACAATGCCTCCATGAACCAGTTTAACAGGTCCAGTCAACCCCGTGGTGGGATTTATGAGGTGCAAGCAAATTCTGGAATGGTTGACATGGACATCATTGCCAAAAAGTTAGATCGAGTGGAATTGGTGGACAAAAAGATTGATGAGCTACTGAATCAGACCAGGAACCCCTTGCAGACTTTCTCCCTAGCAAAGGGAGCACATAATGTTGACCTGGTCCAACCCTTCACCCAACTGAACCTGGAACAACCCCTGACCACGTTCCAGGGAGGGACCTTTGCTCCCTCGACCCTTGATTACTCCCTTCCCTCTTCATCAACTTCGGCTATCTTAGAAGATGTGCAAGCCGTCCAAGGTTATGCGAAACCTGACCCTTTCTCCAACACTTACAACACCGGCTGGCGTAATCACCCCAACTTTGGTTGGACAAACCAGAAACCACTGCAATTCCAAAACCAGCCCAGGACAAACCAGCAGCCACACTTGCCCCCTATCAGTAAGGACCACCAGTTAGACCCCAATATAACCAGAATAGGGCGGCCCCTCCCCCACAAAACCAAATGGATACCTTAATAAAGATGATGGCTAACATGAACCAGAAACATCAGGAAGAAATAGCCTTGGTAAAGGGACAGTTAAGCCAACTCTTGGACTGTAAACAGCAAGGATCTCTACCTTCCCAACCACAACCGAATCCGTGAAACATAATTAACAGAGGCCCCAATTCGCAAGGGTTCCAAGGCAATCCCGGGCAGGCTCACATGGTCCAGCCAGCCCCACAAACACCTCCTGGGTTTGGCGCTTCTTCATCCTCGTCCTCTCAAGGATCACCCCATGGCCCCAATGCCTCTGCAAATGCTGTGACCTTAAGAAGCAGCACCAAAACCCAGGATCCCAAATGGCCGACTCTCCCCGAGACTTTACCTGTTGAAATACCCGACTCAGAAGAGGCACCAACCAAGGACCCAGACATGGAACCAGTCCACATTCAGACACCCTACCCTGAGGCTTTGGAAACAATTAAGAAAAAGAAGAATGCTGTGGAAACTGAGGAGCTGTTGGAGATTTTCAAGCAAGTACAGATTAATATTCCTCTCCTAGAAGCCGTCAAACACATCCCCTCTTACGCCAAGTTCTTAAAGGATGCCTGTACACCCAAGCGTAAGCCGAGACCTCAAGCACCTAGGAAGGTTGTACTCTCTGAGCAAGCGAGTTCCGTGATATCAAGCAACCTTCCACTCAAACGAACTGACCCAGGAGCGCCCCTGATTTCCTGCAATATCGGGGACATGACATTTGATAGAGCGCTCCTGGACCTAGGTGCTTCTATCAATCTAATTCCAACAACCCTGTACCACCAATTTGGTTTTGGGGAGCTGGCACCAACCCCTGTCACCATCCAGCTGGCAAATAGATCAGTAAAAACCCCGAAGGGGGTTGTCGAAGATGTAATTGTACGGGTCAAGGACTTCTATTTCCCAGTCGACTTTTTGGTGCTCGGCATGGAGGTCCCTGAAAAATTACAGAACGTACCCATAATCTTAGGCAGACCTTTTTTAGCTACGGCTAAAGCAAACATCGACTGCGACACGGGATGTATGGAAATCGCCTTCGGAGACAGGAAAATGCAATTGGATATCTTCCGGGCGACAGTCTTTTGATTGCGATTACATTGAGGAACATGATCCCGTGGAAACTTTAATCGAGGAATGCCTTACCCTCAGTTCTGTCTCAGACCACCAAACCCGTAGTTCTGACCCGTCACCATCATTACCCGTGGACCTCTGTAAGGCTGAGTATCATCACATGACACCATTTGAAGAGATCGATGTTGATCAAATACCGCCCTTTCCATTCCCATCGACTGTGGTCCCACCTGCACCTGAACTTAAACCATTGCCCGAGAATCTCAAGTACGTCTTCTTGGGACCTGACCAGACCTTCCCAGTGATTATTAATTCCCATCTAACCAAGGATCAGGAACTAAGGTTGACTGCAACTCTTTCAGAACATCGGGCCGCCATTGGTTGGACCATCTCGGATCTAAGAGGAATTAGCCCCACCTATTGCACCCACAAGATTTACCTGGAAGACGGGGCCCGACCTTCCCGCCAGATGCAGAGACGGTTAAACCCTAACATGCGGGAGGTCGTTAAAAAAGAAATTATCAAGTGGCTCGACGCCGATATCATCTACCCTATCTCTGATAGCCCCTGGGTGAGCCCCACTCAAGTGGTTCCAAAGAAGGCTGGGCTCACCATTGTCACTAATGATCATGGCGAATCCATCCCCACCCGCACCACCACCGCATGGCGGGTGTGTATTGATTATAGGAAGCTTAATGAAGCCACTAAGAAGGACCACTTCCCCTTGACATTCATTGACCAAATCCTTGAAAGATTGGCAGGGCAGAAGTATTTTTGCTTCCTGGAGGGATATTCAGGATATAACCAAGTCGCAATTGCTCTGGAAGATCAGGAAAAGACCACATTCACTTGCCCGTATGGCACGTTTGCATTCCATCGAATGCCGTTCGGGTTATGCAACGCACCTGCGACCTTCCAGCGTTGCATGCTAGCCATTTTTTCAGAAATGGTGGGCGAATACTTGGAGGTCTTTATGGATGATTTCTTTGTATTCGGGAATTCATTCGACCATTATTTGAGCAACTTGGAGAAAATCCTGAAACGATGTATCGAGGTTAACTTGGTGTTAAGTTGGGAAAAGAGCCATTTTATGGTTCAAGAAGGAATTATCCTCGGACACATCGTTTCGCATAGGGGCATCGAGGTAGATCGAGCTAAGGTTGATTTAATTTCCAAACTTCCTCCACCTAGTTCGGTCCGGCAGATTCGCTCTTTCCTAAGACATGTTGGCTTCTACCGAAGGTTCATCAAAGACTTTTCCAAACTTTCCAAACCCTTGACCGACCTTCTAGCCAACAACGCCACTTTCCACATGTCTCCTGATTGCATCCAGGCTTATCATACCCTCCGGGACTTAGTCTCTACCGCACCTGTACTTCAACCCCCAGACTGGTCCCAGGATTTTGAGATTATGTGTGACGCATCAGATTTTACCATAGGCGCTATCCTGGGACAAAGGCAAGACAAGAAGCCCGTGGTGATCTACTACGCGAGCAAAACATTAGACGAGGCCCAACGTAATTATACGGTCACAGAAAAAGAGTTGCTCGCTGTAGTCTTTGGACTGGAAAAATTCCGATCATACTTGCTGGGATCCCACGTGACTATCTACACCGACCATTCAGCCATCCGACACCTGTTGGCCAAAAAGGACACAAAACCCAGGCTCATCAGATGGATCCTACTTTTGTAGGAATTTGACCTGGAAATCTGAGACAAGGCCGGATCGAAAAATGTGGTGGCTGACCACCTGTCAAGACTTCATCCAGACCACATTGGACCCTCCCTAACTCTATCTGATACCTTCCCTGATGAACACATCCTAGCCGTGCAAGACAAGAAAATGCCATGGTATGCTGACTATGTCAACTACCTGGTTATAGGACAAACCCCGCACAACTGGTCTAGACAGCAACGGGACAGGTTCTTGGCTGAGGCCAAGCACTATTTCTGGGATGATCCCATGCTGTTTCGCCTCTGTGCTGATCAGATCATCAGGAGGTGCCTCCCCGAAGACGAAGTTCAGAGTGTGCTTTCCTTTATCATGACCAAGCGTGTGGCGGCCATTTCTCTGGCAAGAAAACAGCTACAAAAGTTTTGCAGTCTGGATTTTATTGGCCATCCCTATTTAAGGATGCACACATTTTTGCCAAGACTTGCGCACGATGCCAAACACTGGGGACCATGACCAAGAAAGATATGATGCCCCTTCAGTCCATTTTGATTGTCAAAATCTTCGACGTTTGGGGTATCGATTTTATGGGCCCCTTTCCACCATCCAACGGCTTCGAGTACATCCTGGTCTCGATAGACTATGTTTCCAAATGGATTGAAGCCGTCGCCACTCGACGATGCGATCACAAGACGGTCATGGACTTTGTGAAGAAGAACATCTTTTCCCGATTTGGAATACCCAAGGCCATTATCAGTGATGGTGGAAGCCATTTTATCCATTACCAATTCCGTGCCCTATTTAGAAAATACGGGGTAAACCACCGCATTGCCACCCCGTATCATCCACAAACAAATGGGCAGACTGAGGTTTCAAACAGACAAATCAAGAATATTTTACAGAAGACTGTGAGACCTGACAGGAAAGACTGGTCCACACGACTTGATGATGCCCTGTGGGCATACATGACCGCTTTTAAGACCCCGATAGGCATGTCGCCTTATCGCTTGGTCTTTGGCAAAGCTTGCCATCTCCCTGTCGAATTGGAACACCGGGCTTACTGGGCTGTCAAGCAATGTAACATGGATCCCCAGTTAGCCGGTGCGCAAAGGACGCTTCAATTATCTGAGCTCGAAGAAATTCGTCAGGACGCCTTTGACAATAGTCGGCTATATAAGGAGAAAATGAAAGTCGTTCACGACCAACTCATTCATAGAAAAACCTTTAAGCCGAACCAACAAGTCTGGCTATTTGATGCACGCCTAAAACTCTTCCCAGGGAAACTTAGGTCCAAATGGACGGGACCATTTCGGGTGGTCAAGCCCTATTCTAATGGGGCGGTTGAAATCGCTGATCTTAACACTGGGCACACTTTTACAGTTAATGGTCAAAGATTAAAACATTTCTTGGCCCAGGTACCCCCCAAGGAAAGTGTCACCCTCGTTGAGGGCTGACACCAAGCACCGCCCAGCTGGAGGCGTTAAACTTAGCGCTTCCTGGGAGGCAATCCAGAAGATTCAGACTGATCTGGTAGTTTACATCACTCAGGTACTATTTTTTTGAACCCTTTTGCATCCATGTATTTGCCAATGAGGACATTGTCCAACTTAAGCATGGGGGGGGTGGTAAATTGCATAATCCTGAGCTTAATTAATCAATCTAAATTAATTAATTAATTTAAAAAAAAATGATGAATTTAGGAAGAAAACTTAGGCATTAGAAACTTGTCAATAGTGGGAAATAACACAAAAAGAACTTAAACACTTAGACTTTTCAGGCCTTCAGGCTTAATCAGCCCTGGTGTCCATTAAAATATGGATTTAGCTGTGAATCCTTGCAACTTTAGGCTATTCTAATCCACCTACTAAATAAGGTAATAAGTATACGACTTATCAACTCACCCTCTAACTCAGGAAAACTTTGAGTCTAAGCATCTGCACACATTTTTGCACAGACTCACTTCTCGGAGATTTTGACAGAAATTGGGTAGCTAATGAACTCTCTAGGGTGGTATGGCTGGTAAGTTGTCGTGGGTAACAACCCATTGGCAGGTTGTCCAGAACCCAGCCACAGGCCATTTCCTTTTCGCTGCCTCTAGGTACATTTGAGATCAGGGAAGCCACCTACGAAAAAAAAAAAAGAAGAAAAGAAAATAAACCACACTTCACCGCACAAGTATGGCTGGCAAGTGATCGTGGGTAACAGCCCATTAGTCGGTTGTCCAGAGCCCAGCTTAATAATTGCACAAAAAAGACCAAAACACCTAAGGAAGAAGTGGGGATGTAGTATAAGCTGGGGAGATATACACTGGAAAATCCTTGTGTTGACCCCAAGTAAAAAGAAACGTAGGGAGAAAGCTACCAATCGAACAAATATACCTTCAGGCAAAAATATTTTCTTTTTCGGTCACCTAGAGGTGTAGAAACTCGAAGTCTGTCTCAATTACCATTAAGTTAGTCTATCACAACATTCACCCCAAGATGCTTAGCACTTAGGGTTTTGACCGAGTTTTGGGTGGGTTGGGTAGCCGTAAAAAGTTACCAACCCACACTGAATTCTGAAAAAAAAAAAATTCTAAGAAAATATACATATGTATACATATGTACATTAAAGCAAGGATTTGGGCGATTCGTATTTTGGCAGACACTCGGGCGCTGCTTAGTCTTTGTAGATTAAGATCTTCGTATATTTCCTCTTATTGACAAGTAACGAAGTGCCTAAGCAATTACTTCTTGAATTCTCCAAGGAAATAAAGGCTAGAATAAACCTTGCTAGGGACTAGCAAGGAGTAAGTATGGGGGTATGATAACACCACACAAGGGGGTAGTAATTAGGTTGAATATGGCCCATCTTTAGAATAAAAGGTACAACATAAAGTAGAATAGGAGCATTGCATGCATCAAGTACCAAGATTGCTTATAAACTGTATTAATGGCCATTTGTGTAAAGCATTTGTCAAAGCAGGCCTCAAATGAGCAATCGGACCGCACGGATGGATTCAGAACGATGAACGGAGTCCAACAGACTCAAGATCGGCCAAATCCGACATCCAGAGTTCCCACAATGGGCCCAAGAAATTCTGACCATTGATCTGGAGATCAACAACCTAGAGAGCGCCACGTCGCCCCGCCCCCACCGCTCGCACACCCTCAAGCCAGCCAAAGACGAATCTCGGTCGTTGATCTTCGATCGAACGGCTAGGATCCGCGCGCTCGCCCGCCTTCGCCGTGACAAAGCGCGGGCATGGCGCAACGGTTAGCGTGCATGCCCGCATCGCCGCGACGCGCGTTCAAGCCGCACGGAGCAGAAATTGAAGGCGAGCGAAGGGCGCGGCAAAATTGGGCCGCCCGATCAGCAGCGGACGGCCAGGATAGCGCCACGCGGCGCAACGACAGCTCGTTAGCGCCCACGCGCGCGTGCACGCCAGGCGAAAATGCGCACGCGCACGCGCGCTCGAGGGGCGATCTCAGCGCGAGCGCCGAAGGCTCTCAGCCGTCCGATCTTCAATCGGACGGCTCTCGATCAGCGGCCATGGATCGCGCGGAGAAGAAGACCGGGGCGAGCAGCTGATCGGCGGCAAGAGGGCTTCACCGACATTTATAGAAGCGATTTTAGCGATGCTCTGGATGTCGCTAAAGCCCATTCTTCTTTTAGGAAGCCCTTAACTCTATTTAAACCCCCTTCTACCACCATTCAAGGATGCTCTCCCACTTGCAACTACTCCACTCCTCTCCTAGCTAGCTTTAGGCACTCTTGTAATCGCCGGAGACGACGAGCCGCCGACGGAGCCTCCTCCACCGCCATGGCTACCTCGTCGCTCTCCACTCTCTCTCTACCTCTCTCTCTCTCTCTTTCAAGCTTTCATTTACTTTTGTTGAAGCATGTATTTAATGTTGTAAACCATGAACTATGAATGCATGTTTAATGAAATTATTTTCCGTTTAGTCACCATTTTAATTTCTATTTAAAGTGCATGATCAAAACCAAGAGCTTTCTAACCCTAAACTCTCTCTCTCTATCTCTTGCTTTTCAAAACCGTCTCTTTCGCAAGCAAAACTCCACCTTTTTCGTGACAACAAGTGGTAAACAAAATCCGATTTCCACGCCTCCCTAAGACCGACACTCGGACTCACCTCCGTTTACTTCTTTTAAAATCGACGTATCAAGTGCAACTATAACGACACCTCTTAACACACACGCACTACGGCACGTCACAGGTACTCACTATAAAAAAACTCTCTGTAGCGAAACAAAAGAAAGGAAACTATGCCTGGAATCGACTAGGCCCAGCGCCCTCAACAGTCGGTGGCTCTGGCTGCTCGAATTCCTAACTTGAACATGGTTACAAAATCCGAGGTCAGCTAATGCTAAGTAGAGTGGTGGTTAAGTTATTTACATGCAACATAATTAAACAATAATCAGCTAAACATTCAATTGTCAGTTATTTATTTTCATTCGTTCCCAATTCTCTGGTTAATGAGTTTTTGAGTCGAGTACGCTAATCAGGTTCCATGATATTGCTCAATCTTCTTGTTCCCTAAGGGAACGACCTTGCTCGTAGTTTTCCCGTGATACAGGATGGACACATGGCACTCTCCTGGCCGGGCGAGTCCCCTGTGGTAGTCCTACACCAGGTCTATTACCCTGAGGTCACAGTCGCAACATAGCGGTAACTACGGCACGCACAATAAGCACACAGGTAGCTACCCTGCATTGGCACGTGATTAGTCATTTCCACTAGCGGGTACGCCCAAACGTACAACACAGGGCCTTGCCCTCTCAAAACTGGGGTCTTGCCCCTCAGAACAGAACAAGGGTCTCACCCCTCCACAATCCACGTACCCTAGTTCGACTATCCCAGTTTGCCAAGCAAGCCTAATAAGAGTCGGTGTAGGGTGGCCAAACGTAACCCCGGGCCCCATGGGGCAGCAAGCTCCCCCCTACACTAAGTAGCTCACCCTGGTACCACGTACGCGAGAGCCAAACAAGAGTTGTTGTAGAGTAGCCAAACCTAACCCTGGGTCTCAACCCAAGGGGCGACTAGCTCCCCTCTACTCTAAAGGGATAGTTGCTCTCCTCGGTACCACGTACAAGAGGGCCAGCTCACTTCTCTTAACCAGGTCCAAACAGTCGCCTATAGGCAACATGTTCCAAAACCATCAGGTTTTCCGTAGAACGATATTCTTGGTTTCTTTCTAAATTCCCCATAGGGTTCGTACATAGACTTTCTCATTTCCACATCTGATTCATTAAATGCGTAATAGGAAGCTCAAGATTTCACAATCGATTATTTAGTACACCATAGGTATTTCCATTCATGTCATGGTTCATTAAATGTAGTACAGGCAACTCATGCTTTACTACTTTCAAGAAGCACCACAGCAATTTAATCATTCATTACATGTGCATTCATTTCTTTTTGCCTTAGGGTTCATCTCACAACCTAGTGTTCAATCAAATAATTCTAAAGCATGCAATCTAATTATTAATTCTGGGATTAGAGAGAACCACTCTACCAGGTCAGCTGGGTGGAATGGGGGCTCATATGGTAGCTCCCGACGTCTCTGTAGGTCCCGTATACTCTACGGACTGGAGACCTATAACATGGATCGATAGGTCAAACGAACTCAAAACTGCATAGACACTATATCATTACATAGAGAAACTCAAAAGGAAACCAACGACATTTCATTTGCAGAAATCCAGCTCTATTTAGGCAGTGAACAGGCCCAAAAGCACCAACTCTGACCAAAATCAGGCGTTTGGGAAGAGTCCCAGACGTATTAAACGAACTCAGAGACTCACCTTGCTTGGGGTGCCTTCTTTCGAAAGTTTGGAATATTGTGCAGACACCTGAGGGTGTCTTCAGACGTCTGGAGACACTCCCGAACATCTAAAACTGCCTCGGTCCTCGCACCGGTGCACCTCCCAAACGCCTGACATACGTACGCATGATCAGACGTGTCAGGAAGAGAAAAAAATGAAAACTATGCGCTATCAAACGTCTAGCATTACCTCTGGACGTCTGGACAGACGTCTGATTCTACAGAAAAATGACTCTACAAAACTGTTTGCAAGCTCTCTCTTCCACAGAAGCTGCAACAACTGTAGCACCTCCCCGTCTCCCTCATGAGCCCTCTGCTCTCAGGCCCCCGGTCTCCTCTACCCTCCTCTTTCTCCCTCTCCTCTTGGCTGTGGTGTAGGATGGATAAAGGAGGAGCAGGGGTTTATATGGAGATGGGTGGTATAGGAAGAGGTAAGGTGGAGGTGGAGGGAATGGGGGTGTCATTGGTGGAGAGGTGTGTGTGCATGGGGTAGGGGGATGGGGTGAAGTATGGTGGGGATGGGAAAATTACGGGGGAACCCTTCGTAAATTCTCTTTTTCCTTGCATAACCACAATACAAACCTGGGGGGTTAAAATTACACAAAAACCCATAAAAATTTTGAAAATGCCAAATGGCCCTTGGGAAGGGTCATTTCACAACCCTCCTACTAACACATTTTGAGGTTGGCAATCTAAAGCCAACCGAGGTGTCCCTGCAATTAGTTGATAGATCAGTTAAGACACCTCAGGGAGTATTGGAAGATGTTATAATGCGGGTCAAGGACTTTTATTTTCTTGTAGACATTATTATCCTTGACATGGAAGTACCTGAGGATATCTAGAACACACCTACCATACTAAGAAGACCTTTCTTGGCTATGGCCAAGGCAAACATCAATTATAATGAGGGCCTTATAGAATTAAAATTTGGACATCAGAGGATGAAAATTGATATCTTTCAGGCCCAAAGGGGACCATCCTATAGTTTAATTGAGAATCTGTTCCTTGGATTCATTGGATAAGTTGGTTAAGGATACATTGATTGATTCACTTAACTTAGAACCTCAACACCCTTTGGCCTCTGACTTGACTCTCTCTGAGACACCAATCTTAGAAACTGACGACTTACCTCCTATTCCCTTAGTGTCTCTAGGATCCTCTGAGATCTCAACACCTGCTCCTTCACCTGATCCTGTACCTGTTGAACTCAAACCTCCTTCTAACTCTTTAAAATGTCTTCTTAGGACCACATCAAACTTATCCTGTGATTGTCAACTCTCACTTATCGTCTGATCAAGAATCTTGACTCTTATCTATCCTAAGAGCACATAGACAGGCTATAGGATGGATCCTCTCTGACTTGAGTGGAATTAGTCCTTACTGCACACATAGGATTTTTACTGAAGAAGGATCTAGACCCACTAGATAGCCACAGCGTAGACTGAACCCGACACTTCAGGAGGTGGTTAAAAATGAGATGATCAAATGATTAGACAATGGAATCATTTTCCCCATTTCAGACAGTCAATGGGTAAGTCCTATTCAAGTTGTGCATAAGAAGGCTGGACTTACCGTCATAACCACTTACTCTGGAGAAGTCATCCCTACACGGATTTCTAGTTCGTGGCAAGTATGTATTGAGTACCATAAACTCAACTAAGCCATGAAGAAAGATCATCTCCCACTGCCCTTCATTGATCAGATACTGGAAAGATTGGCTGGGAATCGATTTTTTTGCTTTTTGGATGGCTACTCAGGTTACAATCAAGTGGCAATTCACCCCAATGACCAAGAGAAAATAACTTTCACCTGCCCCTATAGAACCTTTGCATTCTGTAGGATGCCATTTGGATTATTGATAGCGAAAATACCCGATTTGTTAATTAAGCAATTTAGTGCCGTTGTAAATCCACTTTCGCTTTTAAATTTATAAACCTAGATAGTGGGGTATCTAGGGTCATCCAAAGAGGCAATTTATTTGCAAAATTATGTCTCTTACTTGAAGTCGGAAATCAACTTTCTTTTTTATGTTTTTCAATATATAATTTTTAGGATTTTGAAATAACGGGGAAATATGCGAAGTTGTTGGCTGAAAAGCAAACTACACCTAATAGGCTAAAGTCTAAGTGACAAAAATGACCTCTTTCTAAGTTCACCCTAGGCACGTGGAAGCCTAGGGTAATTAGCAAGAGGGAGTGAAAAAATACTAAAGACAAACAAATTATGGCAAACGAATTGCAACAAGAAATTAAGGAAGGCAACTTTTTAATTAAAAGAAGATATCGTTTTACAAGTAGAGGAATGCTTCTACTAAATTGAACACAAAAAAAATAAAAAATCAATATCCTCCTGATGATGTTCATGAAGAGGGAAGGGTCCTTGCTCCAACTGCGGCTGCTCCCATAGTTGAAAAGGATTCCTCCTTCTTCTCCTTGAATCGCTCCTTCAAGGTGTGTCCTCCTCCTAGCAAGCCCTGGATGGGTGTGCCTTGGCTCTTCCACAGGTGGATGGTTTCCACCTCAAAAGCTCCTCCAAGGGTGGGCATGTACCACCCACAAGACCTCCTCTAAAGGTCTTCCTTGCCTGGCTTCTCCTCTGGCTAGCTTGGGCACAAGAGAGAAGAGAAGAGGGGAAGGAACCAAGGGGATAGAGTGTCCTCTTAATATTCTTCTCCTTCCTCTCTTGGCCGTGGGCTATAGGGTAGAGTATAGGTAGAAAATATGTAGCCAAAGGTGATTTAATGGTGGTGGGTGTTGGTCCTTTTATAGGAGTGGAAGGGGGCTAGGGGTAGTTAATGGATGAAGGGCTAGGATGGGTTGTAAAGGGTGGTTATAAGATCCTAGGGTTGAGAGGGGTGGCGCCAAAATGGATGCGTGCTTGATGGTTGGCACCAACCCTAGGTGAGAGCTTGGGTTAGGTTTAGGTTAGTGTGTTGTAGGGTTGAGATGGAGTTGTAAGTGGTGGTTGTTGGAATCTATGGTGGGTTTTATTTGGCGCCATATGAGGAGGTGTTTAGGTGTAGGTTAGGTTGAGTTGGCGCAAAAATGGGTGTGGTTAAGGGTTGGTTAGGTGGCACCAACTCAAGGGTTCTAGAAGGTGGGTAGGTGTAGGGTAGGGATGGCCTTATAAGGCAGTGGTTATGTGGTGGATGGTTGAGGGTAATCGGCACCAAGTGTAGGGATGTGTAGGGGGGTAGTTATGGTGGGTTAAGTGGAGTTGGTGCCAAGTGTAGGAGGGTTAAAGGTGGCTCCACTAGATGGGTGGTGGAGATAGGTTAAGGGGGGATGTGTAGGGTGGATGATGGGGCTTCAAGTTGGTGCCATATTGAAGGGATGTGGAGGCTCTTTTGGCACCAACTTGAAGTAGGTTAAGGTGGTGGTTATGGGTGGTTTTGGAGGGAAAATTAGGTGGCCTTTGGTGGTGGTGGTGTGAAGAGTCATGAAGGTTGGTGGCTCCAACTAGGAGTGGACTAGTTAGCTTGCTTAGGTGGTGGACTTGGAGTAGTGTGATGAGTCCATTTTAATGGACTATTGTTACGCTTAAGTAATTCTATTCTAACATTGTATGTTTGTTAATAATCACATTAGGTCATTAAATGATTGCATCTGTCATTATTTAAGTTTACAATTATTCTATTGCTTATTATGTAATTATTTTATATTTCATGTAGGTCCTGCAACAGCGCACCCGTTACATCTCCACTTAATCCACTCATCAGGCTAATAATCGGGAAGAATAGAGAGGAGGATCAATTTTGGAAAAGAACAGGGGGTGAAAAGATATTTCCCCCCCACAAATCTCTCAACCTACGGCCGAACTCAACAACTCCATCAACAGCCATCGGCCATGTTTAGTAAGGGATTTTGAAAATCCCTTGACTTGCGCCGGGGGAGGAGATAAAAAGAGAGAGGCAGAGGGGCTTGGGAGGGAGAAGACCATCTGGGAGAAGAGACTGTGTGCACTATGGAGAAGGCATGTAC
The DNA here is from genome assembly GCA_037157565.1 of Thalassia testudinum. Classification (NCBI taxonomy): domain Eukaryota; kingdom Viridiplantae; phylum Streptophyta; class Magnoliopsida; order Alismatales; family Hydrocharitaceae; genus Thalassia; species Thalassia testudinum. The sequence continues at coordinate 148,192,059 of JAZHRO010000063.1, read as the reverse complement.
AGTGCCTCTAGCCTGCTCGCAAGCTATCCAACACCACAGCCACAGGCTCCACGAGCGCACATTCTCCCACCGCGCGCCCTGCAGGCGCGCCACCACCCACTGCTATAGCCTTCGCGCGCCCTTGTAGCACTACTTCCAATAGCTTCCACCACCTACCCACCTTGCCCGCCCCCCCTCACTGCACCAAGTAGCCACCAGCGTCTTCACCAAGCGCACTCCAGCCTCTCCCACCACTAGTCCAGGCGCTGCACCATCCTCCCACCGCGTGCCCTGCGGGCCTGCCCCACCCTCGCAGCACCCTTGTGCGCAGCCGCACCCTCTCCAGCGAGAGCGCGGTTCATCTTCTCCAGCCTTCCACCCCCGCAAACACCGCCTCCACAACCAGCACGTGCAAAGCAGACACTGCAGCGCACCCCCCTCGGCATGCTGCCCTCACCGCACCCACGCGCGCAACCCAGCCGCCCACAGGCAACTAAGCACACGCAAGCAAACCGCCCGCAAGCAGCCACGCCCACAAGCAGCACCCTTGCACGCCCTTGTGCGTGCGCCCATCACGCAGCCGTGCACCCTGTAGGTAGCAACTCTTCATCTTCTCCGTCAACAGGCCGGCGCTCTCCTCCACCGTCCGACCACGTCACCACCATTGCGAAGCACTCGTTGAGGTGCACCATCCCGTCGACTCTTGCTGCCAACCGTACACGACTGTTCAAGCGAGGAAGAGAGAGGAGAAATCCTCTATTTTTGCCCTAATTAAAATTTATATTGCATTCCATTGCCACTTTAATATTATTATTTTATTCAAGCCGCATTGCATGAATGCACTTATATTTTCATGAATTTACTTAACTTGTGTTATGTGCATTATTCAACATTGAAATTCAAATCAGATTTGCATGCAAATCAAATTTACATGATATGCCATTACACATGCATCATATACATAATTTTGGGAGCTTAATTCCTGACATGAAAATTGCATAAATAGCCTTGAACTTTTAAGGAAATTGCAAGCTCCATTTAGAGTAGCATATTCCTCGCATTGAAGTCACGAAGTTGTCTACAAACATTATAATCCTCTACTTGTGAATTTATTGGTTCTATTCCTCCTTGTGGATGCAACATTTTTATTGTAGTTAAATTTGATATTTATTTTAATTTTTGATTGAGAGATTTTCCACCACATAAAACATGACATATCACTTTATTGCTATCATCTTCATAAATAAGCGAAAATCTCTCCATCATAGTGGTTAGGGTGAAGTTAGGTTAGGGTTTAGATGGATGGCCATGGAGGTGGAGCTAGTTTTGAACTTAGCTAAGCTAGCTTAGCTAATAGAGTAGAGGTGGTGGAGATGGGGTTTCATGAAGGGAGCTAGAGAAAATAAATCTGGAGCTAGGTCTGATGAGGCAACTTCATGGGGAGCTTAACTACTTAGTTAAGCTACCTGGTTCTTATGCTAGTAGCTAGGCTTAAGTAGTTGAGCTAAGTTTAGCTGGCCTCAACTTAGCTGGAGCTAGGTTGAGCTGGAACTACCTCAGATGAGAACTCTAGAGCTAACTAAGCTACTAGTTGACAAGTAGTAGCTCAGATAGCATGGAGTCCAGCTGCCATGAGCTAGGTGGAGCTGGAATGAGCTGAGGTTGAGCTGAGATGGACTCCTGTCAACTTAGTTGAGCTAGCTAGAGCTACAAGTGAACTGATGGGAGTTGAGATGAGCTAGACTCAACTAAGTTAAGCTAGATCTGAGCTGGCTTGAGCTGGGTTGAGCTGAGATGAGATGCCTTGAGCTACCATTCAGCTAAGGTGAACTGAATGGAGCTAACCCTAGTCCAAGGGAGCTGGTATCCAACCATAATGAGCTGGAATTAGCTGAGTCCTAGCTTGATTGAGCTTCCTCTTCACCAGTTTCCTTCAAGAGTGCTAGGGTTTTAGGGATCTATCAATCTATTTATCCCTAGCACTCCAAGAAAAACATTAAAAATACAATAACAAATGTAATGCATTCGTAACCTAATTGATGCCTAAATGAAACCCAAAAGCCCATTTGCGGAGCAAAATCCTAAATGCTAGGTTTGTTTTAATGCACAAGAATGATGATAAACTGGCATTTATCAATTATGCAATGCACTTGCTACATTTTAGTGGTGTATGTTTGCAATCTTTTCCGATTTAGTAAGTGATTACTTAGAAGTCTTCATGGGTGACTTCTCGATCTTCGAAAGCATATTTGATGCATGCTCAGACCACCTGACTAAGGTCCTGCAAAGATGCATCAATGTGAATCTAGTGCTTTCTTGGGAAAAGTCACATTTTATGGTTCTAGAAGGACTAGTTCTAGGTCACCTTATTTTTGAGAGAGGAATAGAGGTTGATCGTGAGAAGGTGAAACTGATTTCTGACCTGCTTTTACCTTTGTCGGTTAAACAGATTAGATCTTTTCTCGGGCATGTTGGTTTCTATCATAGCTTTATAGCAGACTTCTCAAAAATAGCCCAGCCTCTCACCAATCTCCTCTCTAAGGATGCAGACTTCCAGATCTCTAACGATTGTATTCGTGCCTATATGACACTTCGTGATCTAGTTACCAAGGCACCAATACTGCAACCCCCAGATTGGTCTCACACTTTTAAGATCATTTGTGACGCCTCTGATTTTGGAGTAGGGGCTGTCCTTGGTCAAAAACTAGATAGGAAACCTACAATCATCTATTACGCTAGCAAGACCTTAGATGAAGCTCAAAGGAATTACACCGTCACTAAAAAGGAATTGCTAGCAATAGTATTTGCACTAGAAAAATTCAGACATTATCTTTTAGGTTCCCACATTATAATCTACACTGACCACACTATATCTCGACATCTTCTCACCAAGAAGGACACGAAATCTCGTCTGATTAAATGGATCCTACTGTTGCAGGAGTTTGATTTAGAGATTCGTGACAAGGTCGGGAAGTAGAATGTGGTAGCTGACCACTTATCCTGCCTTCCTTTTGAAGCGATATCTCCTTCACTTCCCATTAGCGACAAATTCCCTAACGAGAAATTGCTGGTCAACCATTCTGATCTTCCCTGGTTTGCTGACATTGTCAACTACCTAGCTTTTGTAGCATTTCCCCTTGATTGGAATCGACATTAAAAAGACAGACTTAGATCTGAAGCCAAATACTTTTACTGGGAAGAACCTTGGCTATTCAAATCTTGCTCTGACCAGATCATTAGGAATTGTGTACCTAATAAGGATATAGAAAATTTATTGTCGTTCTGCCATGACCAGGCCTGTGGCGATCATTTCTCTGGCAAAAAGACTGCTGCCAAAGTCTTACAAAGTGATTCTATTGGCCTACACTTTTCAAAGATGAATGCGAATGTAGCAGGGCATGTCCACGTTGTCAGTCTCTCGGCAATATTGGCCGACGATACATGATGCCCTTGAATCTGATCTTAGTATGCGAAGTCTTTGACATATGGGGCATTGACTTCATGGGACCTTTTCCAAATTCCTATGGCTTCGAGTATATCTTATTGGCATTTGATTATGTTTCTAAATGGATTGAAGCCATCCCCTTGAGGACTAACAATCACAGAGTTGTAACACACTTTGTTCAAGACTTTATCTTCTCTAGATTTGGGGTACCAAAAGCCATCATTAGTGATGGAGGGTCTCACTTTAGGAACATCCACTTTCAGTCCCTACTTCAAAAGTATGGGGTGCCGCATAGGATTGCTACACCATATCACCCTTAAACCAATGGACTTGCTGAATTTTCCAACTTGGAGATCAAGAAGATTTTACAAACTACCATCCGACCTGATAGAAAGGATTGGTCTTCCTGCCTTTCTGATGTGTTGTGGGCATATAGGATAGCTCACAAAATCCTATTAGACACGTCTCCTTTTAGACTTGTGTATGGGAAACCCCATCATCTTCCCGTAGAACTTGAGCACAAAGCCTATTGGGACATCAGAAAGTGTAACCTGGACTTAGAGAAGGCCGGTGATCATAGAAGACTTCAAATTTCTAAGCTTGATGAATTAAGGAATGAATCTTATGACAGCTCAAGGATTTATAAGGATAAATTAAAGGCCCTCCATAACCATCACATCTGCAGGAAAACCTTTCACCTTGGTCAAAAAGTCCTTCTATTTGACTCAAGACTAAAACTCTTCCCAGGGAAACTCAAATCCAAGTGGATTGGACCTTTCAAGATCCTAAGAATCTTTGATAATGGAGCTGTTGAGATCACCGAGATTGACAAATCTAAACCTTTCACTGTCAATGGACAAAGATTGAAACCTTTCATTGAGTCGCATGATCTCAGACTTGTCAATGCTACTATTTCACTCCAACTTCTTGAACCTATTTTTAATGATACATCTTATTTTTCCTTGCTCCCTGGTTCGGGGATCTCGAGTGAATCAATCGGTTCATCCTCAAATGGTTGCTTTAGCCCATCCTAGTCATCCCCAATCTCAGAAAATGTATCCCCCCCGACAAGCACCTGAGCGAGTTCAAACATTGGCTCTCCTGAAGGGGGTTCATCTTGAGAATCATCCCAAGATTTGACTAGTGCAACCACAAATTTCATCCTCAACCTCGACAATTTCCCAAGAAGAAACTCACCCAAGTCCCTATCCCTAACACTTTGGAGCAAATACAATAGAGAACTATTAAGTTCATCAATCATTTTGATCATAGGCTCTAGTGCTTCAGTGCATGGTGTTGGCTGAGCTTCTAAAGATTGTATAGTGTTCCTCAAATTAGCCAACACCCTATCCTAGATCTGGTTCACCTGAACCGACTGGTTCGGTTCAGGTTTGGGTGGGTTCAAGTTAAATCTAGGGGAGTCAAGATGTCGAGGTTCTTGGGTCCCTCCCTGAAAGTAGGTCATTCTAGGTTGTTCAAAGGATGGTGGCGACCTATATTCAATGGAATACTGGGGAGGGTAGGTGTTATAATCATGATATCCTTCCTGATTGTAGATCGGGTTGGTTTAGTCATCAAAGGATGGAAATCCGTAATCATTATAGCTCTGGGAAGGATAATAATCATAGTCTTGTCATTCAGGGTTAGGCCCTGGACCCTGAGGTTCGGATTCATATCCCCAATCAAAGTCATCTCGGCTAGTGGATGGGTAATTACAAGTCAAGTTGGGATAGTAATCATCTTGGGGATAAGTGGTGGTAGGAGGACAGGATGTGAAATGTGTGTAGGATGTGGAAGGGTACATGGTAAAGTAAGGAGGGAAATCAGAAGAGAAAGGACCCTGCAATACAAAAATACAAGCTTGTCCTTAGTTTGGGTAGCCTAAAGGTCTACAGACTCTCATAATCCGTCCTAAGATTATAAATGATTTACTCTACTTATGTCCAGGCAATCCAACCAGTTAGAAGGAGGGACTGGGGAGAAGGTTCTTCCTTTGGCTTGCACCTCCGGTTCCTAGTGTACCCCCTAGCCGCGGTCGTTTGACGCTACTCCCCTAACTAGACATCAGATTGACTAGTATATGTAGGTTAATCGCGAATAATCTCAATCTGGATCCCGACGAGCGAACCAGTCCTTAGGGCCAACGTCTAATCCATTTTAGTTAGGCTTGGGACAATGGTGCTTCAGGAATGTGATGGGCCCTTTAGTTGGGTTGTGCCCTTAATGATCAGTTAAAATGTGTGTGTGTGCACAACCAGGGTTTGCAAACAAGGTTATTTGATGATGTGTCTTTTAGAGTTCAACCTTGTTTAGTAGCTTTTAGGGTTTAATCTTAGGTATATTCAATTAAGTTTAGGAAAACACTCCAAGTTTTGCAAGCACTGGTGATGATATTTTCCTTTAGAAATCAAAGAAAAAAATGTGGAGTACCTGGTTCAGCCCTTAGAATCAACCCTAAGTGGCAAACTACGTGATGAATTGCTTTTATCTTAAGTGGTGCGGCCCAAACAGTTCAATCAATTGGCCTATTGCACCACTTAGTTAAGGCACACAGAAATTTTTGACCTATTCAGATTTCTACTCACTTATTTGTGTCTTGAATTAAGTGTATCGAGTCCACAGGTCAGATCCCGATTAAGTGGTAGAATCGATGTGATTGTGTGCCTTAGGTGAGAAGTTGTGGGTGCTAAGTATGTAGCTTACAGAAAATCCCACAATCAAATAACACTTTTTTTTATTTATGTGGATGGCAAGGTGAGTGGAGTGGCAAACAAACAACCAAATCTATCCTAGGGTTCATAAAAAGCACCTAAGTTGATTTGGGTTTGAGTTATTCGGTTATGGAATGAAAACTAAGGTGGGGGTGGTGTAGGGGACACTTACAAAACACTCTACCTGCACTTTACTCCGGTCTACCGCACTTGGATCTCCATGCTAGGGTACCTGCAAGACAGTAGATTAAAGACAAGTAGGGTTAATGCTATGTAAATGCAAAGAAACACAATAAACAATAAAGTAAATTCCGTTGCCTCCCCAGCAACGGTGCCAAAATGGTCGCACGTGTTTAGCGTGTTTAGAAATCAAGGTTACAAGTAACCTGTCGTCATAGTTGCAAAACACGTCGATCAAATAAAATTTATACCAAAACTCGAAGGGAGTCCCAAGTCGAACACTGGGAGGCGACGTTTACTTTATTGAAAATCGTGCTTCGATTCATTTCTTTTTGATATTTTGGGGTTTGGTTATTTTTTTGTGTTTTTGAAATAAAAGACAAGCAAATGAATCACAAGATAGAGATGTGGAACGAAAATGGTATATATATCAATCCAATGTCTATTACAATCTACTATGAAATCATAAAAAGAGAGGGAGGTGAGAAGAAATCTCTCGAATCGACTATTCGGTGAGACGACGGCGCCTAGCGGAAGCTCGGACGAAGGAGGTGAGGAGCGAGACAACGGAGGTGAGATGCTGGAGGACGTCGAGTTGAGGAAAGCTTTGGCATAGCTCCTGAATGGAGGTGAGAAGATGGAGTTGATCTGCTACCAGAATGGAGGTGGGAGGATGACTCCAAGGTGACCTATGAAGGTAGATGGGAAGTTGGAAGAGTATTTGGTGGGGTAGAGGTTCGCTATACTAATAGGCACCTTGGGAGCTTGAGAACAAGCTCTAATAGAGCGTTGGTAGGCTTGCTAGAGCTTAGGAGTAGGTGGGAGTAGAGTAGGTAGAGATGGCTTGGAAGGGAGGGGGTGTAGGTCCTTTTATAGTGGTGGAGAAGAGGCAAAAATTGTATCTGGGTCTTTACTGACGTCCACAAACGTCGCTGCAGCCGTCGTTGAAGAGCCGCCCTTCAATTGTTTTTGCTGGCGTGCATGGGCCTTTAGTGACGTCCATAAACGTCGCTGCAGCTGTCACTGAAGATCCACCTATCAAATCCTCTTGCTGGCATGCGCAGACCATTAGTGACAGCTGCAAGCGTCACTAAAGGTGCATCGCTGAAGATCCGTGCCAACCCCGGTGGCGCTGCGTACTTCACGCTCCCTTGTTCCCCGTGCCTTACGTGCATGCGCGGTGCGCTATGTGCGACCGCGGCTGTGCACGTGTGCTGCGCACGGCTGCGGCTGTGCGCGTGTGCTGCTGCTGCTGGCTAGCGTTGGGCAGCCTGGATGGCACCACATGGCGGCACCTGGGTCGTCCATTATTCTTTCTTTTGTAGAGGGTGCAATGGTTCTCAGATCGGGATGATTCCCACGATGCCGGACTACGATCGTCGCTCCAAATCCATCCGTACGGTCGGATTTTCCATCCGAAATCCTTATGGATGTTGCATTGCCCCCTGGCCGTTGATCTTCCTCGGGCTTCATGTGATGTTACGGGACTCCGATCTGGACGATTTCAGAGGCGTTAGACTCCGATCGTCGTATTAATCAGATCCGTACGGTCTGATCGTCCATCCGAGGCCCTGAAATAAATCCTCTCCTCTCCTAACCATAAAAAGAACCTAATTAACCCAAAATATATACAACTACTCTAAATGTACAATGATGCATGCTATGCAATATTTATATCATGATATGCAGTGCTAAGCCTAGGAATTATCACAAATAAGCATTTTACGATGAATTTATAAATGTTTATCAGCGGCTTTCTGACCGTTGATCACCAGATCAATGGTCAGAACTTCTTGGGCCAATTGTGGGAGCTCTGGATGTCGGATTTAGTTGATTTTGAGTCCGTTGGACTCTGTTCGTCGCTCTGAATCCATTCGTGTGGTCCGATCGTTCATCTGAGGCCGGCTTTGACATGCATTTGCATAAATGGCCATTAATAATGCACTATAAGCAATCTCAATGTGCGATGCATGCAATTCTCCTATTCCTATTTATGATGTGTCATCTGTGCATTTTACCCTTAAGACCGATCCCTTTTGGCAGAATTAACATTGTAAAATGTAGTGTTTTCAACGTCCAGGACTCCCCTGCGCCCATCTGAAAACAATTCCAAACGTCTGACCAGTCCTCCGGTTGTCTGGAAACGCTTCCGACCGTCTGATAAGCTATCCAGACGTCCGAAAGTGCGTGGAAAGGCGTTCCACGCACCTTCCCAAGGCTGCTTCTACGCATGACAGAGCAGCAACCCACTTTTAACTCAACAGGATCATCTGCGGTGCAGCCTGCATAGCTGTAACCTTGAGGAAGACGTACCTTTGCAATACAAATGCTTTCAGACATTTGGTGTTGATGCCAGACGTCCACCCAGTCATCCGGAAGACCCTCTGGAAGTCTGATATTAGAAAAATTCCAGTAACAGACCGCGCTCCTGAGCTTCTTGCCGCACTCCACCGTGTCTCCCCTCACTCCGCTGCAGCTCCAGCTGGTCGAGGATGACGCTCCAACGCCCTCCTCCTGCACGCGCCGCGGTGGCCGTGCGAGCCTCCGACGAGCTTCCACGAAGCTCTCGACCTCGGCCCTCTCCTCCTCCTCACGCACGCTCCTCCTCTCGCGCTCTCTCTCGCGCGCCCTTGCTCACAACAGTGGAGTGGGGGTGTGGTGGTAGTGATGGAGTGGAGAGGAGAGGAAGGGGGGTGGTCTTTTATAGCCAAGGGGTTAGGGTTCGGCAGGGGGGAAAGAAGAAGGAAGGAGAGAGAAGAAGAGTCTGCGTGCCGCTTGCACGCAGAACACAGAGTGCATACAGATTTTTCAATTTCCAAACGTCCGAGAAAGGGTCCAGACGTCTCGCTAGACATCTGACTGACACTCCAGACTTCTTAAAAGGCTAAAAATAGGATGGATCTTTACATCTGCTGTGGTGGAACTTGGAGAATAATGGAATGATCTGTACGCTTATGAGATACGACTGTTGGTGGGGGAGTGAGCTAGCCCTCGAGTACGCACGTTCTGAGGAGAGCTACCGGAGAGCTATTATCTTTTTGTGTAGGGAGAGAGCTGGCCACCCTCAGGTTGGGACCTAGGGTAGGCATGGCTTTTCTACACCGACTCTTGTTAGGCCCGAGGGGCCAACCGGGATGGTAGGGAGAGGGTACGTAGACTGGTGAGGGAACGACCCTATTCTATTTTGTGTTATACAGCTTAAAGCGTACTCATTAACAAAAAGGGCTGACCGCATGCCAGTGCGGGGTAGCTCCCTATGCATTTATCGCACATGCCGTAGTCACCGCTTCGTTGCGATCATGACCTCGGGGTGGTAGACCGGGTGTAGGGCAAACATGGGGTGGTCTCTCAGCTAGGAGAGCACCACATGCACGTTCTACACCGTGAGAGACTGTAGCAAGATCATTCCATTAGGGAACATGCAAATCAAAAGAAGGTGAGATCTTTTTCTAGATTACTCGAGATCATGAATTTAATAGCTAATAATAAAAAATAAAACATACAAGATGCCTGTAAATTTATTACTTTTCCTCTTAAATGTTGTTAGTTTATTGCACACATACCACTATACTCAACTTTTGTTGACTTCTACTACTTATACCCAGGTCAGCGGAGTGAGCAGCCAGTTTCACTAGCTGTAGAGGGAGTTGGGCCCAGCCGAGCCCAGTCCTAGTTTTCCTATCTTCTTTCCACTGTTGCACATTTTCCTTTCGGTTGTAGTGAGTACTTAGTTTGTTTAGAACTATTAGCTTTCTACTTTTGTTTTCTCATCTGTTTTAGTTGTGATGGCTACATCTAGACACTGTGTTATTTTCTTGTGAATGGACTCTAGTGCATGATGCATGTTTCTTTTCCTACTAACATTAATCTTTACCTCTCTTGCTATGATTGCGTGAATAGAAATGTTAGGGTTTTTTATTATTTCTCATTGGACGACTGGATCTTAGGGTATTTTACGCAAACCGACTGGGTTTTCAAGGGGAACCAGAATCGGGTTGCAACAAAATGGTATCAGAGCAAGGTCGTCCTGAGCAATGAATCAAAAACAACTTGAAAGTAACATTCATGTAAATATAGTTAGAGTAGCCATCACAAGTCTATCCCGAACCCACTCTTGAGTCTTGTATCAGATTTGCATTAATGATGACCTTTGTTTCCTCTCATCTCCCTACAGGAGATGCCTTGTCGGGTAGCTCACGGGGCCAACTGAGGACGTGGCCGTGGGTGTGGTCACAAGGGTGTACGTGCCAGACCTAATGCAGGGGTCGTTCCACCCCTCCTTTTGGGTATCCCGACCCAGGACCTTGCCCAGCTGATTTAAGAGATCGTGCAAGAGTTTCAGCACCCTCCACCTCCACTGCCCCCTCATGTCTCTTCAAAGGGTATGGAGGGGGAGTCTTCCATGAGGCAGGAGAGTCGCCATAGTGCTAGACAAGCTGAAGGGGGAGGTGGTTGAGCTTGTTTTCACGATGTAAATCAGGGTTTTGGGAGAACCCGTCGTCGTAGTCGCAAAAATCGCTACCAGATAAAATTTATATCATAACTCGAGGTGAGTCCTGGGTCGAACATAGGGAGGCGAACGTTTGGTTTTGAAATCCGTGCTTTCGATTTTATTTGTTTTTGTTGTTTTCATCTTTCATGATTTTTTTTTATATTTTTATAAAGCAAGAGATCAGGTCGACAAAACTTTATAACTAATCTACTTGCAAAATAAGAGGGAGAGAGAGAGAGATAAACGATCACATATATTTTCAGTATAGAGAATGCTACAGATAAGAAAGTGGAAAACTATACTAGAAAGCAAATAAAAGATAGATACAGGTGAAAAGAGTCCCCCTCAACGGTCGCTTGGAGGAAGACTCGCTCTGACTGCGCCCGAACAAAGATGGTGAGAGGTAGGATGAAGGAGACCAATGTTGGAGGACGGAAGGCAAGATGGGACAGCATCACAGTGAGGATATACTTCCCGAAGTGGTGAGAGGACAGCCATGGGATACTCCACGAATAAGGGTGAGAGGCGGGAAAAATGTTTAATTTCTACTCTAGAGGAGCATCCCAGGCTTGGGACAAGCTCTCTCTAGAGCCTTGGAGGTGGTGAGGGAGAGAAAGGAAGAGATGAAGATGGATAGAGGGGTGTGGGTCCTTTTATAGTGGAGGAGGAGAGGAAGAAATCTGTCCATGGGCAGTAGCGACATCAAAGGTGTCGCTGAAGATCCACTCTAAACGTCGCTGAAGCTCACTCACACCATCGCTGGCGCTCGCACACAACTACGTTGCTGGTGCTCACGCACAGCTACGCTGCTAGTGCGCGCATCACGTGGCCGTGTCTCGCGCTGCCGTGTCACACGCGCGCGTGCTGGCATTGAGCTTCATGTGCCACTATGCATTGCAAGTGCGCAGCTCTCGCGGGCATGTGTCATGCGCCCTTGCGTGCGGCTGCATCCAGTTGAGAATTTGGGGGGGCTGCGGGATTTGAACTCGCACCCTTCCTTTGAGAGCAACCTTTGTGACCAATGTGCTTCCCTTGCGGATTATCACGAAGACCATCCAACGCGCGACCGCTCGTAATCGTTGGATGAAGATCCAACGGGCGTGAGCTCTTGAAGAGTGCATGCTTCTTGGAGAGGGGGGCGACGTGGCTTCACAAGAGCCATTGGATGGACATCCAACGACCCAGATCTCACAAGGGGAGATGCTTTTAAGGAGGAGCGGCTGCTACTGGTCGGTTTGGATGGCACCACGTGGTGCCATCGGGACCGTCCATCTTTAGATGTTTGTAAGTGGTGCCAAGAACGTCGGATTAGGTCGATTTTTGCGTCGTTGGGTTGCTATCATCGATCCAGATCCATCTGTGTGGTTTGATTTCTCGTTTGAAGCTCCAAATTGTGTCACCTAGTCCCTTGACCGTTGATCTTCCTCAAACTGCATAAGGTGCTATGGAATTCCGACCAAGACGATTTCAGAAGCGCTGTACTCCAATCGTCGTCTTGATCAAATCCATATGATCGAATCATCAATTCGAGGTCCTGAAATAAATCTCCTTCTCTCCTAGCCATAAAAGAATGCAATTAACCTAAAATTTATACACTATTCTAAATGCAGAATGATGTATGCTATGCAATATTTATAGTATGAAATGCATATCTAAGCCTAAGAACATGCATAAATAGGCATTTTATCCTAAATAAATGTATCTACATCATACCCCCATGCCTATTTTTTGCTAGTCCCTAGCAAAATCAAACTAAATGCCATGTATAAAAATAGAATTAGGGTTTAATCACTTAGGCAAGATTTGTTGATTACATTAGAAAAGTTCAACTAGGGACCTAATCTATGAAGATTCAACAATGCCCAGGTGCCTTCCAAAATGTAAATTGCCTAAGTCCTTGCTTTATTTTGAAAAGAGAAGATACATTTTTTTTCTTTTTTTCTTCTTTTCTTTTTTTTTTTGGATTTTTGAATTTAGAGTTTTGGGGCAACTTTCTACAGCTACCCAACCCACTCGAAACTCAAAAAGAACTTCAAGTTCTAAGAATCTTGTGAAAAGTGATGGACTCACTAAGCGGCCGTTAAAACGAACTTCAGGTTTCTACGACCCTAGGTGACCTTAAGAGTTTTTGCCTAAAAGTTTATCTTTCCAATCGGTAGCTTTCTCCCTACTTTTTATTATTTTTTATGAGGTCAACACAAGAGCGAACCCAGTGTATATCTCCCCAGTTTATTCTACTTCCCCACTTCTTCCCTAAGTCTTTTGGGAATTATTTGTGCATTTCGTAAGCTAGGTTCTGAACAACCAGCCAATGAACTATTACTGCCGACCACTTGTCAGCCATACTCGTGCGGTGAAGTGTGGCTTTTTTTTCTTTTTTTTTGGGTATTTCTCTATATTTTTTGTTCTTTTTTTTAAGTAGGTGACTTCCCTAATTTAAGATTTACCTAAAAATAGCAGGAAGAGAATAGTCGTGTGACTAGGATCTGGACAACCGGCCAATGAACTATTATCACCGAAAACTTGCTAGCCATACCACCCTAGAAGATTCATTAGCTACCCAATTTCTGTTAGAACTGCTAAAAAGTGAGTCAGTGCAAATAGTGTGTAGATGCTTTAGACTTAAAGTACCCTCAAATCAGAGAGTGGGTTGATAAGTTGCATACTTATCACCCCAATTTATTAGCCATATTAAAGTAAAACTAACATGGCAAGGACTCGAGAACAAGTTCACATTTTAGTGGACACCCAGGCTGATTAAGCCCGAAGACCTGAAGAGTCTAAGTGTTCAACTCCTAAAGTATTATTTTCTAAAATTAACAACTCCTAATGCCTAAGTTTTCTTGTCCTAGTTCTTTTTTTTTTGTCCTTTTGAATTTGATTTTTTTGTAAAGAAAATAAAAGAAATTCCACAGAGCTAATAAAATAATTTCAAGATTAGTTATCCACCCCCTCATGCCTAAATGATGCAATGTCCTCATTGTAAAAATAAAGACATAAAAAAGGCAGAGTAAACTGAATATCACCTGAATTTTGTGAAAATCTGGTCAACTTCACAAAAAGAAAGGAGAATACACACGTGCTAAGTTTATTGCCTTTAGCTAGGCAAATATATAAACAAAGAAGAAATTAAGAATTCACAAGTGCGAGTCAGGATCAGAATTAAAAGATTGATCCTTAAACCCGTTAGCAGAAGATGTACATAGATGTGGACCAAGTTGTGGTGTAGACCCATGCCCCAAGGTCGAGTGGTTCTAAGGTTTTGGATGAAAATCACCCAGAACCAGAGATCATTGTACTTGTAGGGTCAGGCCTGCGGCTTTGGCGTATGCAACCCAAGTCTAAAATTCTGGACAAAATAAAGTTCTAAACTAATTGGAGTATTTGTCCATTTGGAATTTGGCTCAAAAAGATTATCCACTATTCTATACTTGAGTTGAAAATCCTCAGAATCAAAAATATCGTAAGGGTCCTGATAGAAAATAAGCAGTTTCAAGTCAACAGGAACCCTTAAACCCAAACTTGTATGTCCCTCAGAAGTAGCCTCCCAGATTTTCATTTCCAAATTTCTACTCTCCACCGTCATAATTTCATATTCTAGGACCTCCTGCATATTATTCACCCCATCTAAATTATCCAAGTCCAATAATTGTAGTTGAATCAATATTGACTTGGGTACAATGATCTCAAAAGTATCATCATTCAGCTCTTTGGGGTGTGGTTGAAAATTGGGGTTACCGATTGAATCATCCAATAACTCAGGATCGGAATCCTCCAAGTCGGCCCTAGTAGAATCAAATTCGTCAATTATAGAGCTATCAAATAGTTCATCATGCTCCTCAGGCCCACTAGTCTCACTAAAATCTTTCTCCTTAAGCTCAAGTGAGACTTCACCTAAAGATTCTTCACCTTTAGAGTCAAAGAATTCTTAATCCTCATTTATATATGTCTCAAAATCATATGTTGTTGTATGGTCCATGGAGACATATTTTTCCTTGTTCCCTGGCTCGGGGATTTCGGGTGAGAAAATTTGTTCATCCATATGGATTGCTCTAAACCAACCTAGTCATCTCCGATCTTATAAAATATGTCCCCCCCGATAAGTGCCTAAGCAGGTTTTGACATTGGCCCTCCTGAAGGAGGTTCATCTTGAGAATCATCCTAAGATTTGACTAGAGCAACCACAAATTCCATCCTCAATCTTCATAATTTCCCTAGCAAAAACTCACCCAGGCCCCTATCCTTAACATCTTGTAGCCAATCCAATAAAGAACTATTAAGCTCATCAATCATTTTGATCATAGGCTCCAATGCTTTAGTGCATGGTGGTGGCTAAACTTCTAAAGATTGTATAGTGTTCCTCAAGTTAGCTAACATCCTATCCTGGACCTGATTCACCTAAACCGAATGGTTTGATTCAGGGTTGGGTGGGTTTCGGTTTAATCTAGGGGAGTCAAGATATTGAGGTTCTAGGGTTCCTCCCTGATAGTAGGTCGTTTCGGGTTGTTCAAAGAATGGTGGTGACCTATGTTCAGCATAATCCTGGGGAGGGTAAGAGTTATAATCATCATATCCTTCTTGATTGTAGATCGGGTTAGGTTGATCATCAAAGGGTGGAGATCTATAATCATTGTAGGCATGAGAAGGATAATAATCATAGTCTTGATGTCCAAGGTTAGGTCCTAGACATTGAGGTTCAGAATCATATGCCCAATCAAAGTATCCCGACTAGGAGATGGGTAATCATAAGTCGAGTCAGGATAGTAATCATTTTGAGAATAAGTGGTGGTAGGAGGGTAGGGTTGGAATTGTGTGTATGGTGTGGAAGAATACATGATGAAGTAGGAGGGAAAATAGAATAGAGAAAGGTGCCCTACAATACAATCAACCAAACCTATCCTTAGGTGGGTAGCGTAAAGACCTACAGACTCCCAAGACCCATCTTGAGATGAAATAAACGATTTGGTCTATTTCTATCCGATCAATCCAACTAGTTAGAGGGAGGGGTCGGGGAGAAGGTTCTTCCTTTAGCTTACGCCTCCGGTTCCTTTGATACCCACCAACCGTGGTTGTTTGATACCCCCCAACCGTGGTCCTTTGATACCCTCCAACAGATATTTTTATAAAGCAAGAGATTAGGTCGACAAAACTTTATCTAACTAATCTACTTACAAAATAAGAGGGAGAGAGAAAGAGAGAGAGAGAGAAACAATCACATATATTTTCAATATAGAGTTTGCTACAGATAAAAAAGCGAAAAACAACACTAGAAAGCAAATAAAAGATAGAGGTGAGAAGAGTCCCCCTCGACGGTCACTTGGAGGACGACTCACTCTGACAGCACCTGAACGAAGGTGGTGAGAGACTGGATGAAGGACAACGACGTCGGAGGATGGAGGGTGGGACGGGACGATGTCGCAGCTAAAATCTACTTCTCGAAGTGGTGGGAGGATTGCTACGAGATGCTCTACAAGTGGGGGTGAGAGGCAAGAAAAATGTTTAATTTGTACTCTAGAGGAGCATCCTAGGCTTAGGACAAGCTCTCTCTAGAGCCTTGGAGGTGGTGAAGGATAGAAAGGAAGAGGTGAAGATGGATGGAGGGGTGTGGGTCCTTTTATAGTGGAGGAGAGGAAGAAATCCATCCATGGACTGTAGCGACATCAAAGGCGTCGCTAAAGATCCGCCCTAAATGTTGTTGAAGCTCGTTCACATCACCGCTGGTGCTCGCGAACAGTTGCGCTGCTGGTGTGCGCATCACGCGGCCGTGTCACAAACTGCCATGTCATGCGTGCACACTTGCATTGAGCTTTGTGTGCTACTACGCACTGCGGGTGCTTGGCTCTCGTGCGCACGTGTCATGCATCCTTGCGTGCGGCTGCATCCAGTTGATAATTGGGGGAGGGGGGTTGCAGGATTCGAACTCGCGCCCTTCCTTTGAGAGCAACCTTCGTGACCGACTTGCTGCCCCTGCGGATTGTCACCGTGAGCTCTTGGAGAGTGCATGCTTATTATGGAGGGGGACGACGTGGCTTCACAAGAGTCGTTGGATGGACATCCTACAACCCAAATCTCACAAGGGGAGACGCCTTTGAGGAGGAGCAGCTGCTGCTAGTCAGTTTGGATGGTCTGGATGGTGCCACGTGGTGTCATCTGGATCGTCCATCTTCAGATGTTTGTAAGTGGTAACACAGACATTTGATTAGGTCGATTTTTGCACCGTTCGGCTGCGATCGTCAATCTAGATCCATTCGTGTGATCAGATTTGTCATTTGAAGCTTCAAATTGCATCGCCTAGTCCCTTAATTGTTGGTCTTCCTCGGACTGCATAAGGTGCTACGGGATCTCGATCACGCCGATTTTAGAGGCGTTGGACTCCAATCGTCGTCCTGATCAGATCTGTACGGTCAGATCGTCAATCCAAAGCCCTAAAATAAATCTCCTTCTCTCCTAACCATAAAAGGACACAATTAACCTAAAATTTATACATACTATTCTAAATGCATAATGATGAATGCTATGCAATATTTATAGTATGGAATGAATATCTAAGCCTAGGAACATACATAAATAGGCATTTTATCCTAAATACATGTGTTTACATCAGAAGGGGATGACCCTCCACCACCCCCACCACCTTCAAACAGTACCAAGTAGGAGTTCTTCCTACCTAGGGGTGGACCCATGCCCCTATTATGACTTCACCACAAGGTATTCACACAGTTTTGAAAGTTGAAGCCCCCCTCCTTCAAGGGGGAAGAGAGCCCTTCTAAGGTAGAGGACTAGCTGGAGCAGATAGAGAAGACCTTTGACATGCTCAACCACCCTGCAGAGTACGACATGACCTTCACCATGTACCAACTGGAGAGTGCCGCTCACAGGTGGTGGCGGGCAATTCAAGGATAGGAGGGAGGAGAGCCGTCCTGGGATCGATTTGTGGCTCTTTTCTGCAAGTAGTACTTTTTATAGACATGGCAAGACTAGAGGAGGCGAGAGTTTAACAGTCTCCGACGAGAGGAAATGACAGTTAGCACGTACTGCACGCGTTTCCTGGAGCTGTCACGTTTCACCTCGACTGCAATGGCTACGGAGGAGTATCTATGGAGGTTTACTAAGGGTCTCTGGCCTACTATATAGGGGTATGTGAAACCTCTGAAGCTACCCACCTTTCCCCGTGTGGTCAAGGCAACGATGACTTATGAGGAGACCAACCTAGTCGCGTGAGACACCGACGGAGGAGGTTGAAAAAGGCCCTACCCGCCCACCACTCTCAGGGTTGTTAGAAGAGGAGGCACTACCCACCCCAGCACACTGTACTTGCGGGAGAGGCTTTTCATTTTGTGGGATAGCCAGCGACCTTTGGAGGCCCCAGGCAAGGGCCAGCTATTAGCACTAGGCCCCCGCCCAGCTACCAGCAGGGACATTCCTAGGGAGGAGGTAATCGACTTTCTACAACAATTGTTAAATAATCACAATAAAACGTTGTTGACAAGCTTTTCTCCCTAGTAACGGTGCCAAAAATATGCTCTTCAATGATCCGGTTACTTTAAAAATGTTTAATTAAATATCGTTGTTATAGTATATGTCACAAAATGCAAACTGAGGTCGCGTCAAATTTATTTATTTACAATTTTTACTAGTTTATTTTCGTTCACTGGAAAACAGTTATTGATATACATCACTTTCTAAATTCAAAAATATTCTTTCATTCCAAAATTGTCGATTTTATTTACAAAATGAATTAATATATAAAAGAATTGGGTTAATTATTTACAAAAGAGTTAGTTAATACACATTACAATGCATGAAAACATATGTACACAAACAATCATCAAAAACTATATATAATTACTCTATATTAATTATTTACAACTAATATAGTTAATACCTAAGTATAGGTACAAAAATAGCTAATAATATATAACATACTAAATTATGTTAACATAATAATATCTATAGTAACATATATTATTTTACATACGTCAGTAAAACCTTAGTAAAATTATATACATAACATAAGGCAAAAATAACTATCTATACTAACATATATATACGTAAATAGCGACGAATCTATTTGTCACTAAAGCTCTATGTGTTATTTATATACATATAAGAGCTCAAACATACCTCTATACTTTATTTATATTATACATATATAGTATATACATATATATTACAATATATGTTATTTATTTATATACATATACTTATTTAATTACATTATTTATATACATATGTATTATATATTTATACATATATACATTGTACACAGTGCACACAACACATAGGGAGGCCTCAACGCTTAACCGTTTTCACGACTCTCTTCTCTTTTCTTTTTCCTTTGTAGCCTCACTCACACATGCACTGTTCACTTAGACAAAAATTAGGTTTTTCAACTAGTAGGCAACCTTTTCGAAGGATACACAGCACCCTAGTTAGGGTGGGACCAAACCTCTACTAGGGCCACCTTAGTGTTTAATTAGGTGCATTTAATTCAGTTTATGACTCACGATTGGACCCACGCAGGCCCTCGCACAGTGCATGGCCCCTAACCCAAGCATTATGTCAAGTATGCTCATGGATCATATATGGGTATGTATGTGTGTGTGATGCACCCAGTGCTAATGACGACTAAAGCGCTTAAAACACGAATTCAATTCATACCCCATCGCACGGTCATACACGCACGATGTGGCACAATGTTTAGCGCCTCTCAGACGTTGAGCTGCGTTCACGACAATGTTAATTTCGAGGATTTGGCCCTCGATTTGAGGGCTCAAGTTAAATTCGATTTTACAATAAATTATATTTTCAAAAATCCCTTATATATGGCTATACAATGGTATAGTTAATTCAGTGAAATAATTTATTTAGATATATAATTAAATTAGTTAAAGTTTACCATTTATATATGTTAATTTATAGGTTAATTACTTAATTACAATATAAATTAGTTAATTAATTAAAAAATTGACTTTTTATAGAGTTAAAATGCATAATAAATTATTTATTACACATTTTTATTGTATTTAAGGAACTTTATTTTAATTTATATAGATTTAAATACATGTTTTAGTTAGTTTTACATATAAATAATCTATAAATATTATAATACATTATAAATATAGCTTAAATAAGTTGAAAATACCTAATATAATATAATACAAGTATATACTATAAATTATCTCAGTATTAACTTAAATTACTAATTTATTTTATTTTAAGTTAATATTACCTTTTTAACTTAATAACTTAATTATTTACTGCAAATTTATAATTAAATTAAATTACAGGTATTATAATATTCATATTATATATATAAACATGTATGTACAATATTAGATACAATTATGTACATTTGAATAGGTTTATCTAATTACTTAGTTTATTATACATTTAAGTTATATAAATTAATATATAATTAGACAATAAAGTTATATATACAATAAGTTATTCCAAATACTTAGTTTAATATATAGAATACATATATAAGTTATATTTACATATTATACAATTTATACATATAGTTTGGGTTTAAATTATATATATAAGTATATACATAGTGTACAGGGTATTTTTGGGTGTTTTTGGGGTTTTCCTGATTTTTATAGCTTTTATAAGTTTAGGGGAGGTAAGGGATGAGAAAGAAAGAGTAAGATGAGAGAGAGAGAGAGAGAGAGAGAGAGTTATTTTTGTGATTTTTGAGTTTTGGTCTTTTATTAAGTTTCAAGGTATACTGAACCGTCGACTAGTATGTTCTTGCAAGCCGGGGGTTTAGATTACCTTGAAACTTTGCATACACTTAGAAAAATACTTGGTCTTACTAAATTCAGGTTTATTTTATCATTTTTTGTGATGTTTTGAAGATTTTTATTTATGTACAAAGTAAACACATTCTAAGCATTAAAACAGTTTTCAAAGTAGAACCTAAGGCTCTAAAATGGGTTTGAATGGCTGGAAAAGGTGTTTAAACATGTAAAAACATCCAAAAAGCGTGTTACAACATTTATGAACATAAAACCATGATTTTCAATTAGATCTCAAGTTAAAATCCAATTTAGACAGTTAATTCATTTCAGATGAACTGACAAGAGACTAAAAATCAGGTTTACATGCAATTTAGATGGAATTAACACCAAAACCTAGCACATGAATCCTTACAAACAATATTATACACTTTACATGTGTTCAACTCATCCATTCCTAAAAATAAAACATCTCGAATCATCTTCAATCCAGCCACAATTCATGTGAAAAGCCCTCAAGATAGATCTGCTGCTATTAGTAGCTACTACACAATTGCTACTCTCAAACAGCAGCTCAGATGCTGCTCAATCTTAAATCAAATGACTTATAACATTGCCACAACTACTGCTACAGCCAATTCAATCACTCCAGTAGCTGTTGTTGCTAAAAGACCAGTAGTTGATGGCTGCTTCAACAGTTACTAGTAGCCAATGCTGCTGTGCTGATTAAGAGACTTAGGATGTGAAAAATCAGACCTAAAATCTCCAGAAATAATAAAAAAAATGTTTCATCCTTAAATTCAATTAACAACCCCTCAGAATCAATGTAACTCTTTTTCATCAAGGTCTGAAAACCCATCTTGGAATTATGAAGTTTAGAAACATCTCAATCCAATCCATTCCCTTTATCATAGACAATAACAAAGATAAATTGTATTAACAATGAATTCTCTCCACATTAGACTCAAAATCCAACATAGATAATTCAATTATCTCAGTTAAGCCCTGACTTTCAGATTAAGAAGAATCTTTTGAATAAGAATACATGTTGCCTTGATTTGGGCATTTTACCGTGAATTCATCACTGATCTGATCATCTGATTATCTTAAACACCATTGATTGGTGTTTAAGGTGATCTAGTGATCATCTCAAAATTCATTGGGTCCTCATTTAATCTCAAATCAATATCACCGATTATCCTTGATCAAACTATCCAAAACAAGCCTTAAATTAAGTGCATGTTCATCTACAAACTAAAAACCAAATCCAAAACCTTGGATTCATTGCATTACACTTAATTTAGCGATTAAAACCTCGAATCGCTCAATTAAACTTGAAGAAACCCGAAGTGACTCCAAATCGCGAGATTGGGCGTGAAACACAAATTTGAAAGAAATCGAGCAATTCAAGATAATAAAACCAAATCGGGGGATCTTTGTGGATTTATGAAATAAATGGGAGATTTCCCAGAGTGAATTTTTGGCACAAATTCAAATCTAGAAGCCAAGGCTTTAGATCTAAATTTGACTTTGATGGATGGGTGGATGATGAATAGACTATGAGGGAAAATCAGAAATGAATTGCGATGGGTAGGGAAAGCTATATGCGTCGAAATGGAGGTAGAAAAATACCCCTCTGATCTGAATTGATCAGAGAGGGAAAGATTGAATCTAGGCTAATCTAGTCCTAAGCTACTCTAATCCATCATTGTTTACGCGGTGAAATTGAGTTTAAAATGAAGCGTTGTAATATAGTTGAAATTGCTTTGAAAACAAATACAATTTTTATTACTCGAAAAAGGTTCTGAGGTCGAACACATGGAGCAATATGGGATTTAGAAATCAAGATCACATTTAAATTAAAAGAAATTACAATAATATCAAGTATCAATGTGCCAAAAAGATGGGAGTAAAATGGTGGTTTAAATCACCATATACTCCCAATAGCTAAGGAACTCAATATATATGTATGAAATGAAAGCTTAAATCTGTCGTCTAATTTGTAAATCAGACGACTTAAAGTGATTTTCTTCTTCTTCTTTTCTTCTTCCTTCTCTGGCTTTTGCCTTTCTCTTCAGCTTCTTTTCTTTCTCAGCTATGACTTTCTCCTTCTTTTTCTTCTCTATCTCTACTTTGCTCCTTCTACTCTTTTGCTCAGGCCTTCACCTCTTCTTATTTTCTTCTTCCTTCTCTAGCTTTCCTCTTCTGAATCCAGCTAAGTGTCAACCGAAATTCCCTGTAGCAAAACCCTCCCCCTACCCATGCAACTCTTCATCTCTCATTATCTCTTAGGATCCGCTCTCCCAGAGCCACGGGTAATGAAGTTATCGGATTTAGGCACGTAGCCGGGTTCAGGCTCACCGGCGTGCAATGGTGAGTGAGGAGTGTAGGTCGGGCTATCGAGTCGAGCCAGGTCCACAGATACGTGTCGCGAACGAGGCCGGGTGAGTGGGTGAGAGGGACCTTACCCCGTGTTATGAGGCAAATAGCCTCTAACACAAATCCAATTTATGCGGGCGCACTGCTTCAACACTTTTCGATGTGGGACTATCCCACTTCCTTCTTCGCATGAGAACGACTGCAGAGGATGCGACCAATTGAAGGTGAAGAGGAGGTAGACTCCTCCAATTAGCAACCTGGGTCATTTCCTGGGCTGATTCCACGCTACCTGGACACAACACCTGTAGCTGCAGGTCGCTAGAAAATGCTTCAAGCTTCTTCGAAGCAGCTACGGCAATGGTGTGAACCTATATCCTGAAAATCACAAAGAAGGTCTTTCAACCGCGTTAAAATGCTCAGGAAGCATCGCCAGAGCACGGCGAACTTGTAGAGAGGATCGACGTGGTGGATGGATGTGTATGGTGGCTGGTCGGAGTCGGACTGTGTGCGTGAAGGTGGTTGAGTTAGGGGGCGAGTTTAGGTGGATGATGGAGTGAATGGAGTGATGGGAAAGGTGCGGAAAAGTGAAGTGGAGGATTTGGTGTGGTCGGCGAAGGATTTGGAGTTGTGGTGTGAGCGGGAGACTTCGCCGAAGGTGGAGGAGATGAGGTCGCGGAGGGTCGTCAGTGGTCGATTTGAAATGGGGTGAGTGCGAAAATAAAGTGCAGAAGATGAGGAACTTAGCTAGGAGGTAGGTGGATGAAGTGGGGTAGAGATGGCATTTGATGCGGTGTTGCCGACGTCGGAGATGAAGGTGGCTCCGGTAAGGGAGAAACGGCGAGGACGAAGGGAATCAGAGTGTTTGCTGGTACGGTGAGATGCGGAGAGAAGCAGGAAGAGAAATCCTCCACTGGTATTGTGGAATGGCAACGAGGAAGAACAGAGGAGGTCATTGGACGTCGAGGAGCCTCCAGCCATGAAAAAGAGAGGAATTTGAGAGGGATCTCGGCCGATTTCGAGCATGAGGAGTTCGGGAAGATCTGGTGGTTCTTTTATAGGGATCCAGAGGCAAGGAAAGCTACCAAGCTTTCCAAGCTTGGAAACCCTCGTCGGATTTGGGAATTTCTTGAGACCCAAATCTCTCATGCGTTCACATGAGAGATTGGGAAAGATTCGATGCACAAGAACGGGTTCAGATTGGAGAGGATTTCTCAAGGAGTTTCCCTTCCAATTTTGGAAGGGATTCGCTAAGAGATCAAGGAGAAATCTCCTGTCAAAGATTGTCGGAGTAGGTTTCCTCTGCGATAATGGCTGGGGGGACCTAATTGTGAAGACGAAGAGGAAGTTAGGGGGTTGAATGCAAGGATTTTTGAAAGTTCGGGGTATAAATGTAATCAGACACGACCATTTTGCAAACTAGGTCAAGACAAGCTCATCTTGGGTCCAAATTTTGGTACAAACTTAATTTGGATTTAAGAAATCCAATAGTGAAGTTGTATTTTGGTTTTGACTATGTTTGATTGGGTAATTTATGCAAAAACCTAAATTAGGACAAATATCTGTCTGAGACTCCATTTTGGGTCAAGATGGGTTCTGATAGTCAAATTGAAGGTACTAAACCCTAGATAATATTTTTCTATGATTTTTAGAGGGTTTAGGTGAATTTTATCTTGACCATAACCTTAGTTAATTAAGTGGTTCTATTTTTAGGGTTTCAAAAGTCATTTAATTCTCAAAACATACGCAAACCCTTTTCTGTCTGATCTAACCCACTTGTTATCCTATTAAGACCATCTGACCTTTATTCAACCCCTGAGAAAACCTGTGGTTGTACTGCATTCATGATAAGCTGGTAAAATTACAATTTTAACCCTAATTTCTTATTTTTCCCTCAGAATGATTATACAGTAAGTTATGGTTCTCTGGTGGTTATGTAGGAGCATTTACTGACTTAATTGGATCAAAAAGAGCTAGTTATGGCTCATGATGGTGTTCCCATCATACCCCCATGCCTAGCTTTTGCTAGTCCCTTAGCAAAATTTCAAGGTATTAACTTTGATTCTAGACCATAAAATCTTTTGATACTTAAAAACTTTGAGGTAATCAAGTAGCAACTAAGATCCAGACCTAACCAGCTCTAGCCTCAGTCTGCCGCGAAGGTTTCTAAGACCCACAGGAACTAACCTAAGGTTTGTTGAACTCCGTGGTTAAGGTACCCGTGCTTGTAACATGTTTTAGCCTCGGTTCAGTTTGCAGTGCATTTTTGTCAGAGAGAGACAGAGGAATTTTTTCTTTATTTTTGGAGAGTTTTCTCTCTCTTTTCTTTTTATTTCTAGCTTCGGATTGGCTTTACAATAAGGTCTGTATCGAATTCCTAGTTCCAATCATCAATCCTCACAAGGTCCTTAGCAATCGATGCTTTGAGATAGCACCACCCATGGAAACCCCCAGAACCCTGGCTTTCAAGATTTCGAGGTAATTTTGCTCATGGCGTTCTGTAGCTAAATCTAGACCCTAGCAATCGACATTTCAGGATAATGCCGCCCATGGCATCTGAACTAGCACAAGGTACTTACATGCCCCCGGTAGGATATGTAGATATCCTAGGAGACAAGTACCGAGGATGATATGTTATTGCGCATCTTCGAGGGGGAATTTCCCACCTCTCCGCGTCGGGAACTTGTCCAAATCAACTTGTGTTTATCAGCCGCTCCTAATCTAGGTGACTTTTTCAGAATAATTTAAACACATTTGCATGATTTTGATACTTAGGTGCACTGAACCAGACAGTGTATGGATTGGGGTGCTTAGGTTACCGAGTCTCGCAAACCAAAGGTCAGTTGACGAGGATGAATAATCCCTAAGCCTTAGACCTAATACTTAAGCTTCTCATTTTCCCCAACCTCTTGAGGACTATCGAGATCTTAGCGGGTACTTGAATTTTTAAGCCTAGGATTATAGCCCAAAAGGCCTAAAATCAGCGTTCCTACTAATCTCTTTTTTGTTTCATTAGCACTTTTTGCCTTTCTTTCTTTTGATATGGTCTAGAACTAAGTCAATTCCTTAATCTTTTACTAATGATTGCCTCTTTTTCTTTTCTTTTCAAATTGTGCTCCTTTTTGACATTTTTAACTCCTCCCCTTTTTCTCCTCAAAGTTTGATGTCATTAAAATTTCCTCGCATCTCATATTTTTATTCTTTTTCAAGAATTTTTTATTTTTTTGATATTTTTGGAATATATGATTTTTTTTATGAAACCCTTTCTTGTAAAATGATTTTCATGGCATTGTGCACTTTACTACCCCCTATGCCTACGATTTGCAATGTCCTTATTGTAAATTAGGTGGGTTCGAGTTCAACTTAGATCATTCATTAGAACGGATGTTCGGTGGGTGAATGGGTCGGGATGACTGTTGCGGACGATTTCAAGCTCGGGTATGAATACCAGAGGTGGAGTCGGTTGTTCTAATGGATGAACCCTAAAGTGCAATATGAGTTCAGCATAGGATGTGTCAAGAAAGGTTTCGAGTTTTTCAAAAATGACGAGTTGCCTCCCGTTAAGCGCTGAGTTTAACGACCTTGGCTGGGCGCAATGAGCTTAGGTAGAATGGAGGGTAAAAGATATCTCAACCAAATTTGTATCAGTGAGTTCAATGAACGATTTGAGTCTCTGATCGTTCACTACAAAAGGTTTTGAATCGTGGCTGAGTTGACTGATTTTGACAGCTCCATTTCCAAAGATTCGTCGGACAAGGTAAGGTCCAATCCATTTTAATCTGAGTTTTCCTGGGAACAGTTTGAGTTCAGCATCAAAGAGTAGGACTTTTTGACTAGGGAAAAAGATCTTTCTGGATATGTGCTTGTTGTGAAAGGCCTTAACTCGCTCTTTGTAAATTCGCGAGTTCTCATACGCGTCGTGGCGTAATTCATCAATCTCGCTCATTTGAAGCTTTTTATGGGTTCTTACCTTAGAAAGATCGAGATTGAAGTTCTGTACTGCCCAATAAGCTTTGTGCTCCAATTTGACGAGGAGGTGACATGCCTTCCCATACACTAATATGAAAGGGGACATGCCTAATTGGATTTTGTGGGTGGTCCTATAAGCCCACAAAGTTTCCGGAAGTCGGGATGACCAGTCTTTCCTGTCAGGTCGAACAGTAACCTGGAGGATTTTCTTGATCTCCCGATTCAATAGCTCAACTAGACCGTTGGTTTGGGGGTGATAAGGAGTAGAGATTCGGTGTGACACCCCATATTTGGTCATCAATGATCTGAACTGAGCATTCGTGAAATAGGTCCCTCCATTAGAGATTATGGCACGTAGAATCCCAAACTGAGAAAAGATGTTCTGATGAATAAATTTGATTACTACCTTATGATCGTTGGTTTGGGTCGGAATGGCTTCGATCCATTTGGACACGTAGTCAACAACGAGCATAATGTACTCGAAGCCATCCAAAACAGGGAATGGTCCCATAAAATCAATTCCCTAAACATCAAAGATTTCGCATACGAGAATTGGCTGTAAGGGCATCATATCACGGTGGCTCATGTTGCCTAAGGTCTGGCAATGAGTGCATGCCTTACAGTGATTGTATGTGTCTTTGAAAACCATGGGCCAATAGAAGCCGCATTGTAGGACTTTTGCTACGATTTTATGACCAGAGAAGTGTCCACCGCATGCCTGGTCATGGCAGAAGGACAAGATGTCCAGAATTTTCGCTTCCAGGACACATCGTCGGATGATTTGATCAACACCAATGCGGAAGAGATACGGGTCTTCCCAAAAGTAATACTTGGCATCAGAAAGTAATTTGTCTTTCTTGGCCTTTGGCCAATCAGACGGGATCTGATGTGATGCCAGGTAGTTTACTAGATCAGCAAACCATGGAAGGTCCATACTGATAATTAGGAGGTGCTCATCAGGAAAATGTTCCGTAATGGGTCCGGAAGGGTCAATAATATCAGAAGGAAGGCAGGACAAGTGATCAGCTACCACATTCTATTTTCCTGCCTTGTCGCGAATCTCGAGGTCAAACTCTTGCAACAACAAGATCCAGCGGATTAGTCGAGATTTCTCATCCTTCTTCGCAAGGAGGTACCTCATAGCAGTGTAATCAGAGTAAATGATAACATGGGAACCTAGAAGATATGATTTGAACTTTTCCAGGGCAAATACTAGGCTAGCAGCACTTTCTCAGTAACTGTGTAGTTACGCTAAGCCTCGTCAAGTGTCTTACTAGCTTTGTAGATGACCACGAGTTTCCTGTCAATTTTCTGCCCCAGTACCGCACCTATAGCGTAATCAGATGCATCGCACATGATCTCAAAGGATTGAGACCAATCAGGAGACTGTAGGATTGGAGCTTAGGTAACTCGATCATGCAGGATCTCAAATGCTTGAGTGCACTACTTGAAGATTTCAAAAGGGACATCCTTAGATAGCAGATTAGTTAGGGGGCGTGTGATCTTCGAGAAGTCTGGAATGAATAAATAGTAAAAACTGACGTGTCCCAGGAAGGATCGGATATCTTTGACCGAGCTAGGCATAAGGAGTTTGGAAATCAGATTTACCTTGGCTCGATCAACCTGGATGCCTTTCTCAGAGATGAGATGTCCCAGGATAATTCCTTCGGGCACTATGAAGTGGCTCTTTTCCCAGGAAAGAACCAAATCCACATCGATGCACCGCCTGATGAACTGGACCAAGTGTAGAAGGTAATCGTCAAATGATTCGCCAAAAACTGAGAAGTCATCCATGAAGACTTCTGGATATTCACCTACCATATCTGAGAATATGGCAAACATGCACCGCTGAAAAGTAGCGGGTACATTGCAGAGACCGAAAGGCATCCTTCGGAATGCATATGTCCCGAAGGGGCAGGTGAAAGTGGTCTTCTCTTGGTCTTTAGGATGGATTGCCACCTGATTGTAGCCGGAGTACCCATCCAAAAAGCAGAAGAATCTATTTCCTGCTAGTTTTTTGAGGATCTGATCAATAAACGGCAGTGGGAAATGATCCTTCTTTGTGGAGGTATTGAGTCTTCTGTAATCAGTGCAAGCTCTCCACAAATTTGCTACATGGGTCAGTATGATTTCTCCGATCTCAGTCGTGATCACGGTGAGTCCTGCCTTCTTAGGCACAACCTAGATTGGACTCACCCATCGACTGTCAGAGATCAGGTAGATGATCCCAACATCTAACCACTTAATGATCTCCTTTTTCACGACCTCCTGTAGATTAGGATTCAAACATCTCTGCATTTCATGGGAAGGTCGTGTGCTCTTTTCAGTATAGATGCGATGTGTGTAGTAAGAGGGGCTAATACTAGTCAAATCATTGAGAGTCCATCCAATGGCTCTTTGATATTGCAGGAGAACAGAAATCAGACAAGATTCCTGATCAGGTGTGAGTCTGGAGTTGATAATCACAGGAAACGTCTAATTGGAACCCAAAAAGACGTACTTTAGATGATCGGGAAGAGGCTTTAGTTCTAAAACAGGGTTATCAACAACAGCGAGTAGTTCAGGGTGGGTGTCAGGAGTAAGGAAAGGAGCTATGGGTGTGTTTAGGTTGAGTTTGAACTCCTCCAATTGTGGGTTTTGATCCTCTTGTGGTTGATCAGAAGTAGTCAAATTTTCCTCGATATACCGATTGTCAACCACAACCTCGATATCACATATTTGTTCTATAACCCCACAATTAATCCCTTGTTGGACCTTAAAAATGTCGATTTTTAGTGTCTAGTTCCCAAATTTTACTTCAATTTGGCCCTCCTCATAATTAATGTTGTCCCTAGAAATGGCCAGAAAGGGTCTCCCTAGTATGATCAGTGTGTTTTTCAAATTCTTTGGAGCATCCATATCCAAGACTACGAAATCCACTAGGAAATAGAAATCCCGAACTCTAACAATGACATTCTCAAGAACTCCTTTAGGTGACTTGGTAGATCGATCTGCCAATTGTAATGTCACTTCTGTTAGTTTTAGCTTAGATTCCTCAAGATGGTCAAGTAGGGATGTAGGTATTAGGTTTATGGAGGCTCCTAGATCTAATAGTGCTCTGTCAAATTGGATATCACCAATTATGCAAGAAATCAGGAGAGTACCTGGGTCTTTGCCTTAGGTGGGAGCCTACTCAAAATGATGAAGCTATCTTGCTCCAACAATACGATTGAGCTCCCACTTTTGGTTCGCGGCTTACGCTTAGGTGTACACACGTCTTTCAGAAATCGTACGTAAGTCGGTACGTGGCGAATTGCATCCATCAAGGGGATGTTTATATGGACCTGTTCAAAGAGCTTGACCAGGTCCTCTTCAGGTGCCACGGGTTTGGTTGTCCTTTTTCCCTTGGTCAAGGCCTCGGGAAATGAAACCTTAGATGGTTCCTCTAGAATAGGTCTAGGTTCTTGATCTGGAACAGGGGTATCCTGAATGACTATCCTAGGGTTTGGGTTACAACCAGGCTGAAAGTGGCTTGGGTAAGGTGGGTCCTGTGTTGCTTTGCCACTACGGGTCGTAATTGAATTCAGTCCTGCCTAGTTCTGGTTTGGTGTCGGTAAAATAGGTGGCTGCTGCTGAAATCCTAAGTATGATGTAGTAGCTCCATCCCGTCAGGTGATGGAGCAGAAGGGGCCTGATAAACCATGTGGGCATGGCCTAGGTTTGGGTTTATAACACGCCTCTGATTCGGCATGTTATTGGGATTAGGTAAAGGTTGAGAAGGTAGTGCACCAGGTTGGCAGGAATTTGCCATCTGGGCGAGTTGATTACGAACCTCTGTGATCTTGTCTCTATGCTGTTTCTGCATAGCCGCATTCAACTTTTGAATGTTAGCCAGAGTCTGAAGGATAAGAGTCATTTGATCTCCTTGAGTTGGCCCAGATTGAGAGGTGGGGTTGGACCGAGGCTGAGGCAGCTGATATGGACGAGAAGCGTATGGACGGGGCTGATATGGTGGCCTCTGATTCTGATTGTTTCCCGTCCACATGAAATTAGGATGATTTCTCCATCCAGGGTTACAGGTATTAGAGAATGGGTTGTTCTAGATGGCGTTGAGTTCCTCGCAGGTCCGAGGAACCTCTGAAATGTCAGAATACGAGAGTTCAAAGTTCCCCCAACTAGAATAGGCAGGTCAGGAGTTTCCTCTAGCCCTAGAGTCAGACGGGGGTGGATACGGGTCCAACCCCTGAGAAGATCGGTGGTAGATGTTATGCACTGCTCCCTCCTAGAGGGCGACTGTGCGAATGGGTTTTGCGCAGAGGTGGCTTGCTAAAGATGTCGAGTTTGCTCATCCACCTTCTTCTCAATAATAAAGACCTTGTCCAAACAACTAGCCATCAGTTCCAAATCGATAGAAGAGAACAGGCCCTGATAACACCACACAAGGGGATAATAATTATGTTGAATATGGCCCATCTTTAGAATAAAAGGCACAACATAAGTAGAATAGGAGCATTGCATGCATCATGTACCAAGATTGCTTATAAACTGTATTAATGGCCATTTGCGTAAGCATTTGTCAAAGCAGTCCTCAGATGAGTAATCGGACTACACGGATGGATTCAGAACGACGAACGGAGTCCAACGGACTCAAGATCGGCCAAATCCGACATCCGGAGCTCCTACAATGGGCCCAAGAAGTTCTGACCATTGATCTGGAGATCAACGGCCCAGATTGTGCCACGTCAGCCCCGCCCCCACCGCACGCACGCCTTCAGCCAGCCGAGGACAAATCTTGGCCGTCGATCTTCGATCGAACAGCCGAGATCCACGTGCCCGCCCGTGGTCGCCACGACAAAAGTGCGGGCGTGGCGCAAAGGTTAGCGTGCACGCCCACATCCACACGACGCGTGTTCGAGCCGCGCGGGGGGGATTTGAAGGCGGGCGAAGGGTGCGGAGAATTTGGGCCACCCGATCAGCAGCGGGCGGCCAAGATCTCGCCACGCGGTGCGACCACAGCACACGAGCGCCCATACACGTGCGTACGCCAGGCGGAGACGTGCGCGCACACGCGCACCCGAGGCGCGATCTCAGCGCGGGCGAGGAAGACTCTCAACCGTCCGATCTTCGATCGGACGACTCTCGTTCAGTGGCCACGGATCGTGCAAGGAGAAGGAACGGGGCGGGCGGCTGACCGGCGGTGAGAGGGCTACACCCACGCTTTTGGAAGAGGTTTTAGCGACGCTCTGAATGTCGCTAAAGCCCCTTCTTCTTCTAGGAAGCCCTCAACTCTATTTAAACCCCCTCCAACCACCATTCAAGGCATTCACTCCCCCTTGCAACTACTCCACTCCTCTCTTAGCTAGCTTTAGGTACTCTTGTAATTGCCGGAGACGACGAGCCGCCGACGGAGCCTCCTCCACCACCGTGGCTGCCTCGACGCTCTCCACTCTCTCTCTCTCTCTCTCAAGCTTTCCATTACTTTTGTTGAAGCATGTATTGAATGTTGTAAGTTATGAACTACGAATGCATGTTTAATGAAGTTATTTTCCGTTCAATTGCCATTTTAATTTCTGTTCAAGTTGCATGATCAAAACCAAGAGCTTTCTAACCCTAAACTCTCTCTCTCTATCTCTCTCTCGCTTTTCAAAAATCGCATCTTTCGCAAGCAAAACTCCGCCTTTCCCGTGACAACAAGTGATAAACAAAAATCCAATTTCCACGCCTCCCTGAGATCAACACTCGAACTCACCTCCGTTTACTTCTTTTAAAACTGACGTATCAAGTGCGACTATAACGACACCTCTTAACACACAAGCACAAAGACACGTCAGTTTTTGGCGCCGTTGCCGGGGAGGCAACGGATTTGTCTTATCACCTCCATTCCACACTCATTCTCACATCGTCTAATGCCCTATTTTCCTTTTTACTTGACGGTTGCAGGAATTCGGCGCATGGACGGCGAAGCAACTCATTCCACGACGGTAGCAAGGGAGTAGGCGCCTCGAGGACCGATAGTGAGTAACCTGTCTCTCATTGTTTGCTTGCGTGAAAAAGCTAAAAAATTTGTAAAAACTGAAAAAAATTGGCGTGGTGTATGATTACTTGACCCACATCCTTAACACATCACCCCACAAAAAAATGTACACTCTAACATTCTGAATAAATTCTTGGAGTGTTCTTTTCTTTTTCTTGAATGGTATTTGCGAAGCCACCGTGAATTGACCTGGGTCGCACCACTCAACCCTAAAACTGACTCATCTAATAGAAGCTTCATGATTATCAGGATGAGTACACTAGGGTTTTAGAGCCTCTTAAGCTTAGGTGCTTGATTGAAACACATTTCTCACATCTGTCGCCCTCCGCATCCCCTCCTATTCTTCTCTAGTGTATGCACGGGAGGCGTTCACTGCATCCTGAGTTGTGTGTTTTGGGGCAGGAATCTAGATGACGTAATTCTGTTGAAAACATGGTTGAACCTAGGGTAGATGAGGCTGAGAATCAACCCCCACCTGATACTATGGCCATCATCCAAGCTCAAATCAATGCTAACCATCGGCTTCAGCAACAACAAATCCACACCATCATGCAAGCCATACAACGGTTACAGAACCCACAAGAACAACCACCACTTGATTTACCGCCATTTCAAGACCAGCCAAGACCCCTCCGTGATTTCTATAACCCTTTTGCTATTAGAGTCGAGCCACACCTTAGGATCCCCGAGGGGGGAGATGATTTTGAGCTAAAATTGAATGTCTTAAGTCTGATCCAGAGCCACTTTCATGGAAGCTCAAATGAGGACCCCTTTCAGCACCTAGAGGATCTCGACCGCATAGCACGAATGGTGAAACCTAAGAACATTAGCCCATGACATTGTTCTAATCAAGATGTTCCCTTTCTCATTAAGAGACAAGGCTTCTCATTGGCTTAGAACCCTAGGTAGACCCATCACCACCTGGGAAGAACTGAGGCATGCATTTTTAAAGAAATTCTTCCCCATAGGAAAGACCAATGGCCTCAGAAGAGCATCACTACCTTCACGCTCCAGGGTGGGGAACAATTTCATGAGGCGTGGGAAAGATTTAATGAACTTTTGAGGAAATACCCACACCACGAAGTTCCAAGGTGGCAATTGGCCCAGATCTTCTACCACGGTCTGGACAGCAACCTACGGAACTTCGTTGATGCCTCATGCGGGGGAAACTTCCTAAACAAAGATGAGGAGAGCGCGTTTGAGCTCTTTGAGTCTATGAGAGAGAATTCTCTCAACAATGCCTCCATGAACCAGTTTAACAGGTCCAATCAACCCCGTGGCGGGATTTATGAGGTGCAAGCAAATTCTAGAATGGTTGACATGGACATCATTGCCAAAAAGTTGGATCGAGTGGAATTGGTGGACAAAAAGATTGATGAGCTACTGAATCAGGCCAGGAACCCCTTGCTGACTTTCTCCCTAGCAAAGGGAGCACATAATGCTGACCTGGTCCAGCCCTTCACCCAACTGAACCTGGAACAACCCCTGACCACGTTCCAAGGAGGGACCTTTGCTCCCTTGACCCTTGATTACTCCCTTCCCTCTTCATCAACATCGGCTATCCTAAAAGATGTGCAAGTCGTCCAAGGATATGCGAAACCTGACCCTTTCTCCAACACTTACAACATCGACTGGCGTAACCACCCCAACTTTGGTTGGACAAACCAGAAACCGCCGCAATTCCAAAACCAGCCCAGGCCAAACCAACAGCCACACTTGCCCCCTATCAGCAAGGACCACCAGTTAGACCCCAATATAACCAGAATAGGGTGGCCCCTCCCCCACAAAACCAAATGGATACCTTAATAAAGATGATGGCTGACATGAACCAGAAACATCAGGAGGAAATGGCCTTGGTAAAGGGACAGTTAAGCCAACTCTTGGACTGTAAACAACAAGAATCCCTACCTTCCCAACCATAACCGAACCCGCGAAATATAATTAACAGAGGCCCCAATTCGCAAGGGTTCCAAAGCAACGCCGGGCAGGCTCACATGGTCCAGCCAGCCCCGCAAACACCTCCTGGGTTTGGCGCTTCTTCGTCCTCGTCTTCTCAAGGATCACCCCATGGCCCCAATGCCTCTGCGAATGCAGTGACCTTGAGAAGCGGCACCAAAACCCAGGATCCCAAATGGCCGACTCCCCTCGAGACTTTACCTGTTGAAATACCCGACTTAGAAGAGGCACCAACCAAGGACCTAGACATGGAACCAATCCACATTCAGACACCCTACCCTGAGGCCTTGGAAACAATCAAGAAAAAGAAGAATACTGTGGAAACTGAGGAGCTGTTGGAAATTTTTAAGCAAGTACAGATTAATATTCCGCTCCTAGAAGCCATCAAACACATCCCTGCTTACGCCAAGTTTTTAAAGGATGCCTGTACACCCAAGCGTAAGCCAAGACCGCAAGCACCTAGGAAGGTTGTACTTTCTGAGCAAGCAAGTTCCGTGATATCAAGCAACCTTCCACTCAAGCGAACTGACCCAGGAGCGCCTCTGATTTCCTGCAATATCGGGGACATGACGTTTGATAGAGCGCTCCTGGACCTAGGTGCTTCTATCAATCTAATTCCAACAACCCTGTACCACCAATTTGGTTTTGGGGAGCTGACACCAACCCCTGTCACCATCTAGCTGGCTGATAGATCTGTGAAAACCCCGAAGGGGATTGTCAAGGACGTAATTGTACAGGTCAAGGACTTCTATTTCCCGGTCGACGTTTTGGTGCTCGACATGGAAGTCCCTGAAAAATTACAGAATGCACCCATAATTTTAGGCAAACCTTTCTTAGCTACGGCTAAAGCAAACATTGATTGCGACACGGGATGTATGGAAATCGCCTTGGGGATAGGAAAATGCAATTGGATATCTTCCGGGTGACAAAGTCTTTTGATTGTGATTACATTGAGGAACATGATCCCGTGGAAACTTTAATCGAGGAATGCCTCACCCTCAGTTCTGTCTCAGACCACCAAACCCGTAGTTCTGACTCGTCACCATCATTACCCGTGGACCTCTATAAGGATGAGTATCATCACATGACACCATTTGAAGAGATCGATGTTGATCAACTACCGCCCTTTCCCTTCCCATCAACTGTGGTCCCACCTGCAACCAAACTTAAACCATTGCCCGAGAATCTCAAGTACGTCTTCTTGGGACTTGACCAGACCTTCCCAGTGATTATTAATTCTCATCTAACCAAGGATCAGGAACTCAGGTTGACTGCGACCCTTTCAGAACATCGGGCTACCATTGGTTGGACCATTTCAGATTTAAGAGGAATTAGCCCCACCTATTGCACCCACAAGATTTACCTAGAAGACGGGGCCCGACCTTCCCGCCAGATGCAGAGACGTTTAAACCCTAACATGCAAGAGGTCGTTAAAAAAGAAATCATCAAGTGGCTCGACGCCGATATCATCTACCCTATCTCTGATAGCCCCTGGGTGAGCCCCACTCAAGTGGTTCCAAAGAAGGCTGGGCTCACCGTTGTCACTAATGATCATGGCGAATCCATCCCCACCCGCACCACCACCGCATGGCGGGTGTGTATTGATTATAGGAAGCTTAATGAAGCCACTAAGAAGGACCACTTCCCCTTGCCATTCATTGACCAAATCCTTGAAAGATTGGCAGGGCAGAAGTATTTTTGCTTCCTAGATGGATATTCAGGATATAACCAAGTCGCAATTGCTCCAGAAGATCAGGAAAAGACCACATTCACTTGTCCGTATGGCACATTTGCATTCCATCGAATGTCATTCGGGTTATGCAACGCACCTGCGACCTTCCAGCGTTGTATGCTAGCCATTTTTTCAGAAATGGTGGGTGAATACTTGGAGGTCTTTATGGATGATTTCTCTATATTCGGGAATTCATTCGACCATTGTCTGAGCAACTTGGAGAAAATCCTGAAACGATGTATCGAGGTTAACTTGGTGTTAAGTTAGGAAAAGAGCCATTTATGGTTCAAGAAGAAATTGTCCTCGGTCACATCGTCTCGCATAGGGGTATCGAGGTAGATCAAGCTAATGTTGATTTAATTTCCAAACTTCCTCCACCAAGTTCGGTCTGACAGATTTGCTCCTTCCTAGGACATGTTGGCTTCTACCGAAGGTTCATCAAAGACTTTTCCAAGCTTTCAAAACCCTTGACCGACCTTCTAGCCAATGACGCCATATTCCACATGTCTCCTGATTGCATCCAAGCTTATCACACCCTCCGGGACTTAGTCTCCACCGCACCTGTACTTCAACCCCCAGACTGGTCCCAGGACTTTGAGATTATGTGTGATGCATCAGATTTTGCCATAGGCGCTGTCCTAGGACAAAGGAAAGACAAGAAGCCCGTGGTGATCTACTACGCGAGCAAAACGTTGGACGAGGCCCAACGTAATTATACAGTCACAGAAAAAGAGTTGCTCGCTGTAGTATTTGGACTTGAAAAATTCCGCTCATACTTGCTGGGATCCCACGTGACTATTTACACTGACCATTCAGCCATCCGACACCTGTTGGCCAAAAAGGACGCAAAGCCCAAGCTCATCAGATGGATCCTGCTTTTGCAGGAATTTGACCTGGAAATCCACGACAAGGTCGGATCGAAAAATGTGGTGGCTGACCACTTGTCCAGACTTCATCCAGACCACATTAGACCCTCCGTACCTCTATCTGATACCTTCCCTGATGAACACATCCTAGCCGTGCAAGACAAGAAAATGCCATGGTATGCTGACTACGTCAATTACCTGGTTGTAGGACAAACCCTGCACAGCTAGTCTAGACAACAACGGGACAGGTTCTTGGCTGAGGCCAAGCACTATTTCTGGGATGATCCCATGCTGTTTCGCCTCTGTGCTGATCAGATCATTAGAAGGTGTATCCCTGAAGATGAAGTTCAGAGTGTACTTTCCTTTTGTCATGACCAAGCATGTGGCGGCCACTTCTCTGGAAAGAAAACAGCTACAAAAGTGTTGCAGTCTGGATTTTACTGGCCGTCCCTATTTAAGGATGCACACATCTTTGCCAAAACTTGCTCACGCTGCCAAACATTGGGGACCATGACCAAGAAAGATATGATGCCCCTTCAGCCCATTTTGATTGTCAAAATCTTCGACGTTTGGGGTATCGATTTTATGGGCCCTTTCCACCATCCAACGGCTTCGAGTACATCCTGGTCTTAGTAGACTATGTTTCCAAATGGATTGAAGCCGTCGCCACCTAACGATGCTATCACAAGACTGTCATGGACTTTGTGAAGAAGAACATCTTTTCCCGGTTTGGAATACCCAAGGCCATGATCAGTGATGGTGGAAGCCATTTTATCCATTCCCAATTCCATGCCCTACTTAGAAAATACGGGGTAAACCACCACATTGCCACCCCGTATCATCCACAAACAAATGAGCAGACTGAGGTCTCCAATAGACAAATCAAGAACATTTTACAAAAGACTGTAAGACCTGACAGGAAAGACTGGTCCACACGACTTGATGATGCCCTGTGGGCATACAACACCACTTTCAAGACCCCGATAGGCATGTCACCTTATCGCCTGGTCTTCGGCAAGGCCTGCCATCTTCCTGTCGAATTGGAACACCGGGCTTACTGGGCTGTCAAGCAGTGTAACATGGATCCCCAATTAGCCGGTGCGCAGAGGACGCTGCAATTATCTGAGCTCGAAGAAATCCGTCGGGACGCCTTTGACAATAGTCGATTGTATAAGGAGAAAATGAAAGCCGTCCACGACCGACTCATTCATAGAAAAGCCTTTAAGCCTAACCAGCAAGTTTGGCTGTTTGATGCACGCCTAAAACTCTTTCCAGGGAAACTCAGGTCCAAATGGACAGGACCATTTCGGGTGGTTAAGCCCTATTCTAATGGGGCGATTGAAATCGCTGGTCCTAACACTGGCACACTTTTACAGTTAATGGTCAAAGATTGAAGCATTTCCTGGCCCAGGTACCCCCCAAGGAAAGTGTCACCCTCGTTGAGGGCTGACACCGAGCACTGCCCAGCTGAAGGCGTTAAACTTAGCGCTTCCTGGGAAGCAACCCAGAGGATTCAGACTGATCTGGTAGTTCACGTCACTCAGGTACTATCTTTTTGAACCCTTTTGCATCATGTATCTGCCAATGAGGACATTGTCCAACTTAAGCATGGGGGGTGGTAAATTGCATAATCCTGAGCTCAATTAATCAGTCTGAATGAATAAATTAATTAAAAAAAAAATTAGGAAGAAAACTTAGGCATTAGAAACTTGTCAATAGTGGGAAATAATACAGAAAGAACTTAAACACTTAGACTTTTCAGGCCTTCAAGCTTAATCAGCCCTGGATTTAGCGGTGAATCCTTGCAACCTTAAGCTATTCTAATCCACCTACTAAATAAGGTAATAAGTATACGACTTATTAACTCACCCTCTAACTCAGAAAAACTTTGAGTCTAAGCATCTGCACACATTTCTGCACAGACTCACTTCTCGGAGATTTTGACAGAAATTGGGTAGCTAATGAACTCTCTAGGGTGGTATGGCTGACAAGTTGTCGTGGGTAACAGCCCATTGGCAGGTTGTCTAGAACCCAGCCATAGGCCATTTCTTTTTCTTTGACTTTAGGTACATTTAAGATCAGGGAAGCCACCTACAAAAAAAAAAAAAAAGGGACAAGAAGAAAAGAAAATAAACCACACTTCACTGCACAAGTATGGCTGGCAAGTGATCGTGGGTAACAGTCCATTGGTCGGTTGTCTAGAGCCCAGCTCAATAATTGCACAAAAAAGACCAAAACACCTAAGGAAGAAGCGGGGAAGTAGTACAAGCTGGGGAGATATACACTGGAAAAATCCTTGTGTTGATCCCAATTAAAACAAATGTAGGGAGAAAGCTACCAATCGAACAAATACACCTTCAAGCAAATTTGTTTCCTTTTCCGGTCACCTAGAGGCGCAGAAACTCGAAGTCTGTCTCAATTACCATTAAGTGAGTCTATCACAACATTCACACCAAGATGCTTAGCACTTAGGGTTTTGACCGAGTTTTGGGTGGGTTGGGGAGCCGTAAAAAGTTACCAACCCACACTGAATTTTGAAAAAAATAAAATTCTTAAAAAATATATATATATACGTATGTATAGTTATATATAAATTAAAGCAAGGATTCGTATTTTGGCAGACACCCAGGCGCTGCTTAGTCTTTGTAGATTAAGATCTACGTATATTTCCACTTATTGACAAGTAACGAAGTGCCTAAGCAATTACTTCTCGAATTCTGCAAGGAAATAAAGACTAGAATAAACCTTGCTAGGGACTACCAAAGAGTAAGCATGGGGGTATGATAACACCACACAAGGGGATAATAATTATGTTGAATATGGTCCATCTTCAGAATAAAAGGCACAACATAAGTAGACTAGGAGCATTGCATGCATCATGTACCAAGATTGCTTATAAACTGTATTAATGGCCATTTGTGTAAGAATTTGTCAAAGCAGGCCTCAGATGAGCAATCGGACCGCACGGATGGATTCAGAACGACGAACGGAGTCCAACGGACTCAAGATCGGCCAAATCCGATATCTGGAGCTCCTACAATGGACCCAAGAATTTCTGACCGTTGATCTGGAGATCAACGTCCCAGATTGTGCCA
Organism: Thalassia testudinum; assembly: GCA_037157565.1. Lineage (NCBI taxonomy): Eukaryota > Viridiplantae > Streptophyta > Magnoliopsida > Alismatales > Hydrocharitaceae > Thalassia > Thalassia testudinum. Next base: position 148,151,502 of record JAZHRO010000063.1, on the reverse strand, counting down.
CGTCAGCCCCACCCCCACCGCACGCACGCCTTAAGCCAGCCGAGATCTGCGCGCCCGCCCGCGGTCGCTACGACAAAAGCGCGAGCGTGGCGCAACGGTTAGCGCACACGCCGCATCCACGCAACGCGCGTTCAAGCCGCGCGGGGTGGGATTTGAAGGCGGGCGAAGGGTGCGGAGAAATTGGGCCGCCCGATCAGCAGCGGGCGGCCAGGATCTCGCCACGTAGCGCGACCGCAGCGCACGAGCACCCACGCGCGCGTGCACGCCAAGCGGAGACGCGCGTGCACACGGGCGCCCGAGGCGCGATCTCAGCGCGGGCGAGGAAGACTCTCAGCCGTCCGATCTTCGATCGGATGGCTCTCGTTCAGCGGCCACGGATCGTGCGAGGAGAAGGAACAGGCCGGGCGGCTGACCAGCGGCGAGAGGGCTACACTGACGCTTTTGGAAGCGATTTTAGCGACGCTCTGGATGTCGCTAAAGCCCCTTCTTCTTTTAGGAAGCCCTTAACTCTATTTAAACCCCCTCCAACCACCATTCAAGGCATTCACTCCCCTTTGCAACTACTCCACTCCTCTCTTAGCTAGCTTTAGGCACTCTTGTAATCGCCGGAGACGACGAGCCACCGACGGAGCCTCCTCCATCGCTGTGGCTGCCTCGTTGCTCTCCACTCTCTCTCTCTCTCAAGCTTTCCATTACTTTTGTTGAAGCATGTATTTAATGTTGTAAGTTATGAACTACGAATGCATGTTTAATGAAGTTATTTTCCGTTCAATTGCCATTTTAATTTCTGTTTAAGTTGCATGATCAAAACCAAGAGCTTTCTAACCCCAAACTCTCTCTCTCTCGATTTTCAAAAATCGCATCTTTCGCAAGCAAAACTCCGCCTTTTCCGTGACAACAAGTGATAAATAAAAATCTGATTTCCACGCCTCCCTGAGACTGACACTCGGACTCACCTCCGTTTACTTCTTTTAAAACCGACGTATCAAGTGCGACTATAACGACACCTCTTAACACACACGCACAAAGACACGTCAGGCCCTACGTCTCATGTGCTGCCCTTGGATTCGTCAATGCGCGGGCATTCGTTCGGTCAGATATGCCCATGGAGTCATTATTGATGGAGTTCTTGCACATATTCTCGAGAATCTCCCACACAGTGTCTTCTTGTTGACCCATGATATTTCCCCCGCAAGTTGCATTGACGAATAATCGGATATCTTCACGGAGTCCCTGGTAAAAAGACTGGACTTGTTCCCATTTAGGAACTCCATAATGGGGGCACTTTCGCATGAGATCCAGGAAACGATCCCATGCTTCGTGAAATGGTTCTCCAGGATGTTGTGTGAAGTGCATGATCTGGTGTCGTAAAGCATTCATCCGACCAACTGAGAAGAACTTTTTCAAAAACTCAGATTTTAGTTCAACCCATGTGTTGATTGGACGCGTTTGAGTCTGATACCAGTGAGCTGCTTTGTCCATGAAAGAGAAGGAGAACATTTTCATGAGAAGAATATCCCGATTCTGAACATCTGCCCCAAAGGTCTGGGCTAGATGGTTGAGTTGTTTGATGTGTTGAAAAGGATCCTCAAAATTGAGCCCATGAAATTTCGGAATAGCATGAATCATGTTGGGCTTGAGTTCAGTATCAGAACCTCCAGCCGGGATTTGGACTCGAGGTTCGATCGCCACCGCGGCAGGATTGTAATGATCTCGCATCATAGGACGCCGTGGTGAATTCACAAAGGCTTGGAATAGATCATTAAGGTGCTAAAGCTGATTCTCGAGATTGTCTTCTTCTGTGGGTTGTTCCATGATGATGGATGAAGGAGAATTAGGTTCAGATGAATCAGAAGAAATGTCTATGTGATGGGGTTGCTGCACAAACATGGAAGTTGAGGCCTGGCCTTGACGGGAGTGAATAACTAATGGAGGCCTCAAGGGCGGTCTTAAGGACCTCCTACCAAACATGCACCGATGAACTGGACGAGAATAGAATGTGATGGACCCAATCAAGACACCCAAAAATTTTGGATGACTATAGAGGATCGGGGCGAATGATACCCCTGAGTCAAAAAGCCGTCCACCTATGAATTACCTGGGCAGCTAGAGAGGGAGAGTCCCGTGAAGCCCCCTACACGGTAGAGCACCCCCATGAGTTACAGGGTTTCCCCCACCCGACCTCACTTGTCACTGATGGTCCAGATAGACCAGAATGGAGACTTGACCTCTTAAGTCTATCAGTTTTATTTAAGAGAAAGGGTGATTAGAATTTCACTTGAACTTTAAGATGTATTGAGTGCAAAAGTGACTTAATTTAAAGATTGGTTGACCCAAAAAGGTGAGTCAACTTCACTTATTTGTCCCTTGAGAAATTTAGGTCCCTCTTTTAAGATTCAAGTGAGATTAAGAGCCTGATTTTAGGATTTTCTTGAATAAATCAATTCAATCAAGGCTTAGGCACACATTATTTAGAAAAGATTGGTTCTTGATTATGTAAGTGTGTCTCTAAAACCCTAACTTGGAATCCTTACTTGGCTCTTGTTTTGGTTCAATTTAGTTTGTCCAAATATGGTATCTAGGGCTCAAACAAGAATGTGATAGCCCTAGTTACCTTAAGTAGGTGCACAAATCAGAGTTTGTTGTTTAAATCAAATTAGGAAACTTGATGAATTATCTAAGAATGGAAAGCAAGTAGCCCTAATTAATTTTTCTTCCTTTTAACCTTTTCAGAAATAGGGGCTTAAGAGAGAAAGTAATTAGAATTTACCTGCCCCTAGTGTGTTTGTTGTGCAGTTAATCTTCCTTGAATGTATATTCTCCTTGAAACATCCACAACAAAAGAGATATAGCAAGTTAGAATCTAAATCAGGAATTGCAATCAAGAGTTTTAAATTTCCCGTTGCTCCCCGGCAACGGCGCCAAAATGTTTACGTGGTGAAATCGAGTTTAAAATGAAGCATTGTAATATAATCAAAATAGCTTTGAAAACAAATATAATTTTTATTACTCGAAAAAGGTTCTGAGGTCGAACACAGAGAGTAATATGGGATTTAGAAATCAAGATCACAATTTAACCTAAAAGAAATTGCAATAATATTAGGTATCAATGTGCCAAAAAGATGGGAGTAAAATGGTGGTTTAAATCATCATATACTCCTTACAATAATAGCTAAGGAACTCAGTATATATGTATGAAATGAAAGCTCAAATCTGTCGTCTGATTTGTAAATCAGATGACTTAAAGTGATTTTCTTCTTCTTCTTTTCTTCTTCCCTCTCTGGCTTTTGTCTTTCCCTTCAGCTTCTTCTCTTTTTCAGCTATGACTTTCTCCTTCTTTCTCTTCTCTATCTCTGCTTTTCTCCTTCTTCTTCTACTCTTTTACTCAGACCTTCACCTCTTGTTCTTTTCTTCTTCCTTCTCTGGCTTTCCTCTTCTGAATCCAGCTAAGTGTCAGCCGAATTTCCCTGTAGCAAAACCCTCCCCCTACCCGCACAACTCTCCTTCTCTCTTTCTCTCTTAGGATCTGCTCTCCCAGAGCCACGGGTAATCGGGTTATCGGATTCAGGTGCGTACCTGGGTCCAGGCTCACCAGCGTGCAGTGGTGAGCGAGGAGTGCAGGTCAGGCTATCGAGTCAAACCAGGTTCGAGCGTACGTGTCGCGGACGAGGCCAGGTGAGCAGGTGAGAGGGACCTCACCCCATGTTATGAGGTGAATAGCCTCTAACACAAATCTAATTTATGCGGGCTCACTGCTTTAGCACTTTTCGATGTGGGACTATCCCACTTCCTTCTTTGTGTGCGAACGACTGCAGAGGATGCGACCAATTGAAGGTGAAGAGGAGGTAGACTCCTCCAATTAGCAGCCTGGGTCGCTTCCTGGGCTGATTTCACTCAACCTAGACACAACACCTGTAGTTGCAGGTCCCTAGAACACGCTTCAAGCTTCTTCGAAGCAACTACGGCAATGGTGTGAACCTATATCCTGAAAATCACAAAGAAGGTCTCTCGACTGCATTAAAACGCTCAGGAAGCGTCGCCAGAGCATGGAGAACTTGTAGAGAGGATCGGCGTGGTGGATGGATGCGTATGGTGGCTGGTCGAAGTCGGACTGTGAGCGTGAAGGTGGTTGAGTTTGGGGGCAAGTTTAGGTGGATGATGGAGTGAGGGGAAAGGTGTGGAAAAGTGAAGTGGAGGTTTTGGTGTGGTCAGCAAAGGATTTGGAGTTGTGGTGTGAGTGAGAGATTTCGCCGGAGATGGAGGAGATGAGGTTGTGGAGGGTCATCGGTGGTCGATTTGAAGTGGGGTGAGTGAGAAAATAAAGTGCAGGAGATGAGGAACTTAGCTAGGAGGTAGGTGGACGAAGTGGGGCAAAGATGGCATCGGATGCAATGTTGCCGACGCCGGAGATGAAGGTGGCTTCGGTGAGGGAGAAACAGCGAGGACGAAGGGAATCAGAGTGTCTGCTAGTATGTCGAGACGCGAAGAGAAGCGGGGAAGAGAAATCCATCACTGGTATTGTGGAAGGATGAAGAGGAAGAACGGAGGAGGTCACCGGATGTTGAGGAGCCTTCGGCCATGAAAGAGAGAGGAATTTGACAGGGATCTCGGTCGATTTTGAGCGTGAGGAGTTCGGGAAGATCTAGTGGTTCTTTTAGAGGGATCCAGAGGGAAGGAAAGCTTGGAAATCAAGCTTTCCAAGATCAGAAACCCTCTCTGAATTTGGGAGTTTCTTGAAACCCAAATTTCTAAAGTGTCCGCATGAGAGATTGGGAAAGATTCGATGCATAAGAATGGGTTCAGATTGGAGAGGATTTCTCAAGGAGTTTCCTTTCCAATTTTGGAAGGGATTCGCTAAGAGATCAAGGAGAAATCTCCTGTCAAAGATCGCTGGAGTAGATTTCCTCCACGATAATGGCGGGGGGACCTAATTGTGAAGATGACAAGGAAGTTAGGGGGTTTAATGTATGGATTTTTGAAAGTTGGGGGTATAAATGTAATCAGATAGGATCATTTTGCAAACTAGGTCAAGACAAACTCATCTTAGGTCCAAATTTTGATACAAACTTAATTTGGACCTAAGAAATCCAATGGTGAAGTTGGATTTTGATTTTGACCATGTTTGACTAGGTAATTTATGCAAAAACCTAAATTAGGGCAAATATCTGTCTGAGACTTCATTTTGGGTCAAGATAGGTTCTGATGGTCAAATTGAAGGTATTAAACCCTAGAGAATATTTTTCTATGATTTTTAGAGGGTTTAGGTGAATTTTATCCTAACCAAAACCTTGGTTAATTAAGTGGGTCTGTTTTTAGGGTTTCAAAAGTTATTTAGTTCTCAAAACATACGCAAACCCTTTTCTGTTTGATTTATCCCACTTGTTATCCTATTAAAACCATCTGACCTTTATTCAGCCCCTAAGAAAACCCGTGGTTGTACTGCATTCATGATAAGTTGGTAAACTTACAATTTTAACCCTATTTATTATTTTTCCCTCAGAATGGTTATACAGTGAGTTATGATTTTCTTGCGGTTATGTAGGAGCATTTACTGACTTAATTGGATCAAAAAGAGCTAGTTATGGCTCATGATGGTGTTCCCATCTGTCATCAAATTTGATCTCTAACTACATCTACTGATTTAAATTACACTAACTAACACTACATCTAATCTAGAAAATAGGAAATTTGCACTAAGAAAGCAATAAATCTAGCTAAGGGAAGTAGGCAATGTCCAAGGTCACCAACCGACGGCCGATGACGAAGAAAGGGGAGAAGACCCTTCAGCTGACGAGGGAGGTGTCTTAGACCCAACGGCCGATGGCTGGAGGCGATCGACGGGGGGAGGGAAACCCACTCTGTCACCGAGGGTGATGATAGGGGGTGGAAGCTGAGGGAATGGATCGAAAGGAACCACTCAATGGGTAGGGAGCTGGTTGGTGCATGCGAGGAGTTGTGCAGGTGCTTAACTAGAGAGAGTGTGATTGCACTCATCGCAGTGGTGAGATTAGGCTCCTAGGTTACCAACTCAAATTGCGCATTGGTGAGATTAGGCTCAACTTAAGTAGAGGAGTTGTGTAGATGTGCTTGCAAGGGTGCGCGATCGGCTCAACTCAAATCACTATCGTTGGATTGGATCTGGCACAAGTGGTGATTACACGCGCGAGCCCGCACAAAGCTTCGATTTGGAAATGGCCATTGATCAAGGGATGCAAGGGAACGACGGTTGAGATCGGTCGTGTTCTTGCGAGTGCTAGAGTGCTCGTGTACCACAAGTGTGTTGGTGGTTTGCAGGGATGCCCTCTAAAGGTGAAACGGTAGAGAATTTGTAAGGGAGTCCAAAAGTGATAAGAGTGATAGCTGCACGGTCCCTAGGATTTGCAACAAGGCCCCTGAAGACTTTCAATGAGGTCCTCAATAGTTTACAATTAAATCCCTGACAGCTTGAAATGTGAATAAACGTATATGCTTAAAGGACCTAGATGTAATGTTGTTAATGCAAGGTCCTAATGATTTCCACATGCAACCAAGTTTTTATTGAAGCTCAATTAAACATTTAGGAAGTTGATTTCACTTTCAATTTGAACTTTTGAACCCAAATATGTGTTCAATTTACAATTTGATCATCAATTTGTATTAATGAATAGAATATCTCATTTTATGACCTAATTTTGCATTTTTAACACAAATTGGATGTTTTAGGTCATTTCTGTTATTTTCCACACTTAACCTATTTCTTGTGTTAATTATGTAGTGTTTAACCTAGTTTCTAGCCTAACTTGGGCATTTTAGCTATGATGAGCCATACCTCATCAGGAGGCTGTGTCCCTCTTTGCTACCAATATGGCCAGCTAGACCACATGAGGAGGGACTGCCCATCCAAGGCAGAAGCATACCAGATGCTCCCTTCACCGAGCATAGGAGACCGAGCCGACGGCTGTGGCTACCAGGCTCGAGGAGGCTGACAGTAGTCATAGGGTGGGTATCGGCCAGTAGCAACTCGCCTAACCTAGAGCATGGATGCCTCTTCTGCACCCAAGGCTGATTGGCATATTAATGCCCTGACTCACAAGGACTCTAGAGCTTCGGGTTCTCTGGTGGCAAGTATGGTTATAGTTTCTGGTAGATTAGTTTACGTACTTTTCGATTCTGGTGCCACACACTCGTTCATTTCTATGAGTTTTGTCGTTAGTTTAGGGTTGATCAATACACTACCAGAGGACCCATTTCTGATCAGAGGGCGATGGGACAATTGTTCATCACAAAGGAAGTCTTTACTAACTGCAAGTTCACGATAGGAGGATACATCCTCCCAGCCGACCTGATTATGATTTAGATGGAGGATTTTGGTGTGATATTAGGGATAGATTGGCTGTCTTCCTATCATGCCATGGTGGACTATTTTGGAAGGAAGATTATTTTCTTCATTCCTAAGTTGCCTCCTTTTGAGTTCCATGGTCAGCCAATGGACGGAGGGTTTAGGTGCATATCCACGCTTCCGGCAGTGAATCTACTGAACCAAGGGTGTGAGGGCTTTTTGGGTTGTGCTGTGGCAAAGCCTAGCCCAACAGTTGACTTGCAAAGTGTCTCGGTAGTCTATGATTACCCTGACGTCTTTCCTGAGGGGCTATCAGGACTATCACCTGAGCATGAGATCGAGTTTAAGATCTTATTGATGTCGAGGACCAATCTTATCTCCATTGCACCATACAGGATGACACCACTTGAGCTACGGGAGCTCAAGTCCTAGCTGTAGGATTTATTGGAGAAGGGCTTTCTGAGACCCAGGTCGTCCCCCTGGGGGGCTCCCGTGTTATTTGTGAAGAAGAGGGATGACACCATTTGGCTTTATGTCGATTACAGACAGTTGAACCGGGTCACCATTAAGAACAAATATCCTTTGCCTCACATAGATGACCTCTTTGACCAACTGCGAGATGCCACAGTGTTCTCCAAGATAGACTTGATATCAAGTTACCACCAGTTGAGGATCAGGGAGACAGACGTCTCTAAGGCAGCTTTCCGGACGCGGTATGGACACTACGAGTTTTTTGTCATGCCATATGGGCTGACCAATTCTCCTACTGCTTTTATGGATTTGATGAACTGTGTTTCCAGACCCTACTTGGATCAGTTTGTGGTGGTCTTTATCAATGATGTGTTTGTATACTCTCGTGATCAGTCCCAGCACGAGCAGCATCTATGCATGATTCTAAATACTTTGAGGTGGCGCAGGTTGTACACCAAGTACAGCAAGTGTGAGTTTTGGCTAAGGCAGGTTAGCTTTTTGGGTCACGTGATCTCTAGAGATGGGATAGCTGTGGATCCAACCAAGGCTGAGGCTATGCTCAGGTGGGAGAGGCCACGCACAGTGATAGAGATACGCAGTTTCTTGGGGCTAGCAGGCTATTACAGGTGATTTATCAGAGGTTTCTCATAGATTACGCATCCTATGACACTGTTGACTAGGAAGGACGTGCCTTTCACTTGGACTGAAGAGTGTAAGGCATGATACCAAGAGTTGAAGGGGAAGTTGACTTCAGCTCCTGTACTTACCATCCACAATAGCAGTGGAGGATTTGTGGTGTATACTGATGCCTCGTTACAGGGGCTAGGTAGTGTGCTCATGCAATAGGGCCACGTTATTGCATACGCATCGCGGCAGTTAAAGCCACATGAGCATAACTACCCCACTCACGACTTGGAGTTGGTGGCTGTCGTCTTCGCTTTGAAGACGTGGAGGCACTACCTATAAGGTGAGACTTCTGAGATTTTCACATATCATAAGAGCCTCAGGTACCTATTTGATCAGAAAGAGCTCAACATGAGACAGAGACGTTGGTTGGAACTTCTGAAGGATTACGACTGCAGCATCTCTTATCATCCAGGGAAAGCCAATGTGGTGGCGAAAGGTGCCCACCCACTTGGTTAGTTTACAGGCATGGAGTTGGCAGCTCATGCAAGAGGTTAGTAGTTGGCGACCTCAGGAGCCACGTGGACACTGTGAGGCAGTGACTGTGACGAGGCAAGCACAACCCGAGCTCTTAGACCACATTATTGCTAGATAGATGACAGATTCCCACTTGCAGACGTTGCAGGATTGAGTACTGATAGGAGATTCTAGGGATTTCACCTATGCTAATGGGGTCCTACGCATGAGAGGGTGATTGTGTGTTCCTAGGGATGAGGAGCTATTGAGAGAGATTTTGGCAGAGGCACATGGGTTTAGGTTTACCATACATCCAAGAAACACCAAGATGTACTATGATTTGAGACGTGACTTCTGGTGGAGGGGGATAAAGAAGGGTGTTGGGGAATTCGTACAGTAGTGCTTCGTGTGCCAGCAGGTGAAGGCAGAGCACTAGAAGCCTGAAGGGCCATTGCAGCCACTTAGAGTGGAAGTGGGAGAGCGTTACTATGCACCTGGTGGTGGGGTTGCTGGTGACACAGTAAGGACACGATGCCATTTGGGTCATTGTGGATAGATTGACAAAGACAGCGTGGTTCTAGCCTATCCGAGTCATCTTTGGACCAGCATAGTTGGTAGAGCGGTACATTTGGGATGTAGTGCATCTTCACGGAGTCCCCCATAAGATCATATCAGATAGAGACATCCGCTTCACTTCCCAGTTCTGGGGAGAGTTCCAGCAGGCTTTAGGGACCCACTTAAGGTTCAGTATTTCCTATCACCCTCAGACCGATGGGCAGTTAGAGCGTACCATTCAAACACTTGAGGATTTGTCGCACGCCTGTGTATTAGATTGGAGAGGCTCCTGGGATGAGCATTTGCCCCTGGCGAGGTTTGCGTATAATAACAGCTATCATTTGAGCATCGGCATGGCACCTTATGAGGCCTTATATGGGCGGAAGTGTACGGCTCCCCTGAGTTGGGTTGACGTTGGGACCAAATAGGTGGTTGGTCTTAGGTTGATCTGCCAAAGTCAGGAGATTATAGAGTAGATTCATAGACGACTCCGTACTGTTAGGAGCAAGCAGAAGAGCTACGTAGACCAAAAGCATAGGGAGGTACAGTTTGAGGTGGGAGACCAGGTTTTCCTCCGTGTTTCGCCCATGAAGGGCTTGTAGTAGTTTGTGGTGAAGGGGAAGCTTGTGCTGAGATTCGTGGGACCTTTTGAGGTCTTGGAGCGGGTTGGACCCATTGCTTACCGACTTGCTCCTCCACCCTAGTTGTCAAGTGTAACGACATATTTCACGTGTCCAACCTGAGTAGATACATTGCTAACCCTTGCCACATATTGAGCCACGAGAGCATCGAGGTGGGAGAAGTCCTAACCTATCTAGAGAGGCCAGTGCAGATTTTAGGCAGAGCCATTAAAATATTGAGAAGGAAAGAGGTGCCTCTGGTGAAGGTTCTATGGAGAAGCCAGAGGTACGAGGAAGTGACGTGGGAGCCAGAGGCGACAATGCGAGATCAGTGCCCTTTGGGGGTACGTACCTTCTGACCGACTTTGATCCTCTTTTAGTTTGTTATGCGATTGTCTCGCTCCCTTTTTGCTACCTAGTTTAACTTAAGTTTCGGGGGAGAAATTTCCTTTAAGTTTGTTATGTTTAAATGACCTAATGGTAACACCATCATTAGCCATAAATAACTTAAATTAGTGGAAATCAAGTGACAAATGCTCCTGAATGATCGCCTGAGAGCAGTAATTCCATTCAAATCCATTTTGAGAAGAAAACATTAAAAAGGCTTAATGCTGCGGTTTTAACATCGCATCATGAATGTAGAGTAACCACTAGATTTCCTAGGGATTAATTGAAGGTCTAGTGAGTATTAAAGTTCAAAGAGTAGGTCCACATAGACAGAAATAGGGTTTCAAGCGTTTCGATAATCGAATCAGAACATAAAACCCTAATTTAAGACCCACTTGAATTAAAGAGGTTTTTATTAGGATAAATTTCATCTAAACCTCCTGAAATTCATAGAAAAATATCCTAAGAGGTTTCGTACCCTTTATTTGACCATCTGAATCCATTTTGACCTTGGATAGAGTCTCAGATGGGATTTTACCCTAATTTAGGCTTCTATGCAAATTACCCAGTCAAACATTGTCAAAAACTCAAATCCAACTTCACCATCAAATTCCTTGGATCCAAATTAGGTTATTACCAAAATTTGGGCCTAATCAAAGTTCATCTTGACCTAGTTTGCATTTTAGTCCCTTAAATCTTTGTTTCTCTCAATTAGGCCCCTAACTTTCAAAATTCTATGCAAACAGGGGCCTATCTCTCTCATCTTCTTCACACTTTGGTCCTTGCCGCCATTGGAGGTAAACCGACCTTAGCACCAACTTTGACAACCTCAAAACCTTACCAAATCACCACCAAATCTCACCAAATTTGGTGGGATTAATGTTCACATGGCAGGGAATCACATGAATGTGATTTTGGACTCTGATTCACAACAGAGAGACCGTGCGAATCCATGAAAATCATGGGATCCATTGCTTCCAAACCAATGTCCAATTGAGCTTCTTTCCTCAATTAGAGCTCAGGTGTGAGCTCTATAAAAGCTCACGATCAATCCACGTCCTCCTTAGCTTGGTTTTAAGCCAAAAATCCTCTTCTTCTTCCTCAGCCACCTCCGATCGCAACTTCGGCGAGCCCTCAGAATCTCCGTCGTCGTCCTCTACCACGTACGATAGGTAGAGGGATCTTCTTCCTTTCCTTCGTCCGCTCCTCACCATACTAGCCAAGAGCCCTCAGACCCTCTCTTCCTCGCCGCTTCTCTCATCGGAGGACTTCACCTCCTCCAAGTCTGGGCATCACACCGGCGTGGATTTCTCCCTTTTTCAACCATTAGCTAGGTTTTCTATCTCTCTCTCTCTCCCTAACCTTGATTCGACCCTTTCTCACCCCAATTCAACCAACATATCACCTTTCCCCACTTCATCTTCTCCACGGCCGGTGACACCTCCGATGAAGCTGTGCCGTTGCTACACACCTCAAAACACCATGCCACTACCTCCATTAGCTTCACCGTGACTCCACGAGCAAAAGCCCTAACCTAATTAGGAGCTTTACTTCCTCTATCACCTCATCGAACAACCCACCGCACCTTCTCTGACTTCACCACTTCACCACACACATCCAATTTCCACCACCATCACCTTTGCTGGACATTGGCGAAGCTTTTAAGTGTATTTGATTGGGTCACGAGGCTGCCTTTCTTGTTTCAGGTTCTTCGTCGGAGCTCCGCCGCTTCGTTCATCTTCTCCAACTTTGTCAACCGCTGCCCTGTCATCACCCTTGCCGCTTCCACATCCAGGCAGTGCAGACTGAAGACAAGAGTCCACCTGAGGCTTCAATTGTGCGAAGCAACCACCACACCAACCCTGATTTGCCTAAAGATCCACCTGCTGCAGCACACAAAGAAGAGGAGAGGATAGTCCCACATCATGTGGTACAAAAGCGCGACAACGCATAAATTGATTTTGTGCTTAGCCTCTTCACCTAGTACATGGGGGGTCGAGTCCCCCATGCATGCGCTCAACCATGTGCTTTCACTCCTCACCTACGACCACTACTTGCGGGTCTAGACCCTATGCGGATTCGATTACCTGCCTAAACCTATACCTGATTCTTGAAAAGAGAAGATGAGAAATTGTGAGCAGGGTGGGGGAGGGTTTTGATTCAGAACACGTGCCCTTTGCCTTGAGATGTGTGCCTATGTGTTCTATACTTATCATCTTTAAGGTCTCTGTTGAGGCTTTGTGCCTTTGTGCTAGTGCTCTATGTTAAGGCCTTGTGCCTTATGTTCCTGAGGCTGTGCTGATGCTCTATGCTTAAGATTTGGCAACTTAAGTCATCTGACCTTAGGGTCCAACGTCTCTTATGCCTTGTGCTGTGAGGGTAATTGGCCTTGTTCTTGTGCTGGGCATTGATTTGGTACTGTGGACTTATCTAACATGGATTAGTGGTTGAGACCAGTATTGGAAAATTTGGGAAATTGAATACTTGAATATGTGCTTAATTTGGGGATATCCTTGGCGATCTAAATCATCATTTTTTGGGTTTTTATACTCTTTTTTATCCCACGGCTTCTTGAGATACAATTTGAGTTATTATTGCATATCAATTTGAAAGGATTTTATTTATTGAATATCTCTTTGGTACTTAATTGATTGTACTCATTATTTTTGAATGCAATTAGTGTTGTAAATTCAATATTTGCTTCCTGCGAACGACCTCGGACTCATTTTCTATTTTCAAGCACTCTTTATAAGTTTAAATGTTGTAGTGATTTTGTCGACTATCCTACGACGTGCATCTCTTATAAATTGACGAAATCTCCCAACAACATGACCCTTCTTAGGGGTCCCTATGGAATTTCTCGAACCTTCGAGGTGCTTCTCCATATTTTCATGCCCCTAACTTTTGCTCGTAGAACCCACGCAAATATGCCCAAGAAACTTGGGAGTTTCCCATAACTTTTCCCCTACCCACCATGCCCTTATGAGCCCTAAAGACTTCCCTATAAAAACCCCCCAACACCCTTGTCTCACCCCATTTTTCCCATTGCAAATGGCTCTCCCCACTTTCGTCCAAATCTAGGGAAGGAGAGGGGGAGCGAGGGAAGGAGACGAGTGGGAGAATGACTCACGACTGAGCTCCGACGCCGTGTCAGTGCGAGGTAGCGTGGTGGAGCAGCAGCCGCGTGATGACGCAAGGAAGGGGAGGTGCTATTGTGCGTGAACTTCGAGGGCAAGTTGCGGCTATGTGTGAGCTCCTAGGGTTGTGGGTAGGAAGGAGCAGTTGAGCGGAGTCGAGCATAGAGTTGCTGCATGAGAAAGAAGGTAAATCGAACGTTCGGAAGTAGTGTTGAACATCCGAAGGAAGCCTCAGACAGCCGAGACGAACTCCAGAGGTTTGAGCAGAGCGCGAGGCTCGAGGTGCAGTCTATCGAGGAACAGTTGACGATTCTCTAACAGGAGGGGGTGACGTGATAAAATGCGAAAATATAATATAAACAATCTCACAAAAATTCAATCACACAAGGTACACAATTATTTTTAGGTGAAAACCCAAACCGGGTGAAAACCACCACGTAACCCTCTCGAGTTGGGATTTTCCGATCAACCAAGTTAATCAAATCCACTAAATAAATCACTTAAACGAGGGTGATTCAACCTCAATTACAACCACACTACAAGTGCGAGGGTAGCATTCCTCAACCCCTTCGCTTCACGAGAAGGATTTTGTCCCACGAAGGAGACGGGAATTCGCAAAGCGAATACCCAACCAAATAACAAAGTAAAATAACAAATATAGTTCTATAGAGCCAACAAAGATTTAAACCTAGCTTCTATAGGAATTAGGAAACTCCCCTTTGCAAGGAGTGCGTCGAATCGATGATGCGGGTGTGTAAGCCACACGAGGGTGCAACGTCACTCTCGTGAACTACTGCGGGAGAGCGGGTAAGCAAAGGCTTGATACTCTCAAGATGTAGAACTTGAGCTTGGAGAGCAAGACCTTTTCTTGGACACAAAAGAGTGTGAAAGTGTATTACTTGGGTGTGTCTTGTGTATCTAGGTGTGTCCTTATGTGCAAGAGGTTCATCTCTGTTTATAGAGGCCTTAGGAAAGCTTTGGAAGGCTTTGGAAAGCTTTCATAGCCGTTGGGTGTAAAGCCCAAGAGAATCAGGCCGAAATCAAGAATAATGATTGCACTAACAGGGTTATTAGACGTCTGATCCTGGCATCAGATGTCTGGGAAACTAGTTTAAGACGTCTGAAAATAAGGTCAGGCGTCTGATTTTATGCAGGTTTCTTCCTGACTTGAATCATATCTAAACAGGGTTCTAGTGCAGGTCCATCAGACGACATACAGGACATTTGGCACTATGTCTAGACGTCTGGAAACCTACTTTTTCTGTGGGAATGAATTTCCAAGAGTTGCAACGGCTAGAAAATCTCTGAGAAAAGATTTTGGGTCAGCCAAGGCAAAACGGTCATTTATCAGACGTCTGGAAAGGCTTAAGGACGTCTGATAAGGCTCTAACGGTCATATTCTCTAGTGTTCGGTAAGGCAGCCAACGGTTCACTAATTGGACGTCTGGCAAAAACATCAGACGTCTGGACTAAGGTCTAGACATCTGATTTCATCAGACAGAGCTAACAAGTCCAGCCTAAATGTTATCAGACATCTGAATCAACAGTCAGATGTCTTAAAACACATTATCAGAAGTCTGATTTTGGAATTAGACATCTGAAAAAGCTGTTTGAACCTATATTGATTTTCTAAGTTCTCTACAGAAAACCTAAGTATCCTAGGGTTATGCCAGTGTTCTTAGGACTCCTGTTAGGGTACTTTGAGGCTCTTTAACATGATGTTCTAAGGAACAAAAAGAGCAAGGAAATAAGGATAAAAGTACGTGAAAAAAATAAACAGAATTCTATCCTATTCTTCTTTTCCTTCCATCTTCAATCTATCGCTCCTCACGAATCTCCTCTGTTTTCCATCAAGCTCCTCCAATATATCCTGGATGCGAGCTCGAACTCCGTCTAGTCACGTCTCCATTTGCAATTTGCCTGAAATCTAAGAATTCAAGTGCAAATGTTAAATGACACGTGTTTTGTTATCATCAAAACAAATGATCGTGGTGCTCTAGCACCAACAACAGTGGCATGGGCATATTACACAAGGAGCGTGCGGACGACGGAGCTCTCAAGCTGCATTGGGCATTGTGTGAGCAGACGAACTTTGAGGCTCTTAGACGTCCAATGGATTGGGCAGATGTTCGAAGAGCCAGGCGGACGTCCAGGAGAGGTGCCAGACACCCTGGGTAAGTCTCAGGCAGCGAGGACAAACTCCTGACGTCCTGGCGGGACGTTCTGAAGACATAAGACGTCTGGAGTGTATGCCAGATGTCTAATAAGAAAACCAGTCGGGTTCTGGATAAGCGGACGGTTGGTTCAAACGGATTGAACCCCCCCGGTTTGGTTCAAATGAACCAAGGAGGTTTTTGGGCCGATTTAGGGCCCAAACAGAGTCTGTTTTCTATGCGACAGGTATCGTCGAAAAGCTCTCAATTTTCCCCTACCTTTCTAGATCATTTTTACACTGTTCTAAGCCTGTTTTAGCACACTGAAAGTTCGATCAAGTTATTTAATACTCCTTTTGGCCTTTGATTCGGTATAGGCTCCGAGTTCAGGGCGTAAGCAGAACCTGCGGGGACATTCAAGTCGGTTCCTAATGGCCCCATATCTCCTGTGTACCTAGGTAGAGCGGCCCCTTTCTGATTCTATTGTTAATTCCAGGAATACATGCACGCTATATATATATTGAATAGTAAATGTGCTATCCAATTTGAGATGCTAAGTGTGAATGAGAAATGATTTGATACCTATCTCAAAACGAAACAAACTTAGTGTTGAAACAAAGAATTGTTGCCTATTGTATTTTCAATTAATCTACCTCTTAACGAAATTTAAATACGTGTGGTAGTGCTTGCTACTTGCTTATGCTTGAAACAGAGCTATTTTAAATATGGAATATGCATGAACCTTAGGGTAATTCAAATGGTAGAATTGTCTACTGCGGTGGAACTCGGAGAATAATGGAATGATCTGTACACTTATGAGACATGACTATTGGTGGAGTGAGCAAGCCCTTGAGTATGCACATACCGAGGAGAACTACCATCTTTTTGTGTAGGGAGAGAGCTAACCACCCTCAGGTTGGGTCCCAAGGTAGGCATAGCCTTTCTACACCGACTCTTGTTAGGTTAGAGGGGCCAACCGGGATAGTCGGGCGAGGGTATGTAGACTGGTGAGGGCATGGCTCTGCTCTATTCTGTGTTGCACGACTTAAAGCATACCCATTAGCGGAAAGGACTGACCACATGCCAATGCGAGGTAACCCCCTATGCGTTTATCGCATGTGCCGCAGGCACCACTTCGTCGTGACCATGACCCCGGGGTGGTAGACCAGGTGTAGAGAAAACACGAGGTGGTCTCTCCACTAGAAGAGCACCACGTCACGTTCTACACCGCAAGCGTACTATAGCATGATCGTTCCGTTAGGGAACATGCGAATCAAAAGAAGGTGACCTTTTTTTAGATTACTCGAGATACTGAATTTAATAGCTAATAATAAAAAATAAAACATACAAGATGCCTGTAAATTAATTGTTTTTCCTCTTAAATGTTGTTAGTTTATTGCACGCATGCCAATCTACTCAGCTTTTGCTGATATCTACTACTTATACTCAGGTAAGGGGAGTGAGCAGCCAGTTTCACCTGCTGCAGAGGAAGTTGGGCCCAGCCGAGCCTAGTCCTAGATCTCCTATCTTCTTTCCACTGTTGCATGTTTCCCTTTCAGTTGTAGTGAGTACTTATTTTTTATTATTTCTTGTTGGATGACTGGATCTTAGGGTATTTGATGCAAACCGACTGGGTTTTCAAGGGGAACCGGAATTGAGTCGCGATAGCGATGGTATTATATTAATGATTGTTTATTATTTGGTTTTATTAGTTAGGAATTTTTAGGTATATGTTCTTAAATTTTTTAAATTATTTATTTATTTTTGACTTCTCTGTATAATCAATTTTGTTATAAAAAAATTACATTATTTTTATATGTGTCACTATGTTAGTTATAATTGTTAAATTTAACAATTTTAGATTAAAATGTAATACCCTCTCTCTGCAACCTCGTTACCTTCAACCCACATCATCCACCTCCTCTCTCTCTAACCACTACCTCCTCCCTAGACAATGACCTTACCCTCATCTGCCTCCTCTCCAGTTTGCTTCGCGAGGGTGACCTCTCCCTCAACTACTTCACCTACCCACTCGCATTTAAGGACACATCAACACTCAATAATGACCGCCTCAATCACACACCTCACGAGCTGGTCACCAAGTCCCTGCAATCCCTCCACATCGACACATTCGTCTTGAACTCACTCGTCCACATGTACGCGTCATGCAGCTAGTTGGACTTTGCATGCGATCTTTTTGTAAGGATGCCTTGTAGGGACATGGTGTTGTGGAACTCCTTGATCCATGTGCTCGTCAACGCGGGGCAATGCACGAAAGTCGTGGAGGTGTTCTGGGCCATGGAAGGTGAGGAAGATTGAGAGAGGCCCAACCATGGTGGGCTTGCTCACCACGTGCGAGAAAATGGGAGATCTCGATCAAGGCAAGAGCTTCCACCACTACCTTGAGAGCCATGACATCGAGCAGGACTTGATATTGCACAACACCCTACTAAGCATGTACGTCAAGTGCGAGAACATGCAAGACACACTCGAGGTGTTCAACGAAATGCCCGAAAGGGACATCTTCTTCTTAACAATGATGGTCGCGGGGCATGAGAGGTCCGACAACTACTACGCCGTAAGGCAAGTCCTCGATTAGGTGCAAGCCTTGGGGATCGCATCGTGGAACACCCTTATCTCAACATATGAGCAGAGTGGTTGACTGAAGGATGCCCTCAACGCCTTTTGCAAGTGCCTAGCTAGTGCATGGATAGCTCGACGAGGTGACCCTGGTGTTAGTTGTCCGCATGTGCAAAGTTGGGCTTGGGTATCCACGTTTACCTGATATCGAGCAGGGGTGGTTGGAGAGAGGGTGTGGAGGAGGTAGTTGAAGGTGAGGAGAAATGGAGGTGAAGTGGGGAGAAGGAAGAAATGAAAATAAATAAACAGATAAATAAAATTTAATGATTAAAAAATATTTTTTTATTTTTTAAATTTAAAATCATTAAATTTAACCACCATGACCGATGAAATATCAAATATGAAAATGACATAACTTTTTTATTAGCAAAATTTATAATATAGTAAAGCAAATGACAAGTAATTAATTTAAAAATATTTTAATAGAATATACATAAAAATTCCTATTAGCTATAGAATTGTTTTTGTTTGCTTTTTTAATATATATTTATCGCTGGTTTGTATAATGTAATTATGATGAAAATAATTTATTTAAATATTTCCAAATGTCGGGAATGATTTTTTTCCTTCCAACTTGTTACGGATAATTTTGTCCACATATATATATATATATATGTATATGTATATATTGAATCCTTGTGGACATGTTTATGTTCATATCACTGTAACATGTCCACGTCACAGAGTCCGGTGAATGGTGTTTTGTTTTTTTTTTTTTTTTGATAATATTTTTATTGAAGGGAAGAATATGATGTAAGAGGATGTCTCTCATAAGAGGAGAAATATGTAACGCCTTTAATGAGAGAAAGATTACTTCCTGTAAAAATAAAAGACAAATAAAATACTGAAAGATTACAAGAAATAAAAAATAATAGAAAAAAAAGTGTTGCCTACACGTTGTTGTATTTGATTCAAATTTCGTCATATTTAAACAAATATAAGCTTACCGTTTTTATTTGACAGACCGTAGAAATGCCCCCATACATGATGCATACCATGTGGTTGTGAAGCCAAAAAAGACATGCCTTCTCAACAGATCTCCCATTAATATCAACGGCGAACCGTTGATTCTCTCTGTCTCTCCCCCAACCACCAGCCCCTTCCCCTTCCCCTCCCCCTCCCCCCCCCACCTCTCTCTCTCTCTATACTATTCACAACATCATAGCATGTCCACTGCATTGTAACAGTGACAATTTTATCTTTAGGGCGTTCCCTCATTATTACTGTCTACATTAGATGTGAGCCGTTTATTATTATTTTTTAACTTTGGTCGCTACAGTAATCTTTTTTTTTTCCCATCTGATACATACCACATGCACTCCTTCCGGTTCTCTCTCTCTCATTCTCTTTTTTTATTTTATTTTATTTTTTTGGTATACTGCTGAGCACATGCATGTTCGTTTTAAATTTTATTTTTTTATCCATGTTCTTATTTTATATTTTTATTAGAGATCACCGTTAATTACGGACATATATAAAACGATACGGTGCAAATATAATCCAAAATATTGATTAAAAATTAAAAAAAAATATAACATATAATTATATATTTTTTACTTTGATTGCTACGGTAATCTTTTTTTTTCGTTCCATCTGATACCTCATGCACTCCTTCCGGCGCTCTCTCTCCCTCTCTTTCTCTTTTTTTATTTTATTTTCTTTTTTTGGTATACTGCTTAGCACAAGTTTATTTTTTATCCGTCTTCTTATTTTATATTTTTTATTAGAGATCACGTTAATTACGTACATATATGAAACAATATAGTATAAATATAATCTAAAATATTGATTTGAAATTTAAAAAATAATATATTTTATAATATATGATGTATTTTGATTTATATTTATTATTTTATTCTTTTTTTTACGATCAAATTTTTTACTTTTGTTTGTGGTCAGAAAATGTGAAATCAAAATAAATCAGAATAATGCATTTCAAATATAATCTAAAACATCAATTAGAAATTAAAATATATCGGATAATATATTTTACAACATGCAGTGTATTCTGATTTACATCATTATTTTGTTCTTTTTTTACAATTGAGTTTTTAACTTTTGTTTGCTTTAATTATTTTTAATTTAGGTTGCCACATTAACCATGCATTTTTTTCCTGTGTGACACAACAGGTACTCCCTCTTACTCTCTCCCTGATTCTCTCTGTTTTTTTCTCTTATATTGTTTAGCACATACGTCCCATTCGAATTTCGTCTCTCTCATCGACTTTCTCATCTTATATTCTTCCATTAGAGATCAATATTAATTATATTTCTGAGTATAAAATAATATATGTAGAAAACAATGTAGTGTAAACATAAACTAAAATATCAATTGGAAATCAAAATACACTAGCTAATATATGTTGCAATGCATAGTGTATTCTGATTTATGATCGTTGTTTTGTTTTTTTTTTTTACAATTGAGTTTTTTACTTTTGTTTGCTCTTGGAAAATGGGAAATCAAAACAAATCACTTCAAGATTTTTAATTAAGAACAATGCAGTGTAAACATAATTTAAAACATCGATTGAAAATCAAAATAC
The DNA here is from genome assembly GCA_037157565.1 of Thalassia testudinum. Classification (NCBI taxonomy): domain Eukaryota; kingdom Viridiplantae; phylum Streptophyta; class Magnoliopsida; order Alismatales; family Hydrocharitaceae; genus Thalassia; species Thalassia testudinum. The sequence continues at coordinate 148,130,538 of JAZHRO010000063.1, read as the reverse complement.
ACCCGACAATATATTTTACAACGTGAGATGTATTCTGATTTACGATCATTTTGTTTTTTTTACAATCGATTTTTTTTACTATTGTTTGCTTCTTTTTTTTACTTTTGATTGCTACAATAACCATGTGTTTTTTTTTCTGTCTGATACCACATATACTCCAACCATCTCTCCCTAATTTCCTCTTTATTTTTTTCTCTTATTTCATTTTTGTGGTATATTGTTTAGAACGTACGTCCGATTCAAATTTCATCTCCCTAATTGACTTCCTCATATTGTATTCTTTTATTAGAGACCAATATTGATTACATTTCTATGAGAGTATAAAGTAATACATGCATAAAATGATGTATTGTAAATACAATCTAAAACATCGATTGAAAATCAAAAGGTACCAAGCAATATATTTTGCAACGTGCGGTATATTCTGATTTATGATTGTTATTTTTTTCTTTTTTTACAATTGAGTTTTGTACTTTTGTTTGTTGTCGGAAAATGGGAAATCAAAATAAATTAGTTAAAGATATTTAATTAAGAACAATACGGTGTAAACAAAATTTAAAGTATTGATTGGAAATCAAAATACATCGAGTAATATATTTTGCAACGCGTGATGTATTCTGATTTATGATCGTTGTTTTATTTTTTTTTTACAATCTAGTTTTTTACTTTTGTTTGTTGTTGGAAAATGGGAAATCAAAATAAATTAGTTGAAAAATTTTAATTAATATTCTTCAATTTTCACATAGCAAAGAATTAAAATATATCAATTGACATAAGTGAAAATATTAAAATACATAAAAAATCAAAATACACTGGTTGACATAAATGAAGAATTAAAACATAGAAAGTATTCGTTTATTTTTTTTGTTGAAACTTTTATTTGCTGGGAAAAATGAAATAATGTCATTGAATTATTTATTATTATTTTTTTAAAAATTTCGTTTGGTATGGTGTTGAAAAGCAATGTGGCATTTTTGTTCCTCCCTATTGACTTTTGTACTCCTGCACAATGAGTGGGCTCAAAACTAATTGAGATTAAGAGCAGAAGCGTAAAGCCAATAGAAGAGGCAACGAATTGTTGAAGACATAAGCGTATAGAAACAAACAAGATGTGGATATAAAAACATACAATTTGACATATTTTGCAATGTAAGGAGATATGGTAATTAAAATAGTAAACTTAGAAGTGATGATCACGCCACATATCTCTCTTTCATGTTAACATAAAGTACCATCACATGGAGGATCTACCATTGTTTAAAAAGACTATCACCACTTCAAAATCAACAACGAAATCATTTTATATCGATACAAAATCTTTTGCAACGCAAGGAGGTGGGGGTAATTTAAAAAATAAATTAAAAAATGGAGATCATGCCACGTGTCTCACTTTCACGTTAATGCAAAGTACAATCATGTGACGGGCTCTAAAACTGCTTAAAAAAGTTATCACCAATTTTAAATCAACAACAAAATCATTTTACACTGATGCAAACCACTAAAATCACCTTAGAGTCATCTTTAACTGGTGCAAAACCACCAAATCATCTTTAAAAAAATTTTGCATCGATGTATTTTGATTCAAAATGGTGGTGGCTTTCATAACTATTTTGCATCAGTGTAAAATGAAATTGCACTTATGTAAAATTATTTTAAATCAATGTATTTTAATTTAAAGTGAGGGTAATTTTTTTAAGTGAAGTATGACCTACAATGTAACAAAATTTATATTTTTTAATATCTTTACATTAAGTATCAATCATGAAGTGAGATCACATTCGTGCATGGCTTTGACAATAAAAAAGATGTGTACCTTTTTATTTCCATAACACGTCCACAAAAACGCATAGAGATGAAAATAAATTTGATTAGAAAAATAGAAAGTCAGCGTGTGTTTCAACCGCCAAATCGACGCAGCAATAGTTCCCTAGATGCAAGAGTTGCTTCCTGAGGCTCACGTGCACCCACGTGATAGTTGCCTCTCCTTTTGAATGGTGTTTTTTTTGAATTTCCCGTGTGCTGCGGAGTTTGCTCTAACATTCCATGTGCTATGGAGTGTGTTGCAATGTCGGTGGAGGTGTGAATAAAGAACAAGCTTTGTTGAGGTCTGATGACCTTTTATTCTCTCTTGGTTATGCATCCCCAAGAACAAACAAACACACTCACCAAAGAGGTAGATCACCTCCTACATTTCCATGCCTTGACATATGCGTCCATGTTCTTCACGAGGTTTCTACTCCTCTCCACCTTCCATTATTTTCCCTTTGCACTCGCCTTCATGTGCATTGACTTGTGCCATTACATGAAAAAGAAAAAATAAGTCGGTAAAATATTGCAGTGGGGACCTACCCCTCCCAACCAAATGAAAAATAAGGAAACTCCCCTCCCATGTTTCCACTATGAATTTTATATTTTTATAAATGTTTCAATTAATTTATCTCCCAAGGAAATATAATGGATTCATAGTCCCATAAATATTCTCAAATCTCAATCTTAATTTTAATAACCCATCAGTGGAACTTAACAAAAAATCCAAACCACCATCATCGTGAAACCCAACACCATCACCATAACCAAAAAATCAACCATTGCTGCAACCATCGAATCCCCACTCTCCTATCAGCGATCAAACATGTTGAAGGCGTGCGTTCGTTCCTATTAAAGCATCAAGTGTGTTCGACATTTTTTTTAAAGGCTTGATTTGAACGATTAAAAATATCTCATCCTCTTCCATCCTCTACCACCTTATTAATTCATACTTTAAGAAGGAAAATTAGGCTACTCGTATTGGTTTTTATGTAGTTTGAAATTAGTAACCTTATAAATTATATAATAATATTATGTAGTTGGAAATTAGTTGCAAATTGGTGAGTTGATGAGCTCGGTTACTATTTCTTCAAATGTTTCAAGTGGTTGCTATGGTTCATCTTTCCGATGTCGGTCTAAGATGTGCATAAAGTTCTTTGTTTGAAACAGGACATATGCTTGTGTTATTTATTTCTCGTGCTCATGTGTGTTCAGCTTCATTTGAGCTGCTTCATGTGGTTGCTCCATTTCATTATTTCAAGGTCGATCTCCTAATTGGGATGTGCGTAAAACCCTTCATTTGAAACATGACATCCTCTTGGGTTATTTATCTTTGTACTAAGGTGTGCTCCCTTGTGTGCTCAGCTTCCTCATTTCAAGGAAGTTCCACTCAGACTTGTGAGATGTTGCATGCTATTTGTACACGTAGTAAATTTCCTTGCATGCGTTGTTGAGTTTGGAGACTATCTTCCATAGAAAAAACACATAGGAAGATTAGAAACACATACAATAGTCTAAAGCCGAACCAACATTAATTTTTGCACATCCCATTTGGTGTGGTAGTTGTGCATATGGGTATCTGCAATTTTGATATCATCTGCAATTTTGATATCATTGTGAGAAGTTCAATTGTTGGATAAGTTACTTCCTAGTATATAGATATATGGCTTCAAGAAAAAGTGAGTGTTGGATAGGTTACTTTCTGTGATATAAAAATGCTATGCTTAACATCATTTTTTCTTTAAAGTATCAGTAATGACACAAGAACTACGGTTTGTCTATGTTCGATTGTAATAGGTAATGTGTAGAATGATTGAGAAGCATCACACATAGCACATCGAACGAATCAACATTGGTTTGCAAACAAAAACATGATCCCGATAAATGCATAGGTTCTAGTGTGTTGCATATGCCTGTGTAGCAGTAGGTCCTAGAATTGTCTGTGTAACTAACATTCGTGAGCAAGATATATAGAAACCTGATAATGTGATATATATAAAGGAATTAACATTAATTCCAGAGCACACCACCACTAGTTCGTTGTATTTCATGGATATTACATGATTTTTTGTTTTTAATGCATACACTTTATCAACTTAACTTTCATATCCCGTTGTTTATATAAGTTATTTAGAATGATCTGTATATACTATAAAGAAGCACTTCATAGATTTCATAAACATATCAATAACAAGTAAACTTATACCACACAAGGAGCACATGTAAAGACATTAACAAAACTAGCATACAGTGACTAAAAACCTAGAGAGGATATATAAATTTCAAATCTGACATTTAAAGATGTCATTATATGTAGAAGTTTTGGATGAGGTTCCAAGTAAAAGATGAAGCATACAAATAATGTCACATTGAAGCTCTTGACATATCATGAGAACAATAGAAAACATATTACAATCTCAAGCTTCCCATATAAGAAAGTCGACTTCCAAAAAATGAACGAAAAAGAAAACGTAAATGTCATATGAGATAACATTTATATGAAGAGCATAACTCATGAACCAAAAGTGCATTTTGTTGGTGCTAAAGCACCACGATCATTTGTTTTGATGATAACAAAACACGTGTTATTTAACATTTGCAATTTGAGTCCTAGATTTCAGGTCAATTGCAAATGAAGACGTGTTTAGACGGAACTCGAGCTCGCATCCAGGACGGATTGGAGGAGCTTGACGGAAAACAGAGGAGGTTCGCGTGGAGCGACAGATTGAAGATAGAAGACAAGAAGAATAGGATAGATTCTTTTTAATCCTTTCATGTACTTTTATTTTTCTTGCTCTTTATTTTCCTTAGAAAATTATGTTAAAGAGCCTCAAAGTACCCTAACAGTAGTCCTAGGAACACCTGCACAACCCTAGGATACTTAGGTTTTCTGTAGAATACTTAGAAAACCAATATAGGGTTCAAACAGCACTTCCAGACGTCTAATTCCAAAATCAGACGTCTGATAAAGAATTTTAAGACGTCTGACTGTTGTTTCAGACGTCTGATAACTGTTAGGCTGGACATAGTTAGTTCTGTCTGATGAAATCAGACGTCCAGACCTTAGACCAGACGTCTTAGAAGACGTCTGATGACTTTGCCAGACGTCCAATTAGTGGACCGTTGGCTGGCTTAGAAAACACTCAAGATTATGACCGTTAGAGCCTTATCAGACGTCCATAGGACTTACCAGACGTCTGATAAATGACCGTTTTGCCTCGGCTGACCCAAAATCTCTTCTCAGAGATTCTCTAGCCGTTGCAACGTTTGGAAATCAATTCCCACAGTAAAACTAGGTTTCCAGACGTCCATACTTAGTGCCAGACGTCCTGTATGTCGTCTGATGGACTTGCACAAAAACCCTGTTTAGATCTGATTCAAGTCAGGGAGAAACCCGCATAGAATCAGACGTCTGACCTTGGAATCAGACGTCTTAAAGTGGCCTTCCAGACGTCTGATGCCAGAGTTAGACGTCTGATAACCCTGTCAAATGCAATCATTGTCCTGATTTCGGCCTGATTCTCTTGGGCTTTGCACCCAACGGTTATGGAAGCTTTTCCAAGCCTTCCAAAGCCTTCCTAAGGCCTCTATAAATAGAGGGGAACCTTTGTAACACAAACACACTTAGAAAAACACACTTGGATACACTTAGACACACAAGATATACACCTAGAGAGACCAAGATACACTAAGATCAAGTATTTCCACTCTCTTGTGTCCAAGAAGCACTTGCTCTCCAAGCTCAAGCTTCATTTTCTTGAGAGCATTCAACCGTTGCGCACCCGCTCTCCCGGCGTTGTTAACGAGAGCGACGTAGCGCCATCGCGTGGCACACGCACCGCATCATCGTCGACGCACTCCTTGCAAAGGGGAGTTTCCTATCTCCTATAGAAGCTAGGTTTAATTTTGTTGGCTCTATAGGACTGTTGTTTTATTTTATCTTTGTATTTTGGTTGGGTATTCGCTTTGCGAATTCCCGTCTCCTTCGTGGGACAAAATCCTTCTCGTGGAGAGAAGGGGTTGAGGAACGCTACCCTCGTACTTGTAGCGTGGTTGTACTGAGGTTGAATCACCCTCGTTTAAAGTGATTCGTTTAGTGGATTTTGATCAACTTGGTTGATCGGAAAATCCTAACTCGAGAGGGTTAGGTGGTGGTTTTCACCCGGTTTGGGTTTCCACCTAAAAATACCTGTGTACATTTTGTGATTGATTTTTGTGAGATTGCTTTATATTTCAATTCCGCATTTTTTATTTCACGCTGATCTCACCCCTCCAAGTAGGGAAACCTTCACATTTGCTATCTTATATATATTTCTTTCCATCAAGACATCATATACCATACATCGAGACAACATTCATTCAGAAATGCTTATAAACGACACACAAGAAGTCATAAAGATGACTCAATCTAGGAAACCTCAAAAAATACATATTACAAAGTTCACACAACAAGGAGAAATGTTGTTCTCTTCGTTCCTATAATTGGAGGTTGTACTTGTGGGTGAGTGTTTGCCACGGTGGGATCTTCTGGGACCCTGAGCAAGTGGGGACCCAAATCAGATATGTGCTGTAATGTGAGCGCTATAGTGTGCCTACGAGCGTGCTTTAACTTATGTGGCTCGAGTTGGGTGACAAGTTGGGCTGCAAGTGATATACGTTGCGGAGTATGTTATTCTCTTCATGTTCAATGTCAAGATAAGAAAATTTTATTAAGTGGTGAAGCTACTACTTATCTCATTGAGAGAGGTATTTGTAGTTATACTATTTCACTTGAATAACATCCTTCCTTCGTGAAGTATAATGTCACTTGTTGAATAGATTGATAAGCACATGCTTATCAAATTTTACATCTGCTTTACCATTATCATGTATAAACACGTCTCCTAAATGATCCTTATTACATGTTTGTCAAATTTCAAATTTTACATATATTAGATGATGTTGATCTCCATTGAGAGAAACGTCTTAGAGATGGCATTCAAAACACTAACAAAGTTGGTTGGTGATGTAGGATGTCACAAATGGAGTGCGATTTAATTGGTGCTAAAACATCATGTGTGTTGATCCCAACTTCGTTAAGCATTTAATTGTTCTAGATTGTCATTAGCTTTACTCACCCTATGATGTAATGTGTGCTGGAGGGCCCTATCCTTTGAAGGTTGAAGAACTTGGAAGTGATGGGTGTTGAAGTGAATTTTCATTTGTACGGTTGATTTATAGAAACCATGTATAGAAATTCAATGAGTGATGGCTTTTGAAATGAAATGCTTCATTTGAAATAATATTCTTTTTTTGTACCATCTCCATGCCGCTTCCTTGTATTTTTTGAATTTGTTCAAAGCTCAATAGATTGAGCACAGGTTAATTACCATGCAATTTATGGAGTTTGATCAAAAATGTTAGTGTGGATAACTTTGAACACTGCAAGATTGAATGCTTCCTTTTATACTTGCGATCGTGTGCTTTGTCACATGCTTTGTAGTTACATGTGTTGTTCCATGGATATATTTATTTACAAGAATCCAATATTTCTTCTTGATTCTATTAAAAAAGAATTCTTCTTGATATTTATGAATGATGCTATTTGATATTCCATCTTGCTGCTAAAGTTCGATATTGTGGTGGTCCATATACAACACTATCAAGCCAAGGGAGGTCGACCCACCACTCGAGCCCCATGTTCTCCATGAGGCGGAGGCAACCCATGGAGAAGTAGCCCAGGTCCCCCAAGGTCACCTGCACTGGCCAAGTCTACATCGGGAAGAAGCACAGAGGAGACTACAATGACGGCAACAACACCCAGAAAACCAAGAAGCACATGAAAAAGAAAAGGAATAAGAAGAAGAAGCAGCTGCTTGGGTGGGACCACTGTCATATTCACAAGTCTCTACTCTGCAACCCCTTCTCGACGGGGAGTCCATCTTCGAGTGGCAGAAGTGGAGGAGATGGCTGACGTGTTACCCCAACAGGGACCAGAGGCAGCTGCTGGAGAAGGAAGACGTCGACCCCCCAAAGCCGCCACAAGCTTTGGAAGTGGACCTCACAGAAGGATCATCTCCATCCCTCGCCGTGTGCCTCCGCATGTGCTACGTCTTGTGCATCAGTGTGTGCTGGGGTCCCGAGGAGGTTCATCTCCATCCCCTTCCAGTGTTTGAAAGTTCCCTACCAGGAGGGGTGACGTAATAAAATTGCGGAATTGAATATATAAAGCAATATCACAAAAATAAGCAATCACAAAATGTACACAGGTATTTTTAGGTGGAAACCCAAACCGGGTGAAAACCACCACTTAACCCTCTCGAGTTAGGATTTTCTGATCAACCTAGTTGATCAAATCCACTAAACCGAATCACTTAAAACAAGGGTGATTCAACCTCAATACAACCACGCTACAAGTACGAGGGTAGCGTTCCTCAACCCCTTCTCTCCACGAGAAGGATTTTGTCCCACGAAGGAGACGGGAATTCGCAAAGCGAATACCCAACCAATAGACAAAGATAAAATAAAACAACAGGTCCTATAGAGCCAACAAAGTAATAAGCCTAAGCTTCTATAGGATTTAGGAAACTCCCCTTTGCAAGGAGTGCGTCGACGATGACGCGGGTGCGTGAGCCACGCAACGGCGCAATGTCGCTCTCGTAGACAACGGCGGGAGAGCGGGTGCGCGAAGGGAATGATGCTCTCAAGATGTAGAACTTGAGCTTAGAGAGCAAGAGCTTCTTGGACACAAGAGAGTGGAAGTATGTTGCTTAAGTGTGTCTTTTGTGTTTCTAAGTGTATATCTTGTGTGTTTTTGAGTTGCAAAGGCTCCCCTCTATTTATAGAGGCCTTAGGAAGGCTTTGGAAGGCTTAAGAAAGGTTTTATAGCCGTTGGGTGCAAAGCCCAAGAGAATCAGGCCGAAATCAGGACAATGATTGCATTTGACAGGGTCATCAGACGTCTAACTATTTAATCAGACGTCTGGAAGGCCACTTTAAGACGTCTGATTTAAAGGTCAGACATCTGATTCTATGCGGGTTTCTCCCTGACTTGAATCAGATCTAAACAGGGTTTTTGTGCAAGTCCATCAGACGACATACAGGACGTCTAGCACTATGTCTGGACGTCTGGAAACCTACTTTTACTGTGGGAATTGATTTCCAAACGTTGCAACGGCTAGAAAATCTCTGAGAAGAGATTTTGGGTCAACCGAGGCAAAACGGTCAATTATCAGACGTCTGGGAAGACCTATGGACGTCTGATAAGGCTCTAACGGTCATATACTGCCGTGCTTGCTAAGTTAGCCAACGGTCCACTATCTGGACGTCTGGCAAGTCCATCAGACGTCCTCTAAGACGTCTGGACTAAGGTCTGGACGTCTGATTTCATCAGACAGAAAACTAAGTCCAGCCTAAAAGGTTATCAGACGTCTGAAACAACAGTCAGACGTCTTAAAATACTTTATCAGACGTCTAATTTTGGGATTAGACGTCTGGAAATGCTGTTTGAGCCCTATATTGGTTTTCTAAGTATTCTACAGAAAACCTAAGTATCCTAGGGTTGTGCAGGTGTTCCTAGGACTACTTTTAGGGTACTTTGAGGCTCTTTAACATAATGTTCTAAGGAATCAAAAAGAGCAAGAAAATAAAGACAAGAGATACATGAAAGGATAAAAAAGAATCTATCATATTCTTCTTGTCTTCCATCTCCAATCTTTCGCTCCACGCGAACCTCCTCTGTTTTTCGTCAAGCTCCTCCAATCCGTCCTGGATGCGAGCTTGAACTCCGTCTAAACACGTCCACATTTGCAATTGACCTGAAATCTAGGACTCAAATTGCAAATGTTAAATAACACGTGTTTTGTTATCATCAAAACAAATGATCGTGGTGCTCTAGCACCAACAGTGTTCGCTTGCCCAAGTGAGTTTTGAGGGTTGCAAGACTCGTGCCCTTCCGCCTGACGACAGATCATCTCCATCCCTCGTCATGTGCCTCCTCTTGTGCTGTTACTCATGCTGATATGTGTGATAATGTGTGCGGCTTCCTCCGTCATAGAGGTGCGACCATATGGGGTGGCCTCCCCTGCGCTAATGTTGTGCAGTGGTGTGTGCCGGCTGGCAAAGGGGTCAGGAAGTGTGGTGAGGTGTATGCTCTCATGTGTGCGATGTGTGCGAAGGGAGATGGTGTCTGGTTTGATGTGACTTGTCGCTCTCGAGAGGGATCTGCCGAATCATGTGTTGCATGTTGGTGTGCTGCAACGACTGCATTTTGTCGTGAGGGTGGATGTGCTGTCAGCACCTTCGAGGCAAGCAAGCGTAGGCACCGACGGATGCGTTGACTTGTGCTAGAAGGTGCTGGTGGGTGATGGTGGTGAGAGCCCAAGGTGAGATTTGAAAGGGATCCATTGGGTGGGTTGATGTTTCTTTTATTGGAAGTCATGTGCATTAAATTGCGTGTGAAAATACCCTTAGATATATTAATATCCATTTGACTAAGTCCATCATTCTCTGTTTAAAAAAAAAATTGAAAAAACGGTCTCGTAATGATCCGTGAGTGATTTTTTATAGTTGACAAAAACCTGTTGAATATGTGATGTATGTAATTTGGAATATAGTGGGTGATTCGAATGTAACGCTTATTACTTTGTTTTCAATAAATTTTAAAGATGATAGATTGAGTTGTCATTTACTTTTTAAGTGCCGCATCATCTACAAGTCTATTGAATCCTCTCCAGAAATTAATTGATCGGAATTTTGAAACGTATATATACTTATCTCTGTAATTATATATTCCACACATTTGATTATTAGACTAGTGCTAGCCAGGTGTTTTTTCTCGAAGGTGCAGACAAATATTTGAAAAGGTGTAAACACTGAATGTAGTTGATTGTATTTTTGCTATTATAACTGTCGATTTCTTCGCAATTGCAGCTACCTCTCTTATACATATTCTCCCCCATTGTTAAGATTGCAGCAACCTTGCAAGCCAAAGACTGGGACATGCATATATATAATCCTTCCTATTTCTTTCATTTCAATTTATAAACAATACCTACTAGAGATCGTAAAACATTGATTTATACATATCATCCACATAATTTTTGGCAATTGATTGCAATGTAGGTTCTGCGAAATGTATTAATATAATGTCAAAAATAAAAATTAAGGAACCATGGATATGGATGTAAAAAGTGATGTAGAGGAATTTATGGGTGTTGTTCTGTATTTCACACAATGTTGTGAATGTGATTCCACTTTATAATTGATATTTAATGTAAAGAAACAAAAGAATGTAATATTTGTTACGTGATGTATCCTATCATATTTAAAAAAAATATCACATTACTTTAACTTAAAATACACAGGTGATAAAAAACTTTACACCAATGATAAACTACTTTGCACTGGTAATAAATTATTCTAGGTGATTTTGCACCAGTGATAAATTATTCTATAGTGTCTTTGTACTAGTAAAATCTAATTTTACATCGGCGCAAAACTATTCCAAAGGTGGTTTCACCTGTACAAAGTGATTTTGCACCCGTGTAAAGTGATTTTGACTTATGGGTTTAAGATTTCTGATTTATATTTATAGAAATTGATTTCACGTATGAGAAGTTATTTTTCACTTAAAGGTTTAGGATTTAACGCTAAATACTAAATCCTAAATCTTAAGGTGAAAAAATCACCTTTCAAGCATAAAATCACTTACCATAGGTAAAGAAACACTTGGAATTTAATTTTGCACTAGTATAAAATAGTTCAAAGTAAGATTGCATCGGTGCAATCTTACTTTGCACCCGAACAAAATTATTTTTAAGGTGAAAAGTGATTTTGCACTGATGCAAAATCTTACTTTGCACCCGAACAAAATTATTTTCAAGGTGAAAAGTGATTTTGCATTGATGTAAAATGATTCTGAAGGTGATTTAAGTAGTTTACATCAGTACAAAAATAATTTACTGTTGATTTTAACAATGATAGATCCCATCATATATCATTATTTTTTTAACATAAAAAATAGATATATCAAAATTACATTGTCACCATTATACATCAATTTTTATGTGGTACATCCTATTTCAATGATTACATTCAAATCTATTTACATATTAGCTTTATAAACTAATTCTTACTGCTCCCTTGAAAGCTTAATTTGGTGCTTCTTTTCCTTTCTTTTGGCACAGGGAATTCGTAAGGTGTCTGCTTGTTCCCTCTTTAACCTTATTATTTGACGGCCATATTTTGTGTTTAATTAACATGTAATTTGTCATTTTAACGTTTCTTTTCAAGAAATTCTCTCTCTATATGTGTGCTCTTTCTATTTTCCAATTTACTTGAAACAAACAATCCCATTTGTAAGATCTCTTATTGAAGTTACTGGATCACTTGTTATTTTCTTTTATTTTTGGTAAAGAGAATTCATAAGATCTATACTTAAAAATGTCCTATGATACAGTTGTCTACCAAGTTGTCATGATACGGATAAGTGTTCCTTACATTATCTTCTTTACACTAAGTTCCATACTATACATTAACCAATAATTGAGAGTCAATTCTTATTCATAAAATTATACTCCCTCGGAGTTGTGTTAGCATGTACCTTATCCTACTTTATTATTTGATGGTTATCTTTTTTGTACATTATTATTCTTTTAATCAAATATATGTTTGATAGGTAGGTTAAGTGGGTTAACATGTATTTATTTGTCACTTAACCTACCTGTCACTTATGTTGAGTTAAAGGGAGTTAGTGTGACGTAAAGTTACCACCTCCTTTGTCGAACAAAGTTAACCCACCTAACCATCCAAATATAAAAAATCACTTATTTCATTATTCCTTCCCTATTTCTCTACTTATTCCACCCACTTAACCCACATATCAAATATACCCTTAATCAAAAGGACTATTAACAAACAATGGATTGCTTTCCAAAGATAATTACATTAAGGAATCATATAGATGCCATACCCTAAAAAGTTGATTGACCATAATCAAATGAGTCTGCTCAAGGTCAACATCATTAACCGCTTGCAAGAAACAATTTTGAAGCATTTGAAGTAAGAGAATGTTAAAAGGTGTTGAGATGTCTTAAGCAACTTTAAGATGTTCAAATTGTTTGTTCGTAGGTTTTCTGCATCATATGAGCTTATGTTTTCACTGCAAATGTAGGATTAGCAAGGGTGAGTAAAATTTACATATTGAAGCCAACCAATTAGCTGCTGAAATTCTCTTAGCTTAATTGGCAGGAGTTCTAGCATCATTTTACAAGAGACAAATGGCTTTAAGAGCTTGTTGAAGCTCAATGGCAAGAAATAAGTTGGGAAAACCAAAATTTCAAATTGGAAGTTCAGTGGATGAGCTTTTAAAGAATCAACTCCGTATGGTTTTTATCCGAAGAAGCACAATCATTTGTCGGATGAGTATGATTACATCCCACGATTTCCTGAGTCTTCCGTTGTTCTTGTTTTCATTTTTTTTTTATTGAAAATATCGTCATTAAAGAGGAAGGTCCACTCCAAAGGGGAAAGAGAGAGACGGACGAGCCTAGCACCCATAAAGCAGGGAACGTTACCGCTCGTAGAAATGAAAAAATTTCAAAATATAAAAATAAGGTAAGAAATAACGAAAATAAAAATCTCAAGACTAAGAATCCATCGACGTTCTAAAGAAAGACGACCCCACGATTACATAATAAAAAAAAGAAAGAAAGGACCAATCTATCATTAACTAACAAGCCATTCAACTCGGTAACACGTGATTGGCACACCATGAACCGCCAACGCTTAGATCCCCCCCGCACAACTCCGGGCATGCCTGGAGTTGTCGCATGATGGCCGGACTATCGCTTGCAGTCGAGATTCCTCCGCTGCTGCATCGAGACTTCGCACAAACAGAGAAGGCTACTCTGGCCACCTCACACCAAAAGGTGGAGCACAACGACCTCCACGGTCACCGTTGCCTCGCCTGTCGAGTCCAACCTCCGATAGGAGGATCTCGACGACCTCTACGGCCTCTGCCGTCACACCCATCGAGATCGACCGCTACCCGCCACAGGAAGTCATGCATGTCGAGGACATTGATGTAGGGAACGCACTGTGCTTTGATCCGCAGAAGAAGCACCCCTGGAAAACCAACCTGAGTGTGTATGATATGTGATCGTTCTTTTTTTCCTATCGCTTTGCAAGGATAGGTGATGACAAGCAAGTGTGGGACACTGCTTTCATCATTAGTGAGGACATCTACGTCACCAACACCATCTTAGATTGCCTCTTCGACTTCAACGTCGCCAACGGGTAGCTTGTCATTCTCTCCTATAGCCTCATATGATCCAGAGAATTTGAAGATAAAGTTTGGATGCGACTTTCTAGATGATTTCGGTTGTGGCCTTTTATTTTCTCAAAATAAAATTATATGATGGCATCCGAACACTTCATTTTTTATTTTTTAAAAATAAATAATTAATATTAAAATATAAAATTTTGAACACAAGAACACTCTCCTTTCGGAGAGATTTGACATACAATCTGTAATCCCATAGCATGCAAAGGATGAGTCACGGATTTATTGGATTTCCATGGATCTATGAGGGGTACAATTCAATTGCCTCGCGATATTTCTACTAAAAAAACATGAAGTACAACCACCACCATAGGGTTGCATATGTGTTGACGCGTTATCTCGATCGTGTTTTAACAGTTAATTTCGTCGTAGTATAGGTGATCAAGCATTGTCAACAAATAAAAGTTTTATTACTCGAAAACCTAAGTATCCGAGATCGAACACAGGGAGCAATTGGAATTTATTATTAATCTTAAGAATGTAATTGAACACTTTAATTATTCAAAACTTTAATTCAAATATAAATGCATGAGTTTGAAAAGTAATTGAGGTAAAAAGAAAAAATTGGATGTTTGATCATGATCAGACATCTTAAAAGATGTTTCCCTTCTCTTATTTTTCTTCTTTTGATTTTCTTCCTTTCCTCTTCTCTGTGCTTGTTCTTTCTCTTCTGCAGTACTTCGTTTCTTCCTATTTTCTTCTGTCTTCTTTCTTTCTTCTCCTGCAGTATCTCTCTCTACGGGTCTTCTTCCTTGGCTCTACTTCCTTCCTTGGTTCTGTTTACCTGCAGTTCCTCTTCTTCTTCAGTTCTACTCTTTTTCCTTCACCTCTTCCTTCTCTTTTTCCTATGCAATGGCTTCCTTACTTCTTCATTTTTACCTCTGCTTGCCTTCTGCTTCCTTTTCTTCTTCCCTTGCTAGCAGCGGCTAAGGGTTGGCTTCACTCCTTCCTTCTTTCTTCCTTCCCTACACAACCACAACAAAGCAAAACCTAACCCTCTACCCACGTGTCTCTCTCTCTCTGTAAACCACTCTCAGGACGCTCTCCCGGAGCCAGATAAATGGGTCGTATCTCACGCCCGGGACCAGGCGCACCGGCGTAAGGGTGGTGCGCGAGGTGTGCTCAGAACAGGGTCAGGTCGGATCGTGCCAGATCCGTGAGGTGAAACCACGGATGAGGCACAGTGAGATAGGTGAGGGACCTCACCCCAAGTGCGTCCAGAGGCATTGAACCCATATCACAAAAACAATATAAACCATGCCAACACTTTGTAAGTTACCGATGTGGGACTAATGGTCGCTGCCTTTGCTCGCTCGCGCCCGCAGAAATCCTTCCTGCAATTGCCATTATTGTGGACTCTGTTGCGCCTATTGCGGGACCCCTTGTCTTCGCAAGACCTGCTCGAGTCAGCTGCTCCTGGAATCTTGAAGTCCTGAAGCTTGGAGCAAGTGTGGAGCTTCCTCGAGTCGACGTCAATGGCGACTGGAGCTTGAGATCTGTCAGACACGAAAAGAGCCTCTCGACTTAATCAGATCACCGGGGGACCTTCGCCGTGTCACGGCGAAGGTGAAGTACTAGGTGGCAGGCCGCGAGGGGGCCTAGGCGTGCGTGCCTAGGTCGCCTTGTGGGCGGATGGATGGGTGAGTTCGGGGGACTATTGTGGAGGCGTAGCGGGACTGTGGATGGGCGGAGGTTACTCAGTGAGATGAGGCGGAGGTTATGTGATGGTCGGCGAGGCATGTGGGGCTGCGGAGCGATGGGAGCGTCTCGCCGGAGGGTGGTCGGAGATGAGGAAGGTAATGGTGAATAGGGACGGTCGAGGGTCGATTGTGTGAAATAGAGTGAGGGAGATGAAAGAGGGATAGAGGAGAGTAGTTTTAACCTAACTAAAGGGACGAAGGGGACAAGGAGGTGGACAGCAGTACCTGCTGTCGCCGGAGAAGAAGGCGTCCAGTGGGGGAAGACGGCGGCGACGACAGGGCTAGGCAGCTCGCGAGGGTGTTGCGTGACGCGGAGGAGTATGAGGAAGACGACTCTGCCACTGGTTTTGTGGCAGAGTGAAGAGGAAGGGGAGGGGGGCTCGCCGGAGCTCGCTGGACACCTTGGCCGGAGAAGGAGATGAATTTGAGGTGGAATCTCGGCCAAGTCAAGTTGAGGAGGTGCGGCCGGAGTTAGGGTTTAATTTATAGGTGCTTGGGCGTGCTTCTGGTGCGTGGAGGACATGCCTTCTGTCACCGACGTCTCGCCGGAGATGGAAGGTGGTTAGATACCCAAATCTCTCGTGTGTTCGCACGAGAGATTGGGTGCAAATCAGGGATTGTGGTCGGGCTCAAATGGAAGGGGATTCCTCAGAGAATCTCCCTTCCAATTCTGGGAGGGGATCTCTGAGGGATTAGAGAGTATTCCCCCTCTAATCCTTGCCGGAGTAGGATCTCTCCCTAATAATGGCAGAGGGACCTGATTGTAAGATTGGTGAGGAAGCTAGGGGGTTTATGTGATGGTTTTCAAAAGATAGGGACCAAAATGTGATTGGGTGTACTAAATTACAAAGTAGGTCAAGATGACCTCCCATTAGGTTCAAATTTTGGTACAAACCTAATTTGGACCTAAGGAATCAAATGGTGAAGTTGGATTTTATGTTTGACCACGTTTGACTGGACATTTTGAATAAAAATCCAAATTAGGTCAATTGATGAGGTAGGATCCTAATCTAGGTCAAACTAAGTTCCAAAGGCCAAATTGAATGTTCTAAATCCTATGTGATATTTTTCCATGAATTTTAGAGGGTTTGCTTAATTTTTTATCTTGACCGAAACCTTGTTGAATTAAGCAGGTCTGTTTTAGGGTTATCAAATGTCATTTAATTTCTAGATTGCACATGAACCCATTTCTGATTGCATCAACCCACTTTTTATCTCATTTAGACCATTTGACCTATGTTTTGTCTCTGAGAGATCCCATTTATGTACTGTAATGGCAAAATTGCAGTTTTAACCTTTATTTTATATTTTCTTCTCAGAACACTTATGCCTTCAATTAAGCTCTCTTCTAAGTCATGTAGGAGTTTTTATTCTCTTTATTATGTTAAAATGAGCTAGTTATGGCTCATGATGAAACTCTCATCAATACGTAATGGATTTCTTTTTTCTTCGAAATGCTCCTAATGCAAATAATATCTTTGACCCCCTTAAGAAGCTATGTGTCAAGTTATCTATTTTAAAGCGAGCTCTCATTTCATCACCAGAAACAAATAGCTGTATGTCAACGGTGTACATGCACCGACATAAAATATATGTTAATATATACTTAATTATATGCCACTAATATTACATGATACACTTACGAACGGATGCCCGCACACTTTCAGCACATCCACTTACAACTAACACCCGACATCCCTTACTACAGGTTTAATTACGCCCTTGCACAGTGCAAGGCCCCTGGCCCATGCATCGCACACATAATCATATGCCATATCATGCTCAGAAGTATTGAGAGAGAGGAGTGTATGTAAGGGCGACTGGTGCATGACGATTGAAGAGTGCATAACACAAAAATAATTTATACCATGTCGCTCACTCCAAAAGCTACGATGTGGCCCTATTTTGAGTGCCAATTGACGCAGCAGCAGCGTGCTGTGCGTGTCTGATTAGGCAACTTTAGCCCTTGATTTAAGGGCCATAATTTAATATAAATTAAAATTAAATTTTGCCATTGTAAAGCCCTTATATAGGGATACATAATTATATAATTACTTTACAAAAATAATTTTGTTTATTATATAATAAAATTAGGTAAAGTTGGCTGTTTATATATGTTAAATTAGAGTTTAATTCATTTATTAAAGTATAAATAAATTAATTAATCATAAAATTGACTTAATACAGTATTAATATACATAATAAATTATTTATTACATATTTTTATTATATTTTATAAAATTTATTTTAATTTATTTACAATTAAATACATGTTTTAGATAGTTTAACATATAAATAAACTATAAATACTATAATACAATATAAATACGGTTTAAATTAGTTGAAAATACTTAATATAATTTATTACAAGTATACAATATAATTTGTCTCACTATTAACTTAATTTACTAATTTATTTTATTTAACTTAATAAATTACCTAGTTAACTTAATAACTTAATTATTTACTGTAAAAATATAATTAAATTAAATTACATGCATTATATGGTACATAATACATATATAAATATATATGCACAGTATTAGGTACAAATATTTACATTTAAATAAGTTTATAGAATTATTTAGTTAATATACAATTAAGTTATATAATTTAATATATAATAATATAATAACGTTATATATACACTAATTCTAAATACTTAATTTACTATATAGAATACATATATAAGTTATTTATGGATATTTTGTATTCTAAATACTTAATTTACTATATAGAATACATATATAAGTTATTTATAGATATTTTGTACATATTATACAATATTTACATATAACTTATGTTTAACTTATATATACAAGTATATACATAGTATATATGGTATTTTTGGTAGGTTTTGGGTATTTTCTGATTTTTATGGGTTTTATTTATATAGTAGAGATAACGGAAGAGAGAGAAAGAGTAAGATGAGAGAGAGTTATTTTTGAAGTTAAATTCTTTTATTAAATTCCAAGGTATACTGAATCATTGGCTGCTATGTTCTACCAAGCCGGGTGTTTAGAATGCCTTGAAACTTGGCATACACTTAAAAATATTCCTAATCTTAACCAAGACAACTTTATTTTATTTTTTTGTGATTTTTTCAATATTTCTATTTATTTACAAACCAACCCAAGTTTGGCCTTGATGAGTATTTTAACCTAATAACCTAAGGACTCAAAGAGTTCTAGTGGTTGGAAAGGGTGTTTAAAAATCTCAAAACATCCAGCAAGCATGTTACATCATTTATGAACATAAAAACATGATTTTCTCTTTTAATTCCACTAAAATTTCATTTTGGACAGATCTACACACGAAAGAGTTGACAATGAGATTTAAAACTTGAAATCAAGACAGTACATGCATGCTTGATACATGGAATTCTAACACTACAAAACATGTTAGCTCCATTTCAACTTCAAATCCTAGCTGAAATTCACTATGATCAGACCTTACTGCTGCAATGAACATATCAGCAGCAGTTGTTCAACTTTAGTAGCTAATTTAGGTGCTCTTCTACACTGATTTAGTAGCAGTTGCTCCTATAAGAAGAAACCAGCAATAGATGTTACTACAAGGATTGTTGCATTTTAAAATAGCAGTTGCAACTATTACTTTACTCATTGAAATCAGCCCAGATCAGACCTAAGAAGGTTTGATCTAAGGCACATGAATGCCCAAAACATTGTCCAAACTCCTTTAAAATCCATTTATGAAAATCTAAAATCCATATGACCAATTCTCATTCTTTATAATTCTCAAAAGACCCTAAGATGATCTTCCCTTTACATGTTAAACAATGTAGAGAAGAAGATCACATTAGGTGTTGAAATCACCTCAAAGCAACTCTAAATCTCCATTAAGACCTTGAAATCAGCATTTGTTCCTTTAAAAACTAGGGTGAAATTAGATTGGTATAAGAATTCATGTGGCCCTGTTTGGGCCTTTAATTTAGGATCCATTCAGATTATCTGATAACCATGAGCTTCTAGACACAATATAACAGTGTTAGAATCTCAAATGATCCTATACAAAACATTGGGTCCTGGTTTAAAGCCTTAAATCGGTATTTGATTATCCTTGGCCTCAACTACCGAAAACAAGGCTTGAATTGGGTATAAGCTCATTTGAGAATAAATCTTCGATTAAAACACATTGAACTCATTGCAATACGCCCAATTAAGCAAATTCAAACTCGAATCACTCGATATAATTCCATTAAAATCGAATTAATTCCAATTCATGAGATTGGATGTGAAACTCAAATCTGAATCGAGTGAATCGGTTCAATCAAAACCAGGTCGGGGGGTTTTATGAATTTATGGAGTGAATGGGAGACCCCCCCCCCCTCAAATGGATTTTAGGTGCAAATTTAGATCTAGAAGCCAAGGCTTCAGATCTGAATTTGACCTTGATGGATGAGTGGATGATGGATAAAATGCAAGGGAAAATTAGAAATGAATTGTGATTCATAGAGAAAGCTGTATGAGTTGAAATGGAGGAGAAAAAATACCTCTCTAATTTGAATTGATCAGATAGGGCGAAATGGATCTAAGTTAATCTACTCCTACACTAAACTAAACCATCATCCAAATTTGATCTCTAACTACATCTACTGATCTAAATTACACTAATTACTAATCTAAGATACTCTAGAAAGAAGGACAATGTATCTAACAAGATGAATGGGGTTGCTTGGGTCTAAAGCCGATGGCTAAGGAGGAAGAATGGGGGAGATCTATAGTGAGTGAAGAGCCCACAAGAGGAGCTGCAAGGTCATCCTCAGGCATATGTCATCCCTAGCAGCGAGGAGGAATTGGAGGTGAAAAACCACACCCTTGTCACAGGCGCGGCGAGTGAAGGGTTAGGAGAGTTGGAGAGGATGAAGGGATCGCCTCAAGAAAGTAGGAGGGGAGGTCGATTGTTTGGGTGCGAGCTCAGGGAGGGACTTAAGTAGGTAGGGGAGTGATTATGGTCACAGTGGAGGTGCAATCAAACATCTAGGGCATGGATGGTGTGGATGAAGAGAAAGAGGCGCACGAAGTTCCAATCCAAAAATTGGCCGTAGGATAATGTAACGAACGCATGCTCCGGACGTATTTTAAGACGTCTTGGATCACATCCAGACGTCTTGCCAGACGTCTGGGATGGTTTACAGACGTCTGAAAAACCGTTATCGTCCACACCCGCGAGTCGTCTGCGCGCCTGCGCGCGTAGACCGCATATTCGTTATTCTCTCTTTTTCCCTCTCTCTCTCTGCGGCTGCAGGCGGCCTGCCACCTCCTCTCTCCTCCTCGTGCGGCCTTAAAAGGGCCATGCCTCCCCTCCCGTCTCCACCGTCTCCTCCTTCTTCTCCTTCCTGTGCGCGAGAGCGAGCGGACGCGAGGGCGGCAGCGGCGGCCGCAGTGAGCGCGGAGGTGCGGCGTGCGAGGGCGGAGCTCTGCCGTGAGGGCGAGCTCACCGGAGCGGCTTGGCCGGCCGGCGGAGGGCGCAGGGGGCGCGGAGCGACGCGGAGAGGGACCTGCTGCGGGCTGAGCAGTAGACGCGCGAGGTGCGACGCGGGCGGCGTCGCGAGCGGAGGCCGAGCAGCGCCCTGATTCTGGAAAAATTTCCAGAATCAGACGTCTGGGTTGATAGCAAGACGGCCAGGTCGACGTCTGGAAGCTCATACAGACGTCTGAAAGGTGAGTTTTCCGCCTTCTTCTTCCTTCTTGTTGACTGACCGTACTGAGGGAGGGGTTGGCTGTGCGCAGGTTCGCTGATTCGCCATCCTTTGCGAATCAGACGTCTGGAAGTTGTACCAGACGGCGGGAGTGACCTCCAGACGTCCGGGGTGACCATCGGACGTCTGGGAGCTAGGCCAGACGTCCCCGCAGACTTCTGGACGTCTGGGAAACCACGCTGAACAGGTAATTCTCTGATCCATTGTTTAAGACGTCTGGAAGGAGTTCCAGACGTCTGATTTTGCACAGTATCGTCTTTTTCGACCCGTTTAGGACCCGTTCGGGCTCCGTTTTCCGCGATTCGAGTTGCGTTCTTTTCAGAATTAATTCCTCTACCCGTCTACAGTAGCTATACACTGTTTTGAGACACTCCTTGTGTTTGATCCTTGTGATAGGACCTCGTTCGGTTGCAGTCTTGAGAGTCGTGGAGGCACGCAGGATTCCCGATCACGCCCCCATTACTCCCGTTGTACTTGGTAGAGTGGCTTAAGTTTAAAATCTGTTAAAGTATGGAACCATAACTAGAATCTAGGACATTGCATGAATCCTAGGAATGAGAAATGTATGGAATGATAGCTCCTAGGTGATGCATAAATCCTAGGGCTGGAAAACTAGTTGTATGCTAGATCCTAGGATGTGGCATGAATCTTAGGATGGAAAAACTAGTGGAATGTATAATACTGCAGTCTTGGAAAAAATGGGAAGGAATATAAAGCTGCCTGTAAATTGAATTCACAGCTGCCTGTTATGAATAAAGAAACATGATTGGGATCATGGTTTGTAAGAACGTGAAACTGGAAAGTAAGACATAAGATGTTCTGGAACCCTATGGGGAAGTAGGAGTAGAACTCCTGGAAAGCGAATGGAATAGAATTGGGGAAGTGAGCTGGCCCTTGAGTACGGAGTACCAAGGAGAGCGACTGTCCCCCTGTTTAGTGCAGAGCTGAGCTAGCCGCCCCAGGGACCCGGGGGTTAGGACTGGCCACTCTGTACCGACTTGTTGGCCCTCGTGTACGTAGTACCGAGGAGAGCTAGTAGTGTTAGGAGAGTACTAGCTACCCCACGGGCCCCGGGGTTCTGCTAGCCTCCTTCACCGACTTGTTAGGCCCACTAGGGCAAACCAGGGTAGTCAGGCGAGGGTGCGCGGACTGTGGAGGGGCAAGGCCCCGGTTTGGTTACTGTGGAGGGGTTGGACCCCTGTTACTGAGAGGACTCTGCCTTGGTTCCGTGCTGTGCTTTGGGCACACCCGTTAACGGAAACGACTGACCGCGTGCCAGTGCGGGCTAGCTACCTGTGCGTTTATCGCGCGTGCCGTAGTCACCGTTACGTCTGTCAGTGACCTTGGGGTGGTTGACTGAGGGTAGGATCACCACGGGGGACTCTCCCGGCCAGGAGAGCACCACGTGCTACTTCTACTTTTGGAAAAGACTGCAATCAAGATCATTCCCACGAGGACATTCGAGATCAAGTAAAGGATCTGAGAAACAAATGAAATAGTGAGAAAAATTGAAAGATGTGAATAAAGGAAGTAATAGAACATAACAGCTACCGTACACTCTACTGTTGGCTTTAGTTAGTTTGCCACTCTACTCAGCGTTTTGCTGACGTGTTACACTCGTTACCTTTTTCAGGACCAGGTGTTGAGCAGCCAGGGTCGGCGGCTGCAGAGAACGCTGGGCCGAGTAGGGTCCAGTAGAGTTACCACAGTCTTTTGTACCTCTTTTGTTTCTGTTCTAGTGAGTAGTTTTTGTTTCCGCTGTACCTTCTTTACCTGCAGTTCTTGTTATATGATAAATGTTATTTTACTGTTGTGGTGGTACCTACTGTAGTAGTTTCTTTCCTTACTGCTGTACTTTCTTACTGTTAGTTATATTCATGCTGAATGTGGTTTATTTTACTGTCTTTTGGTTACTTCCTCGTTGGATGACTAGGTCTTGGGATTAGTCGAGTCGGTTCGGTTCTCGTGTCTCGTAGGGACTCGGGAACCGGGTCATTACAGATAAGATCTAGGATAGTTGGTTAATACACGCATCAAAGCGCACGAAGCTTTGATTGGAGCTTGGCCATTGGATCAAGAGAGAGAGCAAGCGACGGCTAAGATCTCATGTGTTCTTGCGACTACAGTGCACCCACCTGCTGCAGGTGAGTTGGAGAAATTGCAGAGAGATACTTATGGGTGAAACGGTAGGAAAGTTGCAAGCAAGCCCATAAGTGGTGAGGAATGATAGCAGAGCCATCCTCAGGTCTTACAAAGAAGCCCTTGGCGGTTATCATAGTGGTCCCTGAAAGTTTTTAAATGAATGATATGTATGTGAACAAAGGACCTAAATGTAAAACTACTAATGCAAGGTCCTAATGATGTTCAATTGCCACCAAGTTTTTATTGAAGCATAATTGAACATTAAGGAAGTTAATTTCACATTTAATTTGAATTTTTGAACCCAAATGTGTGTTTAATTTGTAATTGGATCATCATTTCATATTAATGAATAGAATATCTCATTTAATGGCCTGATTTCACATTTTTAATACAGATTTGATGTTTGAAGTCTTTTTCACTATTTTCCACACTTAACCCTTTTCATGTGTTAATTCATTAGTGTTTAACCTAGTTACTAGCTTAACTTGGGCATTTTAGCTATGATGAGCCACACCTCATCACCCACACACATGTGTAGACATGCACCCGCAAGCGCGTATGCACACACACGCCCGTAGGCATGCACGTGCACCAAGGATCAGTATATGCTCATGTATTTGCACCCAACACTGACGACCTAATAGCCACTAGGTGCAAAACAAATTATATCGTGTTGGATGCTCTGTGTTCCATGATGTGGCACAATTTAGCGGTGCCTAATTGAGCACAAATCAGTGTACGTGGTTGAGCGAATTTGGTGATTTTGGCCCTCGATTTGAGGGCCATAATTTAATCTTATTTTAAATTAAATTACATGCTTACAAAGCCCTTATATAGGGCTATATAATTGTATAATTTATTTACAAAAATAAGTTATTTAAATATATAATAAAATTAATTAAAGTTGCTTGTTTGTACATGTTAAATTAAGGGTTAATTTCGTAATTAAAGTATAAATTAGTTAATTAAACATGAAATTAAATTAATACAGATTTAATTTACGTAATAAAGTATTTATTATACATTTTAAAATTTATTTTAGAGGCATTATTTTAAGTTATTTACATTTAAATAAATTTTTAAGTTAGTTATGTACATAAATAATTTATAATACTATAGTATTGTACAAATATAGTACAAATAGGTTAAAACTACTTAATATAATACAATACAATTATACATGATAAATTATTTCAGTATTAACTTAACTTACCAATTTATTTTATTTTAAGTTAATAAATTACTTAATTAACTTAATAATTTAATTACCTACCATAATTACTTAATTAAATTAATTTACAGTACCATACAATATATATTACTTAGTTAAGTATGTATCTACAGTATGAGATATAATTATGTATATATATATAGGTTTGTATAATTACTTAAGATAATATATATTTAGTTTTATAATTTAATATATAATTATACAATAAAGTTATGTATATATTAAATCATTTTAAACATTTAATTTAATATATGGAATACATATATAAGTTAATTATAGGCATTATTTACATATTATACAATATATACATATAGCTTAGGTTTTAAATTATATTTACGAGTATATACACACTACACAAGGAATTTTTGGATATTTTTGGGGATTTTCTGATTTTTATAGTTTTTATATGTATAGTAGAGGTAGGGGATGAGAGAGAAAGAGTGAGACGAGAGAGAGTAAGTTCTTTTTGGTGTTTTTGAACTTAGGTTCTTTATCAAATTTTAAAGTAGACTGAACCGTCGACTACTATGTTCTATCAAGCTGGGGGTTTAGAAAACTTTTAAACTTGGCAAACACATAGGAAAATATCTAATCCCACTCAAGACATCTTTATTTTATTTTTTTGTGATTTTTTAATGGCTTTTATTTATTTTACAAATTCACCCAATGAAGGCTTAGAATAGCTTTTCAACAAAGAACCTAAGCCTTATGATTTAGCCCTATGTGCTGGAACAAGCATAAAATCACTTAAACACATTCAACACAACATATGAAGATGTTCTAAACATTAAACATGGTTTTCATCTTGATTTTCCTCAAATCACAACTTGTATAGTTTAAATAATATACATATAGCTAACAATGAACTTAAATGACAATTATAAGCATTTCTAATTAGATTTAAAGCAATAAAGGGTACATGAATGCTTGTAATCATTATCCTAACATTATCCACATGTTAGCTTCCTCAAATCTTTGAAATCATCTAAAATCCATGGAAATTAGAGATACTGATGCTCATAACAGTAGCTCAAGTGTTGCTGCTCAAATCAGCAGCAAATGAAGTTGCTGCTACTTCTATTCTAGTAGCAAACACTAATGTAGTTGCTCAAATTAGTAGCTGCTCAGCTACCAACAAATGCAGCAACTTGTGTAGCTGCTGCCCATGAAACACAACAATTGCTACTGCTTCAGTAGATGTGATTAGCAACAATTGCTACTGATGCTTGCTACTTATGCCATGATTTAAACCAAATCTATTCTCAGATCAGATCTAAAAACTCTAAATATAGTCAAAAACATTTCCATCCTTGGATTCATTTAAAATCACTAAAAATCAATGTAAACCTTTTTGCATCAAAGTCTGAAAGTCAATGTCTAAATTATAAAATTCAAGACATCTTAATCCATTCCATTAGGCTTAAAATTCATGGTAAGACCATCAAACATCTCAGTTAAAAGCTATATATCGAACTAAAGATTTTTTGGATGAAAAATCAATGTTTCCCTATTGTGGGCTTTTAATATATGATCACCATGAAGATAAAATCATGAAGAACACCTGCACACTATTAATTAGTGTGCAAGTGCCCTAAATGATCCTTTAATCAGTAGGTCATGGCTATGATCTCTAATCCATCTATTGAATTATCCTTGGCCATGGCTACCCAAAATAATGCTTTAATTGGGCATAAGCTCATCTACAACTCAAATCTGAATTAAAACACATAAGATTCATCGCAATATAACCAATTAGGCAATTAAAACCTCAAATAGCTCGATTGAATCCAATTAAAATCAAATGAACTCCAAATCATGAGATTGGGCATAAAAACAAATATGAAGGAAATCGAGCAATTCAAGGCAATCAAAACCAGATTGGGGGGTTTTTATGAATTTCTAGAATGAATGGGAGACTCCCCAGGTGGAGTTTTGGTGCAAATTTAGATCTAGAAGCCAAGACTTAAGATTTGAATTTGACCTTAATGGAGGGGTGAACGATGAATAAAATGCGAGGAAATCAGAGAAAATGGCCGTGAGATGATTAGGGAGATGTATGAGTCGATGCGAGAGAGTGAAAACACCTCTCTGATTTGAATAGTTAAGAGAAGGTGAAATGGTTCTATATTATTCTACTCCTAACTAAACAACAAAATCCATGAATTGAGCTATCTGATCTACTCTTAACTAATCTAAACTATACTAACAGATAGTACACTAACCTAGAAAGCATTAAAATCCTAATTTAATAGAAGAAGGGGACCTTTGAGGGAGATCTGTAGCTGGTGGTTGCAGCGATGAATGGGGGAGGATATCCGACTGAGGGAAAGCTCTCTAGTGGAGCTTAGAGTCACCCTGGGGTGCTATGAAGTCCTTAACGGTGAGGAGAGATTGCAGGAGGTGGAATTCAGACTGTTGCAATATTGGAACAAGGTTTCGTGAGGAGGGGAACCAGAGAGGACAATTGGATCAACTCAAGAAAGTAGGAGATGATGACGTGTGTGCGACGCCAATGAGTAGCTTAACTAGGTGATTTGGGCGATCAGGTCATTGTGGGGGCGTGATTAGGCATTTAGGGTATTCATGGTGGTGATGAGCTATGAGGAGGGCAGGAAGTTTCAAGTCAAAGATGGTTCGTAGGATTAGATCTAGAGGGAGCGGTGGAGCTATGTGAAAGAGCTCACGCAAAATGGATGAAGATCTACCACTAGATCGAGGCCTCACGCAATCAACGGTATTTGTAGCTAGAGTTCATCGCGAGCTACAGTGCCTAAAGAGAATGGAATAGCCACAGGGGTTTTGGGAAATTTGCATAGAAACCCTTGAGGGTGAAGCGGTATAACAATTGTGTAGAAACCCATTAATGAAGAGAAGTCTTGCAGCGCAGTCCCTAGGTCTTACAAGTAGATCCTTGACGGCTTGCAATTGGGTCCTTGGATGTTTTATGTGAAGGAATGTGATTGACCTAAGGACCTAAATGTAATCTAATGAATGCAAGGTCCTTTTGATGTCCAAATGCTACTAAGCTTTTATTGAAGCTTAATTGAACATTTAGGAAGTTAATTCATCCTTTGATTTATATTTTTGAACTCAAACATGTGTTTGATTTGCAAGTGGATCATCATTTTTTATTTGTGAATAGAATCTCATTTTGTTGACCTAATTATGCATTTTTAACACTGATTTGTTGTTTTAGGCCATTTCTGTTATTTCTCACACTTAACTCATTTCTTGTGTTAATTATATAGTGTTTAACTTAGTTTCAAGCTTAACTTGGGCATTTTAGCTATGATGAGCCACACCTCATTAGGGACATCTCGACAATGGTAGAGAAAATCAAAGATGGAAGATGGAGGTGGAGAAACATTAGAGGCCATCGGATACTGCATAGCTAAAGGAAGGCCCTAAAGAAAGGGAGAGGCATAAGGTAGCCTATTTCCTGGGAGTTTTAAGGCCTATTTATAGAGTAAAGGGGTAAGAGGATTTTTTTGGAGTCAAAACAACTCTTAATCTGATCAAAACTCTTACTCTTGGCTAAAAATTCCATATATATGCCACCACAAGTCCAAATAGGCCTCTTTCTTTATTTTTCTTGATCTAGATGCCTAAATGGGCCCATAAAAATATTCTTTTTGATCCTGGGCCACCTTGTTAGTCTTTCACCACCTTGCCTATGATATAAAGATAAAGAAAATATCCTTATTCACAAAATATAAAGAGAGGTATAAAATTACTATATTTACAAAATAAATAGCCAAAAATAAACTAGGCACACAATTACTATAAAAATAATAACTTCATCATCGGCCAAGCTCAATAATGTGTTCCTCATGTTGATTCCAAAATTCGAGTGTGTGACTTCAATTGGCAAGCTATGCCTAATAGCATGCTGTAATACATTATACAAGGTAATCTCGAAGCTTCTTACCAACCACCTAACCAAGGTTTTTCCTAGGGTCATCAAATCAAACTAACGAGCATTTGTGCAAGGATGAAGGATCGAGGATTTCTTGCTTCTTGTGATGGAATTCATGCGGGAGTTCAACTTGAGGGGGGCCAACCATTTATGTGTAAAGGTGGATATTTGTAAAGCCTACGATGTGATGGATAGAGGCTTTATCTATTATGTGTTGGCAACATTGGTCTTTCATGAGACATGGATAAGGTGGATACGGGAATGCATTATGTGTCTCTTTATTGTGCCTTTGGTGAATGGTGTCCCTATTGGGTGCATCAATATTGTTCACTGACAAAGCGATTTTCGTACGTGTTTTGAAATACGTTGTCGAATTTGTAGTATAGTTGTGCTAAACCCTTGATAAAAAATACTTGTTTTAATGAAACTCGCATAGAGATTTTTTTTCTTTTATAACTTGAGTCCCGATCATTCATCTTTGGGAGGCGTGAGAAATGAATTTTAGATTCAGATCCACTTTTCTAACCTAAATCTAACCTAACCTAATCTTTTTGGTCTTTTTTGTATTTTGTGATTTTTTTTCATGTTTTTGATTTTTGTTTTGAAAAGCGAAACCTAATATGATACAACCTAAATCTAACTACGTACCCGTAACCCTAAATGACTAAGTGATCTAAGTGAGGCCATGGTGGCCGTGCATGGTGTGACTAACCCTAAAGGGGACGTTCCTAAGGAGACCAAGAGGCATGCATCAAAATCATAAGAAGTGAAAATAAGAGCATGCACATAAAACCACTAGATAAAAGAATATCATGCTTCAAATATTAAGTAGCTATAAAATCTAGATACATGAAAAGAAAGCTAAACAACTAAAGAATGGGATCAACCAAGTGAGGCTATGAAGAAGCCTTCTTGGCCGTCCACTAAGAAGAAGAATAGGGGTGTGTGTAGCCAAGTAGAGAGGGGGTGTTTCACCCTTTCTCTACCAATGGCCATCCTTGAGAAGACCTTGAAGGTGGTCTCCTCTATTGCCATCTAAGAGGAAAAGAAGATGGGGTGTGGACCCTCTATGGAGGAAGAAGAAGGCACATACACAAGAAGAAGAAAAGAGGAGGAGAATGTTGATGAGGCCTTCTTCTCCTTGCTTAGCCGTCCATGGTGATGCTTGGAGGAGGAGGAGCACCATGAAGCTTCTTCTAGCCATCCATGGAGGAGGAGAGTAGACGACCTTTGGAGGGTGGAAGGGAGGGTGTTGGTGGTCTCAAGTTGAACTGGAGGAGAGGAGAATGAATGTGTGTGACACCTCTTTTTGGCTTTTATGGGAAGGCCCTCTTTTGGTTGCCACTTTTGGTGGCTCCCAAAATAGAAATCGCCACCTTTGGTGGCCCTTGGAGTTGACGACCAAAAATAGGGAGGGTAGATTAGGAAGGCTAGGTTTGGAAGGTGTGTGTGTGGCTTGAATTTCGTAGAGCTATGTTGTGGGTGTTGGTAGGATTAGGTGCTAGATAGGTTGGTCAATCTAGATTAGGTGGGTGTGGATCTAATTAGGCTTAGGTGAGTCTAATTGGATAGGAGTGAACCTAATTGGGTCTAGGTCAAGTCTAATTGGATGTGTGTGTGTGATTAAGCTAAGGTAATCCTAATAGGTATGAGTCAATTAGATCTTGGGTGGATCCAATTGGGTTTAGGTGCACCCAATCAACTATAGATGCATCCAATTAGGTATGGGCTCGCTTGCGGTAGGGATAGGATAAGTGAGGGTATGGATAGTGGGATAGGCTTAGGAGGTCTCTAATTAGGTTTCCTAAGGTGTTTGGTGGGGTTTTTAGGTCAAAAGAGGCAAGCTCGGGCTTCTAGCACCCAAAATAGGAACTAGAGTAGGCCTCCAGATGTCCAGACAAGTGATCAGACGTCTTATACTCAAAAATTGGAAATCTATATCTGTGTCAGTGTGAGTTTTGGCTTCCTAGATTAAGTTTCTACAGAAATCAGATGTCCAGCCTAATATCTAGATGTATAGAAATGTGCTGGAGAGTGGGTTTTGGGTTTAGGAAGGCTATCCTAGGGTTTCTAAGGGTAGGGATAAGGCTATCCTCCTCACTCCTCATGTCTGGATCAATCTTCTTCTCTCTTTATTGCCTTATTCCACTATATTTTGCATCTTGGACCACTTTATTACTGATTTCACAATAATCATAGGCCTTAATTCGCCTAAATTAAGGTAGAACCTAACTTAACATGGGCATTCTGTATGCATACACATCGTACTTTGCATCCTAGGTGATTTATATGTTTTATACATAGTAATGTGCTATTTGAGAGGTACTAATAATTGCAGGTAATTCAGGGCTGCAGATGACCAATCCAACCTTATGGATCTGTTTGGAATGACGAGGGGAGTCCAACGCTTCCAATATCACATCCATCAGACTCCCGTAGCACCCTAGGGAGTCCATAGAAGAAGTAAGATCCAAGGGGCAAATTGAAGAATATTCGGACCTCAGATGACAAATCCAACCACATGGATAGATCCGGATCGATGTTCGGAGTCCAACAGCACAAAAATCAACTCAATCAGAGGCCTAAATCATCAGATACAAGGAGAAGAAGATGGATGGCCACGATGGCACCACGTGGCGCCATCGTAGCTGCCCCTCACTGCACTCCATTCTTGGAAGGAAAGACGTGGGTCATTGGATAGTCGTCCAATGGCCATGATGCATCCACACCGCCCACCTCCAGTCGCTTCGTCAGATGAGGACGCGATCTCGACCATTGGATATCCATCAAATGGCTAAGAACGGTTGTGCGGAGATTCAGAAACCCGATACAAACTCATCCACAGCGCATTGGTTAGGGCCTTTGCACCTAAGCAACCGACGCAGGTTCGAGGAACGCCTGGCGTGAAATCAGGGAGAGTAGTGAGTGCGGATGCGATTGACCGCAGGATCTTCATCGGGCGGATCAGGTGCGGATGCGTGGTGGGTGCAGAGGCATCAGATGAAGACGCACGTGATGACGCACGCCTTAGGAATCGAGAGGGCGCGGCGCATGCTCTTTAAGTCGTCCGATCGAGAGATCCGACGACTGAGAGGGGTTAGGAGTTGAGGCACGATTAAGTGACGAGTGGTGGGCGTATGAAGGTAGCGGCGAGCGGCGGGCAAGCGGAGACTTGTAGATGCAGATCCAAGGGCGCACATTACGCTACGTGTCAGCACTAGATTAAATTGTGGAGAGGAGAAGGATTGGAAGGCTTAATCAGGACCATTTATCTCCTGATCAATGAATCTAATTAATATGAAGCTTTTGCATGGAATTAAGGGCTCCAATGCCCTAGATACCCTTCACAAAAGCTATAAAAAGAGGCCTAAGGGTCCCCTTTGATTTCATTCCATAGTTTTCTCTTCTTCCTCCTTCTACAACTCCTCTCCATTCTTCCCATCTTCTCTCCCTCTGTCTCTGCATCTTCGTCTGAAGCATTTGTTGGGCCACCCAAGCGGATCGTTGCTGCTCTCCTCAACCTCTCCAGAAGGCCACCACAGACCACCCATGGTATCCTTGTTTTGCTACATAGATAGTTTATGTTCATGCTTAGACATTGTCTAGTTATAGTTGCAATTCATGTTCAAACTCTTTGCTTGATATATATATATATATTGCGATTCATTGTCTATGCTATTTAGTAATTAGATTTAGAACATGAGCATGAAATCAAAAGCATTTTCTGCCTCCCTGTGATCGATTGAGACTCACTAGTTCCATTAATTTATTTGTCGAGATGTATTTCATACTATACTATAACACAGTTATCTTTTACGCGATCTACGCCCCAAACAAATTACCTTCAAATAATAACAAAAACATTAAGTAACAAGATATCTCATCTTATTCTCTATAAAATGATGCAATGCATGATATGAATACAATATTTACAAGTTAAGCTAGGTTCAAACATTATTTAGGTTGATTAGGGCCTATGATTGCTACGCAATCACAGCTTACGACGAGGGGATCTTCTATCCCCATTACTATTCACGCTTTCCCTCTGAATACTTTTACCCCTACTTCATATCTAGGTGCAAGAGGGTAGACATGCTATCCCAAAAATAAGAGGAGAGCAGTTTGTCTTCCATCTCTTATTTGCTGATGGCATTCTAGTCTTCGAGAAAATAGATGTGCCATTGGTGGTTGCAATAAAAAGAGTGTTGGATCATTTTGGCAAGATGTTTGGGTTGAAGTTGAATGCAAACAAGGGCAGGATTTACTTGTTGAGGGGGCTTGGAAAGGGATGCCAACCTGCCTATTGTTAGGAATGCTAAAGGGTTAGCTACCGATGAAGTACTTGGGTACTTCATTACTTGATTGGGAGAGCAAGTTGGGCCCTTAGGTCCTTGTAGATAAAGTGATGGGGAAGGTCTCTGTGTGGAGTGCTAAAACTCTCCATAGAATGAGGAGAGATCGACTCTTGAAATGGGTGGTGGAGGGCTTGATACAATTCTGGATGTCAATGTCAGTGGTTTTGAGATCTATTTTGCAAAGGATCATGGTGATGAAAGCATGATACTTTTGGGGAATTGAAGCAAGAACCACATGATGAAACATAGGGACATTTTCCTCCCTTGTGACGAAGGTGGATTCAGCTTAAAGGATCTCCCGAACCTAGATAGATATGTGTCTTGTGTGAGGCTATGGAAGCTAATGAAGGAGGAGTAGCTCGGGCTTTGGGTCTCATGGATGTGACAAAAGTACCTCATCACAGAGGCATCGGAAGCAGGACTAAGGAGGAGTGATTCTAGAAGTTGGGTAAATATCTTGAAATGTAAAGAGGCCATAAAGGAAAAATTTACATCCTGGGGGGATGTTGGGAGACTAATATGGCAGTGGTTGCAATCCTTGGTGGAGATCTAGGAGAAGGTGAGATATTGCCAACCGTCCATAGAGATCTACAAGTTCCTTTGGACAAAAGGGGTATGTCCCAAAGTGTTTAGATCTAAAATAATCTAAACATGGTTCCATCGAAAAAGTTTTGGAGTCGAAGAAACATTGGGAAGTGTAACGACCCGGTTCCCGAGTCCCTACGAGACACGAGAACCGGACCGACTCGACTAATCCCAAGACCTAGTCGTCCAACGAGGAAGTAACCAAAAGACAGTAAAATAAACCACATTCACCATGAATATAACTAACAGTAAGAAAGTACAGCAGTAAGGAAAGAAACTACTACAGCAGGTACCACCACAACAGTAAAACAACATTTATCATATAACAAGAACTGCAGGTAAAGAAAGTACAGCGGAAACAAAAAAACTACTCACTAAAACAGAAACAAAAGAGGTACAAGGACTGTGGTAAACTCTACTGGACCCTACTTGGCCCAGCGTCCTCTGCAGCCGCCGACCCTGGCTGCTTAACACCTGGTCCTGAAAAAGGTAACGAGTGTAACACGTCAGCAAAACGCTGAGTAGAGTGGCAAACTAACTAAAGGCAACAGTAGAGTGTACAGTAGCTGTTATGTTCTATTACTTCCTTTATTCACATCTTTCAATTTTTCTCACTATTTCATTTATTTCTCAGATCCTTTACTTGATCTCGAATGTCCTCGTGGGAACGATCTTGATTGCAGTCTTTTCCAAAAGTAGAAGTAGCACGTGGTGCTCTCCTGGCCGGGGGAGTCCCCCGTGGTGATCCTACCCTCAGTCAACCACCCCAAGGTCACTGACAGACATAACGGTGACTACGGCACGCGCGATAAACGCACAGGTAGCTAGCCCGCACTGGCACGCGGTCAGTCGTTTCCGTTAACGGGTGCGCCCAAAGCATAGCACGGAACCAGGGCAGAGTCCTCTCAGTAACAGGGGTCCAACCCCTCCACAGTAACCAAACCGGGGCCTTGCCCCTCCACAGTCCGCGCACCCTCGCCTGACTACCCTGGTTTGCCCTAGTGGGCCTAACAAGTCGGTGAAGGAGGCTAGCAGAACCTCGGGGCCCGTGGGGTAGCTAGTACTCTCCTAACACTACTAGTTCTCCTCGGTACTACGTACACGAGGGCCAACAAGTCGGTACAGAGCGGCCAATCCTAACCCCGGGTCCCTGGGGCGGCTGGCCCCACTCTGCACTAAACAGGTACAGGTACTTCCCTTGGTACTGCGTACCCAAGAGACAGTACAAACTACATCTCAGTTCCATTCCTTTTTCTTTCCAGGAGTTCCACTCCTAATTCCCCGTAGGGTTCCAGCTCTTTATCTTAGAACATCATATGTTTCACTTTCCAGATTCACGTCCTCAAAATCCATGATCTCAATCATGTTTCTTTATTCATAACAGGCAGCTGTTAATTCAAATTACAGGCAGCTTTATATTCCTTTCCATTTTTTTCCAAGACTGCAGTATTATACATTCCACTAGTTCTTCCATCCTAGGGTTCATGTCACATCCTAGGATCTAGCATACAACTAGTTTTCCAGCCCTAGGATTCATGCATCACCTAGGAGCTATCATTCCATACATTTCTCATTCCTAGGATTCATGCAATGTCCTAGCTTCTAGTTATGGTTCCATACTTTAACAGATTTTATTAATAAACTTAAGCCACTCTACCAGGTACAACGGGAGTAATGGGGGCGTGATCGGGAATCCTGCGTGCCTCCGCGACTCTCAAGACTGCAACTGAACGAGGTCCTATCACAAGGATCAAACACAAGGAGTGTCTCAAAACAGTGTATAGCTACTATAGATGGGTAGAGGAATTAATTCTGAAAAGAACGCAACTCGAATCGCGGAAAACGGAGCCCGAACGGGCCCTAAACGGGTCGAAAAAGACGATACTGTGCAAAATCAGACGTCTGGAACTCCTTCCAGACGTCTTAAACGGTGGATCAGAGAATTACCTGTTCAGCGTGGTTTCCTAGACGTCCAGAAGTCTGCGGGGACGTCTGGCCTAGATCCCAGACGTCCGATGGTCCATCCGGACGTCTGTAGGTCACTCCAGCCGTCTGGTACAACTTCCAGACGTCTGATTCGCAAAGGATGGCGAATCAGCGAACCTGCGCATAGCCAACCCCCCTCCCTCAGTACGGTCAGTCGACAAGAAGGAAGAAGAAGGCGGAAAACTCACCTTTCAGATGTCTGTATGATCTTACAGACGTCGACCTTGTCGTCTGGCTATCAACCCAGACGTCTGATGCTGGAAATTTTTCCAGAATCAGGACCCTGCTCGGCCTCCGCTCGCGACGCCGCCCGCGTCGCACCTCGCGCTCCTGCTGCTCAGACCGCAGCAGGTCCCTCTCCGCGTCCCTCCGTGCCCCCTGCGCCCTCCGCCGACCGGCCAAGCCGCT
Source organism: Thalassia testudinum (assembly GCA_037157565.1). Taxonomy (NCBI): domain Eukaryota; kingdom Viridiplantae; phylum Streptophyta; class Magnoliopsida; order Alismatales; family Hydrocharitaceae; genus Thalassia; species Thalassia testudinum. The sequence goes on along the minus strand of JAZHRO010000063.1, from coordinate 148,094,365 downwards.
CCGGCGAGCTCGCCCTCACGGCAGAGCTCCGCCCTTGCACGCCGCACCTCCGCGCTCACTGCGGCCGCCGCTGCCGCCCTCGCGTCCGCTCGCTCTCGCGCACAGGAAGGAGAAGAAGGAGGAGACGGTGGAGGCGGGAGGGGAGGCGTGGCCCTTTTAAGGCCGCGCGAGGAGGAGAGAGGAGGTGGCAGGCCCCCTGCAGCCGCAGAGAGAAAAAGAGGGAATATGCGGTCTGCGCACTCAGGCGTGCAGGCGACTCGTGTGTGTCGAAAATAACGGATTTCCAGACGTCTGGAAACGATCCCAGACGTCTTATCAGACGTCTGGTTGTGATCCCAGACGTCTGGTCCGACGTCTGGGCCACCTCCCAGACGTCTTAAAAGACGTCTGGGGCACACATTCGTTACAATATAACAAACTCAAAGGAAGTTTCGTCCCCGAAACTTGCGCCAACTAGGGTGCGGGAAAAAAGATGTCCAATAAACCATAACAACCTCAAAGAGGATCGAAGCCGGTCTGAAAAGACGTACCCGCGAAAAGCTCCGGGTACCGCTCCCGCATTGCCGCCTCAGGCTCCCAGGTAGCCTCCTCGTACCGCTGGCTCCTCCACAAAACCTTTACCAGGGGTACTTGCTTTCGTCTCAACCTGCGGACGGCTCGGTCTAGGATTTGCACTGGCCGCTCGGGGTAGGTCAGGTCGTCGCTCACCTCGACGCTCTTGTGACTCAGTACGTGACTGGAATCGGCTACGTACTTCCTGAGGTTGGACACGTGGAACATGTCGTGCACACCAGAAAGCTGCGGGGGAAGGGCAAGTCTGTAAGCAACGGGTCCAACCCGCTCCAGGACCTCAAAGGGTCCCACGAACCTCGGCGCGAGCTTCCCTCTCACCCCAAACCGCTGTAAGCCCTTCATGGGCGAAACACGAAGGAAGACGTGGTCCCCAACCTCGAACTGCACCTCTCTGCGTCTGCGATCCGCGTAGCTCTTCTGTCTGCTCCTGACAGTGCGGAGTCGTCTGTGGATCTGCTCCACTACCTCCTAACTCTGCCGGATCAACTTGGGGCCAACCTCCCACTTGGTCCCCACCTCAACCCAACTCAAGGGTGCCGTGCACTTCCGTCCTTACAGAGCCTCGTAGGGAGCCATGCCGATGCTCGAGTGATAACTGTTGTTGTATGCAAACTCCGCCAGGGGCAGGTGCTCCTCCCAAGAGCCCCTCCAGTCCAGTACACAGGCACGCAAAAGGTCCTCAAGTGTCTGTATCGTGCGCTCAGACTGTCCGTCCGTCTGGGGGTGGTAAGCCGTGCTAAACCTCAGCCTCGTCCCCAAGGCCTGCTGAAACTCAGCCCAAAACTGGGATGTAAAGAGGGTATCCCGGTCGGATACGATCTCCCGCGGAACTCCGTGTAGTCGCACCACATCACGGATATACCTCTCTGCCAACTGTGCTGGTCCCAAAGTGACTCGGATCGGCAAGAATCGTGCCGTCTTCGTCAATCTATCCACTATTACCCAGACTGCGTCGTGTCCTCACTAGGTAACAGGTAAGCCCACCACCAAGTCCATGGTGATGCTCTCCCACTTCCACTCTGGCACTGGAAGCGGCTGAAGCGGCCCTGCAGGCCTCTGATGCTCAGCTTTCACCTGCTGGCACACTAAGCACTGCTGCACGAACTCACCCACATCCCGCTTCATCCCTCTCCACCAAAACTCGCATCTCAAGTCATGGTACATTTTCGTGTTTCCGGGATGTGTGGTGAATCTGGAACCGTGTGCCTCAGTCAGGAGCTCTCTCAACAGCTCCTCATCTCTGGGAACGCACAACCGTCCCCTCAAGCGTAGCACCTGGTCTGTGAAAGAGAAGTCCCTTGGGTCCCCTGATAGTACTCTGTCGCGCAAAGACTGCAAGTACGGATCGGCCATCTGTCCCGTGATGATGCGGTCTATCAACTCTGGCCTGGTCTGCCGTGTCACCGTCACTGCCCCACAGTACCCTCGTAACTCTAGAGGTCGCCAACTGCCCACCTCCTCCAAAAGGCTCCAAACCTGTAACTATAGACTGGCCAAGCGTGCGGGCGCCTTACGGCTCAAGGCGTCAGCCACCACATTGGCCTTTCCCGGGTGGTAGGAGATGCTGCAGTCGTAGTCCTTCAGGAGCTCCAACCAACGTCTCTGTCTCATGTTGAGCTCCTTCTGGTCAAAAAGATATCTGAGGCTCTTGTGATCTGTAAAAATCTCGAAGGTCTCACCGTACAAGTAGTGCCTCCATGTCTTCAGCGCGAAGACAACAGCTGCCAACTCTAGATCGTGGGTAGGGTAGGTATGCTCATGGGGCTTCAGTTGCCGTGAAGCGTAAGCGACCACGTGACCCCTCTGCATGAGCACACCTCCTAACCCCTGCAAGGAAGCGTCCGTGTACACAACGAACCCGCCACTACTGTCAGGGATGGTGAGCACGGGAGCCGAGGTCAACCTCTCCTTCAGCTCCAGAAAACACGCCTCACAGGCGTCTGTCCAAGCGAAAGGCACGTCCTTCCGGGTCAACTGTGTCATAGGACGCGCAATCTGTGAAAATCCTCTGATGAACCGTCTGTAGTAACCTGCCAGTCCCAGGAAACTGCGAATCTCAGTGACTGAACGCGGTCTCTCTCACCTGAGCACTGCCTCGACCTTGGCGGGATCCACCGCCAGGCCATCTCCAGAGATCACATGACCCGAAAAGGTCACCTCCCTCAACCAGAACTCGCACTTGCTGTATTTGGCGTACAGCCTGCGTCGTCTCAGAGTGTCCAGAACCATCCGCAAGTGCTGTCCGTGCTACGTCCGATCTCTAGAATAGATGAGTACATCATCTATGAAAACCACCACAAACTGGTCCAAGTACGGTCTAAACACCCGGTTCATCAGGTCCATGAAAGCAGCGGGGGCATTGGTCAGCCCAAACGGCATGACCAAAAGCTCGTAGTGTCCGTACCGGGTGCGGAAAGCTGTCTTGGAGACGTCGGTCTCCCTGATCCTCAACTGGTGGTATCCAGACCTCAAGTCGATCTTGGAAAACACCGTGGCACCCCGCAACTGGTCAAACAAATCGTCGATCCTCGGCAGCGGATATCTGTTCTTGATGGTGACCCTATTCAGCTGTCGGTAGTCCACACAAAGGCGTAGGGTCCCATCCTTCTTCTTCACAAACAGTACCAGGGCTCCCCAGGGAGACGCACTGGGCCTCATGAAACCTTTCTCCAAAAGGTCCTGCAACTGGGACTTTAGCTCTCACAGCTCAAGCAGTGCCATTCTGTATGGCGCGGTGGAGATGGGGCTGGTCCCTGGTACTAGTGAGATCTCAAACTCGATCTCACGCTCGGGCGGTAGTCCTGGTAACTCGTCTGGAAACACGTCGGGGTACTCTCTGACCACTGGGATGCTCTGGAAGTCTGCCACGGGGCTGTGCTCTGCCACCACACAAGCTAGGAAGCCCTCACACGCCTGGCTCAAAAGTCTCGCCGCCCGAAGTGCCGAAATGCACCTGAAACCTCCGTCCACTGGCTGCCCGTGAAACTCGAAAGAAGGCAACTCCGGAATGGAGAAGAAAATCTTCCTCTCAAAACAGTCTACCAAGGCGTGGTAAGCGGGCAGCCAATCCATCCCCATAATCACTCCAAAGTCCTCCATCTGTATCATAATCAGGTCAGCTGGCAGGCTATGTCCCCCGATGATGACCTCGCAACCCGTGTACACCTCCTCAGCTACAAACAGCTGACCACTCGGACCTTTGATTACGAACGGATTCTCTAACAGTGTATAATCCTGGTCCAAACTAACTGCGAAACTGGCTGCGACAAACGAGTGCGTAGCGCCGGAATCGAAAAGCGTGTAAATGAGTCTGCCAGAAACTGAAACCATACCTGCTACCACGGATCCCGATGCTCTGGCGTCCCTGTGTGTTAGGGCGTTGATACGCCCCTCAGCTCTAGGTGCAGACGAAGCAGCCACACTCTGCGTCGGACGGGTAGGTGCTGGTCGGTACCCTCCTCGCGACTGCGGTCCTCCTCCTCGCGCCTGGGAACCGCGGCCTCCTGCGCTCCCTCCAGTGCTCTGCGCAGGAAGTATCTGCTGACCTCCTGCCCTAGATGGGCAGTCCCTCCTGACGTGGCCCGGCTGGCCACACTGGTAGCAGAGGGGAACCCGACTCCCGCCCTCAGTGAGTCCATGCTGTCGGCTAGGCGGGGGTCCGATGCTGGCGACTGGCCCCTGTCGAGGGCCCCCAAAGGCCACTGATGGCCCTGCACAACGTGACGGCTCTCCTGCGGACGCCACGTGTCTCCGTTGAGTTCTCCTAACACGCCTGGTGTGGCGACGGAAATCTCGTTCCACCACTAACTCCCCTGTCGTACGCTCGGAAGGGGGAGGGGGTGGCGACGTGGGTGGAAGCTGAAATTCTTCTCGAACCACCTCTCGAATCATTTGGACGAGGTCCCGAGACGGTATACTCAGGAGAAGAGGAGGGGTAGTATGTATTCCAAGCCCGACACATCTGTCCCCCGGGCCCTGACCTCGGCCGCGCCTGCGGCCCACCCTCCTAGCTCCACGACGCGGCATCTCCTACAATGGAGACGCGAAACAAAATGAAAAGCGTCAAAACAAACGGTACCTAACAAAACTTCTAAGAGCTCATGTCAAGAGACATGTTGTGGTGGCTACTCTAGCTATAAACATGTGAATTGGTTATTTTCCAGTCAGTTAATTCACTTCTCGGGACGACCTTGCTCTGATACCATCTTGTAACGACCCGGTTCCCGAGTCCCTACGAGACACGAGAACCGGACCGACTCGACTAATCCCAAGACCTAGTCGTCCAACGAGGAAGTAACCAAAAGACAGTAAAATAAACCACATTCACCATGGATATAACTAACAGTAAGAAAGTACAGCAGTAAGGAAAGAAACTACTACAGTAGGTACCACCACAACAGTAAAACAACATTTATCATATAACAAGAACTGCAGGTAAAGAAAGTACAGCGGAAACAAAAAAACTACTCACTAAAACAGAAACAAAAGAGGTACAAGGATTGTGGTAAACTCTACTGGACCCTACTTGGCCCAGCATCCTCTGCAGTCGCCGACCCTGGCTGCTCAACACCTGGTCCTGAAAAAGGTAACGAGTGTAACACGTCAGCAAAACGCTGAGTAGAGTGGCAAACTAACTAAAGGCAACAGTAGAGTGTACAGTAGCTGTTATGTTCTATTACTTCCTTTATTCACATCTTTCAATTTTTCTCACTATTTCATTTATTTCTCAGATCCTTTACTTGATCTCGAATGTCCTCGTGGGAACGATCTTGATTGCAGTCTTTTCCAAAAGTAGAAGTAGCACGTGGTGCTCTCCTGGCCGGGGGAGTCCCCCGTGGTGATCCTACCCTCAGTCAACCACCCCAAGGTCACTGACAGACATAACGGTGACTACGGCACGCGCGATAAACGCACAGGTAGCTAGCCCGCACTGGCACGCGGTCAGTCGTTTCCGTTAACGGGTGCGCCCAAAGCACAGCACGGAACCAGGGCAGAGCCCTCTCAGTAACAGGGGTCCAACCCCTCCACAGTAACCAAACCGGGGCCTTGCCCCTCCACAGTCCGCGCACCCTCGCCTGACTACCTTGGTTTGCCCTAGTGGGCCTAACAAGTCGGTGAAGGAGGCTAGCAGAACCCCGGGGCCCGTGGGGTAGCTAGTACTCTCCTAACACTACTAGCTCTCCTCGGTACTACGTACACGAGGGCCAACAAGTCGGTACAGAGCGTCCAATCCTAATCCCGGGTCCCTGGGGCAGCTGGCCCCACTCTGCACTAAACAGGTACAGGTACTTCCCTTGGTACTGCGTACCCAAGAGACAGTACAAACTACATCTCAGTTCCATTCCTTTTTCTTTCCAGGAGTTCCACTCCTAATTCCCCGTAGGGTTCCAGCTCTTTATCTCAGAACATCATATGTTTCACTTTCCAGATTCACGTCCTCAAAATCCATGATCTCAATCATGTTTCTTTATTCATAACAGGCAGCTGTTAATTCAAATTACAGGTAGCTTTATATTCCTTTCCATTTTTTTCCAAGACTGCAGTATTATACATTCCACTAGTTCTTCCATCCTAGGGTTCATGTCACATCCTAGGATCTAGCATACAACTAGTTTTCCAGCCCTAGGATTCATGCATCACCTAGGAGCTATCATTCCATACATTTCTCATTCCTAGGATTCATGCAATGTCCTAGCTTCTAGTTATGGTTCCATACTTTAACAGATTTTATTAATAAACTTAAGCCACTCTACCAGGTACAACGGGAGTAATGGGGGCGTGATCGGGAATCCCGCGTGCCTCCGCGACTCTCAAGACTGCAACTGAACGAGGTCCTATCACAAGGATCAAACACAAGGAGTGTCTCAAAATAGTGTATAGCTACTGTAGACGGGTAGAGGAATTAATTCTGAAAAGAACGCAACTCGAATCGCGGAAAACGGAGCCCGAACGGGCCCTAAACGGGTCGAAAAAGACGATACTGTGCAAAATCAGACGTCTGGAACTCCTTCCAGACGTCTTAAACGGTGGATCAGAGAATTACCTGTTCAGCGTGGTTTCCCAGACGTCCAGAAGTCTGCGGGGACGTCTGGCCTAGATCCCAGACGTCCGATGGTCCATCCGGACGTCTGTAGGTCACTCCAGCCATCTGGTACAACTTCCAGACGTCTGATTCGCAAAGGATGGCGAATCAGCGAACCTGCGCACAGCCAACCCCCCTCCCTCAGTACGGTCGGTCGACAAGAAGGAAGAAGAAGGCGGAAAACTCACCTTTCAGATGTCTGTATGATCTTACAGACGTCGACTTTGCCGTCTGGCTATCAACCCAGACGTCTGATTCTGGAAATTTTTCCAGAATCAGGACCCTGCTCGGCCTCCGCTCGCGACGTCGCCCGCGTCGCACCTCGCTTCTGCTGCTCAGACCGCAGCAGGTCCCTCTCCGCGTCGCTCCGCGCCCCCTGCGCCCTCCGCCGGCCGGCCAAGCCGCTCCGGCGAGCTCGCCCTCACGGCAGAGCTCCGCCCTCGCACGCCGCACCTCTGCGCTCACTGCGGCCGCCGCTGCCGCCCTCGCGTCCGCTCGCTCTCCCGCACAGGAAGGAGAAGAAGGAGGAGACGGTGGAGGCGGGAGGGGAGGTGTGGCCCTTTTAAGGCCGCGCGAGGAGGAGAGAGGAGGTGGCAGGCCGCCTGCAGCCGCAGAGAGAAAAAGAGGGAATATGCGGTTTGCGCGCTCAGGCGTGCAGGCGACTCGCGTGTGTCGAAAATAACGGATTTCCAGACGTCTTATCAGGCGTCTGGTTGTGATCCCAGACGTCTGGTCCGACGTCTGGGCCACCTCCCAGACGTCTTAAAAGACATCTGGGGCACACATTCGTTACAGGAAGCATGTCCACCAAGAAGTAACAATTCTCCTCCAATTCCTCCTCAGGTACCATGCAAACAAAACAAAAGAAAAATGATTAGTTAAACCAATATATACAAAAAGAATGAAAGAATATAACAAATAAAAGAATGTATATACAAGAAAGAATATGAATAAAAGAATCACTGTACACAAAGAAAAGAAAAAATATATAGAAGAGAAAGAACAAAAGAAAATTTTTAGCATATGGAGAGTTGCCTCCTCGGCAACGGTGCTAAAAATTGATTGTCGACAGTCCGTATTGCATAAAAATAATGATTTAATTATGTCGTTGTCGTAGTATAGTTGTAATGAAAATAGATGTCGTGTCATTTTATTTATTTACATAATTTTTACTAGTTTATTCTAGGTTGTTCACTGGGAGACAATTATTTATATACATCACTTTTTATGTTCCAAAAATGCTCTTTTATTCCAAAAATTTCAAATATATATACAAAATGAATTAATGAATGAAAGAATGAATGAATAAGTTAATTATGTTCAAAAGAATCAATTAATTGCTAACTAAAATGCCTTAAACATATTTACAATAAAAAAGGCATAAAAAACTAAATAAATCAACTCTATATTAATTATAAATACTATACTAGATAATGCCTAAGTATAGGTAAAAAAATAATGATTAATATGTACTATACTGAATATACTAACATATACTAATACCTTTAATAACATATGCTATATATACAATGACAAACCTAAGTGTCACTATAGCCTTAAGAAAACATATGTACAAACTATAAGGTAAAAGGAACTATTGTTACTAACATATATGTATACCTACAATGACGGATAGAAATGTCACTAAAGCCTTAGAAAAACTTATATATACAAATAAGGCATATATGTATACTACTCCATTTTCTATACTAATTATATATATATACATATACATATACTACATATACTTATATACTATATAGATGTATACAGTATACATATTATACAAGTATACATATACATATTCACACACACAAACACTCACGCACATACATACTCTAAGTAAACACAACACACTGAGCACACTCATGTTTCAACACTTAGAATTTCTTTTAGGTTCTTAACTTCTCAATACTTAGTACCTGGAACAAAATTAGGTTTTTAATGAGCGAACCAAGCTTTTTGTGGGATACATAGCACCCACACAGGTGGGACCAGACCACTACTAAGCCCGATTCTAATTTTGATTATGTATATTTTTATCCAATTTTGGGATTAATAGGCTTGGCTCCCAGCCACCCACACTCACCTGCAGGCATGTGCACACGTACACATGCACAAACCCTTAGTCATGCACACAAATTGAGAATGCATGCATATGCTCATTTGTGTGCGCCCAATGTTAACGACTGGGAGGGTCATTAACGTCGAACATAATAAGCAGCAGCAGGAGCTCATCCATGCCCGATGTGGCACTAATGGAGTAGTCTGATTTGGTGTGAAGGAGTGTTCGTTGAGGCTAACATTTGGCCTCGAATTGAGAACCTAAATTAAGTCCAATTTCCAATTAAATTATATATTTTGAAAACCCTTATATAGGGCTACATAATTGTATAGTTAATTTATAAAAATAAGTTGTTTAATTATATGTAAAAATTAGTGAAAGTTAGTGATTTATACACATTAATTTAGGATTTAATTACTTAATTAATGTACAAATTAATAAATTAATAATGTAATTGAATTTATAAATAGCTAATTATATAATAAGGTATTTAATTACTTAATTAATGTACAAATTAATAAATTAATAATGTAATTGAATTTATAAATAGCTAATTATATAATAAGGTATTTATTAAAAATTTTAATTTATTTTAATTTATATACATTTAAATACATGTTTTTATTAGATATACATATAATGTAGCTAAAAATAATATTATGCAGTAAAATATATTATAAATAAGTTGAAAATATTTAAAATTAATATATAGAAGTGTGCAGTATAAGTTACTTCAGTAATAACTTAAATTGCTAATTTATTTTATTTTAACTTAATAAGTTAGTTAATTAACTTAATAATATAATTACATATAATAAATAGATAATTAAATCAATGTACAGGTGTCATATAGTACATAATACTTATTTAAATGCGTGTGTATAGTAATAGATATACTTATACAAGTATACATATTTATTTATAATTATCTTAATTTAAATACATATAATCTACTATAAGATAATATATAATTATATAATAAAGTTATATATACAATAACTCAACCTAAATACTTGTTTAAATATATATAATACAATTATAAGTTATTTATGTACAGTATATACACATATTTCTTTATTTACATATAACTTATTAATTTATTCATATTTACAAGTATAAATATTGCATACATGATGTTTTTGTGTATTTTTGAACTTTTTCAGATTTTTATGATCTTTTTATGTTTTATAGAGCTAGGAGAAGAGATATAAGGTGAAATGAGAGAGAGAACTCCTTTTGTATTTTTTTAATGTAGTTCTTTTATTGAATTTTAGAGTAGACCGAACTGTCGGCTAGTATGTTCTATCAGCTTGGGATTTTGGAATACTTTGAAACTTCACACACACCTAAAGAAATACTTGATCTTACTCAAGACATATTTGTTTTATTGCTTTATGTTTTTTTATAATTTTTTATATATTTTCAATTTCATACAAAAGAGGCCTTAATGGAGTTGAGACAAGTGAACCTAAGGCCTCTTTTCAGTTCTAAGGGTTGAAACAAAAGTTTAAACAATCACATACATTCAACACATCATAAGAGAGATGATTGAGGCAGTAAACATGATTTTGACCTTTAATCTCACTCAAACTACAATTATGACTATTAAATTAGAAAGTGCGCTGTTGACATTGAATATAAGCATGAATTTAGGCCATTACAATCAGATTTAGGATTAAAAAGTTATACATGAATGCTTAACGTGCCATTTTATCGATGTACACATGATTAGATCCTTTGACCCTTCAAACTCACATAAAATTCTCTTGGAACTCCACTTCCAGACCTGATGCTGCTTCAAAATAACAGCAGCCAGTTGTTGCTGTACTCTCTACAAATTAGACCTACAGTTGCATTAGCAGCTATTCAAACCAGTAGCTACTACTGCTGCTGAAATCAAGCAGCTCATCAGTTGCTACTTCTTGGTAATCTCTTGTTGTGGTATCTAGAAATAAGCTTAGATCAGACCTGCGAAGGTTTGATCTAAGGCAAACAATTCATCCAAAATTCGTTGGAAACCAATTTGAGATCTGAAAACTATTTCTGAAGATCTGAAATCCATAAAATCACTTCTCATTCTTTAAAAATCCCTAAAGTCTCCAAGATGATCTTCACTCTACATTATAGGCAATGTAGAGGAGATAGGTCAAATTGGGTATTAAAAATCATTTCAAATAACTCTAGATCTCCATTTTAATCTTTTAAAACCTCTAATACGAATCAAATCTCAGATTGAATATCATTTAGATTAAAAACCATGTTGCCCTATTTTGGGCTTTTACTTTCAGATTTATCCAATGATCTGATCACCTAATCATCTTGCACACCAACCAATGGTGTTCAAGGTGATTTAGTGATCCTAAGGAAATCATTTGGGTCCTTGTTTAGTTTTAAATCAATTTTACTGATTATCCTTGGCCAAACTACCCAAAACAAGGCTCAAATTGGGCATATGCTCATCTAAAAATCAAATTTGAATTAAAACACATATGAGTCCTTGCAATACACCCAATTAAGCGATCAAAACCTCAAATCGCTCGATTAAACCTGTTTAAACCTGAATTAACTCCAAATTGCAAAATTGGGTGTGAAACACAAATTTGAAAGAATTGAACAAATTGAGTCAATCAAAATGAGATTGGGGGTCCTTGAGAATCTATGATGTGAATGAGAGGACCCTATGTGGATTTGAGTGCTATCTAGATCGCGAAGTCCAAGAACTTCGGATCTAGATATGGTCGGATGGATGGGGTGAATTATGAATCAAAACGCGAGGAAAACAGTGAATATGGAATTGTAAGGCATAGAAGAAGATAAGTGAATCGATACGAACGTGATAAAACACGTCTCCGATCTAAATTGATCAAAGAGGGCCAATTCGGATCTAATCTAACCTACTCCTAATCTAAACTAACAATCAATGAACTTAGCTAACTAATCTACTCTTGGCTAATCTAGAAAGCAATAAATCTACCTAGAAAGTAGTAAACTACATCTGGAAAGTGATTAAATCTACTCTACAGATGAAGGTGATGTCCAAGAGCCAACGCCCGTCGGCCGATGGCAAAGAAATGGGAGGAGCCCTCAGCAGAAGAAGGAGGTGTCCATGAGCCACCAACCGTCAGCCAATAACGATTGAAGGAGGTAGGGAAGCCTACTTTGTCACCGCAGGCAAGGAAGGAGGAAGGAGAACTGAGGGAGTAGAGTGAAGGGACCAACTCAAGGGGGAGGGAGCTGATGGTGCGTGCACGGGTCAGGGTAGGTGCTCAAGTAGCCTCGCAAGTGAATTAGGTGACCGTAGAGTGGGATTAGGCGAGGTTAGGTCTAACAGTGGGGATAGAAAGGATGATGCGGGAAGTTTTATACCAAACCTCCAATGTCAGATCAGATTAGGGAGTGACGACACACCGTGCAAAGGCACAGCATCAAAGGTAGTAGATCCACTGTAGGATCAGAGAGATAAGAGATCGATGGTGCCTGTAGCTCGTGTTCTTTGCGAGCTACCATACACCTGCAAGGCACTCAGGTGATTTGGGAAATTTATACACAGACCCTTTAAGTGAAACGGTGCAAATTTTGTATGAAGACCCGTAAGTGGCAGAAATGAAGATAGAGTGGCCCTTAGAGTCTCTCAAAGAAGCCCCTGCATTTTTGCAAAAAGGACCTTGAAAGCTTTTGGCTTAAGAAAATGTGAAGGGTGAGGAACCTATATGTAATGTCATGAATGCAAAGTCCTAATGATGTTCAAATGCCACGAGATTTTTAGTGGAGCTTAATTGAACACATTAGAAGTTAATTTTACCCTTGATTTGAACTTTTGAACTCAGAAATATGTTCAATTGGCAATTGGATCATCAATTTGTATTAATAAATAGAATATATCAATTATTGACCTAATTATGCATTTTTAACCCACATTTTATGTTTTAGGTCTTTTTCCTTAATTCCCACACTTAACCCATTTATCATGTTAATAATATAATGTTTAACCTAGTTTCTAGCTTAACTTGAGCATTTTAGCTATGATGAGCCACACCTCATCATGTACATGTAAGATGGTCTTGTACTTGTTAAATTCTTGAGTAATATTTACCTTTTCATTCAAATTAGTGCCAAACCATGACCTAAAACAAAACATAAAATTGAAGAGAATTATACTATTGAAGTTCCTTTACATTCCTAACATTTCTCTTCAGATTTAAACAACTTTTGCAGTTTTGGTCCATGCGAGAGGCAACACATAAAAAATTGAATGCTCAGGGATATCCATACAAATCAAATAGTGTTGGTTTTAGGAGACTAATTGTATCAATCGAGATGCAATTGATATATGGTGACGTGGGAATTCATGTTAAAATTAGTGAGATTTGGTAGAATTTTTAATCTCATACTGGAAGTGGACAAACCTTTTGGTGGGTGTAAAAGGCTTCTGCTTCCCAATGCTTATGTAGCAGAGAGAAGAGGTAGGGTTGGAGACCATGCACACACGCGTGCGCCACGCCCCACCCCAGCTCAGGCTCGGGTAAGAATTAATTTAGAACTTGGAACTTGGACTCTTTTGCTACATATTTTTAATCTTATGATTTTGACTTGGATTGGTCAATTAAAAGGTAAAATTGGTTGATCAATTATTTTAATCAATCAATCGACTAAGTTTAGTCGATTAATTGATTTGGTCAACCAAAAGGTTAAGTTTGATTGATCAATTGATTTTGACTGATCAATGAGACTAAATTAGTCGATCAATTCCCGTATTTCTATATTACGGGTATTTCCATAAATGTCAGGTCATGAGCTCTATATAAGGGCCATGAGGGGGCTCTCATTTGACACATAGCAAGAGCAAAAAAGCTCTCTCCACTCTCTCTCCACTCTCTCTCCCCTCTCTTGTTCTTATCCCTCTTTCTTGGCACATTCATTCATCGTGAAATTGTAACAAAAATCTCTAATCAGTTTTGTCGATCTTATACAAAGAGATTAAGAGATCCGTGAGAAGTTTTTGATTGATCAAACCATTAAATTGGTAGATCAATTGGGAATTTGGTTGACAAACCAAATTGTCTCGGCTTTGCTCTCCTAAGGTGGTTTTTAAGGATGTTTAAGATCGAAGTGCGTCAAATCTTGGAGGTGGATTGTCATATCTAGGGAGAAGTTCATTAGACCTTGATGCATCGGAATTGTGGGAGGCGATACCTTATCTAAGGGAAGTCCTTAATGGGTGCTTCGATCGGAGTAAAATCTAATTCTTTCTCGTTTTGTTTATTTGTGCTATTGCATATTTTTTGTTCTTTATTTTATTGTAGATTTTGCCAAATTATGTTTGACTTGCTTAATTTAATATTTTTGATCTATGTGAAAATGTTGGAAATGCATATATTTTTATTTATTTATTTCCCATATGCATTGATTTCAATAGATAGTACAAACGACATTCATGTTGTAGTTTAATTAATTAGTAGAATATGTTTGTCAAATAGGTAAAGGAATAAGGAATGAGTGGAATAAAATGGTGGAATAAGTGAATTTTGGTGTTTGGTTGCATTTGACAACTTGTCAAGGAGTAAAGTAGAGTTATTTCAGTGGAGTCGTTTAGTTAGTCAAATAACATAGTGGAATAAGTAGTGGTGTTGGTGGTTATAGTTAGTTGAAATGTAGGATTTGGATAAATTTTCCCTTAATTTATTGTAATGTGATTTTTGGCAAGTATTTGTTAATAACCAAATCTGATGGTGAATTCAATTTGATAGGAGTTAAATTTGGTAATTAGTGGAACCTGTTATACAAATTATGAAGATTCCTGTACGGAGAGAAATAGTTGGAACTGTTTAAAAAGTATGCAAGTTGTTGGAATTTTTTTGCAATGAAATGATCTTGGCCATCCACGCCTGTGTAGGATTAACTTGGATACATGATTCTTGATCTTACGAGGGGGACCAATAAAAGGAAATATTTCCATTTTTTGTATCCAAGTTGTTGGAATTATTTTCTAATTTTATATAAATGGTTGGATACTTGCTTTTAACTTGGATGCATGATTTTCTTCAAGTCGTTGGAATTATGTTTAGTACATGGAGAAATATGGAAGGAGACATAACCATATGCTATAGAAAGACCAATAAGAAGGGGCTACAAAAGCCATGAGAAGACAATGTAATAGTGGAAATGAAATTATACTAACATTACTATTGAACGTTTACATGAGGTATGTATTTTGCATGTAAGCTATTGTAGTAACATAGAACATGAAAAAGAAGAGTTGGTAGTGGCATCAAGATGACATTGTTGTAGCTTCAATACGCTCCATTCAATTGACCCAACACTAACACAATTGTTCAATATAAGTGAGTAACAACAATGTTAGATGATGTCTTTTGTTGTTTTATGTTTCTTTATGTTGTTAGACAATGGCGTTATTTTCCCACACCTCTTTTCTTATAAAGAGGTGTAGGGCCCCCCATAATGAGATTACCTAATTCTATTTTCCTACTTGGTATCAGAGCATCGGTCCTAGACCGTGGCCCTTGGTATCCCACTTCCAAGGCCCTGAACCCTACCACCGTATCCCTCTTCCTTTCTCTCCCTACATCAGCGATCACTTAGCCTTCTAGTGATGCTCCACAGCCACGATTGGAATTTCACCTCTTACGACCACTCCTCACTGCTGAGGACCATGTAGCACCTGAGGGCGACTTTGAGTCCCACTAGTGGACTTTCAATCCACTGGAGATCCTCCCCCCATCGTCGTTATAGCCACCAGCTGTAGATCTTCTCAACAGGTCCTATTCTTTTGTTATGTTAGGATTTTTTGCTTTCTAGATTTATTATTGTGTTAGTTAGAGTAATTTTGGAGTAGAATTAGATGTTAGAATTCAGTCGTTTGATGGATTCAATAGTTTGATAGGAGTAGATTAGGGTAATTCTCCCTCTCCTCGTCTGATCAACTCATATCAGAGGAGATGAACCCACTACCATCCACATGTCCATTCTTCTCCCTCTTCACTTCACAGTATATGTTTACTCATTGATGCATTCTTTTCATCAATCCCCCACTCATGAGAGCACTCAACATATCTGAAGCTCATTAGCTTTCAGATCTGTTGAATCGCTCAAACATCAAATTGAGGGCATTCCATTCAGCCCATATTCCCACTGATGCCCTCCCCCTGATTTGAATTAAGTAGAATAGACTAATTTTATTGAGACGGTGTTTGATAGTTGAATGAATGAGTTTTGAGCTAATTGTAATCTATTTGGATTTAATCGATTAAATTAGTTTTATATGAGTTTGATTTGAAGCATTGCAGCTAGTTTAAACTTATTTGATCAAGTTTTCAGAGATCATATTTGTTGTGCTTTATTTGATGTCAGATTCTGAATTTTTTGGTGATTGTTAGGTAGTTTGGGCCAATGAGAATCGTATGAAGTGATTCAAGGCCTAAGCAAGGACCTAATGATCTTTCTAGGATCACTCAAGATCATAAACACTGATTTACAGTGTTTAGGAGCTCAAAGTGATCCATTCACAATGGTATTCTTATATTTAACAGGTCAATTTGGGCAACATTGGTTTTTCCACTACAGATTGCCCTTAATCAATGCCTTTAGGGTTGAATGAGTTATTTCAGACCTCTGATTTGGTTTTAAGTAAATTTATGAGCTGGTAAAGAGGTATTTGAGACAAAAGGGAATTGGATTTCAGGGTCTTAAAGCAAGATTTGAGAGAGATGTGAAAGTAGTAGTTGCTGCTTTGATATGACTTGGATTTCCTCTGATTTCATTGAATTTGTGGATGGAAAGGATTTGTGATATTGGGTTTGAATGAATTTTGCTCAGCCAAGACCTATTAGGTTTGATTTTCATTTAGATACAGCTGTAGCAGTCGCTGGAATACCAAGTGTTGCAATTATATCTGTTGCTAAAAGTCTAGCAGCAGACACATCTTGGTTTGTCAGGAGAAATGGTGGGTTGGTTTTGGAAATTTAGTGAGTGACTAGTTTGTGTATAGAGAGAACTCACATGTAACAGGCATTCATGTACTTTAGATTAATTGGATTTCAACTGGAATTTCTTGTAAATTCTATTTAAATTCTTTATCAGCCATTTAAGTTTGTATTAACGATCCAAATGTAAAAATGGAATGAAATAGATTTGAAAATCATGTTTGATTATTCTATCTATTTCATACTATATGTTGGACATGTCTGAATGTTGACATCTCTCTTCCAGCCGTTAGAACTCCTTTCACTGCCTTAGGTTCCACTTTGAAAATCCTTCGAAGGCTTAAAATTGGTGAACTTTGTACATAAATAAACATTATATAAAAATTTCAAAAAAATAAAATAAATCTATCTTGGTTAGGATTAGGCATATTTTTAGGTGTGTGCCAAGTTTCAAGGCATTATGAACCTCCAGCTTAGTAGAACATACCAACCGACGATTAAGTATACCGTCGAACTTAATAAAAGAACTTACCTTCAAAAACACCAAAAACTACTCTCTCTCTCGTCTCTTTCTTTCTCTCTCATCCCCTATCTCTACTATATATATAAAACCCATAAAAATCTGAAAAACTTGGAAAATACCCAAAAATATCATGTATACTTTGTATATACTTGTATATAGTAATTAAACCTAAGCTATAAGTAAATATTATATAATATGTATTTAATGTTTATAAATAATTTATATATGTATTCCATGTAGCAAATTAAGTATTTAGAATAATTTAATGTATATATAATCTCATTATATTATTTTATATTAATTTTTATAACTAAAATGCATAATAACTAAGTAATTATACAAACCTATTTAAATGTATGTATCTGTACCTAATACTGTACATATGTATTTATATATGTGTTATGAATAATATGTACTATAATTTAATTATATATTTACAGTAAATAATTAAGCTATTAAGTTAACTAGGTAATTTATCAAGTTAAAATAGAATAAATTAGTAATTTAAGTTAATATGAGATAATTTATAGTGTATACTTATAATATATTATAGTAAGTATTTTCAACTTATTTATATCATATTTATATTGTATTATAATATTTATAATTTATTTATATGATAAACCATCTAAAATATGTATTTAATTATAAATAAATTAAAAGAAAGCTTCTAAAATATAATAAAAATATGTAATAAATATTTTATTATGTATATTAACTCTGTAT
This sequence comes from Thalassia testudinum, assembly GCA_037157565.1. NCBI lineage: Eukaryota > Viridiplantae > Streptophyta > Magnoliopsida > Alismatales > Hydrocharitaceae > Thalassia > Thalassia testudinum. The sequence goes on along the minus strand of JAZHRO010000063.1, from coordinate 148,076,456 downwards.
TAAGTCAGTTGTACTATTAATTAACTAATTTATACTTTAGTTAATGAATTAAACTCTAATTTAATGTGTATATCAGTAAACTTTAATTAATTTAATTATATAATAAACTAACTTATTTTTGTAAAGTAATTATATAATTATGTAGCCCTATATAAAGGCTTTACAACCCTATAATTTAATTTAAATTTATATTAAATTATGGCCCTCAAATGGAGGGCCAAAATCAGCAAATTAGGACGGATGCGTTCATTGCCCAGTGCCTGAAGATTACTCCCAATAGTCCCACATTGGGCGTTAAGAAGCTTGCGATGCAGGATAAAAGTTTTTTTTGTTTTAGGCCTCTTAGTCGATATGCGTCGGGCGCAAAACATTAACCGTACTCTCTCTCTCGATCTGATATGGCACATGAGCTTTGAATGTGTGTAGTGCATGGGCCGGGGGCCATGCACTGTCTGTGGGCCTTTGTGGGCCCATTAATGATTATTAAACTGGACGTCGTACACCTAATTAACAACTAGGGTGGCCCTAGTAGAGGTATGGTCCCACCTAGAAATGAGTGCTGCATATCCCTCGAAAAGGTCGCCAGTCCACTAACCAATTTTTTGGTTGAACTTAAACTGAACCAGTCCAAGAGAGTGAATCGGCTAAATGTTGAGAAGTTGAAAATTGGATAAGTGTAGAGCCTTTCCCCCTGTGCCTTAGTGTGGCCTTGTGTGTGTTGTCTGTGCGTGTGTTTAGTATGCGCATGTGGTGTGTGTGTGTATGTACATCTGTATATATATATATATATATATATAAGCATATAGTATATAATGTATATGTATATAAATAAAATAATATAATGTATACTATAAAGAATATAGTATAGTATCTATAACCATATATAGAGTAGAGTGTTTGAGCTCTTATGTAAATATATAAAACAATGTTTTAGTGACAATTCATCCATCACTGTATATATATATGTTAGGTTAAATAGTTTTTACCTTAAGTATTGTAAATATGTTACTAAGGTTACATTGACGTTTATGTATGTCACTGTGCATAGGATTATATGTTAGTATAGATAGTTATTTTACCTTATGTTATGTATACAATTTTACTAATGTTTTAGCGACACTTATATATGTTACTATAGGTATTAGTATGTTATAATAACTTAGTATAGTAAGTATTATTAATTATTTTTGTACCTATACTTAGGTATTAACCATATTAGTTGTAAATAATTAACATATAGTAGTTATACATAATTTTTGATGCTTGTTTGTGTACATTTGTTTTCAAGCATTTTAATGTGTTTTAAATCATTCTTTTGTACATAATTAACCAATTCATGCACTTATTTGATTTTTTCATTCATTTTTGTAAATAACATCAACATTTGATGTATATTAATAACTGCCTCCCAATGAACAACCTAGTGTAAATCAGTAAAAATTAAATATATAAATAAAATTGATGTGATGTCGATTTGTATTTGTGACGTATACTACAACAATGACATTTCAAAATCTCTTTTCAATGCGAATCGTTTGTTAACGAACATATTTTTTGGCGCCATTGCTGGGGACAAAAATCTCTCAACAGCTCTTTATTGTGATTGTTTGATGAATGTTGCAGAAAGTCGATTATTTTTTGACGCCGTTGCTAGGGAAAAAAACCTGTTAATAGTGCTTTCTTATGATTGTTGACGAGTCGACCAACACATTTTTTCGTGCTGTTGCCGGGGAGGCAACTCTTTATATACCAAAATTGTTCTTTTACTTGTAAATATTTTTGATTTCTTTGTAAATAATTATTCTTTCATTCATATTTGTTGTTGTATATAGATTCTTTTCTTCATTATATTCTTTGGATTGGTTTTGTATATAATTGCCTTACTAATCATTTGTTGTTTTTGCAACACTTGAGGAGTAGGAGTAGTGACTTCTTCCAGGTGGACTTCTTCCTCCTGGCCGAATCGCTATGCTTCAGACTCGACTTCCCAGAGGAGTTTTTCCAGATGGAGCTGCATTTCCTGCTTTATTAAATTAGTTGATAGTTAGACTTAGGAATATTTGTTAGGATTATTATGTTAGGTATAAGTTGTGAGAGCCTATTCTCACACACATATTTGTAATAACTTGGACTCTCTGGACTCTCATTATCACTCTTTACTCATCTCTCATCGACGCGGTTTTTCCGTATCGATTGGTTTTGTTTTGTTTGTTGCATTCAAAAATAAAAAAAAATACAAAATCAAAAATACAAAAAAAAGCTCATCCCTTATCTAGCACCAGCATACTCTAGGCATCCATACTTAGGATCACATTTCCTGCTAGATTTTATTTCAAGTCAAATTGCATATTGTAGAATTGCTGGAGTTAGGTACGCATCTTCTATCTTTCTTAGCTCTTGCCTTCCTTGCATTTGACTTAAAACTAACAAGACCATCTTGTGTTTGAAAAGAACTACAAAGCAAGACGAGCTGTGTAGAAAGCATTATCTAATTACTTGAATCAAATTCAAAAAGAGATATTAAAACCTGTTTGAAACCTTGGCTGAGTCTTTCATTGCTATTTTGTTGATTTCTATCGTGTGTACACTATATGATCACTTAAGACACAAATACACAGGTTTTTATCTAATCTCCTTGAGCAACCACAGGATTTTGATTTGCATGTCAGTCTTATCCAGATTCCTAGTGGACTATAGAGGTCTGCACTCCGTTATTGCATAGCAATTATAGGCCCTAATTCTCTTGAATTAAGGTAGAACCTAGCTTAACATGGGCATTCTACATGCATACACATTGTACTTTGCATCCTAGATGATTTATATGTTTTATACATAATAATGTGCTATTGGAGAGGTATTAATAATTGCAGATAATTCAGGGCTACAGATGACCGATCAAACCTTATGGATCTATTTAAAATGACGACGGGAGTCCAACGCTTCCAAGATCGCATCAATTAGACTTCCGTAGCACCCTAGAGAGTTCGCAGAAGAAGTAAGAGCCAAGGGGCAAATTGAAGAATATCTGGACCTCAGATAACAAATTCAATCGCATGGATGGATCCAGATTGATGTTTGCAGTCCAACGGTACAAAAATCAACTCAATCGGAGGCCTACATCATTAGATACAAGAAGAAGAAGATGGATGGCCACGATGGTACCACATGGTGCCATCGCAGTTGCCCCTCACTACGTCCCAATCTTGGAAGGAAAGACTTGTGCCGTTGGATCGCCATCCAACGATCGCGATGCACCCACGCCGCTCGCCTTTAGCCGCATCATCAAGCAAGGATGAGATCTCGACCGTTGGATTTCCATCCAACGACCGAGGGTGACTTCACATGAGATGGCAACTGCAACAAATAGCGTGTGTTGCACAGTAGAGAGCGTGCTTAAAAACTAATGCGTGATGCGGGTTCGAGCCGTGATGTGGGAGTTGGCCATGCGCGAATGAAATTCAACCATTGGATCTTCATCAGACGGTGGAGGCGCGGACGCATGGCGGGCACGGGGGTGTCAGATGAAAATGCACGAGATGATGCGTGCTTAGGGGTTGAGAGGGTGCGACGCATGCTCTTTTAAGCCGTCTGATCGAGAGATTGGATGGCTGAGATGGCTTAGGAGTTGAGGCGGATTTGAGGCCATGCGGTGAGCGGGCGAAGGTATTGATGAGCGCGGGTGATTGAAGACCATCAGATGAAGATCCAAGTGTGCACGTTGCACCACGTGTTAGCACCAAATTAAAATCGTGAATAGAGAAGGATTTGGAAGGCTTAATCAGGACTGTTGATCTCTCGATCAACGGATTTGATCAACCTATGGCATTTGCACAGAATTAAGGGCTCTAATTCCCTAAATACCCTTTACAAAAGCTACAAAAGAGGCCTAAGGGTCTCCCTTGAAGGCATTTCATGGTTTTTCTTCTTCTTCCTCCTTCTACAACTCCTCTACCTTCTTCTTCTTCCTGTCTTCTCTGCCTTCATCTCTACATCTCTATCTGAAGCGTCTGTTGAGCCACCTCGACGGATCGTTGTAGATTCCCTACTAGGAGGGGGTGACGTAATAAATTATGGAAATATAATGTAAAACAATCTCACAAAATTCAATCACACAAGGTATACAAAGATTTTTAGGTGAAAACCCAAACCGGGTGAAAACCACCACCTAACCCTCTCGAGTTAGGATTTTTCGATCAACCAAGTTGATTAAATCCACTAAATGAATCACTTAAACGAGGGTGATTCAACCTCAATTACAACCACGCTACAAGTGCGAGGGTAACGTTCCTCAACCCCTTCTCTTCATGAGAAGGATTTTTTCCCACGAAGGAGATGAGAATTCGCAAAGCGAATACCCAACCAAATAACAAAGTAAAATAACAAATATAGTCCTATAGAGCCAACAAAGACTTAACCCTAGCTTCTATAGGAATTAGGAAACTCCCCTTTGCAAGGAGTGCGTCGAATCGATGACGTGGGTGCGTGAGCCACGCGACGGCGCAACGTCGCTCTCGTGAACTACGGCGGGAGAGTGGGTGCGTAAAGGCTTGATGCTCTCAAGATGTAGAACTTGAGCTTGGAGAGCAAGAGCTTCTCTAGGACACAAAAGAGTAGAAAGTATGTTGCTTGGGTGTGTGTTTGTGTGCAAGAGGTTCCTCTCTATTTATAGAGGCCTTAGGAAAGCTTTGGAAGGCATTGGAAAGCTTCCATAGCCGTTGGGTGCAAAGCCCAAGAGAATTAGGCTGAAATCAGGAACAATGATTGCACTGACAGGGTTATCAGACGTCTGATCCTGGCATCAGACGTTTAGGAAACCAGTTTAAGATGTCTGGGAACAAAGTCAGACGTCTGATTTTAGGCGGGTTTCTTCCTGACTTGAATCAGATCTAAACAGGGTTCTAGTGCAAGTCCATCAGACGACATACAGGACATCTAGAACTATGTCTGGACGTCTGGAAACCTACTTTTCTACGGGAATGGATTTCCAAGAGAGTGCAATGGCTAGAAAATCTCTGAGAAGAGATTTTCGGGTCAGCCGAGGTAAAATGGTCATCTATCAGACGTCTGGAAAGGCTTAAGGACGTCTGATAAGGCTCTAACGGTCATATCCTTCAGTGTTTGTTAAGCCAGCCAACGGTCCACTAATTGGACGTCTGGCAAAAACATCAGACGTCTTCTAAGACATCTGGTCTAAGGTTTGGACGTTTGATTTCATCAGACAGAACTAACTAAGTCCAGCGTAATTGTTATCAGACGTCTTAAAACATATTATCAGACGTCTGAAAAGGTTGTTTGACCCCTATATTGGTTTTCTAAGTTTTCTACAGAAAATCTAAGTATCCTAGGGTTGTGCCGGTGTTCCTAAGACTACTGTTAGGATACTCTGAGGCTCTTTAACATGATGTTCTAAGGAATAAAAAAAGAGCAAGGAAATAAAGACAAAAGTACATGAAAGAAATAAATAGAATTCTATCCTATTCTTCTTATCCTTCGATCTTCAATCTATTGCTCCTCGCGAATCTCCTCTATTTTCCATCAAGCTCCTCCAATTCATCCTGGATGCGAGCTCGAACTCCGTCTAATCACGTCTCCATTTGTAATTTGCCTAAAATCTAAGACTTCAAGTGCAAATGTTAAATGACACGTGTTTTGTTATCATCAAAACAACTGATCGCGGTGCTCTAGCACCAACAATCGTTGCTACTCTCTTCAACCTCTCCAGAAGGCCACCACGGATCACCTGTGGTGCCCTTGTTCTGTTACAACAGTAGTTTGCATATTTTATGTTTTATTCAATTACATGTATCCAATTCATGTTCAATCTCTCCTTGTGATGTAAATATTGTGATTGATTGTTCCTTCTACTTAAACTTTATATTTGAAACAAATGCATAAAATCAAAAGTGCTTTCTGCCTCTCTGTGATCGACCGATACTCACTAGTTCTGTTAATTTATTTGTTGAGATGTATTTCGCACTATACTACAACGTATTTATCTTTTACGCGATCTACGCCCCAAACAAATTGGCACCGTTGCCGGGGAAGGTATGAAAACTTTTGATTTCATCTCTAACTTAATATTTTGTATGTAGGTTAAACCACACGAAGTGGCAAACGAGGCAAAGCGGGCGCTGCAAAAATCAGGTGCACACATTCTTGTTAGAAACTCGGCCAGAAATTAAGTGTCACCTTTAAAATTCAATAATCGTGTTTCTGATGCTTTAAAAATTATGAAATTTGGATTGGAAGTAGATATTCAAATTATCTCTCCAACGCTACCTTTCCCTAAAAGAAATTTCTTCTGTGGAATTTTTGAAAATTGATGGAGTACATACGGGTCATATTGCTTGAATATAGAACTTTTGTGAACTTTAGAAATCAATTCTGACCAACATACAAATCGGATTTACTCACGATTTGTGAGGTTTGAAAGAAAATCAAATTAGCTTTCATTATCATATTTTTACAAAATTTTTTGAGCATATTTGATATAGTTTTTAATAGAAAAACCAACATGGGTCTAAATCCCAGATTTGACCCCTGGTTTGTTAAAAATTCATAAATAATTGTTGAAAATAGAAAAAATTTTGAAAAAATACTCTCTGAAAATCTTATTGAAAAATTAATTTTCTTGTTAAGTTTCAAATCATTTGGATTCCTTCTTACTTGAGAGTATATAGTTGAATTGTGGTCTCTACTTTGAAAAAAACTTAGAAGCGCATGAGCCAATAGGACCACATAGACTAACTTGGACTCCGATGAGTCCAAGAGTTAGTTGGTGAGGCGAGTCACCTTGTGGATCACCCATCATATATTAAATTGAAGAAACAGGTTAAAATTCATGAAAATATATCAAATAGCCTGCATTTGGCTTGAAACTACTGGGTAGTTCCAACCTCTCTTGCAAAACTTGATGTCTAAGCCTGCAAGGTAGCGTCAAATGATCGCGACTGCGGGGTAACAGGATCGGAGGTGAAGGTGGAAGGAAGAACCTTCCTCGTAGTCCCCTTGTAACTAGCCTGGCCGGGTTAGCCTGAGTGGCGGGAATTCCTTGTAGCCGGTCTCTCGCCGAATTTTTTTTAATAACACAAACTTAAACGAAAAATCCGGTCATCTGGTCTAAAGGACCACTATGATTAACAAGGCCTTAGCCTTGTTCTACTTGACTACACCAACCCTTTGAGTTGGTGTATGCAAGGAAGAAGGTCGTTAAGACCTAAACTTGTGGGACCTTGGGAGTTGAACCCAAGGCGGCAAAGGAGATTCTCACCCGACCTCTCTTCTCAACCTTCTTCCACTCGATTAGCTGACATGGCTAATCCTGGTCTTCGAGTTCGTCAGGACCTTGAGAATTAGGACCTAATGGCTCGCCTGGAAGCCAGGGTCGAGGAAACTGAACAGAAATATGAGCAGAGCATTGGCAGGATTCTCACAACACTTGACAAAATGCAGCATCCACCACGTAGAGAACAACTACGGGACTTCTACGATCCAGTGGCAACAAATATAGCACCTCAGGTCCGAATTCCCGCAGGCGAAGACGCATTCGAGTTGAAGTTGAATATCATAAGTCTGATTCAGACTCATTTCCATGGAAACTCGAATGACGACCCCTTCCAGCACATCGAAGATTTGAGTCGAATTGTAGAGTCTGTTCGACCCAGGAATGTAGATATTGGAATTGTTCTCATGAAGCTTTTTCCTTTTTCTCTCAAAGATAAGCCTTCTTATTGGTTCAAGACTATTGGGAGGCCAATTGGAGCCTGGGAGGAATTACGTCGCGAATTCCTCCAAAAGTTCTTCCTGATTGGTCGAACAAATGCTATGAGGCCCGCAATCACGACCTTCGCCCAAGGCCCTGGAGAGAAGCTGCATGATGCCTGGGATAGATTCCACGATCTTCTCAAGAAGTGCCCACACCATGGTGTACCCAAATGGTACCTCGCTCAAGTCTTTTACCATGAGCTAGATGATACACATCGATACTTGGGCGGTGCATCTAGCGGTGGGAATTTCCTCGCGAAGGACGAGAATAGCGCATTTGAACTGTTTGAGTCCTTTGCAAAGAACTCGATGAATGTCGCCTCAATGAACCAATTCCAACGGCTAGGATAGCAACGAGTCAGTGACCACGAAGCTCAAGTCGAGTCTGCCCAAGCCGACATGGACATTATCACCAAAAAGCTGGATAAGGTGGATCTGCTCGATAAGAAGCTCGATGAATTAATGCGAGCGAGATCTGGAACTTTTGGCAGCACTGCTCCATCTTACTCCTCTCAAGCATCCTGAGCCCCCTCTGCTCGTACACATCTACTCACTTAGGATGTTTTCTCTCCATCTTCGTGGGATCCTGCATACTAGGAACCCGTGAACAATGTGGATCTGGCACCGTACAACCAGGGTTACGCACCACATAATGATGCAAGTGCGTGTTCTTTTGATGAATTTACATTTGAAACATCTTCGGCCTACGAAGATGTCAATGCTATTTAGGGTTACGGGCGTAACAACCCGTATTCTGAAACGTATAGCCCTGGTTGGTGCCAGCATCCCAATTTTTCCTGGTCTGGTAACCCACAAAGACCGAGTCATGCTCCACACTTCCAGACCAGGCCATAGGGAATGCACAGAACACATACCCAAGGAAGCAGCCATTCTCATTGCAGCAACAGACACGCTCTATCTATCAGCTGCTGCACCAAGCTACCAACTATCCTCCAAAGTGGGCCAACCCTTTGGAGTCTCTGAAGGAGGATGTGTAGGCATCAATTTGGAAATCTACTTAGGACAACTTGTAAATAATGAGGTAATGGCAGACCAAATTCAGAGCATACAAAACATGCAAAACCAGATGATGTAGGAGCATAGGTCATAGGGAGGTTTTCCCTCCCAACCTGTCCTAAACCCGAGATATGTGCAGAATCAGGGTGCCTCGTCTAGATTCCAAGCACCATAGGGGCAGGCACATGCTATTTTGCAAGCACCTCCCGCATCACCTAGTTATGGGCTCGATCAGCCACCTCTGTTGCCAAACCTTGTGTATTCAGGCCAACCTGCTTCTCTGCTCCTTCATGGATAGCACGTCGATGCAAAAGCTATCACCTTAAGAAGTGGAAAGACTACACAGGACTTGCTACCTAGGAAAATGGGTAATGATTTTTCCCGTGCTCTACTGCAAGATGGCTCACAACACTCTTCCTGTCACAAGACATCTTCATTAGATAAAGGAAAGAAACCCCTAGACCTTGAGATTCCCATCCCTTTTCCCGCGGCTCTAATGTGAGATTCAGCACGAAAAAAGGATATGCGGAATTTCAAGGACCTGAAATCTATGTTCAAGGAGTTCACATTCAGGTCCCTCTCCTCAAAGCAATAGATCACATCCTTGTTGTTGCTAGGTTCTTCAAGGACTACTGTACTCTGAAGCGACAACAAAGAATCGGATGACAGGCGGTATTATCTGAGGAAGCCAGTGCTGTTATCTTAGCCGACTTATCACCCAAAAAGGACTTGGGCACACCATTGATTTCTTACTTTTTGCAGGATTCTCCTTTTGATAGGGCCCTTCTTGACTTGGGGTCGTCCATCAACCTAACTCGCACCGCAGTGTTTGATCAATTTCGATTCGAGGAGTTAAAGCCCACCTTGGTTACCATACAGTTGACTGACCAATCGGTGAAAACGTTGAGGGGGGTGGTTGAAAATGTGATTGTGAAGGTCCAAGGATTCTGCTTTCCAGTGGACTTTTTTGTTCTTGATATGGAGGTCCCCCCTAATCTTCATGATGCATCGATTATTCTAGGTCACCCGTTCTTGGTAATCGCCCACGTAAACATCGACTGTGCATCAGGATGAATGGAGATTGCCTTAGGGAATGAAAAGCTTAGACTGGACATTTTCAGGGTATCAAAGAACTTCAATTGCGATCTAATCGAGGAGGATGGTGAAGATGAAGATTTGACTTTCTGTGGGAACATTGGGCTCCTCTACAGCGACCCAATGGCACATTCATCTTCACTATCAGGGGTCTTAGATCGTAGTCCACATGGGACTGAGACTAATGACATACACATTTCATCCCGTGGATCTGGTTGTCATGGGTGTTCATCTGCTCCTAACACCCCTGATCCTAACTATCCTATCCTATCTAGCACTGATATCTTATGACAGGATTACATGACCACTGCAGACAGATTCTCCATTAGTCAGGATAAGTAGATTTTTGCTGTTGTTTCTTCTCCTCCCTTGCATAAACCCTCTCCCCACCCTCCACCATTAGAGTTACAGCCCTTACCTAATTTGCTCAAGTACGTGTTTCTGGGAAGTGAGATGTATCCCATGATTATTAATGCTCACTTTACTCCAGACCAGGAACACCAGTTGATCTCTGTTCTGTAAGTACATAGGGCTGCTATCGGGTAGGGAATTGCTGATCTCCGTGGGATTCGCCCCTCATATTGCACTCACCATATCTACACTGATGAAGGGGTGAGACCATCGAGACAACCTCAGAGACGCCTAAATCCAAATATGTTGGAGGTTGTCAAGAAGGAGATCATTAAATGGTTGGACGTGGGCATTATCTATCCAATCTTCGACAGCCAGTGGGTGAGCCCCATTCAGATTGTGCCTACAAAGGCAGGACTCACCATGATAAAAAATGAATTGGGTGAATCCATCTCGACCTGCACCACGACTTCTTGGCGGGTCTACATTGATTATAGGAAGCTAAACTCAGCTACCAAAAAGGATCATTTTCCTCTACCCTTTATTGATCAGGTTTTAGAATGGCTGGCCGGGCGTAGTTTCTTTTGCTTTCTGGATGGATACTCCGGGTACAATCAAGTAGCGATCAACCTAGAAGATCAAGACAACATGACTTTTACGTGTCCCTTCGGCCTCTGCAACGCACCAGCTACTTTTCAGCAATGCATGATGGCCATCTTTTCAAACATGATTGGGGACTGCATAGAAGTGTTCATGGATGACTTCTCCGTGTTTGGAGATGATTTTTCATCTTGTCTTGATAACCTCACAAAGATCCTAAGGAGATGTATAGAAGTTAACCTAGTACTTTCATGGGAAAAAAGCCATTTTATGGTAAGGGATGGCATCGTACTAGGCCATAAGATCTCCTCTAATGGACTCAAGGTCGACCAAGCTAAGTTCGAAATCATTTCGCGATTACCTCCGCCTAGCTCGGTCAGGCAAATCAGATCATTCTTAGGGCATGTTAGATTTTATCGAAGATTCATTTGAGATTTCTCGAAAATTGCTCGTCCATTAACAAATCTTTTGGTAACTGACACTCCCTTTGATTTTGACTCCTCGTGTCTTAGCGCTTTTGAGACCTTGTGAAGTGCTATTTCAAGTGCACCTATTCTCCAACCTCCTGACTGGTCTCTCGACTTCGAGATGATGTGTGACACTCCAACTTCATTGTCGCAGCCGTTCTTAGCCAGCGTCAGGAGTGCCATCCATTCGTAATATACTATGCTGGCAAAATGCTAAACGAGGCTCAGCATAACTATACAGTCACTGAGAAAGAATTGCTAGCTGTGGTATTCAGGTTGGAGAAATTCAAGTCATACTTACTCGGGTCCAGAGTTAGTATCTACACTGACCATTCTGCCCTCCAGCATTTGTTTGCAAAGAAGGATGCCAAACCCCGCCTTATCAGATGGATCCTTCTTTTGTAGGAGTTTATGTTGAAATCCACAACAAAGCCGGAGCCCATAATGTTGTGGTAGATCACTTGTCTCGGCTAGACCCAGACCATATTCTGTACTCCCTGCCGATATAAGACCAATTTCCAGATGAGTCTTTGCTGTCCATCAACTCTGTTGAGTTTCCTTGGTATGCTAATATAGCGAACTATCTCGTTGTAGGCAAGCTACCTGCGGGATTATCCAAGGATCAAAAACTCAAATTTATATTAGAGGCTAAATTCTATTTTTGGGATGATCCACTGCTCTTTCGCATTGGGGTTGATCAGATCATCTGAAGATGCGTCCTTGATTCGGAAATCTTTACTGTGCTATCCTTCTACCACAGCGATGCTTGTGGGGGTCATTTCTCGGGTCGAAAGACTGCTGTAAAGATTTTGTAGTCGGGATTTTTCTAGCCAACCATTTTCAGAGATACACACGAGGTTAACAAGTGCTGTAAGCGATGCCAGTCAGTTTGTTCTATGACCTAGAGAGCATGATGGCTCTCCAATCTATTCTTGTCGTAGAAATGTTCAACATCTGGGGCATCGACTTTATGGGCCCCTTCCCGAACTCACATGGCTTTGAGTACATACTCCTTGCAGTAGATTATGTCTCAATGTGGGTAGAAGCTATCTCGGCAAGATGAGCTGATCATAAGAATGTTATATCCTTCGTCCAGGAATTCATTTTTGCGAGATTCGAAGTTCTCCGTGCCCTGATAAGCGATGGGGGTAGTCACTTCATCCATTCCCATTTCAGGTCATTATTGAAGAAATACGGGGTGCAGCACCTCATTGTTAGCCCATATCACCCACAAACCAATGGGCAGGCTGAAGTATCGAATCATCAAATCAAGCTTATCTTTCAAAAGACAGTTAGACCTGATAGGAAGGATTGGTCCGATCGGTTGATTGATGCACCATGGGCATATTGGACCGCGTACAAGGCCCCACTCAGAACGTCGCCATACCACATGGTGTATGGAAAGGCCTATGACCTTCCTATGGAGCTAGAGCACCATGCCTTTTGGGCAATGCAGAAGTGTAATTTTAACCTCGAGGCCGGAGGTTATGAAAGGAAGCTCCAGCTCAATGAGTTAGAGGAGATTAGGCGGGAAGCTTACGAGAATGCGAGAATATACAAAGACAAGACAAAGGCTTTCCATGATCGGCACATCTGGAGGAAGGAGTTCGCACCTAACCAGTAGGTCTGGTTGTTTGACTCCCAACTCAAATTCTTTGCGGGAAAGCTCAAGTCCAAGTGGACTGAGTCATTTTTGGTGGTCCACCCATATCCTAACGGGGTGGTCCAAATTAGAGACCCGAAATCTGGGCACATTTTTGTGGTTAATGGCCAGTGCCTCAAACCATTTTTGCCCAGGAACCTCCTCCTACGGACGAAATGATACATCTTCTCAAGGATGTGTGACTAATGAGTTTCCCAGCTGGAGGCGTTAAACTCAACATGTATACATATATACATACCATATATACATAGCATATTTCATTTTCGCATATTGTTTTGCATAGTGTATGGCATTTCAGTGATGGCATGAGCTGAACGACAACTCAGAAGCAGTTCTAGGTGATTTCTATCCACATACACCCTGCCTTATTCCAATTTCTTTTATTCATGCATGAGGACATGCAAACACTTAGGCATGAGGGGGTAGTCCATAAAAACTGAAAATTTTTTGCCAACAAGTGGGGGGTTAGATCGTTTTATCAAGAGGTCTTATTAAAGACTTATTCTTTAGTAGATTCCTAAGCTTAGAATTCAGTATAACCTCACAACAGCATGTAGAATTTGCAATGGATCCACTGTGAAAATTGATAGACATGTCTAGTTTGTCGAGAAGAAGCATTGCTTCTTCTCTTGATGCTTCTTCTCCTGAATCCTTGGACAACAATCAGGGAGTTAGGTGAACCATTTGCTAGTAGATCCACCAAAACATATGTGAGATGAGAGTAGAGAGTCTATTGGTGCTCTAAGGCTAGTGTAAGGAATCATTAATTTTGAATAATTGAATAACGACACTTGGAGTTGGGCATAATTTTCTCTCTCAGTTCTTGTGTACTAATTCTGTGAAAAATTCTGTACGAGAGCCACCAAATAAGGCAAAAACATAGAGAGCAAGTTCTGATAAAACTAGGATTGAGGTGGATGGTCATGACCGTCTTCTACGGAATCTTTGGCTGAAGGAGGGTACTGATGTCAAGGTTAGAAATACGTCGTCCTATCTGTTCCCTACTTGGTGTTGAGAATAGGCACTTCTACCAAATAAGCCACCCAAGATCCTCTTGGTCATCCCCTAAAATCCTGAATAATGCCTCATGAATAAAAGTACGTATGTCGTGTTGCATTGTTGCGTTATGTTATGTTGGTAACGACATTGTGCTAGTAGATAAAAAAAAAAGCATACAAAAGAGGTATTTGCTTAAAAAAACAAGTGTTATGTTAAGAAGTTTGAGTTATGTAAGTCAAAGTGTTTTGAGGTAAAAGCACCTACCATCCCCACAAACCACCAAATACAGCCTTAACCTATTTTTTTCTATATTTCTGACCGCTTGAATATGGGCTGAGGAATTTGACTTAGTCGTAGGGTTATTAGAACCTAATTAAAGTGTGATTCCATGCAAAACCACCAAATACAGTTGCAAATCTAGTGAAATGTGAGCTCAGGAAGAAAAAGAAAAAGAAAAGAAAAGAGAGAGAGAGAGAAAAAGAGAAAAGAAAAGGTACAAAAGATTAAAGAGAGCACATTTTTTGAGCCTCTCTCTAAGTTAATTTATTTGATAATCTAGAAATCTAGATTTTGAAATACTAGTCTCTACGTAGCAACCCAGAAGAGAGTGAACCACCAAATACAAATCCAGTTAATGCAAATGTCTTCTACCTAAGCCAAAAGCTAAGGCTAAAATCAGAGAATAGTTTATATCCCCGAGAGAAGAGGTTTGCCTATCCCAATAGAATTTTACTAGGGGTCAATAGAATTTTAAATGTATATCGACTCTTCGCTTGGATTCGTTGCAAAAGCAACAAAATTACATATTCATGGTTATCTGGATTCTGAATTTTTTGTATGAAACAAAAAGAAATAAACCTTTAATTAAACTCTTGATAAAATGCATTTAGTCTTGTGCTTGCTAGGGACTAGTAAGATTTAGGCATAGGGGTATGATTGCATAGTAATCATAGGCCCTAATTCACCTGAATTAAGGTCGAACCTAGCTTAACATGGGCATTCTGCATGCATACACATCGTACTTTGCATCCTAGATGATTTATATGTTTTATACATAATAATGTGCTATTGGAGAGGTATTAATAATTGCAGGTAATTCAGGGCTGCAGATGATCAATCCAACCTTATGGATCTGTTTAGAACGACAACGGGAGTCCAACGCTTCCAAGATCGCATCAATCAGACTTTCGTAGCACCCTAGGGAGTCCGCAGAAGAAGCAAGAGCTAAGGGGAAAATTGAAGAGTATCCAAACCTCAGATGACAAATCCAACCACACGGATGGATTCGGATCAATGTTCGTAGTCCAACGGCGCAAAAATCAACTCAATTAGAGGCCTACATCATTAGATGCAAGGAGAAGAAGACGGACAGCCACGATGGCTCCACGTGGCGCCATCGCAATTGCCCCTCACCCACCCCAAAATCGGAAGGAAAGATGTGGACCATTGGATCGTCATCCAATGGCCGCGATGCACCCACGTCGTCCACCTTCAGTCACTTCATCGAGCGAGGACAAGATCTTGACCGTTGGATTTCCATCCAATGGCTAAGGGCGGCTACACATGAGATGGCAACTGCAACAAACCATGCACGTAGCATAGCAAAGAGTGCGCTTAACAACCAACGTGTGACGTGGGTTTGAGTTGCGATGTGGGGGTTGGCCATGCGCGGATGAAATTCAACCGCAGGATCTTCATCGGGTGGTGGAGGCGCGAATGCGTGGCGGGAAAGGGGGCGTCGGATGAAGATGCGCGTGATGATGGGCGCTTAAGAGTCGAGAGGGAGCGACGCACGCTGAGATGGCTTAGGAGTTGAGGCACGATTTGAGGTCATGCAGTGAGCAGGCGAAGGCAGGGGAGGGCGCAGGCGATTGAAGACCGTCAGATGAAGATCCAAGGGTGCATGTTGCACCATGTGACAACACCAGATTAAAACTGTGAATAGAGAAGTATTTGGAAGGTTGAATCAGGACCGTTGATCTCTCGATCAACGGATCTGATCAATCTAAGGCCTTTGCACGTAATTAAGGGCTTCAATGCCCTAAATACCCTTCATAAAAGCTATAAAAAGAGGCCTAAGGGTCTCCTTTGAAGGCAATCCATGGTTTTTCTTCTTCTTCCTCCTTCTACAACTCTACCTTTTTCTTCCCGTCTTCTCTGCCTCCGTCTCTGCATCTCCGTTTGAAGCATTCGTTGAGCCACCTTGACAAATCGCTGTTGCTCTCTTCAAACTCTCCAAAAGGCCACCACGAACCACCCATAGTGCCCTTGCTCTGTTACAACAGCAGTTTGCGTATTTTATGGTTTATTCAATTACGTGTATCCAATTCATGTTCAATCTCTCCTTGTGATATAAATATTGTGATTGATTGTTCCTTCTACTTAGTCTTTATATTTGAAACAAATGCATAAAATCAAAAGCACTTTTTACCTCCCTGTGATCGATCGAGGCTCACTAGTTTCGTTAATTTATTTGTCGAGACGTATTTCGCACTATACTACAATGTATTTATCTTTTATGTAATCTACTCCTCGAACACTCCGCTAGGTTATCTTTAGGATGCGTACAATTGTTCTGAAACATTTGTTTGCGTACTACTATTTTTCGTAGCAGACCTTAGGAAGAATTTGTTTTTTCTCGCTTGACTTATTTGATTGGTCTTTTGATTGATTGATTTATTGGGATTTCTGATTTTCTGATTGAGATTGAGATTGTTTACCTTTCCTTTTGAGTTGTGACTGTTTCAAAACTCGTTTTCAAAAATTGACTCAATGGAAGATAGGAGATCCAAAACCCCAAGTTAGTACTTCCCTTGGGTATTGATGCCCAAGCTTCCACTTCAATGCCTTCCACATTCAATTCTATACCTCCTAGGCCTCAAACTCCAATTCACCATTCCATCCATCTAGAGGATAATCATGATTCTGCACAATTCGAGGATTTCGAAGAACTTCCTCCACATCTCTCTACACATCATCCTCTACCACCACCACCACCAAACCATAGGTTTCAACCTCCTCCATACCCTAACTCCTTAACCAACCACCACCGGAGAGAGGTCCTATGCCTCATCTGCAATACCTGCTTGAAACACAACTTTAGATGAACACCCTTACCCAACAGGTGCATTAGCTTGCTCAAGTTGTTAATTTTTTAGCAAACCCCCAACCTCAACCTCATAGACGTCAACTATGGGATTACCATAATCCCGTAGTTGCACAACTTATGCCTGTGGTACGTTATCTCGATGGGAGTCATGTTGCTGAATTGAAGCCGAACATCATAGCACTTATTCCTCACTTCCATGGTCTTGCTTCTGAGGACCCTTTTCAGCATTTAGAGGAGCTAAAAAATCTTGCTCAAATCTTAGGTCCGCAAGGTCATGATCAGCACACGTTTTTGATGAAAATGTTCTCCTTTTCATTAAAAGATAAGGCAACCTTCTGGTTTAGAACCTTAGCACGAACTACACTAATAGAAACCTAGGCTTCTTTGGAACATGAGTTCCTTAAGTACTTTCCTATAGTCCACACAAATGCTTTAAGGTGTGCCATCATCACATTCACCCAAAATTTAGGAGAACAAATGCACGAGGCCTGGGAATGATTCCATGAGCTTCTTAGAAAATGTCCCCACCATGGTGTCCCATGCTGGCAATAGGTTTAGATCTTCTATCGTAGGCTCCATGATGACATAAGGAATTTTGTAGATGCCACTTGTGGAGGCAATTTTTTGTGTTGGGATGAGGACTTAGCTTTCGAGCTCTTCGAAGGCATGGCCGAAAGCGCTATTAATAATGCTTTGATAAGTGTTTTTAATAGAAAGTTCTCACATTCCCACTCACTCATAGGGGTACATGAAGCCCAATTTAGCAACAGAGACTTAGAGATAGTGGCTAATCAACTAGATAAGGTGGGCTTAATAGAGAAGAAAGTAGATGAAGTATGGAAATTTCTATCTAAACCTTCGTCATCTTCTTCTTCTCAGTCACTTGCACCTTACACTTCTTCTCAGTTTCCCACAGGGAGGGAAACTGTGAACAATCTTTCTATGACACACCCGCACTACCGGACTATACTTTTTCCTATCCTTCACTGGTTGGAGGAACCTTTGTTCCTCCTTACACTGAACTCCCTGCACATTCTGGAGCTTCAGAGGAGCTCTACGCCATTCACAATAAACCTTATTCACAAACCTATAACCCTGGATGGCGTAATCATCCAAATTTCTCTTGGTCGGGAAATTCACAGAGACCCACTTATCAACAACCTTCTGCACCACCACTTCTATTCGAGGTGTAGATCGCGTAAAAGATAACTGCGTTGTAGTATAGCGTGAAATACGTCCTAACAAATAACTTAACGGAACTAGTGAGTCTCGGCCGATCACAGGGAGGCAGAAACGCTTTTGATTTTATGCATTTGTTTCAAATATAATTACTAAGTAGAAGGAACAATCAATCATAATATTTATATCACAAGGAGAGATTGAACATGAATTGGATACATGTAATTGAATAAAACATAAAATACGCAAACTACTGTTGTAACAGAACAAGGGCATCACGGGTGGCCTATGGTGGCCTCGTGGAGAGGTTGAAGAGAGCAGCAATGATCCACCGAGGTGGCTCAATGGATGCTACAAATGGAGATGCTGAGACTGAGGCAGAGAAGACGGGAAGAAGAAGAAAACCATGGAATGCCTTCAAAGGAGACCCTTAGGCCTCTTTTTATAGCTTTTGTGAAGGGTATTTAGGGCATTGGAGCCCTTAATTCCATGCAAAGACCTTAGGTTGATCAGATCCGTTGATCGGGAGATCAACGGTCCTGATTAAGCATTCCAAATCCTTCTCTATTCATGGTTTTAAGCTGGTGCTGACACGTGGCGCGACGTGCGCCCTTGGATCTTCATATGACAATCTTCAATCGCTTGTGCTCGCCGTTGCCTTCGCCCACTTCATTGCACGGCTTTAAATCATGCCTCAACTCCTAAGCCATCTCAGTCGTCCGATCTCTCAATCGGATGACTTAAAAGAGCGTGTGCCGCACCCTCTTGACTCCTAAGCGCATGTCATCATGCGCGTCTTCATCTGACACCCCCGCACCAGCCACGTGTCCATGCCTCCACTGCCCGATGAAGATCCTGCGGTTGAATTTCATCCGCGCATGGCCGACTCCCACATCACGACTCTAACCCGTGTCGCATGTTGGCTGTTAAGCGCGCTCTCCGCTGTGCTACGCGCACGGGTTGTTGCAGTTGCCATCTTGTGTGCAGCCGCCCTCAGCCGTTGGATGGAAATCCAAAGGTCGAGATCTCGTCCTTGCTAGATGAAGCAGCTGAAGGTAGGTGATGTGGCATGTTCGTGGGCGTTGGATGGAGATCCAACAGCCCACAACGTGCGAAATGTGATCTTCAGAGGGTGGGGTACAGTGAGGGGCGATTGCGATGGTGCCACATGGTGCCATGTGGCCGTCCATCTTCTTCTCCTTGTATTTGATGATGTAGGCCTTCGATTGAGTTGATTTTTGTGTCGTTGGACTGCGAACATCGATCCGGATCCATCTGTGCAGTTGGATTTTTCATCTGAGGTCTGGATATTCTTCAATTTGCTCCTTGTCTCTTGCTTCTTATGTGGACTCCCTAGGGTGCCACGGGAGTCTGATTGATGCTCTCTTGGAAGCATTGGACTCCTGTCGCCATTCCAAATAGATCCATAAGGTTGGATCGGTCATTTGCTGTCTTGAATTACCTGCAATTATTAATACCTCTCAAATAGCACATTATTATGTATAAAACATATAAATCATCTTAGGATGCAAAGTATGATGTGTATGCATGCAAAATGCCCACGTTAAGCTAGGTTCTACCTTAATTCAGGCGAATTAGGGCCTATGATTGCTGTGCAATCAACATCATAGCCCGATTCGAGCACCACCCCTACAACCTCACGAGTATCCACTGCGTGCCTGCCAGCAACCCCAACCCAGGCCTGCCCAATACTCTCAACCTGGGCCTACATGAGAAGATCAGTTGGGGACAATCATGAAAGCTCTCGCTGACATGCAACAACAAAATATTGCTATGCAGCAGAGACAGGATGTGGCATTAGCTGAGATGAGAGCCCAGCTATCACACTTGACAGAATCCCATCAACCACATTCACTCCCATCTCAAGTAGAACCCAATCTGAGGAACATACGTGCCCAGAGGTATGTCCAACCCAGACCTAATCCTCCCTAAGGCCAAGCACATTTCATATCACAAGCCTTGCACAATTCTGATCCTTTTGCACCTTACTTAGATCAGCAACCACCTCTTCTTCCCAACCCAAATTCTTCTTCATCTTGACCCTGCATTAACCGATTGAAGAGGTGGAAGTTGTTGATTTTTCCGGATATATGATTAGTACATATTTGTGGGCTATTTAAGTATTTAAGTGCCTAGACATTAAGTTAATTTTAACATTTAGATAGCATACATTAGGATGTAAATAAATTAATTCATAGTTTTAGCTTAAGTGCATAATTCATGTGTGGCATCCATATCTAAATGCATTTAGAATTAACCTAGAATTGCATGCATTTGAGTAGTTAATTAATTAGGTGCATTACATACATTGCTTTAATTAACATAGAAGTTAAGGAGTTATTTATAAATAATCCTAATTATTTTATTATTCTTTTTTTTTTCCTTTTGCAGGAACGGCTCCGCCTCTCCTCCTCCAGCTATACCTCCTTAATGTCTGTGAGAAGCAGATCTGCTCCCACCTCTCCATTTCAAATCCCTACACACAGCTACAAGAGAGGGGCAGCTGCGACCGTGCTCAGGGAGACACCGCCCCTCTCCACCACTGTGTACTCCACTCCACCACCGTGGTCTCCAAGGCCGAGCTCCACCACACCGTGGGCCGGTGAGGTGACAGCTCACCGCGCCAAGTGGGTGGAATCGTGCCAACACAGTGAGCGTGTGTCCCCGATGGCCACTCTTCCATCACCGTGCCTCACCAGAATCAACATCACCACCCTCATCGCCATCACCAGCAACCACAACCGCAACCGCCACAACTCCACGCTCTGCATTTTCATCTCCCCCATTAGTTAAGATATCCGGGAAGTTTCCTATACGTCTGAGGCTTGGCCCCATATCTTCTTCTTCTTTTTCTTCTTCTTCTTCTTCGTCTGTTTTTAGAACAAAACCATCCTCACGTCCTCCTTGCTGCACCTCCACCTCGTAGACGCAGCAGTGCGCAACCTCCTGCATGTGCTCCCTCACCATCTTCACGCGACCGCCCTCTAGCTCCACCATGGTAGGCACGCGCATGCCCTTGCTGCGTGCATCGACCTCCACGCTCCGCCCCTAGCGCATGCCCACTAGTGCCCCTCAGTGCATCCACTCACCTCCAGACCACGCACCCACACTCCCTGCAACGCATAGTCAATGCTCGCAGTAGTGATCGCATGTCCTCCAGCCCACCGGCCCTCACCTCTGGCCTGCGCGTGCTACAGCAGCCGCTCCGCCCGCGCGTAGCGTGCGTCCTCCAGTACCTCCAGCGGCCACGCACTTCACCTGTAGCACCAGCTCACCACCGGCTTCCGCTCCGCCATTCAGCCACATCAGATTGTCCCAGTCCATGCCGCCACCGCTAAATTGAAGGCCTCAACCCTACTCACATTCTCTGAGCTCCTAGTCATCGATGATCTCTCCTCCTTCGCGCACTAGCCACTGCAACAAATCCTCTGTTTTGAAGTTCATTAAAATTTACATTTTTTGCCATTGAGGGGGAAGGTATTTTTAGCTAAGAATATTCTATTCGGTTGATTTTATGAGCATCTCCCTCTTGCTTTGTATAATTACAATATCAACATGATAATGTCTTATTATCTCAATTGAAAAGCGATTTCGATCCGATTTCTTGACGAAACTAATCGTGAACATATGTTTTTAACCAGTGCGAGTTTAAATAGGTTATTGCCTCCCTGTGGATATGACCCGCTCTCTTGTGAGTGGCTTAATTTTAATTCTAATTATTTTGATTAGTCGATTTTCCACCACTTAGAAATGCAACGACAAATCTTCTTAATCATCATTTTCGAAAGCAAAAATCGACTCGTCATATGGTGCCGTTGCCGAGGAGGCAACGAACCTGTTAAACTTGCATTCATTTATTTATTGATTCACACATTTTATTTGAGGTAAATTTCAATTCAATTATCTGTTTGGTGCGAAGAACGCATACTTGGAGACATCTTGTCGCACCAACCTTAGAGATAAGGCGATCCTTGACATTGCCAGCAGAGTAGCAACACTGGAAGAAGGAACATCACATCTGCCTCTGCAACGCCTTGGTGGACCTTGTTTCCACCACTAGAGGAAATATCTGGAGGACCACATCCTCATTTCATTCTTTCATCTGTAGATAGATTTTTATTTTTCTTTCTTCTCTTTATTTCAGTGCATTCATTTGGAAAACCCTTGTTTTTGGGTACATTTTTAGGGGTTTGTTCCCCGATTTTGTTTTTAGGCCCGTGTTGGGTAATAATTTTTGGGAGCCTGTTCCCTTTTCTTTAGATCTAAGTTTTCTTTTGTGAATTGATTTTATTTTTCTTGATTATGCATATGTAAAAAAAAAACATAAAAAGGCACAAGATATTTGCTAGAAGCTGCCTACCCCTAGGACGACCATTTAGGTGTGAATGAGCAGCATCTAGACTTGATTTTCTGCATTGCGTGCATTCTTGCATCATTGATTACAGAAGGCAAGGTACATTTTTTGGACTTTGCATCCATATTTGTTCACTCATTGCATGTGGACCTTAATTTCAAAGACCACGAAGTTTGATTTGAATAGACCTAACAAGTGGTCATATTTAATTTTTTGAAAAAGGACTAATTAAAGGAAGGACATTTAAAAACCAAGGTCCTGAATTTCAAACTTGGCGTGCGATTCAAAATTCAAAATCTTTTACGGTGTATGCACACTTATATCTCTTGCACCACGGCATGTGTTTAGATACTCCTTAGGTTTAGAACTACTAGGACAAGAGCCCTCCTACTGTTGGATTCTGAAGTGTTTAGAACTTAAGATCAAAGGTTTTGTAACTTCAAAGAGGGGGATACCCTGTCACGGATTTTTAAGGGTAGTTAAGAAGCACCATGAAAACATAGCTTCAAAGGAAGGCTTAGGCCTACTTGCATCCCTCGATCTTCCATCTTTGGAGTTGCTCTAGCATTTGAGCTTCAGGGAAGAGCACCTAAGCTCCAACTAGGTCTTTTTAGGCGTATCGTAGGCCAACAAGTAGGCACGTAATTGTTTTGATAACTTGATTTGTCTCCTACAAGTGGACTTAAATCTCAAATGCCTAACTTATTAATGACCTAAAAAGTCCTCTAATTTGTGTTTGCTTGGGAAATCTAATTGTGGTGTGAGTTAGAATGGACCACCTTGACTTCCATCCTTTCACATCTTGCCCACACCCTTAGGCTCACTCTGCAATCTTTTATCCCATGCACCGAGATGGTCCATTCTTTGATGGACATAATGACAACCATTGGGATCCTTTTCACTCCTATTATAGGAGTATTGGCCTGGTTAAGCCCCAAATCAGTGAGCAGAACTTAGGAGCGGGATTTGCCTTGCCCAATATCCCACACACCATAGAATTACCCAACCCACCCTCCCTGAATGATTGTAATGGTTGAACAGAAACTCCTAGGAACTATAAGCCTGAGCTTGACTTCTCTTCTGATTGTAATGATGACCTCTCCTCGAAGATGGAAATACAGAAAATGAAAGATGAAATGATTGAGTTGTTAGGAGAATCTTTGAAAGCAGGCCAACAGGAAAAAGAAGAAATTAGCCACCCAATCTACCCCATTGAGGATGAAATGCACCCCTCTAAGCTAGATGCATCTCCCGTGGGAGAGCCACACCCAAAGTTGGAGGGAAATTTTGGGGATTACGTAAGGGAGAATAGCTACTTTTTGAGGATTGATTTTGAAACCTCCCCACTAGATGACACTTCGTTGAGAGGTCCACGCCTTAATTGAGAGGAGGATATGTATGAAAGTAGCTATACATGGGATAAAGAAATGTGGCAACCTGAAGAAGCTGATGATCAGGTTGAGTATCCACCTGAATTATATTAGAGTCAAAAGAAGGGAATGATGGTACCATTGGAAAACCTCGACCTAGATGATGGTATTTTCGTCACATTTGACGAAGTGGGTTGCAGTCAAGTTGTTAATCCTGCCCTCCCTTTTGATCATGAGATGGAACTCAAGCCCACCCTTAGGGAACCTAACCCTTAAGAAATTCACCTATTTGAGGAGTCTGAAGTTACCAGTGTAAATCGTTTACCCCAGATAGAGTGCCCTAGGGGATCTGCTAAGATTTTAGATGATTCTAGAGCTCGGGTACATGATGAACCATATGATGAGGAGAAGGATGAATTATATGAGGAACCTACATTCAAGATTTGGAGTGACACTAAGGGTGATTATGTCTTATTTGAAGAATTAGCCCCCAAGGATGTCACAAAGTTGACCAAATTTGGTTTCCTTAGCACACCCATTGATGATATCTCTCCTCATCAGGAAATAATGGAAAACATGGAAGCAACTTCTGAGATTTAGGTGGATTCACATATAGACTCTGGGGAGGATTTGAGTAAAGAACAGGAACCTGGGGATGACATTGATAGGATAATCCCTAGATCTGTTGCTTCCAACCTGCCTTCATTTGATTTGGTGTCATCCTCTAATTTACCTATGTCTGAAAGTGAAATCTTGACTCCATACGTTGAAATGATCATTGATGAAGTGGAGGCAGATACATCTGATAGTGTAAGGAATGCTAGTGATGCAATTGAGGAATTGAAAAGATTATTAGAGATGGACACCGAGCCAACTAAACCCAACTTAGATCTTATGACCATCCCGCAACCTTGAAACTTGGATACCCTAGACGATCCTTGGCTTAAAGACATGCTCACTACTATTTTGATCAGGGGGCTTAATAGACCAATATCTCTTGTAATGGAGTACCGGGTATGGATTGTTGCTTTCTATGGTCAGTCCATCACCCTGGGGGTTAATCTCTGCACCATTCCTTCCCCATTTCTTTTGGAAGGTCCTTGTCATCCTCCCCTTACCCCGTTGGAGGTTGTTATGCCAGTTTATCCTTTAAAACCTCCTCTGGTGAACTGGGAAGATTTCATTCCCATCTTGGTTGGGTGAACGTTTGCTATTGGGATTCATCATCAGCTTGTCAACATTCTAGGTTACCTATTTTATAGGATAGCATTACTTTGCTCATTTTTAGGGCCTATTTCTGCGATCCTTGAACCTTATTTGTAGATTCTTTGGCTACTCGGCTGCTAGCAAAATAACAGCAGCCCATCTTTGACTCAGGTAATATCCTTCTATGCAAAGGGACATTGCAGATTTTAGGCATGGGGGGGTGTACTTGGGGATATAGATAGCATTTATACATAGTGCATTCATGCATTTAGTTAAATCATCTTGCATTGCATACATTTGCATTGAAAAAAAAAACACAAAAAAAAAAAAATTGTGTTGAGCTTAACTGGTTGGGCCCTACATTCTTAGGCAGACCAAAGCTTTAGGTTAGACTAAGTTGACTCGAAGTGTTTGAATTTAGAAGCTAAGTTGAGCCACTAGCTTTAGACCTTTAGGGTCCTTTGTGGACTTGAAAACTTAAGTAGGAGTTAAGTTGCGGACCATTCCTCAGTAGGTTGAGGAAGGAAAGCTAGGGATTGAGTTAAAGGCTGGGTAGAACCTGAAGTCTTGTTCTACCTTTTGGTTTACAGGTTCTCGTAACCTAACCATCCACATTTCACACACACTTGGTTTTGTGTAAATAGGGATCACCCTAATTCATTTCTTAAAGAAAAGTTGGTTCTCTTAGTTTTGACTTAGGAGAAGCTTGAAAATACAATTTTACTACAGGAGAGGTGGAGTATATACTCACCTTGAGGATGCGATGATAATATGCCACCTCCTCAGCACTTGTCTCTTAGGATATCCATTCTGCTGGGGGCATGTAAGCGCATTGTGCGGTTCAGGTACCATGGGTGGCCCTATCTCGAAGTGCCGATTGCCACAGGCTTGAATTCGCTTAAGAAATCCATGGGGATACTATCTCGAAGTGTCGATTGCCAGGAGTTCTTAGGGTTGCTATGGGTGGTGTTATCTCGAAGCATCAAAAGCCAGGCACCCTTCGCGGTTCGGTGATGGGAACAATGAATCCAACACAGATCATGTTGATGGCTGATCCAAGGTTAAACTTAGAGGAATCAAACAAAAATATATTACAAAAAAAAAACTCGCTTTCTAGGTTGGCAATCATACCAATCTTAAATAACTCAGACCAATGCACATGCATGGATGCTTTAATCTCTGGGACAAATAAACCCTAGGGTAGAGTTAGAAATCAGGGAAGCTTGTGCCTGCAACTCATCTTTAGTTGAACTAGTCTGTAACTTAGCAACTACTTGAGAACCTTAGGTCTAAAGTCTGAACTTAACATGTTTCTAAAGGAAGACCGATTGGGTTGGCTAGTCTACTTGGAGTGTTAGGTTATTGCTTAGATTTGCTAGGGACTAGCAAAAACTATGTATGGGGGTATTTGATTAGCCCATATTTGTGGGCTATATTTAAGTATTTAAGTGCCTAGACATTAAGTTAAGTTTAACATTTAGATAGCATACATTAGGATGTAAATAAATTAATTCATATTTTTAGCTTAAGTGCATAATTCATGTGTGGCATCCATATCTAAATGCATTTAGAATTAACCTAGAATTGCATGCATTTGATTAGTTAATTAATTAGGTGCATTACATACATTGTTTTAATTAACATAGAAGTTAAGGAGTTATGTATAAATAATCATAATTATTTTATTGTTCTTTTTTTTTCCTTCTGCAGGAATGGCTCCGCCTCTCCTCCTCCAGCTATACCTCCTTAATGGCCGTGAGAAGCGGATCTGCTCCTGCCTCTCCATTTCAAATCCTTGCACACGGCTACAAGAGAGGGGCAGCTGCTATCATGCTCAGGGAGACATCGCCCCACTCCACCATCGTGTACTGCACTCCACCACCGTGGTCTCCAAGGTCGAGCTCCACCACACCATGGGTCGGCGAGGTGACAGCTCACCCCGCCAAGCCATTGGAATCGTGCCAACATCGTGAGTGTGTGTTCTTGATGGCCACGCTTCCATCACCATGCCTCACCAGAATCAACATCACCACCCTCATCGCCATCACCAGCAACCACAACCGCAGCCGCTGCAACTCCATGCCCTGCATTTTCATCTCCCTTGTCAGTTAAGAAGTTCGGGAAGTTTCCTGAATGTCTGAAGCTCGGCCCCATATCTTCTTTTTCTTCTTCTTCTTCTTCCTCTATTTTCATAACAAAACCACCATCGCGTCCTCTTCGCTGCACCACTGCCCCGTAGATGCAGCAGCATGCAACCTCTTGCACGCGATCCCTCGCCATCCCCGCATGACCACCCTTCAGCTTCACTGTGGCCGGCGCGCGCACGCTCTTGCTACATGCACTGACCTCCAAGCTCAGCTCCTAGCGCACGCCCACGAGCGCCCCTCAGCTCACCCACTCACCTCTAGATTGTGCGCCCGTACTCCCTGCAGCACGTCGTCGACGCTCGTAGCAGTGACCACACGTCCTCTAGCCCACCGGCCCTCGCCTCTAGCTTGCACGCGCTACAGCAGCCACTCTACCTACGTGCAGTGCGCATCCTCCAGCAACTCCAGCAGCCACGCACTTCACTTGCAGCACTAGCTCATCGCCGGCTTCCGCTCCATCGTTTAGCCACGTCCGATCGTCCCAGTCCACACCGCCACCGCCAAAGCGTAGGCCTCGACCCCACGCACTTTCCCCGAGCTCCTGGTCACCGATGATCTCTCCTCCCTCGCACATTAGCCACTGCAACAAATCCTCTATTTTGAAGTTAATTAAAATTGACATTTTTTGCCATTGAGGGGAAGGTATTTTTAGTTAATGATATTCTATTCAGTTGATTTTATGAGCATCTCCCTCTTGTCTTGCATAACTACAATATCATTATGATAATGTCTTATTATCTCAATTGAAAAGCGATTTTGATCTGATTTCTTGACGAAACTAATCGTGAACATATGTTTTTAACCAGTGCGAGTTTAAATAGGTCATTGCCTCCCTGTGGATACGACTCACTCTTCTGTGAGCAGTTTAATTTTAATTCTAATTATTTTGATTAATTGATTTTCCACCACTTAGAAATACAACGGAAAATCTTCTTAATCATCATTTTTGAAAGCGAAAATCGACTCTTTAATATACTGTTTCTTTAGTTGGACCTTGAGCCAAGTATTTCTGAGATGATCTGTTTCTGTCTACTTGGATCCTGAGCCAAGTATCTTTGATTTGATACCCACTTTCTACTTGGGCCTTGTACCAAATATCTGATTCTGATGCATACTGACTATGGAGATATTCTTCACCTTTGAGATTGACAAACTTCCATTCTATTCACCATGATCTAAATATTTCTTTGAACTTCATTGACTTGTCAATTCTCACCCATCTTTTTGGCTCCTACATTCATGACACATCTTTTACTGGGTTTACGCCTAGCTGAAGGCATAAAACTTAGCAACCTATCCTTTGTACATAGCTGTTTTCATTTCTTTCATTAGGTGCCTACCCTTGAATTTTTAGCATACATTCATTGTCACATATGTCATGCATTTCACTTCTTTGGTCGACTTTCCACTTTGACCTCTTATCAGACTTGAAATCGTCCACATAGAGATTTTTATCTCCTCATTCCGACTTCCTTCCATCATCCAGTCTAAGATAGTGAAAAGCAGAGAATGCATTACATCGACCCTATTCATACAAAGAGAACATTGCATTATTTAAGCATGGAGGGGTGTAAATGGTGAATCATTTACTGAAATGCAATTGTAGACACACCTGTAGTGTATATAGTATAGTATTATCAAAAATACCAAAAAAATTGAAAAATTTTAAAGAGTTTGAGAAAAATAAAAAAAAATCCAAAAATATAATAAGGGGCCTGAATGTACTTATTATTGAGGGAGAACTCCAAAACTTAAAATTGAGGAGAGAAAAAGCATTGGAAGAATTTAAGTGTTTAATTATGATCTTCTAGCTGAAAACAAAAAAAGAATAAGTGTTTATGGACATTCAACCTTTGCTGGTTAGACTTTTCGGGCTACTGTAGCTTGATTCACTTAAGCTTTTGCTTAATACAATTAAGCTTTGACGAGATAGACCATGATCTCTCCAAACTTAGGATGTATTCTTATACCTGAGTCACCAGTACAGGATTTGCTAGTTTGCTTTGCCTTAGGAGTCTAAGTAACCTTGGTTTACATTACACAGTGTCGGGAAAGACCTTGTGAATTTGAAATTCAACCCTAGTGTTCATTAGGGAAGGTGGAATCCTTACCTGTGCGTGTAGGTAGACTCTTTGTCCTAGTCTTTAGTCATGTGTCTAGGAGAAGCTCTTTCTACCAAAGAACTCACCCACCAAATAAAGTGTGCTCTACTAAATAAAGTTGTCGGAGACATGCTGACATTTATTTGTAAAAAAAAAAAGAAAAATTCAAAAAGTTTCAGAAAATGACATTCTTTGGAATAAGTCAGGTATGTTCTCCAAGTCTTGTAAATAGTTTTCCATAAAAAAGAAAAAAATATTTTCCGGGTGAAATATAAATACCCTATTTCCACCAAATATTCTTTGAGCCACAACACAATAAGAGTTGGGTTTGAGTCTTTCTTATTTTTGAGAGTCAATCCGAAAACATGAGCTGAAGTTAGGACCAACCTAGACTTAAAAAGACGTGAAACCTTGGGATTGAGCTTTAAAATTCACCTGGTTAGTCCTGACCCATTACTAAGCACAACCATAACCACTTAGCTTCTGAGTCATGTAAAACCCCCTTAGTCCTGAAAATTGCACTTAAGGTTTAAATATCAAGAGTCCTTGTTGGTCGAGAGTTGGTTTATGTCATATCAGTCTTAAGTTCTGGTCAGTCTTCCTAAGCGATAGGTTCTCACAATGTCCAGACATAAACACGGTTGGCTTATCAAGAGAAAATCTTTCAGTTTAAAGATCATCTCTAAACACTTAACAATTTGAAAAAAGAAAAGAAAAGAAAAATAGATATCTCATCACACTTACCTTGCTGATACTTAAAATGCTTCACACTTTAATGAGTTGCTTGCTAAGGGATTAGCAAAACCTAAGCATGGGTGTATGATGAGGTGTGACTTATCATAGCTAAAATGCCTAAGTTAAGTTAGAAACTAGGTTAAACACTACTGAATTAACACATGAAATGGGTTAAGTGTGGGAAATAAGGAAAACACCTAAAACATCAAATTTGCGTTAAAAATGCGAAATTAGGTCATTAAATGAGATGTTATATTCATTAATGTAAAATGATGATCCAATTTTAAATTGAACAAATATTTGAGTCCAAAAGTTCAAATCAAAAGTAAAATTAACTTCCTTAATATTCAATTAAGCTTAAATAAAAATTTGGTTGCATTTGGACATCATTAGGACCTTGCATTAATATCTTTTCACTTAGGTCCTTAGGTCATCCTCATTTCATGCATAAAAATAGACAGGGACCTCTTTGAAACTACAGGGGCCTCTTTGCAAATCCTAGGGACTGCTCTAATTGGCTTTCTCGTCACTTATGGGCTTTTGTGCTAAAATTCTACCCCTTCACCCATAAGAGCTTCCTTGCAGTTCTTCCAACACACTTGCTGCACTGGGTCTACTGTAGTCACGAAGAACACATGTGATCACAACCATCTCTCCCTTTGCTCTCTTGATCTGATGGCTGAAACCAATTCGAACATTCGCATTCTTCGGTGCGTGTGTTCACCACCTTGCCCAGATCTCATCCAACGACCCCGATTTGATTTGAAGCTTCGCGTGCACCCCTTTTCTCATCTCCACCGCCATGCCCTAAGTGCATAATTGCACCTCTATGGTGCTTTGGTCCAATGACTCGCCTACTTAAGTCCCTTCCCAACTCGCGCACATGCCAATCAACTCCCTTGTAATCTCTCGAGCTAAGCAATTTCATCCTCTTCAGTTTCTTCTCCCCATGCACCTCTATTCCTACGCTTGTGCAATGGAATTGCACCTCCTGCGACCACTCCTCGCTGCTAAGGACCATGTAGCACCTGAGGGTGACTTTGAGTCCCACTAGTGGACTTTCAATCCACTGGAGATTCTCGCCCCTTCGTCACTGCAACCACTAGCTGCAGATCTTCTCAACATATCCCATTCTTTTGTTAGGTTAGGATTTCATGCTTTCTAGATTTATTATAGTGTTTGTTAGAGTAATTTAGGAGTAGAATTAGGTGTTAGAATTCATTGGTTTGATGGATTCAGTAATTAGATAGAAGTAGCTTAGGGTAATTCTTCCTCACTCCTCTGATCAACTCAAATCAGAGGAGACAAACCCACTACCATCCACATGTCCATTCTTCTCACAGTACACGTTCACTCATTGATGCATTCTTTTCATCAATCCCCCACTCATAAGAGCACTCAACAGATCTGAAGCTCATTAGCTTTCAGATCTGTTGAATCGCTCAAACATCAAACGAAGCGCATTCAATTCAGCCCATATTCCCACTGATGCCCTCCCCATGATTTGAATCAAGAAGAACTGACTTATTTTATTGAGATGGTGTTTGATAGTTGATTGAATGACTTTTGAGCTAATTGCAATCTATTTGGATTTAATCAATTAAATTGGTTTTATATGAGTTTGATTTGAAGCATTGCAACTAATTTAAACTTATTTCATCAAGTT
Organism: Thalassia testudinum; assembly: GCA_037157565.1. Classification (NCBI taxonomy): domain Eukaryota; kingdom Viridiplantae; phylum Streptophyta; class Magnoliopsida; order Alismatales; family Hydrocharitaceae; genus Thalassia; species Thalassia testudinum. The sequence goes on along the minus strand of JAZHRO010000063.1, from coordinate 148,044,611 downwards.
TTTAGAGATCATATTCGCTGTGCCTTATTCGATGTCAGATTTTGAATTTTTTGGTGATTGTTAGGTAGTTTGGGCCAATGCGAATCATATGAAGTGATTCAAGGCATAAGCAAGGACCTAATGATCTTTCTAGGATCACTCAAGATCATAAACGCTGATTTTTTTTGGAAACAAATCATAAATGCTGATTTATAGTGTTTAGGAGCTCCAAGTGATCCATTCACAATGACATTCTTATATTAAACAGCTCAATCTGGGCAACATTGGTTTTTCCACTACAGATTGTTCTTAATCAATGCTTTGAGGGTTGAATGAGTTATTTTAGACCTCTGATTTGGTTTTAAGTAAATTTTTGAGCTGGTAAAGAGGTATTTGAGACAAAAGGGAATTGGATTTCAAGGTCTTAAAGCAGATTTGAGAGAGATGTGAAAGTAGTAGTTACTGCTCTTATATTACTCGAATTTCCTCTAATTTCATTGGATTTGTGATATTGGGTCTAAATGAATTTTGCTTAGCCTAGACCTATTAGGTCTGATTTTCATTTAGATACTGTTGCAGCAGCAACTGGAATACCAACTGCAGTAATTATATCTACTGCTAAAATTCTAGTAGCAGATACATCTTAGTTTGTCAGGAGAAATGGTGGGTTGGTTTTTGAAATTCAATGAGCTACTAGTTTGTGTATAGATAGAACTCACATGTAACAAGCATTCATGTACTTTAGATTAATTGGATTTTAACAAGAATTGCTTGTAAATTCTATTTAAATTCTTTATTAGCCATTTGAGCTTGTATTAGCTGTCCAAATGTAAAAATGGAATGAAATAGATTTGAAAATCATGTTTAATTATTCTATCTATTTCATACTATATGTTGGACATGTCTGAATGTTGATATCTCTTTTCTAGCCACTAAAACTCTTTTTAGTGCCTTAGGTTCCACTTTGAAAATCTTTTGAAGGCCTAAAATTGGTGAACTTTGTACATAAATAAAAATTATATAAAAATTCCAAAAAAATAAAATAAATGTGTCTTGGTTATGATTAGGTATATTTTTAGGTGTGCGAAGTTTTAAGGCATTCTGAACTCCCGGTTTGATAGAATATAGCAGTTGATGATTTAGTATACCTTGGAACTTAATAAAAGAACTCAACTTCAAAATCACCAAAAATAACTCTCTTTCTCTCTCTCATCCCCTATCTCTACTATATATATAAAACCCATAAAAATTAGAAAAACCACAAAAATATCATGTATACTATGTATATACTTGTATATAGTAATTAAACCTAAGCTATAAGTAAATGTTGTATAATATGTATTTAATGTATATAAAGAACTTATATATGTATTCTATGTAGTAAATTAAGTACTTAGAGTAATTTAATGTATATATAATCTTATTGTATTATTTTATATTAATTGATATAATTGAAATGCATAACAACTAAGTAATTATATAAACCTATTTAAATGTACATATCTGTACCTAATATTGTACATATGTATTTATATATGTATTATGAATAATATGATACCTGTACTATAATTTAATTATATATTTATAGTAAATAATTAAGTTATTAAGTTAACTAGGTAATTTATTAAGTTAAAATAGAATAAATTAGTAATTTAAGTTAATATGAGATAATTTATAGTGTATACTTATAATATATTATACTAAGTATTTTCAACTTATTTATATCATATTTATACTGTATTATAGTATTTACGATTTATTTATATGATAAACCATCTAAAATATGTATTTAATTGTAAATATAAAAAATCATCTAAAATAAATTAAAATAAAGCTTCTAAAATATAATAAATATCTGTAATAAATAATTTATTATGTATATTAACTCTTTATTAAGTCAACTGTATTATTAATTAACTAATTTATACTTTAATTAATGAATTAAACTCTAAATTAATGTGTATAACCAGTAAACTTTAGCTAATTTGATAATATAATAAACTAACTTATTTTTTTAAAGTAATTATATAATTATGTAGTCTTATATTTGGGATTTACAACCCTATAATTTAATTTTAATTTATATTAAAGTATGGCCCTCAAATGGAGGGCCAAAATCAGCAAATTAGGACGGATGCGTTCACTGCTGTTAATGGGAAGCGAGATCGATTGTTTAAAAGTCGCGTTGCAATATAGGAAAAATCGCTTTGAAAACAAATACAATTTTATTACTCGAAAAGATTCTGAGGTCGAACAAAGGGAGCAAATGGAATTCACACACTAAACTTAGCAATTAATGCAAATTGAACACATAATATTACTAAAAAACTGAATAGGAATGTAGAGCATGAGTATATGAGGAGTAAAAAGAGTTTTAGACAAAATAATGGTGATTTTAATTGCCAAATATAAGTCATAGAATAGTTACTCAAATTGACTAAAGAAGGAAATATAAATTCAGACATCTGATTTTACAATCAGACATCTTAAATGACTTTGCTACAGTCCTCCTCTTCCTTTCTTCTTCTTCTTTTCTTTCTCTGATTCAGCTTCTTTTTCTTCTTCTTCTCTATCTCTGTGTACTTCTCTTCCTCTCTTCTTCAGCTTCTGTCATTGGCTTCTTCTTCTCCTTTTTCGTTCTTCTTCCTTTGCCTTCGCGAGCCCTCTGTTCTTCTTTCTCTTCTTTCTTTTGCCTTCAATTCTCCTCTTCTTCTTCTTTCTTCTTCCTTAGGCTTTCTTCTTCTTTTGCCTTCCTGCCTTCTGAATCTGACTAAGTGTCGAAGCTAATCCTCTCAGAGCAAAAACCCCCTAACCCCATGCAGCTCTCCTTCTCTCTTTCTATTTCAGTCTCATTCTCCTAGAGCTTCAGTCGGTCGGGTAATCGGACCTATCGCATGCCCGGGTCCAGGCTCACCGGCATGTGTGGTGAGCGAGGAGTGAAGTCAAGTGGCTAGTCGAGTCGGCCAGGTCCGCGTGAATAGTGCCGTGGACGAGTCCAGTGAAGGGGGGAGGAGGACCTCACCGTCAGTGTTGAAGGTGAACAACCTACTTCACATTTGCAATTTATGTGGGTGCGGGTGCCTTTTCACTTCCGAGGTGGGACTAAATGTCCCACCTATCTTTCGTGCACCGCAGCAGTAGGGTGTGTGGCCGAATTGACAAGGCTGCGACTGTTGGAGCCCCTACATGAAGACTTGGATGCGTGCGGGCTTGTATTCCGCGTAGCCTGGAGATAACCCTGGGGCGTAACAGGACCTGGAGTAACAGCAAGCAAGCTCGAAGCTTTGGCAGCAATGGCGGCTGTTGACTTGCTACCTAAAATCAAGAACATGGGACTAATGGCCGCATCAGAATGCTCAGTAGGGTCGCTGTGGCACGGCGAGTGTGACGGTGGCCGTAGTGTGGTGTGAGGGTGGCTGTGGTGGCTGGACCGTGAAGGGAATGGACGGTGAGAGTGGGTCTGTTCGTGGAGGTGTTTGGGTAGACGATGAAGTGATTGGAGTGAGGGGAAATGATCAGGGAGGTGCGGTGGAGGTTGTAGGGTGGTCGGCGAGGTGGATGGAGGTGCGTAGCAACGGGAGCACCTCGCTAGAGGAGTCACCGGAGATGGAGGAGGTGACAGTGTTCGGAGGCATCGGTGGTCGATTTTGGGAAATAGAGAAAGGGAAAGAAAGTGAGAGAGAGAGGGAGCCTAAAAACCTACTTCTAAGGGACGAAAGGGAAAGGAATCCCACACTGGTGTGGTTGCCGGACGTGGGGAAGACGAATCTCCGCAGGTGAGGCAACGATGAAGATGGAGTAGGAACTATGTTGGCAGGTATTACTCGATGCGGAGGACGGTGGTGGATATAAACCTACCACTGGTATTATGGTTGGGTGATGAGAGAGTGAGGAAAAGACCATCGGAGCTTGCGGAGTTGTGGCCGGAGGGGAGAGAGGAATAGTGGGGATTCCGACCCAAATTCAAGCTGAGGAGAATTGGCTGGATCTGGGGCTTCTTAAATAGGTCCTCAGAGAGGGTTTTGTGCTTGGAAGCCAAGCTTCCAAGTAAGGAAAACTCGCTAGAGATGGAAGCTTTCAAGAGACCCAAATCTCTCATATGTTTGCATGAGAGATTGGGAAAGAATTAGGGCTTATGGATGGGTTCATACTGGAGGAAATTTCACAGAGAATCTCCCTTCCAATTTTGGAGGAGATTCTCTGAGCAATCAAGGAGAAATCTCCTTTCAAAGCTCGCTGGAGTAGGATTTCTCTGTGATAATGGTGGAGGGACCTATTTGTGAAGACGACGAGAAAGTTAGGGGGCTATTTACAAGGGTTTTTGAAAGTTAGGAGTAGAAATGTAATCAGACAAGACCTTTTTGCAAACTAGGTCAAGACAAGTTCTCCTTAGATTCAAATTTTGGTACAAACCTAATTTGGACCCAAGGAATCCAATGGTGAAGTTGGATTTTAGTTTTGACCACGTTTGATTGGGTAATTTATGCAAAAACCTAAATTAGGGTAAATATCTATCTAAGACCCCATTTTAGGTCAAGATGGGTTTTAATGGCCAAATTGAAGGTACTAAACCCTAGAGAATATTTTTCTATAATTTTTAGAGGATTTAAGTGAATTTTATCATGACCATAACCTTGGTTAATCAAGTGGGTCTATTTTTAGGGTTTGAAGAAGTCATTTAATTCACATAACTCACACAAACCCTTTTCTGTTAAATCCAACCCATTTGTTATCTTGTTAAGACCGTTTGACCTTTGTTTAGTCCTTGAGAAAACTCGTGGTTGTAATGTATTGGTAAAATTACAGTTTTACCCCTTATTTCTTATTTTTCTCTTAGAAAGGTTATGCAATGAATTATGACCTTCAGTTGGTTATGTAGGAGCATTTATTCTCTCTATTTGGTCAAAATGAGGTAGTTAGGGCTCATGATGGTGTTCCCATCAATTGTGCAGTGCCTGAAGATCGCTCCCAATAGTCTCACATCGTGCGCTGAGAAACATATGATGAGGGATAAAAGTTTTTTCTGTTTCAGGCCTCTTAGTCGACATGCGCTGGGTGCCAAACATTAACTGTACTCCTCTCTCTCTCAATCTGATATGGCATATGAGCTTTGAATGTGTGCGGTGCATGGGTCAGGGGCCATGCACTGTGCGTGGGCCTTTGTGGGCCCATTAACGAGCATTAAACCAGATGTAATACACCTAATTTACAACTAGGGTGGCCCTAGTAGAGGTCTGGTCCCACCCAGAAATTGGTGCTATGTATCCCTCAAAAAGGCCACCCGTCCACTAAGCCAATTTTTGGGTTGAACTTAAACCGAACCAGTCTGAGAGAGTGAACCGGCTAAATGTTGAGACGTTGAAAATTGGCTAAGTGTAGAGCCCTTCTGTAACGACCCGATTCCCGAATCCCTATGAGACACGAGAATCGGACCGACTCGACTGACCCCAAGATGCAGTCGTCCAACAAGAAAGTAACCAAAAGAGTAGTAAAATAAATCACATTAAACATGTATATAATTAGCAGTAACAAAATAGAACAATAGAGAAAAGAAATACTACAGTATACACCACCACAACAGTAGAGAAATAAACATATACATAAACATGAGGCTTACAATAAAGAGAGTACAGGGGGTAACAGAAACTACTAACAACAATAGCAAAAAAGTACAGTGGGTACTACAAGTGACACTACTGGACTCTACTAGGCTCAGCGCCCTCTGCAGCCGCCGACTCTGGCTGCTCAACACCTGGTCCTGAAAAGTAACAAGGGTGACACGTCAGCGAAATGCTGAGTAGAGTGGCAACTAAAAGCTAGAAGAAGCAGTAGAGTGGACAGTAGCTATTATATTTTTACTTTCTTTCTTTATATTTTTTCATTTATTCACTATTGATTTATTTCTCAGATCCTTCTCTTGATCTTGAATGTTCCTCGTGGGAACGATCTTGATTGCAGTCTTTTTCGAAAAGTAGAAGTAACACGTGGTGCTCTCCTGGCCGGGAGAGTCCCCCGTGGTGGTCCTACCCTCAGTCAACCACCCCAAGGTCGCTGACAGACGTAACGGTGACTACGGCACGCGCGATAAACGTACGGGTAGCTACCCTGCACTGGCACACGGTCAGTCATTTCCATTAACGGGTGCACCCAAAGCACAGCATGGAACCAGTATAGGGTAGAGCCCTCTCAGTAACAGGGGTCCAGCCCCTCCACAGTAACCAAACAGGGGTCTTGCCCCTCCACAGTCTGCGCACCCTCGCCTGACTACCCTGGTTTGCCTAGTGGGCCTAACAAGTCGGTGTAGGAGGGCTAGCAGAACCCCGGGGCCCGTGGGGTAGCTAGTGCTCTCCCTACACTAGTAGCTCTCCTTGGTACTGTGTACACGAGGGCTGAAAGTCGGTACAAAGTGGCCAGACCTAACCCCGGGTCCTTGGGGCAGCTAGCTCCTCTCTGCACTAAACAGGGAGACAGTTGCTCTCCTTGGTACTCCGTACTCAAGGGCCAGCTCACTTCCCCAATTCTATTCCATTCACTTTCCAGGAGTTCTACTCCTAATTCCCCGTAGGGTTCATGCTCTTTTAACTCAGCCAATTTAGGTTTCACCGTTCTAGCTTTATACCCATACAATTCATGTTCTCAACCGTAGTTATCCGTTCATAACAGGCAGCTGCTAACCAATTTACAGGTAGTTATCGTTTCCTTTCCACTTTTCCAAGACTGCAGTGTATATATTCAACTACTTTTCCAGTCTTAGGATGCATGCCATACCCTAGGATCTATCATTCAATCTAGTTTTCCAGTCCTAGGATTGATGCAATACCCTAGGATCTATCATTCAATCTAATTCTTCAGCCCTAGGGTTCATGCAATGCCCTAGACTCTATTAATTATTTCATAAATGTATAATTTTTGATAATTAAATTAAAAGGCCACTCTACCCGCAAAATCAGAAGTACTGGGGGTGTGGTCGGCAATCCCGCGCGCCTCCACAACCCCCAGAGCTGCAATGGAACGGGGTCCTAATACAAGGATCAAAGACAAGGAGCTACTCAGAATAGTATACAATCACTATAAAAAGGTAGAGGAAATAAATCTGGGAAGAATGAAACTTGAAACGCGGAAAACAGACTCCGAACGGACCCTAAACGGGTCAAAAATGACAAGTTTGCACAAAATTAGACGAGTCTGCACAAAATTAGACGTCTAGAACTTCTTCCAGATGTCTTAAAAGGTCAATCATGCCATACCTTGGTCCGCACAGTCCTTCAGACATCTAGAAGCCGGCTAGACCGTTTGGACTTAGTTTCCAGACGTTCGATTGTCACCCCAGATGTCTGGAGGTCCTCTTCGTCGTCTGGTACTGTGTCCAGACGTCTGATCGATGTGGGATGGCGAGCCCTGCCGCCCTCCCGAACGATTCTTGCACACACACACACTCGCTCTCATCACGAAGGGGTGCAAAAGAACACGGCGGACGGCTGCATGGCCGTACACGCGTAAAAAGGAGAAGATAAGAAAATATTGTACCTGTCAGACGTCTGGACCTTCCTCCAGACGTCTTATGCGTCGTTTGGATGTAAGTCCAGACTTCTGATTCTGGGAAATTTTCCCAGAATCAGAACCCTGCTCGCTCTCCGCCCGCAGCGTACGGCCTTGCCGCACCACGTTCGCCTGCTGCCTGAGCTGCAGCAGCTCCTCTGCGACACCCCACGCTCGCTATTCTCCTACCAGCCGGCTCCAACTGCCTCGGTAAGCTCAGACCCTTGCGGTCGAGCTTCTACTTCCTCTCGCAACAACCCCTCCTTCTCGCACGCTCGCAGCAGCCGCTGCTGCCGCTCTCGCTCGCTCGCGCTCTCGCTGGCAGGGAGAAGGAGAAGAAGAAGGCGGTGGAATGAGGGTGAGGGAGAGGGGGAGCATTTTTATAAGGTAGTCGCGGGGAGAGAGAAGGAGGAAAAACGACGCCTGCAGGGAGGGAAAGAGAAAAACGAAGGTGGCGGGTTCAGTCTGCATGCGCAGGCGTGTAGACTCGAACCCGTACGCCGAAAAAATTTAATACCAGACATCTGGGAAGGGTTCCAGACGTTTGGCCAGACGTCTGGGCCACTTCCCAGATGTCTTAAACTACGTCAGATGCCCGGCTTGTAACAATATAACAAACTCAAAGGAAGTTTCATCCCCGAAACTTGCGCTAACTAGGGTACGAGAAAGAACAATATATACATAACAAACTCAAAGAGGACCGAAGCCGGTCCGAAAAGATGTACCCACGAAAAGCTCCGGGTACCGCTCCTGCATCGCCGCCTCAGGCTCCCAGGTGGCCTCCTTGTACCGCTGGCTCCTCCACAAAACCTTCACCATGGGTACTTGCTTTCGTCTCAGACTGCGGATGGCTCTGTCCAAAATCTGCACTGGCCACTCAGGGTAGGTCAGGTCGTCGCCCACCTCGATGCTCTCGTGGCTCAGGACGTGACTGGGATCGGCGACATACTCCCTGAGGTTGGACACGTGGAACATGTCGTGCACACCAGAAAGCTGAGGAGGGAGGGCAAGCCTGTAAGCAACGGGTCCAACCCACTCCAGGACCTCAAAGGGACCCACAAACCTCGACGCGAGCTTCCCTCTCACCCCAAACTGCTGCAGGCCCTTCATGGACGAAACACAAAGGAAGACGTGGTCCCCAACCTCGAACTGCACCTCTCTATGTTTCTGATCTACGTAGCTCTTCTTCCTGCTCCTGACAGTGTGGAGTCACCTGTGAATCTACTCGACTACCTCCTGACTCTGCCGGATCAGCCTGGGGCCAACCTCCCACTTGGTCCCCACCTCAACCCAACTCAAGGGTGCCGTACATCTCCATCCGTACAGAGCCTCGTAGGGTGCCATGCTGATGCTCGAGTGATAACTGTTATTATATGCAAACTCCGCCAGGGGCAAGTGCTCCTCCCAAGAGCCCCTCCAGTCCAGTACACAGGCATGCAAAAGGTCCTCAAGTGTCTGTATCGTGCACTCAGACTGTCCGTCCGTCTGGGGGTGGTAAGCTGTACTGAACCTCAACCGCGTCCCTAGGGCCTACTGAAACTCAGCCCAAAACTGGGACGTAAAGCAGGTATCCCGGTCGGATACGATCTCTCGCGGAACTCCGTGTAGACGTACCACGTTGCGGATATACCTCTCTGCCAACTGTGCTGGTCCCAAGGTGACTCGGATCGGCAAGAAACGCGCCGTCTTCGTCAATCTATCAACGATTACTCAGACTGCGTCGTGTCCTCGCTGGGTAATAGGTAAACCCACCGCTAAGTCCATGGTGATGCTCTCCCACTTCCACTCTGGCACTGGAAGTGGCTGTAGCGGCCCTGCAGGCCTCTGATGCTCGGCTTTCACCTGCTGGCACACTAAACACTGCTGCACAAATTCACCTACATCCTGCTTCATTCCCATCCACCAAAACTCGCGTCTCAAGTCATGGTACATCTTCGTGTTTTTGGGATGTTTGGTGAATTTGGAACCGTGTGCCTCAATTAGGAGCTCTCTCAATAGTTCCTTGTCTCTGGGAACGCACAAACGTCCCCTCAGGCGCAGCACCTTTTCTATGAAAGAAAAGTCCCCCGGGTCTCTTGACAGTACTCTGTCGCTCAAGGACTGCAAGTACGGGTCAGCCATCTGTCCTGTGATGATGCGATCTATTAGCTCTGGCCTCGTCTGTCGTGTCACAGTCACTGCCCCACAGTGCCCCCGTAACTCTACGGGTCGCCAACTGCCCATCTCCTCCAGAAGACTCCAACTCTGCACCTGTAAACTGGCCAAGTGTGCGGGTGCCTTCCAGCTCAAGGCGTCAGCCACCACCTTGGCCTTTCCTGGGTGGTAGGAAATGCTGCAGTCATAGTCCTTTAAGAGCTCCAACCAACGTGTCTGTCTCATGTTGAGCTCCTTCTGATCGAAAAGGTATGTGAGGCTCTTGTGATCTGTGAAAATCTCGAAGGTCTCACCGTACAAGTAGTGCCTCCAGGTCTTCAGTGCGAAGACAATAGCTGCTAGCTCCAGGTCGTGGGTAGGGTAGCTATGCTCATGGGGCTTCAGTTGCCGTGAAGTGTAAGCGACAACGTGACCCCTCTGCATGAGCACACCCCCTAACCCCTGCAAGGAGGCGTCCGTGTACACAACGAACCACCACTACTGTCAGGGATAGTGAGCACGGGAGCCGAAGTCAGCCTCTCCTTCAACTCCTGAAAACACGCCTCACAGGCGTCTATCCAAGTGAAGGGCACGTCCTTCCGGGTCAACTGTGTCATAGGACGTGCAATCTGTGAAAAGCCCCTAATAAACCATCTGTAGTAGCCTGCCAGTCCCAGGAAACTGCGAATCTTAGTAACTGTATGCGGTCTTTCCCACTTGAGCACTGCCTCGACCTTGGCTGGGTCCACCGCCAAGCTATCTCCAGAGATCACATGACTCAAGAAGGTCACCTCCCTCAACCAGAACTCGCACTTGCTGTAGTTGGCGTACAGCCTACGTCGTCTCAGTGTGTCGAGAACCATTTGCAAGTGCTGTCCGTGTTGCGTCTGATCTCGAGAATAGATGAGCACATCGTCAATGAATACCACCACAAACTGGTCTAAGTACGGTCTAAACACCCGGTTCATCAAGTCCATGAAGGCAGCGGGGGCATTGGTCAGCCCAAACGGCATGACCAGAAACTCGTAGTGTCCGTACCGGGTGCGGAAAGCTGTCTTGGAGACGTCGGTCTCCCTGATCCTCAACTGGTGGTATCCAGACCTCAAGTCGATCTTGGAAAACACCGTGGCACCCTGCAACTGGTCAAACAAATCGTCGATCCCCGGCAGCGGATATCTGTTCTTGATGGTGACCCTATTCAGCTGTCGGTAGTCCACACAGAGGTGTAGGGTACCATCCTTCTTCTTTACAAATAGTAACGGGGCTCCCCAGGGAGACGCACTGGGCTTCACAAAGCCTTTCTCCAAAAGATCCTGCAACTGAGACTTGAGCTCTCGCAGCTCAAGTGGTGCCATCCTGTATGGTGCGGTGGAGATGGGGCTGGTCCCTGGTACTAGTGAGATCTCAAACTCGATCTCACGCTCGGGCGGTAGTCTTGGCAGCTCATCTGGGAACACGTCGGGGCACTCTCTGACCACTGGGATACTCTGGAAGTCTGCCACAGGACTGGGCTCTACCACCACACAATCTAGGAAGCCCTCACACCCCTGGCTCAAAAGTCTCACCGCCAGAAGTGCAGAAATGCACCTGAAACCTCCGTCCACTGGCTGACCGTGGAACTTGAAAGAAGGCAACTCCGGTATGGAGAAGATGATCTTCCTCTCAAAACAGTCCACCAAAGCGTGGTAAGTGGACAGCTAGTCCATCCCTAGAATTACACCAAAGTCCTCCATCTGTATCATAATCAGGTCAGCGGGAAGGTTATGTCCCCCAATACTGACCTCGCAACCTGTGTATACCTCCTCAGCTACAAATAGCTGACCACTCAGACCTCTGATCACGAACGGATCCTCTAACAACATATAATCCTGCCCCAAACTAACTACGAAACTGGCTGCGACAAATGAGTGCGTAGCGCCGGAATCGAAAAGTATGTAAACGAGTCTGCCGAAAACTGAAACCATACCTGCCACCACTGATCTCGAAGCTTTGGCATCCCTGTGTGTCAGGGTGTTAATACGCCCCTCAGCCCTAGGCACGGCCGAAGCAGCCACACTCTGCGTCGGACGGGTAGCTGATGGCCGGTACCCTCCTCATGACTGCTGTCCTCCTCCTCGCGCTTGGAAACTGCGGCCTCCTGCTCGCCCTCCAGTGCTCGACGTGGGAAGCATCTGCTGACCTCCTACCCTAGATAGGTAGTCCCTCCTGATGTGGCCTGGCTGCCCACATTGGTAACAGAGGGGAACCCGACTCTCGCCCTCAGTGGCTCCCTACTGTCGGCTGGGTGGGGGTTTGATGCTAGTAACTGGCCCCTGTCGAGGGCCTCCAAAGGCCACTGATGGCCCTGCGAAACGTGATGGCTCTCCTGTGGATGGCACATGTCTCCTCTCTCGCCGACCCTGTGAAAAATTTGGCTAGTAGGGCCTCTTCCACCCGCTGTCAGTATCTCGCACGGACGGGTTAGTCTCCTCGTAGGTCATAGCTGCCTCCACCACCCTCGAGAACGTAGGTAGCTTCAGGGGTTTGACATACCCCCGAATCGCAAGCCGGAGCCCCTCGGTGAACCTCCAAAGGTGCTCCTCCTCAGTGGCTACTGCTGTTACTGCGAAGCGGGACAGCTCCAGAAAACGCGTGTGGTACGTGCTCACGGTCATCGTCCCCTGGCGGAGAGTGTGGAACTCTCACCTCCTCTGGTCCTGCCACATCTGGGGAAAGTACTGCTCGCAGAAGAGGGTGACGAACCGATCCCAGGTTGGCTCATCCCTCTCCTGTCCCCTAACCGCCCTCCACCACCTGTGTGCCGCACTCTCCAGCTGGTATGTGGCAAAGGCCATGCGGCACTCCATCAGGGGGCGAAGGGTGTCGAAAACCTTTTCGATCTGCTCGAGCCAGTCCTCTGCCTCGGTCGGGTCCTCATCCCCATTAAAGGAGGGGGGCTTTAGCTTCCGGAACTACACGAAAAGCTCGAAGTGGTGCTGCAGTGGGGATGCTGGTGCACCTCCAGGTAAGGAAGCCTCGTGCACAGAAGTGTCGGAGGAAGGTGGGGGCGGTGGCGGCCCATCCCCTCCCCCGCGTCCAGTGTCGCGTCCGTAGTGTGGTCCCACAAAGGACTCCCCCTCCGCAGCCCTAGGGAGAGGTGCTCGGGGCGGTGGGTGGAGCTCCTCTTGCACTATGTCCCGTATCAGCTGGGCAAGGTCCTGGGCCTGAATGCCTGGGAGCAGTGGCTGGTCCACTGAGACGTCGACCGCAACACGCCCACCTTGCCGACCTCGTCCTCGGCCGTGCCCGCGGCCTGCCTCGCTAGTCCCTCGTCGAGGCATCTCCTGCAAGGAGACACGAAACAGAACGGAAACACGTCAATATGGAACGATATCTAACGAAGAAGTCTAAGAGTTCATGTCAAAAGAAACGTCGTGGTGGCTACTCTAGTTACAGACACGTGAATTGGTTATTTTCCAGTCAGTTGGATCACTTCTCAGGATGGCCTTGCTCTGATACCATCTTGTAATGACTCGATTCCCGAATCCCTATGAGACACAGGAATCGGACCGACTCGACTGACCCTAAGACCCAGTCGTCCAACGAGAAAGTAACCAAAAGAGCAGTAAAATAAACCACATTCAACATGTATATAACTAGTAGTAACAAAATATAGCAGTAGAGAAAAGAAATACTACAGTATACACCACCACAACAATAGAGAAATAAACATATACATAAACATGAGGCTTACAATAAAGAGAGTACAGGGGGTAACATAAACTACTCACAACAACAGCAAAAAAGTACAGTGGGTACTACAAGTGACACTACTGGGCTCTACTAGGCCCAGCGCCCTCTGCAGCCGCCGACTCTGGCTGCTCAACAGCTGGTCCTGAAAAGTAACAAGGGTGACACGTCAGCAAAATGCTAAGTAGAGTGGAAGCTAAAAGTTAGAAGAAGCAGTAGAGTGGACAGTAGTTGTTATATTTTTACTTTCTTTCTTTATATTTTTCCATTTATTCACTATTGATTTATTTCTCAGATCCTTCTCTTGATCTTGAATGTTCCTCGTGGGAACGATCTTGATTGCAGTCTTTTCCAAAAAGTAGAAGTAACACGTGGTGCTCTCCTGGCCGGGGAGTCCCCCGTGGTGGTCCTACCCTCAGTCAACCACCCTAAGGTCGCTGATAGACGTAACGGTGACTACGGCATGTGCGATAAACGCACGGGTAGCTACCCCGCACTGGCACATGGTCGGTCGTTTTCGTTAACGGGTGCACCCAAAGCACAGCACGGAACCAGTATAGGGTAGAGCCCTCTCAGTAATAGGGGTCCAGCCCCTCACAGGGGTCTTGAACCTCCACAGTCCGCGCACCCTCACCTGACTACCCTGGTTTGCCCAGTGGGCCTAACAAGTTGGTGTAGGAGGGCCAGCAGAACCCCGGGGCCCGTGGGGTAGCTAGTGCTCTCCCTACACTAGTAGCTCTCCTCGGTACTGTGTACACGAGGGCCGAAAGTCGGTACAAAGTGGCCAGACCTAACCCCGGGTCCCTGTGGCGGCTAGCTCCGCTCTGCACTAAATAGGGGGACAGTTGCTCTCCTTGGTACTCCGTACTCAAGGGCCAGCTCACTTCCCCAATTCTATTCCATTCACTTTCCTGAAGTTCTACTCCTAATTCCTCGTAAGGTTCATGCTCTTTTAACTCAGCCAATTTAGGTTTCACCGTTCTAGCTTTATACCCATACAATTCATGTTCTCAACCGTAGTTATCCATTCATAACAGGCAGCTGCTAACCAATTTACAGGTAGTTATCATTTCCTTTCCACTTTTCCAAGACTGCAGTGTATATATTCAACTAGTTTTCCAGTCTTAGGATGCATGCCATACCCTAGGATCTATCATTCAATCTAGTTCTCCAGTCCTAGGATTGATGCAATACCCTAGGATCTATCATTCAATCTAATTCTTCAGCCCTAGGGTTCATGCAATGCCCTAGACTCTATTAATTGTTTCATAAATGTATAATTTTTGATAATTAAATTAAAAGGCCACTCTACGGGCAAAACTGGAAGTACTGGGGGCATGGTCGGCAATCCCGCGCGCCTTCGCAACCCCCATAGCCACAAAGGAATGGGGTCCTAATACAAGGATCAAAGACAAGGAGCTACTCAGAACAGTATACAATCACTGTAAACAGGTAGAGGAAATAAATCTGGGAAGAATGAAACTTGAAATACGGAAAACAGACTCCAAACGGACCCTAAACGGGTCAAAAATGACGAGTCTGCCCAAAATCAGACGTCTGGAACTTCTTCCAGATGTCTTAAAAGGTCAATCATGCCATACCTTGGTCCGCACAGTCCTTCAGACATCCAGAAGCCGGCTGGACCGTCTGGAGTTAGTTTCCAGACGTCCGATTATCACCCCGGATGTCTGGAGGTCCTCTTCGTCGTCTGGTACCGTGTCCAGACGTTTGATCGGTGTGGGATGGCGAGCCCTGCCACCCTCCCGAACGATTCCTGCACACACACACACTCGCTCTCATCACAAAGGGGTGCAGAAGAACGCGGCGGACGGCAGCATGGCCGTACACGCGTAAAAAGGAGAAGATAAGAAAATATTGTACCTGTTAGGCGTCTGGCCTTCGTCCAGACGTCTTATGCGTCGTCTGGACGTAAGTCCAGACGTCTGATTCTGGAAAATTTTCCCAGAATCAGAACCCTTCTCGCTCTCCGCCCGCAGCGCACGGCCGTGCAGCGCCGCATCCGCCTGCTGCCTGAGCTGCAGCAGCTCCTCCGCGACACCCCACGCTCATTGCTCTCCCGCCGGCCGGCTTCAGTTGCCCCAGCAAGCTCGTACCCTCGCGGTCGAGCTTCTACTTCCTCTCGCAACAACCCCACCTTCCCGCACGCTCGCAGCAGCCGCTGACCGTGTCGATCTTTCGCTTTTAAGTCGTTTGTAGTTTAATGTGGTGGAAAAATCGACTAATCAATTTTTAATAAGAAATAACCACTCGCAGAGGAGCGGGTCGTTTCCACAGGGAGGCAATAACGTATTAAAATTCGCGCCACTTAAAAATGTTTGTTCGGAGTCAATTTGGACAAGAACCAAGCCAAGATTGCCTTTAGATTAAGGTTTAAGCAAGAAATAATGCTGAAATGGCAATTATGATAAACTACAGGATATTTTCCGCAATGCAGAGTGAATAGAATATGAATAAAATCTGGCAATGGCAGAAAATGTAAATTTTAATCAATGCTTTACTGTAGCAAAACAGGGGAATTTTTCCCCGTTGTCTTGCGCGACGAGGAGCAGATGGCTGGGCGCGGGAAGCTCGGCGGAGGTCCCTTGGATCAAGGGCTTCGAATCGGTGGTGACGGCGAGTCGCGCGGCGGCCGGAGGTGGCCGGACGAGCTCCGGCGGAGGTGCTGCAGGCGGTTGTGCGTGGGCGCGCGGAGGGTCTGCGGAGGGCGCTGGCGCGCGGAGGCGTGGCTGCGGTGGTCTGCAGGCGGGCGCTGGCGCGCGGAGGCGTGGCTGCGGTGGAAGCTACAGAGGTCGGTTGCTGGCGGTTCTGCAGGTGGCTGTGCGTGGTCGCGCGGAGGGTCTGCTGAGGGCGCTGGCGCGCGGAGGCGTGGCTGCTGTGGTCTGCAGGCGCGGGGAAGAGGGCGTGTGTAGTGAGGCGTGCGCGGGACTGCTGGCGAGAGGGCGTAGGGGGGTGGTTCTGCAGGTGCTGTTGCAGATGGTGGGGCGCGCAGTGCAGTCGGTGCGGGAAGGTACTGCGGGTGGACTTCAGATGGGTGCGCCGGTGGTTGCGCGTGGAGATGGCGAAGGCTGCAGGCGCAGGGAAGGTGGCGTGAGCGGGCGTGAGGGCTGGAGGTTGTGCACGCCTTGCATGCGGTTGGAGATGAGCGGGCTGCTGCGGCGTGGGTGGTGGAAGTGAAGTGAGAGGACGGAGATTGCTGCTGGAGTGGGGGTGGACTTCAGACGTCCGGGAAATTTCCCGGACGTCTTAAGTGACTGAAAGGGTGATTGCACAGTGGCTCGGCGGTGGTGGTCGGTGACGACGGCGAGGGAGATGCACGCTGATGTGCTCACGGTAATGCGGGCGAGCTCCGGATGGCGGTGTGGCCTGTCACACCACACGCCCACGGTGGTGGAGACTCGCCGCCACGGTAGAGGCCGGCAGTGTGGAGTGGAAGAGAGAGGATCTCTCTGCACAGTGGTGGGTCGGTGGCGGAGGCCTGATGCAGCCGGCAGCTTCCGTGCTCCTTTTATAGTGTCTTGAACAATTTTGAAATCAGCCGCCGACCAGATCCACCACATCCGCTCCCCCTTGAATGGCTTCATCACTGCAGCAGCCGGGCGTTGGAGCGGCAGCCAGCCGTTCTGAAAGAAGACGAATAAAGCAAATATTATTAAAATATTAGGGTTATTTATGTATAGACCCTCAACTTCTATGTTAATAAAAACAATATACCTAATTGGTTATCTAATTAGATGAATGCTATTCTAAGCTAATTCTAAATGCACTTAAGATATGAATGCAATGTATGGATTATGTAATTAGATTAAAACTATGAATTAATCTATTTACATCCTAATTTATACTAAATAAATGTTAGAATTAACCTAATGTGTAGGCACTTAAGTACTTAAATAACCCACAACTATGGGCTAATCAAATACCCCCATGCCTAGTTTTTGCTGGTCCCTAGCAAAATTAAGCGAAACTTAGCACTCTAAGTAGACTAGTCAACTCACTTAGTCTTCCTTCAGAAGCATATTAAGTTCAGGTTCTAAACCCAAGGTTCCTAAGTAGTTGCTAAGTTACAGACTAGGTCGGCTAAAGACGAGTTGCCAGCACAAGTTTCCCTGATTTCTGACTCTACCCTAAAGTTTATTGATCCCTGAGATTAAAGCATCCGTGCTTGTGCATCGGTCCGAGTTATTTGAGTTAAAGGATTTTTTTTTTTTTTTAATATATATACTTTCTTTTTTTTTTTTGTTTGATTCTTCTAAGTCTAACCTCAGATCAGCTATCAACACGGTCTGTGTCGGATTCATTGTCCCCATTACCATACCTCGAAGGGTGCCTGGCTTTCGATGCTTCGAGATAGCACCGCCCATAACGACCCCAAGAACTCCTGGCAATCGACACTTCGAGATAGTATCGCCCATGGATTTCTTAAGCGAATTCAGGCCTATGGCAATCGGCACTTCGAGATAGGGCCGCCCATGGTACCTGAACTGCGCAATGCGCTTACATGCCCCCAGTAGGATGGATATCCTAAGAGACAAGTGCCGAGGAGGTAATATGTTACCATCGCATCCTCAAGGTGAGTATATACTCGACCTCTCCTGCGGCGGGAACTCTTCCAATCAAAATATGTTTTCAAGCCTTTCTTAAGTCAAAACTAAGAGAACCAAATCTCTTTTCAGAAATTAAGTTAATTACCAGACCAAGTGTGAACAATTTGGATGCTTGGGTTACAAGGACCTGTAAACCAAAAGGTAGAATAAGACTCCAGGTACTACCCCACCTTTTAACTCAAACCCTAGCTTCCCTTCCTCAACCTCTTGAAGAATGGTCCGCAACTTAACTCCTACTTAAGTTTTTAAGTCCACAAAGGACCCTAAAGGTCTAAAGCTAGTAGCTTATTTATTTTCTAAAGTTTGACCCTAGAATTAATTTAGTCTACGCTAGAGTTCTGATTTGCTTAAGAATGCAGGACTTAGCCAGTTAAGCTCAAAACTTTTTTTTTTTTTTTTTTTTTATATGTACAAATGTATGCAATTATGCTATGTATATCCCCAAGTATACCCCCCCATGCCTAAAATCTGCAATGTCCTCATTGCATAGAAGGATATTACCTGGGTCAAAGCTGGGCTGAATAGCCGAAGAACCTACAAATCAGGTTCAAGAATTGCAGAAATAGGCCCTAAAAATGAGGAAAGCAAAGTTGGCCTAGAAAATAGGTAACCTAGGATGTTGGCGAGCTGATGATGAATCCCGATAGCAAATGCTCGCCCAACTAAAATGGGAATGAAATCTTCCCAGGTCACCAGAAGAGGTTCCAAAGGATAAACAGTTAAAATAACCTCCAAAGGGGTAGGGGTAGGATGACAAGGATCCTCCAAAAAGAATGGGGAAGGAATGGTATAGAGATAAACCCCCAGGGTAATGGACTGACTAAAGAAATCATCAATCCATACCCGATACTCCATTACAGAAAATATTGGTCTGTTAAGCCCCCTAGTCAGAACAAAACTGAGCAATTCTCTAAGGCAAGGATCGTCTAGGGTGTCCAAGTTACGAGGTTGTGGGATGGTCATAAGATCTAGATTGGGTTTAATCAGCTTGGTGTCCATCCCAAACACTCTTTCTAAATCCTCAATTTCATCCCTAGCATTCCTTGCACCATCACGTGGATCTTCCTGCTCTTCATCAGGAGTCACAATTTCGCTTTCAGTTATAAGAGAATCAGAGGGTGACTTCGAAGTGAATGAAGGCAGGTTGGAAGCAACAGATCTAGGGATTATCCTATTAATGTCATCCCCGGGTTTTTGTTCTTTACTCACATCTTCCCCGGAGTCTATATGTGAATCCACATAAATCTTAGAAATTGCTTCCAAATTTTCCATCATTTTATCATGAGGAGAAATATCATCAATGGGTGTGCCAAGGAAACCTAATTTGGTCAAATTTGTGACATCCTCAGGGGTTAACTCTTCAAATAATACATAATCACCCTTAGTGTCACTCCAAATCTTGAATGTAGGTTCCTCATATAATTCATCTTCCTCCTCATCACACAATTCATCATGTACCCGAGGTCTAGAATCATTTAATATATCAGCAGATCCCCTAGGGTGCTCTATCTGAGGTAAATTATTTACATTGGTTACATCAGACTCCTCAGATAGGTCAATTTCTTTAGGGTTAGGTTCCCTAAGGGTGGGTTTGAGTTCCATATCATGATCAGAAGGGAGGGTAGGATTAACAACTTGACTTTGACCCACTTCATCAAATGTCACGAAAATACTATCATCTGGGTCGAGGTCTTCCAATGGTACCATCATTCCCTTCTTTTGACTCCAATATAATTCAGGTGGATACTCAACCTTATCATCATCTTCCTCGGGTTGCCACCTTTCTTCATCCAATGCATAGCTACTTTCATGTGTATTTTCCTCCCACCTAAAGTGTAGATCTCTCAAGGAAGTGTCATCTAATGGGGAGGTTTCAAAATCGATCCTCGAAAAGTAGCTATTCTCCCCAGAATTTCCCTTCAACTTAAAGTGTAGCTTTCCCACGGGAGATGCATCTATTGTAGAGGGGTGTACGTCATTGTCAATGGGGCAGATTGGGTGGCTAATTTCATCTCTTTCTTGTTGGCCTGCTCTCAAAGATTCTCCTAACAATTCACTCATTTCATTTTGCATTTTCTGTATTTCCATCTTCAAAGAGGAGAGGTCATTTTTATCATAAGAGAAGTCAGGCTCAGGCTTATAGTACCCAGGAGTGTTTGTCCAACCATTATAAGTTTTCAGGGAGGGTGGGTTGGGTATTTCTTTGGTATGTGGGATATTGGGCAAAGCAAATCCCGCTCCTGAGTTCTGCTCACTAATTTGGGGCTTAACTAGGCCAATACTCCTATAATAGGAGTAAAACGGATCCCAATGATTGTCATTATGTCCATCAAGGAATGGACCATCTCGGCGTCTGGGATCGAAGGATGCAGAGTGGGGGTGAGGGTGTGGGCAAGATGTGAAAGGATGAAAATCAATGTGGTCCATCCTAACTCACACTTCAATCAGAATTCCCCAAGCAAGACACAATTCAAAAAGGACCTTTTAGGTCTTTCCCAATTTAGGCTTTTGATTTTAAGTCAGATTGCAGGTGACAATACAAGTTACCCAATCAATTACGGGCCTATTGTCAACCTACGGCTCGCCTAAAAAGACCTAGTTGGAACTTAGGTAATCTTCCCTAAATCTCAAATGGTCAAGTAAATCCAAAGACGGAAGATCGAGGGATGCAAGTAGGCCTAAGCCTTCCTTTGAAGCTGTGCTTTCGCGGTTCTCCTCAACTACCCCCAAAAATCCGTGACAGGGTATCCCCCTCTTTGGATTTACAAAACCTTTGATCTCAAGTTCCGAACACTTCAGAATCCAACGAAAGGAGGGCTCTTGTCCTAGTATTTCCAAACCTAAGGAGTGTCCAGAAGCGTGTCGTGGTGCAAGTGAAATAAGTGTGCATACACCGTAAAAGATTTTAAACTTTGAATCGCACGCCAAGTTTGAAAATGAAATCCTTGGTTTTTAAAATGTCCTTCCTTTAATTAGTCCTTTTTCTAAAAAAAAATGTGACCACTTGTTAGATTTATTCAGTACAGATTAGGTGGTCTTTGCATTAAATCCCAAATGCAATGCGTGATCAAAAATAGGATGCAAAGTAAGAGAATGCGTACCTTGCCTCCAGCGATCTTCGATGCAAAAATGCACGCAATGCAGAAAAGCAAATCTAGAGGCTGCTCATACAGACCTAAATGGTTCGTCCTAGGGCAGGCAGCTTCTAGCAGGCAGCTCTTTTTTTTTTCTTTTTCTGTTTTTTTTTAGAACTACTTATGCACAAGCAAATAAAAGAAATAATAATAATAAAAAAAATAACCTAAATCTAAAGAAAAGGGAACAGGCTCCCAAAAATTACCCAACACGGGTCTAAAACAAAATCAGGGAACAAACCCTCAAAATATGCCCCAGAACAAGGGTTTCAAACTAACTGTAATGAAAAATTAAGTCTTCAGTCTTAATTCTATTCTAATTAAATTAGCGATTAAATACAGTGGTGTCCGTCGCGTCCTCGTCCTTCTCCTCCTTTCAAAATTGCTTGTCCACTTCTCGTCTGGCGACGTCAAGGGTCGCCTCTCACAGTGGCTGATTCTTGCACAAAATTTCTCGCACAGAAAAGAAAATAATAGATGGTCAAATCTCTGTGCAATTGACAAATAATCAAAATAAAATTAGGCAAAATTATTGCGCCTGTTGCCTCCCCGGCAACGGCGCCATTTGACCGAGTCGATCCTTCGCTTTTAAGTCGTTTGTAGTTTAATGTGGTGGAAAAATCGACTAATCAATTTTTAATAAGAAATAACCACTCGCAGAGGAGCGGGTCGTTTCCACAGGGAGGCAATAACGTATTAAAATTCGCGCCACTTAAAAATGTTTGTTCGGAGTCAATTTGGACAAGAACCAAGCCAAGATTGCCTTTAGATTAAGGTTTAAGCAAGAAATAATGCTGAAATGGCAATTATGATAAACTACAGGATATTTTCCGCAATGCAGAGTGAATAGAATATGAATAAAATCTGGCAATGGCAGAAAATGTAAATTTTAATCAATGCTTTACTGTAGCAAAACAGGGGAATTTTTCCCCGTTGTCTTGCGCGACGAGGAGCAGATGGCTGGGCGCGGGAAGCTCGGCGGAGGTCCCTTGGATCAAGGGCTTCGAATCGGTGGTGACGGCGAGTCGCGCGGCGGCCGGAGGTGGCCGGACGAGCTCCGGCGGAGGTGCTGCAGGCGGTTGTGCGTGGGCGCGCGGAGGGTCTGCGGAGGGCGCTGGCGCGCGGAGGCGTGGCTGCGGTGGTCTGCAGGCGGGCGCTGGCGCGCGGAGGCGTGGCTGCGGTGGAAGCTACAGAGGTCGGTTGCTGGCGGTTCTGCAGGTGGCTGTGCGTGGTCGCGCGGAGGGTCTGCTGAGGGCGCTGGCGCGCGGAGGCGTGGCTGCTGTGGTCTGCAGGCGCGGGGAAGAGGGCGTGTGTAGTGAGGCGTGCGCGGGACTGCTGGCGAGAGGGCGTAGGGGGGTGGTTCTGCAGGTGCTGTTGCAGATGGTGGGGCGCGCAGTGCAGTCGGTGCGGGAAGGTGCTGCGGGTGGACTTCAGATGGGTGCGCCGGTGGTTGCGCGTGGAGATGGCGAAGGCTGCAGGCGCAGGGAAGGTGGCGTGAGCGGGCGTGAGGGCTGGAGGTTGTGCACGCCTTGCATGCGGTTGGAGATGAGCGGGCTGCTGCGGCGTGGGTGGTGGAAGTGAAGTGAGAGGACGGAGATTGCTGCTGGAGTGGGGGTGGACTTCAGACGTCCGGGAAATTTCCCGGACGTCTTAAGTGACTGAAAGGGTGATTGCACAGTGGCTCGGCGGTGGTGGTCGGTGACGACGGTGAGGGAGATGCACGCTGATGTGCTCACGGTAATGCGGGCGAGCTCCGGATGGCGGTGTGGCCTGTCACACCACACGCCCACGGTGGTGGAGACTCGCCGCCACGGTAGAGGCCGGCAGTGTGGAGTGGAAGAGAGAGGATCTCTCTGCACAGTGGTGGGTCGGTGGCGGAGGCCTGATGCAGCCGGCAGCTTCCGTGCTCCTTTTATAGTGTCTTGAACAATTTTGAAATCAGCCGCCGACCAGATCCACCACATCCGCTCCCCCTTGAATGGCTTCATCACTGCAGCAGCCGGGCGTTGGAGCGGCAGCCAGCCGTTCTGAAAGAAGACGAATAAAGCAAATATTATTAAAATATTAGGGTTATTTATGTATAGACCCTCAACTTCTATGTTAATAAAAACAATATACCTAATTGGTTATCTAATTAGATGAATGCTATTCTAAGCTAATTCTAAATGCACTTAAGATATGAATGCAATGTATGGATTATGTAATTAGATTAAAACTATGAATTAATCTATTTACATCCTAATTTATACTAAATAAATGTTAGAATTAACCTAATGTGTAGGCACTTAAGTACTTAAATAACCCACAACTATGGGCTAATCAGCCGCTACTGCTGCTCTCGCTTGCTCGCGCTCTCGCTAGCAGGGAGAAGGAGAAGAAGAAGGTGGTGGAATGAGGGTGAGGGAGAGGGGGAGCATTTTTATAAGGCAGTCGCGGGGAGAGTGAAGGAGGAAAAACAGTGCCTACAGGGAGAGAAAGAGAAAAACGAAGGTGGCGGGTTTAGTCTGCACACGCAGGCACGCAGACGCGAACCCATACGTCGAAAAAATTTAATACCAGACGTCTGGGAAGGGTTCCAGACGTCTGGGCCACTTCCCAGACGTCTTAAAATACGTCTGATGCTCGGCTCGTAACACCTTCCCCCTATGCCTTAGTGTGGCTTTGTGTGTGTTGTCTGTGCATGTGTTTAGTATGTGTTTTGTGTGCGTATGTGTATGTATGTGTGTGTGTGTATATATATATATAAGCATATAGTATATAATGTATATGTATATAAATAAAATAATATAATGTAAATAAATAATGTATATTGTAAATAATATAGTATAGTATCCATAACCGTACATAGAGTAGAGTGTTTGAGCTCTTATGTAAATATATAAAATAAGAGCTTTAGTGACAGATTTATCCATTTTTGTATAAATATATGTATGTTAACATAAATAGTTTTTGCCTTAAGTAGTGTAAATATGTTACTAAGGCTACACTGACGTTTATGTATGCCACTGTACATAGGATTATATGTTAGTATAGATAGTTATTTTACCTTATGTTATGTATATAATTTTCTAAGGTTTTAGCGACACTTATATATGTTACTGCATATATAATATATGTTATTATAGGTATTAGTATGTTATAATAACTTAGTATAGTAAATATTATTAAATATTTTTGTACCTATACTTAGGTATTAACTATATTAGTTGTAAATAATTAATATAGAGTAGCTATACATAATTTTTGATGCTTGTTTGTGTACATTTGTTTTCAACCATTGTAATGTATTTTAAATCATTCTTTTGTATATAATTAACCAATTTATGTAATTATTTGGTTCTTTTATTCATTTTTGTAAATAAAATCAACATTTTTGGAATAAAAGAATGTTTTTTGGACTTAGAGAGTGATGTATATCAATAACCGCTTCCTAGCGAATGACCTGGAATAAACTAGTAAAAATTAAGTATATACATAAAATTAACGCGACATCGGTTTGTTTTTGTGACATATATTACAACAACGACATTTTAAAATCTCTTTTTAGTGCGAACCAATTGTTGATGAACGTATTTTTTGGTTCCTTTACCAGGGATGAAAACCCGTCAATGGTGCTTTATTTGGATTGTTTGATGAATGTTGCAGAAAGTCGATTAGACAATGCTGCAGTGGCTGCAGCCTGGTTAGGCGATGTTACGGTCTAGTCGGGCGGTGCTTCAGCGACAGTGCCTTACGCACTTGATGCAGCGTAGTAGCAGTGGTGTGGTGTGGTTAGCAGCAAGCGATGCGGTCTGCAGTGGCAGTGCTGTTGCTTTGAGGAGTTGGTAGCCCCTCTCTAGGGCTACTACTCTTCAGATCGCATGGGAGAGAGACATCTAGGACCCTTTGGGGCCGTCTCAAGTGTTCTCCCTGCATCTGGGTTAGGCCAACACTTGTCAAAGGTGGCTTTCCACAAGTATGCAGGTCTGAATGTGTTTGGTTTCAGATCTGCTGATGATTTCTTGGTTCTAGATCTATTGTCTACTTTTTGGGGTGTGTAATCCCCTTATTGATGAATGTTTAGGTGTGTATTCCCCTTATTAGATGACTCTTTGGGAATTTAGATCTGTGCTTTTGTTTCTCTAGGTGTGGTCTGATTGCACAGCAAAAATACACCAAAATTGTGCCGTCTTGTGCTATTTCCTAGCATTACCAGTGCATATTAGGTATCCATAGTTGGATTTGTAAAAATACACGCATGCATGCATTTAATTGAGAGGGGAGGAGAGTGAATAAAATGACCTTGCAATCAACAAATTCCTCATGTGCTGCCTTGCAAAATCTCCATCTTTATTTTTTATTTCTATTTGACTTTGAATTCTTCCCGCAGCTGCAAGACATGGCCTCTTCTTCCTCATGCAATGCTCTACACAACAGCTTGCCCAGCTAGCCATGCACAGCCATGCACAGGCAGGGCATGGCTGTGCATGCCTCTTTGCTCTTTAAAAAATGCTCAGCCTTCTTCCTTGCGGCTGGGCCTGGTCTAAACACCAAAAACCACAACAGCTTCTTCTCCAGGCCATCTCCTCCCCTCTCCCCTCCATACGTAGCCTCTCCTCTTTGAGGAGCCATGCTGCGGGTAGGAGCAACTCACAGTGGTGCACAACCACCACTGTGAGTCCACCACCGCCCAGCTCATCAAATAGCCGGTGGGCATGGTGTTTCCCCGCTCTAAATTCATCATTCCAAGCATCTCCGCCATTGCTGCAGAATCAAGGTCTGAAGCTCCATGCAGCTGCAACAAGGAACTGGGGGCCGCTTGCTCGCGTGTGGGCCACCGCGCACCCCTGCAACAGTCTGCGAAGCTCCACCGTGCACGCCAGCAGGCCACCCACGCCCCTCTCCGTGCGCCCTGTCGTGCTCCATTGCCCGCAGCCATGTCAGCGCAGACTTATGCACACGTGCCAGCTCGCGTAGCAGCTCCGCACTTACAGCATCAGGCACAGGCAGTCGCGTGGCTCGACCATGCACTGTAGCCACTGTTCACGCTAGTCAGCGGAATACTGTGGCTACAGTGCGGTGACCGGTAAGTTTCTCACTTATTCGGTCACCCAGCGCACCGAAACCAGTCCCAACTTGCGCTTGCGTCTCTCCCCGTGCCCGCCGGCGCGTCTGCCTTCTCCCACATACGCCCACCCGCTTCAGCATCTGCGTGCGCCCGCTCCCATTGCCTTCGCCCGCACCTGCCTCACCGCACAGTGCAGTGCGCTGCGGTCTCTCCCTCGTGCCCACTCCCTCCAGCGCGCGCCTCTTCGCGCGCCTACGGGCAGCGCGGTGTGTTGTGGCCATCAGACGACTCCCTGAGGACGCAGATGACTTAACTCCAGCATTCTTCACTCAGCAGATGCTCTCCCTCTCTCTCTCTCTCTCACAGCACTCTGTCACTCTCTCTGCCGACACATACACACACACACTCACACTCTCGCACACACACACTCTCTCACCTATACACTACTATATACTTATATATATATACATATATATATATATACATATATCTATACATATATTAGTACTTATATAACCAAGTATAAGTATATATACATATATATATATATAAATATATATACACATATATTTATACATATATATATATATACAAATATACATACATATATACATATATATCTATAACTATATACATATATATATATATATCTATCTACATATATCTATAGATACTTATACTAATATATATATATATACACACATATTTATAACTATATATATATATTACTATATATATACATATATGAATATATCTATATATACATATCTATATCTATATACATAGCTATATATACAGACATATATATACCATTATATATATATATATACATCTATCTATACATATATTTACATGCCTATATATATATACATATATAAGTACACATATACCTATATAATTATAACCATATATATACATATACATATAGATATATATTTACATATATACATACATATATATATATTTTCATATCACCTACGATATGTTGTATCGCGAGAATATCTGCACCAGTTGCTGATATTCCCCGATACACGCGTACAGAAAGCATGTTCGCACTCATCTTCCATCAATCCACCTTACACTCCACGTGGCACTTCATCCTGTTGGTTGCGTCTTTCTAGATGACGACCGACTCGACACCGTGCTACACGCCATCTCCGCCTCCACCCCCACCCTTTATACATATATAATATATACACATACATATATACTATATTTACTTTATTTCTATTTCTCTTTCATGCCAGTAAAAAGATAAAAAAAATATATAAAAGAGAAAAGATAATTCTTGACTTGCAGGCACTCAGTCTTGCAAAGACTAGTTTTGAAACACTAATTTGACTCCAAGCCAAGAACCTGATTTTGAAGGTGTGCCGCAAGGACAAGAATTATCAGAAAAAAATCTAAAATAGAAAAATACCAAAAACATAATAAAGCGAACGGAAGAGATTCGTTGTAGGAAAGGTGTAGAAACTCATTCACTTCTAATCCCACTTCCCTGAGTTCGACCTTGGGCCTAAAAGTGACCAAGATAAAATCAAATAGGCCAGGTAAAATTTTTTATAAAGAGATGGTTAGGCTCGATTTAGGTTAATCACTATACACATTTCAACGATAAGATCACCATATTAACACAACCTATCTGGGTCTACACCACATCCTTTCATGGCGCCGTTGCCGGGGAAGTGCACATTCAAGTAAGTTTTTACTCCATTCCTTCAATTTTTCTCTTCTCACACCCTTCTCTTCACGGGTGTTTTTGTTTGTTGCTGTGTAGGTGAACCTGTTGCAAGGGGAAGACAGGCAGACGATGTCGGAGACTTGGGCAGATCCAAGGCGAGAACGACAGTGTGATGTCACTGACACCGCACTGGAGCTTCGCACACGTTGTTGCACAAGTAGGTCTTTCTTTCTTAGCAACCTAAGTTAACTTGTAACCTTAATTAAAAAAAAAAACTAAAAAAAAAAACTAGAAAAACTTCTTGGGATCTCTTGGGGCAAGTAGATTAAAACTCACTTGTTTGATTGTTTGCCTTTACTCCCACCGCCCCGGGATTTCCCACCTTACTTCGCATAGTGAAAATCCAAGAATCTTGATTCTCGAATTTTTCGCCGTGTGAAGTATTCTTTGAGGCAAAAATAAAAAGATTGATTGCCATTCCTCTTTGCCTCACTTATCTGCAATTCGAGATCACCTTTTTGGTGGGGAGACTTGGAATTGAGTTGATTCCAACCCCACCATAACCTTTCACGTGCCTGAGATTCGATCCCGAATACTTCAACCCCAACAATTTGATTTTCTTTATCTTTTGGTTGAGCCTTGTGTGTGGAACTCATTTTGGGTGATTGGGAGCACTTGAATTGAAGTGCTTTGGCTCCCTTTCACACTAATTTAAAACTGATTCGTGCATCCACATATAGAAATCTCCATTGAGGGAAGCCCATTGCATTTTAGCATGCATTAACCAATTGACATTGAAGAAGGGTTTGTTGGGCTTAGAAGAAAACCTGTATTCTCTCAAAACCCGGAGATTGGTTGAATTGGTAATTCAGAGAAATCCTAAAATCCATACTACTTAAGGTTGAATTCTAAAAACCATTCACCAATTAAAACTTCAATTCGGGGAGATTTCCCCGTTGCATTCTTGGTTTACACACTCCATAAAATCAATCACTTGGGCATTACCCGTAAATAACGCCCTTCACATTCCAGAAGCACTTGATCCTAATCCTCTAACTAAAACTGGTAGCAATTTGACCCTTCTTAAGGATTGGAGGTCTAACTACATGTGTGTAGCGCCTGCATGCTGGTGAGGGTTCCCGCGTGCTATCGGGTGTCTAAGACTGGGGCAAACGGCCTTTCAATTTAGCTCGGTGGTTCTGCAGTGCTTGCATTCAGTTCCGTAGTTCGTGATAGTAGGTAACGTAGATCTTTAGGTCTAAGGGCACACTGTAGAGGTTAGGAATTTGATTTTATTGATTTGTCATCAAGTGTACCTTTGCGGCGTCATTTCTCTCATCTCTTTTCCCTTCTTATCTTCCTAATTCTTCCTGCGGTAGTGCATGTTTGGGAGGAGGTCACAAAACCCTGAACTATGTGAATTGCTTGATAATTTTAGAAAAGAAGCTGAATCGTCCTCCTCCTCCACAAACATGGCTGCACGCCCACCCCCAAATCCCGAGGGAGGAAACCGCCCTCAAAACCCACCAGGTGGTGGAGCCTTGGATCCCATAACCCACCTCCAAGCCCAAATGGAAATGTATAATGAAAAAATTGAAGCCATTAGGGAAACATTGGAGGAAATGTAGAACCCTCCCGAACGGGAGGAACCTAGGTCTCTTAGCTCCTATCAGAATCCCGCTGCTACAGAGAAAATAGGACAAATTCGGGTCCCCATGGGCGAGGACGACTTTGAACTGAAACCTAATAAATTTTCACTTCCATGGTCTTGCAAGTGAAGATCCTTTTCTCCACTTGGTAGTCCTAACCCGATTGGCTAAAACAGTTAAACCAAGAAATATCGGGTTACCTATAGTCCTCATGAAAATGTTCCCATTTTTATTGCAGGATAAAGCGTCGCAGTGGTTACGCACCCTTGGGAGAACCATCCACTCTTGGGAAGAGATGCGAACAGCGTTTCTCAAGAAGTTCTTCCAATCGGGCGAACCAATGTGCTTCGCCGTGCTATCACTTCATTTACGCAACAAAACGGTGAACAATTTCATGAGTCATGGGAGAGATATAATGACCTCCTCAGGAAGTGTCCGCACCACGCTCTGCCTAAGTGGCATATAGCCCATATTTTCTACTACGGGCTAAATGAGACTTTGAAGCAGATTACAGATGCTTCCTGCGGAGGGAATTTTATGAATAAAGACGAGAATGGAGCATTCGAATTATTTGAAAATATGAGTGAAAACTCAATGAACAATGCTTCCATTATCGCCTTTAATCGTACTAGCCTGCCCTGTAATGTCCACGAAGTTGACACGGGACCCTCCCATTCATCCACAGATCTCAGCCTTATAGCACAGAAATTGGATGAAGTCTCCGTCGTGCACAAGAAGCTGGATGAGCTTCTTGCCAACCCCGCCCGTTCTATGGCAAACACCCCCACCTCACCACTTCGTCACAATTCCAATTCTTCCAATACCAGGCTTATCCCAAGAAACCCCGTAAGACCTTCCTTACCGAGTGTTGCGCCGAGCGACTCGGTAAGTCATGTGGATCTGGCTTCTGCAAGCCAGTATTTTGACACGGAGGACCAAGCCTCCGTGTGCTCGGACACATATTTACCTGCGGACACGTCTTCTGGCATAGAAGACGCTTGAGTCCTGGGGAACAATCCATTCTCTGCCACTTATAACCTAGGGTGGCGAAATCATCCAAACTTTGCATGGTCCAACAACCCACAGCGCCAAAATCCTGCGGGTGGACCAATGTGACCGTCTGCACCCGTCATCCCAAGGACCCAATCTAATCCTATGGCGAATCCACCATCGGGTCCTTGCGTACCGCAAACAGAACACGCATCAAGTCCTCTTGACAAATTGATGCGAATGATGATGGAAATGTCAAAGCGCCATGAAGAGAACATGACCTCTCTTTAGCACCAATTGGCGCAGCAGAATGCTAAGATCAGTCAACTACGCATGGCGACTCGATCTCAGGGCACTCTTCCAGCCCAACCTATTCCCAACCTGCGAAATTTCGTACCCCGTGGTCCCCAACCACAGATACGACCTTCTCAGGGACAGGTTCACCAGATTCTGCAAGCTTCGAGCATTCCACTGGGATTTCAAGCTAATCCCGCTGCAGCACCGCACTCTTATGTCCCTATTGTGAACCCTCCTCCGCCTTATGATCCCATTGGACCCGCATCGTCTAATGAGATCACTACGAGGAGCTACAAGTAGACCGTCGATCCGCCTCGACCTGATCCTGGCCCGTCTTCTTCATCACCCTCTCATTCGGGATGCGCACCGCATTCGCGAGAGGTCGATACACCCAAATTGGTGCCACATTCAGTCCCATTCCCTGAGGCTCTACTGAGGGAGCCAAAAGGCAAGAAGAAGGATACGCAGGCCTTTTATAACCTACGTAATTTGTTCAGGGATGTAGAAATCAAGGTACCCCTGCTCGAGGCTATCGACCACATACCTACTATCACCCGATTTTTCAAAGACTACACAACACCCAGGCGATAGTCAAAGAAAACTAAGAATCCGGTGGTTCTCTCGCCTCATGAGAGTTGTGCTATACTGTCAAATCTACCACCGAAGCAGAAAGATCCGGGCACACCGTTTATTTCCTGTAGCATCCAAGGCTACAATTTTAACTGTGCCCTGCTTGATCTAGGATCTTCCATCAATCTTATTCCAACCATCATGCTCAAAAAATTTTCCTTGGGAAATCTGAAACCCACCCCTGTCACGTTACAGTTGGCAGATCGTTCTGTCAAAATTCCGAAGGGTGTGGTGGAAGATGTGGTGGTTAGGGTCAACAGTCTCTATTTTCCTGTTGACTTTCTTGTTTTAGATATGGAAGTTCCTAGCTCACTTTCTGATTGTCCGATCATCCTTGGTCGACCTTTCTTGGCCACAGCCCGCGCCCATATCGACTGCAAGTCGGGCTGTATTGAGATTGCCATTGGATCTGAAAAGCTCAAGCTTAACATCTTCAAGGCAGCCAAGAACTTTGATTGCGATTGTATCGAGGATGACATGTCTGATGAGGACATGGCTGTCAGCGTGTGTATCGAACTAATTGGGACCTATTCTGACTGCTGCGGATTTCCTGTAAACACTGACGATTGCCTGACCAACACATATTGTGACATTCCCCCATCCCTCCCTTATCCTGTACCTTCTCCTGACCAGACTTCTGATGAGGTTTTCTCCTCTTCCCATACCTCATGGTTTGAGTCATATCCGGGCTACTCATCGTCGGTCCACACTCTTGAAGACCGGATTGCCCTTTCTTTCCTGCCAAATCAGGTGGAATTGCAACTCCACACTGGGACCTTGAGCCCATATACTACTCACTAGGGCTATTCCCTTTTGGATCCATATATCTAAGAAGCCCCTCTTCTTGGCCAATCTGAGGGCCAACTTCTTCCTCCTGACTTATTTTCCGATCTGCCTGGGACACTCTCGTCCCAAGAAATGCCAGATCTTTCACCATCCACTCTCAAGCTGAAAGAGCTGCCTAGTACACTTAAATATGTTTTTCTGGGACCACATGAAATATTCCTCATAATCATTAGTTCAAAATTGACCAGGGAGCAAGAGTGCAAACTAACGAAGGTTCTCATAGAACACAAGGCAGCCATTGGATGGTCTTTATCAGACTTATCTGGCATTAGCCTCTCCTACTGCACTCACCGTATATATACGGAGGAGGAGGCTCGACCTTCCTGCGAGATGCAGTGACGTCTCAACCCTAACATGCGGGAGGTCGTTAAGAAGGAAATCATTAAGTGGCTGGATGCGGGTATAATCTACCTGATCAGCGATAGCCCCTGGGTGGGTCCGATTCACGTTGTGCCCAAAAAGGTGGGACTCACCATCCGTGTCAATGACAGGGGCGAATCCATCCCTACACGCACTCCTACATCTTGGAGAGTGTGTGTAGATTATAGGAAACTCAATGCTGCAACTAAGAAAGATCACTTCTCTCTACCTTTCATTGACCAAATCTTGGAGTGGTTAGTGGGAAATAAATTTTTCTATTTCCTGGATGGATTCTCAGGATATAACCAGGTGGCAATTGACCCCCGGGACCAAGAGAAAATCACTTTTACCTGCCCCTTCGATACCTTTGCATTTAGAAGGATGCCGTTTGGACTTTGTAACACGCCAGCAACTTTCCAAAGATGTATGCTGGCGATATTTCACGACATGGTGGGTGACTTTCTCGAGGTCTTCATGGATGACTTTTTGGTCTTTGGACCATCTTTCGATGACTGTCTTGCCAACCTGACCCGTATCCTTAGGAGATGTATTGATGTAAACCTCGTGCTTTCCTGGGAAAAAGGTCATTTTATGGTACATGAGGGAATTGTACTTGGACATATCATCTCCGATAGGGGTATCGAGGTTGACAGAGCTAAGCTTGATGTAATTGCTGATTTACCTGTGCCTGGCTCTATCAAACAAATCCGCTCCTTCCTGTGACACGTCGGTTTCTATAGGAGATTCATCAAAGATTTCTCCAAGATTTCTTGACCTTTAACTCATCTCCTATCGACCGACGTACCCTTCGATATGGGCCCCGACTGCATACGAGCATTCACGCAGTTGCGTAATGCTGTCACCAAGGCCCCAGTTCTCCAGCCACTTGATTGGTCCCTCGACTTTAAACTCATGTGTGACACTTCCGACCTTGCAATCAGAGCCATCCTGGGACAAAGACGCAATAGACACCCCTTCGTGGTGTACTACGCCAGTAAGACATTAGACGAGGCCCAGCGTAATTATACTACCATTGAAAAAGAACTACTGGCAGTCGTCTTTGGGCTGGAGAAATTTTGCTCTTACCTTCTTGGCTCACACGTTATTGTTTTCATTGATCACGCAGCCATTCGCCATCTCATGCACAAGAAGGATGCCAAGCCTAGACTGATTCGTTGGATCCTTCTGCTCCAAGAATTTGACATTGAGATCCGTGATAAGGCCAGAGCCCAGAATGTTGTGGCTGATCATCTTTCCAGGCTGGACCCTGACCATATTGGACTTACTCTGCCGATCAACGAGATTTTTCCTGATGAGCACCTATTGGCAATTAATGTGGCAGGTGGACCGTGGTATGCCGACATTGCCAATTACCTTGCTTCTAGATCCCTTCCACGTGGTTGGTGTAAGAACCAGCGCGAGTGTCTCACAGCAGAAGCAAAGTATTATTTCTGGGATAATCCACTTCTTTTTAGAATAGGTGCTGATCAAATCATCTGTCGCGGTATTCCTGACAGCGAATTCCCCAATGTCCTATCCTTCTGCCACGATCAGGCCTACGGAGGCCATTTCTATGGGAGGAAAACTGCAGCCAAGGTGTTGCTGTGCGGTTTCTTTTGGCCCTCCCTTCACCATGATGCACACAATTATGCCAAACATTGCACTAGGTGCCAGTCATTAAGGTCAATGTCACATCGTGACATGATGCCCTTGCAACCCATCCTAGTTGCAGAAATCTTCGACATTTGTGGAATTGATTTCATGGGTCCCTTTC
Organism: Thalassia testudinum; assembly: GCA_037157565.1. Classification (NCBI taxonomy): domain Eukaryota; kingdom Viridiplantae; phylum Streptophyta; class Magnoliopsida; order Alismatales; family Hydrocharitaceae; genus Thalassia; species Thalassia testudinum. The sequence goes on along the minus strand of JAZHRO010000063.1, from coordinate 148,010,198 downwards.
CTCCTTCCAATGGATTCGAATTTATTCTCGTGGCTGTGGATTATGTTCGAAATGGATTGAGGCTATTCCCATGCACCGTGCTGACCATGTTATATCCATTCGATTTGTCAAAGACCACATTTTTGCGTGCTTTGGGATCCCTCAAGCCATTATGTCGGATGGAGGAAGCCACTTTACCCATGCTTCTTTTCGGCCACTTCTGAGGAAATACGGAGTCCACCATCGTATCACATCTCCGTATCATCCTCAGACGAATGGCCAGGCAGAGGTGTCGAATCGGTAAATCAAGCAAATTCTCTAGAAAACGGTTCGGCCTGGCCGGAAGGATTGGTCCGACAAGCTGATTGACGCACTTTGGGCGTATCGAACCGCCTTCAAGGCTCCCCTTGGTATGTCTTCTTATAGAATCGTTTACGGGAAGCCTTGTCATTTGCCCGTGGAGTTGGAGCATCGCGCTTATTGGGCGGTTCGCTAATGTAACCTCGACCCAGACCTGTGTGGTCAAGAAAGGAAACTCCAACTCCAGGAGCTGGAAGAGCTCCGCCGTGAAGCCTATGATTCTACTTTAACTTTCAAGCAACGCACTAAGGCTTTTCACGACAGCCGTATTCGGCAGAAGGAATTAGAGCCAACTCAGCAAGTTTGGCTCTACAATGCCCGACTCAAATTCTTTCCTGGGAAACTGAAGTCCAAATGGACTGGTCCTTTCTTGGTCTCGAGACCATTTCCCAACGAGGCCGTTGAGATTGAAGATCCCAAATTTGGGCGTAAATTTACGATCAATGGGCAGCGTTTGAAACCCTACTTACTCATGAACCTACCCCCGTTGGAGAAACTGTTGCCCTGCTGGAGGGTAACTAATTTTGTGCCTCATTCTGAGTCCAGCTGGGGACATTAAATTCAGCGCTCGTTGGGAGGCACCCCAACAACACTCACCATCCACCATCACTTTTCACACCACTGTCATGCTCACTTCACTTTTTACTTCACCACCCACCATCCACCCACCCTACCACCTTGCTGTATACCTTGCACCTCAGCTCTCGTTACCCGATCTTTCGTCCTTCCTCTACCCTACCCTGCATGCATATGAGGACATAGCATCGTTTGGCATGGGGGGGTGGATAGGCATCCGTAGGATCTGGGTATTTTATGGTATCATGCAGTTTCCAGCTATATATATATATATAAGAAAAAAGAAAATGGTGTTTACTAATGATTTAAAAGCTAAAACAAAAATACAATAAGTGTTTATGGATATTCAACCACTGTTTTGAAGACTTTCCAGGCCACAGAAGCTTGATTCGCTCAAACTCGGCTTAATTCACTTGAGCATTGACAAGATAGATCGGAATCTCTCCTAATTAAGGACGTATTCTTGTACCTGAGACACTAGTACAGGATCCGTTGGTTTGCTTCTACTCGAGAGCCTAAGTAAACTTGGTTCACACTACACATATCAAGAAAGACCAGGTGAACATAAGATCCAACCCTAGTGTTCATTAGGGAAGGTGGAGTCCTTACCTGTGCACGTAGGTAGATTTTTTATCCCAGGCTTTAGTCTTGTGTTTAGGAGAGACCCTTTCCACCAAAAAGGAACCCTCCCACCAAAAAGAAAAGTGTGCTCCTCCAAATAATGTTGTAAGAGATATACTGATACGTGTTTCAAAAAAAAAAAAAAAGCAAATAAGTCAGTATATCTCGCAAATGTTTGTAAAGTCCTCCCCCTACAAAAGTTCTTCAGGGCAAGTTACAAATACACTGTTTTCTTTGAGCCACAAATGTTATAAAATGGGAGTTGAGTTTTCCGTCACCTTTTTAAGGGTCAATCCAAAGACATGAGCTGAAACTGGGACCAACCTACACTTAAAAATTTGTGAAACCCTGGGCTTGAGTCTTAATGTTTACCTAGTCAGTCTTGATCCTTCACTAAGCACAAGCCATAATCTCTTGAGCTCTCGAGTACGGCAAAAACCTCCTGGGTCCTGGAAATCGTACTTAAGGTTTAAATATCAAGAGTCCTGGTTAATTGAGAGATGATCTATGTCACATAAGACTTAAAGTACTGGTAGTCTTCTCTGCAATTGGTTCTTACAATATCCAACAATAAACACACCAATGTTGCCTCAGGAGAAAATCTTCAGCTGAAGATCATTTCTAAATGCACTATAAAAAAAAATGTTTTGCTAGGGACTAGCAAAAGATAGGCATGGGGGTATGATTGCACAGCAAAAATACACCAATAATTGTGCCGTCTTGTGCTATTTCCTAGCATTACCAGTGCATATTAGGTATCCATAGTCGCATTTGTAAAAAAACACGCATGCATTTAATTGAGAGGGGAGGAGAGTGAATAAAATGGCCTTGCAATTAACAAATTCCTCATGTGCTGCCTTGCAAAATCTCCATCTTTATTTTTTATTTCTATTTGACTTTGAATTCTTCCCGCGGCTGCAAGACATGGCCTCTTCTTCCTCACGCCATGATCTGCACAGCAGCTTGCCCTGCCAGCCATGCACAGCCATGCACAGCCAGGGCATGGCTGTGCATGCCTCTTTGCTCTTTAAAAAGAGCTCAGCCTTCTTCCTTGTGGCTGGGCCTTGTCCCAACACCAAAAACCACAGCAACTTCTTCAGGCCATCTCCTCCCCTCTCCCCTCCATACGTAGCCTCTCGTCTTTGAGGAGCCACGCTGTGGGCAGGAGCAACTCATAGTGGTGCACAACCACCACTGTGAGTCCACCACCACCCAACTCATCAAAGAGCCGGTGGGCATGGTGGTTCCCCACTCTGAATTCATCATTCCAAGCATCTCTGCCATTGCCGCAGAATCAAGGTCTGAAGCTCCACGCAGCTGCAGCAAGGAACCGGCTGCTGCTTGCCCGCGCGCAGGCCACCGCGCGCCCCTGTAGCAGTCGGCGAAGCTCCACCGCGAACGCCAGCGGGCCACCCGCGCCCCTCTCCGCGCGCCCTGTCGCGCTCCTTCACCCGCAGCCCAGCCAGCGCGGATCTTCCGCGTGCGCGCCAACTCGCTCAGCGGCTCTGCATTCACAGCACCGGGCAAAGGCGATCGCGCGGCTCGACCATGCACTGTAGCCACTGTTCACTCTAGTCAGCGGAACACTGTTGCTACAGTGCGGTGACTGGTAAGTTTCTCACTTATCCAGTCACCTGGCATGCCACAACCATTCCCAGCCCACGCTCGCGTCTCGCCCCGTGCCCGCCCGCGCGTCTGCCTTCTCCCCCGTACGCTCGCCTACTTCAGCGTCTGCGTGCGCCCGCTCCCTTCGCTTGCGTGCGCCCGCTCCCAGCACCTTCGCCCGCACCTACCTCACCGCACAGTGCAGTGCGCTGCGGTCCCTCCCTTGTGCCCACTCCCTCCAGCGCGTGCCTCTTCACGTGCCTACACGCAGCGCGGTGCGCTGTGGCCATCAGACGACACCTTGAGGACGCAGACGACTTAACTCCAGTGTTCTTCACTCAGCAGACGCTCTCCCTCTCTCTCTCTCTCATAGCACTCTCTCACTCTCTCTACCGACACATACCCACACACACTCACACTCTCGCACACACACACTCTCACCTATACACTACTATATACTTATATATATATACATATATACATTTATATCTATATATATTTATATACATATATATATACACATATATCTATACATATATTAGTACTTATATAACTAAGTATAAGTATATATGCATATATATATATATATATATAAATATATATACACATATATTTATACATATATATATATATATATACAAATATACATACATATATACATATATATCTATAACTATATACATATATATATATATCTATCTACATATATCTATAGATACTTAAACTAATATATATATATATATATATATATATATATATATATAACTATATATATATTACTATATATATACATATATACATATATCTATATATACATATCTATATCTATATCTATATACATAGTTATATATACAGACATATATATACCATTATATATATATACATATACATACATCTATCTATACATATATTTACATACCTATATATATATACATATATATATATACACACACATATAAGTACACATATACCTATATAATTATAACCATATATATACATATACATATAGATATATATTTACATATATACATACATATATATATTTTTATATCACCTACCATACGTTGTATCGCGGGAATATCTGCACCAGTTGTTGATATTCCCCGATACACGCGTACAAAAAGCGTGTTCGCACTCATCTTCCACCAATCCACCTTACACTCCACACGGCACTTCGTCCTGTTAGTTGCGTCTTTCTAGATGACGACCGACTCGACACCGTGCTACATGCCATCTCCGCCTCCACCCCCACCCTTTATTCATATATAATATATACACCTACATATATACTATATTTACTTTATTTCTATTTCTCTTTCATGCCAGTAAAAAGATAAAAAAAGTATATAAAAGAGAAGATAATCCTTGACTTGCAGGTACTCAATCTTGCAAAGACTAGTTTTGAAACCCTAATTTGGCTCCAAGCTAAGAACCTGATTTTGAGGGTGTGCCTCAAGGACAAGAATTATCAGAAAAAAATCTTAAATAGAAAAACACCAAAAACATAATAAAGCGAACCGAAGAGATTCATTGTAGGAAAGGCATAGAAACTCATTCACTTCTAATCCCACTTCCCTGAGTTCGACCCTGGGCCTAAAAGTGACCAAGATAAAATCAAATAGGCCAGGTAAAAAATTTTGTAAAGAGATGGTTAGGCTCGATTTAGGTTAATCACTATACACATTTCAACGATAAGATCACCATATTAACACAGCCTATCCGGGTCTACACCACATCCTTTTGTGGTCTGCTTGACATCAATGGCAGAGTGTGAGTTTGGTGCACTAGGAGCAATATAGGAGCCACCATGGAGCAAGGTGGTTGATCAACTCTGGTGCATCACAGCATCTATGTGGTGATCAGACCTACTTCCACTCGCTACAGTTTGTTCCTCTAAGGAGGATTGTATAGGTAGCTGATGATAGATATTCCCCAGTTAGGGGTATGGGGGAGGTGCCTGTGAACCCCAGTTTGCAGCTGTTTGACATGTTGCATGTGCCAGAATTCCCACTTATCCTATTGTTTGTGAGCAGAATCATGAAGGATCTCAACTATAGAGTAATCTTCGATGATGTTGGATGTGTTGTTCAGGACAAGCTCACCAGGAGGATTGTTGTTAGAGGTACAGAGGAGAATGGCGTTTATCTCCTGGGACAAGAGCCGTTTGCCGGAGTTACTTGATATGGTAGCAGAAGTGTTCTACAGTGGCATGTTCATCTTGGCCACTTGTCTCTAGATCGCCTCAGGAGGGTGATACCACTTATTTCTCTAGGAGCTACTGTACAGTGTGATGCTTTCCAATTGGGTAAGCACCATCGGTCCTCTTTTCCAGCTAACACCTCTCATGGTTCCTCGACATTGTTTCGGTTGTTTCATATAAATGTATGGGGACTGAGTAGAGTCCCAGACTAGATGGGATACCGGTACTACCTGGTTGTCGTAGATGATTTCTCTAGAGCCACATGGGTGTTCTTGTTGAAGAGCAAGGCAGAGGTTGGAGGATTTATAGAGACTCTTCTTCTGAAGATCAGCATACAATATTCTGCCACAGTTAAGATGGTATGGACTGATAATGCCCTTGAGTTCTGCACTACCAGAATTAAGGAGTTCTACAGGACATGTTGATGATGGAGGTCGTGGTCATGATTGTTGTTGTTATAATGAATTGATGTTGTTGTAGTAAATAGAGGAAATACAAACCATTATTATGACCATTTTTATTTAATTAACTAAATTTTTTACTGGTTTATTCCAAGTCGTTCACTAGGAGGCAGTTATTGATTTACATCACTCTCTAGGTCTAAAATTATTCTTTAATTTCAAAAATGATTAATTTTATATACAATCAATAATGAATGAATGAATGTCCAGAAAAGATTAATAAAAGTGCTTACAAAAATCTACTTACAAACAAGCATCAAATGATACATAAGTATATTTTATATTATCTATTTATAAGTTATATTACTGATACTTACATACACATACATTACTAACTCATATTACATAGCATACTAGCTTAACTTACTATACTAACATATACAGTAACACATATAATAGCTACAGCGACAGATATAAACGTCGCTGGACCCCAGAAAACTATATACAAATTGTAAGAAGGAAACCAGGATCTATAGAGACAATTATTTCGCCTATAGTGATATTTTATTTTGTTAGTAAAGGTATGAAGTTATATATAAATGTAAATAGCTATACTGCGTATATATATACTTTAGTTATCTTGTACATATTTATTTATACGGGTTTATGTTCTGTATATACATTATACTTATAAGTATTTTTACCTTCTCTTTCACCCCTTACTTCTCCTCTGCATTTCTTCTTCTTCTTCTTAACTTTATTCGTCTTAATTTCTCTGTTTAGATTGTGTCATTATGGCTCTTAATTAATCAAAAATTTGTTTAATTTGTGGGCATGCTTTCCGAGAGATACACAACACTTAGAGGGTGGGACCAGACCTCTATTAAGCGTTCCCTAATTTCTCATTAGGCCGATTAATTACATATTTATGCTCATATCTTTGGGCTTCACAGCCCGCACACACCCGGGCCCCCAGCCCCCACACACATTCTCATCTCATGCCTAATATATGCTCAGGTGTATCATAGGTATTTGGTTGTTTGGGCGTCCGACGCCTGTGACGATTGGATAGCCTATTTAACAAAAATAATTTAAAGCGCTGCGCGCGCTCGCCCGCTCACGATGTGGGACTATCAGGGTGTAAGCGCAGCGCTGAAATTTTAGGCTACAGTGCAGCATTCGTGATTTTGGCCCTCGATTCAAGGGCCATAATTTATTAATTATTAAAAAAAAATATGTAAAAAAAGTATTTATATAGCACTATACAATTATACAATTACTTTGGAGTTTTAATTATATTTACTGTATAAATAAATTAGCTAAAATTTACAATTTATACATACTTATTTTTAGGTTTTGTTTCTTAATTACGTATAAATTAGTTATTATATAGTCTAATTGATCTTATACTGAGTTAGTATACATGTCTAATTATTTTATAAACATTTTTATTATATTTTACAGATTTAATTTGTGTTTTATTTACATTTAAATAACAAATTTTTGGACTATTTTATTTATAAATTAAATTTAGATAGTGTATATATTATAAATATACTTAAATTAGGTGAAATTACTTAGCATGCAGTAGTATACATATACAATATAAATTAACTTAGTTTGAACTTAATTTACTAATTTATTTTAATTTAATCTAATAACTTAACTATTAACTTAATAAATTAATTATTTATTCTATATATGTGATTAAATTAAGGTACCAGGTTCAGTATGTTTATTATATACGCATAAATATATATATAGTCTTATAACTTAATAAGGTTATTTATAGTACTTATTACCTATATGGCTTTATTATACATATACATTAGTTTAATTAACAATTAGTTGTATAATTAAGATATATATAGTATAATCTAACTTAAATATTTACATTACATACTACAATACATACATAAGTTATTTAACTTATAGATATGTATACTTTACATTATAGGTAAGTAAGCTTACTATATAGCTTAAATAAATACTTATATACATATTATACAAGGGGTTTTTACTATTTTTAGAGTTTTTTTTCTAGTTTTATGGTTTTTATTTATGTTATGGAGGTAGGAGATGCGAATGAAAGAAATGGATGAGAAGGAGGAAATGTTTTTGGTGTTTTAAGAAGTATGTTCTTTTATTAAATTTCATGGTATACAGAATCGTCGACTGGCAAATTATACCAAGTCGGGGGTTCTATATACCATGAAACTTGGTATGAAGTTAGAGAACTATCTGATCTTCAATCAAACAGTTTTGTTTTATTTTTCAGAAATTCTTTTTTTGATTTTTATTTAAATCCCAAGTTCACTCATCTTAAGCCTTTAAAGGGGTTTCTAAAATGTCCTAAGGGCTCAGGATGAGGCCTAAATGTCTAGAAGGCAGGGAACTACCTTGAATGTGTTCATTCTAAGTTATGAAATAGGTAAAAGCAATTAGGCATGCAAATCAAGACAAATTTTAATTAAATTCATATAGTGGACAGTAAAACTCATTATTTAGCTGACAAAAGATTAAAGAGATTTAATTACAAGCCTTCAACAGATATTACAAGTCAATTACAGTAAATGAAAGCTTATATACAATTGATACAACATTTCACATCAGTCAGCTTCTAACATCACTAGATCTAAGCTACTGTCCACATGGTGATAAGAACTTGGGATCCTGCTAGAACAGCAGGAAGTAGCTGGTTACTGCAGCAGATCAGAAATCAAAAGAGCTGCTAAAATTGACCCCATCATCCAACCAAATCCCTCTTCAAATGTCTCAACTGCTGCTGTAGTTGACTCATCTAAAGAGGAACGGATTTGCAGCAGGACAAAGGAGTTAATTCCAACCTGTACTTCCTGATCTAACCCTTAATATCCCAGATCAGATTATAGACAATCTGGTTAGGGATTAAAAAGGGTTAGCCCAGGGAGCACTTGATTGGAATTGAGGAGAGGAATGTAGTTGCTTCTGCAGCAGTTACTATAGGTCTGGGATTGAAACACATAAAACATAAATCAGTAATTCATTCAACACAATTTGACAAGGATCTCAATTTAGAGAAAAACCACTCGAGATTACAAATCAAAACCAAAATCCCTTGTCAGTAACATCTGATCAAACTAAAGTTAGAAAGGGCAACTGATCTAATTCTTTCTAATGCTATAGATAGCATGTAGAAAGAATGAACTCAGTCCAACAAAACCCAAACACTCCAATCCCAGAGTTTTAGAACAATAAGGAATATGGATAATTCCTTAGGTTAGGAAAACCGATTTGCTCCTCAAATCATCTAAAGGATGCAAGGTAGAGTCTCAAATCAACTAAGTGATTTTTCATTGACTCATCCATGCATTCAAGACAGTGCAAAACTCATGAAAATTCAGTTCATATTATGGCTCTTCTGAGGTGAATTTTGACTTCAAAATCACCTCAGATTCCTTGCCAAGCAATGAATCAAAATTAAAAAAAACTCAGTCTGCTAGATCAAACATTCAAAACTCAAGTTCAAATTCATTGCAATCCAAATTTCGATATCAATCCAGTAAACCAATTTTCTTTAAAGCTCAGATCAGGGGCTTTTGTGAGCAAAATGGAGTGAGTGAGAAGCCCCTAACATGATTTTTGATGCTAACTTTAGATCTGATATCAGAAGATAATCAGATCTAAAATTAGGTCTGATGAGTGGGTGAAAAAGCGAGAAATCAATCAAGGGAATCAGAAGTGGAATAGAAATGTGAAGAGGGAGAAAATTCATGATAAATGGCTGTGTGAACCATCCCCTCTGATCTAGAATGATTAGAGGAGGTGAGGGGAGTGAATCAACTCTAATTCTACACCTATTGCTAAACTAAGAGAGCAACAGAATTAATCACTACAAATTACTCTAATTTTACTGCTAATCTACTTAACTACTGCTACAGCTAAATTACAAAATACTAAAACTACTCTAACAAGAAGAATGGGACCTATGGGTCCTTAGCTGTTGGCTAAGGAGGAAGAAAGGAGGGAGATGACTCTAGAGGAGAGAAAAGCCTTCTAGTGAGGCTTCAGAGTCGTCCTCAGGTGCTATGAGGTCCTTAAAGATGAGGAGGTCGAAAAGAAGTCAGGGATTTCACAGTCGGTGGCTATGAAATCAGGGATTTGGTGGGGAGGGCAGCTGGAGTGGAAGAATGTAACGAACGCGTGCCCCAGACGTCTTTTAAGACGTCTGGGAGGAGGCCCAGACGTCGGTCCAGACGTCTGGGATCACATCCAGACGTCTGAACAGACGTCTGGGATCGTTTCCAGACATCTGGAAAACAGTTATTTTCGCACGGGAGAGTCGTCTGCGCGCATGTGCACGCAGACCCGCGATTCCTCTCTCTCTCTCTCTTTTTACCTCTCTCTCTCTGCGGCTGCAGGCGGCCTGCCACCCCCTCTCTCCTCCTCGCGCGGCCTTAAAAGGGCCACGCCTCCCCTCCCATCTCCACAGTCTCCTCCTTCTTCTCCTTCCTGTGTGCGAGAGCGAGCGGACGCGAGGGCGGCAGCGACGGCCGCAGTGAGCGCGTAGGTGCGGCTTGCGAGGGCGGAGCTCTGCCGTGAGGGTGCGGAGCGACGCGGAGAGGGACCTGCTGCGGTCTGAGTAGCAGGAGCGCGAGGTGCGACGCGGGCGGCGTCGCGAGCGGAGGCCGAGCAGCGCCCTGATTCTGGAAAAATTTCCAGAATCAGACGTCTGGGTTGACAGCCAGACGGCGAGGTAGACGTCTGGAAGATCATACAGACTTCTGAAAGGTGAGTTTATCGCCTTCTCCTTCCTTCTTGTCGACTGACCGTACTGAGGGAGGGAGTTGGCTGTGCGCAGGTTCGCTGACTCGCCATCCCGTGCGAATCAGACGTCTGGAAGTTGTACCAGACGGCGGGAGTGATTTCCAGACGTCCTGAGTGACCACCGGACGTCTGGGAGCTAGGCCAGACGTCCCCGCAGACTTCTGGACGTCTGGGAAACCACGCTGAACAGGTAATTCTCTGATCCACTTTGTAAGACGTCTGGAAGAAGTTCCAGACGTCTGATTTTGCACAGTATCTTCTTTTTCGACCCGTTTAGGGCTCGTTCGGGCTCCGTTTTCCGCGATTCGAGTTGCGTTCTTTTCAGAATTAATTCCTCTACCCGTCTACAGTAGCTATACACTATTTTGAGACACTCCTTGTGTTTGATCCTTGTGATAGGACCTCGTTCGGTTGCAGTCTTGAGAGTCGCGGAGGCACGCGGGATTCCCGATCACACCCCCATTACTCCCGTTGTACCTGGTAGAGTGGCTTTAAGTATTAATAAAATCTGTTAAAGTATGAAACCATAACTAGAACCTAGGACATTGCATGAATCCTAGGAATGAGAAATATATGGAATGATAGTTCCTAGGTGTTGCATGAATCCTAGGGCCGGAAAACTAGATTGTATGATAGACCCTAGGATATGGCATGAATCCTAGGATGGAAAAACTAGTGGAATGTATAATACTGCAGTCTTGGAAAAATGGAAAGGAATATATGAAGCTGCCTGTAAATTGAATTCACAGCTGTCTGTTATGAATAAAGAAACATGATTGGGATCATGGTTTGTAAGAACGTGAAACTGGAAAGTAAGACATAAGATGTTCTGGAACCCTACGGGGAAGTAGGAGTAGAACTCCTGGAAAGCGAATGGAATAGACTTGGGGAAGTGAGCTGGCCCTTGAGTACGGAGTACCAAGGAGAGCGACTGTCCCCCTGTTTAGTGCAGAGCTGAGCTAGCCGCCCCAGGGACCCGGGGGTTAGGACTGGCCACTCTGTACCGACTTGTTGGCCCTCGTGTACGTAGTACCGAGGAGAGCTAGTAGTGTTAGGAGAGTACTAGCTACCCCACGGGCCCCGGGGTTCTGCTAGCCTCCTTCACCGACTTGTTAGGCCCACTAGGGCAAACCAGGGTAGTCAGGCGAGGGTGCGCGGACTGTGGAGGGGCAAGGCCCCGGTTTGGTTACTGTGGAGGGGTTGGACCCCTGTTACTGAGAGGGCCCTGCCCTGGTTCCGTGCTGTGCTTTGGGCGCACCCGTTAACGGAAACGACTGACCGCGTGCCAGTGCGGGCTAGCTACCTGTGCGTTTATCGCGCGTGCCGTAGTCACCGTTACGTCTGTCAGTGACCTTGGGGTGGTTGACTGAGGGTAGGATCACCACGGGGGACTCTCCCGGCCAGGAGAGCACCACGTGCTACTTCTACTTTTGGAAAAGACTGCAATCAAGATCGTTCCCACGAGGACATTCGAGATCAAGTAAAGGATCTGAGAAATAAATGAAATAGTGAGAAAAATTGAAAGATGTGAATAAAGGAAGTAATAGAACATAACAGCTACTGTACACTCTACTGTTGCCTTTAGTTAGTTTGCCACTCTACTCAGCGTTTTGCTGACGTGTTACACTCGTTACCTTTTTCAGGACCAGGTGTTGAGCAGCCAGGGTCGGCGGCTGCAGAGGACGCTGGGCCAAGTAGGGTCCAGTAGAGTTTACCACAGTCCTTGTACCTCTTTTGTTTTTGTTTTAGTGAGTAGTTTTTTTTTTGTTTCCGCTGTACTTTCTTTACCTGCAGTTCTTGTTATATGATAAATGCTGTTTTACTGTTGTGGTGGTACCTACTGTAGTAGTTTCTTTCCTTACTGCTGTACTTTCTTACTGTTAGTTATATTCATGCTGAATGTGGTTTATTTTACTGTCTTTTGGTTACTTCCTCGTTGGACGACTAGGTCTTGGGATTAGTCGAGTCGGTCCTGTTCTCGTGTCTCGTAGGGACTCGGGAATCGGATCGTTACAAAGAATGATTGCTAAGAATGTAGGAGAGAGTGATCCCCTGCGCACGCGACCACTGAGGTGCTTAAGTAGCAATCTCAGTGGCTCAGATCACCGCGCGGGTGAAGATAGTCGTCGATGCAACTGGCGGCAAGGATGAGAGGTGAGGAGCGCGCGAGTTGCCAAATTAAAAATTGATCATTGGATGGGATCTGGGGAGAGGGGTGAGCACACGCGCCGCTTCGCGTGAAGCTTCAATTCAGATCAGGCTGTAGATCAAGATCACAAGAGAATGGACGGCCATGATTTGCCAAGTTCTTCGTGCGCTACAGTGTGTGCGAAGAACTGCAGGTGGCTGCATTCTGTTGGAAAAATTGCAGGGAGAAGCCCTTCACGAAGGGGTAGAAGAATTGTGCACAGGTGCAAAAGTGGAAGAAATAGTAACTGGATTGACCCTAATGGCTTTCAAAGGGGTCCCTACGGGTTACAAATAGGTCCAGAAAGGTTTTCTAAAGAAGAGAATGTGATGCATGAAGGACCTAAGTGTAAACTCTAAGTTTCAAGGCCTTAATGATGTCCAAATGCCTTCAAATTTTTATATGTGCTCAATTGAACATTTAAGAAATTAATTGTACTTTTGATTTGGACTTTTAAACTTATTTATGTGTTCAATTAACACTTGGATCACCATTTGACCTTTATCTTAAGAATATCTCATTTTATGACCTAATTATGCAATTTTAACACAGAATCAAGGTTTTAGGCCTTTTTCTTTGATTCCCACTCTTAACCCTTTTTATCTATTAATTTAATATTGTTTAACCCAGTGTCTAGCTTAACTTTAGCTTTTTAGCTATGATGAGTTTGCCACTCATCACCCATGGGATTGTCCACCAAACCACCTATCCTCACACTTTACAGTAGAACAGAGTTGTAGAGCAGAAACATAAGCACTTGTTGGATATTACTCGTACACTATTGATTCATCACAATGTGCCACAGAGATATTGGGGGGATGTAATTCTGACAGCGACTTATCCTATCAACAGGATGCCCAGCTCTTTTCATGATGAGCAGATACCATTCTCCTTCTGCATCTAGATGATGAGTTATTTCATGTGTCTCTCAGGACCTTTGGATGTGTTGCATTCATCCTTGTGCTGTCACTTGGTCGTGACAAGCTGGCTTCTCGTGTTATCAAGTGGGTATTTTTGGGGTACTCCAGGACACAGAAGGGGTACGTTGCTATTATCCTCTGCAGAACAGACATTATGTTAACATCGATGTGACTTTCCATGAGGATACATCACACTTCTTAGTTACTGGATAGAGGAGCTCTTGTGATGATGTTGCCTTTCTTCCCCTGCCTCTTCCATATGCAGAGACTCAAGTGTCTACTTTTCTGTCCAGACCTCCAACTGATAGACAGATGAGCCCTTCCTCCTTGTATGACTTTGAGAGATTACATGGGTCATTACATACCTATCACAGGCATCACATTACATTTCAAAGGCCTCCTTCCTCACCAGCAGCTGATGGTTCATAGGTAGTTGAGGGGGTACCTGATGCCAGTGACAATTTGGTTGACTCCCCTGACAGTACAGATCACCACAGTAGTGAGGCTCCTTAGACAGAGACTCAGTCAGAGATACCAGATGATTCAGATCTCCCTATTGCCATTTGGAGGGCACCGTGCACCTGTGAATCTAGATGCCAGGTTATAGGCAGTTTGGTTACTGATGGTCTTGCTCCTTAGTTTAGTAGCTTCTGTCAGGCACTTACAACGTCACACATTCTGTCTACCTACTAGCAGGCCATGCCTGATCCAAAGTGGTGTCAAGCCATGAAGGATGAGATGGCAGCACTTCAGAGTAGACAGAGTTGGGATTTCACCTCATTTCCCACTGCTGCACGGCTAGTTAGCTCCCAATGGGTCTTTTCCTTGAAATACAACCCTGATGGATCTATTTCAAGGTATAAGGCCAGGCTAGTAGCAAAGGGGTTCACCCAGACATATGAGGTAGGCTTCTATGATACTTTCTCCCTCGTTGCACAGCTTGCCACTGTCCGAATACTTATTTCTGTTGCAGCTCACAGAGACTGGCTTTATACTAGTTGGATGTGAATGCCTTTCTCTATGGCGATCTTCAGGAGGAGGTGTACATGCAGGAGCCCCCGGGTTTCAAGGTTCAAGGGAAGTGTATGTGCAGATTGAGAAAAGCAATTTATGGATTGAAGCAGAGTCCAAAGGCCTCGTTCCAGAAGTTATCAGAGGTGCTCCACCAGATTGGTTTAAGGCTCTCTACTTCAGATCACTCCTTATTTACCAGGAAGACTGATAGGGGGACTGTGGCGCTCCTGGTATATGTGGATGATCTTGTCATCACTGGGGATGATAGAGATGGGATAAATGAAGTCAAGAGGCACCTATCAGAAAAGTTTGTCATGAAGGATTTAGGGTAGTTGAGGTATTTCTTAGGCATTGAGGTTGCACGTGGCAGGGATGGAGTGGTACTCTCGCAAAGGAAGTATGCTCTTGATCTTCTTCAGGAGATTGGTATGTTAGCAGCTAAGGCTATAAATATTCCCATGGATGCCAAGGTCCACTTATATGATGAGAGATCTGAGGTGGTTGATGGTAGGACCTACAAGATGTTGGTAGGTAATCTCCTTTACCTTACCATCACTTATGCAGATTTGTCTTTGTTGGTAGGTAGGCTTAGCCAATTTATGGATAAGCCAACTAGGCAGCACTGGGAGGCTATAATGCAGGTGCTTAGGTATGTGAAGAAAGTACCAGGACAAGGATTATTGTTTTGTAAAGGAACACGCATGAGGATTGTAGCATATTCTAATGCTGATTATGCTGGTTGTATTGGGGATAGAAAATCTACCATAGGGTTTTGCACCTTTGTTGAAGGCAATCTGGTTACCTAGAAGAGTAAGAAGCAAGTAGTTGTATCTAGATCCAGTGCGAAGTCAGAATATAGGGCCATGGCCCATACGACTACTGAGATGGTTTGGGTCAAGTTAGTTTTGTTAGATCTTAATGCTCCTCTAGATAGCTCTATGGAGATGTGGTGTGACAATAGAGCAGTGACCTACATTGCCAATAACCCTATGTTCCATGAGAGAATAAAGCATGTAGAGATTGATTGCCACTACACTCAGGATCTCATTCAGCACGGGATGTTATATACCGCGAGTGTCACTTCTGAGGAGCAGGCTGCAGATGTCTTCACAAAGCCCCTGGCGAGATCTACCTTTGAGGCTATTGTTCCAAGCTGAGCATGATAGATATTCATGCTCCAGCTTGAGGGGGAGTGTTAGATGGTGTGTTTTGTTATTTTATGTTTCTTTATGTTGTTGGATCGACCATGGTGTTATTTTCCCACACCTCTTTTCTTATAAAGAGGTGTATGGCCCCCCATAATGAGATTACCTGATTCTATTTCCTACTAACAATAATGGAAACTGTGAAATTGAAACTGATGATCCAATACAGGGCTTCCATTAATCTAACCATAGGCAGTAGGATGAATCCAACGATAGCAACCTCTACGTGTATAACTTCGAGTATGGAAACATTTGAAGTCAACTGCACAGTTCTATGGTATTGTTTAAATCAAAGTAAGGTGACCTGAAATTTGTGGTGTAGTAGCATATATCATCAAGGAGGATGTGTGGTGTACTAGTAGCACATAGCTTGCTCAAAGGTAGTAGCTTTGAAGATTCAAACCATTGTAGCCACAAATCAGGATAGCACCAGAACCATTCTCAAAATTGTTGTGCGTATCACCTATTGAAAAGGACAATGATACACAAACACCACTTTAGACATAGAAATTTTGGCACAATTGCTTATATAAATATAACTAGCGGAAAAATCAAGTCCATCATGAGCAACAGCTGATTGAAATAAGAGGGTTCTCCTGTGCAGCATCCTCTCATACCATAGTAGCAACCAATAATCATTGCATTAGCAAGTACCCTCGAGTCTTCATCTTTTTCCATCTAGATGTCAAACCCATTCACAAGCATACCTGGAACCAGCAAGTTGCATTTGCGGTGCACACATCCTTCAAATTAATAACCAAACACAAATTAAAAAAATCCTTAATTAAAAGTAGCAATTTCAAAATAAGTTCTAAAGAAAAAGGTGCTTATCTGTAGTGCACTTCCAATAACATTATGCCAAGGCTGGCAGGCTGACATAACTGCCCAATCAAAACTCTACACAGTAGGAGGAACACTAATGCAAGAGTGCAGATAAGTAGAAGCTCTATCCTACAGCAACAATTTCTACAACTCCTTCATTTAGGTGTCCAACTGACCATCCTCAATCTCTAACAGGTTGAAATAGACATCCTCCACCTTCTACCACCGACATGACAAAAATTAATGCAATGATGATATAGGGAAAGACATAAAGATCCTTTCAATTGAACTATCAATGAGTATCGACAGTACAATAATAAATCCTCCAGATAGAAATAACATAACATAAACAGGCTTACCATTAGTTAACTTATCCTCTGTTGCTTTTATTTGGATGTCCGTGGCAGCAGCAACGTTTTGGCTAGAAAATTCAATCTAGTATTATCTCCTTTAGATAGAGACTACCAGCAAATCTGACCACACCTGAAGAGGAGGAATCAATTAAATTCAAAAGTTACAAAAGCTACTTGCAAGTTATTGTGCGGATAAGCATAAAATGTAGTATCAAGTCCTGATTTCAATGCATACGGAAACTACCTGCCATTGAACAGATCACCAGGAGTTAGAAGACAAGTTCTCATAATACACATAGAAAATTCTAGCATATAACGTCTTGAATGATAATGTCCAATCACATATACATTGTTTGCAAGAAAGACAGATGGTGCCAACTGCAAACCTACACAAATGCTATCCACCTTACAAGCCTAACCTAATTGAAGAAATTATGAAACAAATGATTGAACAAGAAGGTTCAATAACCAATACTTAAGCCACAAGGAAATAAATAAACTGGTAACTAACCAAGGCTAAAGTAGAACTACCATTATTAATGAAACTATAATTCAACTTGTACAAAATTGGCTACTGTTTAGTGACCAAAATTAAATGGAGCTATGATTTCCTCCAAAGGTATGGGTGCATGTAGCTTACAGGACATGTTAGAACCTACAAACATGAAACTTTGAATGGATGTGGTCATTGGAACGAATGGAAGATAAAACTCATTTCTAAATTAATGAATTGAATACCCACTTGTAACTTGGAATGGACGTGTAAACATTTCAGGCACTAAGCAGAGGTGATGTCAATGGTGAGCTTAAACGATTGTAAAGAGTGTCCATTTATACTTGATTCCAATCCCATGTAAAATACTTGGACGTTTTGTTAGTAGGTTCAATAATCTAGTAAGCAAAATGAGAACCCATCAGATATTTGTGGAAAAAGTAAGAAAAGGAATGCATGTTTAATTGGATGAATTTACCACCTGCCTACCCGAATTGAAGCATTGAACTTGGGTGGCATTTGTTATATGTAAGGCTCGATTTGCTTCGAAGATAAAGGAAAACCATCATTGGGTGAGAGCTAACTACTTTGGATGGTTATTATTTTTATTCCCTCATATTTGTGTTACATGGGGTTGCTGCAACATAGCCATCAATGCCATGCATACACCGTTGGCTAGATATGTATCTAGTTGGCAAACTAGCATCAATTTTTGTTTCCTTGTATTTGTGTTACATGGGGTTGTTGCACTACAATCATCTATGCCATGCCTACACTTTTGATGGGGTTGCCTAAATATGCATCTAGGTAGCTAAACCACCTTCATCCAAATGTAAATTAGCTTAACCCTCAGGTGAAAAGCAAGATAATGAAAGCTTTCATCATAGCCATATATCATGGCATAGAGGCAATAAAATATTGCAAACAATTTGCATATACATTGTTAGTCGCAGTGTAACATGAAATAAATAAACTATGCAATATAGAAATATAAAAAACACAACAAGCATAACCATAGAAGGTAGTAGTGCCCCGATTAGTCCACAAAATATGACGTCCACAAATCATATGGTAGCAAACCACAATGTCAACCCCAAAACATAGGAGATGTAGAATGGAACAACACCAATGATGGGAATAAAGATGAACACACAAGTGAACTACATCGACAAGTTGTTGAAGTGCCCGACCATCCCCTTGTAGCGGTTTTCGATACTACGCACCTCAAGCTTAATCTCTAGGTTGGACACTCTTTGTTGTAAATCTACGATGTGTAACTCATATAAGACAAGCTCCATCTTGAGCCTCCATGCTTCCAAATTCTTTGCCTCCACCTTACGCTCAAGATCAACGACATGGTCAATCAGTCACTCAACGTACTCGTCGCTGGCATCCCTCCTTCGTCTATTATGCAAAACCTTCTTTAACTTTCCATACAAGGCAGCCATGAATGTGAGCTCTGCCTTGTACAACTGAAGCGTAGGCTCATGTAACTTTGAACGAACCTTGTATGCGCATCCCTGTGATGCACATGCAACCCACATTTAGTTCACCAAAACCAATTGTTGGGGGAGGTAACTATTTTCAAACTCACTCCATTAGTCTATGGGAAGTCGTAGTACAATCTTTGTATTGTGGTTTCCTACCCATCATTGTATTCCTCTAACACTAGATTGCAAAGCTCATGGTAGGAGCATCTCCTACCATGGTTCCATAATAGTCCACATTTAGGTCCGATCTCCAATTCTTGCAATTTCAATCTCAAGGAAATTTAACAATCTAGCAATGTATGCGGAATACTAACAAATTGATGGGAAAGTAGTGCATCTTACAGATGAAAATAGGAAATAGAACGTAAAGGTTCGTACATCACTAATTGCACAGCAATCATAGGTCTTAATTAACCTAAATAATTCTAGAATCCTGGCTAATATGTATATATTGCATGCATATTCAGCATACATTGCATTATTTCATTTTAGGCAGATGTACATGAAATAATAAGAACTTATCATGTTATTTGACATTTCTATTCAAGTTTGCAGGTAATAAAGAAGATCAGATGATCTTGGTGTGAATAAAGAATAAAGTGCAGTAGGAAGGACCTCTGGAGAGTGCCTACAAAGAAGAATAAAAACTAGAGGAATAAAGAGCAGAAGATAGAAGAATAAAGAGAGGATAGGGTAATTAAGAGAGAAGAGGAGAAAACCCTAGATCAAACCTAAACCTATGATTGAGAGCCAAATAGTTCTCCTATGCCTTAATACACTATTGACAAGAGGTAGTTCTTACGTGTGTTTTGAAAACAGAGATCTTGTCATAGTATAGTGCACAAAAATGCTCATAAAAAATAATTTATAAAGATAATGAGACTTGGAGTCCCGGTCATTCGTCTCTGGGAGGCATTTAGAAAATGCAGATTTGAATTCGATATAGGTCACTCTACTTATTCAGAAATGCATGCCAGTTTACAATAATTCGTATTGATGCACGACATGCTTAGTTGTAAGAGAATACAAATTTTGCGCATGCAACTTTAATCACAAGGAAATATGGCAATCAGCTCATGGTGATTTTCACACATAGACATAAAGATATATAAAAGATGATTTCATTGATTGCATCATGGTGGCTACAGAGTAAAGCTCGCGGAAAGCTTGTACAGGAAAGCTTGAAAGCAATAAACTAGCTAACAGAAAACAACTACAAACTGCATACATGAATTTATGGGGGGATTATGCATGCATCATTGGGGGAGAATATGGAGCTACACTACTAAGTAGAAATAAAGCATTAATCTATGAGGAATTACGCTACTTATCTAGCTAACAGAATGAAGGGCATTCAGAGGTAGCTTTGATGGCCTTTGACTTGGTTGAGAGGAGGAGGGGCGACCAATGGTGATTAGGCTAGCCCTTGGAGAGAGGTTGGAGGTGATCTAGGCCTGGAGTGGAGGTGATGGGGATGCCATGGTGTGCTCGTGGAGATGGAGGGGGAGTAATAGAGGTGGAATGAAGCTAAAACTAGATGGAAGGCTGGATGGGTGCAAATGGCCACCCAAAGGTCCTTTAAGTAGACCCAAGGGAGCCTCTCTAGAGAAGTGTGGAACTCTCTAGAGAGGCCTATGGTGGGAGCTCGTGGGAAAGTGAGAGAGAGGATGGATGGGTGGTTTTTAGATCCACATTTAGTGGATTTAAAATTTGAATGCATCTTGGTTGCTATTTTTAGCAACCAAGGCAACAACACATGGTAGAGAGTTCTAGAGAACTATAGGCTAGGTATTTTCATGTAGATGGTGTGTGTGGGTGTGTGTGGGTCGAAACCTAGGTGGCTAGGTTGATTAGGTTAGATTCTAGTGGGTTTAGGTCAAGGTAGGTCTCAAATTAGGGTTGTAAACCCTAATTCATTAAGGTAAAATGCAATTAAACTTGATACAAGTTTAATTGGATGTGTGAAATCCTAATTGAGAGTAAAATAACTTAATTAAGGTAAGTCTAGGTCAATTAGACTCTTACTAAGTCCAATTAGACAGTGTGTGCTGAGATCAGGGTTCAATTGGACTTAATGAGTTCAATTGAATAGGCAGATGGAATTGACTAAGATCCAAGTTAGTTAGGTTTAGTGAGGACTTAATTAGGTCCTTAGGAAGGTCTAGAGGTGATGTAGTAGGGTTAGGGTACCTTAATTTAGGTTCCTATAGGGTTGGAATCGGGTTTAGGGACCTAGGAATTCAAGATCCAAGCTTGAATTCAAAAACAGGAACTAGAGAGTAGTTCCAGACGTCTGACAATAGTGTCAGACGTCTTAAAATGAAAAGTTAGATGTCCAAACTTGTTGTCTGGACGTCCAAATAGAGGCAGGGAAGAATTAAGGTTCTGTCTGCAGAAATTGAACGTCCAGACCTTCATGCTGCAGAAGTGGGTTTTAGGTGTGTGGGTTGTGGCTAAGGATTCTGGATGTCCTGTAACTCATCTGAACATCTAGATAGAGGCTGGAAATAGGGTTTTAGGGCTTCCTAGGGTACAGTGACCAAATCTAAGGGTGGCTAAGGCTTGTGGAAGCTTCTAGGTTGTCCTAAGGCTAGGATGGACCTATGTTCTTCGTAGTTTACTGCTTTATTCCTACTTAACAGAATAGCATACCTCAACCCCTTACATTATTGTCGACTACATCTTGTTCTTGGTCTTCTGCCCCAGCTTTGCTGCAACTCTGGCTTTAGGTCCAGCTTCAGATCCAGTCTCAGATCTGGCTCCTGAGCTTCTTATTTCCTGCAATTTATATAATGCACCTAATTAGTATATTATAGCATTATTCTATGCATAGCTATAGGAAGAACAATAAAGATGCAAATAATGCTTATGCATGCATGAACTACCCTAACTTATACTAAGTCCTAGTGTAATTCTGGACAATTAAGACCTATAATTTCTGTGCAATCAACTATCCACAATATTTATCCCTGTTCCAAAACCTTAGGATAACCTAATCCTAGCCTTGAATTTCCTAAACTCTAGTTGACATAATCTTATAAACCAAAACCTGGATAACCTTATCCACAATACTAATCCACTACCCATAACCCAATCCCTACTTCTTATCCAAGCTTTAACCCAATTTCACTATCCCAAACTCATTGGACCCATTAGGTTCCAATTAGGTCCAATAGAAAGTCAATTAGGCTACGTGATCCCTAATATAGGCTAGCCTAACCTATTTAGTTCTTCCTAAACCTAATTAGGCTAGGTCTTAAGATGGTGCAACACCTAAACCTTAGGTTGTACCCCTTTAAGTGATTCCTAAACTACACCTAGGGAACAACTTACACACACCTAAATCTATAAAAGAGACCCTATCCCCCCTCCTCCACCTTCTTCCTCACCGCCAACCACCACTTGTTGCCTTCGGCCACACATTCTCCAGGCCGGTCATGCCTCCCTTGAGGAGGCTTACCACCTCTGCCCTCTCCTCTCATCAACATCTTTCTCCTCTTCTTGGGTGTTCCTCCTCTCTACTTTACACTCCCAAGGCCCTCTATTTTGAGGTGGTGTAGGCTGCAAGGCCAAGGATCAACCACCCTCCCATAACCAACAACCATTGGCCCTCTTTGGAGTGGGCTTCTGTTTCTTCTTCTTTTTATGTTTTTCTATTCTAACTGATTAACTCTACTTGAATATTTTTTGCATGATAGAAATATTTTGATTATGATTTTGTTTATCTCTTTCTCATTGCAATAGATATTGATTTGCTTTACGATCGATTTTCATCTCTTAGATTAGGTTAAAGTAGAATAGATTTGATTTTTGATTGACATAGAATAGGTTTAGTTCTAGTTATCACATTCTATTCCAAACATCAAAAATACAAAGAAATCACAAAATGAAAAATATAAAAAAAAAGTTGTTGCAAACCCATTTTTCAAGTGAAAAAGTCAAAATCAAATCAGAAATCCAAACACCTCCCTAATTTTGATCGGGACTCACTTTTTAAAAATTGAAAAATCCATCTGAGTTTCGTTATCTTTTATTGTTTGGATTTAGTGCGAAAACTATACTACAAACATGACTTATCCCATGAACCAATTCGATCAATCACCAACACAAAAAGCACAATAACTTTAATAAATGATGATTTTAAATCATGAGAATGTGCACTTTCACACTCTATGCTGGCTCATTCTAAGCTTTATGTAATCGGTCCAAATATTTTGAGAAATTTTCTCACGAATAAGTACTCTAACCTTGACTTCATTATCATCAACCTCACCTTTAGGGTTGTCCTCTTTGTCATCATTCTTAGTTCCTCGAATAATTGATCAAACCATTCATTATCAGGGTCAAAGTGTCATAAGAAGTTATGCAAGATGAGGCGGCCATGACCATGAGATATTGGTTCTTGAGCTTGTAGAATGGACGGTGATCTAATAATCTCCAATGCATTTTCAGTTCACCAAACATGTGCTCCATGACATTGCGTAAAAAAGCATGACGATGGTTATAAATTTTCTTCACATTTTGGTAAGAATGATCCCTGTATTCATTTATAGGGTATTTTTGATAGTGAAAATAGTCATTTGTTTAGAAAAGCATTGCGTCGTAGTATAGTAATGAAAATCGAATCTACATTTAAATTTATAAAGCTCAAAAAATCGTGAGTTCCGAGGTCATTCGCAGGGATAAAATATGTAATTCAAAACACTAATTGAAATAATAAGCAATGAGCACAATGATCAATCACAAGTAATGATATGTAATGAATAATCCTCTAAAAATATATTCAATAAGAATCAAAATGTATCTCAATAATCAAATGACAAAAATATAATGGGAGTCTAAAAAGTGGTTGTTGAAACCACCAATTGTTCTTAAGTGAAGCACAATTCCCAATCATCAAATTTCAATCAAGAGCCAACATTATCCTCACATTAGAGTCTCAATTTTCCTTAAATCAGATGTCGGGCACAACCATCAGACGACCTAAGTGTCAAGCCCCAGAGCTCTGAATTTGCCTAAGTGTTAGGATCGAAACTCAAGGATGAACAGTGCAAACCCACCCTTAATCCTCAAAAATCCCCTCCTTTCTCTCTCTTTAGAATCCGGTCAAGGCTTAATTGGGTATACGAATCTGGGTCCAGGTTGGCTAGTGTACGGTGGCGAGCGAGGATGCGTAGGCGAGTGAGGGGACCCTACCCCCGTGTCATGGGTAGCTAGGTATGGGACACCAAAGGTTATGAAGAGATTTCAAAAACAAGTTCCCACGATGTGGGGCTATCTTGTTGTGTCTTCTTTGCGTGCACAGCAGCTAGAGTCTCGAACGATTGGAGCTGCTACTGCATGTATCTCTCCCAATTGAAGGTCCATTAGGGTTCTTGGGAGTAACCCACATCTTCTGACGGTGGTGGCCTGGCCTTTGATTGTTGGAGATGATCGAACGGTGCCGCACATGAAAGAGCGACCGGTGATGTACCTGCATGAGAAATATGACCCTAGGGCCCAAGTCAAATAGTTAGGAAGCTTTGTCGTGATGTGGCGGGGCATATGGTGTTCGTGATTTGATGAATGGCGGTCGGACGTGGCTGGGCGACGTCGAAGAAGACAGCAAAATAATGGGTCATCTGATGGAGCTGTGGAGTGACTGAGAGCCCAAATAAGCAGAGGGCTTTTGGTCAGTGAAGGGCGAGGAGAGTTTTGGTGGTGGCGATTTAGCATTCGATGCGATGTGGCGTCGGCGCGAACTCGTTAGAGTTGTTGCCGAAGGGGGAGAAGGCGAAGAAGGTGATAGCGTGTTTTAGACTAGGTTCGAATAGGCTATTCCTAAGCTAAAGAATAAGTGGGAGAGAGAGCACCTAATTACGTGGATGAAGGGGGCAGGATCCGTGCCGACGTACCTTGCCGAACATGGAGAAGATGAAACCTTCAGTGAGAGGAGCGGCAAGGAGGAGAGGGGTTGGAGACTCTTGATTTGGCTAGTGGAGTCGGTTCGTTTCAACCGGGTTTTTAGTTTGTTATAACGTTGTAGTAAAGCCGGTTATTACCAACACTTCAAATATAAATTTTTTACTCGGAAAATAAAAGAGTTCCCGAGGTCGAACTCAGGGAGCAAGTTGTATTCTAGAGATATACATGTTTCTTTTACAAAAAGAAAGAGAGAGGGAAAGAATTTGTTGTTTTCTCTTTGTTCTGCAGAGGGGATGCTCTTCTTTCTCTCTTTCTTTAGATCTCCTTCTTTCTCTCTGTTCTGCAGAGGTGATGTTCTTCTTCTGCAATGGTGATGCTCTTCTTCTTCTTCCTGCTGTTCCTGCTTTGGTGATGTTCTTCTTTCTTCAGAGCTCCTTGTTCTTCTTCTTCTTTGGTTTTCTGCCTTGACCTCTCTTCTTCTTCTTCTGCAATGGTGATGACCTTCCGTCGTCTGACCCGGTGCTTAGACGACTTAACTATGCATTTGCTACAGTGCAGCTCCTTCTTCTTCCGCGGGTCTTCTTCTTCGCCTGTGCCTGCACACTTCAGGGTTTTTCGTCAAGAGGCAAAACCTACTCTACCCTCCCCCCCCGCGTCTCTCTTTCTCTCTGAAACCACTCTTGGGAAAGCTCTCCCAGAGCTATCGGGTAATCGGGTTCGGGTCACACCCGGGTCCAGGCCCACCGGCGTGCGTGGTGGGCGAGGAGTGCAGGTCAGTCTAAGTCGGGTCGGGTCAGGTCCGCGGGGCGTGGGCGCGGACGAGACCGGGTAACCGGGCGGGTGTAAGGGGACCTCACCCCGTGTACTGAGGCAATAGGGCTAGTGCACGAAATCAATTTAAACAGTGGAACGGGTGTGAGGCTTACCGATGTGGGACTAAACGCAGACCGTTCCTCGCGTGCGCCTGCTGGGAGACCGCAGCCTGGCTTCTGCAGCTGCGGCTTCTATTGGCATAGGTTGCTGGCTGGCTGCCTTCGCAAGACTCCCCGTACTCCGCAGCAGCTGGAGACCTGGAGTCCTCAAGCCTGGAGCGCGGGAGAAGCTGCTTCAATGTGTGTCAATGGCGGTCGAACCTCAAAACCTGTCGGACACGAATATGGCCTTGCGGCCTGATCAAACCACTGGGGAACCTTCACCGTGGCACGGCGAAGGTGAGGAGCTGCGCGGCAGGCCGCAAGGAGGTGTCCGGCGGCAGCCCTGGGTCGGACTGCAACCGGAGGAATGGGTTTGTTCGGGGGAGTGTTACGGAGGTGTGGAGTGGCAGTGGAGGGGTGGGGGGTGCTCAGTGTGATGAGGCGGAGGTTCGGTGAGGGTCGGCGAGCCGTGTGGGTTGCTGAGGTGATGGGAGCGGCTCGCCGGAGGGTGGTCGGAGGCGAAGGGGGTGAAGGTGGTCAGGGTCGGTAGAGGGCTTAATTGAATAAATTGAAAGTGGGGAAAGAAAGAGGAGGAGAAGGGGAGTAGCTCTAGCTTACTTGCAGGGACGAAGGGGGAGGAACAGGGCGACAGTCGTATCGACTGTCGCCGGAGAAGACGATGCTCAGGGAAAGGGGCGGCGGCGAGCAGAGAGCCGGAGAGGCGCCAGCTGGGTGCGACGTGGCGCAGGAAGAGCAGGGGAGGAAGTCTCTGCTGCTGGTATTGCGGCAGAGCGAAGAGGTGGAGGGGGAGGAAACCGCCGGAGCTGGTGAGCGTCTGCCGGAGGAAGAAGAGAAGAAAGTTGGGGATTTTCTCCGTCAGGTCCAGGCTGCCCTGGTCGGTGGAGCAGCGGGGGGTATTTATAGGGAGCAAACAGGGAGGAAGGCGGAGGGAGACGACGTGTCTCCCTCGCCGGAAGATGGCCGGAAGCAAGAACCCATACCGTTCGTGCGTTCGCACGGCCGGTATGGTGGGTTATAACGACCAGGGGGGTGTCCCTGCGACGGCTGACGACGCAGGGCACCCCCGGTTTACTTGCCAGGTCCCCCACCTCACCCTGCGCGGCGCCATGCTCCGCGCAAGGTCGCCGGAGCATGGTGCTGGCAGGTTTTGCAGGAGGGACCTGATTGCAAAGAACGAAGGAGAGTTAGGGGCCAAAATGCGAGGGTTCAAAAGTTGAGGGCCAAAGAGTAAATATATGAGGACCAAAGTGTAAAGTCGGTCAAGGAGGTTTCTTCTTAGGCTCAAGTTTTTATACATGACTAATTAGGACCTAAGGAATCTGATGGTGAATTTCATTTCCATATTAAACCTTGTTTGACCGGTCAATTTGCGCAAAAACCCAAATTAAGTTATTAATTGGGCATGGTTCTCAATGTAGGTCAAAATGGGTTCTAAAGGCCAAATTGAAGGTTCTAAACCCTAGAGATTATTTTTCTATGAATTTTAGAGGGTTTATTCTATTTTTAGTTTGCCTCGAACCTTGTGAATTGAAGTGGGTTGTTTTAGGGTTACAGATTATCATTTGGTTTCTTGGAAGTGCTGTAGCCCTTGCTAGATCATTTCATCCCACTTTTATTCTTATTAAGCTGCTTTGACCTATGTTTGGGCCCTGAATTACCCTGTATGCAGATTATACTGGTAAAATTGCACTTTTACCCCTTATGACTTGTTTTCTTCTCAAACTCAGAATTCTCTGAGTTAAGCCTTTCCTTGAGATATGCAGGAGCTTTTATCCTTTGTATTAGGTCAAAATGAGCTAGTTATGGCTCATGATGAGGTTCTCATCATACCCCCATGCCTAGCTTTTGCTAGTCCCTTAGCAAAAACTTAAGGTTTCAACGCTTGTTCTAGACCATGAAGTTTTTAATGGTTTTAGATAAGTGCCTTTTTTATTTGAGCATAGATTAGGTTAGAATGCTGACCATAGGCCTAAAAGGTACTCTAGTACCAATCAAGATCCAAATCTGTCTAGCCTTAGCCTCAGTCTTTTAGCAAAGGTTTTTAAGGCCCACAAGAACTAACCTAAGGTTTATTGGACTTCGTGGTTAAAGCACCCGTGCTTGAAATGATTTTAGCCCTGGCTCAGTTCGCAGTGCGTTTTGTAAGAGAGAGATAGAAAGTTTTTCTGTTTGGAGAGTTTTCTCTCTCTTTTTCTTTTTAGTTCTAGCCTAGGATTGGCTTTTCAACACGGTCTGTATCAGATTCCTTGCTCCCATCATCAATCCTCAAGGGTTCCTGGCGATCGATGCTTCGAGATAGCACCGCCCATGGCAACCCCCGGAACCCTGGCTATTGAGATTTCGAGATAATCCCATCCATGGTATTCCGTGGCCGAATCCAGACCCTGGCAATTGACACTTCGAGATAATGCCATCCATGGAATCTGAACCAGCAGAGTGCTTACATGCCCCCAGTAGGATATGTAAATATCCTAAGAGACAAGCACCGAGGAGATGATATTTTGTTACGCATCTTCGAGGGGATTTCCCCGCCTCTCTGCGCTGGGAACTCGTCCAAATCAACTTGTGTTGATCGGCCGCTCCTATTCTAGGTGTTCTTTTCAGATTTTTGCGACGCTTCTGCGTGATTCTGATTTTTACGCTTACTGAACCAGGCTGTGTGTGAGATTAGGGTGCTTAGGTTACTGAGTCCCGTAAACCAAAAATTAGTTAACGAGGCCGAATACTCCCTAAGCCTTAGACCTAATACTTCAGCTTTTCATTTTCCTCAACCTCTTGAGGAGTGTCTAGATCTTAATGGGTACTAAGAGTCTATTCAAGAATGCCTAAGGTTTGCGTTCTTACTAATCTTATTATGCACTTTTCAGTTATTTTCTTGAATGAGGTCTAGAACTTAGGTTAATTCCTTAGTTCCTTACTAATGACTATCACCTTTTCTTATAATTTTGTGCTCCTTTTTCATTTTGTTTCTCTTCTCCTTCAGAAAATTTCCTTCTCCTCTTTTCCTCTTATTCTTTTTCAAAAAATTTTTAATTTTTATGGTGTTTTTGGCATATGTGAATTTTTTGTTTGAAACCTTTTCTTACAAGTTTTTGCACTTTCCTACCCCCCCATGCCTAAGATTTGCAATGTCCTCATTGTAACCTAGGGGGTCTTAGTTCATTCCTTAAGACAGAAATTTGGGTGAGTGGATGGGTCGGGTTGAATTTTTGCGGACGATTTCAAATCTCAGATGCGAACATCTGAGTTGGGGTCGGCTGTCTATAAGGGTGAACTTCGAGTGCTGAAAGGTGTCAGAACAAGTTTGAGGTTTTCAAAGAGAATGACGGGCTGCCTCCCGTTAAGCGCTGAGTTTTACGCCATCGGCTGGGTGCAATAAGCTCAAGGGGAAAGGAGGATATAAGATGCCTCAGCCAAATCAGTAGAAGTTACATCAATGAACGGCTTGAGTCTCTGACCGTTCACGATGAAAGGTTCAGAATCGTGGCTGAGTGGACTGATTTCGATTGCTCCATTTCCAAAAACCTGTCGGACCAAATATGGTCCGACCCACTTAGATCTCAGTTTTCCTGGGAAGAGTTTGAGTCGGGCATCAAAGAGTAGGACCTTTTGACCAGGATGAAAGATCTTTCTCGAGATGTGTTTGTCGTGGAAGGCTTTAACCCGCTCCTTGTAGATTTGCGAGTTCTCGTACGCGTCTCTGCGTAATTCATCGATCTCGCTGATTTGGAGTTTTCTGTGGGTCCCAGCCTTAGAAAGATCCAGATTACAGTTCCGTACTGCCCAATAGGCTTTATGCTCCAGTTCGACGGGAAGGTGGCATGCCTTTCCGTACACCAATCTAAAGGGAGACATGCCCAATTGGGTCTTGTGGGCGGTCCTATAGGCCCACAATGCTTCCGGAAGTCGGGACGACCAGTCCTTCCTGTCAGGTCGAACAGTGACTTGCAGGATTTTCTTGATCTCCCGATTAGACAGCTCAGCTAGACCATTAGTTTGGGGGTGGTAAGGAGTAGAGATTCGGTGAGACACCCAGTATTTGGTCATCAGTGACCTAAACTGAGCATTTGTGAAATGGGTCCCCCCATCAGAGATTATTGCACGAGGAATCCCGAACCTTGAGAAAATGTGTTGATGAATGAATTTGAGAACGATTTTGTGATCACAGGTTCGGGTCGGTATGGCTTCGATCCATTTGGACACGTAGTCCACAGCCAACAGAATGTATTCGAAACCATCCGAAACAGGAAAGGGGCCCATAAAATCAATCCCCCAAACATCAAAGATTTCGCATACTAGAATCGGTTGCATAGGCATCATGTCGCGACGGCTCATGTTGCCCAAAGTCTGGCAACGACTGCATGCCTTGCAATGACTGTATGCGTCTTTGAACAGTGTGGGCCAGTAAAAGCCGCACTGGAGGACTTTTGCTGCGGTTTTATGCCCGGCAAAATGGCCACCGCATGCCTGGTCATGGCAGAAAGAGAGGATATTGTTGACTTCCCCTTCCGGGACACATCTCCGGATGATCTGATCGGCACCTATGCGGAAGAGGTACGGGTCTTCCCAAATGTAATACTTGGCATCGGAGCGTAATTTGTCTTTCTTGGCCTTCGGCCAATCGGACGGGGTCTGATGAGATGCCAAGTAATTTACAATATTAGCGAACCATGGAAGGCTAGTACCAATAGTCAGCAGGTGCTCATCGGGAAAATGCTCCGTGATGGGTCCGGAGGGGTCGATTATTTCAGAAGGAAGACGGGACAAGTGATCAGCTACCACGTTTTGTTTTCCCGCTTTGTCGCGAATCTCAAGGTCAAATTCTTGCAACAGCAAGATCCATCGGATTAATCGAGGTTTTGCGTCCTTCTTTGCAAGGAGGTGCCTCACAGCTGTGTGATCCGAGTATATGATGACATGGGAACCCAGAAGGTACGATCTGAACTTCTCTAGGGCAAATACTACAGCTAGCAGCTCTTTCTCAGTAACTGTATAGTTACGCTGAGCCTCATCGAGTGTTTTGCTGGCGTAGTAAATGACCACAGGTTTCTTGTCATTTTTCTGCCCCAAAACCGCTCCTACAGCGAAGTCGGATGCATCACACATGATCTCAAAGGGTTGAGACCAATCAGGGGACTGTAGGATCGGGGCTTGGGTGACTCGGTCACGCAGGATTTCAAATGCTTGAGTGCATTCCTTGGAGATTTCGAAGGGAACATCCTTGGAGAGAAGAGTGGTCAGGGGGCGTGCGATTTTTGAAAAATCAGGGATAAATCGTCGATAAAAACCGACATGCCCTAAAAAGGATCGGATGTCCCTGATCGAGCTAGGCATAGGAAGGTGAGAAATCAGATTAACCTTAGCTCGATCCACTTGGATACCTTTCTCCGAAATTGAGTGTCCCAGGACAATTCCCTCAGGCACCATGAAATGGCTCTTTTCCCAGGAAAGAACCAAATTCACGTCGATGCACCGCCTGAGTATCTGGACCAAGTGTTGGAGGCAATCGTCGAATGATGCTCCGAAAACTGAAAAGTCATCCATGAAGACTTCCAGATAATCACCTACCATATCTGAGAATATGGCAAGCATGCATCGCTGAAAAGTAGCGGGTGCATTGCAAAGACCGAAAGGCATCCTTCGGAAAGCGTATGTTCCGAAGGGGCAGGTGAACGTGGTCTTTTCTTGGTCCTCAGGATGGATTGCCACCTGGTTATAACAGGAGTACCCGTCAAGAAAGCAGAAGAACCTATTTCCCGCTAGTTTTTCGAGAATTTGATCAATGAAGGGTAGTGGGAAATGATCCTTCTTCGTGGAGGAATTGAGTCGACGGTAATCTATACAGACTCTCCACGAGTTGGCTAATCGGGTAGGAATGATTTCTCCGGTCTCAGTCGTTATAGTGGTGAGTCCTGCCTTCTTGGGCACGACCTGAATTGGGCTCACCCAACGACTATCGGAGATCGGGTAGATGATCCCGGCATCTAACCACTTGATGATCTCCTTTTTCACGACCTCCTGCAGATTGGGGTTTAAGCGTCTCTGCATTTCACGAGAAGGTCGTGTGCCCTCTTCTGAATAGATATGATGAGTACAATAAGAGGGACTTATTCCAGTCAAATCATCGAGAGTCCATCCGATGGCTCTGCGATGTTGCTGGAGGACAACAATCAGACAGGATTCCTGTTCAGGACTGAGGTTGGAATTGATGATCACAGGAAGGGTCTGATTAGAACCCAAAAAGACGTATTTTAAGTGAGCAGGAAGGGGTTTCAGTTCGAGGATGGGGTTTTCAGCAGCAGCGGGTGGTTCAGTATGGATGTGAGGTTCAAGGGTGGGAGTTACTGGGTTGTTCACATCTGGATTTGACTCCTCTGTTTGCGGGTCAAGATCCTTCTGTGGTTGATGAGGCATACTCAAGTCATTCTGGAGGTGTGATTCATCAACCAAAGTCTTGATGTCACAAATTTGCTCGATGACGCCACAATTAATTCCTTGTTGGGCCTTAAATATATCAATTTTCAGTGTTTGATCTCCAAACTTAAGCTCTATTTGGCCCTCCTCACAGCTGATGTTGGCTCTAGCAGTAGCCAAGAAAGGTCTCCCTAGAATGATTGGTGTATCCCTAGGGTTCTCAGGTGCATCCATGTCTAAGACTATAAAGTCCACTGGAAAATAGAAATCCCGCACTCTCACGATAACATCCTCGAGAATCCCTTTTGGTGACTTTATAGATCGATCTGCTAATTGTAATGTCACCTCGGTTGGTTTCAGCTCAGATTCTTCCAGATGGTCAAGTAAGGATGTGGGTATCAGATTTATAGATGCACCTAAGTCTAACAATGCTCTATCAAATTGGGTACCACCTATCTTACAGGAGATCAGGGGAGTTCCAGGATCTTTTGCCTTGGGTGGGAGTCTACTAAGGATTACAGAGCTGGCTTGCTCTGACAGAACAATTGGGCTCCCTCCCTTGGTTCGCGGCTTACGCTGGGGTGTACATATATTCTTTAGAAATCGTGCGTAAGCTGGTACGTGGCGGATTGCATCCATCAAGGGGATGTTTATGTGGACCTGCTCAAAGAGCTTGACCAGGTCCTCCTCAGGGGCCACGGGTTTGGTGGTCTTCTTTCCCTTGGTCAGGGCCTCGGGAAACGGGATCTTGGTTGGTTCCTCTAGGATAGGTCCAGGTTGTGGGTCTGGAACAGCGGTACCTTGGATAACTATCCTAGGGTCATGGTTATCAGGCTGGGAGTGGTTTGGATAATGCGGGTCCTGAGTTGTCTTACCACTACGTGTTGTTACAGAATTTAATCCGGCCTGATTTTGGTTTGGGTTTGGTAGGAGGGGTGGCTGCTGCTGAAATCCCGCATGAGAAGTTGAGGCTTCCATCTCGTCTGGAGATGGAGCAGTAGGGGCCTGATAAATCCATTGAGCGTGGCCTAAATTTGGATTCATAACGCGCTTCTGGGTTGGCACGTTATTTGGGTTAGGAAGAGGTTGGGAAGGGAGTGTGCCTGGCTGGCGAGAATTTGCCAACTGGGCCAGTTGAGTTTTAACTTCAGTAAGCTCGTCCTTGTGCTGTTTTTGAATAGCCGCATTCGTTTTTTGAATGTCAGCCAGAGTCTGAAGGATTAAGGACATTTGATCTTGATTTGGCCCTGATGGATAAGTAGGGTTGGGCCGAGGCTGAGGCGGCTGGTAGTGATGAGAGGGCTGTGGGCGGGACTGAAAAGGTGGTCTTTGGGTTTGGGAATTTCCCGCCCACTGAAAATTGGGATGGTTTCGCCATCCAGGGTTGTAAGTGTTGGAGAATGGGTCGTTCTGGATGGCGTTGAGGTCCTCGCAGGTCTGAGGAACCTCCTGAGAATCAGGGAAAGGAGGAATGGAGTTTCCCCGGCTGGTGTAGAAAGGATCGGATGATCTTCCAGTCCAAGAATCAGATGGGGATGGATATGGATCCATCCCAGGGGAGGATCGGTGGAGGATGTTTTGCACAGTCTCCTGTGTGGAAGGAGGTTGTGCAAAGGAGTTACGCGCAGAGGTGGCTCGCTGCAAGTGCTGAGTCAGCTCATCCACCTTCTTTTCAATGATTGAGACCTTGTCCAATCGACTGGCCATTAATTCCAGGTCGACTGATGCGGACAGGCCCTGCGTCTCATGTGCCCCCTTAAGATTCGTCGCTGCGCGGGTATTCGTCCTGTCGAATAATCCCATGGAGTCATTGTTGATGGAGTTCTTGCACATATTTTTGAGAATCTCCCATACGGTGTCTTCATGTTGACCCATGATGTTTCCTCCGCAAGTTGCATTGACGAAAAGGCGGATGTCCTCACGGAGTCCCTGGTAAAAAGATTGGACTTGTTCCCATTTAGGAACTCCGTGATGGGGGCATTTTCTCATGAGATCCTGAAAACGATCCCATGCCTCATGGAGAGGTTCTCCTGATTGTTGAGTGAAGTGTGTAATCTGATGGCGCAAGGCGTTGGTCCGACCAACGGGAAAAAACTTTTTCAAAAATTCGGATTGAAGTTCTTCCCAAGTGTTGATCGGCCGGGTCTGAGTTTGATACCAATGGGCGGCCTTGTCCATAAGAGAAAAGGAGAACATCTTCATGAGAAGAATATCCCGATTTTGCGCATCTGATCCAAAAGTGTGGGCCAGATGCTTTAGCTGTTTGATGTGCTGGAAGGGATCTTCAGAATTAAGCCCATGGAATTTAGGTATAGCATGAATCATGTTGGGCTTTAGTTCGGAATCAGGTCCTCCAGTCGGGATTCTGACTCGAGGCTCAATGGCCACCGCAGCAGGATTGTAGTGGTCCCGCATCATAGGACGCTGTGGTGGGTGCACGAAGTTTTGGAAGAGGTCATTGAGTCGCTGGAGCTGGTGTTCCAGATTATTTTCTTCCTCAACTGGCTGAGCCATGATGGGGGAAGAAGAAGAACTTGGTTCTGAATCAGAAGAGAGAATAATGTGAGGGTGTTGCTGCACAAACACGGGCGTCGAGGCTTGGCCTTGACGAGAGCGAATTTCTAAAGGAGGTCTTAAGGGTGGTCTTAGGGACCTCCTTCCGTACATGCACTGTTTGGAAGAGGTAAGTTTAGAAGGTGCTGGACCCAATCAAGACACCCAAAAATATGTTGGGTGACTATAGAGGTGCGGGGCAGATGGACCCCTTGATCAGAAAGATCGTCCACCTGAGAATTACCTGGGCAGCCAGAGAGGGAGAGTCCCGCGAAGACCCCTACACGGTAGAGCGTCCCCACGGGTTACAGGGTTTCCCCCACCCGACCTCTCTTGTCACTGCGGTTCCAGGTAGACCAGAATGGGGATCTTGACCTCTTAAGTCTACCAATTTTAAGATCAGGGTGCTTAAGGTTTCACTTGAACTTTAGTCTTTTTAAGTGCAAAGAGTGACCTAATTTAAGGTTGGTTAACCCAAAGGGGTCAACTTTACCTCTTGTTTTCTTTGAGAGCTTTTTTTTTTTTGGGTCCTTTCTTTTAGGGTCCAAGTGCTTAAAGAGAGAGCCAATTGTTTAGGATTTTTCTTGTTAATTATTTTCAATCAATGGCTTGGGCACACCTCTTTTGGATTTCCTCAATTCTTGATTAAGGGGTGTGTCTCTACTAAAATCCTAATGTTTGGCCTTATGTTGGCTCTACTCGGTCCATTTAACTCTTTGTTGGGCAATTAGGGCTCAAGCAAGAATGTGTTAGCCCTTAAATACCCTTAATAGTGTGCAGGAGTGATGAGTTGAAAACATGCAACTCTTTATGGTTACTAAGTATGGAAGACAGGTTAGCCCTATATTGCTTGTTCTTTTCTTTTCTTCCTCTTTAGAGTTTAGGGGTTAATAGTGAGAGGAAAAATTTACCTGTCTTCGGAGTGGTTGTCGTGTGGTTGCTTGTCTTCTTGAGTTCCTGTAGCTGCACAAAAGAGAGGAGATTATCAGAAATTAAAAGAAACAGGAATGTTTACCTCTAGAATAGCCGTTGCTCCCCGGCAACGGCGCCAAAATGGAGTCGGTTCGTTTCAACCGGGTTTTTAGTTTGTTATAACGTTGTAGTAAAGCCGGTTATTACCAACACTTCAAATATAAATTTTTTACTCGGAAAATAAAAGAGTTCCCGAGGTCGAACTCAGGGAGCAAGTTGTATTCTAGAGATATACATGTTTCTTTTACAAAAAGAAAGAGAGAGGGAAAGAATTTGTTGTTTTCTCTTTGTTCTGCAGAGGGGATGCTCTTCTTTCTCTCTTTCTTTAGATCTCCTTCTTTCTCTCTGTTCTGCAGAGGTGATGTTCTTCTTCTGCAATGGTGATGCTCTTCTTCTTCTTCCTGCTGTTCCTGCTTTGGTGATGTTCTTCTTTCTTCAGAGCTCCTTGTTCTTCTTCTTCTTTGGTTTTCTGCCTTGACCTCTCTTCTTCTTCTTCTGCAATGGTGATGACCTTCCGTCGTCTGACCCGGTGCTTAGACGACTTAACTATGCATTTGCTACAGTGCAGCTCCTTCTTCTTCCGCGGGTCTTCTTCTTCGCCTGTGCCTGCACACTTCAGGGTTTTTCGTCAAGAGGCAAAACCTACTCTACCCTCCCCCCCCCGCGTCTCTCTTTCTCTCTGAAACCACTCTTGGGAAAGCTCTCCCAGAGCTATCGGGTAATCGGGTTCGGGTCACACCCGGGTCCAGGCCCACCGGCGTGCGTGGTGGGCGAGGAGTGCAGGTCAGTCTAAGTCGGGTCGGGTCAGGTCCGCGGGGCGTGGGCGCGGACGAGACCGGGTAACCGGGCGGGTGTAAGGGGACCTCACCCCGTGTACTGAGGCAATAGGGCTAGTGCACGAAATCAATTTAAACAGTGGAACGGGTGTGAGGCTTACCGATGTGGGACTAAACGCAGACCGTTCCTCGCGTGCGCCTGCTGGGAGACCGCGGCCTGGCTTCTATTGGCATAGGTTGCTGGCTGGCTGCCTTCGCAAGACTCCCCGTACTCCGCAGCAGCTGGAGACCTGGAGTCCTCAAGCCTGGAGCGCGGGAGAAGCTGCTTCAATGTGCGTCAATGGCGGTCGAACCTCAAAACCTGTCGGACACGAATATGGCCTTGCGGCCTGATCAAACCACTGGGGAACCTTCGCCGTGGCACGGCGAAGGTGAGGAGCTACGCGGCAGGCCGCAAGGAGGTGTCCGGCGGCAGCCCTGGGTCGGACTGCAACCGGAGGAATGGGTTTGTTCGGGGGAGTGTTACGGAGGTGTGGAGTGGCAGTGGAGGGGTGGGGGGTGCTCAGTGTGATGAGGCGGAGGTTCGGTGAGGGTCGGCGAGCCGTGTGGGTTGCTGAGGTGATGGGAGCGGCTCGCCGGAGGGTGGTCGGAGGCGAAGGGGGTGAAGGTGGTCAGGGTCGGTAGAGGGCTTAATTGAATAAATTGAAAGTGGGGAAAGAAAGAGGAGGAGAAGGGGAGTAGCTCTAGCTTACTTGCAGGGACGAAGGGGGAGGAACAGGGCGACAGTCGTATCGACTGTCGCCGGAGAAGACGATGCTCAGGGAAAGGGGCGGCGGCGAGCAGAGAGCCGGAGAGGCGCCAGCTGGGTGCGGCGTGGCGCAGGAAGAGCAGGGGAGGAAGTCTCTGCTGCTGGTATTGCGGCAGAGCGAAGAGGTGGAGGGGAAGGAAACCGCCGGAGCTGGTGAGCGTCTGCCGGAGGAAGAAGAGAAGAAAGTTGGGGATTTTCTCCGTCAGGTCCAGGCTGCCCTGGTCGGTGGAGCAGCGGGGGGTATTTATAGGGAGCAAACAGGGAGGAAGGCGGAGGGAGACGACGTGTCTCCCTCGCCGGAGGATGGCCGGAAGCAAGAACCCATACCGTCCGTGCGTTCGCACGGCCGGTATGGTGGGTTATAACGACCAGGGGGGTGTCCCTGCGACGGCTGACGACGCAGGGCACCCCCGGTTTACTTGCCAGGTCCCCCACCTCACCCTGCGCGGCGCCATGCTCCGCGCAAGGTCGCC
Organism: Thalassia testudinum; assembly: GCA_037157565.1. Lineage (NCBI taxonomy): Eukaryota > Viridiplantae > Streptophyta > Magnoliopsida > Alismatales > Hydrocharitaceae > Thalassia > Thalassia testudinum. The sequence continues at coordinate 147,972,330 of JAZHRO010000063.1, read as the reverse complement.
GGAGCATGGTGCTGGCAGGTTTTGCAGGAGGGACCTGATTGCAAAGAACGAAGGAGAGTTAGGGGCCAAAATGCGAGGGTTCAAAAGTTGAGGGCCAAAGAGTAAATATATGAGGACCAAAGTGTAAAGTCGGTCAAGGAGGTTTCTTCTTAGGCTCAAGTTTTTATACATGACTAATTAGGACCTAAGGAATCTGATGGTGAATTTCATTTCCATATTAAACCTTGTTTGACCGGTCAATTTGCGCAAAAACCCAAATTAAGTTATTAATTGGGCATGGTTCTCAATGTAGGTCAAAATGGGTTCTAAAGGCCAAATTGAAGGTTCTAAACCCTAGAGATTATTTTTCTATGAATTTTAGAGGGTTTATTCTATTTTTAGTTTGCCTCGAACCTTGTGAATTGAAGTGGGTTGTTTTAGGGTTACAGATTATCATTTGGTTTCTTGGAAGTGCTGTAGCCCTTGCTAGATCATTTCATCCCACTTTTATTCTTATTAAGCTGCTTTGACCTATGTTTGGGCCCTGAATTACCCTGTATGCAGATTATACTGGTAAAATTGCACTTTTACCCCTTATGACTTATTTTCTTCTCAAACTCAGAATTCTCTGAGTTAAGCCTTTCCTTGAGATATGCAGGAGCTTTTATCCTTTGTATTAGGTCAAAATGAGCTAGTTATGGCTCATGATGAGGTTCTCATCAGCTAGCGAGGAGTGGAGGAATGTGAGGAAGAAGTAGGGCTAGTTAATTTGGCCTTTGTCCGACTTAAGGAAGGAGATGAGGAGGCTCACCGAAGCCACAGTTGGAGGCGGTCGGAGGGAGAAGAAGACTTTTCTTGGCCTAAATCGGGCTGGGGAAGTCGTGGGAAGGTGCTAGGACTTAAATCGAGCTCAATTTCGAGCTCAATTAGGAAGAATTCAAGATTGTGAAGCAGGAATCAGGGACTTTCCCTTGTTACAATTCTCGTGCTCAGTGGGTCTTCTCAACTTTATTATGTGCAAGAGATCACGCCCAAATGGCAGGGAATCACTTGATTGGCAATCCTACCAAATTTACAGAGATTTGGGATTAGATTAGAGGAGAAATCCATGTTCAAAGGCGGTGGTGGTGGGGGAATTTTTGCGAAGAAATGAGGAAGTAAGGGGCTTTTTTGTAATAAACTTGAAACCTAGGGGTTTAGATGTGAGAAATAAAGTTTTAGGGGTTAAAATGCAAAATAGGTCAAGATGGACTCTGATTGGGTCCAAATTTTCGTGTTAACCTAATTTGAACCCAAGAAATCTAATGGTGAACTTGGATTTGAGTTTTGACCATGTTTGACTAGGTAAATTGCATAGGAACCCAAATCAAGGTAAATTCTCGTCTAAAACTCTGTTCTTGGTCAAAATGGGTTCAGATGGTCAAAGTGAAGGTACCAAACCTATTAGAATATTTTTCCATGAATTTTAGGAGGTTTAAATTGATTTTATCTCGCTCATAACCCTTTCAATTTAAGTGGGATTGATAATTAGGGTTTTTTGTGATATTTTAATCCCTGAAATACGTGAAACCTTGATTCAGTCAGTGTAAGCCCAATTCATGTTATTTTAAGTTCAATTAACCTTTAATTAACCCCTGATCAATTCCATGGTAAATCTGCATTTGTGATGTGCTGTTAAAATGACAGAATTAACCTCATTTTTTTGTCTTCTTCTCAGATTAGCTTGATGCAAAATTATGATCCTCAAATGATCTTTTAGGAGAATTTATCATTTGATTCTAATTAATTTAAGTTAGTTATGATGGTTGATGGTGTTACCATCAGGTGTGAAACACCTCGATGAGGAGCCAAGAACCTATCGATATTTGCATTCCAGTACGTAAAAAATTTGTAAGGAAAAGTTTTTGAAATCATCATAGTAGTTTGCAAAAATCCACAATCAAATAAAATAATCGAATGTGAGTCCAGGTTGAACATAAGGAGGCAAATCACCTGCAACATTGAAGGAGGGTGGGTGGTCTCGATAGGGGCGTTGGCTGTTAGTGCACGGATTGAGCGCGTGATTTTCGCATGCGTTGAAGGCGAGCGCAGTTTGGGCACACATTGTGCGCACATATTCTGGAGCTGACGTGGCTAGCGGCGTGTGCTTATGTGAGGTGCACGTCTGTTGCGCGAGGAGCATTCTTGGCATGCAAGTTGCGTGGAATGCTGGCTTTTGAGGTGGTTTATGGTCCCCTCTTGCAAAATTTTCAATGATACCCATATTCCCTTTGAATTTTCTTGTGACTCCAAAGAAACTTAGGTATATTAGAGGTGTACCTTGGTATTGGGGGAATATTACAATGAAGCCCTCGTACTTTCTCAAATTGGCTTCTTTCTTGCTCTTTACTCCTCATACAAAATGTAAGCTCATTTACTCCTTGCTCCATCCGTCTTTATTACTACACACATTAAAATGTCTCAATTATGAATAATTGCATGGATGATTCTAATATGCGTAGATTGATTATGATGCAATATTTATAACCTAAATATGATATGTTTACATAAGAATTAGCCTAATTTAGACATATTAAATGTATTAACTATGTAGTTATCATAAACTAAGTACTAATCGAGGTGGATCGACTATCATTAACCAAATAAGGCGAGCGAACTCAGGTTTGAATAATATGTTGTAACCAATCCATGAGGGCTTTTGCATTATTGATGACATTCATAAAAACAACAAGGTTCCTACTTCGGGAGAAGTGCTACACCAAGACCATAATATCTAAAGGGGAGAGGTAGGCAACACACTCCTTGACCATGGTAAGGCATTGCTCGATCTCCTCACTTATGTCAAACTTCTTAGTCTTCAAAATGTGATGGTTGAGAATCTTCTTTAGCAAGGATTTACCTACAGGATGCCATCGGGAGCTACATTAGAGGAACTAGAATGACACCTTTTCACACCACTGGAGCTACCTTCGCCACTAGACTTTTTCCCATGATCCTCACTTGGGGTTTGCCGTGACAGACTTAACTACAAAGGGGGATGATACTCAGTTGACTCTAGTACAAATTCGATGATGAACCATAAGCATAGGCAAGATGACCAGAGGAAAGGAGATCCTCAAAGCTAAAGTTGCTGCTCGTTGAAAGCATTCTCATACACAATTGTTGGGTAAACTCAGTATGGAAGGAGGTTGGAGTTTGAGATTGCATTGGTGGAATAGGGAGGATAGAAGGAGTTGGTGTCTCCTCTTCAGATGAACTAGAGAGAATGTTAGAGGACATAGCGTGCTCTCCAATAGCAATGTCTTTACCAATTATGGAGTTTACCTCATTGTACATCGGGAAGGGTTTACCCTTTAACTTCCAAAGCTTGGGAGGTAACTAGCAATGTAAGAAATTGAAATCAATAATCCAAGAATTATGTTGATTACCTTTACTAAGGATGGCATATGACATAACAAATTGAATATAGGACGATACCTCTAACCAAACTTTTGGAGTGGGTGCTATTGGACACATGGTCATAGGATTGAGACCTTAACCACTCATGTTAAGCATACAATGGTGGGAATGGAATTTCTTCTTCAAACCCCTCCACCTATAGAGGAGGTTATCTTGGTTGTAACCAAGATGTTTGTTACTTTAGAAAATCGTCGCAAATAGATTTGAGTTTGAAAATACGTCGTTGTAGTGCGATTTATGAGAAAAACTGTCAACAGATAAATTTTACCGAAAGTCAAAAAGAATTCCAGGTCGAACATAAGGAGGTGGACATTTGATTGAAAATCATGTTTGTTTTATTATCACAAAATAGATTAATTGGTCGAATTGAATCTAAACTAGCTATCTACTTAAAGAATAATGAATAGAAGAGAGAGAGAATTTTACAAATAAAGACAAAATAGAGATAGAATAAACATGGATTTCATAACCACAGAGTAATGTTCATTACAACTAATCACTACACTAGAAAGCTGAAAAGATTACAACTAGAAAGAGGTAAATCTACTCTCGAAAGCAGTAAAAAGAAGGTGGAGAGAAGTTATCCTCCTCGTCGACTGCTTGGAGGACGAGCCGTGTTGATGGAGCGCTTGGACGAAGGTGGTAAGATGTGGGGTGAAGGAGAATGACGATAGACGATGGAGAATGAGGCAGGGCGACATTGCAGCAGGATCCTCTTCCCGAACAGCGGTGAGAGGACAACCGCGGGATGCTCCACGAAGGAGGTGAGAAGGTGGAAAAATTGTATTTTTAACTCTCACCCCAGGTTTGGGACAAGCTCTTAGAGCTTTGGAGGGGGTGAGAGAAGAGAGGAAGGGATGATGAAAGTGTGGGGGCCGTAGGGCTTTTTATAGGTGAAGATTGGAGGGGCTACAAAGGTTATTTCATCTTAAAACAATAAATTCATCAGCCTTTAGTGATGAATATAAACATCACTAAAGGTTGAATGTGGGTGTAGCCTTATGCACGTGCACCGTCTCCTCCTCTCCCCATGCCTTAACACCTACGCATGTCCAAAGGCTTTCAGCCGTCCGATCAAGCGATTAGACGGCTTAAAAGCCATCCTGCCACTTCTGCTTCAACGCACCAAATGCTTGCGCGTGTGATTGCGCAAGGGCTTGGACATCCGAACTCATGTATGCTCGCCTGCGGATCTGGTGCGGCCACATAACTGCTTCTCCACCGCCCGATGTGCATCCCACGACTGACATCAACCACACTCATGCCCCCCACTCAATTTGAGACTCATGGAGCTCGAATCCACGCCTCTTCTTCTACGCAAGGAGCTTCACCAATGTGCTAAGCGACTTCTTTGTCGTGCGGAAGGCTTTATGCTCAGCCGATCTTGGCGTTGGATCATCATCCAATGACCGAGATCTCTTGTTGTGGAGGCTTTCATGAGTTGGGTAGAGTGATGCAGTCGTGATTGGGTGGCTGAGATGGCACCACATGGCGCCATCTTAGCCGTCCAACTTCTTTGTCCTGTAGATGGTGCCATGGATGTCAGATTGGACTGATTTTTGCATCGTTGGGTTGCAATCGTTGATCCAAACCCATCTGTGTCTCGGATTTGCCATCTAAAGTGTGGATTGACACCATCTTGACCCTTAACCTCTGATCTTACTCCTACTATATTTGATGCTACGAAAGTTAGATCAAGGCAATTTTGGAGTCGTTAAACTCTGATCGTTGCCTTGATCAGATCCGTACGGTTGGATCTTCAATTCGAGCCCCTGATAAGATATTGCCCTATTTCCTGACCACAAAAAGAGAAAATTAACCTAAAATTTATACAACCTAGCCTAAATGCAAGATGATGCATGTTATGCAATATTTATAATGTATAATGCAACTATATGCCTAAGCACACACAAAAATAGACGATTTATGTGATATAAACATGTTTACATCACACCCCCATGCTTATCTTTTCGTAGTCCCTAAGAAAACTACATGCTACTTATAAAAGAATTAGGTCAGATTTCTTGGGCAATAGTTATTTTTCAATACTTATGAATTTCAACTACAACCTAAACTACAGAGACACAACAATGCCTGGGTGTCTGCCAAATGCAAACTGCCTCAAGCCCTTGCCTTATTTAAAGAAGGATCTTTTTCTTTTTTTCTTCTTTTCTAGTTTTTTTAGATTTTTGAGTTTAGGATTTCGGAGCAGCTTTCTACGGCCACTCAACCCACCCAAGACTTGAAGAGAACCCTAAGTTCTAAGCATCTTTGTGTGAAATGTTATAGACTCATTGATCGATGATTAGAATGAACTTCGAGTTTCAACGCCCCTAGGTGACCTTGAAAAGAAATTCAACTTAAAGGTGTATCTATTTGACTAGTAACTTTCTCCCTACTTTTATTTTTATGGGGTCAACACAAGGGCGAACCTAGTGTATATCTCCTCGGCTTATTTTACTTCTCCACTTCTTCCTAAGTGTTTTGGAATTATATGTGTGTTTTTTGAGCTAGGTTCTAGACAACCTACCAATGGGTTGTTACCCACAATAACTTGCCAGCCATACTCGTGCAGTGAAGTGTGCCTTATTTTTTTTTTCTTTTCTTTTCTCCTTTTCTACTTTTTTTTTCTTTTTGGATATTTGTCTATTATTATTATTTTTTTTTAAGTAGGTGGCTTCCCTGATCTAAGATTTACCTAAAGGCAGTAGAAAAAGAATGATTGTGTGACTGGACTCTGAACAACCTACCAATGGGCTGTTACTCATGATAACTTGCCAGCCATATCACCCTAGAAGGTTCATTAGCTACCCAATTTCCATTAAAATCGTCGAAAAATGAGTCAGTGCGAAAATTATGTAGATGCTTAGATTTAAAATCCCCTCAAATTAAAGGGTAGGTTGATAAATCGTGTACTTATCACCTTAACTTATTTAAAAAAATTAGAGATAAATTTAGAATGGTGAAGACTCAATAAACAAATCCACATTTTAGTGGACACCCGGGCTGATTAAGCCCGAAGACCTGAAAGGTCTAAGTGTTCAAGTCATACAGTTTTATTTCCTAAGATTGAAAATTTTCTAAAGCCCAAGTTCTCTTTCCTAATTTCACAATTTTTTTTAATAATAAAAGAAAATAAAAAGAATCTACGGAGCTAGCAAGATATTTCAGAGATGAATATCCACCCCCCCATGCCTATCTAATGTAATGTATTCATTGTATTAAAAAGACATGAACCAGAGTGGAGTAGAGTAGAAAACACCTAAATTGATGAATAACAGGTTGGCTCCGAGATGAAAAGAAACTGTATACGTGCTGAATTTAGTCCCTTCAGCTAGGCACACTATACAAAGAAGAAGAAATAAAGAATTCAATGGTGCAGGTCAGGATTAGAATAAGAAATTTAGCTTTGGACCTGCCAGGAGATGATGTCCACAAATGTGGACCAGATTGTGATACAGACCCATACCCCATAGTTGAGTATATCTAAGGTTTTGGATAAAAATTATCCAAAACCTGAGATCAGTATGCAAGCATGGTTGGGCCTACAATTTGTGAGGATGCAACCCAAGTCCAAAAAGTTGGATAACAGAGAGATCAAGCTCAAAAGGATAATCAATGGGTGTGTGGTTAGGTTGGACATCCTTTGAGTCAAAGATGTCATAAAGGTCTTGGGAGAAGGTTGATGGTTTCAAACAATTAGGCACCCTTAGATTCAGTCTTTTACTTCCTCTGGAATTGGCTTCCCAAATCATTATTTCCCAATTCCTATCCTTCTCATTCAGAATTTCGAATTTCGGGACCTTCTGCATATTAATCACCCCATCTAAAATGTCCAAGTCCAAGATTTGTTGCTAAATCAGAATTGACTTGGGTCTAGTAATCTCAAAAGCAAAATCATCAATATGCTTAAAGGGGTGTAATTGAGGAATGTGGCTTTGAATTGAATCCTTCATGAAATCAGGATCTGAATCCACCATGCGAGCCCTAATAGGATCAAGTTCCTCAATTTTAAGGCTATCAAATGATTGATTGGATTCCTCAGGCCCAGTTGTCTGGTTGAAATCGTGTGCTGTAAACTTAGGTGAGACTTCGCATAATGAGTCTTCACCTTCAGAATCAAAGAATTCTAAATCCACATTAATGTATGCCTCAAAATCATCAATCACTTTCTGTTACATGGAGACATATGTTTCTTCGTACCCTGACTCAGGGATCTCAGGTGAAGTAATTAATTCATCCTTATTTGATTGCTCTAGAACAACCTGGTCAACCTTGGTCTCGTAAAACATGTCCCCCCTATAGGTGCCTGAGTGGATTCTGACATCGGCTCTCCTGTCAGGGGTTCATCCTGGGAATCCTCCAAAGATTGGACTAGAGCAATCACAAATCTCATCCTCAATTTCGATAACTTCTTAAGTAAAAACTCACCCGGGCCTTTATCCTTAACATTCTGGAGCCAATCCAATAAATACTTGTTAAGATTGTCAATCATTTTAATCAAGGGCTCCAATTCTTCAGTGCAAGGTATTGGCTGAGCTTTTAAAGATTGTATGGTATTTCTTAAGTTAGCCAACACCTTATCTTGGACTTGGTTAACTTGAACCAAATGGTTTGGTTCAAGGTTGGGTGGGTTTGGGTTCAATCTGGGGAATTCAAGGAATTGAGGTTCTTGATACCCTTCCTGATAATAGGTTACTTCTGGTTGTCCATAAGGAGGAGATGACCTATAAGTAGTGTAATCTGGGGAAGGGTAAGGATCATCATATCATTCTTGATTGTAGATCATATTAGGTTGTCCAAATGAGGGCGATGATCTATAATCGATGTCTCTTGGAGAAGGATAAGAATTACGATTATGGTGTCCAGGGTTAGACCTTGAACACAGAGGTCTGGAATTGTATCCCCAATTAGGATTATCTCAACTAGAAGATGGATGAGAATAAGTCCGGTTGGAATAATAATCATTTTGGGAATAAGTAGTGGAAGGAGGGTAGGAGTGGAAGTGTGAATAGGATGTGGAAGGATCCATGATAGAATGAGAGGAAGAAAGGTGCCCTACAATACAAACAAATAAACTTGTCCTTAAGTGGGCTAGCCTAAAGACCTACATACTCCCAGAACCCGTCTTGAGATAAAGAAATGATTTGATCTACATCTTTCTGGTCAATCCAACCAGTTAGAGGGAGGGGCTGGGGAGAAGGTTCTTCGTTTGGCTTGCGCCTCCGGTTCCTAGTGTATCCCCCAACCGCGATCATTTGATTCTACTCCCCTAGCTAGATATCAGATTGAATGGTAGAAACAGACTAATTAAAAATAATCTCAATCTGGGCTCTGAAGAGCGAGTCCAATCCTTAAGGCCAACATCTACTCTATTTTAATTAGGGTTAGGTTTGAATGTGCTTTGGAATGTGATGGGCCTTTTCTCTGGGTTGTGCCCTTAATGATTGATTAAAATGTGTGTGCATGCACAACCAATGATTTTCAAGCAAGATTATTTTTGGGTGTGGTGAATTTTCAGGTTTAAATCTTGCTTAGTAGCTTTTAGGATTTAACTTTAGGTGTATTCAATCAAGTTCAGTTGACACATAAAATTTTGAAAGCACAGGTGAAGATGTTTTCCTTTAAAGCATAAAAGAATGTGGAGTGCCTGGTAAATCCCTAAAAGTTGAACCTATTTGGCAGCTACTTGATGAGTTGATTTTAATTGAAGTGGTGCAGCCCAAACAACTCAAACAATTGGCCTGATGCACCACTTAATTAGTCACACAAGTGATTACCTAATTTGATTTCTACTCAATTATGTGTTGATGAGTGTACTGGTCCCAAAGATCGGGTTATTGGTTAAGTATGAAGAATTAGAAGAGGTTGTGTACCTCTGTGAGATTTTTTTAAAATTTTTTCTTTATATGCGGAGGGAGAGGCGAATGGAGGTGACAAAGAAACAATCAAAACTACCCTTAGAGTTTTTGCAAACTCCTAGGTTAATTAGGGTTTGTGTTATTAGGTGATGGAATGAAATCTAATGGATGGGGAGGTAGGAGTAAACTTACAGATCCTTCAACAGCACTTTACTCCAATCTACCGCTTTTGCCCGTCTTGAGAGAGTACCTGCAATCACAATAAGAAAGGAGAGAAGTGAGGTAAAAGATAAGTAAGGCAGGAAAACACAAAAAATCAAAGAGCATTGCCTCCCTGGCAAAGGCACCAAAATGTTAATGCGGAAAATTGTTGCAAATAGATTTGAGTTTGAAAACCCATCGTTGTAGTGCGATTTGCGAGAAAAATTGTCAACATATAAATTTTACTGAAACTCGATAAGAATTCCAGATCAAACACAAGGAGGTGGACGTTTGATTAAAAATCACGTTTGTTTTATTGTCACGAAGTAGATTAACTGGTTGAATTAAATCTAAACTAGCTATCTACTTAAAGAATAATGAATAGAAGAGAGAGAGAGAATATTACAAATAAAGACAAAATAGAGATAGAATAAACATGGATTTCATAACCACATAGTAATGTTCATTACAACTAATCACTACACTAGAAAGTTGGAAGGATTACAACTAGAAAGTGGTAAATCTACTCTAGAAAGCAGTAAAAAGAAGGTGGAGAGAAGTTATCCTCCTTGTCGGCTGCTTGGAGGATGAGCCGCGTTGATGGAGCGCCCGAACGAAGGTGGTAAGATGTGGGATGAAGGAGAATGATGATAGACGACGGAGAACGAGGCAGGGTGACATCGCAGTGGGATCCTCTTCCTAAATGGCGGTGAGAGGACAACCGCGGGATGCTCCATGAAGGAGGTGAGAAGGTGGACAAATTGTATTTTTAACTCTCATCCTAGGTTTGGGACAAGCTCTTAGAGCTTTGGAGGGGGTGAGAGAAGAGAGGAAGAGATGATGAAAGTGTGGGGGTCGTAGGGCCTTTTATAGGTGAAGATTGGAGGGGGTACAAAGGTCATTTCATCTTAAAACAATAAATGCATCAACCTTTAGTGACGAATATAAATGTCACTAAAGATTGAACATGGGTGTAGCCTCGTGCGCTCTTCTCCTCGCGCCTCAATGCATACGCATGTCCAAAGGCTCTCAGCCGTCCAATCAAGCGATCAGATGGCTTAAAAGCCATCTTATCACTTCTGCTTCAACGTGCCCAACACCCACGCATGAGATTACACATGGGCTTGGGGGTCTGATCTTGCATGCACTTGCCTGTGCATCTAGTGCAGCCAAGTAGTTGCTTCTCCACTGCCTGATGTGCATCGCATGGCTGACATCAACTGCACTTGTGCCTCTTCTTCTGTGTAAGGCGCTTCACCAATGCGCCTCTTTGTCGCACGGAAGGCTTTATGCTCAGCCAATCTGGGCCATTGGATCTTCATCCAACGGCCAAGATCTCTTGTTGCGGAGGCTTTCATGAGTCGGGTGGAGTGATGTAGTTGTGATTTGGCGGCTGAGATGGTGCCACATGGCGCCATCTCAGCCGTCCAACTTCTTTGTCTTGTTGATGGTGCCATGGATGTAGGATTTGACCGATTTTCACACCCTTGGGCTATGATCGTCGATCCAAACCCATCTATGAAGTCAGATTTGTCATCTAAAGTGTGGATTGACACCATCTTGGCCCTTGACCTCTGATCTTCCTCGGACTATATCTGATGCTACAGAAGTCCGATTAGGGCAATTTTGGAGTCATTGAACTCCGATTGTTGCCCTGATCAGATCCGTATGGTTGGATCTTCAATTTGAGGCCTTGATAAGATATTACCTTATTTCCTAACCACAAAAAGAGAAAATTAACCTAAAATTTATACAACCTAACCTAAATGCAAGATGATGCATGTTATGCAATATTTATAATGTATAATGCAACTATATGCCTAAGAATGCACATAAATAGACGTTTATGTGATATAAACATGTTTACATCAATGTTGTTGGAGTTATGTGCCCTAAGCGAATCAACCTGAGTTAAATCACTCGATGGGTGATTCGAATCTGAGTGTCAAATCATGTGAGCATACTAATGTTGTTAGATGGGTCCCTCAGTACAATTAGGTTAATGTATTATAGCCATGTTAGATATGACATTGACAGGTATCGAAGGATTTAAACTATTTGGATCGAGGATTTCGATAAGTCATCAAGAACCATCTTGATATTCAACTATTGTCCCTACTTTGAGAAGAGTGACAATCTTCTTAAGAGATTGTTGCTTAATTAATGCCCTTGATGCACATCCTCTACATGAGAATAGAGATTCAAGATTGTCACGTAAGTTTAGTCAAGTAGTTGTCTCAAGTCAAAGGAAGTCCTTCATGAGAGAAGAAGGGGTTCAAGAAGGAGGATGACTAATAGGAAGGTCAAGTGCCCCCCTTCTTCTTGGAAAGAAGAAAGGAGTCAGCCAAGGAGTCCCTCAATTGGTGCCCTTTTCTTGTCCATGAAAGGGCAACTTCCAAGGGGTTCCTTAGATGTCCAGCCTGTGATTGAGTTGGGGATATAATCCCTGAGGACTGAGTTCCCTTCTTGATTCTCTTCCTAAGTATTGGGCATCGACTAGAAGTCATTAGATGATTGGCTTGTGCCTAGTCTTGTAGATTTGATCCACAAGGCTAGGTTCTTGGTAGTTTTGAGGCTAGCGTTGCCTCTTGAAATGTGAAGGGGTTCATGAGGCACAAAATGTTAATGTCACACTTGACAGAATCAAGTGTTCTGCACATAAAGGGTTTGATTCACATGTCAAGAAGGGTTCCCTCCAGGCAAGACTTATTTGAGGAGGCACAACACTTGGGGTCCTGTGCTATGCCACCCACAAGTATATCTTGTTACTTGTCCCCGGAATGGGACGAAGTTGTTCTTCACATGTGGTTCCGATTACATTGGTCATTGTTGTTTCTTGATATATGTTATTCTAGTTTTCTGGGCATCCAACTGAGTTTTGATTTAATGAAAAATTTTAAACACCTATGTTTCATGCTTTTGCAATGCCATGAGGATTCAGGGATCAAGCTGTTCGAGTCTCCATGCCCCCTAGATTGTCAAGCAAGTTTGGGATGATTGCCCAACATATGTGTCTCCTAGTTGAACTCCACAATGATCTCCAGCCAAGAGTAATGGGAGAAGGATCCTTCTTCCCAAACCCCCTTTAAATGGTGGTCTCTAAAAATCCCCATAAGCTCTAATTCTTAGCCCTCTTAGACCACACTCGGTTGGGCTCGACCTGATCACTTGGTTGTGTTTTGGTAGGGGACACCATGGGTTATTCGCCTCATCTTACATGGTAAGTGAGGGCAGTAATTATTCTTCTCACTAATATATGCTAACCTATTTAAATCTTTACAATTATGTAACACACACATTTCCACACTTGTAAATGGATTGAAGTTAACATGTAAATCTATCCCATTATGTAATATACACATTTCGACACTTATATATGGATTGAAGTTGTCATCATTGTAATTGTTGGACTACATGTGTCATAGTTTCTAAATTTTTGTTTCCAATAGTATCTTGACGAAATGAAGTAACAACAACCAGAAAACCAAGTAATGGTTGATCATTCCAGCTATAATGTCCTACAGGTTGGTGGTCATTTCCTACAAAAAATAGTCTACACAAATATTATGAACAATGAATAGAATTTAGTTCTACGAAATAGCTGAAAATTTTGAAGAAACTAAATTTAGATACTAATGGTTGAACATTATCAGAAAAGATCAATAAGGTGCTGGAGCCAATGAATTGGGCCATTTAAATATAGCAAGTGTTTGTGTTCACTATTCCTTTTTTTTTCCTTTAGAGATGATTTACATGTCATCTCTAACCAAGACAACAAGTTGCTTTCTAATTTGGTGAACCATTTTGCATTTTCACTCCTATGTTTAGTAGTTATTATGGTTTGCTAATGATTTCAGTATTTTGCTTTTAGATCACTTACTTTACCAATTAGCACTGTTTAGGGTGAAACTTACAACAATATATTTCATAATGTTAATCTATCATCCAAGGTTGTTGGTAATATCTACATGTTTTACTTGTAATCATTAATTTGTTGCTTATTTGTAAAGGATGAACTTATAGCTAAACTTCTTTCAGACAACCTTTGTCATTATTATTATTAAAGTAAATCTTTTGCCATCTGAATAGTTAGATAGTTACATTATATACCATTCACTTATGACAATTTCTCTCCATGTTCTTATAGTTGCACTTATTTAATTATGTCTTTTGCCATCTTAGTAGAGAGATACTTAAGGTAGTTAATTGATGGGCCTCGGAGGCCCCCGCCAGGGCCACCAATGGTCATCAAAGAATTTCTTAACATAGGGAACGTCGCGTGGCCACATGCAATCCATTATGATGGAGGACCTCCTAAGTGATCGGAGGGTCCAATTCCATATCCTATAAGCAATCATAAGGAGATGAAGAGTTTGGTGACTTAGTTCCACTACAAGGGGTGTATGTCGGGGGGGAGGGAGATACTCCCAACTTTGCATTAGTATTAGTGAGATTACAATATTTCTCTCCCTCTCAGACCCCCCTCTCACTTGAGAGTCTCTCCTCACTATTTATAGCATGGGAAGAGCCCTAGCCTAGCAATATCTTTTCCATGATCCTTGGTACAACTTCTGTCAGGCTGCTTATCTACTGCCAGGTTATGGGTAGCCATTCTTGTCTTGTCACGATTTTGGCCCTTGGCTGTGCCGACTCTTCTGGCAGATTGGTCGGATCTAGGTCTGGGTCTAACTGGTCGTAGGCGGGTTGGTGTTAGCAGAGCGAGATCGATGTTTTATAAATTCTACGTCATAGTATAGGTCGAAATCGCTTCAAAACAAGTAGAATTTATTACTTGGATATCAGAAATGAAGTCCGAGGTCGAACACAGGGAGCAAATATGATTTCAATCGCTAATCTCAATTAACAAGTAAATGAGCACAAGAAATAACTCAGAAATGATAATCAATATAAAGCATGAGTTTAACATATGGCAAAAGAATCCCAAAGCAAAAACAATGGTGATTTAGATCACCAATTATTCAACTTAAGCATAGATGCATTGAGTTCAAATAATGCAACAGTGACATCAACCATTCAACTTAGGTACTTAAATAAGCAGATAAAGCCTCAAATCAGCCGTCGAGTCTGATGACCAAACGACTTAACCAACAAATGCTACAGTGCTTCCCTAGCACTGTTCTTCTTCTTCCTCTTTTCTGTACTTCTTCCTTTCATCCTCTTCTTTTCTTTTCTTTCCTTGGCTTTCCTTTTTCAGCCGCTCTCGTCCTTCTCCTCTTTATGCATGAGCCTTCCTTCTTCTTCTTCCTTCTCTGTACTATCCTTCTTCAGCCAAGGCCTTCTACTTTTTCTCCTCTTCTTCAAACCTTCTTCCTCCTCTTCCTTCTCACACACAAGGGAGGCATTGTCAGATTTGGCTAAGTATCACAGAAAGCAAAACCCTCCCTTGCCCCTGCTCTCTCTTTCTTTCTCTCTTCCTCTTAGGTTTTGCCCTCCTAGGGCCACAGTCAGGGTAATCGGGTAAATGGGCAGATGCACACCCAAAACCAGGCTCACCGGCATGGGTGGTGAGCGAGGAGTGGGAGTGGCTTTGGCAAGTAATCGGGTGAACCAAACCTGTGGGTTAGGTGTCGCGGGTGAGGCGTGCGTGGGTAAGGAGGACCTCACCCTCGTGTTAGGAGGCGAAGGGCCTATAGGACAAAATCAATATATGCGTTGCGGTGTGGCTGCTGTCAATGCCCGATGTGGGACTATTCTGTCCTCCTCCTTCGCGTGCAGCTGCAGTGGATGGTGCCTTCAATTGAGGTCAAGGCAGCAGTCAATGCTCCCAATTGACCTACTACCTATGTTGCTGAGAAGGTCCCGTAGCACTTAGGACCGAGAACTGGGGATATCGCGGCCTTGAACACGAGGAACAAGGCTGAAGATGTCGACGGGGACAGAGCATGTTGGTGAGAACCGGAAACACTGAATAAGGTCTCACGGCCACATTAGAATAGCTCAGGAATTTCACCAGGGCATGACGGATGTAACGGTGGTGGTCTTGTGGCAGATTAGAGTGAGTGGTGGTCGATTAGAATCAGGTAAGGTAATCGGTGATGGGTTTGTTTGGGGGAAGTGTTGGGTGTGTGAATGGAGAGATAAGGAGAGGGTTTTTGTATGGGAGGATGAGGTGAAGGTTTTGAGGTGGTCGGCGAGGTGGATGGAGTTGTGTAGCGGTGGAATCCCCTCGTCGGAGTGGTCGTCGGTCACGGAGAAGATGAGGATGAGCATGTCGAATTGGGGTTTGAAATGAGAATAGAGAGGGAAAACTAACCTACAATGCTAAATAAACCTAACTAGATATTCTAATGGACGAAAGGGGGAGATCCACGCTGATTTTGGCATGCTACAGACGGAGAAGAACTCTAAGGTAGGGGTGAAATGGCGACGACGTCAGGAAGAAGGCTCCTACTGGTACGGCTAAGAGCGGACGAAAGAGAGGAAGGGAATTTGTTCACTGGTTTTGTGGATGGACGATGAAGGAGGTCAGGAGGAGTCGCCGGAGCTTGCGGAGCTTTGCGACCTGAAGAGGAAGGAGGAATATGGGATTTCATGGCCAGAATCAAGTCTGAGAGTTTGGTCGAGCCCTAGGCGTGTTTATATAGGGCTTAGGAGGTCGATTTGAGCTTGGAAGCCAAGCTTCCATGCTAGGAATGTTGGCCAGAATAGGAGACCCATCTCTTTGAAGGATTCGCATGAGAGATTAAGCGAGATTTGGAGCTTGGGAATTGTCACAAAAGGAAGGAAATTCCTTGACGAACTTCTATTTCAAATCTGAGAGGGATTCGTCAAGGAAACAAGAACATGCCATTTGGCCAGAGTTTGTAGGATTAGGATTCATGGCAACAGGGACCTTTTTGTGAAGAAGGTGACAAAGTTGGGGGGCTATTTGCAAGGAATTCAAAAAGCTAAGGGTCTGAATGAGATAGAAAGAGTCTAACTGAACCTAAATGCAAACTTGGTCAAGATGATCTCAAATTGGGCCCAAATTTTGGTAGAAACCTAATTTAGACCCAAGAAATCTACTGGTGAAATTAGATTCAGGTTTTGAACTCATTTGACTGGGTAATTTATGTAAAAACCCAAATTAGTGTAAATGTCTGTCTAGAATTCTGTTTTGGGTCAAGACGAGTTTTGATGGTTAAATTGAAGATATCAAACCCTAGAGAATATTTTTATATAAATTTTAGAGGATTTAGGTGAATTTTATCCTGACCAAACCTCAGTTAATTAAGCAGGTCAGCTTTTAGGATTTCAAAAGTCATTCAATTCTTAAAACATGCGAAAACCCTTTTCTGTCTGTTTTAACGCACTTGTTAGACTTTTAAGACCATTTAACCTTTATATAATCCTTGAGATCATATTTAGCTCTTGATGGGGGTTATGTAAGAGCATTTAATGACTTAATGAGATCAAATTTAGCTAGTTATGGCTCTTGATGGTGTTCTCATCATACCCCCATGCTTAGCTTTGGCTAGTCCCTTAGCAAAATCTCATGGAATTAACTCAAATTCTAGAGCATGCCTTTTTATGCTCTGATGTGTGCTTTCTTTTGTAGATTAGGTCAAAATGCCAATAGTAGGCCTAGAGGTACTCAACTACCAACCAAGATCCAGACCTGACCAGCTCTAGCCTCAGTCCGCTGCAAAGGTTTCTAAGGCCCACAGGAATTAACCTAAGGTTCATTGAACTCCGCGGTTAAAGCACCCGTGCTTGTAATATGCTTAGTCCCGGTTCAGTTTACAGTGCATTTTTGTAAGAGAGAGATAGAAGAATTTTTTCATTTTTGGAGAGTTTTCTCTCTTTTCTTTCTTTATTTTTAGCTTCGGATTGGCTTTACAACATGGTCTGTATTGGATTCCTAGCTTCCACCATCAATCCTCGCAGGATCCCTGGCAATCGATGCTTCGGGATAACATCGCCCATGGAAACCCCCAGAACCCTGGCTTTTGGCTTTTGAGATTTTAGGATAATCCCGCCCTGATGTTCTATAGCTAAATTCAGGTCCTGGCAATCGACATTTTGGGATAATCCTGCCCATGGCACCTGAACCAGCATAAGGTGCTTACATGCCCCTGGTAGGATATTTAGATATTGTTGAAGCGACTGGCTCGATCGTGTTTTAACAGTTATTGCATCGTAGTATAGGTGATCAAGCATCGTCAACAAATAAAAGTTTTTATTACTCGAAAACCAGAGTATCCGAGGTCAAACACAGGGAGCAATCGGAATTTACTACTAATCTTAAATGTAATTGAACACTCTAATTTACTTAAAAGTTTAATTCAAATGCATTTAAAAAGTAATCCAGGAAAAAGAGTAAAATTGGACGTCTGATCACAAGATCAGACGTCTTAAAAGTGTTTTCCCTTCTTTGATTATTATTCTTCTTCTGATCTTGCTTTCTTTCTCTTCTGTCTTGGCCTTTCTTTCTTCTCTGCAGTCTCTCTCTTCTTCCTTCTCTTCTCTCTTCTGCGAAGGCTTCCTCTTCTTCCTTGATCTTCTGTTTCTTCTCTGTAGCCTTTCTTCTTCTTCTGCTCCTTCTCTTCAACTCTCAGCCTGCCTGCACAAGGAGCAAAACCTACCCTGTCCCTCTACCTGCACGTCTCTCTCTCTCTCTGCAAATCACTCATAGGATGCTCTCTCAGAGCCACAGGTAATCGGGTCGGGCAGCGCACCCGGGACCAGGTGCACCGGCGTGAGGGTGATGCGCGAGGTGTGCTCAGATAAGGTCGGGTCGAATCCCACCAGATCCGTGAGATGAAACCGTGGATGAGGCGAGCGTGGATAAGGTGAGGGACCTCACCCCTGTGCTTTCGGAGGTGACGAGTGAATAACACAAAATCAATTTAAACCGTACCTGCACCTTGTAGATTGCCAATGTGGGACTATTAGTTCCGCCCAGCTCTCGTGCGCGCCCGCAGAACGCTCTTCGTCGATTTCCAGAGCTGCGGACTTCGTTGCGTTGTCCACTAGGTCAGATAGCTTCACAGTGCTTGCCCGAGTCAACTGCACCTGAAGCCTGGCCGTCCTGAAGCCTGGAGCTGCTTCGCGTCACCATCAATGGCGGCAGGGGCTTGAAAACTGTCAGACATGAAACGAGCCTCTCAGCTTAATCAGATCACCAGAGGACCTTCTCCTTGGCACGGAGAAGGTGAAGGGCAAGGTAGCAGGCCGCGGGGTGGCCTAGGCATGCGTGCCTAGGTCGCCCTGTGGTCGGATGGATGGGTGAGTTCGGGGGTGCGTTGTGGAGGTGTAGCGTGGCTGTGGAGGGGCGAAGTGTGTTCAGTGTGGTGAGGCGGAACTTTTGCGACGGCCGGCGAGGCGTGTGGGGATGCGGAGCGACGGGGGTGCCTCGCCGGAGGTTGGCCGGAGGCGAGGAAGATGACGGTGGACGGCGGCGGCGGTCGAGGGGTCGATTGAGTGAAATACAGTGAGGAAATGAAAGAGGGGATAGAGGGGAATGATTTTAACCTACTTAATGGGACGAAAGGGGGCGGAGAGGCGGATGGTTGTACCTGCTGTCGCCGGAGAAGAAGATGCCCAGTGGGGGAGGATGGCGGCGACGACGGGTCTGAGGCAGCGTCGCAGGTATTGCGCGACGCGGAGGAGATTCAGGAAGAAGTCTCTGCAACTGGTTTTGTGGCAGAGCGAAGAGGAAAGGAAAGAAAGCTCGCTGGAGCTCGCTGGGTACCCTGGCCGGGAAGGAAGAGACGAATCTGAGGTGAAACCCCGGCCAGGTCGAGCTGAAAATGTGTGGCCGGGTTTGGGGGTTCTTTTATAGGCATTGGGCCGTGTGTTTAGAGCTTGGAGGGCACGCCTTTGTCTCTGACGGCTCACCAGAGAAGGAAAATGGGTGGATACCCAAATCCCTCGTGCATTCGCACGAGAGATTGGGATCAAATCAGGGATCATGACTGGCCTCAGATGGAAGGGAATTCCTCAGAGAATCTCCCTTCCATTTCTGGGAGGAGATCTCTAAGGAATCAGAGAGTATTCCCTCTCTAATCCTCATCGGAGAAGGATTCTGCCCCAATATGGTGGAAGGACCTGATTGCAAAGGTGGATAGGTGATGTTGGTTGTAAATAATGTTGATGGTGTAAATTGTTGTAAATAATTGTTGATCATGTCATTGTAGTATAGGGTGTATAATATAACATTAAGGATGTCGTATAGTGGTGAGTATGGGTGAGTACCAGTCATTACAACCATTATTATCATTTGCTTATTTATCTAATTTTTACTGATTTTGTTCCAGGTCGTTCTCTGGGAGGCAATTTATTGAATTTAATTCGGTCACTCTTTGATTATCTCCAAAATTGTCTTCTTATTCAAAAAGAAACTTTACATTTAAAGAATGAATGAATGTTTTATTTACCTAGTTACTAAGAAGTGCTTGCAAAAATGCTAACTATGAACAAGCATCAAACAATCTATTATTATACTCTAAACTATGTATTTACAAGTTATACTATTAACACTATTATGTTAGTTCATACTACATTAGGATACCATAGTGTAAAAACTTAACTTACTAGTCATTTATTTATAGTGACATATATATCAGTTTTAGTGACAGATATAAACGTCGCTAAATCTCAGAAAACACTATATACAACCTAAAGAAGCAAACTGAGGTCTTTAGCGACATTTATAGTGTCGTTTTATTCTGTTAGTAATTATGTGGGTTTAATTATACATATGTACAGAGTCTTTTCTGTTGTTATCTCGTGTTATCTTTTTTTTTTAAGTCGTCTGTCCTTTCATTTTGTTCTGTGTGGTCTTTCAGAGGCTGCGGTGGAGAGTCCTTAGTGTAAAATATGTTTAATTAGCGGGCGCGCTTTTCGAGGGATACACAGCACCCTTCGGGTGGGACCAGACCTCTACTAAGCGTGCCCTAATCTCAGATTAGGTGGCTTAGTTACGTTATTCAAACTCAGCGCAGGGCCTCAGCCCAACGCCTTCAACAAGTTCGCACACACTCGGGCTCCCAGCCCCACACATTCAGTATCATCACATATCAGAATCGGGTTATCGGATCAGACGGAACAGGTAACGTTTCGGGCGCCCGGCGCCATGACGACTGGTAAGGTTATAACATAAATTATATTTATATGCTGCGTTTCGTTTGCAGCCCACGATGTGGCGCTATTCCAGCGCCACATCGTGCGCTGGAAACCAGATGCAGCTGCGTCTGTGCGCGTTTTTGGCCCTCGATTTGGGGGCCATAAATTATTAAAAAAAATAAAATAAAATATGGTAAATAAAATATTTACATAATACTACATAATTGATTAATTAATTTTGAATTTTAAATATATTTACTATACAAATAAATTCGCTAAACTAGGCTGATTATACAGGTTGATTTAGGTGATTAAAGAGTTAATTACTTATAAAATAATTAGTAAATGGTCTAATTGACCTTAAACAGTTTTAACTTACATACTTAAGTATTTAATACATATTTTTATTGTATTTTTACGAATTTATTTATGTTTTATTTAGGCTAAAATAGCAATTCTGTGTAGTTTATAATTAAAACTAAGTTACAGTAAGTTATACTAGGTATAATTATACTTTGACTAACTTAAATTACTTAATATATACATATATATATATATTCCCAAGTTTATAGATTTATTTACTTGATTATTGCTCTAACTTATTAACTTAGCTACTAAATCAGTAAATATAAATCTGTACATATATATATACATAGATCAGTAGATACATACATACTAGATTAGTATACATACATATTTTTACATAGATTACATATGTATACGAATTTCTGTACAGGTTTTATACATATTTACAGTATAACTATGTATCTAACTAATATGCTATAGTTATAATACTATGAATGGGTGTATTTATAGTTTTAAAATAAGTCTATGCCATTAGGCTTTTGTATAAAGTTAGGGAATTAGAGTTGATTGATTTTTTATTTGAGTTTGGACAGCAGCTGCAGCTACTGTCAGAGGAGATGGAGAAGAGAAGAATGTGCTGTTTTAGTGTTATTTACAGTGGCAGTGGCTTAAGCCACTGTCAAATGGCTAACTGCTGCTGCAGTTAGTCCACTTGAAGAGGGGGGAAGTATTCTACAGAGAGGAGGGAAATTTAGAGAAGAAGGGAGTTTAGAGAAGAGGGGAATGTAGCTGCTAGATGCAGCATATTGCTGTGTAACTGGGAGTAAGATAAAATTCAAAACAAACTACAATTTACAGAGTTGAAATCCAAATCTGAAAGGGGTTTAAATCTCACGAAAATCTCATGTAAATTCAGCTCAAACACTCATTAGGAAAAACCTTATCAGAAGCATCCTTTCAGATCAAAACAGCAAATGGCATTGAGTTAGTCTTCCTAATGCCATAGACAGCATGAAGGAAGACTTAGCTCAATCAATTAAAACCAAAGAAACACAATCCCAGTTTCTTGCAACCTTAAGGAGTATGGAAAGCTCCTTAGGTTAGAGAATCACCATACAGAAATGATCATCAACACAAATAGTGCATGGCAGTTCTGAAATAGCAAAAAGAGACTAAGAATGCATTAAGGAAATTTAATGGAAGCTGGCGAATGCATTCAAAACAAAGTATAAACAGAATCATGAAAGGCTCTTCTGATTGGTTCTCTGTCACCAGAGAACTTCTCAGAGTCCTTGCCTACAATGAACACCAAAAATCCTTTCAATTTGTCAGATCTGTCAAAACATTTCAGAGAGTAAAAATCCATTAAAATCCAGATCAAAAGTGCTCTGACAAACTGAGGCAATCCATTTAAAATAGTGGGGCTTTTGTGAAACAACTGGAGTGAGTGAGAAGCCCCAAATGGTGCTTGTGATGCCACTTTCAGATCTGAGGCAGTGTGCCATCAGATCTGAAATTGGGTCAGGATGTGTGGGTGATTGATGAAAAATTCGTCGTTAAAAAGGAAAAAACAAGAATCAGAATCTGGATGATGGAAAAACAAAACATGAAGAGGGAGATAAATTGAACAGTGAACAGATGATTCTTCCCCTCTGATCTGGACTGATCAGAGGAGGTGAGGGAGGGGAGCTAATACTAATTCTACTCCTAAGACTAATCTAACTACAGCTAACATTAAACACTAACAATTAAAACTAAATCTATTCTAAACTACTGCAAACTAAATCTAAAACTACTTGTGCAGAATTAAAAACTAAACTAAAAGGAAGAATGGGACCTATGGGTCCTTAGCCGGCGGCTAAGGAGGAAGAAAGGAGGAGGGTGACTCCAGCGGAGGGAAGAGTCTGCTAGTGAGACTCCAGGGTCGTCCTCAGGTGCTACGAGGTCCTTAGCGACGAGGAGGGTCGAGAGCAGGCGATGATTCCACAGCCGGTGGCTGTGAAATCAGGGTCTAGATGAGGAGGAGAGACTGGAGTGGAAGAATTGATCGCTAAGAGATGTAGGA
Source organism: Thalassia testudinum (assembly GCA_037157565.1). Taxonomy (NCBI): domain Eukaryota; kingdom Viridiplantae; phylum Streptophyta; class Magnoliopsida; order Alismatales; family Hydrocharitaceae; genus Thalassia; species Thalassia testudinum. The sequence continues at coordinate 147,949,392 of JAZHRO010000063.1, read as the reverse complement.
GGGAGCGATCCCTTGCGCGCGACACCACTGAGGTGCTTAAATAGCAGCTCAGTGACTGAGATCACCGCAAGGGTGAGGTTAATCAGAATCAGGCCGGCGGTGAGGATGAGATGGGTAGAGCGCGCGGCGAGTCAAGAGAGAGATCTGACCGTCAGATGAGATCTGGGAAGAGAGGTGAACGCACGCACCGAATCGCGCGAAGGTTCCATTTGATTCCAGCCGCAGATCGAGATCAAAAGTGCGATGGACGGTCGAGAATGGCTGTGTTCTTCGCGCGCTACAGTGCGCGTGAAGAACACAGGCTTCTCTCCGAAATGAGGGAAAACTTGCAGGAAGACCCTTGAACGAAGGGGTAGAAGAATAGCGTGCAGGTCCAAAAGTGAGAAGAACTATAACTGGAAGGGCCCTGCAGCCATACAGAAGGGTCCCTGCGACTTGCAAAAAGGTCCAAGAAGGAGTTTTGAAGGGTAGAAATGTAATGCATGAAGGACCTAATTGTAATCTATTTATTTCTAAGCCTAAATGATGTCCAATTGCTTTCAAATTTTTACATGTGCTTAATTGAACATTTAAGACATTGATTTTACTTCTGATTTATCTTTTCAAACTTGTTTATGTGTTCAATTGATGCATGGATCATCATTTGTTCTTTAGTTTTCAGAATATCTCATTTTTGTGACCTAATTAGGAGGTTTTAACACACATTAAAAGTTTTAGGTCTTTTCTTTAATTCCCACACTTAACCCTTTTTATGTGTTAATTTGATATTGTTTTGCTTAGTGTCTAGCTTAATTTCGGCCTTTTAGCTATGATGAGTAGCACTCATCATACCCCCATGCTTACGTTTTGCTAGTCCCTTAGCAAACAATCTGTTGAAGTGTAAGGCAATTTAAGTATCAGCAAGGTAAGTGTGTAAAGATATCTTTTTCTTCTTTCAAAAATTTTTAAGTGTTTTATGATGATCTTTAAGCTGAAAAATTTTTTTTTAATAAACCAACTGTGTTTTTGGACATTGTGAGAACCTGGTTAATGAGGATATCCTACCAGAACTCGAGGCTTAAATGACATAGACCATCTCTCAACCAACAAGGATTCTTGATATTTAAACCTTAAGTCGAATTCCAGGACTCAGGGGGTTTTTACAGAGACTCAGAATGCTATGAAGTTATGGCTGTGCTTTGTGATAAGTCAGGACTAACCAGGTGAATTCTAAGGCTCAATCCCGGGGTTTCACTTCTTTTTAAGTCCAGGTTGGTCCTAACTTCAGCTCATGCTTTCGGATGACTCTCAAAAATTGATGGTATTCAATCACAACCCTTATTGTATTTGTGGCTCAGAGAAGATTTTTTTTTTTTTTTTTTGGATAAACAGGGTATTGTTTTGAACCCTGAAAACATTTTTGGTGGAAGAGTAGTTTTTCAGACTTTTTGGAGAACATACTTGACCTTTTTTTTTTTTTTTCTTTTTTTTGAACAGTATGTCTCCGAAACTTATTTGGTAGAGCGCGCTGTATTTGGTGGGTGGATTTCTTTTGTGGAAAGAGCTTCTCCTAGACACAAAACTAAAGATTTAGGACAAAGAGTCTACCTGCACGCACAGGTAAGGACTCCACCTTCCCTAATGAACACAAGGGTTGAGGCTTAGGTTCAAGTGGTCTTTCCTGACACTGTGTAGTGTAAGCCAAGGTTACTTAGACTCCTAAGTCAAAGCAAACCAACGAATCCTGTACTGGTGACTCAGGTACAAGAATTATCCTAAAGTTAGGAGAGACTGTGGTCTATCTTGTCAAGGCTCGAAGTGTATTAAGCCTAAGCTTGTACCAAGCTTCTATGGCCCGGCAGGTCAAACTAGTAACGGTTGAATGTCCATAGACACTTATTCTATTATTATTTTTTTTCAGCTATAAGATCACTTATCTTTTCTTTCTTTTCTTTTTCTTTCTCTCCCTCTTGAAATAAATGTCCTCCTTTGATAATGAAGTACATGTCCCTTATTGTATTTTTGGAATTTTTCTGATTTGTTATTATTTTTTTGTATTTTTAGCTTTGTAATTTTTTTCAAAATTTTTTCAAAATTTTTCAATTTTTTTTTTTTTTGAAGTATATAATTTTTTTGATAATACTATATGTACTATAGTTGTGTCTATAATTGCATTTTGGTTTAAATGGTTTACCATTTACACCCCCCCATGCTTAAATGTTTCAATGTCCTCATTGAATGAAAGGGTGGATGCAAATGCATGCTCTGCTTTTCACTATCCTAGACTGGGTGATGGAAGGAAGTCGGAATGAGGAGATAAAATCTCTGTGCGGATGATTTTAAGTCTGATCTAGGATCAGAGTGAACAGTCGGGCTAGGAAGTGAAATGCATGACATGTGTGTCAATGAATGTATGCTCAGAATGCAAGGGTAGACACTATATGCAAATAAGGGCAAGAGTAAGAAAGGTGTAAAACAGCTATATACAAGGGTAGGTGTTTGCTAAGTTTAACGCCTTCAGCTAGGCGAAAACTTAGTTGGTAGCTCAAAATATAGGAGCGAGATGGTGGAATTGACAAGTCTGAGATCATGCGGCTCAATGAAAGGTTTCAGTCTTTGTCCATTAACAATAAAGGGTTCAGATTTTTCAAGTTCAGTGATCTCAACGGCTCCATTATCAAAAAGTCTCAAGATTTTGAAAGGTCCAATCCATTTTGATCTTAACTTCCCAGGAAAGAGTTTCAGTCTAGAGTCGAAGAGAAGGACTTTTTTACCAGGGTGAAAAGATTTCCTAAGAATGTGACGGTCATGGAAGGCCTTAAGTTTGTCCTTATACATCCTTGAGCTTTCATAAGATTCATTCCTTAATTCATCGAGCTCAGACATTTGTAATTTCCTAAGATCACCGGCCTTCTCTAAGTCTAAGTTACACTTTCTGATGGCCCAATAGGCTTTGTGCTCTAATTCTACAGGAAGATGACAGTGTTTCCCATACACAAGTCTAAAAGGAGACATGCCTAAAGGGGTTTTGTGGGCTGTCCTATATGCCCACAACGCATCAGAAAGGCGGGAAGACCAATCCTTTCTATCAGGTCGGATGGTAGTCTGTAAAATCTTTTTGATCTCCCGATTAGATAATTCAGCAAGTCCATTGGTTTGAGGGTGATAAGATGTAGCAATCCTATGTGACACCCCATACTTTTGAAGTAGGGACAGAAAATGTGTGTTTCTAAAATGAGACCCTCCATCACTAATGATGGCTTTAGGTACCCCGAATCTAGAGAAGATGAAATCTTGAACAAATTGTGTCACAACTCTATGATCATTAGTCCTTGAGGGGATGGCTTCAATCCATTTTGAAACATACTCAACTGCCAACAATATGTACTCGAAGCCATAAGATTTAGGAAAAGGTCCCATGAAGTCAATGCCCCAAATGTCAAAGATTTCGCACACCATGATTGGATTCAAGGGCATCATGTCTGTTTGCACCTCAAAACACGCCTATAAGAACGCCTTCTTATGCTATTTTCTAGCATTAACTATGTATATTATAATCCTGTAGTTGCATTTGTAAAAACGCTTGCATGCATGCATTTAATTGAGAGGAGAAGAAATGGAATAAATGGCTTGCATAATTATTTTCTTTATCAAGTGTTTCTTTGCAAAAGTCCCTTCTCTATTTTTATTTTCATCTTTCTTTTTTTTCTCATTCCCGCGGCTGCCTTCTTCCCGCAGCCGCATGCAGCACCCCCGCCTCTCCCTGCTGTCCTTCCCGCGCCTCTCCCTGCAGCAGCCACTCTCCAACGCCTCTCCCTGCTGCTGCCATGCCTCCCCGCCATGCTCTCCTCCTCTATAAAGCCGCAGCTCTTCCTCGCGACGAAGAAGAAGGGAGGTTGCTGCAATACGCAGCTGCGGCAGCTGCTGAAAAATCGCCACGCTGCAGTCCACCACCTTCCTCGCCCGTTCTCCCCTCCCATACGCCGGTCCTCCGTCGAGGAGGCACCCGACGAGCAGGAGAACCCACTGTGGTGCACACCACCACAGTGGGAGCACCACCGCCCAGCTCTTCAACGAGCCGGTGGGCGTGGTGTGTTCTTTTCTCTTCGTTTGCATCTCCACGCCATTGCTGCCGCTTCAAGGTCCGAAGCTTGAAGCAGCAGCAGCAGCAGCCCAGCGGCGACAGCAGTAGCAGCAGCACCCCCGCCTCCTCCGCGACCTTCCCCGCAGGCGCACAACCCTCCGCGCGCGCCTGCAGGCCCGTTCCCCGCCTCCGTCTCCGTTCTGTCCACGCCACAGTTGTAGCCGCAGCAGGCCGCTGCGCGCACTGCAGCGGCCGGCTACGGCCTCGCGCCGACCCCCGCGACCCTCCGCGACCACTGCAGAACCTCCCCTCGCACCTCCGCGACCTTCCCCGCAGGCGCTCAGCTCTCCGCGCGCGCCTGCAGGGCACTTCCCCGTCTCCGCCTCTGCTCTGTCGCCTCTGCAATTCCACCCGCGACAGGCCGCTGCACGCACTGCAGCGGCCGGCCAGGCCCTCGCGCCGACCCCCGCGAACCTCTGCAACCCTCCGCGACCGACTGCAGACTCCCCGCCGCCTTCTCCGAGCGCGCCATCGCCCGCTCTCCGTCCTCGCACCCGGCCTGCAGACGCGTCACCTTCTCCGCGCGAAGACGCGCCTGCATCCGCGATCTTCAGACGTCCGCCGCCGCGAGCAGACGCCTTAACTTGCTGCCATCGTTCGCGCGTCCGCGATCTCTCCCGCCCGCTCCCTCTCTGTCTGCCGCTCTCTCTCTCTCACGTATTCTCTATCTCTCTCTCTCTCTCTCTCTCTCTCTTTTTTTTCACTTACAGCAACACACACACACCCATTCACCGACACACACACTCACACACTAATAGTAACTTATATACATACATATATATATATATATATATATATATACATATACATATATCTATATATATATACTTATATATACATAGTATATCTATATAGTTATGTATACATACATATAATATAATATATATATGCATATACATATATAATATATATATATATATATATACACATACTCATATACATATATATATATATACATATCTATATACTTATACATATACACATATATATATACATATATATCTAGATACATATATACTTATATACATATATATATATATATCTATATAGTATTATATATATATACTTATATACATATATACATAGCTATATACATATATACATACATATATATATATATATATATATATATACACCTATATATATATATATATATCTATATATATCTATACATATATACTTATACATTTATATACATACATATGTACATATATTTTCACATTATTTATTATACGCTGTATCGCGGGGATATCTGCACCAGTTGCTGATATTCCCTGATACACGCGTACAAAAAAGCGTGGTCCCATACATCATCCATCCTCCATCCACACTCCACGCGGCACCTAGTCGTGTTGGTTGCGTCTCTCTAGACGTCGGCTGACTCGACATAGTGCTACACTCCATCGTCACCTCCACCCCCACCCCTTTATATATATACTACATATAAATATATATCTATAGCTACTATATTTACTTTCTATCTGTTAGTTTCCTTCTTAGTAAAAAGATAAAAAAAGGTATAAAAGTGAAAAGATAATCTTTGATTTGCAGGTACCCCCGTCTTGCAAGTAGCAAGACGTGTTTTGAAACTCTGTTTTGGCTAAAAGCCAAGGACACAATTTTGAGGGTGTGCCTCAAGAACAAGGATTACCAGAAAAAAACCTAAATAAGAAAAATACCAAAAACAGAATAAACGAACGGAAGAGACGCGTTTTAAGGAAAACGTAGAAACTCGACTTGAACCCCACTTCCCTGAGTTCGACCCTGGGCTTAAAAGTGACAAGATAAAATCAATTAGGCCAGGTTAAAAATTTTGTAAAGAGATGGTTAGGTCTGAATTAGGTTAACCACTATACACATTTCAACGATAAAAATATCATATTAACAACCTATCCAGGCCGACCATCATAACTTTTCTGGCGCCGCTGCCGGGGAGGTGCGCCTTCGAGTAAGTTTCTATCCAATTCCTTTAAATTTGTCTCTTCTCTCTTCACGGGTATTATTGTTTTTGGTGTGCAGGTGAACCTGGTGGAAGGAGAAGAAGGCTGACAAAGTCGAGGACGTGAGCAGATCCAAGGCGGGAACGAGAGCGTGAAGACGCCGACATCGCATTGGAACTTCGCACACGTTGCCGAACAAGTAGGTTTTCTTTTCTCATCAAATTAGGGTTAACTTGCCACCACACAAAAAAAAAAAAAAATTTTAAAACTAAAAATTAGAAAAACTTCTTGGGATTTCTTGAGGGCAAGTGGATTAAAATTCACTTGATTGATTGGTTGTCTTCACTCCCACTGCCCCGGGATTTCCTGCCTTACTTCGCATAGCGAAAATCCGAGAATCTTCATTCTTAGATTTTTCGCCGTGGGAAGTATTCTTTGAGGCAAAGAAAAAGATTGCTTGTATCCCTCTTTTGCCTCACTTATCTTTAATTCAGGATCACATTTTTTGGTGGGGAGACTTGGAATTGAGTTGATTCCAACCCCACCACGACTTTTCAAATTTGCCTGTGATTCGATCCTGAATACTTCAACCCCAAAAATTTTATTTTCTTTATCTGTTGGTTGAAGCCTTGTGTGTGGATATCTTTCTAGTGATTGGGAGCACTTGAATTGAAGTGCTTTGGCTCCCTTTCACATTGGTATAAAATTGATTCGCGCATCCACACATAGAAATCTCCATTTAGGGTAGCCCATTGCATTTTAGCATGCATTAACTAATTGATAATTGAAGAAGGGTTTCTTGGGTTTTAGAAGGAAAACCTGTATTTTTGCAAAAACCCGGAGATTGGTTGAATTGGTAATTCAGCAAAACCCTAAAATTCATACTACTTAAGGCTGAACTCTAAAAATCATTCGCCAATAAAAACTTCAATTCGGGGAGATTTCCCTGTTGCATGCTTGTTCTTACACACTCTTAAAATCAATCACTTGGGCATTACCCGTAAACAACGCCCTTTACATTCCAAAAGCACTTGACCCTAAGCCTCTAATTAAAACTGGTAGTAACTTGACCCTTTTAAGGATTGGAGGTCTAACTACCTACGTGTAGCGGCTACGTGCTGGTGAGAGTTCCCGCGTGCTATCGGGTGTCTAAGACTGGGGCAAACGGCCTTTCAATCTGGCCCGGTGGTTCCGTGGTGCTCGCATTCGGTTCCGTAGTTCGTGATAGTAGGTAACTTAGATCTTTAGGTCTAAGGGCACACTGTAGAGGTTAGGAACTTGACTGTATTGATTTGTAATCAAGTGTACCTTTGCGGCGTCATTTCTCTCATCCCTTTTCCCTTCTCATCTCCCCAATTCTTCCTGCGGTAGTGCATGTTTGGGAGGAGGTCACAAAACCCTGAATTGCTTGTATTGACTGATAAATCTAGAAAAAGAGCCGAATCATCCTCCTCCTCCACAAACATGGCACACACCCCCGCCTCACCACTTCGTCACAATTTCAATTCTTTCAACACCAGGCTTATCCCTGGAAACCCTGCAAGACCTTCCTTATCGAGTGTCGCGCCAAGCGACTCGGTAAGTCATGTGGAACTGGCTTCTGTGAGCCAGTATTTCAACACGGAGGACCAAGCCTCCGTGTACTCAGACACATATGCGGACACGTCTTCTGGCATAGAAGATTCCTACACCCTGGGGAATAACCCATTTTCTGCCACGTATAACCCAGGGTGGCACAATCATCCCAATTTTGCATGGTCCAACAACCCGCAGCGTCGAAACCCCGCTGGTGGACCAATGCGAGCGTCTGCACCCGTCATCCCAAGGGCCCAGTCTAATCCTATGGCAACTCTGCCATCAGGCCCTTGTGTACAGAAAACCAAACACGCATCAAAACCTCTTGATAAATTGATGCGAATGATGACGGAAATGTCAAAGCGCCATAAAGAAAACATGACCTCTCTTCAGCATTTGGCGCAGCAGAATGCTGAGATCAGTCAACTAAGCATGGTGACTCGATCTCAGGGCACTTTTCCCGCCCAACCTATTCCAAACCCGCAAAACTTTGTACCCTGTGGTCCGCAACCACAGGTACAACCTTCTCAGGAACAGGTTCATCAAATTCTGCAAGCTCCGAGTATTCCTTCGGGATTTCAGGTTAATCCCGCTGCAGCACCGCACTCTTATGATGATAGTGATCACATCAAGGATGACACGTCTGACGAGGACGTGACTGTCAGTACGTGTATCGAACTAATTGGAGCCGATTCAGACTGCTGCAAATTACCTGACGACTGCCTGACCAACACAAACTGTGACGTTCCCCAATCCCCTATTCCTGTACCTTCTCCTGACCAGACTTCTGACGAGGTTTTCTCTGCTTCCCATACCTCGTGGTCTGAGTCATTGCCGGGCTGCTCACCGCCGGTCCACACTATGGAAGACCGGATTGCCCTTTCTTTCCCGCTAAATCAGGCGGATTTGCAAATCCACACTGGGACCTTGAGCCCACAGCTTACTCACCGGGGCTATTCCCTTTTGGATCCATCTATCCAAAAAGCCCCCCTTCTTGGCCAATCTAAGGGCCAACTTCCTCTTCCTGATCTGTTTTCTGATCCGCCTGGGACACTCTCGTCCCAGAAAACGCCAAATCTCTCACCATCCACCATTACTTTTCACGCCTCTATCGCGATTACTTCGCTTTTCTCTTCACCACCCACCATCCACCCACCCTTCCACCCTGATTTATACCCTAAACCTCAGCTCCTGTTACCCGATCTGTCGTCCGTTCTCTGCCTTTCCTTGCATGCATATGAGGACATAGCATTGTTTGGCATGGGGGGGTGGATAGGCATCCATAGGATCCGGGTATTTTATGGTATCAGACAATTACCACCTATTTATAAATATGCAAGAAAAAGAAAAAAGAAAAGAAAAAAGAAAAAAAAATAAATATATATATATATAGTAATAAATGGTGTTTAGTAATGATCTAAAAGCTGAAAAAAAAAAAAAAAAAAAAAACAATAAGTGTTTATGGATATTCAACCTCTGTTTTGAAGAATTTCCAGGCCACAGAAGCTTGATTCGCTCAGGCTCGGCTTAATTCACTTAAAGCATTGACGAAATAGATCAAAATCTCTCCTAACTAAGAACGTTTCTTGTACCTGAGACACCAGTACTGGATTCGTTGGTTTGCTTTTTCTTGAGAGCTTAGGTAAACTTGGTTCACACTACACATATCAGGAAAGAACAGGTGAACATAAGATCCAACCCTAGTGTTCATTAGGGAAGGTGGAGTCCTTACCTGTGCGCGCAGGTAGACTTTTTATCCCAGGCTTTAGTCTTGTGTTTAGGAGCGACTCTTTTCACCAAAAAGAAACTCTCCCACCAAAAAGAAAAAAAAAAAAAAAAAAGTCTGCTCTGTCAAAATGTGTTGTAAGAGATATACTGACACATGTTTCAAAAAAAAAAAAAAAAAGAGTTGAAAAAAAAAAGGAAAAAAGAAAAAAAAAAGAAAAAAAAAAAAAAAAAAAAAAAAAGAAAAGAAAAAAATATAAAAGAGTCAGTATATCTCATAAATGTCTGTATACTTTATTTTTCGGTGAGCCACAAAAAAAAAAGAAAAAAAAAAAATCAAAAATGGGAGTTGAGTTTTCCGTAATCATCTTAAGGGTCAATCCGAAAACACGAGCTGAAATTGGGACCAACCTGTACTTAAAAATTCGTGAAACCCTGGGAGTGAGTCTTAAGGTTCATCTGGTTAGTCTTGATCCATCACTATGCACAAACCATAACCTCTTGAGCTCTCGAGTACGGCAAAACCTCCTGGGTCCTGGAAATCGTACTTAAGGTTTAAATATCAAGAGTCCTGGTTAGTTGAGAGATAATCTTTGTCATGTAAGACTTAAAGTACTGGTAATCTTCTCTACAATTGGTTCTCACAATATCCGATAATAAACACACCGATATCATCTCAGAAGAAAATCGTCAGCTTAAGATTATTTCTAAATACTATTTTGCTAGGGACTAGCAAAAGATAGGCATGGGGGTATATGTTTGCACCTCAAAACACACCTATAAGAACGCCTTCTTATGCTATTTTCTAGCATTAACTATGTATATTATAATCCTGTAGTTGCATTTGTAAAAACGCTTGCATGCATGCATTTAATTGAGAGGAGAAGAAATGGAATAAATGGCTTGCATAATTATTTTCTTTATCAAGTGTTTCTTTGCAAAAGTCCCTTCTCTATTTTTATTTTCATCTTTCTTTTTTTTCTCATTCCCGCGGCTGCCTTCTTCCCGCAGCCGCATGCAGCACCCCCGCCTCTCCCTGCTGTCCTTCCTGCGCCTCTCCCTGCAGCAGCCACTCTCCAACGCCTCTCCCTGCTGCTGCCATGCCTCCCCGCCATGCTCTCCTCCTCTATAAAGCCGCAGCTCTTCCTCGCGACGAAGAAGAAGGGAGGTTGCTGCAATACGCAGCTGCGGCAGCTGCTGAAAAATCGCCACGCTGCAGTCCACCACCTTCCTCGCCCGTTCTCCCCTCCCATACGCCGGTCCTCCGTCGAGGAGGCACCCGACGAGCAGGAGAACCCACTGTGGTGCACACCACCACAGTGGGAGCACCACCGCCCAGCTCTTCAACGAGCCGGTGGGCGTGGTGTGTTCTTTTCTCTTCGTTTGCATCTCCACGCCATTGCTGCCGCTTCAAGGTCCGAAGCTTGAAGCAGCAGCAGCAGCAGCAGCCCAGCGGCGACAGCAGTAGCAGCAGCACCCCCGCCTCCTCCGCGACCTTCCCCGCAGGCGCACAACCCTCCGCGCGCGCCTGCAGGCCCGTTCCCCGCCTCCGTCTCCGTTCTGTCCACGCCACAGTTGCAGCCGCAGCAGGCCGCTGCGCGCACTGCAGCGGCCGGCTACGGCCTCGCGCCGACCCCCGCGACCCTCCGCGACCACTGCAGAACCTCCCCTCGCACCTCCGCGACCTTCCCCGCAGGCGCTCAGCTCTCCGCGCGCGCCTGCAGGGCACTTCCCCGTCTCCGCCTCTGCTCTGTCGCCTCTGCAATTCCACCCGCGACAGGCCGCTGCACGCACTGCAGCGGCCGGCCAGGCCCTCGCGCCGACCCCCGCGAACCTCTGCAACCCTCCGCGACCGACTGCAGACTCCCCGCCGCCTTCTCCGAGCGCGCCATCGCCCGCTCTCCGTCCTCGCACCCGGCCTGCAGACGCGTCACCTTCTCCGCACGAAGACGTGCCTGCATCCGCGATCTTCAGACGTCCGCCGCCGCGAGCAGACGCCTTAACTCGCTGCCATCGTTCGCGCGTCCGCGATCTCTCCCGCCCGCTCCCTCTCTGTCTGCCGCTCTCTCTCTCTCACGTATTCTCTATCTCTCTCTCTCTCTCTCTCTCTCTTTTTTTTCACTTACAGCAACACACACACACCCATTCACCGACACACACACTCACACACTAATAGTAACTTATATACATACATATATATATATATATATATATATATATATACATATACATATATCTATATATATATACTTATATATACATAGTATATCTATATAGTTATGTATACATACATATAATATAATATATATATGCATATACATATATAATATATATATATATATATATACACATACTCATATACATATATATATATATACATATCTATATACTTATACATATACACATATATATATACATATATATCTAGATACATATATACTTATATACATATATATATATATATATCTATATAGTATTATATATATATACTTATATACATATATACATAGCTATATACATATATACATACATATATATGTATATATATATATATATACACCTATATATATATATATATATATCTATATATATCTATACATATATACTTATACATTTATATACATACATATGTACATATATTTTCACATTATTTATTATACGCTGTATCGCGGGGATATCTGCACCAGTTGCTGATATTCCCTGATACACGCGTACAAAAAAGCGTGGTCCCATACATCATCCATCCTCCATCCACACTCCACGCGGCACCTAGTCGTGTTGGTTGCGTCTCTCTAGACGTCGGCTGACTCGACATAGTGCTACACTCCATCGTCACCTCCACCCCCACCCCTTTATATATATACTACATATAAATATATATCTATAGCTACTATATTTACTTTCTATCTGTTAGTTTCCTTCTTAGTAAAAAGATAAAAAAAGGTATAAAAGTGAAAAGATAATCTTTGATTTGCAGGAACCCCGTCTTGCAAGTAGCAAGACGTGTTTTGAAACTCTGTTTTGGCTAAAAGCCAAGGACACAATTTTGAGGGTGTGCCTCAAGAACAAGGATTACCAGAAAAAAACCTAAATAAGAAAAATACCAAAAACAGAATAAACGAACGGAAGAGACGCGTTTTAAGGAAAACGTAGAAACTCGACTTGAACCCCACTTCCCTGAGTTCGACCCTGGGCTTAAAAGTGACAAGATAAAATCAATTAGGCCAGGTTAAAAATTTTGTAAAGAGATGGTTAGGTCTGAATTAGGTTAACCACTATACACATTTCAACGATAAAAATATCATATTAACAACCTATCCAGGCCGACCATCAATGTCTCGGCGGCCAATACTACCGAGAGACTGACAGCGTGAACATGGCCTGCTATATTCGTGTGCATCCTTGAAGATTGTGGGCCAATAGAAACCACTCTGCAAAATCTTTGCAGCGGTCTTTTTGCCAGAGAAGTGACCGCCGCACGCCTGGTCGTGGCAGAATGATAAGATGCTTCTAATCTCCTTATCAGGGACGCACTTCCTAAAGATCTGGTCTTTACAATGCTTGAAAAGCCAAGGTTCTTCCCAGTAATAGTGCTTGGCCTCGGATCTAAGTCTGTCTTTTTGATGTCGGACCTAATTAGTGGGGATGAGTCCAGAAGCCAGGTAGTTGACAATGTCAGCATACCAGGGAAGATCAGAATGAATGACCAGCAATTGCTCGTCAGGGAAGTGGTCAGAGATGGGTAAAGAAGGAGAAATCGCTTCAGAAGGAAGGCGGGATAAGTGGTCAGCTACCACATTCTGCTTTCCAGCCTTATCACGAATCTCTAAATCAAATTCCTATAAAAGTAGGATCCATCTAATCAGACGAGATTTCGCGTCCTTCTTGGCGAGAAGATATCGAACTGCCGTGTGGTCAGTGTAGACTATAATGTGGGAACCTAAAAGATAAGGTCTGAATTTTTCCAGTGCATATACTACAGCTAGCAATTCCTTTTCCGTGACGGTGTAATTCCTCTGAGCTTCATCTAAGGTCTTGCTAGCGTAATAGATGACTGTGGGTTTCCCGTCCAATTTTTGACCAAGGACAGCTCCTACTGCATAATTAGAGGCATCACACATGATCTCAAAAGGGTGAGACCAATTCGGGGGTTGCAGTATGGGTGCCTTGGTAATCAGATCACGAAGTGTCGTATAGGCACGAACACAATCGTCAGAGATCTGGAAGTCTACGTCTTTAGAGAGGAGAGTAGTGAGAGGTCGGGCTATTTTCGAGAAATCCGCTATAAAGCGGCGATAAAAACCAACATGCCCGAGGAAAGATCGAATTTGCTTAACCGACGAAGGTAGTGGTAAATCAGAAATCAACTTTACCTTCGCACGGTCAACCTCAATTCCTCTCTCAGAAATAAGGTGACCTAATACAAGTCCTTCAGTTACCATGAAATGAGATTTCTCCCAGGAAAGTACCAGATTCACATTAATGCATCTTTGCAGGACCTTGGTCAGGTGGTCTAGACATGCATCAAATGTGCTCCCGAATACCAAGAAGTCATCCATGAAGACTTCTAAACAATCACCTACTAAGTCGGAAAAGATTGCAAACATACACCGCTGGAATGTAGCAGGTGCGTTGCACAATCCAAAAGGCATCCTACGGAATGCAAAGGTTCCGTAGGTGCAGGTGAATGTCGTTTTCTCCTGATCATCGGGGTGAATTGCCACCTGATTATATCCTGAATAGCCATCCAAAAAGCAGAAAAATCTATTCCCTGCCACTCTTTCCAGTATTTGATCTATGAAGGGCAAAGGGAAATGATCTTTCTTCGTGGCTTGGTTGAGTTTTCGGTAATCTATACATACTCGCCACGAACTAGCAATGCGTGTAGGGATGACTTCTCCAGAATCAGTGGTGACGATGGTAAGTCCGGCCTTCTTTGGCACAACCTGAACAGGACTTACCCATCTACTGTCAGAAATTGGGTAGATAATTCCATTGTCCAGCCATTTAATCATTTCACTTTTTATCACCTCTTGTAATGTAGGGTTTAATCTACGCTGGGGCTGTCTAGTAGGTCTAGATCCTTCTTCAGTGAAAATCCTATGTGTGCAATAAGAAGGACTGATGCCAGTAAGGTCAGAAAGGCTCCATCCTATAGCCTGCCTATGTGCTCTTAGGACAGATAAGAGTCGTGACTCTTGATCAGAAGAAAGGGAAGAGTTAACAATCACCGGATAGGTCTGATCAGGTCCTAAGAAAACATATTTGAGAGAGTCAGGAAGAGGTTTGAGTTCAACAGGCACAGGATCAGAAGGAGCAGGTGTGAAAGTTTCAGGAGATCCTAGAGATACTAATGGAATGGGAGGAAGGTCCTCAGTCTCTAAATTTGGTATCTCAGTGGAAGTCAAGTCAGAGTCCAAAGAGTGTTGAGGTTCTAAATTTAATGAATTGATCAAGGTGTCCTCAACCAATTGATCCAATGAATCCAGGGAGAAGATTTCTTCAATTAAACTACAGGTTGGTCCTCTTTGGGCCTGAAAAATATCAATTTTTATTTTCTGATCTCCAAACTTTAATTCTATAAGGCCCTCCTCACAATTGATGTTTGCCTTGGCCGTAGCCAAGAAAGGTCTTCCTAAAATGATAGGTGTATTCTGGATATCTTCAGGTACTTCCATGTCAAGGACTATAAAGTCTACAGGGAAGTAAAAATCCTTGACCCGCACTATGACATCTTCCAACACTCCCTGAGGTGTCTTAACTGATCTGTCAGCTAATTGCAGGGACACCTTGGTTGGCTTCAGATTGCCAACCTCAAAATGTGTCAGTAGAGAGGTTGGGATAAGATTGATGGAAGCACCTAGGTCAAGTAGTGCTCTATTGAATGTGGTGTTACCTATCATGCAGGATAAGAGAGGGGTGCCTGGGTCTTTCATCTTAGTTGGGAGGGTACTAGAGATGATGGAACTAGCTTGTTCCGAGAGAATGATTGGACTACTCCCTTTTTGAATTCTTGCTTTACGCTTAGGTGTACATAGGTCTTTTAAAAACTTAGCGTAAAGAGGGATGTGGCGGATTGCATCCAACAAGGGGATGTTTATGTGGACTTGCTCAAAGAGCTTAAGCAAATCCTCCTCAGGTGCCACACAGGTCTTTTTCTTTCCTTTCTCCTTCTTCTTTAAAGCTTCAGGAAAAGGTACTGGAGTTGTGAGAGGTTCAGTCATAGGTAGAGGAGAAGTAGGAAGTGGAGGAGCAGAACTAGAAGTGGTAGGTGTTGGAAGAGGTGGATCTAGTGTGCATTTACCACTCCTAGTGACTATGGCATTTAGTTCAGCTCTAGAGGTAGATGGTAAATCATTGTTAGGTAGCAGAGGTGGTTGCGTTTGTGCAAGAGAAGAATTTGAGTCAGTGAAGAATTCAGTGTTGTGCACTGCTTGTGAAATGTCATGTGTTTGGTTTCGCAGTGCTGGTCTAGGTTGGACATACCTTTGAGCAGGTATGTTCCTAGGGTTGGGTTGTGCTTGGGATGGGAGTGAATGTGGTTGACGGGACTCCGTCAAGTGTGATAGCTGGGCTCTCATCTCAGCTAAGGCCGCGTCCTGTCTCTGCTGCATAGCAATATTCTGTTGTTGCATATCAGCAAGAGCTTTCATGATAGACCCCAACTGGTCATCTCGTGTAGGCCCAGATTGAGAGTATTGGGTGGGCCTGGGTTGGGGTTGCTGGTAGGTACGCGGTGGATAACCGTGTAATTGTGGAGGTGGTGCTCGGATCGGGTTGTGTAATGGTGGTGCAGAAGGTTGTTGAAAAGGAGGTCTCTGTGAATTTCCCAACCACGAGAAATTTGGATGATTACGCCATCCAGGGTTATAGGTTTGTGTGAAAGGATCATTGTCAATGGCATGAAGCTCCTCCGAAGCTCCAGAAGGTGCAGGGAAGTCAGTGAAGGGAGGAACAAAGGTTCCTCCAACCGGTGAAGGATATGGAAATGGAAAATCCGATAATGCAGTTTGTGTCACAGAAAGGTTATTCACAGTTTCCCTCCCTGTGGGAAACTGAGAAGAAGTGTTTTGTGCTGGTGACTGAGAAGAAGAAGATGGGTGTTTTGAGAGAAATTTCCATACTTCATCTACTTTCTTCTCGATTAAGCCCACTTTATCCAGTTGACTAGCCACTATCTCAAAGTCCTTGCTACTAGATTGGGCTTCATGTACCCCCGTGTGTGAGTGGGAATGTGAGGACTTTCTATTAAACACGCTCATTGAAGCATTATTAATAGAGTTTTCGGCCATGCCTTCAAAGAGCTCAAAGGTTGAGTCCTCGTCCCGACACAGGAAATTGCCTCCACAAGCGGCATCTACAAAATTCCGTGTGTCATCATGGAGCCCATGGTAGAAGATCTGGACCTGTTACCAGCGTGGGACACCATGGTGGGGACATTTTCTCAAAAGCTCATGGAATCTCTCCCAAGCCTCGTGCATAGGTTCTCCTGAATTCTGGGTGAAGGTGGTGATGGCACGCCTTAAGGCATTAGTGCGGCCTACAGGAAAGTACTTCTTTAAGAACTCATGTTCTAAAGAAGCCCAGGAATCTATAGGTGTAGTCCGTGCAAGTGTTCTAAACCAAAAGGCTGCCTTATCTTTTAATGAAAAGGAGAACATTTTCATCAAAAGCGTGTGCTGATCATGTCCTTGCGGACCCAAAGTTTGGGCAAGATTCTTCAGCTCCTCTAAATGCTAAAAAGGGTCCTCAGAAGCAAGTCCATGGAAGTGAGGAATGAGTGCTATAATGTTCGGCTTCAGTTCAGCAGCACGACCCCCATTGGGATAACGTACCACAGGCATTGGTTGGGCAACTGCGGGATTATAATAATCTCGTAGTTGAGGTCTACGGGGTTGGGGTGGTGCCTGAGGATTTCTAGGTTGACGTGGTTGTGGTTGGGGGTTAGCTAATAGATTTACAGCTTGAGCAAGCTGTTGCACCTGTTGGGTTAAGGTATTCATTTGTAGTTGTGTATCGAAAAGGTGCTGAAGATGAGGCATAGGTCCTCTCTCCGGGGGTGGATTAGGATAAGGTGGAGGTTGGAACCTAGGGATTGGTGGTTGCTGTGGTAGAGGATGTGCAACTAAGTCTGGAGGAAGTTCTTCAAAATCCTCAAAGTGTGAAGAATCAAGATCATCCTCTTGGCGAGGGGGATTGTGGAAAGTATTTTGAGACTCGGGAGGTAAGGGATTAGAAGTGGAAGGCAAAGAAGATGATGCAGTAGCTTGGGTAGCAGTACCCAAGGGGAGTACAAGTTCTGGGTTTTGGGATCTCCTACCTTCCATTGAGTTGGTTTTTTTTTGAAATCCCGTTTACTCTAATTCGATCCAACTCAATGGAAAAAATTTTTAACGTTCACAATAAAACAGAAGAATCCCAATAAAATCTCAATTCAAGAAGACCAATCAATCGAAATGAATCGGAGAAAATTTTTCCTAGAGGCTGCTACGCAAAGTATGTTATACGCAAACAATTGTTTCAAACAATTGTACGTATCCTAAGATAAACCTAGCGAAGTGCAGACCTCTAAAATCCACTGGGAATCTGGATAAGACTGAGCGTACGAATCCAGATCCTGTGGTTGCAGAAAGATGAGGTAGAAACCCGTGTATTGTGGCCTTAAGTGATCGTGCTGTGTGCACCATAACATTCAACACAAGGCGATTAAAATCTCAAACATGGTTTCACCCAATTTTGCCATCTCCTTTTTAATTTGATTGAAGTGATTAAAATGTGTTTTCTATGCTGCTCGTTTCACTTTTTAATTCAGTTCAGAACAAGTAGTAGTCTTCTTTAATTTTAAGTCAAATGCAAATATGGCAGGAGTTAGAGTTAGGTAAGAAATGCGTACCTGACTCCAGCAATCTTCTAATGCAGATTTGACTTGAATTAAAATATAGCAGGAATGAAATGCAATCCTAAAAATGGATGCCTAGGGTTATGCTGCTGCTAGATAAGTATGAGGTCTTTTTGATTTTTTTGATTTTTTGATTTTTCTGAAAAATTTTATATGCAATTCAAAAGTAAGGAAAGAAATTAAGAAGATAAAGAAATAAAGTCCAGATAGTCCAGAATTATTACAAAAATTGTGTGAGAACAAGCTCTCACAACTTATGACTAACAATTGTTCCTAATTAATAAACCTAAAACTATCTATACTAAAACTAATACTAAAATCCTACAGCTACTTCGAGGCAAAACTCCACCAGGAAGACGGATCTGGAGCGCAGCGACTCCACCAGGAAGACGACACTCCTCCTCAAGTGCTGTGGAAAAAATAAATGATTAGTAAAAGAATAAAGGAATGTATACACAATTAATTCAGCGGAAAATAAAAGCAATTACAATGAATGAATGAATGAAATAAAGAATTTCTATATACAAAAGAATAAAAAGAAAATTTTGGTGCAAAGAGCGTTGCCTCCCCGGCAACGGTGCCAAAAAAAATGATGTGTTTGAATGGTTGTTATTGTTTTGTTGACACCGATGCTCCCCGGCAGCGGCGCCAAAAAATGATGTTGGTTGTAAATAATGTTGATGGTGTAAATTGTTGTAAATAATTGTTGATCATGTCTTTGTAGTATAGGGTGTATAATATAACATTAAGGATGTCGTATAGTGGTGAGTATGGGTGAGTACCAGTCATTACAACCATTATTATCATTTGCTTATTTATCTAATTTTTACTGGTTTTGTTCCAGGTCGTTCTCTGGGAGGCAATTTATTGAATTTAATTCGGTCACTCTTTGATTATCTCCAAAATTGTCTTCTTATTCAAAAAGAAACTTTACATTTAAAGAATGAATGAATGTTTTATTTACCTAGTTACTAAGAAGTGCTTGCAAAAATGCTAACTATGAACAAGCATCAAACAATCTATTATTATACTCTAAACTATGTATTTACAAGTTATACTATTAACACTATTACGTTAGTTCATACTACATTAGGATACCATAGTGTAAAAACTTAACTTACTAGTCATTTATTTATAGTGACATATATATCAGTTTTAGTGACAGATATAAACGTCGCTAAATCTCAGAAAACACTATATACAACCTAAAGAAGCAAACTGAGGTCTTTAGCGACATTTATAGTGTCGTTTTATTCTGTTAGTAATTATGTGGGTTTAATTATACATATGTACAGAGTCTTTTCTGTTGTTATCTCGTGTTATCTTTTTTTTTTAAGTCGTCTGCCCTTTCATTTTGTTCTGTGTGGTCTTTCAGAGGCTGCGGTGGAGAGTCCTTAGTGTAAAATATGTTTAATTAGCGGGCGCGCTTTTCGAGGGATACACAGCACCCTTCGGGTGGGACCAGACCTCTACTAAGCGCGCCCTAATCTCAGATTAGGTGGCTTAGTTACGTTATTCAAACTCAGCGCAGGGCCTCAACCCAATGCCTTCAACAAGTTCGCACACACTCGGGCTCCCAGCCCCACACATTCAGTATCATCACATATCAGAATCGGGTTATCGGATCAGACGGAACAGGTAACGTTTCGGGCGCCCGGCGCCATGACGACTGGTAAGGTTATAACATAAATTATATTTATATGCTGCGTTTCGTTTGCAACCCACGATGTGGTGCTATTCCAGCGCCACATCGTGCGCTGGAAACCAGACGCAGCTGCGTCTGTGCGCGTTTTTGGCCCTCGATTTGGGGGCCATAAATTATTAAAAAAAATAAAATAAAATATGGTAAATAAAATATTTACATAATACTACATAATTGATTAATTAATTTTGAATTTTAAATATATTTACTATACAAATAAATTTGCTAAACTAGGCTGATTATACAGGTTGATTTAGGTGATTAAAGAGTTAATTACTTATAAAATAATTAGTAAATGGTCTAATTGACCTTAAACAGTTTTAACTTACATACTTAAGTATTTAATACATATTTTTATTGTATTTTTACGAATTTATTTATGTTTTATTTAGGCTAAAATAGCAATTCTGTGTAGTTTATAATTAAAACTAAGTTACAGTAAGTTATACTAGGTATAATTATACTTTGACTAACTTAAATTACTTAATATATACATATATATATATATTCCCAAGTTTATAGATTTATTTACTTGATTATTGCTCTAACTTATTAACTTAGCTACTAAATCAGTAAATATAAATCTGTACATATATATATACATAGATCAGTAGATACATACATACTAGATTAGTATACATACATATTTTTACATAGATTACATATGTATACGAATTTCTGTACAGGTTTTATACATATTTACAGTATAATTATGTATCTAACTAATATGCTATAGTTATAATACTATGAATGGGTGTATTTATAGTTTTAAAATAAGTCTATGCCATTAGGCTTTTGTATAAAGTTAGGGAATTAGAGTTGATTGATTTTTTATTTGAGTTTAGACAGCAGCCGCAGCTACTGTCAGAGGAGATGGAGAAGAGAAGAATGTGCTGTTTTAGTGTTATTTACAGTGGCAGTGGCTTAAGCCACTGTCAAATGGCTAACTGCTGCTGCAGTTAGTCCACTTGAAGAGGGGGGAAGTATTCTACAGAGAGGAGGGAAATTTAGAGAAGAAGGGAGTTTAGAGAAGAGGGGAATGTAGCTGCTAGATGCAGCATATTGCTGTGTAACTGGGAGTAAGATAAAATTCAAAACAAACTACAATTTACAGAGTTGAAATCCAAATCTGAAAGGGGTTTAAATCTCACGAAAATCTCATGTAAATTCAGCTCAAACACTCATTAGGAAAAACCTTATCAGAAGCATCCTTTCAGATCAAAACAGCAAATGGCATTGAGTTAGTCTTCCTAATGCCATAGACAGCATGAAGGAAGACTTAGCTCAATCAATTAAAACCAAAGAAACACAATCCCAGTTTCTTGCAACCTTAACGAGTATGGAAAGCTCCTTAGGTTAGAGAATCACCATACAGAAATGATCATCAACACAAATAGTGCATGGCAGTTCTGAAATAGCAAAAAGAGACTAAGAATGCATTAAGGAAATTTAATGGAAGCTGGCGAATGCATTCAAAACAAAGTATAAACAGAATCATGAAAGGCTCTTCTGATTGGTTCTCTGTCACCAGAGAACTTCTCAGAGTCCTTGCCTACAATGAACACCAAAAATCCTTTCAATTTGTCAGATCTGTCAAAACATTTCAGAGAGTAAAAATCCTTTAAAATCCAGATCAAAAGTGCTCTGACAAACTGAGGCAATCCATTTAAAACAGAGGGGATTTTGTGAAACAACTGGAGTGAGTGAGAAGCCCCAAATGGTGCTTGTGACGCCACTTTCAGATCTGAGGCAGTGTGCCATCAGATCTGAAATTGGGTCAGGATGTGTGGGTGATTGATGAAAAATTCGTCGTTAAAAAGGAAAAAACAAGAATCAGAATCTGGATGATGGAAAAACAAAACATGAAGAGGGAGATAAATTGAACAGTGAACAGATGATTCTTCCCGTCTGATCTGGACTGATCAGAGGAGGTGAGGGAGGGGATCTAATACTAATTCTACTCCTAAGACTAATCTAACTACAACTAACATTAAACACTAACAATTAAAACTAAACCTATTCTAAACTACTGCAAACTAAATCTAAAACTACTTGTGCAGAATTAAAAACTAAACTAAAAGGAAGAATGGGACCTATGGGTCCTTAGCTGGCGGCTAAGGAGGAAGAAAGGAGGAGGGTGACTCCAGCGGAGGGAAGAGTCTGCTAGTGAGACTCCAGGGTCATCCTCAGGTGCTACGAGGTCCTTAGCGACGAGGAGGGTCGAGAGCAGGCGATGATTCCACAGCCGGTGGCTGTGAAATCAGGGTCTAGATGAGGAGGAGAGACTGGAGTGGAAGAATTGATCGCTAAGAGATGTAGGAGGGAGCGATCCCTTGCGCGCGACACCACTGAGGTGCTTAAATAGCAGCTCAGTGACTGAGATCACCGCAAGGGTGAGGTTAATCAGAATCAGGCCGGCGGTGAGGATGAGATGGGTAGAGCGCGCGGCGAGTCAAGAGAGAGATCTGACCGTCAGATGCGATCTGGGAAGAGAGGTGAACGCACGCACCGAATCGCGCGAAGGTTCCATTTGATTCCAGCCGCAGGTCGAGATCAAAAGTGCGATGGACGGTCGAGAATGGCTGTGTTCTTCGCGCGCTACAGTGCGCGTGAAGAACACAGGCTTCTCTCCGAAATGAGGGAAAACTTGCAGGAAGACCCTTGAACGAAGGGGTAGAAGAATAGCGTGCAGGTCCAAAAGTGAGAAGAACTATAACTGGAAGGGCCCTGCAGCCATACAGAAGGGTCCCTGCGACTTGCAAAAAGGTCCAAGAAGGAGTTTTGAAGGGTAGAAATGTAATGCATGAAGGACCTAATTGTAATCTATTTATTTCTAAGCCTAAATGATGTCCAATTGCTTTCAAATTTTTACATGTGCTTAATTGAACATTTAAGACATTGATTTTACTTCTGATTTATCTTTTCAAACTTGTTTATGTGTTCAATTGATGCATGGATCATCATTTGTTCTTTAGTTTTCAGAATATCTCATTTTTGTGACCTAATTAGGAGGTTTTAACACACATTAAAAGTTTTAGGTCTTTTCTTTAATTCCCACACTTAACCCTTTTTATGTGTTAATTTGATATTGTTTTGCTTAGTGTCTAGCTTAATTTCGGCCTTTTAGCTATGATGAGTAGCCACTCATCAATAGGAAGTTAGGGGGTTCTCTGTGATG
Source organism: Thalassia testudinum (assembly GCA_037157565.1). Classification (NCBI taxonomy): domain Eukaryota; kingdom Viridiplantae; phylum Streptophyta; class Magnoliopsida; order Alismatales; family Hydrocharitaceae; genus Thalassia; species Thalassia testudinum. The sequence continues at coordinate 147,926,250 of JAZHRO010000063.1, read as the reverse complement.
ATTTTCAAAAGTTAGGGACCAAAATGTGATTTAGGTGTACTAAATTGCAAAGTAGGTTAAGATGACCTCCCCTTAGGTCAAAATTTTGGTACAAACCTAATTTGGACCTAATGAATCCAATGGTGAAGTTGGATTCTAGGTTTGACCACGTTTGATTGGATATTTTGTGTAAAAACCCAAATTAGGTTAATTGATGAACTAGGACCCTAATCTAGGTCAAACTGGGTTCCAAAGGCCAAATTGAATGTTCTAAACCCTAGAGGATATTTTTCCAAGATTTTTAGAGGGTTTACTTGATTTTTATCCTGACCGGAACATTGTTGATTTAAGCAGGTCTGTTTTAGGGTTACCAAATGTCATTTAATTCCTAGATTGCAATGAACCCAATTCTGATTGACTCGACCCACTTTTTATCTTATTTAGACCATTTGACCTATGTTTTGCCTCTGAGAAATCCTGTTTATGCACTGCAATGGTAAAATTATAGTTTTAACCTTTATTTCATGTTTTCTTCTCAAAACACTTATTTCTCCAATTAAGCCCTCTTCTAGGTTATGTAGGAAATTTTATTCTCTTTATTATGTCAAAATGAGCTAGTTATGGCTCATGATTGGGCTCTCATCATACCCCCATGCCTAGCTTTTGCTAGTCCCTTAGCAAAATTTCAAGGTTTTAACTTCTGTTCTAGACCTTGAGTGTCTGTCAATAGTTACGATAAGTGCTTTTCTTTTTCTTTTGTGATTTGGTAGGAATGCCGACAATAGGCCTAGAGGTATTCAAGTACCAACCAAAATCCAAACCTGACCTGGTTTAGCCTCAGTCCTCTGCAAAGGTTTCTAAGGCCCACAAAAACTAACCTAGGGTTTGTTGGATTCCGCGGTTAAAGCACTCGTGCTTGAGACATTTTCGGCCTAGGTTCAGTTTGCAGTGCGTTTTTGTAAGAGAGAGATGGAAGATTTATTTGTTTGGATAGCTTTTCTCTCTCTTTTCTTTTCCTTATTTCTAGCTTCGAATTAGCTTCTCAACACGGTCTGTATCGGATTCCTCGTCCCCATCATCAATCCTCAAGGGTCCTTGGCTTTCGAGATTTGGAGATAATCCCGCCCATGGCAACCCCCAGAACCCTGGCTTTCGAGATTTCGAGATAATCCCGCCCATGGCATTCCGTGGCTGAATTCAGACCCTGGCGATCGACATTTCGTGATAATGCCGCCCATGGTATTTGAACCAGCAAAGTGCTTACATGCCCCCAGTAGGATATTTAAATATCCTAAGAGACAAGCACGTAGGAGACGATATGTTGTTATGCATCTTCGAGGGGGATTTCCTGCCTCTCCGCACTGGGAACTCGTCCAAATCAACTTGTGTTGATTGGCCGCTCCTAATCTAGGTGACTTTTGTAGAACATTAAATGCTTTTGCGTGATTTGGATGTTTATGCGCACTGAACCAGACTGTGTGTGAATTTGGGGTGCTTAGGTTACCGAATCTCGCAAATCGGAGGTCAGTTAACGAGGCCGAATACTTCCTAAGCCTTAGACCTAATACTTAAGCTTCGCATTTTCCCCAACCTCGTGAGGATTATCCAGATTTTAGAGGATACGTGAATTTTTAAGCTAAAGAATCTAGCCTAAGAGGCCTAAAATCAGCGTTCCCGCTAATCTCTTGTTATGTCTCCTTAGCAGTTTTCTTTTATTTCTTTTCTTGATCTAGTCTAGAACTTCAGTTAATTCCTTAATCTTTTACTAATGACTATTTATTTTTCTTTTTCATTTTTTGCTCCTTTTTGTCATTTTACTCTTTTTCTCCTCCTTATGTTTATGTGGCTCACAAAATTTCCTCCCTCCCCCATTTTTTGTTCTTTTTCATAATTTTTCAATTTTTTTTTGTTTTTGACATATGCAAAAAAATTTTTTGTGTGAGACTCCTGACTTTTTCTTGGTTCTGTATGTATGCACTTTATCACCCCCCCATGCCTAAGTTTTGCAATGTCCTCATTGTAAACGGAGGGTGTGAAATAGTGTTGAGGTCAGGGACTTAGAACAGGATACATCGGGTGGGTGAATGGGTCGGGAATGACTGATGCGGATGATTTCAAGCACTGATACGTGTACCAGAGGTAGGATCAACTGTCTAAGGCTGAACTCAAGGTGCAATGGACGTAGAGTACAGACGGATAATCAGACGGGTCTCTATTTTTGGGATGACGGGTTGCCTCCCGTTAAGTGCTAAATTCAATGCCTTCAGCCGAGCGGAAAGTGGGGTGGAGAGGGAGTGGTAAAATCAGTGGAATTTTGTAAAACAAGCACCTTGATTAAGAGCCTAGTTGGTCCAACCAGGTGTTTGTTAAGATCAGTAGGCTGATGATGCAGCCCAAACCCAATGAGTCTGGTGGGTTGATAGATGTAGATCAACAGATGCGGAACCCACCATATGTAGTGAGGTTCAAATGAATATGGAAGTGAAAACTCGGGTTTAGGCTGAGTCGACTCAGCCTGGTCAGAGTAGGGTTCCGAAAAATAGTCAATGTAAGGTGTGGAATCCCTACAGGGGTGATCAAAGAATGTTGGCTCCTGTTTTTCGGTCTGATCAATGCCCGATACCCGGTATAGATATGGAGTTGAATCATCTGCAAATGGCTCAGTGAGAGGTGAATCGGAATAGAAATTGAGTCTGGTTGTGGGTCAGGGTAGGGAACGGGTTTTGATTGGTTCTGTATATGTGGAGCAGGTGGCTTCAAAGAAAATTGGCTTATTATAATCAGGAAGTAGATTTTCTCCGATGTTATGGTCAGATTCGAAATCGTCGGAGAGTTTACGAAAATCAAAATTTGAATGAGATTCCAGATCGTGAGTTTCACCACCATAGAATAAATTATATGTTGTATACTCAGCAGCCTGACTGGGGTCTAGCCTAAATGTTAATTCTGAGCTTAAAAAGGTATCCTTATTTGGTAGAGGCTCAGGTTCTAAGCTAGTAGGGTAGACCCAATTGAAACCCCACTCGTCCAACTCCTCGGTTTCTATGTCGTAGATTGGCATGACTTCCGAAAAATCGATTCGTTTCTCTGAGGATGTTGGCGAGGGATATTCATCAAATCGAGGTCCAAAATTATATTCTTCATTGAAAGATTGATCTTCTTCATCTAGGGCCTTGAAATCTTCAAAATATGTTTCCGATCTAGGTTCTAGGCTTAGGATGTGGGTTGAATTACTAGAATCTAGGTCTGAATAACCTTCGAGGGTCACCTTATCAGAATAAGGGATGGAATTTACACCCTCGAGAGGTTCAGTTCTACTCTCATTCTTGCAGGAGTTTTGGGATTCTAAAATGGGCTCAACATTGTATTTTCCTGCATTTGGAGCTTCCCAACCTTCTTCGATATCAGGCACATTATACTCCATCTGGGTTGGGAATCCACAACCACTTTGTGCCTCAAACCCGAGATCAGATTTATCCTCGATGTTGTCCCAAGATAGTTCCTCCTCTCTTTGTGGTATATACGGGTATTTCTGGTCAATAACTTGTTTTACTAATCTCATTATCTCTTCCAGTTTTTCAAGACTATCTTGGTGTTGCTTCCAAAGTCGAGGATTTGTCATACATTGAAGATATTCAAGATTGTGTAGTTATTCTATCTCAATGTATCCAGGAATGAGCAAGTCACGGGTTGATCCTTTTGTAGCTTCTGCTAATAGTACTTGGGCACAAGTTATGATAAAGGTTGTGGTTGTTGGGACATCAACCTGAATGTTTCCTACTGGTGTTGAGGTTTCTTCTTTTTCATAGAATTTCAGGGCATCCTCAATCATTTTATTTCTCATGGATCTCTGATATTCAGGTTTCTTGAATGGTGGTCCTAAGTGGTTTGGCTGCATATTTGGATCAGGTGGTGGAATCCAGATGTAGAATCAGAGTTTGAATCAAGATGTAGAATCAAGTTATGAAGCGATCAGATCTGAATAACGAGTCCCATTGAAAATGTGTATGTGTGCTCTAAAGAGAAAAGATGAGGGACTGGAGATGTTTTTGACTCAATCAAGACACCCAAAGACGTTTGGATGACTATGGAGGTTCGGGGCGGATGGACCCCTGGATCAGAAGATCGTCCACCTAAGAATTACCTGGGCAGCCAGAGAGGGAGAGTCCCGCAAAGACCCCTACACGGTAGAGCGTCCCCACGGGTTACAGGGTTTCCCCCACCCGACCTCTCTTGTCATTGAGATTCCAGGTAGACCAGAATGGGGACCTTGACCTCTTAAGTCTACCACTTTTATTTCAAAGGTGCTTTAGGGTTCTCACTTGAACTTTAGATGTGTTGATGTTGTGACCTAATTTAGAGGTTGGTTGACCCAAGGGGTCAACTTCACCTGACCTGTCCTATAGATGGCAGAATGATTCTAGGTTTGGAGCCTAGTCATCACCCTGATTCAACTCCCAGGTTATTAGGTCCAAAAATTTTAAGATTCAAGTGATTTTAGAACTCAATTTTTCTTAGGGTTTGTCTTGTTTAGATCTCTTCAATCAAGGTCTTGGGTGACACACTGATGCGGGAAGGTTTATTTCCTTTTATGCAGGCATGTGTGACTAACACTCCAAGATCCTACTGTAGAAACCCTAATTTGGTTCTATTTCTAATCCTTTTTTCTTTTTCACAAAAATTCTCTTTGGACTTGAAAGCAAGAAGTGTGTTGTCCGTAGAGATTAAGCGTTATTTCTATTAGGCACATGAATTTGTGGGATAGAATCTGAAAAATCACTCCAACTTCAAGAAGATTTGAAAAATTTTCGCAAAATTGGGAAATGTTTGCCTTAAAATGGTGATTACTATAGAAAGAAGGCAATTGATTCCTAGATTAATTTTCTTCCTTTTGTCTTTCAAAGCTTAGGGGATAGTTTAAGGAAGAAAAGAAATTACCTGCCCTGGAGTCGTTGACTTGCGGGAGGGATTTTCTCGTGAAATACCTACAAGATCACAACAAAGCAAAGTAGGGCAAGTTAGTGTTCAATATGATAAAAAGTATGTAGAGACTAGTGATAAATTGCACGTTCCTCCCCGGCAACGGTGCCAAAATGTTGAAGCGACTGGCTCGATCGTGTTTTAACAGTTATTGCGTCGTAGTATAGGTGATCAAGCGTCGTCAACAAATAAAAGTTTTTATTACTCGAAAATTGGAGTATCCGAGGTCAAACATAGGGAGCAATCGGAATTTACTACTAATCTCAAATGTAATTGAACACCCTAATTTACTCAAAAGTTTAATTCAAATGCATTTAAAAAGTAATCCAGGCAAAAGAGTAAAATTGGACGTCTGATCACACGATCAGACGTCTTAAAAGTGTTTTCCCTTCTTTGATTATTATTCTTCTTCTGATCTTGCTTTCTTTCTCTTCTGTCTTGGCCTTTCTTTCTTCTCTGCAGTCTCTCTCTTCTTCCTTCTCTTCTCTCTTCTGCGAAGGCTTCTTCTTCTTCCTTGGTCTTCTGTTTCTTCTCTGCAGCCTTTCTTCTGCTTCTACTCCTTCTCTTCTCCTTCGTGCGGCTAAGTCTCTTCTCTTCAACTCTCAGCCTGCCTGCACAAGGAGCAAAACCTACCCTGTCCCTCTACCTGCACGTCTCTCTCTGCAAATCGCTCACAGGATGCTGTCTCAGTGCCGCGGGTAATCGGGTCGGGTAACGCACCGGGGACCAGGTGCATCGGTGTGAGGGTGATGCGCTTGGTGTGCTCAGATAAGGTCTGGTCGGATCCCGCCAGATCCGCTAGATGAAATCGCGGACGAGGCGAGCATGGATAAGGTGAGGGAACTCACCCCTATGCTTTCGGAGGAGACGAGTGAATAACACAAAATCAATTTAAACCGTACCTGCGCCTCGTAGATTGCCGATGTGGGACTATCAGTCCCACCCTGCTCTCGCACGCGCCGGTAGAACGCTCTTCGTCGTTTGCTAGAGCTGCGGACTTTGTTACGTTGTCCACTGGGTCAGATAGCTTCGCAGTGCTTGCCCGAGTCAGCTGCACCTGAAGCCTGGCCGTCCTGAAGCCTGGAGCTGCTTCGCGTCACCATCAATGGCGGCAGGGGCTTGAAAACTGTCAGACATGAAATGAGCCTCTCGGCCTAATCAGATCACCGGAGGACCTTTTCCTTAGCATGGCGAAGGTGAAGGATAAGGTGGCAGGCCGCGGGGTGGCCTAGGCGTGCGTGCCTAGGTCACCCTGTGGTCGGATGGATGGGTGAGTTCAGGGGTGCGTTGTGGAGGTGTAGCGTGGTAGTGGAGGGGCTAAGTGTGTTTAGTGTGGTGAGGTGGAACTTTTGCGATGGCCGGCGAGGCGTGTGGGGCTCCGGAGCGATGGGGGTGCCTCGCCGGAGGTTGGCCGGAGGCGAGGAAGATGACGGTGGACGGTGGCAGTCGAGGGGTCGATTGAGTGAAATACAGTGAGGAAATGAAAGAGGGGATAGAGGGGAATGATTTTAACCTACTTAAAGGGACGAAAGAGCGAAGAGGAAAGGAAAGAAAGCTCGCTGGAGCTAGCTGGGTACCCTGGCTAGGAAGGAAGAGACAAATCTGAGGTGAAACCTCGGCCAGGTTGAGCTAAAAATGAGTGGCCAGGTTTGGGGGTTCTTTTATAGGCATTGGGCCGTGTGTTTAGAGCTTGGAGGGCACGCCTTTGTCTCCGATGGCTCACCGGAGAAGGAAAATGGGTGGATACCCAAATCCCTCATGCGTTCGCACGAGAGATTGGGATCAAATCAGGGATCATGACTGGCCTCAGATGGAAGGGAATTCCTCAGAGAATCTCCCTTCCATTTCTAGGAGGAGATCTATGAGGAATTAGAGAGTATTCCCTCTCTAATCCTCGTCGGAGAAGGATTCTACCCCAATAATGGCAGAAGGACCTGATTGCAAAGGTGGAGAGGAAGTTAGGGGTCTCTCTGTGATGATTTTCAAAAGTTAGGGACCAAAATGTGATTTGGGTGTACTAAATTGCAAAGTTGGTCAAGATGACCTCCCCTTAGGTCCAAATTTTGGTACAAACCTAATTTAGACCTAATGAATCCAATGGTGAAGTTATATTTTAGGTTTGATTACGTTTGATTGGATATTTTGCGTAAAAACCCAAATTAGGTTAATTGATGAACTAGGACCCTAATCTAGGTCAAACTGGGTTCCAAAGGCTAAATTGAATGTTCTAAACCATAGAAGATATTTTTCCAAGATTTTTAGAGGGCTTACTTGATTTTTATCCTGATCGGAACCTTGTTGATTTAAGCGGGTCTGTTTTAGGGTTACTAAATGTCATTTAATTCCTAGATTGCACATAAACCCAATTCTGATTGACTCGACCCACTTTTTATCTTATTTAGACCATTTGACCTATGTTTTGCCTCTGAGAAATCCTATTTATGCACTACAATGGTAAAATTACAGTTTTAACCTTTATTTCATGTTTTCTTCTCAGAACACTTATTTCTCCAATTAAGCCCTCTTCTAGGTTATGTAGGAGCTTTTATTCTCTTTATTATGTCAAAATGAGCTAGTTATGACTCATGATGAGTCTCTCATCAGATATCCTAGGAGACAAGCACCGAGGAGACAGTATGTTATTGCACATCTTCAAGGGAAATTTCCTGCCTCTCCATGTTGGGAACTCTTCCAAAGCAACTTGTGTTGATCAACCACTCCTAATCTAGGTAGATTTTCAAAATAGAATTAACGCTTTTGCATGATTTTGATAATTAAGTGTATTGAACAAGACTGTTTGTGGATTGGGGTGCTTAGGTCACTGAGTCCTACAAACCAGAGGTCAATTAATGAGGCCGAATAATTGCTAAGCCTTAGACTTAATACTTAAGCTTTTGAAGGGAACACCATCATGAGCCATAGATAGCTCAATTTAGTTATTATCAAGGAATAAATTCTCCTACATAACTACCAGAGAGCCCTAATTCACTACAAATCCATTCTGAGGGAAAGATAAGAAAATAGGGTTAAAATTGTAATTTTACCATCATATCTTGAATGCAGTACAATCATGAGTTTTCCCAGGGGATAATTAAGGGTTAAATGGTCTTAAATGTCCAACAAGTGGGTTAGTACAGATAGAAATGGGTCTTCGCGTGTTTTGAGAATTAAATAACTTTTGAAACTCTAAAAATGGACCCACTTAATTAACTAAGGTTCTGGTTAGGATAAAATTCACCTACACCCTCTAAAATTCATATAAAAATATTATCTAGGGTTTGGTACCTTCAATTTGACCATCAGAACTCGTCTTGACCCAAAATAGAGTCCTAGATAGACATTTGCCTTAATTTTGGTTTTTGCATAAATTACCTAGTCAAACGAGATCAAAACCTAAATCTAATTTCACCATTAGATTCCTTGGGTCCAAATTAAATTTATACCAAAATTTGAGCCCAATTTGAGATCATCTTGACCAAGTTTGCATTTTGGTCCAGTTAGACTCTTTCTATTTCATTTAGACCCTTAACTTTTGAATTCCTTAGAAATAGCCCCCCAACTTCTTTATCTTCTTCACAGAAAGGTCCCTGCCACCATGAATCCTATTCCTACAACTCTGGAAACCTTTGATTGAAGAGAAGTTCTTCTCTGATCAATCAATCCCTTCCAAAATTGGAAGGGAGATTCCTTGAGGAGTCCTCTTCCCATTGAATCCATCCATGAGCCCTAAAACTTTCCTAATCTCTCATGCGAATGCATGAGTGATTAGGGTATCCTAAAGAATCCCTACTCCGGCAACATTTCCTAAGCTTGGCTTCCAAGCTTAAAATCCCCTACTAAGCCTTATAAAAGGATCCCCAGGGCACGACTATGTTCTTCAACTAGGTTTAAGGCCACAAAACCCTCTTCTTTCTCTCCCACGACTAGCTTTGACCTATTGTTTGACGAGCCTCCTCAACCCCATTCTTCCGGCCCTCAGACAATCAAATCAAGTGGCCCATCTTCTTCCTTATCTTCCTCCGCCTCTCGCCGACCAAAGCAAAGGTGTCCAGACCCCCTTCTTCCTTGCCGTCTCTCCCTTCAGAGGTTCGTATTCCCCACGTCTGGCCATCACTCCGGTGTGGGAATATCTCCCCCTTTCATCTCTAAACTAGGTTCTTTAACTTCCCCTACTTCCCTCCTTCTTTCTCTCTTTCTATCTCTCAAAACAACCGCCAACCACACGTTTCCCCCTTCATCTTCTTCCACTCCAACGAAGCTTCAATGATGCCCAACCACTGCTCCATCGCACGAATTGCGTCGTTATCACCTCCATCAGCTCCGCCGTGCTCCACTCTTCAAAACCCCTCTCTCCATTTGCTTTTTCATCCACCCAATCGCGCCACCGAACAAACCTATCACCGGCTTCCTTCCCAGACTTCGATCGGTCACCACACGCCCCAATCTGCCACAAAACCACCACCAACATACTCCATGTCATTCGACAAAGGTCCTGAGCTAGTTTAACTTGGTCGTAAGGCCGTATTATTGTTTTTAGGTCGACGCCGTCCTCTGCTGTCACCGCTGCCTCGCTCGATTGCGTTCACAGTCCTCCGGTCGTGTTCTTCGCCAATTTCACACCCAAGTTGTGAGGCTTACCTCCAGGTTGCATTCCAGGTTGCTAATAGAAGGACACTGCAGTTCATTCATCCGCAATCAAAGACGCCATCACATGTGGCTGCACGCAAAGGAAGGGTGGGACTTTAGTCCCACCTCGTATGCTAACGGGCACGCGAAGGCACATAAGTTATTTTTCTGCTACCGCCTTATCACCTCAGTAGCACAGGGTGAGGTCCCCTCGCACGTGCCCAAGCATGCCCTCGCCCACGCCCATGCCACGCGAGTCTGGACTTTGATCCGATTACCCATATACTCACTTGATTTGAGAGAGAAGAAGATGAACTTTGAGTGAGAAAGAGAGCGGGGGTTAGGGGGTTTTGCTCTCTGTGACACTTAGTCACTGGAGGGATTGCTTCCCTTGTGTGTAAGAAGAAGAGAAGAGAAGACGAAAAGAGAAGGCATAGCCGCAGAAGAGAAGAGGAAGAAGAATAGTGCTAGGGAAGAACTGTAGCACTTGTAGGATAAGTAGTCTGATTCAATAGCCTAACGACTAATTTGAGACTTTATTTGGTTATCTAGGTACCTAAGTTTGATGGTTGATGAGCCTGTATTTGTGGGCTAATTTATTATTTAAATGGCTAGGCATTAAGTTTATAGTTAGATATACATAGCATGTATTAATATGTAAATAAACTAGTTTACAAATATACTTTCATGCATATTTCATTCATGTGTAAGCATGCATTAGAATCAAAGTGGCTAGTTATAAATTAGTTTGCATACATGCATTACATACATAGTTTAAATAAGAATAGGATTTAGTATTTCTTATGGGTTTTGTACATAAATAACCTACATATATATTTTCTTTTTATTAATTAATAGCTTCTCAATGGCTGCAGAGCTTAAAAGACGGCAGTGATGGGAGCGAAAAGCTTGGATCTCTATCGCCACCATCATTTCATCTCCAATGCCCTTCCTGCATCTATGACTTCCCTGCAGCTATAAGAAAGGGAGAGCCTCAATCGAGCTCTGCAGGCCACCATCCCTGAACCACCACAGTGCAAAAGCCTTTGAGCTTCTCCATTTCACCACCACCAGCCTCGAATGCGGCAATTGCTCCACCACCGTAGGCGTGCATCATGACAAGATGCTCCACCAAATCAGAGCAACTACATTACTGTGAGCACCACAGTGTGCACCCCTCCACCCTGCATCATCGCCATCACCAGCAACCATCTCTAGTTCCTCGCCCCCGCGCCAGTTAAGACATCTGGGAATGATCCCAGACGTCTGATCTCCACCTTCCTCTTCATTTTTCCTTCCTCTATTTTTCCTCCACCAAAAAGAACCCAAACACCCTTTCCACATGCCTCCATTGCCCGCATGCAATCACCACCTGCAGCTGTGCCATTCCCGCACACCCATCGCCTCTATGCCTCGCCATCCTCGCTGTGCCTCCACGCGCACCACACTACGCGCGTAGCCAAGCTTGCAGCCCTCCTCATGCCTCCAGCAGTCACAGCGCTCCTTCGATGCACCTAGCTTGCCTCCCCTCCACTCGCACAGTGCTTGTCTCCTCACCTTCAGCTTCCGTGCGTGCTCGCCAGCCCGCAGCAGCAGCACCAGCACCTACGGCTGCACACTCCTCCAGCAGTCGCGCCCTTCCCACATGGCCTGCGCACGCACCCACGTTCCTCCAGCATTGCGTGCGTCCTCATCTCTTGCAGTAGCAGCCTCCGTGTCCTCCTCGCAGCAATGCCACCCGCACGTAGAGCACGCTGCATCCTCACCATCTTCGTCGCATGCCCCTGCGTGCCACCTACAGCAGCACCATTCTTGCATGCCTGCACGTCCTCAGCATCCTCCACGTGCGTGAAGCCCTTCAGCAACCGCCACCTCTTTGTCTTCAGCAGCAGTAAGAGCCGCCGGAACCCACCTTCACCGGAGCTCCATCCAGCCGGCTCCGGCCACCTCACAACTCGTCGCCACCACCGTCGCGAAGCCCTCGGTCTAGAGATCTTCCTCTGAGCTTCGCACCTCTGGTCATATCCTCCTCCTCGGGCACGGACAAGGGGAAGTCTTTCCCCTGTTTTACTACAGTAAAGCACCTATTAGTTTTTACATTACATGTCATTACCAAGAAAAAGGATTTTTATTTATCATTATTTTATTGTTGTGATTTTATGCAAAGAACCTCCCTATTTATCGTAAATGCCAAATCAGCTTATATAATCATTGTTACATTGATCTAAAGGCGATTTTGATTCGATTTCTTAGGGAAATTAATTGTGGACATTTGCTTTTAACCCTTGCCAGTTTAAATAGGCCATTACCTCCCTGTGGATACGACCCGTTCCTAATTGAGTGGTTATTTTAATTGTTGATTAGTCGATTTTTCCACCACATAGAACTACAAACGACACGTCATTTTATGTGACAAATGACTTCAAAAGAGAAAAATTGGCACGTCAATGGCACTGTTGCATTATTTGCATATATGCTTAAATTGAATAATTGGTGATCTAAATCACCATTGTTTTTATTTTGATATTTATTTTTGCCATATGTTAAACTCATGCTTTATGTTGATTATCAATTCTGAGTTATTTCTTGTGCTCATTTACATATTTATTGAGATTAGTGTGTGAATTCCTATTTGCTCCCTATGTTCGACCTCGGACTTTCATTTGAATAATAAATATTATTTATTTTCAAGTGATTTTGACTATATTACAATGCAGCTTTTAAAACTCAATCTCACTTTGCAAACAGCTTCAAGAATGATATGCAATTAATTTTTTTCAAAATTTCCTCCCTTCTCCATTTTTTTGTTCCTTTTCAATTTTTTATTTTTTTTATTTTTTAGACTATGTATTTTTTTGTGAGAACCCTTCTGAACTTTGAATTTTTGTATGTTTGCACTTTACCACCCCCCCATGCCTAAGTTTTTCAATGTCATTGTAAATGGAGGGTATGAAATAGTTATGGTTCAGGGATTAGAATAGGATTATCCAGTGGGCGAACGGGTCCGGATGACTATTGTGGACGATTTCAAGCCTTGGTATGAGTACAAGAGGTGGGATCAACTATTCTAAAACTGAACTCAGAGTGCAATAGACATAAAGTACAGAAAGATAATCAAAAGGATCTCAGGTTTTTGGAATGACGGGTTACCTCCCATTAAGCACTAAATTCAATGCCTTCAGCCGAGCAAAAATGGTCATGAAGGAGTGGTCAAATTAGATGAGTTTTGTAGAACAAGCACCTTGATCAATGGCTTGGTTGGTCCAACCAGGTGCTTGTTCAGATCAACAGGCTGATGATGCAGCCCAAACCCAATCAATCTGGCGGGTTGATAGATGTGGATCAAGAATGCGGTGCCCACCAGATACTGTGGAGCTCAAAAGGATGTGGAAGTGTATAGCTAGGGTTTGGCTGAGTCGGATCAGCCTGATCAGAGTAGGGATCCTCAAATGAATAAGAATTAGTGGAGGATGTAGGAACCCTACAAGAGTGATCAGAGAAAGATGGGTCATGATTTGTATTCTGATTGAAGTCCGAAACCTGATTGGAATGTGGAGTAGAATCATTTGCAACTGGCTCATTGAGAGGAGAATCAGAGTAGAAATTGAGTCCGGTTGTAGGTCGGGGTTGAAAACAGGTTTGGGAAGGTTCTTCATGTGTAGAAGAGGTGTTTTCTTCCAAATCATTGACCTCAACGTCAAAATCAAAAGATGGGTCGTAGTTGCTGAGGTTGTAAATTGTCTTGTAGTCATCAGGAAACAACAGTTCTTCGAAATCATAGTAAGATTTGAAATCGTTGGAGAACTTGCGAGAATCATTTTTTGAATCTGATTTGGGATCTGAGATTCCACCACAGAATAAATCAAAATGTGGACAATCTGTAACTTGACTTGGGTCTAACCTATTTTCTGATTCCGAGCTCACAAAGATGTCCCTATTAGGTTTGGTCTCGGGTTCTTGGCTTGTAGGGAAGACCCAATCGAAACCTAACTCTTCCAACTCCTTGATTTCTGTATCATAGATTGGCGTGACTTCTGAAAAATCAATCTGTATCTCTGAGGAGGTTAGAAAGGTGTACTCATCACATACAGGCCCAGAATCGTAGTCCGGATTCAAAATTTGATTTGTTTCACACAGGGGCTCATAATCATCCTAAGAAAGCTTAGATCCAAATTCTAGGTTAAGGGTGTGGTTTGGCTCACTAAGATCTAGATTGGGCTCTACAGGGATGTCAGAATTGTTCTCGAGAATCACTTTATCAGAATAAGGGATGGAATTTACACCCTCGAGAGGTTCTAATTCAATCTCATTATCACGGAAATCTAAGCTTGGTGAACCAGGCTCTTGATTTTCTAGGGCTGGCTCAAACTTGTGAACACCTGTAATCAGATCCTTGCCACCCATCTCAAGATTAGGAATATTAATTTGTTCGTAATTTGAATCAGATTCCATTTGGGTTGGGCATCCATAACAAGCTTGATCATCAAACTCGGGATTTGGGAAATTACATGGATTACCGGAATTACTCCAAGGTGTCATCTTAACTTTTGACGGGTATTTTTGATCGATGAATCTATACAAATTATTCAGCAATTCTCCCCATTTTCCCAAAAAAATTTGTTCTTCCGGAATTGAAGGATTTAAATAATATTGCAGACAATCATTGTTGTGTAATTTCACCAATTCCATGTGTTCTGCTAAGAGATGATCCCGGGTTGAACCGTGGTTCATTTGTGTCCACATTATCTCTACGCAGTTCTTGATGAGTTCTATTGTTTTTGCAAATCTTTCCTTAATGTCCCTTGTATAATATTCTTCAGGTTTTCTATAGGCATTCTCAAGTATCTTTTCTTTCAAGCTCATTTGGGATTCAGGTTTCCTAAATAGTTTTCCTAACATGTCTGGCTACATTTTTGAATCAAAAAGGTGGAATCAAGATGTAGAATCAAACTCAAGATTAAGTTGAAGTTGATCAGATCTGAAAGAGATTCCCAAGAAGATCTAGTGAGGCTTCTTAGGTTGAAAACCCAATAGCCTTCCTGTGTATGTGCTCTAATATAAGGGATGAGGGACTGGATGTGAGATTTGACATAATCAAGGCACCCAAACATTTTTGGATGACTAAGGTAGCTTTGAGGCAGATAATACCTTTGAATTAGAAATTCGCACACCCGAGAAGTACCTGGGTAGCTAGGAAGGGAGAGCCCCGCAAAGACCCTTACATGATAGAGCATCCCCACGGGTTACAGGGTTTCCCCTACTTGACCTTCCTTGTCACTGAGGGTCCAGGTAGAACGAAATGTACGAACTTAAGTCCTTGAGTCTACCAATTTTAGGTCCTAATTTGTGCCTTTGATTTCACTTGATTAAAAGTTTAATTTAACTTGTGACCTAATTTGGAGGTTGGTTGGCCTACAATGTAGACCAACTTTATCTAACCTGCCCTAAAGATGGCAGAATGAGATCTAGGTCAAGACCAGAAATCACCCTGATTTGACTCTCAGGTTATTAGCCCCAAGGATTTTAAGGTTCAAGTGAATTTAGAGACTGATTTTAGGGTTTTTTTTATTAGATCTTTTCAACCAAGGGCTTGGGTAGCACACAAATGTGGGTGGATATGTTTCCTTTTATGCAGGTAGTGTGAACTAGCACTCCAAAACCCTAAAATTGTAACCCTAATTGGCTCTATTCTACATCCAATTTGATCTTAAAATGTTCTCCTTGGACTTCAAACAAGAAGTGCGCAGTCCAAGAAGATTAGAAATTAAGCGTAGTCCCTAATAGGCATTGGAAATTTGGGGATGGAATCTCTAAACAGAATTGATTCAAACTCCAATCAGATTTGAAAAATTTTCGCAAATCAGGAACCTTGCCTTTTAAATGATGATTACTATGAAAGATAAGGCAGGTAATTCCTAATTGATTGTTTCTTTTTTTGTCTTCCCAAGATTAGGATGTTGATTAGGGAAGAATAGAGAAGTTACCTACCCTGGAGTGGCTGTTTTGCATGGAAGATCTCCTCGTGAAGTACCTCACAAAATCACAATAAAGTAAATAGGGCAAGTTAGTAAATATAATCAAATAATGCACAGAATAGCGGTGAATTGCACGTTGCTTCCCGGCAACGGCACCAAAATATTAACAGAGCAAGATCAATGTTTTATAAATGCTGCATTGTAGTATAGGTCGAAATCGCTTGAAAACAATTAGAATTTATTATTTGAATATCAGAAATGAAGTCCGAGGTCGAGCACAGGGAACAAATAGGAATTCAATTGCTAATCTCAATTAACAAGTAAATGAGCACAAGAAATAACTCAGAAATGATAATCAATATAAAGCATGAGTTTAACATATGGCAAAAGGAATCCCAAAGCAAAAACAATGGTGATTTAGATCACCAGTTATTCAATTTAAGCATAGATGCATTGAGTTCAAATAATGCAACAGTGCCATCAACCATTCAACTTAAATAAGTAGATAAAGCCTCAAATCAGTCGTTGGGTCTGATGACCAGACGACTTAACCAACAAATGCTACAGTGCTTCCTTAGCACTGTTCTTCTTCTTCCTCTTTTCTGTACTTCTTCCTTTCATCCTATTCTTTTCTTTTCTTTCCTTGGCTTTCCTTTTTCAGCCGCTCTCGTCCTTCTCTTCTTTATGCATGAGCCTTCCTTCTTCTTCTTCCTTCTCTGTACTGTCCTTCTTCAGCCAAGGCCTTCTACTTTTTCTCCTCTTCAAACCTTCTTCCTCCTCTTCCTTCTCACACACAAGGGAGGCATTGTCAAATTTGGCTAAGTATCACAGAAAGCAAAACCCTCCCCTACCACCGTTCTCTCTTTCTTTCTCTCTTCCTCTTAGGTTTTGCCCTCCCAGTGCCATAATCAGGGTAATCAAGTAAACGAGCAGACGCATACCCAGGACCAGGCTTACTAGCGTGAGTGGTGAGAGAGGAGTGGGAGTGGCTTAGGCAGGTAATTAGGTGAACCAGACCCACGGGTTAGGTGTTGCAGGTGAGGCGTGCGTGGGTAAGGAGGACCTCACCCTTGTGTTAGGAGGAGAAGAGCCTATAGGACAAAATCAATATATGTGTTGCAGTGTGGCTGTCAATGCTCGATGGGGACTATCCAGTCCTCCTCCTTCGCGTGCAGCTGCAGTGGATGGCGCCTTCAATTGAGGTTAGGGCAGCAATCAATGCTCCCAATTGACCTACTGCCTGTGTTGCTGGGAAGGTCTCGCAGCACTTGGGATCGAGAACTGGGGATATCGCTACCTTGAACACGAGGAACAAGGCTGAAGATGGCAATGGCAGCAGAGCGTGACGGCGAGAACCTGAAATGCTAAATAAGGCCTCACGACCACATTAAAATAGCTCAAGAACTTCGCCAAGGCATGACGAATGTAATGGCGGTGGTCCTATGGAGGATTAGAATGAGTGGTGGTCGATCGCAATTGGGTAAGGTAATCGGCGATGGGTTTGTTCGAGGGAAGTGTTAGGTGTGTGAATGGAGAGATAAGGAGAGTGTTTTTGTGCGGGAGGATGAGGTGAAGGTTTTGAGGTGGTCAGCGAGGTGGATGGAGTTGTGTAGCAGTGGAACTGCCCCATCGGAGTGGTCATCGATCATGGAGAAGATGAGGATGAGCGTATCAAGTCGGGGTTTGAAATGAGGATAGAGAGAGTGAAAACTAACCTATGATGCTAACTAAACCTAACTAGCTATTCTAATGGAAGAAAGGGGGGAGATCCACGCTGGTTTTGGCATGCCAGCAACAGAGAAGATGAACTCTCCAGTAGGGGAGGAATGACAACGATGACGGGAAGAAGGCTCCTGCTAGTACGGCCAAGAACGGATGAGAGAAAGGAAGGGAATCCAGCCACTAGTATTGTGGATGGACGACAAAGGAGGTTAGGAGGAGTCGCCAGAGCTTGCGGAGCTTCGCAGCCGGAAGAGGAAGGAGGAATATGGGGATTTCACGGTCGGTATCAAGTCTGAGAGTTTGGCTAAGCCCTGGGCATGCTTATATAGGGCTTAGGAGGTCAATTTGAGCTTGGAAGCCAAGCTTCCAAGCTAGGAATGTTTGCCAGAATGGGAGAGCCATCTCTTTGAAGGATTTGCATGAAAGATTGAGCAAGATCTGGAGCTTGGGAATTGGCACAAAAGGAAGGGAATTCCTTGACGAACTTCCTTTTCAAATTTGAGAGAGATTCATCAAGGAAAGAAGGAGAACATGCCATTTTAAGGTCGCCGAAGTTTGTAGGATTAGGATTCATGGTGGTAAGGACCTTTTTGTGAAGAAGGAGATAAAGTTGGGGGGCTATTTGCAAGGAATTCAAAAAGCTAAGGGTCTGAATGAGATAAAAAGAGTATGACTGGACCAAAATGCAAACTTGGTCAAGATGATCTCAGATTGGGATCAAATTTTGGTACAGATCTAATTTGGACCCAATGAATCTAATGGGGAAATTAGATTCATGTTTTGACCTCGTTTGAGTAGGTAATTTGTGTAAAACCCAAATTAAGGAAAATGTCTGTCTAGGACTCTGTTTTGGGTCAAGATGGGTTATGATGGTCAAATTGAAGATACCAAACCCTAGAGAATATTTTTATATGAATTTTAGAGGGTTTAGGTAAATTTTATCCTGACCAGAATCTCAGTTAATTAAGCGGGTTTATTTTTAGGGTTTCGGAAGTCATTTAATTCTCAAAACACATGAAAAACCTTTTCTATCTGTTTAGACCATTTGACCTTTATCTAACCCTTGAAAAAACCCATAGTTGTTCTGCATTGAAGATATGTTGGTAAAATTGTTATTTTAACCCTATTTTCTTATCTTTCTCTCAGAATGATTATGCAATTAATTATGACCTTCTAATGGTTATGTAAGAGCATTTAATGATTTAATCAGATCAAATTGAGCTAGCTATGGCTCATGATGGTGTTCCCATCAGTCGGGTAATACTAGACCCACCTGTTTACCTTGTAATTAGGTAGATAGATCCTCTACTGGGTTATGCGTAGAGTTTTGGATCTAAGGGCAGTTTTTACCCCTCATCATATGCCCCCATTCTCTAGCTAGTGTAAGCTACTGAGAGAGTAGTCAGAGAACTTAAAACTTCACGGTAGACGATACCCCCAAATGTGTTACCTGCTTGAGACAAAGTGGGTAGGACATTTGTTATGAAGGAAGAGTTGTAGGATGCTGATAGATGAGGTTGGGTGGTTTGCCTCTATTTCCTGCTGATTGTGGGAGGTTAGGTGTAAGGAAATTTTTTCTAACTTTGTGCTGGCTGTGATGGCGGCATACTTACATAGGTGCTTCGGCCATGGTTTTAGCCGACCCTGAGAAGTAGTGTTTGTCTATGGTAGGGGGCCTGGCATTTTTTCATGCCTAAGGCTCGGTAGCCATCCTTAAGAGGTGGCATTTTCCCACCATCTTCAAGAGGTGGCATTATGTCATTTGGAATTGTGGGGTGTGGGAGCTTGAGTTCATGCCAGCCTTAAGAGGCGACACTTTATCAGATTGGAATGTGGGGCGTAGGAGCTCGAGTTTGTATCATCCTTAAGAGGAGACACTTTATCAGAATGGAATGTGGGGCGTAGGAGCCTAAGTTCGTGCCAGCCTTAAGAGGTGGCACTTTATCAGATTGGAACATGGGGCGTAGGAGCTTGAGTTTGTGCTGGTCTTTGGAGGTGGCACTTTATCAGATTGGAATGTGGCTTAGGAGCTCGAATTCATGATGGTATTAAGAGACAACATACTGAAAATTATTTTGTCGTGTAGTTCAATAAAATGGGTATTAATTGTTGTTGACATGAGAGGTCATGACCTCGAATGTCATGCCTATCAGTGAGGCGACCAATGCTTCTGTGGCATCGGGATGCATCGCAAGGTGATGTAACATGCGAAATATTGACGAACGATTTTGTCAGTCTGGGCATGCTACTGTGAAATCCACACTGTATCCTAGGGGATTTTGTCCCTTGAGAACCCGCACCCTGGGGTGGGGGTGCAAGCGCCCTAAGGGAGTGGTTATAAATAGAGGTTGGGGGTATGATCAGAGTTCATGCTCCTCCAATCTTCTATTGTGTCAAAGTTTCCTTGAGAGAATTTTTCCTTTGCTCATTCTTGCATCCGAGGTTTTGTCATTGGACGTACTTGTTTGGTGGAATGGTCAGGTAGTGGTTATGTCTAGGCCTACGGGCGAAGGTAAATCTAGTTTGCCCCCCCTACTTAGTGCATGGGCTGAGACAAAGGTTCTAGGACTTTTGTAGCTAGGATGGCTATCGAGGTGTTTTCGATTTTAAGGCGTGACTATGCTTTGTGGTCAAAGGTACGCTTGGTTATCTCTTTCTTCGTCTCTTTCGGATTTGTTTTGACTTACTTTTTTTTGCAGCCTTTGGGTGGTTTATCCGGCTGAACAACTTTGGGTGTCACGATGATTCTTTCCATCATGGGCTTGTCTTGTGTGGGGGAGGCTCATGGGAAAGGCAAGAAGAGGGGGTCTTCTTATTTCTGAAGAGTTCAAGAGGAAGCAGGCAGGAAGCAAAGAGAAGGTGGAGCAAGTTCCCTTAAAGCGTCTGTGGGGGGAGCCTGGTAGGATGTTCATTGAGAGGGAGTTAGCTGTGTCTGCTCTTCTAGATCTGAGCGAGGATTAGGCGGAGGATGTCCCAGTGAGGTTGCCAGCCCCTTTGGGTCAGCTTAGATTGCCCAACGGACACGGGGTCACAAATGCACCACTCGAGGCTTGGGTGGAGGCTGCTGCTTTGTGGATGCTCAATGTCTCTGCCACCCTATTCGGCTCCCTTGGTGACTTCACAAGGGTGGTGTGGGAGCTGCTGCTACCGATGGCTCCTCATGTGGCAGTGTATTTGCCCAGCCAAATATGGGGCAGAGCTCAATGAGGGTGATGACAGGAGCAGATTCTTTTGGTCAGATGGCCCCTGCGACTATCGCCTAGATAGTTGGGTCTATTTGGGGATCCTTCATGGAAGGGCTTGCTGGAGGCCTCTTGTCCAGTGAGGTGGCGTCGACCTGGGTGGGTGCTGAAAGTAGTACCCCTCTTTTGGAGAGGGGGTTACTTCGGTAGCAGCAACAGGTCGGGTATAGCATCCCAGCCACTCGTAAAGTTGAGCAGAGCTCAATGAAGTTCAAGGTGGTTCACTTGCGTGGGTGGGGAGCTAAAGGAAGGTTTTGTTGGAGTGCACGAGGCTGCCGTCGTGGCTCATCAAGACTTGTCCAAGCGCCTACATGCTTCTCGTTCAACCGTTCTTCCTTTGAAGAAGGAGGTGCATGCCCTAGAAGCAGGACACTCCTCTATTGTGGAGAAGTAGAGTGCCTGAGGGTGGACCCTACCGAGGCTCACTAGCTCATAGAGGATGGGGACAAGAGGATGCTTGACTGAGACAGACTGGTTCCTGAAAAGGAGGTGCCTAAGTTGAGTTCGCTAGTGGCTGTGGGGCTGCTAGTCCTGACGTCACTTAGTCACCCTCGTCACTTGGGGCGAGCACCTTTGAAGACTGGGGATGAAGCCCCCAAGTCTTGTTAAATGGCAATGCCATTATCCTTGTATATTCAACATTAATTTGCCCCCCCATTTTTTGTTGTGAGTTAGTCGGGGGTGATGGTCTCGGGGAATGTAACAGGCAATATTTCTTATAAAAGGAAAAGCTTGTATTTCTTGTGTCTATTTCCCTTTCATAATGAATTGCGTGTATGCCAAGTTTGAGGTATTGTTTTGCTGCCTAAAGCTTTCTTTATCCGCAAAAGTCGCATGGACAACTTTTACGAATTTTGGTTCATCCCTTTTTTGGGGTGTTTAGTTTTCCACTCGAATGGATTGGCATAGAGGCCTATCCTTCCGCCTGTTCTGTCATGCTTTTGAACACTTCTCAGTTGCTAGCTTGTCTGCTGCAGGTGGCTGCTGTCCTCTTATTTTGTTTAACATGTTGTTTGCTGGTGAGGCCTAAGGGTGCGCTCGTGGGGAAGGCCACCCATAGTGGTGGCTGGGCATCGATGTTGTACGCCTGGCTAGAAACAAGCATGTGATCTATAGGAATCTTCCTGTACCCTTTGTAGTCCGACTGTTCGCCTGGTACCTTGTCTGCCAGTCCCTTCCTGACACAAGATATAACTGTGTCGATTGTTGCAAAGAGGGGTGGGCGTTATTGACATGGCCCATCTTGGAGACGAGGTTGGTGGGAGAATGCCAGAAGTGGCACTAACTCTCCAGGTGGGAAGTGATGTCGGGCCTAGTGGAACATAGTAGTCTTGTGCATGCAGTTTTTATACTGGTACTATAGTTGGGACCTTAGAAGTGTCCTTCCTGGAATAGCCAGGCTGGGAGCGGTTGCCTTGAGTGCCTCCATTCGAAATGCTTCCCTTGTAAGTTAGCATGAGGAGGGGGCGAGAAATCCCTACTTGACTAGCCGGCTTTAAAGTGAAATGCCTTGGAATAGCTGGCTCTAGAGTCAGTTGTCGCCAACGAGCTGCCAACGTATAGCTTTCAGGGTGGAGTGAGGAGGGAACTTAAGTTTGCCAATGCTGCCCGGGCCCATTTTCTTGCTGCTCGAGGGCTCAAGGGCATGGTCGCTCAGATTTTGTCAAAGTTTGCCCGTCTCTCTGTTGGAGACTAAGGGCCTTCGGGGCTCTTCGTATGAGAATTCAGGCACACCCCTTCGTATGAGAGCTCAGATTACGTAGGAAATCTATTAGCTGGAGCAAGGTTGATTTTGGCAGTACTCGCTGTGGGTCCCCTATGGGGGTTGGGCAGAATAGCCCATCGCGGGAGTTCTCCAATGCCCATCCTTGGTAAGGGAGCTTTAGGGTCCGCTTCGTTGGTGAAGCCTATGTGCCTGCCTCGTTTGGGGCCCCCACCTCCATCAAGAGCCACACTCGACGTGGGGGTTTGATAAAACCTATTTGAGGAAGCTCCTTTACTTCAGTCTTGGCCTCTTATTGTGTTTTGGTTGAGTTACGTCCACCTGAATAGGCGAGACCTTTACTTGGTATGCCACTGGTGGTTCAAGCAGATTTTTTTCTTTTTTTTACAGGGACTCAGGCCTGACCATTCAATCCCGATTCATTATCCTAGCTCTTTGCAAAGATAAGGGCTTGGAAGCATACGAGGGGTCAGTTGCTGGGTGGACAATTATGTCTGTGAAGGCTGCTGTTTGTCCGAGTGTTTTGAAAGCGGCTATTCTGTTGCTAGGTCCATCCTTATTGTTTATGGATAAGGGAAGGTTTTGCCGCCCTGGCCGCAGGGTGTAACACCACCACCCATCAGCCTGCTTGACTGTACCCTTGGTATCCTTCTAGGGAACGGGGAAAGTGCAAGAGGACACTTGAGAGGGCCGACCTTAGGAGATGGCAACGAATGAGAGCCTACCTTAGGAGGTGGTAATGAATGTGGGCCGACCGTGGGAGGTGGCAATGAGAGCTAAGTGTAGGTGCCTAGATTTTCACTGTTGGAAGTCCAAGTGTATGTCGTCGTTATGTTAGGCATAACTTGGGGGCATGGGAGCCTGAGTTCCTACCGGCCTTGAGGCATGGCATGACACTGAGTGGAACATTGTGTGCTGGGGTCCGAGTTCTCATTGGCCTTATGAAGCGACGTTGTATGAAGCGGAACTTGGAGCATAAGAGCCCAAGTTCCTATCATTGTTGTGAGGTGACATTGTATCGTCTGGAATGTGGGCGCTAGAGCCCTAGTTCCTACCAGCCTTGAGGGGTGGTATGATATCATCGGGCGTGGGGGTCTGGGTTTTCGCCATCTTTTCCTGGTAGCACATGCTAGTGAGTGTGAAGTGGTTAAAACTCTGCTAGTGAGAGATACTCAGCATTTTTGTCTAAGCGAGGGAGCTACAAGTGTAAGCAGTCAAGGCGCTTTTAGCATTATCATTTTTTGAAAAGGCGACTCTATGCTAAAAGGGCAAGTACTTTCTCTCCGTCCTTAAGAGGTGGCGTAAGGCACGTTCACCTTTGTTTATAGCCGGTCATAGGAGGCGGCATCAACGTGTACGGAACTTAGGGTGTGGGGGCCCAAGTTCCTACCAGCCCTAGGAGGCAGCATTATATATGTTGGAACATGCAGCGTGGGAACCCTAGTTCCTGCCGTTCTTAAGGGGAGGCCTTATATCCAAATGGAACATGGGACGTGGGGCCCAGAGTTCCTACTGGCCCTAGGAGGCAGTTGTTCCAGCAAAAAATCATCGTATTTTACGAAAACATTGCGTCGTAGTATAGTGATGAAAATCGATACGACATTTAAATTTATAAAGTTCGAAAAATCCATTCTGAGGTCGTTCGCAGGGAACAAGTGTAGCAATTCAATCTACTTATCACAATAATAAAAAATAATAATGCAATGGTTATTCAATCACAAATATGATAATAAATTAATTCTTCAAAAATTATATCTCAAGGTAAAAATAAAGGAGAAAAATGGTCGTTGAAACCATCAAATATCTCCAATAATTAAGCAAAATATCCCAAATTTCCCAACAGTACTCAAATCAATATCTCAACCAAAGTCAAAACCAATTTTTTCTCTCAAATCAGATGACTGAGAGAACCCCTGAACGCCTAAGTATCAGACTCAAACAACTCTAAATTTTCCTAAGTGTTGGCCATGAAACCCAAGGTTCTACAATGCAAAACCCGTTTAATCCTCTTAGAATTTCCCGCTCTCTTTCTCTCTCTTCAGAATTGGGTTAGGTGTTATACTGGTAATCAGATTAGAGGCCTAGATCCGTGAGGCATGAGCATGGGCGAGGGTGTGCGTGGGATCGTGAGAGGGGACCTCACCTCGTGCTGAAAGAGGCAACAAGCCAACGAAGGTGAAACACTATTAATCAAAATTTTTTTTTAGCTTTTGCCAATGTGGGACAAAATTTCCCACTCCTTCGTGTACTTGAAAGCATGAAAATGAGCTAAGAACTCCAGTTAAATAGCTCAGTAGCTTCACCAGAGGACGGCGAGTGTTATGGTGTCGGTGATTGGGTGAACGGGTGCTCATGGAGGTATGTTGAGGTCAGAAAGGGTAAGCGAAGGTGGCATTGATGGACAGAGAGAGAGAGTCTAAAGCCCCAAATTTCTTTGGAGATTTTGCTCAGTGAGGCATGGCCAAGGTGGCGGAGGTGTGTTTGGTGTACTGTGGTACTAGCACGAGCTTGCTGGAGCACGTGTCGGACGTAGGGAAGACAGAGTGGGAGAGGTGTGTGTCGGTGGTCAAACCTAGCGACTAAGACTTTAAAAATGATCTAGAGAGGGAGAGAAATAGCTCGTGCCGGACGTGGGGAAGATAGAATGGGAGAGGTGTGTGTCGGTGGTCAAACCTAGTGATTAAGGTTTTAAAAATGATCTAGAGAAGGAGAGAAAGAGTTTGAGGGAACTTAGGAGGAATGAGAGAGAGGGAAATGTCTAACGTTGGCCGGCCATACACAGAGTCGATGGTGTCGACGGTGAGAGAGAGAGCGGAGATGACAAGGGCACCGGGGGCCTCTACTTTGACCGACGAGAGGCGAAAAAAGTTGAGGAAGAAGGAGGACTAGCCAATTTGGCTATTAGCCGACTTGAGGAAAAGGATGGAGATGGTCACAGGAGCCAAAGATGAGGTTGGTTGGAGGAGGAGGGGTAGGGGTATTTTTGGTCCATTCTTGGTTGAATTGGATCATGGGATGAATAGGAACTTATATAGAGGACTTCCAGGCCTTCAATTGCAAGGAATCAGTGTGAATTCATCACAATTGAAGCAAGGAAACCTCACTGATTTCTCAAGTTTTCTGATTACTATGTGCTTCAATTTGGGATCTGAAACGTGGTTTAACAGGAAGAGAAGTTCATGATCAATCCCTCCAAATTTGGAGGGATTTGATCAATAATTCAGAGAGAAATCTGAGATTGAAGTTAGTGGATTTGGGTTTGAGGTTTTGTTTAGACCTCAATGGCAGGAGGGGCCTTTCTGCAAATATGACAAGAATGTTAGGGGCCATCTGGTAATAAACTTGAAACCTATGGGTCAAGATGTATAAAATAGAGTTTTTAGGGGCTAAAATGGAAACTAGGTCAAGATGGACTCTGATTGGGCCAAAATTTTGGTGTTAACCTAAGTTGGACCCAAGGAATATAATGGTGAACTTGGATTTGAGTTTTTACTTTGCTTTATTGGGTAAATTACACATAAGCGCAAATTAAGGTAAATTCCCTTCTGAATATTTGTTTTAGGTAAAAATGGGTTTAAATGGTCAAAGTGAAGGTACTAAGCCTCTTAGAATATTTTTACATGAATTTTAGAAGGTTTATATTGATTTTATATCAACAAGAACCCTTTCAATTTAAGTGTGGCTGATAATTAGGGTTTTAAGTCATGTTTTAGTTCTCGAAATGTGTGAAACCCTAATTTAGTTAGTGTAAGCCCACTTCTTGGTCATTAAAGTTCATTTGACCTTTAATTAACTCTTGAGTAACCCCATGGTTAATCTGCATTTGTGATGTGCTGTTAAAACAACAAAATTAACCCTATTTTCTTGTCTTCTCAAATTAGATCAATACGAAATTTTTTTTTTTTGAAATTGAAAGGAAAGCGATAGTACTACGATAGCAATCTGGGAGAGCAATTTATTAATACTAAGAAATATAGAGAGGTCTACAAATTGGATCCCCATCTATGTATGAGGGACCAATACTCATTTACAATTTGTACACAACAAATTGGTCTCTCCTGAAAAAGTCTCTCATTCCTCGCTCTCCACATGCACTAGTATAGAATTACTCTCCTCAGATGATCATTTAGGAACTTGATTCTGAATAAATTAAGTTAGCTATGAAGAATGATGGTGTTATTGATAAATGCTAGTTTATCGTCATTCTTGTGCCCTAAAACAGATCTAGCTTTTAGGGTTTTAACTCCGCAAATGAGTTTTCAGGCTGCATTTAGGCATTTACCTAGCATAGGCATTCATTACCTTTTAGTTGTATTTTTGATGTGTTTACTTGAGTGTCAGGGATAGATAGAAAGTCAGATCCCACATACCTTGGCACTCAGGAAGGTAGAAGATGAAGAAGAGGCATCTATCAAATGGATCCTAGCTAGATCTAACTCATCCTAGCTGGACCCCAGCTCATTCTAATTGGATCAACTTATATTTAGCTCCATTTAGCTCATCTCAGCTGAATGGTAACTTTAGCTAGTTCACCTTAGCTCCA
Organism: Thalassia testudinum; assembly: GCA_037157565.1. Classification (NCBI taxonomy): domain Eukaryota; kingdom Viridiplantae; phylum Streptophyta; class Magnoliopsida; order Alismatales; family Hydrocharitaceae; genus Thalassia; species Thalassia testudinum. The sequence goes on along the minus strand of JAZHRO010000063.1, from coordinate 147,899,460 downwards.
TTTAGCTCACCTCAGCTGGATGGAAGCTCAAACTAGCTTAAGATAGTTTATCCCAACTCCATTCTACCTCCACCAGCTCAGAACAGTTCATTGAAAGCTCAACCTGACTAGGACTAGCTACTGCCATCAACTAGCTAGACCTAGTCAGCTGAAGATGACCTCAACCATCTCATGCCAACTCAAGTCCTATGATGAGGTGTGGCTCATCATAGCTAAAATGCCCAAGTGAAGCTAAAAACTAGGTTAAGCACTACTGTATTATAACATGAAATGGGTTAAGTGTAGGAAATAGTGAAAAAGACCTAAAACATCAAATCTATGTTAAAAATGCAAAATTAGGTCATTAAATGAGATATTCTATTCATTATTGTAAAATGATGATCCATTTGCAAATTGAACAAATATTTGAGTTCAAAACTTCAAATCAAAAGCACAATTAACTTCTTTAATGTTCAATTAAGCTTAAATAAAAACTTGGTTGCATTTGGACATCATTAGGACCTCGCATTTATGGTTTCTCACTTAGGTCTTTCGGTCATATACATAACATTCATTTAAAAACTTCCACTAACCATTTTGATAATTGCAGGGGCCTCTTTGTAAATCCTAGGGACGGCTCTACAAGACTTCTTAGCCACTTATGGGTCTCAGAGCAAAACTCGATCCCTTTGCCTATAAGGGCCTTCACGCAAAAACACCAAAAGACCTGTGGGTGCGCTTGCACTATAGGGGCTCAAGAACACTGTCGATCTCGACCGTCCATTCCTTGATCTCTCAATCTTGTGGCCCAGATCCAATCGAAGCTTTGCACGCTTCGACGCATGAGGTCACCACCTTGCCTAGATCTCATCTAACGACCGCATTTTGATTTGAATGCTCGCAAGCTCCTTGATCCCATCCCAACCGCCCATACCCTAAGTGTCTAATCTCACCACTCAGGTGCTTTGATTCACTATCCTGGCTACTTAAGGAGCTCCCTGAGTTCGCACGCAAAGGATCGACTCCCTCCTACATCCCTTGAGCTGGTCATTCTTCCACTCCAGCTCCTCTTCATATTGTCTCTATTTCACTGCCATTGGCAGTGAAGCTCCACCTTCCTCTCCGACTCTCCTTGACGCTAAGGACATCGTAGCACCTGAGGGTGACCTTGAACTCCACTAGCGAGTTTTCCATCTGTTGGAGCACCTCCTCCCTCTCTTCTTCCTCTCCATCCACCAGGTGGAGACCCAAAGGTCCCGTTCCTCTGATTAGCTAGGATTTAATGCTTTTGAAGAGTAGTTCTGCTTTCTAGATTAGTTTTAGTGTAGTTAGTGTAATTTAGATTAGCTTAGGAGTAGATTAGATGATGGAATTCATGGATGTTGTAGTTTAGCTTAGGAATAGATTAGGATAATTCCTCACCTCCTTTGATCAATTCAGATCAGAGAAGATGAATCCACTACCATCCAAATGTCCATTCTTCTCCCTCTTCACCCCACAGTACATGTTCACTCACTTGATGCATGATTTTGTCACCAATCACCCACTCAAGAGAGCACTCAATAGATTTGAAGCTCATTAGCTTTTAGATCTGTTGAATCGCTAAAACATCAAATTGAGGGCATTCCATCTAGCCCACATTCCTATTGATGCCCTCCCACTAATTTGAATCAAGCAGAACTGACTGATTTTATTAAGATGGTTTTTGATAGTTGATTGAATGAGTTTTGAGCTAATTGCAATCTATTTGGATTTAATCGATTAAATTGGTCTTTTATGAGTTTGATCTGAAGCATTGCAGCTAGTTTAAACTTGTTTGATCAAGTTTGCAAACATCATATTCACTGTGCTTTATTTGGTGTCAAATTCTGAATTTTTTGGTGATTGTTAGGTAGTTTGGGTCATGAGAATCATATGAAGTGATTCAAGGCCTAAGCAAGGACCTAATCATCTTTCTAGGAACACTCAAGATCATAAACACTGATTCATAGTGTTTAGGAGCTCAAAGTGATCCATTATCTAGGCGACATTTATTTTTCAATGCAAAATTGATTTCAATCTGATAATGAAAATCTGACTGAAATATGAAGGATCTTAATGAGGATTTGGAACTATTTTCACAAAGATTTGAAGTCTTAATTTGATTTTCATGTTTGCACTGTCTATAGTGTGAAGTGAAAATCGAATCAGAGTTCTATAAATTGTTGAGCATAAATGGATTTTCATATTATCATGATTTTTAAAAGAATTTTGGGTAGATTTGATCTACCAGATGTGTTTTGTGGATTTTATGTGCCCCAGATCATACCTTCTTAGGCTTGATCTGGGCTAATTTCTAGAGATCAGATGTAACGGTTGTTGCTGCTGAGATAACAGTAGATTTTAAGATGTCCAAACTTTGATTCCATCTTCTAAATTCAATTGAGAATAGTAGCAACTGCAACTGCTGTATTTCAAAGTAATTGGAGTAGCAATCAGCTGTTGTTATGCAGTTGCTGCAGTAGCCACTGTGTGGCTATGTTGGTGTCAGATCAAAGGTGTTTTGGTTGTTTTTTTTTAGTGTTTTGAGAGGCTGACCTGTTGTTTAGTATTAGAATTATTGTATCAAGGATTCATGTACTGATATAACTTAGAAATTTGATTTGGATGCTTTGATTTCAAGTTTTAACTTCCTTTGTTAGCTATCTACATGTGCATAATCTGTTCGAAACTTGAAATTAAACGAAATCATAGCAAAAATCAAGTTTAATTGCTTATACATGTTTCATGTAGTGTGCTAAGTGTTTTTACTGCATTCCTAGGCACTAGAAGTTTTTTAGGGCCTTAGGTTCCTTTTGAAAACCCTTTCAAAGCCTAACTTGTGTGAATTTTGTAAATAAATAAAAATTATAAAAAAAAATTTAAAAAAATAAAATAAACCTATCTTGGTCAATATTGGGTATATTTTTAGGTGTATTCCAAGTTTCAAGGCATTCTAAACCCTTGACTTGGTAGAACATACCAGTTGATAGTTTAATCGACCTTGGAACTTAACAAAAGACATCAACTTCAAAAACATCAAAAACATCTCCTTCTCTCTCATCTCACTCTTTCTCTCTCATCCATTATCTCTAGTAAATATCTAAAACCCATAAAAATCAGAAAAACCCTAAAAACTCCTAAAAATACCATGTATACCACGTATATACTTGTATATATATAACTTAAACCTAAGCTATATGTAAATATTGTATAACATGTATAAAATATCTATAAATAACTTATATATGTATTCTATATAGTAAAATAAGTATTTAGAGTAATTTAATGTATATGAAATCATATTGTATTATTTTATATTAATTTATATGACATAAATGTATAATAAGAAGGTAATTATATAAACATATTTAAATGTACATATCTATACCCAATACTATACATACTTATTTATATATGTATTATGTACCATATAATGGCTATAATGTAATTTAATTATATATATATAGTAAATAATTAATTTATTAAGTTAACTAGGTAATTTATTAAATTAAAATGAAATAAATTAGTAAATTAAGTTAATACTAAGATAATTTATATTGTATAATTTTAATATATTATAATAAGTATTTTCAACTTATTTATACTATATATATACTGTATTATAGTATTTATAGTCTATTTAAATGTATAACTAATTAAAACATGTATTTAAATCTATATAAACTAAAATAAAGCTTCTAAAATATAATAAAAATTTGTAATAAATAATTTTTTGTGTATATTAATACTATATTAAGTCAATTTGACAATTAATTAACTAATTTATACTATAATTAGCAAATTAAACTCTAATTTAACTTGTAAAAATTGTAGACTTTAGCTAATTTAATTATATAATAAACTAACTTATTTTTGTAAAGTAACTACATAATTATGTAGCCCTATATAAGGGCTTTAAAATCCCATAATTTAATTTTAATTTATAATAAATTATGACCCTCAATTCAAGGGCCAAAGATTGCAAATCAGTGCAACCATGTGCATGCGACTGCAACGCTTGTGAGCGCTTGTTTAGCGCCATACCGGAAGCGTAGGAGTGGATGAAGTGCTATATAAGTATTTTGTGACATGTCCCTCTTAGTCATCACAGGTGTCGGGCACCAAAACACATACCCTTACTCTATCTCTCGAGCATGATTTGGCATGAGTATACTGCTATGTGGTGCATGGGCTGGGGGCCATGCATTGTGCGTGGGCCTATGTGAGCCCAATAACGAGCTATAAAACGGATAAAAATACACCTAATGAAAATAAGGGTGGCCCTAGTAGAGGTTTGGTCCCACTTAAAAATAGGTGTTGTGTATCCCTTGAATTAAAATGGATAAAAATACACCTAGTGAAAACAAGGGTGGCCCTAGTAGAGGTCTGGTCCCACCTAGAAATGGGTGTTGTGTATCCCTCGAGAAGATCGCCCACCAATTAAACCAATTTTTGGGTTAAAAACCAAATCAAGCCAGTCTGAACCGGCTGAGAAGAGAAGAGAGAAGAAGGCTAGAAATTTCGCTAAGTGTTGAGCCTTGTGCCTGTGCCTTAGTATGTCTCTGTGTGTGTATTAATGAGTTGTGTGTGTGTATATATGTGTATATGCGTCTGTATATATGTATATAAATAATATAATATAATTTATACCAGTATAGTATATACAAGTGTATATAGAGTAGGCCTATTTGAGCTCTTATATGTATATATATAACACTAAGGCCTTTAGTGACGAATACATCCGTCACTATATATATATGTATGTTAGTATAAGTAGTTTTTGCCTTAGGTAGTGTAAGTATGTTACTAAGGCTACATTGATGTTTATGTATGTCACTGTACATAGGATTATTTATCAGTAAAGATAAGTATTTTACCTTATGTTATGTATATAATTTTACTAAGGTTTTAGCGACACTTATGTATGTCACTATATATAGATATTAGTATGTTATAATGAGTTAGTATGGTAAATATTATTAACTATTTTTGTACCTGTACTTAGGTATTAACTATATTAGTTGTAAATAACTAACATAGAATAGTTGTACATAGTTTTTAATTCTTGTGTGCGTATATTTATTTCCAAGTATTGTAATGTGTTTTTCATTCATTCTTTTGTACATAATTAACCAAATTCTTTTATTCATTGATTCTCTCATTCATTTCTGTAAATAAAATCAACATTTTTGGAATTAAAGAATGCTTTTTGACTTAGAGAGTGATGTATATCAATAACTACCTCCTAATGAATGACCTGGAATAAATCAATAAAAATTAAGTATATAAATAAAATTGATGCAACATCAGTTTGTATTTGTGACATGCCAATAGCTCCCCTTTTTAGTGTGAATCGGTCATCATGCCAATAGCTCCCAAAGACTTAACTCAACTCAACATAGTTGAGTTGAGCTATTTGACCTAAGCTAGCTAGGTACACACCGGGAAGACCAGACCCAGCTCACCTCAACTCACATCAACATAAGCCAACTCATCTTAGCTTGGCTTAGCAGTTAGCAAAGAACTAGCAAGCTAAGCCAACTAAGGTAGCTCCCTGCAGTTCTCTTCAGCAACCACCAGCTCCAATGCAGCTCAAGGCAGCTCCCTCTAGCACATCAACTCCAAAACCCTAGCTCCCTCTACCTCCTACCCTACTCTCTACTAGCTAAGCTAGCTTAGCTAGCTTAGCTTAGCTAGTCCACCTCCATGTCATCCCTATATAGCCATAAAGCCCACCTACCTTAGCTCAACCAACTAGCCCTAAACCTAGTCCACCTAAGCTCCCTTGTTCCCAATCCTTTTTGTCACCAAAACTAGGCACCCTTTGGCCCCTCAACCACCACCAAAGGACACCAAAAGTGGCACCAAAAACCACCTCCCACCACCTCCCTTTTGGCGTCATTTTTTCCCTCCAAAAACTCTTCAATCTCAACCATCCATCTACCCTTAAATGACATTACCACCCTCCATTTTTCCCTCCAAAAAACCCCCCTTTTCGAAGACCCATTTTGGCGCCAAAACCAAAAGCCACCAAGGGTGGTAACCACCCACAACTACCACCTATAGTAGCCTTAGGATTGGTGCCAACTATCCTAGGCCATAGGATCATCCCCACCCACCAAAACCAATCCTAACCCTACATCCAAAAGTCACGCTAGCTTCCCTCTCCATTCCTATATATAGCCCACCTAACCATCACCCAAAAATCTTCTCCCTTAGTTTGATTTCCACCCATAGCCACCTACATCACATGCCAAGGAAGAAGAAGAAGAGAAGAAGATCAAGGGGCAACCTACCCACCCCCTTGGTGCCTTCTTTCTCTATCATCCTCTCCCTTGTGCCACACCATGGAAGAGGCCTTCACACTTGAAGGGATAGCCAGACAAGACGAGGAGCAAGGTCATTGACGCCCACCTTGGAGGACAGCGTGGAGGATGACTACTTGAAGAAGAAGTCGAGGAGAAACCTTTTTAAGTGCAGGAGCAATCGTACTTGGAGCAAGGCTATCCAAGACTTCAACCAGAGGATCCCTTCTTCTTCTTCTTCTTTATCTTTCCAATTTCTTGTATTAGCTAGTGTTTTTGTTTGTTTTCATGTAACAAGCATTCCGCTACATTTCTTCTAGTTGCTAGTAATACAAGTTTTATTTTTGCCTTCCAATTTTCATTTTCTAGTTAGTGTGCTCTTCATGTTCTTATAGGTGTAATGCACACCATACCTTCTTCTTCTAATTACTCTAGGCACACGTGCCTAGGGTGAGCTTAGAAGAAAAGGCTTCATTCTTGTCACTTAAGGTTAGTGATAGGTAGTTCATCTTCACTCTTCAAATACCTAATTGTTTTGAAAACCTAAAAATAACAAAAATCAAATTCATAAAAAGACAAGTTCAGATTTGAGAGGCGAGAGAGAGAATCAATTCCTATGATTAACAAATTGGTCTCTTTGGATGACCCTAGATATTTACCCTACCTAGGAATATAAATTTTAAAAGTTGATTGTGGATTTATGCGTGCAACGACACTATTTCACATAATTAAAAAGCCGCTCATTTTCATTATCAGTTACCATCATAACCCCATGACTAACTTTTGCTAGGGACTTATGGAAAGAACTAAATCTCTAGACCATGTTTTTGATGTTCAGATGCCTGTCTATGCCTCTTCTCTAGAAATTAGATCAAAATACCAACAATAGGCCTAGAGGTACTCAAGTACCAGCGAAGATCCAGACCTGATCAGCCTCAGCCTTGGGTTTGCCACGCAGGTTTCTAAGGTCCACAAAGACTACCTCGAGGTTCGTTGACCCTAGCGGTTAAAGCACCCATGTGTATTCGTAGCAAGTCCAGGTTCAGTTTGCCAAATCATTTTTTATAAGAGAGATAGAGAGGGATATTTATTTTGAGAGTTTCGTCTCTTTTCTTTTTATATTCCCCTAAATCCAACATCAAATTGGCTCTAAACATGATCTGTATCAGATTCCTTGTCCCCTCCATCAATCCTCGAAGGGTCTTTGGCTTTTGATGCTTCATGATATTACCGCCCACGGCAACCTCTTGAACCCTAGCTTTCAACACTTTGGGATAGTGTTGCCTATGGCATTCTATAGTTAAATTTAGGCCCTAGCAATTGACTTTTCAGGATAATCCTGACCATGGCACCTGAACTAGCACAATGTTCTTACATACCCCCGGTAGGATATTTAGATATCCTAGGAGACAAGCACTGAGGAGACGATATGTTATTATGCATCTTCGAGGGGAGTATTTTTCATTCCACCTCTTTGTGCTGAGAACTTGTCCAATCAACTTATGTCTTCAAGTCGTTCTTAAACCAGATCTTCGAGAAAGCCTTTTTCATAACAGAATACTTTTGGCATTATATTTCATTAAGTGCACTGAATCAGACCGGTGTGTGATTTTTAGGTGCTTAGGTTACCAAGTCCCCCAAACTAAAGGGTAGGCAACGGGGCTGAATAATCCCTAAGCCTTAGACTTAATACATCAACCTCATACTTTCCTCAACCTCTTGAGGGCTAATCTAGATCTTAACAAATACGTGAGTGTTTAAGTCTTGAAATAGGCTTAAGAGGCCTAAGGTTGGTACTCATTACTTATCTCCTTATGTCTAGCACTTCAGGACTGGATCCTTGTTTTGATTTGGTCTAGAAGTTAAGTAGGATCCGTAATCAATTCCTAGGACTATCAATTTTTTATTTTATGTGCTCCTTCAACATTCATTGTATTTCCTCCTCTTTTTCTCCTCAAGAAAGATTTTTCATTTAGCTTGCAAAATTTTCCTCCCCTTTCTTCCTTTTTGTTTGTATATATATTTTTTTGTGAGAACCCCTCGAAGAATTGAATTTCTCAATTGTTTTGCACTTTAATACCCCCTATGCCTAAGTTTTGCAATGTCCTCATTGTAAACCAAGTGGGTTCGAATTCAACTTAGCTCAAAGTTTTAGAACAAGGTCCAGGGGTGGGTGAATGGGTTGGGATGATTATTGCGAACAATTTCAAGCTTTGATATAAGTATCAGAGGTGGAGTTGACTGTTCTAAAGTTGAACCCAAAAGTGCAATAGGAATGCAGCTCAAAGATGAATCAAAAGGATCTCGGGTTTTTGAAATGACAGGTTGCCTTCCGTTAAGCGCTAAATTCAATGCCTTCAACTAAGCAGAAGATGGTCAAGGAGGAGTGGTCAGATTGGAAGAATTTTGTAGAATAGGCATCTTGATGAGTAGTTTGGTTGGTCCAACTAGGTGTTTATTCAGATCAATTGGATGATGATGCAGACCAAACCCAATCAGTCTAGAGGGTTGAGAAATGTGAATCAATAGGTGTGGAGCCCACCAGATACTTTGTGGCTCAAATAGATGTGGAAATATAAATCGAGGGTTTGGCTGAATCGGCTCATCCTGATTAGAGTAGGGGCCCTCAAAAGATAATGGATTTATGGACGATGTAGGAACCCCATTGGTGGGATCAAAGGGGGACAATATGTGGTTTTGATCAATGTCTGATTCCCTATCAAATTGTGGTGGTGAATCATATGTAACCAGATCAAAAAGCGACAAGTCAGAATAGAAATTGATTCCGGTGGCGGTTCGGGGTTGGGATCGATTTCTAAATAGTTTTGGCTCGAGAGTTGAAGGTAGGGTTGTTTCGAGTTCCAAATCATTGGCCTTAAAATCAGAATCAAAGAATGGATCATGGATACTAAGGTCGTAAATTGGTTCGTAATCATCTGGAAACAATAATTCTCCAAAATCAGAGTATGATTCGAAATCATCAGAGAATTTGTGAAAATCAGCTTTTGAACCTAATTTAAGATTGGGATTTCCACCACATAATAAATCAACCATCCGTCCGGCCATAGAGCGACCTAGGCACGCATGCCTAGGCTACCCCGCAGCTTGCCACCTAGCACTTCACCTTCGCCGTGACACGGTGAAGGTCCCCCGATGATCTGATTAGGCTGAGGCTCTTTTTGTGTCAGACAGATTTCAAGCTTCGACCGCCATTGGTGGCAACTCGAGGAAGCTTCTTGCTTGCTCCAGGCCACAGGACTTCAAGATTCCAGGTGCTGCAAACTTGGGCAGGTCTTGCGAAGACAGTCGACCCAGCGAGTGGCGCCAACAGAGCCTGTAGTTGTGGGAATTGAAGGCACGGTCTGCTACGGGCGTGCGAGAGGAAGCGGTGGGCATTAGTCCCACATCGGTAAGTCACAAAGCACGTATATTCTTTATATTGTTTTTGTGTTATAGCCTTGTTGCCTCCAGTTACACTTGGGGTGAGGTCCCTCACCTTACCACTGTGCCTTGTCTGCGAGTTCACCACGCGGGCTTGGCGCGACCCGACCCGACACTATCTTGAGCACTCCTCGTGCACCACACCCACGCCGGTGCGCCTAGACCCGGGAGTGCGAGCCGACCCGTTTACCCAGCTTTGGGAAAGCATGCTGAAGAGTGATTTACAGAGAGAGTGACACGCGGGTAGGGTAGGGGAGTAGGTTTTGTTGTGCGTGCTTTGTGTGCAGGACGTAGGGACTTAGCCGCTGCAAGCGGAGGAAGAAAGAAGTAAGGAGGCTCTGCCGAGGAAGAAAGGCAAGGCAGAAGAGAGGCCAAAGGGAAGCAGAACCAAGGAAGGAAGAAGAAGAAGGAAGGAGGCTCTGCAAAGGAGAAAGAACAGGTAATGTAGAAAAGAAGAAGCGAGGCCAAGGAGAACAGAACTGAAGAAGAAAAAGACAAGGGGCAGACAAAGATTCAAGGGAAAGAAAAGGAAGAAGAAAGAGAAGACCACTTAAGAAGAGGAAAGCCAGACCTTGGTCGCAAATCAAGAAGAAAAGAAATAAAGAAGAGGAACATAAGCAGCAAGGGAAGAGAAGAAAAGGAGCTACTTTAGGACATCTGATATTGTATCATACGTCCATTTTTTTCCCTTTGAGCAATTTCTTTCTATATCACTCTCATTGAACTAGTCATTTCTTCTCATTTAAAAAGTTGTGTTCTCAAGTTTTGGAAATACTTAGATTGCTCCCTGTGTTCGACCTCAGATACTCTGATTTTCGAGTTATAAATCTTTATTTGTTTCGCGGAAAGTTCATCTATATTACAACGCAATAATTGTTAAAAGATGATCTTGCTGAGTCAACATTTTGGCACTGTTGTCGGTGAGCAACGGGCACTTCTAAAGCTCTGGATCACAACTTCTGATCCAATATTGACCTAATTCCTCTCTTTTATTGTGCTTGTCTCAGGGAAAGAAAAGAAAAGAAGAGCAGCTGCACAATAGACACTCCAAGGAACAGGTAATTTTCATTAGCTCTCTCCCTTAACCCTCTCAAAGTCTGAAAAGGACCAAAAGAAGAATCAACTTAGGGCTACCTGTTTCATACTTAGTAATTCATCAAAGTTGCCTAATTTTCATTTCAACACATTTTTAACTACTCATCCAACTAAGGTAACTAGGGCTAAAACTTTCTTGATTGAGCCCTAGATATCAATTTTTGAGGCAACTAAATTGGACCAACTAGAGCCAACCTAAGGATTGCAAAGCTAGGGTTGTTAGAGACACATCTTCTCTTAAACAAAGAAAAAAGTTTTTCCAAAAAGAGATGTGCCTAAACCTTGTTTGAAAAGATCTATACAAGAGAAATCCTAAGCAAATCAGGCTTTTAAATTCATTTGAACCCTAAAAGAAAGGACCCAAAAGCTCTCAAAGGAACAAGAGGTGAAGTTGATCCCTTAGGTCAACCAATCGTAAAATTAGGTCACTTTTTCACTCAAATGACCTAAAAGTTCAAGTGGAACCTTAAGCAGCTTGGTCTTAAAGTAAAAAAGAAGGTAGACTTAAGAGGTCAAGTTCCCCATTCTGGTCTACCTGGAACCGCGGTGACAAGAGAGGTCGGGTGGGGGAAACCTTGTAACTCGTGGGGACGCTCTACCGTGTAGGGGTCTTTGCAGGACTCCCTCTCTGGCTACCCAGGTAGTTCTCAAGTGGATGACATTTTTGACTAAGGGGTATCATCCGCCCCTAACCTCTATAGTCACCCAACAATTTTTGGGTGTCTCGATTGGGTCCAGCACCTTCTAATCTCATCACATCCTTCGGTGCATGTTCGGTAGGAGGTCCTTAAGACCATCCTTAAGACCTCCTTTAGAAATTCATTCTCGTCGAGGCCAAGCCTCGATGCCCTTATTTGTGCAGCAACCCCACCACATAAATCTTTCATCTGATTCAGAACCAAGTTCTCCTTCTTCTCCCATCATGGCACAACCCATTGAAGAGGAGAACAACCTTGAGAACCAACTTCAATGCCTGAATGATCTCTTTCAAAACTTTGTAAACCCACCGCAACGACCAATGATGTGAGATCACTATAATCCCGCTGCGGTGGTGATCGAACCTCGAGTCCAAATCTCGATTGGAGGTCCTAATTCTGAACTGAAGCCCAATATGATTCATGCCATACCAAAGTTTCATGGGCTTAGCTCTGAGGATCCATTCCAACACATTAAACAACTCAAGCATCTGGCCTAGACCTTTGGGTTAGATCCATAAAATTGGGATATCCTACTCATGAAAATGTTTTCGTTCTCCCTCCTAGACAAGGCCGCCCATTGGTATCAAACTCAGACCCGTCCGATCAACACATGGGAGGAACTTCAGTCCGAATTTTTGAAAAAGTTCTTCCCCGTTGGCCGAACGATTGCCTTGCGCCACCAGATCACTCATTTCACTCAACAACCGAGAGAACCTCTTCATGAAGCATGTGACCGATTCTTAGATCTCATGCGAAAGTGCCCCCATCACGGAGTTCCTAAATGGGAACAAGTCTAGTCTTTTTACCAGGGTCTCCGTGAAGACATTCGATTATTCGTCAATGCAACGTGCGGAGGAAACATCATGGGTCAACATGAGGACACGGTGTGGGAGATTCTCGAAAACTTGTGTGAGAACTCCATAAATAATGACTCCATGGGCTTATTCGATAGGACGAATGCCCGCGCATCGACGAATCTGAGAGGGGCACATGAGATGCAGGACCTGCCCACTTCCGTCAACTTGGAACTGATGGCCAGTCGGTTGGACAAGGTTTCGATCATAGAAAAGAAGGTGGACGAGCTAACTCGGCATTTGCAGCATGCCACCTCTACGCAGAACTCTTTTGCATGACCACCTTTGGCGAGGGAAACTGTGCAAAACATCTACCACCAATCTGCTAAGGGGATGGACCCATATCCACCCCCGTCTGCCTCTCAGACCGGAGTGACCTCCGATCCACTCTACTCAAGTTGAGGGAACTCTGAACCCTTGTATTCTGACTTTCCTGAGGTTCCTCAGAACTGCGAGGACCTCAACGCCATCCAAAATGACCCATTCTCCAATACCTACAACCTTGGATGGTGAAATCATCCTAACTTTTAGTTGACGGGAAATTCTCAGACTCAAAGACCACCATATCAACCCCATCCACAAGCCCCTCGTCCATATCAGCCGCCTCAGCATCGGCCCAATCCCACCTACCAATCCGAGCCAAACCAGGATCAAATGACTCTTATCCTTCAAGCACTGACTGACATTCAAAAGACGAATGCGGCAATGCAAAAACAGCACAAGGACGAGATCACAGAGGTTCGCAACCAACTGGCCCAGATGGCAAATTCCCGCCAACCTGGCACCCTTCCTTCGCAACCTCTGCCAAACCCAAATAACGTGCCTGCCCAGAGGCGCGTTATGAATCCAAATTCAGGCCACGCACATTTGATTTATCAGGCCCCTGCTGCTCCATCACCAGACAGGATGGAAGCTTCGACATCTTATGTAGGATTTCAGCAGCAGCCACCCCTCTTACCAAACCCAAACCAAAACCAGGCTGGATTAAACTCTGTAACAACACGTAGTGGGAAAACAACCCAAGACCCACATTATCCGAACCACTCCAAGCCTGGTAGTAGCCAAGACCCTAGGATAGTCATCCAGGATACCACTGTCCCAGATCAAGAACCTGGACCTATTCTAGAGGAACCAACTAGGATTCCATTTCCTGAGGCCTTAACCAAAGGAAAAAGGATAACCAAACCCATGGCCCCTGAGGAGGATCTGGTCAAGCTCTTTGAACAGGTCCAGATAAACATCCCCTTGATGGATGAAATTCGCCACGTACCGGCTTACGCAAGATTCTTGAAAGACATATGTACACCTAAAAGTAAGCCGCGAACCAAGGATGGGAATCCGATCGTACTGTCAGAGCAAGCCAGCTCTGTCATCTTGAGTAAGCTCCCACCCAAGGCTAAAGACCTTGGAACTTCCCTGATTTCTTGTAAAATTGGTGAAACCCAATTTGACAGAGCCTTACTAGATCTAGGTGTCACCATAAATCTAATACCTACATCCCTCCTTGACCACCTTGAAGAGTCCAAACTTAAACCAACTGAGGTGATGTTGCAGTTAGCCGATCGATCCATCAAGTCACCTAAAGGAATACTCTAGGATGTCATTGTTAGGGTATGGGATTTCTACTTTCCGGTGGACTTCATAGTGCTGGACATGGATGCACCTGAGAACCCAAGGGACACACCAATCATATTAGGGAGACCCTTTTTGGCCACTGCTAGGGCTAACATAAACTATGAAGAGGGCTAGATAGAATTGAAATTTGGGAATCAAACTCTGAAGATTGACATTTTTAAGGCCCAACAAGGGATTAATTGCGGGGTTATAGAGCAAATATGTGATATCAGAGCCGTGGTTGATGAATTGCATAAAGAGGACAACCTGATTATCCCTGATCAATCACTAGAAAAACAAAACCTGCCAATAGAGGAGTGCGAACATGATCTAGACACACCTATGACTTCGACCCTTGTTCCTGATACAAACCCCGAACCACCCGCTGCTGCTGAAAATCCTGTCATGGAACTCAAGCCCCTTCCCAAGCATCCAATCAGACATTTCCTGTGATTATCAACTCTCGACTCACACCTGACCAGGAACCCCATTTGATTACTGTTCTCCAGCAACATCGTAGAGCCATTGGATGGACTCTCGATGATTTGACTGGCATAAGCCCTTCATACTGCACACATCGAATCTACACAGAAGAAGGCACACGACCTTCAAGAGAAATGCAGAGACTCTTAAATCCTAACCTGCAGGTGGTCATGAAAAAGGAGATCATAAAGTGGTTAGATGAAGGGATCATCTACCCGATCTGCAACAGTCGTTGGGTGAGTCCAATACAGGTGGTGCCTAAAAAGGTCAAACTTACCATCATCACGACTGAAATCGGAGAAGTCATTCCTACCCGAATAGTTAACTCATGGAGAGTCTGCATTGATTATAGAAGACTCAATTCCTCCACGAAGAAGGACCATTTCCCACTACCGTTTATTGATCAGATCCTTGAGAAACTAGCGGGAAATAGGTTCTTCTGCTTTCTTGACGGGTACTCTGGTTACAATCAGGTGGTAATCCATCTAGAAGACCAAGAAAAGACCACATTCACCTTCCCCTTCGGGACGTACGCATTTCGAAGGATGCCTTTCGATCTCTGTAATGCACCTGCAACTTTTCAGCGGTGCATGCTTGCCATATTCTTAGATATGGTAGGTGACTATCTGGAAGTCTTCATGGATGACTTTTCAATTTTTGGAGCATCATTTGACGATTGCTTCCAACACTTGGTCCAAATACTCAAGCTGTGGATCGATGTGAATTTGGTTCTTTCCTGGGAAAAGAGCCATTTCATGGTGCCTGAGGGAATTGTCCTGGGACATTTAATCTCAGAGAAAGGCATCCAAGTGGATCGAGCTAAGGTCAACCTGATTTCCAAGCTCCCTATGCCTAGCTCGATTAAGGACATCCGATCTTTTTTGGGGCATGTCAATTTTTACAGTCGATTTATCCCTGATTTTTCAAAAATCACACGCCCCCTGACTACTCTTCTCTCCAAGGATGTGCCTTTCAAAATTTCCAAGGAATGCACTCAAGCATTTGAGATCCTACGTGACCGAGTCACCCAAGCCTCGATCCTACAGTCCCCTGATTGGTCTCAACCCTTTGAGATCATGTGTGATGCATCTGACTTCGCTGTAGGAGCGATTTTGGGATAGAAAATTGACGGGAAACCTGTGGTCATTTACTACGCTAGCAAAACACTGGACGAGACTCAGCGTAACTACACGGTTACTGAGAAAGAGCTGCTAGCTGTAGTATTTACCCTAGAAAAATTTAGATCATACCTTCTAGGTTCCCGTGTTATCATATACTCGGATCACACAGCTGTGAGGCATCTCCTTGCTAAGAAGGACGTGAAACCTTGATTAATCCGATGGATCTTGTTGTTGCAAGAATTTGACCTTGAGATTTGCAACAAAGCGGGAAAGCAAAATGTGGTAGCTGATCACTTATCCCGTCTTCCTTCTGAAATAATTGACCCTTCCGGACCCATCACAGAACACTTTCCTGATGAGCACCTCCTGACTATCAGTACATGCCTTCCATGGTTCGCAGATATAGTGAATTACCTGGCATCACATCAGATTCCGTCCGATTGGCCGAAGGCCAAGAAGGACAAATTGCGTTTCGATGCCAAGTATTACCTTTGGGAAGACCCGTATCTATTCCGCATTGGTGTTGATCAGATAATTCAACGGTGTGTCGCGGAAGTGGAAATCAAAGACATACTCTCATTTTGCCATGACCAGGCATGCGGTGGACATTTCTCGGGACATAAAACCGCGTCAAAAGTCCTCCAGTGTGGCTTTTACTGGCCCACAATTTTCAAGGATGCATAGATCACTGTAAGGCATGTTCCCATTGCTAGACTTTGGGCAACATGAGCCATCGAGACATGATGCCTTTACAACCGATCCTAGCATGCGAAATTTTTGATATCTGAGGGATTGATTTTATGGGACCCTTCCCGATCTCGGATGGCTTTGAATACATCTTACTCGCAGTTGACTACGTGTCCAAGTGGATAGAAGCTATTTCGACCCGAACCAACAATCATAAAGTTGTTATCAAATTCATTCATCAAAACATCTTCTTCAGGTTTGGGATTCCACGAGCAATAATTTCCGATGGAGGACCCATTTCACAAATGCTCAGTTCAGGTCACTGATGACCAAATATGGGGTGTCACATCAAATCTATACTCCTTACCACCCCCAAACTAATGGTCTAGCTTAGCTATCAAACCGAGAGATCAAGAAAATCCTTCAGTTTACTGTTCGACCTAACAGAAAAGATTGGTCTTCTCGACTTCTGGAAGCATTATGGGCCTATAGGACCGCCCACAAGACCCAATTAGGAATGTCTCCCTTCAGACTAGTGTACGGGAAGGCATGTCACCTCCCCGCTGAATTGGAGCATAAAGCCTATTGGGCAGTACGGAATTGTAATTTAGATCTTTCTAAAGCTGGAACCCACAGATGACTTCAAATAAGCGAGATCGATGAATTATGCCACGATGCGTATGAGAACTCGCAAATTTACAAAGAACGAGTTAAAGCTTTTCACGACAAACACATTTTTAGAAAGCTCTTTCATCCTGGTCAAAAGGTTTTACTCTTTGATGCCTGACTCAAATTATTCCCAGGAAAGCTACGATCTAAGTGGGTCGGACCCTACCTAGTCCGACAAATCTTTGGAAATGGAGCCATTGAAATCAGCCCACTCAGCCACGATTTCGAACCCTTTGTTGTGAATGGTCAGAGAGTCAAACCGTTCATTGACATGACCAATACAAATTTGGCTGAGTCATCCTTTACCCTCCATTCCCCTTGAGCTCATTGCACCCAGCCGATGGCGTAAAACTCAACGCTTAACGGGAGGTAACTCGTCATTCTTTGAAAAACCCGAAACCTTTTTTGACATTTCTACGCGGAATTCATATTGCACTTTAGGGTTCATCCATTAGAATAGCCGACTTCACCTCAGGTACCCCTACCCGAGATTAGAAATCGTTCGCAACAAGTCACTTCGACCCGTTCACACACCAAACACCTGTCTTAATGCATGAACTAAGCTGAAATCGAACCCACCTAATTTACAATGGGGACATTGTAAGTCTTAGGCATGGGGGGGTATGAAAGTGCAAAATGTCAGGAAAATTCATATCAAGAAAAGGTTTCAATTCAAAAAAAAAAAACTTGAAGGAGGGGAGAAACAATTTAGAGTCATACAAAATGAGAAGAGGAAAAGAGTAAAATGCCAAAAAAAGAAGCACAAAATGGAAAAGAAAAAGAAATAGTCATTAGTAAAAGATTAAGGGATTAACTGAAGTTCTAGACCAGATCAAGAAAAGAGAAAAAGAGAAAAAAAAGTGCTAAAGTGACAGAGCAAGAGATTAGAAGGAACGCTGGTCTTAGGCCTCTTGGGCTAGATTTTTTAGCTTAAAAATTCACGTATCCTCTAAAATCGGGGTAATCCTCAAGAGGTTGGGGAAAATGCGAAGCTTAAGTATTAGGTCTAAGGCTTAGGAAGTATTCAGCCTCGTTAACTGACCTTCGGTTTGCGGGATTCGGTAACCTAAGCACCCCAAATTCACACACAGTCTGGTTCAGTGCGCATAAATATCCAAATCATGCAAAAGCATTTAATGTTCTGAAAAAGTCACCTAGATTAGGAGCGGCCAATCAACACAAGTTGATTTGGATGAGTTCCCGGCGTGGAGAGGCGGGAAATTCCCCTCAAAGATGCGTAACAACATATCATCTCCTCGGTGCTTGTCTCTTAGGATATTTAAATATCCTACTGGGGGCATGTAAGCACTCTGCTGGTTCAGATACCATGGGTGGCATTATCACGAAATGTCGATCGCCAGGGTTTGAATTCGGCCACGAAATGCCATGGGTGGGATTATCTCGAAATCTCGAAAGCCAGGGTTTTGGGGGTTGCCATGGGCGGTTCTATCTCGAAGCATCGATAGCTAGGGACCCTTGAGGATTGATGATGGGGATGAGGAATCCAATACAGACCGTGTTGAGAAGCTTATCCAAAGTTAGAAATAAAAAGAAAAGAGAGAGAAAGCTCTCCAAACAAATAAATCTTCTGTCTGTCTCTTACAAAAACGCACTGCAAACTGAACCTAGGCTAAAAATATCTCAAGCATGGGTGCTTTAACCGCGGAGTCCAACAAACCCCAGGTTAGTTTCTGTGGGCCTTAAAAACCTTTGCGGAGGATTGAGGCTAAAGCGGGTCAGGTATGGATTTTGGTTGGTACTTGAGTACCTCTAGGCCTATTGTTGGCATTCTAACCTAATCACAAAAGAAAAAGAGAAGCACATATCATAATTGATGACAGACACTCAGGGTCTAGAACAGAAGTTAAAACCTTGAAATTTTGCTTAGGGACTAGCAAAAGCTAGGCATGGGGGTATGATGATAGCCTCATCATGAGCCATAACTAGCTCATTTTGACCCATTAAAGAGAATAAAAGCTCCTACATGACTTAGAAGAGGGCTGAATTGGAGGAATAAGTGTTCTGAGAAGAAAACATGAAATAAAGGTTAAAACTACAATTTTACCATTACAGTACATAAACAGGATTTCTTGGAGACAAAGCATAGGTCGAATGGTCTAAATGAGATAAAAAGTGGGTTAATTCAATCAGAAATGGGTTCACATGCAATCCAGGAATTAAATGACATCTGGTAACCCTAAAATAGACCCGCTTAATTCAACAAGGTTTCGATCAGGATAAAAATCAAGTAAACCCTCTAAAATTCATGGAAAAATATCCTCTATGGTGTAGAACATTCAATTTGGCCTTTGGAACCTAGTCTGACCTAGATTAGGGTCCTAGCTCATCAATTGACCTAATTTGGGTTTTTATACAAAATATCCAGCCAAACGTGGTCAAACCTAAAATCCAACTTCACCATTGGATTCCTTAGGTCCAAATTATGTTTGTACCAAATTTTGGATCTAAGGGGAGGTCATCTTGACCTACTTTGCAATTTAGTACACCCAATCACATTTTGGTCCCTATCTTTTGAAAACCATCACATAAACCCCCTAACTTTCTCGCAAATCTTACAATTAGATCCCTCTGCCATTAATGGGGAAAGAATCCATCTCCAATGAGGAAGACAGGGAGGATACTCTCAGATCCTTCAGAGATCTCCTCCCAGAATTGGAAGGGAGATTTTCTGAGGAATCCCCTTCCATCTGTGCCCGATCATAATCTCTGATTCATGTCCAATCTCTCGTGCGAACGCACGAAAGATTTGGATCCCAACCACCTTCCTTCTCTGGCGAGACGACGGTGGCTAAAAGCTTTCCCTCCATGCACCAGAAGCTCAGGCAGCACCCATAAAAAGACCTTCGACCCTCTGCGAATCTCTCAGACTTGTTTTGGCCGGAGAATGCTCCGAATTTCATCTCTCCTCTCTTCGGCCAAGAAACCCGCAAGCTTCGGTGATTACCTCTCCTCCTTCTCATTACTCTGCTGCCATACCAGCAGTAGAGTTCACTCCGCCTCATCTTCCCGCGTCGCGCCGCACCAAGTGCACGCCTCCCTGACCTCCTCCTTGTCGCCGTTATCTCCCTCAGGGTTGTCTTCTCCGACAATGGCACAAACGAGCCATCTAACTCCGCTGCCCCCTTTCACTCCCAACAGTCCAGGTAAGTTCCCCATCTTCCACTCTTTCATTTCCCTCACTTTATTTCACACAACCATCCCTCGACCGTCCCTGTCCACAGCCACCTTCCTCATCTCCAGCCACCCTCCGGCGAGATGCTCCCGTCGCTCTGTAGCCCCACACGTCTCGCCGACCATTGCATAACCTCCACCTCACCTCACTGAGTACCCTCCACTCATCCACAGTCCCTCTACACCACCACAATAGCCCCCCGAACACACCCATCCATCCGGCCACAGAGTGACCTAGGCACGCACGCCTAGGTCAACCCGCGACCTACCACCTAGCGCTTCACCTTCGCCATGACACGGCGAAGGTCCCCCAATGATCTGAGTAGGCCACTAGGCTCTTTTTGTGTCAGATAGATTTCAAGCTCCGACCGCCATTGGCGGCAACTCGAGGAAGCTTCTTGCTTGCTCCAAGCCGCAAGACTGTAGGATTCTAGGTGCTGCAAACTTGGGCAGGTCTTGCGAAGACAGTTGACCCAGCGAGTGGCGCCAACAGAGCCTGCAGTTGTGGGAATTGAAGGCACGGTCTGCTACGGGCACGCGAGAGGAAGCGGTGGGCATTAGTCCCACATCGGTAAGTCACAAAGCACGTATATCCTTTATATTTTTTTTGTGTTATAGCCTCGTTGCCTCCAGTTACACTTGGGGTGAGGTCCCTTACCTTACCACTGTGCCTTGTCTGCGAGTTCACCACACAGGCTTGGCGCGACCCGACCTGACACTATATTGAGCACTCCTCGCGCACCACACCCACGCAGATGCGCCTGGACCCTGGCACGCGACCCGACCCGTTTACCCGGCTCTGGGAGAGCGTGTTAAAGAGTGATTTACAGAGAGAGAGACGCGCAGGTAGGGTAGGGGAGTAGGTTTTGCTGTGCGTGCTTTGTGTGCAGGATGCAGGGACTTAGCCGCTGCAAGCGGAGGAAGAAAGAAGGAAGGAGGCTTTGCCGAGGAAGAAAGGCAAGGCAGAAGAGATGCCAAAGGGAAGTAGAACCAAGGAAGGAAGAAGAAGAAGGAAGGAGGCTCTGTAGAGGAGAAAGAATAGGCAAGGCAGAGAAGAAGAAGCGAGGCCAAGGAGAGCAGAACTGAAGAAGAAAAAGACAAGGGGCAGACAAAGATTCAAGGAAAAGAAAAAGAAGAAGAAGGAGAAGACCACTTAAGAAGAGGAAAGCCAGACCTTGGTCGCAAATCAAGAAGAAAAGAAATAAAGAAGAGGAACAGAAGCAGCAAGGGAAGAGAAGAAAAGGAGCTACTTTAAGACGTCTGATATTGTATCAGACGTCCATTTTTTTCCCTTTGAGCAATTTCTTTCTATATCACTCTCATTGAACTAGTCATTTCTTCTCATTTAAAAAGTTGTGTTATCAAGTTTTGGAAATACTTAGATTGCTCCCTGTGTTCGACCTCGGATACTCTAATTTTCGAGTTATAAATTTTATTTGTTTTCGCGGAAAGTTCATCTATATTACAATGCAATAATTGTTAAAACACGATCTAGCCACGTCAACACTTATCTTTCCTTCTGCCCTTCTCTTCTTCCTTTCCTTCTCAGCTCTTCCTCTTCTCATGCATAAGGGCTTCACACAACTCCTCAACAACTAAGTGTTGAGGCTTTACTCTACAGAGTAAAACCCTCCCCTCCCCTGCTCTTTCTCTTTCCTTCCTTCCCTTCCTCTTTTCTCAAAGCCAGGCTTTAATTGGGTATACGGATCTGGGTGACCAGGGCTACGTGCGTGGGGTCGCAGCCGAGGTTTGAAGCATTGGTGGGTGAGGTCCTATGAAGGGTGAAGGGGACCTCACCCCTGAGTGTCTGAGGCAGTAAGGCCTCTTGAGAAAATCAATTTATGCCACTGCATGGGTTCATGCGCTTCCGAGGTGGGACTAATCCCACATCTTCTCTTCACGTGCGAGCATTAGCTGGAGGTCGAGCTAATTGGTGCAGCAGCTGACGTTAGAGTCCTCGATTAAGGACCTGGAAAGAGACCTGGAGTGAATCCGCGTCTCCTGGGTGTAGCACCTGGGTCTTTTGCTGCCGGAGGATTGAAGATAAGGCTGGAGATCTCAAGGTGACAGTGGAGCTTCGATGAGTGTGCCTGCAATAGAAATACAAGCTATAAGCCCTAGTTAAAATGCTCATGAGGATCGCAATTATGCAGCTAGGGTGTTGGTGGTGATGGCGAGCTATGAAGGTGATCGTGGGTGGCTGGCGAAGGTAGAGCAGGTCACATGAAGATGGGTTGGTCAGCGATGTGTTTGGATGGGCGATAGGGTGGAATAGGAGAGGGCTTTTGTTCATGTGGATGAGGTGGAGCTTGTAGGAGTGTCGGCAAGGCGTTGGGAGGTGCGTAGCGTGCGAATGAGGTGCAGCCGGAGCGGAGGACGAAGGTGGCGTGCGGTGGCGTCGAGGGATATTTTTGAATTTTGGATAAAAGGCTAGAACCTAGGGAACTAAGGGAACTTATGTACCTACACCAATTGGATGAAGGGGGTAGGGTCCACACCAGTTTTGGCAGGCCGACGATGGAGAACTCTCTGGAGGGGAACGACAAGAAAGGTGAGGAAGATAATGGGCCACTCAATTTGACTGTCTAATGGCTAAAAGAAAGGGGTTGAAGAAGGTCGCCAGAGTTCGATTGGAGAGGGGCCGGTGGTAGCGATTTGAAGAAGTTTTTGGCCCCAAACCTTGCTAAAGAGCATGGCCTTGCAATGGGCATTCTTTTATAGGTGTTAGATGGTCGTTTCAAGCTTGGAATTCAAGCTTGAAAGCTTGAAGCTTTCATAAGAATAGGAAACCCAAACCTCTGAAAGGTTCGTATGATCTTTTGGGAAGGATTTCGAGCCTAAGATGCAGCTCAGATTGTAGGGAAACTCTTCATAAATCTTCCTTCCAAATTTGGAAGAGTTTGGCCGTGAAATTAGGGAGTAATCCCTGATTGAAGGTTGTCGGTGATGGGTTTAGTAGTTTGAAGGCAGAGGGGACCTATTTTTGAAGAATATGATGAAGTTAGGGGGTTATTTGCAAGGATTCCAAAAGTTAGGGGCATATGTGTGAGAAAAGAGTTGGAGTGGAGTAGAATGCAAACTAGGTCAAGGTGATCTCTAATTAAGCCCAAATTTTGGTAGAAACCTAATTTTGACCCAAGGAATCTGATGGTGAAGTCGAATTTAGGTTTTGACTAAGTTTGACTGGATAATTTGCATAGAAACCCAAATTAGGGAAACTATTTATCTAAGACTATTTAAGGTCAATGAGTTCCAATGGTCAAATAAAAGGTAACAAACCTTATAAAATATTTTTCTATGATTTTTAGAAGGTTTAGATGAATTTTATTCTGACTAGAACCTTAGTTAATTAAATAGGTTTTTAAAGTTTCAGATTCCATTAATTCTTGAAATGCATGAAACCCCGTTTCTGTCTGCATGAACCCACTTATTAGACATTTGTGATCATTTGACATTTAATTAACCCCTAGGAAACCCCGTGATTGTTCCGCATTTAGGATATTCTGTTAAAACTGTAGATTTACCCCTATTTTACTATTTATCTCTCAAGGTAGATATGTAGTGAATTATAGCTCTTTAGTGGTTATGTAGGAGCATTTACCAATGGATTATGACTAAATAAAGCTAGATATGGCTGATGATGATGGTATCATGATCTTTTTCTCTCTTCAGGATTGGGTCAGGGGTTATACAGGTAATCGGATCAAAGGCCCAAACTCGTGAGGTGTGAGCGCTGGCGAGGGCGTGCGTGGGCACATGCGATGGGACCTCAACCCATGCTCTCTGAGGCGATAAGGCAACAGAGGCAAAAAGTTATTAATCAAATTTTTTTTAGCTTTCATCGATGTGGGAGAAAAGCCTAACTCCGCGTGCGTGCAGCTGCTAATTGGAGTTACAATTGCTGGTGTTGCTGCTTCGTTCTCGTCCAATTAAGGGTGTAGCTCTGCTTTTGAAGGCAACCTATGTTGAGTGGGAGTGGTAGCAGGTCGAGTGGTAGCCAGAGAGAGGTAGACGATGTCGGAGAAGACGGTGGCAGCAGCAGAGTTTTGGTCGAGTACCTGAAAGCACGAAAACAGGCTAAGAGCCCTAGTTAAATAGCTCAGCAGCTTTGTAGGAGGACAACGAGTGTATGGTGCTGGTGATTGG
Source organism: Thalassia testudinum (assembly GCA_037157565.1). NCBI lineage: Eukaryota > Viridiplantae > Streptophyta > Magnoliopsida > Alismatales > Hydrocharitaceae > Thalassia > Thalassia testudinum. Next base: position 147,875,155 of record JAZHRO010000063.1, on the reverse strand, counting down.
GTGAACAGGTGCTTGTGGAGGTTTTTCGAGGTTGGAGAGGGTGAGCGAAGGTAGAGTTAATCGACAGAGTGAGAGAGAGTTTAAAGCCCTAAATTTCTTTTGGGCTTTTGCTCAGTGAAGCACGGCGGAGGTCGTAGAGGTGGTGGAGGTGTGTTTAGTGCACTTTGGTGTTGATGCAAGTTTGCTGGAGCTCATGTCGGACATGGGGAAGACGGAGTGGGGAGGTGTGCATCGATGGTCACACCTAGCGACTAATGCCTAAAAATTGATCTAAAGAGGGAGAGAAAGAGTTTGAGGGAACTTAGGAAGAAAGAGAAAGAAAGAAGCATCTGGCATTGGCCAACCGGACATGGAGATGATGGTGTCAATGGCGATCGAGAGCGACAACAATGAGGGTGCTGGGGGCCTTTGCTTTGACCTATGAGTGGTAGAAGAAGTTGAGGAAGGAGGATTGACCAATTTGGATGTTGGCCGGCTTGAGGAAGAGGATGGAGGTAGTTGCAGGAGCCAAAGATGAGGTTGGCCAGAGGAGGAGGTGGAGGGGTATTTCTGGTCCAATCTTGGCTAAATTGGATCGTGGGATGAAGAGGAACTTATATAGAGGAGTTCTAGGCCTTCAATTTGCAAGGAATCAGTGCGAATTCCTCACAATTGAGGCAAGGAAACCATGATGATTTCGTGAGTTCACCAGCATGCATGTGCTTCGATTTGGGATCTGAAATTTGGTTTAATGGGAAGAGAACTTGTTCTGATTAATCACTCCAAATTTGGAGGGATTTGATGAAGAATTTAGAGAGAAATTCGAGATTGAAGTTGGCTGATTTGGGTTTGAGATTCTATTTAGATCGCAATGGCAGTAGGGGCCTTTCTGCAAAGATGACTAGAAAGTTAGGGGCCATCTGGTAATAAACCTGAAACCTAGGGGTCTGGATGTGAGAAATATAGTTCTTAGGGGCTAAAATGCAAACTAGGCCAAGATGAACTCTGATTGGGTCTAAATTTTGGTGTTATCCTAATTTTGACTGAAGGAATCTAATGGTGAACTTGGATTTGAGTTTTGACTATGTTTGACTGGGTGAATTCCACAGAAGCCCAAATCATGGCAAATTTCATATGAATCTGTATTCTAGGTCAAAATGGGTTCAGATGATCAAAGTGAAGGTACCAAACCTCTTAGAATATTTTTCCATGAATTTTAGGATATTTAGATTGATTTTATCTTGACTAGAACCCTTTTAATTTACTTGTGGCTGATAATTAGGGTTTGTAATCCTATTTTAGTCCTTAAAATCCGTGAAACCCTAATTCAGTCAGTGTGAGCCACTTCTTGGTGTTTAAGTTCATTTGACTTTTAATTAACCTTTGAGTAACCCCATGGTTAATCTGCATTTGTGATGTGCTGTTAAAATAGGAGAATTAACCCTATTTTCTTGTCTTCTTCTCAAATCAGATCAGTGTGGAATTATGATCCTCAGACGATCATTTAGGAGCATTTATCACTTGATTTCAACTAAATTAAGTTAATTACGATGAATGATGACATTACCATCGATGGCATTATATTTATTGGTACGTGGGCCAAGGGTGCCCTTGTTTCTTTCAGCCTTAAGCGGTGATTGCTGGTCTTAGTGGATGGCATTATGTGGAATTGTGAGGCTCATCCACTTGAATTCATGCCAGTTTTAAGAGGCGGCAATGTAAGGGAACGTGAGGCGTATCCGCCTAAGTTCCTGCCAGCCTTAAGAGGCGACTTGCCGGCCTTAAGAGGCGACGGTGTAAGGGAATGTAAGGCACGTTTGCCTGAGTTCCTACCAGCCTTGAGAGGGGGCTTTCCAGCCTTAGGAGGCGGAAATATAAGGGAATGGGAGGCACATCTGTCTGAGTTCCTTCCAGCTTTAAGAGGCATCCTGTGAAGGGAGCAAAGGCAGATAGATGTTTGGTCCCTGTCAGCCTTACAAGGTAGCTTGCTGTCTTTAAGAGGTGCCTACCCAGTCACTGCTGGGAGTAAGTCTTTGTCTATGACAAGATTAGTTATTGATTGCCGTTAGGATGAGGCGAAGACCTCTGATACCATTACTGGCATTAATAGGGTTGTGCTCTCCACTGCAGGGGATACGCACACAGGGGAATTTAATGCCCGCCAACCTTAAGAGGTGGCTCTATTGTTACAGGAATGTGGGGGGATGCCCCAGTTCATGTTGACTCTAGGTAGCAGCTTTTGGGCATGTTCGCCCTATCCTAAGAGAGAGTGGTAATCCATGGACCTTGGAGGGTATCAAGACTCCCTCCGACCTCGACGAGCTAGGTAGCATCATGAAGGAAAAGAAGTATAGCCATGGTCGAAGAGCCGGGCTGTAATTCTGAAGTCGATAGTAGATTAGTCGGGTTCGCCCCTTTCCGAATTGCATGGACTTGGTTTCCTTTTCTTCCCCTTGTCTGGGCTTCCTAGGTTGCTTAAGCTCGATCCTTAGGAGTTTGCACCCGGCTGCTTGATTCTAGTGTGTTATTTTTTCTTCTCGAGGAGGTCAGAAGTGCATGAAGAGGGTTTGGCAGAAAATGTGGATTGGTGATTAGCCAACCAGGCCATCCAGTGCTACCAACAACCTGGCTACTATAAGTGTGGCCACCTGATTGAGGTGCCTATCTCTGTTGCAGACTGATAGAGGAAGGCTAATCCCTCCCTTCGGTATTTCTCCATGATTGCCAAAGGTTCGTGACCGAAATGGTCGATGGAGAGAGAGCTGTTATCTTTAGGCCGTAGCCAACCTACCAGCAAAGGCGTTATTAGAAGTGAGTCTATGTGTTCTTTCGGGAGGGGCGAACAGTGTGGACACTAATTACGCAGCAATCATAGGACTTAATTGACCTGAATTGAGTTAGAACATTATATAATCATAGTATAATTCATACATTAGTAGCATACATTGCACCTTTTCTGCTTTACTTAGATATTCATGAAATAATGCTATAATATACTAATTAGTGTATTATTTGGTTTGTAGGCAATAAAAGCTTAGGAGATGGCCTAAAGCTAGATCTGAAGTAGGGAAGAAGCTCGAGCTGTAGCAGAGCTGGAGCAGAAGCCTTGGAATAAAGCCACTCAAGATGAAGACATAATGTATGGAAGAGGTATACTACATTACTTGTAGGATTTTAATGTGTGAATTAAATTATAAAGAACATAAGACTTCCCTACACCTATCCCTAGCCTTACGAAAGCCCTAGATATCTTCCCAAACCTTATCCACCCTTAGATTAGGTCACCTTAGCCTAAAACACCTTAAAACCCACATTCCAACCCATCTTTGGACATCCAGGTAGGATACTAGACGTCCAGGCTATTGGTGCAAGGGTACCATGATCGTCAATTTTGATGATAACAAAACACTTATGTTGTAACATATGTATTTGAGCTTTAGATTTCAGGAAAATACAAATGGATATAAGTGTGAAGGACCTCAGAGCTTGCATCCATGGTGGATTGGAGGAGCTCATTGGAGGAGAAGGAGCTTCACGATAAGCGAGAGCTTGAAGATAGAAGAATAGGATAGATGTTCTTTAATCATTGTACTATGTAATTGCTGTTTTCATTCTTTGCTCTTTCATTTTCTTAGATATTTGTTAAAGAGCCTCAAAGCTACCTAACAGTAGTCCTAGGAGTACTTGCACAACCCTAGGATACTAAGGTCTTCCGTAGAAGACTTAGAAAACCTAAATAGGCTTCAAACAACCTTTTCAGACGTCTAACACAAATATCAAACGTCTGATAGTGATCTTTAAGACATCTGAATGTTGAATCAAACGTCCAAACTTTTAGAGCTGGTCTTAGAACTTTCTATCTGTTGATTTCAGATGACCGGCACTTAGTCCAGACATCTTAGAAGACGTCTAATGACTTGGCCAGACATTCAATTAGTGGAAAGGTGGCCTTCACAATATGATCATTAGGAATGACCTTTAGGCTTCTATCAGACGTCCATAAAGGACCTCAGACGTCTGTAAGTGACCGTTAGCCCCCGATTGAGCTGAAATCTCTTCAATTGAGGCTTATAGCCATTTGTACCTTGGAAAATTCATTCCCACAGTTAATTAGGTTTCCAGACATCTAAACCTAGTGCCAGGCGTCAGATATGTTGTCTGATTAATTTATACTAGAACCCTGTTTAGGTCTAATGAAAGTCAGTAAGGGAACCCGTTTAGAATTAAACGTCTGATCTAGTTTCTAGACATCTTAAACATGACTTCCAGACATCTGATCTTTTTCCCAGACGTCTGATGACCCTATCAGAATCATAACGATTCTGATTGCAGCTTGATTTGCCTTGGGATGATCCCCAATGGCTACCTAAGGCTTCCAAAGCTTTCCTAGGCCTTTCTAAGCCATCTATAAATAGGAGAGGCCCCTTGCCTTGTTTAGACACACCTAGAGAAACTACTTTCCACTATATTGTGTCAAATAGATCACTAGAAGAGTTGTTGCTCTCCAAGCCTTAGTTCTACTTCAAGAGAGCATCATCCAAATGGACACCCGCTCTCCCTCCATGATGGGAACACCATCATGAGCCATAACTAGCTCAATTTGGTCATTATAAAGAATAAATGCTCCTACATAATCGCTAAAGAGCCCTAAGTCATTGCAAAATCATTCTGAGAGAATGATAAGAAAATAGGGTTAAAACTGTAATTTTACCATCATATCATGAATGCAGTACAATCACAGGTTTTCTCAGGAGGTAATTAAGGGTCAATTATCCTTAAATGTCCAACAAGTGGGTTAATACAGACAGAAAAGGGTTTTTTTCATGTTTTGAGAATTAAATGACTTTTGAAACCCTAAAAACTGACCTACATAAGTAACTAAGGTTATGGTTAGGAAAAAATTCACCTAAACCCTCTAAAATTTATATAAAAATATTCTCTAGGGTTTGGTACCTTCAATTTGACCATCAGAACCCATCTTGACCTAAAATAGAGTCTCAAACTGACATTTACCCTAATGTAGGTTTTTACATAAATTACCCAGTCAAATGAGGTCAAAACCTAAATCTAACTTCACCATTGGATTTCTTGGGTCCAAATTAGGTTTGTACCATAATTTGGGCCCAATCGAAGATCATCTTGACAAAGTTTGCATTTTGGTTCAGTCAAACTCTATCTCATTTAGACCCTTAACTTTTGAATTCCTTACAAATAGCCCCCCACTTCTTTATCTTCTTCACATAAAGGCCCCTATTTCCATGAATCCAATTCCTACAACTCCGGCGACCTTTGATTGAAGAGAACTCCTCTACTCAATCAATCCCTTCCAAAATTGGAAGGGAGATTCCTTGAGGAGTCCTCTTCCCATTGAATCAGTCCATGTGCCCAAAAAATTTCCCAATCTCTCAAGCGAACACATGAGAGATTAGGGTACCTGTTTGTCGAAGCAAAATCAGGTTTAAAATAATTACGTCGTAGTATAGCCAAAATCGCTTTACTACAACGGGGGTGGCGGTTAATGGAGAGGGGGAAGTGTGTGGAGGGTGTGGCGGTTAATGGAGAGGGGGAAAATGATCAGTGGGATGCGGGGATGCTTTCGAGGTGGTTGGTGAGGTGGGTGGGTGTGTGGAATGGCTGGAGCACCTTGCTGGTGGTCTGCCGGAGGTGGAGAAGGTGACCGTGATATGTGGTTGTCGGGGCGTGAAATTAGAAATAGATAAGGGGAAAAGTAAGAGTAAAGGAAGGGGACTTATCTACGAGGTGCTAGACGAATGGGGAGCAGAGGAGGCGAACGGCTCGTATGTGCCATCACTGGAGACAAAGACCTAGAGAGAGAGGCGGTGACGACGAAAGGGAGATAGGCGCGGGCGTAGGTGTGGCGCGATGCGAATGAAGGAGGCAGAGGCAACTCTACCACTGGTATGGTGGCAAAGCGACTAATAGAAGGGGGAGGAGTCGTCGGAGCTTGTTTGGCTTTTTGGCCAGAGAGGAAGAGAGGAAGTTTGGGCTATTCTCAGGCTAAAATAAGCTTGAAATGACCGGGAGGATCTAGGGTCTCTTTTATAGTCGCAGGCCGAGGGCCTTGTGCTTGGAAGGCAAGCTTCCAAGCATGGCAACCTTGCCGGACTTGGAAGGTCGAGAGATACCCAAATCTCTCATGCATTCACATGAGATATTGGGTGGAAATCAGAGCTCATGATTGGGTTCATACGAACGGGAATTCCTCAGAGAATCTCCCTTTCAAATTTGAGAGGGATTCTTTGAGGAATCAAGGAGATATCCCCCTTGAATCCTTGCCGGAGTAGGATTCCTCCACTGTAATGGCGAAGGGACCTAATTGCAAAGAATGACGAGAAAGTTAGGGGGTGTCTGCAAGGGTTTTCAAAAGCTAGGGTCATAAATGTAATTAGGTTGGACTATTTTGCAAAGTAGGTCAAGGTGAACTCCCCTTAGGTCCAAATTTTGGTATAAACCTAATTTGAACCTAAGAAATCCAATGGTGAAGTTGTATTTTAGGTTTGACTACGTTTGACTATGCATTTTACACAAAAACGTAATTTAGGGTAAATATTTGACTAGGACCCCTATCTAGGTCAAAATAGGTTCTAAAGGCCAAATTGAAGGTTCTAAATCCTAGAGGATATTTTTCCATGAATTTTAGAGGGTTTCGTTGAATTTTATCCTAACCAAAACCTTGTTAAATTAAGTAGGTCTGTTTTAAGGTTACAAGAAGTCATTTAATTTCCAGATTTCACATTAACCCTTTTCTGATTGAACCAACCCACTTTTTATCTTGTTAAGACCATTTGACCTATGTTTAGCCCCTGAGAAATCCCGTTGTTGCACTGCAATGGTAAACTTGCAGTTTTACCTTTTATTTCCTGCTTTTCTTTCAAACCAGTTATTCCTTGAGTTAAGCCCTTCACTTGGTTATGTAGGAGCTTTTGTTTTCTTTTCTGTGTCAAAATGAGCTAGTTAAGACTCATGATGGTGTTCCCATCATACCCCCATGCCTAGCTTCTGCTAGTCCCTTAGCAAAATTTTAAGGTTTTAACTTCTGTTCTAGACCATGAGTTCCTTTCACATATTATGATGAGTGCCTTTACTTTTTCTTTTCTATTAGGTTAGAGTGCCGATAGTAGGCCTAGAGGTACTCAAGTATCAACCAAGATCCGGACCTGACCAGCTCTAGCCTAGGTCCTCCACGAAGGTTTTTAAGGCTCGCAGGAACTATCCTAAGATTCGTTGGACTCTGCGGTTAAAGTACCCGTGCTTGAGAGATATTTTAGCTTCGGTTCAGTTTGCAGTGCATTTTTTGTAAGAGAGAGACAGAGGATTTATTTGTTTTGGAGAGTTTTCTCTCTCCTTTCTTTTTATTTCTAGCTTTGGATTAGCTTCTCAACACGGTCTGTATCGGATTCCTCGTCCCCATCATCAATCCTCAAAGTCCCTAGCAATCGATGCTTCATGATAGCACTGCCCATGGCAATCCCCAGAACCCTAGCTTTCGAGATTTTGAGATAATCCCATCCCTGTAGCTAAATCCAGACCCTAGCAATTGACATTTCATGATAATGCCACCCATGGCATCTGAACCAGCAGGGTCCTTACGTGCCCCCAGTAGGATATGTAAATATCCTAGGAGATAAGCAGTGAGGAGACGATATGTTACGCATCTTCGAGGGGAATTTCCCGCCTCTCCACGTCGGGAACTTGTTCAAATCAACTTGTGTTGATCGGTCGCTCCTAATCTAGGCAACCTTTTCAGAACATTTAAACGCTTTTGCGTGATTTTGATAGTTATGCGCATTGAACCAGACTGTGTGTGGATTGGGGTGCTTAGGTTACCGAGTCCCACAAACCAAAGGTCAATTAAGGAGGCTGAATACTCCCTAAGCCTTAGACCTAATACTTAAGCTTCGCATTTTCCCCAACCTCTTGAGGATTATCCAGATCTTAGCGAATACTTGAATGTTTATGCCTAAGAGTCTAGCCCAAAAGGCCTAAGATCAGCATTTCTACTAATCTCTTTTTGTGTCTCATTAGCACTTTTTCCTATATTTTTCTCTTTTCCTTGTTGTGGTATAGAACTTCAGTTAATCCCTTAATATCTTACTAATGACTATCTCTTTGTCTTTTTCATTTTGTGCTTCTTTTTTGTCATTTTTCTCTTTTCCTCCTCATTTTCTCATTATGGCTTGTATGGCCTCAAAAACTTTTCTCTCCCCTCAATTTTTTGTTCTTTTTCAAGATTTTTTCATTTTTTTGGGTATTTTTTGTGATATGTGATTTTTTGTTGAAACCTTTTCTTGTGAGATGAGTTTTCATGAAGTTTTGCACTTTCATATCCCCCCCATGCGTAGGATTTGCAATGTCCCCATTGTAAATTAGGTGGGTTCAAATTCAGCTTATTTCATTCATTAGGACAGGTTTTGGGTAGGCGAACGGGTCGAGGTGACTGTTGCAAACGATTTCTAAACTCGGGTACGGGTACTTGAGGTGGAGTCGGTTGTTCTAATGGATGAACCCTAAAGTGCAATATGAATTCAGCATAGGAATGTCAAGAGAGGTTTCAGGTTTTTCAAGAATGACGGGTTGCCTCCCATTAAGGGCTAAGTTTTACGCCACCGGCTGGGCGCAATGAGCTCAGGGAGAATGGAGGGTAAAGGATATCTTAGCCAGATTTGTATCGGTCATGTCGATGAACGGTTTGAGTCTCTTATCGTTCACGACGAAAGGTTCAAAATCATGGCTGAGTGGACCGATTTCAATGGCTCCATTTCCAAAGATTTGTCGGACTAGGTAGGGCTCGATCCATTTTGATCGGAGTTTTCTTGGGAATAGTTTAAGTCTGGCATCGAAGAGTAGGACTTTTTGACCAGGATGGAAGATCTTTCTAGATATGTGCTTGTCGTGAAAGGCTTTAATCTGTTCTTTGTAAATTTGCGAGTTCTCATACGGGTCGTGGCATAATTCATCAGTCTTGCTCATTTGAAGCCTTAGAAAGATCTAGGTTGCAGTTCCGTACTGCCCAATAGGCTTTATGCTCCAATTCGACGAGGAGGTGACATGCCTTCCCATACACCAATTTGAAGGGAGACATACCTAATTGGGTTTTGTGGACGATCCTATAAGCCCACAAAGCTTTCGGAAGTCGGGATGACCAGTCCTTCCTGTTAGGTCGAACAGTAACCTGGAGGATTTTCTTGATCTCCCGGTTTGATAACTCAGCTAGACCATTAGTTTGGGGGTGGTAAGGAGTAGAGATTTGGTGTGACACCCCGTATTTGGTCATCAGTGACCTGAACTGAGCATTGGTGAAATGGGTCCCTTTGTCGGAAATTATAGCACGAGGAATCCTGAACAGTGAGATGATGTTCTGATGAATAATTTGATAACAACTTTATGGTCGTTTGTTCAGGTCGTAATGGCTTCGATCCATTTGGACACATAGTCAACAGTGAGTAAAATGTACTCGAAGCTGTCCGAGATAGGGAAGGGTCCCATAAAATCAATCCCCCAAATGTCGAAAATTTAGCATACCAGAATCGGCTGTAAAGGCATCATATCACAATGGCTCATGTTGCCCAAGGTCTGGCAACAAGTACATGCCTTATAGTAATTGTACACGTCCTTGAAAATTGTGGGCCAATATAAGCCACACTAGAGGACTTTTGATGTGATTTTATGTCCTAAAAAATGTCCATCGCATGCCTGGTCATGGCAGAAAGAGAGTATGCCTTGGATTTTCGCTTCCGCGACACATCGTCGAATTATTTGATCAGCACCGATGCGGAAAAGATAAGGGTCTTCCAAAAAGTAATACTTGGCATCGGAAAGCAATTTATCCTTCTTGGCCTTCGGCCAATCGGATATTATTTGATGTGATGCCAAATAGTTTACTATATCAGCAAACCATGGAAGCCCTGTATTGATAGTCAGAAGGTGCTCATCAGGAAAATGTTCCGTGATGGGTCCGGAAAATTCGATGATCTTGGGTGAATATATGGAGGTTTTTATGGATGATTTTTCAGTCTTCGGGGAGACATTTGATATTTTCTTGGATAATTTGTCGAAGGTTCTTAAAAGATGTATTGAAGTAAACCTTGTCCTTAGTTAGGAGAAGAGCCATTTTATGATTCCGGAGTGCATAGTACTTGGCTACCTCATATCTGAGCAGGGTATCCAAGTAGATTGAGCCAAGATCAATCAAATTGCAATTCTTCCAATTCCTGACTTGATCAAAGGCATTAGATCATTTGTCGGGCATGTGGGATTTTATAGGAGATTCATTCTTGACTTTTAAAAAATTTCCTGACCACTCACAAACCTCCTAACAAAGGATGCTATTTTTGAGATGCGTGAGGAGTGTATTACAACATTTAAAACTTTGAGAGATAGCTTTACACAGGCTCCAATTTTGCAAGCACCTAATTGGGATTTAGCATTCAAAATTATGTACGATGCATCAGATTATGCAATAGGAGCTATTTTAGGACAAAAAATTGAGAAGAATCTGGTAGTAATTTACTATGCTAGTAAAACATTGAATGAGACACAACAGAATTACATAGTTACAGAGAAATAGTTACTAGCAATAGTATTTGGATTAGAAAAGTTCAGATCTTATATACTCGGATCTCAAATTATCATGTACTTTGATCACTTAGCTATTCGAAACGTTCTATTTAAGAAGGACACGAAACCTAGGTTGATCAGATGGATCTTGCTGTTGCAAGAATTTGACCTAGAAATTCATGATAAGGTAGGTCGACAAAATGTTGTTGCTGACCATCTTTCCCGCCTTCCTTTTGATACAATCGAATCATCTCCTCCAATCACTGAACACTTCCCTGATGAACATCTTTTGACTATATCCACAGATCTTCCTTGGTATGCAAATATTGTTAATTATTTGGTTACACATCAATTCCCTCAAGACTGGGACGGGAATCACAAATCATGACTCAAAGTAGAAGCTAAATACTATTTCTGGGAAGATCCATATCTTTTTTGACTCTGTAATGATCAAATCATCAGGCGTTGTGTCACTTCTTTTGAGATTGATTCTATCCTATCTTTTTGTCATGACCAGGCCTGTGGTGGTCACTTTTCTGGTAGAAAGACTGTTGCAAAAGTTTTGCAATGCAGGTTTTATTGGCCCACGTTATTTGCTGATTTGTAGACTTATTGTCAGGCATGTAGTCATTGCCAAACACTTGGTGGCATGTCACGAAAAGACATGATGCCTTTGAACCCAATTATAGTCTGTGAAATCTTTGATATTTGGGGCATAGATTTTATGGGTTCGTTTCCGTCCTCTTTTGGCTTCCACTACATTTTACTTGCTATCGATTATGTTTCTCGTTGGATTGAAGCCATACCCACACGCACAAACGATCATCGAGTTGTCATTCCTTTTATACAGAGTCATATTATCGCTCGTTTTGGGGTACCTTAAGCCATCATTTCTGATGGCGGTTCCCATTTTATTAACGCCCAGATTAGAACCTTACTTAGAAAATATGGGGTTACACATCGTATTTTTACACCTTATCATCCCCAGACTAATGGGCAAACTGAGGTCTCTAATCGAGAGATCAGAAAGATCCTTCAAATGACAATCCGACCCGATAGGAAGGATTGGTCTTCCCGTTTAGATGAGGCTTTGTGGGCTTATAGGACTACCCACAAAACACTAATAGGCATGTCACCATACAGACTTGTTTATGAGAAATCATGTCATCTTCCTGTAGAAATTGAACACAAGGCCTATTGGGAAATTAAAGCCTGTAATTTAGACCTCGCGAAGGCTGGTGAAAATCGTAGGTTGCAGCTTAGCGAACTTGAGGAATTACGTCATGATTCCTATGAGAGTTCAAAGCTGTATAACGAGAAACTTAAAGCCTTCCACGACAAATTTATTTCCCGCAAATCCTTTTCACCTGGTCAGAAGGTGTTGTTGTTTGATGCCCGTTTAAAGCTCTTCCCTGGTAAACTTAGGTCTAAATGGCAAGTACCATTTATTGTTGTTAGAGTCTTCGATAGTGGAGCTGTCGAAATCACTGAACCCAACAAGGATCAACCCTTCAAAGTCAATGGTCAACATTTAAAACCTTTCTTGGAATCACATTCTTTGGGTCTTGTTGGAGAATGTTACATGCTCCACTAGGGTTTTTCTCACCCTCCATCCACCATTTTTGTACATAGCTGTTTCCTATTTTATACCTTTTGATTTTCTTCTACACTTACTCTGATTTTTCACTTCATATTTTACTGATTACCTTCATTTAGTCCGACTGACCACTCTGACCTTTAGTCAGACTTGAAATCATCCGCACAGAGATCTTTGATCTCTTCTATTTGACTCCTTCCATCACCCTATACTAAATGGTGTAATATCTTTTCACCCTTCGTACAATAAGGACATTGTAAAATCTTGGCTTGGGAGGGTGTTGAAGTGAAATGTTCACTTTAAGTGTGTGTAAATAGATAGAAAAATAAAAAAAATACATAAAAATTAAATATCCATAAAATTTAAAAATTAGAAATTCCAAAAATGATAAAAATTTTCAAAATAAAAAATTACATAAATATTTGAAAAATTTTAAATTCATAAAACTTGGAAAACCTTATAAATATAAAAAAGATATATATATAAATACAAAAATTGAAAATTGAAAATTCATAAAAATAATAAGAGGGGTATATTCATCTATAATAAAGAAGAAAAGAAGAAAAAAAAATATAAATATATTTATTATAATTAAGAGCTTAATTTTTCTTTAAGGTTAAAAACTAAAAATGTATATAGAATACATATAGAGTATTTAAGAGCATTCAACTCTTATTTAGATTTTTACTTAAACACTTTGTAAAAACACACTTTTGATTTTAAATTTTCTTTTAAAACAAGATTTTATTTGAATTTGGAATCTTTAAATCTTTTAAGCTTTGTTTTTCTATTCTTACTTAGAATTAAGAAACAAAGTGTATTAAGATTTAAACTTAAGTTTTGGGGTTAAACTATATCTTTCTAATCAATTAGATTAAGTAATCCTTTTGCTTTTTGAAAATTTGATTTTATCATAAAGTTAAGGAAAAAGGCCAGATATTTAGAGTTAAATAAATAGAGAGTTAGTAGAATTTTAGTTTACAAGTCTTACAGGCTAAAGACAAATAACTAGACTTGGTAAATTTTGTCTTAACGGATCCTATTGGAGGTAACTAAGAATTTAAAGAACCTGAGAGTGAAGGGTTTTGTTGTCTAAGCTTTGGTTTGAGAGTTAAGTAACCTAAACATCTAAACTCACACACATAGAATTGTCTTGTTGGCATCTAAGACCGCGAAAATACAGAGGTTAAGAGATCAGTTCTGAATCCTCTTTAGTCCAAGGATTTCCGTGAGGCGGTTCTTGAAAGAGTGAAGGATGTGGCAGTCACCTAGAAAAAGGATTTGGAGAATAAACTTGGTAAGAAAAATGAGGGGGGAAATTGAAAAAGAAAAGAAAAAATAAATAAAACACCCTGCAGTTAAGTCCCTTGTTACAAATGGGTGCTTATGCAGATTTCTATAATAAAAAGCATCTCAATACAAATGGATGCTACTCTTCCTTCCATCAAATAAAAAGAACACCTCGCTACATATGGGTGTTCTAACCTATAGAAAAAGTAAAAAAATATGGTGATAAAAATATTAAGAATAAGAGACCTAGTGGTCCACTGGGAAGATATATACAAAAAGTGTTGACCTCGGGATGGAAAACTGGTGAGGAGAAAGCAACCAAACCTAAGTAAGGCCAAGCCAAAGGCTTGAATTGAAATAGTTGGGATTGGAAATTGTTGTCTTAAGATCTATATTTTTGCAACTTTGGATGCCTTTAGGATAATTCTCTTCACTAAGCACAGATGTTTTAAAATCATAGCTACTGAACCTTGGTATTGGGCAATGAAGCTTAAGAAATCAGGTTTTGAGGATTTAAAGTTGAGACCTAAAGGAGAAGAATTGATAGAATCCTTAGTCTAGAAGTTGTTCTTAGTACTATAGGTTAGTAGATTAGAGTTTTACTACTCTAAGTTTGATTAATAATGAGTATCTGGTTAATTTGCTTAAAGTTATATTGATAAAAGTCAAATATCATAAACAAAGGGTTAACTTAAGTCTATTGAGTTTTTGAGTTAAAATTTAATTCTCAACTCTTAAGTTTTATTTTCTTAAAACAGTTTATATTCTAAGTTTAGGTTAAGAATAGTTACAAACGAATAAAAGATTTTTGAGAATTCTAATTCTTAATAAAAGTCTCGTTAACAACATTATTTTAAGTGTGTTTTGAAAATGTTATCAGTATTAGTCTAAGTAAGAAAATTTTCATAAATGTTCTGTATATTAATTATTTAAATTAAACCTAAAAATTTTCTGACCTAAGCTTTCCTCTACATAGTTATCATTTATATTAATTTAAACCCAAGTGCTTTAAATCATCATATTTTAGTTAATTTTGCTAGGGACTAGCAAAACTTTGGCTTGGGGTATGATGAGAGGCTCATCATGATCTCTAATTACCCCTAATTAACTAGTCTTCCTAGTTAATTAGCTAAGGATATGTGAATATATGGGTTAATTATAAAATAAGGGATATATAGTAAGGGACCTTAAAATAAGTTAAAAATGCTATTTTAACATCTAAATAATATTATTAATAATCTGATTAATAATTGGACTCGAGATATTAACAATCATTTCTCTAATTAATAAGTTAATTAACTTAAGTATAATGTATACATAAGTATGTAATAACTTAAGTAACCTTACCTAATTAAATAAATTAGCCTAAAAAGGTCAAAAATATAAATTCAAGGTCTAAATATAATAATTACCTTATTTATAATCATATATAAAAAATTGAAAAAGATCTAAATTAAAATAAACCTTAAAAACCTGAGTTTACATTTAGATCCTTATAATTCATTTCATTTGGGTCCTTAATTTTCATACAGGTCCTTAGGTTTCATTGCGTATAGGTCCCTATCTTCTTCTTATTCTTCTTTAGCCGGTTGAACGGCTGACGACTGAGGGTGCTTCCACCACTCGATCACTGCCCATCTGACGTAGCTTCACCTTCTCCAAGCTCCTAGAGCTTGCATTCACCATCCCATCTTCATCCATCGGTCTGGATGATACCTTTGTCTTAATTTTAGGTGGGAATTAACCTCAATGTCGTCAGAGACGACATCGGTGGTTAACCTCTTCTAGCTCCTTACACGTCCAGATTCCACCGCAGTCTTCATCACCGTCAACTATAAATAGCCCCTGACCCCCTCGATTTTTCTCAAGTTGGCTCCCTTCCCTCTTCTTCACTGTAGCCAACCCGATAGGCTATTCTTCTACAACTCCGACGACCTTCCACCTCATCTTCCGACTTCCTCCATCCACTTCGATTGGCTCAGGGACTTCGCCAAGGTCTGCGCATCCTTGGACACAGGCACTGACCAAGGAGTGCCTCTGCTTCGTCCACATTCGCTTGCCGGAGATCTTCTTATTCCCCTTTGATTTCGCTTCTCCATCATGAGCCTTCGAAGGAGTTCCTCTACCTCCTTCGTCCAGGTAACAGTAGGATAAAAGTAGGAGTAAAAGTAGTAGTTTAGCTAGGTAGTTAGTCAGGTTGGCATAATTCCAGATTTCAAGAGTCATCTTCTTCGACTCCAGCGAGCTTCTTGAGTTCTTCAGAGACCTAATTTTGTCTTTTGAATCCACCATCCACCTTCTTTAACCATCCACAATCATTTCTAACTCATTAAATCACTAATTTGATCACAGATTTGCCTAATCCAAATCCACCTTCAACAGCTATTGCTGCTGTCCATGGCGGCAGTAGTTGACCTAGATTCACCTTCACTAGATCCTCCATTATCAATTCATCATCAAAGGATCCTAATTATCATCTTAATTTGATTAATTATCATATATAATGTAAAAGCCTAATTTTATCTAAGCTCCTGAGCTCGCTATCAATGGTGGCTCAGGAGTAGTTAAAACTGTAAACTATTTATATATTTATCATTGCAATACTTCTCTGACTTGTCTCAACCACTCTTTTGAGTAGGAGAGCAAGTCCTGTGCTTCAACCCACTCAAATTCTATTCAAACTGAATTTTCTGATTAATCTTTCATCTAATGAGTTAATGAGGAATTAAATGCAATCTTGAGGTTCTTTGTGACCTCAGGAACCTTTTCAAATAAAAAATGACATGATTTAACTTTTTGTACATTGATTTTAGCTTTTATTGGACTCACTGGAGCTCCGGTGAGCTGCATCGAGTGAACCTTGCTCTTCAGCCTACAGAAGTTGATGAAAAGCTCCAGATTGATTTAACTTTGATCACTGATCAATTTGAGGATGTTTGTTTGAAGATTCAACACCTGGAGCATAGTTTGAGATGTATTCTTCTCCAACTCCGGTGGAGTTGGAGAAGTCTGTATAGAAGCTCAAATGCCACATTTAAGGTGTCTAGAAGCTTCAGTGCAATGCACTGAAGCTGTTCATGACCTCAGTTTAGTGTAGCAACCTTCCATTCTATCTGTCGAACAAAGCATCTTTGAAGCTCAGGCGACGAGCCTGGAACTCTAGTTTTCAAGGTCAAAACATTTGTCTAAGAGGTTGAATGAATTCCTAAGGTTGTAAGAATCCTATTCTTAATTTCTTGAAAAGAGGCTTAAATCATAAAGTCAATTTTTGAGCCTTTAGTCAAACCTGAGTAGGATATTTTGATCTTGAGAGTGATTTGATGATTTGAGAAGCTTGAGTTGATTCTGAGATTCTGTTGAACAATATTAGAGTGATTTAGATAAGCTTAGACATGAAATTTGGTCAGAATTTTAACCCTACCAGTTTGGGTTGTTTTCGAACCCAAACTATTGGTAGTGGTCTTTTGTTGAGATTTGAATGCGATTTCTACCCAGATCAGTTTGTTACATTCCTTAGAATCTATTTAAATCATTTGGATATGATCTTAGCTGTCTGTTACACCTTTCTTATGTCTGAAACCTGTCTCTGAAGCTTTCAGAGAAACTTCAAGCTTCTCTGCTAAAACCTAAAGCTTTGAGAGCTCAAAACCTTTACAAGCAGCTGTGGAATCTCTTGGAGAACTTGTTTAAACCCTTAGCTAAGTGAGAAAGTCCAGCTGTGGACTCTGTGAACACCATTTCTTTTCCCAGGCAGTATAACACCGTAGGAAGTCCATAGTTTCACTCTTCAAATCAAAGAGGAAAACATCCCCTTAACCTAAAATTGATTAAACAATCCGGTAGAGTTACTCAAGAGCTTTCCAACAAGCTTTGATTTGCTTGATTTGGAGCTCTGAGCTAGAAGATATCCTTAGTTGAAGTCAGCACTAGAAGGGGGAACAATAGTCCCACATTGGAAACCCTTGAATGCATGCCTTAGTATAAAACGTTTTTGTTAATAGGGCTTTTCAGTCATCAAGCGCTGAGCGTGAAACCTGAACCAAGCATCTGCGTGTGTGTGTGCGGGCATGTGTGTGCCTGTGTGGGCATGTGCGATGTGTGTGGCCCTGGGAGGGCAAGGCCTGGGAGGTGGTTGGGTCGGTTTGGCTCGAAAGAAAAATAAACCAAGTAACTCGAATCAGGCGAGGACTTAGTAGGGTTTGGTCCGACCCTGAGAAGGGTGCTGTGTATCCCCGAAAAGTCCTCGCCGCAAACCATGAACCAATTTTTGGTTGAGAAGAAAAAAAAAACCTGGTTCAGCCAAAGAAAGAAGAGAAGAGAAGCTAAGTGTTCAAAGAAGAAGAGCAAAGAGGCTAAGGGAAGAGAAGGAGAAAGAAAGGAAATAGAGAAGGGTTTGAAAATAAAGGAGAAAGATAAGGCATAAGGAGAAATCACAAAGGCATAAAGGCTGAAGGAGATCAGGCGCGAAGGCACTAAGGAGGAAGCTTAAGGAAAATATTAAGGGAGAAGAAGGCAGAACAGAAGAAGAGAGGAAAGAAAGAGAGCTCGAGAGAGTATAAAAGAGGTTAAGAATAAATAAAAGAAAAGGAAATAAAGGAAGAAAGAAAGAAAGAAGAAGAAAAGAGAGAGAGAGGCTGAAGAATAAAAGAAATAAAAAAATTATTTTTCTTGTTATATTTTTAATTTCTCTTGCTTTCAGTTGTTGTAATAAGGCTAGTTGTAATTAGAAAACTTTCATTTGCCTTAAATCTTTTGAAATAAATGTTGAAAATAAGATTTCATATGGGATTTTGCATATTTTCTTCAATTTAAATCATTTTTGCAAAATTCATGTTATTACAATTAACTTAACTATACCTCTTATACCTATAAGATATATAGAGTTAATTGGTGAATTTAAAATAACATATACCTCCCAACGAACAACCTGGACTCAACCAGTTAAAAAATTCTAAAATGTTAGGTTAATTCGACCCTATACTACTAACTAACACAATTTTGAGTTAACCTAAGTTACTCTCTTCTACTCTTAATTAAGTAAAATTAACTTAATTAACTGAGTTGAGGTGAAGAAACGACCAGAAGGCGAGACAAGTGATCAGCTACCACATTCTGTTTTCCCGCTTTGTCACAAATCTTGAGGTCAAATTCTTGCAACAGCAAGATCCAACGGATTAATCGAGGTTTTGCGTCCTTCTTTGCAAGGAGATGCCTCACAGTTGTGTGATCCGAGTAGATGATAACACGGGAACCCAGGAGATATGATCTGAATTTTTCCAGGGCAAATACTACGGCTAGCAGCTCTTTCTCAGTAACTGTGTAGTTACGCTAAGCCTCGTCAAGTGTTTTTCTAGCATAGTAAATTACCACGGGTTTTCCGTCAATTTTCAGCCCCAATACCACTCCTACAGCGAAATTAGATGCATCGCACATGATCTCAAAGGGTTGAGACCAATCAGGGGACTATAGGATCGGGGCTTGGGTAACTCGGTCATGGAGGATTTGAAATGCTTGAGTGCATTCCTTGGAGATTTCGAAAGTTACATGATGAGAGCCTCATCATGAGCCCTAACTAGCTCATTTTGACCTAAGAAAGAGAATAAGAGCTCCTACGTAACCTAGAGAAGGGCTTAATTCAAGGAATAAGTGTTCTGAGAAGAAAACATGAAATAAAGGTTAAAACTGCAATTTTACCATTGCAGTACATAAACAGGATTACTTAGAGGCAAAACATAGGTAAAATGGTCTGAATAAGATAAAAAGTGGGTTGGTTCAGTCACAAATGGGTTCATGTGCAATCTAGGAATTAAATGACATTCTGTAACCCTAAAACAAACCCACTTAATTCAACAAGGTTTTGGTCAGGATGAAAATCAGGTAAAAACTCTAAAATTCATGGAAAAATATCTCCTAGGGTTTAG
This sequence comes from Thalassia testudinum, assembly GCA_037157565.1. Lineage (NCBI taxonomy): Eukaryota > Viridiplantae > Streptophyta > Magnoliopsida > Alismatales > Hydrocharitaceae > Thalassia > Thalassia testudinum. The sequence goes on along the minus strand of JAZHRO010000063.1, from coordinate 147,855,790 downwards.
AACCTTCAAATTGGACTTTGGAACCTATTTTGACCTAGATTGGGGTCCTAGTTCATCAATTAACCTAATTTGGGTTTTTATGCAAATTATCTGGACAAACGTGGTCAAACCTAAAATCCAACTTCACCATTGGATTCCTTAGGTTTAAATTAGGTTTGTACCAAAATTTGGACCTAAGGGGAAGTCATCTTGACCTACTTTGCAAAATAGTACACCCAATTACATTTTGGCCCCTACCTTTTGAAAACCATTGCATAGACCCCCCTAACTTCCTCGTCACTCTTACAAATAGGTCCCTCCACCATTAATGGGGAGAAATCCTACTCCGGTGAGGAATGGAGGGGGAGTACTCCCAGATTCCTCAGAGATCTCCTAGATTTGGAAGGGAGATTCTCTGAGGAATTCCCTTCCATCTGAGCGTGGTCCTAATCCTTGATTCACACCCAATCTCTCGTGCGAACGCACGAGAGATTTGGGTATCCCACAAAATTCCATCTCCGGCGAGGTCTCTTATGCTCGGAGGCTTGTCTTTCAAGCATAGGAGTCCCTGCTAGCGACTATAAAATGACCACCATCTCTAGTTGCACCTTCTCAGCTCGACTTGGCCAGAGATCCACCTCAATTTGTTCTTCTTCTCCTCTTGCCAAGTGGTCCAGCGAGCTCTGGCAAGCCTCCCTCCTCTTTCTCGTCGCTCTGCCACAATACCAGTGGCAGAGCTGTCCTCACCATCTTCCTCCGCATCGCGCAACACCCACGCGAGCATCTCTAGCCTCATCGTCGCCGCCGTCTCCCTCCATTGGACACTGTCTTCTTCGGCGATAGCAGGTACTGCCAGTCGCCATCTCTCCCCCTTCGTCCACTTAGTTAGTGATTGCACAGCAATCATAGGTCCTAATCAACCTAAATAATGTCTGAACCTATCTTAAATTATGGATATTGCACTCATATCTTGCATATCATGCATTGCATCAGTCTATTTAGAATAAGATGAGATATCCTGCTAGTTAATGGTTTTTATTGCAATTTACAGATAATAAAGTGATCCAGGATGGAGATAGTGGAATAAAGCAATAAAGGAAGAAGACTGATCCAGATAAGAGGAGTGGGGAGGAGAGCCTTATCCCTACCCTTAGAAACCCTAGGACAGCCTTCCCAAACCTAAAACAACCTCCATTAGGGCACCTTAGCCTCAAAACCCAAACATGGATAGCACTATCCATGTTCCTATCCCTCTCCCAAACACTTAGGAACCAAAACCAACCTTAGAAAACACAAAACCCACTCTTCAGCACCTTTTAAGATGTCCAAACATCTGGCTGGACGTCTGATTTTTGCAGAATAACAATCCAGGAAGCCAAAACTCATACTGACACAGAATTGGATGTCTAATTTAGTGTCCAGACATCCAATTTTGTAGTATAAGACGTCTGACCACTGTCCTAGACGTCTGATACTGCTGTTTGGTTCTTGCTTTTGGTGTTGGAAGCCCTAGCTTGCCTATTTTGACCTAGGAACCCCACCGGACACCCTAGGAAAAATAAGTAGAGACCTCCTAAGCCTAGTCCACTATCCATAGCCCTACTTGTCCTATCCCTAACCCAATTAAACCATCCCATACCTAATTGGGTGCATCTACAGTTGATTGGGTGCATTCGAGCCCAATTAGATCCACCCAGGATCTAATTAACTCATACCTATTAGGGTTACCCTAGCCTAATCACATGCACACATCTAATTAGACTTGACCTAGACCTAATTAGGTTCACTCCTACCCAATTAGACTTTCCTAAGCCTAATTAGGTCCACACCCACTTAATCTAGATTGACCCAACCTATTTAGCACTTAATCTTGCCAAAACCCACAACCTAGCCCTACGAAAAACACACACCCACACACACACGCACACCTTCCCATTTTACTCCCACCAAACCCATGCACACTCTCTTGGAAACCCTAAAAACTTGTGTCAAACCTAGATCCAAAAATTGTGGCATTTGCTATTTTTGGAGCCACCAAAAGTGGCAACCAAATGGAGCCTTCCATAAGGGCAAAGAGAGAGCTAAGAAATTGGACCATATCTCCATACACTCTCCCATCCATACTCTCCACTCTAAACTTGCCTCCACCCTCCAAAACCTTAAGGCCATCCTCCTCATCCTCCTCCAAGGCTCCATGGACGGCTAGCTAGAGAAGCTTCTCTCCGAAGCTTCAAGGACGGCCATTGGTAGAGAAAGGGAGCAACACCCTCCTCTCTCCACTTGGGTGCACTAGCCCCCATCTTCTTCTTCTTGGACGGCCATGAAGGCTCACCCATAGCCTCTTATGGCCAGCCATCTCTTTTGGTAGGCGTGTAGACGGGTTTGCATACCCAAGGTCTAGCCTACACCCTCACACAAGGCCGATGGCCCTAGTGGCAACTTTCCGGCGTAAGAGATTTTCTTCTATTTATATGCTTTCTAGTGTAGATGAAGTGTGATAATTTTTTATGCATAAATAATTTCATGATGTTTCTGTGATTGATTGTCCTCATGTTTGCTTGCCTATATGACACTTTGGTTTGTTCACACCATGCACGGCCACCATGGCCTCATTTAGATGCACATAGTCACTTAGGTTTTTGCTAGTTTATCTATATCTAGGTTTCAATTCGCTTTTCGAAATAAAAAATCAAAAACACAAAAAGACAAAAATAGTAGCCTAGGTTATATTTAGGTCGATCCAAACCTCGATTCGTTTTCACGCCTCCCAGAGACGAACGAACGGGACTCAAGTTCTAAAAAGAATAAAGATCTATGAGAGTTTCATTATCACAAATATCTTTGACGAGTGGTTTTTGAGACTATACTACGATTTCCAACGATTTCAAAATACGCGATTTCCACGTCCATCAAATGGCGCCGTTGCCAGGGAGGTAACACGTGAGTTTAGATTTGGATTTGGTTAACTTTTGTTTGTTTTGATTGTAGGATGTCAAGATGAGGATCTGCACACACATCGACCCGTGGTGAAGACCGCAGGTATCTTCTTCGTCCTCTAGTTTATTGCTTCCTTAGGTTAGAAAAAAAGAAAAAAGAGGAAAAAAATATATATAAATTCAAATTCAAAATTTCAAATCTGAATTTAAAAAAAAAACATTTTCTTTGGTGTGTGTTTTAACTTGGAAACTATTTAAACACACCAAAATCTGATTTAAAAATTCAGCCAGCAAATATTGATGAGTTTCAAAAATTTATTGCTGTGAAATTAGGAGTCCAAAAATCTTGGGATTAGGTCTGGTGTTATGCTTCAAACTAGCTTTCCAGCGCCACCTTTTATTTGGAAAAATTATCACTATAAAAATTTTAAAAATTCGCACAGTGGAAGGGGGTCAGAATAGTCTGCACTCTGATTTTTTATAAATTTAAACATTAATTATGTCCTTTGCATAAAACAGATATATTTGAAATTTGTGGGGTTGGAAAGCCACTGAAACCTAGTTTTTTCTATGAATTTTCAAGAATTTTTGGATTTTTTTTTATACTGTTTCAAACTGCAGTTCTCGCAGGGGGTCCATCTGGTCTATTTGACCCCCTGGAACATAAAAATTTGTGAAAAATTGGACGAAACAGTAAAAATATTAAAAAAATATTCCCTGAAAAATTTATTGAAAAGTTAAGATCTCTACTAGATTTCACATTATTTTTCTTCAATTATTGATCTGGGGAGTGATTTCAAGTCAGACTAAGGTCTGACTGCAGATTTTAGAAGAAGCACAAACCCTAGGTAATTCACATTAGGGTTTAAATTTAGAGACTCAAAACAAACCTTTTTGAGCCTGATTTGGGTGTGATTGCATGAGAAGGGGTTTGATGTGAAGACTATCTCTTATCTTTATTCGCATCTTCTCTCAAATATCCATGAACCCATATCATTCTTTTGACCCTCAGCGTCCTCCATCTCCCAACCCAATCATGATTTCGACTCCTCCTGGTTGGGAGACTCATCCTAACCAGCTGAGATATGATTATCCTTATCCCCCAGCTTATTTAGAACCTGAATCTCATGGATCTGACCCTTATCTAAATCAGAACCAATTGAAAGCCATAGTTGTTGAATTCCGGGAATATAACAAGGACTATACAGATCAATGTGCCAAGCTTCTGGATCAAGTTAGACAATCTCAGGCACAATCTCAATCTTATCACTCCTCCCAGAGACAAGAGACTTGGAACAACCAGCCTAGTGGGTCTAGTGACCCATATTTTGGAACCACTAGCTATTCTATTGATTCTTGCTACCATGGGGAGGCATCCTGGACTCAGTCAACCCAAAAGGCACCTTTGGACCTAATCCATGATTTGGGTAGATCAATTAAGGAATGCACTATTTCTGATACACCTGTACCTGATGAGATATCTCTAAAGAATTGGAATAATGGATCACAAGTACAGGACCACATAACAGGTTCTCAATCAACTCCCTCTATAGTCAGCCCCACTCAGGGCGATACACCTATTGCTTCATATCAAAATTCGTATAACCCTGAGTGGAGAAACAATCCTGATCTTTCATGGCAACCACAGAGACTAACTCAGATTGAACATCAATCTAGGCTAGCCCAATACTCCACTCAATCCACTTTAGGGCAACCATCTAGTCCAACCCAACCCGCAACCACCCTTGAAGATATCATGAACATTTTGTTGGACTTTGACAAGAAAAATGAAGAAAGGCTGACTAATAAGTTGGAAAATCATGTGAAATCTCAAGGGGATCAAATCAAGAGACTTCAAGAATCACTTTATCCCTGAATGCAAATGCCTTTTCACTCCTATTCTCCACCTATTCTTCTGACCCCTCCAATCTATCAAACATGCCCTTGTGTGGGGGTCAAATTTGTGGCCTCTAAAAGGAAGAGAAAAGCTAAGAGCCCACCCAAATGACCTGATTTGGGCTCAACCAAAAATCATAAGACCAAACCCACATCCAGCTCTGACCCAGACTCAAGGGACAAAAAGAAGAAAAAGGCTTCTGAAGTTGATTTGACCTATTTACCCTTTCTTGAGGCCTTAAAGAAAGAGTCAAAAGAAAAAAATGACTTGCACACCTAAAGAGGTGGTTTTATCAGCTAACATAAGTGCATTTGTTTCTGGCACTATACCACCCAAAATGACTGACCCTGGAAAACCCTTCATATCTTGTGCCATAAAGGGATTCACCTTCAACAAAGCCCTTGTGGATCTAGGGTCTTCCATTAGCTTGATTCCTACCGCCCTTTTTGACCGCACCAAACTTGGAGATCTGTACCACACACCTGTCGATTTTTAAAGTGCAAGGTCTTAGCTTTCCAGTCGATTTTATTGTCTTGGACATGAATATATCGGAGAAGCTAAGTAATTCACCAATTATTCTTGGTCGACCTTTCTTGGCTACAGCCAATGCATGGATTGACTGTTACTCAGGATGTATGGAGGTGAGTAGCGGCAATGAGAAGATTCACTTTGATATGTATGCAGCCACTAAGAAAACAAAGTCAGGGTACTTTCTGGATGACATGGAAAGTGAGTGGGAGGGTAATTCGGAAGAAACTATGGCAATTGACACCTGGGTAGAACCACACGACCCGAATAAACAATCCACTAGATCACATAAGTCACCCTCCCTACCAGATCAAATCATTGATAATATGGTTGACTATCTTGATCGACCTAGCCCAATTCAAACCCCTACCCCTTGCAATGAATCCCAGATTACTCAATTGATCAAAATGATTCATGAAATAAAAGAAGCTAGTGCAAGAGAATATGATGATATAAGGAAAGAGCTTCATAGAATCTGGGATGAGCAACAAAAACCAGAAATGTTTGAATCTGTGTCAGGTGTGTCACAACCGATTTGCGATTCGGTGGTGGTCATGCAGGATTTTGTTGATCAAACACCCGAGGTGGATGATATTGATAACCCTATGGAAGCTGAGAATGGAGATTTATTTGAGAATCTTGATCTTGATATAGGGCTTGAGTACCAATCATTTCATTTTGAGGAACCAAGCATTAAGGGACCTGAATATAATTTTGTTGTATTTGAGAATACCCATGGAGACATTGATGAATTAATTCAAATGATCTCATACACGGAGCAACAAAATCAAAAAGACTGTAACAACTCCTCAATCAATGATTCAGCCCATTCCACTTTCATGGAGGGACTCACTACTAAATCTAATGCCCAACTTCATCTAAGTGAGAAGAAGGAAATATCCCCTTATGAAATAGATATTCAAGAAATTGAAAGATTATTGGGGATAACATATGATGAGTTATCAGAGGAAGCTAGGAATTTTGGGGAATCATGTGATAATTGGGAATTGGCATTGGACAATTTGGAAGAGATAAAAGAAGAAGATGAACCCAAACATCTTTGGTAGAGACAGAGACTGATCACTGGACCTTGATTTCCATATCTGACCACTCTACTTGGGTCATGCCTTCCATTCATCACCATTATCAGGACCCATATGATTTCACCCCACACAACTCCACCCATACCCCTACCACCCACATTCTCCATCACCTCTTCGGGATGCCTTCACCTTCATTCCTTCCAGGCACCCGTATTTATCTGTCTTTCTTCTGTAGCATCTGGCTGCAGATAATCCCAAGCCCCATCTACATATTTTCCCGATTATGTGGACTTGGAATTCATGGACAGCTAGTTCGCATTTTGGGTCCGCTGTTGGCGAATGAGACTAAAATTCTTATCATTTTACTCGCCATTCTCAATACTGTATTGGTATATCCTTTTTGAAGTGTACACCCAGCTGGAGGCGTTAAACTCAGCATGTATAAATACCATTTCACCATCATCTATACATAACCATTTTTATACATAGCATATTTTTGTTTTAGCATATTTCCCACTTCTATGTTGCATGTTAACAGGTTGGCCGGTGCTGAATATAATTTCAGGAGCAATTACAGGTGATTTCTATCCATTCTCTCCCTGCAGCATTTATTTTCTTTTACATTCATGCATGAGGACATGCAAGAACTTAGGCATGGGGGGGTAGATACAGAAAAACTGAAAAAAAAAATTTTTGCCAACACTTAGGAAAACCTCAGAGCTGCATGCAAAACGTACTTTAGGACCTTAAATAAAAGAACAACCGACTCCACCTCCAATGCTCTCATTGGAGCTAGAAATCGTTCGCAACAACCACTTCCGACTCACCCGCCCACCTTTTGTTCTGAATTTAGGGTCAAGCTGATTGTAACCCGATACGGGAAATTCACGAAGTACAAATTATATGAGGTTACATGTTTATAGCATATATAGATATTGCATTCATGAATAAGATTATTTTATTAAGAGAATGCATTAGGGATTTTATCCTTTAGTTGATTCTTGTAATCTGGAATCCAGTACAACTTTTCACACACACGTAGAATTTGCAATGGATTCACGGTGAATGCTGATAAACATCTTTAGTCTGTCGAGAAGAAGCAGTGCTCCTTCTCCTGAACCCTTGGACAGTGTTTTGGGAGTCAGGCTGATTTTCTTCCAAAAATCCACCAAATAGTGTGAGAGTAGAGTGTATTGGTGCTCTAAGATTAGTGTAAGGAATCTGGAATCCTAGATAATTAGGTAATGATACTCTAAGATTAGACATAGTTTTCTCTCTCGATTCCCGCGTATACATTTTTGTGCAAAATTTTGAGAGCCACCGAATAAGGCAAACACGCGGAAAGCGAGTTTTCATAAAACTAGGGCTAAGGTAGATGGTTACGACCATTCTTTACGGAATCCTCGGCTGAAGGAGGGTATTGATGTCAAGGTCAGAAATGCACCGTCCTATCCGTCTCTCCCGGTGCCGTGAGTAGGCACTTCCACCAAATAAGCCACCCAATGTCTCTTGAGTACCACCAATCCCCAATAATGCCTCCTTAATAAAGTTCATGGATGTATGCCAGTTGTGTTATGCTGAAAAAAAAAAAAATAAAAAGAGAAAAAGAAAAAGAATGATGAAAGGAAAGAAAAATTGAAAAAAAAAATTAGAAAAAGAAGAAAAGAATGAATATTTAGTGTTTATCAAGGCAATACCACCAAATAAAATTGAGCTCCACCAAATATGGCCTTAACCTATTTTTCTTGTGTTTCTGACCGCCCGAATACTGGCTGAGGAATCCTGACTTAGTGTTAGGGTTATGAGAACTCAATTAAAGTGTTAATGCTTAGTGAGACCACCAAATATAGATCCTATGTGTGAATCTGGTGAGGTTGTGAGCTCTAAGAAAAAGAAAGAAAAAGAGAAAGAGAGAATGAATACAAAGGAATCAAAAGGGAGCATAGTTTTTCTCGTCTTTCTCTGAGTTGAGTTACTTAGTAATCCGGGAATCTAGATTCTGTAGTACTAGTCTCTATGTAGCACCAAGTGAGAATGAGCCACCAAATATATAATCCTTTCCCTCAAAGATTCTCTACCTAAGCCCAAAGCTGGGGTGAAATTCATAGAATATCTTGAATACCCCGAGGGAAGAAATCCGCCTATCCTGCTAGAATTTTTATTAGGGGTCAAGTACAGGCTTTAGAGGTGTATTAGTTTTCACTCGAATCCGTTGCAAAAGCTACGTAGCTACCTTTCACATTTGTCTGGATTTCTAGAACATAGGATGAAAACAAAAAGGAGAAAAATCTCTATGCATACACTTGATAAAATAATCAATCCCTTAGGTACCCCTATGTGAATAATTTAGTCTTGCATTTGCTAGGGTCTAGCAAAGTTTAGGCATGGGGGTATGATTGCACAGCAATCATAAGTCCTAATCAACCTAAATAATGTCTGAACCTATCTTAAATTGTGGATATTGCACTCATATCTTGCATATCATGCATTGCATCAGTCTATTTAGAATAAGATGAGATATCCTGCTAGTTAATGGTTTTTATTGCGATTTACAAATAATAAAGTGATCTAGGATGGAGATAGTGGAATAAAGCAATAAAGGAAGAATAAGATTGATCCAGATAAGAGGAGTGAGGAGGATAGCCTTATCCCTACCCTTAGAAACCCTAGGACAGCCTTCCCAAACCCAAAACAACCTCCATTAGGGTACCTTAGCCTCAAAACCCAAACATGGATAGCACTATCCATGTTCCTATCCCTCTCCCAAACACTTAGGAACCAAAACCAACCTTAGAAAACACAAAACCCACTCTCCAGCACCTTTTAAGGCGTCCAGACATCTTGCTAGACGTCTGATTTCTACAGAATAACAATCCAGGAAGCCAAAACTCACACTGACACAGAATTGGATGTCTAATTTAGTGTCCAGACATCCAATTTTGTAGTATAAGACGTCTGACCACTGTCCTGGATGTCTGATACTGCTGTCTGGTTCCTGCTTTTGGTGTTGGAAGCCCTAGCTTGCCTATTTTGACCTAGGAACCCCACCGGACACCCTAGGAAACCTAAGTAGAGACCTCCTAAGCCTAGTCCACTATCCATAGCCCTACTTGTCCTATCCCTAACCCAATTGAACCATCCCATACCTAATTGGGTGCATCTACAGTTGATTGGGTGCATTCGAGCCCAATTAGATCCACCCAGGATCTAATTAACTCATACCTATTAGGGTTACCCTAGTCTAATCACATGCACACATCTAATTAGACTTGACCTAGACCTAATTAGGTTCACTCCTATCCAATTAGACTTTCCTAAGCCTAATTAGGTCCACACCCACTTAATCTAGATTGACCCAACCTATTTAGCACTTAATCTTGCCAAAACCCACAACCTAGCCCTACGAAAAACACACACCCACACACACACGCACACCTTCCCATTTTACTCCCACCAAACCCATGCACACTCTCTTGGAAACCCTAAAAACTTGTGTCAAACCTAGATCCAAAAATTGTGGCATTTGCTATTTTTGGAGCCACCAAAAGTGGCAACCAAATGGAGCCTTCCATAAGGGCAAAGAGAGAGCTAAGAAATTGGACCATATCTCCATACACTCTCCCATCCATACTCTCCACTCTAAACTTGCTTCCACCCTCCAAAACCTTAAGGCTGTCCTCCTCATCCTCCTCTAAGGCTCCATGGACAGCTAGCTAGAGAAGCTTCAACTCCAAAGCTTCAAGGATGGCCATTGGTAGAGAAAGGGAGCAACACCCTCCTCTCTCCACTTGGGTGCACTAGCCCCCATCTTCTTCTTCTTGGACGGCCATGAAGGCTCACCCATAGCCTCTTATGGCCGGCCATCTCATTTGGTAAGTGTGTAGATGGGTTTGCATGCCCAAGGTCTAGCCTACACCCTCCCTCACACAAGGCCGATGGCCCTAGTGGCAACTTTCTGGTGTGAGGAATTTTCTTCTATTTATATGCTTTCTAGTGTAGATGATGTGTGATAATTTTTTATGCATAAATAATTTCATGATGTTTCTGTGATTGATTGTCCTCATGTTTGCTTGCCTATATGGCACTTTGGTTTGTTCACACCATGCACGACCACCATGGCCTCATTTAGATGCACATAGTCACTTAGGTTTTTGCTAGTTTATCTAGATCTAGGTTTCAATTCGCTTTTCGAAATAAAAAATCAAAAACACAAAAAGACAAAAATAATAGCTTAGGTTAGATTTAGGCCGATCCAAATCTCGATTCATTTTCACGCCTCCCAGAGACGAATGACCGGGACTCAAGTTCTAAAAAGAATAAAGATCTATGAGAGTTTCGTTATCACAAATATATTTAACGAGTGATTTTTGCGACTATACTACGATTTCCAACGATTTCAAAATACACGATTTCCATGTCCGTCAGTTAGGTTAGAATCACTTGTCTCTATCCCCTCTTCAATTCCCCTCAATTTATTTCACAAATTACCCCTCGACAGCCACTGTCCATCGCCATCTTCCCCATCTCCGGCCAACCTCCGGTGAGATGCATCTATCGCTCCACACGTCTCGCCACCAACCTCTTCACCTCTGCCACAGTCCACTGGACACTTTCCACCCACTCACAGACCGCCACACGCACTCCACGCTTCCATCGAACACACCCACTCACACGCTCACAGTCCGACCTAGGCACGCACGCCTAGGCCGGTCTGAGCCATGCCGAGTCCTTCCTCCCATCGTCGTGACAGGGCGAAGGTCCTCCTGTGGTCTGATAGAGCCGCAAGGCTCATTTTGTGTTGTGCGGGGTAGAGCTCCCGTCCGCCGTTAACAAGCACACGAGCTTGCTTGTTATCAAGCTTCAGGCCTCAAGCGTCAGGTTTTAGGACCCCAGGCTGCGTGGACTGAGGGCGAGAGTGAGTCCAGTCTAATAGCGGTTGCTGTGAGGCCTTAGTTGCAGCAATTGGAGGAAGTCATCCGCCTACAGGAATGCACAGAAGCGGGTGGGACATTAGTTCCTTAATGTCCCACCTCGTGAACGTCTGAGCGCGGCGCGTGCAATAAATTGATTTTGAGTTTTATTTTCTTTGCCTCGAGATACACATGGGGTGAGGTCCCTCACCTATCATGCCTCGTCTGCGACATTCTCCCCCACGGATCTGGCACCTGACCCAACTAACCTATCGAGCACTCCTCGCTCACTACACCCACGCCGGTGCGCCTAGACCCAGGCATGCGACCGACCCGATAACCCGGCTCTAGGAGAGCGTATCCAAGAGAGATCTAGAGAGAGAGATGCGGGGTTGGGTAGAGGGGTAGGTTTTGCTCTTTGGTGTTGTGTGTGCAGGGAAGAAGGAAAGAAGCCAAAGAGAAGAGGAAGTCAGAGGAGAGTTAAGGCTGAAGGAAGCTAAGGTAGAAGCCAAGGAAGAAGAAGAAGAAAGGTTGAAGCCAAGGGAAGCAGGGCTAAGGAAGGCTAAAGGAGGAAGAAGCAAGAAAGAAGAAGAAGATGACCCATAGAGGAAGAAGGTGAAGCTGACACTTAGTCGTAGACAGCCAGCAAAAAAGAGAAGACCTAAGAAGGAAAGGTAGAAGACAGAGGAAAATAAGAAGGAAGAAGAAAGGAAAAGCTAGAAAGAGTTACAAAGAAGAAACAAGGAAGAAGCAGACGACCAAAGACCAAAGAAGAATGGAAGAAAGAAAGAAAATCAAAGAATATCTTTTTAAGACGTCTGATCATAGGACCAGAAGTCTAATTTCTTTATTTTTTCCACATTTGACTCTTAAACTCTTGCATTATATTCTGACTTAAGTTTTGAGTAATTCTAAGTGTTCAATTACATTATTGAGATTAGTGAATAAATTCCATTTGCTCCCTGTGTTCGACCTCAGATACTTAGGTTTTCGAGTAATAAATTTTTATTTGTTGTCAATGCTTGGTCACCTATACTACGACGCAACTGACTGTTAAAACATGATCAAGCACCCGCCAACATTTTGGCACTGTTGCCGGCGAATTTATCACTAGTCTCTGCATTCTTTTTTGATCATATCGAACACTAACTTACCCAATTTATTTTATTGTGATCTTGCAAGGTATTTCACGAGAAGATCCCTCTTACAAGTCAACTACTCCAGGGCAGGTAATTTCTTTTCCTCCTTAAACCATCCCCTAATCCTTGAAAGAGAAAAGGAAGCAATTAATGTAGGAATCAATTGCCTTCTTTCTATAGTAATCACCATCTTTAAGGCAAACGTTTCCTGATTTTGCGAAAAGTTTTCAAAACATATTGAAGTTGGAGCGATTTCTTTTAGATCCTATCCCACAAAATTCCTGTGCCTAATAGAAATCACGCTTAATCTCCGCGGACAACATACTTCTTGCTTTTAAGTCCGAAGAGAACCTTTTTCAAGAAGAAAAGAGGATTGGAAATAGAACCAAATTAAGGTTTCTACAGTAGGGTTTTTGGAGTGCTAGTCACACATGCCGGTACAAAAGGAAATGAACCCTCCCGCATCAGTGTGCTACCTAAGCCCTTGATTGAAGAGATTTAAACATGACAAACCCTAAAAAAAAATTGAGCTCTAAAATCACTTGAATCTTAAAATCTTAGACCTAATAAACTGGGAGTCAAATCAGGGTGATCTCTAGGTCCCAAGCCAAGAATCATTCTGCCCTCTTTATGACAGGTTAGGTAAAGTTGACCCCGTGGGTCAACCAACCTCTAAATTAGGTCACAACATCAAAACATCTAAAGTTCAAGTGAAAACCCTAAAGCACCTTTGAAATAAAAGTGGTAGACTTAAGAGGTCAAGGTCCCCATTCTGGTCTACTTGGAATCTCAGTGACAAGAGAGGTCGGGTGGGGGAAACCCTGTAACCCATGGGGACGCTCTACCGTGTAGGGGTCTTTGTGGGACTCTCCCTCTCTGGCTACCCAGGTAATTCTCAGGTGGATGACCTTCTGATCCAGGGGTATCATCTACCCCAAACCTCCATAGTCATCCAAATGTCTTTGGGTGCCTTGATTGGGTCAAAAAAATCTCCAGTCCCTCATCTTTTCTCTTTAGAGCACACACATACATTTTCAGTGGGACTCGTTATTCATATCTAATCACTTCATAACTTGATTGTACATCTTGATTCAAACTCTGATTCTACATCTTGATTCCACCACCTGATCCAAATATGCAGTTAAACCACTTAGGACTACCATTCAAGAGGCTTGAATATCGGAGATCCATGAAAGACAGGATGATTGAGGATGACCTGAAATTCTATGAAAAAGAAGACAAAACCTCAACACCAGTAGAAAACATTCAGGTTGATGTCCCAACAACCACAACCTTCATCATAACTTGTGCCCAAGTACTATTGGCAGAAGCCACAAAAGGATCAACCTGAGACTTGCTCATCACAGGATACATTGAGATAGAAAAATCGCACAATCTTGAATAACCATAAGAGATAATGAGATTATTAAAACAAATTATCGACTAGAAATACCCGTATATGCCATAAACAGAGGATGAACCATCTTGGGAAAACATTGAGGATCAATCTGGTCTCGGGTTTGAGGCACAAAATGGTTGTGGATTCCCAACCCAGATGGAGTACGATGTGCCTGATATTGAAGAAGGTTGGGAAGCTCCAAGTGCAGGAGAACACAATGTTGAGCCAACTCGAGACCATGAATCACCAGGCTTAGAATCCCAAAACTCCTGCAATAATAAGAGTAGAACTGAACCTCTCGAGGGTGTAAATTCTGTCCCTTATTCTAATAAGGTGACCCTCGAAGGTTATTCGAACCTAGATCTAGTGATTCAACCCACATCCTAAGCCCAGAATCTAGATCAGAGACCTATTGGGAAGATTTCAAGGCCCCATATGAGGATGATCAATTTTTCAATGAATATGATTTTGGGTCTCTATTTGATGAATATCCCTCGCCAACATCCTCAGAGGAACCAATCGATTTTTCGGAAGTCATGCCAATTTACGATATAGAAATTGAGGAGTTGGATGAGTGGGGTTTCAATTGGGTCTGCCCTACTTGCTTAGAACCTGAGCCTCTACTAGATAAGGACACCTTTTTAAGCTCAGAATTGACATCTAGGCTAGACTGTAGTCAAGCTGCTGAATTTACAGCATATGATTTATTCTAAGGTGGAACTCATGATCTTGAATCTCATTCAGATTTTGATTTTCGCAAACTCTCCGACGATTTCAAATCTGACCATAACATCAGAGAAAATATGCTTCCTGATTATAATAATCCAATCTACGACCTCAGCTCACATGACTCATTCTCTAACTCCGATTTTGAAAGTTACTATGAGGACTCTCTACAAGATACCACCTGTCATTCCTTTCTAGAAGAGCCCTCATACACAATTCTCATTGAAGCCACCTCTTCCACACATACAGAACTGATCAAACCCCATTCTCTACCTCGACCCTCAACCGGACTCAATTTCTATTCTGATTCACCTCTCACTGAGCCGTTTGCAGATGATTCAACTCCACATCTATACCGGGCATCGGGTATCGATCAGACTGAAAAACATGATCTATTATTCTCTGATCACCCCTGTAGGGTTTCCACACCATGCACTGATCATTTTTTGGAACCCTACTCTAACCAAGCTGATTTGACTCAGCCTAAACCCAAGTTTTCACTTCCATATCCATCTGAGCCAAATTGCATATGGTGGGTTCCACATCTGTTGATCTACATCTATCAACCCACCAAACTGATTGGGGTTGGGCTGCACCATCAGCCTATTATCTTAACAAGCACCTGGTTGGACCAACCATGCTCTTAATCATGATGCTTGTTTTACAAAACTCCACTGATTTGACCACTACCTCTCCACCCCATTTTCCGCTCGACTGAAGGCGTTGAATTTAGCGCTTAACGGGAGGCAACCGGTCATTCCAAAAATAGAGACCTGTCTGATTATCCGTCTATACTCCACATCCATTGCACCTTGAGTTCAGCCTTGGACAGTTGATCCCACCTCTGGTACACGTACTAAAGCTTGAAATCATCCGCATCAGTCATTTCCGACCCGTTCACCCACCCGATGTATCCTGTTCCAAGTCCCTAACCTCAACACTATTTCATACCCTCCGTTTACAATGAGGACATTGCAAAACTTAGGCATGGGGGGTGATAAAGTGCATACATACAAAACCAAGAAAAAGTCAGAAGGATTCTCACAAAAAAATTCATATATGTCAGAAACACAAAAAAATTGAAAAATTATGAAAAAGAACAAAAAATGGAGGAGGGAGGGAATTTTGTGAGCCACATAATCATAATGAAGAGAAAAAGAGCAAAAATGACAAAAAGGAGCACAAAATGAAAAAGAAAAAGAGATAGTCATTAGTAAGAGATTAAGGAATTAATCGAAGTTCTAGACCACATCAAGAAAAGAGAAAAATGCTAAGGAGGCACAAAAAGAGATTAGTGATGAGTCCTTTTTAATGGACTAATATTACGCCTAAGTAACTTTAATCGTACATTTTAGGTTTGTTAATAACTACATTAAGTAATAGAATGTTTGCATGCATCATGATTTAAGTTTACATCTAATTTATAGTATTCTATAACTTAATATGTAGTGATTTTATGTTTTTATGTGCAGGAAGAATATTGGGAAAAGAACGAGGGGAGGGTAAATTCCCCTTTCAAATGATCGGCGGCATTTTTTTCCCCATCCTCCGGCCACCCTCAACAGCCGCCGGCCAAAAATAGCAAAGGGATTTGAAAATCCCTTAACTCACGCACGTAGGGAGAGGAGATAAAGAGGTTGGGAAAAGTTGGATGAGGGGCATCTTTGTCCTCCCCCTGGCGGGGAATTATCTCCACCTTCTCCACCGTGGAGAGGACTGACCCTGTGAACCAACCATGCACTGAAGTCACCTTCCATCGCCATCACGTTGTTGCACAAAAAGTGCTACATCAGCCTGCACCAAGCACCCTTCTCCGCACTGCATCCACCGCACCCTTCTAGCTTGCAGCCGCCCCACCCGTGCCCGCACCAGCGCCATCGTGCCCAGTAGGCGCAGTCCTCTCACTGCAGGCGCACTCGCACAGCGCCACGCACCCTCTTGTGCTCATGCAACACCTTCCACCGCCTTCACTACATTACCTCAGTGCCTTCACCTGCCCTTGCGCATCTTGCAGGAGTGCACCCACGCCAGCGCGCACCAAGCACTCTCTCTAGCGTTCCCACCGCAAGCGCACCACTGCCACAAACTCCGTGCACCTGCAACGTCCTCCCACCGCAGCCCCTGCAAGCACACGCACCGCCTTCATCGTGCATGGCCAAGACCGCCCGCAGGTAGCACGCCCGTAGGAAGCAACATGCCCGTTGGCAGCAAGCGCCCTCGCGCGCCTTGTGCGTGCACCCATAGCATAGTTGCCTTCACCACGCGCAGCACAGCTGGGCCCTTACGCAGCCAGTAGCCGCACGCGTGCCTCTTCCACTTCATCTTCTTCGTCCTCCTCATTCTTCCACTACTCAACGAAGAAGAACCCATCATCGGCAGGAGATCCCCACACGTAGCTGGCCCCTCCATCCGTCGTTCGATGCGCCGTTGACTCCAACAGACTCGCTGCACCCTTACAAGCTCGGCCACCCCATTTGAAGGTCAAAGCTGCCCTCCATGAAGCGCCACCCGCAGTCGACGTCACCGGAGTTCATCTCCACTGGCTGGCCGCCACCGACCTCCTCGCGACGTGCCACTGCCGCCATTGTGAAGCACTCATCGAGACACATCTCTACATGCGACCTCGCCATCAGCCATCGACCCACGCTTGCGCACGGAAGAGAGAGGCAAAAACCTCTATTTTTCATTCAATTAGTAATTACGGAAAATGCCATTGTGAAACTTCCTATTCATTTATTTACCAAATTAATATATTGAGGTGAATTTGCATGCATATCTCTCTATTCTTTATAAATTGCTTATGATTGAGTATTTCATGAATTAGATAATAGCATGCCACATTGATTATTGTAAATAAGGAATGTTTTACGGGAAATTAGTAGTTACCGTGATTATCATTACCAAGATCATTAGAATATTATATTGTGATAATTTTGCATATAAACCCCTTCAGTTTTAATTAATTGCTTAGAATGAGAATTCATGAGGGTAACAAGTTGGACTAGGAAATATGCATATCCACTGAGATTCCCTAATAAACAAGACACTATTTACTAGTTTAAATAGGCTAATTCCTCCCTATGGAGATGACCTAACTATTCGTGTTAAATTCTGAAAATTAAAATGTTTTAAAAAGTGATTTTCTACCACGTGATTAAATACAATGACACATCATTTTATGTTAAAGTTTTTAACGAAAACGAAGATCGCTCTTTCAAATGGCTCCGTTGCCAGGGAGGAAAAATGCCTATTAATTTTTTCAGGAATTTTATGCTATTTTTTTGCTATTTTGAAAGCTTTTCTGAATTACTAACTGTGGATTTTCTTCTGTGCAAAAGCACGCGACGAACACGACGGGCTCGCACGGTGGAGATGATCCTTTTGGTGGACCTTGACACCACCTGGAGGCCAGCAACAGGAACACGTGGGCCTTGATACCATGCGCATAGGCTTACAGAAGAGCATATTTCTGATTTAGTCAATAGATCTTAGTTAGATTTAGTTTAGATAGACATTAGAATTTAATTTCTGTCTGTTAGACCCTTGTCGGGTATTTTTGGGAACGTGTTCTCAGTGCCTCTTTATTTCTTATCGCTCTTGTATGTGGGAGCGTATTTTTATGAGCGTATTCCCATTTATTTAGATTCTAGGATCATTTGAACTGCATGTTTGTTAATTAGTTAGATTAGGTATGTTTGCTTATTATTATTAAAAAAAAAATATCGAACTGCCTGCTAGAAGCTGCGTATCTATAGGATGACCATCTAGGACTGAATGAGCAGCATCAAGTTTATTTTTACTGCATTGCATACATTGCACGAAGAAAGCTGGAGTAAGGTACGCTTTCTCTTAAGCATCAATTATTTGTCATGCATATGCATTGAACCTAAATCTAAGACCACTAAAGTGCTTGAATCAAATTAATTCAGTGGTCACTTTAAAAATTGGGACTGCTAAGAGGTTGGACTTTAAAATCTGTGACTGAAAATTGTGTACAAAGGATCCTGTTTGCGAAATTTCAAAAATCAAAACACGATTGTATGTTTGCACACTTGAGACACTGTGCACTTCACACATAAGGTCACTAGATAAATTTCTACCTCTCCTCTTTTGCACCACAAGGGAAGTTAGTCGGAAATCAACAAGCCTATCCACCAAGTTACTTTGGTTCCTTGTGGGCTCGATTTGAGACTTCCTTCCCTTGTGAGTAGGTTATAGGCACTAGCGAAGGTTGGCTTAGGAAGCGTAATTTTTTGCAAAACTTGTTTGGCCACCAACTGAACATATAATTCTAAGACCCACAATCTACTAAAAACAGGTCCCATTGAATTTGCATTTGCTTTGACAGTAGAACTCTGTAGGAAGTTTCTGCTTGTATTCTGAATTCTTCTGAATCCTAAGAGAGTTAAAACTATTTTGCTTAAAGAAATGGATCACCCTTACTCCTATCATTTAGATTATCAGAGTCAATACTTCCCATCTTTTATTTAGGATCCCATGCCCTGAGCGTATCCATCCTTTGATGGGTATATTGACAATTATGGGATCATTCTTATTCTTATCCTGGGAGTACTGGCTTGATAACTCCCACTTTTGAGCAGAGCCTAGGAGCGAGATTTTGCAACCTTGAAATCCCTACTTCCATGCAAACACCCAGCCCTCCCACCCTTCATGATTTTTCATTTCGAGGTTGGATCGATACCCCTAGGCAACCAGAGCTTGAAATTGACTATCCTCCCCAACCTGATAATAGTAGCCTCTCCTCTTTTATGATAGAAATGCAAAAACAACTAAAAGAAATGATGGAATCCATGGGAGAGATGTTGAGGAATAGTCAACAATTAAATGAAGAAATAGGACAACTTAGCTACACGCTTCCCAGTAATTCTGATCCCTACCCATACAACCCTGATCATGAAAATAATTCGGAGGAACCCGATGATAATAGGGATCCAATTTTATGTAGCTATCACTTAGACTCTCCCAATGAGACACGGCCACTAGAGGAGAACTATCATAGTGATTATCCACTTGAGCTATATTGGAGTCAGAAGCAAGGGAAGATGGTACCTCTTGAGGACCTTGACCCCAACGACAGTATTCTCTTTAGCCCTACCAACCTGAGTCAAGGTTGTATTGTTCCTATCACTTCCCCTATTGATTATTTGGTGGAATCTCATTCTACCCATAGTGAGCCTACTCCTGACCCTCCACTTAGGAAATCAACACCCACCATTCAGAATCCTGAGGATTTAAATGCACCCAATGAAGGTGACCCTAATGGAATCGAGAATGAATTAGATCAATTTTTGTCTCAGGGATATGAAGAGTCTAATTCAGAAAACGAGGATGCCCCAATAGAGGAACCTGGATTGAAAAGTTGGAGTGAATCACAAGGGAATTATTTATTATTTGAGGATTTACCTCTAGAGGATAGAAATAATAATGTAAAATCCAGATTTCTCCCTTCTTTTAAGAGTCATCCTCCATCAAAATAGGAGTTGCTATTAGATGAGGAAAAACAAAATAGGGAGAAGTCTATGGGAGACTCTCGGGGACAAAACATGTCAATTGAGGATTTATACCTCGAGAAGAATAACGAATTCAGTGATATAGGCTTGCTCCAAAACATTAAGGCTGATCCTCCTTTAGGAATAATTAAGGATACTGATCTAACTCCTAATAAATCACATATACACCACGACAAAAATTTGAGTGAACCAAACGAATCTGGGGATGAGCTGAATAATAATGATTCTGACATTTTGACCCTGCCATCAAAGAGTTGTAATTTGGAGTCTACCCTTGATTGAAATATGACTCCGATCATTAATGCTAGGCAAGGTAACGTGAAGTTGTCTACAACTCTTAGGGAGTATACATAGTCTGAATCATTGTTGGAATTAGACCTAACACCGACTAAGCCCCCATTGGACTTAACCATTACCTTCCAACACTACAAACAACCCTTATACTCCCTAACCGATCCTTGGCTCAGATCTCTGCTCATGTACATTGTTTCTAGAGAACATATCAGGCCAGCACATCCTCGGGTAGAATGGCGAGTGTGGATTGATGCTTGTACTTTTACTCTTGCCATTCAAGGGTTTGAACTAATAATGTGTATATCTTTTAAAATCCGTCCTGCTCTGGAGGATCCTTGTTATCCTCCACTTATTCCATTTCGGGAGGTCCCTTTTCATATTCCGTTTATTATTCCTAAACCTCCCAAGGTAGCCAACGCGGTTATTCGCTTTCATATCTTCTGGCGAGCATTTGGTATTACGTTGCATCATCAGCTCGCCAACATCCGTGGCTACCTATTTTCTAGGCTCGCACTGTTACACATATTTTTAGGGCCTAACCTTATCTATTTGGAACCAGACTTACAGGTTCCTTCTAAGTCTGGCTGCTGACAGAAAATGCAGCACTTGTTGGGAGGCAACCCAGCTGTCTGAATAACACCGTCATCAGGTGATTTGTTTCCTTTCTCCTCCCATTTTAATTTTACAATGTGGATATTGTAGGATTTAGGCATGGGGGGGTGCATTTGCATTGTAGGAAGTATTCATGCATTTAGGTTAGCATATAAAAAAAAATATTTTTTCTTTTCTTGAGCTGAATGGGTTAATCCCTAGCAAAATACCTTTATCATTGGAGGTTTTTCTTCCAGAATTATTTCTTAAGTTTAGAATCTAGTACATTTATTTCACGTGCACGTAGACTTGGTAATAGATCCTTGAGGAAAACCAATAAGCATTTATAGTCTATAGAACCCTTGGACAGTGCATAGGGAGTCATGCATACTATCTTCTAGTAGATCCACCCCATATTGGTGAGATGAAAGTAGAGAGATTACTGGTGTGCTAAGTCTAGTGCAAGAACTCTTAAGTTTTGGATAATTAAATGATGATACTTCAGAGTTAGGCGTAGTTTTCACCCTCTGTTCCTGTGTGTGTACTTTGTGTGAATTCCTGAGAGTCACCAAATAAGGTAGATACACAGAGATGGAGTCTTAATAAAGCTATGACTATGGTGGATGGTTACGACCATCCTTCATAGAGTCCTTGGCTGAAGGAGGGTAATAGTGTCAAAGGTCAGAAATACGCCTGTCCTATCCATTCCTTCCCGATGCCGAGAATAGGCACTTCTACCAAATAAACCACACAATATCCTCTTGACCATCATCATCCCTAATAATGCCTCATAAATAAAAGTCTGTGTCGTATTATGTTGATTTATAAAAAAAAAAGAGAAAAGAAAAGAAGAAAAAGAAGTAACAAAAAAAAAAGAAGAAAAAGAAGCAATTATATTACAAAAAAAAAAGTTCAAGTTTATAATGTAACATTGTTTCTGAGGCAACAGAACACCTATCGCGTTCAACCAAATATGACCCATACCTACTTTTTAGTATTTCTGATCGCCCAAATACTAGTTAAGGACTCTAACTTAGTTGTAGAGTCAGTAGGACTTTAATTGAAGTGTGGATGCCATGTGAGGCCATCAAACTGTGAGTACAATTACTAAGTCTGGCAAGATTTGTGATCTCAGAAAGAAAAGGGTGAGCGCCTAGGAACATCAAGAGAGCACTGTTGTTTAGCCTCTCTCTGAGTTGACTTGTCTAATAGTCTAGAAATCTAGAGTCTGTAGTACCAGACTACATGTAGCACCAGATGAGTGTGTGCCACCAAATACAAATCCATTCAACTCAATATCTCCTACCTAAGCCAAACACTAGGGTCAAATTACAAATTATCGTCTGCTTTATCCTCGAGGGAAGTAGTTGCCTATCCCGACAGCAAGATTTACCAAGGGTGAAGTACAAACTCCGAATGCAAATTAGCTATTTCACTTGGATCTGTTACCTAGGCTATCATCACTTCACATTTGTCTGGATCTCTAAAGTTTTGAAATAGAAAAGAAGAAATCTTTTGATTACTTCTATTATTTTTCATTTTTGCTAGGGACTAGCAAATCTTAGGCATGAGGGTATTTGATGAGTCCATTTTAATGGACTAATATTACACCTAAGTAACTTTAATCGTACCTTTTAGGTTTGTTAATAACTACATTAAGTTATAGAATGTTTGCATGCATCATGATTTAAGTTTACATCTATTTTATAGTATTCTATAACTTAATATGTAATGATTTTATGCTTTTATGTGCAGGAAGAATATTGGGAAAAGAACAAGGAACGGAGGGTAAATTCCCCTTTCAAACGACCGGCGGCATTTTTTTTCTCCATCCTCCGGCCACCCTCAACAGCCGCCGGCCAAAAATAGCAAAGGGATTTGAAAATCCCTTAACTCACGCATGCAGGGAGAGGAGATAAAGAGGTTGGGAAAAAGTTGGATGAGGGGCATCTTCTTCCTCCCCCTGGTAGGGAATTATCTCCACCTTCTCCACTGTGGAGAAGGCTAACCCTATGAACCAAGAGTGCACTGAAGTCACCTTCCACCACCATCACGTTGCTGCATAGCAAGCTCTACATCAGCCTGCACCAAGCACCCTTCTCCGCACTGCATCCACCGCACCCTTCCAGCTTGCAGCCGCCCCACCCGCGCCCGCACCAGCGCCATCGTGCCCCACAAGGGCAACCCTCTCACTGCAGGCACACCCGAACAATGCCATGCACCCACAGGCCGTGCACCCTCTTGTGCTCATGCAACACCTTCCATCGCCTTCACTGCATTGCCTCAGCGCCTTCACCTACCCTTGCGCATCCTGCAGGAGTGCACCCACGCCAGCCCGCACCAAGCGCTCTCTCCAGCGTTCCCACCGCAAGCGCACCACTACCACAACCTCCGTGCGCCTGAACCGTCCTCCCACCGCAGCCCCTGCAAGCGCACGCACCGCCTTCACCATGCGTGGCCAAGACCGCCCGCAGGTAGCACGCCCGCCGATAGCAAACGACCTTGCACGCCCATCGCACAGCTGCCTTCACCGCACGCAGCACAGCCGCCTTCACCGCACGCAGCACAGCCGCACCCTTACGCAGCCAGCAGCAGCACGCGTGCCTCTTCCACTTCATCTTCTTCGTCCTCCTCATTCTTCCACTACTCAACGAAGAAGAACCCATCATTGGCAGGAGATCCCCACACGCAGTCAGCCCCTCCGTCTGTCGTTCGACGCGCCATTGACTCCAATAGACTCGCTGCACCCTCACAAGTCAGCCACCCCGTCTGAAGGTCGAAAGCCGCCCTCCACGAAGCGCCACCCACCATCAACGTTACTGACGTTCATCTTCGCCGGCCGGCCACCACCAACCTCCTCGCAACGTGCCGCTGCCGCCATTGTGAAGCACTCGTCGAGATGCATCTTTATGTGCGACCTTTCCATCAGTCATCGACCCACGCTTGTGCACGGAAGAGAGAGGCAAAAACCTCTGTTTTTCAATCAATTAGTAATTACGAAAAATGCCATTGTGAAACTTCCTATTCATTTATTTAAAAAATTAATATATTAAGGTAAATTTGCATGCATATCTCTCTATTCTTTATAAATTGCTTCTGATTGAGTATTTCATGAATTAGATAATAGCATGCTACATTGATTATCGTAAATAAGGATTGTTTTACAGGAAATTAGTAGTTACCTTGATTATCATTACCAAGATCATTAGAATATTATATTATGATACTTTTGCATATAAACCCCTTCAGTTTTAATTAATTGCTTAGAATGAGAACTCATGAGGGTAACAAGTTGCACTACGGAATATGCATGCCCACTGAGATTCCCTAATAAACAAGACACTATTTACTAGTTTAAATAGGCTAATTCCTCCATGTGGAGATGACCTAACTAATCATGGTTAGATTCTGAAAATTAAAATGTTTTGAAAAGCGATTTTCTACCACGCGATTAAATACAACGACACATCATTTTATGTTAAAGTTTTCAACGAAAGCGAAGATCGCTCTTTCAATTAGCAGGAACGTTGATCTTAGGCCTTCTGGTCTAGACTCTTAGGCTTAAACATTCATGTACCCGCTAAGATCTAGATAATCCTCAAGAGGTTGGGGAAGATGCAAAGCTTAAGTATTAGATCTAAGGCTTAGGAAGTATTCGGCCTTGTTAACTGACCTTTGATTTGCTGGATTCAATAACCTAAGCACCCCAATTCACACACAGTCTGGTTCAGTGCGCATAAATATCAAAATCACGCAAAAAGCGTTTCAATGTTCTGAAAAAAGTCTCCTAGATTAGGAGTGGCTGATCAACACAAGTTGATTTGGACGAGTTTTCAGGACGGAGAGGTGGGAAATTTCCCTCGAAGATGCACAACAACATATCGTCTCCTCGGTGCTTGTCTCTTAGGATATTTAAATATCCTACTGGGGGCATGTAAGCACTCTACTGGTTCAGATACCATGGGTGGCATTATCTCGAAACGTCGATTGCCAGGGTCTGAATTCGGCCACGGAACGCCATGGGCGGGATTATCTCAAAATCTCGAAAGCTAGGGTTCTGGCGGTTGCCATGGGCGGTGCTATCTCGAAGCATCGATAGCCAGGGACCCTTGAGGATTGATGATGGGGATGAGGAATCCCATACAGACCGTGTTGAGAAGCTTATCCGAAGCTAGAAATAAAAAGAAAAGAGAGAGAAAGCTATCCAAACAAATAAATATTCTGTCTCTCTTACAAAAAATGCATTGCAAACTAAACCTAAGCTAAAAATGTCTCAAGCACGGGTGCTTTAACCGTAGAGTCCAACAAACCCTAGGTTAGTTTCTACGGGCCTTAAAAACCTTTGCAGAAGACTGAGGTTAAAGCGAGTCAGGTCTGGATTTTGGTTGATACTTGAGTACCTCTAAGCCTATTTTTAGCATTCTTAACCTAATCAAAAGAAAAAGAAAAGCACTTATCAGACACTCAGGGCCTAGAACAGAAGTTAAAACCTTGAAATTTTGCTAAGGGACTAGCAAAAGCAAGGCATGGGGGTATGATGAGAGCCTCATCATGAGCCTTAACTAGCTCATTTTGACCTAAGAAAGAGAATAAGAGCTCCTGCATAACCTAGAGAAGGGCTTAATTCAAGGAATAAGTGTTCTGAGAAGAAAACATGAAATAAAGGTTAAAACTGCAATTTTACCATTGCAGTACATAAACAGGATTACTCAGAGGCAAAACATAGGTAAAATGGTCTGAATAAGATAAAAAGTGGGTTGGTTCAGTCACAAATGGGTTCATGTGCAATCTAGGAATTAAATGACATTCTGTAACCCTAAAACAAACCCACTTAATTCAACAAGGTTTTGGTCAGGATGAAAATCAAGAAAAAACTCTAAAATTCATGGAAAAATATCTCCTAGGGTTTAGAACCTTCAAATTTTCCTTTGGAACCTATTTTGACCTAGATTGGGGTCCTACCTTATCAATTGACCTAATTTGGGTTTTTATGCAAATTGTCTAGTCAAACGTGGTCAAACATAAATTCAAACTTTACCATTGGATTCCTTATGTCAAAATTAGGTTTGTACCAAAATTTCGATCTAAGGGAAGGTCATCTTGACCTACTTTGCAAAATAGTACACCTAATTACATTTTACCCTCTACCTTTTAAAAACCATTGCACAGACCCCCCTAACTTCCTCTCCACTCTTACAAACAGATCCCTCTGCCATTAATGGGGAGAAATCCTACTCCATCGAGGAATGGAGGAGGAGAACTCCTTGATTCCTCAGAGATCTCCTCCCAGATTTGGAAGGGAGATTCTCTGAGGAATTCCCTTCCATCTGAGCGTGGTCCTAATCCCTGATTCACACCCAATCTCTCGTGTGAACGCACGAGAGATTTAGGTATCCCACAAAATTCCATCTCCGGCGAGGTCTCTTATGCTCGGAGTCTTGTCTTCCAAGCATAGGAGTCCCTGCCAGCGACTATAAAATGACCACCATCTCCAACCGCACCTCCTCAGCTCGACATGGCCAGAGACCCACCTCAATTTCTTCTTCTTCTCCTCTGGCCAAGTGGTCCAGCGAGCTTCGGTGAGCCTCCCTCCTCTTTCTCGTCGCTCTGCCACAATACCAGTGGCAGAGCTGTCCTCACCATCTTCCTCTGCATCGCGCAACACCCACGCGAGCATCTCTAGCCCCGTCATCGCTACCGTCTCCCTCCACTAGACACTATCTTCTTCGGTGACAGTAGGAACTGCCAGTCGCCATCTCTCCCCCTTCGTCCACTTAGTTAGGTTAGAATCACTTGCCTTTATCCCCTCTTCAATTCCCCTCAATTTATTTCACAAATTACCCCTCGACAGCCACTGTCCACCGCCATCGTCCCCATCTCTAGCCAACCTCCGGTGAGACACATCCATTGCTCCACGCCTCCACACGTCTCGCCACCATCCTCTTCACCTCCGCCACAGTCCACTGGACACTTTCCACCCTCTCACAGACCGCCACACACACTCCACGCTTCCACCGAACACACCCACTCACACGCTCACAGTCTGACCTAGGCATGCACGCCTAGGCCGGTCTGAGCCACACCGACCCCCGCCTCACCTTCTCTATGACACGGTGAAGGTCCTCCTGTGGTCTGATAGAGCTGCAAGGCTCCTTTTGTGTTGTGTAGGGTAGAGCACCCGTCCGCCATTAACAAGCACACGAGCTTGCTTGTTCTTGAGCTTCAGGCCGCGAGCGTCAGGTTTCAGGACCCCAGGTTGTGCAGACTGAGGGCGAGAGTGAGTCCAGTTTGATAGCGGTTGCTGCGAGGCCTTTAGCTGCAGTAATTGGAAGAAGTCATCTGCCTGCAGGAATGCGCAGAAGCGGGTGGGACATTAGTCCCACCTCGTGAACATCTGAGCGCGGCGCATGTAATAAATTGAGTTTGTGTTTTATGTTCTTCGCCTCGAGATACACATGGGGTGAGGTCCCTCACCTATCACACCTCATCCACAACATTCTCCCCCGTGGATCTGGCACCCGACCCAACTAACCTACCGAGCACTCCTCGTGCACTACACCCATGCTGGTGCGCCTGGACCTGGGCACGCGACCGACCCGATAACCCAGCTTTGGGAGAGCGTACCGAAGAGAGATCTACAGAGAGAGAGACGCAGGGGTGGGTAGAGGGGTAGGTTTTGCTCTTCGGTGTTGTGTGTGTTGGAAGAAGGAAAGAAGCCAAAGAGAAGAGGAAGTCAGAGGAGAGTTAAGGCTGAAGGAAGCTAAGGCAGAAGCCAAGGAAGAAGAAGAAGAAAGGTTGAAGCCAAGGGAAGCAGAGCTAAGGAAGGCTTAAGGAGGAAGAAGCAAGAAAGAAGAAGAAGAAGACCCGCAGAGGAAGAAGGTGAAGCTGACACTTAGCTGTAGACAGCCAGCAGAAAAGAGAAGACTTAAGAAGGAAAGGCAGAAGACAGAGGAAAATAAGAAGGAAGAAGAAAGGAAAAGCTAGAAAGAGCTACAAAGAAGAAATAAGGAAGAAGAAGCAGACGGCCAAAGACCAAAGAAGAATAGAAGAAAGAAAGAAAATCAGATAATATCTTTTTAAGACATCTGATCATAGGATCAGACATCCAATTTCTCTATTTTTGCCACATTTGACTCTTAAACTCTTGCATTATATTCTGACTTAAGTTTTGAGTAATTCTAAGTGTTTAATTACATTATTGAGATTAGTGAATAAATTCCATTTACTCCCTGTGTTCGACCTCGGATACTTAGGTTTTTGAGTAATAAATTTTTATTTGTTGTCAATGCTTGGTCACCTATACTACGACGCAGCTGACTGTTAAAACATGATCAAGCACCCACCAATAGTACATCCTTAGAGAGAAGAGTGGTCAAGGAGCGTGCACTTTTCGAAAAATCAAGGATAAATCGATGGTAAAAATTGATGTACCCTAGAAAAGATCAGATGTCCTTGATCAAGCTAGGCATAGGGAGTTTGGAAATCAAGTTCACCTTGGCTCAATCGACTTGGATGCCTTTCTCTAAAATCAGATGTCCTAGGAAAATTCTTTTAAGCACCATGAAATGGCTCTTTTCCCAGGAAAGAACTAGATTCACGTCAATGCACCGCCTGAGGATTTGGACCAAGTGCAGGAGGCAATTGTCAAATGATGCTCTGAATACTGAAAAGTCATCCATGAAGACTTCCAGATAATCACCTACCATATTTGAGAATATGGCCAAGATGCACCATTGAAAAGTCGCGGGTGCATTGCAGAGACCGAACGGCATCCTTCGGAACACGTACGTCCTGAAGGGGCAGGTGAAAGTGGTCTTTTCTTAGTCCTCAGAATGGATTGCCACTTGGTTATAACCGGAGTACCCATCCAGAAAGCAGAAGAACCTATTTTTCGCTAGTTTCTTGAGGATCTGATTAATAAACTGTAGTGGGAAATGATCATTCTTCGTGGAGGAATTGAGTCTTCTGTAATCAATGCAAACTCTCCACGAGTTACCCACACGAGTTGGTATGACTTTTTCGATTTCAATTGTAATGACGGTGGGTCCTGCCTTCTTAGGCACAACCTGGATTGGACTCACCAATCGACTGTCGAAGATCAGGTAGATGATCCCTGCATCTAACCACTTAATGATCTCCGTTTTCACGACCTCCTGTAGATTAGGGTTCAAACGTCTCTACATTTCCCATGAAGGTCGTGTGCCCTCTTCGGTGTAGATTAGGTGTATGCAATAAGAGGGACTAATGCCAGTCAAATCATCGAGAGTCCATCCAATGGCTCTACAATGTTGCTGGAGAACAATAATTAGTCAGGATTCCTAGTCAGGTGTGAGTCTGGAGTTGATAATCATAGGAAACATCTGATTGGACCCCAAAAAGATGTATTTTAGATGGTTGGGAAGAGGCTTGAGTTCCAGAACGGGGTTATCAGTAGAAGCGGCCGGCTCAGGGTGTGTGTCAGGAGCAAGGGAAGGAGTTATGGGTGTATCTAGATCAGGGTTAGACTCCTCTGTTTGTGGGTTTTGATCTTCTGGTGGTTGATCGGGAATAATCAGGTTGTCCTCGGTATACGGTTCATCAACCATAGGTTTGATATCACATATTTGTTCTATAACACCACAATTAATCCCTTGTTGGGCCTTAAAGATGTCAATTTTCAGTGTTTGGTTCCCGAATTTCATTCTATTTGGCCCTCCTCACAGTTTATATTGGCCCTAGCAGTGGCCAAAAAAGGTCTCCCTAGTATAATCGGTGTATCCCTTGGGTTTTCAAGTGCATCCATATCCAAGACTATAAAATCCACCGGGAAGTAGAAATCCCGTACCCTAACGATGACATCCTCGAGTACTCCTTTAGGTGACTTAATGGATCGATCAACTAACTGCAACGTCACCTCTGTCAGTTTAAGCTCAGATTCTTCAAGGTGGTCAAGGAGGGATGTAGGTATTAGGTTTTTGGAGGCACCTAGATCTAATAAGGCTCTGTCGAATTGGGTATCACCAATAGTACATGAAATCAAGGGAGTACCTGGGTCTTTAGCCTTAGGTGGGAGTTTGCTCAAGATTACAGAGCTAGCTTGCTCTGACAGTACGATCGGACTCCCACTTTTGGTCTGCGGATTACGCTTGGGTGTACACACGTCTTTTAGAAATTGTGTGTAAGTCGGTACATGGTGGATTGCATCCATCGAGGGGATGTTTATATGGACCTGTTCAAAGAGCTTGATTAGATCCTCCTCAGGAGCCACGGGTTTGGTTATTCTCTTTCCCTTGGTCAAGGCCTCAGGAAATGGAACCTTGGTTGGTTCCTCTAGAATAGGTCTAGGTTCTTGATCTGGGATAGGGGTGTCCTGGATAACTATCCTAGGGCTTGGGTTACTACCAGGTTTGGAGTGGTTTGGATAAGGTGGGTCTTGAGTTACTTTACCACTACAGGTTGTTACGGAGTTTAGTCCTGCCTGGTTTTGGTTTGGGGTTGGTAAAATAGGTGGTTGCTGTTGAAATCCCGCGTAAGATGTCGAAGCTTCCATCCTGTTAGGTGATGGAACAGAAGGGGCCTGATAAATCATGTGGGCATGGCTAGGATTTGGGTTCATAATGCGCCTCTGGGTCGGCATGTTATTTGGATTCAGCAGGGGTTGTGAAGGGAGTGTGCTAGGTTGGTGGGAATTCGCCATCTGGGTGAGTTGATTGGAAACCTCTGTGATCTCGTCCTTGTGTTGTTTTTGTATTACCGCATTCATTTCTGAATGTCAGCCAGAGTTTGAAGGATAAGAGTCATTTGATCTGCTTGGTTTGGACCAGATTGATAGGTGGGGTTGGGTCGAGGCTGAGGCGGCTGATATGGACGAGGAATTTGTGGATGGGGTTGATAAGGTGGTCTTTGATTCTCAGTATTTCCCACCCACAGGAAGTTGGGATGATTCCGCCATCCAGGGTTATAGGTATTGGAGAATGGGTCATTCTGGATGGCATTGAGGTCCTCGTAGGTCTGAGGAGCCTCAGAAAAATTAGAGTATGAGAGTTTAGAGTTCCCCCAACTAGAACAGATTGGATCGGAAGTCCCTCCAGTCCTAGAGTTAGACAGGGGTGGATACGGGTCCATCCTCTGAGAAGATCGGTGATAGATGTTTTGCACAGTTTCCCTCGTAAGAGGTGGCTGTGCAAACGAGTTTTGCGCAGAGGTGGCTTGCTGCAGATGCCGAGTCAGCTCATCCACCTTATTCTCTATGATAGAGACCTTGTCCAACCGACTGGCCATCAGTTCAAAGTCGACGAATACGAACAGGCCCTGTGTCTCATGTGCTCCCCTAGGATTCGTCGATGCGCGGGCATTCGTCTGGTCAAATAAGCCCATGGAGTCATTATTGATGGAGTTCTTGCACATATTCTCGAGAATCTCCCACACCATGTCTTCGTGTTGACCCATGATGTTTCCTCCGCAGGTTGCATTGACGAATAATCTAATGTCTTCATGGAGTCCCTGGTAAAAAGACTGGACTTGTTCCCATTTAGGAACTCCGTGATGGGGGCACTTTCGCATGAGATCCAAGAATCGGTCCCATGCCTCATGAAGAGGTTCTCCCGATTGTTGAGTGAAGTGAGTGATTTGGTGGCGCAAGGCATTCGTCCGGCCAACGGGGAAGAACCTTTTCAAAATTCAGACTGGAGTTCAACCTATGTGTTGATCGGACGTGTTTGAGTCTGATACCAATGAGCAGCCTTGTCCGTGAGGGAGAAGGAAAACATTTTCATGAGTAGAATATCCTGATTTTGTACATTTGACCCGAAGGTCTGGGCCAGATGTTTGAGTTGTTTGATGTGCTGAAAGGGATCCTCGAAGTTAAGCCCATGGAATTTTGGAATGGCATGAATCATGTTGGGCTTGAGTTTAGATTAGAACCTCCAGCTGGGATTTGGACTCGAGGCTCGATCGCCACTGCAGTGGGATTATAGTGATCTCACATCATAGGAAGCTGCAGCAGGTTTACAAAGTTCTGGAATAGATCATTCGAGCGCTGAAGTTGGTGTTCATGGTTGTTCTCTTCTTCAATTGGTTGTGCCATGATGGAAGAAGGAGAACTTGGTTCTAATGAATCAGAGGAGAGATTTATGTGGTGGGGTTGCTGCACAAACACGGGCATTGAGGCTTGGCCTCGGCGGGAGTGGATTTCTAAAGGAGGTCTTAAGGATGGTCTCAAGGACCTCCTACCAAACATGCACTGAAGGATTAGACGAGGCTAGAATGTGCTGGACCTAATCGAGACACCAAAAAAATTTGGATGACTATAGAGGTTCAGAGTGGATGATACCCCTTAGTCAGAAAAAGCCGTCCACCTGAAAATACCTAAGCATCCAGAGAGGGAGAGTCCCGCAAAGACCCCTACATGGTAGAGCATCCCCATGAGTTACAGAGTTTCCCCCACCCGACCTCTCTTGTCACTGAGATTCCAGGTAGACCAGAATGGGGACCTTGACCTCTTAAGTCTACCACTATTAATTAAGATCAAGGTGCTTAGGGTTCCACTTGAACTTTAGATATTTTGAGTGCAAAAAGTGACCTAATTGCAAGGTTGGTTGATGATGAGAACCTCATCATGAGCCATAACTAGCTCATTTTGACCCAATACAAAGGATAAAAGCTCCTACATAACTCAAGGAAAGGCTTAACTCAGAGAATTCTGAGTTTAAGGAGAAAACAAGTCATAAGGGGTAAAAATGCAATTTCACCAGTATAATCTGCATACAGGGTAATTCAGGGCCCAAACATAGGTCAAAGCAGCTTAATAAGAATAAAAGTGGGATGAAATGATCTAGCAAGGGCTACAGCAATTCCAAGAAACTAAATGATAAATCTGTAACCCTAAAACAACCCACTTCAATTCACAAGGTTCGAGGCAAAGTAAAAATAGAATAAACCCTCTAAAATTCATAGAAAAATAATCTCTAGGGTTTAGAACCTTCAATTTGGCCTTTAGAGCCCATTTTGACCTACATTGAGAACCATGCCCAATTAATAACTTAATTTGGGTTTTTGCGTAAATTGACCGGTCAAAAAAGGTTTAATATAGAAATAAAATTCACCATCAGATTCCTTAGGTCCTAATTAGTCATGTATAAAAACTTGAGCCTAAGAAGAAACCTCCTTGACCGACTTTACACTTTGGTCCTCATATATTTACACTTTGGCCCTCAACTTTTGAACCCTCGCATTTTGGCCCCTAACTCTCCTTCGTTCTTTGCGATTAGGTCCCCCCTGCAAAACCTGCCAGCACCATGCTCCGGCGACCTTGCGTGGAGCATGGCGCCGCGCAGGGTGAGGTGGGGGACCTGGCAAGTAAACCGGGGGTGCCCTGCGTCGTCAGCCGTCGCAGGGACACCCCCCTGGTCGTTGTAACCCACCATACCGGCCGTGCGAACGCACGGACGGTATGGGTTCGTGTTTCCGGCCATCCTCCGGCGAGGGAGACACGTCGTCTCCCTCCGCCTTCCTCCCTGTTTGATCCCTATAAATACCCCCCGTTGCTCCACCGACCGGGGCAGCCTGGATCTGACGGAGAAAATCCCCAACTTTCTTCTCTTCTTCCTCCGGCAGACGCTCACCAGCTCCGGCGGTTTCCTCCCCCTCCACCTCTTCGCTCTGCCGCAATACCAGCAGCAGAGACTTCCTCCCCTGCTCTTCCCGCGCCACGCCGCACCCAGCTGGCGCCTCTCCGGCTCTCTGCTCGCCGCCGCCCCTTTCCCTGAGCATCGTCTTCTCCGGCGACAGTCGATACGACTGTCGCCCTGTTCCTCCCCCTTCGTCCCTGCAAGTAAGCTAGAGCTACTCCCCTTCTTCTCCTCTTTCTTTCCCCGCTTTCAATTTATTCAATTAAGCCCTCGACCGACCCTGACCACCTTCACCCCCTTCGCCTCCGACCACCCTCTGGCGAGCCGCTCCCATCACCTCAGCGACCCACACGGCTCGCCGACCACCGCAGGACCTCCGCCTCCTCACCCTGATCAACCTCCGCCCTGCCACTCCCCCCACATCACCCTCTGCAACCCCACCGAACAGACCCATCCTCCGACCCACAGTCCGACCTAGGGCAGCCCTCGCACGCCGCCCCGCGCCTCGCCACCACCCACACGAGCTTCGCCGCACCCTGGCGAAGCTCCTGGCACTTTCTGATTAGGCCGAGAGGCCGTTTTCTTGTGAACAGGCCACCCGACCTCCGCCGCCATTGACGCGCAGGAGGAACTGCTTCCGCCTGCAGCTACAGGCGCGCCACGCTCAGCGCCAAGCCCAGATTCAACTCCCAGGCCTTGCGAGGAGTTTTGGCAAAACACCAGGTTCGCAGCTAAGGAAGAAAGCTTCGCGTGACGCCGCCATCTCCTGCTGAATTCCCCGCTGCGGGCGCGCAATTGAGGTGGGCCATTTAGTCCCACCTCGGAAACGCCTGAAGAGTCGCAGCGACATAAGATGCAAAAGTGCTGAAGGCTTACTGCCTCAGCACACGGGGTGAGGTCCCCTTCACCTGCCCGGTTACCCGGTCTCGTCCGCGCTCACGCCCCGCGGACCTGACCCGAACCGACCCGACCCGACTCAAGACTGACCTGCACTCCTCGCCCACCACGCACGCCGGTGGGCCTAGACCCGGCCCTGACCCGAACCCGGTTACCCGGTAGCTCTGGGAGAGCTCTCCCAAGAGTGGTTTCAGAGAGAGAG
Organism: Thalassia testudinum; assembly: GCA_037157565.1. Taxonomy (NCBI): domain Eukaryota; kingdom Viridiplantae; phylum Streptophyta; class Magnoliopsida; order Alismatales; family Hydrocharitaceae; genus Thalassia; species Thalassia testudinum. The sequence continues at coordinate 147,821,110 of JAZHRO010000063.1, read as the reverse complement.
AGAGACGCGGGGGGGGGGGGGGGGGGGTTAGAGTAGGTTTTGCCTCTTACGAAAAAACTCTGAAGTGTGCAGGCACAGGCGAAGAAGAAGACCCGCGGAAGAAGAAGGAAGCTAACTGTAGCAACAGGTAGTTAAGTCGTCTGATTTGGAAATCAGACGACGGCCTGAAGCAGCTAAGGAAGAAAGCTTCGCGTGACGTCCCTGGCTGAAAAAGAAAAGAAGAAGCTGACACTTAACCGCCGGGAGGAGAAACAAGAAGAAACTCTAAAGAAGAGGCTGAGCAAAGGCTGCAGAGAAGAAGTACAGCAGAGCCAAGGAAGAAGAAACCTTCACAGAAGAGACTGCAGAAAAAGAAGAAGAGAGTCCAAGACAGAAACCAAGGAAGAAGAAGAAGGAGATCTGAAGAAAGAAAGAGGAGCATCACCTCTGCAGAACAAAGAAGAAGAAGAAGGAGATCTGAAGAAAGAAAGAAAGAAGAACATCACGAGGAGAAAACAAAGAGAACAACAAATTCTTTCCCTCTCTCTTTCTTTATTTTGTAAAAGAAACATGTATATCTCTAGAATACAACTTGCTCCCTGAGTTCGACCTCGGGAACTCTTTTATTTTCCGAGTAAAAAATTTATATATTTGAAATGTTGGTAATAACCGGCTATACTACAACGTTATAACAAACCAAAACCCGGTCGTCACACCAACCGATTTCAGTTGACCCAAGGGGTCAACTTCACCTCTTTATCCTTTGAGATCTTTTAGGTCCTTTCTTTTAGGGTTCAAGTGACTTAAGAGCTTGATTTTTTTAGGGTGTCTCTTGGATAAGTTTTTTTCAATCAAGGCTTAGGCACACATCTTTTTGAAAAAAATTGCTTCTTGCTTAGAGAAGATGTGTCTCTAAAAACCCTAGATTGGAATCCTTAAGTTGGCTCTAATTGGTCCAATTTAGTTGTCACAAAGATGGTATCTAGGGTTCAATCAAGAAGGTGCTAGCCCTAGTTACCTTAAATGGATGCACAATTCAAAATGTGTTGAAATTAAAATTAGGCAACTTTGGTGGATTAAGTAGATATGGAAAGCAGGTCGCCCTAAATTGATTTTCTCTTTGTTTTTTCCTTTTCAGAATTGAGGGGATTAAGAGAGAGGGCTAATGAGAAATTACCTACCCCTAGCGTGGTTGTTGTGCGGATGTCTTCTTTTTCCTCCCTTGAAACAATCACAACAGAAGAAATAGATCAAGTTAGTATTGAATCAGAAGTTGTGATCAAGGTTTCTAAATTGCCCGTTGCTCCCCAGCAATGGCGCCAAAATGTTTGTCAAAGTGAAATCGGGTTTAAAATAATTGCGTCGTACTATAGACAAAATTGCTTTGAAAACAAATGAAAGTTTATTACTCGAAAAATATGAATTCGAGGTTGAACACAGGGAGCAAATTGAGATTTAAAAACTAAGAATACAACTTTATAAAATGTAATGATCAATCAAAATTATGAAGCAAGAAAAATGATCTCAATGTATATAGAAGCTCAAAAATATAAAGGTGGATGTAAAAATCAGATAGTGCTTTTTCAATCTCTCTTCTTGTTTTTCTGTCTTGAGCTTTCTCTAACTCTTCTTCTTTCTTCTCTAATGCTTCTAATTTGTCTCTGGACTTTTCTTCTTCTTTCTTCCTTCTCTGATTTTTGACTTTGGCTTATTCTTTCTCTCTTCTTTCTCTTTCTTTGATTTTGACTTCAGTGGAGCCTTCTTAGATTCTGCTTGTCTTCTTCTTCCTTTGACTTTGAGGCTTCCTTCTCCTTCCTTCTTCTCTGCGGCTTCACCTGTGGCTTCCTCCTTTCTTTCTTCATTATCTTCTTCTCTATGCTCTGGCCTTCAGCTCTTCTTCTTCCTCCTTCCCTGGCTTCACCTTCTTTTTCCCTTGAGAGCAAAACCTAACCCCTACCCTCCCCGTGAACTCTACTCTCTTTCTTCTCTCTTAGGCTCACTCTCCCAGAGCCTCCTCGGGAAAATGGATTTTTCAGTGCGCCTGTGACCAGGCCTACAGGCATGTGTGATGGGCGAGGAGTTCACGGGTAGTTGAGTCGAGCACTAGGTCCGTGGAGGCATGGGTCGCGGACGAGGTGTGGTGTGCGAGTGGGACCTCACCCCGTGTTAAGAGGCGCTAAGCCCCTGGCACTTTTTCAATTTATTCGTGTTGCTTGCTCACAGACTTCCAAGGTGGGACTAAATGTCCCACCCACTTCTTGCGTGTGCCCGCAGCAGATCTTCACTCAATCGCAAAGGCAGCAGGTGCTTTGGTCTCCAATTGCTTGGTGTGAGTCAGTCGCAAATGGAAACCGCACATCTGGGACCCTGATTCCTAAAGCCTGGAGCCTGCTGTGAAGCTAGCAAGCTCCTTCAAGCTCGCTTTAATGGCGGGCAGGGAACCTGTACCTGTTGACATGAAAACGGCCTCACGGCCCTGTCAGATCACTCAGAAGGCTTTGTCGTGACACGGCGAAGGTAACTCGGGTGTTGGCGTGGCATGGGATGACCTGGGTGTGCGTGCCTAGGTCGTTTTGTGGCCGTGGAGTTGGGTATGTTCGAGGGAAGTGTGTGGAGGGTGTGGCAGTTAATGGAGAGGGGGAAAATGATCAGTGGGATGAGGGGATGCTTTCGAGGTGGTTGGCGAGGTGGGTGGGTGCATGGAATGGCTGGAGCACCTCGCCGGTGGTCTGCCGGAGGTGGAGAAGGTGACCGTGATATGTGGTTGTCGGGGCGTGAAATTAGAAATAGATAAGGGGAAAAGTAAGAGTAAAGGAAGGGGACATATCTACGAGGTGCTAGACGAACGAGGGGCAGAGGAGGCGGATGACTTGTATGTGCTGTCGCTGGAGACGAAGACCCAGAGAGAGAGAGGCGGCGACGACGAGAGGGAGATAGGCGCGGGCACAGGTGTGGCGCGACGCGAACGAAGGAGGCGGAGGCAACTCTGCCACTGGTATGGTGGTAGAGCGACGAGAAGAAGGGGGAGGAGTCACCAGAGCTTGTTGGGATTTTTGACCGGAGAGGAAGAGCGGATGTTTGGGGTATTCTCAGGCAAAAACAAGCTTGAAATGATCGGGAGGATCTGGGGTCTCTTTTATAGTCGTAGGCCGAGGGCCTTGTGCTTGGAAGACAAGCTTCCAAGCACGGCAACCTCGCCAGACTTGGAAGGTCGAGAGATACCCAAATCTCTCATGCATTCGCATGAGAGATTGGGTGGAAATCAGAGCTCATGATTGGGTTCATACGAACGGGAATTCCTCAGAGATTCTCTCTCAAATTTGAGAGGGATTCTCTGAGGAATCAAGGAGATATCCCCCTTGAATCAACTCCGGAGTAGGATTCCTCCGCTGTAATGGCAGAGGGACCTAATTGTAAAGAACAATGAGGAAGCTATGGGTGTGTCTACAAGGGTTTTCAAAAGCTAACGGCATAAATGTAATTAAGTTGGACTATTTTGCAAAGTAGGTCAAGGTGAACTCCCCTTAGGTCCAAATTTTGGTATAAACCTAATTTGGATATAATGAATCCAATGGTGAAGTTAGATTTTAGGTTTGACCACGTTTGACTGGGAATTTTACATAAAAATCCAATTTAGGATAAATATTTGACTAGGACCCCTATTTAGGTCAAAATAGGTTCGAAAGGCCAAATTGAAGGTTCTAAACCCTAGAGGATATTTTTTCATGAATTTTAGAGGGTTTAGTTGAATTTTATCATAACCAAAACCTTGTTAAATTAAGTGGGTCTGTTTCAGGGTTACTAGAAGTCATTTAATTCCTAGATTTCACATTAACCATTTTCTGATTGAACCAACCCACTTTTTATGTTGTTAAGACCATTTAATCTATGTTTAGCCTCTGAGAAATCCTATTGTTGTACTGCAATGGTAAAATTACAGTTTTACCCTTTGTTTCTTACTTTTCTTTCAAATCAGTTATTCCTTGAGTTAGGCCCTTCACCTGGTTATGTAGGAGCTTTTATTCTCTTTTCTGTGTCAAAATAAGCTAATTAGGGCTCATGATGGTGTTTCCATCAGTACCTTTAAACTTCCATCTCTGGTGACATTTTCTAAGGTTGGAAGCTTGGCTTCCAAGCTCAAAATCCCCTTCTAAGTCCTATAAAAGGATCCCCAGGGCACGACCGTGTTCTTCAGCTAGGTTTATGTCCACAAAACCCTCTTCTTTCTCTCCCACAGCCAGCTTTGACCTATGCCCAGGCGAGCCTCCTTGACCCCATTCTTCCGGCCCTTAGATGATCAAATCGAGTGGCCCGTCTTCTTCCTTATCTTCCTCCACCCCTCGTCACCCAAAGCAAAGGCAACTGGACCCCCTTCTTCCTCGCCGTCTCTCCCTTAGGAGGTTGGTCTTCCCCACATCCGACCATCACATCGGTGTGGGAATATCTCCCCCTTTCGTCTCTAAACCAAGTTCTTTAACTTCCCTTACTTCCCTTCTTTTTCCCTCTTTCTATCTCTCAAAACAACCGCCAACCACACGTCTCCCCCTCCATCTTCTTCCGCTCCAGCGAAGCTCCGGCAACGCCAACCACCGCTCCACCGCACGAATTATGCCACTATCACCTCCATTAGCTCTGCCATGCTACACTCTTCAAAACCCCTCTCTCCATTCGCTTTTTCATCCACCCAATCATGCCATCGAACAAACCCATCACCGGCTTCCTTCCCCGACTGGTCACCACTCACATCAATCTACCATGAAACTACCACCAACATACTCCATGTCATTCGACGAAGGCCCTGAGCTAGTTTAACTTGGCCATAAGGCTGTATTATTATTTTTAGGTCGACGCCGTCCTCTACTGTCGCCGTCGCCTCGCTCTACTACGTTCACAGTCCTCCGACCGTGTTCTTCACCAATTCCATGCTCAGGCTGCGAAGCTTACCTCCAACTTGCATTCTAGGTTGCCAATAGGACATTGCAGTTCATTCATCCGCAATTGAAGATTCATCACCTGCGGTTGCACGCGAAGGAAGGGTAGGACTTTAGTCCCACCTCGTATGCTGACGGGCACGCGATGGCACATAAGTTGTTTTTCTGCTACCACCTTATCAGCACGGGGTGAGGTCCCCTCACATGTGCCCACGCACGCCCTCACCCTCACCCATGCCACGCGGGTCTGGGCTTTGATCCGATTACCTATATACCCGCATGATTTGAGAAAGAAGAGGAGGAACTTTGAGTGAGAAAGAGAGTGGGGGTTAGGGGGGTTTTGCTCTCTGTGACACTTAGTCACTGGAGGGATTGCTTCCCTTATGCATAAGAAAAGAAGAGAAGAAAAAAGAAGGCACAACTGTAGAAGAGAAGAGGAAGAAGAATAGTGCTAGGGAAGCACTGTAGCACTTGTGGGATAAGTCGTATGATTCAATAACCTAATGACTAATTTGAGACTTTATCTGGTTATCTAGGTACCTAAGTTTGATGGTTGATGGCATTGTTGCATTATTTGCATATATGCTTAAATTGAATAATTGGTGATCTAAATCACCATTATTTTTATTTTGAGATTCTTTTTGCCATATGTTAAACTCATGCTTTATATTGATTATCACTTCTAAGTTATTTCTTATGCTCATTTACATATTTATTGAGATTAGTGTATGAATTCCTATTTACTCCCTATGTTTAATCTTGGACTTTCATTCGAGTAATAAATATTATTTGTTTTCAAGAGATTTCGACTATACTACAACGCAGCTTTTATAAACATCAATCTCGCTTGTATAAACACTCCATGATTACGAGAGCGACGAAGTGCCACCACGTAGTTCACGCATCCGCGTCAAGCCGATGCACTTCACCTAAAGGAAGATCCTTCACCTATAGTAGCTAGATTCAATCTTTTACTTTGTGGCTCTATAGGTTTATGTTGTAATTTTTACTTTGTTATCTGGTTGGGTATTCGGTTTGCAAATTCCCATCTCCTTCGTGAGACAAAAACCTTCTTGTGAAGAGAAGGGTTTTTGAGGTTATGCTATCGTCGGGTTCAAAGTAGCATGGTTGTATTGAGGTTGAGTCACCCTCATTTTAAGTGACTCGGTTAGTGGTTTTTGATCAACTTGGTTGATCGGAAAATCCTAACTTGAGAGGGTTAGGTGGTGGTTTTCACCTGATTTGGGTTTTCACCCAAAAATCATTTGTGCAATTGTGTGATTGTCATTTGTGTGAGATTGTTTATTTGCTTGCGCACTTTATTTTATATTCCGCAAATCTCACCCCCTCCAGTAGGAACTTTCATTTGGTATCAGAGCAAGTTTTCCACCATTAGGAGTAACTTCCACGGAAAGATCAATGGAGGGGAGCATGTCTGCGATCAGGATTTCCGAGGGGCAGTCTACCCCCCACATCCACTGTTCTTCGACGGGAGCAACTACCCCAATTAGGATGAAGATGTGGCTTCAATCCAACTACTTCACGATTTGAGCCAGGTGCGAGATGCCGTTTGACATCCCGGAGAAACTCGTGGGAGGCTACTCGCAACAACAAATCCGTGTGCACTCTCTCAACACAAAAATAATGAACGCATTGTATTACGCATTGAGCCCAGAAGAATTCAATCAAATCTCACAGTGCGCCATCGCATATGAGATTTGACACACACTTGAGGTAACTCACGAGGGTACCTCTAAGGTAAAGTCTTCTATAATTAATTTACTTTCACAAGAATTTGAATCATTTTCTATGAAGGCTAACGAAACCTTAAGTGAGATGAACACTAGGTTCACTCTCATTGTGAATGAATTGAAAGCTTTAGATAAGACCTTTATCAAGGGGGAGCTTCAAGGAAAGCTTCTTCATTCCCCCGAACCTGAGTGGGAACAAAAGGTCACCACAATCGAGGAGGCGAACGACGTAGAAGAGCTCAATATAGAGGATCTCCTAGGAAATCTCATGGTCTACGAGATGAAGTTGAAGTAGAAGAAGAAGGACGCACTGGAACCTTCATTTGGTACCAGAGCAGGTCTCGCATTTTCAGCTTAACAACCTGGCGAGGATCCAAGAGATCATGGAGGGAAGCAGCTTCACAACAAGGATTTCCGAGGGGCAGTCTATGACTCGTCCACTGTTCTTTGATGGGAGCAACTACCCCTATTGGAAGCTAAGGATGAGGGCATGACTTCAAGACATTGACTTCACCATTTGGGCAAGATGCAAGACCTTGTTCAACATCCCAAAGAGACTCACAGGGGGATACTTGCAGCAGCAGATCCGGGAACTCTCTCTCAACATGAAGACAATGAACGCATTATATTGCACGCTCAGTTAGGAGGAGTTCAATAGAATCTTGTAGTGCGCCACCACATACGAGATTTGGCACACACTTGAGGTAACTTACGAGGGTACCTCCAAGGTAAAGGCTTCTAAGATTAATATCCTATTGCAAGATTTTGAATCTTTTTCTATGAGGCCTAGTGAAACACTAAGTGAGATGAACACTAGGCTCACTCTTATAGTAAATGGTTTGAAAGCTTTAGGGAAGACCTTCATTAAGGGGGAGCTTTAAGGCAAGCTACTCTGTTCCCTTGGACCAAAATGGGAACAGAAGGTCATCGCGATTGAGGAGGCTAACAACGTAGAGGAACTCAACATGGAGGATCTCCTAGGCAATCTCATGGCCTATGAGACGAAGTTGAAGCAAAAGAAGAAGGATGCACCAGAACCAAGACCGAGGAAGTCTCTCACATTTAGAGCTATTTCAGACACCGAGATAAGTTTTGATGACGAGGACTTTAAATTTTTACTTAAAAAATTTTCCAAGTTTTGTAGAGATTCCAAGAAAGAGAAGGAAATGGAGCAAGGAAGCCCGAGACGTTGCTACTACTGCAACAAAAAGGGTCATCTTCAACCTGAGTGCCCTCTTCTCAAGAAGGAGAAGGAGAAGAAGTATAAGAAGAAGGCATTCCAAGCAACTTGGGACGACTCGAGCTCAGAGGAAGAAAAGGAAGATCTCGAGAAGAAGAATGAAACCACTTGCATGGGTTTCATGACAATCACAGAAAGCAACAGTGACAACAGCGACAATGAGGTAAATTCTGAACTTCAAGATGCTTTTAATGAGTTATTTGAAATTAGTAAATCACTTAAAGTAGAAAATAAAAATATTAACAAGAATCTTAATTTTCTTAAATTAGAAAATGAAAGGTTAGAAAAATAACTTAAGGACCTAGAAAGTGGTTCTAGTTCTAATAATGAAAATTTGTTATTAGAGAATAATAATCTGACATATGAAAATAGTGAGTTGATTAAGGAAAATACAAGTTTAAAATTAGAAATTTCTTATTTAAAGACTAAGATGTATGCTATAGAAAAAGAACTTGCATGTCTTAGGGAAGAATCTAATAACTTGGTAAACAAATTAGATAATCTTTATAACCCTAAGGTTGAGAAAGGATCTCCTTTAAGGAGACCAACTAACAAAACCAGATCCAAGCTAACTTGGATATTGAAAAGTTAATTAGACTCTTATTTTGCAGGTTGCAAAGATTTCAACATCAAGGATTGGAATTACAAGATGAAGAACGGTCAACTCGAATTGGGAGGACAAAGGAGTAGATCAAGGAAGGAGAAGAGAAGACCAATGAGATGACAAATAAATGTCCGAGCCATCTCACGGTGACTTCCCGATTGGAGGTCGACGTCGATGCCCAGACATCCAAGCTATGGATGGGAACCCCATTCGGTTTGGCATCCACCTCCATTTGGGCCATTCAATTGGCCATGGTAGGTGAGGTAAAACTTTAACCCTATCTCTTTATAAATAGCATGTAGATAGGGGGAGTAAAAATTATGAAGCTATTTGTCCATCTAGATAGGGGGAGGTTTTAAAAATAACATAGCTATATTGTCTTGAGAAAGGGTGAGGTAATAACATAGCTATCTTATTTTTATGGAAACGATGAAATTAGAAGAGCATGCTTTAATGGGAGTTTAGGATAATTAAAAATTGTAATGCCTTTTTGATAATGTCAAAAGGGGGGAGGATTTTATGGATTATTATTTATGATTTTGTCATTATAAAAAAAAGGGGAGATTGTTGGTGCAAGGGCACCATGATCGTGAATTTTGGTGATAACAAAACACTTGTGTTTTAACATTTGTATTTGAGCTTTAGATTTCTTTAAAATACAAATGGATAGAAGTGTGAAGGACATTAGAGCTTGCATCCATGGTGGATTGGAGGAGCTCGTTGGAGGAGAGGAGCTTTGCAAGGAGTGAGAGCTTGAAGATAGAAGAATAGGATAGATGTTTTTTAGTCATTGTACTCTGTAATTGTTGTTTTCATTCTTTGCTCTTTCATTCTCTTAAATATTTGTTAAAGAGCCTCAAAGTTACCTAACAGTAGTCCTAGGAACACTTGCACAACCCTAGGATACTTAGGTTTTCCGTAGAAGACTTAGAAAACCTAAATAGGCCTCAGATAGCCTTTTCAGACGTCTGATAGTGATCTTTAAGATGTCTGAATGTTGAATCAAACATCCAAACTTTTAGTGTTGGTCTTAAAACTTGTTGTCTGCTGATTTCAGATGACCGACCCTTAGTCCAGACATCCAATTAGTGGAATGTTGGCCTTCACAATATGATCATTAGGAATGACCTTTGGGCTTCTATCAGATGTCCATAGAGGACCTTAGATGTTTGATAAGTGACCGTTAGCCCTCGATTAAGTCGAAATCTCTTCTATTGAGGCTTATAGCCATTTATACCTTAAGAAATCCATTCCCACAATTAATTAGGTTTCCAGATGTCCAGACTTAGTGCCAAACATCCGATATGTCGTCTGATTAATTTACACTAGAACCCTATTTAGGTCTAATGAAAGTTAGTAAGGGAACCCGTCTAGAATTAGACATCTAATTTAGTTTCCAGATGTCTGATTGTTATGAACGCGTGCCCTGGATGTATTTTAAGACATCTGGGAGGTGGCCCAGACTTCTGACCAGACGTCTGGGATTACATCCAGACGTCTTGCCAGACGTCTGTGATGGTTTATAGACGTCTGAAAAACCGTTATCTTCCACACGCGCGAGTCGTCTGCGCGCCTGCGCGTGCAGACCGCATATTCGCCTTTCCTCCCTCCGCGGCTGCAGATTCCCCTGCCGCGAATCCTTCTCTCTCCTCTCCGCGCGGCCTTAAAAAGGGCACGCCTCCCCTCCCGTCTCCACCGTCTCCTTCCTCTTCTCCTTCCTGCGCGCGAGAGCGAGCGAGCGCGAGGGCTGCAGCGGCGGCCGCAGTGAGCGTGGAGGAGGTGCGGCGTGCGAGGGCGGAGCTCTGCCGTGAGGGCGAGCTCGCCGGAGCGGCTCGACCGGCCGGCGGAGGGCGCAGGGGGCACGGAACGACGCAGAGAGGGACCTGCTGCAGTCTGAGCAGCAGGAGCGTGAGGTACGACGCGGGCGGCGTCGCGAGCAGAGTCCGGGTCGCGCCCTGATTCTGGAAAAATTTCCAGAATCAGACGTCTGGGTTGATAGGCAGACGGCGAGGACGACGTCTGGTAGCTCATACAGACGTCTGAAAGGTGAGTATTCCGTTTTCTTCTTCCTTCCTGTCGACTGACCGTACTGAGGGAGGGAGTTGGCTGTGCGCAGGCTCGCTGATTCGCCATCCTTTGCGAATCAGACGTCTGGAAGTTGTACCAGACGGCTTGAGTGACCTCCAGACGTCCGGGGTGACCATCGGACGTCTGGGAGATAGGCCATACGTTCCCGCAGACTTCTGGACGTCTGGGAAACCACGCTGAATAGGTAATTCTCTGATCCACTTTTTAAGACGTCTGGAAGAAGTTCCAGACGTCTGATTTTGCACAGTATCGTCTTTTTCGACCCGTTTAGGGCCCGTTCGGGCTCCGTTTTCCACGATTCGAGTTGCGTTCTTTTCAGAATTAATTCGTCTACCCGTCTACAGTAGCTATACACTATTTTGAGACACTCCTTGTGTTTGATCCTTGTGATAGGACCTCGTTCAGTTGCAGTCTTGGGAGTCGCGGAGGCACGCGGGATTCCCGATCAAGCCCCCATTACTCCCGTTGTACCTGGTAGAGTGGCTTAAGTTTATTATTAAAATCTGTTAAAGTATGGAACCATAACTAGAATCTAGGACATTGCATGAATCCTAGGAATGAGAAATGCATGGAATGATAGCTCCTAGGTGATGCATGAATCCTAGGGCTGGAAAAATAGTTGTATGCTAGATCCTAGGATGTGGCATGAATCCTAGGATGGAAAAACTAGTGGAATGTATAATACTGCAGTCTTGGAAAAATGGAAAGGAACATAAAGCTGCCTGTAAATTGAATTAACAGCTGCCTGTTGTGAATAGATAACGTGGTTGAGAACATGGATTGTAAGAATGTGAAACTGGAAAGTGAAACCTGGATGTTTGAGTAAAAAGGATGGAACCCTACGGGGAAGTAGGAGTAGAACTCCTGGAAGGTGAATGGAATAGTTTTGGGGAAGTGATCTGGCCCTTGAGTACGGAGTACCAAGGAGAGCGACTGTCCCCCTGTTTAGTGCAGAGCGGAGCTAGCCGCCCCAGGGACCCGGGGTTAGGACTGGCCACTCTGTACCGGCTTGTTGGCCCTCGTGTACGTAGTACCGCGGAGAGCTAGTAGTGTTAGGAGAGTACTAGCTACCCCACGGGCCCCGGGGTTCTGCTAGCCTCCTTCACCGACTTGTTAGGCCCACTAGGGCAAACCAGGGTAGTCAGGCGAGGGTGCGCGGACTGTGGAGGGGCAAGGCCTCGGTTTGGTTACTGTGGAGGGGTTGGACCCCTGTTACTGAGAGGGCTCTGCCATGGTTCCGTGCTGTGCTTTGGGCGCACCCGTTAACGGAAACGACTGACCGTGTGCCAGTGCGGGCTAGCTACCTGTGCGTTTATCGCGCGTGCCGTAGTCACCGTTACGTCTGTCAGTGACCTTGGGGTGGTTGACTGAGGGTAGGATCACCACGGGGGACTCTCCCGGCCAGGAGAGCACCACGTGCTACTTCTACTTTTGGAAAAGACTGCAATCAAGATCGTTCCCACGAGGACATTCGAGATCAAGTAAAGGATCTGAGAAATAAATGAAATAGTGAGAAAATTGAAAGATGTGAATAAAGGAAGTAATAGAACATAACAGCTACTGTACACTCTACTGTTGTCTTTAGTTAGTTTGCCACTCTACTCAGCGTTTTGCTGACGTGTTACACTCGTTACCTTTTTCAGGACCAGGTGTTGAGCAGCCAGGGTCAGCGGCTGCAGAGGACGCTGGGCCGAGTAGGGTCCAGTAGAGTTTACCACAGTCTTTTGTACCTCTTTTGTTTCTGTTATAGTGAGTAGTTCTTGTTTCCGCTGTATTTTCTTTACCTGCAGTTCTTGTTATATGATAAATGTTGTTCTACTGTTGTGGTGGTATCTACTGTAGTAGTTTCTTTCCTTACTGCTGTACTTCCTTACTGTTAGTTATATTCATGTTGAATGTGGTTTATTTTACTGCTCTTTTGGTTACTTTCTCGTTGGATGACTAGGTCTTGGGATTAGTCGAGTCGGTCCGGTTCTCGTGTCTCGTAGGGACTCGGGAACCGGATCGTTACATTGATCTTTTTCCTAAACGTCTGATGACCCTATCAGAATCATTAATGATTCTGATTGTGGCTTGATTTGCCTTGAGATGATCCCCAACAGCTACCTAAGGCTTCCAAAGCCTTCCTAGGCCTTCTTAAGTCATCCATAAATAGGAGAGGCCCCTTGCCTTGTTGAGACATACCTAGAGAAACTACTTTCCACTATATTGTGTCAAATAGATCATTAGAAGAGTTGTTCCTCTCCAAGCCTTAGTTTTACTTCAAGAGAGCATCATCTAGCTGAGCACCTGCTCTCCCTTTGCGATTACGAGAGCAACGAAGTGCCACCTCGTAGCTCACGCATTCGCATCAAGCCGATGCACTCCAGCAAAGGGAAGTAATCTTTACCTATAGTAGCTAAGTTTAGGATTTATACTTTGTGGCTCTATAGGTTTTGTGTTGTAATTTATCATTATAAATTGATTGGGTATTCTCATTGCAGATTCTCGTCTCCTTCGTGAGACAAAAACCTTCTCTCAAAGAAAAGGGGTTTGAGGTTACGCTACCCTCGGGTTCAAAGTAGCGTGGCTGTATTGAGGTTGAGTCACCCTTTTTTTAAGTGACTCGGATAGTGGATTTGATCGACTTATTTGATCAGGAAATCCTAACTCAAGAGGGTTAGGTGGTGGTTTTCACCCGATTTAGGTTTCCACCTAAATATGACTTGTGCAATTTGTGTGTTTATCTGTTTGTGAGATTGTTTTATTTTTCTTCCTCATTTTATTTTTATATCCTGCAAATGTCACCCCTCCCACAGGAATCTTCACAGGCCCTTTTAATACTACTCACAAAACCTAAACCCAATCTGCTGGAATATTAGATGTCTAGACAAGGTGTTAGATGTCCAATTTTTGTAGAAATCCAAGTCAGAACCTCAACTTCACCTTGATTCAACATTAGACATCCAGACTAGAGACTTAGACTTCTGATTTTGAAGTATAAGTCGCTTGATCATTAAATTCGACGTCTGGAGCCCTTCTCCGGTTAGTGTTTTTGAAATCAAACCTAGATCTTGATATCTTAAGCCCCTAAACCCAATCCAACACCCTAGGAAACCTAAATTAAGGTGTCCTAAGCCTAGTACACTACCCTAAGGCCCTCCTAAGAACCTAATTAGGTTCTCACTTAACCCAATTGACTTGGATCTAAGCCAATTACACCCTACCTAGTCAATTGGACTCACAGAGTCCAGTTGAGCTCGAATCTCAACTAGCACAAGTCAAATTGGACTTAGTGAGAGTCCAATTGACTCAAGCCTAACCTAATTGGGAACTTTCTCTCCCAATTACACACACACCCACTCAATTAAACTTATGGTGAGTTTAATCACACATATCACTTTAGTATTAGGTTTTATGAACCTATTTTTAGAAACCTACCCAAACCCAATTACCTGGAACTGTAGGACTCAACCTAGACCACCTAGCCACCACCCATACTCACGCACACACACACACACACCACCATTTGACTATCCACTCTAGAGTATTCTAGAGTGGCCTCCAAGTGGCGCCACCTTGAAGACTAAAAATAGTCTTCAAGGAGTCCACAACCTACTTCCTTAGGAAGTGGATCTAAGAAGACCCACTCCCAACCATCTTGACACCAAGATGGAGGCTCTTCTGGAGAATTCCACACTTCTCTAGATGAACCAATCCTAAGTCTATAAAAAGACCCCCTTGGATGGCCAAGATACCAATCTTGGACTCTATTCATCACTCCATCCATGAGTTCCATCACCTCCACAATCACCATCTCCACATACAACAACTAGAGCACCTCCACCACCTTCTCAAGAGGCCAGCCTACACACATTGGCCGTCCCTCTTTCCCCTCCCACCACCTCCAGCCATACACCCATTGGAGACCACCTCCAATGTCCTAATTTCTGTTAGCTAGCTTAGTGTTCTTCATAGTTAAATTCTTGCATCAATATCTTACTAGTAATAGTGGTAATACTCTTTCTTTAAAGAATGCATGCATAATCTGCCTTAGATCCATGCATGCATATCTCTTCTATTAACTAGAATAGCATTTTCAAGTTCCATGTATAAGCTTTCCTCTAGCGGTGTAATGAAAATATTTTGAAAGGAATAAAAATCATCAGTTGCCTATTTCATCCATATATATTGCAATAAAAATGTTGGTTCTAGAGGATGTGAATGATTTAGAAATAGATTCAATTTTTGTTGTTCTCCATCGCATAATAGAGGTTGTGCATACCGAAACACACACGTTCACATTTGTGATTTATTTGATGCACGCACATGTTTTACGTGTTAACAACATGATTGATGCATCTTTTACTCGCACTATTGAAACTGGAGTCCGATTCTAAGCAAGTAAAGAACGAAAAACCAAAATCAATTTCACTTTTATACGCCTCCCTGTGATCGACTGGGACTCACCGTCTCGTTATTATATTTTGTTGGAATCATGATTCGTGCTATACTGCGACACTTTCTGAATTAAATATGCATTTCGCAACACCAAACAAATGGAGCCAATGTTGGGGAGGTAAGGCGATTTTGATTTTTTATTTTTGAGCTTAACTCTAACACATTTGTTTCTACTTGCTTTTGATGTGTAGGAACTGGACGTATGGATTCTGTGCACACATCAGGTGCAAGTGAAGAAATAAAGTGCACATCATAATCTTAGATTAGGTTTCCTTTGAATCCTAGGTAGATTTACTTTTGAAAAAAAAGTGGAAAAAAATTTCAATATTTTTGGGCAAAAAAAGAAAAAAAAAATCTTTAGATCTTAGACTTAGGTTTTCTTTTAAATCTTAGGGTTAGAATGCTTTTGAAAAAATAATTTGAATATTTCCCCTCCAAAAAGAAAAAATTTGGAAATATTTTATAAAAAAATTCACAAATTTGAAAAGAGAGAAAAAAATAAAAATTTAGGTGAAAAGGGCTCATTTTTGAATTCAAACCTTTTCAAATGCCTTTTCACCACTCCTTGAAATTCAGCCAAATTCTTTTTGAGGTTTCGAAATTCAATTGTTGAATATTTTATGACCCAAAAATTATGAAATTCAAGTTGAAGCTATATTTTCAAATCAACTTTCAAACGATGCCATTCTTTGGAAAAAATTGAATTGTGCAATTTTTGAAGATTCGCAAAATACAAGGGGGTCAAATAGACTCAGATCTGAAAATGTTTGAATTTCAAAAAGTAATTCTGAACAACACACAAATCTGATTTGACTAAGAATGATGGCGTTGAACGGGTTATCAAATTAACTTTCATTTCCATATTTTTTCCAAATTTTTGGAGTTAAATTGATGCTAGTGGACAAGGGGTCAAAATTCCAAATCTGACCCTTTGACAGTTAAAAATTCATATTTAATCATTTGAAAGAGTAAAATTTTCAAAAAAATATTCTCTAAAAACTTAACTGAAAAAGAAATCTACCTATCTAATTTGAAAGTATTTGGATTCAAATTGTGTCATGGAAAAATATTTCTAATTTGAACTGTGGTTTGCTTGAACACTTAGTCTATTGCATGAACCCTAGGCTCAACTTTTAGTGTTACAATTTAGAGGAAACACTTGACTAACCTAGACTTAATCAAGTCTAGTGGCTAGTCGGTGAGCTAGGTCACCTTGTGAACCACTCACCAAAACCCAAATTGGAGAAAAAAAGGTTAAGCAAAATTTCATAAAATATGCTAATTAACCCAAATTTGTTATCGAACTACTAGGTCATCACAACCACTCTAGCCAAACCCATAGCCAAATCTGTGGGGCAGTGTCAAACAACCGCATCTAAGGGGTACAAAGGAACCAGAGGCGAAAGCCAAAGGAAGAACCTTCCCCTTAGTCCCCTAGTACAGATTGGCTGGGTTAGCTTGAGGGGTTGGGATTACTTTCAGTTGGTTTTATAACAAATTTTTTCTTCATCAATTAGAATGTTAATGAAAAATCTAGTTACCTGATCTTAATGAAAAATCCTAAGCCTTAGCCTTATTTGGCTTGGTTGCACCAACCTGAGTTGGCTGGTGTATATAAGTGAGGAGGTTACTTAGACCTCAATTGGTTGGGCCATGGGAGCCAATCCTAAGGAGGCGAAGGCGATTCGTCGCATTGCTCGAACCTTCTTCTCATCCACCTTCATCTTCTACTCGAATAGTCAAGATGGCTAACCCTAGACCTGGACCTGGTCAAGATCCAGCAAATATGGACCCGATGGCTCACCTGGAAACCTGGGTCATCGAATTAAAGGAATGATATTAGTAGAACATCGACAAAATTCTGACAACATTGGATAGGATGTAGTATCCACCACGAGAAGAATACATACGAGACTTCTACGGTCCGATAGTGCCGATTCTAGCACCTCAAGTCCAGATTCCCGTAGGTGGAGACGCATTTGAGCTGAAGCCAAATGTAATAAGCCTAATCTAGAATTATTTCTATGGAAACTTGAATGAGGATCCTTTCCAACATATAAAGGACCTGAGTCATATCGTAGAAATAGTTCGACCTAGGAATGTTGATCTGGGAATAGTTCTCATGAAGCTTTTTTCGTTTTCTCTCAAGGATAAAGCTTCATATTGGTTCAAGACCATTGGGAGGCCAATTGGAACCTGAGCAGAATTACGACGTGAATTCCTCCAAAAGTTCTTCCCGATCGGTCGAACGAACACGATGAGGTGTGCGATTACGACTTTCTTCCAAGGACCAAGGGAGAAGTTGCATGATGCCTGAGATCAATTTCACGATCTTCTCAGGAAATGCTCAGACCATGGAGTGCATAGATGGCACCTGGCTCAGATCTTTCACTATGGGCTGGATGACACACATCGGTATCTGGTCGATGCATCTAGTGGTGAGAATTTCCTCACAAAGGATGAGAACAACATGTTTAAGTTGTTCGAGTCCTTGGCAAAGAACTCGATGAATGCCGCATCGATGACCCAATTCCAGTGACTGGACAACAATGAGTTAGTGGCCATGAGGCTTACGTCGAGTCTGCTCTAGCTGATATGGACATTATCACTAAGAAGCTGCTAAGGTGGATCTACTAGATAAGAAGCTCGATGAACTGATTCGAGCTCGACCCGAATTCTCCAGAAATTCTACTGCATCTAGATCTTCTTATGCACCTCGAGTCCCTCCTGCTCGAGTTAATTTACTTACTTGGGATGCATCTTCACCGTATTTGTGGGATCCTACATATTTGGAACCTGTGAATAATCTCAATCTAGCACCACAGAATCAGGGTTATGCACCATATGATGATTTTAATGCATATTCCATTGATGAATATGTGTATCAGATGTGATCGGCTTACGAAGACGTCAATGCTATTCGTGGATACATGTGTAATAACCCGTACTCAGAGATGTATAACCTTGGTTGGCACCAGCATCCAAATTTCTCCTGGTCTGGTAACTCGCAGAGACCACATCAAGATCCACACTACTAGACTAGACAATACGGGAATGCACAAAACACGTACCCAAGGCAGCAACCATTCCTGTCTCAGTAGCAACCTCATTCAATATATCAGCCGCTGCATCAAGCTATCGGTCACCCTCTAAAGCAGGCCGACCCCTTAGAGCATTGAAGGAGGAACTGCAAGAATCAATGTAGAAATCTACGCAGGATAGATTGCTAATAATGAAGGCAATGGCTGATCAGATACAAAGAATCCAAAATATGTAGAACCAACTATTGCAAGAGCATAGGACACAGGGAGCCTTACCCTCCCAACCTATCTGTAACCCGTGATATGTGCAGAACCAAGGTGCCCCGCCTAGGTTTCAGGCATCACAGGGACAGGCACATGCCATATTACAAGAGCCTCCTGCACCACCTGGTTATGCTCGAGGTCATCCACCTTTGCTATAGAACCCTGCATATTTTGCCCCTTTCGCTCCTCTACTACCTTACAAACAGCATGTCAATGCGAAAGCTGTTACATTGAGTGGGAAGAAGACACATGACCCACCATGTAGGTAGGTGGGTCCTAATTTTTCACACCCTTCACCGGAGGATGGTTCGACCCCTTTCTCATCTCAGGAGCCACCTATGGTAGATAAGGGCAAGACACCAATTGACCTTGAGATTCCCGTCCCTTTTATTGAGGCTTTGAAACAGAATTTTGAGGACTTGAAATCAATGTTCAAGGAAGTTCATATTCAGGTCCCTCTCCTCGAGGCTATAGATCACATTTCCGCTATCGCTAGGTTTTTTTAAGGACTATTGTACCCTAATGTGACAACAAAAAATGGATGACGGGTAGTATTGTTGAAGGAAGCTAGCGCTGTGATTCGAGCTGACCTACCACTTAAGAAGAAAGACCCTAGTACCCCACTCATCTTCTACTTTTTGCAGGATTCTCCTTTTGATCGAGCCCTTCTTGATCTAGGTTTGTCCGTCAACCTAACTCCCACTATAGTATATAATTGTTTTCGATTCGGGGAGTTAAAACCCACCTCAGTTACTATTCAGCTGACTGATCGATCAGTAAAAACACTGAGGGGGGTGGTTGAGAATGCGATTATCAAGGTCCGTGGATTCTGCTTTCCACGGACTTTTTCATTCTTGATGTGGAGGTTCCTCCTAATCTCCGTGATGCACCGATCATTTTAAGTCACCCATTTTTGGTGATAGCCCAAGTGAATATCAACTATGCATTCGGGTGTATGGAGATTGCTCTAGGAAACAGAAGACTTAAATTGGACATATTCAAGGCACCAAGGAACTTTGATAGTGATCACATCGATGAGGACAATGAAGACGAAGAATTGGCTTTCTATGGTAACATTGGGCTCCTTTGTGATGACCCAATGTCGCATTCATCTTCATTGTCAAGGTTTTTAAACATTGATTCACACAGGACTGAGACCACTGCAATGCACATTTTCTCCTGTGGATCCAATTGTTCAGGGTGTTCGTTTGATCATGAACCCCTAATTCTGATTATCCTAATCCAATAATTACTGAATCGCCCCTGTTGACACAGGAAGGCATGACTACGGCAAACGGGTGTCCCATTAATGCAGTCATGACTGACTATTCTGTAGGTGGCAAATCAGTGGGAATTCCTGCATATCAGGGTAATCAGATTCCCGCTGTTGATTCTGTTCCTCCCACTCATAATTCTAATTCTGACCCACCCATAATTGAATTGAAGCCCTTACTAGACTCACTCAAATACGTGTTTTTGGGTAAAAGTGAAACATACCTAGTAATTATTAGCACTCACTTGACCCCGAAATAAGGGCATCAACTAATTTCAGTTTTACAAGAATATAGGGCTGCTACCGGGTGGAGTATTACTAATCTCCATGGGATTTGCCCCTTGTATTGCACTCATCACATTTACACAGATGAGTGGGTAAAGCCTTCAAGACAACCCCAAAGATGGATGAACCCGAATATGCTAGAGGTTGTTAAGAAGGAGATCATCAAATGGCTAGAAGCGGGCGTTGTATATCCGATTTTCGATAGCCAATGGGTGAGTCCTATCCAGATAGTGCCCAAGAAAGTAGGACTCACCATCATAAAGAATGATAAGGGCAAATCATCCCAACCCGCACTACGACTTCATGGCGGGTTTACGTAGACTATAGGAAACTAAATACGACTACCCAGAAGGATCATTTTCCTCTACTGTTCATTGATCAGATTTTAGAGTGGTTAGCCGAGCGTAGCTTCTTTTGCTTTATGGATTGATACTCTGGGTATAATCAAGTAGCGATTAACCTAGAAGATCAAGACAAGACCACTTTCACATGTCCCTTTGGAACAATCACTTTTAAGTGAATGCTCTTCATCCTCTACAATGCACCCGCGACATTTCAGCGTTGTATGATGGTTATTTTCTCTGATATGATTGGGGATTGTGTGGAAGTATTTATGGACAACTTCTCCTTTTTCAGAGATGACTTTTCATCTTGTCTTGATAACCTCACTAAGATCCTAAAATGGTGCATTGAAGTAAACCTAGTACTATCATGGGAGAAGAGCCATTTTATAGTGGGGGATGGCATTGTACTAGATCACATGATCTCATCCAATGAACTTAAGGTTGATCAAGCTAAATTAGAAGTCATATCCCGATTACCTCGACCAAGCTTAGTTAAACAAATCATATCATTCTTGGGTCATGTCGGATTTTACCAAAGATTTATACATGATTTCTTGAAAATCACACGCCCATTGACAAATCTTCTGGTAGCCGATGCCCCATTTGACTTCAATTCCTCGTGTCTCAATGCTTTCGAGACCTTACGAAGTGTTGCTTCTGATTCCTCGATTCTTCAACCACCTGATTGGTCTCTCGATTTCAAGATGATGTACAACACCTCTATTTTCGCCGTCAGAGCTATTTTAGGCCAATGTTGGGAGCAACAACCTTTTGTAATTTATTACCCTAGCAAGATGCTGAATGAGGCTCAGCGTAATTATACAGTCACTAAAAAAGAACTGCTAACAGTAGTACTCGGGTTGGAGA
Organism: Thalassia testudinum; assembly: GCA_037157565.1. NCBI lineage: Eukaryota > Viridiplantae > Streptophyta > Magnoliopsida > Alismatales > Hydrocharitaceae > Thalassia > Thalassia testudinum. The sequence goes on along the minus strand of JAZHRO010000063.1, from coordinate 147,800,003 downwards.
AATTTCGATCATATCTGGTTGGGTCTAAAGTGATAATTTTCACAGATTATTTTTCCCTTCGACATTTGTTGGCGAAGAAGGATGCCAAACCTAGTCTTATCAAATGGATCCTTCTTTTGCAAGAATTTGATGTCGAAATCCACGGCAAAGTCGGAGCACATAACATTGTGGTGAATCACTTATCTAGATTAGACCCAGCCCACATCCTTATTCCCCACATATTTTAGATCAATTCTCGGATGAGTCTCTTTTGGCAATTAATTTTGTCGAGTTTCCCTAGTACGCAGATATCGCAAATTATCTTGTTGCAAGCAAGATTCCAGTAAACTTATCCAAGGACCAAAACTTAAATTTATTTCTGAGACCAAATTTTATTTTTGGGACAACCCCTTGCTCTTCTGCATTGGAGCCAATCAAATTACAGAGGGTGCATCCCCGACTCTGAAATCTCTAGTGTTATCTTTTTGCCACAAGGAAGCCTATGGTGGTCATTTTTAGAGCTAAAAAATTGCTATGAAGATTTTGCAATCAGGATTTTTCTGGCCGACTATTTTCAGAGATACACATGAATTCGCCAAGTGCTACAAGCAATGCTAGTCAGTCGATTCTATGACTAGGAGAGACATGATGCCTCTCCAACCCATTTTGGTTGCAGAAGTGTTCGACATGTGGGGCATTGATTTCATGGGCCCTTTTTTGAACTCGCACGATTTTGAGTACATACTTCTCGTTGTTGATTATGTCTCGAAGTGGGTCGAAACCATCCCGACGAGATGAGCCGATCATAAAACCATCATCTCTTTCGTATGGGAATTCATTTTCGCGAGATTCGGTGTACCCCACGCTCTGTTCAGCAATGGGCATAGTCACTTCATCCATGCGCATTTCAAGTTATTATTAAAGAAATACGGGGTACATCATCGTATAGCCACCCCATATCATTCGTAGAGCAATGAGTAGGCTGAAGTGTCTAACTGTTAAATCAAGCTGATTCTCCAGAAGACGGCTAGACTAGATAGGAAGGACTATCCGATAGATTAAATGATGCACTTTGGGCATATCGGATCACATACAAAGACCCACCCGAAATGTCTCCATATCGTATGGTATATGGAAAGGCCTGTCACATTCCCATCGAGCTAGAGCATCGTGCCTTTTGGGTGATGCGAAAGTGTAATTTTATCCTCGATGCGAGAGATTATGAAAGGAAGCTCCAGCTGAGTGAATTAGAAGAGATTCGACGGGAGGCCTACAAGACGCAAAAAGACAAGACGAAGGCCTTTCATGACTGCCACATCCAGAGAAAAGAATTCACACGTAACCAGCAAGTCTGGTTATTTGGTTCACACCTTAAATTCTTCATGGGAAAGCTTAGTCCAAGTGGACTAGCCTGTACATTGTAATTCACCCCTACTCTAATGGGGCAGTCCAAATCATGGACCCAAAATTTGGGCATGTTTCTACGATAAATGGTCAGTGCCTCAAGCATTTATGGCCCAGGAACCTCCTCCTGCTGACAAAATTATTCATTTCATTGAGGATGGGTGATTGAATTTTCGCTCAGCTGGATGCGTTAAACTCAACACTTATACATATCTTTTTATACATAGCATATTTTCTTTTAGCATATTTTTTTGCATATTATACATTAAGATGTTGGCTTATGCTGAATGAAAATTTAGGAGAAATTCCAGGTGATTCTACACACTTACTCCCTGTCTTAATTTATCTCCTTTATATTCATGCATGAGGACATGCAAGAACTTAGGCATAGGGGGATAGTGTACAGTAAACTAAAAAATTTTATGCCAACACCTAGAAAACCTCCAAGCAACAGTTAATTGTACTTTAGGATTCTTAATTCAAGAACAACTAACTCCACCTCCAATGCTCGCATTAGAGCAAGAAATTGTCCACAACAACCACTTCTAACTTGTTTGCTCACCTTTTTGTTCTGAATTAGGACTAAGTTGAATGTAACTTGATAAGGGAATTATATCAAAGTACAATCATAAGAGGTTAATTGTATATAGCATATATATATATTGCACCCATGCATAAGGTTTTTATCAGGAGGTTTTATTAGGGATTTTACTCTTTAGTTGATTCCTGTAATCTAGAATCCAGTACAATTGTCACACTCACACGTAGATTTTGCAATGGATTCACTGTGAAGATCGATAAACGTCTTTAGTTTGTCGAGAAGAAGCAGTGCTTCTTTTCCTGAACCCCTGGATAGTGGTTAGGGAGTCAGGAAAACCTTCTTCTAGAAGATCCACTAAATAGTACGGTGAGAGTAGAGTGTTAATGATACTCTAAGATTAGTGCAAGGAATCTTAATTTCTAGATAATTAGGTAATGATACTTGGAGTTAGGCATAGTTTTCTCTCTCGGTTCCCATGTATGAACTTTATGTGAATTTTTGAGAACCACCAAATGAGGCAAATACATAGAGATTAAGTTGTAATAAAACTAGGACTAAGTTGGATAGTTATGACTATCCTTTACTAAATCCTCGGCTGAAGGAGGGTAGTGATATCAAGGTCAGAAAATATGCTATCCTATATGTCTCTTCCCTGGTGCCAAGAGTAGGCACTTCCACCAAATGAGCCACCCAATATCCTTTTGAACATCACCAATTTCTAGTAATGCCTCTTGAATAACATTTGAGTGTGTTGTGTTGTATTGTGTTGTGTTCATGGATATGAAAAAAAAAAGAAGAAAAGGGAAAAAAAGAAAGGAAAATTATATATATGAAAAAATAAGAAGAAAAGAAAAGAAAAACAAAGAAATGAGTTTATAAGTGTGTTTAGTGTTTATTTCAATAGCATTGAGGCAACATTACCCACTACAATTGAGATCCACCAAATATGGACTTAACCTACTTTTATGTATTTCTGACTGCTCTAATACTGGCTGAGGAACTCTAACTTAGTGTTAGGGTTATCAGAACTCTATTAAAGTGTTAAGGCCATGTGAGGCCACCAAATCTACATTTTACTTGTAAATTTGGTGAGATTGTGACCTCGAGATAAGAAAAAGAAAAGAAGAAAAGAAAAAGAGAGAGTGAGTACAAAGGAACCAGAGAGAGCACAGTTTTCCCGCTTCTCTTTGAGTTGATTTACTTGATTGTCTGGAAATCTAGATTCTGTAGTACTAGTCTATATATAGTATTAAATGAGTGTGAGCCACCAAATAAAAACCCACTTGACTCAGACATCCTCTACCTAAACTAAAAGCTCGGGGTAGAAATTATAGAATATTTTGTTATATCCCGAGGGAAGAAGTTGCCTAGCCTAATAGAATTTTATTGGGGGTCAAGTAAAGGCTTTAGAGGTGAATCATCTTTTCACTCGAATCCATTGCATAAGTTACATAGCCGCACTTGTACAATTATCTGGATTTCTAGATTTTAGGACGAAAACAAAAAGAAAAATTCTCTAGTCTTACACTTGATAAAAATAATCAGTCCTCTACAGATCTACTTGTAGACAACTTAGTTTTGCATTTTCCAGGGACTAGCAAGATTTATGTATGGGGGTATGATTGTGCAGCAATCATAGGACTTAAATGACCTGAATTGAGTTAGAACTTAGCATAATTGTAATAAAATTCATGCATTAGAAACATACATTGCATCTTTTTTGCTTTACTTAGATATTCATAAAATAATGCTATAATATACTGATTAGTGTATCATTTCATTTGTTGGCAATAAAAGCTTAGGAGATGGCTTGAAGCTAGATCTAAAGGAAGGAAGAAGCTAGAGCTGCAACAGAGCTAGAGCAAAAGCCTTGGAATAAAGCCACTCAAGATGAAGACATAATGTAGGGAAGAGGTATACTACATTACTTGTAGGATTTTAATGTGTGAATTAAATTATGAACATAGGGCTTCCCTACACCTATCCCTAGCCATAGGACAGCCCTAGATACCTTCTCAAGCCTTAGACACCCTTAGATTAGGTCACCTTATCCTAAAACACCTCAAAATTGATATTCTGGCCCATCTCTGGACGTCTAAGGAGGATACTGCACATCCAGGCCCCTTAGATACTACCCGCAGACCCAACAGTCCAATCTGCTGGAATATTAGAGGTCTAGACAAGATGTCATATGTCCAATTTCTATGGAAATCAAAAACAGAACCTCAACTTCACTTTGATTCAACATTGGACATCCAGACTAGAGACTTAGACTTCTGATTTTGACATATAAGTCATCTAATCATTAAATTAGATGTCTAGAGCCCCTCTACAGTTACTGTTTCTGAAATTAAGCCAAAATCTTGATTTCTTAAGCCCCTAAACCCAATCCAACACCCTAGGAAACCTAAATTAAGGTGTCCTAAGCCTAGTACACTACCCTAAGGCCCTCCTAAGGACCTAATTAGGTTCTCACTAAGCCCAATTGACTTAGATCTAAGTCAATTACACCCTACCTAGTCAATTGGACTCACAGAGTCCAGTTGAGCTTGAATCTCAACTAGCACAAGTCTAATTGGACTTAGTGAGAGTCCAATTGACTCAAGCCTAACCTAATTGGGAACTTTCTCTCCCAATTACACACACACCCACTCAATTAAACTTATGGTGAGTTTACTCACACATATTACTTTAGTATTAGGTTTTATGAACCTATTTTTAGAAACCTACCCAAACCCAATTACCTAGACCTATAGGACTCAACCTAGACCACCTAGCCACCACCCATACTCATGCACACACACACACACACCACCATTTGACTATCCACTCTAGAGTATTCTAGGGTGGCCTCCAAGTGGCATCACCTTGAAGACTAAAAATAGTCTTCAAGGAGTCCACAACCTGCTTACTTAGGAAGTGGATCTAAGAAGACCCACTCCCAACCATTTTGATGCCAAGATGGAGGCTCTTCTAGAGAATTCTACACTACTCTAGATGAGCCAATCCTAAGCCTATAAAAAGACCCCTTTGGATGGCCAGGAGACCAATCTTGGACTCCATTCATCACTCCATCCACAAGCTCCATCACCTCTACAATCACCATCTCCACATCTAATAGCTAGAGCAGCACCACCACCATATCAAGAGGCTGGCCAACATACCTTGGTTGTCCCTCTTTCCCCTCCCAACACCTCCAATAACACAGCCATTATAGACCACTTCCAATGTACTGATTTTTGTTATCTAGCTTAATATTCTTCATAGTTAAATTCTTGCATTGATACCTTGCTAGTAATAGTAGTAATACTCTTTCTCTAAGAATGCATGCATAATCTACCTTAGATCCATGCATGCATATCTATTTTGTTAGCTAGAATAGCATTTTCAAGTTTCATCTACAAGCTTTCCTCTAGCAGTGTAATGACAATATTTTGAAAGGAATAAAAATCATCAGTTGGCTATTTCATCCATATATATTGCAATAAAAATGTCAGTTCTAGAGGTTGTGAATGATTTAGCGATAGATTCATTTTCTACTAGTCACCATCACATAATAGAGGTTGTGTGTATCGAAACACATACATTCACATTTGTGATTTAGCTGACGCACGCACATGTTTTACATGTTAACAACACGACTGGTGCATCTTTTACTCGCACTATTGAAACTGGAGTTTGATTCTAAGCAAGCAAAGAATGAAAAATCAAAATCAACTTCGCTTTTATATGCCTCCTTGAGATCAATCGGGACTCACCGTCTCGTTATTATATTTTTGTTGGAATCGTGATTCGAGCTTTACTACGATGCTCTCTGAATTAAAAACATGTTTCGTAAACACCAAATAGACATTTCTTTATTGACAATGTTACTTTGACCCCCTACCAAGAAGTAGGGAAGGCATTATGGATGTGCTAACTTGGAAGGAGTGGCTTGTTGACTCCGAAGGCTAGCTCGACCTTTGTGCCGAGAGGTGAGTGTCTCGAAGTAATGCGGGACTTGATGCTGGAAGCTAACTATGTAGGTTGTCGACCTGTCTTAGCTCCTCAGAGTTGCTAGCGCTCCTCCCTATGATACTCTTATGGGCCATCGATCTTGGTCCCCATTCCACCTGATGAGGCAATCTAGGCTTCCATAATAGATCTGGTCGTGCAGATCCTGCCATTTTTTGATGGTGTGTCTATGATCCCCGTGGCACTTATTGCGGGGCCCAAAGTTAGCCATCCTCTTTATGGATTTCAAAGGCAGTGGGGCTAGTCCCTTACAAAGATGTTCACCTAGTTCATGGCTAAGGGAGTGTATTCCTCAAAGGGCTTGGGTTGGAGCTGCCCCGCTCGGAGGAGTGTTACTAAAGTAAGCCCAAGCTCTTCACTGGATCAGGCAAGGAGGTGATTAACTGAGACACTACTTTCTTGATTGTGCCCTTCTCACCCCACTGAAGATTGGGGGAAGGTGCTTAAGGGAGCCAACTAGGAAGGAGTGGCTTGTCGACCTGGGGTGACATCAATCCTGATGATTGCCCTAACCTCTATGCCGATATGTTCAGGCGACAAGAGGTGAGTACCTTGGGTGATGCGAGTGTCGTCGCCAAGCCTTGGTGGCGGTGTTCCACTGGAAGGGGAGCTAGGGTGACACCGTTGGCTTTATCAGGTGAGGTGCCAACTAGCCTAGCTCTCAATTAGTGATGAAGACTATGTTAGCTACCTAAAGTTGCTGGAGCTTTTACTTAGGGTGGTCTTTCGGGCCCCCCAAAGGCCTCCTATCACTTTTTTGCTGTGGTTTCGCCTAATGAAGCGATCCAAGTTCCCATGCCAGATCTGGGACTCAATCTGGTCACGCAGATCCCGACAATCCTTTGGTTCCATGGCTTCGGGCCTTGTGGTACTTATAGCGGGGCCCGAAGTTAGCTTTCCACTTTGTGAGCCTTGGGGGTAATAGGTCCTTGCTCATGGACCATCCCCTCTCAAGCACATCCACCTAGTTCATGGCCAGGGGAGTGCATTTCTCAAAGGACTTCTACCTTGTCTAGCAGGGTCCATTATTGCGACCCTTAGTGGGCTAGTTGCTACTTTGAGGAAGGTGACCCTTCGCTTGTGGAAGCAGGCACTTCCACAGATGGGCACTGAGGTATGCTTGCCAGAGGCCCCCTTACCTTCTACGGGGCAGGCGTTACTGCCATGACCCTTGGCCCACCTACTATGGGAGCGGAAGGGGTTGCTTTGCTTCGTGAAACTTATGGCTTTGTCCATAGCTCCGCTGGGTGCTTTGGCACGCAATTGTTGGCGTCGCACCAGAGCCTTCGAGTTAAGCGGCCCGACTTGACATGCTGGGCGATTGTCACTTCACGAGGCCTCCTGCTCTTAAGGTATTGAGCCTTGAACTGATCCAGGTAAGATCAGAAGGACTCAGTCTTCCACTATCTGACTTCTAACAGCTCCTCAGGGTTGTCTTAACCCTTCACCACTCGACAAAGCAGTCCTAAGACTTACTCTCTAGGACTTATTAGTACGTTGATGGGCCATTGATGGGCCATGTCGGACAGGCACAACGAGAGTGATTGGTGGAGTATTCTGTCGGGGCAACCATGCACCAACATCACCCAATGGTGGCTCTAACAAAACTGTTGGGGTCCACCATCCCTCCGTGCGGGGCCATGACTGGGTGCTTGAACTCTTCTGGTGAGGGGTTACCACCACCTCATTTATGAGTGTGCAGGCAGTATTTGCATGGATGTATATTCAAGACCGTCGACCTTAGCTTCATACTCCCCAGCCCTAGCCTGCATCTCAAGGGGGTAGTCATGCTTCGGGGCCTCGAACAATCAGTAGGGTTGTATGTGTTTCCCTTCACTGGGATCAATGTGTTGAGGGTGTCGTTAGAATATGGAGACACTGAACTTCGACCAAGCCTCCTAAGGAGGAGGGGCCGCAAGTGGAGTCGCAAGTAGTTAAGATCATTGCAAGGGCTTTTGATCATGAAGGTTGAGCAGTGCACTGGAGAGGCGTCATCTTCCAGCAACTGGATGCTTGGAAGAGGATGGCACTTTTGTTGATGCACCCCACAAACAGTGCCATTTGATGGGCCTCGGAGGCTGTCGTCAGGGCCACTGATGACCATCAAAGAATTGTAGGATCTGTAGAGCATAAGCACACTAGAAGGTGGGGACAAATAGTGTGGTATATAAATAAAAATTGCAAGAATAAGCAAACCATAAAAATCACATGAAATGTGTAGTGGTTCCCCTCACTCAGATACTCCACTACCTAAGTCTCACGACTTAGGATTTTTAACTCAATTCCCTCAACTTGGAGGGAATCAGTTTACTAATAACCTGAGGTAATTAACAGGTTACCTCAACCCAATTACAAGATAAAGAAATGAACAAAAGTACAGGTATAAGCAAGATATAAAAAGCTTACAACTAAAGTTCCTAAGTCTCTAACAGGTATAGTGCTTAAAAAGTATATGAATTAATCTAACGAGAATACTAAATTGAAAGAGAACGATTTAACAAAGAAGTACACAATCGTCTTTGAAGATTTATTGCATGAAAAGAGTAGCCTTGAGAAGAATGCAACAAATCAAGCTCCTTTGCAACTAGAAAACTGGGAAATGAAGGTGTAGGTAAGGAGAGTATTTTTGGCTTGATGTTATTTTCAAAAGACACACAAGGAGTGTTTATATAAGCCATTAACACCTCTCCTACAATTATTAGCCGTTAGGGGCAATTTGGGAAGATTAGAATTAACATAAATTGCAATATAGCCATTCTAATTAGGCACAATGGCTAGTTGATACCGGTACTGAAGTTGTGGTACCGATACTGATTGCTTACAGTCAGCCCAGCAATGCCTAGGGTATCGATATTGATCATTGATACCAGTACTCAGTGCATTCTATTGAGTACCAACAAAGTCACTTGGTATCAGTACTTATCACTAGTATCGGTACTTGTGACTCACAGGCAACAAGGTTGTGAACACTTAATACCGGTACTCATGATGAGTACCGGTACTTGTTCACAGTTTGGGACTTAGGCCCAAACCTGTGCTTAGCATGTACCGGTACTTATTACTAGTATCGGTACTTGCTATAAGTACCTTATTTTATAAGTTTAAACCAAGTTTTAAGGAAATCCTATCTTAGCTATATGATAATATTTTCAAAGAGTCGATCTTTAGTTTTAAAATGAATGATTGAACGTGATTTTGATCCCTAATTATCTCTACTTTGATTTTAACTCCTAAAATATCTTTTTCTTATTAGGAGGCATACAAAAGTTCTAAAATACAACAAGCTAAATAAAACTAAAGCCATCAATCTTCATGCCATCATTACTTCTTTCATCCATCTTTAGATCATGTTATTTCCTGAAAATAATGCTTCAAAAAACTCATTAGATTGAAAACAGTTTTGTTAACACCGAAACATAAAAGAGAAGTGGAACTAAGTTCCAACAATCTCCCCCTTTTTGGTGTTGACAAAACAATAGAAATACCTATATTTAAAATAATAGAAACCTCATAAGAGAAGGAATACAAAAAACTCCACTAGGAGTGAAAGCTCCCTTTAAAACTAAGAGTCCTTATTTTAAATATAGTGTATTTACCATTTCTCCCCCTTTTTGTCAAACTCACAAAAAGAATATATCAATATGCACAGACAGTGATTAGGCATGAAACAATATTGTAGAAAAAATAATCATAAGAAGAAAACAAGCATATTAAAAGTCATAACAATCATAATTGAAGTCATACATTATTAACAGACATAATAACCAAGCAAAAACATGTTGAAATGTTCAATACATGAAAATATAGACTAAAAACTAATTGTGAGGACATTTTCTGATAGACTTTTGAGCATGTTTGCCACCCTTATCACCATCATCATCATCAGTTTCATCATCTTCATCTTCAGCATCTTCATCATCACTATCATCATAAGAAACCTCTTCTTCATCTTCATTGTCTTCTTCCTCTTCATCAACATGAAGAATAGGTTCTTCTTCCGCCATTGGAGATGAAACATGAGATGGGTGTTGAAAGTGCTTTTGCCTTCTTTCACTGTATTCTTCTGGCACTTTAGGTTGAGTCATCTTCCTTTGTTTAGGTTGTTGAGTGGAAGTCGCAACATGGGAAGACTCAATGGAAATAGAAAGGTCATGAAACTTGTGTTCCATGTGACAGAAGAAAAAATTGAGATTGGTTAAATTTTGACCAATATAATTGAAAGTATTAATCATATTGGGATCAGTTCCAGATACATTTGACATATTTACCCAAGGTGTTTCAGCTTCTGGATATGGATAGGTTATAGAAACAAAAGCGGAAGATGATTCAGGAGGTGGATGAGAAGAAGATTGAGCATTTGGATCAACTTCTTCATCATCACTAAAGGATTCCTCTCTAGCAGATTTTACTCCCATTTTCCAGAGAGTGGACCATTTGAAATAGACCACTTTTCTAAGTGGAGTAAAGTTAGAGAGATCAATTTTCCTCTTGATAAGAATGTGAGATACAAGAATATCAAGAGGAAGAGATGAAGCACAGTAATGAGGTCTTAATTAAGAAGTGAATAAATACCATGTTCCAATTTACAAGAAAACTTGTTATAATAGCATAGATCAAGGTTAAAATGTCTACAGGGATTTGTGGAATCCCGAGTATTTGGCCCTTAGGTTCCATGCTATAATTCTGAATAGAACTCTACCAAATAATGTCATGTTTGGGGCGACCAAGGCTTTTCCCTGATAGTTAGGAAGCAAGAGTGCTTCATGAATTTTTGAAGTGGGGAATTTTTCCTTAAGAGTATCAAAAGCATGACCTCATTAGGACATTGGGTTATAGTGGATAGAAATTTGGGTGTAACAGTTATCTTTTGTCCAAAAATGTTTGATGTTAAGACAAGATGACCTCGATTGTCTTGTTCTTGGATATTTGCAAAAAATAGACAATTAACATCAGGATAGACTCTAGGATCATCCGCAAAAAATAACTCATCAAAGAAATGCATGAGGTTTTATTCAGATAAACGAGTGGTGAAGCTAAAGAGTTGTAAAGAGAAGTCTTTCCACTCAACTGACCTACAATGGTGAAGCTTTAGGCCCTTATACCAATCAAACTTTGATTTGGCATCCCCATTGATGCAAAATTTATGAAATGCATCTTGAGATGTCTTTCCTTTACTCTTAGATTTAGGTGCCATATGAAATCATGCAGCAAATTAGAGTAGGAAACACAATTAGAAATTCAGAATATTTCCTTTTATGTGTGCATATAACAACCCACTTAAGCTTGCATGTACCAGTATTAGTGATTGGTACCGGTACTGGTGGGTTTCTGTTCCAAATAAAAATTTGAGCTAGTACCGGTATTCATATTTAGTACCGATACCTACTCGCTAAAGCAGGCACTGTTGCGCCCACTGAGTACCGGTACCGATGATGGGTACAGGTACCATCTGGTACTCGACGAGAAACAAGCGCAGCAATAGGAATGGACTTGAGAAAAAGAAAAAGACAAGATGTAGAAAGGCTCAAGATAGCAAGATCTAGTTCGGAGGTAAGAATATACTGAGAGTAGAAGCTTGGAGGTGATCCTTCTTCTTCTTTGCTAGGGCTTGGAGTGGCTCTTGAGAGGAGAACTAGGGTTTGCAAAGGGTGAAATGAGGCAAGTGTTTGCACTTGGCCTCTTTTATATCGGATGGGTCATGTGCTAGTCACATGACCACTTAAGTGGTTGAGAAAATATTTCAATCAATAACTTAGGTGTTGAAAAATAATGTAGTCAACAACCTAAGTTAAGAAACCATATTGCAAACAATACCTTGATATTTCCAGTCATATGGAAATATTACAATTTACTCCCTTTTTAGCAATAGTGGGTAAATTACAGTTAGACCCTCAGGGAAATTTGTAATTGCAATCAAGTTATTAAGTAATCAATTTGTTAATTTTGAATTTCTTTTATTATACAAAGTCTTTCTTCTTATAAAGCAAAATCTCTCTACTGCAAGAGGTTTTGTAAAAATATCTGCCAACTGATTTTGAGTGTCTACAAATTCTAATTGTATGGAACCTTGAAGCACATTATCTTTAAGGAAATGATGTCTAACATCTATGTGTTTGGTACGTGAATAATGTAATAGATTTTTGGATAAATTTATTGCTCTTGTATTATCACATAAAATTTTGGATTGTGCAAAAACTAATCCAAAGTCGGACAAAGTCTGTCTCATCCAAATGACCTAAGAGCAAGCAAGTGAAGCAGCAACATACTCTGCTTCAATAGTAGAAAGTGAAACACAAGTCTATTTCTTAGAGAACCATGAGACCAGAGATTCTCCAATAAAATGACATGTGCTGCTAGTGCTCTTTCGGTCTGTCCAACTCCCTGCATAGTCTGCATCACTATAGGATAATAGATTTGAGGTTTGTGCTTTAGGATAAAAAAGACCAAGATCTTTTGTGCTGTTTAGGTATCTAAATATTCTTTTTACTGCATAAAATGAGATTCCTTGGGTTCGGATTGGAATCTTGCACATAGACATGTAGCAAAAAGAATATCAGGTCTAGAAGTTGTAAGATATAGTAGTGAATCTATCATACCCCAATATTTCTTTTCATCTACCCTCTTACTGGATAAATCTTCACCAAGAGAAGCAAATAGAGCAATTGGAGTCTCTTTTTCATTTACTTTTTCAAGGTCAAACTTCTTGAGAATTTCAAGAACATATTTAGTTTGACTAATGTATATACTTGTGTCTAATTGTTGAATTTGGAGGCCTAAAAAGAATCTGAGTTCACCCATCATACTATTTCGAACTCAGTCTTCATAGTTTCACAAAAATGCTGACACAGTGACTCCTTGGTTGATCCAAATATAATATCGTCGATGTATATTTGAGCCAACAAGATGTCATTTCCTTCTTTTACAAAGAGAGTTGAATCAAGAACTCCAATTCTATATCCATGCTAGAGAAGAAAGGTCCTAAGCCTATCATACCAGGCCCTAGGAGCTTATTTAAGTCCATATAACGCCTTATCGAGCTTGTATACATGCTTTGGGTGTGTTGGGTCCTTGAACCTAAGAGGTTGATGAACATAAATTTCTTCCTTAATATATCCATTAAGAAAAGCACTATTGACATCCATTTGATATAGCTTGAAATCCTTTGCACTTGCAAAGGCAAATAGCATCCGTATGGACTCCAAGCAAGCAACAGGAGCATATGTCTCATCAATGTCAATACTCTCCTGTTGGTTATAGCCTTGAGCTACAAGTCTGGCTTTATTCCTAATTATTGAACTAGATTCATCCAATTTATTTCAGAACACCCACTTGGATCCAATGATGGAATTACCCTCAGGAGTGGGTACCAAGTCCCATACATGGTTCCTTGTAAATTGGAGTAGCTCCTACTGCATAACTACAACCCATGATTCATCCTTTAATGCCTCAGCAACTTTCTTGGGTTCAAGTTGAAAAACAAAGGTATTAAGGACAAAATCAGCTCTAAAATGAGATTGGGTTTTTACACCTTGTTCAATATCACCTATACTCTGTTCATGAGGGTGATCCTTATGATTTATCCATTATTTTGGAAGATCATGTACATTTCATGTATCTTCCATTTTTGATACATCGATGAAGGGGTTTCTTCATTATCAGAATCTAAATGATTTGGTTCAGGTTCTCTTAAGTTTGTTTCATCAAATGAAACATGCAGGGATTCTTCTATAACAAAAGTCCTTTTATTAAAGACTCGATAAGCTTTGCTTTTTGTTGAATAGCCAATAAAGATGCCTTCATCACCTTTAGCATCAAACTTATCAAGCCGATCATGGGTGTTTAATAAATAACACCTACTTCCAAACACCCTAAAATATGAAATTCTAGGAGACTTCTCATAATAAAGCTCATATGGAGTTTTCTTAATAATAGGCCTTAAGAGAGTTCTATTAAGAACATAACATGCCGTATTAATGACTTCAGCCCAGAAATATTTTTGAAGCCTAGACTCCAAGAGCAAAGATCAAGTGGATTCTTGTAGAGTGCGATTCTTATGCTCTACAACACCATTTTGAGATGGTGCCCGATGAAATGAAAATTCATGGGTTATGTCATATTGACACAAAAACTTGAAAATGTTTCATTTTCAAGTTTTTGTGTCAATATGACATTTTCAAATTCACCCCCATGATCAGTCCTAAGCCTAAGAATTAAAGATGATTTTTCCCTTTGAAGTCTTCAAGCAAGACTTAGGAAGGAATCAAATGAGTCATCCTTATGCTTCAAGAAGATGACCCAAGTGAACCTAGAGAAGTCATCAATAATAACTACGCAAAATTTTGATCCATTTAGGCTATCAAATCATGTTGGCCCAAATAGATCAAGATGTTACAACTCTAAAGGTCGTGTGGTTGAAACTAAGTCTTTAGGTTGGAAAGAAGCCTTGTGCATTTTTCTGAATTCATAAGATTTGCACAAAGCATCCTTTTTATAAGTTAGTTTGAGTAGGCCCCTTACTAACTCATTTTTGGCTAACCTATTAAGATGTTTGTGATTAATGTGACCTAGCCTACAATGCCATAGATCTACTTCAACACGGGAAGCAAGCAGACATTTTACAAATTTCTCTTGTGAAAAATGAAGAGCATAGATATTTTCATATCTAAACCCTTCAATTAAAATCATATTTCTTCCCTCTTTTAATATTTTAAAACTAACTTTAGTAAATAATACATCACATCCATTATCACATATTTGACTAACACTAAGCAGGTTATGTTTTAAGTTTTCTACTAAAAGAACATTATGTACCTGCTTAGAGGAATTACCTATTGTTCCTTCACTAATAATGCGAGAACGTTTGTTGTTGCCCAACTTGACGTGTCCTCCATCTTGTATTCTCATCCATTTGATAACGAGGTCTGAGTGTCCTGTCATATGCTTGGAACACCCACTGTCTAGGATCCATTTGTCCTTCTTGACTTGCAAAATAGTTTATCAAATCTATTTTAGGTACCCATTTTCTTTTGGGTCCTTGATGGTTAGTACCCTTCAAATCCTTAGGTTTATAGAACACCTTTGTGTTAGATCTATAATTCTTAGGATTTTTGACCTTTTGATAAATCCATGCAAGTCTAGGTGCATGTGATTTATTTTGTGTGTTCTTTTTATCATTGAACTTGGTTTTTAAATTATTACAGAATTCTATATTCAACCTAGTTATTATTTTTAGATTATTCAAAGTTCCCTCAAAGTGTTCATATAATCTTCTAATTCTACTATTTTTGCATGTAATTGATTGTTAGTTTCTTTTGACATTTCTAATTCTATTTCTAAACAAGATTTTTCTATTTCTAGTGTCTTATAACTATCATGCAAGACCTTATTTTCCTTTTTAATCATCCTAGCTTTATGATATAAATCTTCATAAGATTGTAACAATTCTTCAAAAGTAATTTCATAATCTACCTCATTTTCAGATTCGTCGTTGTTTGCCATTAAGCAAAGATGTGCAACTTCTGTTTCTTCAGATTCTTTGGACGATGATTCCATACCGGAATCACTGTCATCCCAAGTTGCTTTGTATGCCTTTCTTGAGATCTTCTTCTTGTAATCGAGTTCTTTGTCCTTCTTTTCTTCTTTCTTCTTCTTGATCATAGGGCGATCTTTTCGTACATGTCCTTTCTTCTTGCACTCAAAACAAACAATGTCATTTGAAAACTTATTGACTCTCTTACCTTGTTTTCGGATGAATGTTCAAAATTTTCTCATTAGAACAGCAAGCTCCTCTTCTTTGTCAGAGTCAGAATCATTGAAGTCTGAATCCTCTTTCATGGCTTTAAATGCAAGCTCCTTCTTGCTCACAGATCTCTCCTCGTTCTTCTTCATGTTTTCCAATTGGACCTCATATGCCATGAGGCTTCCAATCAAATCATCCAAGGAGAGAGTTGATAAATCCTTCACCTCTTGGATCGCCGTGGACTTTGGAGACCAATCACTTGTAAGGGATCTCAAGATCTTCCTTACAAGTTGTTCTTTCATAAACTTTACTCCCAAGTTCTTCATGGGGTTGATAATATCTCCAAATCTCATGTACATTTCCTTGATTGTTTCACCTTTCTCCATTCTGAAACATTCATAGCTTTTTGTTAAAATAGATATGTGTGTTTTTTTAACTTTACTAATACCTTCGTAGGTGACTTGAAGTGTGTTCCATATCTCATACGCAGACTCGCACGCAGAGATACGGTTGAACTCCTCCCTTGATAACGTACAATAAAGCGCATTCATTGCCTTTGCATTCCCAGTGATCTTTTGATCCGCTGTCCAAACAACTTCCTGCGGCTCCGAATCTGTGTACTTCTCTTGAATGAGAGTCCACGAGTCTTCATCCATAGCCTTGAGGAAGATTTGCATCCTCCTCTTCCAGTATCCATAATCCATCCCATCAAAGTAGGGAGGACGTGTGGATGACTGACCTTCGGTGCACTTGGCTGATGATACCATTGTGAGAGATGTTGAACGATTACGAACCTACGCTAACGTGTTTGGTTTTGGAAAACCCGTCGTTATAGTTCGAAAGCGAAGGATTCGAGTTCAACAAATAAAATTTATACCGAAATAAGAATTCCGGGTCGAACTCAGGGAGGCTACGTTGATCTATATTCGCAATTATGTTTTTTTTAGGATTTTTGATAAACAAGGCGAAATAATTACAATGGAGCTATCAAACTGAGAGAGAGAGAGAAAGAGAACATGCATTCAATATTTCAATTGTTTATACAAGCAAACGAAATGAAAGTTACACTAGAAAGCGGGAAATCAATTACACTATAAAGCAGGAAAATTCTACACTAGAAAAGTTGTAAATAAGAATGGGAGAGAGAAGTTATCCTCCTTGACGGTCGCTTGGAGGATGAGCCGAACGAGACGACGTCTGGACGAACGAGAACGGAGAAGGACGAGGGAGGACGAAGCAGAAGAGCGGGAACGGAGCAGCACGCCGTCGTCGTCGCGGGATCCACTTCCGAAGGGGGACGAAAATTTGGACTTTATCTCGCGAGAAGCATCCCGGGTGTGGGACAAGCTTCTCTTGAGCTTTGGAGAGGTAGAGAGGAGAAGGAAGGGATGAAAATTTCGTATGGAGGGGGTCTCCTTTTATAGTTGCAAGGAGTGGGGGCAAAATGGACATTACATCTTCAAAATAATAAATAAGGGGTCTTTAGTGACGGATAAAACCGTCGCTAAAGCCCTCAACGTGGGCGTAGCCGCCACGCCCACGCGCGCCCGCTCGGCTGCCCGCGCGTAACGCCTACGCACGTCGCTTGATTTAGAACGCGTCCGCGCCCGCTGCGTAGCGCACCGCCCGCGTGTGATCGCGCGTTACGCCCGGCGTCCAATCGCGCGTCGTCCTGATTGAGCGCGCACAGCCATTGGATCTTCATCTGACGCTCGTCCGCGCCCGCTCGCACGCGCCTTCCACCCCCTCACCACGGCTCGAACCCATGACCTCCGCTTCGCCCGCAGCTGCGTCGCCGCTGCGCTACGCGGGCGAAATGGTCGCGCGGACGCTTTTAAGCGCGAGTGACCGCAGCCGTTGGATCGAGATCCAACGGCGGAGAGGAGATGGTGCGCGGTCTTCACAAGACGCATGCGGCCGATTGGGCGGCTGAGATGGCGCCACGTGGCGCCATCTTGGCCGTCCATCTTCTGGAAGTTGTAGATGGTGCCACGGATGTCGGATTGACTCGATTTTTGTGTCGTTGGGCTGCGATCGTCGATCCGAATTCATCCGTGTGGTCGGATTTGCCATCTGAAGTGTGGATTTACACCATCCTGGCCCTTGATCTTCTAGGGTTCCCCGGTCTCTATCTGATGCTACGGATGCCTGATTAGGGCGATCTTGGAGTCGTTGAACTCCAATCGTCGCCCTGATCACATCCATACGGTTGGATCTTTGATCCGAGGCCCCGATTAAATATTTGCCCTGTCCAAGCACATAAAAGGAGACAATTAACCTCCATTTTATTCAAACTACTCTAAATGCAAGATGATGCATGTTATGCAATATTTATATTATGAAATGCAATCCTATGCTTAAGAACATGCATAAATAGACATTTTAAGTAGTGTAAATGTGTTTACATCATACCCCCATGCCTATCTTTTGCTAGTCCCTAGCAAAAACTATATGCTATTTATAAAAGAATTAGGTTAGATTATTTGGACCTGAGTTATTTTCAATCATTAAGAAATTGTCTACTTAAGAATTGCACTTTCAAAGACACAACAGTGCCCGGGTATCAGCCAAAATGCAGACCTCCTCAAGCCTCGCCTTATTCAAAGAAAAATTTCTTTTTCTGTTTTTTTTTTTTTTTTTTTTTTTTTGGATTTTCAAATTTTAGGGTTTAAGAGTGGCTTTCTACGGCCATTCAACTCACCCAAGATTTGATGAGAACCCTAAGTTTTAAACATCTTATTGTGATTGTGATAGACTCGTTGACCGGCAATTAGAACGGACTTCGGATTTCTACGCCTCTAGGTGACCTCAAAAAGAATTCTGTCTAAAGGTGTATCTTTACAACCGGTAGCTTTCTCCCTACTTTTATTATTATTTTTTTTAACGGGGTCAACACAAGGGTGAATCCAGTGTATATCTCCCCAGTTTATTCTACTTCTCCGCTTCTTCCTAAGTGTTTTGGGAATTTTTAGTGCATTTTCTGAGCTGGGTTCTGGACAACCGGTCGATGAGCTGTTACCACCGACAACTTGCCAGCCATACTCGTGCGGCGAAGTGTGGCTTATTTCTTTTTGTTCTTTTCTCCTTTTTGATTTTTTTTTCTTTTTCTTTTTTTTTTTTTTTTAAGTAGGTGGCTTCCCTGGTCTAAGATTTACCTAAAGGCAGCAAAGAGAAAGGTCTAGTGACTGGGCTCTGGACAACCTACCTATGGGCTGTTACCCACGATAACTTGCCAGCCATATCACCCTAGAAGGTTCATTAGCTACCCAATTTCCATTAAAATCGCCGAGCAACGAGTCAGTGCAAAGAAAGTGTGTAGATGCTTAAAACTCAAAATTCCCTTAAATCAGAGGGTGGGTTGACAAGTCGTGTACTTATCACCCAAACTTATTTATTCCAATTATAATAGAATTAAGATGGCGAGAACTCAAAGACAAATCCACATTTTAGTAGATACACAGGCTAATTAAGTCCAAAGACCTGAGGGGTCTTTGTGTTCAGATCCTAATGTAAAATTTCTTAGGATTGAAAAGTCCTAATGTCCAACTAATCCTTCCTAATTTTTTTTTTTTTTTTTTTTTTAGAAAGAGAGCAATTTATATGGATTTCACAAAGCTGACCAACTAATTCAAAAATGAATCCACCCCCCCATGCCTAGCTGATGCAATGTCCTCATTGAAAAAGAGACATGAAAGAAAGGGTAGAATATGAAAGATGTCACCTGGATATGAAGCTCGTATCAGCCTTGTGTTATATGTACAACTGCTGAGTTTAATGCCGTCAGCTAGGCGAAGTCCAGCCAAAGAAGTCACAGAATGGCTAGAGCAACAGAGTCTGAAACGGGTTCTGGAAGATTATGGTCAACAACAGGCTTCAGACGTTGACCGTTGACTTTAAAGGTGTTACCCGTCTTTGGGTCAGAAATCTGAACGGCACCATTTAAAAAAATCTGATCAATTATGAATGGGCCACTCCATTTAGATCTAAGTTTACCAGGAAAGAGCTTAAGTTTAGAATCGAATAACCAGACCTTCTGGTTTGGCTCAAAGCTCTTGCAGGAAATCATTTGATCATGTAGAGCTTTGGTCCGAGCCTTGTAGATCTTGGCATTCTCATAAGCATCATTTCTAAGCTCCTCCAACTCAGATAGTTGGAGTTTCCTGGTCTTCCCAGCTAGATTTAGATCTAGATTGCATTGTTTGATTGCCCAGAATGCCCTGTGTTCAATCTCCACGGGTAGATGACACGCCTTTCCATACACCAGACGGAATGGAGACATGTCGATAGGTGTTTTATACGCCGTACGGTAGGCCCAAAGAGCGTCCTCAAGCTTTTGAGTCCAATCCTTGCGATCGGGCCTAACCGTTTTTTGCAGAATGTTCTTGATCTCTCGATTAGAGATCTCGGCTTGTCCATTCGTTTGGGGATGGTAAGGTGTGGAAATTCGATGATTAACCCCGTATTTGGCCAATAAACTCCGGAATTGGGCATTAGTAAAATGAGTGCCACCATCACTGATGATAGCCCTCGGAATCCCGAATCTACTGAAGATATTTTTCTTGACAAAGTTGATGACCACCTTGTGGTCATTGGTTCGGGTGGGAATTGCCTCAATCCATTTAGACACATAATCAACAGTGACAAGAATGTACTGATGTCCAAATGAAGGGATAAAGGGTCCCATGAAATCAATGCCCCAAACATCGAAAATTTCGACAGGAAGAATAGGGTTTAAGGGCATCATGTCTCTCTTAGTTATGCTCCCGAGTGCCTGGCATCGAGGGCATGACCGTGAGAAATCCTGGGCATCCTTGAATAAAGACGGCCAATAGAAGCCAGATTGCAAAATTTTTGCAGCCGTCTTTTTCCCGGAGAAATGTCCACCACACCCAGATGCATGGCAGAACTCAAGTATACTGTTGAATTCATTCTCCGGTATGCATCGGCGAATAATCTGATCAGAGCCGATGCGATACAGTTCAGGGTCCTCCCAAAAGTAGTATTTGGCCTCAGATTTGAGTCTATCCCGTTGTTGCTTGGTCCAATCCTGGGGGATTTGACCAACGGCCAAATAGTTAACAATGTCATCAAACCATGGGGTGTGGACACCTAAAACTGTAAGAATGGTTTCGTCCGGAAAAGTGTCAGCAATCGGAATGTCCGGACAAGAAGAATCACCTAGGAGTCTCGACAAATGATCCGCCACCACATTTTGTACCCCGGTTTTATCCTTGATTTCAAGATCAAATTCTTGAAGAAGAAGAATCCAACGAATAAGCCGGGGTTTAGCATCCTTTTTAGCCAAGAGATGTCTCAAGGCCGAGTGGTCGGTATAAACAATAACATGAGACCCCAAGAGATAAGCCCTGAATTTTTCCAACGCAAATACTACAGCTAGTAATTCCTTTTCAGTAACAGTGTAATTCCTCTGGGCTTCATCCAAAGTTTTACTAGCGTAGTAAATGACAAAGGACTTTCGGTCAATTTTTTGACCCAGGACAGCCCCGACCGCGTAATCAGAAGCATCGGTCATGATCTCAAATGGGGTTGTCCAAATAGGTGGTTGCAAAATTGGCGCACAGGTGAGTGCCGTTTTTAGGAAATCAAATGCCTTTTGGCATGATTCGTCAAAAACAAACGGTGTTTCTTTGGCAAGAAGATTGCTCAAAGGGCGGGCAACCTTCGAGAAGTCCTTGATGAATCTTCGATAAAATCCCACATGGCCAAGAAATGATCTGATTTGTTTAACTGATGTGGGAGGAGGAAATTTAGTGATAGCATCAACCTTAGCTTTGTCCACTTCAATTCCCCGTTCAGAGATTACATGACCCAAAACGATGCCCTCTTGAGTCATGAAATGACTCTTTTCCCAGCTAAGGACCAATCGTGTCTTGATACATCGCTCAAGAATCATTTCCAAATTAACCAAACAAGAGTCAAATGATTCTCCGAAAATGGAGAAATCATCCATGAAGACTTCCATAAACTCTCCCACCATGTCGGAAAATATGGCTAGCATACACCTTTGAAAAGTCGCAGGTGCATTGCATAACCCGAAAGGCATCCTACGAAAAGCAAAGGTTCCGTAGGGACAGGTGAAAGTAGTTTTTTCCTGATCCTCGGGATGGATAGGAACTTGGTTGTATCCCGAGTAGCCATCAAGAAAACAGAAGTACTTCTGCGCGGCTAATTTTTCCAGGATTTGATCAATGAAGGGCAGGGGAAAATGATCCTTTTTAGTGGCAGTGTTCAGCTTCCTGTAATCAATACAAACTCTCCAAGATGAAGCCGAACGAGTTGTGACAGATTCTCCTTTCTCATTAGTCACAACAGTAATCTCGGCTTTCTTTGGAACAATCTGAACGGGACTTACCCAGGGACTGTCAGAGATTGGATAAATAATTCCTGCATCGAGCCACTTGATGATTTCCTTTTTGACCACTTCTCGCATATTTGGATTCAATCTCCTCTGCATCTGGCGAGAAGGGCAGGATCCATCTTCCAAGAATATTCTATGATTGCAGTAAGATGGCTCGATCCCCCTAAGGTCATGAATGGTCCAACCAATTGCCTCCTTATGTTCCTTTAGGACCTTAATCAATTTAATCTCTTGCTCCTTTGTCAATTTAGCACTGATAATCACAAGGAGCATATTCTGAGGTCCTAAAAATTGATATTTCAAATTCTCGGGCAATAGTTTCAATTCGAGCTGGGGTGGGGTGATGATTGATGGTCGGGTAGATGCTGAAGATTCAACAAGAGGGAGAGGTTGTGAGTGGACAAAATCAGTAACCTCTTCCGAAGATGTTAAGTCAGAGGGTTGCGGGTCAAATTCATCAACCAAAGAGGAACTTTCAATTGAAGAAACTGTCAAACAAGTTTCAATATTAACATTATCCTCATCAAGTTCCTCAATAACTCCACAATCCTCAAATTAATTGATCGCCTTAAAAATATCTAATTTCATACGTTGGTCCCTAAAGGCGATTTCCATGCTACCGCTTTCACAATTAATGTTGGCCTTTGCGGTAGCCAAAAACGGACGCCCCAGAATGATGGGCGTGTTCCTCAGATTATCTGGTACATCCATGTCAAGGACAAGGAAATCTACAGGAAAATAGAAATCCTTGACCTTAACTATAACATCTTCAATAACTCCTCGCGGGTTTGTGACCGAACGATCCGCTAACTGTAGCGTTACTGAAGTTGGCCGAAGTTCGCCTAACCCAAACTTCTCGTAAAGAGAAGTCGGAATTAGGTTGATGGATGCACCGAGATCCAAAAGTGCTCTATCAAATGTGTAATCTCCGATAACGCAAGAAATCAAAGGAGCACTAGGATCTCTCTTTTTCTGAGGGAGGTAGTGCAGGATAACAGAACTAGCCTGCTCGGAGAGTACCACCTTCCTCGGAACAGATTCTCTCGACTTACGCTTTTGTGTACATAATTCCTTTAAAAATCTTGCGTAAGTCGGTATGTGCTTGATAGCATCAAGGAGCGGGATATTGATCTCAACATTCTTAAATAAATTCAGAAGCTCCTCATTGCTATCAACAGACTTCTTCTTCTTTGCTTTGGTTAAGGCTTCAGGAAAAGGTACACGAGTCAGATCTTTGGAATCGGATTCCTGAGCCTTGATTTCTCCTTTAGAATTCTCTTCTCTCTCCTCAGATTCTTCAGGATTCAAAAGATTAGAATAATGTGGTTGTGGATCCTGAGTCTTCTTACCACTTCTCAAAGTGACAGAATTTGCAGAAGCGTAAGAATTTGGGTCTTGGGGAGGGTTAGGAAAGATTGGAGGGGCTTGATTGACCATGAATTGTTGATTTACAGAAGAAGAAGACGAGGAACCCTGCTCAACCACTTGAGCATGCGCGTGTGGGTCCCTCTGATTTCCGTACCCTTGGGCTTGATTGCCCGAATTCGTAATGTTTCGTGGGTTGGGTACGGGTTGGGATGGTAGAGATCCGGGTTGGCGAGAGTTAGCAATGAGCCCGGATTGCAAGTTGTCCAGTGAGTTTTTCATTTGCTGCATGAGCTGGAGCATAGATCCTTGCATCTCTACTATTTGATGGTTCAAATCAGCCTGCCCTGCGGGTTGACGGGCATTCCAAGCTGGCTGATTGACCTGATTCGGAGGCAACTGAGTATATACTTGACCCTGACCCATTGGTCGTTGCGGAGCATAATTGCTGGGTCGGAATTGGGTCTGTTGCCCCGAATTTTTCCAAGAGAAGTTAGGGTGGTTTCTCCAACCTGGATTATAGGCATTCGAGTAGGGGTTGGATCTAACATTCTCTTGTACAGCACAGACATCCTCATAAAGTGAGGATGGAGAGAAAGAAAAGGAAGGATTAGAAAAACTGGGATCAAAGGCCCCAGTTGGGAACCCATGGGGTTCCGAAAAATGCTGACTCATAGGTTGAGTCGCATCGAGTTGATTCACGAACTCCCGTCCAGAAAGAGCTCGTGAAGAATGGAATCCCGAATTTTGGGATTGAGTGGATTGAGAGTTGTTCATAGAATTGCCAGCCATCCACTCTTCCATTCTTTTAGCAACCAAGTCCACTTTGTCCAGTTTATTACAAATCAATTCCATATCAAATGAATGAGAGTC
Source organism: Thalassia testudinum (assembly GCA_037157565.1). Taxonomy (NCBI): domain Eukaryota; kingdom Viridiplantae; phylum Streptophyta; class Magnoliopsida; order Alismatales; family Hydrocharitaceae; genus Thalassia; species Thalassia testudinum. The sequence continues at coordinate 147,775,709 of JAZHRO010000063.1, read as the reverse complement.
ATAGACTTCATTGACATTTGATCTGGGTTGTTGGGACCGGTTAAAAGTATCCATGGAGGCATGATTTATTGAATTCTCACTCATTTCCTCAAATAAATCATGTGCACTATCTGCATCTTTATTAAGGAAATTGCCTCCGCAAGAAGCATCCATATGGTTTCTGAGTTGCTCAGTCAACCCATGATAAAAAATCTGCACGAGTTGCCATTTCGGCACCTCGTGGTGTGGACACCTCCGCAATAAGTCCTGGAATCGCTCCTAGGCCACATGAAACTGCTCCCCCGGCCGCTGGGTAAAAGTAGTGATTGCCCGTCTCAAAGCATTGGTACGACCGACTGGGAAAAATTTCTTCAGAAAGGCCGATTTCAACTCATTCCAAGTTGTAATTGGTCTTCCTATTGTCCTATACCAATGCGCGGCCTTATCCCTAAGAGAGTGAGGGAAGAGCCTCATGATCATTTGCTCCTCGTTTACGTTTCGAGACTTGGTGGTCTGGACCAAAGTGGTCAAGTCCTCCAAGTGTTGAAACGGATCTTCGGAGCCAAGCCCATGATAATGTTTAATCAGGCTTAACACCTGGGGCTTGATTTCTACGTCACCGGCTGGAATCTGGACACCGGGACGTTCCCCGTAATTTGAAGGATCATAAAAATCCTTCAAGGGCTGAACGCCCTGCATTCTCTGGAACCATTCTTGCATTCTCTGCATTTGTTCCAGCTGCCTTCGAAATTCTTCCTGTGGATTTCCAGGCAGAAGAGGCTGTTGTTCGGCCATAGGATCAAATTGACCAAAATCTAACTTGCGCCTCCTAGAATGTTCTAATGGTCCTTCTAATCGGGGATTCAATGACCATCTTCCCAGCATAAACTAGGAGTAGGTCGGAAGGACCAGGGATAGGGACCCTGCAGTACAACAAAACAAGGCTGTCCTTAAGTGAGGTAGCCTAAGGATCTATTGACTCCCAACACCAGCCTTAAGACTGTAACTGATTTACTCTACTTGCGTCTGTATAATCCAACCAGTTAGAAGGAGGGACTGGGGAGAAGGTTCTTCCTTTGGCTTTCGCCTCCGGTTCCTAGTGTACCCCCCAGCCGCGGTCGTTTGACGCTACTCCCCTAGCTAGACATCAGATTAATCAGTACAAGTAGGTTAATCAAAAACAATCTCAGACTAGGCCTTGAAGAGCGAATCAAACCTTAGGGCCAACGTCTACTCAATTTTATTACGGCCTGGGATTGTGGTGCTTATGGAATGTGATGGGCCCTTACAATGGGTTGTGCCCTTAATGATTGATTGAAATTTGTGTAAGTGCGTGCACAACCAGGGTTTTCAAGCAAGATTATTTATAATGTGTGAATTTTAATGTTCAAATCCTGCTTAAGTAGCTTTTAGGGTTTCAAATTAGGTGAATTGCAATCAAATTTCTAGGCAAACCAAGTTGTAAAACACGGGTGAAGATAGTTTTCCTTTAAAATCAGAAAGAAAGCGGAGTGCCTAGAATATACCTAGATTGAAAACCCTAAGGAGGAGCTACTTGATGAGTTGGTTTTAAATAAAGTGGTGCGGCCCAAACAACTCAAACAATTGGCCACAATTGCACCACTAAGTTAGGCACTCAAAGATGGTTAACCTAGAATGATTTCTACTCTGTTATGTGTTGCTCTGTGTGTACCGGTTCCACAGATCAGAACCCGGTTGAGTAGAAAACAAATCAAGTTAATCAAGTGCCTTGAATGTGGGTGTGTGTTGTGTGTTTGTTGAAAGTTACCCCACAAAATTATCTTTTTGTTATTATTTCTTTTTTTATGAATGAGGGTGAAATGAGTGTGAGTAGAAATCCAAACAACCAAACTATACCTAGGAATTATGCAAACACCTAGGTTAATTGAAATTTGGATTTAATGTGCCGAATGAAATCTATGGAGGGGGAAAGAATGGGGGAGCACTTACAGTTATCTTCAACTGCACTTTACTCCAGTCTACCGCTTGTTGATTCCTTGATGGAGGTCTCTGTAGAACAATAGACACAAGAGAAAGCTTAGTTAGAAAACAAATAAAGTGCAAGAGATGCGAAGAAAAGATCGGAAATCGTTGCCTCCCCGGCAACGGCGCCAAATGTTGAAAGATTACGAACCTACGCTAACGTGTTTGGTTTTGGAAAACCCGTCGTTGTAGTTCGAAAGCGAAGGATTCGAGTTCAACAAATAAAATTTATACCGAAATAAGAATTCCGGGTCGAACTCAGGGAGGCTACGTTGATCTATATTCGCAATTATGTTTTTTTTAGGATTTTTGATAAACAAGGCGAAATAATTACAATGGAGCTATCAAACTGAGAGAGAGAGAGAAAGAGAGAGAGAAAGAGAACATGCATTCAATATTTCAATTGTTTATACAAGCAAACGAAATGAAAGTTACACTAGAAAGCGGGAAATCAATTACACTACAAAGCAGGAAAATTCTACACTAGAAAAGCTGTAAATAAGAATGGGAGAGAGAAGTTATCCTCCTTGACGGTCGCTTGGAGGATGAGCCGAACGAGACAACGTCTGGACGAACGAGAACGGAGAAGGACGAGGGAGGATGAAGCAGAAGAGCGGGAACGGAGCAGCACGCCGTCGTCGTCGCGGGATCCACTTCCGAAGGGGGACGAAAATTTGGACTTTATCTCGCGAGAAGCATCCCGGGTGTGGGACAAGCTTCTCTTGAGCTTTGGAGAGGTAGAGAGGAGAAGGAAGGGATGAAAATTTCGTATGGAGGGGGTCTCCTTTTATAGTTGCAAGGAGTGGGGGCAAAATGGACATTACATCTTCAAAATAATAAATAAGGGGTCTTTAGTGACGGAAAAAACCGTCGCTAAAGCCCTCAACGTGGGCGTAGCCGCCGTGCCCACGCGCGCCCGCTCGGCTACCCGCGCGTAACGCCAACGCACGTCGCTTGATTTTCAGCCATCCGATCGCGAGATCGGACGGCTTAGAACGCGTCCGCGCCCGCTGCGTAGCGCACCGCCCGCGTGTGATCGCGCGTTACGCCCGGCGTGCAATCGCGCGTCGTCCTGATTGAGCGCGCGCAGCCGTTGGATCTTCATCTGACGCTCGTCCGCGCCCGCTCGCCCGCGCCTTCCACCCCCTCACCGCGGCTCGAACCCGCGACCTCCGCTTTGCCCGCAGCTACGTCGCCGCTGCGCTATGAGGGCGAAATGGTCGCGCGGACGCTTTTAAGCGCGAGCGACCACAGCCGTTGGATCGAGATCCAACGGCGGAGAGGAGATGGTGCGCGGTCTTCACAAGACGCATGCGGCCGATTGGGCGGCTGAGATGGCGCCACGTGGCGCCATCTTGGCCGTCCATCTTCTGGAAGTTGTAGATGGTGCCACGGATGTCGGATTGACTCGATTTTTGTGTCGTTGGGCTGCGATCGTCGATCCGAATTCATCCGTGTGGTTGGATTTGCCATCTGAAGTGAGGATTTACACCATCCTGGCCCTTGATCTTCTAGGGTTCCCCGGTCTCTATCTGATGCTACGGATGCCTGATTAGGGCGATCTTGGAGTCGTTGAACTCCAATCGTCGCCCTGATCACATCCATACGGTTGGATCTTTGATCCGAGGCCCCGATTAAATATTTGCCCTGTCCAAGCACATAAAAGGAGACAATTAACCTCCATTTTATTCAAACTACTCTAAATGCAAGATGATGCATGTTATGCAATATTTATATTATGAAATGCAATCCTATGCTTAAGAACATGCATAAATAGACATTTTAAGTAGTGTAAATGTGTTTACATCAAGAGAGAAAAATTACTTCTTCATAACGCATCCTGCTTTGATGCCACCTGTAGGATCTGTAGAGAACAAGCACACTAGAAGGAGGGGATGAATAGTGTGGTATATAAATAAAAATTTCAAGAATAAGCAAACCACAAAAAGCACACGAAATGTATAGTGGTTCCCCTTATTCGAGTACTCTACTACCCAAGTCTCCCGACTTAGGATTTTTAACTCGATTTCCTCAACCTGGAGGAAATCAATTTACTAATAACCTGAGGTAATTAACAGGATACCTCAACCCAATTATAAGATAAAGAAATGAACAAAAGTATAGGTATAAGCAAGATATAAAAAGCTTACAACTAAAGTTCCTAAGTCTCCAACAAGTATATTGCTTAAAAAGTGTATGAATTAATCTAACGAGAATACTAAATTGAAAATGAACGAGAAGATACATTAGATTATGGAGCGGGTTGATCGAGATTTTACGTGATTTGTAAAATTAGGTTTTTATGAGTTGTTGCAACATGTTAAACCATTTCGCTTTTGACTTTATAAGACCTAGATAGGGAAGTATCTAGGGTCGTCCAAGGAGGCAATATGTTGCAAAATTGAATCTTTTGCTCAAAAATGGAAATCAACTTTCTTTTTGTTGTTTTCTAATTTGTAATTTTTATAGTTTGAAATAACTAAAGCAATGCGGATTTAATGGCGGGAAAGTGACTAACACCTAAAATTACTAAAGTAAAACTTAAGTGACATGTAATTTCTCTCTCTAAGCTCACCCTAGGTAGGTGGAAACCTAGAGTAATTAGATAGAGTAAAATTGCAAAAAACACAATTAAGAAAAAGGCAACTTTACTTGAGGAGAAAAAATGTTTTACAAAACCCTAGTAGAGGAATGCTTCTACTACTAGAAATCAAAAACATAAAAAGTAAAAACACTAGTCCTCCTGATGATGGTGAAGAAGAGATAGAGGCTTCTTGCTCTAAGCCTATTAGCTCCCAAGCTTGAAAAGAAGTCCTCCAACTCCTTCCTTGTAAAGCTCCTTCAAGGTGAAGACCTCCAAGACAAGCCCTCAAAGGGGGCGTGCCCTATGCTCCTCCAAGGTGGATGGTTCCACCTTCAATTCTCCTCTAATGCTTGGTCGTCCTCCACTATGAAGAGTCTCCTCCTTGGCGTGGCACAAGGAAGAAGAAAGAAGTGGGAAGAAGGCACCAAGGGGGCGGATAGGATGCCCCCTTAATCTTCTTCTCTTCTTCTCCTTCCTTAGCCGTGAGTTAGGGTGGATGTAGGGTGGAATTACACTAATGGAGGATGGGAATTATGTGGTGGTAGAGTAGGGTATTTATAGGATGGGAAGGGGGGTGGTTATGGTGTTTTTTTGGAGGGAAATGAAGGGGTGCTTGGATATTTTTGGAGGGAAAAATGGGAGGGAAATGAAGAGGTACCTTAGTTTTCCCTCCAAAAGTACCTTCTAGAAGGCATTGATTTTGGAGGGAAAAAATGGAGGGTGGTGATGGAAGGGATAGTTGGCACCAAAATAAAGTAGGAGTAGATGGTCTTTTTGCTGGAGCTTAGGTAGTAGGTTTGGGTGCCATGGAGGTGGACTAGCTAAGCTAAGCTAGCTTAGCTAGTAGGGAGTAGGGTTGGAGGCATTTGGAGCTAGGGTTTTGAGGGAGAAGAGGTGGAGGTAGTCATCTTAAGCTACACTGGAGATGGTGGCTATTGAAGAGAGCTGCAAGGAGCTACATTAGCTGGCTTAGCTTGCTAGTTCTTTGCCAAATTCTAAGCCAAGCTAAAGCAAGCTAGCTTATGTTGAAAGGAGCTGAGGTGAGCTGGGTCTGATGCTCTCGGGGAGGACCTAACTAGTTGAGGTAGCTAAGGTAGCTTAGCTCAAGTAAGTTGAGCTAAGCTAAGTCCCTAGGAGCTGGACTTGAGCTTCCTGAGCTAAGATGAAGTCATCTTCAGTTGGCTGGAATTGAGTAGAGCTGGATGTAGTTGGTCTTGAGTTGAGGTGAACTCTAGTCAACTCAGCTGAGCTAGCTAGATCTCCCAGTGAACTAATGGGAGCTGAGATGAGCTAGACCTAGCTAAGTTGAGCTGGATCTGAGCTTGCTTGAGCTGAGGTGAGCTAAGATGAGCTATCTTGAGCTGCCATTCAGCTAAGATAAGCTGAATGGAGCTAGGATAAGCTAACCCTAGTTCAAATGAGCTGGATTCCAACTATGGTGAGCTGGACCAAGCTGAGTTCCAGCCTGTTTAAGCTTCTCCTTCACCAGTTACCTTCCTGAGTGCTAGGGTTCAGGGATCTGGCAATCTGTTTATCCCTAACGCTCACAAAAACACATCAAAAACACAATAAAAAATGCAATGCATGCCTAACCTAATTAATGCCTAAATGCAACCCAGAAACCCGTTTGCAGAGTAAAATCCTAAGAGCTAGGTTTATTTTAATGCATAAGAATGATGATAAACTAGCGGTTATCATACCCTCATGCTTATCTTTTACTAGTCTCTTAGCAAAACTTTAATTTTTACAAAATGGAATTTTTGGGAAATCTAATTTTTTCAACTTTTGAGGAGAAAGATTACAAGAAATTGGCTGATCAAAACATAGGAGGTACGGGATTTGTTAAAGATAAGAATCGGGATTTATTTTCGGATCCAAAAATTACACAAAAATGGGATCAGTATATGCTAAAAAAAGTTCACAGATTAACCCCTTGTTAATTCAGATGACTTGAAATTTTCATTTTTAGGATTTTTTGGCTCTTGAATCTGATTCACAACTTGCAATAACCTTTAAAACCTTGTGTCCGTGCTTGTGAAAAGCCAACATTTATTAGGGCGTGTTTTTGGTTTAAAACTTTTTTTTTCCATGTTTATTTTTACCTCAGTCTTACAACAAATGTGTCGGGATCATCATTCCCGTTACCAATCCTCGAGGGGGCTCTAGCGCCAGTACTTCGAGATAGCACTGTCCATGAGACCACCCAAGAGCTCACAACCCCAAAACACAATGCAGTGTAAAGGGGCACTCCAAGTAAACTCAAGTTCTTGCTCCGACACTATAGGTAGAGCACCATCCAAGACACTTGAGCTGCAAAAATGCACTTTAATACTCCATCTAAAGATATGAAACATAGATATTGAGTAGCGCTGAGGCGGTAACATATTGACATCGTGTCCTCAAAGGAGGTATTTTCCTCCTTCTCGGCGATGGGAACTCAAATCAATGATCTGCTTTAGACTTTTACGAAGGCCAAACAAGGGGGTTTTCTAATTTCTAGTTGTTTTTAGGTGTTGGCTTGTGTGTGAAATTTGATATGAGAAGTTTTTCACGAGATGTAAGTTTTTGAATAAAAAACTAAGCCAAATACTTTTTCATATTACAAAGGAGGATCAAGTCACCTGAACTATCATGAGTTCAGATGAAATTTTTGACAAGGATATCTGATCTAGTGTAAAGATAGATCCTGAAATTCTAATGATTAGATCTGTATCCTTTTCCCTAGTTTGTTAAAGATTAAATTCCATTGTACCAAAAGTGAGTTTTCAACCTTAGTCTCGATTTCAAAATTTTTCTCAAAAAGTTTTCAATATTTTTATTTTTTTGAGGTATACAAGCAAAAAACAAGAAAATGACCAAAGAAAAAGATGCATATTTTTAGGTTTTGAAAATCCTAAATCTATCATCAAAATTTAAAAACACCCCCCCGTGCTTAAGATACACAATGTCCTCATGCATTAGGAGGGAGAAGGGATCACCTTAGTGAAAGGCGGTCGAGTTTATGATGGTCAAAACCTGGAAAAAGAAAGCAGGAAAAATGATTGGTTACCTCCCATCTAGTGCTATCTTTTACGCCATTCAGTCGGCCGTGAAGGTATTGACGGAAGATGAAAAATCATGTAAATAATTGGACACTTTGATGCCCGCATAAAATGTGATCTGGATCCCTAGAAAACTGACTAGAGGAAATATAGGGATCAAAGTTGGATGGAATATAATAAGTGTGGCCCAAGTCTGGCCATGGTTTGAAATTGGGTTGAATGCCAAACTTGGGTGGGTCTGGTGGCAGGTCTAATGGAAAGGGAGTGAGAAAGTAGTTAATGAGATGTAGGGTGGGTGAAGTAAGTGTGGATGTTTTTGGTGAAAAATCAGGAAGATTGAAAGAGTAAAACTCAAACCCTAGTTGATCTGAAAAGTTTTAGATCACATAATCATTAATAAAATCTAGATCCATGGTGGTTAGAGATGAGTAGGATTTGATCAACATCGACTTCTCAAATATTGCTAAGGGGAAACCCTAAGGGGCAGCAGTCTAATGGGCGATGGCCAAAAAGGGAGGGAGATGTACAGAAGGGTTAACAAAGAAGTCATCTGTTACCTCTGTTGAAGGAGAGGCCATCTGGAGCGATCTGCCAATCCCCCCTCGTTTTCCTGTCATGTGGAGGACATGGGTGATGTGCATACATCTGAATAGCCAAAAATGTCTATTAATGCATGTTTTTAGTATCATATTAGCATTATGCATTGTAAATATTACATAACATGCACCATCATGCATTTAGAAAAATTGTACAAATTGTATAGTAATTAATTCTTTTTGGTGGCCAGGGACAAGATGACCATTAATCAGGACCTCGAATTGAAGGTCTAACCATACAGATCGGATCAGGACAACGATCGGAATTCAACAACTCTAAGATCACCCTGATCTGACTTCCATAACGTCAGATGAAGTTCTAGAAAGATCGTGGATCAAGGGCCAAGATAGTGTAAATCCACAGTTCAAATGAAAAATCCAACCTACGGATGGGTGCGGATCAACGATCGCAACCCAACGGTGCGAAAATCGGTCCAATCCGACATCCGTGGCACCATCTACAACACAAAGAAGATGGATGGCCAGGATGTTGCCACATGGCACCATCCCAACCATCTACAACCATTCTGGGATTATCAGTGCTAGATTAACTAAGGAGCAGGAGATTAAACTGATCAAGGTCCTAAAGGAACACAAGGAGGCAATTGGTTGGATCATTCATGACCTTAGGGGGATCGAGCCATCTTATTGCAATCACAAAATATTCATGGAAGATGGATCCCGCCCTTCTTGCCAGATGCAGAGGAGATTAAACCTTAATATGCGAGAAGTGGTCAAGAAGGAAATAATTAAGTGGCTCGACATAGGAATCATTTATCCGATCTCAGATAGTCCTTGGGTAAGTCCTGTGCAAATTGTTCCTAAGAAAGCTGAGATTACCGTTGTGACTAATGAGAAAGGAGAATCTGTCACAACTCGTTCAGCTTCCTCATTGAGGGTCTGTATCGATTACAGGAAGCTGAATGTAGCCACGAAAAAAGATCATTTCCGTTTTCCCTTCATCGATCAAATCCTTGAAAGACTAGCTGAGCAAAAGTACTTCTATTTCCTAGACAGTTACTTGAGATACAATCAAGTCCCTATCCTTCCCAAGGATCAGGAAAAATGACTTTCACCTGTCTCTACGAAACCTTTGCTTTCCATGGAATGCCATTGGACTTATGTAATGCACCTGCGACTTTTCAAAGGTGTATGCTAGCTATATTCTCTAACATGGTGGGAGAGTTTATGGAAGTTTTCATGGATGATTTCTCTATTTTTGAAGAATCGTTTGATTCTTGCCTGGTTAATATTGAAATGATCCTTAAAAGATTCATCAAAACAAGATTGGTCCTTAGCTGGGAAAAGAGTCATTTCATGACACAAGAAGGCATCGTCTTGGGTCATGTAATCTCTAAATGGGGAATTGAAGTTGACAAAGCTAAGGTTGATGCTATCTCCAAACTTCCTCCTCCCACATTTGTAAAACAAATTTAATCATTTCTTGGTCATGTGGGATTCTATAGGAGATTCATCAAAGACTTCTTTAAGGTTGCTCGCCCTCTAAGCAACCTTCTCACCAAAGATATGCCGTTTGATTTCAACGAATCATGTCGCAAGGCATTCAATTTTCTTAAAACGGCAGTCACTTATGCTCTAATGTTGCAACCACTGGTCTAGACAGCCCCATTTAAGATCATGATCGATGCTTCTGATTATGTGGTCAGGACTATTTTGGGTCAAAAGATTGACAAAAAGCCCTCTGTCATTTACTATGCTAGCAAAACTATGGATGAGGCCTAGAGGAATTACACTGTTACTGAGAAGGAATTGCTAGCTGTAGTATTTTCTTTGGAGAAATTCAGGGCTTATCTCTTAAGGACTCATGTCATAATTTACACCGACCACTCAGCCTTGAGACATTTCGTGGCCAAAAAGGATGCCAAACCCCAGCTTATCTGATGGATTCTTCTGCTTCAAGAATTCGATCATGAAATCAAAGAAAAATCTGAGGCACAGAATGTGGTGGTCGATCATCTTTCGAGACTTCTAAGTGATTCTTCTCATCTGGATATTCCGATTGCTGATACTTTTCTGGATGAAACTATTCTTATAGTATCAGGTGTCCAAATCCCATGGTTTGCAGACATTATAAATTATTTAGCCTTTGGTCAAATCCCCCAGGATTGGACCAAGCAACAACGAGATAAACTCAAATCTGAGGCCAAATATTACTTCTGAGAGGACCCTAAATTGTAGCACATCGACGCTGATCAGATTATTCACCGATGTGTTCCAGAGAATGAATTTCAAAGGATACTTGAATTCTGCCATGCATCTGCGTGTGGTGGACATTTCTCCGGGAAAAAGACGGCTGCAAAAATTTTGCAATCTAGATTCTATTGGTCATCTTTATTCAAGGATGCCCAGGAATTCTCGAGGTCGTGTTCCCGATGCCAAGCACTTGGGAGCATAACTAAGAGAGATATGATGCCTCTAAACCTGATTCTTCCTGTTGAAATCTTCGACATTGGGACATCGATTTCATGGGACCCTTCCTCTCTTCATTTGGACACCAATACATTCTTGTCACTGTTGATTACGTGTCCAAATGGATTGAGGCTATTCCTACCTGAAACCAATGACCATAAGGTGGTCATTGATTTCGTTAAGAAGAATATCTTCAGTCAATTTGAGATTTCGAGGGCCATCATCAGCGATAGTGGTACTCATTTCACTAATGCCCAGTTCCACAGTTTACTAGAAAAATATGGGGTAAATCATAGAATCTCCACACCTTACCACCCCCAAACGAATGGACAGGTTGAGATCTCCAATCAGGAGATCAAGAATATTCTGTAGAAAATGGTTAGACCTGATCGTAAAGATTGGCCTCAAAAGCTTGAGGACACTCCTTGGGCCTACCGTACGGCATACAAAACGCCTATCGACATGTCACCATTTTGTCTGGTGTATGGAAAAATGTGCCATTTACCTATAGAGATTGAACATAAGGCATTCTAGGCAATCAAGCAATCTAATTTGGATTTGAGTTTAGCCGAAAAGACCAGGAAACTCCAACTATCTGAGTTGGAGGAGCTTAGAAATGACGCATAAAAGAATGCCAAGATCTATAAGGCTCACACCAAATCACTTCATGACCAATTGATATCCCGAAAGAGCTTTGAGCTGAAATAGAAGGTCTAACTCTTTGATTCTCGACTTAAGCTCTTTCCTGGCAAACTTAGGTCAAAATGGAACAGCTCGTTCATCGTCGATCAAATATTTCTAAACGGAGTTGTTCAGATCTCTGAGCCAAGGATGGATAATTCTTTTAAAGTCAACGGTCAACGCCTGAAGCCTTTTATTGACCATATTATTCCAGAACCCATCTCAAACACGGTTACTCTAATCATATCGTGATTTCTTTGGCTGGACTTCGCCTAGCTGATGGCATTAAACTCAGCATTTGTACAGTCTAACTCAGAGCTGACCCGAGAATCATATACAGGTGATATCTTCTTCATTCTACCCTGCTTCTCATGAATTTTATTTTCAATGAGGACATTGCATCAGCCAGGCATGGGGGTGGATTCATTTCTGAATCATTTTGTCAGCTCTGTGGAATTCTTGTAAATTCTACTTATTATTTTTTTCTTCTTTATTTTAAAAAATGAAAAAAAAATAAATTAGGAAAGAATAATTGGGCATTAGGAATTTTCAACCTTAAGGAATAATACAGTAGGATCTGAACACTTAAACCCATCAGGTCTTCAGGCTTAATCAGCACGGGTGTCCACTAAAATGTGGATTTGTTTATCGAGTCCTCACCATTCTGAATTTACTTCAATCTGGTTAAATAAGTTGGGGTGATAAGTACACGACTTATCAACCTGACCTCTGATTTGAGGGGATTTTAAGTTTAAGCATCTACACACTATTTGCACTGACTCACTTTTTAGCGATTTTTATGGAAATTAGGTAGCTAATGAACCTTCTAGAGTGGTATGGCTGGTAGTTATCATGGGTAACAACTCATTGGTAGGTTGTCCAGAGCCCAGTCACATGACCATTATTTTCCTACTGCCTTTAGGTAAATCTTAGATCAGGGAAGCCACCTATTTAAAAAAAAAAGAAAAAAAAGGAGAAAAGAAAAGAAAAAAAGAAGTAAGCCACACTTCACCGCACGAGTATGGCTAGCAAGTTGTCATGGGTAACAGCCCATTGGTAGGTTGTTCAGAACCCAGCCCAAGAAATGCACATATAATTTTAAAAGACTTAGGAAGAAGTGGAGAAGTAGAATAAGCCGGGGAGATATACACTGGCTTCACCCTTGTGTTGACCCTATAAAAATAAAAGTAGGGAGAAAGCTACCGGTCGAATAGATATACCTTTAGGCAGAATTTCTTTTCAAGGTCACCTAGGGTCGTAGAAACCCGAAGTCTGTTCTAATCGTCGATCAGTGAGTCTATCACATTTGACACAAAGATGCTTATAACTTAGGGTTCTCTTTGAGTCTTGGGAAGGTTGAGTGGCCATAGAAAGTTTCTCCAAAACCTAAACTCAAAAATCCAAAAAAAAAAAAAGAAAAGAAGAAAAAGATCCTTCTTTGAATAAGGCGAGGGCTTGAGGTGGTCTGCATTTTGGCAGACACCCGGGTGCTATTGTGTCTTTGTAGTTCAGGTTCTTAGTAAAAATCTCCTAGTGTTGAAGAATAACCTTTGCCCAAGAAATCCAACCTAATTCTTTTATAAATAACATATAATTTTTGCTAGGGACTAGCAAATGATAGTCACGAGGGTGTGATGTGCATACATCTGAATAGCCAAAAATGTCTATTAGCGCATGTTCTTAGTATCATATTAGCATCATGCATTGTCAATATTGCATAACATGCATCATCATGCATTTAGGTCAAATTATATAAATTGTATAGTAATTTCTTTCTTTTGGTGGCTAAGGACAAGATGACTTTTAATTGGGGCCTCGGACTGAAGATCCAACCGTACAGATCGGATTAGGCCGACAATCGGAGTTCAATGACTCCAAGATCACCGTGATCGAACTTCCATAGAATCAGATGCAGTCCTAGAAAGATCATGGGCCAAGGGCCAAGATGATGTAAATCCGCACTTCATATGACAAACCCAACCGCACGGATGGGTTCGGATTGGCGATCGCAGTCTAATGGTGTGAAAATCGATCCAATCTGATATCTGTGGCACCATCTACAACACAAAGAAGATGGACGATCAGGAAAGTGCCACGTGGCACCATCCCAACCATTCACGCATGGCCGCACCCCTCCGCTTAACTTTTGAAGGCTCTTGTGACGAGTGATCTCGACCATTGGATGAAGATCCAACGGCCAAGATCGACTGAGCATTAAACCATCCGCACGCCTCAAACGTAGACACAGTGCATTGGGCGAAGGCACTTCCGTGAAACTGAGGTTGCAGGTTCAAGCCCCCACGTGCCTCAAATCAAGGCGCAGGTGCAGGAGCAACTTGATTCCACCATTGAATGAAGTGCGAATGACACAGATGTGGGCGACATGGCACGATGGATGGGCGAGAAGCACATACACGCATGATGACGTGCTTCTACACGTGCCAACCACGTACAGGCACGCGATGAAGTGCGGACATGGTGCATTTAAGCCATCCGATCTTATGATCAGATGGTTCTGATGAGAAGTACATGGGTCATGCATTGAAACGTAGGAAACGAAGAGGCGCGCGGTGCACGTGCACACGTCGCCCACGATATGGTCTTTAGTGGCGGTTTTATCCGTCACTAAAGAGTTGACATTAATCTTTTGATGTTAAAATGACCATTTACCCCCTGAAACCTCACCTATAGAAGGACCTACGCCCTCCACTTCTTCATCGCTTCCTTCACTTCTCTTCCTCTGCAAGGCTCTAAAGAATCTAGTCCCAAACCCGGGGTGCTCCTCTAGAGTCAAAATCAAAGTTTTCACTCCCCTGTTCCAAAAGTGGATCTTGCAACGACGGTGACACCCTACCTCGCCCCGGTTCTTCCTGCTCCATTTTTCATCTTTCATCTTCGTCCTCCATCTTACAGGCGTTGCCCCGTTTGGCTCATCCTCTAAGCAACCATCAAGGAGGATAACATCTCTCTCCCTTCTTTATCGCTTTCTAGAATAGAATTTCCCGCTTTCTAGCTGTAATCATTTCCTGCTTTCTAGTTGTAAAAATAGTATTCAGATACAAAGTGATTGTTCTCTCTCTTTCTCTCTCTCTCTTAGTGTTAATATCAATTTCATTGTGATTATCTCACTTTCAAAACAAAAATACCAAAAAAAAGATATAATCGCGAATTTTAAATCAACGTAGCCTCCCTGTGTTTGGCCCAAAATCCTTTTCGAGTTTCAGTAAAATTTATTTGTTGACGGATTTCTTCGTAAATCGCACTTCAACAACGAGTTTTCAAAACTCTATCCCATTTGCATATATCTTCCACTTCAATAATGGGCATAAGAGAGATGTCTGCACAAGGATCAGAGGGGGCCCTGATAAGGCGTCGGCCTGGCGCCCTAAGTCGACGCATAATACTGGACCGCCACCGTCGCCAAACAGCTACAAGGGGTTCACCATCGATGTTGAAGTTCCAATGTCTAAGGATACAAAGGCCTCCGAGCTTATGCTCAAAGGTGCTTTGGTCAAGGAGGTGATGGCTGGCAATCCGTCGATAGGCCACAACAAAAACTTGGTAAAATCCCTTGCACTCTCAATTGAAGGTTGGAAGATCTCTACCCTATCCCCTACAAGATTTGTTCTTTTTTTTTTCGGTATGATGGATGTGGAGCAACTTTGGTTTAAATCTTCTATGTTTGAGAATTTAATTTTGATCTGGAGACTCGTCTCGCCTTTTGATGGGGCCTTGCCAGACCAACCGCCTCAAAGGGTTGGCTCTCAATTAGGGACTCTAGAAATCAATGGTCTACTGCTGCACCTTAGGTCACAAAGTGTGGTAGCATCTACTCTGGCTGGATATGTGACTGTGGTTGAGGATGCGGAGATTGGTTTGAGGGAAGGGGATGGCAGAGTGTTATATGTCAATGTGGATGTTCTCAGAGGAGGATCTCTACTAGAGAAGATCATTCTCAAATGTGGTGGGAGTTCATGGCTCCTATGGCTGAAACTTAGGGAGGTGGTGAATGAGCTCCATGAGCAGAAGGTGCAACGAACCTATGCGGAGATTGTTAGAGAGGAGCCCTCTTTGGATCAAGCAGGGAGAGGCACACCTAAGTAAGCTCTTAAGTCAAAGAAGAGGAAAGATCATCATTACAAGGAGATTGAAGAGGAGGAGATGGCTGTGATGGGGGACAACCAAGCTACACAAGAGGAAGAACAATATGTTGGGGGTGCTACAAGAAATCCCAGTGAACTCGATGGTACAAACTTCCCCTTTCATTGATGCCAAAGACTTGACATATGGGCCTAGAGCTTCGTCAAAACCAGCATCGGGGAGATCCCTTTATAAGCTAAGGCAAAGAAGAAAGAATTCGACGACCAAGAAGGTGGATGAAAATTCCATTGCTCTGATACTCAGAGCTGAACGCATGCCTCAAGCAAACATAGGGGGTTCTCAAAAGGGGAGATGAGAGTTCTCTCCTAGAATGTGCGTGGGTTGAGCGATAAAATTCAAAGGGCCTCACTTATGTGATATTTAAGAGAATGGGGCATTGAATGTGCTCTCATTCAAGAAACGCATATTGAATGTGAGAATAGCCCCCTGTGGACTGATTTGAAGAAGAATGGGTATGCTGGCTGTATGGCAGTAGAAGCAAATGGAAGAGCTGGAGGGATGGCCTTTTGGTGGAAGGAGGCATGCTTAGATGTGCTTGAGGTCATTAAATCTAGGCATGCTATCTCCTACAGATGTAAGATGATCCAAGGGGAGATGGAATGTTTAATCACTGGTGTGTATGGCCCATGCGTTGCGAGCAGTCGATCTAAATTGTGTGAGGACTTGATACACATTGCGAGACACTCACAAGGGCTGCCATGGTTAGTCAGGGGTGACTTCAACTACACCTTGACAGAGTCAGACAGATTGAGTGGATTACTAGACAATGCTTCCCTTGGGTTTCAGCTAACAATACAAGAACTGGGTTTGAGTGAGTTTCCTACAACTGGGGTAGAATTTACTTGGAGAAGTGGGAATAGCTCATGCTCTAAACTGGACAGATTCTTTGAGAATGCAGAGCTGATGGAAAAATTCCATTTATCCTTGGTGGCAGGGTTGGAGCGTCCCTTCTCTGATCATACGTCATTGGTTTGGGATAGTGGAGACAACATCCATGTTGGGTCTTACTTTTAACTTAGAAAGTATTGGCTTAGAGAGCAAGGATTCCGTGAAATGATTGAATCTTGGTGGAGATCCGACCAGGCTAAAGGCACAACAACTATTAAATTGGCTGCTAAACTTGCATCTATGTGTTCCATGCTGAAAGAATATGGCTCCACAGTGGTCGTACTGAGGAACCAAAAATGCAATGAAGCTCTGGCGGCAATACAATAGCTGGATGTGAAGGAGGAGGTTACCATTCTGACAGAGTAGGAGCTGCTAGACAGGAAACAGTGGTAGGAGATAGTGGCTGAGGAAGACTTAGAAAGAGAAATGGATTGGCGTGAGCGCTTACAACGACTTTGGCTCAAAGAGGGGGACGCCAATACCAAATATTTCCATTTGGCAGCTAGTGCACAAAGAAGATATAACTTTATGTCCTCCATTATTGTGGACGGTTAGGAAACATCATCTATTCCTGAAATCAAAGTTGCAGCCATTAGATACTTCAGGGACAATACCCAGGCTGTAGCAAGGGGGGTGTGGAAGATGGTAGGGCCAGTTTTTCCTTGCATCTCTATGCAGCAGGCTAGCAGCTTGGTGACTTGCATCTCTGAAAAAGAGGTTTTGGAAGCTCTTAATGATCTGAATAGTGAAGGTTCACCGGGTCCAAATGGCATACAGGTCTTCTTTTACAAAGAATTTTGGACTATGTTGAAGGGAGAGGTGATGGAGGTAGTTTGAGAATTTGAAAGGGGCAATCGTGGCTTTGACAAAATTAATAGATCATATCTTTTCTTCCTCCCAAAAAAGCCAAGTGCAAACTGTTTCTCGGAATTTAGACCAATTGCTTTGTCTAACTCCATATACTTATTCGTGAGTAAGGTTTTGGCAAACAGATTAAGGAAGGTTCTTCAAGACCTTATTGATGAGAGGCTCATCATGATCTCTAATTACCCCTAATTAACTAGTCTTCCTAGTTAATTAGCTAAGAATATGTGGATATATGGGTTAATTATAAAAAAAGGGATATATAGTAAAGAACCTTAAAATAAGTTAAAAATGCTATTTTAACATCTAATTAAAATTATTAATAATCTAATTAACAATCATTCCTCTAATTAATAAGTTAGTTAACTTAAACATAATGTATACATAAGTATGTAATAACTTAAGTAACCTTAGTTAATTAAATAAATTAATCTAAAAAGGTCAAAAATGTAAATTCAAGGTCTAAATATAATAATTACCTTATTTATAATCATATATAAAAAGTTGAAAAAGATCTAAATTAAAATAAGCCTTGAAAACCTGAGTTTACATTTTGGTCCTTACAATTCATTTCAATCGGGTCCTTACTTTTCATACAGGTCTTTAGGTTTCATCACAGCCATGTCCCTGACTTCTTCTCTTCAACCGGTTGAATGGCTAACGACCAAGGGTGCCTCCACCACTCGATCACCGCCCATCCGACGACACCTCACCTTCTCCAAGCTCCTGGAACTTGCGCTCACCATCCCATCTTCATCCATCGGTCTAGATAACACTTCTATCCTAATTTAGGGTAGGAGTTAACCTCACCGTCGTTGGAGAAGACGCTGGTGTTTAACCACCTCCTAGGCCCTTACACGTCCAGATTCCACCTCCTCCTTCGTCGCCGTCAACTATAAATACCCCCTGACCCCCTTGATTTTCTTTAAGTTGGCTCCCTTCCCTCTTCTTCACTACAACCGACTTCGATAGGCTATTCCCTCTACAACTCCGGAGAACTTCCACCTCATCTTCCGACTTCCTCCATCCACCTCAATTGGCTCAGGAACTTCGCCGAAATCAGCCGTGTCTCTAGACACAAGAGTTGACCAAGGAGTACCTCTGCTTCATCTCGCATTCGACCGTTGGAGATCTTCCTAATTCCCCTCTGATTTCACTCCTCCGTCATGAGCCTTCGACGAAGTTCCACTGTCCCCTTCGTCCAGGTAACAGTAGGATAGGAATAGGAGTAGGAGTAGGAGTAGTCTAGATAGTTTGTTAGTTAGGTAGTTTAGTGTAATTTCAGATTTTAAAGATCATCTTCTTCAACTTCGGTGAGCTCCTTGAGCTTGCCAGAGCCTTAATTTGGTCTTTTGAATCCACTGTCCACCTTTCTCTATCATCCGTAATCATTTTTAACACATTTAATCCCTAATTTGATCACTGATTCGCCTAATCCAAATCCACCTCCACCAACTACTTTTGTTGTCCATGGCAGCAGTAGTTGACTTAGAATCACATCCATCAAATCCTCCATCATCAATTCATCATTAAAGGATCCTAATTATCACTTTAATTTGATTAATTATCATATGTAACTTAAAAGCTTAATTTTATCTAAGTTCCTGAGCTCGCTGTCAATGGCGACTTAGGAGCAGTTAAAACTTTAAATTAAATGAATATTTAAAGAAATGAGCATGGCGCCCAGGTGTTTGGTGGAGCCAGGACTCTGGACAGGAGGGGCTCTCATGGTGGCTGGGGTTGAAGCTATAGGGAAGTGATTTATTTCAGATGTCAGCTTCGAGGGCACCTGGTGGCGATGTGTCGTCAGTCGTTGCTCTGTCTTGCTTATGGAGGCTTTGGTCATAAGCAGGACTCCTGCCTGATGTCTCACGGTGGTACTGGGGGCAGGTTGCACACTGCACCTTCGTTTCCTAAGGGTGAGGCGCAGCTGCCTCTTCCACCCCCCCATCAACTCTCGGGGGCCACACTATGGATGTGGAGATTCCCCTGACTGAGGACGTTAAGGTGGCAAAGCTGGTCTTGCGTGGAGCCTTGATTGGGGAAGTGATGATGGGTACTCTTTCCCTGGAGAGAGTTTGGCAATTGGTAAGCTCTCTTCCCTTATCGACTGATGCTTGGAAAATTGTGGTTATCTCTCCATCGCGGTTTGTTCTTTTTGATGTGGGTGTGGTAGATGTCGAGAACTATTATTTTTAGACCAGTAATTTGGGTGGATTGTCAATGATCTCGGGGATGGGGGTGGAATACCTCTGATCCAGGATGAATCTGTAGTGGTGGTGAAAGAAGGGGAGGAAGTTAATGTGGTTAATGAAGCTGTGGCTTAGGACCTGAAAGCTCCTGCTAGTGATCTTGTTGACTCTGATTTGGTAGATCCCTCTGTGAACTCCTTTGACTTGCAATACTACTCTCCTATGGCTGATGAATTGCACTTGAAGTCTAAGATTCCTTCTACCTCTAGGCTTGGTAAACCTCCTTACAAGCTGAGGCTAAGAGGACACACTCCTACAGAAAATGTTGATGAATCTGTCCTTGCAACTGTGATGCAGGTTGGCAAAGCATCTGCTACTAAGAAGGGGACAGATCTGACATCCAAATGAGGATTCTTACTTGGAATGTGTGTGGGCCGCACGACAGAAGTAGGAGGGGGTCCTTGCTTAGATATTTGCGAGAATGGGAGATTGATTGTGCCATCCTCCAAGAGGTGCATATTGATAGTGAATCTGACAGGGCATGGGTGGAGATGAGAGCTGGCCTTGCAAATGACCTTGTGGTGATCAATTCTAATGGTAGATCTGGGGGAATTGCCATCTGGTGGAAGAAGCATGTGCTACGTTTGGAGGAGGTCTCTTTGGCTAGGCACCTTTTGACTTGCAGGTTCAAAAGAGGCCAGGGGGACAGTGATCTCTTTGTGACAAGTGTGTATGGTCCTAGTGACCCTAGCAGGAGGCAGGAGTTGTGGGAGGATTGGAACTTGGCTACAGATTTTGTGAATGGGGCAGTTTGGCTTGTTGGAGGGGACTTCAATTGTGTTTTGGTGGGGAGTGACAGAACCAATGGGGTGGTGGATAGCTCTGCCACTGGCTTCCAGTTGATGGTCTAGGCTTTAGGCTTGTGTGAATTTCCCTCCTCGGGCTCTGAATTCACTTGGAGGAATGGTAATGGGCACATGTCCAAGATTGATAGGTCTTTTGGCAATGCTGGGCTGATGGATCTCTTCCAATTGTCCTTTGTTTGTGCTCTTGAACGTCCCTTCTCTGACCATACACCTTTGGTCTGGGACAATGGTGAACAGGTGTTGGCTGGATCCTATTTCAAGTTTAGGAAGTCATGGCTGAGGGAGCCAGGGTTCAGAGATATGTTTGCTGGTTAGTGGAGGGCCCAGCAGGTTGAAGGCACGGCTACCTTCAAGTTGGCTTCCAAGATTTTGGCTTTGAAAGGAATGTTAAAGGAGCATGGTGATCTTATCTCTGTCCTCAGGCATCAGAAACGTCGAGAGGCCTTGATGAAGATTCAGGAACTGGATGCCAAGGAAGCTGTGGCTCAGCTGTCTGAGCTGGACTTTGCTGACAGAAAGAAGTGGCAGGGGGTGGTGGCTAAAGAAGACCTAAAACTGGAGATGGATTGGAGGGAATGATCAAGGCAGCTGTGGCTAAGTGAGGGGGATGCAAACACTAAATTCTTCCACTTGGCTACCAGTTCTACGAGAAGAGTTAATCTAATCTCTTCAATTGTTAAAGAGGGGCAGAGAGTTACCTCCATCTCTGATATCAGAGCTGAGGCTATCAGGTACTTCAAGGAGTCTTCAAGAGTTGCAGGTAGGGGTTGTTGGAGGATGGCAGCTAGTGATCTCCCCAAAATTATAGAGGCTCAGGGGTCCAGCCTGATTGAATCTGTGTCTGAAGTTGAAGTCTTGAAGGCCATTAAGGATCTCAATTATGAAGGATTGCCTGGTCCTGATGGGATCCAAGTTTTCTTCTACAAAGAATTATGGGATATTGTGGGCACTAAGGTTATGGAAGTGATCAGAGAGTTTGAGAATGGAAATTTTGGCTTTGAAAGAATAAATAGGTCCTATCTCTTTCTTTTGCCAAAGACTCTAGGTGCTGAATCTTTTCAGGGGTTTAGACCTATTGCCCTCTCTAACTCTTTGTACTTGGTGATTGGCAAGGTTCTGGCCAATAGATTGAGGCCTGTTTTGCAAGAATTGATCCATCCTACTCAATCAGCCTTCCTCCTTGGAAGATCTCTACAAGAATCCTTTATCATGGCCCAAGAGATGATTTGTGGATGGCACAAGAGAAAATGCAAGTCTTTTCTTTGGATGGTTGACTTCTGCAAAGCTTATGACTCCATCAGTTGGCCTTATCTTTGGGATGTGCTTAAAAGAAGAGGCTTTCCTTCTACTTGGATCCGTTGGGTGAAAAGATGTATCACCACTGCCTCTTTCATCACCTGATAAATGGGAAGTCCTATGGGTCTTGGATTCAGCCCCAATGTGGTATTAGGCAAGGATGTCCCCAGGCTCCCCTGATTTTCAACCTGGCAGTTGACAACTTGGCTTGGTATGCTTGTAAGCTTGCTAAAGTAGGTCTTATTAGAGGGTACTCTTTGTCTTGTAGGAGTAATTTGGCTCCCATTCTTCAATATGCAGATGATACGATTTTATTTGTAGAGGGGTCTATGGATGAAGCAATGGCTTTGCATCATATGATTAATATCTTTGGTGAGCTCTCTGGCTTGAGGTTGAATAGGGATAAATCTAGTTTGGTCTGCTTTGGCTTACCTGAGGAGGAGCAAGGAGCTTTAGCTGCTGTTTTGAGGACCCCCCGCATCAGTCTTCCTATTAGATATTTAGGGCTGCCTTTGAGGTGCTTTAGAATGAAGAAGAGAGATTGGAGTTGCCTCTTTGACAAGATTTCAGTGAAATTGGATGGCTGGCATAGCAGTTTCCTCTTCAAAGGTGGAAGACTTATCTTGCTCAACTATGTGATCACCTCCATCCCTGTTTTCTACTTTTCCATATTTAAAGCACCTAACTCCATTTGGAAAAGGTTGGATGTGTTGAGAAAAAGGTTCTTTTGGAAGGGAGCTAAACATGAGGGCAGATTCTTGTAGCCACTCAAATGGGAGCAGATTTGCCTTCCAAAAGATAGGGGTGGACTTGGGATTAAGTCTCTGAAACACTTCAATGATGCTTTGCTACTTAAGTGGGTTGTTAAACTCTTGCAAGGAGACCTAAAGCCATGGACTGTCCTGATCAGAGATAGCTATGGTGCTTCCAACAGTGTGTTGTCCAGACTTCAGCCCAGCAATCCTTCTCCGTTCTGGAAATCAGTGATAAGAGCTTTGGCTGATCACTTACACCTGCTGCAGCCGGCTCTTGGGGATGGCAGGACCTTCAGCTTCTGGAAGGAGGGGTGGTCAGGGCTGGGTGTCTTGAAGGAGCTCTATCCAAGGGCATTTGCTGCAGCATCTAACAAAGAGGCTACTGTCAGCAGGGTCTGGTCTTGCAGCAGCAGCAACTGTAATCTGATTGAGGAGGGTTCCAGCAGGAGGGGTACCCGGCTGTGGGAAGAGAGGAAGCTAATTTCAGACCTTGAGAGCTTTAGGCCTAGGCCTAGAGTGGAGGACAAGTACCTTTGGGAGGGAATTTATAATGTGCAAATTGGCTACAACAGAATTTTGAACCATGAAAGTGGGTGGAGCTGTGACTTCATTGACAAGAAGATTTGGCTTCTAAAAATTCCCCTTAAGGTACAGATATTTCTTTGGCTATGTAGGAGAGATGGGTTGATCACAAGTGATTTGGACATAAAAGGTTGGGAACTGATCATCATGTTTGTTATTTGTGTGATATAAATACTGACAATGTAAATCATCTCTTTTCTTCTTGCCTTGTCACTGATGCTATTTGGAGAAGGACATGTCAGGAGCCACTACCAAATTGGGATTCTATCTTGCATGGGTTTGGTATGAGAGGGAAGCCACATGGACACATGGCTGTCACTCTATGGTGTGTGTGGAAGGCAAAAAATGAGAGACTTTTTCAGAAGAGGCTGGTGTGTTGTGCAAGAATTGTAAGAGAGTGCTGGTCCTTTATACTTTTTTGGGGATCTCTTTTGTAATTTCTCTTGTTTATATAATATACCACTCCAGATTGCTATCATAAGACGATAACTTTCCTTTCTGTTTAAAAAAAAATGAATATTTATGATCGTAACTACTCCTTGACTTGTCTTGACCACTCTTCTGAGTGGGAGATCAAGTCCCACACCTCAACCCACTCAAATTCTATTCAAGCTAAATTCACTGATAAATCTTACATTTAATGAATTAAAGAGGAATTTAATGCGATCCTGAGGTTCCTTGCAACCTCAGGAACCTTTTCAAATCAAAAATGGCATAAATTCTCTTTCTGTACATGAATTCAGCTTTTTCTAGACTCATCGGAGCTCTGGTGAGTCAAATTTGATCTTTAGCCTACATAAATTGATGAGAAGCTCCAGAATGACTTAATTTTGATCACTGACTTGTTTGAGGTTGTTTATTTGAGATTTTAACAACTGAAGTTGTACATTAGGTTTGAAGTCTGTTAGGAAGTCTTAAAGCTGCTTTCAATGGGTCTAGAAGCTTCAGTGTAGTGCACTGAAGCCATTCATGTCCTTAGAACACATTAACAAACTCCTAATTCTTCTGATGAACAAAGCACCTTTGGAGCTCAGGCGACAAGCCTAGAACCCTAGTTTCTTAGGTTCAATCATCTGTCTAAGATGTTGAACGAATTCCTGAGGTTGAAAGAATCATATTCTAGGCTTTAATTTCTTGTAAAGAGGCATAAATCAGAAAGTCAATTTTTGAGCCTTATAGTCAAACCTAGGTAGGATATTTTGATTATGAACGTGATTTGATAATTTGAGAAGCTTGAGTTGATTCTGAGATTCTGTTGAACAATTTTGGAGTGATTTGGTTGAGTTCTGTGGGTTAATTTTGGTTGGAATTTTAACATTGCCAGTTTGGGTTGTTTTTGAATCCAAATTGTTGGTAGTGGTCTTTTGTTGAGATTTGAATGTAATTTCTAGCCAGTTCAATTTGTTACAACCCTTAGAAGCTGTTCCAATCGATTAAGAATGATTGTTTGTCTGTTACACCTTTCTTATGTCTAATTTCTGACTCTGAAGCTTTCAGAGAAGCTTAGAGCTTCTCTATGGTTACCTGAAGCTTTCAGAGCTTGAAACCTTCACAAGCAGCTATGGAAATACTTGTTAGACCTATTTAGAACCTTAGCTAAGAGAGGAAGTCCAATATGTGGACTTATTAGCTCTCATTTCACTTCCAGGCAGTAAATGTACTATAGGATACCCATAAATCCGCCCTTCAAATCGAAGAGGAAATCTTCCCCTTAGCATTAAATTGACCATGTAATCTTATAGAGCTACTCAAGAGCTTTCCAACAAGCTTTGATTCACTTGATTTGGAGCTCTGAGCTAGGAGATATCTTCAGTTGAAGTCAGCTCTGGAAGGGGAAGGTTTAGTCCCACATCGGAAACTCTTGCACGCCTGCCTTAGTATAAAAGCATTTTGTTAATTACTCTCCTCAGTCATCAATGCTCGGCGCATGGATACCGGTTACGATTGAGCATGCATGTGTGTGTGCGGGCATGTGTACCTGCGAGCGCTTGTGTGGGAATGCGATGTGTGTGGCCCTGGGAGGGCGAGGCCTGGGAGGCGGTTGGGCCAGTTTGGCTTGAGAGAAAATAAATCGAAAATAACCAAAGCTAATTCGAATCAGGCGAGGACTTAGTAGGGTCTGGTCCCACCCTGTAAAGGGGTGCTGCGTATCCTCGAAAGGTCCTCGCCGTAAATCAAAAACCAATTTTTGGTTGAGGAAAAGAAAAAAAAAAAATCGATTCAGCTGAAGGTTTAAAGGAAGAGCTAAGGAGGAGAAGGGCTGAAGGCTAAGTGCTGAAGGGAATTCACTAAGGAAAGAAAGGAGAAAGATAAGGTAGAAGAAGAACTCGTAAAGAGGAGGAAAGAGAAGGTACAAGCAGTAAGAAAGGTTAACAGGCACAAAGAGATTAAGGAAAGAAGAAGACAGAACAGAAGAGGAGAAGAAAGAAAGGAAGCTCGAGAGAGAATAAGAGAGAAATAAAAGGAGAAAAGATTAAGAATAAATAAAAGAAAAGGAAAATAGAGAAAGAGAGAAAGAAAGAAAGAAGAAGAAGAAGAAAAGAGAGAAAGAGGCTGAAGAATAAAAGAAATAAAGAAATTGTTTTACTTGCTATATTTTTAATTTCTCTTGCTTTCAATTGTTGTAATAAGGCATGTTGTAATTAGAAAAACTTTCATTTGCCTTAATTCTTTTGAAATAAATGTTGTTAATATGATTTCATATGGAATTTTGCATATTTCCTCAATTTAAATCATTTTGCGAAATTCATGTTACTAAAATTAACTTAATTATACCTCCTATACTTATAAGATGTTTAGAATTAATTGGTGAATTTGAAATAATGTATACTTCCCAGTGAACGACCTGGACTCAACCAATTAAAAGAAAATCTAAAATGTTAGGTTAATTCGACCCTATACTACTAAATCGACACAATTTTGAGTTAACCTAAGTTACTTTCTTTTACTCTTAATTAGGTAAAATTAACTTAATTAACTGAGTTGAGAGGTAGCATGACCACTTATTCTCCCAGTGCAGTCCACTTTCCTCCCCAACAGGTCATTACAAGAATCCTTCATTATGGCATAGGAGATGGTGATGGGTTGGCATAGGAGAAAGTGTAAAGCTTTCCTCTGGAGGGTTGATTTCTGAAAGGCATATGACTTGGTGTCGTGGCAGTATCTATGGGAAATATTCAAGAGAAGGAGGATTCCACCTCTATGGCTACAGTGGATGAAAAGGTGCATCACCACTGCTTCTTTCTCACCCTTGATTAATGGTAGGCCTTGTGGGACGTGGATTCAGCCTCAATGTGGTGTTAGGTAGGGATGCCCACTTGCTCTACTTGTGTTCAACCTTGCAGTTGACACTTTGGCGAGGTATGCTTGCAGATTATTGGAGGTTGGTATCATTAGAGGATATTCCATCTCCAACAGGAGTGCCTTGGCTCCTGTTTTGCAGTATGTTGATGATATAGTTTTTTTGTAGAAGGGAATGAACAAGAAGCATAAGCATTGCTCCACATGGTACAGATATTTGGGGAAATATCGGGTTTGAAATTGAATGGTGAGAAATATTCTTTAGTGTGTTTTGGGCTAACTGGTGAAGAGCGAACGACCATCTCCTCAATATTAGGTACCTCCCTGGTTACTCTCCTAATCAGATATTTGGGCTTACCTATGAAGTGTACTAAACTAAAGAAGAGTGGCTAGCATGTTTTATTTGATAAAATCTCTATCAAGCTACAAGGGTGGTGCAACAGATATCTATCCAAAGGGGGCAGACTTATTCTCTTGAACTCGATGATAACCTCCATCCCTGTATTTTTCTTCTCTATGTTTAAATTACCCAAGTTCATCTAAAAGCATATTAATGTGATGCGGAAGCGTTTCTTTTGGAAGGGAGCAAATCATGAAGGTAAATTTCTCCAACCAGTGAAGTGGGAAAAGCTATGTATGCCAAAAGATCAAGGTGGTATGGGAATAAAATCTCTTAAAGAGTTCAATGATGCTTTGTTGCTTAAGTGGGCCATCAAATTACTTAATGATGAGAATAAGAATTGGGTGGATCTTATTAAAGAAAACTATGGCAGCTCGCATAGCTCTCTAGACCGGCTCCAACCACTTAAGCCGTCCCCCTTCTGGAAATCTGTGATACAAGCTATGAAGAACAACTGGAAGATGTTTAAACCTATCTTAGGTGATGGACATTCTTTTAAGTTTTGGCAGGAGGAGTGGTCTTCTTTGGGTCAACTAAAGGAAGTCTATCCAAGAGCTTATGCGGCTGACATGAATAAAGGGGACCCAGTTTGCAGGTTCTGGTCTGATGGGAATGATGCCTGGCAAATTGATGGGGGTGACTCTAGCAGAGAAGGCACAAGAACATGGGAGGAAAGGACATGCCTGGAGCAAGACCTGATGGCTTTTAAGCCATTGCCTGGTATTGAAGACAGATATAGATGCGATGGAATCTTCACTCCTGTAAGTGCATACGAAAAGATCATGAGGCATTCCCACTCAATGGAGGCTGATGCGATAGGGAAAAAGTTATGGCTACTGAAGATCCCAATTAAAGCCCAGATTTTTCTATGGCTGTGCAGGAGGGATGGATTGGTGACAGGTGATCTCAGACATAGAAGATTGGGTGCTGTGTTACAATCTTGTCTGCTATGTGGTTTGCCCACTAATAGCTCCACTCATATTTTTTCTTCATGTGTAATCACTGATGCCATGTGGAGAAGAGTATGCAGGGAACCTCTTCCCATTTGGGATGATCTGTGGAAAAATTTTTTGTTGCATGATAAACTGCCCTGTCATATGGCGGCAATCATGTGGTGGATTTGGAGAGCGAGAAATGACTCTTTGTTTCAGGAGAGGCTGGTATGTGTTGAGCAAATTGTAAATGTATGTTGGTCTCTCATACATATGTAGGGTTCTACGTTGTAATCGTATGTTTATATTGATCAATAAAATGCTCTCCTGGATTACTATCGTTACACAATAGCTTTCCTTATTGTTTCAAAAAATATATATTGAAAGCGAACAATTTAACAAGGAAGTACACAATTGCCTTTGAAGATTTATTGCAAGCAATGAGTAGCCTTGAGAAGAATGAACAAATCAAGCTCCTTTGCAACTAGAAAATTGGGAAATGGAGGTGTAGGCAAGGAGAGTATTTTTGACTTGATGTTATTTTCAAAAGACACACAAGGAGTGTTTATATAGGCCACTAAACACCTCTCCTACGATTGCTA
Source organism: Thalassia testudinum (assembly GCA_037157565.1). NCBI lineage: Eukaryota > Viridiplantae > Streptophyta > Magnoliopsida > Alismatales > Hydrocharitaceae > Thalassia > Thalassia testudinum. Next base: position 147,747,556 of record JAZHRO010000063.1, on the reverse strand, counting down.
TCCGTTAGGGGAAAGTTAGGAAGATTAGAATTAATATAAATTGCAATATAGTCATTCCAATTAGGCACAACGGCTAGTTGGTACCGGTACTAAAGTTGTGGTACCGGTACTGACTGCTCACAGTCAGCCCAGCAATGCCTGGGGTACCGGTACTGATCATTGGTACTGGTACTCAGTGCATTCTATTGAGTACCAACAAAGTCACTTGGTACCGGTACTTATCACTAGTACCAATACTTGTGACTCATAGGCAACGGGGCTGTGAACACTTAATACCGGTACTCATGATGAGTGCCGGTACTTGTTCACAGTTTGGGACTTAGGCCCAAAGCTATGCCTAGCATGTACCGGTACTTATTACTAGTACTGGTACTTGCTACAAGTACCTTATTTTATAACTTTAAACCATGTTTTAAGGAAATCCTATCTTAGCTATACGATAATATTTTCAAAGAGTCGATCTTTAGTTTTAAAATGAATGATTGAACGTGATTTTGATCCCTAATTATCTCTACTTTGATTTTAACTCCTAAGATATCATTTTCTTGCTAAGAGACATACAAAGTTCTAAAATACAACAAACTAAACAAAACTAAAGTCTTCAATCTTCATGCCATCATTACTTCTTTCATCCATCCTTAGATCCTGTTATTTCCTTGAAATAATGCTTCAAAAACTCATTAGATTTAAAAGGGTTTTGTTAACACTAAAACATAAAAGAGAAGTGGAACTAAGTTCCAACAAGAATTTCTTGACGTAGGGAATGTCGCGTGGCCACAAGCAATCCATCATGAAGGACATGGAGTTGAACCTCCTAAGTGATCGGAGGGTTTGATTCCATGTCCTACAAGCAATCACAAGGGAAACAAAGATGTTGGTGACCCAGTTCCATTGCATGGGGTGTACATCTGGGGGGAGTGTGATACTCCCAACTTTGCACTAGTATTAGTGAGATTACAAGATTTCTCTCCCTCTCAGGCCCCCTTCTCACTCAGAGGTCTCTCATTATTTATAGCATGGGAAGAGCCCTAGCCTAAGAAGATCTTTTCCATGATCTCTGGTATATCTTTTGTTAGATTTCTCGTCTACTGCCAGGTTATGGGTAGCCATTCCTGTCTTGCCGTGATTCTGGCCCTTGGCTGCACCGAATCTTCTAGCAGATTGGTCGGATCCAGGTCTGGGTCCAATTGGTCGTAGGTAGGTTGGGTAATACCATACTCACCTATTTACCCTATAATCAGGTAGACGGATCCTCTACTATGTTATGCGTGGAATTTTGGATTCGATGGTGGTTTTTTTTGCCCCTCATCATTAATGTATAGTGTATTATGCTATTTAAAGATGGCAGCCATACTACACTTAAAATGACCATCACTTTTGGTGAGTTGATCTACAAGAGCCATGGATTGAAGAAAACTAAAATACCACGAACTACTCCATTACATTCTGATTTTAGGTACATTTTGTTTCTGATAAAATGTCAAACTTTATCTACCAACAACAGTTGATGGTCGCTACTTTCTTACAAGCAGGTATACTCCTACTTGTAAGCATGAGATATAATTATGGGTTCAAGAGGCTAATCACAGTTGTTAACACATTTCATTTCTTGTTATTAAACAGGAGATTGGGCATTTTTTGGCAACTTTTTTGGTTTAGAGAAAAATCATGATTACCCCATACTCTATAAAAGGAATATTTACTATGGTGGCAACCATGATTTCAAGTGTGGGTATTTATTGAAACCCTTTTATGCTTTGTAACTATGCATTTCAATTCTTCCATTCCTTTAGAACACTTATCCTTTAGTAGCTTTCTTGGGCATCATCCTAATTTGAGAAAAAATATTAACATAGCGGGTTTCTCTTTTTCCCACATAAAAGTTTCACCAACAAATTAATTATGTATGTTGTGAAAGCAACGAAATGAGTCAGGCAGTTTATTCTGTGTAACAAGAACTGAATTTGATGGCTGTCATTGGAATACATGTTTTTCATCGCCACTTGGGTTTCTCAAATTAGTTGAATTGTTCATTTCATCTATTAGCTAGCTAAAGAAATTGGTCCATGAACTGGGGAGTAATTGGTCATTTTTTGGGATTCCATGAGTGGATGGCATTACATACCCGAATTTGGCTTATTCTATGGTGCAATCAGTTATTCTGTTGCATATGCAACTGTGTTCAAAAGTAATATTCTTACTATGTCTCTTGCTTCACTTTAGAATATGAGATAAATGATTAGAACTTTTTACACTTTGGATAATGTTTATCCCTTTCGATAGAAGTTAGGGTTGCATTTGTAAATAAGATTGAAGGAGACCCAATCTAGTTAATAATTTGCTTATTAGTGGGACTTATTGAATGCCTTTCTACTAACCTAAACTTTTTTACTATCTTGTGCAATGGAGCCATTCAAACAGAGTTGAGAATAAAACTCATCACTAATTACCTATCTTTTTTGACTATTTGCTTCTCAAATAAAACAACCATGGCCTAAAATAATGTTTCTTTTAACTCCATGGACAAAACAATAAACTATCACAGTGCATACGTATACAGAGCAACGACAATTCAACAAATATAGATAGAAAGTTGAAGGGATCCAATATCACATCTACACGGGAGAAATGGGTTCCAAGTCTGGAATAACCTCTTAAATCCATATTTCTACAAATATACCTTAACCCACCCACATTAGTGGGTTACCCAAAACAATTACAATAGTCAAGCATGCGATGGAAAACACGATATACAAGCGAAATCCACCAAAACAAGAACAGTATTCCATATCAACAAATTGTCAATGAAGCTACATAAAAAAACAACACAACTCAATATAGGAAGGGGACTTACCTCCTAAACACGTTTTTGGTCAGCTTCTTGTGGTGGTGCTTCAGGTTGAGGAGAAGCACACGACTCTTCGCAGTTTGATCACCTACAACACTAAGTAGAAATTAAAACCAACTTCACAATGTAAACTGTAGGTACACTACGGAGTGAATACTCTTTACCCTCCTCTTCCTCCTCATTAGTGAAGATTAACAGGACCACCCAAGTGATAGCATCAAGGTAAGAAGGCAACTATTTAAATAGATGATGTCTTCTCACCCTACACTTTATTTCTTCCCACGCAATAGGGCTAATGGTGCCGTAGTGAGAACACGCAGGGCTAGGAGCCCTTCCCATCCTCACTAGAGCATAGTAGGAAACACCAATGATGGGTAAAATGGGAGTCGAAAATGGGTATAGCCATGAATGGCCTACGACCTTATGGCTGCCATCCACAAATAATTGTAGCACATGACCTAGAATATAGCAGGGGATGCGACACAAGTAGGAAAAACCTGAAGGAAGAAACCCAACAACTCAACAACCACATTGATGCACACATCTAACGCAAGGATCAGCAAAGACTATAGTAAATCCCCCATACACCCTACTCCACATAGTAACAAGGACCTAGAAGCCTAACCAAGAATAAAGATGGCTGACGCAAAGCTTTAACCACAAATAGTTGTCAAAAGAAAGCCAAAAATTTGAACTTATGCTTCTTAACAAAGCTCTCAAAAGCAAAAAATGCATCCAAATTAACACAGAAATCAAACCATAACCCATGTAAAAAAAATCCAAAAATATAAAACCTATCTTCTAGAAAGGCGCACCATCGCTGTGAGGGCCACGCGATTCTTGCACCATCACCTCCAGCTAGTACAATGAGGAGATTGGGAGAGAGGCGGGCTACAAAGTGGAGGGGGTAGTTGCCTCCAAAGGCATCAAAATAAGACCTCCCTTCCACAGAACAAATGGCAAAGCACAGGATATTCCATGGAAGGGGCAAACCAAGAGTTGTTCCTGATTTTCTCATGTTATCCCATGATATCCACCAGTTGGGTTAAACATCGACAAATGCAGATCATCTTTCTGAGCTAACCTTGCAAGGAAACCCCACCGTATAGAAGCCAGGTGAGATTAGTGATGGGAACACCATCGCAGGCCCTAACTAGTCACATTTAGTCAGGTTTGATTGATAAAAGCTCCTACCTAATCATCTGAGGGTCATAATTCTACATTAGTCTGATTTGAGAAAAGAATTGAGAATCAGGGTTAATTCTGTAATTTTAAACAATACATCACAGACACAGATTAATCACAGGGTCACTCAGGAGATAAATGAAGATCAAATAAGCTCAAAAGTATAAAAAGTGGGTTAACACTGACAAAAATGAGGTTTCACGCATTTCGAGGACCACAACAATACATAAAATCCTAATTATCAACCATCTTAAATTAAAGAGGTTCTGGTCAGAATAAAATTCATTTAAACATCCTAAAGTTCATAAAAGAATATTTTGAGAGGTTTGGTACCCTTGGTTTGATCACCTAAACCTATTTTGATCAAAATTAGAGTTTTAGACGGGATTTTTCCTTGATTTGGACTTCTATGCAAATTTTCCAGTAAAACATCGTCAAAAATTAAATCTAAGTTCACCACTAGATTCCTTTGGTTCAAATTAAGTTAACATAAAAATTTACGTCCAATCAAAGTCCATCTTGACCTAATTTGCAATTCAATCCTTAAAGTCTTCGTTCTTCACATCTAAGCCCCTAACTTTTGGATTTATTGCATTTGGGTCCATAACTGTGGGATTGCCTGTGGATCGTAACGAATACTAGAGGGGAGGAGTGAATAGTATCATCTTTTTCACACAGTAAAAATAAAAATGAATTCACAACAAAGTCAAGCACAAGTTCACTTGGATTTAGAGTGGAAACTCAAACCAGGTGAAAACCACTACCTAAGCCTCTCAGCTTAGAATTTTCTCGACTAGTCAAGGCTAGTCAATTCATTATCATATCACTTGAACGAGGGTGTCACAACTTCTTTACAATCACTTCTCTTTTCACCCTCAATAGAAAAATCAAACCAAAATTTCAGTAGAGATTTGAAACGACGTGCTTTGAATGACATGAATAGTGAAGCGTTGAAACACTTGAAAGACGCATGAGATGCTCGGATCTTTTTGAGGGTATTTCTATTGAGAGTTGATTATTTAAGAGAGATGCGTAAGACCTCTATCTATACTAAAAAGTTGGCCTGAAAATGAAGTTAAAATGGTCGATTAAATAAGGTATATTGGCCGATCAAAAAACTATTTGGTCGATCAATTAAGTTATCTAATCGATCACTTATTAGTCGATTAATTAGTTTGTTTTGTCGATCAAAAGGATTTTAATCAACTTCCTAAAATGAGTTGGTTTGATCGATTAACTAATTTTGTTGGTCGATCAATAAATTTTGGTTAATCAAGGGGAAAAATTGGTCGATTAATAACCCTAAAATTTGGTTTTCAAAGAAGCGTGAAAAATCGTTTGAGTTTTATTTTTGAGGTTCCTTACAACAATATCCTAGACTTAAACAAAAGTAAAAGACACAAATCAGTAATCATTTGAACTTGATCCGAGAGAGAATCTCTGATCCAAGATAATCTTGAAATATTAGTCTAGCAATAAACATAATTTTGTTGCATCAAAATAGAAGTGCTTACACTAACCTCATGTCATTTTCTTCAAATAGGTCCCTACCACCATTGGCGGTGGGAACGCACCTCCAACAAGATTCGAAGGAGGTTTTCTCCTTAAAATCAAAGCCAAACTCCTCCAAAATTGGAGGGAATGACGGTAAGGACCTTTCTAATCAATTGAACTGCCTTTTGAAATCCAATTTGACCTCCAAAGATCAGGCGAACACGAGAGATTTTGGGGATCTTTTCCCCTAAATTTTCAGCAAGTCAAACCTCTTGCCAACCTTTAGAGCTCATTCTAGAGCTCTATATAAAGCTTTGAAGCGTTCATCGTGCTCTTCAGCCAAGTTTTGTGTCGGAAACTCTCCTTTTCCACCTTCTCCGATCTCTGTGACTTCAGCTCTGGCAAGCCCTCTCCGATCACCTCCTCCATCCATCCAACCATCAAATTGGATAGCCCTTCGGTCTTCTCTCTTCATCGCGCGTCTCTCCTGCCAATGAGGGACCACTCTTCGCCTCTTCTTCCTTGATGAACACCTCACTGTCGACTTCATCTTCTTCGCATCCAGCCGGTCACCACCAGATGCATCTCTCCCTCTCGCTTCTTCTTAAGTCCCTTAAACACTCCCTCTCCACCTCCACACTCTTTCTAACCCTTTAGATCTTAGCTTCGAGCACAACACTCGCAGTTCCGTCGTCTTCCCCAAATATGGCCTCAACTCCGACGAATTCATGCCAGCGTCACCATTCACCAAACAACCCACTGCCACCACCAAAGCCCTCTTCGTCCTTCCTAGATCGAAAGCCCTAAGGAAATTTTTGGGCTTCGACCGCTCATCAACCTCCCCAAAAAACCCACCGCTCTACTGCCATCTCCAAGTCATAAACACCTCCACACGCATCCAATAGTCACATGAACACCTCCACCGCATTCCTCGTTTCACCATGAAGCTCCTGAGCTATCTAATTGGGGCATTTAGCTTGTGTTTTGTTTCAAGGGATTTCCTCGTCGTCGACCTTTACTCCAACGCCATCGCCACCATTCATGAACCTCTGCCACTACCACAATGTTCGTTAGGCGTGGAACAACCTCACGAAGCTTTCTGCATCTTCAACTGAGAAACACCACAACAACAGCAATATCAATTCCTCGACACATCTGCTACAGCTCACATAGGGCTTCACATGAAGGAAAGATGTGGAATTAGTCCCACATCGGAAACGAGAAGGGGCTCGAAGACATATAAGAGTAAATCACACCCTTAGTTGTTTACCTTAGCACTCACAAAGGTGAGGTCCCAATGCACGCCCGAATGCACGTGCTTGCTCACTCGCCCTTGCCCTCACCCTCGCTTGCAACACATGCCAGTGGGTCTGGGCTGGATTCGATTACCTGGATACTCAGGTCTGACTTAGTTCTGAGAGAAGGGTATTTGAGGTGGAGGGTGGAGGGTTTTGAACTGTAGCTCCTCGAGATTCATGCCAATTGTCCCTGCACTCAAGACTTAATCTTCTGAAGCTTTGTGAGACCCTTGTGCCTCTCTTTTGTGGTGTTGTGCCTTAGCCGTTGCTGAGGTCTTGAGGTTAAGGCATCTGAGCATTTAACCTGTCGCCTGATTAGCTGGTGCTTGATTCTGATTCTGATATTACTATGGATACATTTGATTGCAGATACTGTTGGATTATTTGGCTTAATTAGAACTTAACTTGTAGGGTTAATTTGGTGGTTCAAATCACCATTTTAACCCAATCTTTTTGCACTCTTATTCCTGCCATTTCAAGATATTCTCCTGATATTTATTGATTATCGTTTTGTTTTCAATTGCATATTATTCTTGATATTGTGATTAGTGGATTGAACTACTTATAATTGCTCCCTACAAACGACCTTGAACTCATTTCGATTTTTGAGATTATAAATTTTAAATGCTATATCGCTTTTGTTCGCTATATTACGGTGCATTTTCTTAAAACTCGATAAAAGCGACGCAACAATTGGATAGTATGTAAGATAACCCATGGATATGAAAGCACCAACTGATGCATGGAGGAGCGGAGTGGTTGAGTCCACAAACCATAGATGTGCCACGTCGACGAAACCATCTCCCGTTCCCTCCCAGCAATTAAGCCGTTGATGGAACAACCAATAGTTTAATCTAAACTAAGTGCTTCGTTGCACTCCTGAGTTTCGAGAGAGAGAAAGAGAGAGTGTGAAAACTTGAAACACGTCTGGGCTCCGATCGGCTGTACTCCGGAAGCTCCCCCTGCCCCCTTGGACCTCTCCTCTCCATTAAGCGAGCCCCCTCCTCAACATGCATTGACATGCATAGTCGGTGGTTGTTCGTTTGGTCTCGGCTCTTCGTAGTGGCATTGGCGAAGATCCGAGGTCGAGAGGGCCTTGGCAGCCATCGTGCTGTGTTGCCAAGGTGTGGAGGGCTGTGGTGGATCGACGTGTTGTGGAGTTCGGAGAGCTCCAGCGAGGCGAGCAGCGATGTGGTGAGCTACAGCGAGATGTATGGTCCAGTGAGGTGTGAAGTGGCATGGCGTGATGTGGCGTGGCATGCTGCGACGTTCGGTGAGAGGTGGTGCTGCGAGGTGATATTTGTGTTGTCATTGTAGGAGGCTTTGCCTGTTGGAGTGGTTTGGTTTTCTTTTTCTTTTTCTTCTAGTGTAGTTATGTTTTAATATGGACCACGTGTGACCCTGTACTTATCACGATCGAAATTCCTAAAGCGAGCCAGTGGCCAATTTATTCGATTTCTTGTTAGTGCGGTCTTCAAGATTTTATCTTGTTGGTACTTTGTCATTTTACGAGTGTGGGGTCACTCTCCTTCAGGAGTTCGACTGATTTCCGATCATGGGATGTTTCTTTTTGTTTCTTACTTTATTTCTTATCTTATTTTTGAGTTTTAACTTTCCCCCATTTTGATGGAGTGTAACTTCATTCTTTTGAAAATATTATACTTCTTTTTTTCTCTTTTTTCTACCTCATATGAGGTGCAGTATCAGATTCTTTTCTTTTTATCGAATCTTTTTATTATTATTATTTTTTAAAAGTCATTGAAAGCAGCGTGGCTCACGAGCAAGGCGACAACGTGCAACTGTGCGGCTCAGTTACCCACGCAACCTCTCAGAAAGGACGATCGATCAAAGGAGCCAAAGAAAGGAGGAAGGAGGCTATGATAAGACATGGACGGGAGGTGAGCGCCACATGTAGAACGAAAGATAATGCGTGTGTTCCCTCTTCGAGAAGAGAATTGCAGACGACCCACGCGTTGCGGGAGTAGACACATGCCCAAACACGCTGGCTACGAGAAAGCCTCACTTTTCTTTTGGATGAATGAATTACCCGCAGAGAAAGTGGATTTTGCATTTTTATTTTGGCTGTCAAAATATGGTCTAAAGGTCAAGATTTCTAACTTGCCTACTAGAATATGATTTAATGGTGGAGATTTCTGATATTGATGGGAGAGATTCAAGTTTGTGTTTTCATTCTTATATTAATACGAAAGATTAATGTATAGGGATTAAAAAAAATTACGCTTTCTTTGGGAGGAGCCGAGGGATTTCATTCAACCAACCTATGTTTATTAAGTATGAATATAAATGAATGTAAAACAGGGTTGCAGTGTATACAGTTTATATTATACTCACCAAGATATCCCATCCAAACAAGTAACCCAATCGGCAACTTCTCGCGTGGAAATGTTCCTAACTCCCATTTTGCCTCCCCCCACCCCCTCTTAGTGGGGCCCGTAGAATTCAAATTTCATATTACCTGTATAAATGACATTCCCACCCTACCCTCCTACCTATCATACCCTACATGAGCTCTCCGGTTTTCACCCCCCTTCAAGCTGCAACTGCCAACGACCACCTGCAAGCTATAGCTTAACACCATCATTGCTGTTTGCTCAAGTAACGACTACAGCATAAACCATAACCTCAACCAGCGAGCGAGTGCGGTGCAACTATTATTACGGAGATGGTTTTAAGATGATGTCATCTTTATATTTTATGTTATACTTAAAATCGACACTGTTGTATCTAAAAATAATTAAATTATAGTTTTTGAATGACTCTATTGTCAAAATTGTTAGATATCCCCTTAACGTTTTTCTATAATTTTCATACGGTGTTTGCTTCTATATATCATTATATGCAACCCTTTTTCATAAAAAGAGTACTGCAAATATCCTTCTTATAACATAATTTTGCATGTACACAAAAATCTCGTGTCCACGCAAAAGCACATGACGTCAAACATAATTTTTCTTCTTTTTTGTCGTCCATGTTGCAGTCGATGAGTGAGAAAATATTCAGCCTGATTGAAAGAGGCCCACGATAGTATTCAAATTCAAATATTTATTTTTAAACTAAAGGGGAATTCAACCAAAGTAGAAGGATGGTCGCCTCTTTGGAAACGAACAGATGGCCCACCTCTTCGAACTAAGCAAATCACCTGCCAAATTATCTATCGCCCCCCGATAATCATCCTATGGGTCTAGAATGAACCACCGAGTGTGTAGGCACATTGGTATCAGTTAGCAGGCACACAACAGTTAACACCTACATCAACGGTCAATAACTGTCGGTATAGGTCAAAATTACTATCGTTGTAGGTCCAAAGAGCTATTCCGAAGGTCATTTGAGCTACTCTCTTAGGAGACGTTGCTGTAGGTATACTAACGGTTAAAATCATCGATGTTATACCTAAAGCTACAGCCATAGTTGTGCCTCCAAAAACCTTTGATCATGCCAACTGTGACGCTTATGACTATCGGTATAGACCTATACTATTAACGAAAACCTTCACAAATGTAATGCAGAAGTCTTTACCAATGTAAAAAGCATTGGTAAAACTGTCACTATAGATAAACAAGTTATCCCTCTTCATAATACATACATTAACGCTTATATCCGTTAATGCTACTATCAATGTAAATCTTTGATGAATATAAAAAAATATATATACCTAATGCATCATCATTGAAATGTCCCTGAATTTAATATTTAATTTTTTTTTTATTATACATCATGCATAAATGGAACTTCCTCCTCTTATGAGACCAACTAATCATGCAAACAAATAATTAAAGTTACAAATCATTCAATCCAAATAAGACATATTTTAGAAACATCAAGTATTAATAACAAAGAAAAATAATTTTAATCATCAACAAATATTTTCTTTAACTTGAAGTACATAAGTTTCATAGGTACTATCTATACAAAAAATTTTCAAATACAAACTATTGTCTAAAATGATATATACAACAAAATATGAAAAAATAATTCTTCACTTAAAACAATCCTCAAATCACCAGCTTCCATAAATGTCACTAATTCTCGCATTTCCTAAGAAAAAAATCAAAATTATCATTATTAAAAGTACTCATAAAAAGGATAAAGAAAAAAATAATTACCAAATAAAATAGAAGTCAAGTAAGAAACAAACATCATAGACCATCTAGATTTATATTTATAAACCAAATTTATATCATTGGTATGCGCATAATGTATATCAATAGACCAAATTTATAAGTATACGCAAAATCATTAGTTACTATATACATAAACCAAATTTATTGACTCATCTATATTTATACTTCTATATTGAAAAAGGGTTATTTCTTCCACATATCATTTTCGAAGTATTTGCATGCTCAATAATCATCTAGAAAAGCATAACATCAAATTTACATTGGCAGAAAGAAAATAACTTCATATCATTGCAATGGAAGCTAATGCTAACTTCATGGAAAAAATTCATACTAGAAAATCACATGGCCAACTACCTACTGTAGTTCATTAAAAAGAAGTATAACCAACAAGATGATTTGGAGAACCTTTACCAAAAAGGAAGCAACTAATGTATTTACACTCTTGTTGAAATGTAGTATAAAAGCACTTGATACTAAAAGTCACAATCGAAATTAGGTATGACTCAACATTATGAACATAATACTCCATTGGAAGTGTCACGCCTCGCTAACTCTTCAACGGTTTAGGAGTAGATTAACGGGTGCGACATCGTAAGGGACCCAATTTCTAGGTTAGTTAAGGTTATAATAATCTATTATAAAGGTACAAGTAGGGACTAATTTAATTAGGGGGTTAAAATCTACTAAAAATTTGGCAAAATTTCTCCTATTTTATTGTGTTTTTCCCAAAGTTTTGTAGCTAAAAAGGGACCTGTACATGCATACCAAGAAATAATATGGTGGGTACACCTCACAATCATCTACAACTAGTACAAGAAAATAAGTAATCATTATTATTTTGGCATGATTGCTGGTTCTCAATTGAGCACTATCTAGACAAGCAACTTGAAAAGTTAGCTTTATATGAGAGCACCTCCAAAGTATTATGAAAAAAATTACTTTATGATTATCTTATGAAACTACATCATTTATATCAGAAATACCACCTCCATACCCTAACGTAAATATCATTTGTGTAGAAACATCTTCCCATAAGCTTAAACCTAGTTTTACCTTGCACATTCATTTCAGCGAGGTCAAACTCCACAGAGGGGATTGGTCCCTTCACGTGCAAGGTCCTTCAACTTATGCTTCTTCTTGTTCCAATCAGCAATGCTATAAGATTTGTGACTATGCATCACCGTGAAGCTCTATGTCAGGGACATCATTATGATTGACAAGAGCCACCACCATGTTTGTCACCCAGCTTAGTGGAAGGGATCAAATTACCATCTTCCCCAGATGCATGTCTTGACATGAGGACGTTAGAGGGAGTATGTCCCACCACCTGTCCAACGCTATGGATTCTAGATGGACCTTCACCAGATAGAAAATTAGAACTATAATCACCATTACGGGTAATAATGTCAGCATTATGGGCAAGTTTAAGACACAACGTAGATGGAATAGAAGCCTTGGAAGAACAGATGGAATGAACCAACTTAACAGGGAGAGATCTAGTTATAGATGGTGGGTTGCGCCTTAAATTAGATGATTTTTCTTCAAATCTATGGCTTCTCCCCTAAAATCTCCCTCGATATCTAATATCTTCCGTGTATTTATTTAGGTTTAATTTCCTCCTTAAGTGATTCCTAATATTTTCATCCTAAAATGTTGCAGCTTTCATCATGTCCTTGAATTTCTTTTCATAATTATCCATTTCATGCCCACCAGGTCTTCCACAGTAAAATACAATACTTCAGGAAACTTATCAAATTTAACTGGAAACTTCATGAGTTTGCCATTTGGGCAATTGTAGGAGTGCATAGTAAGTAACAATCGGCCTGCCTCTATAGAATTTGATCAGGATATGCATAGACATTTTGTACTTAGCCTCCTCACTTAAATCAATCTATTTGGACTTTCCCAATTCTCTTCCTCTAGTTCAAGTAAAAAACTTTCATATTTGAACTCTTCGGGAAATATTCCCAATCCAAGTCCTCCAAGTAGGAAAACCAGAACATTTATATCTAGAAGGTTGCATACCTGGCTTTGCCTTCTTAAAGAGAAAAATGTCACGCATATAGAGAACACCCTGTGGAGCTCAAACATAGATTCATATTCAATGGCCCATTTATTATCAAGGAGATCAGTAAATACAGTTAAGACGTTCCATATCTCCTTCATGGGTTCCATAAATGCAAAGTGCCTGACCACCTTGTCGGTATTATATATATGCACCTTCACGTACAGCTTCTTCCTCCATATATCTGGATTTTCTAGCCTAGCAATGTCACATTCAATTGGAAGAGGGTCCTTCCTGAGCCTTAGCTGATAAAAGGAAATCTTTGGCAAATTGTTCTTCTTCCAGGGTTTGACATGATGAAGCCTATCCAGCAGCACTGATGAAGTAATAAGAATGTACGTATTGAGTGCAGCAGTGGAGAGTAATACAAGTAGTAGAATGTGGAGATCGAAAGAACTTAGATGAAGGGAGTAGGTGGGAGAATGAAGGGAGTACCTACCAGTGATCACTACCTACCTCTTTGAATTATTAAGGAATGGGTCACTGTATAAATGCAACAAAGCCAATCAACGAAAACTATTAAATGATAATTGCACCATTAGAAGTAAGTACATGCTCTTGTGTACCTTGTGCTTTCGAAAATGTCCACTCCATTCATGATTAGGTTCTTGTTAGAGGTTATCTTCAAATAGAATGACACTCCTTCATGGTTCAAATGCTGGAGCAAAGAAATAGCCCTAGGACTACAATTAAAATAGTTAAAGAAATGGGTCAAGTATTGCAATTATGCCCCAGGCCAACATTAACACTTGCTCCCTAACTGATATGTACCAATGCCACCTTTCCATTAAATTGAATGGGACATCACCTCTTTCATTTCTTAAATTACAAGAATATGCTTATCCATTTCTTCCCATACAAAGTGTGCCAAGGAATATGTAAGTTCATTTATGCAAGACTAGCCATCAAGCACATTTATCCTTTAGTCACATCACAAGCCACAATCCACTAACTTCTGTACCCTTTTGCATTTAGGAGAAAGGATGAGATTTTAACAAAACTCTCTAAATACTAGGAATAACTCTCTGAGGACTAATAATACCTACAACATGAAAGGATGGATAAAGAATTAACTGATCTAGTATTTGTATAATTTGTCTCAATCATCAAATAATCACTGTTGTAACCATATACTATTTATAAACAAGGAAAATCCTAAAAATAAGAGAACTTGGCTAAGCACATATAAAGTTATTGGATTTTACTAATCATATTAAAGACAAAGAAGCTAAAATGCTAGGAAGAATGGGAAGATGCAAACCTGATCGGAAAGCCATCTATGCCAAAATGCTAGAAAACATCCCTAAGCTTAATCTAATAAAAGAAATAGTTAAGTTTCCTTTATTCTAGCATTCCACACCAGATAGTATGATTTTTAAAGGAAAGTTTGACTACTTTGAATGTCAACAATATGAAAAAGAAACGTATAAGGTAAGCTAAGAATATCATATGGAATTTGTAAGAATGCATATATCCAACAAATGAAAATTGGGTGTGGTGACAATTATGGAAAAATATTTCGTAAAGATCTAGAGAGCAAGAGTAACACATTTTTGCTATGAAAAAAAAGAAAAAGAAATATAAAATATTACTCTAAAGTTGAATCGTACATCATCAAACATACAAATATAGTACTTACCAGCAGATAAATGGCAATCGGCAACTCAATCTATTCCATGTGAAATCATCATCATGAGAGATCCACCTCCAATCACATATCACTACATACAAGACAATAAATCACGCTAAGAAGTAAGTCAAATGCCTAATCTTAACTATAAATCAATCACATAAAAGAAAAAGTTAACTGTGTAACCCTAAACCTAAATTGAGGTCGCGAGTGACCAACAAAGGTTGATGGAAGTAAACATTAAGATACAAAAATGTAAAATTTACTAAGAATGGCACTAAGGGGTTGGCTCAATAGTAAAGCACTCCATAGGCATCTAAGAGATTATCGAATCAAATCCCCTTGCGCACCATATTTACCTTCTCAAAAAATAAAAATTTCCTAAGAATTAATTCAATAGAATTCTAAATAAAGGAGTTTTTATGGGTATTCTAGTCCTTAAATAATGCTATGAAGGGCTACAGTGTGCCTATTACCAAGTTCAGGACAACATATAGGAAAAATCTAATTATAGGAGAATATATAAATGGAACCCACTTATCCTTAAAAAGAAAGAAAGAAACCTACTTCAATGGACTGGCGAGAACTCTTTGACCGATTGTCACAAAGTTTGTCTGTTGGTTTGAAATACACCATGCTAATGATGACATACTGTATAAGCAAGTGTTGCAATTCAAAGAATCAAGAGAATTGCCAAGGGAAGTTCAATAGAATGAATTATGGATGCTTGAACTCCGACGATTAGTTGTGCCCTTACATTCTTGTGAAAATGTGCTCACAAACCCCTCAGATTGTTAGTGGACGTACATTGTGGTCTTCATTGAACTCTTCAAGAAAATTCCGCATTTTGAAGGCCTCTTTAGATTGTTATTCTATGCAACTTCTAAATCTCTATCAAATTCTGGGGTTATAGATTATCAACAAGCTATTTACTATGATACTACCTAGTTCATGTCAATTGTCTGAAGAGCTTCACCACCAGTAAAAATTATTGCATGGTTATGATTTTCATAGTTTCCTTCACCAATTTTTGCTGCACCTAGAAGCTTTATGCAATATATTTCCTTTGGGTCAAGAAAACATTGAAGATCAGATATATAGCTTGTGAAATTTCAGTTTGAATACATCAAACACCAATGTCATTACCTGGTCAAGATTTTCAACTGCATTTACTAATACAAAATAATAGACTTTCTGCAGCTGAGCACCTTCTCTTTCTTCAACTTCATCAATCTATGCCACACATAATGAAGGATAACTTATGGAAAAATGAGTATCCCAACATCAGCAACACAAATTAGGATTTTAAGTAGAAGTGATATCATTTAATTTATCAACAATGGATGATACATCCAAAACTTCTGTAAACAGAAAATTATGGCTACAACTTCACATGCACGATGCATATGCGAAGGCCATACAATCAAACAAGCATAACTTTAGCAACTAGTATAATAGTCAGAACTCTCTCTCTCTCTTTTGTTTTGAAGAGGAAGGGGTACACAGTCTAGCAATTGTTTACAATTCACTATGAACTGTGAACAACAAGAATAGTCTAGCATGACAACTGTCAAGGTGGTAAAAGACATTGCTCACTATGTTCTAGCAACAAGCATAGGAAGTAAAGCAAGAACAAAAAATAGTGATGATACCCATAAATACTCGGCCAAGTTTGTTTTTAAAATAAAAAGGAATAATTCAGAGCTATTATCTCATTTAACATGACTTTAAATCAGCTTTATCGCTTCAACTTGCTGTAGATATCAAACAAACAGTATTTTACAAAGAGAGGGCAGTTAGGGTGTTCACCAAAATGACAACTCTGAGTTAAGTGAAATATTAACTAGCATTGATACCAAAATTCAAAGCTTTTATAAGGCTTTTCCTATTAATGCCATGTTGATTGTTTACTATTCATGTTGACCATGAATAGCAAAAGATTAGCAAACTGAACTTCAGTGGGTAGATATAATTCTAATCCAATTTGTCTAAAAGGTGATGACAATATCGACAACAATATTCCTTTCAAAAAGGAAGAAGAAGAAAAAAACAACAATATTGAGAAGCTTTGTCCTTATCTGAAACACAAGGTTGTTCATAATGAAGATACCAGCCTTGTCATTACAGTGTGTAGGCACAAAGAGAGCTTCACCTCAATGGCAAGACCTTGGGACACTACAACTAATTAAGCTGACATGTATGCATATACATGGCCCAAGAAACCTCTTCCTATCAAATCCAAGGGTCATTTTTTATTTTTTTTGCTGAAAGGGAAGATACAGATTGCCATCCATATGCAAAAACAAAGAAGCTCTAATAGGTAGTAGCAGATCTCATAAGTTGCCACTTATCTTAGTATTAGGGCACATCCATCACCAGAAAAACCAGACCTGTATTTGCCACCTAGTTTCAACAAAGCATCTTTCTAGTCATGCCTTGAGATATGTTGGCCTTAATATTCATTTAGCTGGGAACCAACTTAATTCTTCTTATGAAATAGCTAACTGATCTAATTACAAACAAAATATCAGACCAAGAAATTACCAAGTTGAAAAACTTCTCAATTACTTGATATTGTCAGGTGTATGTGAATTCAAATTTCAGAACTATTAGAATTGAAGTAGCTCCTTGTTTACAATTTTCTCAAAGTGGAGATGCCACTAATAGGTTAGGGGTAAGGGAACTAGAATATAAAGTAGAGATGAACACCTGGCAAGCATAGCAGATAGGGAAGAGTTCACTGTAAAATTATGTGAATACTGAAGTTCCATGTATACCTCTTTGTCCATCTTCTTATAAAGTAAATATGAATAGCATTGTGTTACACAATTGGTCTTAACAGAGCTTCAATCACAAGCTAAAGTAACTCTATGCTTTGTTTGCATCAAGCACTAGGCACCATAATTACATCCTACCCAATTGCAATACATATTCCAAGGCATGCAAATTATACATCTCAAGGTTGGGATTCAACCCCATCAAAATTCCATTCATCTCTTTAGACTCAGACATCCCATCATGTTAGAATTCGGTTTTTGGCATAGCAATGAGATTTTTTACAGGTGAAGAGAAGGAAAACCTTCTTATGTCCATTCGGGAGATCATTGACCCATGTGCCATCTTCAACCATATCTTTATACAAGTACTAGGCTTTTATGCCCAAGTTTTTGTTATATTACAAATCTTGACAAATTGATACCAAACAGAGCACCTAATGATATGTAAAAGCTCATAATTTGATCTTATTTTGTTTATTCAAAATCAAAATTTTCTTGTATAGAGCATTGAAAGTTCAAATTGCTTTCTAAGGGCAATGGAAGGAAAAACATTCATAAAATGCAACAAGCACATGAAAGAAAAGGGAGGGAGGTGTTCAAACTTACTTTAAGAACTAGATTGCGCTGATTCAATTTTTGCAAGATGGACTTCCGCAGCGCAGCAATAACGGCCTTTGACTCGTCATAGTTCGCGCAATCCTCCACCACTTCATATCTAAATTCCCCCAACAAAAAGGAAACAACCACCAACACATTAAACAACAATCACCACTTCAAAATTACTAGATTATTACTGTGCTTCGAAATTATAAATCATTTGGTAATTACACAAACAAAATGTGTGGAAAAAGCAATGTTATTGGATGACAATTCTATAGTTTCTATTTGCAAAGAATTCATCATCATTTGCTTCAATAAAAGTTTTTGGTAGAAATTTAGCGATGAAGTTGTTTTAACTAAGTCCCAACTACCTAGTAAAATAATAATAAACCACTTTTCACTTTCAATAGCAAAGGCTAACTATCAAACATGGTTGTGGTAAAAAGATCAATTACAATGCCATAGCTGCACTATAATAGATATGGATAAAAAAAATGAGAATAATATGCCTTTGTCTCTTTTGGCATGATAGATGATGAAACCATCCATTGTGCATCACTCCTTAGGTGTCATCTTCCCAGCAATATATCCATATATTCCATTGAAAATTAAGTGTTTCATAGATATTAAACATACATGGATTTTTGTATTTAGAAATTAAAGAAAAGAATCACCTAAAAAACTCATTTAGGCATTTTAGCAAACAATTGGTGTGCATAATCTAATTCCCAATCCTAACAAAACAAAACTCATTAAAGCATTTTAGTGAGCATTTGATGTGCATAAGATTGAGCACTACTGCATCACGCACCCCAATCCTAACAGTTGGTGTGTGATGTGCATACATCTGATTAACCTAAAATGTCTATTAATGCATATTCTTAGTGTCACATTAGTATCATACATAATAAATAGTGCATAACATGCATAATCATGCATTTAGATTAAGTTGTATAAATTGCATAGTAACTGTCTCCTCTTTATGGTCAGGGACATGGCGACTTTTTATCAGGGCCTCGGATCGAAGATCCAACCATACATATCTGATCAGGGCGATGATTGGAGTTCAACGACTCCAAGATCGCCCTAATCGGATATCCGTAGCACCAGATAGAGATTGAGGAACCCTATAGATCAAGGGCCAAGATAGCGTTAATCTGCATCTTAGATAACAAATCTGACTATACGGATGGATTCGGATTGATGATCGCAACCTAACGGCGTGAAAATCGATTCAATCCGACAACTGTGGCACCATCTACAATACTCAGAAAATGGACAGCAAAGATGGCATCACGTGGTGCCATCTTAGCCGCCCAACCGGCCCCAAGCACCCGCCTCAGCCTTTCCTCTTCATCTGATCGACACTTCTCCTCCGTTTGATGCTCATCCAACAGTTGTAGGGCTTGTGCTCACAAAACAAGCGCGCGACACAAAAGCGCCTGCAGCGCGTTGGTCGAGCGCACTATCGAAGACGCAAGGTGCGTATTCGAAGACACAGGCGCTTCAAATTGGAGCATGGGTGAGTAGGTGAGCGAAGCCGTGCGATGGAGATCATGCAGCGATAAGTAGCCGATAGTGCCCACGCAAGATCATACGCAGGCGGGCGGCGCGAGCGGGGATTGTTTAACCCGCCCGATCTCTTGATCGGACGGCTGTAAGTGTGCGGATGTGCACGTGCATTGTGCGACGCAGAGGTGAGGAGGTGTGCGCACGAGCATATGATGGCCACGTTTAGGCCTTTAGTGACGGATTTATCTGTCACTAAAGGTCCTGAATTAATGTTTTTCAAATTGTAATGACCAAAATGCCCCCACTCCTTGCAACTATAAAAGGTGACCCCCTCCATATGAATTTTTCATCCCTTCCTTTTCTTCTCTCTCTCTCCAAAGCTCAAGAGAAGCTTGTTCCACACTCGGGATGCTCCTCAAGAGATAAAATCAATTTTTCGCCCCCATTTCAGAAGTGAATCCCACGACGATGACGACGTGCTATCTCGTTCCATTCCTCCTACCTCGACCTCCTCCTTCTTCTCGCTCCGTTCCTTGTCTTCCAGGTGTTGTCTTGTCCGGCTCGTCCTCCAAGAGATCGTCAAGGAGGATAACTTCTCTCTCCTATTCCTTTTTCCAACTTTCTATAGTAGAATTTTCCTACTTTCTAGTTGTAATAATTTTCCTACTTTTTAGTGTAATTTCCCACTTTCTTAGTTGTACAAATATTTTGCAACTTTAAGTGGATGTTTTCTCCCTTTCGCTCTCTCTTATTGTCTATAGTTATTTGATTTCATTGTGATAACTCCACTTTTTAAACAAAAACACAAAAAGAATATAATTGTGAATCTTGATCGACGTAGCCTCCTTGAGTTTGACCTGGGATTTCTATTCCGATATAAATTTTATTTGTTGTACCCGAGTTCTTCGCTATTCAAACTACGACAGGTTTTCAAAACCAAATCCGATAGTGTAGTCCTCCACCGTTTCAACATTTTGTCGCCGTTGCCGGGGAGGCAACAATTTTCCTATCTTCTTTTCGCATTTCACGCAATTTACTGTCTTCTAACTTGCTTTCTCTTGTGTCTATTGTTTTGCAGAGACCTCCATCATGGAATCGTCAAGCGGTAGGTTGGAGTAAAGTGCAGTTGAAGACAACTGTAAGTGCACCCCATTCTTCCCCCTCCATAGATTTCATTTGTCACATTAAATTTAAATTCCAATTAACCTAGGTGTTTGCATAAATCCTAGGATTAGTTTGCTTGTTTGGATTTTCACTCACACTCATTTCACCCTCGCTTATATAAAAAAAATAAAAAGATAATTTTGTGGGGTAATTTTCAACATACACACAGCATACACCTACATTCAAGGCACTTAACCTACTTGATTTTCTTCTACTCAACCGGATTCTAATCTGTGGAACCGGTACACACAAATCAACACATAAAAGTGTAGAAATCATTCTAGGTTAACCATTTCTGTGTGCCTAACCTAGTGGTGCAATTGTGGCCAATTGTTTGAGTTGTTTGGGCCACACCACTCAACCTAAAATCAACTCATCAAGTAGCTTCCTCTTAGGGTTTCCAATCTAGGTTCATACTAGGCACTCCACTTTATTTTTGGTTTTAAAGGAAAGCAATCTTCACCCATGCTTGAAAACCTGGTTTGCCTCAAACTTGATTGAAATCAACCTAATTCTAAACCCTAAAAGCTACTTAAGCAAGATTTGAACATTAAAATCTACTCATCACAAATAATCTTGCTTGAAAACCCTGGTTGTGCACACACTTACACATAATCAATCATTAAGGGCACAACCCATTTTAAGGGCCCATCACATTCCATAAGCACTATAATCCCAGGCCTCAATAAAATCGAGTAGACGTTGGCCTTAAGGGCAGATTCGCTCTTCGAGGCCAAGTCTGAGATTGTTTACAATTAACCTACTTGTACTGATTAATCTGATGTATAGCTAGTGGAGTAGCATCAAACGACTGCGGCTAGGGGGTACACTAGGAACCGAAGGCGCAAGCCGAAGGAAGAACCTTCTCCCAAGTCCCTCCTTCTAACTGGTTGGATTGAGCAGACACAAGTAGAGTAAATTGTTTATAATCTTAAGGTGGGTTCTAGGAGTCTGTAGATCCTTAGGCTACCCTAGTTAAGGATAAGCTTGTTTTGTTGTGCTGTAGGGTCCTTATCCCCAGTCCTTCTGACCTTTTCCTAGTTTACGCTAGGAAGAAGGTCATTGAATCCCTGATTGGAAGGACCACTAGAGTATTCTAGGAGGCGTAGATTGGATTTTGGCCAAATTGATCCCATGGCAGATCAACAGCCTCCTCTACCCCGAGATCCACAGGAGGAATTTCAAAG
Source organism: Thalassia testudinum (assembly GCA_037157565.1). Classification (NCBI taxonomy): domain Eukaryota; kingdom Viridiplantae; phylum Streptophyta; class Magnoliopsida; order Alismatales; family Hydrocharitaceae; genus Thalassia; species Thalassia testudinum. The sequence goes on along the minus strand of JAZHRO010000063.1, from coordinate 147,725,654 downwards.
GCAGTTGGAACAAATGCAGAGAATGCAGGGCACTCAGCCCTTGAAGGATTTTTATGATCCTTCAAATTATGAGGAACGTCCCGACATCCAGATTCCGATAGGAGACGTAGAAATCAGGCCTTAAGTATTAAGCCTGATCAAACATTACCATGGGCTTGGCTCTGAAGACCCGTTTCAGCACTTGGAGGACTTGACCACTTTGGTCTAGACCACCAAGGCATGAAATGTGAATGAAGAGCAAATGATCATGAGGCTCTTCCCCCAATCTCTTAGGGATAAAGTCACTCATTAGTACATGACTATAGGAAGAGAATTTACAACTTGGAATGAGTTGAAATCGACCTTTCTAAAGAAATTCTTCCCTGTCGGACGTACCAATGCTTTGAGACAGGCAATCACTACCTTTACCCAGTGGTCGGGGGAGCAGTTCCATGTGGCCTGGGAGTGATTCCAGGACCTATTGTGGAGGTATCCACACGACGAGGTGATGAAATGGCAACTCGTGCAGATCTGCTACCACGGGTTGACTAAGCAACTCAGAAATCACGTGGACGCTTCTTGCGGAGACAATTTCCTCAATAAAGACGCAGATAGCGCGCATGATTTGTTTGAGGAAATGAGCGAGAATTCAATCAATCATGCCTCCATGGATACTTTTAACCAGGCCCAGCAGCCCAGATCGAATGGTAATGAAGTTCACAACTCTCATTCATTCAATATGGAATTGATTTGTAATAAACTTGATAAGGTGGACTTGGTTGCTAAGAGAATGGAGGAGTGGATGGCTGGAAATTCAATGAACAACTCTCGATCTACTCAATCCCAGAATTCAGGATTCCGTTCGCCGCGAGCCAGCATTATTCGGAACCCCACGGGTTCCAAACTGGGGCCTTTGATCCCAGTTTCTCTGATCCTTCGCTTTCTTTCTCTCCATCCTCACCCTATGAGGATGTTTGTGCTGTACAGGAGAACGTTAGATTCAACCCCTATTCCAATGCTTATAATCCGGGTTGGAGAAACCACCTTAACTTCTCCTGGAAAAACCTGGGGCAACAGACCCAATTCTGACCCAGCAACTATGCTTCGCAACGACCAATGGGTCAGGGTCATGTTTATACTTAGTTGCCCCCAAATCAGGTCAATCAACCAGCTTGGAATGCCCGTCAACTCGTAGGGCAGGCTGATTTGAATTGACAAATGGTAGAGATGCAAGGATCCATGCTCCAGCTCATGCAGCAAATGAAAACCTCGCTGGACAACTTGCAAACCGGGCTCATAGCTAACTCTCGTCAACCTAGATCTCTACCATCCCAACCCGTATCCAACCCACGAAATATCCTGAATTCGGGCAATCAAGCCCATGGGTACAGAAATCAGAGGGATTCACACACACATGCTCAGGTGGTTGAGTAGGGTCCTTCCTCTTCTTCTTCTGCACATCAATAATTCTTCGCTAATGAAGCCCCTCTAATCTTTCCTAACCCTCCCCAAGACCCAAACTTGTATGCATCCGCAAATTCTGTTACCTTGAGGAGTGGTAAACAAACTAAGGATCTACAACCACACTGTTCTAATTTACCGAATCCTGAAGAACCTGAGAGAAAGGAGAATTCTGGAGAAGAAATCAAGGCTCAAGAACTTGATTCCAAAGATCCGACTCATGTTCCTTTTCCTGAAGCCTTGATTAGATCAAGGAAGAAGAAGTCTGTTGATAGTAATGAGGAGCTTCTAAATATTCTCAAGAATGTCGAGATCAATATCCCACTCCTCGACATTATCAAGCATATACAGGCTTACGCGAGATTTTTAAAGGATTTACGTACACAAAAGCATAAGTCAAGAGAATCTGTTCCGAGGAAGGTGGTACTCTCTGAGTAGGCTAGTTCTGTTATCCTGCACCACCTCCCTAAAAAAAAAAGAGATCCAGGTGCTTCGTTGATTTCTTGTGTCATCGGAGATTACACTTTTGATATAGCACTTCTGGATCTGGGTGCATCTATCAACCTAATTCTGACTTCTCTTTATGAGAAGTTTGGATTAGGTGAACTTCGGCCAACTTCAGTAATGCTGTAGTTAGCAGACCATTCGATCACAAATCCGTAAGGAGTTATTGAAGATGTTATTGTTAAGGTTAAGGATTTCTATTTTCCTATGGATTTCCTTATCCCTGACATGGATGTACCTGAAAATCTGAGGAACATGCCCATCATTCTAGGGAGTTCGTTCCTGGCTCCTGCTAAGGCCAACATTAAATGTGAAAGCGGTAGCATGGAAATCGCCTTTGGGGATCAACAAATGAAATTGGACATTTTTAAGGTGATTAATAAATTTGAGGATTGTGGATTTATTAAGGAACTTGAGAATGATAATGTGAATATTGAAACTTGTATGATGGTTTCTGCAATTGAAAGTTCCTCCTTTGATGATGAATTAGACCTGAAACGTCTATGGCAAACCCGCCATCTTCTAAAGAGGTTATTGATTTTGTTCACTCTCAACCTCTTCCTCTTGATGAGTCATCAGCATCTTCCTTACCTTCAATCATCAACCTGCCCCAGCTTGAACTGAAACCATTGCCTGAGAATCTAAAATATCAATTTTTAGGACCAAACAAGACACTCCCTGTGATTATCAATGCTAAATTAACAAAGAAGCAGGAGATTAAACTGATTAAGGTCCTGAAGGAACACAAGGAGAAAATTTGTTGGACCATTCATGACCTTAGGGGGATCGAGCCATCTTACTACAATCATAGAATATTTTTGGAAGATGGATCCCGCCCTTCTCGCCAGATGCAGAGGAGATTAAATCCAAATATGCGAGAAGTGGTCAAGAAGGAGATTATTAAGTGGCTCAATGAAGGAATCATTTATCCGATCTATGATAGTCCCTGGGTAAGTTCCATGCAGATTGTTCCCAAGAAAGCCAGGATTACCATTGTGACTAATGAGAGAGGAGAATCTGTCACAACTCATTCAGTTTCCTCTTGTAGGGTTTGTATCCATTACAGGAAGCTAAACACGGCCATGAAAAAGGATCATTTCCCTCTACCTTTCATTGATCAAATCGTGGAAAGATTAGCCAGGTAGAAGTACTTCTGTTTTCTTGATGGCTACTCGAGATACAACCAAGTTCCTATTCATCCCGAGAATCAGTAGAAAACTACTTTCACCTGTCCCTACGGAACCTTTGCTTTCCATAGGATGCCATTCGGTTTATGCAATGCACCTGCGACTTTTTAAAGGTGTATGCTGGCCATATTCTCTGACATGGTGGGAGAGTTTATGGAAGTCTTCATGGATGATTTCTCTATTTTTGGAGAATCGTTTGACTCTTGTCTAGCTAATCTAGAAATGATTCTTAAACGATGCATCAAAACAAGATTGGTCCTTAGCTGGGAAGAGAGTCATTTCATGACACATGAAGGCATCGTCTTGGGTCATGTAATCTCTGAACAGGGAATTGAAGTGGATAAAGCAAAGGTTGATGCTATTGCTAAACTTCCTCCTCCTACATCTGTTAAACAAATTCGATCATTTCTTGGTCATGTGGGATTCTACAGAAGATTCATCAAGGATTTTTCAAAGGTTGCTCATCCTCTGAGTAATCTTCTCGCCAAAGAAACGCCGTTTGTTTTCAATGAATCATGTTGTAAGGCATTTGATTTTCTTAAAATGGCAGTCACTTGTACTCCGATGCTGCAACCACCGGTTTGGATAAGTCCTTTTGAGATCATGACCGACACTTCTGATTACGCGGTTGGGGCTATTTTGGGTCAGAAAGTAGACAGGAAGCCCTCTGTCATCTACTATGCTAGTAAAACTCTGGACGAATCCCAGAGGAATTACACTGTTACCGAGAAGGAATTACTAGCCGTAGTATTTGCTTTCAAAAAATTCAAGGCTTATCTCTTAGGGTCTCATGTCATTATTTATACCTACCACTCGGCCTTAAGACATCTCTTGGCCAAAAAGGATGCCAAACCCTGGCTTATTCATTGGATTCTTCTGCTTCAAGAATTTGATATTGAAATCAAGGATAAATTCGGGGTACAAAATGTGGTGGCGGATCATTTGTTGAGACTCTAAGTGATTCTTCTCATCTAGACATCCCGATTGCCGATACTTTTCCAAACGAAACCATCCTTATTGTTTCAGGTGTCCAAACCCCGTGGTTTGCTGACATTCTTAATTATTTGGCTGTTGGTCAAATCCCCTAGGATTAGACCAAGCAAAAATGGGATAGACTCAAAGCTGAGGCCAAATATTACTTCTGGGAGGACCCTGAACTGTATCGCATCAGCTCTGATCAGATTATTCGCCGATGTTCCGGAGAACAAATTCAAGAGTATACTCGAGTTCTGCCATGCATCTGCGTGTGGTGGACACTTCTCCAGGAAAAAGATGGCTGCAAAAGTTTTACAATCTGGATTCTATTGGCCGTATTTATTCAAAGATGCCCAGGATTTCTCAAGGTCATGTTCCCGATGCCAGGCACTCGGGAGCATAACTAAGAGAGATATAATGCCCCTAAACCCAATTCTTCTTGTCGAAATCTTCGATGTTTGGGGCATCGATTTCATGGAACCCTTCCTTCCTTCATTTGGACATCAGCACATTCTCATCGCTCTTGATTATGTGTCCAAATGGATTGAGGCGATTCCCACCCAAACCAATGACCACAAGGTGGTCATTGATTTTGTCAAGAAGAACATCTTCAGTAGGTTCGAGATTCTGAGGGCCATCATCTGTGATGGTGGCACTCATTTTACTAATGCCCAGTTCCATAATTTGTTGGCTAAATATAGGGTTAATCACCAAATCGCCACACCTTACCATCCCCAGATGAATGGATAGGTCGAGATCTCCAATCGAGCGATCAAGAATATTTTGCAGAAAACGGTTAGGTTTGACCGCAAAGACTAGACTCAAAAGCTTGAGGACGCTCTTTGGGCTTACCATACGGCATATAAAACGCCCATCGGCATGTCTCCGTTTCGTCTGGTGTATGGAAAGGCGTGCCATTTACCTGTAGAGATTGAACATAGGACATTCTGAGCAATCAAGCAGTGCAATTTAGATCTGAGTTTAGCCGAGAAAGACCAGGAAACTCCAACTATCTGAGTTGGAGGAGCTTAGAAATGATGCATATGAGAATGCCAAGATTTACAAAGCTCGAACCAAATCTCTACATGATTAATTGATTTCCCACAAGAGCTTTGAGCTGAACCAGAAGGTTTGGTTATTCGATTCTCGACTTAAGCTCTTTCCCGGGAAACTTAAGTTGAAATGGAACAGCTCATTCATTATCGACCAGATTTTTCCAAACGGAGCCATTCAGATCTCTGACCCAAAGACGGGTAATTCATTTAAAGTCAACAGTCAACGTCTGAAGCCTGTTATTGACCTCACTCTTCCAGAACCCATCTCAGACATGGTTGCTCTAGCCATGTTGTGACTTCTTTGGCTGGACTTCACCTAGCTGACGGCATTAAACTCAACAGTTGTACATATGACTCAGAGCTGACTCGAGCTTCATATTTAGGTGATATCTTCCATACTCTACCCTTCTTTTCATGTCTCTTTTTCTCAATGTGGACATTGCATCAACTTGGCATGGGGGGGTGGATTCATTTTTGAATCATTTTGTCAGCTCTGTGAAATTCTTGTAAATTCTATTTCTCTTCTTATTTATACATTAAAAAAAAGAAAAAAAAAAGAATTGAATTAGGTAGGAATACTTGGACATTAGGACTTTTCAATCTTAGGAAATATTACATTAGGATCTGAACACAAAGACCCTTTAGGTCTTTGGGCTTAATTAGCTCGTGTATCCACTAAAATGTGGATTTTTTTTTCGAGTCCTTACCATCTTAATTCTATTGTAATTTGATTAAATAAGTTTGGGTGATAAGTACACAACTTATCGACCCACCCTCTGATTTGAGGAAACTTTAAGTCTAAAGCATCTACACACTATCTTTTCACTGACTTGTTGATCGGCGGTTTTAACAGAAATTGGGTAGCTAATGAACCTTCTAGAGTGATATGGCTGGCAATTTATCGTGGGTAATAGGCCATAGGTAGGTTGTCCAAAGCCCAGTCACTGGACCATTTTCTTCTTGCTGCCTTTAGGTAAATCTTAGACCAGGGAAGCCACCTACTTAAAAGGAAAAAAGAAAAAAAAGTAAAGTCAAAAAGAAAAAGAAAAGGAGAAAACAAAAAGAAAAAAAAAGAAATAAACCACACTTCGCCATATGAGTATGGCTTGCAAGTTGTCGGTGGCAACAACTCATTGACCGGTTTCTAGAACCCAGCTCAAGAAATGCACTAAAAATTCCCAAAACACTTAGGAAGAAGCAGAGAAGTAGAATAAATTGAGGAGATATACACTTGATTCACCCTTGTGTTGACCCCATAAAAATAAAAGTAGGGAGAAAGCTACCGATCGTAAAGATACACCTTTAAGTAGAACTCTCTTTTTAAGGTCACCTAGAGGCGTAGAAACCAAAAGTTCATTCTAATTGCCGATCAACGAGTCTATCACATTCACAATAAGATGCTTAGAACTTAGGGTTCTCATCAAATCTTGGGTGGGTTGAATGGCCGTAGAAAGCCACTCTTTAACCCTAAGCTCAAAAAAATCTAAGAAAATTAGAAAAGAAGAAAAAGAGAAAAAGAAAATTTTTCTTTGAATAAGGCGAGGGCTTGAGGCGGTCTGCATTTTGGCAGATACTCGGGGCGCTGTTGTGTCTTTGAAAGTTCAAATCCTAAGTAAAAGAATTTCTTAATGTTGAAAATAACTTATGCCCAAGTAATCCAACCTAATTCTTTTATAAACAGCATGTAGTTTTTGCTAGGGACTAGAAAAAGACAGGCATGGGGGTGTGATGTGCATACATTTGATTAAAATAAAATGTTTATTAATGCATGTTCTTAGTGTCACATTAGCACCATACATTGTAAATAGTGCATAACATGCATAATCATGCAATTAAATTAAGTTGTATAAATTGTACAATAATTATTTCCTTTTTATGGTCAGGGACAGGGCGACTTTTTATCAGGGCCTCGGATCAAAGATCCAACCATACGGATCTGATTAGGGAGACTATTGGAGTTCAACGACTCCAAGATCGCCCGAATCGGATATCCGTAGCACTAGATAGAGACCAAGGAACCCTAAAGATCAAGGGCCAAGATGATGTTAATCCGCACCTCAGACAAAAAATTCGACCACACGGATGGATTTGGATCGATGATCGCAACCTAACGGCGTAAAAATCGATCCAATTCGACACTTGTGGCACCATTTACAATACTCAGAAGATAGACGGCCAAGATGATGTCACGTGGCGCCATCTCAGCTGCCCAACCGGCCCCAAGCGCCTACCTCAGCCTTTCCTCTTCATCTAATCAACGCTTCTTCACCTTTGTATGCTCATCCAACGACTACAGGGCCCACGCGCACAAAATAAACACGTGACACAAAAGCGTCCGCAGTGCATTGGTCGAGCGCGCTATCGAAGACGCAAGGCACGCATTCGAAGGCGTAGGCGCTTCAAATTGGAGTGTGGGTGAGTGGGCACGCGGGCGAGACGAGCCGTGTGATGGAGATCGTGCGGCGCTGAGCAGCCGATGGCGCCCATGCGCGTGGCACGAGCAGGGATCGTTTAAGCCGTCTGATCTCTTGATCGGATGACTGTAAGCGTGCGGACGTGCACGTGTGTTGCGCGATGTGGAGGCGAGGAGGCACGCGGTGCTTGCACATGAGGGCCACGTTCAGGCCTTTAGTGACGGATTTATTTTTCACTAAAGGTCCTAAATTAATGTTTTTGAAATTGTAATGACCAAAATGCCCCCACTCCTTGCAACTATAAAAGGAGACCCCCTGCATACAAATTTCTCATCCCTTCCTTCTCTTCTCTCCCTCTCCAAAGATCAAGAGAAGCTTATCCCACACCTGGGATGCTCCTCAAGAGATAAAATCAAAATTTCGCCTCCATTTCGGAAGTGGATCCTACGACGATGACGACGTGTTGCCTCATTCCTGTTACTCCTGCCTCGACCTCCTTCCCACTCCGTTCCTCATCTTCCAGGTGTTGTCTCGTCCAGCTTGTCCTCCAAGCGATCGTCAAGGAGGATAACTTCTCTCTCCCATTTCTTTTTCCAGCTTTCTAGAGTAGAATTTTCTTGCTTTCTAGTTGTAATAATTTTTCTACTTTCTAGTGTAATTTTCTACTTTCTTAGTTCTACAAACATTTTGCAACTTTAAGTGGATGTTTTCTCCCTCTCTCTCTTATTGTCTATAGTTATTTTATTTCATTGTGATTACTCTGCTTTTTAAACAAAAACACAAAAAGAATATAATTGCGAATCTTGATCAACGTAGCCTCCTTGAGTTCGATCCGGGATTTCTATTATGGTATAAATTTTATTTGTTGAACCTAAGTTCTTCGCTATTCAAACTACAACGATAGGTTTTCAAAACCAAATCCGATAGCGTAGTCCTCCACCATTTCAATAGTGTGCATTTGATCTACACAAATCTTACGATGAATGCACGCAAAAAGGCCAACGTCAGTTTCCTTGACCTCAGGTCACAGTAGAGCCTATGATCGATCTTCTCTATAGGGGTTGGAGAGGAGTTCGGGTATGTCATTGGGAGGGGGGATGGCATCCTGGTCTCCTCTCATCTCCTCTAATTCTTCTCTTTTCCCCTCATTTCCTCTGTTTCCTCCTCTTTTCCCTTGTTTCTCTTTTACGGTTGAGCACTAGCAATGACTTGAGCCCAATCCAGAGCTGAAGCTATAGATTCTCCTATCAACTTCATTGTAATCAATCATTCATGAATCTAGCACCTTATGGACAGAATCCATGTTCTCCTAGAAATATATTATTGAACAAAAGAACTTGAAGCAAATATTCAAATATTGTAATTATATTTGAGATAAACATGGAAATTAAACACAAAATCAAATAGAGAGAGAAAGTGATCAAATCATATCGGGCAAAGGAACAAACATCGAAGAGAGAGAGAGAGAGAAGGTGATTGAACGAGAGAAATCGAGTAGGAGAGGTCTAATCAATCATAGATCTGATCAAAGGATCAGTGAGAGAGATTAACAGAGAGAAATTAAGTGAGAGATCTAATCGAGTGGGAGAGATCATCTGATCAAGTAGAATCTGATCAATAAATAGTGAGAAAGATTGAGAAAGGGATCAATTTGAAAAGGGAAAATTTGAGTGTGAGAGCATATTTGAGTGAGAGATCAATCCAAACCCTAAAAGGGACATCTACCTTCAATGATCTCCAACGATGGCAGATCAGAATGTGAAAGATCAATAGCTTTAACTAATCTGAGTCAACAAGAATGCAGAGCTTGATTAGGGGTAGAGACTCTGAGGACTGAGAATGTGACAATGGTATGGCCTTTAAGCTCGAATGGGAAGAAGAAGTAATAACTCCATCGAGTGCCATTGCTCCAAGGTCGGTGTCAAGAATAAGAGTGGCACTGCTCTGAGGTTGGCATCGAGGATAAGATCTAAGGTCGAGTAGCATCGCTCTAAGGTTGACGTCGAGGAAACGAGTGGCATCGATCGATGGTCAAGATAAGAGCAGCGTCGTTGGGGAGAAGCAGTGTCACTTGGGTGAAGTAGCATCGCTATAGGGTTAACGAAAGGGCAAGCAAAAGAAAGAGACTCATTTGCCCTTGATTTCTCTTTTCTCTGAAGTTGCCCATTGGTGAAGCATGGGACATCAGCAACTTATAAAAGAACCTACAGCGACATATATTATATGTTAATGAAAGCGGTCCATTGGTGTAGGGTAATTTTGTTGTTGTGGCAGTTAGGGTTATGAGTGTAGTTAAATTGATTAGGTATATTTAATGGTTTGCAATTGATATTTAATCGTAGGGTCTAAACTTGCCGTAAATCCGACAAAGTTTCCTCTATCTATCCAATAGATTCCCGAAACCTGTACTTGCAACATGTACTTGTGCATGCATACCATAATGTAAAAGGTGGGTACACCCCACATTTACCGCATACAGAGAAAAACGAAAACAAAAAACAAGCAAGCACACCCCATCGCCATAAACTATAAAAGCACAAAAAAAATCACAAAAAAGCAAGCATCAAAGTAGACCACAAAAAATAGTTACATCATATTATAACAATGATAAATGCTAGTTTATCATCATTCTTATGCATTAAAACAAACCTAGCTCTTAGGATTTTGCTCCGCAAACGGGTTTTTGGGTTGCATTTAGACATAAATTAGGTTAATCATGCATTGCATTCTTTTTTTGTGTTTTTGACATCTTTACTTAAGTGTTAAGGTTAAATAGATATTCAAACCATCAAAACCCTAGCACTCAAGAAGGAAGAAAGTGAAGAAGTCCAGATCAGCTGAACCCTAGCTGGATCCAGCTCATACCAGCTAAACATCAGTTCACATTTGTTGAGTTTAGCTCATTCTAGCTCCATCCAGCTCATATTAGCTGGAAGGTAGCTCAAGATAGCTCAACTTACCTTACCCTACCTTAGCTGAGCTCAGATCTAGCTCAACTTGGTTGAGTCTAACTCATACTAGCTCCACTCAGTCCACAGGGAGCTCTAGCTAGCTCAACTAGGTTGACATTAGTCCACCTCAGCTCAAGCTAAGCTCACCTCAACTCCAGCCAACTCATAGTAGCTAAACTTTAAGCTAGCTGAGCTACTACTTATCAACTAGTAGCTTAGCTAGCTCTGGAGTTCTCATTAGAGGCAGTTCTAGCTCAACCTAGCTCCAACTAGGTTGAGGCCAGCTCAACTGAGCTCAACTACAGAAGCTTGGCTACTTGGATAAGAACTAAGTAGCTAAGCTCAGTAGTTGAGCTCCCCTTGAAGCTACCTCAGCAGACCCAGCTCCAGCATAGCTTCCATTAGCTCCAGAGTCTTCTCTCCCAACTCCTCTTTCATGAAACCCTAGCTCCTCCACCTCTACTTTACTAGCTAAGCTAGCTTAGCTAAGCTCCAGCTCCACCTAAAAATCCATGGTCATCTACTCCTCCACCTTAACCCTAACTAACCCTAACCTAACCCAATTCTTTTTGGTGCCAACCCACCATAACCACCACCCTAGACACCCCTTCATGTTGGTGCCAAAAAGCCCTAGACATCCCTTCATTTTGGCGCGAACATGAGCCTCCATCCTAGCCCTACACCTCACCCTATATGCCCATCTAAACCCTACACATAACCCCCTTCTAGAAACCCTAAAGTGGCACCACCTAACCCCCCTTTTAACCCACCTAAAATGGTGCCAACTCCACCTAAACCTAACCTCCGTGTAACCCTTCATGTGGCACCAAACATCCTACACCCTCCACCATATAACTACCACCTAAAAACACATCCCAACCCTCCATTTCTCCTCCACGCCACCTAACCCTAATACCACCATAATTGGTGCCAACCACCCACCTAACCTAACCCCCACACACCTCTCTAAATGGTGCCAAATAACCTTAGCCTTCCTTCCCATAACCACCATCCAACATCAACAGCCTAACCCTACACCTAATCCCACGCCCTTAACCCTACCACCTAAAACCCTAACCCTACTCCTCTCCTAGAGTTTGTGCCAAAACACTTAGCACCCTCTCATTTGGCGCCAACCACCATCCACCCTAGGATTCCTTAACCACTACCAACAAGCCATCCTTGCCATCTATCCCTTAACCACCCTTAACCCCTTACCATATCTATAGAAGGCCAACACATACCACCATTTTTGGCATCCTTGGTGCATATATTCTACCTACATTCCACATATATCCAACATCCAAGGAGGAAGATGAAGAGGAAGAAGATCAAGGGGACACCTTGTCTCCTTGGTGGCTTCAACCAAATCTTCTTCTTCCTTGTGTCGCCACTATACCAAGGAGGAAAGCTAGGCAAGAAGGACATCTAGAGGAGGAGGTTCTAAAGGTAGTCCACGCCACCTTAGGGAGGAGTTCTTGGAGTAGAAAGTCATCCACTCTAAGAGGGAGAAGCATGCCGCCCTAGGGTTTGCTTGTGGAGGATGTCCAAGAAGGAGAGAGGAAATCCTTTTGTCCTGGGGCAACCAGAATTGGAGCAGAAGTTCCAGGAAACACCATCACCATCATTAACATCTTCTAAGCTTTCTTCTACCTTTTATTTTTTAGTTGCATGGTAGTTTAGTGCTAGATTTCAATTTGGGTGGAAATTACAAGTGGAGATTCTTTTCACTTGTGAGTTTTCCAACCCTGTTGTAAAACTCTTTTAATTAAGAAGCATTCTTCTAGTTTTGGTTTAAAAGGCTTGTGATTATTTTGTGACTTACTTCTTCATTGTACTAGGCCTTTCATGCTTAGGGTGAGTTGGAAGAAGTAAGGCACATATTTACAAGCATCTACAATTTAACTACACAAGTTCCTTTATATCAAAAGCCATCCTGCCAAAATTGGTTGAACAAAGTAGGAGCCCATTTATATCCATCATACCAGGTAGCTAAGGCCTAACCCAAAAAGAAACTGAAGAGTAGCCATCTAATCACCTTTTTAGAACTTCCTCGGCCTAAATCTTGCAAAATAAATGGCCTGCTCTAGCTAACAAGCAGTTGCTACAAACTTTGAAACTAGAACCTATAGAGACTTAGTCGGGAGTTCGCCCACCTCCCTGAGTATTGCACTTCTACTATTGCCCCCTCCAGGAATATGAGGGTCTGCACGAAAAGCTAATTCACCACTGCTAGGCATTGGCACCACTCGTGGGAGAGGCAAAAATCGCTACCCCACGCTATTGAAACCTAAAATAGGTCACAAATCTAGGGATGAGCTTGATAACTTAGTAGGAATAAAACTACATGTAGAACTAAAGCAAAAGGGGTAGTGTACAAGTTTTGTACTACAAGCCAACTACTAATTAATTCCTAGTTTACCCATGCTTAGCCCATGGTTTATTATTATTTAATACATTCCCTTACTCATCTTAAGAGTCAAATGCTGTGAATCATCCCTCTCTACTCTTGGTGGTGTCTCCTTGATCAGGGGAGAGGCTAACAACACCGGTGACCCTCAAGAAAGGTGTACCAATTCTTGATGTATCAAGAGCGTTGCTAACCTCAGTAAGGGGAGTCGGGCCTCTTGAGAGCTATCTAAGCCAATACCTTGCGACAGTGAAGAGCAAGCTCAATTCATGTCTAGCAAGGTCCAGTTATATATCATTCCATATCATAAACATAGGGTTGGCTAGAATTGTCAGATTACACCAATGCTCCAACTAGGAGTGTAGTCTCCAGGTGTTCCCTCTCAATCCACCATCAAACGAGATCTCAACTAAACCCGTCAAAGTACCCCAAAAACTTTCACACATGCGAGCACTTAGTAAGCCTCTTGATACAAGTGAGTACCTCCACACCAAGTCAGATTCGGGTACATCCAAGTATCTTATTTCAATGACAGCCCATGGCTCACCACCACACTCAAGAACCGTCCAAGTTCTAAGTTGTCTCTTAGGTAGCCTCTATCCACCCCATAATCTTGAGTCCCCAACCCAGGCAGTGAACCTGTAGTTCACCAAGTCCATGGGTGTAGCCCTATGATCTCACTTAGTAGACTTACGACCTCTTAATCCACTTGGTTCTGTGTTTAGAATGAAGCCCTAAGAACATAGTGGATCTCTTGTGATCTAAATTCAAACCTAAGGACCCAAGTGTTCCTTTATTCAGACTCTGCAAGAGTTGTCAGCTTTTCGTATGTTAGGTTTCACTTTGTACTTAGCCAATTACCTTAGAATTTTATTCCAGTTTTCCAGGGTTTATAACCACTTACTTTATATGGTGATTATGTGGGTATTAAGTGGACTAGATCCATTTTTTTCTTAGCATCTCACATCGAGGCTTACTTCCCCTCATTTCCTTATTGAATTAGGGTAGAAATGGTGGCCATTTAGGGTAGAAGAGCATTAGTATCGGTAATGACCTTGGGGTAGTGACACTTGTTGCCCAGAATGTCCCAAATTATTTGCTAGTACTTGCACTAATCTTTAGTAGTGATGCTAGGCACATTCTGCTTGGTCAGCTAATAGGGGGTGCCGATACCAGTACTAGGCCACCTCTATTTTGCTTCTTCATAGGTTTTGGGGTGACATGAGCCATCCAGTACCAGTACTAGGTGGTTCCCATCCCTAATTTTGAACAGAATCAGATTTGGTTACCACCCATAAGCCCTCTTTTTTACCCTAGCAACTTGGATCCATTTACCTTATGTCACTAGCTATAAAAAGAGCATACTGAACCAAGTAAACTCCAACAAATAACATGCATAAAAATGAAACCCTAGCATGCCTCCAAAACCCCTTGTATGCATGCACACTTGGCATGCAACTATATCTACACACCCAACAACCATTTGGGTACTAAAGGAAGCACCGAAGAGAAGAGAATGACAACCCTATTTGACTTCTTACAAAGCTCCTCACATCTAGGGCTTGGAGGAGGGAAAACCTTCACTCACCTCTCTGATGTCAACACTACGTAATATGATAAAACCATCGTTGTAGTGCAAAGAATCGATACCAATTTTAATATAACTAGATATGAGAGTCTGGGTTAAACATCGGGAGACGTATTGTGTGGTTTGAATTATTGTATTTCTTAAAGTTTTTATGTTATCTAATTCTTTTTGGTCCTTCTTAGGAGAGGTAAAAGGTAAGAAACATTAATAGTTGCAAAGATTAACCTAAAGATAAATTGAGAAAAGAAAATAACATTTCATAGAGAGATAAAAGGAGCGAACAAAATAAAAATGCATTAATATGTTGACGAGTCTATTACAAACTTAAGTAATCTACCACAATCTCAACTACAAATAAAATAGTAAAAAGAGAGAGAGTGAGTGAGTAAGAAGAGAAGGAGCTCCAGAGGCTAATTTCCATAAATTCTATAGTATAATCGATATTTTCCTTACCGGTGACTAAAAAGGGTCTACTTAGGATGATAGGAGCATCTTTCAGCTTCTCGGGTACCTCCATGGCAAGGACGAAAAAATCGATAAGGACATAGAAGTCCTTGACCCTTACAATTACATCCTCAACCACTCCCTTAGGTGTCTTTTCATATTAGCCAGCTAATTGAATGGTTACAGGTATAGGTTTGAGTTCACCAAATCTGAATTGTTCATACAAGGTGATCGGGATCAAGTTTATGGAAGCACCTGGATCCAACATAGCCTGATCGAATGTCAAACCAATGTTACATGAAATTAACGGGGATCTAGGATCTTTCTTCTTAGGAGGGAAGCTACGTAATATCATTGAGCTAACCTGTTCTGAAAGCACTACCTTCCTGGGAGTCTAGGTCCTGGTCTTACTCTTGGGGATTGATAAACATGCATGAATTCATGATAAAATGCTCATTTATGATAGTTCCGAGGCCTAGCATTGCATATCATAGTATAAATATTGCATAACATTCATTGCATTGCATTTAGGATAGTTTGTATATTCTATATATTAATTCCAACATTTTATATGGCCAGGAGGTAGTGCGACATCTTTATGGGCTTCGGATGAAGAATCCGACCGTACAGATGGATCCAAAGCAACGATCACAGTCCGTTAGCGCAAAAATCACTATGATCAAAACTCTGTAGCATCCTCTACAAGAAGGAGATGGACGGCCCAAATGGCACCATGTGGCGCCATCTAGGCTACCCTACACGACCCACAGCCTCTCCAGCTTCATGCAAGGAGCGATTCCAGCCGTTGGATCTCAATCCAATCGCTGAGAAATGCTCTGCATCGACCGATCTCTCCTCGAAAGTGCAGTAAGGAAGGCTTCATCTTGACCGCTGGATCTTCATCCAACGGTCGAGGCACGAGGCCACATCTCATCTCCATGTAACCAAGAAACTTCTTGGTCAAACAGTAGCGCACTTGCTCCTTAAACGAGAGGTGTGGGTTTGAGCCTCAATCCTCCGCACCCCCTTCAGTGCCCGAAGAAATTAGACCACTCGATCTTGATCGAGCGGTTGGCGCTACGCACGCACAAGATGTCACTCAACAATGTGCAGACGCACGCCAAAGCAGACGTGCTCCATCTGGAGCGCTCATTTAAGTCGATTGGACACAGCAGCTGTCGTTCGATCGTTGCGATTGTGTGGAGAGCGCGATTCAAATTGATGAAGGCACATCTGCGGGCGCCTCCCAACCATGCGATGGTGGATCCAACGACTGCCAATGAGCGTGTGATTTGAATGCAGGCAAGTGCACGTGATCTCCTCACAATCTCAGCCATCCACACCCGATCCAACAGCTGACGATCTCCTCGCACTGTGCCAACTGCAGCCGTGTTTGCTCATGCCAGCCAAGGCGCATGAAGGCTATAGCGACACCCCCAATGGGTCTTTACTGACTTTTTAAATGTCACTGAAGACCCATGCGTACAAAACACCTCAATTCCATGACTATATAAACCCCATGACCCCTTCCCTTCCAAACCATCTCTACCTACTCTACTCCCACCTACTCCTAATCTCTAGTAGCCTACCAAAGCTCCATTAAAGCTTATTCCCAAGCTCCAAAGGTTTCTTATTAGTGTAATGCTCCTATACCCCACCAAATATTCATCCTCCATCTTACCACCTTCATAAGAAGCCTTAGAGTTGTCCTCCTACCTCCATTATGATGGAAGATCACCTCCAACTCCTCATCGCCATTCCAAAGCCTTGGTGAAGCATTCCACTACCCAGCATCCTCCTACATCTTACCTCCATCATCCAGCACCTCACCCTCTTCGTCCAAGCTACTGCCAAGGACCATCATCTCACCAAACAGCCGATTTGGGAGATTCCTTCTCATCCCTATCTCTTTTATATTTTAGCATATTGTAATAGACTTTTGAATGATATTGTGATATATCATATTTGTTTCTCCACTTTGTGAAGTTATCTTGCTTTTCTTTCTATTACAAAAACACCAAAAAATTATAAAACCCTAAAACACCAAAAAGAAACAACACGAAGTGCGGATTTCAACGAAAGTAAATGTAGCCTCCCTATGTTCGACCTGGGACTCCCTTGGAGTTTCGGTTAAAAATTGTATTTGATAACGTGTTTTGCGAACTACAACAACGGGTTTCTCCTAACCCTGATTTTACTTTGCCAAAACCCGTTCATCAGGGGTACATAAGTCTTTTAAGAACTTTGTGTAGACTGTAATATGATTGATAACATTGAGAAGTGGTATATTAATCTGGACATGTTAAACAACTTGATCAACTCCTCATTGATATCCATGTTTTTCTTCTTTTTAACTTTTTCTAAGACTTTAGGAAAGGGTATGTGTGTATGATAATCGATCTATCTAGATCACTAATTGTTATTAATTAGGTCGTCGTTATTATTGTAGTATAGTCGCAATCCAAATGGAGAGTCAATCATTTTATTTATTTATATAATTTTTACAGGTTTATTTCAGGTCATTCACTGGGAGGTAATTATTGATATACATCACCCTGTACATTCCAAAAATGCTCTTTTATTCCAAAAAATGTCAATTATATTTACGAATGAATCAAAGAATAAATGAATTGAGTTAATTATGTACAAAATGAATCACTCAATGCTAACAACAATGCCTTAAACATATTTACAACTAAACAGACATGAAAAACTAATTAAACTACTCTAGGTTAATTAGTTATATATAATTATCCTAATCAATACTTAAGTCTAGGTACAAAAATAACTACAATTATATACTAAACTAAGTTATACTAACAAAAGTTAACATCTATAGTAACGTTTAATACACACTTATTGGCATATATATACGTCGCTAAAGCCTTAGTAAAATATATACAAATCCTAAAGCTAAAGTATATATACATATATACTTATATACTATATACATATATACACATACCATTTATACTACTCATATGTAAGTTATACATATATACGTATGTATTAACTATTTACTATATATATACATGTACTTATACTTAGATATACACACACACACACACTCCAACACAGCACTCACACAGCTAACACTTAGAATATTTCACACTTAGCATACACACTAAGCGCACACTCTTGTTTCAACACTTAGCAGCTCACACAACTCACACTCACAATACACACAACATACTCAACATTTAGTGAGTTTTTTTAAAACTTAAACCACACTGAACCCTACTTAGACCAAAATTTGGGATTGGAGGTCCCAGATCAATTCCCAGGATCAGCAGCCCTACTGGGCTGGATCAACCACTACTTTGAGCCAGGCCCTAGTCATTAGTTAGATATTTTATAGTGCATTGCTTTGACCCAAATCTGACTCAGCCAGACCAGACCAAACCGAGTTCCCAGCCCTACACAAATCTCAAATATATGCCCATATATATGCTCAGAAGTAATAGGCATGGGTAAGGGGTATATTGCATCGAGCACTAACAACTGAAGAGCTCGTGGGCATGTTTTTTTATATAGTGCATTGGCTGCTCGCAATCCCACGATGTGGAACAAAACACAGCAGCTGAATTGGCGCATCAACATGTCTAAATTCAACATTTTGGGCCTCGATTTGAGTACCCTAATTAAGTCTAAATTCCAATTAATTTACAAGGTTCGAAATCTCTTATAAAAGGCTACATAAATGTATAATTAATTTATAAAAATAACTTATTTAATTACATTTAAAAATTACTTAAAGTTAGTGCTACATATACGTTGATTTACAACTTAAATACTTAATTAATGTATAAATTAATAGCTTAGTGATTCAATCAACTTTATAATTAGCTAATTTATATAACAAGGTATTTATTAAACATTTTTAATTTATTTTAAAGCATTTATTTTAATTTATGAACATTTAATTACACATTATAAATAAATATACATATAATTTAGTTATAAATATTATTATATAGTATAAATACATTATAAATATGTTGAAAATATTTAAAATTGATATATACAAGTGTATAATATAAATTACCTCAATATTAAGTTAGATTACTAATTTATTTTATTTTAAAATAATAATTTACCTAATTAACTTAATAATCTAATTATTTACAATAAATACATAAATAATTCAATATGCAAGTATAAATAGGCATATAATAAATACTTAAATATTTATGTACAATAATAGATACTATTATACAGGTTTTAAATACTTAGTTATAATTATCTTAATTTACATCCATATAATCTATTATAAGTTAATAGATAATTATATAATAAAGTTATATATACAATAACTCATCCTAAATATTTATTTAAATATATATAATACATTTATAAGTTATTTATGTACATTTAACTTATATAAGTTAATATTTATATTTAACTTAGTATTAACTTATATAAGTCTTTTTCTACAAAGTGTTTTGGATTGTATTAAAAGTGGAGGTGATGGAGGTAATCAGGGAGTTCAAAAGGGGAAACTACAGTTTCGACAAGATAAACTGATCGTATCTCTTTCTGCTTCCAAAGAAACAAGGAGCATATAGTTTCTCGGACTTTAGGCCCATTGCACTCTCGAATTCTATATGTTTGGTGGTGAGTAAAGTTCTGGCAAATAAACTTTGGAGTATTCTACAAGATCAGATTCTTCCTGTTCAATCTACTTTTCTTCCCAACAGATCACTGCAAGAGTCTTTCATCACTGCTCAGGAAATGGTGATGGGATGGCACCAGAGAAAGTGTAAGGTGTTTCTCTCGAAAGTAGATTTCCAAGAGGCCTATGATTCAGTGTCATGGCCTTATTTATGGGAGGTTTTCAAGAGGAGAGGTTTCCCATCTATATGGCTTCAATGGATGAAAAGATGCAGCACCACTATCTCTTTTTCTCCTTTGATTGATGG
This sequence comes from Thalassia testudinum, assembly GCA_037157565.1. NCBI lineage: Eukaryota > Viridiplantae > Streptophyta > Magnoliopsida > Alismatales > Hydrocharitaceae > Thalassia > Thalassia testudinum. Next base: position 147,705,767 of record JAZHRO010000063.1, on the reverse strand, counting down.
TAGACCATGTGGGGCGTGGATTCAACCGCAATGTGGGGTTAGGCAAGGATGCCCACTTGCTCCACTTGTCTTTAACCTTGCCGGAGGTTGGTATGATCAGAGGCTATTCTATCTCTAATAGGAATACCATGGCTTCGGTACTGCAATATGCCAATGACACCATGTTTTTTGGAGAGGGGAAAGAACAGGAAGCGCAAGCACTATTGCATATGGTCAAGATTTTTGGAGAGATATCCGATCTGAAATTGAATGGGGATAAGTCCTCATTGGTCTGCTTTGGACTAACTGGTGGAGAGCAAACAACCATATCTTCTCTATTTGGTACACCATTGGTTACACTTCCGATTAGATACTTGAGACTACATTTGAAGTGCACTAAACTGAAGAAAAGTGATTGGAATATTTTGTTTGATAAAATTTCAGTCAAACTGGAAGGTTAGAGTAGCTAATACCTATCCAAGGGAGGTAGACTTATTCTCTTGAATTCTGTGATTACCTCCATCCTTGTCCTCTTTTTTCTCTATTCAAAGCACTTAAATCTATTTGGAAGCGCATTGATGTGATGTGAAAGCATTTTTTTTTTTAGGGAATGAGGTATGAAGGGAGATTTTTGCAACCTCTGAAGTGGGATCATTTGTGTATGTCTGATGGGAACACCATTATGAGACATAACTAGCTTAATTTGATTTGATTAAGTCATTAAATGCTCCTACATAACCGCCAGAGAGCCCTAAGTCCTTGCATAATCATTCTGAGAGAAAGATAAGAAACCAGGGTTAAAACTACAATTTTACCATCATATCTTGAATGCAGAACAACCAAGGGTTTTCTCAGGGGTTAAATAAAGGTCAAATGGTCTTAAAAGTCTAACAAGTGGGTTATAATAGTCAAAAATGGGTTTGCATGCATTTCGAGAATTAAATGACATCTGAAACCCTAAAAACAGATCTGCTTAATTAACTGTGATTTTGGTCAAGAGAAAATTCACCTAAACCCTCTAAAATTCATAGAAAAATATTCTTTAGTATTTGTTATGCTTTATTTAACCATCAGAACCTGTCTTGACCCAAAATAGAGTCCTAGACAGACATTTGCCCAAATTTGATTTTTTGCATAAATTACCCAGTCAAAATAGGTCAAAACCAAAATTAAACTTCACCATTGGATTCCTTAGGTCAAAATTATATTTGTACCAAAATTTGGGCCCAATCTGAGACTGTCTTGACCTAGTTTACAATTTAGTTCTATCTAATTCTTTTATCTCACACTCATGCACCTAACTTTTGAAATTCTTACAAATGGCCGCCTAATTTTATCATCGTCTTCACAAAAAGGTCCCTACCGCCATGAAATCCTAATCCTATAAACTTCGGTGACCTTTAGATGGTAAGATCTTTATGATTTCTTGATGAATCCCTCTCAAAATTGAAAGGGAAACTCATCAAGTAATAGCCTTCCAAATGAGCCCATCTAGGGATCCTAAATCCCTCTAGAATCCTAATGTGAATGGTTTGATTGATTGGGTATCCTACGCCGGTGAGAAGCTCAGAGATTCTAAGCTCATTTTCCAAGTTTGGAACTCCATCTAGAGCCCTATAAAAGGACCTCCGTGGCCTTGCGCACTCCCTCAGCAAGTTTTGGTGAGTCACCCACCTTAGATTCTCCTTCCTCGGCCACCAAAACCCTTGCTCCGGTGACCCTCTTTGATCCTCCTCCAACTATCCAACGACCAAATTGGTCAGCTCCCTCGACTCCTCTCTTCGTCGCGACTCTCCCCAGCCAAAGTGAGGGCATATCTCCACCTACTTCGACGTCGCTGTCTCATCGTTCTCTCCTTCTCTAGTGCTGGTCGACCAAAATCGGCTGCCTCCGCCTCTCTTTCACCTAGCTAAGTCCCTCTATTGCTCTCTCTCTCTCTCACTTTATTTCTCTCTCTCACACTTATGACACAAGCATTACCGCAAAGCACTTCCCCTGTACTTGATCTTCTCCGCCTCCGACCGCATCTCCGGCAAAGCGTCTCCGCCTCTCCATAACTCCATCCTCTTCGCCAACTGGTCCAAAACCTTCATCGTACTTCCCTCATCTAAATCCCTAACCTATCGCACTCCACCATCCACCCAAACCGCTTGCCGATTAACCCACCTTTATGCGACATACTTCGTCACTGACCGACCACCTCCATGCACCAAACTCCATGAATCCACTGCCGTTGCACTGGTCGTAGTCCGGCAATCCTACTGAGCATGTTTGATGTGGTCGAAAGGCCTTGTTCCTGTTTTCAGGTATCGCCAGTGCCACCTCCATTAGCAAAGCTCCACGAACACCTTAACGAAGGCGTTCTTGCGTCAGACCACCTAGTCGCTACCACCAGGTGGTGCGAGACTACTTGCTCCAAACATCCAAGCCTTCAATTGACATCCTCATACACAGTTGCTGCTTCAATTTGGCAAGGGAAGTCCACCTGCAGCTGCACGATGATCAGGGGGACAACTTAGTCCCACATCAGAAACAGATGGGCGTGCACAGGCACATAAAGCGAAAAAGTGCTATCGGCTTATCGCCTCAGCACGCACAGGGGGTGAATTCCTCGCATGCAACCGCATACACACACCCTTGTCCGTGCTCACGCCTTGCAGGTCTGGGCTCGGTCCGTTTACCCAGATACTCGGGTCTATTCTGGTTTGCTAGTTCTGAGAGAGGAAGAAGAGAAAATGTGAGGAGTGTTGGTGCTAGAGCACCACGATCATTTGTTTTGATGATAACAAAACACGTGTTATTTAACATTTGCACTTGGAGTCTTAGATTTCAGGTCAATTGCAAATGTAGACGTGATTAGACGGAATTCGAGCTCGCATCCAGGATGGATTGGAGGAGCTTGATGGAGAATAGAGGAGATTCGCGAGGAGCGATAGATTGAAGATGGAAGGACAAGAAGAATAGGATAGAATTCTATTTGTTCGTTTCATGTACTTTTGTCTTTATTTCCTTAGAACATTATGTTAAAGAGCCTCAAAGTACCCTAACAGTAGTCCTAGGAACACCGGCACAACCCTAGGATACTTAGGTTTTCTGTAGATAACTTAGAAAACCAATATAGGGCTCAAACAGCATTTCCAGACGTCTAATTCCAAAATCAGACATCTGATAATGTGTTTTAAGACGTCTGACTGTTGATTCAGACGTCTGATAACATTTAGGCTGGACATAGTTAGTTCTGTCTGATGAAATCAGATGTCTAGACCTTAGACCAGACATCTTAGGAGACGTTTGATGACTTTGCCAGACGTCCAATTAGTGGATCGTTGGCTCTCCTAGCATACGCTCAAGGATATGACCGTTAGAGCCTTATCAGACATCCTTAAGCCCTTCCAGACGTCTGATAATTGACTGTTTTGCCTCGACTGACCCGAAAATCTCTTCTCAGAGATTTTCTAGCCGTTACAAATCCATTCCCACGAAAAAGTAGGTTTCCAGACGTCCAGACATAGTGTCAGATGTCCTGTATGTCGTCTGATGGACTTGCACAAGAGCCCTGTTTAGATCTGATTCAAGTCAGGAAGGAACCCGCACGAAATCAGACGTCTAACCTTGAAATCAGATGTCTTAAAGTGGTCTTCCAGACGTCTGATGCCAGAATCAGACGTCTGATAACCCTGTCAGTGCAATGATTGTTCCTGATTTCGGGTTGATTCACTTGGGCTTTGCACCCAATGGCTATGGAGCCTTTCCTATGCCATCTAAAGCCTTCCTAAGGCCTCTATAAATAGAGGGGAACCTCTTGCACACCAACACACACCTAGAAACACAAGACACACCCAAGCAACATACTTTCTACCATTTTGTGTCTCTCTTGCTCTCAAAGCTCAAGTTCTACATCTTGAGAGCATCAAGCTTTGCGCACCCGCTCTCCCGCCATAGTTCACGAGAGCGACGTAGCGCCATCGTGTTGTTCACGCATCCGCATCGCCGATGCACTCCTTGAAAAGGGAGTTTTCTTAATTCCTATAGAAGCTTAGGTTTAAAATTACTTTGTTGGCTCTATAGGATTGTTGGTTATTTTAATCTTTGTTATTTGGTTGGGTATTTGCTTTGCGAATTCCCGTCTCCTTCGTGGGACAAAATCCTTCTCGTGGAAACCCTCACACTTGTAGCGTGGTTGTAATTAAGGTTGAATCACCCTCGTTTAAAGTGATTCGTTTAGTGGATTTTGATCAACTTGGTTGATCGGAAAATCCTAACTCGAGAGGGTTAGGTGGTGGTTTTCACCCAGTTTGGGTTTCCACCTATAAATCTTTGTGTACTTTGTGTGATTGCTTATTTTGTGAGATTGTTTATATTTCAATTCCGCATTTTTTATGTCACGTTGATCTCACCCCCTCCGAGTAGGGATTCTACAAGGAGAGGGGGGGTTTGCTCTGCCGCCCTCCTCTTAACACTTATGAAATCTAAGGGAGGCCTTTGCCTCTGTTGGCATGCTAATCCCTGTGCTATTCCTTCTTTGGAGCTTAAGGAGGTAGAAGAAGAGAGAAGAAGAAAAAGAAGAAGAAGAAGAAGAAAGAAGCCTGAGGAGAAGAAGAAGAAGAGAAGAGGAGCTGAAGCAAGAGAAGCGGAAGAGCAGTACCTTTGGGTGATTTAAGTAGTTTGATCGGCTAAGCAGACGTCTAAGATTTAATAGAAGTGCATTGTGCACTTATCTTACGAGGCTTTAGATTGATTGTTATTATTGACATATTTGATATAATTGTGAGGGGTAATTGGTGATTCAAATCACCATTTTACCTCATTCTTTTTGAATTATCTAACATTCACTTTCATTTATATATCATTATTGTTTGGAGTTCTATTATACATTGCTTATATTGCAATCTTGAGCATTATTTTTGCTAATTGCTCTTCGTATTCTACCTCGGACTTTCATTCGAGTAATAAATATTATTTATTTTTAGCATTGATTCGAACTGTACTACAATGCAATGATTTTAAAACCTGATTCAGAGCGACTAACATTTTGGCGCCATTGCCGGGGAGCAACGCGCAACTTTGATCTATTGATTGCAATATCTGATCTGGTACTAAGTTGCTCTATCTCTTTTGATTGTGATCTATTTCAGGGACTCATTGGAAGAAGATTAGCCGCACATCAACCACTCCAAGGGTAGGTAAACTCCATCCACCCTCTTCTAAGCCCCTGATTCTGAAAAGCTAAAAAGGAAGAAAAATCAATTAGGTCTACTTGCATTCTATTCTTAGATTAATCATCAAGTTTCCTGATTTGATACATTCTATTTAGACAACATCCAAACCTTGATTTGTGCACCTACTTAGGGCTTAAGGTATTTCAAGCAATCACCTTCTTGCTTGAGCCCTAGGTACCATATTTTTGACAAATTAAATTAAACAAATCAAGAGCCAATTAGGGTTTCCAGTTTAGGGTTTTAGAGACACACTTGCTTAATCAAGAATTAACCTTTCCAAACGATGTGTGCCTAAGCCTTGGTTGAATTGATCTATTCAAGCAAACCCTAAAAGCAAGCTCTTAATCTCATTTGAATATTGAAAGAGGGGCCTAAATTTCTCAAAGGACAAAATAGGTGAAGTTGACCCACCTTGTTGGGTTAACCAATTTTCAAATTAGGTCACCTTGCACAAAAACATCTTAAAGTTTAAGTAAAATCATAAGCACCCTTGCTCTTAACTTAAAACTGGTAGACTTAAGAGGTCAAGTCCCCATTCTGGTCTACCTGGATCCTCAGTGACAAGAGAGGTCGGGTGGGGGAAACCCTGTAACTTGTGGGGGCACTTTACCGTGTAGGGGTCTTCGCGGGACTCTCCCTCTCTGGCTGCCCAGGTAATTCTTAGGTGGATAGCTTTCTAACTTAGGGGTATCATCTCCCCTGAACGTCTATAATCATCCAAAATTTTTGGGTGTCTTGATTGGGTCCATCACCTGCTATCCCTCATCTACTCCACATGTTCTGGAGGAGGTCTCTAAGACTATCCTTGAGGCCTCCATTGGCTATTCATTCTCGTTGAGGCCAAGCCTCAACGTCCCTGTTGGTGCAACAACCCAACCAAATCGACATCTCTTCTGATTCATCTAAACTAGGCTCTCCTTCATCCATCATGATGGAGCAACCAGCAGAAGAAAACAATCTTGAGAATCAACTTCAATGCCTCAACTATCTATTCCAAGCCTTTGTAAACCCACTGCAACGTCCTACGATACGAGATCACTACAATCCCGCTGTGGTGGCAATCGAACCTCAAGTCCAAATCCCAGCTAGAGATCCTGATACTGAACTCAAGCCCAACATGATTCATGCTATCCCCAAATTCCATGGGCATAATTCCAAGGACCCTTTCCAGCATATCAAGCAACTCAAGCATCTGGCCCAGACCTTCGGGTCAGAAGATCAAAATCAGGATATTTTGCTCATGAAAATGTTCTCCTTCTCTCTCATGGACATGGCTGCTCATTGGTACCAAACCCTAACACGTCCAATCAACACTTGGGTGGAACTACAATCTGAGTTTCTAAAAATGTTCTTCCCTGTTGGTTGGACAAATGCTCTACAGCACCAGATCACGCATTTCACGCAACAAGCAAGAGAACCACTTCACGAGGCATGGGATCATTTTCTGGATCTCATGCAAAAGTGCCCCCACCATGGAGTTCCTAAACGGGAACAAGTCCAATTTTTTTCCAGGGACATCGTGAGGATATTCAATTATTCGTCAATGCGACTTGTGGAGGAAACATCATGGGTCAACACGAAGACACCGTGTGGGAGATTCTCGAGAACATGTGCGAGAACTCCATCAATAATGAATCCATGGGCATGTTCAACCGGACGAATGCCCATGCATAGACGAATCCAAGGGGAGCACATGGGACGTAGGGCTTGTCCTCTTCCGTCGACTTGGAACTGATGGCCAGTCGCTCGAACAAGGTCTCTATTATTGAGAAGGTAGATGAGCTAACTTGACACCTGCAGCGAGCCACCTCTACACAAAGCCCATTCGTGCAACTGCCCTCTGGTAGGGAGGATGTGCATAACATCTACCATCGATCTTCTCAAGGGATGGATCCATATCCACCCCCGTTTGATTTAGGGTTCGGAGGAAACTCTGAACCCTCGTATTCTGACTTTTCTAAGGCTCCTTAGACCTGCGAGGACCTCAACACCATCCAGAATGATCCATTCTCAAACACCTACAACACTGGATGGCGTAATCATCCTAATTTCATGTTATCAGGGAAAAACCAAAATCAGAGACCTCAATATCAGCCCCGACCACAAGCTTCTCGTCGATATCAGCCGCCTCAGCCTCAGCCCAACCCAACTTATCAATCCAGGCCAACTCACGAAGATCAGATGACTCTTATCCTTCAAACTCTGGCTAACATTCAGAAAATGAATGTGGTTTAGCAAAAACGGCACAATGACGAGATCACAGAGGTTTGCAATCAACTAGCCCAGATGGAAAATCCCCACCAACCTGGTGTTGAAGCTATGGGCTACTATGCTATCGAATTTGGTTTTGAAAACCTATCGTTATAGTTTGAAAGCAAAGAACTCGTGTTTAATAAATAAAATTTATACCGGAATAGAAATCCCAGGTCGAACTCAGAGAGGCTACGTCGATCTAAATTCACAATTATATTTTTTTAGGGTTTTTGTTAAAAAGTGAAATAATTACAATGAAGCACTATAAACAATCAGCATAAGAGAGAGAGAGAGAAAACATTCACTTAATACTTCAAAATGTTTATACAATTAAGCAAGCAAGAAATTACACTAGAAAGCAGGAAAACTATTACACTAGAAAGTAGGAAAATTCTACTCTAGAAAGTAAGAAAAAAGGAATGGGAGAGAGAAGTTATCCTCCTCGACGATCGCTTGGAGGATGAGCTGGATGGGACGATGCCTAGAAGATGAAGGATGGAGCGGGAGGAGGTCGAGGCAGGAAGAATGAGAATGGGGCAGCACGTCGTCGTCATCCCAGGATCTGCTTCCGAAATGGGGGGAAAATCTGACTTTATCTCTTGAGGAGCATCCCGGGTGTGGGACAAGCTTTTCTTGAGCTTTGGAGAGGGAGAAAAGAGAAGGGATGAAAATTTCGTATGGAGGGGGTCTCCTTTTATAGTTGCAAGAAGTGAGGGCAATTTGGTCATTACATGTTGAAAATCATTAATTCAGGACCTTTAGTGACGGATAAATCCGTCACTAAAGGCATGAACGTGGCCGTAATGGGCGACGCGCGCATACCCACTCGCCTCCCCGCATCTCAACGCGTGTCCACGATCTCCCAATCTCGACCGTTCGATCGTGAGATCGAACGGCCAATAGTTTATCCTCGCCCGCCTCATCCGCGCTCCTCATCACGTGCGATGCTGCGTCTCCTCGCCGCGTCAGATGGTGTGAAGTGCCTCACGGTCTCGAACCCGCGTCTTGAGGTGGGTGAGCACTTTATCCAATGTGCTGTGTGCATGGATTGGCAAGGAAAGCGTTCGTGCAGCGCGAGATTTCGATCGTTGGATCGAGATCCAACGGTCAAGACTGCTTCCTCTTTAGCTTCTGATGATGAAGGCACCGGTCCGAGATCCAATCTCAGCTGTTGGATCTTGATCCAATGGCAAAGAGGAGTTGGTGCTAAGGGCTTCAGCAGTTGTGTGCGGCTGGTTGGGTAGCCAAGATGGCACCATGTGGTGCCATCTTGGCCATCCATCTTCTAGGTGATGTAGATGGTGCCATGGGTATCGGATTGAGTTGATTTTCACGCCGTTAGGCTGCGATTGTCGATCCGAATCCATCCATGCGGTTGGATTTGTCGTCTGAAGTGCGGATTACCACTATCTTGGCCCTTGATCTTCTAGGGTTCCTCGATCTCTATCTGATGCTATGAATATCCGATTAGAGTGATCTTGGAGTCGTTAAGCTCCAATCGTCTCCCTGATCAAATCCATACGGTTGGATCTTCGATTCGAGGCCCCGATAAAAAGTCACCCTATCCTTGACCATAAAAGGAGATAATTAACCTCCATTTTATTCAGACTGATCTAAATGCAAGATGATGCATGCTATGCAATATTTATAGTATGTAATGCAATTCTATGCTTAAGAACATGCATAAATAGACATTTTATGTAATATAAATATGTTTACATCACACCCCCATGCCTATCTTTTTCTAGTCCCTGGCAAAAACTATAATCTATTTATAAAAGAATTAGGTTGGATTATTTGGGCATAAGTTATTTTCAACATTAAGAAAATGTTTACTTAGGATCTGAACTTTCAAAGACACAACAGCACCCAGGTATTTGCCAAAATGCAGACCACCTCAAGCCCTCGCCTTATTCAAAGAAAATTTTCTTTTTCTCTTTTTCTTCTTTTCTTCTTTTTTTATAGATTTTTAAGTTTAGGGTCAAAGAGTGGCTTTCTACGGCCATTCAACTCACCCAAGATTTGGTAAGAACCCTAAGTTCTAAGCATCTTATTATGAATGTGATAGACTCGTTGATCGGTAGTTAGAACGGACTTTGGGTTTCTACGCCTCTAGGTACCTTAAAAAGAGAGTTCTGCCTAAAGGTGTATCTTTACGACCGATAGCTTTCTCCCTACTTTTATTTTTATGGGGTCAACAAAAAGGTGAATCCAATGTATTTCTCCCCGATTTATTTTACTTCTCTTCTTCCTAAGTGTTTTGGGAATTTTAAGTGCATTTCTTGAGCTGGGTTCTGGACAATCGGTTGATGAGCTGTTACGACTGACAACTTACCAGCCATACTCGTGCGGCGAAGTGTGGCTTATTTCTTTTGTTTTCTTTTTCTTTTCTCCTTTTCTTTTTCTTTTCTTTTTGACTTTCTTTTTTTTTTCTTTTTTTCTTTTTTTAAGTAGGCAGCTTCCCTGGTCTAAGATTTACATAAAGGCAGCAAGAAGAGAATGGTCTAATGACTGGGCTCTAGACAACCTACCTATGGGCTGTTACCCACGATAACTCCATAGCCATATCACCCTAGAAGGTTCATTAGCTACCCAATTTCCATTAAAACCGTCGATCAACAAGTCAATGAAAAGAAAGTGTGTAGATGCTTTAGACTTAAAGTTCCCTCAAATCAGAGGGTGGGTTGATAAGTCGTGTACTTATCACCCAAAATTATTTAATCAAATTACAATAGAATTAAGATGGCGAAAACTCAAAAAATAAATCCACATTTTAGTGGATACACAGGTTGATTAAGTCCGAAAACCTGAAGGGCCTTCGCGTTCAAATCATATAGTTTTATTTCCTAAGATTGAAAATTTTCTTAAGCCCAAGTTCTCTTCCCTAATTCCAATTATATATATATATATATATATAAATGAAAGAAAATAAAATGAATCTATGGAGCTGATGAATTAATTCAGAGAGGAATATCCACCCCCCCTTTCCTATCTAATGCAATGTCCTCATTTTATTAAAAAGACATAAAACAGAGTGGAATAGAGTAGAAAGCACCTGAATTACACGAATGACGGGTCCGCTCCGAAAAAAATTGTATATGTGCTTAATTTAGTGCCTTCAGCTAGGCAAACTATACAAAGAAGAGAAATAAAGAATTCACAGGTGCAGGTCAAAATCATAATAAAAAGATGAAACCTCTAACCTGCCAGTAGATGTCCACAAATGTGGACCAGATTGTGGTACAGACCCATACCCCATGATCGAGAATATCTAAGGTTTTGGATAAAAATTACTTACAACCTAAAATCAGTATGCAAGTGGGGTCGAGCCTACGATTTATGAGGATGCAACCCAAGACGAAATTGGGTTACAGAGAAATCAAGCTCCAAAGGATAATCAATGAATGTGTGTTTGGGTTGGACATCCTCAGAGCAAATGTCGTATGGGTCCTGGTTTGATGGTTTTAGCTTACTTGGAACCCTTAGACTCGGTCTTCTACTTCCTCCAGAGTTTGCTTCCCAAATCAAAATTTCCCAGCTCCTATCCTCCTTCAGAATGTCAAATTCCAGGATCTCCTGCATATTAATCACCCTGTCTGAAATTTCCAAGTATAAAAGATGTGGCTGAATTAGAATTGACTTGGGTCTAATTAGCTCAAAAATAGAATCATCAATAAATTTAATGGGGTGTAACTGATAATCAGGGCATTGGATTGAATCCTCTAGAAAATGCGATTCTGGATCCGTCATGTGAGCCCCAATAAGATCAGGTTCCTCAGTTATTGGGTTATCAAATGATTTATCAGATTCCTCAGGCCTAATCGTCTCACAGAAATCGTGTTCTGTAAACTCACGTGATACTTCGCAAACTGAATCTTCACCATTAGAATCAAAGAAATCAAAATCCATATTAATGAATGTCCTAAAATCATCCATCACTTTCTGATCCATGGAGACATAAGTTTCTTCGTACCCCAATTTAAGGATCTCAGGTGAAGAAATCAGATCATCTTTAACTGGTTGCTCTAATTCAATCTGATCAGCCTCATCACATGTGTCCCCTCCAACAGGTGCTTGAGCATGTTCTGACATAAGCTCTCCTGAAGGGGGTTCATCCTGGGAATCATCCCATGATTGAACTAAAGCAACTACAAATCTCATTCTCAATTTTGATAACTTCCCAAGTAGAAACTCACCCGGGCTCTTATCCTTAACATCCTAGAGCCAATTTAACAAATACTTGTTCAAATCATCAACCATTTCAATCCAAGGCTCCAATTTTTCAATGCATTATTGGTTGAACTTCTAAAGATTGTATGATATTCCTCAAGTTAGCTAAAATCTTATCTTGAACCTAGTTACCTTGAACCAAATGACTTGTTTCAGGGTTTGGAGGGTTTGGGATCAGTGTAGAGGAGTTAACAAATTGAGATTCGTGATACCCTTCCTAATAATAGGTCATTTTGGATTGTTCAAAAGGTGGTGATGACCTAAAGACAGTGTAATCAGAGGATGGGTAAGGATCAGTGTATCCTCCTTGATTGTAGATTGTATTAGGTTGTCCATGAAAGGATGGTGATCTATAATCGATGTGGCCCTGAGAAGGATAGAAATCACAATTATGGTGTTCAGGGTTAGACCCTAAACACGGAGGTTTGGAATCGTATCCCCAATCTGAGTAATCCCAACTAATTGATGGTTGATTGCAGTACGAGTCGGGATAATCATCATGTTGAGGATAACTCATAACAGGAGGGAAAGAGCGGGAATGTGTATAAAATGTGGAAGGATTCATGATAGATGGGAGGAAGAAATGTGCCCTGCAATCAAACCTGTCCTTAAGTTGGCTAGCCTAAAGACCTACAGACTCCCAGAACCCATCTTGAGATAAAGAAACGATTTGATCTACTTCTGTCTATTTAATCCAACCAGTTAGAAGGAGGGACTGGGGAGAAGGTTCTTCCTTCGTCTTGCGCCTCTGGTTCCTAGTGTACCCCCCAGCCACGATTGTTTGATTTTGCTCCCCTAGCTAGACATCAGATTGAATAGTAGAAATAGACTAATCGAAAATAATCTCGTTCTGGGCTCTGAAGAGCGAGTTGAATCCTTAAGGCCAACATCTACTCTATTTTATTTAGGGCTACGTTTGAATGTGCTTTGGAATGTGATGAACCCTTTATCTGGGTTGTGCCCTTAATGATTGATTGATGTGGGTGTGCATGCACAACCAGTGGTTTTCAAGCAAGATTATTTTTGATGCGGTGAATTTTAGGGTTCAAATCTTGCTTAGTAGCTTTTAGGATTCAACTTTAGGTATTTTCAAAAAAGTTTTGTTGGCACACCAGGTTTTGAAAGCACAGGTGAAGATGTTTTCCTTTAAAACTTAAAAGAATGTGGAGTGCCTGGTAAATCCCTAAGAGTTGAATCTATATGGCAGCTACTTGATGAGTTGATTTTAATTGAAGTGGTGTAGCCCAATCAACTCAAACAATTGGCCTGTTGCACCACTTAGTTAGGTACACAAGTGATTACCTAATCTGATTTCTACTCAATTATGTGTTTGGATGTGTGTACCGGTTCCAAAGATCGGTTTACCGGTTGAGTTTGACAATCAGATGAGGTTGTGCACCTCTGTGAGGGATTTTTTCAAAATTTTTCTTTTTAAATGTGGAGGTTGAAGTGGGTGTAGGTGTCAAACAGACAAACAAAACTAACCTTAGAGTTTATAAGAACACCTAAGTTGATTTATGTTTGTGTTATTACGTGGTGGAACGAAAACTAATGGGTGGAAGGTGGGGGAAAACTTACAGAACCTTCAACAGCACTTTGCTCGTCTCAAAAGAGTATCTACAATCACAATAAGAAAGGAGAGAAGTGAGGTAAATGATTTGTAAGTTGGAAAACGCGAAAAAAAATCAAGGAGCGTCACCTCCCCAGCAACGGTGCCAAAATGTTGAAGCTACAGGTTACAACGCTATCGAATTTGGTTTTGAAAACCTGTCATTGTAGTTTGAAAGCGAAGAACTCGTGTTCAACAAATAAAATTTATACCGGAATAGAAATCCTGGGTCGAACTCAGAGAGGCTACGTCGATCGAAATTCGCAATTATACTTTTTAGGGTTTTTGTTAAAAAGTAGAATAATTACAATGAAGCACTACAAATAATCAGCATAAGAGAGAGAGAGAGAAAACATTCACTTAATACTTCAAAATGTTTATACAATTAAGCAAGCGAGAAATCACACTAGAAAGCAGAAAAACTATTACACTAGAAAGTAGGAAAATTCTACTCTAAAAAGCAGGAAAAAGGAATGGGAGAGAGAAGTTATCCTCCTCGACGATCGCTTGGAGGATGAGCTGAACGGGACGATGCCTGGAAGACGAAGGACAGAGCGGGAAGAAGGAGGTCGAGGCAGGAAGAACGAGAACGGGGCAGCACGTCGTCATTGTCGTGGGATCTGCTTCTGAAATGGGGGTGAAAATTTGACTTTATCTCTCGAGGAGCATCCCAGGTGTGGGATAAGTTTCTCTTGAGCTTTGGAGAGGGAGAGAAGAGAAGGAAGGGATGAGAATTTCGTATGGAAGGGGTCTCCTTTTATAGTTGGAAGGAGTAAGGGCAATTTGGTCATTACATGTTGAAAATCATTAATTCAGGACCTTTAGTGACGGATAAATCCGTCACTAAAGGCCTGAACATGGCCGTAGTGGGTGGCACATGCATGCCGGCTCGCCTCCCCACACCTCAACGCACATCCACGATCTCCCAATCTCAGCCGTTCAATCATGCCGAGAGCGCATCCTAGCCCGTCTCATCCGCAAGCCTCATCACGTGCGATGCCGCGTCACCTCGCCACGTCAGATGGCACATCCAGCCAATTGGGCGCGCACGGCCACATAATCTCCATCGAGCGGGCGAATGCGCCCGCTAGCCCGCTACAATTAAAGCGCTCCGTGGTCTTGAACCTGCGTCTTGAGGTGGGTAAGCGCTTTATCCACTGTGCTGTGCACGTGGATTGTAAAGGAAAGCATTCCTGCAGCGCGAGATTTGGACCATTGGATCAACGGTCAAGACTGCTTCCTCTTTAGCTTCTGATGAAGGCGCTGATCCGAGATCCAATCTCAGCTGTTGGATCTTGATCCAACAGTGGAGAGGCGTTGCCGCTATGGGCTTCAGCGGTTATGTGCGGCCGGTTTGGCGACTGAGATGGCACCACGTGACGAAATCTTAGCCGTCCATCTTCTGGGTGATGTAGATGATGCCATGAGTATTGGATTGAGTCGATTTGCATTCCATTAGGCTGTGATCGTCGATTTGAATCCATCCATGCGGTTGGATTTGTCGTCTGAAATGCGGATTACCACTATCTTGGCCCTTGATCTTCTAGGGTTCCTCGATCTCTATCTGATGCTACGAATATCCGATTAGAGTGATCTTGGAGTCATTAAGCTCCAATCGTCTCCCTGATCAAATCCATACGGTTGGATCTTCGATTCGAGGCCCCGATAAAAAGTCACCCTATCCTTGACCATAAAAGGAGATAATTAACCTCCATTTTTTTCAGACTGATCTAAATGTAAGATGATGCATGCTATGCAATATTTATAGTATGTAATGCAATTCTATGCTTAAGAACATGCATAAATAGACATTTTATGTAATATAAACATGTTTACATCACCTAGCGCACTTCCTTCCTAGCCTCTTCCAGACCCAAATAACGTGCTGAACTAGAGACGCGTTATGAACCCAACTCAGGGCCAAGCTCACTTTGTTTATTAGGCCCTTTCTACTCCATCACCTGATGGGATGGAGGCTGCGACATCATACGTGGGTTATCAGCAGCAATCACCTCTTTTGCCCACACCAACCCAGAACTAGGCAGGACTAAATTCTATTACTACCCGTAGTGGCAAAGCAACATAGGACCCACCTTATCCAAGCCACTGTCAGCCTGGTAATACAACCCTAAACCCAAGGATAGTCATCCAGGATACCCCTATCCCAGATCAAGAACCTGGACCCATTCTAGAGGAACCCTCAAAAGTTCCATTTCCGGAGGCCTTGACCAAAGGAAAAAGGAAACCCCAACCCGTGGCACTTGAGGAGGACCTGGTCAAGCTCTTTGAGCAGGTCCAAATAAACATCCCCTTGATGGATGCTATACGCCACGTACTAGATTACGTGTGATTCTTGAAAGACGTGTATACACCCAAGAGTAAGCCGTGAACCAAAGTTGGGAACCCAATCGTACTATCGGAGCAAGCCAGCTCCATCATCTTGAGCAAACACCCACCTAAGGCAAACGACCTTGGCACCCCTCTAATTTCATGCAATATCGATGATTTAGAATTTGACAAAGACCTTTTGGAACTAGAAGTTTCCATCAATTTGATACCCACATCCCTACTAGACCACTTTGAGGAATCTGAGCTTAAACCGATAGAGATGACTTTGCAGTTAGCTGATCAATCTATTAAGTCACCAAAAGGAGTACTCGAGGATGTCATAGTTAGAGTACATGATTTCTACTTTCCAGCAGATTTCATAGTCTTAGACATGGATGCTCCTGAGAACTTGAAGAATACACCAATCATATTAGGAAGACCTTTTCTAGCCACAGCTAAGGCCAATATTAATTGTGAATAGGGTCAAATTGAATTAAAATTTGGGAGCAAGACGCTAAAAATCGATATCTTTAAGGTCCAACAAGGAATTAATTGCGGGGTTATTGAGCAAATTTGCGATACCGAGGCCGTGGTTGACAACCCATGTATCGATAAAAACCCGATTATTCTTGATCAACCACCAAAAGATCAAAAACCGCAATTTGAGGAGCATGAACCTAACCTAGACACACCCGTAGCTCCTTCCTTTGCTCCCGACACCCACCCTGAACCACCTGCTACTGCTGACAACCCAGTTATGGAATTAAAGCCTCTTCCCGATCATCTAAAGTATGTCTTTTTGGGTTCTAATCAGACGTTTCCTGTGACTATAAACTCCCGACTCACACTTGATCAAGAAACATGCCTGATTCTTTTCTCCAGCAACATCGGAGAGCCATTGGATGGACTTTCGATGTTCTAACTAGCATCAGCCCCTCATACTACACACATCACATCTATACTAAAGAGGGCTCACAACCATCCCGTGAAATGCAGAGACAGCTAAATCCAAATCTGTAGGATGTTGTGAAAAAGGAGATCATCAAGTGGTTAGATGCAGGGATCATTTACTCGATCTCCGACAGTCAATGGGTGAGTCCAATTCAAGTTGTGCCTAAGAAGGTAGGACTCACCATAATCACGATTGAAATCGGAGAAACCATACCAACCCATAAAGAGAACTCATGGAGAGTCTACATTGATTACAAAGACTCAATTCCTCCACGAAGAAGGATCATTTCCCACTACCGTTCATTGATCAGACACTTAAGAAACCAGCGGGAAATCGATTCTTCTACTTTTTGGATGGGTACTCCGGTTATAACTAGGTCACAATCCATTCTGAGGACCAAGAGAAGACTACCTTCACCAGCCCCTTCAGAATATATGCATTTCGGAGGATGCTGTTTGGTCTCTGCAATGCACCCACTACTTTTCAGCGGTGCATGCTTGCCATATTCTCAGATTTGGTAGGTGAATACCTTGAAGTCTTCGTGGATGACTTCTTGATATTTGGGGAGCCATTTGATGATTGCCTCCTGCACTTGGTCCAAATCCTCAGGTGGTGCATCGTTGTGAACTTGGTTCTTTCCTAGGAAAAAAGCCACTTCATGGTACCTGAGGGAATTGTCTTGGGACATCTTATTTCTGAAAAAGGCATCTAGGTTGATTGAGCCAAGGTGAATTTGATTTCCAAACTCCCTATGCTTAGCTCAGTCAAGGACATCCAATCCTTTCTGGGGCACGTCAACTTTTACCTTCGATTCATTCTCGATTTTTTGAAAACTGCACGCCCACTAACTAATCTTCTCTCCAAGGATGTCCCCTTTGAAATTACTGAGGAGTGCACTCAGGCATTTGAGATCCTACATGATCGAGTTACCCAAGCACCTATCCTACAGTCCCCTGATTAGTCTCAACCCTTTGAGATCGTGTGTGATGCATCTGATTATGCTGTGGGTGCGGTACTTGGGAAAAAAATAGATGGGAAACCCGTGATCATCTACTACGCTAGCAAGACACTTGACGAGGCTCAGTGTAACTACACAGTTACTGAGAAAGAGTTGCTAGACATCGTATTTGGCCTGGAAAAATTCAGATCTTATCTTTTGGGTTCCCGTGTCATTATATACTCAGATCACACTGCAGTGAGGCACCTCCTCGCAAAGAAGGATGCGAAACCTTGACTAATCCGATGGATCTTGCTATTGGAGGAATTCGATCTCAAGATTCGCAATAAGGTGGGAAACCAGAACGTGGTAGCTGACCATTCGTCCCGTCTTCCTTCTTCAGTCATCAACCCGTCTGGTTCGATCGCCAAGCATTTTTCGGATGAGTACCTGCTAGCCATTCATAATCTCCCATGGTTTGCTGATATTGTAAACTACTTGGTTACGGGGAAAGTTTCGCCAGATTGGGCGACTTCTAGGCGGGACAAATTGATTGCTGAGGCCAAGTACTATATTTGAGAGGAATCATATCTCTTCCACATTGGTAATGATCAGGTGATCCGAAGATACATTCTTGACGATGAGGTCAATGACGTGATCTCATTCTGTCACGACCAGGCTTGTGGTGGCCATTTCTCTGGGCGTAAAACCACAAAAAAAATTCTCCAGTGTGGGTTCTTTTGGTGCACTTTGTTTAAAGATGCACAAATATATTGTAGGGCATGCGCTCATTGTCAAACCCACAGTAACATGGGCCCACGAGATATGATGCCCTTAAACCTGATTATTGTGTCAAATCTTTGACATACGGGGAATTGATTTCATGGGACCCTTTCCTGGATCTAATGACTTCGAGTACATTCTACTCGCTGTTGATTAAGTCTCTAAATGGATTGAAGCCACCCCCACGAGAACTAGTGATCACAAAGTTATCCTCCGATTTATCCAAGAGAACATCTTTACCAGATTTAGGATTTCTAAGGCCATCATCAGCGATGGCAGGTCTCATTTCAACAATGTGCACTTCCAATCCCTAATGAAAAAGTATGAGGTGTCACATCGTATCTCAACTCCTTACCACCCCTAGACTAATGGACTGGCAGAACTGTCGAATCGAGAGATCAAGAAGATCCTTCAGGTCACTGTTCGTCTTGATAGGAAGGATTGGCCTACTCGTCTTCCGAAAGCTTTGTGGGCATATAGGAATGCCCACAAGACCCAATTAGGCATGTCTCCCTTCAGATTAGTGTATGGAAAGGCATGTCACCTTCCTGTCGAGATGGACCACGAGGCTTATTAGGTAATACAGAAGTGCAATCTGGATATGATGAAGGCTGGAATACACAGTCGGTTGCAATTGAGCGAGATCGAGGAACTACACAATGATGCGTATGAGAACCCGCGTATCTACAAAGAGCGGGTCAAAGCCTTCCATGACAGGCACATTGTGCGAAAATCTTTCCACCTTGGTCAAAAAGTTCTACTCTTTAATGCCAAACTCAAACTGTTCCTAAGAAAACTCAGATCAAAATGAATTGGACCATTCTTGGTGAGACAAATCTTTGAAATGGATCCATTGAAATTAGTGAACTCGGCCTTGATTCTGAACCTCTTGTCATGAATGGTCAGAGACTCAAATTGCTCGTCGAACTCACTGACTCAAACTTGGCTGAGATATCTTTTGCCCTCCATTCTCCCTGAGCTCATTGTGCCCGGTTGATGGCATTAAACTCAGTGCTTAACAGGAGGAAACCCGTCTTCTTTTTAAAAAACCAGAAACCCTTCTTGACATATCCCATGCTAAACTCATATTGCACTTTAGGGTTCATCCATTAGAACAGTCGACCCACCTCTAATACCCATACTAGAGCTTGAAATCGACCGCACCAGTCACCCTGACCCATCCACCCATCTAAACCTATTCTAATATACGATCTAAGCTAAACTCAAACCCACCTAATTTACAATGAGGACATTGCAAATCGTAGGCATGGGGGGTATTAAAGTGTAAAATGCTGTGAGGATCACTTCACAAGAAAGGGTTTCATAAAAAGAAAAGTACATATTCCAAAAAAAATAAAAATAAATAAAAAATTGAAAAAGAACAAAAAAATGAAGGGAGAAAATTTTGAAAATTGCATATCATTCTGGAGGAGGAAAAGGGAAGGTGATATAAATGACAAAGATGAGCAACTATTTGAAATAAAAAGAGATAGTCATCAGTAAAAGATTAAGGAATCTACTTAATTCTAGACCAAATCAAAGAAATAAATAAAAGACAAAAAAGTGCTAAGAGACAAAAAGATATTAGTATGAACGCTGATCTTAGGCCTCTTAGGCTGTGATTTTAGGCTTAAAAATTCAAGTATTCATTAAGATCTAGATAGTCCTCAAGAGGTTGGGGAAAATACGAAGCTTAGTATTAGGTCTAAGGCTTAGGGATTATTCGACCTCGTTAACTGACCTTTGGTTTGCGAGACTTAATAACCTAAGCACCCTAATCCACACAAAGTCTAGTTCAGTGCACTTAATTATCAAAATCACGTAAATGCGTTTAATCTATTCTGAAAAAGCTACCTAGATTAGGAGTGGCTTATCAACACAAGTTGATTTAGAAGAGTTTCCGATGTGGAGAAGCAGGAAATTCCCCTCGAAGATGCATAATAACATACTATCTCCTCGATGCTTGTCTCTTAGGATATCTATATATCCTACCAGGGGCATGTAAGCACCTTGTGCTGGCTCAGATGCCACGGACGACATTATCATGAAATGTCGATTGCCAGGGTCTGGATTTAGCTACAGAATGCCATGGGTGGGATTATCTCGAAATCTCGAAAGCCAGGGTTCTGGGGGTTGCCATGGGCAATGCTATCTCGAAGCATCGATTGCTAGGGGCCCTGCAAGGATTGATGGTGGGAGCTAGGAATCCAATACAAATCATGTTGTAAAACCAATCCGAAGCTAGAAATAAAGAAAGA
Organism: Thalassia testudinum; assembly: GCA_037157565.1. Taxonomy (NCBI): domain Eukaryota; kingdom Viridiplantae; phylum Streptophyta; class Magnoliopsida; order Alismatales; family Hydrocharitaceae; genus Thalassia; species Thalassia testudinum. Next base: position 147,685,219 of record JAZHRO010000063.1, on the reverse strand, counting down.
AAAGAGACAGAAAACTCTCCAAAAATAATAAAATCTTCTGTCTCTCTCTTACAAAAATGCACTGCAAACTGAACCGGGACTAAACATGTGTTTTAGCATGGGTGCTTTAACCGTGGAGTTCAACGAACCTTAGGTTAGTTGCTGTGGGCCTTAGAAACCTTTGTGGTGGACTAAGGATAGAGCTGGTCAGGTTTAGATCTTGGTTGGTACTTGAGTACCTCTAGGCCTGCTATTGCATTCTGACCTAATTTGCAAAAGAAAGGACACAGCAGAAGTCTGAGCATAAAAGGGCATGGTCTAGAATTTAAGTTAATTCCATGAAATTTTACTAAGGGACTAGCAAAAGCTAGGCATGGGGGTATGATGGGAACACCATCGTGAGCCATAACTAGGTCAATTTGATCTAATTAAGTCATTAAATGCTCCTACATAACCGCTAGAGAGCCCTGATTCATTGCATAATCATTCTGAGAGAAAGATAAGAAACTAGGGTTAAAATTATAATTTTACCAACATATCTTGATTGCAAAACAACCACAAGTTTTCTCAAGGGTTAAATAAAGGTCAAATGGTCTTAAAAGTCTAACAAGTGGGTTAGAATAGTCAGAAATGGGTTTGCGTGTATTTTGAGAATTAAATGACATCTAAAATCCTAAAAATAGACCTGCTTAATTACCTAAGGTTCTGGTCAGGATAAAATTCACCTAAACCCTCTAAAATTCATAGAAAAATATTCTCTAGGGTTTGGTATGCTTGATTTGACCATAAGAACCTGTCTTGACCCAAAATAGAGTCCTAGATAAACATTTGCCCTAATTTGAGTTTTTACATAAATTACCTAGTCAAACAAGGTCAAAACCAAAATCCAACTTCACCATTGGATTTCTTAGGTCCAAATTAGGTTTGTACCAAAATTTGGGCCCAATCTGAGACTGTCTTGACATAGTTTGCAATTTAGTCCTGTCTGATTATTTTATCTCACACTCATGCACCTAACTTTTGAAATTCTTACAAATGGCCCCCTAACTTTATCATCGTCTTCACAGAAAGGTCCCTACCGTCATGAAATCCTAATCCTACAAACTTCGGTGACCTTTAGATGGCAAGATCTTTGTGATTTCCTGATGAATCCCTCTCAAAATTGAAAGGGAAACTCATCAAGTAATTGCTTTCCAAATGAGCCCATCTAAGGATCCTAAATCCCTCTAGAATCCTAATGCGAATGGCTTGATTGATTGGGTATCCTACGCCGGTGAGAAGCTCGGAGATTCTAAGCTTGTTTTCCAAGTTTGGAACTCCATCTAGAGCCCTATAAAAGGACCTCTGTGGCCTTGCGCACTCCCTCAGCAAGTTTTGGTGAGTCACCCACCTTAGATTCTCCTTCCTCGGCCACCAAAACCCTTGCTCCGGTGACCCTCTTTGATCCTCCTCCAACTATCCAACGACCAAATTGGTCGGCTCCATCGACTCCTCTCTTCGTCGCGACTCTCCCCAGCCAAAGGGAGGGCATATCTCTGCCTACTTTGACATCGCCATCTCGTTGTTCTCTGCTCCTTCTGTAGCGCTGGTCGACCAAAATCAGATGCCTCCGCCTCACTTTCACCTAGCTAAGTCCCTCTATTGCTCTCTCTCTCACACTTACGACACATGCACGACCGCCAACCACTTCCCCCGTGCTTCATCTTCTCCGCCTCCGGCTACATCTCCGACGAAGCATCTCTGCTGCTCCATAACTCCATCCGCTTCATCAACGGGTCCAAAACCTTCGCCGTACTCCCCCCATCCAAAGTCCTAACCTATTGTACTCCACCATCCACCCAAACTGCCCATCAAGTAACCCACCTTCACGCGACATACTCCGTCACCGATTGACCACCTCCGTGCACCAAACTCCATGAATCCACCGCCGTTGCACTCACCATGGTCTAGCAATCCTACTGAGCGTGTTTAATGCGGTTGAAAGGCCTTGTTCCTATTTTCAGGTATTGCCCCTACCATCGCCATTAGTGAAGCTCCACGAACACCTTGACAAAGGCATTCTTGCATCAAACCTCCCAGGCACTACCTCCAGGTGCTACAAGACTACATGCTCCAAATGCCCAAGCCTTCAATTGACATCCTCATACACGGCTGCTGCTTCAATTTGGCAAGGGAAGTCCACCTGCAGCTGCACAAAGATCAGGGGGACAACTTAGTCCCACATCGGAAACAAACCGGCGTGCACATGCACATAAAGGGAAAAAGTGCTATCGGCTTATCGCCTCAACACGCACAGGGGGTGAGGTTCCCGCGCGCACGTGCATACGCACGCCCTCGCACACACTCAAGCCTCGCGGGTCTAGGCTCAGTCCATTCACTCGGATACCCGGGTCTATTTTGGTTTACTGGTTCTGAGAGAGGAAGAAGAGAAAAAGAGAGGAGTGGGGGGGGGGGGTTTGCTCTCCCGCCCTCCTCTCAACACATGTGAAATCTAAAGGAGGCCTTTGCCTCTGCTGGCATACTAAGCCCTGTGTTGTGCCTTCTCTGGAGCTTAAGGAGGTAGAAGAAGAGCTAAAGAAGAGAAGAAGAAAAAGAAGAAGAGAGAAGCCTGAGAAGCTGAAGAAGAGAAGAAGAAGAAAAAGAAGAGATGAGAGGCCTGAGAAGAAGAGAAGCGGAGCTGAAGCAAGAGAAGATGAAGAAGAGCAGTACCTTTGGGTGATTTAAGCCGTCTGACTGGCTGAGCAGACGTCTGAGATTCAACAGAAGTGCATTGTGCACTTATCTTACGAGGCTTTAGATTGATTGTTATTATTGACATATTTGATATACTTGTGAGGGGTAATTGGTGATTCAAATCACCATTTTACCCCATTTTTTTTGCATTATCTAACATTCACTTTCATTTATATATCATTCTTGTTTAGAGTTCTATTATACATTGCTTATATTGCAATCTTGATAATTATTTTTGCCAAGTGCTCCCCATGTTCGACCTCGAACTTTCATTTGCGTAATAAATATTATTTGTTTTTCGCATTGATTCGAACTATACTACAACGCGATGATTTTAAAATCCAATTCAGAGCGACTAACAATGTCAAAAGAGCATGGTGGAATGGGAATAAAATCTCTTAAAGAGTTCAATGATGCTTTGCTTCTTAAGTGGGCCATCATATTATTTAGTGGTGACAGTAAGAACTGTGCAGTTCTTATTAAAGATAACTACGGGAGTTCTTAGAGTTCACCGAACCAACTTCATCCATTTAAACCATCTCCATTCTTGACATCTGTGGTGCAGGCATGGAGGAGCAATTGGTAGATGTTTCTGTCGGTTGTAGGTGATGGTAGCTCCTTCAAGTTCTGGCAGGAGGAGTGGTCAACATTGCGATTGCTAAAGGATGCTTACCCAAGAGTGTACTCAGCTGCTGCAAATAAGTGGGATCTGGTTAGTAGGTTTTGGTCTGAATTGGAGGAGACTTAGTAGATTGATGGGGCTGATTCAAGCAGAGAAGGCACCAGAACTTGGGAGGAGAAGACATGGTTGCAACTGGACTTGATGGCTTTTAGGTCGGTGGCTGGAATAGAGGACCAGTATCAGTGGGATGGGATCTTCACTCCAGCTCATGCATATGACAAGATCAGAATGTTGTCCAATTCTGAGGAGGCGGATATGATAGGAAGGAAATTATGGCTATTGGAAATACCAATTAAAATCCAAATTTTCTTGTGGTTGTGTAGGAGAGATGGATTGATTACAGGGGATCTCAGACATAGGAGGATGGGCATTGCATTACAATCATGCTTGCTTTGTGGGTTACCTACTGGTAGTTCTAGACACATGTTCTCATCTTGTTTGGTGACTGATGCGATTTGGAGAAGAGTTTGTAGGGAACCACTTCCCACGTGGGACTTACTTTGGCAAAAATTTCTGATACGGGATAAGTTGCATATACATGTGGCAACAGTGATGTGGAGTATTTGGAGGGCGAGGAATGAGTTTTTGTTTCAAGAGAGACCAGTTTGTGTGGAACAAATTGTAAATGTATGCTGGTCCCTTATATGTATATGGGGATCTATTTTGTAAGATCCTACTTTCTTTTCGATGAATAAAAAGCTCTCCTGGATGAGAGATAACTCCACTTCAGGAGAAAAAGAGATCCAACAAATGGAAGGTAGAGGCTCTGGTGACTACGGCGGCGACGAGGGTTGGTCGACCTGGCCATCAAGGGCATGGCGGAGGAGAGATCAGAGAGGGGTTGCCTTAATAGGAAGGAGTCATGCAGATAGAGGGAGGGTAGTAAAGGAGGAGTGGAGAAGGGTTAATAGGGAGATTGTGCTTTTTCGCTGCCGAAGGCAAGGACACATGGCGGCAGTCTGTCGATCACCTCTGGTCTACTTGGCGTGCGGAGGCCATGGTCACAAGCAAGATGTTTGCACAGGGAATAGAGGGAGATCTGGAGAGGGGGCTACTCTTTGCCCTAGGCCGATGAATAGAGAAGGCCCGCCTCCATCGCCAAATGCATATATGGGTCATTCCATTGATGTGAAGGTCCCAATCTCAGAAGATACTAGGGTTTCTAAACTAGTGCTCAGAGGTGCTCTGGTTGGAGAAGTGATGAGTGGAAACCCCTTGCTGGAGCATCTTCAGCTATTGGTAAGATTCCTATCCCTATCAGTTGAAAGTTGGAAGATTGCCACTCATTCTCCCATGTGGTTTGTGGTTTTTGGATTGGGCATGATCGATGTGGAACGCCTTAGGTTTCAATCAAGTGGTTTTGAGAATGTAACAGTGTTATGGAGATTGGTGTCACCTTTTGATGGTGCATTGTTAGATAGACCATCTCAGAGGGCTGGGTCTCGATCGGGGAGGTTGGAAATCAGAGGCCTGCCATTGCATCAGAGATTGAAATATGTGATTGCCTCCATGATAATAGGGTTCACAAAATTGGCTGAAGATGCGGAGGTTGGTTTATGGGAAGGAGATGGTTGTCAACTATGTGTTAATGTTGATGTCTTCAGAGGTGGGTCAATACCAGAGAAGATTGTACTACACTGTGGAGGCAATTCATGGCTAATACGACTGCGATTTTGTAACGACCCGATTCCCGAGTCCCTACGAGACACGAGGACCGGACCGACTCGACTAATCCCAAAACCTAGTCGTCCAACGAGGAAGTAACCAAAAGAGCAGTAAAATAAACCACATTCAACATGAAGTATAACTAGCAGTAACAAAATACAGCAGTAAGAAAAAGAACTACTATAGCATGTACCACCACAACAGTAGAACAACATTTAACATAACAAGAACTGCAGATAAAGAAAAGTACAGAGAGTAACAAAGACTACTCACTACAGTGGAAACAAAAGGGGTACAAAAGAACAGTGGTAACTCTACTGGACCCTACTCGGCCCAGCATCCTCTACAGCCGCTGACCCTGGCTGCTCAACACCTGGTCCTGAAAAGTAACGAGTATAACACGTCAGCGAAACGCTGAGTAGAGTGGCAACTAAAACTAAAGAAATAGTAGAGTGTATAGTAGCTGTTATATTTTGTTACTTTATTTGCGTCCTTCTATTATCTCACGATTTTATTTATTTCTCAGATCCTTCACTTGATCTCGAATGTTCCTCGTGGGAACGATCTTGATTGCAGTCTTTTCCGAACAGTAGAAGTAGCACGTGGTGCTCTCCTGGCCGGGAGAGTCCCCCATGGTGATCCTACTCTCAGTCAACCACCCCAAGGTCACGGACAGACGTAACGGTGACTACGGCACGCGCGATAAACGCACAGGTAGCTAACCTGCACTGGCACGCGGTCAATCGTTTCCGTTAACGGGTGCGCCCAAAGCACAGCACGGAACCAGTACAGGGCAGAGCCCTCTCAGTAACAGGGGTCCAACCCCTCCACAGTAACCAAACAGGGGCCTTGCCCGTCCACAGTTCGCGCACCCTCGCCTGACTACCCTGGTTTGCCCAGTGGGCCTAACAAGTCGGTGTAGGTGAGCTAGCAGAACCCCGGGGCTCGTGGGGTAGCTAGTACTCGCCCTACACTAGTAGCTCTCCTCGGTACTGCGTACACGAGGGCCAGCAAGTCGGTACAAAGTGGCCAGACCTAACCCCAGGTCCCTGGGGCGACTGGCTCCGCTCTGCACTAAACAGGTAACAGGTACTTCCCTTGGTACCACGTACCCAATGGACAACACACTACCACGTCTTTCTTTCTCAGATCCATTCCTTTCTCTTTCCAGGAGATCCACTCCTAATTCCCCGTAGGGTTCCAGCTCTTTTAACTCAGAACATCTAGGTTTCACTTTCCAGTTTCACGTTCTTACGATCCATGTTCTCAATCACGTGTATTTATTCATAACAAATAGCTGTTAAATCAATTTACAGGTAGCTATTTGTTCCTTTCCATTTTTCCAAGACTGTAGTATTCGTATATTCCACTAGTTTTCCCATCCTAGGATTCATGTCACACCCTAGGATCTATCATACAATCTAGTTTTCCAGCCCTAGGATTCATGCAACACCCTAGGATCTATCATTCAATCTAGTTTCTCATTCCTAGGATTCATGCAATGTCGTAGGTTCTATTTATGGTTCCATAATTTAACAGATTATGCTAATAAACTTAAAAGCCACTCTACCAGTTACAACAGGAGTACTGGGGGCATGGTCGGGAATCCCGCGTGCCTCTGCAACCCCCGAGAATGCAATGGAACGGGGTCCTATCACAAGGATCAAGCACAAGGAGTTTCTCAAAATAGTATATAATTACTGTAGACGGGTAGAGGATTTAATTCTGAAAAGAACGCAACTTGAAACGTGGAAAACGGACTCCGAACGGGCCTAAACGGGTCGAAAATGATGAAACAGTGCAAAATTAGACGTCTGGAACCTCTTCCAGACGTCTTAAAATGAGGGTCAGATGGTACCTTTGCTCTATATAGTCTCTCAGATGTCTAGAAGCCTGCGGGGGGGTCTGGCCTAGTTCCCAGACGTTCGATGGTCACCTCGGACGTTTGAAAGTCTTTCCCGTCGTCTGGCACTGCAGTCAGACGTCTGATTCGCGTTGGATGGCGAATCTCAGAACCTGCACGTACCCATTCCTCGCTCTCAGTACAGACGGTCTAAGAGAAGGAGGAAGTACGAAAATAACTTACTTGCCAGACGTCTGGATAATTCTCCAGATGTCTTAACCGTCGTCTAGTTGGAAGACCAGACGTCTGATTCTGGAAAAACTTCCAGAACCAGAGCACTACTCGCCCTCCGCCCGCGACGCACTGCCGCGCCGCACCTCGTCCGCCTGCTGCTCGAGCTGCAGTAGACCTCCCACGTCACTCCGTGCCCGCTGCGCCCCCGCTGGCCGGCTCTCGTTGCCCCGGCAAGCTCGAGCCCTCACGGCTGAGCTCCTCCTCCCTCGCGCAGCACCTCCTCCCGCACTCATCGCGGCTGTCGCTGCCGTCGCTCGCTCGCACTCGCGCACCTACTGGAAGGAGAAGAGGAAGGCAGCGGAGGTGATGAGAGTGAGGGAGAGGGCGTGGATCTTTTAAAGCCGCGCGGGGAGAGAGAGAGAGAGAGCGAGACAGAGGGGCTCAGCCTACGCCCGCAGGAGGAAGAGGGAAAAAGAGAGGAAGGCGGTTGTGGGTCTGCGCGCGCCTGTGCGCAAACGCAGCCCCGCGTGCCACCGAAAATAGATCCCAGATGTCTGGAAGGGGTTCCAGACGTCTTAAAAAAATGTCTTAGAGTGCGTTCGTAACAGGTTTGGATGTGTGGAGGTAGATGTCCAGGAGTAAGATGGGAAGAAGACTTATGCAGATGCTGTGAGAAAGGAACTCAATTAGGAGCAGTTGGGTTGAGTCCCACCAGAGGAAGTACCTAAGCCAAAAAAGAGGAAGGATCACCATCACACGGGGGTGGAAGAAAAGGAGATGTCTGACATGAAGGGCGACCAACCTGCAATTGAAGAGAATTCAGTTGTGGGGGTTTTATAAGAGATCCCAGTTAATTCGCTGAGACAACACCCTTCCTTTCAGGCTGCAGAAGGGTTGAAGTTTGGGGCTGAAGCTACATCAAAATCTACTCTGGGTAGATCCCCATACAAGATAAGGCAAAGAAGGAATGTTGATTCTAGAAGGATGGATGAAAACTCTATAGCAGTAGTGCTTAGAGTGGAATGATCCCAGCAAGCAAACAAGGGGTTTCTCAAGAGAAGAGATGAGAGTCCTCTCATGGAATGTGCGTGGGTTGTACGACAAAGTCCGAAGAGCCTCACTTGCAAGATATTTAAGGGAATGGGAGATTGACTGTGCACTTATCCAAGAAACACACATTGAGGATGATAATAGTCCAATGTGGAATGAAATGAAGAGGGTTGGTAGTACTAATTGTGTGAATCTAAATGTGCAGGGGAGGTCTGGTGGGGTGGTCATTTGGTGGAGGAAGTCTTGTTTAGAAGTGATTGAGACGTTCAAATCTAGGCATGCGATCACTTGTAAGTGCAAGATGGTTCAGGGAGAGTTGGAGTGTGTAATTACTAGGGTGCATGGACCTTGTGCTGGGAACTCTCGGTATGAACTATGGGAGGATCTTTCAGCAATTGCAACTCATACAGGGGGGCTCCCATGGTTGATAGGAGGTGATTTCAACTGCACATTGATAGGAATGGACAGAGCAAGTGGCCTGATGGATAGTTCATCGTTGGGATTTCAATTGACTATGCAAAATTTAGGTCTAAATGAGTTCCCGTTTAAGGGTGTGGAGTTTACTTGGAGAAATGGAAATGGTTTGAAATCAAAATTAGATAGGCTCTTCGGGAATGCAGACCTGATGGAAAGATTCTAGCTATCATCTGTGGCTGGTCTGGAGCATCCTTTCTCAGACCATACACCATTGGTCTAGGATAGTGGCAAGAATGCTCAGGTTGGTTCTTATTTCAAATTTAGATGCTCGTGGCTCAGAGAACCGGGATTCCATGAAATGATTGCATCATGGTGGCGAGCAAAATAGGTGGAGGGTACAGCTACAATCAGATTGGCCTCAAAGCTCACTTCTATGAAAATAATGTTAGTGGAATATGGATCTGCTGTTGCTGCGGAGATAGAGCAAAAACTCCATGAAGCCCTCTTGCAAGTGTAGCAGTTGGATGCTAAGGAATCAACCTCCATTCTGTCTGAACATGATCTGGAAACACAGAAACAGTGGCAGGAGGTGATAGCTGAAAAAGATTTGAAGAGGGAAATGGATTGGCGTGAATGCTCTAGACAATTATGGCTCAAAGAGGGGGACACCAACACTAAATACTTTCACGTGGCAGCCAGTTTACACAGAAGACACAATTATATTTCATCAATTGTTGTGGGAGATCAGAGAACATCCTCTCTGCAAGAGATTAGAGTAACAACCATCAGATACCTCAAGAATACCACTTGGGTTGTCGGCAGGGGTGGCTGGAGGATGGCTGGGTCGATTTTTCCACGAATCTCCAATGACCAGGTTGGCAATCTAGTGGCTGCTATATCTCACAAAGAAGTGCAAGAGGCCATTAGTGACTTGAACAATGAGGGCTCTCCGAGTCCGAATGGAGAGCAAGATTTTTTTACAAAGAATTTTGGAATGTATTAAGAGTGGAGTTGATGGAGGTAGTCAAGGAGTTTGAAAGGGGCAATTATTGTTTTGATAAGATAAATCGATCATATCTCTTTTGACTCCCGAAGAAATAAGGTGAGGACAGCTTCCCAGATTTTAGGCCCATTTCACTCTTGAACTCTATATACTTGGTGGTGAGTAAAGTTCTAGCAAATAGACTTCATAGTGTATTGTAGGGTTAGATTCTTCCAGTCTAATCTGCTTTCCTCCTCAACTGGTCGTTACAAGAGTCTTTCATCATGGCTCAGGAAGTGGTGATGGGATGGCACTGGAGAAAATGTAAGGCATTTCTTTGGAAGGTAGACTTCCAGAAGGCTTATGACTCGGTGTCATGGCATTATTTATGGGAAGTCTTCAAGAGAAGAGGTTTTCCATCCACATGGCTACAATGGATGAAAAGATGCATCACCACTGCCTCTTTCACACACTTGATAAATGGTAGACCATGTGGGGCATGGATTCAACTGCAATGCGGGGTTAGGCAAGGATGCCTACTTGCACCACTTGTTTTCAACCTTGAGGTTGACACTTTAGTGAGGTATGCTTGCAGATTATCGAAGGTTAGTATGATCAGAGGCTATTCCATCTCTAATAGGAATGCCATGGCTCCTCTATTACAATATGCCGATGACACGGTCTTTTTTGTAGAGGGGAAATAGTAGGAAGCACGAGCACTACTGTACATGGTTAAGATTTTTGGGGAGATATCCGGTCTGAAATTGAATGGGGACAAATCATCTTTGGTTTGTTTTGGGCTTTTTGGAGATGAACAAAGGACCATATCCTCTATTTTGGGTACGCCACCGGTTACTCTTCCAACCAAATACTTGGGTTTGCCTCTGAAATGCACCAATTAAAAAAAAGTGATTGAAATATCTTGTTTGATAAAATCTCAGTCAAACTGGAAGGTTGGAGCAGCATATACTTATCCAAGGGAGGCAGGCTTATTATCTTAAATTCTGTGATTACCTCCATCCCTATCTTCTTCTTTTCTATGTTCAAAGCACTTAAATCCATTTGGAAGCGCATTGATGTGATGCAGAAGCGATTCTTTTGGAAGGAATCAAGCCACGAAGGTAAATTTTTACAACCCTTGAAATGGGATAAATTGTGTATGCCCAAAGAACTTGGTGGAATGGGGATAAAATCCCTTAAAGAATTCAATGATGCATTACTACTTAAGTGGGCCATCAGATTACTTAATGATGAGAATAAGAATTGGGTAGTCATTATTAGAGAAAACTATGGCAATTCTCAAAGCTCTTTGAACTGACTTTAGCCAATCAATCCATCCCCTTTCTGGAAATCTATGGTACAAGCAATGAGGGACAATTGGCAGATGTTTCAGTCGGTGTTAGGTGATGGTTGCTCTTTTAGTTTTTGGTAGGAGGAATGGTCAACTTTGGGACTACTGAAGGATGCCTATCCAAGAGTCTATGTAGTTGAGACAAGTAAATGGGACTTGGTCAACAGGTTTTGGTCTGAGTTGGACGAGTCTTGGTGGATTGATGGGGGTGACTCAAGTAGAGAAGGCACCAGAACTTGGGAGGAGAAGTCACGGCTGTAGCTGGATTTGATGGCCTTCAGACCAATGGCTGGTTTAGAAGATATCTATCAATGGGATGGGATCTTCACTCCAACCCGAGCAAATGATAAGATCATGATGAGGTCTATTTTTGATGAGGCAGATCTGATAGGATGGAAACTATGGCTGTTGAAGATCCCATTAAAAGTCCAAATATTTCTGTTGTTATGCAAGAGGGATGGATTGATTACAGGGGATCTCAGACATAGGAGGATGGCTATTGCCTTACAGTCTTGCCTGCTTTGCGGATTACCCACGAACAACTCTACTCACATTCCCTCCTCGTGTGTGGTGATGGATGTGGTTTGGAGAAGAGTATGTAAAGAACTGCTCCCCATGTGGGATATCCTGTGGCATAACTTTTTGATGCGTGATAAGCCACATATTCAAATGGCTGTATTGATGTGGTGTGTTTGGAGAGCAAGAAATGAGTTTTTATTTCAGAAGAGGCCGGTTTGTGTGGAATAAATTGTAAATGTGTGCTGGTCCCTCATACATATGTGGGAATCTATATTGTAAGTTCCTACTTTAGTTTCGAGGAATAAACTACTCTCCAAGATTGTTATCGTAAAACGATAACTTTCCTTTTTGTTTTTTAAAAAAAAAAGGCTCTCCCAGATTGCTATTGAAGGTTCCCTACTAGGAGGGGTGACGTAATAATATGCGGAAATAAAATATAAAGCAATCTCACAAAAATCAATCGCACAATGTACACAAGTAATTTTTAGGTGGAAACCCAAACCGGGTGAAAACCACCACCTAACCCTCTCGAGTTAGGATTTTCCGATCAACCAAGTTGATCAAATCCACTAACCGAATCACTTTGAACGAGGGTGATTCAACCTCAATACAACCACGCTACAAGTACGAGGGTAGCATTCCTCAACCCCTTCTCTCCACGAGAAGGATTTTGTCCCACGAAGGAGACGGGAATTCGCAAAGCGAATACCCAACCAAAATACAAAGATAAAATGAAACAACAGTCCTATAGAGCCAACAAAATTAAACCTAGCTTCTATAGGAAATAGGAAACTCCCCTTTGCAAGGAGTGCGTCGACGATGACGCGGTGCGTGTGCCACGTGATGGCGCTACGTTGCTCTCGTTATCTACGGCGGGAGAGCGGGCGCGCAAACTCAATTTAGCTCTCAAGATGATGGAGCTTGAGCTTGGAGAGCAAGATCTTTTCTGGACACAAAAGAGTGTGAGAGTGTATATCTTGTGTCTTGTTTTTCTAAGTGTGTCTCTTATGTTTCTCTTCTTGTGTTTTGTGTTACAAAGGTTCCCCTCTATTTATAGAGGCCTTAGGAAGGCTTTGGAAGGCTTGGAAAAGCTTCCATAGCCGTTGGGTGCAAAGCCCAAGAGAATCAGGCCGAAATCAGCACAATGATTGCATTTGACAGGGTTATCAGACGTCTAACTCTGGCATCAGACGTCTGGAAGGCCACTTTAAGACGTCTGATTCCAAGGTCAGACGTCTGATTCTATGCGGGTTTCTCCCTGACTTGAATCAGATCTAAACAGGGTTTTTGTGCAAGTCCATCAGACGACATACAGGACGTCTGGCACTAAGTCTGGACGTCTGGAAACCTACTTTTACTGTGGGAATTGATTTCCAAACGTTGCAATGGCTAGAAAATCTCTGAGAAGAGATTTTGGGTCAGCCGAGATAAAACGGTCATTTATCAGACGTCTGGAAAGGCCTAAGGACGTCTGATAAGGCTCTAACGGTCATATTCTTGACTCTTTGCTAAGCCAGCCAACGGTCCACTAATTGGACGTCTGGCAAATCCATCAGACGTCTTCTAAGACGTCTGGTATAAGGTCTGGACGTCTGATTTCATCAGACAGAACTAGCTATATCCAGCCTAACAGTTATCAGACGTCTGAAACAACAGTCAGACGTCTTAAAATACTTTATCAGACGTCTGATTTGGGAATTAGACGTCTGGAAAGTCTGTTTTAACCCTATATTGGTTTTCTAAGTGTTCTACAGAAAATCTAAGTATCCTAGGGTTGTGCCGGTGTTCCTAGGACTACTGTTAGGGTACTTTGAGGCTCTTTAACATGAAATATCTAAGGAAATAAAGAGCAACAAAAGATATGAAAAATACAACAAGTACAAAAGAAAGAATCTATCCTATTCTTCTTTTCCTTCCATCTTCAATCTTTCTCTCCACGCGAACCTCCTATGTTTTCCGTCAAGCTCTTCCAATCCGTCCTGGATGCGAGCTCGAACTCCGTCTAAACACGTCCTCATTTGCAATTGACCTGAAATCTAGGACTCAAATTGCAAATGTTAAATAACACGTGTTTTGTTATCATCAAAACAAATGATCGTGGTGCTCTAGCACCAACAGCTATCATAGCACGATAGCTTTCCTTTCAATTTTAAAAAAAACTTAGTATTAAGTTATATTTACAAGTATAAATAGTATATACGTGGTATTTGTGTACATTTTTGGGTATTTTTAGATTTTTATGGTATTTATATATTTAATAGAGGTAGGAGAAGAGAGAGAAAATGTGAGATGATAGAAGAAGAATTTCTTTTGTATTTTTGAACATAGTTCTTTTATTGAATTTCAGAGTAGACCGAACTGTCAATTGGTATGTTCTACCAACCTGGGGGTTCAGAATACTTTGAAACTTCGCATGCACCTAGAAATATATCCAATCCTACTCAAGACATGTTTCTTTTATTTATTTACAATTTTTTATGATTTTTTTCTTTATTTACAACTTCGCACAAATGTGGCTTAAATGAATATGAGACAAGTGAACCTAAGCCATGAAACCCATTTCTAAAGTCTAGGACTGCATTAAGACACTCAAACACATCTAGTAAACATTGTAAAATAGTTCTGATCATTAGAACATAATTTATACATCAAATTTCATTCCATTTACATAATGGATAGTTTGAATAGTTATGGTATTGTTGATAGTGAATTCAACATGAAATTATAAGCCATTGAGGTCAAATTTAAAGTCAAATATTGGTACATGAATGCTTGGCATGAATTCCTAACATTACACAATAGTGCTAGCTCCTTTTTAATCCAATACCCACTCAAAATCCACTGATATTCCCCTACTTCAGTGATGCAGCTACTAGAAGTTCACCAACTGAATCTGTTGCTACTTTAGTTCAGATCAGCAACTGAGATCAACTGTTATAAAATCTTAGCAACTAATGTTGCTACCAAATTGAGTAGCTGATTGCTTCTCTGCTCCTTTCCATTTCAAAACATATCGTCACTAAAGATCGGGGTTGAAACCCATTGAATGTAGCTACTATGCAGCACTTTAATTTACTAATTTGGGAGATTTAAGTCAAAAACCACATATTTAAACAATCATCTAAGAATTGATCATGCTTTAAACTCATTTAAAAATCAAATCCATGCATCAAAATCTTCATCAAGTGCCCTTGGGGTCCAAATGTCATCTCAAATTGAGGTTGTAAAATTACATCCCAGATCTGAGATGGATGATTAAAATCTCATGAAAAATCACCTCAAACTCTTTTCTAGCATCTTGCAAACCAAGGGAAACTCAAATATATCTCCCAAAAATCACTGAAATCTTAATATGATTCCCATCTAACACTATAGACAGTATAAGATGGACATTCATATCAAGCTTTCAGAACATGAAAACTTGATCCAACAGTGTTTCAAAAGTTATTTGAAAGGTCTATGAATCATTAATTTAAAGCCGGATTGAATCTTCAAGAACAAGATGAATCCTAACTTAATCTCTCTCTTATGCCATGGACAGCATGAAGAGAAAAAAATCAAATCAGGCAATGAAATCCATTGAGATTGAAACCCAAATCTTCAGACCTCTCATTCTGAATTAAAACCTAGATGAACACACTGAAATCCTCAAGATCAAGTCAAAATCGCTTCGATAAAGATCATGGCTACAACCTTAAATCAAGAGGACTGATCATCCTTGGCTTTAGCTCTTAATACAAAGCCAAAACTCTGATCAATGTCAAATTGAAACCAAATATGAGAGAATTAACAAATCAGCACGTTCAAAATTAGAATAGGGTCATTGTGAATTTGCGGAATGAGTGGAATAACCCTCAAATGATTTTTGGTGCTCAAATCTGACCTGAATGCTCAAGGCATCATATCTGATTTAATGCCTTGATGCGTGAGTGTTCGTGGCATAGATTGTGTAAAAGATGAGCATGTTGTAATATAATGCGAAATACATCTCGAGCAAATAATTAACGGAATTGGTGAGTCCCGGTCGATCATAAGGAGGCAGAAAACACTTTTGATTTCATACGTTTGTTCTTAATATGATCACTAAATAATAGAGACAATCAGTCACAATATCCACATTACAAAGAGATTGAATTTGATATATATGCAATAGACTAAAAACATGAATGTAAACAACTACTACTGTAACATAATAAGGGTACCACGGGGGGTTCATGGTGGCCTTTTTGAGAGGTCAGGAAAAGCATCAACAATCCATCGGGGTGGCCCAATGGATGCTTCAGACGAACGTGCAAAGACAGATGCAGAGAAGACGGGAAGAAGAAGAAGAGAGAGAGAGGTTGAAGGAGGAAGAAGAAGAAATAAGAGAATGCCCTTCAAAGGGGGCCCTTAGTCCTCCTTTTACAACTTTAGTGAAGGGCAATTAAGGTATTTAGCTCCTTAAATCCATGCAAATGCTTCAGATTAATCAGATCCGTTGATTGGGAGATCAACGGCTCTAATTAGGCCTTCCAAATCCTTCTTTTACCCTCGATTTAATCTGGTGCTGCCACGTGGTAGCCTGTGCGCCGTCATATCAAGATCAAATGGCTGAGCTCGCCCGCGCGCCCGCTGCTTCATTTCTCGCTTCGTCGCTCGCCTTCAAAGCCCGCCTGATCGTTAGTCGTCCGATCTTACGATCGAAAGGCTTAAACGTACGCAACCAACGCGTCTTTAAATCCTAAAGTTCTCGCACATGCATCTCCGCATGCATCGTCATGTGCATCCTTGATCCAGCATCTCCGTGACCACCATGCATTCGCACCTCCTCCGCCCGATGCTGATCTGATGGTCGAATTTCATCTGTGGTCACACGTCTCCTAACTGCACTTCGATCCCGCATCGCCCGCTGTCAATTAAGCACCCTCTCCTCTATGCTATGTGCGCAGATTATTGTGCTTTCTATTTTCTGTGCAGCCGCCCTCAACCATTGGATGGGAATCCAATGGTCGAGATCTTCACCCATGCATGATGAGGAGGCTGGAGGCGGCGATGTGGCTGCATCGTGGTATTTGGATGATGATCTAACGACCCGCGGTTCTCCTTTCCATATTGGGGCACGGTGAGGGGCGGCTGCGATGGTGCCACTTGGCCCCATCATGGCCATCCATCTTCTTCTCCTTGTATCTGATGATGTAGGCCTCCGATTTAGTTGATTTCTGCACTATTGGACTACGAACATCGATTTGGATCCATCTGTGTGGTTGGATGTGTCATCTGAGGTCCGGATATTCTTCAATTTGCCCCTTAGCACCTGCTTCTTCTGCAGACTCATAAGGGTGCTATAGGAGTCTGACTGATGTGTTCTTGGAAGCATTGGACTCTCGTCATTATTCGAAACAGATTTATAAGGTTGGATCGATCATCTGCAACCCTGGATTACCTGCAATTAATAATACCTCTCAAATAGCACATTATTATGTATAAAACATATAAATTATCTAAGATGCAAAGTACGATGTGTATGCATGCAGAATTCACATGTTAAGCTAGGTTCTACCTTAATTCTGGCAAATTAGGGCCCATGATTGCTGCGCAATCATAACCCCATGCCTAAATCTTACTAGTCCCTAGCAAGTGAAAGACTAAATGCATTTTATAAAGAGTTTACTAAAGGTTTATTTCTTTTTGTTTCATCCAAAAATTTAGAATCTAGATAACCATGAATATATGCCCATCTCCGAGTGTCATTATTCAATTATTAAATATTAAAGGTTCCTTACACTAGCCTTAGAGCACCAGTAGACTCTCTACTCTCATCTTACGTATATCTTGGTGGATCTACTAGAAGATGGTTCACCTAACTCCCTGATTGTTGTCCAAGGGTTCAAGAGAAGAAGCATTGCTTCTTCTCGACAAACTAGAGATGTCTATCAGTTTTCACAGTGGATCCATTGCAAATTCTACATGCAGATGTGAGGTTATATTGGATTCTAAGCTTAGAGATCTACTAAAGAATAAATCTTTGATAAAACCTCCTGATAAAATAATCTAATCCCTCACTTGTTGCAAAAAATTTTTTATGGACTACCCCCCTATGCCTAAGTGTTTGCATGTCCTCATGCATGAATAAAAGAAATAAAGTAGGGTGTATGTGGATAGAAATCACCTGAAACTGCTTCTGAGTTGTTCAGCTCATGCGATCACTACAA
Organism: Thalassia testudinum; assembly: GCA_037157565.1. NCBI lineage: Eukaryota > Viridiplantae > Streptophyta > Magnoliopsida > Alismatales > Hydrocharitaceae > Thalassia > Thalassia testudinum. Next base: position 147,667,573 of record JAZHRO010000063.1, on the reverse strand, counting down.
TGCCATACACAATATGCAAAACAATATGCGAAACAATATACGAAAATGAAATATGCTATATATATATATGGTATGTCTATATGTATACGTGCTGAGTTTAACGCCTCCAGCTGGGCCACTCATCAGTCACACGCCCTCAAGATGTATAATTTCGTCAGCAGGAGGAGGTTCCTGGCCAAAGAATGGTTTGAGGCGTTGGCCATTAACCATAAACATGTGCCCAGATTTCGGGTCTCTAATTTGGACTACCCCGTTAGGATACGAATGGACCACCAGAAATGGCCTAGTCCACTTGGACTTGAGCTTTCCTTCAAAGAATTTGAGTCGGAGTCAAACAACCAAACATGCTGGTTAGGTGCTGATGTAAACACATTTACACTACTTAAAATGTCTATTTATGCATGTTCTTAAGCATAGGATTGCATTTCATGATATAAATATTGCATTACATGCATCATCTTGCATTTAGAGTAGTTTGAATAAAATGGAGGTTAATTATCTCCTTTTATGTGCTTGGACAGGGCAAATATTTTATCGGGGCCTCGGATCAAAGATCCAGCCGTATGGATATGATCAGGGTGACGATTGGAGTTCAACGACTCCAAGATCGCCCTAATCAGGCATCTGTAGCATCAGATAGAGACCGGGGAACCCTAGAAGATCAAGGGCCAGGATGGTGTAAATCCGCACTTCAGATGGAAAATCCGACCACACGGATGAATTCGGATCGACGATCGCAGCCGAACGACACAAAAATCGAGTCAATCCGACATCCGTGGCACCATCTACAACTTCCAGAAGATGGACGGCCAAGATGGCGCCACGTGGTGCCATCCCAGCCGCCCAATCGGCCGCAGGAGTCTTATGAAGACCGCGCACCGTCTCCTCTCCGCCGTTGGATCTCGATCCAACGGCTGCGGTCACTCGCGCTTAAAAACGTCCGCGCGACCATTTCGCCCGCGTAGCGCAGCGGCGACGCAGCTGCGGGCGAAGCGGAGGTCGCGGGTTCGAGCCGCGGTGAGGGGGTGGAATGCGCGGGCGAGCGGGCGCGCACGAGCGTCAGATGAAGATCCAACGGCCGCGCGCGCCCGATAGTGCCGACGCGCAATTGGACGCTCTGGTGAACGCGCGATCACACGCGGGCGGTGCGCTACGACGTGCGTATGCGTTATGCGTGCGGCCAGCCGAGCGGGCGCGCGTGGGCACGGGGGCGACGGCGACGGCGGGGCTTTAGTGACGGTTTTATCCGTCACTAAAGACCCCTTATTTATTATTTTGAAGATGTAATGTCCATTTTGCCCCCACTCCTTGCAACTATAAAAGGAGACCCCCTCCATACGAAATTTTCATCCCTTCCTTCTCCTCTCTACCTCTCCAAAGCTCAAGAGAAGCTTGTCCCACACCCGGGATGCTTCTCGCGAGATAAAGTCCAAATTTTCGTCCCCCTTCGGAAGTGGATCCCGCGACAACGACGGCGTGCTGCTTCGTTCCCGTTCTTCTGCTTCGTCCTCCTTCGTCCCGCTTCGTTCTCCTTCGTCCAGGCGTCGTCCCGTCCGGCTTGTCCTCCAAGCGACCGTCGAGGAGGATTCTCTCTCCCTATTCTTTTTACTGCTTTCTAGTATAGATTTACTACTTTCTAGAGTAGTCTATTCGTCCTCCGAGCGATCGTCGAGGAGGACATTTCTCCCTCCATTCTTTTAATGCTTTCTAGAGTAATTGTTTTATGTTTTCTAGTTGTAACGAACGAACTCTTTTATGATAAATTCCTTGTCTATTCTACATCTCATTTTGATTTCCATGTATAGTATTCTTTCTCTCTCTCTTACTCCCTCTCTCTCTCTTATTTGTTGTAAATACTTGGATAGTTTAAATTGAATTTCTTCGTGACAAAATAAAAAGAAACGCGAAGTTTTTAAATCAAACGTTCGCCTCCCTGTGTTCGACCCGGAATTTTAATTTCGGTATAAATTTTATTTGTTGAACTCGAATCCTTCGCTTTCGAACTACAACGACGGGTTTTCCAAAACCGAACACATTAGCGTAGCTTCGTAAATAAGTTCAACATTTTGGCGCCGTTGCCGGGGAGGCAACGCTCTTTGATTTCTCTTCGCGTTTTGTAACTTACAAATCATTTACCTCACTTTTCTCCTTTCTTATTGTAATTGCAGGTACTCTTTCGAGACAGGCAAAAGCGGTAGATCGGAGTAAAGTGCTGTGGAAGGTTTTGTAAGTTATCCCCCACCTCCCACCCGTTAGATTTTATTTCATCACATAATAATTCAAACATCAATCAACCTAGGTGTTCTCATAAACTCTAAGGTTAGATTGTTTGTTATTTGACATCCATACTCACTCCAACCCCCACATTAAAAAAATAAAACAATAAAAAAAAATCTCACAGAGGTACACAACCTCATCTGATTTTCTAACTCAACCGGTAAACCAATCTTAGGAGCCGGTACACACATCCAAACACATAATCGAGTAGAAATCAGATTGGGTAATCATTTGTGTGCCTAATTAGGTGGTGCATCAGGCCAGTTGTTTGAGTTGTTTGGGCCGCACCACTTCAAATAAAATCAACTCATCAAGTAGCTGCCAATTAGGTTCAACTCTTAGGGATCTACCAGGCACTCCACATTCTTTTTAAACTTTAAAGGAAAATATCTTCACCTGTGCTTGCAAAACCTGGTGTGCCAATGAAACTTGATTGAAAACACCTAAAAGATGAATCCTAAAAGCTACTAAGCAAGATTTGAACCTTAAAATTCACCACATCAAAAATAATCTTGCTTGAAAACCACTGGTTGTGCACGCACACACAAAGCAATCAATCATTAAGGGCACAACCCATTTAAAGGGTCCATCACATTCCAAAGCACATTCAAACCTAGCCCTAAATAAAATAGAGTAGACGTTGGCCTTAAGGATTGGACTCGCTCTTCAGAACTCAGAACGAGATTATTTTCGATTAGTCTGTTTCTACTGTTCAATCTGATGTCTAGCTAGGGGAGCAGAGTCAAACGATCGCGGCTGGGGGGTACACTAGGAACCGGAGGCGCAAGCCGAAGGAAGAACCTTCTCCCCAGTCCCTCCTTCTAACTGGTTGGATTGAACAGACAGAAGTAGATCAAATCGTTCCTTTATCTCAAGACGGGTTTTGAGAGTCTGTAGGTCTGTAGGCTAACCCATTTAAGGACAGGTTTGATTGTTTGTATTGCAGGGCACCTTTCTTCCTCCCGTGTCTCATGAATCCTTCCACATATTTCACGCATTCCCGCTCTTTCACTCCTGTTGTAAATTATCCTCAACATGACGATTATCCCAACTCGTATTGTAATCGACCATCAGTTAGTTGGGATAATTCGGATTGGGGATACAATTCCGGACCTCCGTGTTTAGGGTCTAACCCTGAACACTTTGATTATCAATTCTATCCTTCTCAGAGTTGCATCGATTATAGATCGTCCTCCTTTCATGAAAAACCTAATGCGATCTACAATCAAGAAGGATACACTGATCCTTACCCATCCTCTGATTTCACTGCCTTTAGGTCATCTCCATCTTTTGAACAATCTGAAATGACCTATTATCAGGATGGGTATAACGAATCTCAATTCGTTAATTCCTCTACATTGATGTCAAACCCGCCCAAACCCTGAACCAACTCATTTGGTTCAGGTTAATCAGGTTCAAGATAAGGTTCTGGCTAATTTGAGAAATATCATACAATCTTTAGAAGTTCAGCCAATACCTTGCATTGAGAGATTGGAGCCCCTGATTGAAATGATTGATGATTTAAACAAGTCTTTGTTGGATTGGCTCTAGGATGTTAATGATAAGAACCCGGGTGAGTTTCTACTCGGGAAATTAGCGAAATTGAGGATGAGATTCGTGGTTGCTTTGATTCAATCTTGGGATGATTCCCAGGATGAACCCTCTTCAGGAAAGCCAATGACAGAACCCGCTCAGGCACCTGTTGGGGGGAACATGTGTTACGAGGCTGACCAGATTGAATTAAAGAAACCAATTAAGGATGATCTGATTTCTTCACCTGAGATCCCTGAGCCGGGTTACGAGAAAACGTATGTCTCCTGGGAACACAAAGTGACAACTGATTTTGGGACATACATTGATACGGATCCTGATTTCTTTGATGGTGAAGATTCAAGTTGCGAAGTCTCACACGAGTTTTCAGATCACGATTTTTGTGAGACGATTGGGCCTGAGGAATCTGATAGATCATTTGATAGCCCAATAACTGAGGAAACTGATCTTATTAGGGCACACGATACGGATCCAGAATCGCATTTTCTGGAGGAATTAATTCAATGCCCTGATTATCAGTTACACCCTGTTGAGCTTATTGATGATTCTAATTCTGAGATAATTAGACCCAAGTCAATTTTGATTTTGCCACATCATCTAGACTTGGAGATTTCAGACGGGGTGATGAATATACAAGAGGTCTTGGAATTTGATACACTTAATGAGGAGGATAGGAGCGGGGAAGTTCTAATTTGGGAAGTTAATTTTGGAGGATATGGAAGATTGAGTCGAAGGGTTCCTTTTAAGCTGAAACCATCAAATCAGAACCCTTACGACAGTTGTTTCGAGGATGTCAAACTCAAGCACACATTTAACGATTATCCTTTTGAGCTTCAATTCTCTGTAACCCGACATTTTGGCCTTGGGTTGCATCCTCACAAATCGCAGGCCCGACCCCGCTTGCATTCTGATTTTAGGTTTTGGGTAATTTTTATCCAGAACCTAAGATATTCTCGATTATGGGGTGTGGGTCTGCACCACAATCTGGTCCACATCTGTGGACCTCTATTGACAGGTCGGAGGATTCTTCTGTTTATTCTAATTTTGACCTGCACTTCTGAATTCTTCATTTCTTTTCTTTGTATAGTGTGCCTAGCTGAAGGCACTAAACTCAGCACATATACAGTTCTTTTTCATTTTCATCTCGGAGCGGACCTGATATCCACGCAATTCAGGTGCTTTCTACGCTTTTCCACTCTGTTTTATGTCTTTTTAATACAATGAGGACATTGCATTAGATAGGCATGGGGGGGTGGATATTTATCTTTGAATTCATTCGTCAGCTCCGTAGATTTGTTTTATTAAAAAAAAAAAATCGAAATTAGGAAAGAGAATTTGGGTTTAAGAAAATTTTCGATCTTAAGAAATACTATATTATGGTTTGAACACAAAGACCCTTCAGGTCTTTGGACTTAATCAGCCTATGTATCCACTAAAATGTGGATTTGTTTTTCGAGTTCTCGCCAACCTGAATTTTATTATAATTGGAATAAATAAGTTTGGGTGATAAGTACACGACTTGTCAACCCGCCCTCTGATTTAAGGGAATTTTGAGTTTTAAGCATCTACACACTTTCTTTGCACTGACTCGTTGTTTGGCGATTTTAATGGAAATTGGGTAGCTAATGAACCTTCTAGGGTGATATGGCTGGCAAGTTATCGTAGGTAACAGCCCATAGGTAGGTTGTCCAGAGCCCAGTCACTGGACCTTTCTCTTTTGCTGCCTTTAGGTAAATCTTAGACCAGGGAAGCCACCTACTTAAAAAAAAAAAAAAAAAAATCAAAAAGGAGAAAAGAACAAAAAGAAATAAGCCACACTTCGCCGCACGAGTATGGCTGGCAAGTTGTCGGTGGTAACAGCTCATCGACCGGTTGTCCAGAACCCAGCTCAGAAAATACACTAAAAATTCCCAAAACACTTAGGAAGAAGCGGAGAAGTAGAATAAACCGGGGAGATATACACTGGATTCACCCTTGTGTTGACCCCGTTAAAAAAATAAAAGTAGGGAGAAAGCTACCGGTTGTAAAGATACACCTTTAGGCAGAATTCTTTTTGAGGTCACCTAGAGGCGTAGAAATCCGAAGTCCGTTTTAATTGCCGGTCAACGAGTCTATCACAATCACAATAAGATGCTTAAAACTTAGGGTTCTCATCAAATCTTGGGTGAGTTGAATGGACGTAGAAAGCCACTCTTAAACCCTAAAATTTGAAAATCCAAAAAAAAAAAAAAAAAAAAGAGAGTAAAAACAGAAAAGAAATTTTTCTTTAAATAAGGCGAGGCTTGAGGCGGTCTGCATTTGGCTGATACCCGGGCACTGTTGTGTCTTTGAAAGTTCAGTTCTTAAGTAGACAATTTCTTAATGATTGAAAATAACTCAGGTCCAAATAATCTAACCTAATTCTTTTATAAATAGCATATAGTTTTTGCTAGGGACTAGCAAAAGATAGGCATGGGGGTATGATGTAAACACATTTACACTACTTAAAATGTCTATTTATGCATGTTCTTAAGCATAGGATTGCATTTCATGATATAAATATTGCATTACATGCATCATCTTGCATTTAGAGTAGTTTGAATAAAATGGAGGTTAATTGTCTCCTTTTATGTGCTTGGATAGGGCAAATATTTTATCGGGGCCTCGGATCAAAGATCCAACCGTATGGATATGATCAGGGCGACGATTGGAGTTCAACGACTCCAAGATCGCCCTAATCAGGCATCCGTAGCATCAGATAGAGACCGGGGAACCCTAGAAGATCAAGGGCCAGGATGGTGTAAATCCGCACTTCAGATGGAAAATCCGACCACATGGATGAATTCGGATCGACGATCGCAGCCGAACGACACAAAAATCGAGTCAATCCGACATCCGTGGCACCATCTACAACTTCCAGAAGATGGATGGCCAAGATGGCGCCACGTGGTGCCATCCCAGCCGCCCAATCGGCCGCAGGAGTCTTGTCAAGACCGCGCACCGTCTCCTCTCCGCCGTTGGATCTCGATCCAACGGCTGCGGTCGCTCGCGCTTAAAAACTTCCGCGCGACCATTTCGCCCGCGTAGCGCAGCGGCGACGCAGCTGCGGGCGAAGCGGAGGTTGCGGGTTCGAGCCGCGGTGAGGGGGTGGAATGCGCGGGCGAGCGGGCGCGCACGAGCGTCAGATGAAGATCCAACGGCCGCGCGCGCCCGATAGCGCCGACGCGCAATTGGACGCTCTGGTGAACGCGCGATCACACGCGGGCGGTGCGCTACGCAGCGGGCGCGGACGCGTTTTAAGCCGTCCGATCTCGCGATCGGACGGCTGAAAATCAAGCGACGTGCGTATGCGTTACGCGCGCGGCCAGCCGAGCGGGCGCGCGTGGGCGCGGCGGCTACGGCGACGGTAGGGCTTTAGTGACGGTTTTATCCGTCACTAAAGACCCCTTATTTATTATTTTGAAGATGTAATGTCCATTTTGCCCCCACTCCTTACAACTATAAAAGGAGACCCCCTCCATACGAAATTTTCATCCCTTCCTTCTCCTCTCTACCTCTCCAAAGCTCAAGAGAAGCTTGTCCCACACCCGGGATGCTTCTCACGAGATAAAGTCCAAATTTTCGTCCCCCTTCGGAAGTGGATCCCGCGACGACGACGGCGTGCTGCTTCGTTCCCGTTCTTCTGCTTCGTCCTCCTTCGTCCCGCTTCGTTCTCCTTCGTCCAGGCGTCGTCCCGTCCGGCTCGTCCTCCAAGCGACCGTCGAGGAGGATTCTCTCTCCCTATTCTTTTTACTGCTTTCTAGTATAGATTTACTGCTTTCTAGAGTAGTCTATTCGTCCTCCGAGCGATCGTCGAGGAGGACATTTCTCCCTCCATTCTTTTAATGCTTTCTAGAGTAATTATTTTATGTTTTTTAGTTGTAACGAACGAACTCTTTTATGATAAATTCCTTGTCTATTCTACATCTCATTTTGATTTCCATGTATAGTATTCTTTCTCTCTCTCTTACTCCCTCTCTCTCTCTTATTTGTTGTAAATACTTAGATAGTTTAAATTGAATTTCTTCGTGACAAAATAAAAAGAAACGCGAAGTTTTTAAATCAAACGTTCGCCTCCCTGTGTTCGACCCGGAATTTTAATTTCGGTATAAATTTTATTTGTTGAACTCGAATCCTTCGCTTTCGAACTACAACGACGGGTTTTCCAAAACCGAACACGTTAGCGTAGCTTCGTAAATAAGTTCAACAGGTGTGAACTCCTTCCTCTGGATGTGTCAATCATGGAAAGCTTTTGTCATGTCTTTGTATATTTTTTCATTTTTGTAGGCTTCCTGCCGAATCTCTTCTAACTCGCTGAGCTAGAGCTTCCTTTCATAACCTTCGACCTCGAGGTTAAAATTACACTTCTACACAGCCCAAAAGGCATGATGCTCTAGCTCCACAGGGAGGTGACAGGCCTTTCCATACACCATGCGGTATGGCGACATTCCAAGAGGGGCCTTATATGCAGTCCAATTTGCCCATAGCGCATCAATCAATCGATCAGACCAATCTTTCCTATCAGGTCTATCCATCTTTTGAAGGATAATCTTGATTTGATGGCTTGATACTTCAGCCTGCCCATTGGTCTGTGGGTGATAGGGGGTACCAATGTAGTGCTACACCCCATATTTCTTCAATAATGACCTGAAATGGGCATGGATGAAGTGGCTTCCCCCATCGGTTATCGGGGCAAGGGGAACTTCGAATCTCACAAAAATGAATTCCCGAATGAAGGAAATAATAGTCTTATGATCAGCTCGTCTTGCCGGGATAGCTTCTACCCATTTTGAGACTTAGTCTACTGTGAGGAGTATGCACTTAAAGACATGCGAGTTCGGGAAGGGGCCCATAAAGTCAATACCTCAGATGTTGAATGCTTCTATGATAAGAATAGATTGGAGAGGCATCATATCTCTCTGGGTCATAGAACCGACTGCCTGGCATCGCTTATAGCACTTGGCAAACTCGTGTGTATCTCTGAAAATGGTTGGCTAGAAAAAACCTGACTGCAAAATCTTTGCAATGGTCTTTCGACCCAAGAAATGACCTCCACAAGCATTGCTGTGGCAGAAGGATAGCACACTAGAGATTTTCGAATCAGGGACACATCTACGGATGATCTGATCATCCCCAATGCGAAAGAGCAATGGGTCATCCCAAAAATAGAATTTAGCCTCTGATATAAATTTGAGTTTTTGATCCTTAGATAATCCCGTAGGTAGCCTGCCTGCGACAAGATAGTTTGCTATATCAGCATACCAAGGAAACTTAACAGAGTTGATAGATAACAGAGACTCATTCGAAAATTGGTCTGATATCGGCGGGGAGTACGGAATGTAGTTTGGGTCTAGCCGAGACAAGTGATCCGCCACCACATTATGTGCTCCAACTTTGTCATGGATTTCGACATCAAATTCCTACAAATGAAGGATCCATCTGATAAGGTGGGGTTTGGCATCCTTCTTTACCAACAAATGCCGGAGGGTGGAATGGTCAGGGTAGATGATTACTTTGGACCTGAGTCAGTACGACCTGAATTTCTCCAACTAGAATACCATAGCTAGCAAATCTTTTTCAGTGACTGTATAGTTATGCTGAGCCTTGTTCAGTGTTTTACTAGCGTAGTATATTATGAATGGATGGCGCTCCCGATGCTGGCCAAGAACTGCTCCAACAATGAAGTCGGAGGCATCACACATCATCTCGAAGTCAAGAGACCAGTCAAGAGGTTGGAGAATAGGTGCACTTAAGATAGTGCTTTGCAAGGACTCGAAAGCATTGAGACATGAGGAGTCGAAATTAAAAGGCGTGTCGGTTACCAGAAGATTCGTTAATGGACGAGCAATTTTCGAGAAATCTCGAATGAATCTTCAATAAAATTCGACATGCCCTAAGAATGATCTGATTTGCCTAACCGAGCTAGGCCAAGGTAGTCGCGAAATGATTTTAGACTTAGCTCGGTTGACCTTGAGTCCATTAGAGGAGATCCTGTGACCTAGCACGATGACATCCCTCATCATAAAATGGCCTTTTTCCCATGAAAGTACTAGGTTAACCTCTATGCATCTCCTTAAAATCTTTGTGAAGTTATCAAGACAAGATGAGAAATCATCTCCAAACATGGGGAAGTCGTCCATGAATACTTCTACGCAGTCCCTAATCATGTTAGAAAAGATGGCCATCATGCATCACTGAAAAGTAGCTGGTGCATTGCAAAGGCCGAAAGACATCTGCTTAAAAGTGAATGTTCCAAAGGGACACGTAAAAGTCATCTTGTCTTGATCTTCTGAGTTGATTGCAACTTGATTGTACCCAGAGTATTGATGAAAGGCTCATCATGGCTTCTAATTATCCCAAATTAACTAGTTTCCCTAGTTAATTAGCTAAGAATATGTTTATAAAAGGGATAATTATAGAATAATGGATAAATCAATAAAGGACCTAAAAATAAGTTAAAAATGCTTAATTAAAAGTCAATTAACATTATTAATAATTTAATTAATAAATGGACTCGAAATATAATTAATTGGTTACTAATTAATATCTAATTTAACTTAAGCATAATTTATACTTAAGTATATAATAACTTAACTTAACTCAATTAAATAAATTAAGCTAAAAAGGTCAAAAATGTAAATTCAGGGTAGATATATAATATTTATCTAATTTATAATTATGTATAAAAAGTTTAAAAAGAATTAAATTAAAAGAAGCCTTGAAAACCTCTGTTTACATTTTAGTCCTTAGGTTCATCACCTTTGAGTCCTTTTCATGCACATAGGTCCTTAACTTTTCTTACACTCAGGTCCCTTTGAAAACCTTTCTTCTTCTTTATTTCTTGTTCAGCCGCTCAACAGCTGATGAATGCCGGTGGTTACCTTAAATCTAGTCACAATTCCGTCCAGATTTGAGCTCCTTCATAGTCGTCGAACCCTATAAATACCCCTTAAACCCTTCAATTTTAGTAGTTAGCTCCCTACCCTCTTCCCCCAACTCTAGCTAACTAATAGGCTATTCGTCCCTATTCTGGCAAATTACCTTCACGTCCACACACTCTCTCTGATCGCTTCCACCATCTGCTGAGCTCCTCCGTCTTCCGCTGCGTCTCTGGACAAAGCGATGACTCCGGACTTCACTTCTACTCCACGAATACACTTGCCGGACTTCTTTCCCTAACCCTCTGGTTTCATCCTTCATTAAGAGCCATCGACGGAGATTTCTACCCCCTTCGTTTAGGTAACAGTAGGGTTAGGTAGGTAAGTATAGGATAGTTTTAATTCAGTAGGTTAAGTAGCTTAGTTAGGCCTTTATGCTCAATTTGTTTGTCATCTTCTCCAGCTCCGATGAGCTCATTGAGCTTGTCTGGAGCACTCTTTTGCTAGTTTTACGCATCAATCAGCTTCCTTTTATCATCATGAATTCATAGCACTACTCCCTCATTTTTTTTATTAGCTGATATGCTTAAGTCATCGCCACATTCACCGGCGACCTCTGCTATCCACGGCGGAGGTCACCGAGGGTAAGCCACATCCAATTAGGGTTCTCCATCACATATACACCACTTAAGGGCCATGTTCAAAGTGTTAATTAAAGAATTAATCACCTATTCATAAAATGCCTAAATTCATTTCAACTGTTGAGTTCATTGTCCATGGTGAGCTCAGGAGAGTTAAAACATCTAATTAATCACATCTAGGTCATCGCCGTATCTTAATGAGCAAGTCTTCTCACTCAATTGAGTGAGAGGAGTCAATCTCAGTTCTAGAGAACTCAGATTGCATCTTCTTTGAATTCGAAGCTTATCTTTTGATTTTATCTTTAATTGAGTCAAATGTCAAGCTCTTGAGGTTCCATATGACCTCAGGAGACTTTTTAGGTTATTTCTGAGAGATTCCTTGGAGTTTTGAACCCCATAATATTAGAACTGGACTAACCAGAGCTCCGTCAAGCTCCAGCGAGTAGAAATTTGTCTTCAGCCCATAGAACTTGGTGTAGAGCTCCAAGTTGATTACTAATGACCTAAGGATTTTGTATTGATCATTAATTTGATAATTTGATGCTTGGAGCTCATCTTAGGATTATGTCTTCTCCAACTCTTGCAAAGTTGGAGAGACACCTTCATTAGGAATGAATCCAATCTGAGAGATCTAGAAGCTTGAGTAAGGCATGATGAAGTTAATCCTGTTGATTATTTACTCAGAGAAGGTGTAATTTGCTCTGCTGAACAAACTCAATTAGGATCTTAGGCGATGAGTCCTAAAACCTAGAATTTCTGACTGAAATTACTTTTGAAGACTCTAAATCAATTCCTGAAGATAAATAGAACTAATCTAGGTCTTTAATTTGTTTAGAGAAGCTCTAATTCAGAAAGTCAATTTCTGAAGCTTTATAGTCAAACTCAGGCCTGATTTAGAGAATTCTTAAGTAAAGTCGATGATTATTGAGTTGAATCTAATGCCAGGATGATTTGTAGGTTCATAGAGTCGATTGGAAGGTATTTTATTGAGGAATTAGGCCAAATCTTTTCACTGTCTAGTTTGGGTCATTTTTGAACCCAAATTGTTTCCAGTGCATTAATGATGAAATTTGAATGCCAAGCCTATTCAATTGGGATCTCTAAAACCTTCAGAGATTATTTTATTTGATACCTCTGGGCTTAAACTCTCTGTTGAGCTGTTCAGAGCTCAAAATGGAGCTCTAAAGCTCTTAAACGAATATCAGAAGCTTTATCTTCTTCCCTGAAGCTCTCAGACCTTCTTGTCTCTACTCAATTGATGCGAAATGATTCACTGAAGGCACACAGGCCTTCAGTTGAGAGTTGTTTAGCTTCTACAGGTCCTTAGACCTGAGTTTCCCCTTTGTTGGCCATTTTTGCCAGGAAAACCTTCCATCTTTGCCCTTCAAATCGAAGGGACAAAACTAATTAGAACACCAAATTGGTGTTATAATCCTTTAGATTATCCTTAGAGCTTTCAATCGAGCTTTGGAACACTCGATTTGGTCCAGCCAATCGGCTGGAATCGTTAGTTGAAGTTCGGTCTAGAAGGGACAATGATAGTCCCACATCGGTTACGAGTGAGCGCACGCCTTAGTACATCATGATTTTGTGTTGACAACATTTAGGTCATCAGCACTGGGCGCAAAGTGAAACTGGCTTGGGAGCGGGCGCGTGCATGTGCACGTGCCTGTGCGGATGTGTGTGTGCGTGCGCAGGAATATGCCTATGTGTGTGGGCCCGTGAGTGGGCGTGGATGTGGATGTGGGCCTGGGAGGCCGAGACTGTGCATTGAGACAAAACTATGAAAAATCCACCTAATAAACGAACTAGGCCCGGCTGAGTAGGGTCAGGTCCCGCCCCTTATGGGCATTGTGTATCCTCGAAAGGCTGGGTCACCCATTAAGCAAATTTTTGGATTATAAAATAAATTGGGTTAAGAATCAGAGAAATCGGCTAAGTGTGGATTGCATTGTGCACGGTATAGGTAATATAAGATGCTAAAATGAGAGGGTTAAACAAGAGAGAATAGAGAGGGTTTAGAGGAGGAAGAAGAAGATAAAAAGAGGACTAAGAGAGAGAGAATTACGGCAAAGATTAAAAGAAGAGGAAAGGGTTGAAGAGAAGAAGAAGAAAGGAGACTTGTGATTTTAATTTTTATTTTTCAATGTAATAATGTCTCCTTTTAATATTTTGAGCTTAATTAGTGTATTAAGGCATTTGTATTCATTTGTATAACTTTTTCTTGCCTTAATCTTTTATAATTAGTTGTAATGTGTGTACCAAACATGTTTACTTGATTTTTAATGAAAAATCACATGTGTAAATATGTTCTTTCTTAATGGAATGTTGCATGCTTTTAAGTAAACATCTTTTATGCAAGATTCATGTACTTAAAAATATTTTAATTATAATTTTGATTGATTAAGTAATTAGTAATTTATGTTTAGGAATTAATGGTGAATTAAGATAAGTTATGCCTCCCAATGAATGACCTAGACTCAACCAGTTAAAAAGAATTAAAACTTTAAAATGTTCGGTTAACTTGACCCTATACTACACAATTAATATTAATTCAAGTTAACCTAAGTTACTTTCTCATGTGATTAATTAAGTCTAAATAGCTTAATTAACTATGTTGAGGAATTAAACGATCATTTTAATGGTGTCGTTGCCATGGAGGTAACTGTATTGTTATATTCTCCATTACTGTTTTGTTTTGTATATAATTTCATTTTATTAATTAGCTTGTTTTGTTTTGTTTTCTATCTTCTTTTCAGGGTTACCTTTGCGGGTATTCTCAGGAAAGGAGGCTGATTTTCTTTTTCTATTTTTTTTCATTATACATACCATTGTGAGTATTTCTTACTTAGTCTTTAGTGTAGTTTTTATTTTTGCATTTAGTTAGAGAAATTTTTAAAATACAAAAATAAGCATATTTCTTGACTAGCAACAGCATGTTTTAGGCATACACTCTTAGGAGTGCACATACCTGCTACTTTATTCGCGATTTCTGACTCGGGAATTTTTCTACTATTTTTCTCGCATCAAAGGGAAAACACATGCAAAACCGCATAGATCCCTGTCATTGGATAATAATAAGATCATATTTTTGTTTCAAATTACCTAAAAAGTGGTCACCTTACTTCTTTCTATCATTTTTTGTGAAAAAGATTAAGCAAAAAGAGGATAAATAAAATTTGTGACTCAATCTGATTGCAGAATGTATGCGGGTTTTATCGCTTTCATCTATTAAAGGCTATCGCGCATAGCATGATCACTAGAGTCACACGAGTCTAATTTTTCTACCTCTCCTCTTTGCACCTCTTAGTGCTTTGGTTGAAGATCAACAAGTCTGTCTCACTACTTAGCCCTAGGGAGCTTTTAGTGAGAGGTCTCGATCCTAGACCTTAGGACTTTGAGCTTTAAGGATACACACTTACGTAGACACGGGTTTAGGATGTGTATTTTGATACTGATATTATACTTGTTTGCGTCCAAATTTATCTTTGTGTATTCTAGGACTCTCTTCTTTCCTTTGAAAGAAGAGAAAAACTCACTTTTTATGCTGTTTTTGGGTCCTGTTTGCCACTATTTTTAGTGGCGTAAGTGTGCCTTTGCACATTTTTTCTGGTTTATGCATGGGAGGCGATCCCTGAAATCGCCTCTCGTATCTCTATTGACAGGTATTCCTAAGTTGATTGCACTTAAGCAACCTATAATTTTCCCATCTAATACATCTGCTTTCTCTGCATTTAATCCTATGGACCAAATGCAGAACTAGACTCCAGAGATCCCTTCCACTTCTGGTCAGGGAGAGATGCCGCCTTTTGATGTTCATGAGGCGCTCCTGAACCAGAACCTTCAAATGCTCGAGCAGAACCGTCAAATCAATCTACTGATGGCTACTCTTCAGAATCTATAGAATCTGCAAACCCGTCCTCCACCTCGACCTGAGGTGGGTTTTGAAAACCATGATTTGTCGAACCCTCGCCCTAAGCCTCTACTCCGTGATTATTATAATTCATCTAATGCACAAGTAGAGCCTAATGTTAGGATTCCCATAGGGGAAAATGACCCAGAATTAATGCCAAACATTATAGGTCTAATCCCATAGTTTCATGGATTTGCATCCTGACAGAGGGCGATTCTCGCGTGTGTTTTGAAAATAGAGATTTCGTTGTAGTATAGTGCGCGAAAATGCTCGTCAAAAATTATTTATAAAGATAACGAGATTTAGAGTCCCGGACGTTCATCTTTGGGAGGCGTTTATGGAAATGCAAATTTGAAATCGATCTCGCTCACTCTACTTATTCAAAATCACATGTCGATTTATGCTAAGTTCGTATTGATGCATGACATGCTGTTGCCAGAATATCAGAAATTGAAAACATGCAACTTTAATCACACCAAAAGATGATAAGCAAGCACATAGTGATTTTCAACATATATATATAAAGATGATGATAACAGGGTTGCAGAGCACCGGTAGCGAAATGCTTGTACAGGGAATGTAAAAACTAACAGCTAATAGAAAAGGACTGCATTTATGAAGCTACGGGGGATTACGCATGCATCATTGGGGGAGAAGTAAGGAGTTGTACTACTAAGCAGTAATAAAAGCAGTAAAACTATGAAGAACTATAATCTAATCTATTAGAAATAAGGGCATTCAGAGGTGCACTCCGATGGCCTTTGACTTGGTTGAGAGGAGAAGGAGGGGCGGCCAATGGTGCTTAGGCCCACCCTTGGAGAGAGGTTGAGGAGGTGATCCAACATCTTAGCGTGGAGATGGTGGTGGCCATGGTGAAGCTACTCGTGAAGGTAGAGTGGAGGTGGAATGAAGCTAAGCTATAATGGAGCAAAGAGTGAATGAGTCCAAAGTACCACCCCGTAGGTCTTTTTATAGACCTAAGGGAAGCTCTCTAGAGAATTACGGAATTCTCTAGAGAGGCCTATGGTGTGAGCTCATGGGAGAGTGAGAGAGAGGATAGATGGTGGTTTTTAAATCCACCAAATGTGGATCTAAAAATTGAATGGCTCTTGGTTGCTAATTTTAGCAACCAAGGCAACAACACATGGTAGAGAGTTCTAGAGAACTCTAGGCTAGGTATTTTTGTGTGGGTAGTGTGTGTACGTGTGTGTGGGTTGAAACTTAGGTGGCTAGGATGATTAGGTTAGGTTCTAGTGGGTTTAGGTCAAGGTAGGCCTCAAATTAGGGTTGTAAACCCTAATTCACTAAGGTAAAGTGCAATTAAACTTAATACAAGTTTAATTGGGTGTGTGGAAACCTAATTGGGAGTAAAATAACTCAATTAAGTCGGGTCTAGGTCAATTGGACTCTCACTGAGTCCAATTGAACAGTGTCTGCTGAGATTAGGGTTCAATTGGATCAATGAGTCCAATTGAATAGGCTGATGGAATTGACTAAGATCCAAGTCAATTAGGTTTAGTGAGGACCTAATTAGGTCCTTAGGAAGGTCTAGAGGTAATGTACTAGGATTAGGGTACCTTAATTTAGGTTCCAATGGGGTTGGAATTGGGTTTAGAGACCTAGGAATTCAAGATCCAAGCTTGAATTCAAAAATAGGAACTAGAGAGCAGTTGCAAACGTCTAATAATAGTGTCAGATGTCTTATAGTGAAAAATCAAAAGTCCAAACTTGTTGTCTGGATGTTCAATCAGAGTTAAGAGGGATTCTAGGTTCTATCTTGGGTATTCCATAGAAATTAGACGTCTGACCAAGTGTCTGGAGGTCCAATAACACTGCAGAAGTGGGCTTAAGGTGTGCAGGAGTTGGCTAAGGGTTTTGGACGTCCTATAACTTATTTGGATGTCCAGATAAAGGTTGGAATTAGGGTTTTAAGGTTTCTTAGTGTGCGGTGACCTAATCTAAGGGTGGCTAAGGCTTGGGGAAGCTTCTACGTTGTCCTAGGGCTAGGATGGACCTAAGTTCTTCGTAGTTTAGCTTTATTCCTACTTAACAAAATAGCATACCTTAACTCCCTTACATTATTATCTACTACATCTAATCTAGGTCTTCCGCTCTAACTCTGCTGCAACACCAGTTATTCTTTATTCTTCAAATCCAACTTTAGATCCAGCTTCAGATCTAGCTTCTGATCAGCTCATTACCTGCAATTGACATAATGCACTTAATCGGTACATTATAGCATTATTTTATGCATAGCTAAAAGAAAGCAGTAAAGGTGCTAGTAATGCTTATGCATGCATGAATTACCCTAACTTATGCTAAGTCCTAGCCTAATTTAGGTCAATTAAGACCTATGATTGCTGCGCAATCATATCCGAGGATCCATTTCAACACATTGAAGATCTAAAGAGTTTATCTCAAACTCTTGGTCCTCGAAATCAAAGTCTGGAAATCCTACTAATGAAGATGTTCTCCTTTAGCCTTAAGGACAAGGATGCCTACTAGTATAGAACTATTGCACGACTAATCTCAACTTGGGCTGAACTCGAATCTGCATTTTTGAAGAAATTTTTCCCTATTGGTCGAACTAATGCACTAAGGTGAGCCATCACCACATTTACTCAGAATCAAGGAGAACCAATTCATGAAGCGTGGAAACGCTTTCGTGAATTGCAAAGGAAATATCCACATCACGACATCCCTCGTTGGCAATTAATGCACATCTTTTATTATGGATTACAAGAAGGCATTCGCAATCAAGTCGATGCCTCTTGTGGAGGGAATTTCTTAAATCGAGATGCAGAATCCACCTCAGAATTGTTTGAAGGGATGGTGGAAAAATCGATCAACAATGCATCTATGTCGCAATTCACGCGGGGCACCAATATAGCGCATCAAAACCCGTAGAAGGGCATTCACGAGATTAGGAATCTATCCAGTTCCAAGGATTTAGAGATTATAGCAGAGAAACTGGACAAAGTCGATATCGTAGTGAAACATCTCGACGAGGTCCGAAACACGATGAAATCTCTTACGCCTCTTCTCGCTATGTAGAATCCCGCGCATTTACCTGTTTCGCAAATTCCCACGGGGAGGGAGTTTGTGAATAATCTGGATTCGAGAGATCCATCTTCCTTGAGTTTTCTATCTACTCCTGCACCAACCCAAGGAGGGACCTTTGTCCCACAATCTTTCTTGCCTCTGTCCCCACTCCATGTTTTTGTAGAAAACACGCCATATCCTTTTGATTTGAACGCCATTCAGGGATATGTACTAAGATCAAAGCCATATTCTAATACCTATAATCCTGGATGGTGTAATCACCCCAATTTCTTTTAGTCTGACCATTCACAAAGACCATCATATCCGACTCAGACCAGACAAAACCCGCCTACGTTGCCGTTTCAGCAACCAAATGCGAGGCCATTTTACGTAAGTTCGCGGAACTTTGTAGGGCCAAATAGAGATTCACAGCTTGATTAGATTTTACAAGCTGTGACTGAGAGCCAGTGACAGAATGTCAAGGATCTTGCTAAAGTACAACGGCAATGTTTGGCAAAATTGGCTGATCTAAGGGGCCAAATCATGCAGTTAGCTGAGTCTCGTCAGCTAGGGACCTTTCCATCCCAGCCAATTCCAAATCCTAGGAATATCTAGCAAAGACCACATCATGGATTTCAACATCCAATCAGGGACAAGCCCATTTCCTTAATCAAATACCCCTGAATCAAAATCTAAATCAAAATCCACCTTCTGCTAGTCATGATTATGAGTATCAAAATCAACAGCAATCTTTTTCAAATAAAGGTGACCAACCTCTACTCTCTAATCCATCTTTCCAGAATCAAGCATCTTCTTCGCATGTGGGTATTAACTCTGTTATAACCCACCGTGGAACTTCCACTAAGGATCCAGTAGGTCCACGAAACCTATCCTAAGACCCTAGTACATCTAGAACTGCCCCTATTTCTACACCTGTAAGAGGTGATACACTTGATCCTGCAATTCCCGCTTATTCGCAAGATCAAGGTATGACCTCAGTAGAATAGGAAATCCAAGCCCCATTTCCAAAAGCTTTGAAGAAAACTAGGAAACAAAAGAAACCTATTACGTTAGATGAGGATTTAGTCAAAATTTTTGAATAGGTACATATTAATATCCCACTCCTAGATGCTATCAAACACATTCCAGCTTATGCAAGATTTCTCAAAGAATTGTGTACTCCTAAGCATAAGCCGAGGAAAGAAAGCACTGTGGTCCTCTCGGAGCAAGTGAGCTCTATTATTTCGAGTACTCTTCCTTTGAAAAACAAAGATCCAAATTCTCCATTTATTTCCTGTATAATTGGGAATCAGTGTTTTGATAGAACTCTCCTAGATTTAGGAGCTTCTATTAATCTCATTCCTTCATCCTTAGTGGACCATTTCCAAATAGAAAATCTTAAGTCTACCAATGTGACTTTACAATTAGCTGATAGATCAATTAAGTCACATAGGGGAATATTGGAGGATATTATTGTAAGAGTTCGGGACTTTTATTTTCTTGTGGATTTTATTGTACTAGATATGGAAGTACCCGAATGCATTAGAGATACCCCAATTATTTTAGGGAGACC
Source organism: Thalassia testudinum (assembly GCA_037157565.1). NCBI lineage: Eukaryota > Viridiplantae > Streptophyta > Magnoliopsida > Alismatales > Hydrocharitaceae > Thalassia > Thalassia testudinum. The sequence goes on along the minus strand of JAZHRO010000063.1, from coordinate 147,647,680 downwards.
CTTTTTGGCCACTGCAAAGGCCAACATAGATTGTGAATCTGGAAAGATTAAGCTAAAATTTGGGGAGAAGACAATAAAATTGGATATATTTAGATCTTCTTGAAGATTAGATTGCAAATGGTTGAGGAAATTAGATCTATTTCAATTTTTGAGGATGATCCTAGTTTCTTAGAACTAGAAAGCACATCTCTTGATATCTTATACCCTCAAGTTTAAAATCCGCTATTAGAATCTGAACTCGACCCTGGATTTGAATCATATGACTCGTTTCAATCACTATTTGCAATTAAAAATCCCGCCCCAAATCTTGCTGTTGATCCTACTCCTGCATTAGAATTGAAGGCATTGCTTGATACTCTTAAAAATGTTTATCTCGAACCTAATCAAACACATCCTGTAATCATTAATTCTAATCTATCTGAATCACAAGAATTAAAATTGATCACGGTTTTACGAGATCATAAGACGGCAATTGGGTGGACTCTACAAGATCTCACTGGGATTAGCCCCAATTATTGTACTCATTGTATCTATATAGAAGATGGGGCATGACCTTCAAGAGAAGCTCAAAGACATTTAAATCCGAATCTGAAGGAGGTCGTTAAGAAAGAAATAATCAAGTGGCTAGATGCTGACATTATATATCCTATATCTGATAGTCCTTAGGTGAGCCCGATTCAAGTGGTACCTAAAAAGGCAGGGCTCACCGTAATCAAGACTGAATTTGGAGAAACCATTCCCACACGAATTACGAATTCATGATGGGTTTGCATCGATTATCGCAAGCTCAACACGGTTACAAAGAAGGACCATTTTCCCTTACCATTCATTGATCAGATCCTTGAGAGATTAGCTGGTAATAGGTTCTTCAACTTCTTGGATGGTTACTCTGGATATAATTAGGTAGTAATTTATCCCGAAGATCAAGACAAAATGACTTTCACCTGCCCCTTCGGAACCTTTGCTTTCCGAAGAATTCCATTTGGGCTTTGCAACGCACCCGCGACTTTTCAGCGTTGCATGTTAGCCATTTTCACTTAGATGGTAGGTGAATGTATGGAAGTATTCATGGATGATTTTTCAGCCTTCGGGGAAACATTTGATATTTGTCTGGATAATTTGTCGAAGATTCTTAAGAGATGCATAGAAGTGAATCTTGTCCTCAGTTGGGAGAAGAGCTATCTTATGGTTTCAGAGGGCATTGGACTTGCCACCTTGTATCTGAGCGAGGTATCCAAGTAGATCGAGCCAAGATCAATCAAATCTCAAATCTTCCAATTTCTGACTCGATCAAGAGCATTAGATCTTTTCTAGGGCATGTGAGATTTTATAGAAGATTTATACTCAACTTTTCAAAGATTGCCCGATCACTCACAAATCTCCTCACAAAGGACATGACTTTTGAGATGAGTGAGGAGTGTATATCTGCATTTGAGACATTGAGAGACAGAGTTACACAAGCTCCGATCTTGTAACCACCTAATTGGGATTTACCATTTGAGATCATGTGTGATGCATCAAATTACGCAGTTGGAGCTGTTTTGGGATAGAAAATTGAGAAAAATCCAGTAGTGATTTACTATGCTGGTAACACTTTGAATGAAGCATAAAAGAATTACACAGTTACAGAAAAGGAATTACTGGCAATAGTATTTGGATTAGAAAAGTTCAGATCTTATATACTCGGATCTCGAATCATTATGTACTCTGATCATTCTGCTATTAAACACCTTCTATCTAAAAAGGACACGAAACCTAGGTTGATCAGATGGATCTTGCTTTTGCAAGAATATGACCTAGAAATTCGTGATAAGGTGGGATGACAGAATGTTATTGCCAACCATCTTTCCCGCCTTCCTTCTGAGACTATTGAATCATCTCCAATCACTAAGCACTTTCTTGATGAACATCTTTTGACTATATCATCAGATCTTCCTTGGAATGTAGACATTGTCAATTATTTGGTTACACATCAATTTCCACTGATTGGGATGGGAATCGGAAATCACGACTCAAATCAGAAGGCAAATACTTTTTTTGGGAAGATCCATATTTGTTTCAACTCTGCAATGATCAAATCAGCAGGCATTGTGTTTCCTCTTCTAAGATTGATTCTATTCTTTCTTTTTGTCATGACTAGGCTTGTGGTGGTCATTTTTCTGGTCGTAAGACCGCTGCAAAAGTTTTGTAGTGCAGGTTTTATTGGCCCACTTTATTTGCAGATTCACAGACATTTTGTAAGGCATGTAGTCGCTACCAAACTCTTGGTAGCATGTCTCGAAAGGACATGATGCCTTTGAACCCGATTGTAGTCTGCGAGATCTTTGATATTTTGGCATAATTTTATGGGTCTGTTTCCATCTTCTTCTGGCTTCAAGGATATTTTACTCACTGTTGATTATACGGGTTGTCACACCCGTAACCCTGAATAGCATTGACATCTTCGTAGGCCAAAGACGTCTCAGATGCAAATTCATCAAAAGAATATGCACTTGCATCGTCATGTGGTGCGTAACCCTGATTGTATGGTGCCAAATCCACATTGTTCACAGGTTCCTAGTATGCAGGATCCTGCGGAGATGGAGAGAAAACATCCTGAGTAAATGGATATGTACAAGCAAAGGGGGCTCAGGATGCTTGAGGGGAGTAAGATGGAGTAGTGCTGCCAGAAGATCTAGATCTTTCTCGCATTAATTCATCGAACTTCGTATCGAGCAGATCCACCTTATCCAGCCTTTTGGTGATAATGTCCATGTCAGCTCGGACAGATTCGGCTTGAGCTTTGTGGACACTGACTCGTTGCTATCTAAGTCGCTGGAACTGGTTCATTGAGGTGGCATTCAATGAGTTCTCTGCTAAGGACTCAAATAGTTCAAATGCATTGTTCTTATCCTTCGCGAGGAAATTCCCACCGCTAGATGCATCGATCCAGTACCGATGTGTGTCATCCAACCCATGGTAAAATACTTGAGCAAGGTGCCATTTGGGTACACCATGTATGGGCACTTCTTGAGAAGATCGTGGAATCTACCTCAGGAGTCATGCAGCTTCTCTCTAGGGCCTTGGGCAAAGGTCGTGATAGCACACCTCATAGCATTTGTTCGGCCAATCGGGAAGAACTTTTGGAGGAATTCGCAACGTAATTCATCCCAGGTTCCAATTGGCCTCCCGATGGTCTTGAATCAATAAGCAACTTTATCCTTGAGAGCAAAAGGAAAAACCTTCATGAGAACAATTCCAATATCCATATTCCTGAGTCAAATTGACTCTGCAATCCGACACAGGTCTTCGAGGTGTTGGAAGGGATCCTCATTCAAGTTTCCACAGAAATGAGTCTGAATCAGACTTATGATATTCAGTTTTAACTCTAATATGTCTCTACCTGTGGGAATTCGGACCTGAGGTGCTATGATTGTTGCTGCTAGATCATAGAAGTCTCGTAGTTTTCCGTGTGGTGGATGCTACATTCTGTCGAGTGTTGTGAGAATCTGATTGTTGAACGCTTGAATTACTACACTAACGTATTTGGTTTTGGAAAACCTGTCGTTGTAGCTTGAAAGCGAAGAATTCATGTTCAACAAATAAAATTTATACCGAAATGAAAATTCCGGGTCGAACATAGGGAGGTGGACGTTTGATTTAAAAACTACGCGTTTGTTTTTATTTGTCACAAAGTAATTCAATTTAAAACTATCTAATTATTTAAAATAAATAGAAGAGAGAGAGAGAGTAAGAGAGAGAGAGAATATTACACAGAGAAATCAAAATGAGATGTAGAATAAACAGGGAATTTATCATTAAGGAGATTGTTCATTTCACTCTTGCAACTACAAAGCATAAAACAATTACTCTAGAAAGTGATAAATTTACTCTAGAAAGCATTAAAAGAATGGAGGGAGAAATGTCTTCCTCAACGAATGCTTGGAGGACGAGAAGAACTACACTAGAAAGCAGTAAATCTATATTAGAAAGCAGTAAAAAGAATAGGGAGAGAGATCCTCCTCGACGGTCGCTTGGAGGACAAGCCGGACGGGACGACGCTTGGAACAAGGAGGATGAAGCAGGACGAAGGAGGACGAAGCAAAGAAACGGGAATGGAGCAGCACGTCATCGTCGTCGCAGGATCCACTTCCGAAGGGGGACAAAAATTTGGACTTTATCTCGCGAGAAGCATCCTGGGTGTGGGACAAGCTTCTCTTGAGCTTTGGAGAGGTAGAGAAGAGAAGGAAGGGATGAGAATTTCGTATGGAGGGGGTCTCCTTTTATAGTTGCAAGGAGTGGGGGCAAATTGATCACTACATCTTTAAAACAATAAATGAGGGGTCTTTAGACGTGGGTGTAGTGCCTGCCGCCCACGCGCGCCTCCTCAGTTGCCCGCGCTCAACTTATACACACACGTTCTTTCATCCACAGCCATCCGATCACGAGATCGGATGGCTTAAAAATGCACCTAACCCCGCTGCTGCGTGCCCGCCCAGTGAGTACGATGGCACGTCCTCACCGCTCGTGCAATAGCACATGAATGCTATCAAGCACGGACGACTGTCCGATCAAAATCCGATGCATGCCAGCGCCCGCTCGTCCGCGCCCTTCGCCTCCTCACTGCGGCTCGAACGCGCGTCCGCTGCTCGCGATAGCGCCTTCGACCACTGCGCTACTAAGCGCAGATGGTTGAGAGAACACTTTTAGGCGAGGCTGTCCACAGCCGTTGGATCGAGATCCAACGGCGGAGAGGGAGCAGGTGCGGAAGCTTCAACGGATGCATGCAGCCGTTTGGGCGGCTGAGATGGCGCCACGTGGTGCCATCTTGGCTTTCCATCTTTTGAATGTTGTAGATGGTGCCACGGATGTCGGATTGACTCGATTTTTGCATCGTTGGGTTGCGATCGTCGATCCGAATTCATCTGTGCGGTCGGATTTGTCATTTGAAGTGCGAATTTACACCATCCTGGCCCTTGATCTTCTAGGGTTCCCCGGTCACTATCTAATGCTACGGATGCTTGATTAAGGTGATCTTGGAGTCGTTGAACTCCAATCATCGCCCTGATCACATCCATACGGTTGGATCTTTGATTCGAGGCCCCGATAAAATGTTTGCCCTGTCCAAGCACATAAAAGGAGACAAGTAACCTCCATTTTATTCAAACTACTCTAAATGCAAGATGATGCATGTTATGCAATATTTATATAATGAAATGCAATCCTATGCTTAAGAACATGTATAAATAGACATCTTAAGTAGTGTAAATGTGTTTAAATCACCGATCGATGCTCTAGTCATATTTTTGTTCTGTTTCTTCGACCCTGGCTTCCAGACGAGCCATTGGGTCCTGATTCTCAGGGCCCTGACGAACTCGAGGATCGAGATTAGCCATCTCAGCTAATCAAGTGGAAGAAGGTTGAGAAGCGAGGTTAGGCAAAAATCACCTTTGCTGCATTAGGTTTGGCTCCCAAGGTCCCGCAAGTTCAGGTCTTAACAACCTTCTTCCATACATACACCAACTCAAACGATTAATGTAGTCAAGCAGAACAAGGCTAAGGCCTTGTTAATCATAGTGGTCCTTTAGATCAGATGATCGAATTTTTTGTTTAAGTTTATGTTATTAAAAATTCGGCGAGAGACCGATTGTAAGGAATTCTTGCCTCTTAGGCTAACCCGTCTAGTCTGGTTACGAGGGGACTATAAGGAAGGTTCTTCCTTTGGCTTTCGCCTCCAATTCTATTACCTCGTAGCCATGGTCGTTTGACACTACCCCGTAGGATTACTCACTAGGATTTGCAAGAGAGGTTCGAACTACCTAGTAGTTTCAAGCCAAATGCAGGTTATTTTATGTATTTCCTGAATTTTTAACCTGTTTCTTCAATTAATAGATGGTGGGCAGCCCACAAAGTGACTCACCTCATCGACTAACTTTTGGGCTCGTCGGAGTCCAAGTTAGTCATTTTGATCCTATTGGCTCTTGCACTTCTAAGTTCCTTTTCAAATTGAAGACCACAATTAAAATGTATACCCTAAGGCAAGATGGAATCCAAATGATTTGAAACTTAGTAGGAAGACTCCTTTTTCAATAAGCTTTTCAAAGAATATTTTTCCAATTTTTTTTTTATTTTGAACAATTATTTATGAATTTTTAACTAACTAGGGGTCAAATATGGAATTTAGACCCTATTCTAGTTTTTCTGTTGGAAAAAATAACAAATATGCTCCAAAAATTTTGTAAAAATATGATATTTAAAGATAATTTGATTATTTTTCACAACCTATAAATTTTGAATAAATCTAATTTGTATGTTAGTCAAAATTGATTTCTAAAGTTTATAAAAGTTCTATTTTCAAGCAATCTGACCAGTATGTACTCCATGAATTTTTAAAAATTCCACAGAAAAAATTTCTTTTTGGAAAAGGTGGTGTTGGAAAGATAATTTGAATATCTATTTTCATTCTAAATTTCAGGATTTTGAAAGCATTATAAACATAGTAATTGAATTTTAAATGTAAGACTTACTTTCTGGCGAGTTTCTTATAAGAATATGTGCACCTGATTTTCACAGCGCCCGCTTTTCCTCGTTTGCTACTTCGTGTCATTCCTGCACACAAAAATACTGTATTAGAGAAAAAATCAAAAGTTTTCATGCCTCCTTGGCAACGACGCCAATTTGTTTATGGTGTAGATCGCATAAAAGATGAGCACGCTGTAGTATAGCGCGAAATACGTCTCGAGCAAATAATTAACGGAACTGGTGAGTCCCAGTCGATCAAAAGGAGGCAGAAAGCACTTTTGATTTCATACGTTTGTTCTTAATATGATCACTAAATAATAGAGACAATCAGTCACAATATCCACATTACAAAGAGATTGAATTTGATATATATGCAATAGACTAAAAACATGAATGTAAACAATTACTACTGTAACAGAATAAGGGCACCATGGGTGGTTCGTGGTGACCTTTTGGAGAGGTTGGGAAGAGCAGCAACAATCCATTGGGGTGGCCCAACGGATGCTTTAGAAGGAGGTGAAGAGACGAATGCAGAGAAGACAGGAAGAAGAAGAGAGAGAGGTTGAAGGAGGAAGAAGAAGAAATAAGAGAATGCCCTTCAAAGGGGGCCCTTAGGCCTCTTTTTATATCTTTATTGAAGGCTAATTAAGGTATTTGGCCCCTTAAATCCGTGCAAATGCTTTATACTAATCAGATCCATTGATCGGGAGATCAACGACCCTGATTAAGCCTTCCAAATCGTTCTTTTACCCTTGGTTTAATCTGGTGCTACCACGTGGCAGCCTGTGCACCCTCGGATCAAGATCAGATGGCCTAGCTCACCCACACACTTGCTGCTTCATTTCTTGCTTCGCCGCTCGCCTTCAAAACCTGCCTAATCGTCAGCCGTCCAATCTTATGATCAGATGGCTTAAACGCACGCAACCAATGTGCCTTTGAATCCAAAAGCACTCGCACACGCATCTCTGCTCACGTCTTCGCGTACGTCCTTGATCTAGCATCTTCGCACCCACCACGCTTCCGTGCCTCCTCCGCCCGATGCTTATCCAATGGTCGAATTTCATCTGCTGGCACGCGTCTCCTAATCACGCTTCGATCCCGCTTCGCCCACTGTCGGTTAAGCGCCCTCTCCACTACGCTACGTGCACGGATTGTCACACTTTCTATTTTCTGTGTGACCGCCCTCGGCCATTGGATAGAAATCCAATGGTAGAGATCTTTGCCCGTGCATGATGAGGCGGTTGGAGGTGGCGACATGGCTACATCACGGCCGTTGGATGACGATCCAACGGCCCATGGTTCTCCTTTCTAGATTGGGGCAAGGTGAAGGGCAGCTGTAATGGCACCACATGGTGCCATCGTGGCCATCCATCTTCTTCTCGTTGTATCTATGATGTAGGCCTCCAATTAAGTTGATTTCTATGTTGTTGGACTGTGAACATCGATCCGGATCCATCCGTGCAGTTGGATGTGTCATCTGAGGTCTAGATATTCTTCAATTTTCCCCTTGTCTCCTACTTCTTCTGAGAACTCCCTAGGGTGCTACGGGAGTCTGATTCATGCGCTCTTGGAAGCATTGGACTCTCGTCATTATTCCAAACAGATCCATAAGGTTGGATCGATCATCCGTAGCCCTAGATTACCTGCAATTAATAATACCTCTCAAATAGCACATTATTATGTATAAAGCATATAAATTATCTAAGATGCAAAGTACGATGTGTATGGATGAAAAATGCCATGTTAAGCTAGGTTCTACCTTAATTCAGGCGAATTAAGGCCTATTATTGTTGCGCAACCAATGGGTGATTGGCAATTAAATTGCGAAGAAAACACGAACAAGCGAGTATGAAATGAGGGGAGAGATCAGATGAACATGATGAAGGGGTCGATTCATCTCCTCTGATCTGGATTGATCAGAGGAGGTGGAATGGCATTACGCTAATCTAATCCTATCTAATTGCCAAATCCATGAATTTGCTAGTTAATTCTACTCCTAATTGATCTATACTACACTAACAAACACTACAATTATCCTAAAAAGAAATAAATTCTACTCTAATTAGAGGAATGGGTTGCTGTGGCGACAAAGGGGGATGTAAGGATCTTCAACTGAATAATGAGGTCCCTAGGCTGCAGTTGGTCGCTACAACGATGAATCGAAGGGGAGACACCGCCTCTGCCACCAGTAGTTGACGAAGGTGGAAGAAGAGCTGAAGACATAGATGAAAGGACCAACTCAAATGGGGAGGGAGCTGGTCATGCACACACGAGGGCTGAGGAGTGCTTAATTAGAGGTTTAGGTGAATCAAGGCACCGCTAAGGTGAGATTAAGCATTTAGGGCTTCAATGGTACGATGAGCTCGAGAGGAGTGCGGGAAGATTCAAACTCAATCTCCACCACTGGATTAGATCTGAGGGATGCAACGGTGCTTTGCATGAGAGCACGCAGAGATTAGAGCGAGATCAACCGTTGGATGAGAGGATCATGAGATCAAGGGTAGCTACGCACTAAGTTCTTCACGTGAACAGTACACGCGTGAGGCATTAGGCGTGTTAGTGAATTTATGGAGAGGCCCTTAAAGTGAAACAGCAGACATTTTGCAATAAGACCCATAAGAGGCTAAAAGTGAATCAGAACAGTCCAAAAGTCCTTACGGAAAGGCCCTACGAGTTTTCAAATAGGTCCTTGAAAGGTTTTAGCTTAAGAAAATGTATATGAATGAGGACCTAAATGTAAACAACTAATTCTAAGGTCCTATTGATGTCCAAATGCAGTGGAATTTTTATGATAGCTTAATTAAACATATTAGAAGTTAATTCAACCCTTAATTTGAACATTTGAGCTTAGAAATGTATTCAATTGGCAATTAGATTAGCAATTTGTATTTATGAATACAATATCTCATAAATTTGACCTAATAATGCATTTTTAATCCAAATTTGATGTTTTAGGTCATTTTCCTTAAATCCCACACTTAACCCATTTATTCTGTTAATTAGATAGTATTTAACCTAATTTCTAGCTTAACTTAGGCATTTTAGCTATGATGAGTCACACCTCATCAGTGTATCAATCACATCAGGTTCTTGAGCCTTACGTTCCTCCTTGTCATCCTCAGAATCAGAAATCAAATCCAACTCACCAGGATTATTTGGGGTTGAGTTAGAAGACCAAGTAGGGTCCCATGTTCTTGTTCCACTTCCTAAGGTCATCGCATTGGCAAAGGCATTTGCGTTAGGGTTGGGTCCATGAGGTGGGTTAAGTAGGATAGGAACTTGTTAAGGGATTTTTGGAGAGAATCCGAGTGGGTTCAACAAGGCTTGGTGAATCACATGGGTTTGCCCCTAGAGGTGGTTGAACCCCTGAGGATTATTGCCTCAATTTGGTATATTCTTAGGGTTTGGGATGGGTTAGGCTGGAAGGGAACCTTATTGTCTGGATTCCAACAATTGACTCAATCATCCCTTAACCATAGCCATTTCCTTTTGGTGTTTATGATTCATTTCTACTATCATCTTAATCAAGATGTCCAACTATGTTTGTTGGGTAGGTCCAGATTTGTGTTGGTTGTAGGTTGGCCTACTGGTTTGACCTTGATTATAGGAGGAATGGTTAAGAATAGGCATGGTCTGGTTCTTGCTTGGGTACATTTGGGTTATGTCTTTGATTTGACCAAGAAAAATTGGGGTGATTAGGCCATTCAAGGTTACATATGTTGGAAAAGGGATCCATCTTGGGATTACCCTGGATAGCGGGGATGTCCTCATAGCCAGAGGGCATCCCAAGATATGGGACAGGAAGATCAAGATAAAAGGGGACAAAGGCTCCTCCCTGGAACACAATTTGCATTTGTTCCAAGTTCATTTAGTTCATGGGATGAACAAAGTCAAGATTGTTTACAAATTCCTTTCCCAAGGGAGCCTATGGTAGTATCAAAGCAGTCATTGTTCCCCTATTCATAGAGAAGGCTTGGGGGGATACCTCTAGAGGATTTCTAGATTGGCTTATGAGCTCGTCAAATTTTTTATCCACCAATTCCACCTTATCCAACTTCTTAGCTATGATGTCCATGTCAACTGAGCTTGAATTAGCTTAGATTTCATAGATTCCACTACAGGGTTGACTGGACCTACTGAAGGTGGTCATGGAGGCATGGTTCATTGAATTTTCGCTCATGGATTTAAAAGGTTCAAGTGCACTATCTTCATCCCTGCTAAGAAAATTGCCTCCACAAAAAGCATCCACAAAGTTTCTAATAGTGTCATTCAAACCATAATAGAAAATATGGGCTAAGTGCCACCTAGGGACTTTATGGTGTGGAAACTTCCTAAGTAAATCATTGAAGCACTCCCAAGCCTCATGGAGTCGTTGTGCCAACCCGAGTCCCACCAAGTGACGAAACTCGGGTCGCTATGTGCTAACAGCCAGCACAACTCTCCCACAAAATTGCAGTCACCCAACACATAATCATAAAATATAAACATAGCCAACAAATAATTCATATTGCATAAATTAAATGAACATAAATTGAATACTAATCGGAAAATTTACCGTAGAACATAAGTATATAATCCCCAGGAGATGTACAACGGAAATCACCTTTAATTACGAACTGCCAACTATACCTGAGTACGATACCCAAAAATACGTCAGTAAAAATTGAGTAGAGTAGAATAACTAGACAAGTAACAACAGTAACAAAAGTACAAGAAGAGGGGCACCTTACCAAAAGTTCAATCATTTACAATTTATTTCATATTTAGTTCTGCTTATGTGATTTGCCCATATTATTACAATTCTTAATCCATCAATCGACGTCTCAAGCACGAGACAATCTCGTGTAACTTCCTACAGTGCAAGACCGGTATAAGCTACCCTCCTGGCCAGGAGAACTGCTTATAGCCATCGAGTCTCCACACTCCATCACCTTGGGGTCATTGGGGAAAGGAGTGGTAGCAACGTTGTGTAGTGTAAACATGTACAAGTTTTGTGTGCGCTAAACCACAGACAACCAATGACCCACCCATCGGCTGAGAAGAACCACTCCAAACCTCGAGCCCTACAATCCGCTATCCCAGTTAGCCGCTAAGCCTAACTAAAGAGTCGTAAGGAGGTTAGCAACTCCTAAACCAGCCCCTGAAATCGATATGAAAGACCAAAGTTACAGCCAAAATCCAGTGAGTAGCAGGGCTAAAACCAGTTATCTATCCTTTAAATCCTAACTAAATAGTCATATTAAATCCATTCCAGATAGCTGTATCTTTTGTTTTCGTTAAATCCAATCCTATTTAACAATTCCACATCCCTAAGCCCAGGGTGAACATGTACTCATATCAACCTTCAATGTGATCATGTTACCAAAAATTTTTACATTATGACGGTGATTCCATACTATTTACCAATTAACAATTACAACAGAACTAGTTTCACGTAAATCAGAGTCATTTTCATGCATGCAACAACAAAGGTACATGTAATCATTAACTCTTAATTCTTTTTCACGTAAATCCAATTATTTCTCATTAAAGTGCCCATAAACTAGTGAAAACACCAGAGGGTTCCAAACTCAGCAAGGAGAACCACACAGCAACCAAGGCGATATATGCGAAGAATCGCACAAGACGAGTCCGAAAACCAGGTGGAATCAAGAGAAGGGTAGACTACTCTAACTAATGTTACCAAAGGATCACGGTGACTACGAACTATGTGCACAGGGCCTGGGGACAATCTCCACACACACACCTCAAAATCCATGCATGCATCGAGGGTAAGACTTGGTTCACACGTACCAAAAATAGTGTTGAACACTCCTAGTTACGTTTTTTATTTTTTACTAAAGGATTAGTACTTAAAAATAAAAAAAAAAGCCACATCAACATGTAGCACACGTCAATACAATACCAACAGTACCTTATTTGTCGAAATCTGAGGTCGGGAAGGCCTTGAACCAGTCGAAATAGCACAAGGGGGTCCTAAACCAAACCAGACTAGCCAGTCTGGTCAAACTGGTTGCCGCATGCCCACTCGCAACATGTGTCACTTGCTAGTTGGTGCCCCCTCCCGCCTACACATTGCTCGCGTGCACTGCCTAGCATCGCTAGATCGAACACATGTCGACAATCAGGCGGCTGAGGGCTTGTGTGCGCTTCTCCACTTCCTACAAACGCTCGAGCGTAGCGCCTGCCATCATCGTGCCACATGTCGACAATCGGTGCTGCGACGCTAGATCGAGCAGTCCTCACTCACCGCCATTGACTCTCTTGCAAAAATTTTAGGTGGGAACTCCACAGTTTTTGCTATTACGAAAAGGTCCCCAAAAAGAAAATTTTAAGTTTTCAAAGGAAAATCTAAGCTTTTCGTTCTTTCTTCCTCTCATAATTTGAGAGGCTTAGAGATTAATGACATCCCAAGGACCCAAGGGGGTCCTTTCACAGGCCCAAAGTTTGTTAGGATTGGGTTTATTGGGTGAAAATACCCTTAGGGTTGGGTCCACCTTACATATAGGTTCTTGTTGACTTGTTTTGGTAATAACTTGGGTTATACACCTTAAAATCATGTGAAACAAGCGTCAGTAAAAAGCTTGCAATGAGAGGAATCCAAAGGTACCATATATGGCACTCTTTTGACAATGATTGACTAGGAGTTGACTTAAAATACGCATTTTTCTGCAATTTAAGGTGGTGCTGACACCAGCACCGAACCATGACAGGGTTTTCGGGTTCAAATTGACCTAAACCACCTTGAAATGACTCGAAACTTGGATTTTGGGATGTTACAGTTGATAAAGCTAGTTTATCATCATTCTTATGACCTAAAATAAACCTTGCTCTTAGGATTTTAACTCCGCAAATGGGTTTTTGGGCTGCATTTAGGTATCAATTATGTTAGGCATGCATTGCATATTTTGTTATGTTTTTGACACATTTATTTGAGTGTTAGGGATAAACATATAATCAGATCCCTAAAACCCTAGCTCTCAAGAAGGCAGAAGATGAAGAAGAAGCTCCTTTCAGCTGGATTCCAACTAGATCCAGCTCATCCCAGCTGGATCCCAGCTCATTCTAGCTGGATCAACTCATCCCTATCTCCATTCAACTCATCTTAGTTGAATGGTAGCTCTAGCTAGTTCACTTTAGCTTACCTTAGTTGGATGGTAGCTCAAACTAGCTTAAGTCAATTGATCCCAACTCCATTCCATCTCCTACAACTCAAAAGAGTTCACTGGAAGTTCAACCTGACTAGGACTAGCTACTAGGTAGACCTGGTCAGCTAAAGATGACCTTAACCAGCTCAGTCCAGCTCAAGTCCAGCTCCTGGAGGCTTAACTCAGCTCAACTTAGTTGAGCTGAGCTACTTGACCTAAGTTGGCTACTCTATCTTGCTCAGTAACCTCCGAGAAGACTAGACCCAGCTCACCTTAGCTCACATCAGCAGAAACCAGCTCATCTTAGCTTGGCTTAGCAGCAAACAAAGAACTAGTAAGCTAAGTCAACTAAGGTAGCTCCTTGCAACTCTCTTCAGCAGCCACCAACTCCAGTACAACTCAAGATAGCTTCCTTCAACTCATCACCTCCAAAACCCTAGCTCCCTCTACCTCTCTCCCTAACTCTCTACTAGCTAAGCTAGCTAAGCTAGCTTAGCTTAGCTAGTTCACCTCCATGGCACCAAAACCTACTACCTAAGCTCCACCAAAATGACCACCTACTCCTACTTTATTTTGGTGCCAACTATCCCTTCCATCACCACCCTACATCCACCATCAAAATCCATCTCCACCCTCCATTTTTCCCCTTCAAAATCAATACCTTCTAGAAGGTATTTTTGGAGGGAAAACCAAGACACCTCTTCATTTCCCTCCCATTTTTCCCTCCAAAAATATCCAAGCATCATTTCATTTCCCTCCAAAGAAACCATAACCACCCCCCTTCCCATCCTATAAATACCCTACCCTACCACCACATAATTCCCATCTCCTTTCCATTAGTTAGGTTCCATATCTTCTCCATTAGTTAGGTTCCACCATATCCACCCCATCTCCATGCCAAGGAAGGAGGAAAGAAGATTAAGGGGGCAATCTACCCACCCCCTTGGTGCCTTCTTCCTCTCTCTTCTTCTCCCTTAGCCACGCCAAGGAGGAGATCATCTTCAACATCAAGGGGATGGCCAGGAAAGAGGAGGAGCAAGGTGGTTGATGCCCACCTTGGAGGATAGCTTGGAGGAGGACTACATCAAAGAAGAAGGAAGACCCTTTTCAAGTGTGGGGCAATTGCACTTGGAGCAAGGGCCATCCCAACTTCAGCTAAAGGATCCCCCTTTCTTCTTCTTTATCTTCCACCCTACTTTTTGTATTAGCTGGTAGTCTAATGTTCTTGTAGAAGCATTCCTCTACCTGTATTTGACTTTACTAGTAATACAGAAGTTATTCGCCTTCCAATTTTCATGTTGTAGTTAGTGTGTTTTTCCATGTTGTTTTTGTAGATGTAGTGCGCACACTCTCCTCTTCTAATTACCTTAGGCGTACTTACCTAGGGTGAGCTTAGAAGAGAGGACTCCATTCTTGTCACCTAGGGTTAGTTGTAATATAATTAAGTCTTCGCATTCCATTGCCTCAAACCCGATTATTTTTGAAAAATACAAAAACAACAAAATCAAAAATCACAAAAAAGAAAGTACAGATTTGAGAGGCAAGAGAGAGAACCATTCATGTGATTAACAAGTTGACCTCATTGATGACCTTAGATACTCCACTATCTAGGTATTATAAATTTAAGAGTTGATTACAGATTTACGCATCTCAACGATATTATTTCGTATAATTAACAAACTGCGTATTTTCCCATCAACAGTCGTTCCCCTTTCTGTTGTGTGAACGTGATTATGTCTCTCCTAAGGGCGTTGATTTTTCCTATAGAGAAGAACTTCTTAAGAAGGGTATGCCTCAGCTTCTCCCAAGTAGCGTTAGGCTTCGCTATGGTTCTCAACCAATGTGTTGCTTTATCCCTTATGGTGAAAGGGAACATCTTCATCATCACAACATCTAAGCTGACATTTCTAGGTTTGATTGTTTGACCAAGTATGCCTAGGTCTTCTAAGTGTTAAAAGGGGTCTTCATTTGAGTTCCCATGGAAGTGATTTTGAATCAAGCTAATCACATTGGACTTTAACTCAAAGTCATCTCCCCCTTCGGGACCTAACATAAGGTTCTACATTATGGACGAAAGGGTCATAAGAATCTCTAAGTTGGACCTACTATTGATGAAGTTGGTGGTTGGCATTGATATGAGCTTGAATCAATGCCAATGGGTCAGTTGGGTTTTGATCTTAGGTTAATCACATGGTGGGCTTTCAACCATCCTACCTGAGTTTGGTTTAGAAAACTCAAGCTTTCTTCTCGAGTTCCTTTCAAGTGATTCAACCAAATGTGGATTCAGTGATCTACAAATCTAAGGAAGAACCTGGAGGATATGAGAGAGGAAACAAAAGAGAGAAAGAGTGTGTGTGCCGACAATACAAGCAAACAATTCTAGCTCTACAGGGTGATCCTAAGGACCTAACATTTTAGGAAACTGAGCCAAAACTACAATTAAATTGGTTGGGTCTCCCTAGACTAATCCGACCAAGTTGAATACAAGAGGGATGAGGAGAAGGTTCTCTCAAGGCTCTCACCTCAGGTTCCTAGCATACACCTCAATTGTTGTCTTTTGACACTACCCCAGAGCTTAAACATCGAATTTATGCCTTGGTACACAAGTCCATCAACTGCAATCTCCACTCAGGTTTTAAAGCCTGATTTTTCGATCCTTAAAGAGTCTCATCGCTACTTTGTTTTAGGGTTTAGGTTGATTGGTGCTCAAGAAGTATGAGTGGACATTATGATATATGATTAATTGTCTTTTAATTGATCCAATTGAGAAGCGTGTACACTGAACAATCAAACACACAAGGCCTTTTATTTAAAAAAATTTGTCAATCACTTTTAGGGTTCTTGCCTTATATTAACCAATTTTTTAAAAAACACATACGCATGGCACCGGAGTAGAATGGATGCGCAGATCTGAAAGACAAGGCTATCGAGGAGGTCGTGGAAGGAGACCTATGGTTAGGAGCAGGTTTATTTAATGCCTGGACAAATTAAGGATGAAATGGAGGGAATGGAGGTGGGATGAGGTGAAGTTGACGTGTAACTAAACTAGGGGAGAGGCAAATTATCTAATGACTAAGGGAGTCTTTTTTTTTATGATGGGAACTTCCGTCCCGAGAGATGGGGGCCGTAGGGGTTACATACAGGGACAGGGGTGTGCTCTATAAATGGAAGGGAGAGAGAGAGTCGGCTGGGAGCCAGAGAGCATTCATGCATTGGCTTTTTATGTGCTGAAAAAGTAAAAGAAATATACCATGCAATGCCTTAAGCAATGTATATTTTTATTTAATGTAAAATGTATTAATATATTTTTATTTAATATAAAATATGTTAGTATATTTTTATTTTTCATCGATATATTTTAGGTGAAATCGTAATTTGTCAACCTGTATTTTTGACTATCTAAAGATGACTTTATATGTCAAAATATACCAATGTATTTATAATCTTCATCGATGTATTTTGAGTGAAGTTGTAGATTGTTAACTTATAATTTTAATGTAAAAAAATTATTTTATATTTGAAGGTAAATTTAGGATTTAAGTTTATAAAAAGTAATTTTTCACCTTTAGATTTAGGATTTAGAGTTTAGAGTTTAGGAAAACTAAATCCTAAATACTAAAGACTAAACTCTAAGTCCAAAAGTGGAAAATCACTTTCAAGTAAAAATTCACTTTTTATAGGTGAAGAACCACTTTGCATAGATGAAATCCGATTTAAAATCAAAATACACCAATATATTTTCATTTTCAACCCATTGAAAATTAGAACACATCACTTGATTATCAAAATATATTGATGTATTTTACCTTGTCACCGGTAGAAATTAACTTTCCACATCAAAAAAAAGTGAAGTTATAGGTTGCTAATCCTCAATTTTAATTCAAAAGAAATTATTTTTTTATTTAAAGATAATTTTTCATCAATAAAAAAATCCAAAGACATTGGTGAAAAAATAAAATATATCGATAAAAAATAAAAATATAATAATATATTTTATATTTTCATCCATAAAAAATTATTTTCTTTATTTAAAAATAAAGTGGTTGATTATCAACTTATAATTTTGATAAAAAATAATTTTACATTCGGATGTGATTCTGTAACATGAAAATTTAAAATATACCGATAATAAAAGAAAAAAAAGTAGATCGGTATATTTTGCATGGAATCTTAAGATGGGGGTGGCAGGGAAATTGCAGGGAATCTTGGACGCTGCTAGTGATTTATATATTGAGGTAGTGGTGGATATTCTTGCATACTAAAGTTGGATTTAGATGGGTCATGTGTCATCCCTGTCTCTGCTGCTCTCGCACTCTTACCCCTCTCCGCCCCTCCCACTCCCGTACTCCTTTCTTCTTTTTGTCTTTACACGTCGACGCCTTCCTCCTCCACTCCACCTTCTCCCAGCAGCACTAACACTGCGCATCACCACACCATCCTAACCACCACCGCATTTCCTCATCCTCCTCCTCCTTCTTCTACGTTTTCTTCTTCATCATCTTCTTCCCTTGTTCACCATCTTTTTCACCAAGAACCCATCGCTGCCACCTTCATCGCTACCTCCAAGCTCGTCGTAAACCTCCTTCCTCATCACTGACACCACCGCGACGATGCCCACGCTCCACTGCATCAAGCTCGCCATTCTCGCTGCCTCGCCGGCGGCTCCATTGCCACCAACTATGCCCACCGCTGCCACTACCTCCACGTGCCGACCAGCCACCGCCGGCCGTCTCCGGTCAAGCCGTCACCACCGCCGAGTTCCTCCTATCTGACTGATCTCCTCCAATCGAGCTCACCGACGGCCAAGTCCACATGCAGGCGCGCGCCTCCTCTCATCCATCCCCCTTTTTTTGCGCAATATATGAGCAATTAGGTTTTTTTGTATTTAACAGTTGAGGCTTGTATTCATTTATTTAATAATTTAAATATTGATCTTTTCCGGTGCACTCCCTCTCTTTACATCTTATTCAATGTCAACTCTAAATATGAGTTTACTGGATATATTGGAGTATAGTAATTAACTTTGAATAGAAATCATTATTTTCTATTATTATATATTACAATTTGTTGATTATTAAAAATAATTTCTTTGATTTTGGACCTCTTTCATGCTATAGATATGGTGTTATAAATACAGCAGTGGAATTCGAAATTATGATCGTGGAGACATTACGAACACCATAATATCTTTGCTGTAAACTAAAGGAGGGCTCTTAACCCCCACGTGTTAGCCTCTCCCCCTTCCCGTCTCTCCCTCCATCTCCATTTAACGTTATCCTCTCTCTCTCTCTCTCTCTCTCTCTCTCATTAACCTCACGACCCAACTTTCTTTCTCTTTCTCTGTAAAATAATTTGTTACTCATTCTCCTTTTTTTTATTTTTTTTATCTATATAATTCAAACCATTTGTGATTCTTTTATTCTTCCCATCCATATTATAGGAATCTTGTATTCTTATCCTATTATTTAAGATGGAATACTATTTTAATTATTTAAATAAATAAGAATATACTTATATTGGATGATTTATTAAATTATATTATAATATATTTTGTATACGTTACAAGTTTTAACCGAAAATAAACTAGAATTACTTATATACAAAATAAATATTAATTAAAAAGGTGTTTATAATTAGTTTTAATATATAATTGCCATTCATTTATTTATAGTAATTTAATATGCACTACAATAGTATGTGAGGTTTGCGACGGTTATAAATAGTTGCTAAAAGCCTTGAAATTGTCGCCATACACCATCGCAGTATATCGCATCGTTATTTTCATTTGACGGTTACAATCTCCTATCGTCGCTTTCTCAACGCACGTGGGCGAACATGGAAGTACATTTTGACAACAATTTTACAACCGTCGCTAAAGTAAATTACTAACGGTTATCAATTCAACCATTGCTAATGTTCTTAATGGGAACCTAAATTACGCACTAAAAAATTACATGCTTTTAGGGATGATTTTTGTTAAAACCGTCCTTTATTCTTTTTAGTGACAGTTTAAAAAACTACGACCAATTCCGAATAACATTCATTGAAAGAGATGGGATTCCTTATGCCAAAATTGTCTGGTGCCTAATGGATTGTAAAATGGTTTCAAATGTAATTTATCATGGTTTACGTTATAATCGTCGCTAATAATAGTTTATTTTTAAAAATAAATTAATTTTAGAATTACACAACAAATAAGAGATACTCGGAAACAACCTAAGTTGTTTAAAATATTCAATCAAATGGAATTATACAATGAAACTAATTTACATATATATATATATATATATACAAGGTTTAAATATTGCAACAACAATAAAAATAGAAAAAATATAAACACATATACATTACATTATTACACATACGCCATCAGCTCTAGAATCACCATCATTATCGTTGCCATGCCTCAAAATTTAGAACGACGGATAATCAAGTCCACCACCACCACCCCCCTCGAAGATAGGATAAGACCTCCTCCTACTGCTTGTTATGCTACTCTAACAACTCCTTCTGGCACTCCATCTTGCGAGTGGCGGCTTGCAACTGAGTGGTAACCTCCTCCAACCTTTTCTCCCGCTCCACATCTCAACACTGTAAGGTCTAAATCTGGATGCGTAGACTGTTGTTATGGGCAGAGGAGGAGGATCCTTTCCTACCATACCAAAAGGAGATCGTCGCATTCCTTCCAGTGCTACAGATGAAGCCTCCATACTTTAGAGGCATCACTATCCTAAAGGCCTCCTCTGATGTCAGAGGGGTCCGCGAAACATTCCCATAGTTCTCATCTGCAACCTTAAGAGGATGGATTAATTCATCATACGACCTTGTAAATATATATAATATATTCACAGTTAATTTTTATATAATTGAAATTAATGTAACTGACTTTTAATTACTTACATGTATCTCCTGGTATGTTGGATGTATCATGCACATGGGTCATCGAGTGTTTCTTTACCATGAGTCTACTCATAGACTCCCACTCGATCGGAGTACCCTCGTGCATCTCCGCCTGAAAATAAAGTAATATTTTCATCTTCTTTTAATTTAACTAAATTATTTTAATTTTATTTGAAATACTGAATTAATAAACTTACATAACTATCCATTAATTAGTTAATACTCATTCAACCCAAGTAGTGGGTCTCGGCAGTAGTGGGTCTGGGCAGGAGCTCAGGTCATATTAGCCTTATTCTTCCTTATTTATTCCTGTAAGAAATATAAATTTTATTACTAAAAGATTATGCAATTCTTTGATATAAATTGAATTTAAAAATAAAATTTGAAACTATTTGTTTACCTCTACCGCTGGATACCTCTAGTGCTCACAGCACTCTCTCCACATGGGAAGTGCAATTGTAGGAGGCACATTTCTCGATGTCTCCTCATACAACTTATTGTTAAAAAAAGTGAAATAATTTTACAATTTCTTATTATATATAAATAACTAAATAAATTAAGAATTTGAAAGAATTCATATCGTATTCTTCATTTCCTCTCTCCATCCACGTTGTATCCTACCTAAATGCTAAGTGCCCTATATTTAATAATATATAAATTGATTATAATTGTTATAAATGTAAACGAATGAATTTCATATTTATACCTATAACTCTCGAATAATGGACGTTTTTGACTTCTTGGCGACCCTCCTCTAGTCGAAGCAGGAAAGTGGCACAGTTGCTGTTGAGCATGATTTCTACAGTAAAAGTTTGAGATTGAAAATCCGTCATTGTAGTCGCATAAAAATACATCAAACAGACAATTTAACTGAAACTCTGGTGAGTCCTAGGTCGAACACAGGGAGGAGAACATTTGATCAAATTCATGTTGGGATTATTGTCACGAAAGCATATTAGTCGATTGAAATTAATCTACTAGCTATTCTACTTAAAGAATAAATAATAGAAAAGAGAGAGAATAATATAGAGAAAAAGAGAGAGAAAGAGAACCAATATTTCAAAACTACAGAATCATGTTCATTACATCTAATTGCTACACTAGAAAGAGAAACAAAGAGAAGGGGGTGAGAAGTTATCCTCCTCGACAGCTGCTTAGAGGACGAGCTGCATGGATGGAGCGCCCGGACGAGGGTGGTGAGATGCAGGACAAAGGAGGACAAAGCTGGAGGATAGAACAGGGCAATGTCACAGCAGGATTCACCTCCCGAACGGTAGTGAGAGGACAACCACAGGCACTCCACGAACAGGGGTGAGAAGATGAAAAAATTATCTTTATAACTCTAATGGAGCATCTCATGTTTAGGACCAACTCATAGAGCTTTGGAGGGGGTGAGAGAAGAAGAGAAGGGATGATGAAATGTGTAGGAGGGGTAGGCTATGATGACTCTACAATTATTAGTGTTAACTATATCAATTAGAGTCAATTTTGAGGGCACATGTGCATTAATGGCATATCAAAATGGGCTTGAGAGCATGGAATGCATATTATGTTAAGATTGCTTGTAATTCATGTTTAACGACCATGTGTGCAAGTGCATATTAAAACAGGCCCCAAATGAGTAATCGGACCATACGGATGGATCCAGATCAACTAACGGAGTCCAACGGACTCAAAATCACCTCAATTCGACCTCCGTGGCCCCCACAACAAGGTTGGGAAGTTTTGGCCGTTGATTTGATGATCAACGACCCTCACCACGCCACGTGGCACCTACACCAGCCCCGCTCCTCTTTATCACATGCAGGATAGACCATGATCGTCCAATCTTCAATTGGACGACTGAGGGACTACGAGAAATGCGACCATTTCACAAGCGTAGCACAATGGTCGTGCCTCCACTTCACGAGTAGAAGGCGCTGGTTCAAGGCACTCACCGCACCTCATCCGCAGAGATCAAGCACATGACCAAATTGGACCGCTCGATTACCATCAAGCGGTCCAAGTAGCGCTACACAGCGCCCCCTCGAGTGTTTATGCTTCCACGTGCACGCCAATGCCGATCGACGACGCCTGATCACACACGTGATTAAAGCGTGATCTGAGTGCGCGATCACGTGCGATCTGGGCTATTGATTGGGGATCAAATGGGCTACGTTGCACACACATGGATCGTGCGAGGGAAGAAGCATGTGTGCACGTGATGGATCGGTAGGAGGAGGCCTTCACCGACACTTTTGGAATGGGTTTAGCGACATCCTGGACATCGTTAAAACCCCTGCTTGATTTAGAAACCCTTCCTTCTCTATAAAAACCCCCACACCCACTCCATTTATGATCATCTCTTCCTAGCTTTTCCTTAGCTCTACCTAGCACGCCTTTCACACTCTCCTGGAGTTGTAGAGCCATCAACGGAAGCTCATCCACCGCCGTGACTGCCTCGCCTCTCCATTTCGCACCTCTCTACCCTAGTTTTATGCTTATGTGTTTTAACGCTTTCCTCTAGCATTGTACTTGTGAAATGATTTTACATATGCAATATATTTCTATTTGTTTCATCATATCATGTTTCACGCATGCACAAGTAATCACCATGCTATAATCTCAAGTCTCTAACCATACTCTCTCTCTCTTGTTTTCTCACAAGCAAACAAAGCAAAGATTTTTGTGACACCCTAAGGCGACAAACTAATCCAATTTCACACCTCCTCATATTTGACACTTGGACTCACCTAATTAAAATCTTCATTTAAAATTGATGTTGCAAATGCATGCTATAACGACGGATTTAACTTAACGCATTTCGACGACATCAGTTTTTGGCACCGTTGCCGTGGAGGCAACGGATCATTTTGTTGCTTTTATCCTTGCATTGATATTCACATTTCTAAGCCTTTTTTCTCTCTCGTTCTTCTGTCGCAGGAACATGGTGTGTCGGCAACAAGAGGAGAGCCATCCACATTGATAGAGTCGGAGCAAAGAGCGGTAAAGAACTTTTGTGAGTGTTGCTTGACCTAGCATAGTCTCATCTCCCTATTATCTAAAAACAAAATGACAAAATTTCATCTAGGCTCGTGCATAAACCCTAGGTTAGCTGAATGTTTGCTTGCTTAAAAATATAAAAAAAAAATTATAAATTCAAAAATGGCGTGTTAAATGAAGACTTGACCCACATCCTAAATCCATCACCCAAACAAAAAAAAATGCACTCTAATGTTTTTGAAGAAAATCTTGTTGGAGTGTTCTTTTCTTTTCTTTTCAAGTGGTGTTTGTGAAGCCACTCGTGCTTTGTGCTTGGATGCACCACTTCAACTAAAATCAATTCACCTAGTAGAATTGCATGAACTCTAGGGTGAATACATTAGGGTTGTTTTTCTAGGACCACATCATTCTCTCAAAAGGAAATCGACTATCATCCGTTGTGTGCAAAACATTGTGTGCCTACCTAACAATTGTCTGAATCCATTAAGAAATTTCAACCCTAAAAATCACTTAAGCAAGGACGAATCATTAAAAGACACCACATCCTAAAAAAAACCTTGCTTGAAAACCATGTTTTGTTGAGTGCACACACACGCTCAATTGTATTAACTAAGAGGCACAACCCCCAACAATGCCTCATCACATATCTTGAGCACAAGCACTAACCTAGCCCCATATTAAAATGGAGTAGACGTGCCGTAGGTAGGATTAATCTAAGTCCTGGAAGAGTGATTGGGTTTGTCAAGTGCTTGGCCTTAATTCCCATCATGAAATCTGGTGTCTAGGCTGCGGGGAAGTGTCAAATGACTGCGGTTGTGGGGTATAAAGAAACCGACAGCACAAGCCAAAGGAAGAACCTTCCCCTCAATCCCCTCGTAATCAACCTGGCCAGATTAACTTTGAGAAGGGAGGTTTAAGTGCTTGCAGACTTGATTACTCTTTCCAAGGCTTTTAGGTCACCTAGGTCTACATTATAGGGACTAGACTTCTTTTTTTGATTGTGCACACACTTTTCTCGCACCTGTCTCTCTCCGCACCCCTCCCTATTCTTCTCTAGTGTATGCGCGGAAGATGATCGCTTCATCTTGAGTTATTTGTTTTAGAAAGGGACATCGGGAGGAGACTTGATTTTTCAAGGGATAGGATTGAGGAAATGGTTGACCCAAGAATTGAGGAGATTGACCAACCTCAACCTAATGTTATGGCCATCATTCAGGCTGAAATCTCGGCTAACCACCAACTCCAACAACAACAGATCCAAACCATCATGCAAGCCATACACCGATTGTAGAACCCTCAAGGGCAACACCCACTGAACCCACCTAACCCACTGATTGCATAGCAAAAATACACCAATAAATATGCCATCTTGTGTTATTTCCTAGCACTGCCATTGCATCTTAGGTAGCTATAGTTGCATTTGTAAAAAGACACATGCATGCATTTTTAAAGAGGGGAGGAGAATGCGAATAATTAGCCATTGAATTAACATCTTCTTCAAGTGCTGCCTCGCAATTTCACCTTCTTCATTTCTTTATTTGCTCTGAAATCTTCTCCCTCGCGTGACTGCAGGGCATGGGGCTTGCGCCTCTTCGCGCCATTCCTCTGCCAGCAACATGGCTGGGCAGGTGATGCCTGCAGCATGGCTATGGCAGGCTCCCGCTTCTTTAAAAAGCCTGGCCATCTTCCTTGCGAGGCAAGAGCCTAAAAAACACACACACATAGACAGTCACTTCCCTCTACTGTCAGGCTATCTTCCTCCCCTCTCCCTCTCCCTCTCCATATGTAGTATCTTTTCTCCCGGAAGAGACACACTGCGGGCAGAAGATGACCCACAGTGGTTCCACAACCTCCACTGTGAGTTCCACCACCACCCAACTCTTTTGTGAGTAGGTGGACATGGTGGTTTCTCCCTCTTGATTCACTACAGTTCGCTATTTCCGCCATTGCCAGAGCTTCAAGCTCCGGAGCTCCAACAGCAGCAACGCTGTCCGCAGCTCCGCCAGCCATTGCGCACGCCCCTGCAAGCCCTCCGCGAGCTCTTTCCTCGCATGCAGGCGCCTTCTAGCGCGCCCACGAAAGCAGAACCGATCGCAACCGGTCACCCACTCCGTGCGGCACTGTAGCTATTGTTCACGCCTCTCAGCATGGAACTGTAGCTACAGTGTAGTGACCGATTTGTTTCTCACTTATCCGATCATCACGCACTCTCTCTCCTCACCCGCAACCCGCTCCAGCCAGTCGCCAGCGTCTGCGCCCGCACCCGCACTGGCCGCACCCGCATGCGCCTGCGCCTGCACTTGCCCACATCCACTCTCACCCGCAGCGCGGTGCACTACGCTACACAGTGTGCTGCACTGCACTCTCTCGCCTGCGCTCGCACTCATTTGCACCTACATTCTTGTGCGTGCCCCTTGCATGCCTGCGTCCATGCGCCCGCGCACCCAGGCGACGCTCTCACCCGCCAGACGCCTTAAACTCTCTTTCTCTCTCACACTCCTCTCCAGTAGAGACACACACTCGTACACACACACACTCACTTGTACACACTCACACCCATATATATATATATATATATATATAGACACACACACACACACACACATATACACATACATATATATATATATCTATACAGTTATAAATATATATATATATATTTACATATCTATATATATAGATAACTACATATATATCTATATAGTTACAACCCTATATATATATATATATATATATATATATATACACATCACATACCTGTATCCATACGCCCTTGCACTAGTCACTCCACCACGCATTATATTGCGGGAATATCTGCATAAGTTGCTGATATTCCCCGATACCCGCATAAAACAAGCGCCTCCGCGCACACTCCCACACATCCATCCTACACTCTACATGGTAGCTCGTCTTGTTGGTTGCGTCTTACTAGACGTGGACCAACTCGACACTGTTCTACATGCCATTTCCACTTCCATCCCCAACCCTATATATATAATATATATATATTTATATTTATTTATAGACTGTATTTATTTCTCTACAAGCAACATACCTTGCTTTTATTTCTCTCTTGTTTCCTGCTATTAGAAAGATAAAAAAAAAAAGAGTAAAAGAGAAAAGATAATCCTTGTCTTGCAGGTACTCGGTCTTGCGAATAGCAGGACCAGTTTTTTTTTGGAAACCTTAAGTTGGCTCAAAGCCAAGAACAATTTGGCTCGAAGCCAAGGACCTGATTGTTTTGGTGTACATCAAGGACAAAATTATTAGCAAAAAAAATCGTAAATAGAAAAAAACCAAAAACATAATAAACGCACGGAAGAGATACGTTTTAGGTAAGGCATAGAAACTTATTCACCTTTAATTCCTGCCTCACTGAGATCGACCCTGGGCCTAAAAGTTGATCAAAATAAAATTAAGTATGCCAGGTTAAAAAAAATTTGAAAGATGGTTAGATTTGATTTAAGTTAACTCACTATACTAACTTTAACGATAATTTCACCATATTAACACAACCTATTCAAGATCTACAACGCTTTTTCTGGCGCCGTTACTGGGGAGGTGCGCATTGGGGTAAGTTTCTACTCCATTCCTTTGATTTTCTCTTCTCACACCCTTCTCTTCACGGGTGTTTTTGTTTGCTGGTGTGCAGGTAAACTAGTTGCAAGGAGGAGGCAAGTAGAGGAAGCCAGAGACGTGGGCAGATTCAAGGTGGGAATGAGAGCGTGAAGTCGCCGGCTGCACACTGGAGCTTCGCCCACGTTGCTGAAAAGGTAGGTCTCTCTCTTAGCAACTTAGGTCAACTTGTCACCTTAATAAAAAAATAAACCTAAAAACACTTCTTGGGATTTCTTGGGGCAAGTGGATTAAAAATCACTTGCTTGATTGTTTGCCATCGCCCCCACTGCCCTTGGATTTCTTGCCAAACTTCACATAGCAAAGATCCAAGAATCTTGATTCTTGAATCTTTTGTCTTGGGAAGTGTTCTTTGAGGTAAGATTAAAAAGATTGACTGCCATCCCTCATTGTCTCATTTATCCGTAATTCGGAATCATAATTTTTTGGTGGGGAGACTTGGAATTGAGTTGATTCCAACCCCACCATGACCTTTCACGTGCCTTAGATTTGATCATGAATATTTCAACCCCAACACTTTGATTTTCTTTACATTATCTTGTGGTTGAGTCTTGTGTGTGGAACATCATTTTGGTGATTGGGAGCACTTGAATTGAAGTGCTTTGGCTCCCTTTCACACTAACCTAAAATTGACTCGTGCATCCACACATAGAAATTTCCACCTAGGGAAGCCCATTGCATTTTTAGCATGCATTAACCAACTCACATTGAAGAAGGGTTTGTTGGGTATAGAAGAACTTGTATTTTCTCAAAACCCAGAGATTGGTTGAATTGGTAACTCAGCGAAATCTTAAAATCCATACTACTTAAGGCTGAAATTCTAAAAACCATTCACCAATTAAAACTTCAATTCGGGGAGATTTCTCCATTGCATACTTGGTTTACACACTTTCTAAAATCAACGCACTTGGGCATTACCCGTATACAACACCCTTCACATTCCTGAAGCACTTGATCCTAAGCCTCTAATTAAAACTGGTAGCAACTTAACCCTTATTAAGGATTGGAGGTCTAACTACCTACGTGTAGCGCCTACATGCTGGTGCAGGTTCTCGTGTGCTATCGGGTGTCTAAGATTGGGGCAAACGGCCTTTCAATCTGGCCCGGTGGTTCCGCGATGCTCACATTTGGTTCCATAGGTTGTGATAGTAGGTAACTTAGATCTTTAGGTCTAAAGGCATATTGTAGAGGTTAGGACTTTGATTGCCTTGATTTGTCATCAACTGTACCTTTGCGACGTCATTTCTCTCATCCCCTTTTCCCTTCTTATCTCCCTAATTCTTCTGCGATAGTGCATGTTTGGGAGGAGTGATTGCACAACAATCAGAGGTCTTAATTGGCCTAGATTAAGCTAGGACTTAGCATAAGTTAGGGTTATTCATGCATGCATACGCATTATCTGCATCTTTACTACTTTCCTTTAGCTATGCATAAAATAATGTTATAATGTGCTGATTAAGTGCATTATGTCGATTGCAGGCAAGAAGCAGATCTGGAGCTGGATCTAAAGCAGGATATGAAGTTGGATCTAGAATAATGAGAGTTGTAACAGAGCTGGAGCAGAAGGCTTAGTTTTGATATAGGAACAATAATGTAAGGGAGTTAAAGGTTTGCTATGCTATTAAGTAGGAATAAAGCAGTAAAATGTGAAGAGCTTAGGTCCATCCTAGCCCTAGGATATCCTAGAGACCTCCCCAAGCCTTAGCCACCCTTAGATTAGGTCACAACGCCCTAGGAAGCCTTAAAACCATAGTTCAACCCTTATCTGGATGTCCAGATAAGTTTTAGGACGTCCAAGACCCTTAGCCAACTCTCGCACACTTCAAAACCACTTCTGCAGTGTTATTGGACGTCCAGACACTTTGTCATACGTCCAATTTCTGCAGAATACCCAAAACAGAATCTGAAATCCTTCCTGACTTTGATTGGACGTCCAGACAACAAGTCTGGACTTCTGATTTTTGAGTATAAGACGTCTGATTCTATTATTAGACGTATGATACTGCTTTCCAATTCCTATTTTGAGATTTAAGCCTTGATATTGGATCTCTAGGTCCCTAAACCCAATTCCAACCCCATAGGAACCTAAATTAAGGTGCCCTAACCCTAGTACATCACCTCTATACCTCCCTAAGGACCTAATTAGGTCCCCACTAAACCTAATTGACTTAGATCTTAGTCAATTCCATCAGCCTATTCAATTGGACTCATTGAGTCCAATTGAGCCCTAATCTCAGCACACACTATCCAATTGGACTCAGTGAGAGTCCAATTGACCTAGACCTAAATTAATTGAGTTGTTTTACTCTCAATTAAGTTTTCACACACCCAATTAAACTTGTATTAAGTTTAATTGCACTTTACCTTAGTGAATTAGGGTTTATAACCCTAATTTGAGACATACCTTGACCTAAACCCACTAGACCTAACCTAATCAACCTAGCTACCTAAGTTTCGACCCACACACACCCACACACACCATCCACACAAAAATACCTAACCTAGAGTTCTCTAGAACTCTCTACCATGTGTGGTTGAATTGGTTGCCAAAAATAGCAACTAAGAGCCATTCAATTTTTAGATCCACATTTGGTGGATCTAAAAACCACCATCCACCCTCTCTCTCTCTCTCTCACTCTCCCACGAGCTCCCACCATAGGCCTCTCTAGAGAATTCCATAATTCTCTAGAGAGCTTCCCTTAGGTTTATAAAAAGACCCAATGGGTGGCCATTTGCACCCATTCACTTCCTTGGCATTCATTCCACTTAGGCTAGCCACTTCCATCTCCACTCCACCTCCACGAGTTGAGCACCACCATGGAGGCCACCATCTACACGCCAGAAAGCTGGATCAGCTCCCCAACTCTCTCCAAGGGCCGGCCTAAGCTCGATTGGCCGCCCCTCCTTCTTCTCTCAGCCACTCAAAGGCCATCGGAGACCACCTCCGAATGCCCTTCCTTCTGCTAGATTAATAACTTAGCTCTTCGTGTATTTACTGCTTTTATTTGCTTCTTAGTGGTGTAGTCTTACTTCTCCCCCAATGATGCATGCGAAATGCCCCCCATCGATTCTTGTATGTGATTGTTTTCTGGTAGCTCGGTTTAATTTTCAAGTATTTATATATAAGCTTTCCTCTACATTTTATGTTGCAAACAACTCTCCCGCTGAATGAATGAAAAATATTTTTATATATATATTTGTCTCTATATGTTTGAAATCACCATGAGCTTAATAATTGTCATTCTTTTTGTGTGATTCAAGTTGCTCGTTTCCAATTCCTAATATTCTTGCAACTAAGCATGTCATACCTAAATACGTAATAATCATGAACTGGCATGCGATTCTAAACAAGGTAGAGTAAGATCGATTTCAAAAGTAAAAGCAACGCCTCCCAGAGACGAACGACCGGGACTCAAGTCTCATTATTTTTATAAAACAATATCTTTGTTAGATCGTATTTCGCGACTATACTACGACGCTTTTATCAAAAAATGCAAGCTACGATTTTTTTCCCCAACAAGCAGGTCACAAAATCCTGAATTATTTGAATTGTCTGATAATTCTAGAAGGAAAGAAACCGAATCGTCACCCTCCTCACAAACATGGTTGCACGCCCACCCCCAAATCCCGAGGGAGGAAACCGCCCTCAAAACCTACCTGGTGGTGGAGCCATGGACCCCATAACCCGCCTCCAAGCCCAAATGGAAATGGATAATGAGCAGATTGAAGCCATTAGTGAAACCTTGGAGGAAATGCAGAACCCTCCCGAACGAGAGGAGCCAAGGTCTCTTAGCTCTTATCAAAATCTCGCTGCTACAGAGGCCATAGGACAAATTCGGGTCCCCATGGGTGGGGACAATTTTGAACTGAAACCCAATATAATTGGCCTAATTAACTTTCACTTCCATGGTCTTGCAAGTGAAGATCATTTTCTCCATTTGGAAGACCTAACCCGATTGACTGAAATGGTTAAACCAAGAAACATCGGGTTATCAATTGTCCTCATGAAAATGTTCCCATTTTCGTTGCGGGATAAAGCGTCGCAATGGTTACGCACCCTTGGGAGAACCATCCATTCTTGGGAAGAGATGCGAACAGCATTTCTCAAGAAATTTTTCCCAATCGAGCGAACCAATGCGCTTCACCGTGCTATAACTTCCTTTACGCAACAAAACGGAGAACAGTTTCATGGGGCTTGGGAGAGGTATAATGACCTCCTCTGGAAGTGTCCGCACCACGGTCTGCCTAAGTGGCCTATAGCCCAGATTTTCTGTTATGGGCTAAATGAGACTTTGAAGTAGATTGCAGACGCTTCCGGCGGAGGGAATTTCATGAATAAAGACGAGAATGAAGCATTCGAATTATTTGAAAACATGAGTGAAAACTCAATGAACAATGCCTCCATTGTCACCTTTAATCATACCAGCCTACCCCGTAATGTTCACGAAGTTGACATGGGACCCTCCCATTCATCCACTGATCTTAACCTTATTGCACAAAAATTGGATGAAGTCTCCGTCGTGCACAAGAAGCTAGACGAGCTTCTGGCCAATCCTGCCCGTTCTATGGCAAACACCCCCACCTCACCACTTCGTCACAATCCCAATCCATCCAACGCCAAGCTTATCCCCAAAAACCCCATGAGATCTTCCTTACCGAGCGTCGCGTCAAGCGATTCGGTAAGTCATGTGGATCTGGCTTCTACAAGCCAGTATTTTGACATAGAGGACCAAGCCTCCGTGTGCTCGGATGAATATTTACATGAGGACTCATCTTCTGGCTTAGAAGACGCTTGTGCCCTAGGGAACAACCCGTTCTCTACTACTTATAACCTAGGGTGGCGAAATCATCCTAATTTTGCATGGTCCAATGAAGTGCGACAACCGGGTTTTAGTTTGTTATAATGTTGTAGTAAAGCCGGTTATTACCAACATTTCAAATATAAATTTTTTACTCGGAAAATAAAAGAGTTCCCGAGGTCGAACTCAGGGAGCAAGTTGTATTCTAGAGATATACATGTTTCTTTTACAAAATAAAGAAAGAGAGAGGGAAAGAATTTGTTGTTCTCTTCGTTTTCTCCTCGTGATGTTCTTCTTTCTTTCTTTCTTTAGAGCTCCTTCTCCTTCTTCTTCGTTCTGCAGAGGTGATGCTCCTCTTCAGATCTCTTTCTTCTTCTTCTTCGTTCTGCAGAGGTGATGCTCCTCTTCAGATCTCTTTCTTCTTCTTCTGCTTTGGCCGTTGCTCTTCTTTTCTTTCTTTTTCCTTCCTGTCTCCTTCTCTTTTTTTCTTTGCTTTGGCCCTTCCTCTTCTTTCTTCTTCAGCCTGCCTTCTTTCCTGCTCTGGCTGCTGACCTTCCGTCGTCTGACCCGGTGCTTAGACGACTTAACTATGCATTTGCTACAGTGCAGCTCCTTCTTCTTCCGCGGGTCTTCTTCTTCGCCTGTGCCTGCACACTTCAGAGTTTTTCGTCAGAGGCAAAACCTACTCTACCCTCCCCCCCCCGCGTCTCTCTTTCTCTCTGAAACCACTCTTGGGAAAGCTCTCCCAGAGCTACCGGGTAATCGGGTTCGGGTCACGCCCGGGTCCAGGCCCACCGGCGTGCGTGGTGGGCGAGGAGTGCAGGTCAGTCTAAGTCGGGTCGGGTCAGGTCCGCGGGGCGTGAGCGCGGACGAGATCGGGTAACCGGGCAGGTGTAAGGGGACCTCACCCCGTGTACTGAGGCAGTAAGGCTACTGCACAAAATCAATTTAAACAGTGGAACGGGTGTGAGGCTTACCGATGTGGGACTAAACGCAGACCTTTCCTCGCGTGCGCCTGCTGGGAGACCGCGGCCTGGCTTCTGCAGCTGCGGCTTCGATTTGCATAGGTTGCTGGCTGGCTGCCTTCGCAAGACTCCCCGTACTCCGCAGCAGCTGGAGACCTGGAGTCCTCAAGCCTGGAGCGCGGGAGAAGCTGCTTCAATGTGCGTTAATGGCGGTCGAACCTCAAAACCTGTCGGACACGAATATGGCCTCGCGGCCTGATCAAACCACTGGGGAACCTTCGCCGTGGCACGGCGAAGGTGAGGAGCTGCGCGGCAGGCCGCAAGGTGGTGTCTGGCGGCAGCCCTGGGTCGGACTGCAACCGGAGGAATGGGTTCGTTCGGGGGAGTGTTACGGAGGTGTGGAGCGGCAGTGGAGGGGTGGGGGGTGCTCAGTGTTATGAGGCGGAGGTTCGGTGAGGGTCGGCGAGCCGTGTGGGTTGCTGAGGTGATGGGAGCGGCTCGCCGGAGGGTGGTCGGAGGCGAAGGGGGTGAAGGTGGTCAGGGTCGGTAGAGGGCTTAATTGAATAAATTGAAAGCGGGGAAAGAAAGAGGAGGAGAAGGGGAGTAGCTCTAGCTTACTTGCAGGGACGAAAGGGGAGGAACAGGGCGACAGTCGTATCGACTGTCGCCGGAGA
The DNA here is from genome assembly GCA_037157565.1 of Thalassia testudinum. NCBI lineage: Eukaryota > Viridiplantae > Streptophyta > Magnoliopsida > Alismatales > Hydrocharitaceae > Thalassia > Thalassia testudinum. The sequence continues at coordinate 147,614,075 of JAZHRO010000063.1, read as the reverse complement.
AGACGATGCTCAGGGAAAGGGGCGGCGGCGAGCAGAGAGCCGGAGAGGCGCCAGCTGGGTGCGGCGTGGCGCAGGAAGAGCAGGGGAGGAAGTCTCTGCTGCTGGTATTGCGGCAGAGCGAAGAGGTGGAGGGGGAGGAAACCGCCGGAGCTGGTGAGCGTCTGCCGGAGGAAGAAGAGAAGAAAGTTGGGGATTTTCTCCGTCAGATCCAGGCTGCCCTGGTCGGTGGAGCAACGGGGGGTATTTATAGGGATCAAACAGGGAGGAAGGCGGAGGGAGACGACGTGTCTCCCTCGCCGGAGGATGGTCGGAAACAAGAACCCATACCGTCCGTGCGTTCGCACGGCCGGTATGGTGGGTTACAATGACCAGGGGGGTGTCCCTGCGACGGCTGACGACGCAGGGCACCCCCGGTTTACTTGCCAGGTCCCCCACCTCACCCTGCGCGGCGCCATGCTCCGCGCAAGGTCGCCGGAGCATGGTGCTGGCAGGTTTTGCAGGAGGGACCTGATTGCAAAGAACGAAGGAGAGTTAGGGGCCAAAATGCGAGGGTTCAAAAGTTGAGGGCCAAAGAGTAAATATATGAGGACCAAAGTGTAAAGTCGGTCAAGGAGGTTTCTTCTTAGGCTCAAGTTTTTATACATGACTAATTAGGACCTAAGGAATCTGATGGTGAATTTCATTTTCATATTAAACCTTGTTTGACCGGTCAATTTGCGCAAAAACTCAAATTAAGTTATTAATTGGGCATGGTTCTCAATGTAGGTCAAAATGGGTTCTAAAGGCCAAATTGAAGGTTCTAAACCCTAGAGATTATTTTTCTATGAATTTTAGAGGGTTTATTCTATTTTTACTTTGCCTCGAACCTTGTGAATTGAAGTGGGTTGTTTTAGGGTTACAGATTATCATTTAGTTTCTTGGAAGTGCTGTAGCCCTTGCTAGATCATCTCATCCCACTTTTATTCTTATTAAGCTGCTTTGACCTATGTTTGGGCCCTGAATTACCCTGTATGCAGATTATACTGGTAAAATTGCACTTTTACCCCTTATGACTTGTTTTCTTCTCAAACTCAGAATTCTCTGAGTTAAGCCTTTCCTTGAGATATGTAGGAGCTTTTATCCTTTGTATTAGGTCAAAATGAGCTAGTTATGGCTCATGATGAGGTTCTCATCATACCCCCATGCCTAGCTTTTGCTAGTCCCTTAGCAAAAACTTAAGGTTTCAACCCTTGTTCTAGACCATGAAGTTTTTAATAGTTTTAGATAAGTGCCCTTTTTTATTTGAGCATAGATTAGGTTAGAATGCTGACCATAGGCCTAAAAGGTACTCTAGTACCAATCAAGATCCAAATCTGTCTAGCCTTAGCCTCAGTCTTTTAGCAAAGGTTTTTAAGGCCCACAAGAATTAACCTAAGGTTTATTGGACTTCGTGGTTAAAGCACCCGTGCTTGAAATGATTTTAGCCCTGGCTCAGTTCGCAGTGCGTTTTGTAAGAGAGAGATAGAAAGTTTTTCTGTTTGGAGAGTTTTCTCTCTCTTTTTCTTTTTAGTTCTAGCCTAGGATTGGCTTTTCAACACGGTCTGTATCAGATTCCTTGCTCCCATCATCAATCCTCAAGGGTTCCTGGCGATCGATGCTTCGAGATAGCACCGCCCATGGCAACCCCCGGAACCCTGGCTATTGAGATTTCGAGATAATCCCATCCATGGTATTCCGTGGCCGAATCCAGACCCTGGCAATTGACACTTCGAGATAATGCCATCCATGGAATCTGAACCAGCAGAGTGCTTACATGCCCCCAGTAGGATATGTAAATATCCTAAGAGACAAGCACCGAGGAGATGATATTTTGTTACGCATCTTCGAGGGGATTTCCCCGCCTCTCTGCGCTGGGAACTCGTCCAAATCAACTTGTGTTGATCGGCCGCTCCTATTCTAGGTGTTCTTTTCAGATTTTTGCGACGCTTCTGGGTGATTCTGATTTTTACGCTTACTAAACCAGGCTGTGTGTGAGATTAGGGTGCTTAGGTTACTGAGTCCCGTAAACCAAAAATTAGTTAACGAGGCCGAATACTCCCTAAGCCTTAGACCTAATACTTCAGCTTTTCATTTTCCTCAACCTCTTGAGGAGTGTCTAGATCTTAATGGGTACTAAGAGTCTATTCAAGAATGCCTAAGGTTTGCGTTCTTACTAATCTTATTATGCACTTTTCAGTTATTTTCTTGAATGAGGTCTAGAACTTAGGTTAATTCCTTAGTTCCTTACTAATGACTATCACCTTTTCTTATAATTTTGTGCTCCTTTTTCATTTTGTTTCTCTTCTCCTTCAGAAAATTTCCTTCTCCTCTTTTCCTCTTATTCTTTTTCAAAAAATTTTTAATTTTTATGGTGTTTTTGGCATATGTGAATTTTTTGTTTGAAACCTTTTCTTACAAGTTTTTGCACTTTCCTACCCCCCCATGCCTAAGATTTGCAATGTCCTCATTGTAACCTAGGGGGTCTTAGTTCATTCCTTAAGACAGAAATTTGGGTGAGTGGATGGGTCGGGTTGAATTTTTGCGGACGATTTCAAATCTCAGATGCGAACATCTGAGTTGGGGTCGGCTGTCTATAAGGGTGAACTTCGAGTGCTGAAAGGTGTCAGAACAAGTTTCAGGTTTTCAAAGAGAATGACGGGCTGCCTCCCGTTAAGCGCTGAGTTTTACGCCATCGGCTGGGTGCAATAAGCTCAAGGGGAAAGGAGGATATAAGATGCCTCAGCCAAATCAGTAGAAGTTACATCAATGAACGGCTTGAGTCTCTGACCGTTCACGATGAAAGGTTCAGAATCGTGGCTGAGTGGACTGATTTCGATTGCTCCATTTCCAAAAACCTGTCGGACCAAATATGGTCCGACCCACTTAGATCTCAGTTTTCCTGGGAAGAGTTTGAGTCGGGCATCAAAGAGTAGGACCTTTTGACCAGGATGAAAGATCTTTCTCGAGATGTGTTTGTCGTGGAAGGCTTTAACCCACTCCTTGTAGATTTGCGAGTTCTCGTACGCGTCTATGCGTAATTCATCGATCTCGCTGATTTGGAGTTTTCTGTGGGTCCCAGCCTTAGAAAGATCCAGATTACAGTTCCGTACTGCCCAATAGGCTTTATGCTCCAGTTCGACGGGAAGGTGGCATGCCTTTCCGTACACCAATCTAAAGGGAGACATGCCCAATTGGGTCTTGTGGGCGGTCCTATAGGCCCACAATGCTTCCGGAAGTCGGGGTTTCAGTTCGAGGATGGGGTTTTCAGCAGCAGCGGGTGGTTCAGTATGGATGTGAGGTTCAAGGGTGGGAGTTACTGGGTTGTTCACATCTGGATTTGACTCCTCTGTTTGCGGGTCAAGATCCTTCTGTGGTTGATGAGGCATACTCAAGTCATTCTGGAGGTGTGATTCATCAACCAAAGTCTTGATGTCACAAATTTGCTCGATGACGCCGCAATTAATTCCTTGTTGGGCCTTAAATATATCAATTTTCAGTGTTTGATCTCCAAACTTAAGCTCTATTTGGCCCTTCTCACAGCTGATGTTGGCTCTAGCAGTAGCCAAGAAAGGTCTCCCTAGAATGATTGGTGTATCCCTAGGGTCCTCAGGTGCATCCATGTCTAAGACTATAAAGTCCACTGGAAAATAGAAATCCCGCACTCTCATGATAACATCCTCGAGAATCCCTTTTGGTAACTTTATAGATCGATCTGCTAATTGTAATGTCACCTCGGTTGGTTTCAGCTCAGATTCTTCTAGATGGTCAAGTAAGGATGTGGGTATCAGATTTATAGATGCACCTAAGTCTAACAATGCTCTATCAAATTGGGTACCACCTATCTTACAGGAGATCAGGGGAGTTCCAGGATCTTTTGCCTTGGGTGGGAGTCTACTAAGGATTACAGAGCTGGCTTGCTCTGACAGAACAATTGGGCTCCCTCCCTTGGTTCGCGGCTTACGCTGGGGTGTACATATATTCTTTAGAAATCGTGCGTAAGCTGGTACGTGGCGGATTGCATCCATCAAGGGGATGTTTATGTGGACCTGCTCAAAGAGCTTGACCAGGTCCTCCTCAGGGGCCACGGGTTTGGTGGTCTTCTTTCCCTTGGTCAGGGCCTCGGGAAACGGGATCTTGGTTGGTTCTTCTAGGATAGGTTCAGGTTGTGGATCTGGAACAGCGGTACCTTGGATAACTATCCTAGGGTCATGGTTATCAGGCTGGGAGTGGTTTGGATAATGCGGGTCTTGAGTTGTCTTACCACTACGTGTTGTTACAGAATTTAATCCGGCCTGATTTTGGTTTGGGTTTGGTAGGAGGGGTGGCTGCTGCTGAAATCCCGCACAAGAAGTTGAGGCTTCCATCTCGTCTGGAGATGGAGCAGTAGGGGCCTGATAAATCCATTGAGTGTGGCCTAAATTTGGATTCATAACGCGCTTCTGGGTTGGCACGTTATTTGGGTTAGGAAGAGGTTGGGAAGGGAGTGTGCCTGGTTGGCGAGAATTTGCCAACTGGGCCAGTTGAGTTTTAACTTCAGTAAGCTCGTCCTTGTGCTGTTTTTGAATAGCCGCATTCGATTTTTGAATGTCAGCCAGAGTCTGGAGGATTAAGGACATTTGATCTTGATTTGGCCCTGATGGATAACTAGGGTTGGGCCGAGGCTGAGGCGGCTGGTAGTGACGAGAGGGCTGTGGGCGGGACTGAAAAGGTGGTCTTTGGGTTTGGGAATTTCCCGCCCACTGAAAATTGGGATGGTTTCGCCATCCAGGGTTGTAAGTGTTGGAGAATGGGTCGTTCTGGATGGCGTTGAGGTCCTCGCAGATCTGAGGAACCTCCTGAGAGTCAGGGAAAGGAGGAATGGAGTTTCCCCGGCTGGTGTAGAGAGGATCGGATGATCTTCCAGTCCAAGAATCAGATGGGGATGGATATGGATCCATCCCAGGGGAGGATCGGTGGAGGATGTTTTGCACAGTCTCCTGTGTGGAAGGAGGTTGTGCAAAGGAGTTACGCGCAGAGGTGGCTCGCTGCAAGTGCTGAGTCAGCTCATCCACCTTCTTTTCAATGATTGAGACCTTGTCCAATCGACTGGCCATTAATTCCAGGTCGACTGATGCGGACAGGCCCTGCGTCTCACGTGCTCCCTTAAGATTCGTCGCTGCGCGGGTATTCGTCCTGTCGAATAATCCCATGGAGTCATTGTTGATGGAGTTCTCGCACATGTTTTCGAGAATCTCCCATACGGTGTCTTCATGTTGACCCATGATGTTTCCTCCGCAAGTTGCATTGACGAAAAGGCGGATGTCCTCACGGAGTCCCTGGTAAAAAGATTGGACTTGTTCCCATTTAGGAACTCCGTGATGGGGGCACTTTCTCATGAGATCCTGAAAACGATCCCATGCCTCATGGAGAGGTTCTCCTGATTGTTGAGTGAAGTGTGTAATCTGATGGCGCAAGGCGTTGGTCCGACCAACGGGAAAAAACTTTTTCAAAAATTCGGATTGAAGTTCTTCCCAAGTGTTGATCGGCCGGGTCTGAGTTTGATACCAATGGGCGGCCTTGTCCATAAGAGAAAAGGAGAACATCTTCATGAGAAGAATATCCCGATTTTGCACATCTGATCCAAAAGTGTGGGCCAGATGCTTTAGCTGTTTGATGTGCTGGAAGGGATCTTCAGAATTAAGCCCATGGAATTTAGGTATAGCATGAATCATGTTGGGCTTTAGTTCGGAATCAGGTCCTCCAGTCGGGATTCTGACTCGAGGCTCAATGGCCACCGCAGCAGGATTGTAGTGGTCCCGCATCATAGGACGCTGTGGTGGGTGCACGAAGTTTTGGAAGAGGTCATTGAGTCGCTGGAGCTGGTGTTCCAGATTATTTTCTTCCTCAACTGGCTGAGCCATGATGGGGGAAGAAGAAGAACTTGGTTCTGAATCAGAAGAGAGAATAATGTGAGGGTGTTGCTGCACAAACACGGGCGTCGAGGCTTGGCCTTGACGAGAGTGAATTTCTAATGGAGGTCTTAAGGGTGGTCTTAGGGACCTCCTTCCGTACATGCACTGTTTGGAAGAGGTAAGTTTAGAAGGTGCTGGACCCAATCAAGACACCCAAAAATGTGTTGGGTGACTATAGAGGTGCGGGGCAGATGGACCCCTTGATCAGAAAGATCGCCCACCTGAGAATTACCTGGGCAGCCAGAGAGGGAGAGTCCCGCGAAGACCCCTACACGATAGAGCGTCCCCACGGGTTACAGGGTTTCCCCCACCCGACCTCTCTTGTCACTGCGGTTCCAGGTAGACCAGAATGGGGATCTTGACCTCTTAAGTCTACCAATTTTAAGATCAGGGTGCTTAAGGTTTCACTTGAACTTTAGTCTTTTTAAGTGCAAAGAGTGACCTAATTTAAGGTTGGTTAACCCAAAGGGGTCAACTTTACCTCTTGTTTTCTTTGAGAGCTTTTTGGGTCCTTTCTTTTAGGGTCCAAGTGTTTAAAGAGAGAGCCAATTGTTTAGGATTTTTCTTGTTAATTATTTTCAATCAATGGCTTGGGCACACCTCTTTTGGATTTCCTCCATTCTTGATTTAAGTAGTGTGTCTCTAAAACCCTAATGTTGAATCTTATGTTGGCTCTACTTGGTCCAGTTAGTTCTTTGTTGGGTAATCAGGGCTCAAGCAAGAATGTGTTAGCCCTTAAATACCCTTAATAGTGTGCAGGACTAATGAGTTGAAAACATGCAACTCTTTATGGTTACTAAGTATGGAAGACAGGTTAGCCCTATATTGCTTGTTCTTTTCTTTTCTTCCTCTTTAGAGTTTAGGGGTTAATAGCGAGAGGAAAAATTTACCTGTCCTCGGAGTGGTTGTCGTGTGGTTGCTTGTCTTCTTGATTTCCTGTAGTTTTCTGCGCAAAAGAGAGGAGATTATCAGAAATTAAAAAGAAACAGGAATGTTTACCTCTAGAATAGCCGTTGCTCCCCGGCAGCGGCGCCAAAATGAAGTGCGACAACCGGGTTTTAGTTTGTTATAACGTTGTAGTAAAGCCGGTTATTACCAACATTTCAAATATAAATTTTTTACTCGGAAAATAAAAGAGTTCCCGAGGTCGAACTCAGGGAGCAAGTTGTATTCTAGAGATATACATGTTTCTTTTACAAAATAAAGAAAGAGAGAGGGAAAGAATTTGTTGTTCTCTTCGTTTTCTCCTCGTGATGTTCTTCTTTCTTTCTTTCTTTAGAGCTCCTTCTCCTTCTTCTTCGTTCTGCAGAGGTGATGCTCCTCTTCAGATCTCTTTCTTCTTCTTCTTCGTTCTGCAGAGGTGATGCTCCTCTTCAGATCTCTTTCTTCTTCTTCTGCTTTGGCCGTTGCTCTTCTTTTCTTTCTTTTTCCTTCCTGTCTCCTTCTCTTTTTTTCTTTGCTTTGGCCCTTCCTCTTCTTTCTTCTTCAGCCTGCCTTCTTTCCTGCTCTGGCTGCTGACCTTCCGTCGTCTGACCCGGTGCTTAGACGACTTAACTATGCATTTGCTACAGTGCAGCTCCTTCTTCTTCCGCGGGTCTTCTTCTTCGCCTGTGCCTGCACACTTCAGAGTTTTTCGTCAGAGGCAAAACCTACTCTACCCTCCCCCCCCCGCGTCTCTCTTTCTCTCTGAAACCACTCTTGGGAAAGCTCTCCCAGAGCTACCGGGTAATCGGGTTCGGGTCACGCCCGGGTCCAGGCCCACCGGCGTGCGTGGTGGGCGAGGAGTGCAGGTCAGTCTAAGTCGGGTCGGGTCAGGTCCGTGGGGCGTGAGCGCGGACGAGACCGGGTAACCGGGCAGGTGTAAGGGGACCTCACCCCGTGTACTGAGGCAGTAAGGCTACTGCACAAAATCAATTTAAACAGTGGAACGGGTGTGAGGCTTACCGATGTGGGACTAAACGCAGACCTTTCCTCGCGTGCGCCTGCTGGGAGACCGCGGCCTGGCTTCTGCAGCTGCGGCTTCGATTTGCATAGGTTGCTGGCTGGCTGCCTTCGCAAGACTCCCCGTACTCCGCAGCAGCTGGAGACCTGGAGTCCTCAAGCCTGGAGCGCGGGAGAAGCTGCTTCAATGTGCGTTAATGGCGGTCGAACCTCAAAACCTGTCGGACACGAATATGGCCTCGCGGCCTGATCAAACCACTGGGGAACCTTCGCCGTGGCACGGCGAAGGTGAGGAGCTGCGCGGCAGGCCGCAAGGTGGTGTCTGGCGGCAGCCCTGGGTCGGACTGCAACCGGAGGAATGGGTTCGTTCGGGGGAGTGTTACGGAGGTGTGGAGCGGCAGTGGAGGGGTGGGGGGTGCTCAGTGTTATGAGGCGGAGGTTCGGTGAGGGTCGGCGAGCCGTGTGGGTTGCTGAGGTGATGGGAGCGGCTCGCCGGAGGGTGGTCGGAGGCGAAGGGGGTGAAGGTGGTCAGGGTCGGTAGAGGGCTTAATTGAATAAATTGAAAGCGGGGAAAGAAAGAGGAGGAGAAGGGGAGTAGCTCTAGCTTACTTGCAGGGACGAAAGGGGAGGAACAGGGCGACAGTCGTATCGACTGTCGCCGGAGAAGACGATGCTCAGGGAAAGGGGCGGCGGCGAGCAGAGAGCCGGAGAGGCGCCAGCTGGGTGCGGCGTGGCGCAGGAAGAGCAGGGGAGGAAGTCTCTGCTGCTGGTATTGCGGCAGAGCGAAGAGGTGGAGGGGGAGGAAACCGCCGGAGCTGGTGAGCGTCTGCCGGAGGAAGAAGAGAAGAAAGTTGGGGATTTTCTCCGTCAGATCCAGGCTGCCCTGGTCGGTGGAGCAACGGGGGGTATTTATAGGGATCAAACAGGGAGGAAGGCGGAGGGAGACGACGTGTCTCCCTCGCCGGAGGATGGTCGGAAACAAGAACCCATACCGTCCGTGCGTTCGCACGGCCGGTATGGTGGGTTACAATGACCAGGGGGGTGTCCCTGCGACGGCTGACGACGCAGGGCACCCCCGGTTTACTTGCCAGGTCCCCCACCTCACCCTGCGCGGCGCCATGCTCCGCGCAAGGTCGCCGGAGCATGGTGCTGGCAGGTTTTGCAGGAGGGACCTGATTGCAAAGAACGAAGGAGAGTTAGGGGCCAAAATGCGAGGGTTCAAAAGTTGAGGGCCAAAGAGTAAATATATGAGGACCAAAGTGTAAAGTCGGTCAAGGAGGTTTCTTCTTAGGCTCAAGTTTTTATACATGACTAATTAGGACCTAAGGAATCTGATGGTGAATTTCATTTTCATATTAAACCTTGTTTGACCGGTCAATTTGCGCAAAAACTCAAATTAAGTTATTAATTGGGCATGGTTCTCAATGTAGGTCAAAATGGGTTCTAAAGGCCAAATTGAAGGTTCTAAACCCTAGAGATTATTTTTCTATGAATTTTAGAGGGTTTATTCTATTTTTACTTTGCCTCGAACCTTGTGAATTGAAGTGGGTTGTTTTAGGGTTACAGATTATCATTTAGTTTCTTGGAAGTGCTGTAGCCCTTGCTAGATCATCTCATCCCACTTTTATTCTTATTAAGCTGCTTTGACCTATGTTTGGGCCCTGAATTACCCTGTATGCAGATTATACTGGTAAAATTGCACTTTTACCCCTTATGACTTGTTTTCTTCTCAAACTCAGAATTCTCTGAGTTAAGCCTTTCCTTGAGATATGTAGGAGCTTTTATCCTTTGTATTAGGTCAAAATGAGCTAGTTATGGCTCATGATGAGGTTCTCATCATCCAATAACCCACAGTGCCAAAACCCCGCAAGTGGACCAATGCGATCGTCCACACCCGTCATCCCAAGGGCCCAGTCTAATCCTATGGCGAATCCGCCATCGGGTCCTTGCATATCGCAAACAGAACACGCATCGAGTTCTCTTGATAAATTGATGCGAATGATGATGGAAATGTCTAAGCGCCATGAAGAGAACATGACCTCTCTTCAGCACCAATTGGCGCAGCAGAATGCTGAGATTAGTCAACTATGTATGGCGACTCAATCTCAGGGCACTCTTCCAGCCCAACCTGTTCCCAACCCACGAAATTTCGCACCCCGTGGTCCTCAACCACAGGTACGACCTTCTCAGGGGCAGGTTCATCAGATTCTGCAGGCTCCGAGCATTCCACCGGGATTTCAGGCTAATCCTGCTGCAACTACACCTCACCCTTATGTCCCTATTGTGAACCCTCCTCCACCTTATGATCCCACTGGACCTGCAACATCCAATGCGATTACTACGAGGAGCGGTAAGCAAACCGTCGATCCACTTCGACCTGATCCTAGCCCATCTTTTTCATCGCCCTCTCATTCGAGATGCGCACCACATTCGCGAGAGGACGATACACCCAAACTAGCACCAGAATTGGTCCCATTCCCTGAGGCTCTACTGAGGGAGCCAAAAGGCAAGAAAAGAGATATGCAGGCCTTTGATAACCTGCGTAATTTATTCAGGGATGTTGAAATCAAGGTGCCCCTGTTAGAGGCTATCGACCACATACCTACTATCACCCAATTTTTCAAAGGCTACACTACACCCAGGCAACAGTCAAAGAAAATAAAGAATCTGGTAGTTCTCTCACCTCATGCGAGTTGTGCCATACTGTCAAATCTACCACCGAAGCAGAAAGATCCGGGCAAATCGCTTATTTCTTGTAGCATCCAAGGCTGCAATTTTAACCATGCTTTGCTTGATCTAGGATCTTCCATCAATCTTATACCAACCATCATGCTCGAGAAATTTTCCTTAGGAAATCTGAAACCCACCCCTGTCACATTACAATTGGCAGACTGTTCTGTCAAAATACCAAAGGGTGTGGTGGAAGACGTGGTGGTTAGGGTCAACAGTCTCTATTTTCCTGTTGACTTTCTTGTTTTGGATATAGAAGTTCCTAGCTCACTTTCTGATTGTCTGATCATCCTTGGTCGACCTTTCTTGGCCACAGCCTGCGCCCATATCGACTACGAGTCGGGTTGTATTGAGATTGCCGTTGGACCTGAGAAGCTCAATCTTAACATCTTCAAGGTAGCCAAGAACTTTGATTGCGATTGCATCGAGGATGACACATCTGACGAAGACATGGCCGTTAACACGTGTATCGGACTAATAGAGACCTATTTTGACTGCTGTGGATTGCCTTTAAATACAAACGATTGCCTGACCGACACATATTGTGACGTTCCCCCATCCCTCCCTTTTCCCATACCTTCTCTTGACCAAACTTCTAACAAGGTTTTCTCTACTTCCCATACCTCATGGTTTGAGTCATATTCGGGCTACTCACCACCGGTCCACACTCTTGAAGACCATATTGCCCTTTCTTTCCCACCAAATCAGGTAGAATTGCAATTCCACACTGGGACCTTGAGCCCACATACTACTCACTGGGGCTATCCCTTTTTGGATCCATCTATCCAAGATGCCCCTCTTCTTGGCCAAACTGAGGGCCAACTTCTTCCTCCTGACTTGTTTTCTTCTGATCTGCTTGGGACACTCTCGTCCCAAGGAATGCTAGATCTTTCACCATCCTCCCCCGAGCTGAAAGAGCTGCCTAATACTCTTAAGTATGTTTTCTTGGGACCAAATGAAATGCTCCCCGTAATCATTAGTTCAAAATTGACCAGGGAGTAAGAGTGCAAACTAACAAAGGTCCTTATGGAACACAAGGCAGCCATTGGATGGTCCTTATCAGACTTAATTGGCATTAGCCCCTCCTACTGCACTCACCATATACGGAGGAGGAGGCTCGACCTTCCCGTGAGATGCAGTGACGTCTCAACCCTAACATGCGGGAGGTCATTAAAAAGGAAATTATTAAGTAGCTGGATGCCAGTATAATCTACCCGATCAGCGATAGCCCCTGGGTGAGTCCGATTCACGTCATGCCCAAAAAGGCGGGACTCACCATCCGTGTCAATGACAAGGGCGAATCCATCCCTACACGCACTCCTACATCTTGGAGAGTGTGTAGATTATAGGAAACTGAATGCTGCAACGAAGAAAGATCACTTCCCACTACCTTTCATTGACCAAATCCTGGAGCGATTAGCGGAAAATAAATTTTTTTGTTTCCTGGATGGATTCTCTGGATACAACCAGGTGGCAATTGACCCTAGGGACCAAGAGAAAACCACCTTTACCTGCCCCTTCGGCACCTTTGCATTTAGAAGGATGCCCTTCAGACTTTGTAACGCACCAGCAACTTTCCAGAGATGTATGCTGGCGATATTCCATGACATGGTGGGTGACTTTCTTGAGGTTTTCGTGGATGACTTTTCGGTCTTTGGACCCTCTTTTGATGACTGTCTTGCCAACCTGATCTGTATCCTTCGGAGATGTATTGATGTGAACCTCATGCTTTCCTGGGAAAAAAGTTATTTTATGGTACACGAGAGAATTATTCTCGAGCATATCATCTCCGATAGGGGTATCGAGGTTGACAGAGCTAAGCTTGATGTAATTGTTGATTTACCTATGCCTGGCTCTGTCAAACAAATCCGCTCCTTCCTGGGACACGTTGGTTTCTATAGGAGATTCATCAAAGACTTCTCTAAGATTTCTAGACCTTTAACTCATCTCCTATCGACCAATGTACCCTTTGATATGGGCCCCGACTGCATACGAGCATTCACGCAGCTGCATGATGCTGTCACCAAGGCCCTTGTTCTCTAGCCACCTGATTGGTCCCTCGACTTTGAACTCATTGTGACACTTCTGACCTTGTAGTCGGAGCCATCCTGGGACAAAGACGCGATAGACACCCCTTCGTGGTGTACTACGCCAGTAAGACGTTGGACGAGGCCCAGTGTAATTATACTACCACTGAGAAAGAACTACTAGCGGTCGTCTTTGGGCTGGAGAAATTCCACTCTTACCTTCTGGGCTCGCATGTTATTGTATTCTCTGATCACGTGACCATTTGCCATCTCATGCACAAGAAGGATGCCAAGCCTAGACTGATTCGTTGGATCCTTTTGCTCCAAGAATTTGATATTGAGATCCGCGATAAGGTTGGAGCCTAGAATGTTGTGGCTGATCATCTCTCAAGACTGGACCCTGACCACATTGGACTTACCCTATTGATCAATGAGGTTTTTCCCGATGAGCACCTATTGGCAATTAATGTGGCAGTGGACCTTGGTATGCCGACATTGTCAATTACCTTGCTTCTGGTTCCCTTCCACGTGGCTGGCCCAAAAACCAGCGCGAGTGTCTCATTGCAGAAGCAAAGTATTATTTTTGGGATAATCCACTACTTTTTCAAATAGGTGTTGACCAGATCATTTGTCACTGTATTCCTGACAGCGAATTCCCCAGTGTGCTATCCTTCTGCCACGATCAGGCCTGCGGAGGCCATTTCTCTAGGAGGAAAACTGCAGCCAAGGTGTTGTAGTGCGGTTTCCTTTGGCCCTCCCTTCACCAGGATGCACACAATTATGCCAAACATTGCACTAGGTGCTAGTCGTTAGGGTCAATGTCACGTCGTGACATGATGCCCTTGCAACCCATCCTAGCTACTGAAATCTTCGACATTTGGGGAATCGATTTCATGGGTCCCTTTCCTCCTTCCAACAACTTCGAATACATCCTCTTTGCTATTGATTATGTTTCAAAATGGATCGAGGCTATTCCCACGTGACATGCTGACCATGTCAGATTCACTCGATTTGTCAAAGACCACATTTTTGCACGCTTTAGGATCCCTCGAGCCATTATCTGGGATGGAGGAAGCCATTTTACCCTTGCTTCTTTTCGGGCACTTTTGAGTAAATATAGAGTCAACCATCGTATCGCATCTCCATATCATCCTTAGACGAATGGCCAGGCTGAGGTGTCGAACCGGCAAATCAATCAAATTCTCCATAAAACGGTTCGACCTAATTGTAAGGATTGGTCCGACAAGTTGATTGATGCACTTTGGGCGTACCGAACCGCCTTCAAGGCTCCCCTAGGTATGTCTCCTTATAGAATCATTTACGGGAAGCCTTGTCATTTTCCCGTGGAGCTGGAGCATCGCGCTTATTGGGCGGTTCGCTAATGTAACCTCGACCCAGACCTATGTGTCGAGAAAGGAAGCTCTAACTCCAAGAGCTGAAAGAGCTCCGTCGTGAAGCCTATGATTCTGCCTTAACTTTCAAGCAACGAACTAAGGCTTTTCATGACAACCGAATTCGGCGGAAGGAATTTGAGCCATCTCAGCAAGTTTGGCTTTACAATGCCCGGTTCAAATTCTTTCCTGGGAAATTGAAGTCCAAATGGACTGGTCCCTTCTTGGTCTCGAGACCATTTCCCAATGAGGCCATTGAAATTGAAGATCCCAAATCTGGGCATAAATTTACGGTCAATGGGTAGCGTTTAAAACCTTATCTTACTCATGAACCTACCCCCGTTGGAGAAACGGTTGCCCTGCTGGAGGGTAACTAATGTCGTGCCTCATTCTGAGTCCAGCTGGGGACGTTAAATTCAACGCTCGTTGGGAAGCACCCCAGCAACACTCCTCCACTGTCACGTACACTTCACTTCTCACCTTTTCACTTCACCACCCACCATCGACCCACCCTACCACCCTGCTATATACCCTACACCTCAGCTCTCGTTCCCCGATCTTTGGACCTTCATCTCCTCTACCCTGCATGCATATGAGGACATAGCATCGTTTGGCATGGGGAGGGGGATAGGCATCTATAGGATCTAGGTATTATATGATATCAGGCAGCTTCCATCCATCTATAAATATGTACATAGCAAAAAAAAAAAAAAAAGGTGTTTAGTAATGATCTGAAGGTTGAAACAAAAATATAATAAGTGTTTATGGATATTCAACCACTGTTTTGAAGACTTTCCAGGCCACAGAAGCTTGATTCGCTCAGGCTCGGCTTAATTCACTTGAGCATTGACAAGATAGATCGGAATCTCTCCTAACTAAGGACATATTCTTGTACCTGAGACATCAATACAAGATCCATTGGTTTGCTTCTACATGAGAGCCTAAGTAATCTTGGTTCACACTACACATATCAAAAAAGACCAGGTGAACATAAGATCCAACCCTAGTGTTCATTAGGGAAGGTGGAGTCCTTACCTGTGCACGCAGGTAGACTTTTTATCCCAAGCTTTGTCTTGTGTCTAGGAGAAACTCTTTCCAGTGAAAAGGAACTCTCCCACCAAAAGAAAAGTGTGCTCCTCCAAATAAAATTATAAGAGATATACTGACACTTGTTACAAAAAAAAAAAAAATCTGTGCAAATAAGTCAGTATATCTCGCAAATATCTGTAAATTCTTCTCCCTAAAAAGTTTTTCAGGGCAAGTTACAAATACTCTGTTTCTATATTCTTTGAGCCACAAATGTGATAAAATGGGAGTTGAGTTTTCCGTCATCTTTTTAAGGGTCAATCCGAAGACACGAGCTGAAACTGGGACCAACCTACACTTAAAGATTCGTGAAACCCTAGGCTTAAGTCTTAATGTTCATCTGGTCAGTCTTGATCCTTCACTATGCATAATCTCTTGAGCTCTTGAGTATGGCAAAAACCTTCTGAGTCCTGGAAATCGTACTTAAGGTTTAAATATCAAGAGTCCAGGTTAGTCGAGAGATGGTCTATGTCACATAAGACTTAAAGTACTAGTAGTCTTCTCTGCAATTGGTTCTCACAATATCAAACAAATAAACACACCCATGTCACCTCAGAAGAAAATCTTCAGCTTAAGATCATTTCTAAATACAAAACAAAATGTTTTGCTAGGGACTAGCAAAAGATAGGCATGGGGGTATGATTGCACAGCAAAAATACACCAATAAATATGCCATCTTGTGTTATTTCCTAGCACTGTCATTGTATCTTAGGTAGCTATAGTTGCATTTGTAAAAAGACACATGCGTGCATTTTTAAAGAGGAGAGGAGAATTGGAATAATTGGCTATTTAATTAACTGGTAGCGAAAATACGCGGTTTGTTAAAATACGTCGTTGTAACGCGTAAATCCGCTTTCGCTCTTAAATTTATATTCCTAGATAGGGGAGTATCTAGGGTCGTCCAAGGAGGCCAATTGTTTGCAATAGTGATTCTCTTGCTTGGAATATATCTCAACTTCCTTTTTGGTAATTTTCAATATACCATTTTTTTTTTATTTTTGAACTAAGGCAACATGCGAACTGATGGCGGGAAAAGTGCTTACACTTCGAATTAAATAAACTACTTCTAAAGTGGCAAGTAGAGCCTCTCCATAAGCTCACTCTAGGCAAGTGGAGGCCTAGAATAATTAGGGAGAGGGAGTGCAGAATGCTGAAGATAAGCAACTAGAAATGCAAACAAGAAATGCAAAGAAGGCAACTAGATAATTGAAAAAGTGTTTAACAAAAATGCCTAGTAGAGGAATGCTTCTACTACTAGAAAATTGCAATAAAGAAAGAAAACACAAATCCTCTAATTAGATGGTGAAGAAGAGGGCTTCTTGCTCCAAGGTTGGTGGCTCCCAAGCTTGAAAAGAATCCTTCAACTCCTTCCTTGCAGTACTCCGCCAAGGTAATGACCTCCAAGGCAAGCCCTAAGGGGGCGTGCCCTAAGTTTCTCTCCAAGGGTGGACGTCCACCCTAAGATTTTCTCCTTTGCCTGGCCGTCCTCCTTGAAGTGGGAGAGTCCTCCTCCTTGGCGTGGCCCAAGTTGAAGAGAGTGGGGAGAAGAAGGCACCAAAAGGGCTGGTGATGTGCCCCTTTAATCTCCTTCTCTACTCCTTCTTCTTGGCCGTAGGTATAGGTTGTTTAGGTAGAAAATATACTAAGGGAGGATGCCTCCAAAATGGTGATAGGTGGTGGCCTTTTATAGAATAGGAGGGGGGCTATGGTGACCTTTGAAATGGATGGCTAGGATGGAAGGAGGGAGGTGGTTAAGGATCCAATGGCCAAGGGTGTTTGGCGCCACCTTAAGGGACACCTAAGGGGTGGTTATGTGTGTTGACACCCCTTGATATTGGCGCCAAAATGGCTTCTAGAAGAGGGTCTAAGTTGGCGCCAAGAAGGATTCTAGAAGGGGGGTTAGGTGGATGGCTAGGATGGCTTATGTGGGTAGGTGTAGGGTGGATTAAGGGGCTGAAAGTGGCGCCAATATAGAGGTGGTTAGGGGTGGTTTTTGGCGCCAACTTGAAGTGTCTTTTGGTGGAGATAATGGGGTGAAGGGATGGCTAGGAGGTGGTGCCAACTTGAGTAGGCTAGCTAGCTTAGGTAGGCTTGAGTTGGTGGAGCTAGCTAGGGTTGATTTTGGAGGTAATGAATGGCCAAGGAGCTGGTTGTTAGCTAAGCTAAGCTAAGCTAAGATAAGCTAAGCTAGCTTAGCTAAAGGTGGAGTAGAGGAGAAGGTGTTGGAGATAGGGTTTGGAGGAAGGAGCTGAGGAGAAGAAGTCTGGAGCTGGAGCTGGAGCTGGCTGCTGCTGAAGAGGCTGGCATGGGGCTACTCTAGCTGGCTTAGCTTGCTAGTTCTTTGCTAGTTGCTAAGCCAAGCTAAAGTGAGCTAGCTTCTACCAAAATGAGCTAAGGTGAGCTGGGTCTGGTGCTCCCGGGGAGAATCAAGCTGGTTGAGGCAGCTAAGGTAGCTTAGCTCAACTGAGTTGAGCTAAGCTGAGTCCCTGTGAGCTGGACTTGAGCTTCCTGAGCTGGGATGAATTCTTCTTCAGCTGGTTGGAGCTGAGTGGAGCTCGATGTAGCTGGATTTGAGCTGGGGTGAACTCCTGTCAACTCAGCTGAGCTAGCTAGAGCTCCCTGTGAACTAGTGGGAGCTGAGGTGAGCTAGACTCAGCTAAGTTGAGCTGGATCTGAGCTGACTTGAGTTAGGGTGAGCTAAGGTGAACTCTCTTGAGCTGCCATCCAGTTGAGATTAGCTGAATGGAGCTGGGATGAGCTAACCCTAGTTCAAGTAAGCTAGGTTCCAGCTGCGGTGAGCTAGATCAAGCTGAGGTGAGCTGGATCAAGCTGAGGTGAGCTGGATTAGGCTGAGTTCCAGCTAGTCTGGGCTTCTCCTTCACCATTTGCCTTCTTGAGTGCTAGGGTTTTAGGGATCTGTGCATCTGTACATCCCTAACACTCACAAAAACTCATTAAAATGACAATAAAAAATGCAATGCATGCCTATCCTAATTTATGCCTAAATGCAGCCCAAAAACCCGTTTGCAGAGTAAAATCCTAAGAGCTAGGTTAGTTTTAAAGCATAAAAATGATGATAAACTGGCGTTTATCACACCCCCATGCTTATCTTTTGCTAGTCTCTTAGCAAAACATTAATTTTTTTTGGAAAACGGAATTTTTGGGAAATCTAATTTTTTTTTACTTTTGAGGAAAAAAAAAGATTAAGGGACCTTGGTAGATTAAAACACAGGAGATACGGGATTTGTTGAAGATAAACATCAGGATTTGTTTTTGGATCCAACCATTAGATAGAACGGGATCAATATATCCTCAGAAAATTCACAAATTAACCCCTTGTTAATTCAGATGACTTGAAATGTTTGTTTTTAGGATTTTTCTGGCTCGTGAATCTGATTCGCAACTTGCAAATTCCTTTAAAACCTTGTGTCTGTGCTTGTGAAAAGCCAACCTTTATAAGGACGTGTTATTATTTTTTTTTTTTTTTTTTTTCTCCCCCATGCTTATTTTTAGCTTAGTCTTACAACAGATGTGTCGGTATCATCATTCCCGTTACCATTCCTTGAGGGGGCTCTGGCGCCAGTACTTCGGGATAGCACTGTCCATGACACCACCCAGGAGCTCACAACCCCAAAACACGATGCGGTGAAAAGGGGCGCTCCAAGCAAACTCAAGCTCTTGCTCCGACGCTATAGGTAGAGCACCGTCCAAGACACTTGAGCTGCTGAAATGCGCTTTAATGCTCTGTCTAAAGATATGAAATATAGATATAGAGCAGCACCGAGGCGGTAACATGTTGACATCGTGTCCTCAAAGAAGGTTTTTTTTTTCTTCTTCTCGACGGTGGGAACTCAAACCAATGATCTGCTTCAGACTTTTACTAAATCCAAACAAGGGAGTTTTTTCAAATTTTTAGTTATTTTTAAGTGTTGGCTTGTGTGTGAAAATTGACACAAGAAGTTTCTCGAGAACCGCAAGTTTTTGAGTCAAAAACTAAGTCAAATACTTTCCATATTACAAAATAGGATCAAGTCACCTGAACTATCATGAGTTCAGGTGGAATTTTAGAGAAGGATATCTGATCTAGTCTAAAATAAACCCTGGAATTCTAATGATTAGATCCAAATCCTCATCCTTAGTTTGTTAAGGATTAAATCCCATTGTACCAGAAGTGAATTTTTCGACCTTAGTCCTGATTTCAAAATTTTTCCTCAAAAAGTTTTCAACATTTTTTTTTTATTTTTTTTTCTTTTTATTATTTTTTTTTTTTGGGCATGCAAGTAGGAAATAAATTAAAGAAAAATGCATGTTTTTAGGTTTTAAACATCCTAAATCGATCGTAGAAATTTAAAAACACCCCCCCATGCTTAAGATATGCCATGTCCTCATGCATTAGGAGGGAAAAGGAATCACCTTAGTGAAGAACGGTCAGGTTTAGGATGAATAAAACCTGGAAAAAGAAGAAAAAAGGAAAGCAAGAAAATGATGGGTTACCTCCCATCCAGTGCTATCTTTTACGCCATTCAGCCGGGCATGAAGGTATGCACAGAAGACGGAAAATCATGTAAATAATTGGACACTTGGATGCCCGCAAAAAAGGTGTCTTCATCTAGATCCCTAGAAAATTGATTAGAAATAATATTGGGATCAAAGTGAGATGGAAATTGATAAGTGTGGCCCGAGTCTGGCCATGGTTTTAATTCAGGTTGGGTGCCAAACTCGGGCGGGGTTGGTGGCAGGTCCGTAAGAAAGGGGTTGGGGAAGGAATGGTGAGTTAGTGTGGAAAAATTAGGTGCGTGAATAGTGGGTGGGTCAGGGGGGGTATCAGGAACAAATTTGGAGTCAAGACAAGTTTCCGGATCACAGATCTCGCCGACCACTGAGTCTGAATCAGAGTCCTCAAAAAAACTGTGGTCGGTAAGGGTATCTATTAACATTGTCTCCTCCACCATTTTAGAAATTTCAGTATCTGAGTCCTCAAAGAAGTTATCATCATGGAATCTCCTGGAGGATTTAAAAATATCTAAGGTGATAGTTTGGCCTGCACAGTTGATATCCATTTTGCCTGTGTGGCAATTGATATTTGCCTTTGCAGTAGCCAAAAAGGGGCGTCCAAGGATTATCGGGGAGTCCAGTAATGATTCGGGTGCCTCAATGTCAAGAACCAGAAAGTCTGCAGGGAAGACATAATTCTGGACCTTGACTAATACATCCTCAACAATCCCACGAGGTTTGATTGTAGATCGGTCGGCTAATTGCAGGGTAACCTCGACGGGTTTTAATTCACCGATCTGAAATTCTTCGAATAAACTTGTGGGAATAATATTTACAGAGGCACCAAGATCAAGGAGGGCGCGATTAAATGTAGTGTCATCAATAATTACAGAAATTAAAGGCGCCCCCGGATCTTTCATCTTAGGAGGCAGCTTACTCTGTATGACAGAGCTTACTGTCTCTGAAAGATGCACCTGTCCTAGATTTTTAGCCTGCCTTTTAGGAGTACAAATATCCTTCAAAAATTTAGCATAGGCAGGTATATATTTGATGGCATCTAGGAGAGGGATATTGATATGAACTTGCCCAAATAGCTCCATGAGTTCTTCTGTAGTGGGCTCAGATTTCTTTCTTTTGTTGGTGGTAGGGTAGAGAGCTTGTGGGAAAGGGATAGGAACCTTGTCTTGAGATTTTTGTTGTTCTTTTTCTTCCTGATGGGGAGGTGGGGAGTCAACTTGCACATGTATCTTACCAGGTTCGTGCGAAGGCTCGGGGTCAGTGGTGGTTTTCCCACTCCTCAAGGTAACTGCATGTGCAGTCGGATTATTATTTGGAGGAGGTGGGGGGGCCTGTGATTGCAGGAACCTGGGCGGCTGCTGAGGTGGATTAGGAGGAGGCTGATTTGGATAATGTGGATTTCTGCCCATATAATGGTTCCCTTGGTGATTGGGATTGGGTATGGGTTGGGACGGAAGATGTCCTACAGGTCTTTGCGTGGGAGCAACCCCAATCTGATTGTTCAGATTTGTGATGTTGCGGGTTACTTCCGTCATTTTTGTTTGCATATCCTGCAGGGTCCGTAGCATCTGGGCATTGATATCTTGTTGGGATGGCCCAGGATGGAAATTTGGATTCGACCCATACCCATTAAAATGATATGGTTGGGAGGAAACTTGATTATTTCAGGAGTAGTTCGGGTAATTTTTCCAATTGGAAGAATTTTTAAAGGGCTCCTGGATGGCAGAAATATTTTCGGTGGGGTTAAGATCTGGATAATTGAAATTCCCTAGTGAATCATGGGCAACCTCAGAATAATCAGCAGGAGTGGTGTTGAGATTGTGCAAATTTTCTCTTCGTGGAAAGTTAGATTGGGTTAGATGTGGTTGTGGAGCTTGAATTGATGTGGCGAGTCTTTCCTCAATTTTCTTCTGATTAATATGCATCTGGTCGAGTTTCTGAGCGATCATTTGAAGATTGTCTTGGGTGACTGGGATAGATTGAGCACCTATTTCATGAACACCAAACTGCGGGTTTTGGGTTCTGCAAAATGTGTTCATGGAAGCTTGGTTAAATGAGTTTTCACTCATTTCTTCAAATAGATCATAAGCACTTTCAGCATCTTTATTTAAGAAGTTGCCGCCACACGAGGCGTCAACAAATTGTAGGATTTGATCTTCTAATCCATGATAGAAGATTTGCACGAGCTGCCACAAAGGAATCTCGTGGTGCGGGCAACTTCTTAAAAGGTCCTGAAATCTTTCCCAAGAATCATGGAAAGTTTCGCCAGATTTTTGGTGAAAGGTCGTAATAGATCTTCGTAAGGAATTGGTACGACCTATGGGAAAGAATTTCTTGAGGAAGGCACTCTTGAGTTGAGGCCATGTTGTAATGGGTCGGCCAATGGTCCTGAACCAATAAGCGGCCTTATCTTTAAGAGATAATGGAAAAAGCCACATCAGCCATATGTCTTCTTGCACATTTCGGGAACGGGTTGTCTGTGCAAGAAGAGTTAGTTCTTCAAGGTGGCTGAAAGGGTCTTCCCTAGGAAGGCCATGAAAGTGTTTAATCAGGTTCAGGACGGCTGGCTTGATCTCAAAATCCCCCTCTGGTATGACCACCCCTGGTCGTTCCTCATAATAAGACGGATCATAGAAATCTTTTAGAGGAACAACAGGCTGCTGACGGGGTGGTGGGTTTGGCCTTGGATTGGCTAGGTTTTGGATGTTCCTAGTCAATGTTTGTTGATTGGAATTTAATTTATTAATCTGATCGGCCATCAATTTTAAAAGATCAGGTAGGGGGTCTTGATGCTTTGTGTGGGGCAACTCAAGATTGGGGAGCTCCAAGTGTGGGAAGTTACTGGTGGTTGGGTTTTGGGTGGAAGGGTTAGAATTAGGGTTAGAGGTGGGGTTAGAGGTAGACGTGGAAGGGTCAGTGGACCTATTTTGTTGTGTTTCCATTTTTTCAGGAGAAGACAGAAAAAGTGGTCTTTTTACGTGGGGGGCGAAATCAAATGGTCCTTCCAAGTGCGGATTTTGAGACCGTCGCCCGTGCATAAAATGGAAGAACGGGGAGGGGAGGAGAAGAGAAAGAGATGAGAGAAAGTGTGCAATTCAAACAAACAAAAACTAGACCTAACTTAATTGTGACTCCCTAATAATAACCTAAGACTTGGTCTATATAGGAAATAAGTAGTCAATAGTGAATACCCGTTCTATCAACAAATCTAGCCAAGTTGCTTAAGGGGAGGTTTGGGCCCAAACGTTTCCCAGGGAAAACCCCAGGTGCTTGTACAAACCCGCGCCTGGTCGTTTGACACGGCCTCTCAGCCTGAACACCAGATATAGATGATAGAATTGGTACTAACTAAAGAAAACTTAAGACCTAAATAGCAAGCCTATGTTGATAAATCCTTAGGGGTCAAGTTGCTACAAATTTTAATTAGGTCTAGGATTCTATAGTGCACACGGAATGTGGAGGGCGTTTATTGGGTTGTTGCCCTGTTATTTGATTTTTTTTTTGTGTGTGCAGGAATTGGAGAGTGGCTCCAATGAAAATCAAGTTGTCACACAATTTTTTTTTGTATTTTTGTCTTTTAAGATTTGATTTAATTGAATGTATTTTAGGGTTTCTTTAGTTAAATTTTCAAACAAGTTTGAAAACCCACAATCAAAGGAAAACAAGTTGTATGGGTGATTGTATATTTCCTTTGAATTAATCCTCAAAAGAGAAAGAAAGAAACCCTAAGCCAATTATCCCTAAGACAGAAATTTAACTACCAATGAGTTATTTTTTAGGCTTTCAAAATTAAGTAGTGGTCCAAACAAGTCAAACAACACCACTACTTTGAATAAAATCAAACAAGGATTCCAGAAAAGATTTTTATAAGATTTTAGGAATTCGTTTGATAATTGTTTTGAATTTTTAATTGTACTGGTGTCAAAGTCCAGAAATAATACCTGTGGGTATTATGAACTTTTTAGTACTACCACCGACCTCATAAAATTTTTATGATTTTATATGATATGTAAAATTTCACAGGGGTTCCAACAAGATAAATTTCACAAAAATTGGATGAGTATAAAAATTCTGAAAATTCGTGGACAGTAGCAAAACAGGAAGATTAGAGGGTGTGACCCCTCTGTAATCCACGAATTTTTAAAAATTAAATACAAATCCAATTGATCTGAAATTTGGAAAGGATCTTCCAAACTTAATTGGGAATCACTCTATGAAATTTTATGATTTTAGAAGGCCTGTGGTGTTAGGAATCGATTTTTCAAGTCTGGACGGAAATCTAGACCCGAAAAACAGAACACCAATACTTGCAATGGAATGGTGCTAAAGAAGCATACAAGCAAACAATGGATTTTAAAATGCACCACTCCACTTAATTTAAGTGTTTAGGGTCCTGAAAGCCAAGTTTAATATATTTTTGGTAGTTTTAATTAATTATGTGACTAGAAAGAGGAACCAACCTGAATTTTTGCGGGAAGAAAAGGATCTTTAAGCTCTCGCTTCCAGATTCCCGCTTTCCCGCTGTAGTTCCTGCACACACAAAAGAAAGAAAGAGAAGGGGATGAGATCCACTTCAAGCAAGAGAAAATGAGTTAATGCAAAGCCGTGCCTCCCCGGCAACGGCGCCAAAAAGTGGTAGCGAAAATACGCGGTTTGTTAAAATACGTCGTTGTAACGCGTAAATCCGCTTTCGCTCTTAAATTTATATTCCTAGATAGGGGAGTATCTAGGGTCGTCCAAGGAGGCCAATTGTTTGCAATAGTGATTCTCTTGCTTGGAATATATCTCAACTTTCTTTTTGGTAATTTTCAATATACCATTTTTTTTTTATTTTTGAACTAAGGCAACATGCGAACTGATGGCGGGAAAAGTGTTTACACTTCGAATTAAATAAACTACTTCTAAAGTGGCAAGTAGAGCCTCTCCATAAGCTCACTCTAGGCAAGTGGAGGCCTAGAATAATTAGGGAGAGGGAGTGAAGAATGCTGAAGATAAGCAACTAGAAATGCAAACAAGAAATGCAAAGAAGGCAACTAGATAATTGAAAAAGTGTTTAACAAAAATGCCTAGTAGAGGAATGCTTCTACTACTAGAAAATTGCAATAAAGAAAGAAAACACAAATCCTCTAATTAGATGGTGAAGAAGAGGGCTTCTTGCTCCAAGGTTGGTGGCCCCCAAGCTTGAAAAGAATCCTTCAACTCCTTCCTTGCAGTACTCCGCCAAGGTGATGACCTCCAAGGCAAGCCCTAAGGGGGCGTGCCCTAAGTTTCTCTCCAAGGGTGGACGTCCACCCTAAGATTTTCTCCTTTGCCTGGCCGTCCTCCTTGAAGTGGGAGAGTCCTCCTCCTTGGCGTGGCCCAAGTTGAAGAGAGTGGGGAGAAGAAGGCACCAAAAGGGCTGGTGATGTGCCCCTTTAATCTCCTTCTCTACTCCTTCTTCTTGGCCGTAGGTATAGGTTGTTTAGGTAGAAAATATACTAAGGGAGGATGCCTCCAAAATGGTGATAGGTGGTGGCCTTTTATAGAATAGGAGGGGGGCTATGGTGACCTTTGAAATGGATGGCTAGGATGGAAGGAGGGAGGTGGTTAAGGATCCAATGGCCAAGGGTGTTTGGCGCCACCTTAAGGGACACCTAAGGGGTGGTTATGTGTGTTGACACCCCTTGATATTGGCGCCAAAATGGCTTCTAGAAGAGGGTCTAAGTTGGCGCCAAGAAGGATTCTAGAAGGGGGGTTAGGTGGATGGCTAGGATGGCTTATGTGGGTAGGTGTAGGGTGGATTAAGGGGCTGAAAGTGGCGCCAATATAGAGGTGGTTAGGGGTGGTTTTTGGCGCCAACTTGAAGTGTCTTTTGGTGGAGATAATGGGGTGAAGGGATGGCTAGGAGGTGGTGCCAACTTGAGTAGGCTAGCTAGCTTAGGTAGGCTTGAGTTGGTGGAGCTAGCTAGGGTTGATTTTGGAGGTAATGAATGGCCAAGGAGCTGGTTGTTAGCTAAGCTAAGCTAAGCTAAGATAAGCTAAGCTAGCTTAGCTAAAGGTGGAGTAGAGGAGAAGGTGTTGGAGATAGGGTTTGGAGGAAGGAGCTGAGGAGAAGAAGTCTGGAGCTGGAGCTGGAGCTGGCTGCTGCTGAAGAGGCTGGCATGGGGCTACTCTAGCTGGCTTAGCTTGCTAGTTCTTTGCTAGTTGCTAAGCCAAGCTAAAGTGAGCTAGCTTCTACCAAAATGAGCTAAGGTGAGCTGGGTCTGGTGCTCCCGGGGAGAATCAAGCTGGTTGAGGCAGCTAAGGTAGCTTAGCTCAACTGAGTTGAGCTAAGCTGAGTCCCTGTGAGCTGGACTTGAGCTTCCTGAGCTGGGATGAATTCTTCTTCAGCTGGTTGGAGCTAAGTGGAGCTCGATGTAGCTGGATTTGAGCTGGGGTGAACTCCTGTCAACTCAGCTGAGCTAGCTAGAGCTCCCTGTGAACTAGTTGGAGCTAAGGTGAGCTAGACTCAGCTAAGTTGAGCTGGATCTGAGCTGACTTGAGTTAGGGTGAGCTAAGGTGAACTCTCTTGAGCTGCCATCCAGTTGAGATTAGCTGAATGGAGCTGGGATGAGCTAACCCTAGTTCAAGTAAGCTAGGTTCCAGCTGCGGTGAGCTAGATCAAGCTGAGGTGAGCTGGATCAAGCTGAGGTGAGCTGGATTAGGCTGAGTTCCAGCTAGTCTGGGCTTCTCCTTCACCATTTGCCTTCTTGAGTGCTAGGGTTTTAGGGATTTGTGCATCTGTACATCCCTAACACTCACAAAAACTCATTAAAATGACAATAAAAAATGCAATGCATGCCTATCCTAATTTATGCCTAAATGCAGCCCAAAAACCCGTTTGCAGAGTAAAATCCTAAGAGCTAGGTTAGTTTTAAAGCATAAAAATGATGATAAACTGGCGTTTATCATTAACATCTTCAACTGCTGCCTCACAATTTCACCTTCTTCATTTCTTTATTTGCCGTGAAATCTACTCCCTTGCGCGACTGCAGGGCATGGGGCTTGCGCCTCTTCTCGCCATTCCTCTGCTAGCAACATGGCTGGGCAGGCGAGGCCTGCAGCATGGCTGTGGCAGGCTCCCGCTTCTTTAAAAAGCCTAGCCATCTTCCTTGCGAGGGAAGAGCCTAAAAAGCACACACACACAGACAGTCACTTCCCTCTACTGTCAGGCCATCTTCCTCCCCTCTCCCTCTCCATACGCAGTATCTCTTCTCCCTGAACAGACACACTGCGAGCAGGAGAAGACACACAGTGGTCCCACAACCTCCACTGTGAGTTCCACCACCGCCTAGTTCTTTCGTGAGCAGGTGGGCGTGGTGGTTTCTCCCTCTTGATTCACTACAGTTTGCTATTTCTGCCATTGCCAGAGCTTCAAGCTCCGAAGCTCTAGCAGCAGCAACATCGGTCCGCTACGCACGCCCCTGCGAGCTCTTTCCACGCGCGCAGGTGCCTTCCAGGGTGCCCACGCACGTAGAACCAGCCGCAACCGGTCGCCCACTCCGCGCGACACTATAGCTACTGTTCACACCTCTCAGCGCGGAACTATGGCTACAGTGCGGTGACCAGTTTGTTTCTCACTTATCCGATCACCGCACGCTCTCTCTCCTCACCCGCAACCCGCTCCAGCCGGTTGCCAGCGTCTATGCCGTGCCTGCATGCACCCGTGTCCACTCTTGCCCGCAGCGCGGTGTGCTGCGCTACGCAGTGCGCTGCGTTGCACTCTCTCGCCTGCGCCCGCATTCATCTGCACCTGCGCGCCTACATCCGTGCGCCCGCGCACCCAGGCGATGCGCTCACCCGCCAGATGCCTTAAACTCTCTCTCTCTCTCACACTCCTCTCTAGCAGACACACACACTCACTTGTACACACTCACACCCACATATATATAAATACATACGTACATATATATATATATATACATATTCATACCTATACAACTATATATATGTATGTATACATACATACATACATACATACATACATATATATATATATATAGACACACACAGATACACATACATACATATACATATATATATATATATTTATAAATATATACATATATATATATTTACATATCTATATATATACATAACTACATATATACCTATATAGTTATAACCCTATATATATATATATATATATATTTACATACACATCACATACTTGTATCCATACGCCCTTGCACTAGTCGCTCCACCACGCATTATATCGCTGGAATATCTGCACCAGTTGATGATATTCCCCGATACCCGCATAAAACAAGCGCCTCCGCGCACACTCCCACACATCCATCCTACACTCTACGCAGCACTTCGTCATGTTGGTTGCATCTTACTAGACGTGGACCAACTCGACACTGTGCTACACGCCATTTCCACTTCCACCCCCACCCCTATATATATAATATATATATAGACTGTATTTATTTCTCTACAAGCAACCTACCTTGTTTTTATTTCTCTCTTGTTTCCTACTATTAGAAAGATAAAAAAAAAAGAGTAAAAGAGAAAAGATAATCCTTGTCTTGCAGGTACTCGGTCTTGCGAATAGCAGGACCAGTTTTTTTTTGGAAACCCTAAGTTGGCTCAAAGCCAAGAACAATTTGGCTCGAAGCCAAGGACCTGATTGTGAGGGTGTACATCAAGGACAAAATTATCAGCAAAAAAAATCTTAAATAGAAAAAAACCAAAAACATAATAAATGCATGGAAGAAATACATTTTAGGTAAGGCATAGAAACTTATTCACCTTTAATTCCCGCCTCCCTGAGATTGACCCTGGGCCTAAAAGTGATCAAAATAAAATTAAGTAGGCCAGGTTAAAAAAATTTTGAAAGATGGTTAGACTCGATTTAGGTTAACTCACTATACTAACTTCAACAATAATTTCACCATATTAACACAACCTATTCAAGATCTACCACCCACCACAACCTCCCGAGGGCCAACCAAGGCCTCTCCATGATTTTTACGATTCGTCTACTATCCGGATCGAACCACATCTTAGGTTCCCCGAAAGGGGAGATGATTTTGAGCTAAAACCTAATGTCCTTAGCTTAATTCAAAGCCACTTTCACGGGAGCTCAAATGAGGACCCCTTCCAACACTTAGAAGAACTAGACCAGATTGCCCGGACTGTGAAGCCAAGGAACATCAGCTTAGATATTATTTTAATTAAGATTTTCCCTTTCTCCCTAAAAGACAAAGCTTCTCACTGGCTTAGAACCTTAGGGAGATCCATCTCCAACTGGGAGGAACTGAGGCATGCATTCTTGAAGAAATTTTTCCCCATAGGTAAAACCAATGCCCTCAGAAGAGCCATTACCACATTCACACTAAAAGGTGGGGAACAATTTCATGACGCGTGGGAAAGATTTAATGAATTACTGAGGAAATACCCACTCCACAAGGTTCCGCAATTAGCCCAGATCTTCTACGATGGTTTGGATAGCAACCTTAGGAATTTTGTTGATGCCTCATGTGGAGGCAATTTTCTGAACAAGGATAAGGAAAGCACGTTCAAACTCTTTGAGTTCATGAGTGAGAATTCGCTTAATAATGCCTCCATGACCCAATTCAACAGGTCCAGTCAACCCCGTGGTGGTATTTACGAAGTACAAACTAATTCAGGGATGATTGACATGGACATCATAGCAAAGAAGTAGGATTGAGTTGAGATGGTAGACAAGAAAATTGATGAGCTTTTGAATTAATCCCGGACACCCTTGCAAACCTTCTCCCTAGCAAAGGGAGCTCACAATATTGACTTGGTTCAGTCTAAAAACCAAACATATCTGGAACAACCCCTGCTTATGTTCCAGGGAGGGACCTTTGCTCCCTCATACCTTGACTATTCTTTCCCCTCCCCTTAGGGCACTGCCAACCTTGGAAGATGCCAATGCCATCCAAGGTTACTCCAAACTTGACCCCTTCTCTAACACCTACAATGTTGGATGGTGAAATCACCCAAATTTTGCCTGGATAAACCAAAAATCGAACCAATTCTAGAACTAACCCAGGCCAAACCCCCCTCCTATCAGCAAGGTCCACCTACTAGACCACCCTACAACCAAAATAGGGCAGCTCCTACACAACAAAACCAACTAGACACCTTGATCAAGATGATGGCTGATATGAATTAGAAACATCATGAGGAGATGGCTTTAGTGAAGGGACAATTGAGTTAGCTGCTGGATAACAAACAATAGAGATCCCTTCCATCTCAGCCACAACCAAACCCGAAGAACGTCATGAACAAAGGCCACAATCCTCAAGGGTTACAACAAAATCAGGGGCAAGCCCATGTGATTCTACAAGCCCCACAGAAACCCCCTGGGTTTGCTGCTTCTTGTTCTTCTCAAGGACCTAACCTTGGTCCCAACGCCTCAGCCAATGCGATTACCTTGAGAAGTGGCACCCAAACCCAGGATCCCAAATGGGTGACTCCTCCCATGACTACACTCCCCAAGATAGTGGATTCTGAAGATGAGTGAGAGGAACCCAAGGATCAGGAACCTGACCCAATTCAAATCCAAGT
Organism: Thalassia testudinum; assembly: GCA_037157565.1. Classification (NCBI taxonomy): domain Eukaryota; kingdom Viridiplantae; phylum Streptophyta; class Magnoliopsida; order Alismatales; family Hydrocharitaceae; genus Thalassia; species Thalassia testudinum. The sequence goes on along the minus strand of JAZHRO010000063.1, from coordinate 147,583,859 downwards.
CCCATACCCTGAAGCCTTGGATAAGGCCAAGAAGAAAAGAAACATGGCTAAAAATGAGGAATTGTTAGAAATATTCAAACAGGTACAGATCAATATACCCCTCCTCGATGCAATCAAACATAACCCATCTTACACAAAGTTTCAAAAGGATGTTTGCACACCCAAGCATAAGCCAAGAACCCAAGCACCTAGGAAGGTAGTGCTATCTGAGTAGGCTAGTTCGACGATATTGAGTAGCCTACCTCCAAAAAGGACTGACCCTGGAGCACCTTTGATCTCATGTAATATTGGGGATTTGACTTTCGATCGAGTGCTCCTGGATCTAGGTGCTTCGATAAACCTGATCCCGACTACCCTTTACCACCAGTTTGGATTTGGAGAGTTAAGGCCTACACCTGTGACTATCCAACTGGCCGACTGATCTGTGAAAACCCCGAAAGGGGTAGTTGAGGATGTAATTGTTCGTGTTGAGGACTTTTACTTCCCAGTTGACTTCTTAGTCCTTGACATGGAGGTCCCCGAACAGTTACAAAACACACCCATCATCCTAGGTAGACCTTTTCTGGCTACAGCCAAGGTTAACATCGATTGCGACACAGGATGTATGGAAATTGCCTTTGGAAATAGGAAGATGCAATTGGATATCTTCAAGGCAACAAATTATTTTGATTGCGGTTGGGTCGAGGAATGCGATCCTGTGGAAACTCTGGTTGAGGAATGCCTGATAGCAAACTCTTTAGAGGACCATCTAACTCAACCAGCTTTAGACTACCCTGACCCATCTCAATCTCTGGAGGTTGCACAACTTTGCCGAGCTGATTTCCACTAGCAACCCCCATTTGAGGAGATTGATGTCACTCAACTCCCCCCTTTCCCTTACCCATCAAATATTATACCACCTACACCTGAATTGAAACCTCTGCCCAACAACCTCAAGTATGTCTTCCTAGGACTCGATCACACCTTCCTTATGATTATCAATGCACATCTGACCAGGGACCAAGAGCTTAGGTTGACTACAACTCTTTCTGAATATCGGGCAGCAATTGGGTGGACAATTTATTACCTGAGGAATTAGCCCTAGCTATTGCACACATAAAATCTATGTGAAAGACGGGGCTCGACCTTCTCACCAGATGCAAAGGTTACTGAATCCAACCATAAGGGAGGTCATTAAAAATGAGATCATCAAATGGCTTGATGCGAGGATTATCTACCCAATTTCCGACTGCCTCTGGGTGAGGCCTACTCAAGTGGTACCAAAGAAGGCTGGGATCACCGTTATCACAAATGACCATAGTGAATCCATCCCTATCCGCACCACCACCACATGGCAGGTATGCATTGACTATAGGACGCTCAATGAAGCCACCAAGAAGGATCATTTCCCTCTACCATTCATTGACTAGATTCTCGAACGGTTGGCAGGGAAGAAATACTTCTGCTTCTTGGATGGATATTCAGGATATAACCAGGTTTCCATTACACTCGAGGATCAATAGAAGACCACGTTCACCTACTCGTATGGCACGTTTGCATTCTGTCGTATGCCATTTGAGTTATGTAATGCACTCGCTACCTTTCAGCATTGCATGTTGGTCATCTTTTCAGAGATGGTGGGTGAATATTTAGAGGTCTTTTTGGATGATTTCTCTGTCTTTGGAGACTCATTTGACCATTGCCTTAACAACCTGGAGAAAATCGATCGAGGTCAACCTTGTTTGAAGTTAGGAAAAGAGGCATTTTATGGATCAAGAAGGGATTGTACTCGGTTACATCGTCTCGCATTGGGGCATAGAAGTCGACTGAGCTAAAGTTGACTTAATCTCCAAACTTCCACCGCCGAGCTCGGTTAAACAGATCAGATCTTTCCTAGGACATGTTGGCTTCTACAAAAGATTCATAAGAGACTTCTACAAGGTGTCCAAGCCCTTAACTGACCTTCTAGCCAATAATGTGCACTTTAACATGATACCTGAATGCATCAAAACCTACACTATTCTAAGGGACACAATCTGGACTGCACCTATCTTAAAACCCCAAGACTAGTCCCAGGATTTTGAGATAATGTGTGATGCACCAAGACTTTTCCATTGGGTCCGTTGATGGGAACACCATCATGAGCCCTAACTATCTCATTTTGACCCAATGAAGAGAATAAATGCTCCTACATAACCAACTGAAGATCATAATTCATTGCAGAACCATTTTGAGAGAAAAATAAGAAATAAGGGGTAAAACTATAATTTTACCAATGCAGTACAACCACTGGTTTTCTCAAGGGCTGAACAAAGGTTAAATGGTCTTAATAAGATAACAAGTGGGTTGGATTTGACAGAAAAGGGTTTGTGTGTGTTCTGTGAATTAAATAACTTCTTGAAACCCTAAAAACTGACCCACTTAATTAACCAAGGTTCTGGTCATGAAAAAATTCACTTAAACCCTCTAAAAATCATAGAAAAATATTCTCTAGGGTTTAGTACCTTCAATTTGACCATTAGAATCCATTTTGACATAAAATAGGGTCTCAGATAGATATTTGCCCAAATTTAGGTTTTTACATAAATTACCCAGTCAAACATCGTCAAAACCAAAATCTAACTTCACCATTGGATTCCTTAGGTCTAAATTAGGTTTTCTCCAAAATTTGGACTCAAAATGAGTTTACCTTGACCTAGTTTGCAAAAAGGTTCTGTCTGATTATATTTCTACCCCTGACTTTCAAAAACCCTTGCATTTAGCCCCCTAGCTTCTTTGTCTTCTTCACAAGTAAGTCCCTATACCATTATCGTGGAGGAAACCTACTCCAGTGACCTTTGACAGAGAAGATCTCTTTGATTTCTCAGAGAATCTCCTCCAAAATTGGAAGGGAGATCATCTGAGAAATTCTCTCCCACCTAAACCCATTAATGGGCTTTGATTCTTTCCCAATCTTTCATGCGAACTCATGAGAGATTTGGGTATCTTAACAAACTCCCAACTCCGGTGACCTTTTAGGCTTGGGAAGCTTGCTTCCCAAGCCCTAACCGCCCTTCAGAGCTCTATTTAAAGAAGCCTAGATCTCCCCGACTTCTTCATGCTTGAATTCGGCCATGAATACCCTCAATTCTTCTCTTCCCCTCACGACCGAAGACTCCTCAATGTCTAGCGACCTTCCTTGCTCCTTCTCGTCGTCCAACCACCATACTTGCGGTGGATTCATCCTCCCCGCCTTCGTCCGCGTCTCGCCATACCAGTAGATGCCACTCCCTCTTCATCATCACCGTTCACACCTCACCGAAGCCTTCTTCATCTCCGACATCGGCCTTACAGAACCCGATGCCTTTGCTACCCCCCTTCGTCCCTTAACAGCCTAGCTAAGTTCCCTGTTCCCTCTATTTTCTTCCCATCTCTTTATTTCCCAAAATCCGCCACTGACGCCCTTCGCACCTCCATCTCCTCCATCTCTGGCCACCACCTCCGACGAGGCTATCCCACCTCCACAGGCCACCAAAACCCTTGCCGACAAGCCCACAACCTTCTCCACACCTCACTGAGCACTTCCCCTCACTTCACTCACCGCCCCACTCACCCAAATCACCCCCCGAGCACACCCACTCACACGCACATAGTGTGACCTAGGCACGCACTCACGGCCACTGCCACCCCATGCCACCGCCTCCAACACATTCGTCGTGCTTCGACGATCCTCCCTGAGTGATTTGACATGGCCGCGAGGTCGTTCTGTTGTTTTCAGGTTTAGGCCCCATCAGCCATTGGCGAGCGAGCTTGAAGCTTGCTTGAGGTCACTCCAGGTGCTGCCAAGCCCAGGCTGAACTCCCAGGCTGCACGGAATTACCTTACGCACACACCCAAGCCTTCAATTGTAATTGAGAGCCTTCGCAGCTGCTGCAATTGGAAGAGAAATCTCTGCTGTAGGCACGTGAGAAAAGGGGGTGCGAATAGTCCCACCTTGGAAACGAAGAGGCACCTGCACTTGAATAAATTGCAAAAGTGTTGTAAGTTGTTCGCTTCAGATCCACGGGTTGAGGTCCCACTCACCTGACCAGATCTCGTTCGTGACACTGCCTCCACGGACCTGGCTGACCCGACCCGACCTACACTCCTCACTCACCACCACACACCGATGAGCCTGGACCCGGGTACGTGCCCGATCCGATAACCCGAATACCTGTGTGGCTCTGGGAGAGCGGATCCTAAGAGAGAAAGAGAGGAGAGTCACACAAGTAGGGGGAGGGTTTTGCTGCAGGGATCTTTGGCCAACACTTAGCAGATTCTGAAGAAGAAGAGGAGGCCAGGGTTGAAGGCAGAAGGAAGAAGAAGAAGCAAAGGCAGAAGACAGCGAAAGCCAAGGAGATGACAGAGCAAGCCAAAGGCAAAGGAAGAAGGAAGAAAAAGAAGAAGAAGAGGCCAAAGCAGTAGCTGAAGAGAAAGAGAAGGATCACAGAGAAGAAGAAGAGGTGAAGGGTTGAAGAGAAGAAGAGAACGGCAGAGACAAAGATAGAGAAGAAGAAAAGAAGACAAGGAAGAATCAAACACTTTAAGTTTTCTGATTCCTTCATCAGATGATATATTCTAGTTCTCATTACATATTCATACATTGAGTTATTTGGTGATATTGTAGGAGTATTTGGTGATCTACATCACCATTTTACTCCCATATTTCTGCACATTGCTACTGTTATTATTACAATTTCTTTTAGTTTATATTGTGATATTGATTTCTAAATACCAATTTGCTCCCTATGTTCGACCTTGGACTTTTTCGAGTAATAAAATTGTATTTGTTTGAATGCTATTTCGATTATATTACAATGTGACACTTTTTAAACACTGACTTAGCAATTGAATAGCCGTCATAGAATAGAGGCAGGAAAAGAAACCCGTGGTGATCTACTATATGAGCAAAACCTTGGATGACGCTCAACGGAACAACACTGTAACGGAGGAGTTGCTCGCCATAGTTTTTAAACTATAAAAGTTCATATCATACCTGTTGGGATCCTACGTCATCGTTTATACTGACCACTTGGCTATTCAGCACTTGTTAGCCAAAAAGGATGCTAAACCCGAGCTAATCAAATGGATCCTACTCCTACAAGAATTTAACCTGGAAATACACGATAAGGTCGGATCCAAGAATGTTGTAGCCGACCATTTATCTCGACTTCACTCGAAACACATTGGACCTTCACTACCTTTGACTGATACATTTCCCGATGAGCAAATTTTGGCCGTGCAAGCCAAAAGTCTCCCCTGGTATGCCAACTTGGTTAATTACCAAGTGGTAGGGCAGATTCCGCACGGTTGGTCCAAATAGCAACAAGACAAGTTCTTGGTTGAGGCCAAACACTATCTTTGGGATGACCCTTTGCTATTTAGACTCTGTTCTGTTCGGATCATTAAGAGATGCATACCTGAGGAGGAGGTCCAAAGTGTATTGTCCTTTTGTCATGACCAAGCTTGTGATGGCCACTTCTCTAGGAAACAGATGGATGCAAAGGTTTTGCAGTCTGGGTTTTACTGGCCATCACTATTCAAGGACGCACATAGCTTTGCTAAAACCTGTGATAGATTCCAGATTTTAGGGACCATGACCAGAAAGGATATATGCCTCTACAACCCATTCTTGTCAATGAAATATTCGATGTTTGGAGCATTGATTTCATGGGTCCCTTCCCACCATCAAACGGCTTTGAATATATACTGGTCTCGGTTGACTACGTCTTGAAATGGATCGAAGTTGTACCTGCCCGGAAATGTGATCATAGCCATCATGGACTTTGTGAAGAACATCTTTCCCCGATTTGGGATACCCAAGGCCATGATCAGCGATGGTGGGAGCCCCTTCATCAATGCCAATTTCGTGGTTTGCTCAAGAAATATAGGGTTACTCACCGCATTGCTACCCTGTATCACCCGCAAACGAATGGGCAAACTGAGGTCTCAAACAGACAAATCAAGAATATTCTGCAAAAGACTGTGAAACCTGACCGGAAGGTTTGGTCCACACGATTGGATGATGCCCTATGGGCATATAGGACCACTTTTAAGACCCCGATTGGCATGTGACCATACCGATTGGTCTTTGGCAAAGCTTGCCACCTTTAGGTTGAGTTAGAGCACTGGGCATACTGGGCTGTCAAACAATGCAATATGGATTCCCATTTGGCCGGAGCCCAGAGGAAGCTCCAACTCTCTGAGCTTGAAGAAATTAGTCAGGATGCTTATGAGAATAGTAGACTTTACAAGGAGAAGATGAAAGCTATCCATTACTGGCATATCACTAAGAAAACCTTCGAGCCAAATCAACAAGTCTGGCTCTTTGATGCATGACTTAAACTCTTCCCCGTAAAGTTAAGATCTAAGTGAACGGGACCTTACCAGGTGGTCAGACCATTCTCAAACGGGGCAGTAGAAATTGCGGATCCTAAAATTGGGAAAACCTTCACAGTGAATGGCCAAAGATTAAAACACTTTCTTGGCCAGGTCCCTCCAAAGGAAGTTGTAACCCTCATTGAGAGTTAAACTGGAGCTGCACCCAGTTGGAGGCAATAAACTCAACGCTTCCTAGGAGGCAACCCAAAAGATTTTGGCTGACCGGACACATAGCTAAACTTAGGTGATTTCTTTCTTTACTCCCTTGCATACATTTATCTTCCAATGAGGACATTATCCAACTTAAGCATGGATGGGTGGTAAATTCGTATTCTCTAAGTCCATACCATCAGTTTGAATTTTTGAATTATAGTGTGATAAAAAAAAAGAATTGGGAAAAGAAAAACCTAGACATGAGAAGCTTGTCAACTGTAGGAAATAACGGCTGAGAGGTGATTGCACAAATGAGAAGGAGGGCTGCGGCAGCTTGTGGGTGATCTTGGGCAGCTAGGATGGTGCCATGTGGCACTAGCGTAGCCGGCCATCTTCTTTTACTTGTAAGTGGTGCCACGAATGTGGGATTGGACTGATTTTTATGCCGTTAGGCTGCAATCGTCGATCCGAACCAATCCATGCAATTGGATTTGTCATCTGAGGTATGGATTTTACACCACCTTTGCCCTTGTCCTTAGATCTTTCTCGAACTATATCTGATGCTATGGAAATTAGATCGAGGCAATCTCAGAGGCGTTCGACTCCCATCGTTGGATCTTCAATCCGAGGCCCTGATGTGCACACATCTAATTGGTCTAAGTGTCTATTTTTGCATGTTCTCAGGTCTAAAGAAGCATCATGCATTATAAATATTGCATAACAAGCATCATCATGCATTTAATTAAGATTATATAAATTATAGGTTAATTTCCCTTTTTGTGGTTAGGGGGCAGGGCAATATTTATCGGGGGCTCAGATTGAAGATCCAACCATACGGATCTGATCAGGGAGAAGATTGGAGTTCAACGACTCCGAGATCGCCCCAATCAGATCTCCGTAGTATCAGATGTACTCTGAGAAAGATTAGACGTCAAGGGGCAAGGTGGTGTAAAATCCTTACATCAGATGACAAATCCAACTACATGGATGGGTTCGGATCGACGATCGTAGCCCAACAGCGTGAAAATCGGTCAAATCCAACATCTGTGACACACTTACAAGCAAGAGAAGATAAACGGTCCAAATGGCGCCACGTGGTACCATCCAGACCGCCTGCTGCACTGGCCCAACTTCTTAAAGCATCGCAACCATTGATCTGAGCCATTAGATTGCCATCCAAAGGCCCAGACGGTGCCATGTCTATCAAAGTTGACACTCTCATCTCCTGAAGGCTAAGGCCGAGATCTGATGTACGGTAGATTTGCACGCATAAAGGGTTCGAGTTTGGAAACCCATCGTCGTAGTTCGATTCGTGAGAAAATCTATCGATTAGATAAAATTTATAACCGAAACTCGAAAAGTGAGTCTCGGATCGAACATGGGGAGGCGAACATTTGGTTTTGAAAAATATGCATTTTTCTTTTATTTATTTTTGTCATTTTTATCTTTTATAATTTTTTTTGTATTTTTAATGGGGCAAGAGATCAGGTCGATGATTATTATCTAACTAATCTACTTGCAAAATATAAGAGAGAGATAGAGAGAGAAACAATCACATATATCTCAATAAGTGTTTCTACAGCTATGGAAGCGGGAAAAAACTACACTAGAAAGCAGTAAAGATAGATGAAGTTGAGAAGAATCCCCCTCAACGGCTGCTTAGAGGATGACTTACTCTAACGTCACCTGGAGGAAGGTGGTGAGGAGAGGGACGAGCGAGGACGGAGCTGGAGGATGGAGGGTAGGGCAGGACGGCATCGCAGCAAGGATCTTCTTTCCAAAGGGAGGTGAGAGGATGATTGCGGGATGCTCCACGAAGGGGGATAAGAGGCGAGAACAAATGCTTATTTTCTACTCTAAAGGAGCATCCCAGGCTTGGGACAAGCTCTCTCTAGAGCCTTGGAAGTGGTGAGGAGAAGAAAGGAAGAGATGAAGAAAAATGGGAGGGGTAGGGGTCCTTTTATTATGGATGAAAGAATAAAATTTGTATGCAGGACATTTAGTGACAGTCAAAAACGTTGTTGAAGATCTCGCTATGCATGCTGTTGCGCCTGCATGGGTGCATGCACATGGGCAGCCTGGGTTACACCACGTGACATGACCTGGGTCGTCCATCTTCTTTCCTTTGTAAGGGCTGCTACAGAGGTTGGATTGAGTCGATTTTCACGTCGTTGAGCTACGATCGTCGACCCGAATCCATTCATGCAGTCAGATTTATCGTTTGAAGCTTTGGATTGTGTCACCTAATCCCTTGGCCATTGATCTTTCTCGATCTACATATGGTGCTATGGAACTCTTATCAAGGCGATTTCGAAGGCGTTGGACTCCGATCGTTATCCTGATCAGATTCATATGATTGAATCGTCAATCGAGGCTCCAAAATAAATCTCCTTCTCTCCTGACCACAAAAAGGACACAATTAATCTAAAATATACACAACTACTCTAAATGCATAATGATGCATGCTATGCAATATTTATAATATGGAATGCAAATCTAAGCCTAGGAACATGCATAAATAGGCATTTTAACCTAAATAGATGTGTCTACATTATACCCCCATGCCTATCTTTTGCTAGTTCCTAGCAAAATTAAACAACATGCTATGTATAAAAATAGAATTAGGATTTGATCTCTTAGGCCTAAGTTCTTTATTAACAATAGAAAATTCCAACTAAGGTCCTAAACTACGAAAACTCAATAGTACCCGGGTGTCTACCAGAATGCAAATCGCCCAAGTCTTCGCCTTATTTGAAAAGGGAAGATACATTTTTTTATTTTTTCTTCTTTTCTAATTTTTTTGGACTTTTGGAGTTTGAGAGTTTCGGGATAACCTGATGAGTCCATTCTAATGGACTATTGTTACGCCTAAGTAATTCTCTTTTAACATTGTATGTTTGTTAATATCTACATTAAGTTGTAGAATAATTGCATGCATCATTATTTAATTTTACATCTATTTTATCGCATTCTATAACATAGTATGTAATTAGTTTATGTTTCATGCAGGTCCCGCAACAGCGCACTCATTACATCTTCTCCACTTAATCTATCCATCCGGCTAATAATCGAGAAGAAGAGGGAGGAGGATCAATGGGAAAATGAACAGGGGGAGAAAAGATATTTTCCCCCACAAATTTCTCAACATACGGCCAGCCATCAACAACCTCACCAACAGTGCCAGCCATAGTTAGTAAGGGATTTGAAAATCCCTTAACTTGCGCCAGGGAGGAGATAAAAAGAGAGGATCGTCGGTTCTTCGGAGGATCGACATCTTCCCCCCTGCAGGGAACTGCTCCACCACGTGCACTGTGCACCCATCTGCAGACTCGCCTCGCCTCACCAACTGATCTAGCCAGCACCCCTGCCAGGCCGCGCCCGCAACCGCATCCTCCCTTCCAGCGCCATCACCAGATCTCCCACCGCTCATCTCTGCAGACCGCCCTAGCCACCTGCAGGCGCCCGCTCCTTCTCCATCGCTCATCTCCAGCCGCCATTGCAGGCGCACACCGCCTACACCTACCTTCAAGCACCCACAGGCATTGCGTATGCCCTTGCCAGCCACACCATCAGTCGCACCGCTTCACTCCGCCCTCGCCACCCGCGCCTGCAGGCGCACGCTCTTCTGCAAGCACCTGCCCGCATGCCCGCAAGCGTCCAACGCTCCCTCCAGCCATGCCCACAGGCGCTGCACGCCTGCAGGCGTCCGCCTGCCTTCACCCTCCAGCCGCGCCCACGCCACTCCACCTTGCGCGCCCCTGCCAGGCCACGCACACCTCCGCGTGCCCCCTCCTGCAGGTGCACACCGTCTAGCGCTCCCTCTAGCCATGCCCGCAGGCGCTGCGCACCTTCACCATTGCCACGCCCTCCTCCTTGCAGCGCACCCTCCCCGTTGTAGACCGCCCTCGCCGCAACGCCTCCACAGCAGAGGCAGCCTCCTCCGACAGACTGGCATTCTTCTCCTCCGTCGGCCGGCCACCTCCGGCCATCTCCGTCGACTCTGCAACCTCCATCGAATCGGCCTCGTCTTCGCCAACCTCCCTTGCGTGTTAACAGTCCCGCCAGTGCTCTCTCTTTCTCGCGAGGAGGAGAGAGAGTGAAAGCTCTATTTTCACTTCAATTAAAAATTACATCTAATGCCACCAGAAATTAATTTTTGATTTATTATTATTTTATTATGGCAAAACTGCGCATGCACACTCATACTTTCTGATAACTGCACGTTATTGTTATTCACCTGTTTCAGGATTGGTTTTGGGATTAACATGTGCACCAACTTTCTCTAGTATATGTCAATTGAAAATTACATAAAATCATCATATATTTATTGAAGATTTGAGTGAGGGAAAATTGCACATATACCCTTATATTTTTCAATTATTGTGAATCTTCTTTCCTTCGCATTTTATGTCGGATTTGACTAGGGATTTCGCACTTAACCGAAAGAATACGAAATAATCAAGAGTTTATTACATAATTGCCTCCCTGTGGACACGACCCCCTCTTCTGTGAGTGGTTATTTTTTTATTGTTGATTAGTTGATTTTTCCACCACTTAAATACTACAACGCATAGCGGAAAGTCAACTCGTCATAACCTTTTACAGCTACTCGACCTGCCTAAGACTTGGAAAGGACTCTAAGTGCTAAGCATCTTGTGAAAGAGTTATAGACTCACTAAACGGCCTTTAAGACGAACTTCAGGTTTCTACGACCCTAAGTAACCTTAAAGATTTCTACCTAGGGGTTTATCTTTCCGATGGTAGCTTTCTCCCTACTTTTTTTATGGGGTCAACACAAGAGCGAACCCAGTGTATACCTCCTTAGTTTATTCTACTTCTCCACTTCTTCCTAACTATTTAGGAATTATGTGTACATTTTTGTGAGCTGGGCTTTGGACAACTGGCCAATGAGTTGTTACCACCGACCACTTGCTAGCCATACTCATGTGATGAAGTGTGGCTTTATTTTTTTTCTCATTTTTCTATTTTTTTCTTTTTCTTCTTTTGTTTGGGTACCTTTTTTTTAAGTAGGTGGCTTCCCTGATCTAAGATTCACCTAAAGGCAGTATAAAGAGAATGGTTGTGTGGCTGGGCTCTGGACAACCGATCGATGAGTTATTACCACCGACAACTTGCCAGTCATACCACCCTAGACAGTTCATTGGCTACCCAATTTCTGTAAAATCCGTCAGAAAGTGAGTCAGTGCGAATAGTGTGTAGATGCTTAGACTTAAAATTCTCTCAAATCAGAAGGCGGGCTGATAAGTCGTGTATTTATCATCCCAATTTCTTTACCAAATTAAAATGAAATTAACTTGCTGTGGACTCCAGACTAAGTCCACATTCGAGTGGACACCCGAGCTGATTAAGCCCGAAGACCTGAAGAGTCTAAGTATTTAGGTCCTATCGTATCATTTCCTAAAGTTAACAACTTCCAAATGCCTAAGTTCTCTTCTCCTAATTTCTTTCTTCTTCTTCTTCTTCTTCTTTTCTTTTTTTAAAGAAAATAAAAGAAATAAATTTCACAGAGTTAACAAAATGATTTTAGGATTAAGTATCCAACCCCCATGCCTAAATGATGTAATGTCCTTATTGTAAAAATAAAGACATGAAAAGGGCAGAGTAAACAGAATATCACCTAAATTTCGTGAAAATCCGATTAGCTCCGTAGAGAACGTGAAATATACACACATGCTAAATTTATTTCCTTCAGCTATGCATAAAATACAAACAAAGAAGAAATTAAAAATTCACAAGTGCAGGTTAGAATCAAAATAAAAATATTGATCACAGGACCTGGCAATAGGTGTCCACAGATGTAGACTAGATTATGGTGTAGACCCATGCCCAGTAGGACCTGAGATTGTTGAGCTTGCGAGGCTGGGCCTGCAGGTTTGCAGTATGCAACCCAAGACCAAAGTATCGGACAATGGGTGGAGATGGTTCAATAGGTTTGAATGTCCTTTTAGATTTCAACTCAAAAAGATAATCAATGATTTTGAGCTTGGGTTACATCTCAAAGATATCATAAGGGTCCTGGTAAAAAGTTGGTGGTTTTAGGTCAATAGGAACCCTTAGATCCAAAATTATGATTCCCTCTGAGTTAGCATTCCAGATATTCATTGCCAAATTCCTATCCTCTACCAGACATTCTAGAGATCACGAAAACTCCAATCAAAGATTCATCAATCCTAAAACCCTAATCTAATTTCACTTCTATTGCTATAGAAAACAAAGAAGATAAGATCAAATTACACATTAAAACCAATCAAAAATTGATTCCCAAACTCCATTTAGATCTGTCAAACTTCAATCAACTCTTGAATAAAACACTAAAGCACTTTGGATTGAAATTAAGTTGTCACCCAGATGGGCGTTTGATGTGGCTTCTCACCAATGATCTGATCATCTAGGACACCTACACACCATTGATTAGTGTGTAGGTTTCTTGTGCGATCTTGTAGAAGTAGTTAGGTCATCATGAAGGGCATCAAAATGCTGCATCAAGAAATCCATGCCCTCACAATGAAGAAAAAATCGTATCCAATGTTCAAATTGGGCATAAGCTCATTTGAGAATATAAATCTAACTAAAACCTCTCATAATCATCGCATTACATCCAATTAAGCATTTAATAGCTCAATTCGCTCGATTAAAACCAATTGAAATCAAATTGGATCTCTGGCCCTTCAATAAAAAGTGAAAATCAAATCCACATCAATCAAGCAAATTGTCACAATTAAAATAAGATGGTGGGTTTTGTGCTCAGATGAAGCAAAAGGATAGACCCCTAGATGACTTAAGAGCATCAATAGTCCAAGAAGCTAGAGAGCTTCAAGTCTAATGATGGTTATGGCGAAGGAGGTGATCAATGAATCAAGACTTCGAGGAAAAGAAATAGAACTGATCGTGAGGTGGTAGGGGAGCTATATGATTCAATTGAGGGATTATGAACACTAACACTATTCTACTTCTTATCTAAATCAATCAACAAGTAATTTCTAATCCAAACTACCTAAATTAAGCTAGAAAGAATAAATCTAGCTAGAAAGCATTAAATGTATCTATAAAAGCTGAAAATCTACTCTAAGGGACGAAGGCGACTCTTAGGGATCCAGATGGTAACACCATCATAGGCATTAACTGGCCACTTTTAGTCAGCATTGAGAAATAAATGCTCCTACATAACCATCTGAGGGTTACAACTACACATTATTCTGTTTTGAGAAGAGAACAAGAAAGTAGGGTTAATTATATAATTTTAATAGCATATCATGAACATAGAATAACCACAGGGTTTGTTAGGGGTTAACTAAAGGTCAATTGAGCATTAAAGACTAATAAGTGGGTCCACCCAGACAGAAATAGGGTTTCACACATTTTAAGAACCAATACAGTACCTAAAACCCAAATTTCAGATTTGCTTAAATTACAGAAGTTTTGGTCAAGATAAAATTCATCTAAATCTCTTAAAATTCATAGAAAAATATTTCTTGAGGTTTGGTATCCTTGATTTGACCTTTGAGACCTATTTTGACCTTAAATATAGTCACAAATGGAATTCTACCCTAATTTAGGTTTCTATGCAAATTGCCCAGTCAAACTTGGTCAAAATTGAAATCCAACTTCACCATCAGATTCCTTGGGTCCAAATTAAGTTTGTAACAAAATTTTGGCCCAATCAGAGTCTATCTTGACCTAATTTACATTTTAGTCCATTTAAACTCTATTCCTCTCAATTTAACCCCTAACTTTCAAAATATTTGTGATCAGGTCGCTAACTTTATCATCAATTTTGCAAAAGGGTCTCTACCGCCATTGGTGTGAATGGAGCACCTCCATCAAGAATCAAACGAGCTCCCAAAATTGGAAGGAAGATTCTTTGAGAATTCCTCTATCATCTGACCCATAGATTGGACCTTGAATCGCATCAAGAAGCCCATCCAAACGCTCCAAATCTCAAGGATCCTTTTCCCTTAGTTCTCAAGCTCGTCAAGCCTCCTACCAAGCTTAGAACATCTTCTGAGGTCTTTAAATAGAACCCTCTTGAGAAACCAAGCTCCTTAGCAAAATTTTAAGTTGGAAATACCCTTTCTTCCTCAACTCCGATCGTCCGCACCTTCGTCTCCGGTGAGCTTCTCTGCTCTCTTTGTCAAGTTGACCAACGGTCAAATTGATCGGCTCAACATCTTCCCCCCATCCTCGCGATTGTCTCTGGCCAAAACACGACCACCCCCCTCTCCTTCATCGCTGTTGTGTCACCGTCACCTTCACCTTCTCTGGCTTTGGCCTATCATAGCTGGTAGCATTCGCCTTCTATCTCCCTCTCTAACTCTCTCTCTCTCTTCTTCTCCCCTTACTAAAGCTTCCTAACTCCTTCCTTTCCCTTTTTAACTGTCAACACGCCCGCACGATCTTCATCTTCCTCCCCTCTGGCAAAGCTTCTGCGAAGCCCTCCGCTTGCTTCACTACACCAAACCACCTACCACCGGTCCCTACACCTTTGTCATTCCTCGCCCACCAAAACCCCTCAAGAAATTGAGGGGATTAGCCACTCAATGCCTCCACCCAACACCACCTTCTCGACCGCGCCAGCACACCACGCACACCCTCACTACATAAAACCACCACTAGCGCACTCGTTGTCCACCGGCAATCCTTCTGAGCTACTCTGACGTGGCCGCAAGGCCGTATTCCCTATTTCAGGTGTTCGTCATCGCTCCACTGCTGCCACCATCATCTTCGACCTCGGGTGCAGTTCTCTAGCCTCAATCATCTGCGATTCCACTCCCAGGTTGCATAGCTAAGCTCCAGGTTCCTTCCTCTGGCATCCAATTGTAGCTACCAGACTCGTCTTCACCTTTAATTGGAGGTGTTTCCTCCTGCAGCTGCTGCACGAAGAAACTGTGAGAACATAGTCCCACATCGTTAACAGAAGGGCTTCCAGCTACACAAAGGCAAAAGGTAACGAGGTCTTATCGCCTTCAAGTCACTGGGGTCAGGTCCCTACCACACGCCCCCCGCACACAATGTGCCTCACGCGCTCGTCCACACCCTCGCTCGCGCCCATGCCTCATAGGTCTAGGTGGTGGATCCGGTTACCTGATACCCGAGTTTAGTCCTATTCTGAGCTTGGCTAGAGAGAAAGAGCATCTAAGAGAGAGAGGGGTGAGTTTTGCTGCCTCAAGATTTGAGCCTTCCCCTCTCTCTATACTTAGCAAGATTTGTGAGGACCTTAAGCCTCTGTTACTGCTACTGTTGTGTTCTTGAGACTCTTAGCCTTGTGCTTCTCTTGAGAAGGGCCCTTAAGCACCTTCTAATAAGGCATCTGAAGCCTTTGGTTGACGTCTGGTAGTTATTGTTGGATTATTTGAATAACTTTGATTGACGTGGATTAATAATTGTGATTTACTGTTGAAATATTTAAGTGGCTGTGAGCATAACATTGAGGGTTAATTTGGTGATTCAAATCACCATTTTAACCCAATCTTTTTGCACTATTCTTCTGATTTTATTGAAATATCATTCAGAGTGTTATTGATTTCAATTGCATGTATTTCTTGTGATTGGTGAATTGAAATTGCATCTTTGCTCCCTGCGAACTATCTTGCACTCTACTTTCTGAATCTAGTTTATAAATTGAAATGTTTTGAGGGATTTTGTCCTATACTACAACACATTTCTTAAACAACAACGATTTCACCCAAACATTTTGGTGTCGTTGCAGAGAAGCAATGCGATGTTTGCTTTCATTGATTATAATTTTTTATCTGATTCTAACTTATTCTATCTGATTTGTTGTGGTTGTGCAAGGTACACGGAGAAGATCAGCTGCACGATAGCCACTCCAGGGGTAGGTAATCTCATTTCCTTCTTCTTAAACCCCTATTTTTGGAAAGAATTAACAAGAGGAATCAATTAGGATCAACTCACATTCCTTATTAGACTTAATCACTTGTGTTACCTGATTTGATTTATTTTAGACATCCCCATCCAAAATTTTGCACCTACTAAGGATTTAAGGTGCCTAGGACTATTCACATTCTTGATTGAGCCCTAGGTGCCACATTTAGAAAAAGTTGGACTTGGACAAGAGCCAAATTAGGGTTTCTATTTTTAAGGTTTAAGGAAAACACACTATCCTGAATTAAAAGAGAAATGATTTCCCGCATTGTGTGTCACCCAAGCTTTGTTTGAATTGGCCTAATTAAGAAAATCCTAAAAGAAGGCTCTAACATTCACTTGAATCCTTAAAACTTGGGACTTAATAACCTGCTTGTGAACCACTCAAGGTAATTTTGGGTTTATTACCCAACTCATCCTAAACTTTAGGGCAGGTTAGCTGAAGTTGACCCACCTGGTAGGTTAACCAACCTTCAAATTAGATCACAAATCACAATCAATTCTAAAGTTCAAGTGAAATTCAAAGCATCATAATTCAAGATTAAAATTGGTAGACATAAGGGGTCAAGTTTCTCATTCTAGTCTAGTTGGATTCTCAGTGACAAGGAAGGTTGGGTGGGGGAAACCCTGTAACCCATGGAGAAGCTCTAACATGTAAGGGTTTTTACGGGGCTCTCCCTTCCTGGCTACCCAAGTATTTCTCAGGTGAGTGATTTTCTAATCAAGAGGTATCATCCGCCTCGAACCTCCTTAGTCATCCAAAGATTTTTGCGTGCCTCAATTGGGTCCGTTACACATTTTGTTCCTCCTCTGGCTCATTAGTGCTTGTCTGGGAGGAGGTCCTTAAGACCACCCTTAAGACCTCCATTAGCAGTTCATTCCTGTCGAGGCCAAGCCTCGACTCACTTGTTTGTGCTACCTTCTGATCATATTGATATCTCTTCTAACTCTTCTACTTCTGAGCCTAGATCTCCTTCAGCTATATCCATGGAAAATCAAGGAGAACCCAATCTTCAGAACCAGCTACAGTGCCTCAACGATCTATTTCAGGCATTCATGAACCCACCGCAGCATCCTAGGATGCGAGATCATTACAATCCACTACGGTAGCAATCAAACCTAGAGTTCAAATCCCAGCTGGAGGACCTGATACTGAACTCAAGCCCAATATGCTTCATGCTATAGCCAAATTCCATGGGCTTAACTCTGAAGATCCTTTCCAGTACACCCAACAATTGAAACATCTGACTCAAACCTTCAGGCCACCCATTTAGAATCGAGATATCTTGCTTATGAAGATGTTCTCTTTCTCCCTCATAGATAAGATAGCTCACTGGTACTAAACTCTAACCCGTCCGATCAAAACTTGTGCTGAACTCCAATCTGAATTCCTGAAGAAATTTTTCACAGTTGGTCGAACAAATGCTCTGAGGCACCAGATCACGCACTTCACACAAAATCTGGGAGAACCACTTCATGAGGCATGTGATCACTTTTTGGATCTCTTGAGAAAATAACCCCATCACAGAGTTCCTAAATGAGAACAAGTCCAGTCGATTTACTGGGGACTACATGAGAATATTAGACTCTTTCTCAATGCAACCTGTGGTGGCAACATCATGGGTTAGCATGAAGATACTATTTGGGAGATTCTCAAGAATATGTGCAAGAACTGCATAAACAATGAATCTATGGGTATGTTCGACCGAACGACTACCCGTGCATTGACACATGGGGGGCACACGAGACTCAAGGCCTATTCGCATCCGTTGATCTGGAACTGATGGTCAGTCGCCTAGACAAGGTCTCTATTATTGAGAAGAAGGTTAATGAATTGACTCAACATCTGTAGAGAGCCACCTCAGCACAGCAAAGCACATATGCGCAACCATCCTCCAGTAGAGAGGCTGTGTATAACATTTATCATTGCTCTCATCAAGGGATGGACCCTTATCTACCCTCGTCTGATCTTAGTTTCATAGGAAACTCCGGAACTACCTACCCTAGTTGGGGGAACTCTGAACCCTCGTATTCTAACTTCTCTGGAGTTCCTCAGACCTGCGAGGATCTCCACTCTATCTAGAATGATCCATTCTCTAACACCTATAACCCTAGATAGCGTAATCATCCCAACTTTGCGTGGTCAGGGAATAATCAAAATCCGAGATCTCAATTCCAGCCCCAACCACAAGTTCCACTCCCATACCAGCCTGCTCAGCCTAGGCCTAATCCAAATTATCAATCTGGGCCATCAAGGGAAGATCAAATGACTCTGATTCTACAAACCCTAGCTAACAATCAAAAGACCAATGCAACTATACAAAAACAGTGCAAAGATGAGATCACAAAGGTTCAAAATCAGCTTGAACAAATGGCGAATTCTCGCCAGCTTGGTGCACTTCCATCTCAGCCTCTACCAAATCTGAATAACATGCCAAATCAGAGGCGCATTATGACCCCGAATCAGGGCCAAGCTCACTATGTTTATGAGGTCCCTTCTAGTCCATCACTTGAAGGGATGTAGGCGTCGACATCATACTCGGGATATCAGCAGCAACCACCGCTTCTACCAACTCCGAACCAAAACCAGGCAAGACTAAATTCTATTACCATCCATAGTGGCAAGATGACTCAAGATTTACCTTATCCGAGCCCTCATAGCTTGGTAGTCCAGAGCCTAACCCTAGGTTGGTTATCCAGGACACCCCTATCCCAGATCCAAAACCTGAACCAATACTAAAGGAACCTATAGGAGTTCCATTTCCTAAGGCCTTGACCAAAGGAAAGAGGAAACCCAAAACCATGGCACTTGAGGAAGATCTGGTCAAGCTCTTTGAGAAAGTCTAGATAAACATCTCCTTGATGGAAGTGATTCGCCACATACTGGCTTATGTGAGATTTCTGAAGGATTTATGTACACCTAAGCGTAAGCCACGAAGCAAAGATGAAATTTCGATCATATTGTCTGAGCAAGTTAGCTCGATCATTTTGAGCAAGCCCCCACAAAAAGCAAAAGATCCTGGCACCCCTTTGATTTCCTGCAAGATCGATGTTCGTCAATGCAAGACGCGTTTGGAAAAGTGAGATATTATCGTTGTAGTACAAATCGCGACGGAATAAATAAATTTATAAGGACCAGTGAGTACCAGATCGTTCGTAGGGAGGCAATCATGATTTTTCTACGGAAGCTTTTTAGAAAACTTGCTTTAAATAGATATATATATATATGTATATATGTATAGATCAGATATTCAGAAAATCAAAATTTTATTGCATTCAGAAATAGTTTTCCAAGATAGAGATTGTTATGCTAAACAATAACTAGAGAGAGATAGAAGGTAGATAGATGACGATGCCGCTTGTCAGATGTTTGTGCAAAGTGGGGCAGCACTTCAGATCCATAGCGTCGAGATGAAGGTCAGAGCAGAGTTGCAGAGGGAGAGAGGTATGGAAGAGAGATGGTGGAAGTTGTATCTGGGATGGAAGAGATGTCTGTTAGATGCCTTCAACAGGGGGGCCCTAGGCCTCTTTTTATATCTTTGATGAGGGGTAAAGTGGGCATTTTGGCCCTCCAACTTGTGTAACAACTTTTGAACAATCAAATCCATTGATAAGGAGATCAACAGACTAAATCATGCCTCAAAAATCCTTCTTAAACACCTCCAACTCTTTAATTAAGCCTGGATCATGATTTAATGACTCAGCACTCGCCGCACACCCACTTCAACGCTCGGTCGCTCATTTCTCTCTCCTCACGCACGCTAGTCATTCAAAACTCTAGCGCTTTGATTTCAACTGTCCAAGAGTGCCACTGCCTTTATTGAAAAGCATGTGAGATCCCGCGTTATGCACTTGTTGGATTGCATGTGCAGCCACAAAGCACTTCAGTCGCTACACGTGAGTACATCCTCGCCCTCCGACTCTAATCTGACGGTAAATATTGCTTTTGCCCACCCCCTCTCCTGAATTTGCACGGATTGAGTCTCAAACTCACTCCACTGGTTCTTGAACAAGCGCTCTCTTTACTGTGCTATGCACACGGATGGGTGCTTTTCCATTCTTCGTACGGATGCTCTCAGCCGTTGGATGAAGATCCAACGGCTAAGATCTCTTCTCGGTTGAAGAGGCGTGGGGGTAGTGCTACTGATGGGAACACCATCATGAGCCATAACTAGCTCATTTTGACCCAATTAAGTCAGTAAATGCTCCTACATAACCGCCTGAGAATCACAAGTCATTGCATATTAATTTTGAAAGAAAAATAAGAAATTAGGGTTAAAACTACAATTTTACCAGCTCATCATGAATGCAGTACAACCAAGGGTTTTCTCAGAGGTTAACTGAAGGTTAGTCAGTCTTAAAAAGATAACAAGTGGGATAGAACAATCAGAAAAAGATTTGCACATATTCTGAGAATTAAATGACTTTTGAAACCCTAAAAACAAACCTACTTAATTAACTGAGGTTCTGATCAGGATAAAATCCACCTAAACCCTCTAAAATTCATAGAAAAATATTCTCTAGGGTTTAGAACCTTCAATTTGACCATCAAAATCCATTTTGACCCAAAATAGAATCACAGACAGACAATTACCCTAATTTGGGTTTTTGCATAAATTACATAGTCAAACATGATCAAAATCAAAATCCAACTTCACCATTGAATTCCTTAGATCCAAATTAGGTTTGTACCAAAATTTGGACCCAAGATGAATTTGTCTTGACCTATTTTGCAAATTGGTTCTGTCTAATTTCATTTATGCCCTTAACTTTCAAAAATACTTTCAAATAATCCCCTAACTTTGTCGTTGTTCTCACAAACAGGTCCCTACCGCCATTAAACCTATTCCTACTTGCTCCAACGACCTTAAAAAGGAAATAACTCCTTAATTTCTTGACGAATCCCATTCAAATGTGAAAGGGAAGTTTGTCAAGAAATTCCCTTCCTTTTCGACCTAATCCTAAGCCCTGAAACCTACCCAATCTCTCATGCGAACGCATGAGAGATTTGGGTATCAAGAAACTTCCAACTCCGGCGAGCTTTCCAAGCTTGGGAAGCTTACTTTCCAAGCTTGGGAAGCTTGCTTCCCAACCTCTAACCACCCTCTGATGACCTATAAAAGAAAGTCCAGACGAGGTCAAACTTCCCAAGCTTGAATTTGACCAGAGAATCCCTCAAATTCCTCCTCCCTCCTCCGACCGATTTGCTCTTCAAGCTCCGATGACCTTCCCTGCTTTCCCTCGTCGTCTGACCACAATACCAGTGGCAGACTCTTCCAAATTATTTTCTTCCACGTCGCGCAACACCTACCGATGCTCCTGCCCCCCTTCATCCTCGTCGACCACCTCTCTCTGAGTAGCTTCATCTCCGGTGCTGGCCACACCTCACCTGGTGCCAGCTCCACTTCCCTTCGTCCGCCTCCTTTCCTAAATGACTCCTCATCTTCCCCTCTTCATTTCCAGCCATCTGCCACTTTGTTTTGACCACCGACTCGCCTCGTCACCCTCCGTCTTCCACTTCACCATCATGCCTCCGATGAGCTCACACGGCCACTACACTCCACCAATCTGGTGGCTGTTCATCTCCACACCTCCGCCGTGCTCCAGAGAGAAAAAGCCCTTTGGTCTTCAAGGCTATTGGCCTCCCCACTACTCCGCCGAACACCACACTGTTGCACCTCACCTTCCATCACCGTCCGGCCACCTCACGAACACTGCCATTCAATTCCCCACCTTACGGCGAAGCTTGTGGACTGTTTTAACTGAAGTGCTTAGCCCATTTTCATGCTTGCAGGTCCCAAGTCTCTGCCACCATTACCAAAGCTTCGAGCGAAGCTCGAAGCTCGCTTCAAGCACCTACAAACCCCCAGCAAGGTCCCAGGCACTGCAGAATACTTCTAGGATCGCAACTAAGGAGTCAATTAGGATCTTTGACTGAGCCTTTGACCACAATCACACGAAGAAGTCACTGCAGTCATGCGTAGGGAAAGCCAGTGGGATTTAGTCCCACATCATGGACTAACGAGCGCCCACCAACAAATAAATGGGAAAGGTGTTTGTGGCTATTTGCCTCCAAACACGGGGTGAGGTCCCTCTCCCCCACACATGCCTTGTTCGTGATCTCTGCCTGCGAACCTGGCCTGACCCGTTAACCTGCCTAGCCAAGCACTCCTCAGCTGCGACCATGCCCACAGCCCTGGACCCAGGTGCACGTGTACCCGATAACCCGATATCCTAAGAAAAGGCCCTGGGAGGGTGGAGCCTAAGAGAGAGAAGGAAGGAGAGATTGCATGGGGGTAGGGGGTTTTGTTGCAGAAGACATTGGCTGACACTTAGCCAATTTGAGAAGTTCCCCTACCCTGTGTGAAGAAGGAGAAGGAAGCAGAAGAAGAAGAAGAAGAAGAAGAAGAAGAGAAGAGGACCCAAAGAAGAAGAGGCTAAAAAGAAGAAGAGAAGGAAAGCAGCCGCAGTAGAGAAAGAAGAAGGACATCAGAAGGGAAGAGCACTGTAGCATTAGACATTTAAGTCATCTGATCCCATCTTCAGATTTTAGTTTCTAATGCTATAATTAACCTGATATTATGCTTCTACTTGCTATTACTGTAAAAAGGTAATTGGTGATTTAAATCACCATTTTATCCTCTTCATTTTGCACATTGATCATTAATTTTTATATCATTCTGCATTAAACTTTTACTTGTATATTGTGCTCATTTACATTATAAATTGTGATCTTGAGCTTTAAATTCCATATTGCTCCCTATGTTCAACCTCAAAACTTTTTCGAGTAATAAAATTTATTTGTTTAAGCATTATTTTGGCTATACTACAATACGAGAATCTTAAATACTGATTTAGTGCGAAGAACAACTACGTGGCTATATTGTGGCCATTGGATGAAGATCCAATGGCCTACATACAATGCACAGGGAAGGTACCTTCAGATGTTGGGGGCGCAGCTAGGGGCAGCTGCGATGGTGACACATTGCGCCATTGTGTTCGTCCATCTTCTACGCTTTCTAACTAGCGATGTAGGCCTTCAATCGGGTTGATTTTTGCATCGTTGGATTGCGATCATTGATTTGGATCCATCCATGCAGTCATATCATTCATCTGAGGCTTGGATTTTTGTCATCTTGCTCCCTGGCCTCTATTCTTCTATGGACTGCACAAGATGCTATAGTTGTCAGATCAAGACGATTCCGAAAGCGTTGGACTCTCATCGTCGTCCTAATCAGTTCTGTATGGTTTGATCCGTCATCCTCAACTTCGAATCATCCGCAATTAATTTCATCTCTCCTTTAGTGCACTGATGTGCATACATCTAAATAGCCAAAAATGTCTATTAATGCATGTTCTTAGTGTCATAGTAGCATCATGCATTGTAAATATTGCATAACATGCATAATTACGCATTTAGGACAAATTGTATAAATTGTATAGTAATTGTCTCCTTTTATGGTTAAGGATAGGATGATTTTTAATTGGGGCCTCGGATAGAAGATCCAACCATATGGATCTAATCAGGGCGACGATTGGAGTTCAGTGACTCCAAGATCTCTCTGATCGGACATCCGTAGCACCAGATAGAGACCGAGGAAGCCTAAAGATCAAGGGCCAAGATGGTGCCACCTACACTTCAGACGAAAAATTCGACCGCATGGATGGATTCGTATCGATGATCGCAGCCTAACGGTGCGAAAATTGACTCAATTCGACATCCGTGTCACCTTCTACATGTCACAGAAGATGGTCGACCAAGATGGTGCCACGTGGCACCATCCCAACCGCCCAATCGGCCCTAAGAACTGCTACTGCATCTCCAAAGGATCACCATTGCTTGATCCTAGCCATTGGATCTTGATCCAACGGCCAGGAACAACCCAGATGTGCTACTCACATCCTCTTAAGGCGTAAGGTGCGGACAATCTAGGTGTTGGATCTTGATCCAAAGGCCGTGAGCACGCGCACCTAAAAACAAAAGCGCGACACAAAGTCAGCCGTAGCGCAGCAGGCGGGTGCTCTTTCGCAAGCACGAGGCAGCCGTTCAAAATGCAACATGCCTCAAATCAGATGTGGGCGTAGGAGTGGGCGCAATCTAGCCGTCGGATGGTGATCGGGCGGGCGAGGGGTGGAGACGTGGCGTGCAAAGGTGCCTTGGATTGCCATGTGCATGATGACGTGCCTATGCACGCCCCATCGCATGAGGGTGCGTAGTTAAGCACAGCTGAAGTCGTACAAGAGGAGCAATCTGAGTCGTCTAATCTCGTGATCGGACGGCTAAGATTTCAAGGATGTGAGCGTGCATTTTGTGCGCGGTAGGTGAGGAGGCATGCGCGGCGTGCAAAACGTCAGCCATGATTAAACCTTTAGTGATGGATAAATCCATCACTAAAGACCTGATTTTAATGCTTTAAGCTTGAAATGACAATTTTGCCCTCAATTCCTACAACTATAAAAGGAGACCCGACCTCCACTTCTTCTTCATCCCTTCCTTCACTTCTCTCCCTTTCCATAGCTCAAGAGAATCTTGTCCCACAACCGAGATACTATTCTAGAGCTAAATCCAATTTTCTCGCCCTTGTTCCGGAAGTGGATCCCGCAACGACGATGACATGCTGCCTCGTTCCCGCTTCTTCCTGCTTCGTCCTCTATCTTTTAGGTGTCGCTCTGTCCAGCTTGTCCTCCAAGCATTCATCAAGGAGGATAACATATCTCTCCCTTCTTTTTTATCGCTTTCTAGAATAGAATTTTCTGCTTTTTAGTTGTAATCTTTTCCCACTTTTTGGTTATAAAAACATTCTGATTATATCAAGTGATTATTCTCTCTCTCTCTCTCTTTCTCTCTAACTGTTTATATCAATTCTATTGTAATTATTTCATTTTCAAACAAAAACATGAAAAAACATATATAAATCGCGGATTTTAGATCAACGTAACCTCCCTGTGTTCGATCGGAAATTCTTAAAATTTTGGTATAAATTTATCTATTGACTGATTTCTTCGCAAATTGAACTACAACGATGGGTTTTTCGAAACCAACTTTGATTGTGTAATTTTCCACTTTCAACATTTTGGCGTCATTGCTGGGGAGGCAACGATTTTCGATTTTCTTTCCACATTTTGCACACTTTATTGTTTTCTAACTTTATTTCTTGTCTATTGTTTTGCAGGTACCTAATGAGAGGCTCATCATGGATTCTAATTACCTCTAATGAACTAGTTTCCCTAGTTAATTAGCTAGGAATATGTAAATATATGGGTTAATTATAGAATAAGAGATAAAACATTAAAGGACCTTAAAATAAGTTAAAAATATTAAATTATTAACCAAATAATATTATTAATAATTTAATTAAGAAATGGACTTGAAATATTATCAATTATTTACCTAATTAATGTGTTAATTAACTTAAGCATAACTTATACCTAAGTATGTAATAACTTAAGTAACTTTACTTAATTAAATAAATTAAGCTAAAAAGGTCACAAACGTAAATCCAAGGTTTAAATATAATATTTTTCTAATGTATAATCATATATAAAAAGTTGAAAAATATTTAAATTAAAATAAACCTTGAAAACCTTAGTTTACGTTTTGATCCTTAGGTTTTATTTCAATCGAGTCCTTCTTCAATGAGGTCCTTAATTTTCATTGCAGTCAAGTCCCTATAAACATCTTCGTCTTCCTCTTCATTTCTTCTTTAGCCTCTTCGACGGCTGACGACAGGAGGTATCTACACCTGCCGATCACCGTCCATCTGACGTCCTCCCTTCCTTGCCAAGCTCCTAGAGCTTGCGCTCACCACCCTCTTTTCATCCATCGATCTGGATGATGCTAAAATCATATTTATGGTTTGAAGTTAACCTCACCGGTGTCGGAGAAGACATCGGTGGTTACTTCACTCCTAGACTCCTCTCCGTCCAGATTCACCCTCCTCCTCAGCCGCCGTAACCTATAAATACACCTTCACCTCTCCGATTTCAAGAGGTTATCTCACTTTCCTCATCCCCCACTAAGCTAGCAGATAGGCTATTCACTCAAAAATCCGACGACCTTCCTCTGCTTCCTCCGTCTTCCTCCGTTCGCCTCCACTCATCCCTGATCTCCGCCGTCGCCCGCCGAGTCTTCTGACAAAATGCCGACGTTGGACTTCCTCCTCTGTGCTTCGCCTACACCCGCCGAACTTCTTCCCTCGCTCCTTTGATTTCCTCCTCCATTAAGATCCTTCGACGAAGATCCACTTCCCCCTTCGTCCAGGTAACAGTAGATTAGGTAAGTAGTGTAATTAGATTAGTTAATTAGGTAGGTTAGTTAGATTTAATGTTATATTTTTCGTCATCTTCCTCAGCTCCGACGAGCTCTTCGAGCTTGACTGGAGCACTCTTTTGTCTTTTTATTTCACTGATCATCTTTCTTAATCCTCCATGATCATATCTGACATCTTAATTCCTTGATTTTAACACCTAATCGCCTAATCCATCTCCACCTTCATCGGTTGCTTCCGCTGTCCATGGTGGAAGTAACCGAGGGCAATTCACCTCCACTGGAGCCCTCCATCACTTAGTCATAATCTTAGGGCCCCTATCCTCACCTTAATTTGATTAATAATCATTCATCTATAAAACACCTAAAATACATTCAACCTCATGACCTCGCTGTCAATGGCAGCTCAGGAGGAGTGTATCCACCTAATCAATCACCTAAACACCTTTGCCACACTTCACTAACATGTTCTCTCCACTCAATTGAGTGAGAGAACTTGTCCTGAGTTCTAGCGAACTCAGACTACACTCACTGCTAATTCAATGCCCAACTTTTAGTATATTCAATAATTGAATAAATTAATGTGTTCCTGAGGTTCCTTGTAACCTCAGGAGACTTTTTAGACCTTTCATGGCCTATTTTGATGATGTTTACATATTTATAGCCAATGTCTGAACTCATCGGAGCTCCGATGAGCTTCGATGAGTCAAAATGCACTCATTAGCCTATAGAAATCCCTCAGAAGCTCCAAATCATTTAATTGAGGTTCAATGATCATTCTACAGTGTTTAATTTGAAGTTTTAAAGACTGGAGTTAGATTTAGACCTCTGTCTTCTCCAACTCTGGCAGAGTTGGAGAAGACTGTTCATTAGGGTTAAGCTTGATTTTAGAGGTTTAGAAGCATTAGATGGATGCCCTGAGGTCAGATTTGAAGACCTTTTACTCAGATAGGGCTTAGTTTGTTCTATCGAACAAACTAAATTTAGAGCCCAGGCGATAGACTTGAAACCTTAGGTTTCTTGTTTAAAACTTCCTTTTGAGACCCTGAACATGTTCCTGATGATGATTAGAGATGAATTGAAGTGTTAGTTTTATCTGAAAATGCTTTATGAAGAAAGTCAAATATTGAGGTTCAGTGGTCAAAATTTGGTATGATCGGATGATTTAGGTTCCAAATAGAGGAATTGATGAGTTCAAATGACTTCTGGGATGATTTTAGATAGATTAGTTTCAATTTGGATGAGTTTTAATGAAGATTTTAGATTAATCCAACTTCTGTCCAATTTGGGTTCATTTGAACCCAACACTGACTTCAATGACGTTTTGATGAAATTCAATTGAAAATGCTGCCCAGATAGATTCCTAACAACCTTCAGAGGTTGTTGAATTAGATACAGCTACCCTTTAGTTGTCTGTTAAGCTTTTCATAGCTTGATTTGAAGCTCTGAAGCTCCTGCTTGATCTTTTAAGCTTTTTCACCTTCCAGCAGCTTCCTGTACCTCTTCCCTTCACCATTAGATGCGGAATTAACTCCTGAATCTTTTGAGAACCTCATCTGAGGTCAAAAAGAACATTTGCAGGTCCTTAGGCTTGAGCAACTCATCTGCAAGCCAAAATGACCGTGGAAACTGTCAATTTTCTCCCTTCAAATCGAAGGGTAGATTCTTTTCTCAGCATCAAATTGATGCTGCAAACCTTTAGAACTCCTCTAGAGCTTTCCAACAAGCTATGGCTTTCTCGATTTGGAGCTCTGAGTCAGCCTGTGTCTCCACCAAAGTTTGGTCTGGAGGGGACAAGGTTAGTCCCACATTGGTAAGGATGAGCACGCACCATGGAATAAATTGAAAAAGTGTAGTGGGTTGTTCGGTCGTTAGTGCAGGGCACATAAAGAGCATGCGTGTGTGTGTGTGGGTGCATGCGATGCACGTGCCCAAGTGTGTGTGCGCCTGTGGGCGTGTGAACGTGGGCTCGTGAGCGGGCATGCGCATGATGGGCAAGGGAGGCCGAAGACTATGATGATTGAATCGGAAAAAAACCATACCTAATATGAACCAGGCTTGGACCCAGTAGGGTCTGGTCCCACTCTGAGATGCATGCTATGTATCCCCGACCGGTCCGAACTGCCAACCACAAACCAAATTTTTGGTTCAAACATGGTTCAAACGCACAGTTGAAGAGTAAAGGAAAAAGAAAGAGAGGAGAGTTAAGAGAGATAACAAAGGTGAAGAAGAGATGGACAGAGAGCAAAGGAAAAGAATAAAAGGAAAGAGAAGAGAAAAGCTTAAGCAACTTAAGGGAAGAGATGAAAGGCTCGAGAAAGGTAAAAATAGAAGGTTAAAGGGAGAAGTATAGAAAGAAAGGTAAAGATAGAGAGAGAGAAAGATATGACAGAAGAGAAAAGAAGAATGAAGGCTGAAGAATGAAGATAAATAATGGAAAATTAAGAGTTTAGATGTCTGATAATTCAAGCTTATTTTTTTAAGACATCTAATTTTTGTATTTTACTCTAATACAATTCCTTTTGATTGATGAATAAGGCACTTGTACTTAATTTAATTTCTTTTTCTTGCCTTAATCTTTTGTAAATGAAATGAAATTAATAGAAATAAACATGTTTACTTGTTTTTAACAATTGATCACATGTGTAAATATGTTTGTCTTATGGAATGTTACATGTCTTTTAATTAAATATCCTTTGTGCAAGATTGATATTCTTAAAGTAATATAATTATATTTCTAATTAATTAAGTAGTAATTAATACTTTGGATTAAATGGTGAATTAAATTAAGTTATGCCTTCTAGTGAACGACCTGAACTCAACCAGTTAAAAAAAGAATTAAAAATCTAAAACATTAGGTTAGCTTGACCCTATATTACTCAATAGACATTAATTCAAGTTAACCTAAGTTTCTTTCTCTTACACTTAATTAAACCTAATTAACTTAATTAACTGTGTTGAGAATTTAAACAATCATTTTAGTAGCGCCGTTGCTGGGGAGGTAATTGTAATTATATTCTCCATTGCTGTTTTTGTTTTATTTGTTTCTTTTACTAATTAGTTTTGCTTTGTTCTGTTTTCTGTCTTCCTTTTAGGGTTATCTCTGCTGGTATTCTCAGGAAAGGAGGCAGGTTTTCTTTTTCCTATTCTCTATTTTTCCAGCCATTATAAATACCATTGTGAGTATTTCTTTCTTAGTCTCTAGTGTAGTTTGTATTTCTGCATTTAGTTAGTTTTAAAAATTAAAAAAATGCAAAAATATGCATACTTTCTTACTAGTAGTAGCATGTTTTAGGCATGTACTCTTAGGAGTACATATACCTGCTAGTTCTTATTGTGATCTGACTCAGGAAAATTTTTCTACTATTTTTCTCGCATCAATGGGAAAACACGCAAAAACCCACGTAGATCCCTGTCTTGGAAATAATAAACAAGACCATATTTTTGTTGAAAATACTTAAAAAGTGATCACTTTACTTCTTTCTATCATATTTTTGTAGAAGATCAAGTAAAAGAGAGGATAATAAAATTTGTGACTTAAATCTGTTTGCAGAATGCATGCGGGTTTTTTCGCTACCATCTATTGCATGCTATCGCGCACACAACGCGATCACTAGAGTCACGCGAGTCTAAATTTTCTACCTCTCCTCTTTGCATCTCTTAGGGCTTTGGTCGAAGATCAACAAATATGTCTCATTACTAGAGCCCTGGGGAGCCTGTAGTTAGAGGTCTCGATCCTAGACCTTAGACCTTTGAGCTTTAAGAATATGCACTTGCATAGACACGGGATTAGGATGCGTATTTTGATACTGATATTGTACTTGTTTGCATCCAAGTTATTTTGCGTATTCTAGGACTCTCTTCTTTCTTTTGAAAGAAGAGAAAAACTTGCTTTTTCGCGCTGATTTACGGGTCTTGTTTGCCGCTATTTTAGTGGCATGAGTGTGCCTTTGCATATTTTTTTTGGTTTATGCATGGGAGGCGATCCCTGAAACTGCCTCTTGTATCTCCGTTGATAGGTATACCTAGACCGGTTGCACCTAGAAAACCAATTAATTTCCCGTCTGATTCATCTGCTTTTTCTGCATTTGATCCTATGGACCAATTGCAAAACCAAAATCCCGAGATCCCTTCTTCTTCTGGTCAGGGGGAGATGAAACCTTTTGATGTTCATGAGGCACTCCTAAACCAAATTCTCCAAATGCTCAAGCAGAACCGCCAAATTAATCTATTAACGGCTGCTCTCCATAATCTGCAGAATCTGTAAGCCCATCCTCCACCTCGACCTGAGGTGGGTTTTGATATCCCTGATTTGCCGATCCCCCATCCTAGGCCCCTACTCCGATACTATTATAATCCATCTAATGCACAAGTAGAGCCTAATGTTAGGATTCCCATTGGGGAAAATGACCCAAAATTAAAGCCAAATATTATAGGTCTAATCCCACACTTTCATGGATTTGCATCCAAGGATCCATTTCAACATATCGAAGATCTTAAAAATCTATCTCAAACTCTTGGACCTCGAAATTAAAATAGGGAAATCCTACTCATGAAGATGTCCTCCTTTAGCTTTAAGGATAAAGCTGCATATTGGTATAGAACTATTGCAAGACCAATCTCAACTTGGGCTGAACTCAAATCTGCATTTTTTAAAGAAATTCTTCCCTATTGGTTGCACCAATGCTTTAAGTCGAGCTATCACGACTTTACTCAAAACCAAGGAGAGCCAATTCATGAAGCGTGGGAACGCTTTCATGAATTACAAAGGAAATGCCCACATCACGACATCCCTCATTGGCATCTTATGCACATCTTTTATTATGGATTGCAAGAGGGCATTCGCAATCTAGTTGATGCCTCTTGTGAAGGGAATTTCTAAATCGCGACACAGAATCCACCTCAGAACTATTTGAAGGGATGGCGAAAAACTCGATCAATAACACATCTATGTTGCAATTCATGCAGGGCACCAATACAGCACATCAAAATCCACATAAGGGCATTCACGAGATCGGAAATCCATCCAATTCCAAGGATTTAGAGATTATTGCAGAAAAATTGGACAAAGTCGACCTTATAGCGAAGCATCTCGACAAGGTCCGAAACACAATGAAATATCTTACACCTCTACTCGCTAAGCAAAATCCCACACATTTACCTATTTCAAAAATTCCCACGGGGAGGGAATTTGTGAATAATCTAGATTCTAGAGATTCATCTTCCATAGGTTTTTTATCTACTCTTGCACCAACCCAATGAGGGACCTTTGTCCCACAATCTTTCCCACCCTTTCCTGTTGCAGAAAACATGCCATATCTTTTTGGTTTACATGCCATCCAGGAAAACATTTTAAGATCAAATCCTTATTCTAATACCTATAATCCTGGATGGAGAAGCCACCCAAATTTCTCTTGGGCTGATCAAAATCAAAGACCAATTTATCCAAATCAGACCCACCTAAACCCATCTCCATTGCCTTCTCAACAACCAAATGAGAGGCCTAATTCCACAAGTATGTAGAATTACTCTAGGCCGAATAGAGATACGCAGCTCGATCAAATTTTGCGAGCTGTTACAAAGAGTCAGCGACAGAATGCTGAAGCTCTTGCTGAGATTCAAAGGCAATGTAAGGTAGAATTGGCTGATTTACGAAATCAAATCACACTTTTGGCTGAGTCTCATCAGCCAGGTACTCTTCCATCTCAATCAATTCCAAATCCTACGAATCTACAAAACCCTAGGCAACATCAAGTCCATTTCATTAATCAGGCCTTTGATTCTAATCAAAACCCATCCTCTATACTTCTGAAAAATAATCCACCAAACCCGCATCAGCAGCTTTTATTGTATTAAAATGACCCACCTATTATTGAGAATCAGAATTAACTCTACTGATCTTTTGAACTTGGTTGGAATCACTTCTCAGATTGCCTCAATTTTTACTATTTTATATCTTAACCTAAATCAGATCTGATCTTCATGAGATTCACTCTGATCTTTTTAAGATTTTTTTCATGGGAATCTGATTTTGGTTCTGCGAGATCTATTTTAGGTAATCTCAGGATGAGTTTTTACCAGGTGGCCTTATCTATTTTTCTATTTTTCTTAAACCAATTCTTCCATAACTCCTTTGTTTTTACCATGCATATTCTTTTTAGGCATTCTTTACTAGGGTTTACACCTAGCTGAAGGTGTAAAACTTAGCACCTTGTATATAGTTGTTTCCTATTTTCTACACTTTTCTCTTCCTATACACTTGAATCTGTATCTGATTTTTTCACTTTATTCTATACTGATTACCTTCACTTAGTCCGACTGACCACTATGACCTTTGGTCATAATAGAAATCGTCCACACAGAGATCTTTGATGTACTACAGAGATCTTTGATATACTTTATTCAACTCTTTCCGTCACCCTGCACTAAGTAAAGTGTAATATCTTTTTCACCCTTCTTACAGTGAAGACATTATAAAATCTTGTCTTGGAGGGTATGAAGTGAAATTTTTAGTACAAGTGTATTTGTAGAGATAATATAAAATAAGGACATAAAAATTAAATATTCACAAAATTTTAAAAAATGGAAATACAAAAAATTAAAAGAATTTAAAAAATAAAAAATACCATAAAAATTGATAAATTTTGAAAAATTCATAAAAATGGAAAATTTTATAAAACATAAAAATAAAAATATACAAATATAAAAATTTGAAAATTACAAAATTATAAAAGTAATAAAGGGGTTTTACATTTATAATAAAGAAAAGAAGAAAAAGAAGAAGATATAAAAAATATATATTTATACTTGTTTATATTAGTAATTAAGAGCTTAACTTTTCTTTTATGTTAGAAACCAAAAATAAATATATATCGTAAAATGTATTTTATAAGAGTACTAAATCCTTATTTAGATTTTTACTTGTAACATTTTTTAGAAGACACTCCTTTACGAAATTTTAAATGAGATTTTATTTAAGTTAGGTTTTTAAACCCTAAGGATTTGTTTTTCAATTCTTTGCCCTGAAATTAAGTAACTAAGGTATATTAAGTTCAAAACTTGAGTTTTGGAATTAAACTGTAACTTTTTAATCAATTAGACTAAGTAATCCTTTTGCTTTTTGAATATTTATTTTTATCATCAAGTTAAGTAAAAAGGATAGATATTCAGAATTAATTAAGTAAAGAGTTGGTAGAATCTTAGTCTTAAGGTCTATCAGGCTATAGTTAGCTTAATCA
Source organism: Thalassia testudinum (assembly GCA_037157565.1). Lineage (NCBI taxonomy): Eukaryota > Viridiplantae > Streptophyta > Magnoliopsida > Alismatales > Hydrocharitaceae > Thalassia > Thalassia testudinum. The sequence continues at coordinate 147,549,920 of JAZHRO010000063.1, read as the reverse complement.
ACTAAGGACATTCGGCTAGACTTGGTGAGTTATGTCTTGACAGATCCTATAGGAGGAAACTAAAAGTTTAAAGGACCTGAAAGTGAATGGCTTTGTTGTCCAAGCTCTGGTTTGAGAGCTAAGTAACCTAAGCATCCACAATTCACACATAGAGTTGTCTTGTTGGCATTTAAGATCGTGAAAACACAGAGGTTAAGAGATCGATTCTAAATCTTCTTTAGTCCAAGGATTTCCGCCGATGGCTCTTGAAAGGGTGAAGGATGTGCCACTCACCTATAAAAAGGATTTGGAGTATAATGTTAATAAGAAAAATGAGAAGGGGGAGAAAAAGAAAAAAAATAATAAATAAAACACCCTGCAGTTAAGTACCTCGTTACAAATGGGTACTTATGTAGTTTTTCCACCAAATAAAGCATCTCAGTACAAATGGATGCTACCCTTCCTTCCATCAAATAAAAGAACACCTCGCTACATATGGGTGTTCCATCCTATATAAAAGTTGAAAAAAAAATATGGAGATAAAAATTAGGAATAAGAGACCTAATGGTCCACCAGGGAGATATACACAAAAAGTGTTGACCTCGGGATAGAAAACTGGTGAGGAGAAAGCAACCAAACCTGAGTAAGGCCAAGCCAAAGGCTTGAATTGGAATAACCTGGATGGAAATTGATGTCTTAAGATCTAGATTTTTGCAAATTTGGATGTCTTTAGGACAATTCTCTTCACAGGCACAGATGCTTTAAAATCATAGCTACTGAACCTTTCCATTGGGTAGTGAAGCCTAAGAAATCAGGTTTTGAGGATTGCAGTTGAGGCATAAAGGAGAAATATTGACAAAACCCTAGGTCTAAAAGTCTGTCCTTGGTGTTGTAGGCAGGTAGATTAGGGTTTTACTACTCTAAATTTGATTAATGATGAGTATCTGGCTAATTTGCTAAAACTTAAATTGATAAAAATCAGATTTTATAAACTTAGAGATTAACTTAAGTCTATTGAGTTTTTGAGTTAAAATTTAATCTCCAACTCTTAAGCTTTGTTTTCTTAAAACACTTTGAATTCTGAGTTTCTAGGGTTTAGAATGATTACAAAGAATAAGTGGGGTTTTGGGATTCTAATTTTTGATAAAATTCCCGTCAAAAACTCTATTTTTAATAGAGTATGTTTTGAGAAGTTGTTTGAGTTATAAATCTAAGTAAAGAGATTCCCACAGAATGCTCTGTATATTTATGAATACTTATTTATATATTCAAAAAATCTAAAAAAAATGAATATTCAAAATTCTGACTTAAGCATTCCTCTACTTAGTATTTATTTATATTAATTTAAACCCAAGTGTTTAAATCATCATATTTCTAGTTAATTTTACTAGGGACTAGCAAAACTTTGGCTTGAGGGTATGATGAGAGGCTCATCATGGCTTCTAATTAACTCTAATTAACTAGTTTCCCTTGTTAATTAGCAAGGAATATGTAAATATATGGGTTAATTATAGAATAAGAGATAAAACAGGACCTTAAAATAAATTTAAAATATTAAATTATTAACCAAATAATATTATTAATAATTTAATGAATAAATGGACTCAAAATATTATCAATTATTTACCTAATTAATGTGTTAATTAACTTAAGCATAACTGATAACTTAGTATGTAATAACTTAAGTAACTTTACTTAATTAAATAAGTTAAGCTAAAAAGGTCAAAAACGTAAGTCCAAGGATTAAATATAATATTTTTCTAATGTATAATCATATATAGAAAGTTGAAAAAGATTTAAATTAAAATAGACCTTGAAAACTTTAGTTTACGTTTTGGTCCTTAAGTTTTATTTCAATTGAGTCCTTCTTCTTCACTTAGGTCTTTAGTTTTCATTGTAGTCAGGTCCCTGTAAACATCTTCGTCTTCCTCTTCATTTCTTCTTTAGCATCTTCGACGACTGATGACAGGAGGCATCTACACCCGCCGATCACCATCCATCTAACGTCCTTCCTTCCGTGCCAAGCTCCAAGAGCTTGCGCTCACCACCCTCTTTTCATCAATCACTCTGAATGATGCTATAATCCTATTTAGGGTATGAAGTTAACTTCATCGGCGTCGGAGAAGACGTCAGTGTTACTTCACTCCTAGACTCTTTTCCGTCCAGATTCACCCTCCTCCTCAGCTGCGTAACCTATAAATACCCCTCCACCTCTCCGATTTCAAGAGGTTAGCTTCCTTCCCTCTTCCCCCACTGGTTCGACGTGTTTCGCAAGTTATAAATTGGGGTTATGAGTAACCCATCATCGTAGTTGCAAAACATGTCGATCAGATAAAATTTATACCGAAACTCCAAGGGAGTCCCAGGTCAAACACAGGGAGGCACGTTTACTTTAATTGAAAGCCACTCTTCATTTCGTTTCTTTTTGGTATTTTAGGGTTTTATTTTTTTTTGTAAGAAAATAAGCAAACGAATCACAAGATAGAGATGGAACGCAAATGGTGTAGATATCACTTCATTGTCTATTACAATCTACTATGAAAGCATAAAAAGAAAGGGGAGGTGAGAGGAAATCTCCTGAATCAGCTGTTCAGCGAGACGACGGTGCTTGGCGGAAGCTCGGACGAAGTAGGTGAGGAGCGAGACGACGGAGGTGAGGTACAAAAGGACATCAAGTTGAGGAATGCTTCAACGTGGCTCCAGAATGGAGGTGAGAAGACGGAGATGATCTGCTACTGGAATGGAGATGGGAGGACGGCTCCAAGGTGACCTATAAAGGGGGATGGGAAGTTGGAGGAGTATTTGGTGGGGCAGAGGTTCGCTATACTAATAGGCACCTTGGGAGCTTGAGAACACGCTCTAATGGAGCGTTGGTAGGCTTGCTAGAGCTTGAGAGTATGTGGGAGCAGAGTAGGTAGAGATGGATTGGAAGGGAGTGGGTGTAGGTCCTTTTATAGTGTAGGAGAAGAGGCAAAAAATAGGTATGAGACCATTAGTGACATCTAGTTCGTTGCTGAAAACGTCACTGTAGGCAGCTCATGCTTGCTGGCACCACAACTAGCTTTACTGGCATGCGATGAATTAATGACGGCTATAAGCGTCGCTGTAAATACAGCTCAAGCGTCGCTATAGGTCCAGCCCATGCAAAGCTAGCGCTGCGCTCCCCCACCTTTGCAGCGTGCACGTGTGCGCCCACGCACTGGTGCTACGCTATGTGCATGCACGCTGCTGCGCGCGTGCAGTGCCGCGTGCATGCGTTGGGCGGCCTGGACTGTGCCACGTGGCACAATCTAGGCCTTCCATCTTCTTCCTGTTGTAGGGGCTATTACAGAGGTCGAATTGAGTTGATTTTCGTATCGTTAAGCTACGATCGTCGACCCGAATCCATCCACGCGGTCAGATTTGTCATTTGAAGCTTTGAATTATGTCTCCTAGTCCCTTGGCTATTGATCTTCCTCGGACTGCATATGGTGTTATGGGACTCCACTCGAGGCGATTTCAGAGGCGTTGGACTCTGATCGTCTTCTTGATTAGATCCATACGGTCGGATGGCCAATCCGAGTCTCCGAAATAAATACCTTCTCTCCTAACCACAAAAAGGACGCAATTAACCTAAATTATATACAACTACTCTAAATGTAGAATGATGTATGTTGTGCAATATTTATAACATGAAATGCAAATCTAAGCCTAGGAACATGCATGAATAGGCATTTTACCCTCAATAAATGTGTTTACATCACCCACTGAGCTAGCAGATAGGCTATACGCTCCAAAATTCGGCGACCTTCCTCCACTTACTCCATGTTCCTTCGTTCGTTGCCACTCATCCCTAATCTCCACTGTCGCTCGCTGAGTCTTTTGACGTAGTGTCGATGTTGGACTTCCTCCTCTGCGCTTCTCCTACACCCGCAGGACTTCTTCCCCCGCTCCTCTAATTTCCTCCTCCGTTAAGACCCTTCAATGGAGATCCTCTTCCCCCTTCGTCCAGGTAATAGTAGGTTTGGTAAGTAGTGTAATTAGAGTAGTTAATTAGGTAGGTTAGTTATATTTAATGTTAGATTTTCCGTCATCTTCCTCAGCTCCGGTGAGCTCTTCGAGCTTGACTGGAGCACTCTTTTATCTTTTTATTTCACTGATCATCTTTCTTAATCCTCCATGATCATATCTGACATCTTAATTCCTTGATTTTAACACCTAATCACCTAATCCATCTCCACCTTCACCAGCTGCTTCCTTTGTCCATGGTGGAAGTAACAGAGGGCAATTCACCTCCACTGGAGCCCTCCATCACTTAGTCATACTCTTAGGGCCCATATCCTCACCTTAATTTGATTAATAATCATTCATCTATAAAACGCTTAAAATACATTCAACCTCATGACCTCGCTATCAATGGCGGCTCAGGAGGAGTGTATCCACCTAATCAATCACCTAAACACCTTCGCCACACTTCACTGACATGTTCTCTCCACTCAATTGAGTGAGAGAACTTGTCTTGAGTTCTAGCGAACTCAGGCTACACTCACTGCTAATTCAATGCCCAACTTTTAGTAGATTCAATAATTGAATAAATTAATGTGTTCCTGAGGTTCCTTGTAACCTCAGGAGATTTTTTAGACCTTTCATGGCCTATTTTGATGATGTTTACATATTTTAAGCCAATGTATGAACTCACCGGAGCTTCAGAGTAAAGGGAGTATATTTTAAGCCAATGATGTTTACAAATTTTTGGTTCAAACATGGTTCAAACGCACAGTTGAAGAGTAAAGGAAAAAGAAAGAGAGGAGAGTTAAGAGAGATAACAGAGGTGAAGAAGAGATGGACAGAGAGCAAAGGAAAAGAATAAAAGGAAAGAGAAGAGAAAAGCTTAAGCAACTTAAGGGAAGAGATGAAAGGCTCGAGAAAGGTAAAAACAGAAGGTTAAAGGGAGAAGTATAGAAAGAAAGGTAAAGATAGAGAGAGAAAGATATGACAGAAGAGAAAAGAAGAATGAAGGCTGAAGAATGAAGATAAATAATGGAAAATTAAGAGTTTAGATGTCTGATAATTCAAGCTTATTTTTTTATGACGTCTAATTTTTGTATTTTACTCTAATACAATTCCTTTTGAGCTTAATTGATGAATAAGGCACTTGTACTTAATTGAATTTCTTTTTCTTGCCTTAATCTTTTGTAAATGAAATGAAATTAATAGAAATAAACATGTTTACTTGTTTTTAACAATTGATCACATGTGTAAATATGTTTGTCTTATGGAATGTTATATGTCTTTTAATTAAATATCCTTTGTGCAAGATTCATATTTTTAAAGTAATATAATTATATTTCTAATTGATTAAGTAGTAATTAATGCTTAAGATTAAACGGTGAATTAAATTAAGTTATGCCTCCCAATGAATGACCTGAAATCAAACAATTAAAAAAAGAATTAAAAATCTAAAATGTTAGGTTAACTTGACCCTATACTACTCAATCGACATTAATTCAAGTTAACCTAAGTTTCTTTCTCTTGCACTTAATTAAGCCTAATTAACTTAATTAACTATGTTGAGAATTTAAACGATTAGTACCTTCATAGGGATTCTTCAAGCGGTAGAATAGAGTAAAGTACAGTTGAAGACAACTATAAGTGCTCCCCATTCTTCCCCCTCCATAGATTCTATTTCACCACATTAATTCAAACTCCAATTAACCTTGGTGTTTGCATAAATACTAGGGTTAGTTTGGTTGATTGGATTTCCACTCACTCATCTCACCCGAATATAAAAAAATCAATAAAAAGATATTTCTTGTGGGGTAAATCAACATACACAATACATACACCCATATTCAAGGCACTTAACCTAGTTGATTTTCATATACTCAACCAAATTCTGATTTTTGGAACCGGTACACACAAATCAACATATAAAAGAGTAGAAATCTATCTAGGTTAATCATTTTTGTGTGCCTAACTCAGTGGTGCAATCTTGGCCAATTGTTTGAGTTGTTTAGGCCACACCACTTAACCTAAAATCAACTCACCAAGTAGCTTCCCCTTAGGGCTTTCAATTTAGGTCAATACCAGGCACTCCACTTTATTTTTTATTTCAAAAGGAAAGAGATCTTCACCCATGCTTGAAAACCTGGTTTGCCTCAAACTTGATTGAATTAAACCTAATTATAAACCCTAAAAGCTACTTAAGCAAGATTTGAACCTTAAAATCTCTTCATCACAAGTAATCTTGCTTGAAAACCTTGGTTGTGCACGCACTTACACATACTCAATTGATCATTAACGGCACAACCCATTTTAAGGGCCCACCACATTCCATAAACACTATAATCCTAAGCCTAAATAAAATCAAGTAGGCGTTGGCCTTAAGGACTGATTCGCTCTTTGGGGCCCAGTCTGAGATTGTTTACGATTAACCTGCTTGTACCAATCAATCTAATGTCTAGCTAGGGGAGTAGCGTCAAACGACCACAGCTGGGGGGTACACTAGGAACCCGAGGCGCAAGCCGAAGGAAGAACCTTCTCCCCAGTCCCTCCGTTTAACTAGTTGGATTGAGTGGACGCAAGTAGAGTAAATTGTTTATAATCTTAAGGTGGATTCTAAGAGTCTATAGATTCTTAGGCTATCCCACTTAAGGACAGGCTTGTTTTGTTGTGCTGCAGGGTTCTTATCTCCAGTCCTTCCGACCTTCTCTTAGTTTGTGCTGGGAAGGAGGTCATCAAATCCTCAATTGGAAGGACCACTTGAGCATTCTAGGAGGCGTAGATTGGATTTTGGCCAAATTGATCCCATGGTCAATCAACAGCCTCCTCTGCCTCAGAATCCACAGGAGGTATTTCAAAGGCAGCTGGAACAAATGCAGAGAATGCAAGAATGGTTCTAGAGAATGCAAGGCTCTCAACCTTTGAAGGATTTTTATGATCCTTCAAATTACGGGGAACATCTCGGCATTAAGATTCCTACCGGAGACGTAGAAATCAAGCCCCAGGTGTTCAGACTGATCAAACATTTCCATGGGCTTGGCTCTGAAGACCCGTTTCAGCACTTGGAGGACTTGACCACTTTGGTCCAGACCACCAAGGCACGAAACGTGAATGAGGAGCAGATGATCATGAGGCTTTTCCCCCACTCTCTTAGGGATAAAGTCGCTGATTGGTACAGAACTATAGCAAGGCCAATTGCAACTTGGAATGATTTGAAATTGACCTTTCTAAGGAAATTCTTCCCTGTTAGACATACCAATGCTTTGAGACGGGCGATTACTACCTTCACCCAGCGGTCGGGGGAGCAGTTTCATGTTTCCTGGGAGCGATTCCAGGACTTATTGCAGAGGTGTCCAGACCACGAGTTGCCAAAATGGCAGCTCGTGTAAATCTTCTACCACGGGTTGACTGAGCAACTCAGAAATCATGTGGACGCTTCTTGCGGAGGCAATTTCCTCAACAAATATGCAAATAGCGTGCACGATTTATTTGAGCAGATGACTGAGAATTCGATAAATCATGCCTCCATGGATACTTTTAACCGATCTCAGCAACCCAGATCGAATGTTAATAAAGTCCATGACTCTCATTCATTCGATATGGAATTGATTTATAATAAACTAGATAAGGTGGACTTGGTTACTAAAAGGATGGAGGAGTGGATGGCCGGAAATTCAATGAAAAATTCTCAATCCACTCAATCCCAAAATTCGAGATACCATTCCATGTGAGCTCGTTCTCGACGGGAGTTCATGAATCAACTTGATACGGCTCAACCTGTGATTCAACATTATTCGGAACCCCACGAGTTTCAAACTGGGGCCTTTGATCCCAGTTTCTCTAATCCCTCCCTTTCTTTCTCTCCGTCCTCACCCTATGAGGATGTCGATGCTGTACAGGAGAACGTTAGGTCCAACCCTTATTCCAATGCTTATAATCCGGGTCAGAGGAACCACCCTAACTTCTCCTAGAAAAACCTGGGGCAACAAACCTAATTCCGACCCAACAATTATGCTCCACAAAGACCAATGGGTCAGGGTCATGTATACACTCAACTGCCCCCGAATCAGGTCAATCAGCCATCTTGGAATGCCCGTCAACCCGTACGGCAGGCTGATTTGAACCAACAGATGGTAGAAATGCAAGGATTTATGCTCCAGCTCATGCAGCAGATGAAACTTCGCTGGGCAACTTGCAAAATGGGTTCATTGCTAATTCTCATCAACCCGGATCTCTACCATCTCAACCCATACCCAACCAACGTAATATCCAAAATCCAGGCAATCAAGCCCAAGGGTACGAGAATTAGAGGGACCCGCACTCACATGCTTAGGTGGTTGAGCAGGGTCCTTCCTCTCCTGCTTCTTATTCAAATCAAAGGTTTTTGGCTAATGAAGCCCCTCCAATCTTTCCTACCCCTCCCCAAGACCTAAACATGTATGCATCTGCTAATTCAGTTATCTTAAGGAGTGGAAAACAAACTCAGGATCCACAACCACACTGTTCTGATCTATCAAATCCTAGAAAGTCTGAGGAGAGAAAGAACTCCAAAGAAGAAATCAAGGCTCAAGAACCTGATTCCGAAGATCTGACTCATGTTCCTTTTCCTGAGGCCTTGATTAAACCTGGGAAGAAACATGTTGATAGTAATGAGGAGCTCTTGAATATATTCAAGAATGTCAAGATCAATATCCCGCTCCTCGATGCTATCAAACACATACTGGCTTACGCTAAATTTTTGAAGGATTTATGCACACAAAATTGTAAGTCGAGGGAATATGTTCTGAGGAAGGTGGTACTCTCCAAGCAGGCTAGTTCTGTTATCCTGCATCACCTTCCTCAGAAAAAGAGAGATCCAGGTGATCCTTTGATTTCTTGTGTCATCAGAGATTACACTTTTGATAGAGCACTTTTGGATCTAGGTGCATCTATTATCCTAATTCTGACTTCTCGTTACGAGAAGTTAGGATTAGGTAAACTTCGGCTGACTTCAGTAACGTTGCAGTTAGTGTACCGTTCGGTCACAAATCCGCAAGGCGTTATTGAAGATGTTATTGTTAAGGTTAAGGATTTCTATTTTTCTGTAGATTTCCTTGTCCTCGACATGGATGTACCTGAAAATCTAAGGAACACACCCATCGTTATGGGGCGTTCGTTCCTAGCTATCGCAAAGGCCAATATCAACTGTGAAAGCGGTAGCATGGAAATTGCCTTTGGGGATCAGAAATTGAAATTGGATATTTTTAAGGTGATTAACAAATTCGAGGATTATGGATTTATAAAGGAACTTGAGGATGATAACTTGAATATTGAAACTTGTATGGCAGTTTCTGCAATTGAAAGTTCTGCCGATTGTGATGAATCTAACTTGCAACCCTCTGTGGCAAACCTACCACATTCTGAAGAGGTTATTGATTTTATTCACTTTTAACCTCTTCCGCTTGATGAATCTTCTTCAGCATCATCTTTACTTCAATCCAAAACCCGCCCCAGCTCGAACTGAAACCATTGCCTGAGAATTTGAAATATCAATTTTTGGCACCTCAAAAGATGCTCCGTATGATTATCAGTGCCAGATTAACTAAGGAGTAGGAGATTAAGTTGATCAAGGTCCTAAAGGAACATAAGGAGGCAATTGGTTGGACCATTTTTGACCTTAGGGGCATCGAGCCATCTTACTGCAATCACAGAATATTTTTGGAAGATGGATCCCTCTCTTCTCGCCAAATGAAAAGGAGATTAAACCCTAATATGTGAGAAGTGGTCAAGAAGGAAATTATCAAGTGGCTCAATGCAGGAATCATTTATCTGATCTCTGATAGTCCTTGGGTAAGTCCCGTGCAAATTGTTCCCAAGAAAGCTGGGATTACCGTCGTGACTAACGAGAAAGGAGAATCTGTCACAACTCATTCAGCTTCCTCTTGGAGGGTGTGTATTATTATAGGAAGCTGAACATAGCCATGAAAAAGGATCATTTCCCTTTTCCCTTTATCGATCAAATCCTTGAAAGACTAGCCAGGCAGAAGTACTTTAGTTTCCTAGACAGTTACTCGGGATACAATCAAGTCCCTATCCATCCCGAGGATTAGGAAAAAAAATGAATTTCACCTGTCCCTACAAAACCTTTGCTTTTCATAGGATGCCATTCAGCTTATGCAATGCACCTACAACTTTTCAAAGATGTATGCTAGCCATATTCTCATACATGGTGGGAGAGTTTATGGAAGTCTTCATGGATGATTTCTCTATTTTCGGAGAATCGTTTGATTCTTGTTTGGCTAATCTTGTAATGATTCTTAAAAGATGCATCCAAACAAGACTGGTCCTTAGCTGGGAAAAGAGTCATTTCATGACATAAGAAGGCATCATCTTGGGTCATGTAATCTCTGAATGGGGTATCGAAGTTGACAAAGCTAAGGGTGATGCTATCTCTAAACTTCCTCCTCCTACATCTGTCAAACAAATTCGATCATTTGTTGGTCATGTCGGATTCTATAGGAGGTTCATCAAGGACTTTTCTAATGTTGCTCACCCTTTGAGCAACCTTCTTGCCAAAGATATCCATTTGATTTCAACGAATCATGCCATAAGGCATTTGATTTTCTTAAAATGGCAGTCACTTGTGCTCTGGTGTTGTAACCACCGGTTTGGATAGCCCCATTTGAGATCATGATCGACGCTTCTGATTATGCGATCGGGGCTATTTTGGGTCAGAAGATTGACAGGAAGCCCTCTGTCATCTACTACGCTAGTAAAACTCTGGATGAGGCCCAGAGGAATTACACTGTTACTGAGAACGAATTACTAGCAGTAGTATTTACTTTGGAGAAATTCAGGGCTTATCTCTTAGGTTCTTACGTCATCATATATACCGACCACTCGACCTTGTGACATCTCTTGGCCAAAAAGGATGCCAAACCTCGGCTTATTCGATGGATTCTTCTGCTTCAAGAATTTGATCTTGAAATCAAGGATAAATTCGGGGCATAGAATGTGGTGGCGGATCATCTTTTGAGACTTCTGAGTGATTCTTCTCATCTGGATATTCCAATTGTTGATACTTTTCCAGATGAGACTATCCTTACAATTTCAGGTGTCCAAACCCTATGGTTTGCTGACATCATAAACTATTTGGTTGTTGGTCAAATCCCTCAAGATTAGACCAAGCAACAATGAGATAGACTCAAATTTGAGGCCAAATATTACTTCTAGGAGGACCCTGAATTGTATTGCATTGGCTCTGATCAGATTATTCGCCGATGTGTTTTGGAGATTGAATTCAAAAGTATACCCGACTTCTGCCATGCATCTACGTGTGGTGGACATTTCTCCGGGAAAAAGACGGCTGCAAAAATTTTGCAATCTGGATTCTTTTGGCCGTCTTTATTCAAGGATGCCCAAGAATTCTTGAGGTCATGTTCCTGATGCTAGGCACTTGGGAGCATAACCAAGAGAGACATGATGCCCCTAAACCCAATTCTTCTTGTCAAAATCTTCGACATTTGGGCATCGATTTCATGGGACCCTTCCGCCCTTCATTTGGACACCAGTACATTCTCGTCGTTGTTGATTACGTGTCCAAGTGGATCGAGGCCATTCCCACCCGAACCAATGACCACAAGGTGGTCATCAATTTCATCAAGAAGAACATCTTTAGTCGGTTCGGGAGTCCGAGGGCCATCATCAGCGATGGTGGTTCTCACTTCACTAATGCCCAATTTTGTAATTTACTAGAAAAATTCGGGGTAAATCAAAGAATCTCCACACCTTACCATCCCCAGACGAATGGACTAGCCGAGATCTCCAATTGGGAGATTAAGAATATTCTTCAGAAGACGGTTAGGCCAGATTGTAAAGACTGGACTTAAAAGCTTGAGGATGCTCATTGGGCCTACTGCACGGCATACAAAACACCTATCAGCATGTCACCATTTCTTCTAATGTACGGAAAGGCGTGCCATTTACCTATAGAAATTGAACATAGGGCATTTTGGGCAATCAAGCAGTGCAATCTGGATTTGAGTTTAGTCGGAAAGACCAGAAAACACCAACTATCTGAGTTGGAGGAGCTTAGAAATGACGTGTACGGAATGCCAAGATCTACAAGGCTCAAACCAAAGCTCTTCATAACCAATTGATATCCCGCAAGAGCTTTGAGCCAAACCAAAAGGTCTGGCTCTTTGATTCTCGACTCAAGCTCTTTCCTGACAAACTTAGGTCAAAATGGAACAGTCCGTTCATCATCGATCAGATTTTTCCAGATGAGTCCATTCAAATTTCTGACCCAAAGATGGGTAATTCATTCAAAGCCAATGGTCAACATCTGAAGCCTTTTATTGACCGTATTGTTCCAGAACCCGTCTCAGACACGATTGCTCTCATCATGTTGTGATCTCTTTGGCTGGACTTTGCCTAGCTGATGGCATTAAACTCAGCAGTTGTACAGTCTGACTCAAAGCTGACCCGAGCATCATATTCAAGTGATATCTTCTACATTCTACCTTTCTTTCATGTCTTTTATTAGCAATGCGGACATTGCATCAACTAGGCATGAGGGGGTGAATTCATTTCTGAATCAATTTGTCAGCTCTATTCAATTCTCGTAAATTCTACTTGTTTTCTTATATACACATAAAAAAAAAAATTGAATTAGGAAATAATACTTGGGCATTAGGACTTTACAATCTTCAGAAATATTACAGTAGAATCTGAACACTAAGACCCTTCAAGTCTTTGGGCTTAATCAGCCTGGGTATCCACTAAAATGTGGATTTGTTTATCGAGTCTTCACCATTATGAATTCTATTTCAATTTTATTAAATAAGTTTGGGTGATAAGTATACAACTTATCAACCTACCTTCTGATTTGAGGGAACTTTAAGTCTAAGCATCTACACACTATTTGCATTAACTCGCTGTTCGGCGGTTTTAACGAAAATTGGGTAGCTAATAAACTTTCTAGGGTGGTATGGCTAGCAAGTTATCGTAGGTAATAGCCCATAGGTAAGTTGTCCAGAGCCCAGCCACTGGACCATTCTTTTCCTACTGCCTTTAGGTAAATTTTAGACTAGGGAAGCCACCTACTTAAAAAAAAAAAGAAAAAGAAAATCCAAAAAGTAAAAAAAAAGAAAAAAGAAAAAGAAAACAAAAGAAATAAGCCACACTTCACCGCACGAGTATGGCTAGCAAGTTACATGGGTAACATCCCATTGGTAGGTTGTCCAGAACCAAGCTCAAGAAATGCACGTCGAATTCCTAAAACACTTAGGAAGAAGCGAAGCAGTAGAATAAGCCGGGGAGATATACACTAGATTCACCCTTGTGTTGACCCCATAAAAAGAAAAAGTAGGGAGAAAGCTACCGGTCGTATAGATACACCTTTAGGCAGAATTCTTTTTAAGGTCACCTAGGGACGTAGAAACCCGAAGTCCATTCTGATTGCCGATCAATGAGTCTATCACTTTCACAAAAAGATGCTCAGAATTTAGGGTTCTTATCAAGTCTTTGGTGGGCTGAGTGGTTGTAGAAAGCCACTCTATAACCGTAAAATCCAAAAAAAATTAGAAAAGAAGAAAAAGGAGAAAAAGAGATCTTTCTTTGAATAAGGCAAGAGCTTGAGGCGGTCTGTATTCTGGCAGATACCCAGGCGCTATTATGTTTTTGAAAGTTCAGGTCCTAAGTAAAAATTTCTTAATGTTGAAAATGACTTTTGCCCAAGTAATCCAACCCTCATTCTTTTATAAATAGCATGTAGTTTTTGCTAGGGACTAGCAAAAGATGGGCATGGGGGTGTGATGTGCATACATCTAAATAGTCAAAAATGTCTATTAATGCATGCTCTTAGTGTCATAGTAGCATCATGCATTGTAAATATTGCATAACATGCATAATTACGCATTTAGGGCATAATTACGCATTTAGGGCAAATTGTATAAATTATATAGTAACTATCTCCTTTTATGGTCAGGAATAGGGCGATTTTTAATCGGGGCCTCGGATTGAAAATCCAACTGTATGAATCTAATCAGGGCAACAATTAGAGTTCAACGACTCTAAGATCACCCTGATCGGACATCTGTAACACCAGATAGAGATCGAGGAAGCCTAAAGATCAAGGGTCAAGATGGTGCCAATCTGCACTTCATACGATAAATTCGGCCGCATGGATGGATTCGGATCGATGATCGCAACTTAACAGCGTGAAAATTGACTCAATCCAACATCTGTGGCACCTTCTACATGTCACAGAAGATGGACGGCCAAGATGGCACCACGTGGCGCCATCCCAGCCACCCAATCAGCATTAAGAACCACTGCTGCATCTCCAAAGGATCTCCATCACTTGATCCTAGCCGTTGGATCTTGATCCAACTGCCAGGAACGACCCAAATGTGTCGCTCACATCCTCTTAAGGCGTAAGGTGCGGACGATCTGGGCCATTGGATCTTGATCCAACGGCAGTGAGAACGCGCACAAAAAAATAAAAGTGCGACACAAAGTCGAAGGTACCACAGTAGGCAGGTGCTCTTTCGCGAGCGCGAGGTGTGCATTCGAAACGCAGCATGCCTTAAATCAGATGTGGGCACGGGAGTGGGCGCAATCCAACCGTCAGATGGTGATCGGGCGGGCTAGGGACGGAGATATGGCGCGCAGAGGAGCCTTGGATCGCCATGCGCATGATGACGTGCCTGCGCACACCCCATTACACGCAGGCACGCGGTTAAGCGCAGATGAAGGCGTGCACGAGGAGCAATATGAGCCATCTGATCGTGAGATTTCAAGGATGTGAGTGTATGTTTTATGCGCGGTAGGCGAGGAGGAGCGCACGGCACGTGCACGTCGGCCACGATCAAACCTTTAGTGACGGATAAATCCGTCACAAAAGACCTAATTTTAATACTTTAAGCTTGAAATGACAATTTTGCCCACAATTCCTACAACTATGAAAGGAGACGTGACCTCCACTTCTTCTTCATCCCTTCCTTCACTTCTCTCCCTCTCCAATGCTTAAGAGAAACTTGTCCCACACCCAAGATGCTATTCTAGAGCTAAATCCAATTTTCTCGCCCCTGTTCTGGAAGTGGATCCCGCAATGATGACAACGTGCTGCCTCGTTCCCACTTCTTTTTTCTTTGTCCTCCTTCTTCCCACTCCATCCTCCGTGTTCCAAGCATCGCTCCGTCTGGCTCGTCCTCCAAACATTCGTCAAGGACGATAACATCTCTCTCCCTTCTTTTTAATCGCTTTCTAGAATAGAATTTTCTGTTTTCTAGTTGTAATCATTTCTCGTTTTGTAGTTGTAAAAACATTATGATTATATCAAGTGATTGTTCTCTCTCTTTCTCTCTCTAATTGTTTATATCAATTCCATTGTAATTATTTCATTTTCAAACAAAAACATAAAAAAATATATATAAATCATGGATTTTAGATCGACGTAGCTTCCCTGTGTTTGACCCGAAATTCTTAAAATTTCGATATAAATTTATCTATTGACAGATTTCTTTGTAAATCGAACTACAATGACGGGTTTTTTGAAACCAACTTCAATCGTGTACTTTTCCGCTTTCAACATGCATAAAATGACAATATTATCTACGCAGCTAGCAAACTAACTATTATGCTAATTGTGATGCTTATGCATGCATTGTCCCTAAGTTATGCTAGAATCTTACTTAATTTAGGTGATTTAGGTTGCATGATTGCTGTGCAATCACACCCCCATGTCTAAATCTTTCTAGTCCCTAGCAAATGCATGACTAAATGCAAAGTGGTCCTACATGATTGATTTCTATCGAGAGTTTGACTAGAGATTTATTTCTTTTGTTTTCATCCAAAATTTTAGAAATCCAGACAATCGTAAAAGTATTTTATTATAGCGTATGCAACGAATCCAAGTGAGAAAGCCAATCTACATCTAAGGCTCTTACTTGACCCTTAGTAAAATTCTATTGGGATAGGTAGACTTCTTCCCTTAGGGTTGTAAGATAATTTGTAAATTCAACCCCGATTTTTTGCTTAGGTAGAAGATAACTAAGTCAAGTAGATTTCTATTTGGTGGATCACACTCATCTGGTGCTGCATATAAACTAGTACTTTAGAACCTAGATTTCTAGACTATTAAATAATTCAACTCAAAGAGAGGCGAAGAAACTATGCTCTTTTTAGTTTCTTTGTACTCATTCTCTCTCTTTATCTTTTTTTTTCTTTTCTTTTTTTCTTATCTTTTCTTTTCTTTCTTTTAGAGCTCACATTCTCACCAGATTTGTCAGTATATTTGGTGGTCTCTCATTGCATTAACACTTTGATTAGGTTCTGATAACCCTATGACTAAGTTAGAATTCCTCAGCCCGTATTCAGGCGACTAGAAATACAGGAAAGTAGGTAAAGGTTGTATTTGGTGGATTGTGAGGGTAGTAGGTGTTGTTGCCTCAATACACTTAAAACAAATTCTAAAATCATAAACTCTTTTTTTTTCTATTCTTTTCTTTTTCTAAAATTTTTTCTATGTATATATATATATATATATTTCTTTTCTTTTTCTTTTTCTTCCCCTTTTTTTATATATGTATATCTTTTCTCTTTTCTCTATTTTCTCTCTCACTTTTTTTTTTCTTTTTTTCACATCCATATATCTACTATCAACGCAGTATAGCATACAAACTTTTGTTTACAAGACATTATACAAGATTGGGGATGTTCAAGAGGATATCAGGTGGCTTATTTGGTGGAAGTGCCTGCTCTTGTAACTGGGAAAGGAATGGATAGGACAATGTATTTTTGACCTTGACACTAATACCCTTCTTCAACTGAGGATTCCGTAAAGGACGGTCGTGACTATCCACCTCAGTCCTAGTTTTATCAGAACCCGCTCTCTACATATTTACCTTATTTGGTGGCTCTCAAAAGATTCGCACTAAGAATTTATACGTAGAAATCGAGAGCGAAAAACTATGCCTAACTCCGAGTATCATTATCTAATTATCCAAAATTTAAGATTCCTCATACGAGCCTTAAAGCACTAGTAGACTTTCTACTCTTACCCACACTTGTTTGGTGGATCTGCTAGAAGATAGTTTGCCTGACTCCCTAATTACTGTCCAAGGGCTAAGGAGAAGAAGCATTGCTTCTTCTCGACAAACTAAAGATGTTTATCAGTCTTCATAGAGGATCCATTGCAAATTCTACGTGTAAGTGTACTGGATTCTAAACTCAGGAATCAACTTAAGAATAAATCCCTAATAAAACCTTAATAAAAATTCTTTATGCCTAAATGCAATTTTTTTTCTTTCTTTTTATTTTTTTGACATAAAAATAAGACATGCAATGTCCACCCCCCCATTCCTATTCATTACAATGTTCTCGTTGAAATGTATGCAGGAAAAGCAAAATCTAATAAGAAAGAGAAGGGAATATCAGCTAACTATGCTTGTTAATCCAGGTCAGCATGAATGCAGAGGATGCAAAACTACCTGTAATTAATACTGGGTTGCCTCCCAGCCAACGCTAAGTTTAACGTCATTAGCTGGACCTAAACCCAAAAATGAATGATTAGATTAATGGGTTGAGTCAGGATTAAAATGAAGATATGATCATGCAACGCAAGGATCAGTGATCCACAAATGCGGATCAACTGATGGTGAATACCAAGCTCAAAAGGATAGAAAAATAAAGTGAACGGGCTTGAAACTATTTGCAGCCATATGCTATAAAAGAGAGAAACATTAGTGCGGGTGCCAAAGTGGAAAGTAGATAGGGGCAACCTTAAGAAGTGATTCATGAGGAAGGCAGACGAGGTGGTTAAAGTGTGGTTCGTGGGGAATAAATCATACGGGTCCTGAAAGTGATGGGAAATGAAAGGAGGTACCTAGGTGGTGTAGTCTGAAATTGTAACAACCCGATTCCCGAGTCCCTACGAGACACGAGACACGAGAACCGGACCGACTCAACTAATCCCAAGACCTAGTCGTCCAACGAGGAAGTAACCAAAAGAGCAGTAAAATAAACCCCATTCAGCATGAATATAACTAACAGTAAGAAAGTACAGCAGTAAGGAAAGAAACTACTACAGTATATACCACCACAACAGTAGAACAACATTTATCATATAACATGAACTGCAGGTAAAGAAAAGTACAGCAGAAACAAGAACTACTCACTATAACGGAAACAAAGAGGTACAAAAGACAGTAGTAACTCTACTGGACCCTACTCGGCCCAGCGTCCTCTGCAGCCACTGACCCTGGCTGCTCAACACCTGGTCCTGAAAAAGGTAACGAGTGTAACACGTCAGCAAAACGCTGAGTAGAGTGGCAACTAAAACTAAAGACAACAGTAGAGTGTACAGTAGCTGTTATGTTCTATTACTTTCTTTATTTACATCTTTCAATTGTCTCACTATTTCATTTATTTCTCAGATCTTTTACTTGATCTCGAATGTTCCTCGTGGGAACGATCTTGATTGCAGTCTTTTCCAAAAAGTAGAAGTAGCACGTGGTGCTCTCCTGGCCGGGAGAGTCCCCCGTGGTGATCCTACCCTCAGTCAACCACCCCAAGGTCACTGACAGACGTAACGGTGACTACGGCACGCACGATAAACGCATAGGTAGCTAACCCGTACTAGCACGCGGTCAGTCGTTTCCGTTAACGGGTGCGCCCAAAGCACAGCACGGAACCAGTCCAGGGCAGAGCCCTCTCAGTAACAGGGGTCCAACCCCTCCACAGTAACCAAACCGGGGCCTTGCCCCTCCATAGTCCGCGCACCCTCGCCTGACTACCCTGGTTTGCCCCAGCGGGCCTAACAAGTCGGTGTGGGAGGCTAGCAGAACCCTGGGGCCCGTGGGGTAGCTAGTACCTCCCTACACTAGTAGCTCTCCTCGGTACTACGTACGCGAGGGCCAGCAAGTCGGTACAGAGTGGCCAGTCCTAACCCCGGGTCCCTGGGGCGGCTGGCTCCGCTCTGCACTAAACAGGGGGATAGTCGCTCTCCTTGGTACTCCGTACTCAAGGGCCAGCTCACTTCCCCAAAACTATTCCATTCACTTTCCAGGAGTTCTACTCCTACTTCCCCGTAGGGTTCCATCCTTTTTACTCAAACATCCAGGTTTCACTTTCCAGTTTCACATTCTTACAATCCATGTTCTCAACCACGTTATCTATTCACAACAGGCAGCTGTATATCTCTTTCCATTTTCCAAGACTGCAGTATTATACATTCTACTAGTTTTCCCATCCTAGGATTCATGCCATATCCTAGGATCTATCATACAATCTAGTTTTCCAGTCCTAGGATTCATGCAACACCTAGGAGCTATCATTCCATCTATTTCTCATTCCTAGGGTTCATGCAATGTCCTAGGTTCTATTTATGGTTTCATAATTTAACAGATTTTAATAACTTAAAGCCACTCTACCAGGTACAATGGGAGTAATGGGGGCGTGATCGGGAATCCCGCGTGCCTCCGCGACTCCCAAGACTGCAACTGAACGAGGTCCTATCGCAAGGATCAAACACAAGGAAAGTCTCAAAACAGTGTATAGCTACTGTAGATGGGTAGAGGAATTAATTCTGAAAATAACGCAACTCGAATCGCGAAAAACGGAACCCGAACGGGCCCTAAACGGGTCGAAAACGACGACACTGTGTAAAATCAGACGTCTGGAACTTCCTCCAGACGTCTTAAAAAGTGGATCAAAGAATTACCTGCTCAGCGTGGTTTCCCAGATGTCTAGAAGTCTGCGGGGACGTCTGGCCTAGCTCACAGACGTCCGATGGTCACCCCGGACGTCTGGAGGTCACTCCCGCCGTCTGGTACAACTTCCAGACATCTGATTCGCAAAGGATGGCGAATCAGCGAGCCTGCGCACAGCCAACTCCCTCCCTCAGTACGGTCAGTCGACAGGAAGGAAGAAGAAAGCGGAATACTCACCTTTCAGACGTCTGTATGATCTTCCAGACGTCTCCCTCGCCGTCTGGCTATCAACCCAGACGTCTTATTCTGGAAATTTTTTCAGAATAGGGCACTGCTCGGCCTCCGCTCGCGAAGCCGCCCGCGTCGCACCTCGCGCGTCTGCTGCTCAGACCGCAGCAGGTCCCTCTCCGCGTCGTTCCGCGCCTCCTGCGCCCTCCGCCGGCCGGCCAAGCCGCTCCGGCGAGCTCGCCCTCACGGCAGAGCTCCGCCCTCGCACGCCGCACCTCCTCCGCGCTCACTGCGGCCGCCGCTGCCGCCCTCGCGCTCGCTCGCTCTCGCACACAGGAAGGAGAAGAGGAAGGGGACGGTGGAGACGACAGGAGGGGAGGCGTGGCCTTTGAAGGCCGCGCGAGGAGGAGGGAGAGAGAGCGCGGTAGGTCTGCAGCCACAGAGAGAGAGGGAAAAAGAGAGAGAGAGAGAGAGGAATCGCGGGTCTGTGCGCACAGGCGCGCAGACGAATCTCTCGTGCGAAAAAATAACTATTTTACAGACATCTGGAAACGATCCCAGACGTCTGGTACGACGTCTGGGCCACCTCCCAGACGTCTTAAAATACGTCTGGGGCACGCGTTCGTTACAGAAATGATATAAGAAACCACTTTGTAAGTTAAGTCAGGTGTAGATGGATGTAGAGTAGTTGAGTCAAATAGGATCCAATGGTCCATCTCACTAGTTTTGGATTTACCAACATCATGTTGAATATCCAGATCAGAATCCTCAATCTAATCCCTGGGGTGATCAAAAATCTCATTTGAGTCGTCCAAATCTTGTTATAATTCATGATGCAAGTCTTCAAATGTAACAGATAGAAATTCATTATTCCTTAGAATCACTACCCCAGGGAGAGTAAGATCAGAATCTAGATTAGTTAAAATCTCAAATTCTTTTAGTTCTGTTGACTTCTGAATTTGATCTCAATTGTCTTTCTCTTGAATTACATCTTCTAAGGGAATGTTTTCCTATTCCTCATCAATCAAATCAAACTCCTTAGAATTCCATGATTCAGCTAAATTCTTTGCTTCCTCAGATAAATCCTCAAAAGTCGTAACCAATAATTTTGCAATTTCTTGAACATCTTTTTCATAAGGGGATTGTCTATTTTGTTCAATCTCGAGATGTTAGGGATAAGGGTCAAGTTTTTCCTCAGGACTCTGGTGGATGGGAAGAGAAGGATGCGAATTAGCTGAAACAGAAGTGAAAGTAGATTCGGCTTTTATATGGGATATCTTAGAATTATTAGCATCGCCAAATCCAAATATCGAATCATTTAAGCAGATTTGATCATGGTAATCCTCAAACAAGATCACATCAAAGCCATCCAACCGCACTTGGTTGGGAGTGTCACCGTCCCCAATCTTTCTATCTTCTTGATCTTGCTTTGATCCTCCCAAATCATCCATGTAGTCCAATTGTGTGTCTTAAAACATAAAAGACTCATACTCCAGCCCACCATGGATTAGCTCCTCAAAATAGAATGGTTGCAATTTAGGGCCTAAATCAAGATATAATTCCTCAAGTGAGCCTTCCTCCTCAAAAATTTGCTTTTGGGATATCAAAATTATTTATTAGTTCATCTGTAGGCCTAAGTAGGATTTGTTCTGCATAATCACAGGGCTGGTGGGTGGGATCGGTGTATGTAGAGGTTGGGTTTGGATAAGATGTCATACTTAACGTTGGATCCTCAACCTTGAGTGGCTTACCACCAACTTGTGGCATACTTGGACCAAGTTTATCACCTTGTGCTTTCCGGATTCTATTAAGCTATTTTGTCAGGTTATCTATATTTCTTTTATTAGCTTCTCTCAACTCCTGGACTACTTGGAGTAATTAGGTGATCTCAGGATCACTGCCATGGTCAGGGATTTAAGCAGGCTGAGGATAATAATTTTCAGAATTTCTAACTGATAAACATGCATAAATTAATGATAAAATGCTTATTTATGATAGTTCATAAGCCTAGCATTGCATTCCATAAGTATAAATAATGCATAACATGCATTGCATTGCATTTAGGATAATTTGTGAATATTGTATAGTAATTCCGACGTTTTATGGCCAGGAGGCAATGAGACATCTTTACGAGCTTCGAATGAGAAATCCGATCATACGAATGGATTCGAAGCAACGATCGCTGTCTATCAACGTAGAATCACCTCGATCCAAGCACCGTGTCATCCTCTGTAAGTAAGGAAAGGTGAACGATCCAGATGATGCCACATGGCACCATCTGGAGCACCCAATGTCACCCAACGTCCTCCCAAAGTGGTATCCAACAAGCAATCTCAGTCGTTGGATGCAAATCCAATGGCTGAGAGCCCTCCTCCACCGCGTGCCTTAAGATTTCCGCTCGACTATTTAGACATCTTGGTGCATTGTTGAGCACCCACCACCAAGTGAGGAGAGCGAGTTCTATCCCTACAGCCCCCCCAATGGAGCAATTGACGCAGCGCAGCACCGGCACTAGCGCAGTGCATGCGTGCACGAGGTAGCATGTGATGCGCGCGCCAATAGGGGCGTTGAATGGCACGGATCCTCAGCGATAGCTTGGGCCGGTCTTTAGTGATGCTTGCAACTATCACTAATTGCCTGTGCGTCGGAAGCCCTTCTTCCCTTCACTATAAAAGGACCCCTACACCCCCCCTTCTTCTTCATCTCTACCTACTCTACTCCCACCTACTCCTAAGCTCTTGTAGCCTACCAAAGCTCCATTAAAGCTTATTCCCAAGCTCTAAAGGCCTCTTATTAGTGTAATGCTCCTATATCCCACCAAATATTCGTCTTCCATCCCACCACGTTTATAAGAAGCCTTGGAGCCATCCTCCTACCTCCATTCTGGTAGAAGATTGCTTCCATCTCCTCATCCCCATTCCAAAGCCTTAGTGAAGCATTCCTCTACCCAGCGTCCTCCTGCATCTCACCTCTGTCGTCCAGCACCTCACCTCCTTCATCCAAGCTACCGCTAAGCGCCGTCGTCTCACCAAACAATCGATTTGGGAGATTTCTTCTCACCCCTATCTCTTTTGTATTTCTTACCTTATTGTAATAAACATTTGCATGATATATCAGATTTGTTTCCATCTCATTTTGTGACATTATCTTGCCTGCTTCTTTATTGCAAAAACAAAAGAAAAAAAATCACAAAACCCTAAAACCTCAAAAAGAAACAAAATGAAGCACGGATTTCAATGAAAGTAAACGTCACCTCCCTGTGTTCGACCAGGGACTCCCTTTGAGTTTCGGTTATAAATTGTATTTGATAATGCATTTTGCGAGCTACAATGACGGGTTCTTGAAACCCTGATTTTACTTCGCTAAAACCCATTCATCATTTTGGCACCGTTGCCGGGGAGGCAACGGAATTTGCTTTCATCTTCCGTGTTTTTTTGCATTTACTTATTATTAACCCTGCTTGTCTCTGATTTTCTGCCTTGCAGGTACCCTAGCAAGGAGATCCGAGTGCAGTAGACCAGAGTGAAGTGCGGGTAGAGTGATTTGTAAGTGCCCCCACATTCCCCCCCACTAGTTTCATTTTGCCACATCAATAACCAAGACCTAATCTACTTAGGTGTTTGCATAAACCCTAGGATAGAATTTGTTTGTCTTGTTTGTCACCTCCACTCATCTCACCCTCACATATTATAAAAATAAAAAATAAAAAGATACTTCTTGTGGGACAAATCAACATACACACTACATACACCCACATTTGAGGCACATAACCTAACTTGATTTTTATCTACTCAACCGGGATTCCGACCTGTGGAACTGGTACACCAATTCAACATATAAAGGACTAGAAATCATACTAGGTTAATCACCTTTTTGTGTGC
The DNA here is from genome assembly GCA_037157565.1 of Thalassia testudinum. NCBI lineage: Eukaryota > Viridiplantae > Streptophyta > Magnoliopsida > Alismatales > Hydrocharitaceae > Thalassia > Thalassia testudinum. The sequence goes on along the minus strand of JAZHRO010000063.1, from coordinate 147,526,159 downwards.
CCTAATCGATGGTGCATCTGGGCCAGTTGATTGATTGTTTGGGCCGCACCACCTAATCTAAAAGGAATTCATTTTGTAGCTGTCCCATAGAATTCAATAATTAGGTCAAGCTAATCACTCCATATTTTCTTGATTTGTAAAGGAAAATACTTGAACTCATGATTTCAAACTTGGTTTGCCTCCTGGAAATTTGGTTGAATATACCTAATATTTGAATCTTAAAAGCAACTAAGTGATGAGTCCATTCTAATGGACTATTGTTACGCCTAAGTAATTCTCTTTTAACATTGAATGTTTGTTAATATCTACATTAAGTTGTAGAATAATTGCATGCATCATTATTTAATTTTACATCTATTTTATCGCATTCTATAACATAGTATGTAATTAGTTTATGTTTCATGCAGGTCTCGCAACAGCGCACTCGTTACATCTTCTCCACTTAATCTATCCATCTGGCTAATAATCGAGAAGAAGAGGGAGGAGGATCAATGGGAAAAAGAACAGGGGGAGAAAAGATATTTTCCCCCACAAATTTCTCAACATACGGCCGGCCATCAACAACCTCACCAACAGTGCCGGCCATATTTAGTAAGGGATTTGAAAATCCCTTAACTTGAGCTGGGGAGGAGATAAAAAGAGAGGATCGTCGGTTCTTCGGAGGAACAGCATCTTCCCCCCTGCGGGGAACTGCTCCACCGAGTGCACTGTGCACCCCTCTGCAGACCCGCCTCGCCTCACCAGCCTCTCTAGCCAACGCCCCTACCAGGCCGTGCCCGCAACCGCATCCTCCCTTCCAGCGCCATCACCAAATCTTCCACCGCTCATCTCTGCAGACCGCCCTAGCCACGTGCAGGCGCCCACTCCTTCTCCACCGCTCATCTCCAGTCGCCACTGCAGGCACACACCGCCTTCACCTGCCTTCAAGCACCCGGAGGTGCTACGTCTGCCCCTGCCAGCCACACCATCAGTCGCATCGCCCCGCTTCGCCCTCACCACCCGCACCCGCAGGCGTGCGCTCTTCTACAAGCACCTGCCTGCATGTCCGCAGGTGTCCAGCACTCCCTCCAGCCGTGCCTGCAGGCGCTGCACGCCTTCACGCCTACAGGCGTCCGCCAACCTTCACCCTCCAGCCACGCCCGCGCCACTCCACCTTGCGCGCCCCTGCCAAGCCGCGCACACGTCAGCGCGCCCTCTTTCGCAAGTGCACACCGTCCAACGCTCCCTCCAGCTGCGTGCCTTCACCACAGCCACGCCCTCCTCTCTGCAGCGCAACCTCCTCCCTGCAGCGCGCCCTCCCCTCTGCGGACCGCCCTCGCCACAGCGCCTCCACAGCAGAGGTAGCCTCCTCCAACGGACCGGCGTTCTTCTCCTCCGTCGGTCAGCCACCTCCGGCCATCTCCATCGACGCCACAACCTCCATCGTATCGGCCTCATCTTCACCAACCTCCCTTGCATGTTAACTGCCACGCCGGTGCTCTCTCTCTCTCTTGCTAGGAGGAGAGAGAGTGAAAACTATGTTTTCACTTCGATTAAAAATTACATCTGATGCCATTGCCACCAGAAATTAATTTTTGATTTATTATTATTTTATTGTTGCAAAATTGCGCATGCACACTCATACTTTCTGATAATTGCACGTTATTATTATTCACCTTTTTCAAGATTGGTTTTGGGATTAACATGTGCACCAACTTTCTTTAGTATATGTCAATTGAAAATTACACAAAATCATCATATATTTATTGAAGATTTGAGTGAGTCAAAATTGCACATATACCCTTATATTTTTGAATTATTGTGAATCTTCTTTCCTTCGCATTTTATGTCAGATTTGACAAGGGATTTCACACTTAACCGAAAGAATATGAAATAATCGAGAGTTTATTGCATAATTGCCTCCCTATGGACACGACCCACTCTTCTGTGAGTGGTTATTTTTTTTATTTTTGATTAGTCGATTTTTCCACCACTTAAATACTACAACGCATAGCAGAAAGTCGACTCATCAAATTGGCACCGTTGCCGGGGAGGCAACAGACACAATAGATTCATGTTATTATTTTTTGAATATTCTAAGTTGCACAATCATCTGATCATTTTTTTTTATGCGAGGAATCTGACACAGCGACAGGAGCAGCAAAGTGATGACATTGAACCTGAATGACACGCACGGCGGAGACGATCTTTTTGGTGGACCTTGACGCCACCTGGAGGATGGCAACAGGAACATGTGGGCCTTGATCCCATGCACATAGGCTTACGAAGAAGCCTATTTCTGATTTAGTCAGTAGATCTTAGTTAGATTTAGTTAGATGGACATTAGAATTTAATTACTATCTTTTGGACCCTTGTCGGGTATTTTTGGGAACGTATCCCTAGTGCCTCTTTATTTCTTATCGCTCTTGTATGCAGGAGCGTATTTTTGGGAGCGTGTTCCCATTTATTTAGATTATAGGATTATTTGAACTGAATTTCGGTTAGTTAGCTAGATTAGGTCTATTTGTTTATTATTAACCCAAAAAATAAATAAATAATAAATAAATAAAATAAAATAAAATATTCAAACTGCCTGCCAGAAGCTGCATCTCTATAGGACGACCATCTAGGACTGAATGAGCAGCATCTAGTTTATTTTTACTTCATTGCATTTATTATTGCACGAAGAAAGCTGGAGTAAGGTACGTCTTCTCTTGAGCATCAATTACCTGCCATGCATATGCATTGAACTTAAATCTAAGACCACTAAAGTGCTTGAATCAAATTAATTCAGTGATCACTTTAAAAATTAGGACTGCTAAGAGGTTGGACCTTAAAATCTGTGACTGGAAATTATGTGCAAAAGGATCCTATTTGCGAAATTTCAAAAATCAAAACACGATCGTATGTTTGCACACTTGAGATACTGTGCACCTCACACATAAGGTCACTAGATAAATTTCTACCTCTCCTCTTTTGCACCATAAGGGAAGTTAGTCAGAAATCAACAAGCCTATCCACCAAGTTACTTCGGTTCCTTGTGTGTGGGCTCGATTTGAGACTTCCATCCCTTGCGAGTAGCTTATAGGCACCAGCGAAGGTTGGCCTAGGAAGCGTAATTTTTTGCAAAACTTGTTTGGCCACCAATTGAACATTTAATTCTAAGACCTACAACCTACTAAAAATAATATCCCAACTGAATTTGCATTTGCTTTGACAGTAGAACTATCTAGGAAGTTTTTGCTTATATTCTGAATTCTGCTAAATCCTAAGAGAGTTAAAACTGTTTTGCTTAAAGAAATGGATTACCCTTACTCCTATCATTTAGATTATCAGAGTCAATACTTCCCATCTTTTAATCAGGATCCCATGCCCTGAGCGTATCCATCCTTTGATGGGTACATTGATAATTCATGGGATCATTCTTATTCTTATTCTTATCCTGAGAGTTTTGGCTCGATAACTCCCACTTTTGAGCAGAGCCTAGGAGCGGGATTTTCCAATCCTGAAATCCTTACTTCCATGCAAACACCCAACCCTTCCACCCTTCATGATTTTTCGTATCAAGGTTGGACCGATACCCCTAGGCAACCAGAGCTTGAAATTGATTATCCTCCCCAACCTGATAATAGTAGCCTCTCCTCTTTTATGATAGAAATGCAAAAACAGCAAAAGGAAATAATGGAATCAATGGTAGAGATGTGGAGGAATAGTCAACAATTAAATGAAGAAATAAGATAACTTAGCTACACGCTTCCCAATAATCCCTATCCCTACCCATACGATCATGATCATGAAAATAATTCTGAGGAACCCAATGAAAATAGGGATCCAATTTTATGTAGCTATCAATTAGACTCTCCCAATGAGACACGGCCACTAGAGGACAACGATCAAAGTGATTATCCACCTGAACTATATTGGAGTCAAAAGCAAGGGAAGATGGTACCTCTTGATGACCTTGATCACAATGACAGTACTCTCCTTACCCCTACCAACTCGGGTCAAGGTTGTATTATTCCTATCACTTCCCCTATTGATTATTTGGTGGAATCTCATTCTACCCTTAGTGAGCCTACTGCTGACCCTCCACTTAGGGAATCAACACCTACCATTCAATATCCTGAGGATTTAAATGCACCAAATGAAGGTAACCCTAAGGGAATGGAGGATGAATTAGATGAATTTTGGTCTCAGGGATATGAAGAGTCTAATTCAGAAAATGAGGATGCCCCAATAGAGGAACCTGGACTGAAAATCTAGAGTGAATCACAGGGGAATTATTTATTATTTGAGGATTTACCTCCAGAGGATAGAAATAATAAGATAAAATCAAGATTCCTCCTTTCTTTTGAGAGTCATCCTCCATCAAAATAGGAGTTGATATTAGAGGAGGACAAACAAAATAATAAGAAGTCTATGGGAGACTCTTGGGGACTAAGCACGTCAATTGAGGATTTATACCCTGACAACAATAACGAATTCAATGATATAGGCTTACTCCAAAATATTAAAACTGATCCTCCTTTAGAAATAATTAAGGATACTGATCCAACTCCTGTCTTCATTAATGAATCACATATAACCCCAACAAAAATTTAAGTGAACCAAACGAATCTGGGGATGAGCTTAATGATAATGATTCTGACATTTTGACCCTGCCATCAAAGAGTTGTAATTTGGAGTCTACCCTTGATTCAAATATGACTCCGATCATTAATGCTAGGTAGGGTAATATGCAGTTGTCTACAACTATTAGGGAGTATACACAATCTGAATCATTGTTGGAATTAGACCTAACACTGACTAAGCCCTCATTGGACTTAACCATTACCTTCCAACACTACAAACAACCCTTATACTCCCTAACCGATCCTTGGCTCAGATCTCTGCTCATGTAGATTGTTTCTAGAGAACATATTAGGCCAGTACATCCTCGGGTAGAATGGCGAGTGTGGATTGATGCCCGTACTTTTACTCTCGCCATTCAAGGGTTTGAACTAATAATGTGTATATCTTTTAAAACCCGTCCTGCTCTGGAGGATCCTTGTTATCCTCCACTTATTCCATTTTGGGAGGTCCCTTTTCATATTCCGTTTATTATTCCTAGACCTCCCAAGGTAGCCAACGAGGTTCTTCGCTTTCATATCTTCTGGCGAACATTTGGTATTACATTGCATCATCAGCTCGCCAACATCCGTAGCTACCTATTTTCTAGTCCTACGCTGTTACGCATATTCTTAGGGCCTAACCTTTTCTGTTTGGAGCCAGACTTATAGGTTCCTTCTAAGTCTGGCTGCTGATAGAAAATGCAGCGCTTGTTGGGAGGCAACCCCGCGATCAGAATAACACCGTCGTTAGGTGATGCTTTTCCTTTCTCCTCCTATTTTAATTTTACAATGGGGACATTGTAGGATTTAGGCATGGGGGGGTGCATTTGCATTTTTGGAAGTATTCATGCATTTAGGTTAGCATATAAAAAGAAATTCCTCTTTTCTTGAGCTGATTGGGTTAGCCCAAGCAAAATACCTTTATCATTGGAGGTTTTTCTTCCCGAATTATTTCTTAAGTTTAGAATCCAGTACATTTATTTCGCGTACACGTAGACTGGGTAATGGATCCTCGAGGAAAACCAATAAGCATTTGTAGTCCACTGAACCCTTAGACAGTTCTTAGGGAGTCAGGCATACTATCTTCTAGTATATCCACCTCATATTTATGAGAAGAAAGTAGAGAGATTACTGGTGTGCTAAGTCTAGTGCAAGGACTCTTAAGTTTTGGATAATTAGATGATGATACTTCAAAGTTAGGCGTAGTTTTCACTCTCTGTTCCTGTGTGCGTACTTTGAGTGAATTCCTGAGAGTCACCAAATAAGGCAGATACATAGAGATTGAGTCTTAATAAAGCTATAACTATGGGGGATGGTTACGACCGTCCTTCATAGAGTCCTCGATTGAAGGAGGATAATAGTGTCAAAAGTCAGAAATACGCCTATCCTATCCATTCCTTCCCGGTGCCGAGAATAGGCACTCCCACCAAATAAGCCACACAATATCCTCTTGACCATCATCATCCCAAATAATGCCTCATAAATAAAAGTTTGTGTCGTATTATGTTATAAAAAAAAAAAGAAGAGAAAAAAAAGAAAAGAAGAAGAAAAAGAAGAAATATTTATATTACAAAAAAAGGGGGTCCAAGTTATAATGTAACATTATTTCTGAGGCAACAGAACACCTATCGCATTCCACCAAATATGACCCATACCTACCTTTTAGTATTTCTGATCGCCCGAATACTGGTTGAGGACTCTAACTTAGTTGTAGAGTTATTAGGACTTTAATTGAAGTGTGGATGCCATGTGAGGCCACCAAATAATGAGTACAATTTCTAAATCTGGCGAGATTTGTGATCTCAGAAAGAAAGAAAAGAGGGAGTGCCCAGGAACATCAAGAGAGCACAATTGTGTAGCCTCTCTCAGAGTTGACTTGTCTAATAGTCTAGAGATCTAGAGTCCACAGTACTAGACTATATGCAACACCAGATGAGTGTGTGCCACCAAATACAAATCCATTCAACTCGATATCTCCAACCTAAGCCAAACGCCAAGGTCAAATTACAGATTATCCTCTACTTTATCCCCAAGGGAAGTAGTTGCTTATCCCAACAAGCAATATTTACCAAGGGTGAAGTATTAACTTCCAATGCGAATTGGCCTTTTTCACTTGGATCTGTTACCTAGGCTATCATCACTTCACATTTGTCTGGATCTCTAAAGTTTTGAAATAAGATCAAAAGAAATCTTCTGATTACTTCTATTATTTTTTTTCTTTTTACTAGGGACTAGCAAATCTTAGGCATGGGGGTATTTGATGAGTCGATTCTAATGGACTATTGTTATGCCTAAGTAATTCTCTTTTAACATTGTATGTTTGTTAATATCTACATTAAGTTGTAGAATAATTCCATGCATCATTATTTAATTTTACATCTATTTTTTCTCATTCTATAACATAGTATGTAATTAGTTTATGTTTCATGCAGGTCCCGCAATAGCGCACTCATTACATCTTCTCCACTAAATCTATCCATCCGGTTAATAATCGAGAAGAAGAGGGAGGAGGATCAATGGGAAAAAGAACAAGGGGAGAAAAGATATTTTCCCCCACAAATTTCTCAACATACGGCCAACCATCAACAACCTCACCAACAACGCCGGCCATATTTAGTAAGGGATTTGAAAATCCCTTAACTTGAGCCGGGAAGGAGATAAAAAGAGAGGATCGTCGGTTCTTCGGAGGATCAGCATCTTCCCCCCTGCGGGGAACTGCTCCACCGCGTGCACTGTGCACCCCTCTGCAGACCCGCCTCGCCTCACCAGCCGCTCTAGCCAGTGCCCCTGCTAGGCCGCGCCAGCAACCGCATCCTCCCTTCCAGCGCCATCACCAGATCTTCCACCGCTCATCTCTGTAGACTGCCCTAGCCACCTGCAGGCGCCCGCTCCTTCTCCACCGCTCATCTTCAGCCGCCACTGCAGGCGCACACCGCCTGCACCCACCTTCAAGCACTCGCAGGCACTACGTCTGCCCCTGCCAGCCACACCATCAGTCACACCGCCCTGCTCCGCCCTTGCCATCCACGCCCACAAGCGCGTGCCCTTCTACAAGCACCTGCCGCACGTCCGCAGGCATCCAGCGCTCCCTCCAGCCATGCCCGCAGGCGCTGCACACCTTCACGCTTGCAGGCGTCCACCCACCTTCACCCTCCAGCCGCGCCTGCGCCACTCCACCTTGCGCACCCCTGCCAGGCCGTGCACACCTCCACGTGCCCTCTCCTGCAGGCGCACACCATCCAACGCTCCCTCCAGCCACTCTCGCAGACGCTGCACGCCTTCACCACTACCACGCCCTCCTCCCTGCAGCACGCCCTCCTCCCTGCAGCGCGCCCTCCCCTCTGCAGACTGCCCTCGCCGTAGCGCCTCCACAGCAGAGGCAGCCTCCTCCAACAGACCGACGTTATTCTCCTCCATCGGTCAGCCACCTCTGGCCATCTCCGTCGACACCGCAACCTCCATCGGATCGGCCTCATCTTCGCCAACCTCCCTTGTGTGTTAACAGCCCTGCAGGTGCTCTCTCTCTCGCGAGGAGAGAGAGTGAAAGCTCTGTTTTCACTTCAATTAAAAATTACATCTGATGCCATTGCCACCAGAAATTAATTTTTGATTTATTATTATTTTATTGTGTCAAAATTACGCATGCACACTCATACTTTCTGATAATTGCACGTTATTATTATTCACCTGTTTCAAGATTGGTTTTGGGATTAACATGTGCACCAACTTTCTATAGTATATGTTAATTGAAAATTACATAAAATCATCATATATTTATTAAATATTTGAGTGAGGGAAAATTGCATATATACCCTTATATTTTTGAATTATTGTGAATCTTCTTTCCTTCGCATATTATGTCGGATTTGATTAGGGATTTCGCACTTAATCGAAAGAATATGAAATAATCGAGAGTTTATTGCATAATTGCCTCCTTGTGGACACGACTCACTCTTCTGTGAGTGGTTATTTTTTTATTGTTGATTAGTCGATTTTTCCACCACTTAAATACTACAACGCATAGCGGAAAGTCGACTCATCACTAAGCAGGATCTAAATCCTAAAATTCACTTCATCCTCAATAACCTTGCTTGAAAACTTTTTGGTTGTGCACATACACACATTCTCAAACGAATCATTAAGGGCACAACCCCTTAAGGGCCCATCACATTCCAGAAGCACCAATATCCCAAGCCTAGCTAAAATTGATTAGACGTTGGCCTTAAGGATTGATTTGCTCTTTGGGGCCCAGAATGAGATTGTTCTTGATTAACCTACTTATACTGGTCAATATGATGTCTAGCTAGGAGAGTAGCATCAAACAACCGCAGTTGGGGGGTACACTAGGAACCGAAGGTGCAAGCCAAAGGAAGAACTTTCTCCCCAGCCCCTCCTTCTAACTGGTTTGATTGATTTGATACAAGTAGAGTAAATCGTCTATAATCTTAATAGGGATTCTGAGAGTCTGTAGACCTTTAAGCTACCCAACCTAAGGACAGGCTTGTATTTTTTTGTGCTGCAGGGCTCCTTCTTCCCATCCTTCTGACTTCCTTCCAGTGTATGCTTGGAAGGAGGTCATTGAACCCTCTCTTGGAAGGACCTATAGACCATTCCCAGAGGCATAGGTTGAGTTATAGCCAAGTAGATCGCATGGCTGATCAACAACCACCTCCCCCGCCCCCGAACCAGTAGGAGCTGATTCAGAAGTAGTTGGAAGAATTGCAGCAGATGCAGCAATGGTTCCAACGAATGAATGGTCAGGGCGCTTGGCCCTTGAAGGATTTTTATGATCCTTCGAATTATGAGGATCATCCCGGCGTTGTGATCCCCGCCGGTGATGTTGAGATCAAGTCCTAGGTTTTGAGTCTAATTAAATACTTTCATGGGCTTAGCTTAGAGGACCCATTCCAACATTTGGAGGACCTGAACACTCTGGTTCAAACCACCAAATTGCGGAATGTGGATGAAGAACAGATGCTCATGAGGCTTTTCCCCCGTTCACTCAGGGATAAGGCCGCACATTGGTATCATACCATTGGAAGACTAATTGCTACCTGGAAAGCTTTGAAATTGGCCTTCCTGAAGAAATTCCTCCCAATTGGGCGAACCAATGCGTTGCGACGGGCAATTACCACTTTTGGCCAGCGGCAAGGGGAACCATTTCTTGGGGCCTGGGAGCGATTCCAGAATCCATTGCAGAAGTGTCCACACCACGAGGTGCCTAGATGGCAACTTGTGCAGATTTCTTATCACGGGTTGAATGATCAACTCTGAAATCATGTGGATGCTTCTTATGGAGTTAATTTCCTCAATAGAGATGCAGATAGCACATATGACTTGTTTAAGGAAATGAGCGAAAACTCTTTAAACCACGCCTCCATGGAAACCTTCAACTGATCACAACAAACTAGATCAAATTCCAATGAGGTCCAAGATTCTCATACGTTTGATATGGAATTGATCTACAATAATTAGATAAGGTGGATCTGGTTGCTAAACTAATGGAAGAGTGGATGTTCGGAAACTCTAATTTTTCTAGATCCACTCAATCCCAGGGCTTGGGATTCCATTCTTCGCAAGCTCCTACGGGACGGGAGTTTGTGAACCAGCTGGAGTCAACTCGACCTTCGGGCCAACTCTTCTCGGAACCTTATGGTTTCCAAACTGGGGCCTTCAATCCCAATTTTTCTGATCCTTCTTCATCCTCATCTTATGAGGATGTTCATGCTGTGCAGGAGAATGTTAGGTCCAACCCTTACTTAAATTCCTATAATCTTGGTTGGAAAAATCACCCTAACTTCTCTTGGAAAGATCAGGGGCAGCAGATCCAATACCAACCCAACAACTATGTACCGCAAAAACCAATGGGTCAGGGTCATGTATATACCTAGTTGCCCCCGAATCAGGTTAATCAGTCCATGTGGAATGCTCAACAACCCACCAGGAAGGCTGATTTAAACCTAAAGATGGTAGAAATGCAAGGGTCAATGCTCCAACTCATACAACAAATGAAAACTTCACTGGACACCTTGCAATCCAGACTTAGTGCAAATAACCAACAGCCTGAATCTCTACCATCACAACCTGTACCAAACCCAAGGAATGTATAGAATCGAGGTGTTGGGCCTTAAAGGTTTGGTAATGGTGGGGAGCTGCATGCTTAAGCTCATGCTATTTATCAGGCTACCCCAACCTCTCCCGGAGTGAACCAAGTTCCCACCATAATCAATCGGGAGCCTCCTGTTCTGCCCAACCCTCCCCAAGGCACTAACCAACAGCATTTTGCCACTACAAATACCATCACCTTGAGGAGTGGTAGTAGACACAAGGGACCCACCCAACCCCATGTCAACACCATTAGGTCCCGTAGTAAGAATTCTAAACTCCCAATTAAGAATGTGATCAACAAAACATCAGAGTCTAATTTGGGAGTATGTTGTTGTTCTATAGGCAAACAAAAAAATTCGGAGGAGAAATTGGAGGAAAAGATGTCCTTACTTCAGGCTTTCAAATTAACAATCATTTTACTCCTTGCGGCTATCAGATCAATCCCCACCTACGCCATAGGTTTACTGAATTCATATAAAGAAAGGCGTAGAGCGGAATTTGAAAACAATAGGAGAGTGGTCTTGTCTAATAACACAAGTACACTGATCTTAAACAAGCTACCTCCTAAGAAGTGGGACCTGGGAGTCTCGCTGATTTCCTGCACAATAGGAAACATTACTTCTAACCGAGCCCTCCTCAACTTGGGTGCTTCCATTAATGTGATCCCTACCTCACTGCATATGGAACTGGGTCTAGGCTACCTAAAACATACTAACATAACTTTGCAATTAGCTGATAAATCCATTACAAAACCAAGGGGTCTTTTGGAGGATGTTTTAGTCAAGGTTAATGATTTGCATTACCTTGCTGATTTTATGGTCCTAGACATGGAAGCACCAAAATAGCTCAACCACACCCTGTCACGACCTGAGACTGGCCCGCCTCGACTAATCCCAAGACTTAGTCATCCAACGAGAACTAACCAAAAGTAGGAAATAATTCACAACCACACATGCAATGTAACTAAGCAGAAAGTAATCAATAGATAGTAAAAGAAACAGAGCTAATAGTCTATCAATATTACAGGCCATCACAACAACGACAGAGAAAAGTACAACGGAAAGTAACTGAAACAATGTTATATAGAACAAAATACTCACTACTACCACAGAAGCTAGGGAAACAGTAAGAAAATGCAGCTACGGCTAGGTTCGACTAGGCCCAACTTCCTTTGCAGCCGGTGGTGCTGGCTGCTCAACTCCCTGACCTAAACAAGGTTATAAACTTTTTGAAGTCAGTGAACATTGAGTAGAGTGGTAATGCAACCATTTACATGTAATTAAGGCAAGCAATTAATTAATGCAATTAAATAACTATCCATTTTCATTTAGTTCAACCAAGTAGTTCTAATTAGTTGCTCCTTTATTAATCATTTCTTGATCTAGCCTGTTCCACATGGGAACGATCTTGATTGCAGTTTTTTCCATGATGTAGGATGTGCACGTGGTGCTCTCCTAGCCAGAAGAGTCCCCTGTGGAAGTCCTACACCCAGTCAACCACCCCAAGGTTACGGTCACGACATAGCGGTGACTACGGTACGCATGATAAGCGCGTGGGTAGCTATCCCGCACTAGCACACGGTCAGTTGTTCCTGCTAGCGGGTACGCCTAAGGTACAGCACGGAACAGTACAAGGCCTTACCTTCTTAGAATAGGGGTCTCGCCCTCAGAACATAATAGGGGTCTCACCCCTCCAAAGTTCATGTACCCTCGTCCGACTATCCCAGTTTGCTCAACGAGTGACTAGTACCCCTCTACACTAAAGGGACAGTTGCTTTCCTTGGTATTGCATACACAAGGGTGTTACAACCCGATTCTAGATCCCTACAGGACACAAGATCGACCCGCCTAGACTAATCCCAAGACCTAGTCGTCTAACGAGAAATAACCAAAAGCAGGAAATAATTCACATCCACACATGCAATGTAACTAAGCAGAAAGAAAACAAGTGATAGTATAAGAAACAGAGTGAAAAGTCTATCAATATTACAAGCCATCACAGTTATGATAGAGAGGTACAATGGAAAAGTAACTGAAATAGTATTACATAGAACAAAAATACTCACTAATACAACAGAAGCTAGGGAAAACAATAAGAAACGCAGCTAAGGCTGGGCTTGACTAGGCCAAGCTCCCTCTGCAGCCGGTGGTACTGGCTGCTCAACTCCCTAACCTAAACAAGGTTATAAAATTTTCGGTGTCAGCGAATGCTGAGTAGAGTGGTAATTTAGCCATTTACATGTAATTAAGACAAGCTATTAATTAATGCAATTAAGTAACTATCCATTTTCAGTTAGTTCAACCAAGTACTTCTAATTTGTTACTCCTTTATTCACTTAAATCATTTCTTGATCTGGTATGTTCCTCACGGGAACGATCTTGATGACAATCTTTTCCATGATGTAGGGGTACACATGGTGTTCTCCTAGCCAGGAGAGTCTCCCGTGGTAGTCCCACACCCAATCAACCACCCCGAGGTCACATTCGCAACATAGCAGTGACTACGGCACATGTAATAAGCGCGTGGGTAGATATCCCGCACTAGCATGCGATCAATCATTTTCGCTAATGGATACGCCTAAAGGTACAGCAGGGAACAGTACAGGACCTTGCCCTCTCAGAACAGGGGTCTCGCCCCTCCACCGTTTGTGTACTCTCGTCCGACTATCCCAGTTTGCCCACTGGACCTAACAAGAGTCAGTGTAGGGTGGCTAGTCCTAACCCCGAGCCCCATGGGGCGGCTAGCTCCCTCCCTACACTAAGTAGCTCCCCTCGGTACCACACACGCGAGGGCCAAACAAAGTCGGTGTAGAGTGTCTAGGCCTAACCCCAGGGCTCAACCCAACGGGTGGCTAGTACCCATCTACACAAAAGGGATAGTGGCTCTCCTTAGTACTACATACATAAGGGCCAGCTCACTTCCCGTCTACAGGAGCTCTCCTCCTAATTCCCCGTAGGGTTCATGTTGATATTTCTTTTATTTCATATTCCAGTCTTTCAGATTTCTCTATTTAGATTACCAGTTCCATTCTTAAAACAGGCATCTCATGATTCTTCAACTGACAAGGCATCTCATTAAAATAACCAATACATTGCTAGCATTTAAAGTTGTACACGCATCTCAAGTAAACAGTGTAGCTCAATCATACTCACTTGTTCCTGTCCTAGGGTTCATTCTCATCCTAGGGTTCTACATATATCTCAAGCATACAGTATAGCTCAAACCACACTCATCTATTTTTATCCTAGGGTTCATTCAAGTTATTCTAAACATGCAATTCATTTATTCAAATCTTAATATTAATGTAAACCACTCTACCAGCAAACACAAGAGGAATGGGGGCTCGAATCGTAGATCCTGTCACCTCCGCAATCGTCTGAGGTGAGTTCCAGACATCAAACACTCCTTCCGGTCATTTGGAGGTATAGTCAGACATCTAGCGACGTGTTCAGACGTCCAAAAGTACCTCGAAGGACGCACCCCGCGCCTTTCCAATGCCATGCTCCTGCATACACACACGCAGAGCTAAAAAAAGGCTGGACAAAATCCCTGTGGTAAGGCCTACATGGCCGTAAACTGCACAGAAGCGCGTACCTTAGCACTGAGCGTGCTTTTAGACGTCCAACTTCAGCTTCGGACACCCTTTTGCTACTCCAGACGTCTGGGAGATGCTCCAGACGTCTAATACTGGAAAATATCTAGTACATAGAACTCTCTCGCGAGTTGTCTCCTGAAGCGAAATACGTGTGATTTGTAAAAGCAAGTTTTTAATGTTGTTGTAACACGCGAATTCGCATATGCTTTTAAATTTATATCCTAGATATGGGAGTATCTAGGGTCGTCCAAGGAGGCAAAAATTGCAATTCAATCCTCTTGGTAAAAACGCATCTCAACTTTCTTTTTGGTATTTCAAACATATATATTTTTTTATGTTTTGAAATAATACGGGCAAAGTGCGAATTGTAACGAAAGAGTGCTAACACCTAAAATGCTAAGTTGAAACTTAAGAGATTAAAAAGTCCACTACCTAAGCTCACTCTAGGCAAGTGGAAGCCTAGAGTAGTTAGGGAGTGGAAGTAGAATAAGTGCTAGAACAACAGTAACAATTGCAACAAAAAACTAAAAAGAAGGTAATTTGATTAACTAGAATTTGTGTTCTTTTCAAGGACAAGTAGAGGAATGCTTCTACTAGAAATAAAAAAATTTAAAAGCAATAAAAGAAACACAAATCCTCTTGCAAAAATTGGTGAAGAAGGGAGTCTTCTTGCTCCAAGCCTAGCTACTCCTTGGCTTGAAAAGAGGGCCTCCTTCTTCTCCTTCCTTGAGAGCTCCTCCAAGGTGGAAGCTACCACCTTCAATGCTCTCCTCCAAGGGGTGGGTGTGCACCACCCTCAAAAGCTCCTCCAAGGTGGCGTGGACCACCTTCAAGATCTCCTCCAAAGATATTCCTTGCCTGGCTTCTCCTTTGGCTGGCGTGGGCACAGGAGAGAAGGGAAGAGGGGAAGGCACCAAGGGGACAGAATATCCCCTTAATCTTCTTCTTCTTCTTCTCTCTTGGGCGTGGGCTTCTAGGTAGAATATAAGAGTGAAATTGCTAGCCAAGGATGCTTTTAATGGTGGTGGGTAGTGGTCTTTTTATAGGGTAGGATGGGGGGTTAAGGTGCCCCTTGAAATGGAGGGCTAAGATGGAAGGATGGAGGTGGTTAGTGATCCTATGGCCAAGGGCATTTGGTGCCAACCCAAGGGACTCCTAGGGGGTGGTTATGGGTGGTGACACCCCTTGAAGTTGGCGCCAAAATAGCTTCTAGAAGGGGGTCTTAGGTGGCGCCAAGAAAGGCTCTAGAAGGAGGGGGTATGTGGAGGGTGGAGATGGGTTTAAGGGGAATTGTGTGGAGATGAAGGGGATTTTTGGAGGGAAAAGTGGTGCCAACAAGGGGGTAGTTAGGGTGGTTTTGGTGCCACTTTTAGGTGTCTTTTGGAGGTGGTGGGTAGGCTAGGTTGGCGCCAAGTAGGTTAGCTTATGTGGAGCTTAGGTGGAGCTAATTGGGTGGAGTTGTTAGGTGGGTTTTTGGGGTGGTACAAGCCAAGGAAGTTGGAGCATAGCTAAGCTAAGCTAGCTTAGCTAATGGAGGAGTAGAGGAGGAGGTGTTGGAGCTAGGGTTTGGAGGGAGGAGCTTAGGAGGAGAAGTCTGGAGCTGCAACTGGAGCTAGCTGCTGCTGAAGAGGCTGGCATGGAGCTACTCTAGCTGGCCTAGCTTGCTAGTTCTTTGTTAGCTACTAAGCCAAGCTAAAGTGAGCTGGCTTCTACCATAATGAGCTGAGGTGAGCTAGGTTTGGTGCTCCCGGGGAGGATCAAGCTGGCTGAGGCAGCTAAGGTAGCTTAGCTCAACTGGTTGAGCTAAGCTGAATCCCCGGTAGCTGGACTTGAGCTTCCTAAGCTAGGATGAGTTCTTCTTCAGCTAGCTGGAGTTGAGTGGAGCTGGATGTAGCTAGATCTGAGATGGGGTGAACTCCTGTCAACTCAGCTGAGCTAGCTAGAGCCCCCTGTGGACTAGTGGGAGCTGAAATGAGCTAGACTCAGCTAAATTGAGCTGGATCTGAGCTGACTTGAGCTAGGGTGAGCTAAGACGAACTCTCTTGAGCTACCATTCAGCTGAGATTAGCTGAATGGAGCTGGGATGAGCTAACCCTAGTTCAAGTGAGCTAGGTTCCAACTGTGGTGAGCTGGATCAAGCTGAGTTCCAGCTAGTCTGAACTCCTTCACCAATTGCCTTCTTGAGTGCTAGGGTTTTAGGGATATGTATATCTGTTCATCCCTAACACTCACAAAAACACATTAAAATAACAAAAGAAAATGCAATGCATGCCTAACCTAGTGAATGCCTAAATGTAGCCCAAAAACCCATTTGCGGGGTAAAATCCTAAGAGCTAGGTTTGTTTTAATGCATAAGAATGATGATAAACTAGCGTTTATCATCTCCTTCGCGAGCTTGCTCGCAAGAGCTACAGCAGTGCCTCCAGCAGCTACAGAGGCCAAAGATCCTGCTCGCAAGCTCCTCCTCCTCGACCGCACCCTCGACTCCTCCCGCATGAGCTCCTCTGAGCTCCCGTGGCTCCCTCGCGAGCTCCTCCTCTCGAGCTCCTCCCACTCTCCCACTCCCTTCTCCTCCTCCGTATCCCATCTCTCTCTCTTCTTCCTCTCCTCTTGCTGCGCTGGAAGGAAGGGAGGAAGGTGAAGGACGGAGGTGGTGGCTGGTGGAGATGGGGAGAGTGGCATAGGTGAGGGGGGGTTTAAATAGGAAAGGGCTAGGGTTTGGGTGAGGAAGGAGGAGGTATGCGTGTGCTGCGTGCACGCGGGAAAAGAAAAATAAGGTACGGTTCTTCTACTTTCAGACGTCCGACCCTCCATCCAGACGTCTGGACAGACGTCTGACGGGTCATCTAGACGTCTTAAACAACCCAAAACCCATTCATCACTAACCTCAGTTAAATCAAAATATCTATCATTTGAATACCTAGGGTAAGAATCATATCCTTGGTTGGGTGGTGTAGGTTTATCCCAATAAGAAGGTAAAGTTGTTTGGGTGGAATTGGGATAATTTGCAAAGTGATTTCGAGGATAAGATTGATATTCTAGGCATTGGGATTTTGAGGCATATCCATGATCTAGGGAGAGATGAGTTTGGCTGAACCAGTCAAGATAGTTGGTCATGCCAATCAGGTGCTGGTTCTGCATGGAGAGTGTCTTTTGAGGTTGTAGAGATCCTTGATATCCAGAGTTTCGTATGGGATTCTGTGAGGTAGGCCTAGCTATACTCGGGGAATATGAGGTGTAGGCAAGGGAATCAAGTCCCGGGTGTTGAGGAGAGTTCTCCCATTTTGAAGAAGTTGAAGTAAGGGAAGGGATGGGATAGGGAGAAAAAGAGGAATAGTGTGAGGCAAGAGTATGGGTCCATGGTTTCCTCCTCAATCAGTTCTTCCTTATGGAAATTGGCCATTGGAATGTATTCAAAAAATTAGGTTTTCTCCTTAGTTTACTCTCTAAAGGTGGTACCAAATCAGGATTCAGAGACCTTTTAGCGTCCATGTACTAGAAGAAAGTTAATAGATGAGAGAGAGAAGACAGATGAGAGAATCCCTGCCCTCACAATACAAGAAATCAAACTAAACCTTAGAGTATAAACCCTAGATAAACCTAATCCTGGTTTCCCAAAACACGATTGGGTAAGATAAACCCTTGAATTACTTGGCTAGCCAGAATGGTGAGACCCCCTAGGACACCCCGCACAACGAGACACCACTAAGGGTTAATGCGGTTACCACACTGACCTTTCTTGTCACCAGTGGGTCCAAGTAGACAAGGCCTTGACCTTGACCCAATCTAATTTCAAGTCCCCAAGACTATTAGTCCTGCTTAGGGCACGTCTACTCAATTTTAGGCTTAGGTTTGATGTGCCTTTGGAATATGATGGGTGTTAAGGGGGTGTTTGCCCTTAAAATTGATTTCAGGTGTGTGAAGTGCTCAGGGGAAAGGGGTTTGAAAGCATTTTATTTTATGAAGTATCTTTTAAGGTCCAAATGCTTATATTAGTAAATTTTAGGGTTCACTTGATTTAATACTTTCAACAAAGGTTCTGATGAGGCACACAAGAGTTTTGCAAATCCCAGCTTGTTTGATAGATTTCCCTTAAGTATGGAAATGCATGTGTGCTCTATCCTTAATGTGAAACCCTAAGCAAAATAGTTCTAGATGGTTCTGTTAAGTCCAAAATCAGATGAGTGGGGTGACCCAAGAAACGCAATCAATTGGTCTTAAAATATTTTTTCAAGAATTTTAATGCACTTTTTCTATAGCTTTATGATTTAAAGTGTGCTGGGGGTTTTGTAGTCTGTTTTGACCACCAATTCATGATTGAATAATTCATTCAATCAAACATGCAAGAAATATTTTTTTCAGATTTTTCCTAAATTCTTGATTATCTCATAAATTCATTGCTATAAATTTCAAATCAATTGGAGCTGTATAAAAATGCCTATAATATTTTGAACTCCAAAAAATTAGGAACAATAACCGTTTTGATAATAGATCAGTGCACAAATGTTTAAAATTTTTCTATAACTTTGATTTCCATGAAATTTGTATATGTTGTTTTTGACTTCAAAATTCACGTTTAGAAAAATTCAAAAATTTTTGGGCTTGCGAATCTTTGGGAATTGAATTTTTAAGATAAGACTTTATTTCAGCCTAAAAATCAAGAGATTTTTTTTTTAATAATCAAGCAAATTCTAACTAATCCAAAGGTTCAAGAAAATCCTAATTTTTTCTAAATCTAACTAATCTAACCTACTAGTACTTACCTAAGATTCAAACCTAAAATTCTTCCGTTGTTGCTTTTTGCTCGGATTTCATCGCTTCCTGCACATAACGAAAAAATAGCAAGTTAGAGATCTCGAATAAGCACCGAAAGGTTTCAAAATTTTCGTTGCCTCCCCGGCAACCGTGCCATCTTGCCCGTTGACACGAGACGTGCTTGGAAAAGTGAGATATTATCGTCGTAGTGCGAATCGCGACTGAACAAATAAATTTATAAGGACCGATGAGTATCGGGTTGTTCGCAAGGAGGCAATCACGATTTTTGTACAGAAGCTTTTCAGAAAACTCACTTTAAATAGATATATATATGTATAGATCAGATATGCAGAAGATCAAAATTTTATTGAATTCAGAAATAGTTTTTCAAAATAGAGATTGTTATGCTAAACAATAACTAGAGAGAGAGAGAGAGATAGAAGGTAGATAGATGACAACGTTGCTTGTCAGATGCTTGTACAAAGTGCAGCAGCACTTCAAATCCAGAGAGCCGAGATGAAGGTCGGAGCAGAGTTGCAGAGGGAGAGAGGTATGGAAGAGAGATGGTGGAAGTTGTATCTGAGATGGAAGAGATGTCTGTTAGATGCCTTCAATAGGGGAGTCGTAGGCCTCTTTTTATAGCTTTAATGAGGGGTAAAGTGGGCATTTTGTCCCTCCAACTCATGTAATAATTCTTGGACGATAAGATTAGTTGGTTGGGAGATCAACAGACCAAATCACACCTCAAAAAGCCTTCTAAAACACCTCCAACACTCAAATTAAGCATGTGGCCAACACGTAGCAACTCCACGGCCGCTAGATTGTAATTGCATAGCTCAGCACTCGCTGCACAACCGCTTCAACGTCCACCTGCTCATTTCTCTCTCCTCGTGCACTGCTCATTCAAAATGCCCGCGCTTTAATTTCAGGCATCTGATCTCACAATCGAATGGCTTAACTCAAGCGTGCCACCACCTTTATTGAAAAGCGTGTGAGATCGCACATTATGTATGCACACGATGTGCTCCGGTCGCTACACGTGGGTACATCCTTGCCCTCCGACTCTGATCTGACGGTCAATATTGCTTACGCCTACCGCCTCTCCTGAATTTGTGTGGATTGAGTCTCGAACTCATACCACTGGTTCTCAAACGAGAATGCTCTCCGTTGCGCTATGCACGTGGATAGGTGCGTTTCCATTCTTCGCATGGCTACTCTTAATCGTTGGATGAAGATCCAATGGCTAAGATCTCTTCTCGGTTGATGAGGTGTGGGGGCAAGGCTACATGGTTATATTATGGTCATTGGATGAAGATCCAATGGCCCAAAATGCACGGGGAAGGCACCTTCAAAAGTTGGGGGCGCACCGAGGGGCAGCTGCAATGGTGCCACATGGACCATCGTGGCCATCCATCTTCTTTGCATTGTAACTGGCGATGTAGGCCTTCAATTGGGTTGATTTTTGCGCCATTGGATTGCGATCGTTGATCTGGATCCATCCATGTAGTTGGATTGTTCATTTGTGGCTTGAATTTTTGTCATCTCACTCCCTGGCTTCTATTCTTCTATGGACTGCACCAAATGCTATAGTTGTCTAATCAAGATAATTCGGAAGCGTTAGACTCCCATCGTCGTCCTCATCAGATTTGTACAGTCTGATCTGTCATCCGCAGCTTTGAATCATCTGCAATTAATTTCATTTATCCTTTAGTGCATAAAATGACACTATTACCTGTGTAGCTAACAAACTAACTATTATGCGAATTACGATGCTTATGCATGCATTGTCCCTAAGTTATGCTAGAATCTAACTTAATTCAGGTGATTTAGGTTGCATGATTGCTATACAATCAATCAGCAATCTAGAATTTGATCGAGCATTGTTGGATTTAGGAGCCTCCATAAACTTGATACCTACATCCCTACTAGACCATTTCAAGGAAACCGAGCTCAAATCGACTGAGGTGACTTTGCAGTTAGTAGATCGATCAATGAAGTCACCTAGAGGAATTCTCGAAGATGCCCTTGTACAGATCCGTGATTTCTATTTTCCATTGGACTTCATCGTGTTAGACATGGATACTCCTGAAAATCTAAAGAACACATCGATCATTTTAGGGAGACCATTCCTGGCCACAGCTAGGGCAAATATTAACTGCGAAGAGAGCCATATTGAGTTAAAATTCAGGAATCAGACACTAAAGATTGATATCGTCAAGGCCTAGAAAGGAATAAACTATGGGGTAATCGAGGAAGTATGTGACATCAGTTCTACGGTTGAGGATCCACTTGCAGAGGAAGACCCAATTATCTCTGATCCTCAACCCCGAGAAAATTCTGGCCCATAGATAGAGGAGCTTGGAGTTGATCTAGATTCACCCTTAGCTCTCACTTTATCTTCTGAGGCCCATCTCGTACCTCCACTCGCTACTGATAACCCAATTACGGAGTTGAAACCCCTCCCAGATCATCTGAAGTATGTGTTTTTAGGTTCCAATCAGATGTTTCCTGTGATTATCAATTCTTGACTCACATCTGATTAGGAAACAAAGCTTATTTCTGTTCTCTAGCAGCATCAGAGAGCATCAGATGGACTCTCGATGATCTGACTGGTATCAGTCCCTCCTATTGCACACACCATATCTACACTGAAGAGGGCTCACAACCATCTCAACAAATGAGAGAAGACTCAACCCGAATCTACAAGAGGTTGTGTATAAAGAAATCATCAAGTGGTTAGATGCTGGTATTATCAACCCAATCTCTGATAGTCGCTGGGTGAACCCAATCCAGGTGGTGCCTAAGAAAGTAGGGCTCACCATCATGACGACTGAATCTGGAGACCATCCCGACCCGCATTGCAAATTTGTGGAGAGTTTGCATAGACTATCGGAAACTGAATGCCTCCAGGAAGAAAGATCATTTCCCACTTCCGTTCATTACCCAGATTCTTAAGAAATTGGTGGGAAATTGATTTTTCTATTTCTTGGATGGTTACTCCGGATATAATTAGGTGGCAATTCATCCAGAGGATTAGGAAAAGACCACCTTTACCTGCCCCTACGGTATGTACGCGTTCCATAGGATGCCATTTAGGCTATGCAATGCACCTGCCACCTTTTAGCGATTCATGCTAGCCATATTCTCAGATATAGTAGGTAATTACCTTGAGGTCTTCATGGATGACTTCTCGGTATATGGTGAATCATTTGATGAATGACTCCTACATTTGGTCCAGATCCTTAAAAGATGTATTGAAGTGAACCTGGTTTTTGCTTGGGAAAAGAGCTACTTCATGGTTCCTGAAGGCATCGTTCTTGGACATCTTATCTCTGAGATAGGTATCCAAGTTGACTGGGTTAAGGTGAATCTGATTTCCAAGCTACCTGTGCCTAACTAGGTCAAAGACATTAGATCATTCCTGGGCCATGTTGGATTTTATCGTTGATTCATACTTGATTTCTCTAAGATCGCACGCCCCTTGACGAATCTCCTTTCAAAGGACACACCTTTTGAGATATCTAGTGTGTGCATTCACACATTTGAGATCCTACGTGATCGAGTCACCTAAGCACTAATCCTACAATCTCCTGACTGGTCTCTGTTGGTGCTAGAGCACCACGATCATTTGTTTTGATGATAACAAAACACGTGTTATTTAACATTTGCAATTTGAGTCCTAGATTTCAGGTCAATTGCAAATGTGGACATGTTTAGACAGAACTCGAGCTCGCATCCAGGATGGATTGGAGGAGCTTAATGAAGAACAGAGGAGGTTCGCGTGGAGCGAAAGATTGAAGATAGAAGACAAGAAGAATAGGATAGATTCTTTTTAATCCTTTCTTGTATCTCTTGTCTTTATTTTCTTGCTCTTATTTTCCTTAGAATATTATGTTAAAGAGCCTCAAAGTACCCTAACAGTAGTCCAAGGAACACCGGCACAACCCTAGGATACTAAGGTTTTCTGTAGAACACTTAGAAAACCAATATAGGGTTCAAACAGCACCTCCAGACGTCTAATTCTAAAATCATACGTTTGATAAAGTCAGACGTCTGATATCTGTTAGGCTGGACATAACTAGTTCTGTCTGATGAAATCAGACGTCCAGACCTTAGTCCAGACGTCTTAGAAGACGTCTGATGGACTTTCCAGACGTCCAGATAGTGGACCGTTGGCTAGCTTAGCAGGCACAGCAGAATATGACCGTTAGAGCCTCATCAGACGTCCTTAGGACTGTCCAGACGTCTGATAAATGACCGTTTTGCCTCGGCTGACCCAAAATCTCTTCTCAGAGATTTTCTAGCCGTTGCAACGTTTGTAAAATCCATTCCCACAGTAAAAGTTGGTTTCCAGACGTCCAGACATAGTGGCAGACGTCCTATATGTCGTCTGATGGACTTACACAAAAACCCTGTTTAGATCTGATTCAAGTCAGGAGGAAACCCGCATAGAATCAGACATCTGACCTTTAAATCAGACGTCTTAAAGTGGCCTTCTAGACGTCTGATTCCATAATTAGACATCTGATAACCCTGTCAAGTGTAATCATTGTCCTGATTTCGGCCTGATTCTCTTGGGCTTTGCACCCAACGGCTATAGAACCTTTCCTAAGCCTTCCAAAGCCTTCCTAAGGCCTCTATAAATAGAGGGGAGCCTTTACACACAAAGACACACTAAGATACACACTTGGATACACCTAAGCAACATACTTTCTACCCTTTTATGTCCAAGAAAAGATCTTGCTCTCCAAGCTTAAGTTCCATCACCTAGAGAGCTAAATTCCCTTTGCGCACTCGCTCTCCCGTCGTTGTTCACGAGAGCGACATTGCGCCATCGCGTGGCACACGCACCGCGTCATCAACTCGACGCACTCCTTGCAAAGGGGAGTTTCCTAATTCCTATAGAAGCTAGGTTTATAATTATTTTGTTGGCTCTATAGGATTGTTGTTTATTTTATCTTTATTATTTAGTTGGGTATTCACTTTGCGAATTCCCGTCTCCTTCGTGGGACAAAATCCTTCTCGTGGAGAGAAGGGGTTGAGGAACGCTACCCTCGTACTTGTAGCGTGGTTGTAATTGAGGTTGAATCACCCTCGTTTAAAGTGATTCGGTTAGTGGATTTGATCAACTAGGTTGATCGGAAAATCCTAACTCGAGAGGGTTAGGTGGTGGTTTTCACCCGGTTTGGGTTTCCACCTAAAAATAATTGTGTACTCGTGTGATTGTCTTTTTGTGAGATTGCTTTATATTTTATTTCCGCATTTATTACGTCACCCTCTCTTCGAAGGGAGAACCTTCAGTCTCAACCCTTCGAGATCATGTGCGATGCATCTGACTACACAGTAGGAGTGGTGCTGGGTTAGAAAATTGACAGGAAACCAATGGTCATATAATATGCCAGCAAGACATTAGATGAGGCTCAGTGTAACTACATTATTACAGAGAAAGAGCTGCTGGCTGTAGTATTTGGCCTGGAGAAATTCAGGTCATACCTCCTGGGTTTCCATGTCATCATTTACTCGGATCACACTGCAGTGAGACACTTACTCGTGAAGATGGACGTGAAGTTGAGATTAATCCGCTGGATCTTGCTGTTGCAAGAATTCAATCTTGAAATTCACAACAAGGCGAGAAAGCAGAACGTGGTAGCTGACCATTTGTCTCACCTTCCTTCTTCAATCATTGACCCATTCCAACCTATTACCGCGCACTTTCCAGATGAACATCTCTTGGCCATTATTGCCGACATCATGAACTACTTGGTTATGGGGAAAGTCCTGGCAGATTGGGTGACTTCCAGGCGGGACATGCTAATTTTCAATGCCAAGTACTGTGTCTGGGAAGATCTGTCTTTTCCATATCGGTGACGACCAAGTAATTCGGAGATGCATTCCTGACGGTGAGGTCAACGACGTAATCTCATTCTATCATGACCAGGCTTGCGGTGGCCATTACTCTGAGCATAAAACTGGAGCAAAGATCCTCCAGTGTGGGTTCTTTTGGCCCACAATGTTCAAATACGTGCAATCTTATTGTAGGGCATATGCCCGTTGTCAGACCCTCGGCAACATGGGCCCACGACATATGATGCCCATGAATCTGATCATCGTGTGCGAAATCTTTGACATCTGGGGAGTTGATTTCATGGGACCCTTTCTAGGATATAACAACTTTTAGTACATCTTACTCGCTATTGATTACATCTCTAAATGGATCGAAGCCATCCCCACCAGAACAAGTGACCATAAAGTTGTTCTTCGGTTCATTCAGAAGAACATCTTTTCCAGATTTGGGGTTCCAAAACCATCATCAGTGATGGAAAGTCTCATTTCACCAATGTGCACTTCTAATCCCTGATGAAAAAGTATGAGGTGTTGCATCGTATCTCGACTCCTTATCCCCCCCAAACTAATGGATTGGATGAATTGTCAAATCAGGAGATCAAGAAGATCCTTCATGTCACTGCTCGACCTGACAGGAAGGATTGCTCTACCCACCTTCCAGAAGCCTTGTGGGCCTATAGGACCTCCCATAAGACCCAGTTAGGAATGTCTCCCTTTAGACTCGTGTATGGGAAGGCATGTCACTCCCCGTAGAAATGGGCATAAATCCTACTGGGCAGTACGGAAGTGCAATCTCGATCTTATGAAGGCTGGAATCCACCACCGGTTGCAATTGAGCGAGATCAAGGAAATACGCAATGACACATATGAGAACTCACAAATCTAGAAAGAGCGGGTGAAAGCCTTCCATGACAGGCACATTTCATGAAAATCCTTCCATTCTGGTCAGAAAGTGTTACTCTTCGATGCCAAACTCAAGCTCTTCCTAGGAAAACTTAAATCAAAATAGATTGGACCATTCTTTGTGAGACAAGTATATGGAAATGGAGCGGTCAAAATTAGTGAACTCAACCACGACTTAGAACCTTTTTTCGTGAACGGTTAGAGACTCAAACCGTTCATTGAACTCACCAACTTGAATTGGCTGCAGTATCTTTTGATCCCCATTCTCCCTGAGCTTCATTGTGCCTAGCTGATGGCGTTAAACTTAGTACTTAATGGGAGGCAACCCGTCATCTTTGAAAAACCCAAAACCTTCCTAACATATCTCTTTACTAAATTCATATTGCACTTTAAGGTTCATCCATTAGAACAGCCGACTCCACTCCTGATACTTGTATCAAAGCTAGAAATCGTCCGTAACGATAATTCCGACTCGTTCACCACCCACCTATTCTAATGTACAATCTGAATTGAACTCGAACCCACCTAATTTACAATGAGGACATTGCAAATCATAGGCATGGGGGGTATTAAAGTACAAAACTCTGTGAAAATCAATGCATAGAAGGGTTTCATAAAAAAAAAAAGAGGAGAAAAGAGGAAAGGAGAGGCCAATTTGAATCATGCTGAATGAAAAGAGGAGAAGAGGAAAAGAAAAGAAAAGCAAAGAAAGAAAAAAAAGGAGCAAACAAAAATAAAAAAAATGATGAATTAGTCCCTTAAAATTGAGTATGGAACTTACCTAACTTCTAGGTTGGATTAGATGATGAATTAATACCTGAAAGGCTAAAACTTAGGAGATTAGTGACGAGTACCGACCTTAGGCCTCTTGGATCTATTTCATGGTTTAAACACTCACGTATTTGTTAAGATCCGGATTAATCCTCAAAAGGTTGAGGAAAGTGTGAGGCTGATGTAGTAGGTCTAAGGCTTAAGGATTATTTGGCCCCATTGCCTGTCCTTTGGTTTGCGGGACTTGGTAACCTAAGCACCCAAAAATCACACACTAAGTCTGGTTCAATGCACTTAATAAAGAAAAACATGCCAAAAGTATTCTATTCTAAAAAACTATCTCCAAAATCTAGCTTAGGAGCGGCTCGACAACACAAGTTGATTGGACGAGTTCCTAGCATGGAAAGGTGGGAAATTCCTCTCGAAGATGCCTAATAACATATCGTCTCCTCGGTGCTTGTCTCCTAAGATATCTAAATATCCTACCAAGGGCATGTAAGCATCTTGTGCTGGTTCAGGTGCCATGGATGGGATTATCCCGAAATGTCAATTGCCAAGGCCTGAATTTAGCTACAGAACGCCATAGGCGACACTATCCTAATGTGTCGAAAGCCAGGGTTCTGGGGGTTGCCATGGACGGTAATATCCCGAAGTATCGAAAGCCAAGGACCCTTCGAGGATTGATAATGGGGACAAGGAATTTGATATAGACCGTGTTTTGGGCCAATTCAAGGCTAGATAAAAAGAAAAGAGAGAAAACTCTCCAAATGAAAAATCCTTCTCTATCTCTCTCTTACAAAAATGCACTAGCAAACTGAACCTAGACATACTACATTCTATGCACGGGTGCTTTAATCGCTGAGGTCAACGAAC
Source organism: Thalassia testudinum (assembly GCA_037157565.1). Lineage (NCBI taxonomy): Eukaryota > Viridiplantae > Streptophyta > Magnoliopsida > Alismatales > Hydrocharitaceae > Thalassia > Thalassia testudinum. The sequence continues at coordinate 147,498,721 of JAZHRO010000063.1, read as the reverse complement.
CTCTAGGCAGTTTTTGCGAGCCTTAGAAACCTACGCAGTAGACTCAAGCTGAAGCTAATCGGGTCTGGATCTTGGCTGGTACTTGAGTACCTTTAGGCCTATTGTTGGTATTTTGATCTGATTTCTAGAGATACAGCTTAGTAAGGCATCCTGACAATTACGTCCAACCTAGAGACCTAGTTTGATCCATAGGATGTTTGCTAAGGGACTAGCAAAAGCTAGGTATAGGGGTATGATGGGAGCACAATCATAGGCCTTAACTGGCCACTTTTAGTCAGTATTGAGAGATAAATGCTCCTATAGAATCGTATGAAGGTTACAACTCCATATTATTCTATTTTGAGAAGAGAACAAGAAAGTATGGTTAATTCTGTAATTTTAATAGCAAATCATGAACACGGAATAACCACTGGGTTTTTCAAGGGTTAACTGAAGGTCAATTAAGCATTAAAGACTAATAAGTGGGTCCACATAGATAGAAACAGGGTTTCACGTATTTCAAGTACCAATACAGCACCCAAAATCCTAATTTCAAACTTACTTAAATTACAGAGGTTCTAGTCAGGATAAAATTCATCTAAATCTCCTAAAATTCATATAATAATATTTCTTGAAGTTTGGTATCCTTGATTTGACCATTAGAACCTATTTTGACCTTAAATAGAGTCACAAATGGAATTCTGCCCTAATTTAGGTTTATACGCAAATTGCCTAGTCAAACTTGGTTAAAACTAAAATCCGACTTCACCATCTGATTCCTTGAGTCTAAATTAGGTTTGTACCAAAATTTGAGCCCAATCAGAGTCCATCTTGACCTGGCTTGCATTTTAGTCCATTTAAACTCTATTCCCCTCAATTAAACCCCTAACTTTCAAAATATTTACGATCAGGTCCCTAACTTTATCATCTTTTTTACAAAAGGGTCCCTTCCACCATTGGTGTGAACGGAGCACCTCCACCAAGATTCAAGCGAGGTTTTTTCGCTTGATTCTCAATCAATCCTCCCAAAATTGGAAGGAAGATTTTTTGAGAGTTCCTCTATCATCTGAACCCCAGATTGGACCATGAATCGCATCAAGAAGCCCATGCAAATGCTCGCAATCTCAGGGACTCTTTTCCCTGAGTTCTCGAGCTCTCTAGGCCTCCTACGATGTTTAAAACATCTTCTGAGGTCTTTAAATAGAACCCTCTAGAGAAACCAAGCTCCTTAGAGAAGTTTTAAGCCAGAAGTACCCTCTCTTCCTCAACTTCGGTCATCTGCACCTTTGTCTCTAGCGAGCCTCTCCGCCCTCTTCATCGAGCTGGCCAATGGTCAAATTGACCACCTTAACATCTTCCCCTCATCCTCGCAACTGTTGCCAGTCAAAGCACAGAAGCCCCCTCCCTCTCCTTCCTCGTCGCCGTGTCACCGTCGCATTCACCTTCTCCGACTCATCATAGCCAATAGCATATTCCCGCTATCTCCCTCTCTAACTCTCTCTCTCTTCTTCTCCCCTTACTGAAGCTTCCTAACTCCTTCCTTTCCCTTTTCAACCACCGACACGCCTGCACGATCTTTGTCTTCCTCCGCTCCGACAACACTTTGACGAAGCCCTCTACTAGCTTCACTACACCAAACCACCTATCATCGGTCCCTACACCTTCGTCGTTCCTCTCCCACCGAAACCCCTCAAGAAATTGAGTGGATTGGACACTCAACGCCTCCACCCGACACCACCCTCATCGCACCACCTTCTCGACCTCGCAAGCACACCACACACACCCGTAGTCCATGAAACCACCACCAGTGCATTCGTCATCCACCGGCGATCCTTCTAAGCTGCTGTGATGTGGCCGCGAGGCTGTATTCCCAATTTCAGGTGTTCGTCATCGCTTCGCCACCACCACCATCATCTCCGACCTCGGCTGTAGTTCTCCGACCTCAATCATCCTTGATTCCACTCCCAAGTCATGCGGCTGAGGCCTAGGTTCCTTCCCCAGGCATCCAATTGCAGTTGCTAAACTCATCTTCGCCTTCAATTGGAGGTGTTACCTCCTGCATCTGCTGCGCGAAGAAACTATGGGAACATAGTCCCACATCGTTAACAGAAGGGCTTCTAGCTACACATAAAGGCAAAAAGTGACGAGGACTTATCACCTTCGAGTCACTAGGGTCAATTTTCTACCACACTCTCCCATACACGCTGCACCACACGTGCTCATCTACCCCCTTGCCCATGCTCATGCCTTGCGGGTCTGGGTGGTGGATTCGGTTACTCGATACTCGGGTTTGGTCTGATTCTGAGCTTGGGGAGAGAGAAAGAACATCTGAGAGAGAGGGGGTGGGTTTTGTTGCCTCGAGATTTGAGCCTTCCCTTCTCTCTATACTTAGCGAGATTTGTGAGGCCCTTGACTCTATTGCTACTGTTGTTGTGTTCTTGAGGCTCTTAGCCTTGTGATTCTCTTAAGAAGGGTCCTTGAGCACCTTCTGATAAGGCATCTGAAGCCTTTGGTCGACGTCTACTAGTTACTATTGGATTATTTGAATAACTTTGGTTGACGTGGATTAATAGTTGTGATTTACTATTGAAATATTTAAGTGGCTATGAGCATAACATTGAGGGTTAATTTGGTGATTCAAATCACCATTTTAACCCAATCTTTTTGCACTATTCTTCTGATTTTATCAAAGTAGCATTCAAAGTGTTATTGATTTCAATTGCATATATTTCTTGTGATTGGTGAATTGAAATTGCATCTTTGCTCCCTGCGAACGATCTCGGACTCTACTTTCTGAATCTGAGTTTATAAATTTAAATATTTTGAGAGATCTTGTCTTATACTACAATGCATTTCCTAAACAATGACGATTTCTCCCGAACAGGTCCACCGGTCGTCGACCCATGGCGAGGAAATGGGAGAAGCCTTCAGCAGAAGAAGGTGGTTCCTTAGGATCCACCCACCATCGGCAAATGGCGAGGAATTGAGTGAGGAAGTGGAAGCTATCACCAGCCACCAAAGAAGGGGAATAGGAGCTGGAGAATAGATGATGATCCACTCTAAGAGGAGGGAATCAATAAAAATCCCAAGGGCATCTATGGAGCTCCTGAAATAAGCGTTTGTGGCTTAGGTAACCAGATCAATGGGGTGATGGCCATTTAAGATTCACAGAAGGGGGTGAAGCTAGGAGTGTGGGAAGATTTTGGAGCAAAAGAGTACCGTTGGATGTGATTTGGAGGTAGTCACGATCATGTGTGCACTAGCGCTGGCCGATTCATGGAGGATCCATCATTATCTGATCGAGGAAGGAATGGATGGTTGAGATCAGCTATGTTCATCACCGATGAACAGTATCAGGTGTAGAGGCATTAGGTGTGTTGTGATTTTTCCACTCATGTCCAAAGGGACGAAATAGTATGAATTTTGCAAAGGAGCCCATTAGTTGTTGTTGTGATGAGCAAGAGGTCCCTTAAAGCTTACAACAGAGTCCCTCACGAGTTTTAAGTAAATGAAATGTGAAGGATTGAGGACTTAGATGTAAACCACTAAATGCAAGGTCCTAATGAAGTCAAAATGCAATGAATTTTTTGTGGTATAATAATTTAGCATATTAAAAGTTAATCACACAATTGATTTGTCTATTTAAGCTCTAATTGTGTTCAATTGGCACTTGATGCATCCATTTATATATTTAAATATAGAATCTCTCAAAATTAACCTAATTATGCATTTTTAGGTCATTTTCCATAAATCCCACACTTAACTTATTTCTTGTGTTAATTAATAGTGTTTTAACGTCGTTTCGAGCCTAACTTGGGTATTTTAGCTATGATAAGCCACAGCTCATCAAAACCCCTAAGGAGACAGATTAAAAGCCAAAATATAATAGGAAAAATCTCAAGTGAGTCCTAGAATATTGAATCTTGGCAACTCTATTATGAGCTTAAAAGGAAGCTTGAATCCTAAGGTCTGAGGCTAGACCCTAGGTGATCTCGTAGGTTCCTAGGATTTCATTCCTAACACTGAATTCAAAATAGATTAAAAGACAAGTCTACTAGGTGAGCTCATAGGGCTTCATCCATTGACTTGTGAAGCACAGCTTCACTATTCAAGTTAAAGGCCCAAGGATGTGTGGTGGCTAAAGGCTACTTAAGATCTACCCCAGAACATGGATAGTTCCCAGGTATGGCGATGAGCTACGGGTTGTCATTGAGTTAAGGTACTGGGAAGTATCTGAATCTAACTCAATGCGGAGGTAATCATAGCTCAAGATTACGTAGGCACCTGTGTGTGTAGCAAAAGATGCTGGGGTACTTGGTACTTGCAGCTAGAGGCTCATTAGGCACCCGTGTAAGCAAGGGACATCGGGGTACCATGAGGGGTTTTGCTGAGATCTCATCCAACAACGGATTGAGAGGGTACACCCGACAACCACGCTCCTAGTGGGGACATTGGTGTGACTCGACAATTTTAACCAACCTTACAACTTCTGATCTAGAATGATCTATGGCTAGACCTTGCGGGGTACAAATTGAGCTTGCTCTTTGCGGTCACAAGGCATTGGCCTAAGTAGCTCCCAAGAGTTTTGACTCTTCTGACAGAGGTCAACAACATTTTCGATACGTTGAGAACGAGTTTGCCTTTCACAAGGGTTACCAGCTCTGCTAGCTCCACCCTTGGCCAAGGAGAGACTATCAAGCTAGGATCCGAGGGAAGGATACATCTCAATCTCCTCTAGTAGAGTTGGATGATTTTTGAGAATATAACTTCTGAGGTAAGTGAGAGAATAAGCCATATGATAAATAAGCTGAATAACCATATGGATAAATCTTGGTAAATAGGGAAAAAGGGGCTCGTAGCTATCCTGTAGTGTTAATGAAACTTAGGTTAATTGTGGAAAATGGGGAAAGATTTATGGTTAGCTTGTTAAGTTACCAAGGCTTAAGTATTAAGAGAAATGTCTTGTAGTTCGCTTATAGGGCAGAAATCTGCACACTTCCCTTCTTTGTTCGAATGTTACACATATTCTGTCCTTACTGAACCACTTCGCTCACCCCTGCTCTTGTGACCCTTTTTCAGGTCTCCATTGCCGTGGTGCAAGTGACACTTCACACAAGATTTGGGCCTAGGAGGACTCGGGTAAATAAACAAGTAATCACTTCTGTCTTTTCTTGAGTAGATTGCTGGTATCCAATGTAAATCACTTTGTTGGTTTCTATTGTTGATGGCTTGTATATTATCGATGGACTTTGTCCATGTAAGCTGCTAGTCGATGGACGGTATGGCTATGTGATGGTTTGCAGTGATGTTTGGAGATCTAAACTCTTGCACCTAGCCTACATCCATCAAATAAATTATGTTACCACATCATAAGTTATTTAATGTAAAATTGATGCATAAAATTATATGCAGACTAAGGTAAATTATCATATAACTCCTAATCAATTAACTAAGAATAACTACTTAGAGAATACTTAGGCCAAATAATGATCCACTAAAGTGGACTTATCAGGTGGCAGTAGGAAAGGTGGAGGAGGAGAGGGTGGCTGCAAGGATGAGGAGGAGGTGGTGGCTGAGGAAGGAGGAGGGAATTACCAACAAGGGCAGGCGGAGAGTGGTCGCTAGGGGGTTTTGGAGAGAGTAGATGGAGGGGGAGAGTAAGGGCAAGGGGAGAGCGGTTAGGTGCATTGTGACCTCTAATGGGACATTACACGATGATTTTTACTAAAACCATCATTTATGCTCGAGTAGGGTGCAATAAAAGATGCCCAGCCAAAATTTGCAAATATTATATACGACGGTTTAGTAATGAACCGTCGTATTTGTCAGTTTATGTCGATTTCTCAAATTGACGTATAAAACAAAGATCAAGGCACCTCTTCAATTACTAAGGACACTTTTTCAAATTTATTTTTTGAGGCAGTTTCATTGAAATCAACTTTTATACTAATTATATGACGATTTCTCAACCGTCATAAATGTTAATGATCCAAAGTCAAGAAGGATGGGGGGATAGGCATAATAGACGACAGTTGGTCGGGTGTGTTTCACGTGTTAGAAATCAGGGTTACAAGTAACCCATCGTCGTAGTTGCAAAACACGTCGATCAGATAACATTTATACCGAAACATCAAGGGAGTCCCAGGTCGAACACCGGGAGGCGACGTTTACTTTAACTAAAAATCACGCTTCGATTTGTTTCTTTTTGGTATTTTAGGGTTTTGTTATTTTCTTTTGAAATTTTGTAAGAAGAAAACAAGCAAACGAATCACAAGATAGAGATGGAACGAAAATGGTATAGATATCACTTCAATGTCAATTACAATCTACTATGAAAGCATAAAAAGAGGGGGTGAGAGGAAATCTTCCGAATCGGCTGTTCGGCGAGACAACGGTGCCTAGAGGAACTCGAACGAAGGAGGTGAGGAGTGGGACGACAGAGGTGAGATGCAGGAGGACGTCGGGTTGAGAAAAGCTTCGGCATGGCTCCAGAATGGAGGTGAGAAGACGGAGATGATCTGCTACCAGAATGGAGGTGGGAGGACGACTCCAAGGCGACCTATGAAGGGGGATGGGAAGTTGGAGGAGTATTTGGTGGGGTAGAGGTTCGCTATACTAATAGGCACCTAGGGAGCTTGAGAACAAACTCTAATGGAGCGTTAGTAGGCTTGCTAAAGCTTGGGAGTAGGTAGGAGTAGAGTAGGTAGAGATGGCTTGGAAGGGAGGGGGTGTAGGTCCTTTTATAGTGAATGAGAAGAGGCAAAAATCATCCATTGGAAATTAGTGACAGTTGTAATCGTCGTTGAAGATCCGTGCCCTTCAAGTCTTTTACTGGCATGCATGGGCCATTAGTGACAGCTGCAGGCGTCACTAAAGGCCCTCATAATTATCATTGAAGACCCGCGCATCTCCCTGCTAGCGTCCGCTCCGCTGGCACTTCGCGCATCACGTGTCCGTGCTCCTCGCGCCGTGTCACGCACACATGCGTTTGCGTGCGTGCACGTACACATTGCACTGCTACTGCTTCTTACACCCGGCTGAATTGAAAATAGGGGGCTATGGGGGATTCGAACCCGTGCCCCTCCCTGCGAACCGCCGTTCCCACCAATGCACTAGGTCGTCCTTTGTGTCGTGAGGAGGAGCTCGGTGTAGATGCTTCCCAGCCGTTGGATCTTGATCCAACGGGTAGGATTCAAGGGTGCGGATGATGAAGGGAGTGGGCAGTGGCTTCTGGCCGGTGTTGGGCGGCCTGGATGGCACCACGTGGTGCCATCTGGGTCGTCTGTCTTCTTCTTCTTGTAGAGGGTGCCACAGTGCTCAGATCGAGGTGATTTCCACGAAGCCAAACTACGATCGTCACTTCGAATCCATCCGTATGGTCAGATTTCCCATCCGAAACCTGTATGGATGTCTCATTGCCCCCTGACCGCTGATCTTCCTTGGGCTTCATGTGATGCTACGGGACTTCAATCTGGACGATTTCAGAGGCGTTAGACTCCGATCGTCGTCTCGATCAAATTTGTATGGTCCGATTGTCCATCAAGTCCCTAAAATAAATCTTCTTCTCTCCTGACCATAAAAGAACCTAATTAACCTAAAATATATACAACTACTCTAAATGCAGAATGATGCATGCTATGCAATATTTATAACATGATATGCAATGCTATGCCTAGGAACTATTATAAATAAGCATTTTATGATGAATTTATATGTGCTTATCATACCCCCATGCTTACTTTTTACTAGTCCCTAGCAAAAATAAACCTAAATGCTATGTGTAAAAGTAGAATCAGGATTCGAGTATTTAGGCAAAATTCGTTGATTTCTTTAGAAAATCTCATCCTCAAGACCTAATTACAAAAACTCAACAGTGCCCGAGTGCCTATCAAAATGCAGACCGTCCAAGCCCTCGCCTTATTTGAAAAGGGAAAATACATTTTTTATTTTTCTTCTTTTCTAATTTTTTTGTACTTTTGGAATTTGAGAGTTCTGGGATAACTTTTTACGGCTACCTGACCTACCTAAAATTCAAAAAGGACTCTAAGTTCTAAGCATCTTGTGAAAATAGTGAAAGACTCACTAGATAGCCGTTAAAACAAACTTCGGGTTTCTACGACCCTATGTAACCTTGCCTAGAGGTTTATCTTTTCAATCGGTAGCTTTCTCCCTACTTTTATTTATGGGGTCAACACAAGGTCGAACCCAGTGTATATCTCCCAAGTTTATTCTACTTCCCCGCTTCTTCCCTAAGTGTTTTGGGAATTATTGTGCTTTTTTTTTTGTGAGCTGGGTTTTGGACAACCGGCCGATGAGCTGTACCACCGACAACTTACCAGCCATACTCGTACGATGAAGTGTGGTTTTATTTTTTTTTCTCCTTTTTCTATTTTTTTCTTTTTATTTTTGTTTGTGTTCTTTTTTTTTAGGTAGGTGGCTTCCTTGATCTAAGATTTACTTAAAGGCAATACAATGAAAATGGTCTTGTGACTGGGCTTTGGACAACAAGCCAATGAGCTGTTACCACCAACAACTTGCCAACCATACCACCCTAGATAGTTCATTAGCTACCCAATTTCCAAAGAAATCACTAAAAAGTGAGTCAGTGCAAAAAATGTGTGTAGATGCTTAGGCTTAAAGTCCTCCCAAATCAGAGAGCAGGTTGATAAGTCGCATACTTATCATCCCAATTTATTAGCCAAATTAAAAATGAATTTGAATTGGCGAGGACTCGAGTCTAAGTCCACATTCGAGTGACACCCGGGCTAACCTGGGCTAATTAAGCCCGAAGACCTGAAGAATCTAAGTGTTCAAGTCTCAAAGTATCAATTCCTAAAGTTTGCAACTCCTAATGCCTAAGTTCTCGTCACCTAATTCTAATTTTTTTTCTTTTTTTTTTAAATGGAATAAAAGAAAGCAAGAAATTATTATTACAGCTGAAAAAATTATTATAAGATATTTCCACCCCCGCATGCTTATCTATTTCAATGTCCTCATTGTTCAAAACGAAAGCACGCAGGAGAATAGAAGTAGAAGAATAGCACCTGGTTTTCATGAGACTCTGGTCAACTTGGAACAATCTTTACATGTGCTGAGTTTAGTGCCTTCAGCTGGGCGATGATCAGCCCGCGGTGGTTATGGCAAGTTAAGAGCAACCTTGTCCAAGATGGGTTCAGGGAGCACATGGCCAACAAAAGGTTTGAGACGCTGTCCATTGACCTTGAAAATATTAGCCATCTTTGGGTCAGAGATTTCGACGGCCCTGTTAGGGAAAATCCACTCAATAACGAACGGGCCATCCCAATTAGGCCTGAGTTTACATGGGAAAATCTTAAATTTAGAATCAAAAAGCCATACCTTCTGGTTTGGCTCCAAGCTCTTATGTTAAATTATCTTTTCATGGAGAGCTTTGATCCTTGCCTTATAGATTCTGGCATTCTCATAAGCATCATTTTGAAGCTCCTCCAACTCAGATAGTTGGAGTTTCCTAGTTTTCCCGACCAACTCAAGGTCAGCATTACATGTCTTGATGGCCCAAAATGCCTGGTGTTCAAGTTCTACGGGTAAGTGACACGCCTTACCAAACACCAGATGGAAAGGAGACATACCGATAGGCATTTTGTACGCCGTACGGTAAGCCCAAAGAGCATCATCTAGCTTTTGGGTCCAATCCTTCCTATCAGGCGTAACGGTTTTCTGCAAAATGTTCTTGATCTCCCGATTGGAGACCTCAGCCTGTCCGTTCGTCTGAGGGTGGTAAGGTGTGGAAATCCGATGATTCACCCTGTATTTTCCCAATAAATTCTGAAACTGGGCATGAGTGAAATGTGTGCCACCATCACTGATAATTGCCCTAGGAACCCCGAACCGACTGAAGATATTTCTCTTCACAAAATTGATGACCACCTTGTGGTCATTGGTCCGAATGGAAATTGCCTCAATCCACTTGGACACGTAATCAACAGCGACCAGAATATACTGGTGTCCAAATGAAAGAGGGAAGGGTCCCATAAAGTCGATGCCCCAAATGTCGAAAATTTCGACAGAAAGAATTGGGTTAAGGGGCATCATACCTCTCTTAGTCATGTTCCTGAGTGTCTGGCATCGGGTGCATGACATAGAGAATTCCTGGGCATCCTTAAATAATGACGGCCAATAGAATCCGGATTGCAAAATTTTTACGGCCATCTTTTTCCTGGAAAATTGTCCACCACACGCAGATGTGTGGGAGAACTCAAGTATGCTATGGAACTCAACTTCTAGGACACATCGATGAATAATCTGGTCTACGCCGATGCGGTACAACTCGAAATCGTCCCAAAAATAATATTTGGCCTCAAACACAAGTCTATCCCGTTGTTGTTTTGTCCAATCATAGGGGGTTTGACCAATGGCTAAATAATTGACAATATCTGCAAACTAGGGGGTTCGGATACCCAAGACTGTGAGGATAGTCTCATCTGGAAAAGTATCAAAGATCAAGACATCCGGATGAGGAGAATCAATTAGGATTCTCGAGAGGTGATCTGCTACTACATTTTGTGATCCGGCATTTTGTGATCCGGCTTTATCCTTGATTTCAAGATCGAACTTTTGAAGCAGCAGAATCCAACGAATAAGTCGGGGTTTGGCATCCTTTTTGGCCAAGAGATGTTTCAAGGCCGAGTGGTCGGTATAGATGATGACACAAGAGCCTAACAGATAAGCCTTGAATTTTTCTAAAGCGAAAACTCCGGCTAGTGAAAGAGCGATCTTCGTTTTCGATAAAAACTTTAGCATAAAATGATGTGTCATTGTATGTGATCGCGTGGTAGAAAATCGCTTTTCAAAATATTTTAATTCTCAGAATCTAACCACGAAAATAGTTAGGTCATCTCCATAGGGAGGAATTAGCCTATTAAATGTCTTATTTGTTCAGGAATATCATCAGATGTACATACTAATTATTGCAACTCACTTTCTCACAAAAACTCTTAGTCTAAATAATTAATCAGGAATGTAGGTGTTTATATGCAAAATTACCACAATATAATATTCTAAATAATGACCTTGGTAATAGCAAACAATGTTAATATTAATCTCCTACCTAATGACACCAATTAACTATAACCAATATCTCATGTTGTATGTCATTCATAAGAAGAAATCAATCATATGTAATTCGAATTTAAGCAAGGGATGTCCATGCAATTTCAGCCAAATATTATATAAGATAAATAAATGAACAATGCTTCCAACAATGGTATGATTCGTAAATATTAATGTAATAAAAAACAGAGGATTTCTCCTCTCTCTTCCTCACGCGTGAAGAGGGAAGGCCGGCCGTCGACTTGCACGCAGTGGGGGTTCTTCTCGCCGAGGGTGTCACGTTGATGTAGGAGGCACGGCCGGAGGTGGCCACCGGTGGTCAGCCAGAGGACATGTAGCCGGCGGCGGTGAGTTGTGCAAGTCGACGAGAGAACCACCAGCTCGGTGTACGATGGCGGGGAAGACACGGCGGAGCATCGAGGCGATGTTGGCGAGGTCGGCATCGAAGATGGTGGCCGAAGTGGCTCCTACAGGCAGGTGCTACGTAGTGTGCTTTGGGTTCCTTCGTGAAGTCGCAGACGAGGAAGAAGAGGAAGGGGGCGACTATGGTTGCAAGTGTGCGTGGAGAGGGGCTATGGGTATGCGGTGGTGTACGTGTGTAGGTGGTAGCGATGGGTTGTTGGTATGAGGCGAGAGTGGGTGAGGGTGGGGGCGGTTGTGGGGGTGGCGTGTCATCTTGGATGTAGGGGGTGGAGTGGCGTTGTGAAAGGAAGAAGGAGGAAAATAAAGGAGAAGACGATGGTTTTAGGCAGTGGTGCTGGTAGTGGTGGAGGCATGCACGTTGTCACCGTGCATGCCGTAGAGTCGATGAAGGCATGGTGGGTTGAAGGGAACGGTGGAGAATGTCTATGCCACAGTGTACGCCATAGCCACAGTGTATGCCCTCGATGCACGGTGGAGAAGATTGGAGAGCCTGGCCCCGCCAGGGAGAGAAGATGATTGATCCCTAAGGAAGATGCCAGCTTTCACTTTAAACATCCCTGGTTTGTTTTTCTTTGGCCGTCGATTTCTCCAACCACTCAGCGAAGATCGTGAGTGGTTAGGGTGGTTGAAGAGATGAGGCACAATTGGCAAAGGAAAGGCGGCTGCAGTTTGAACATCATCAGACATCCAGAAAAAGTTCTAGACATCTTAAACATTGATGGTACTACGATCCCTGCTCATCAGACATCCAAACTCAATTCAGGATGTCTTATAGAAGCAACAATGGATGTCTGACTCTCGTACCTAGCCTGCATTCATCAAATAGATCATATCATATGCTATTAAATGTAAAATTAGCGTATAAATTTAAATGCAGGCCAAGGTGAATTGCCATATAACTCCTAATTAATTAACAACTAAGAATAAATAATTAAATAGTACTTAGGCTTAATAATAGTCCACAAAAGTGGACTTATCAGTTAGTAATTCTTTTTTAGTAACAATGTAACTTCTCTAGGCCTCATCCAGAGTCTTGCTAGCGTAGTAAATCACAGAGGGCTTTTTCTCAATCTTTTGACCCAAGATAGCCCCGACGGCATAATCAGATGCGTCAACCATAATCTCAAATGGGGCTGTCTAGACTGGTGGTTGTAGCACTGGGGCATAGGTAACTGCCATTTTCAATAAATCAAATGCCTTATGGCATGATTCATCAAAGTCGAATGGCATGTCTTTGGCCAGAAGGTTACTCAAGGGCCGAGCAACCTTCGAGAAATCCTCAATGAATCTTCTGTAAAACCCACATGCCCAAGGAAAGAGCGGATCTGTTTTACAGATGTGGGTGGAGGAAGTCTAGAGATAGCATCCACCTTAGCTCTATCAACTTCAATACCTCGACTAGAGACCACATGACCCAGGACAATGCCTTCCTAAGTCATAAAGTGGCTCTTTTCCCAGCTAAGGATCAGCCGTGTTTTGATGCATCTCTGGACGATCAATTCCAGGTTAGTCAGGCAAGACTCAAAAGAATCTCTGAAAATGGAGAATTCATCCATGAACACCTCAAGACAATCTCCCACCATGTCAAAAAAGATGGCCAACATGCACATTTGAAAAGTCGCTAGTGCATTGCAAAACCTGAACGGCATTCTACGGAATGCAAAGGTTCCGTAGGGACATGTGAAAGTTGTCTTTTCCTGGTCTTCAAGATGGATAGGGACTTGGTTATATCCCAACTAACCGTCCAGGAAGAAAAAAATATTTTTGCCCAGCTAACCTTTCGAGGATTTGATCGATGAATGGCAAGGGAAAGTGATCCTTTTTAGTGGTTGTGTTCAGCTTCCTATAGTCAATATAGACTCTCCAAGCAGAAGCTGAATGAGTGGTGAAGGTTTCCCCTTTCTCATTAGTCGTAACGGTTATTCCCGCCTTCTTGGGTATAATCTGAACAGGTCTAACCCACGGACTATCTGACATTGGGTAAATAATCCTAGCATCGAGCCACTTGATTATCTCTTTCTTGATCACTTCTCGCATATTCGGGTTTAGTCTCCCTTGCATTTCACGAGAAGGGCGGGATCCATCTTCCATGAAAATACGATGATTACAATAAGATGGCTCGATCGCCCTAAGGTCGTGGATGGTCCAACCAATTGCCTCCTTGTTATCTTTAAGGACCTTAATTAACCTTGATTCTTGCTCCTTAGTCAAATCAGCACTAATAATCACAGGGAGCGTGTTTTCAGGTCCTAAGAACTCATATTTCAATTTTTTGGGCAATGGTTTTAATTCCAACTGGGGTGGGTTTAGAATAGAAGTTAGGGAGGATGCTGATGAAGATTCATTAGGACGATCCAGTGGAAGAGGCTGGGAATGAACAAAATCAACAGCCTCTTCAGGATGTGGTAGGTCTACCATGGAGGAGGGTTGTGGGTTGGGTTCACTAAAGCTAATGGAGTCCTCGAGTGCATTGATTGTCATACACGTCTCAAGATCCTGATCCTCGAGTTCCTCAATAAATCCACAATCCTTAAATCATCTTATCACCTTAAAAATATCCAGAGTTAATTTCTTATCCCCAAAGGTGATCTCCATACTGCCGCTTTCACAGTTTATGTTGGCCTTGGCGGTAGCTAGGAACGGACGCCCCAAAATGATGGGCATGTTCCTCAAATCATTAGGTACATCCATGTCAAGGATGAGGAAATCTACAGGAAAATAGAAATCCTTGACCTTGACAATTACATCCTCAATAACGCCTCTCAGTGTGGTGACCTATCGATCCGTTAATTGTAGCATTACTGAGGTTGGCCTTAGTTCACTTAACCCAAACCTCTCATAAAGAGAAGTCAGGATTAGGTTGATGGATGCACCTAGATCCAATAGTGCTCTATCAAAAGTGTATTCCCTAATAATGAATGAGATCAAGGGGGCACCTGGATCTTTCTTCTTTTGAGGAAGGTGATGTAGGATCACAGAATTTGCCTACTCAGAGAGAATCACCTTCCTTAGAGTAGGTTCTCTCGGTTTATGCTTTTTGGTACATAATTCTTTCAAAAATTTAGCGTAAGCCGGGATGTGCTTAATAGCATCAAGGAGCGGAATATTGATCTCTATGCTCTTGAATAAATCCAGAAGCTCCTCGTTGCTGTTTAGGGTTTTCTTCTTCTTGGTTTTCAATAAGGCCTCAGGGAATGGGATATGGGTGGAATTTTCAATTTCTGGTCCCTGGGCCTTATTGTCTTATTCAATCTCATCCTTTTGTCTCTCAAGCTCCCCAGGGTTTTGACATCTAAAGGGCAATTTAGGGTCCCGGGTTTGCTTTCCACTTCTCAAGGTGACAGAGTTTGCAAAGGCATACGAGTTTGGGTCTTGAGGTGGGCTAGTGAAGATTGGAGGTCCTTGGTTAGTCATGTAACCAGAGGAAGAAGAAGATGAAGGACCCTACTCAACCACCTGAGCATGTGCATGTGAGTCCCTTTGATTCTCGTACCCTTGGGCACTATTTCCCTGATTTTGCACATTACGTGGGTTGGGTAAAGGTTGAGATGGTAGAGATCAGGGTTGTCAGGTGTTAGCAATTAACCCGGATTGCAAGTTATCCAAGGATGTCTTCATTTGTTGCATAAGCTAAAGCATGGACCCTTGCATTTCCGCCTTCTGCTGGTTTAAATCAGCTTGCCTTGTGGATTGTTGGGCATTCCAAGATGGTTGATTAACCGGTCTCGGGGGCAATTGGGTGTATACTTGACCCTGACCCATAGGTTTTTGAGATGCATAGTTGCTGGGTCGAGATTGGGTCTGTTGCCCTTGATTTTTCTAGGAGAAGTTGGGGTGGTTCCTCCACCTCGAGTTAAAAGTGTTGGAATATGGATTAGACCTAACATTCTCCTTCATTGCATATACATCCTCATAAAACGAGGATGGAGAGAAGGAAGGATCAGAGAAACTAGGATCAAAGGCCCCAGTTTGGAACCCATATGGTTCCGAGAAATCCTGGCTCACAGGTTGAGCCGAATTGAGTTGGTTCACAAATTCCCGCCCTGTGGGAGCTCGTGAGGGATGGAATCCCGAATTCTGGGATTGAGTGGGTAAAGAAGTGTTTCCTGAATTCCCAGACATCCATTCTTCCATTTTCTTAGCAACCAAGTCCATTTTATCCAGTTTATTATAAATTAATTCCATGTCAAATGAATGAGAATCCTGGATCTCATTTGCACTTGACCTAGGTTGTTGGGACTGGTTGAATGCATCCATGGAGGCATGATTAATTGAGTTCTTGCTCATTTCCTCAAACAGGTCATATGCGCTATCTGCATCCTTGTTGAGGAAATTGCCTTCGTAGGAGGCATCCACGTGATAACGGAGTTGCTCAACCAACCCGTGATAGAAAATCTGCACGAGTTGCCATTTCAGCACCATGTGGTGTGGACACTTTCTCAAAAGTTCCTAGAATCGCTCCCAGGCACCATGAAATAGTTCCCCGGCCGCTGGGCGAAAGTGGTAATCGCTCGTCGCAAGGCATTGGTCCTTCCGATAGGGAAGAATTTCTTCAAGAAAGTCGACTTAAGAGTAGCCCAAGTTTCAATCAGCCTTCCTATAGTTCGGTACCAATGTGTGGCCTTATCCCTGAGAGAGTGGGGGAAAAGCCTCATGATCATTTGCTCTTCGTTCACATTCCTTGCTCTGGTGGTCTGAACCAAAGTGGTCAGATCCTCCAGGTGCTAGAATGGGTCCTTCGAACCAAGCCTATGGAAATGCTTAATCAAACTTAAGACTTAGGGCTTGATTTCTATGTCTCCGGAGGGAATCATGACACCGAGACATTCCCCATTGTTTGAAGGATCGTAGAAATCCTTCAAGGGCCGAGTGCCTTGACCAAGCATATGTTGGAACCATTGCTGCATCTGCTGCAATTCTTCCAACTGCCTCTGAATCAGCTCCTGCTTGTTCGAGGGCAGGGGAGGTGGTTGTTGATCAGCCATGGGATCTGCTTGGCTATAACTCAACCTCTACCTCCTAGAATGGTCTAAAGTCCTTCCAATCTAGGGATCAATGACCTCATCCCAAGCATACACTGGAAGGAAGTCAGAAGGATGGGGAAAAGAGGGAACCCTATAGCACAAGAATGCAAGCCTATCCTTAGATGGGGTAGCCTAAGGTCTACTGACTCTCAGAATCCATCCTAAGATCATGGACAATTTACTCTACTTATGTCCAAGCAATCCAACTAGTTAGAAGGAGGGACTGGGGAGAAGGTTCTTCCTTTGGCTTGCACCTCTGGTTCCTAGTGTACCCCCCAGCCGCGGTCGTTGGACGCTACTCCCCTAGCTAGACATTATATTGACTAGTATAAGTAGGTTAATCATGAATAATCTCAATCTGGATCCCGATGAGTGAATGAATCCTTAGGGCCAATGTCTAATTGATTTTATTTAGGCTTGGGAAATTGGTGCTCTGGAATGTGATGGGCCCTTAATAAGTTGTGTCCTTAATGATTTGTTTGAGAATGTGTGAATGTGCACAACCAAGAGGTTTTCAAGCAAGATTATTAATGATGAGGTGAGTTTTAAGATTTGAATCTTGCTTAATAGATTTTAGGATTCAAATATTAGGTGTTTTCAACCAAGTTTTGTGAGGCAAACTAAGTTTGTTGTTGAAAGCATGTGTTCAAGTATTTTCCTTTAGAAATCAAGAAAAATATGGACTGCCTGGCTTGACCTAATTATTAAATTCTATGGGGTAGCTAGAAAATGAACCTCTTTTAGATTAGGTGGTGTGGCCCAAACAATTCACTCAATTGGCTCAAATGCACCACCGATTAAGGCACACAAAAAGGTGGTTAACCTAATATGATTTCTATTCTTTTATGTGTTGAATTCGTGTACCGGATCCATAGGTCGGAAGCTTGGTTGAGTAGATGAAAATCAAGTCCAATTATGTGCCTCAAATGTAGGTGTATAGAGTGTGTATATTGATTCGTCTCACAGAAAGTATCTCTTTTTTTTTGTTTTTTTTTTTAAATGCAGGGGTGATGTAGATGAAAGTGGCAAACAAGACAAACAATTCTATCCTAGGGTTTATGAAAACACCTAAGTAGATTAGGTCCTGGTTATGAGTGTGGCGAAATGAACTAGTAGGGGGGAATGTGGGAGACACTTACAAAGTACTCTACTCGCACTTTACTCCAGTCTACCGCACTTGGATCTCCATGCTAGGGTACCTGCAAGATGGTAGGTCAAAGACAAGTAGGGTTAGTGCTATGTAAATGCAAAGAAATGCAATAGACAATAAAGTAAATTCCGTTGCCTCCTCGGCAATAGCGCTAAAATGGTCGGGCGTGTTTCAAGTGTTAGAAATTGGGGTTACAAGTAACCCATCGTCGTAATTGCAAAACACGTCGATCAGATAAAATTTATATCGAAACTCCAAGGGAGTCTGGGGTCGAACACAGGGAGGCGACGTTTACTTTAACTAAAAATTGCGCTTCGATTTGTTTCCTTTTGGTATTTTAGGGTTTTGTTATTTTTTTTGTATTTTTGTAAGAAGAAAACAAGCAAATGAATCACAAGATAGAGATGGAATGAAAATGGTATAGATATCACTTCAATGTCTATTACAATCTACTATGAAAGCATAAAAAGAGAGGGGGGTGAGAGGAAATCTTCCGAATCGACTGTTCGGCGAGATAACAGCACCTAGCGGAAGCTCGGACAAAGGAGGTGAGGAGCAGGACGATGGAGGTGAGATGCAGGAGGACGTCAAGTTGAGGAAAGCTTCGACGTGGCTCCAAAATGGAGGTGAGAAGACGGAGATGATCTGCTACCGGAATGGAGGTCGGAGGACGGCTCCAAGGTGACCTATGATGGGGATGGGAAGCTGGAGGAGTATTTGGTGGGGCAGAGGTTCGCTATACTAATAGGCACCTAGGGAGCTTGAGAATAAGCTCTAATGGAGCGTTAGTAGGCTTGCTAGAGCTTGGGACTAGGTGGGAGAAGAGTAGGTAGAGATGGCTTGGAAGGGAGGGGGTGTAGGTCCTTTTATAGTGGAGGAGAAGAGGCAAAAATCGTCCCTAGGCAATTAGTGACATCTATAATCGT
This sequence comes from Thalassia testudinum, assembly GCA_037157565.1. Lineage (NCBI taxonomy): Eukaryota > Viridiplantae > Streptophyta > Magnoliopsida > Alismatales > Hydrocharitaceae > Thalassia > Thalassia testudinum. The sequence continues at coordinate 147,480,131 of JAZHRO010000063.1, read as the reverse complement.
CGCTGCAGCTATCGCTGAAGATCCGTGCCCTTCAAGTCCTTTGCTGGAATGCACGAGCCATTAGTGACAACTGCAAGTGTCACTAAAGGCCCTCGTAATTGTCGTTGAAGGCCCGCGCATCTCCCTGCTGGTGCCCACTCCTTTGGTGCTGCGTGCATCACACACCCGTGCTCCTCGCACTGTGTCGCGTGTGAGTGTGCTGGTGTGTGCATGAGCACACGCTTCACTACATGCGCTGCTGCTTGCACCCAGCTGAATTGAGAATGGGGGGGGAGCTGTAGGGGATTCGAACCCGTGCCCCTCCCTGCGAACTGCCGTTCCCACCAATGCGCTAGGTTGTCCTTTGTGTTGCGAGGAGGAGCTCGATGCAGATGCTTCCCAACCATTGGATCTTGATCCAACGGCTAGGATTCAAGGGCACAGATGATGAAGGGAGTCGGCAATGGCTGCTGGCCGGTGTTGGGCATCTTGCATGGCACCACGTGGCACCATCTGGGCCGTCCATTTTCTTCTTGTAGAGGGTGCCACAGTGCTCAGATCGAGATGATTCTCACAATGCCGAACTGCGATCGTCGCTCCAGATCCATCCATACGGTCAGATTTTCCATCTGAAACCTATATGGATGTTGCATTGCCCCCTGGTCGTTGATCTTCCTCGAACTTCATGTGACGCTATGGGACTTCAATCTGAACGATTTCAAAGGCGTTAGACTCCAATCGTCATCCCAACTAGATCCGTCTGGTCTGATCGTCCATCCGAGGCCCTGTAATAAATCCTCTTCTCTCCTGACCATAAAAAGGACCTAATTAACCTAAAATATATACAACTACTCTAAATGCAGAATGATGCATGCTATGCCATATTTATAGCATCATATGCAATGCTATGCCTAGGAACTATTATAAATAAGCATTTTATGATGAACTTATATGTGCTTATCAACTGTTTTCAAAGAAAACGTCGTATAGGGAGCATAGCAAATAAGCATTTTTCTAATAGTGCTTTTTGAAGCAAAAGAGAGAGAGAACATTGAAGCACTTTTTTCTTACGGAGTGGCTTTGAAAGTTATGTTTTGAAATGGCTACTATTGGGTCCTATTTATAGGTGAAAACATGCCATTTTAGGAATATTTTTGAATTAGATTGATCAATCAATTTAACTAATTAGTCGATCAATTTAATATTTGATCAATCAATTACTTAGATTGATTGATTAATTTCCTGATTGGTCGATCTTTTTGTACGAAAAATAGATTTTAGTTTTGAATTCATTTGGGCGTTCAATCTACCTATTTTGATCGATCAATTGATTTGATCAATCAAATCTCTATTTTTGGTCGATCAACTTAAAATTAAACTAAGTTGAAAATAATATTAATCTAAGAACTAACGACTTAGAAAAGTGTGAAAACATTTTTTAGATTCCTTACATAAATTCTAAACTCAAGACACTTGAAGTAAAATTACATTGCCAAATGATAATCTTTACTTTGATCCACATGGAGGATAATTAGATTTGATTTGTGTGTGCATGGTCCTAGAAGATTAGTTCATAATAAAATGTAATTTTGTTTCATCAAAATAAATGTTTCAATAGTGAAGCATGCAATGGCTTTCCTCCTCTCCGTAGCTTGTTCTTTTCCAAGTGTGCAATGAGCCTTATAAGCTTCATGAGGAGCTTCCAATCTTCTTCTTGTCTTTCACCCTTAGTCTAGTTATGGTCCTTGATTCCAGCAATCTCGCATACCAAAATTATGTGCATTAGTGATGCAACACACTAACCAAGCCTAAAATACAAGTATGCATGGAATGCATGAAATGAAGATATTTACATATGATACATGCTATGAAATTAAGTTAAAATAGGCATTTTATGTTAACTAATTATTTGCTCATCACTCTCCTCTTCCTCTTTCTCCACGCCAACAATAGCAACAATTGTAGCAGCAATAGCAGTCATAGCCAAGGAGGCCAAGGATGAGGAGGAATGGCGAGTGGAGGAGGAGAAGAGGGGAGGCTGTCAGTGGAGGAGGTGGTGGTCTCTCTCTCTCGGTGGAGGAAGGAAAGAAATCTTGGAGGAGAAACCACAAAACGAGGATTTTTGCTTTAAATTAACTTAAACCTTATACACTACTAGAAAAATGGGATATCCCGTCAATTATGTGCCATCGATTTTATAAAGCAACGGAAAAAATATTTTTACCGTCGCTTATTTAAATAAGTGACGGTGAATGCACATACTTCCCCTAACATCAATTGGAAAAAAGCAATGAGCACACAGTGGTCATTAATATTTACCGTCGGTTACTTAAGCGACGGGAAATATATTTTTGTCATCGATTAGTGGAATAAGTGATAGTGAAAAGTTGATTAAAATTAGCAGCTAAAATTTGAGTGGGATGAGGGATTTAATTTAGATCTATACCATCGGTTAATCTAATAAGCGACGGTGGAAAGTACGTTAAAATTAGCAGCCAAAATTTGGGCGCACAGAGGGATTTAATTTGTCATTTTACTGTTGGTTTCTGATAGAACCGACGGCAAATGTATACTCATTATCCTCACGCGCAGAGTCCTCTCCTACCCCGACACCTCACAGAATCCTCACCGCTCCTCTCCTGATCCACTTTGTCTGCACACTCCTCTGGCTTCGTCGTCTGCGCCGTCGCTCCCCATCCTCCATCAGTCACCGGCGGACCTCCTCCTCCTCAAGTATCTCCTCATCACCCCCCCTCCTTGTCCTCACCCTCCTTCGCCTCTCCTCTCCGCCCTCCTCCTTCAACCCACGTTGCAGTCTCCCTCCTACTCCTCTCATCCTTGCCACCCTCCTCCACCTCCTCAACGGCCCATGTCGTTCCTCCTCCTCCTCCTGCCTCCCCCTCCTCCTTCTACTACCCCTTCCCTTCCTCCTTCACCTCTGATGAGAGACTCATCATAATCTCTAATTACCCCTAATTAACTAGTCTTCCTAGTTAATTAGCTAAGGATATGAGTATATAAGGGTTAATTATAGAATAAGGGATATATAGTAAAGGACCTTAAAATAAGTTTAAAATGATATTTTATCATTCAATTAATATTAATAACAATCTAATTAATAATTGAACTCGAAATCTTATTAGCCAATCCCTTAATTAATAAGTTAAGTAACTTAAACATAATGTATACATAAGTATATAATAATTTAAGTAACTTTACTTAATTTAATAAATTAACTTAAAAAGGTCAAAAATGTAAATTCAAGGTGTAAACATAATAATTTTCTTATTTACTAACATATACAAAAAGTTGAAAAAAATCTAAGTTAAAATAAACCTTTAAAACCTGGGTATACATTTAGGTCCTTATTATTCATTGCAATTGGGTCCTTAATTTTTATATAGGTCCTTAGGTTTCATCGCACCTAGGCCCCTGTCCTCTTCTTCTTTTTCGGCCGATTGAACGGCTGACGACGGAGGGTGACTCCACCGCGCGATCACCGCCTGCCGACATCATTCTTCCTTCTCTAAGCTCCTAGAGCTTGCGCTCACCATCCCATCTTTATCCATCGGTCTGGATTACTCTGAAATCCTAATTTTTGGTGGGAGTTAACCTCACCGTCGTCGGAGACGATGCCGGAGGTTAACCTCCCTAAGCTTCTTCGTCTAGAGTTCGCCACCTTCTTTGTCGCCATTCACTATAAATACCTCCTCACCCCCTCGATTTCTCTCAAGTTGGCTCCCTTTCCTCTTCTAACACTAATCTTATTGATGAGAACCTCATCATGAACCCTAACTAGCACATTTTGACCTAAATAAGTATACAAAAGCTCCTACAAAATCTAAGGGAAAGCCTAAATCAGAGAATTACAATTTTAAGTATAAAGCAATTCACAAGGGGTAAAACTGTAATTTTACCAATACAATACACAAACGGGATTTCTAAGGGTCTAAACACAGGTCAAATGGGCTTAATAAGAGAAAAAGTGGGATGATTTGATCTGAAAAGGGTTATAATGGCTTCTAGGAATTAAATGACATTCTATAACCCAAAAACAAACCCGCTTTAATTCACGAAGTTCCAGGAAAGATAAAAATCAATTAAACCCTCTAAAATTCATAAAAAAATATCCTTTAGGGTTTAGAACCTTCAATTTGGCCATTGGAACCTATCTTGACCTAGATTGAGAACCATACCTAATTTTTGACCTAATCTGGGTTTTTGTGCAAATTGACTGATCAAACGTGGTCAAACCTAAAATCCAACTTCACCATTGGATTTCCTAGGTCCAAATTAGGGTTATATCAAAATTTGGACCTAATAAAAGTTTGCCTTAACCTACTTTACAAATTGGTCCTTGGTAATTACTTTCTGACCCTTAACTTTTTGAACTTTTACGTTTACCCCCTCAACTTTCCCTTCATTTTCTTCAGACCGGTCCCTCTGCCGCCCGCAGTAGCAGGCCATACCTCCGGCGATTTTGCGCGGAGGATGGCACCGCGCAAGGTATGGGAGCCGGCCCCAGAAACGAGAGGAGGGTCCCCTGCATTGTCCTCTTCCGCATGGAACTCCTCCCATGTCCTGCCAGCACCCATACTTCTCGTGCGAACATGCGAGAAGTATGGGTCTCTTTTCCAGCCATGTCTCCGGTGAGCCATCCCATGCCTCCTTGTGTTTCCCTCCCTGCCAGCACCTATTTAAGGGATGACAAGGGCTGCCGCTTCAGGCAAGCTTGATTTGGCCTGAGATTTTCCTTAAATTCATCTTATTCTCCTCCGGCCAAGTGGTCCAGCAAGCTCCGACGAGCAGTCATCCTCCTTCTCGTCGCTCCACCACAATACCAGTGGCAGAGCTGTCCTCACCACCTTCCTCCGCTTCGCGCAACACCCGCACGAGCACCTCTCACCCCGTCATCGCCGCCGTCTCCCTCCACTAGACATCATCTTCTCCGACGACAGCAAATACTGCCAGTCATCGTCTCTTCCCCTTCATCCACTAAATCAGGTTATAACCACTCCTCTCTACCCCTTCTTCAATTCCCCTCACTTTATTTCACAAAAATACCCCTCGATTCCACTGTCCACCATCGCCATCTCCATCTCCACCTCCAACCAGACCTCTAACGAGGCGTCCCCACCTCTCCATGCCTCCATCCGCCTCGCCAACCGATCCCTGAGCATCACCACCACCCATTGATCACCCTACGACCCTCCACTGACTGCGCCAACCCCTGTCGCCTTCCCTCAACCTAACCCATCCTCACGGCCACAGAGCAACCTAGGCACGCACGCCTAGGCTACCCTGCAGCCAACCAGCCCCCACCTCACCTTTGCCGTGATACGGCAAAGGTTTTCTGATGGTTTGACAGAGCTACAAGGCAATATTCTTGCTTTCAGGTTCTGAGCGATCGTCGCCATTACTGCCAAGATTGGAGCAAGCTTGCTAGCAGCTCCAAGCCTCTACAGTCCCAGGTGGGAGTCCTAGGACGCGCGGAAGAGACTCACGCACAGTCCCAAGTCCCCAATCGCAGACGCAAGCCTCACGTGTCGCTGCAATCGCGAGGACTTCAGCTGCAGGCAAAGGCATGGAAGCGGGTGGGACATTTAGTCCCACCTCAGAAATCTTTGAAGTGCCGCAGCCGAATAAATTGAAAAAGTGCATGTGCCTTATCGCCTTCGATACACAGGGGTCAGGTCCCTCGCCTACGCACTCACAGTGTGCCACACTCTCACGCCTGCCCTCGCTCGCGCTCATGCCCCGCGGGCCTATGCCGAACCCAATTACCCGACCAAGCACTCCTCGTGCACCACCCACGCCAATGTGCCTAGTCCCGGGCGCATTACCCGACTCGCTTACCTGATTAAGGCTCTAAGAGCAAACCTTGGAGTGAATTTGAAAGAGAGAGAGAGAGAGACGTGGGACGGGTAGGGGGTTAGGTTTTGCCTAACCTTGTACTGTGTAGGGAAGCAGGAGAAGAGGAAAGGAGGGAGTGTAGCGAAAAGGAGAAGGAAGAGGCAGCTACTAAAGAAAGACTTCTGAAGCCAACAGAAGAAGGAAGAACTCAAGGCAGAGGAAGAAGACATGAAGGAGGAAGCCACAGAGAAAGGAAGATGAAGAAGAGAAACTAAAGACAAAAGAAAGAAGAAGACTTACAGAGGGAAAAGAGAAGGAAAGACAAGGTAGAAGCTGAAGAGGAGAGAAGCCAACTGAAGAAGGAGAAGGCACAATGCAAGAAGAAGAAGAAGAAGGCCGAGCAGAGAAGAGAAGAAGAAGAAACCAAGAGGAGAGGAACCTGCAAAGGCACTGTAGCAAGGGGCAGATAAGGCATCTGATTCAAAGAATCAGACGTCCGAGAAAGAAAAGGCAGAGAAAGAAGAGAAGGAAGAGAGAAGAGGAGAAGAAAGAAAGAAAGAAAGAAAAAGAGATTTTTGTTCCCTCTCTCTCTTTAATTTTTGTAAAGTAGTGAATTGTGAATTTTTATACTTCTAGAATTAAGTTTGCTCCCTGAGTTCGACCTCGGAACATTCTAAATTTTGAGTAATAAATTGAAATAAACTGATCATCATTTTTCGCAACATACTACAATGAACATATCTTTAAAACACCACGAACGACGACCCGTCAGTTTTTTGCGTCGTTGCCGGGGAGCAACGGGCATTCTAGAAGCTATTAAATCACAATTTCTAATTGGCTACTAACTTAATCTCTCTTTTTTTTGTGCAAGTATAGGAAGGCAAAGAAGAAACAAGCAGCCGCACAACAACCACACCAAGGGACAAGTAATCTTCTATCCTCTCTTTTAAGCCCCTTAAATTCTAAAGAGGAAGAAGAAAAAGAAAAGCAATCTAGGAATTACCTGTCTTTTATACATAATAAATCACAAGAGTTGCCTGCTTTTTAATTTCAACATATTCTATCTGCATATCCACTAAGGGTAATTAGGGCTAAAACCTTCTTGCTTGAGCCCTAGTTACCTAATCCTGAGGCAACTAACTGGACCAATTAGAGCCAACCTAAGACTCAAAGCTAGGGTTTTAGAGACACACCTTCTAATCAAGAACTGAAAATTCCCAAAAGAAGTGTGCCTAAGCCATTGCTTGAAAAGATCTATTAAGAGAAACCCTAAGCAATTCGGCTCTTAAGTCACTTGAACCTTAAAAGACAGGACCTAATAAGCTCTCACAGGAACTAATAGGTGAAGTTGATCCATTGGATCAACCAACCTTTAAATTAGGTCACTCTTTGCACTCAAAAGGTTAAAAGTTCAAGTGAAACCCTAAGCACCTTGATCCTAATTAAAAGTGGTAGACTTAAGAGGTCATGGTCCCCATTTTGGTCTACCTGGAATCTCAGTGACAAGAGAGGTCAGATGGGGGAAACCCTGTAACCCGTGGGGGTGCTCTACCGTGTAGGGGTCTTCGCGGGACTCACCCTCTCTAGCTACCCAGGTAATTCTCCGGTGGAAGACCTTCTGATTAAGGGGTATCATCCGCCCCGAACCTCTGTAGTCACCCAACATTTTGGGTGTCTTGATTGGGTCCAGCACCTACTAACCTCGTCTAATCCATCAGTGCATGTTCGGTAGGAGGTCCTTGAAACCTCCTCTAGAAATTCACTCTCCCCGAGGCCAAGCCTCGATACCCTTGTTTGTGCAACAACCTCTTCACATAGACCTCTCTTCTGATTCTGAACCCAATGGCTCAGCCTATGCAACAACCTCTTCTTCCACAATGGCTCAGCCTGTTGAGGAAGATAATAATCTTGAGCACCAGCTCCAGCGACTCAATGATCTCTTCCAAAATTTCATGAACCCACCGCAGTGCCCCATGATGCGGGATCACTATAATCCCGCTGCGGTGGCAATTGAGCCTCGAGTCAGAATCCCGACTGGAGGACCTAATTTCGAATTAAAGCCCAACATGATCCACGCCATACCTAAATTCTATGGGCTTAACTTTGAAGACCCCTTCCAGCACATCAAACAGCTTAAGCATCTGGCCCAAACTTTCGGGTCAGATGCACAGAATCAGGATATCTTACTCATGAAGATGTTCTCTTTCTCCCTTATGGACAAGGCAGCCCATTGGTATCAGACACAGACCCGCCCAATCAACACTTGGGAAGAACTTCAGTCTGAGTTTTTGAAGAAGTTCTTCCCCGTAGGTCGGACAAGCGCCTTACACCATCAGATTACTCACTTCACGCAACAGACGGGAGAACCTCTTCATGAGGCATGGGATCGTTTTTAGGATGTCATGAGAAAGTGTCCCCATCACGGAGTTCCTAAATGTGAACAAGTCCAGTCTTTTTACCAGGGACTCCGTGAAGATATTAGACTGTTCGTCAATGTAAATTGAGGAGGGAATATCATGGGTCAACGTGAAGACACCGTGTGGGAGATTCTCGAGAATATGTGCGAGAACTCCATCAATAATGACTCCATGGGATTATTTGACTGGATGAATACCCGCGTAGCAACGAACCTTAGGGGAGCACACGAGACGCAGGGCCTGTCCGCATCAGTCGACCTGGAATTAATGGCCAGTCGATTGGACAAGGTCTCTATTATTGAGAAGGTGGATGAACTAACTCAGCATTTGCAGCGAGCCACCGCTATGCAGAACTCCTTCTCACAGCCCCCTCCCGCACGGGAAACTGTGCAGAACATTTTCCACCGACCTTCTCCTGGGATGGACTCGTATCCACCCCCATCTGACTCCAGGATCGGAGGGACCTCCGATCCTTTCTATTCTTGTCGGGGGAGCCCTACTCTCCCATTCTCCGACTTTTCTGAGGCTCCTCAAACTTGCGAGGACCTCAACGCCATCCAGAATGACCCATTTTCCAACACCTACAATCCTGGATGGCGAAACCATCCCAATTTCCAGTGGACGGGAAATTCTCAGAACTCGAGACCACCTTTTCAACCCCGTCCACAAGCCCCTCGTCCTTATCAGCCGCCTCAGCCTCGGCCCAACCCCACCTATCCATCCGGGCCCAACCAAGATCAAATGTCCCTTATCCTCCAGACTTTGGCTGACATTTAGAGAACGAATGTGGCTATCCAAAAGCAACACAAGGGCAAAATCACAGAGGTCCGCAACCAACTTACCCAATTGGCAAATTCTCGCCAACCAGGCACACTTCCTTCTCAGCCTCTTCCTAACCCGAATAGCATGCCGACCCAGCAGCGCGTTATGAACCCAAACCCGAGCCAAGCACACTTGGTCTATCAGGCCCCTTCTATTCCTTCACCTGCCGGGATGGAAGCTTCAACCTCCTATGAGGGTTACCAACAGTAGCAACCCATCCTACCAACCCCTAACCAGAACCAAGCAGGAATAAATTCTGTAACAACCCGTAGTGGTAAGGCAACACAAGATCCACCTTATCCAGACCACTCCAAGCCTGGTAGTGACCCAAACCCTAGGACAGTCATCCAGGATGTTCCTATCCCTGTCCCAGATCAAAAACCTAGACCTATCCTAGAGGAACTAACCAAGGTTCCATTTCCCGAGGCCTTGACCAAGGGAAAGCGGACAACTAAACCCGTAGCTCCTAAGGAGGACCTGATCAAGCTCTTTGAGCAGGTCCAAATAAACATCCCCTTGATGGATGCGATCCGCCACGTACCAGCTTACGCACGATTCTTGAAGAACATGTGTATACCTTAGCGTAAGCTGAGAACCAAGGGTGAGAGTCCAATTGTACTGTCAAAGCAAGCCAGCTCTGTAATCCTGAGTAGACTCCTACCCAAGGCAAAAGACCCAGGCACTCCCCTGATTTCATGTAAGATCGGTGAAATCCAGTTTGATAGAGCATTATTGGACCTAGGTGCCTCCATAAACTTGATACCCACATCCCTACTTAACCATCTAGAAGAATCTGAGCTAAAATCGACTGAGGTGACATTGTAGTTAGCAGATCGATCTATCAAGTCACCTAAGGGAATTCTTGAGGATGTTATTGTTAGGGTGTGGGATTTCTACTTCCCCGTAGATTTCATAGTCTTAGATATGGATGCACCTGAAAATCCAAGGGATACACCAATCATATTAGGAAGACCTTTTCTGGCCACTGCAAGGGCCAACATAAGTTGTGAAGAGGGCCAAATAGAACTGAAATTTGGGAATCAGACTCTCAAAATTGATATCTTTAAGGCCTAACAAGGGATCAATTGCGGCGTCATTGAATAAATTTGTGATATTAGAGCTGTGGTTGATGAACCACGACTTGAGGACAACATGATTATTCCTCTTCAACCACAAGAAAATCTTGAACCGCAATTAGAGGAGTCAGACCTTGATCTAGACAAACCTATAACTCCTACCCTTGTACCCCACACTCACTCTGAACCACCCACTATTGCTGATAACCCCATTCTTGAACTCAAACCCCTTCCCGATCATTTAAAATACATCTTTTTGGGTTCTAATCAGACATTTCCTGTGATTATAAACTCCAAACTCACACCTGATCAGGAATCCCGTCTGATTACTGTTCTCCAGCAACATTGCAGAGCCATTGGTTGGACTCTCGATGATTTGACTGGAATAAGTCCCTCTTATTGCACACACCATATCTATTCTGAAGAGGGCGCACGACCTTCACGTGAAATGTAGAGACGTTTGAATCCCAATCTGCAGGACGTCGTGAAGAAGGAGATCATTAAGTGTTTAGATGCAGGGATCATCTACCCGATCTCCGACAGTCGTTGGGTGAGCCCAATCCAGGTTGTGCCTAAGAAGGCAGGGCTCACCACCATCACGACTGAAATCGGAGAGGTCATACCTACCCGTATAGCCAACTCGTAGAGTATGCATAGATTATCGAAGACTCAATTCCTCCACGAAGAAGGATCATTTCCCAGTACCATTTATTGATCAGATTCTCGAGAAGTTAGCAGGAAATAGATTCTTCTACTTTCTTGACGGGTACTCCAGTTACAACCAAGTGGCGATTCATCCAGAGGACCAAGAGAAGACCACATTCACCTACCCCTTTGGGACACACGCGTTCCAAAGGATGCCTTTTGGTCTCTGCAATGCACTCGCAACTTTTCAGCGGTGCATGCTTGCCATATTCTCTGATATGGTAGGTGATTATCTGGGAGTCTTCATGGATGACTTCTCAGTTTTCGGGGCATCATTTGACGATTGCCTCCAGCACTTGGTTCACATACTCAGGCATTGCATTGACGTAAATGTAGTTCTTTCCTGGGAAAAGAGCCACTTTATGGTGCCTGAGGAGATCATCTTGGGACACATAATTTCTGAGAGAGGCATCCAGGTGGATCGAGCCAGGGTTAATATGATTTCTAGACTTCCTATGCCTAGCTCGATCAGGGACATCCGATCTTTTCTGGGGCACATCAATTTTTACCATCGTTTTATCCTTGATTTCTCAAAAATCGTGCACCCCCTGACTACTCTTCTCTCCAAGGATGTACCCTTTGAGATTTCCAAGGAATGCACTCAAGCTTTTGAGAACCTTCGTGACCGAGTCACCCAAGCCCCGATCCTACAGTCCCCTGATTAGTCTGAACCCTTTGAGATTATGTGCGATGCATCTGACTTCGCTGTAGGAGCGGTTCTGGGGCAGAAGATTGATGAGGAACCCGTGGTCATCTACTACGCTAGCAAGACACTTGACAAGGCTCAGGGTAACTACACGGTTACGGAGAAAGAGCTGCTAGTAGTAGTATTTGCCCTTGAAAATTTCAGATCTTATCTCCTAGGTTCCCACGTCATAATCTATTCGGATCACACAGCTGTGAGGCATCTCCTTACAAAGAAGGATGTGAAGCCTCGATTAATCCGATGGATCTTGTTGTTGCAAGAGTTCGACCTCGAGATTCGCGACAAGGCGGGAAGATAGAACGTGGTAGCTGACCACTTGTCTCGCCTTCCTTTTGAGATCATCGACCCTTCTGGGCCCATCACGGAGCATTTTCCTGATGAGCACCTCTTGAATATTGGTACTAGGCTTCCTTGGTTTGCTGATATAGTGAACTACTTAGCATCACACCAGATCCCGTCTGATTGGCCGAAGGCCAAGAAAGACAAATTGCGCTTCAATGACAAGTACTACATCTGGGAAGACCCGTACCTATTCCGCATAGGTGCTGACCTAATCATCCGACGATGTGTCCCGGAGGGAGAAATCAATAACATTCTCTCCTTCTGCCATGACCAGGCATGCAGTGGCCATTTTTCTGGGCACAAAATCGCATCAAAAATCCTCCAGTGTGGCTTTTACTGGACCACTATCTTCAAGGACGCATACAGTCACTTAAGGCATGCAGTCGTTGCCAAACTTTAAGCAACATGAGCCAACGTGACATGATGCCTTTACAGCCGATTCTCGTATGCAAGATTTTCGATATTTGGGGGATTGATTTTATGGGCCCCTTCCCTATTTCGGAAGGCTTCGAGTACATTTTACTCGCTGTGGACTACGTGTCCAAATGGATCGAAGCCATTCCAACCCGAACCTGTGATCACAGGATCATCATCAAATTTATTCATCAGAATATCTTCTCATGGTTCGGGATTCCTCGTGCGATCATCTCTGATGGGGGGACCCATTTTACCAATGCTCAGTTCAGGTCACTGATGACCAAATACGGGGTGTTTCACCGAATCTCTTCTCCTTATCACCCCCAGACTAATGGTCTAGCTGAGCTATCAAATCGGGAGATCAAGAAAATCCTACAGGTTACTGTTCGACCTGATAGGAAGGACTGGTCGTCCCGACTTTCGGAAGCTTTGTGGGCTTATAGGATAGCCCACAAGACCCAATTAGGCATATCTCCTTTTAGACTGGTGTACAGGAAGGCATGTTACCTTCCCGTCGAACTGGAGCACAAAGCTTATTGGGCAGTACAGAGCTGCAACTCAGATCTTTCTAAGGCTGGAACCCACAGAAAGGTTCAGATAAGCGAGATTGATGAATTATGCCTTGATGTATATGAGAACTTACGAATCTACAAAGAGCGGGTTAAAGCCTTTCATGACAAACACATATCTAGAAAGATCTTCCACCCTGGTCAAAAGGTCCTACTCTTCAATGTCCGACTTAAACTCTTCCCTGGGAAACTGCGATCTAAGTGGGTCGGACCATATCTTGTCGGACAAATCTTTGGAAATGGAGCAGTCGAGATCAGTCCACTCAGCCACGATTCCGAACCTTTCGTCGTGAACGGTCAGAGACTCAAACCGTTCATTGGTGTAACCATTACAGATTTAGCTGAGTCATATTTATCCTCCATTCTCCCTGAGCTTATTGCGCCTAGCCGATGGCATAAAACTTAGTGTTTAACGGGAGGTAGCCTGACATTCTTTTTGAAAAACTCGAAACATTTTCTGACATTTCTTTGCACTTTAGGTTCATCCTTTAGGACAGCAAACTTCACCTTAGGTACTCGTACCTGAGATTAAAAATCGTCCGCAATAGTCACCTCGACCCATCCACTCACCAAATACTTGTCCTAATGCATGAACCAAGCTAAATAAAAACCCACCTAATGTACAATGAGGACATTGCAAATCTTAAGCATGGGGGGGTATGAAAGTGGAATGAAATGACATAACAAGAAAAGATTTCAACAAAAAAATCTTCATGTACAAAAAAAAAAAAAACTTTGAAGGAGGAAGAAAATGCTAGAAAACTTTACAGAAAGAGGAGGAGAAAAAGAGCAGAATGATAAAAAGGAGCACAAAATGAAAGAGAAAATGGATAGTCATTAGTAAGAAATTAAGGAATTAACCTAAGTTCTAGACCACATTAAGGAAAAGAAAAACAAAAGTGCACAACAAGATTAGTAAGAACGCGAACCTTAGGCATTCTTGGCTAGACTCTTAGTACCCGTTAAGATCTAGATATTCCTCAAGAGGTTGAGGAAAATGAAAAGCTTAAGTATTAGGTTCAAGGCTTAGGGAGTATTCGGCCTCGTTAACTGACTTTCGATTTACGGGACTCAGTAACCTAAGCACCCAAATTCACACACATAGTCTGATTCAGTGAGCATAAATATCAAAATCACGTAGAAGCATTTCAAATATTCTGAAAATGTCACCTAGATTAGAAGCGTCCAATCAACACAAGTTGATTTTGACGAGTTCCCGGCGCGGAGAGGTGGGAAATTCCCCTCGAAGATGCGTAACAACATATCATCTCCTCGGTGCTTGTCTCCTAGGATATTTACATATCCTACCAGGGGCATGTAAGTACTCTGCTGGTTCAGATTCCATGGATGGCATTGTCACGAAGTGTCAATTGCCAGGGTCTGAATTCGGCCACAGAACACCATGGACGGGATTATCTCGAAATCTCGAAAGCCAAGGTTCTGGGGGTTACCATGGGCGGTGCTATCTCGAAGCATCGACTGCCAGGGACCCTTGAGGATTGATGATGGGGATAAAGAATCCAATACAGATTGTGTTGTGAAGCCAATCCTGAGCTAGAATTAAAAAGAAAAGAGAGAGAAAACTCTCCAAACAAATAAACCTTCTGTCTCTCTCTTACAAAATGCACTGCAAACTGAACCAAGGCTAAAAATATCTCAAGCACGGGTACTTTAACCATGGAGTCCAATAAACTTTAGGTTAGTTCCTTTAGGCCTTAAAAACCTTTGCTAAAGACTGAGGCTAAAGCTAGACAGATCTGGATCTTGGTTGGTATTAGAGTACCTTTTAGGCCTATGATTGGCATTCTAACCTAATCAAGGATACAAGAGGAAAAGCACTTATCAAAATTTGATGAAAGAAATTCATGGTCTAGAATAGAGGTTAAAACCTTAAATTTTTGCTAAGGGACTAGCAAAAGCTAGGCATGGGGGTATGATGAGAACCTCATCATGAACCCTAACTAGCACATTTTGACCTAAATAAGTATACAAAAGCTCCTACAAAACCTAAGGGAAAGCCTAAATCAGAGAATTATAAATTTGAGTATAAAGTAATTCACAAGGGGTAAAACTGTAATTTTACTAATGCAGTACACAAATGGGATTTCTAAAGGTCTAAACATAGGTCAATGGGCTTAATAAGAGAGAAAGTGGGATGATTTGATCTGAAAAGGGTTATAGCGGCTTCTAGGAATTAAATGACATTCTATAACCCTAAAATAAACTTGCTTTAATTCACGAAGTTTCAGGCAAGATAAAAATCAATTAAACCCTCTAAAATTCATGAAAAAATATCCCCTAGGGTTTATAACCTTCAATTTGGCCATTGGAACCTATCTTGACCTAGATTGAGAACCATACCCAATTTTTGACCTAATCTGGGTTTTTATGCAAATTGACTGGTCAAACATGGTCAAACCTAAAATCCAACTTCACCATTGGATTCCTCAGGTCCAAATTAGGGTTATATCAAAATTTGGACCTAAGGAAAGTTTTCCTTGACCTACTCTACAAATTGGTCCTCAGTAATTACTTTCTGACCCTTAACTTTTTGAATTTTTGTGTTTACCCCTCAACTTTCCCTTCGTTTTCTTCAGATCAGTCCCTCTGCCACCCACAGCAGTAGGCCATACCTCCGGCGACTTTGCGCAGAGGATGGCGCCGCGCAGGGTATGGGAGCCGGCCCCAAAAACGAGAGGAGGGTCCCCTACGTTGTCCTCTTCCGCATGGACCTCCTCCCATGTCTTGCCGGCACCCATACTTCTCGTGCCAATGCGTGAGAAGTATGGGTCTCTTTTCCGGCCACATCTCTGGCAAGCCAGCCCATGCCTCCTCCTCGTGTTTCCCTCCCTGCCAGCACCTATTTAAGGGACGGCAAGGTCTGCCACTTTAGGAAAGCTTGATTTGTCCTGAGATTTCCCTCAAATTCGCCTTCTTCTCCTTCGGCCAAGTGGTCCAGCAAGCTCCGGCGAGCAGCCCTCCTCCTTCTCATTGCTCTGCCACAATACTAGTGGCAGAGCTGTCCTCACCACTTTCCTCCACTTCGCGTAGCACCCGCGCGAGCACCTCTCGCCCCGTCGTCACTGCCGTCTCCCTCCACTGGACATCATCTTCTCCAGTGACAACAGATACTGCCAGTCGCCGTCTCTCCCCTTCGTCCACTAAATCAGGTTAGAACCACTCCTCTCTACCCCTTCTTCAATTCCCCTCACTTTATTTCACAAAAATACCCCTCGATTCCACTGTCCACCATCGCCATCTCCACCTCCGGCCAAACCTCCGGCGAGGCATCCCCGCTGCTCCACGCCTCCATCCACCTCGCCAACCAATCCCTAAGCATCACCACCACCCACTGATCACCCTACGACCCTCCACTGACCGTGCCAACCCCTATCGCCTTCCCCCGACCTAACCCATCCTTACGGCCACAGAGCAACCTAGGCACGCACACTTAGGCCGCCCCGCGGCCAGCCAACCCCCGCCTCACCTTTGCCGTGATACGGCGAAGGTTTTCTAATGGTCTGACAGAGCCGCAAGGCAGTATTCCTGCTTTCAGATTCTGAGCGATCGCCGCCATTATTGCCGAGCTTGGAGCAAGCTTGTTAGTAGCTCCAAGCCTCTGCAGTCTCAGGTGGGAGTCCCAGGACACACTGAAGAGACTCATGCAAGGTCACAGGTCCCCAATCGCAGACACAAGCCTGGGCCCGCGCTCTCGCGCCTACCCTCACCCGCGCTCATGCCCCGCGGGCCTGGGCCAAACCCGATTACCCCGACCAAGCACTCCTCGCGCACCACCCACGTCGGTGTGCTTGGTCCTGGACGTGTTACCCAACCCGCTTACCCGATTAAGGCTCTGGGAGCAAACCCTGGAGTGAATTTGAAAGAGAGAGAGAGAGAGAGAGAGAGAGACGCGGTTCAAGTAGGGGGTTAGGTTTTGCCTAACCTTGTACTGTGCAGGGAAGCAGGAGAAGAGGAAAGGAGGGAGCGTAGCGGAAAGAAGGAGAAGGAAGAGGCAGCTATTGAAGAAAGACTTGTGAAGCCAACAGAAGAAGGAAGAACTCAAGGAAGAGGAGCAACTGAAGACAGAGGAGGAAGACAGGAAGGAGGAAGCCGCAGAGAAAGGAAGATGAAGAAGAGAAACTAAAGATAGAGGAAAGAAGAAGACTCGTAGAGGGAATAGAGAAGAAAAGACAAGGCAGAAGCTGAAGAGGAGAGAAGCCAACTGAAGAAGGAGAAGGCACAGTGCGAGAAGAAGAAGAAGAAGAAGGCCGAGCAGAGAAGAGAAGAAACTAAGAGGAGAAGAACCTACAAAGATATTTTATCAAGGGACAGATAAGGCATTTGATTCAAAGAATCAGATGTTCGAGAAAGAAAAGGCGGAGAAAGAAGAGAAGGAAGAGAGAAGAGGAGAAGAAAGAAAGAAAAAAAAAAGATTTTTGTTCCCTCTCTCTTTAATTTTTGTAAAGTAGTGAATTGTGAATTTTTATGCTTCTAGAATTAAGTTTGCTCCATGAGTTCGACCTCGGAACATTCTAAATTTCGAGTAATAAATTGAAATAAACTGATCATTGTTTTTCGCAACATACTACAACGAACATATCTTTAAAATACCGTGAACGATGACCCATCACTGGCCCAATAGGCTATTCGTCTGCAACTCCGACGATCTTCCACACCATCCTTCGACTTCTTCCATCCATCCTAATTAGCTGAGGAGCTTCACCGAGGTCAGCCGCGTCTCTGGACAAAGGCAACGACCAAGGAGATCCTCTGCTCCATCCAAACTCGCCCACCGGAGATTCTTCTTATTCCCTCTGATTTCATCCTCTGTCATGAGCTGTCGATGGAGTCCCTTTGACCCCTTCGTCCAGGTAACAGTAGGATAGGAGTAGGAGTAGGAGTAGGAGTAGTTTAGATAGATAGTTAGGTATGTAGTTAGTTGTAGTGTTAGATTCCAATCTTCATCTTCTTCGACTCTGGCAAGTTCCTTGAGCTTGCTGGAGATCTGATTTTGTCTTTTTAAGCCATTGTCCACCTTCCTCTGTCACTCACGACCACTTCTAATCCATTAAAAACACAAATTTTATCATTGATTCACCTAATTCACCTCCACCTTCAACATATACTGTCGCTGTCCATGGCAGCAGTAACTGAGCTTAGATCCACCTCCATAGGGTCCTCGACCACCTATTCGCAATCTAAGGATCCTAATTATCACTTTCATCTATATAATTACCACCTATAACCTAAATGCCCAAATCTAATTAAGTTTCTGAGCGCTATCAATGGCAGCTCAGGAGTGGTTGAAATTCTTAATTATCTATATATTTATGATCGCAGACCTTCTTTAGGCTTGTCTCAACCACTCTTCTGAGTGGGAGAGCAAGTCATGTGCTTCAACCCATTAAAAATCCATTCAAATTGATTTCACTGCTTAATCTTTCATTTAATGAATTAAAGAGGAATTAAATGCGATCTTGAGATTCCTTGCAACCTCAGGACCCTTTTCAAATCAAAAATGGCCCGATTCACCATTCTGAACACACTTTTCACCTTTTATTGGACTCACCAGAGCTCCGGCGAGCTTCGACGAGTCAAATATGTTCTTCAGCCTGTTAAACTTATCGTGAAGCTCCAAATCAATGATTTGAGGTTTACTGATCATGTTGAGATATTTAAATTGTGATTTTTATGTCTAGAGCTTGAGATAGGATTTCATCTTCTCCAACTCCGACGGAGTTGGAGAAGTCTGTACAGAAGCTTAAAAGCTACATTTAGGAAGTTTGGAAGCTTCAGTGCTGTGCACTAAACTCATTCCTAGACTCAAATCAGTGTAACAACCTCTGGGTTGTTCTGACGAACAAACACCTTTTCAAGCTCAGGCGATGACCCTGAAACCCTAGGAACTCTAGTTGAAATACCTATCTAAGGATTTGAATCTGTTCCTATGAGTGAAGAGATGTTGTTTTAGGTTTTAATTTCGTTTGAAATAGCCAAACTCAGAAAGTCAAAATTTGAGGCTTAGCAGTCAAACTAGAGTTTGAATCTAAAGTTCTGGATTTAATCTGACAAATTGAGGAATTCAAATTGTTTCTGAAATGATTATAAATGATTTAGATGAGATTTGAGTGAGTTCTGATCAACTTTCCAGTGGAAATTGATTTCTGTCAGTTTGGGTTCAAAACAATAGTTGTTCGATGAAATTTGGATGTAAACTCTACCCAAATGAGCTTATTACATTCTTTAGAATATGTTTGAATCAATTAGATATGACCTTAGCTGTCTGTTGCACACTTTTGATGATTAAATTCATCTCTTTGAAGCTTTCAGTGAAGCTTTGAGCTTCCCTGTGCTTCTTGAAGCTTCAAGAGCTTGGAAATCCACACAGCAGATATGGAATTCCTTGCTGAACCTATTCTGACACTTAGCTAAGTTGGAAAAGCTATCCTGTAAACTCTGTAACATTAATTTCACTTTCCAAGCAGTTTATAACCCGTAGGAACCCCCTGGATTCGCTCTTCAAATCGAAGAGGAAAACATTCCCTTAACCTAAAATTGATTACACAATCTTGTAGAGTTACCTTAGAGCTCTCCATCAAGATTTGTTTCACTTGATTTGGAGTTGTGTGTAGGGAGAATTCATCTCTTGAAGTTAGGTCTTCAGAGGGAGAACTTAGTCCCACATCGGAAATCCTCTAGCGCCCGCCTTAGTATAAAAGCTATTTGTTGCATAGCCTCTTTAGTTGTCAGCACTCGGCGCGAAAAGAAAACCTGAACATCTGAGCATTGCGTGTGTGTGTGTGGGTGAGTGTGCCTGTAGGTGTGCGCCCGAGTGGGCATGTGTATGCGATTGGCCCTGGGAGGGCGAGGCCTGGGAGGCGTTGAGCCAGTTCAGCTCGAAAGAGGGTCGGTTTGGCTCAAGAGAAAAAAAAATCGAAAATATACCCTAATGAAATTAGGCGAGGACTGAGTAGGATCTGGTCCCACCCTGATCTCAGGGTGCTATATATCCTCGAAAGGACCTCGCCGCAAATCTAAAACAAATTTTTGGTTGAAAAGCAAATTAACCTGGTTCAGTTAGAAGAGAAAGAAGTGAGAATGAAGGAGTTGAGAAGACTAAGGACGCAAGTGTTGGAGAAGTTAAGAGAATAAGGAAAAGAAAGCTAAGGAAAAGAAAAGAAAGAAGAAAGGAAACAGAAGAAGAATTCGCAAGGAGAAGCTAAGGAGGAAGAAGAAAACAAGCAGGGCGCTAAAGGAAGCTAAGGAAGAATAAAGGAGAAGAAGAAGGGTAGGAACAGAAAAAAAGAGAAGAAAGAATGAGATTGAGAGAAAAAGAGAATAAGAGAAAAAATAGAAAGAGAGAAAAAAAATAAATGATTAAGAAATAAAAGAAAAAGAAGATAAAGAGAAGACAAAGAAGAGAGGCTGAAGAATAAGGAAAAGAAGTTAATTTTTCTTGTTATATTTTAATTTCTTTTTGCTCTTAATTGTTGTATTAAGGCATATATTGACTAAATAAACTCTTCTTTGCCTTAAGTCATTTGAAATGAATAGAGAATTTACATGTTTTTAATATTGGAAATGAGAGTTCATATGGGATTTTGCATTTTATTTCATTTAAATCAATTTTTAGCAAAATTCATGCTTCTATAATTACTTAAATAAACCTCCTATACTTATAAAGAAAAATAAAAGATAACTAGTGAATTTAGAATGAATTATACCTCCCATCGAACGACCTGGACTCAACCAGTAAAAATTTTCTAAAATGTTAGGTTAATTTGACCTTATACAACTAATCGACACAACTTCGAGTTAACCTAAGTGACTTTTCTCTACTCATAATTAAGTAAAATTAACTTAATTAACTGAGTTAAGGTAAGAAACGACCATTTTAATGCCATCGTTGTCAAGGAGGCAATCCTTTAATTCACTAGAATTTAGTTGGTTTAATTGTCTAATTAGGAGGTATTTGTAATTATATTTTTGTTTTTAATAACTTTTGTTCTAATTAGTTGTGGTTTGTTTTGTTTTGTTTTTGTTTTCTGTCTTCTTTTTAGGTTTACCTTTGCAGGTGATCTCAGGAGAAGGCAGGAATCTGTTGCTACTTTTGTTCTTCTTTTGTGAGTATTTCTAGTCTTTTGTTTTGTTGCATTAAAAATTAAAAAAATTCAAAAATACATTCTATCTGACTAGCAGCAGCATACAATAGGCATACACTCTTAGGAATACATTTCTTGCTAGTATTAGTACGAATCTAACTTGGGAAATTTTTACTATTTTTCTCGCATCAGTGGGAAAACACAAGAATATCCACGTAGATCCCTGTCCTTTGAAATTTAAAAAGACCATATATTTTGTTTGAAAGGAATTAAAAAGCGGCCATTGATTTTTAGTTGATATATTTTTGTAAAAGAATAACTAAAAAGAGGAAGTTAAAAATTGTGACTAAATCTGATTGCAGAATGCATGCGGGTTTTATCACTATCGTCTGTTGCATGATATCGCGCACACAACGCGATAACTAGAGTCACACGAGTCTATTTTTCTATCTCTCCTCTTTGCACCTCTTAGGGCATTGGTCGAAAATCAACAAGTCTGTCTCACTACTAGAGCCCTGGGGAGCCAGTAGTAAGCGATCTTGATCCTAGACCTTAGACCTTTGAGCTTTAAGGTTACGCACCTGCGTAGATACAGCTTAGGACACATATTTTGATACTGTTACTCTATTTGTTTGCGTCAAATTACTTTTGCGTATCCTAGGAATCTCTTCTTTCCTTTGAAAGAAGAGCAAAACCTGCGTCTTTGCACTGTTTTTTTCGGTGGTGTGTGTGCCTTTGCACATTATTTTCCATTTTATGGATGGGAGGCGATCCTTGCATCCGCCTCTTGAACCATCGTTGACAGGTGATCCCAGGCCGGTTGCAGATAAGCAACCAATGGTTTTCCCGTCTGATCCATCTGCTTCTATGGATCATATGCAGAATCAAAATCCTGAGATCCCTTCCTCTTCTGGTCAGGGGGAGATGCCACCTTTTGATGTTCATGAAGCGCTCCTGAACCAGAATCTTAGGATGCTTGAACAGACTAGACAGATCAATTTTTTAATAGCAGCCCTAAATAATTTGCAGACTCTTCAAACCCATCCTCCACCTCAACCTAAGGTGGGTTTTGATATCCCTGATTTACCAATCAATCGTCCAAGGCCTCAACTTAGAGATTACTACAACCCATCTAATGTACAAGTAGAGCCTAATGTTAGGATACCTATTGGGGAAAATGATCCTGAATTGAAGCCAAACATCATTGGTCTAATCCTTCACTTTCACGGATTTGCATCCAAGGATCCATTTCAACATATAGAAGATCTAAAGAATCTATCTCAAACTCTTGGTCCTCAAAATCAAAATAGGAAAATCCTACTCATGAAAATGTTCTCTTTTAGCCTTAAAGACAAAGTTGCTTATTGGTATAGAACAATTGCAAGACCAATATCAACTTGGGCTAATCTCGAATCTGCTTTTCTAAAAAAATTCTTTCCTATTGGTCGAACTAATGCTTTAAGGCGAGCTATTACTACTTTCAATCAAAATCAAGGAGAACCAATTCATGAAGCGTGAGAACATTTTCATGAATTGCAAAGCAAAATTTCATTTCAACACCCTCCTCCTCATCCTCCTCCCAACTACCATTCCCCTCCTCCTCATCCTCCTCCACTTCCCCTTCCCTTCCTCCTCCTCCTCCTTGCCCTTCCTCCACCGCCTGCCCCTCCTCCTTCTCCTCCTAACTACCATTCCCCATCCTCTTCTCCTCCCTACTACCACCCTCCTTATCCTCCTCCACCTGCCCCCTCTTCCTCATCTGCTTCTCCTACTGCCACCCTCCTCCTCATCCCCTTCTCATCTCCCTTTCCTTATATCAAATTAATTACTTAAGTTATTAAAAACATAACGGTTTGTTATTAAATTTATTGTGCACTATTGAATTTACAGATTGTTGGTGACAATCATGCTCAGAGGCTGTAATACATCTAAGGTATAATTTCATTTTTTATAATTTATTTTTAGGATATTTTAGGACTATATTAAATGTTGGGTGTTCCCACATATTGTCATTTTTTTGAATGTATGGTGGGGTATGCCCACTTTTACATGTTTTGAATGTATTTTAAGGATTTATTACATGTGGGTGTGCCCACATATTATCTTTTATTTGAATGAACAGTGGGGTGTGCCCGCATATATTATCTTTTTATGCACTTTTATATTTTTGTGTGATGCACTGTTATTGTGGGGTGTGCCCACTTTTATTATGTGTGCTATTTTGATTTGCAAATTTATGAAAAAAAATAAAATTTAAAGGGGAAACTCTGTCAAAATTTATAAAATTATTTAATGTTCAATGTATTGGTTGGTTGGGAATTTGGGGTTAGGTTGGGCTTTGGTTAGGTTATGTTAGGATTTGGGTAGGATGATGGTTAGGTTTGGGATGGAGTTGGAATGGTTTAAGATGGTTAGGTTATGGTTGGGATGATTAAGACTTACGATTGGGGTTTGGGTTGAATGATGATTGATTTGTGTCGGGTTGGGCTTAATATATGTTGTTTAGGTTTGGTAATGGGTTGGGTATAGGGTTAGGGTGGTTGGTTGGGTTAAGGTTTAGGGATTAAGTTGGGCTAGGTTTAAGGTGGTTGGGTTGGGCTAGGGTTTAGGGATTGAGTTGGGCTAGCACTACTAGAAAAAGTCAATTTTTAGTCTAATGCTGGTCAACCTAAAGTTACAATGAACCTTGGAGCTTCTTATCTCACTTCTGATGGACATGAAATAATCTTTAAGATGAAAGGAATTTGTTAGAATAGATTCTATAAAAATCTGAAGTTATCTATGTCTATAAAGTTCGAAGCTCTACAGAGCTGATTTGAATCATGTTATGATAAAATAACATTTTTGTACATTTCCTTTTAGCATTCAATGAAAATAATTTTATTTCTTAGCAAATGATTGCTTATGTTTAATGTCAATTTCTTTGCAATTATAAGTATTATTTTAGACATACACACTTGCTAAAGAAGATATATGCACGTGAGGCCAAACATTAGGTATTCTAACACTTAGGGTAAAAGTCCTCCAAGACAAATTGTGTCAAAATTACTCGCCCGTCGAGACTTATGATCATATTATATAGACAATGCAAAAAGTGTATATATACATCACTTACATGCATGATGTGATGTCTTTGTAGCATGCCATAAGACTCGATCGACTTTAGTTCGATAAAGTATCAAACTAAATATGGTCATTAAAGATTTGCTCACAACTTTATTTTGCTCGTTACATGTAACATTGTGTGGTGAAATTTGGGCACACAGAAAGAGATATCTGGCTTGAAAAGTCATGACTCCCACATTTATATGCAAGTATTGTATCTACTGGTGATATGGGGGATACTGCTAGAACCAGTTGTTGATTCATTCATAGAGATGAGCAGATTTTTCAAAGTTACTTGTTCGAAGATGCTACAAAATGATACGCTAGATCACTGGGATAAACAAATAGTCATTATTCTCTGTAAGATGGAACAGTTCTTCCCCCAGCCTTCTTCGATGTAATGGTTCATCTCATGTTGCATCTTGCAAATGAAGCGAGACTTGATGGACTTATACAATTCAGATGGATGTATCCTATGGAGTGATTTCTGAAAAAGCTTCAAGATTATGTTTTAAATAAGGGAAAGTTGAAAGATTCAATTGTAGAAGGGTATCTCATGGAGGAATGTATAAATTTTACCTCCATGTACATGAATGAAATAGACAACCACTTTAATAAACTTCGAAGGAACTATGAGGGAGGATACAATGACGGTGATGAAGAATGTTTATCAATTTTGGATATAAGAGGAAGGTCGATTCTTCATACAAAGTACAAGGCTATTTTAGAAAATGACAAACGTTGGGCACATCTATATATTTTAAAACAAATTTCTAAAATTGATCCATTCTATGAAGAATTCAAACGATTACCTCTTTTAAGGACAACTGAATTTGGCTTCTTAGATTGGTTTAAAAACCAAGTTAATCAATTGAAAGAGGATAATGACCCACGATGGTTACCAGATTTTGATGTAATTGCTGATACACTATTACATTATGCACATTATCACTCTGGGTCTATAATAAATGGGTTCATATTTAGAATAAAAGAAATTGATGATAGAAAGGTTACATAACAGGCCAGAGTTGTTGATTTATATCCTTCCACCGATTCATATGGACACTATGGTGAAATCAAAGAAATTGTGAAGATCAACTTCAGATATAATCGCAGAATTATCATATTTAAATGTCATTGGTTTGATGTTTTTAAAGAAGCACTGGTTTCAAAATTAACAAGAAACATAATTTCTTGAGTTTAAATCCTAATCATCAAATTCTTCAGTTTGATGAACCATTCACATTGGCATGTCAAAAGGCACAAGTTTTCTATGTCCCCAATAATTGTCAAAGGAGATGGGTTATACCAATAAAAACAATACCGCACAATCATTTTGATGCACAGTCTAAAGCATACCAAGAATTAATGGAAGGTCATATAGATTCAAATATAATAAATGTGAATATCTACGGTTAATAACAATTTTTTTGCTTTGTTTCATTTCTATTTAAATCAAATTCATATTCAAATTTAAAAAACCTAAACTTCTACTGGCATTTTCTATACACTAGAAATACCAAAACTTAAACCTAATCATGTACACATGTTCAAAATATGTTACCCTTACTACATTTTTTATTTATTCTTTTCTATACACTGGACTTTATAATGTTTTATTTATTTGCTTTTATTTTTCAAATTGCAGGTTATCGGTGACGGACATTCTCGAAGACCGTTATACTTAGAGGTATAATTTCAATGTCTTTAATTTATTTGGATGAAATTATAAATTTTTGCTAGATGTAAGGTGTGCCCACATATTATTTTTATTTCATTGAATAGATGTGGGGTATACCCACTTATGTTGTATGTTTAGCTGTTTTATTTGAATGGATGTGGGGTGTACTCACTTGTTTGCTTTATATTTCATTAATTTGAATGGATGTGGGGTGTACCCACTTATGTGTTATGCAGGTTTATAGAAAGACTTCAGATTTTAAGGGGAAACTCTACCAAAATTTTTTAAATGACATTGCCACATCACCTAACCATTCACTTAATCACCTCACTCTCACAATCCTAGACACACCCACTCTAGGAAACCACCACTCTAAAGTCCAAATTATTCTTTGGATGTGAGAGATTCTATTATCCCTATGGTATGTTTTCTTTAGTTCCACTCTAATTGGAGGACATTAGAGAACTGCCCAAACATACGAGTCCAACAATTCTGACAGAATTCGTCAGCCATTGCTTCTACATCCTCTTGGAACTAATTACGAGAGTACGTGCATCATGTTGCTAGCTAGCAATAGCTAGTGACATCACTGCATTAATTCTATTTTAATTTTCATCAACTAATCGAGTTGAGTCAGCATGGAAACAACGTAGACAAGTCTTGAGGAAATGTATATATAGAATCACAATTAGAAATGTATAAATGATAGACTCCTGGAATCTATGGCATGAGAAAACAAGTGACTTTTTCCTTAAAAGATTGTGAATTATAAGGCACTTGTGTGCTTACGTATGCTTGAATGCATATGCCTCCCTTCGGTTTATTTGGAGGGACATTGAGAGATGCATTAAGCAAGTAAAGGAGGGGTGCAAAGGATGGGTGTACCTTCTAGAAAGAAATTACCTTCCTAGAAAGTGATGACTTTAGTGGTGGGGGGAGGAGGGGCTCTTATTTAAAGGGGGGGAGTTGGAGGCAAAATGATTGAGGGTTAGTGAAAAATATATATAGATGTTGGGCTATTGAAGTTGACTTTAGTAAATGTTGGATATGAATGTGTTATTGTTAACTTAGAACTTAGATTTAGAATTATTTTTGAATAACTTGCATTTGCTTTAAGAAGTAAATATGCAAATCCTTGTGGTTTATTTTTACAATTTTTTTTAATGTAGGGTATGCCCACTTTCATTTTAATATATAGGTTTATAGAGAAACCTCCAAATTTAAGGGGAAAATCTACCAAAATTTTTAAATATTTTTTTAATGTTTGCCAAACTTTTTTCATTAATGATTTATATATTAATGATTTTCAATTGTATTAATTATTGCATTTTTTTCTTGTTACAGATGAAGTTGTTTAAGAAAAAATCCAAAAAAAAGGGTCATCTTGAGACACAGTCATCCACCTTGCCCGATTCGTCTCCTCAGGCTCAGCTACCCCCTCGATAGCAGGTTCAGCCACCCCCTTGGGCTCCCCCCCAATCACGTTTCATACGACTCGATGAAATGGCACGTTTACCACATGCGGGGGGAGGGGGAGGGAAAGGAGAAGGAGATTGCTCATACCTTGCCAAAGCGAATAAAGGATGATCCAGATTATGGAGCATCAAATCAGGAGGAGGGGGAGGAGGTGGGAGAGGAGGGGGAGGTGGCGAAGGATGAGATGATGGAAAGTACGTCCCCAATTCATGTTGACCCCTTAGCGACAGACACAAGTTTTGGTAAGAACTCCTATACTTTTAAGTAGTAAATTACTTATATATTTTAAAGTTTATTATAACTTTAGAAATATATAATGAATATGATTAATATTTACGTAGATAAAGTAAGAAGAGGATGAGGGAAGACAAAGAATCTAGACCTCCAGCTTGTCCCCAAGGGCCTAAGAATAACAAGTAGGCTTAGAACCACAGGGGAGGCGGAGAATTACCCGGGCTTCATTAGTCAAGTGGGTACAATAATTAAGTCCATTGTGTCCATTTGCTACTTCGACTGGAGGAAGGTGCCCGCAAAGCTAAAGAGGCAGCCCCTCCGATAGTTGAAGGTAATTTCATTTATTAAAGTTATTTCTTTTATAACTTTATCTTAAAATTATTATCAAGTAAGATTAACATTTTTTAAAAAAATTAATGTAGGAAAATTACGATTGAGGTGACGACCCCAATGCCTCCTGATATATCCTTAAACACACCACCAAAATCCATAGAGACTGGAGGACGGAGACCAAGAGAAATGTAATAATTTTTAAACATTTACATTTTTATTATGTATATAATTTCATATATTATTTCTAAAAATTTATATTTGGTATTTAGTTCTTCTCAAACTGCAGTTCACCCGAGGAGGCAATGGAGAATTATCTTCCTGATGTCATGCCTGAAGATTGCAAGAAGGAATGTAAGCATTGGCTTGATCCCAAGACGGAGGTTAGTAAATGATTAAAAATGATTCTATTAATTTCATATATCTTAAATTCATAAAAAATATTATTGTGTATATTTATAGGAACAAGCAAGAAAAAATAAGGCCAATAGAACCAAAGCTCCACCATAGATCCATTGTTTGGGTCGAAGGAGTATCGAGGTGGTTAAAAGCCGTTACGTAAGTGTTGAAACTACTTTTTAGTTGAATATTATTTCATTTTTAAGTTATATTAATATAATTGTATCATTTTTATATTTTTAGTCTGCTACACATAATGGGATGAAAATGAATATCTATGAGATGACCTGTAGTAAGGCTGTAGCTAAGGGTGCTCATAAGTGGATTCATGAGTCATACTAAGAGAAACATGTAAGTTTCTTAAACTCAAAAAATTTATAACTTTGTATATATATATATTATAATAATATTTTTTAATACATTTAGGAGCAAATGGTACACTTAGTATATCTCCCATTGACGAGACCTCCAACAGCGTCCACTAGCCTTTAGATCCAAAGGAGGCATCTAGGAGAGTGACGCCACTAGACCACAGTGGTTTCGTTCGTAGTGCAGGGAGGGCACACACGTTATCCACCTGGTATAGGAGGAAAGGTGTCGCCTCATCTAGTGTCGTCAATCAGCTACATCAAAAGATCGACACACTATAGAGACGAGAGAAAGAGAGGGAGAAGAGAGAGGCAGAGAAGAAGAAGAGAGAGGTAGAGGTGAAGAATAAGATGAATGCCATGGATGATAAGATTCAGACACTTCTATCCATTCTTCTGAAGAAGGGACAATAAGAGCATTTACCTTCACTAGATCCCAACATCTATAAATGAGATGACAACGACGACGATGACGTGGGTGATGCAGGTGAAGCTGGTGGCATCGGGGTAGCAACATTTTGATTTTTATCCATTTTATTTTTTTATGTTTTTCATGTTACCCTTTTTATGTAAATATTTCATTTTCAAACTTTTTATATACTAGACTTATATTTATGAAATATAAACTTCTCTTCATTTTCATTAGTTTTTTTGTATAAAAGCAAGTCTTTTAAGTAGGTTTAGTAGGTAGTTCCCATCATTTTGAAAATTAAAAGAAAAAAAAAACATACACTCTTCGTCACTTATTTGAATAAGTGACGGTATAAAGGTGACGGTAAAAATATTTTTGCCGTCACTTACCATAATAAGCGATGGCATATAAAGTTTGAGAGAACCACAACTCCTCTTTTATCACGTTGCTTATTATGACAAGTGACAGCAAAAATATTTTTACCGTCACCTCTATACCATTGCTTATTAGGACAAGTGATGGCAACAATATTTTTGTTGTCACCTTTATGCTGTCGCTTTTAAGGAAAAGGGACGGCAAAGATATTTTTGTCATCACTTATATAAGCGATGGAAAATTTATTTAAAGGATGGCGAAACTTAAGAAATGGTGCGTAAAGCTAAGAAAAAGTGACATATAAATGCAATTCCCATCGATTTTAAAGCAACGTCGAAACACCCAATCCGTCCGGTGGTCAAACACTATTTTGACGTCATATGTGCCTTCTAATTGACGAAAAAACAAAATAGCGACGGTAATGACGGCATTGCTTAATGGTGTCGGTTAGAGGGGCTTTGCCGTCGGTTTCCAACCGACGGCAAAGGTAGAGTATGTTGTAGTGATATGTATGGGGTGCCCATTTTACAAATGAGCCCCTCCATCGAAAACTTTCATTTAAAAAGAAGTCTGTTGAGAGGCTTTTCCATCCAAGGGCACCCCTTACCCAAATTTTGTTAAGGTCATTGCACAAGGCTAATTTCAAGAGGATTTCAGGTTCCTAAATCATGGAATTAGTAATGATTTGTTCGGCTTCAAAATGGCTATAAAATTCTTTTGAACCCTTACACTATCATTAGGTCGATCACTCTGCCAAACCATTACCAAATGGATTGTGTATTGTAAGGTAGATCATCCATCTCGCCTAAAGTAGATGGACTACACCAAGATCCTCCTGATTAAGTTGTTAACCTCTTTCATTTGACAACCCCTACCTATAGATTATAGCGAGTGATTGTGTGATGATCAACCATGAGAACATGGTTCGATGCATGCAGACACAACAATCTTCTCATATCAAAGTGGAGTTAGCAGAATATGCAAGATGTGTGTGGAGTAACATGCGTGGGAAAGATCGTTACAAAGGATCATGACCGAAAATCATGGAATTCAAATTAACTAGCAAAAATCTTGAAGCATATACATGTAACCCTTATAAAAAGAGGGATCTAAGAGAATTTGAGAACATGTGAAAGCAGACACTATACTTCTCTCTCTTTCTCTCTTCTTTGAAACCTAGTGGCAAGCTTTGAGGGTTAGATCTCCTCCCCATACGTACACCCTTCAAGGTGAAACTGGGTCATCAATTTCTCCTATCTCTTTGTGCTTGAAATTTTTTATTGGGCCCTTTATCTATCTTGAATCCGATAGAACTCATTTTGGGGCCTGATCATTAGTGTTGTTTGTGGGAATAGCACTCTCTACATACTTATGTCTCCTACAACTCATAATGGTTCCAAACTTAACCCTCCACTGGTGGTTAATGAGGAGTCAAGTGTCGCTCAATCACACTGCCAACATCAGGTGGATGAGGGTGACAACCAAAAGAAGAAATAGGAAGTTTAGCTCTAGGAAGAACCTCCCCTCTTGCCTCTCCATCAGGCGAAGGAGGAGAGGGAGTATATCTAGCATCTAGAAGATCTCCGAGAAGGCATTAAGAGGAAGCCCTTCACCAGAAGCTGGACTCCTCCCATGATCAACTAGATAAGCAAGCATGGTGATGTTGTGTTGTAGATTAAAATGCATGTCTCCATGAATAGATAGAAGAGCTCAAGCAGGAGATGTGGCCAAGAGGGAGGGGAAGTGCACCAACCCTCCTAGTTCTACCAATCCCCCAAGATTCGAATGACTAGTCCACCTTATAGGCTCTTTAGACCAACGATGGTGGATCCTTACCAAAGATTGTTCACCAGGTCACGCAGGTGATGTAAGGGATCCACCCCAAGCTTACATCACCACATACCCCTTTATGGAGAAGGTCATGAATGCAACCCTCTCTGAAAGGTTCAAACACCCAACTCTACCTTAGTATGATGGAACCATGAATCCCAATAACTTTGTTGGGAACTATCATCCAGGTGCATGGTTGCCTAAATGGGGCCCTATGTCAAGTATTCCCATCTGATTTGGTGGGTGTAGGTCCTAACAGAGGGGGGTGAGATTTGCGTGATAAAAAATAAGATGCGGACATATAATACAATCAATCTCACAAAAATGCAATCACAAGTACACAATGGATTTTTAGGTGGAAACCCAAACCTGGGTAAAAATCACCACCTAAACCTCTCGACTTAGGATTTTCTGATCGACCTAGTCGATCAAATCCACTAGCATACTACTTCAACGAGGGTAGTACAACATCTTACAACTACGCTACTTTATACCCCAGGGTAGCGTAACCTCAAAATCACTCCTCTTCATGAGGAATATTTTGTCTCGCGAGGGAGACGAGAATTCGCAAGGTGAATACCCAACCAAAGACAATAATAAAAATATCCTATAGAGCCACAAAGTAAATAAGTAAATCTAGCTACTATAAGCTAAGAAAACTTCCCTTTGGTGGAATGCGTCGGCTAGCAACGTGGGGTGCATGAACCACACGATGGCACTACGATGCTCTCGTATTCATAGGTGGGAGAGAGGGTGCATAGCAAGGATGATGCTCTCAAGAGTGTGGACAAGGGTTTGGAGAGCAACAACACTTCTAGGTGATTCCTTTCTTCTTTTGAACATAATATGAGTAAAAGTAGTGTTTCTTGGTGTGTATGACAAAGGAAGAGTGCCTCTCTATTTATAGAGGCCCTAAGAAGGGTTTAGAATGCCTTAGAAGGCTTCTATAGCAGATGTAAACATGTTTACACTACTTAAGATGTCTATTTATGCATGTTCTTAAGCATATGATTGCATTGCATGCTATAAATATTGCGTAACATGCATCATCTTGCATTTAGAGTAGTTGGAATAAAATGGAGGTTAATTGCCTCCTTTTATGCTCATGGACAAGGCAAACCTTTTATCGGGGCCTCGAATCGAAGATCCAACCGTACAGATGTGATCAGGGCGACGATTGGAGTTCAACGACTCCAAAATCACCCTAATCAGGCATCTGTAGCATCAGATAGTGATCGGGGAACCCTAGAAGATCAAGGGCCAAGATGGTGTGAATCTACACTTCAAACGACAAATCCAACTGCATGGATGGATTCAGATCGACGATCACAGCCTAACGGCACGAAAATTGACTCAATCCAACATCCGTGGCACCATCTACATCATCCAGAAGATGGACGGCCAAGATGGTGCCACGTGGTACCATCTCAGCCATCCAACCAGCCCTCAAGACCGTCGCTGCCTCTCCAAAGGAAATCCAACGCGTGATCTGGGCCGTTGGATCTTGATCCAACGGTCCTGATCGCGTGTTCAAAAGTTCGGCCGCCCGCCCATCCACGCGCGCAGCGTAGTGGATAAGGCACTCGGCTGCCTTCAGATGCGCGTTTGAATTGTAGGGCATGGGCAAGAGGGCATGAGGAGTGTCGGATCGTAATCAAGCGGCTGCGGGTGCTCGATAGCGCCCACGCACTATTGCACGCAGCGCCTCACGTAGAATCGCACGCGGGCAGGCGCACAAAGGAGGCGGGCGGTAGCGCGATCTAAGCCGTCCGATCTTGAGATCGAACAGCTGAGATCGGCTGGACGTGTACATGCGTTACACGCGTAAGCAAGCAAGCGGGCGTGCGCGTGCCGCCCACTACGCCCACGTTCGGACCTTTAGCGACGGTTTTATCCGTCACTAAAGGTCTTGAATTAATGTTTTTAAAATTAGAATGACCAAAGTGCCCCCACTCCTTGCAACTATAAAAGGAGACCCCCTCCACACGAAATTCTCATCCCTTCCTTCTCTTCTCTCCCTCTCTAAAGCTCAAGAGAAGCTTATCCCACACCCGGGATGCTTCTTACGAGATAAAGTCAATTTTTCGTCCCCCTTTCGAAAGAGAATCCCGCGACGACGATGACATGCTACCTCGTTCCCGTTCTTCCTGCTTAGCCTTCCTTCATCTTGCTTCGTCCTCCTTCGTCCAGGCATCGTCCCGTATGACTTGTCCTCCAGGCGACCGTCGAGGAGGATATCTCTCTCCGCATTCTTTTTACTACTTTCTAGAATAGATTTACTGCTTTCTAGTGTAATCATTTTCCCGCTTTCTAGTCGTAATATTTAGTGTAATGAACAATCATTCTGATGATAAAATTCCGTGTTCATTTTTCATCTCTTTTTGGTTTTTGTTTGTAATATTCTCTCTCTCTCTTATTCTCTCTCACTCTCTCTTCTATTTATTGTAAATAGTTAGATAGTTATAATCAATTAATTTACTTCGTGACAAATAAAACAAATGCGTAGTTTTTAAATCAAATGTTCGCCTCCCTAAGTTCAACCTGAGATTTTCATTTCGGTATAAATTTTATTTGTTGAACACGAGTTCTTCGCTTTCATACTACAACGACAGGTTTTTCAAAACCAAACACGTTAGCGAAGCAACTCGCACGTTCAACAATAGCCATTGGGAAGAGATCTAAGGCAAAATAGGTCGAAATCAGGGTCATTAATGATTATTGATTGTGCAGCAATCATAGGTCTTAATTATCCAGAATTAGGCTACAACTTAGCATAAGTTAGGTTAGTTCATGCATGCATAAGCATTATTTGCATCTTTACTGTTCTTCCTATAGCTATGCATAGAATAATGCTATAATATACTAATTAGGTGCATTATATAAATTGCAGGAAATAAGAAGCTCAGGAATTGGATCTGAAGCTAGAGTTGTAGTAGAGCTGGAGTAGAAGACCTAGAATAAGATGTAGTAGACAATAATGTAAGGGGTTGAGGTATACTATTCTGTTAAGTAGGAATAAAATAGTAAACTACGAAGAACTTAGATTCATCCTAGACCTAGGACAGCCTAGAAGCTTCCCCAAGCCTTAGCCACCCTTAGATTAGGTCATTATACCCTAGGAAGCCCTAAAACCCCATTCCCAACCTCTATCTGGACGTCCATATGAGTTACAGGACGTCCAAAACCCTTAGCCACAACCTGCGTACCTCAAACCCACTTCTATAGCATTTTAAGACGCCTAGACACTTGGTCTGGACATCCAATTTCTGCAGACAGAACCTTAATTCTTCCCTATCTCTGTTTGGTTGTCCAGACAACAAGTATGGATGTCTAACCTTTCATTTTAAGACATTTGACACTATTGTCTGACGTCTGGAACTGCTCTCTAGTTCCTGTTTTTGAATTCAAGCTTGGATCTTGAATTCTTAGGTCCCTAAACTCAATTTCAACCTGATAGGAACCTAAATTAAGGTACCCTAGCCCTAGTACATCACCTATAGACCTCCCTAAGGACCTAATTAAGTCCTCACTAAACCTAATTGACTTGGATCTTAGTCAATTCCATCAGCCTATTCAATTGGACTCGTTGAGTCCAATTGAGCCCTGATCTTAGCACACACTATCCAATTGGACTCAGTGAGAGTCCAATTGACCTAGGACAAATCTAATTAAGTTGTTTTACTCTCAATTAGGTTTTTACACACCCAATTAAACTTGTATCAAGTTTAATAGCATTTTACCTCGATGAATTAGGGTTTATAACCCTAATTTGAGACCTACCTTGACTTAAACCCACTAGAACCTAGCCTAATCAACCTAGCCACCTAGGTTTTGACCCACACACATCCACACACACCATCTACACGAAAATACCTAGCCTAGAGTTCTCTAGAACTCTCTACCATGTGTTGTTGCCTTGGTTGCTAAAAATAGCAACCAAGATGCATTCAATTTTTAGATCCACCAAATGTGGATCTAAAAACCACCCATCCATCCTCTCTCTCACTCTCCCACGAGCTCCCACCATAGACCTCTCTAGAGAGTTCCACACTTCTCTAGAGAGGATCCCTTGGGTCTACTTAAAGGACCTTTGGGTGGCCATTTGCACCCATCTAACCTTCCATCTAGTTTTAGCTTCATTCCACCTCCATTACTCCACCTCCATCTCCACGAACACACCATGGCATCCCCATCACCTCCACGCTAGGCCTAGATCACCTCCAACCTCTCTCCAAGGGTTGGCCTAAGCACCATTGGTCTCCCCTCCTCCTCTCAACCAAGTCAAAGGCCATTGGAACTACCTCTGGATGCCCTTCATTCTGTTAGCTAGATAAGTAGCGTAGTTCTTCGTAGATTAATGCTTTATTACTCAATAGTGTAGCTCCATATTCTCCCCTAATGTTGCATGCATAATCCCCCCATAGATTCGTGTATGCGATCGTTTTCTGTTAGCTAGTTTATTGCTTTCAAGCTTTCCTGTACAAGCTTTCTGCGAGCTTTACTCTGTAGCCACCATGATGCAATCAATGAAATTATCTTTTATATATCTCTATGTCTATGTGTGAAAATTACCATGAGCTGATTACCATATTTCCTTGTGATTAAAGTTGCATGAGCGAAATTTGTATTCTCTTGCAACTAAGCATGTCGTGCATCAATACGAATTATTGTAAACTGACATGCATTTCTAAATAAGTAGAGAGAGTTAGATCGAATTCAAATCTGCATTTTCTAAACGCCTCCCAAAGACGAACGATTGGGACTCAAGTCTCATTATTTTATAAATTATTTTTTACGAGCGTTTTCGCACACTATACTACGACGAGGTCTCTATTTTCAAAACATGCACGAGAATCGCCTCCTGTCAATTATGAAAGGGTTATTAGACGTCTGGTTTTAAGGTTAGACATCTGGGCCATCATCTGATCTAGAAGGGTAGAAGATTTGGATTGAGTTGAATCAAGACGGACGTCTAGGATTTAATTATAAGATGTCTAGGCTTATAATCAAATGTCTAATCTTAAGATGGTATCCTTCCTATTTTCACAAGATCAAGATAGGGTTCTAATGTTAAGTTGCACAGGCGACAAATCGAATGTTTGGCAGTATGTCTAGACATCTGGAAACATAAATCACTACGGGAATGCATTTTCCGAGACTCAAATGGCTATTAAGTTTGAGAAGAAGTGATTAGGGTCAGATTTGAGCCTAACATCTATTTATTAGACGTCTAGGATGAACTACGGATGTCTGAAAGTAGATGTCAAT
Source organism: Thalassia testudinum (assembly GCA_037157565.1). Taxonomy (NCBI): domain Eukaryota; kingdom Viridiplantae; phylum Streptophyta; class Magnoliopsida; order Alismatales; family Hydrocharitaceae; genus Thalassia; species Thalassia testudinum. Next base: position 147,443,665 of record JAZHRO010000063.1, on the reverse strand, counting down.
CATGTTAAGGGTTAATCCTCAACAATTAAATCTGTTAAGCCAACGGTCCTCTAGTTGGACATTTGGCAAGGTCACCAGTCGTCTTCTAAGACGTTTAAACTAAGGGTTGGACGTCTGAAACTGGCAAACAGAGAGTGGGTTTCCAGCTTAAGTGTTTTGGATGTTTGATAAAACAGTTAGACGTCTTAAAGTCCAAGATCAAACGTCTGGAGTCCGATTTGGACGTCTGATCGAGCTATTTGATGCCTACTTTGGTTTTCTATATTCTCTACAAGAAGTCTAAGTATCCTAGGGTTGTGTATGTGTTCCTAGGACCACTTATTGTTTCTTTAGGGCTCTTTAACAAATGATCTAAGTATATAAAAGGCAAAGAACAAAAAGGCAAATACATAGAACAAAAATAGAAAGAACTTCTATCATATTCTTTATCTTCTTGTCTTCAAGCTCTCACTCCAAGCGAAGTTCCTTCTCTTCCATCAAGCTCCTCCAATCAGCCATGGATGCGAGCTTGAGTTTCTTCACACTTGTATCCATTTGCAATTATCTTGAAAACTTAAACTCAATGCAAATGTTAAATAACAAGTGTTTTGTTATCATCAAAATTAATGATCATGGTGCCCTTGCACCAACAATCTCCCCCTTTTTTATGATGACAAAACCATAAATTTCAATCTAAAAAATTCTCCCTCTTTTTGACATTATCAAAAAGGTTTAATAAATTTTAATAATTTCATTCTATACTCCCCCTTAAAACATGCCCTTCTAATTTCATCTTTCGTACATAACAAGATAGCTATGTAATTATCTCCCCCTTTCTAATGGAAATATAGCTATGTTGTCTTTTGCGATTTCCCCTTATATAAATGAACGAAATCTTTCTCCCCCTTAATGATGGACAAATAGCTTGTAAATTTTATCTCTTTCTATCTAAATGCTACCAACTAAAATTAACATAAAGTAGAGGGTAAAGAATTTACCTCACTTACCAAAGCCAATAGCATGGCCCAAATGGAGGTTGCCGAAATGGATGGGGCTCCCATCCGAAGCTTGGAGGTCCAGGCATAGGAGCCAATCTCCAATCGAGCGATCAATGCATGGCGGTTCGATCACTTGCCGGTCTTCTCATCGATCTTCTCATCATCTTCTTTGGTCTTGACGTTTGTCCACCTAACTTGAGTAGACCATCCTTCATCTTGTAGGTTCAATCTCTCATATTGTAATCTCCCTTGAAACCTACAAAATAAGTTTCAAGTTCTCTTTTTTATATCCAAGTCAATTTGGATTTGGATTTGGATTTGTTTGCAGGTCTCCTTGAAGGAGAGTCTTTTCTAACCTTAGGACTAACCTTTAATTTACATAAAAGGCTATCTAAATTTTCTTTTAGACTAGCTAGTTCCTTTTCAATAACATGCATCTTAATTTTTAAATCTAAAATTTTCATTTTTAAACTAGTAATCTCCTCAATTAATTTATTATTTTCATTGATTAGGTTATGACATTCAAACAATAAGTCATCATTTTTAGAAATGTTAGGACTAGAACTAATTTCTAGATCTTTAAGTTGAATATCTAACCTTTCATTTTCAGATTTTAGAAAACTAAGATTCTTTTTAATGCTCTTGTTTTCTATTTTTAGTGACTTACTAAGTTCATATAATTCATCAAAAACATCTTGTAATTCAGAATTTACCTTGTCATCTTTATCCTCGCTATCACTTGTGATGGCCATGAAGCCCATGCAACCGACTTCATTATTCTCTTTGGGATCTTCTTCTTCTGAGCTCGAGTAATATCACGTAGCTTGGAATGCCTTTTTCTTATATTTTTTCTCCTTCTTCTTCTCCTTCTTGAGAAGGGGACATTCGAGTCGAAGATGCCCTTTTTCGTTGTAATGATAGTAACGTCTTGGGCTATGTTGCTACTTTTCTTTCTTCTCTTTCTTTGAGTTCCTACAAAACTTAGAAATTTTCTTAAATAAAATCCTAAGGTCTTTATCATTGGAACTCACCTCACTGTCTAAAGCAGCTTTAAAGGTGAGAGTCTTCCTTGGCTTCGGCTCCGGTGTGTCCTTCTACTTCATCTTTGTCTCATAGGCCATGTGATTGCCTAAGAGATCCTCTATGTTGAGCTCCTCAACTTCATTCGCCTCCTCAATGGTGGTGACCTTTTGTTCCCATTCTAATATGAGGGAACGGAGTACTTTTCCTTGAAGCTCCCCCTTTATGAAGGTCTTTCCTAAAGACTTGAGGTTGTTCACTATGAGAGTAAACCTAGTTTTCATCTCACTTAAGATTTCATTAGACTTCATAGAGAAAGATTCAAAATCTTGAGAAAGAATGTTAATTTTAGAAATCTTTACCTTTGAGGTACCCTCATGAGTTACCTCTAATGTGTGCCAAATCTCGTATGCGATGGCGCATTGTGAGATCCGGTTGAATTCCTTTGGGCTCAAAGCGCAATAGAGAGTGTTCATCATCTTTGCATTGAGTGAAAGCTCCCAAACTTGCTGCTGCAAGTAGCCTCCCGTGGGTCTTCCGGGATGTTGAATGGGGACTCACACCTAGCCCAAATGGTGAAGTTGTTTAGCTTGAAGCCACATCTTCATCCTGAGCTTCCAATACTTGTAGTTGCTCCCATCGAAGTAGAGAGAATAGGTAGTTGACTGACCCTCGACGCGTCTCATCGCGGTGATGCTTCCCTCCATGATTGCTTTGCCGATGTGTGACGCCGAAATGCAAAACCTGCTCTGATACCAAATGTAGGTCCTAACGGAAGGAGGTGAGATTTGCATGATAAAAAATAAAATGCAAAAATATAATACAATCAATCTCACAAAAATGCATCACAATTACACAAGGGATTTTTAGGTGGAAATCCAAACTTGGGTAAAAACCATCGCCTAAGCCTCTCGACTTAGGATTTTCTGATCGACCTAGTCGATCAAATCCACTAATGTACTACTTCAACGAGGATAGTACAACCTCTTACAACCACGCTACTTTATACTCGAGGATAGCGTAACCTCAAAACCCCTCCTCTTCACTAGGAGTTTTTTGTCTCGCGAGGGAGATAGGAATTTGCAAGGTAAATACCCAACCAAAGATAATAATACAAATATCGTATAGAGCCACAAAGTAAATAAGTAAATCTAGCTACTATAGGCTAAGGAAACTTCCCTTTGATGGAAGTGCATCGGCTAGCAATGTGGGGTGCGTGAACCACGTAATGGCATTACAGCGCTCTCGTATTCATAGGCAGGAGAGTGGGTGCATAGTAAGTAAGGATGATGCTCTCAAGAGTGTAGACAAGGATTTGGAGAGCAACAATACTGCTAGGTGATTCCTTTCTTCTGTTGAACACAATATGAGTAGAAGTAGTGTTTCCTGGTGTGTATGACAAAGGAAGAGTGCCCCTTTATTTATAAAGGCCCTAAGAAGGGTTTAGAAGTCCTTGGAAGGCTTCTATAGTCATTGGGAAGCAATCCAAGACAAAATAGGCCGAAATCAGGGTCATTAATGATTCTGATAGGGTTATTAGATGTCTAGTTCTAAGATCGGACATCTAGGCCATCGTCTGATATAGGGATCGATCGTCTGATCTAGAAGGGTAGAAGATCTAGATTGAGTTGGATCATGACGGACGTTTAAGATTTAATTATAAGATGTTTAGGCTTATAATAAGATGTCTAATCCTAATATGGTATCCTTCCTGTTTTCACAAGATCGAAACAGGATTCTAGTGTTAAGTTGCGCAGATGATAGATTGGACGTCTGGCAGTATGTCTGGATGTTTAGAAACATAATCACTGCGGGAATGCATTTCCTGAGGCTCAAACAGCTATTAGGTCAGAGAAGAAGTGATTAGGGTTAGATCTTAGCCTAACGTCTATTTATCAAACGTCTAGGATGAACTACGGACATCTGAAAGTAGATGTCAATCATATTAAGGGTTAATCCTCAACGATTAAATCTATCAAGCCAACGGTCCTCTAGTTGGACATTTGGCAAGGTCACTTGATGTCTTCTAAGACGTCTGGACTAAGGGCTGGACGTCTGAAACTGGCAGACAAACAGTGGGTTTCCACCCAAAGTGTTTTGGACGTCTGATAAAAAGTCAGATGTCCTAAAGTTCAAGATCAGACGTCTGATGTCCAGTTTGGACGTCTGATCAGGCTGTCTGATGCCTACTTTGGTTTTCTAAGTTCTTTACAAGAAGTCTAAGTATCTTAAGGTTGTGTATATTGAAAGAGCGATCTTCGTTTTCGATAACAATTTTAACATAAAATGACGTGTCGTTATAGTTCTTTGCGTGGTAGAAATCGCTTTTTAAAACATTTAATATTAAAAAACTAACCACAAAAATAGTTAGGTTGTCTCTACAAAGAGAAATTAGCCTATTAAACTAGTGAATGGTGTATCGTTTATTCGGGAAACTCAATGGGTGTGCATGCTAACTCATGCATCTTATTTTCAACATAAGTTCTCATCCTAAACAATTAATCAATAATGTAAGGGTGCACATGCAAAATCACCACAATATAATACCAGGTAAAATAGTGATTTTGATACAGGTATCCCGTAAATATTAATTTCCTACAAGACAGAGCCTGCTCACTTTATCTAATATCCCTTATTTAATATCATTCATGAGGAGATTCAGCCATACGTAATTAATAAAAATAGAGGGATATTCATGCAGATTACTTTCAATATATTAATTCATTAAATAAAGTAATATTAAAAGTAGCAATGGCAATATGCGTAATTATTAATTAGAGAAGAAACAGAGCTTTTTTTCTCTGTCTTCTTTGCACACGGAGAGGGGCTCGCCGATGGGAGGGTTGGTTAGAGGAGGTCGACCGGGAGGAGGGCTTCAAGATGATGGTGACAGGGTGGCAAGAGGTGGCTAGCCGCGGTCGGACGGAGGTGGAGTCACCGGACAACGTGGACGTGGTGGCTTGCTGTGGAGGCTGCTTGCATGGCCCGTGCATGGTTGTGCGAGGCCCTGGTGGTCGGCGAGGTGCTTAGCAGTGCTTGAGATCGTCAGACTGAGCTTGGGGCTGAGTTTAGTGGTTGGAGGAGGCTCGAAGGAGGTGTTGTGGGTTTGGGTTCTTTGGGTTCTTTGTGGAGTGGCAGGGGATGGTTGGTTGGAATGAAGAAGAAGAAAAGGAAGAAGATGGAGGAGAGGGGTTGTGTGGTGGTGCGTGCTGATGTTCCTTGGCTGAAGGGGGTTTTGGTGGTGATGCGCATGTCTGCGGCGAGGAGGAGATGTTGGGTTCTTCTGGGGGAAGAAGGTGAATAGGAGAGGAAGGTGTTGGGGGAAAGACGTCAAGGATGGTGATGGTGGTGCTGTTTAAAGGTGGAGAAGTGGCGTGCACGCACTGTCACTGTGTGCACAGGCTGAGGGGCAATGTTGAAGCTCTCTTTTGATGGCCACAGTGCATGCATGTTGCACGGTGTAAGCTCTTTTCCATGGTGGTGGTGAGGGAGGAGATCCCTGCCCGGGGTAGAAGATGATCGCGAATGTCCTCTAGCCGCTCTTCTTATCAGAACACCTGCAGTTTGTTGCTTCTGCCAAATGCTTCTCCAACCACTCGCAAAGAATGCGAGTGGTTGGAGCGGTAGAAAAGGGATGACCGCTCTCTATCAGACGTCTGATTGATGTTTCGGATGTCTTAAAATATGTAGATAGCAGTGATTCTTGATGGAGATTCTCAGACGTCCAAATTAAACTTCAGACGTCTTGTAGAGTAATTTTGGCTATCTACCTGATGCCTTCAGGTGTCGTGTGTCTAGCTTACATCCACTAATTGATTATTATAACATATCATATGTTATTAAACATAAAATTGGTGCATAAGATGATATGCAGACTACGTTGAATTCCCACTTAATTCCTAATCAAATATTAACTAAGAACGACTAATTAAAGAGTACTTAGGCCAAATAATGGTCCACGAAAGTGGACTTATCATATATGTTCCTAGGACTAGTTGTTGTTTCTTTGGGGGTCTTTAACAAATGATCTAAGTAAATAAAAACCAAAGAACAAAATGACAAATACATATAATAAAAATAGAAAGAACTTCTATCCTATTCTTCATCTTCTTATTTTCAAGCTCTTGCTCCATGCAAAGCTCCTTCTCCTCCATCAAGCTCCTCCAATTTGCCATGGATGCGAGCTTGAGCTACTTCACTCTTGTATCCATTTGCAATTATCCTGAAAACTTAAACTCAATGCAAATGTTAAATAACAAGTGTTTTGTTATCATCAAAATTAACGATCGTGGTACCCTTGCACCAACAGTAGGGATGGCCCATGAGTGGTTCAATGAGCTTCTAACTGACAAAGTTTCTTGCTTCTAAGAATCAATGGATAAATTCTACTAGTACTTCACAAGATAGAAAAGGGTCATGGACAACCTTGAAAGGTTGTTCGAGATCCAACAACGAAAGGGAAAGCCTTTCCACTCTTGCCTCAATGAAAAGGAGATCATAAAGGTCGATGTCGTGGCAAGGACAAGCATGCTATCATCATGCTTGTTGGAGAGAGGAGAGATTTGCAAGGGTAGCGTAGTGATGACGTCAAGATAGAGATGAAGTCATGACACGGTCGTTGAGAGAAGGGCACAGTGAAGTCTAGACCTCCCTGCCCGCAAGGGTGAAAGAGGTAGCGAGAGTGGTGGGCGATCTTTGTTGTCAATGGCAAGGTAGGGAATAGTCGTGCGTCAACAAGAGAGAGGTGGATGGCATACGCGGTTAGAGAGAGAGAGAGTAGTGGTGGTCAACTCCCTCTATCACTACTGCAGTCTTCATGTCAAGTGAAGGGGAACAGGGGTGCAAGGAGATTGATGGCAACGAGGGTGTGATGAGGTGCTATTGAGGAGGCTATAGTGCAATCCTACCCTTACTGCTCATGAAGGCAGAGGTGGCAGAGGGTGAAGGTGCGTGGTGATGGTGGTCCTTTGTCACTAGAGAGAGTTGAATGTACAGGCACGATGGTTGGTCAGCGTAAGGGAGAGTAAGTAAGTGAGATGGGGGGAGGTCTGTGCGAGCAATATGAGAGGGGAGTTGGTGGGCTTGTTTGTGTGAGTGGTGAGAGTGTGGAACTGAGAGGGAAGGGTGGCGCTCTTGTCCTAAGGGGGAGAGAGAGAGCAGGAGTTGAGGATGGGGGGGGACGTTCCTTGTTCGTGTGATCAGAGAGGGAAAATGAGAGTATCCCCAGCGGTCTCCCTCTCTCTTTTAAGTGTGACCACCCAAAATAGGAGAACGATCAGTGATTAGCAAGAGATAAGCAAAGCAGGTAGTGATTGGTCTCATCTGAACATGCATGGCCCTCCAAAAAGATATTCGATTGATTTCCTTCCAAACAAAACTTCTTTCCTAATTATTTTGGTGCCAGTTTCAAATGTCACGACGACATTCTCACTTTGGCCCTTAATTAATCTTGTAAAAACATATAAACGTAAATAATTTATCAGTATACGAATGTGCATTAGGTAAAGAAACATATGCATACAGAGCACATCAATTAAATAAAAATGCAAGAATGAGAAATCATGAACTTAACTAATTTCTCAATGCAATACATGGTCGAAATATACTTTAATCTTCAAACTGAATATTCTTAGACGTATAATTATAGTATACTAAAGTGAACCTATAACTCCTTGCATTGTCAATAGCTGACCGACTAATAGAAATATTAGTTAACACCTCCTGTAGACGTCAGTTGATCAGTTAGTAAATCGGCCAACCTACTACAAAGGGTCGAAGCTACAACCCTTCTCCTTGCACACCCCCCTTCCCCCTCTACAATAGCCAGTCAGCCAATCTTCTCTAAGCCAACCAACTAAGGAGCCAGATGTTGTTTGTCATCCCGAAGGCATTCTTGAGGTCCAATTCATATTTCAAGGTAATCATTACTTTGAATTCGCGAAGGAGTTCGCAAATTAGGCATAAGATTCGTCTTCCACAACACGAGGTTTCATCCTGCCATCAAGTAGAAGTAAGCAAAGTTTCTATTGAGACTTATTTGAGAAGGCATCGCATCTTGGGATGCTTCACCACACTACCTCACGAAGGTATAATCCCTAAACTCATGGGATTTCCGAAAAAGCGGAAATTAGTCTCTCCCATGTGGTTTCAATCATAGGTATTTTTGTTTCATTTCCTTGGTCATTTTAAGACATCGATTCGATCTTATATTTGAAAATTTTTTAACACCTATTTTTGTTTTTCATACTTTCACAATGCCACAAGATTAATGAGGTCGATCCCTTCACTAACCTCAAAATTTTTCTAACATTATTGTAAGATTTATCTATGAATGCAACTTCATATCCTACTCTTTTATTATCATGAATCTATTTTGTTCCTCTAAGATCGTTTGGAAATTAAAATAATAGTGGTGCACACAGATATACATCCAATTACCAATTCAGTGAATAGCAATATATTCGTGTGATAAAAGTAGTAGATTTGAGATAATAATAGTCTCACAAGTATAACCAACAAGAAAACAATTCGTAGAAAAAGGAAAAATGCACTCCCAGAGATGGGACACATGTTGAAATAAATGAGGAAAAGTTTGAGAGATATATGATCGAAGCATCCCTTTGGAAGAAACTCCTTTCAGAGGAACAATGCTCCAACCAAACTAGCGCACATGGTCCTTGGTGTACTAGTCCTAGGGTCCACAATGCACACCATATACATTGAACTCTACTCAATGTTGTCCTTAACTATCACCTTTGTAAGACGAAGCTGAGATCCTAAAAGGAAGGTTGCGAAACCCTCGATTACGGGAGATGAAGAGTGGTGGTAGGATTAAAAACAACGAGAATATGTTTATATCTAGGTAAAACGAGATCCATTGAATAAAAAGGAGTTTTAGAGGGATGGCTACGATACATGAAGAATAAAAATGTAACTATCCAGACATCACGAGATCCTTGGCATACCGTTCCCAAGGTCAAAAGATCCACACTGGGTACATTTTACTCTGTTCATACTTGACCTCAATCACCATCTCAATAAGATGAAATCGAGTTGACAAAATGAATGTCGCAAAACCCTCAATCAAAGAAGATGAAGAAAGAGAGCAGGAGTAGGGTTAAGTGCATTCGCATAGACCCTTGCCGAGCCTTAGGCATGGCTTGGCGAGGTGAGGTGCACATGTGCATCTTTCAAATTTTACCAATGAAATGCATCTTCCCTTCCAACCTTTATATGTCACTAAAGGAGTTCTTTATTTGAGTTGAAACATTGAATTCTCCAAGTTGGACTCTGTACCATTGTTTAATTGATATATCTCCTAGAATTTAGCAATGACCACTTATGCCATAGTCATGCAGAGAACTATACTAGGTGATGCATTTTGTAATGTAAGATTTTATGAATGTGATTCTTACTTGACCATTGATATTTAATGTAAATAAATAAAAGAATATAAAATCTATTATGTGGTAGGTTCTACCACATTGAAAAAATCATCACACTATTTTAAATTAAAACGTACAGGTAATAAATCATTTTGCATCGGTGATAAATTTCTTTGGGTGATTTTACACGTGTATAAAATGATTTTGCACATGTACAAAATAATTTTACACCAGTGATAAATTATTTTAAGTGATTTTACACAAGTGCAAAATTATTCTAGGATGATTTTGTATTGGTGTAATCTCATTTATGCAAGTGCAAAATTATTTTAAAGATGCAAAGTGTTCCCGAAGGTGATTTGATGGCTTTACATCAATGCAAAATCATTTTACGTCGATATAAAGTGGTTTCAAAAGTGATATAATAATTTTGATAGCTACAAAATAATTTTGCATCTATACTAAATGATTTTTGTTATTTACATCAATGTAACATGATTCTATTGTTAATGTTGAAAAGTGGTGGATTCCACCGCATGTCAATATTAGTACTCTTTTACATAACATGAAGATCCATCAAATGAAGACCATGTATACACCATCTTATTTTATATTTTGCATTACATTTAACGTTTCTATGGTTACATCCCATTCTAAAAATATGTATTTGCTCTTCAATGACTACGTGGATCCTTTGTTTCCCTTCGGTCACGTATCATCCTTCATTTAAGCCAAAAGAAAGAAAAAAAAAAGGGAGGTGTTGGCGGGTAGAATGGAAGGGCAAAAGTTAATTCATACAGTAAAACATACATTAGTCGTAGAGAGGTAGGTATGTGATTCCTTCCCTTGCTCCACAGGGTGAATAACAGGTCCTAGCCTTAGAATGAGGTACAAGGAGCGAGATGAGTCAGAGTGAAAGTCAAGTAAAGGTAAATTCACCTAAGAAATTCATCCCACTAACCCATCAGGTTAGATCTAATATGCACATACATCACTCGTAAGAGGAAAACTCGGATGCCTACTGATGTCCGAGTGCATTTCCACGTTCCCCGTAGGCGTTCCCGATATCTCTCTTAACTCACAGAGGCCCATCTAATTCAACAAAAGCCGAAGAATTTTCCGTCCCCTCCAAGTGTTGGCACGTCCGATCCAAGTCACCTACAATTCAACCACCACACTGCCGGATCCCAAAAACGCACCCTAATGGTCAAAAAAATCTTCACTTGTTCGAAACGAAAAGGTCAAAATTTCCAAGGACACATCACAGACACAGAGTATGGCGTTCGAGAGAAAAAATCCGACGCAAAACCAACCGATGGCGTTAGCTAACCGAAGCCACTAATTACGAAACCAAAGTCACCAACAAAGTCCAATCAAACGGGAAAAAAAAATTAAAAAAAAGGTTGGAGAAACCCGTAAAAAGGGAGAATCCCAGGGCCCACGCGTCTCTTTTTCCCATCACCACCTCCACGTTTCACCAGGAGAAAGATCCCAGCCGTCCACGTCTGACTGCGCGGAGATCCACGTCTTGATTCGTTCCCTGTTCGGGCGTTCCCGCCTCCCGAGCCCACGTGCCCGCCATCCACCCCTCGCCACGCTCATCAACGGCCACCGTTGGTTCCCCCAGCTCCCACCACAACCCCTACAAAGAAGCGAGAGAGGAGGCGAGGAGTCTCCCTCCCTCGAGCTCCCCCAACGAGAGACCCCAGAGCAGAGGAGTGCGATGATGGTGCCGGAAGTGGACGACGAAGAAAAGCCCGATTGCGGGAGGAAGAGGAAGATGGAGGCGAAGGAGGAGAAGGAGAGGCACGGGGCGGTCAGCGTGATGGGGAAGAGGAGGATGATGGAGGACGCGGTGGCGGTGGAGAGGGGGTTCTGGGACGGGTGGGACTTCTACGGGGTCTACGACGGCCACGGCGGGGCGGAGGTGGCGGAGGCGTGCAGGGAGAGGATACACGTGGCGGTCGCGGAGGCCGCAGAGAGGAGGGCGGCGGGGAGGAGAGTGGAAGGTGAAGAGGAAGTGGAAAAGGAAGAGGGAGAAGAAGGTTGGTGGTGGTGGAGGGAGGCCATGGAGGAGGGGTTCAGGGTGGTGGATGAGGAGGTGGCTGCGTGGGGCATTGAGGATGCGGAGGTGACGGTGGGGGCCACCGCGGTGGTCGCGGTGGTCGGGGAGGAGGCGATCGTCGTCGCCAATTGCGGCGACTCGCGGGCCGTGCTATGCCGCCGCGGCGTCCCCATCCCCTTGTCCTCCGATCACAAGGTGCCCATTGCCTCCGCTTTTTTTCTCTTTTCTTTCTTCTTTTCCTCACTTTCTATATCAAATGTATGTTTTATTTTAGACAAACAAGCATATGTTTGATCGAATGCGGATTAAAACCACTGCGACCGGGCCTCAAATGCAAAAAAACTCAAACATACATGCGTTGAAGTCATATGACTCTCAACAAAGATTAACCTTCCTTTTCACATGTAACATTTGGCCCCTCTTCTCAAGTAAAGACAAACGTGATATAGGGATTAGCTAACACCTGACGTTAACGGATCTTTAGGTATTGTTTGTTTAAAGGAATTAACTCAAGGGGATTGAAAAATAAAATATCAGGCTTGTATTTCAATCTTAAGATAAATTAGTTTTTGTATTTGATTTTAATGGTTGATAGTCCAACGTTTAAAATGAGTAATCTCATGTTTAACATAGTTGGGCCATGAGATTTTACTGATAGAGTTTTAGAATATATAGGTGTATTCTTAGAATCCAATATATTGTACTTGTGTATTCAAATATTTTATTTATTGATAATGGTAGAATCTTAGAATACATCAATATATTCTAAGATTATATACGAGATTAGATTATCCCACCCTCACGAAGATAGAATAATAACTTTAACTCGACATTATCTTATTTCAAGATAAACTCATCTAAATAAAAAATCACAGTTACATTACCATCAAACAAACGTACCTTAAGCTTCATACGAAGTGTTTGCATGTTTTTTATATTTTTCATTCATTTCATGAGAAGGCACTTGTGAAGTTTAAAGGGGGAATATATGTGCACCTTTTTGTTTTTGTGTGTTGGAAAACGAGCATATTTACGGTTGTTCTTTTGGAAAAGTTGGATTTTGGGTGGGAAGATTATCGATTCCTGCATTAAGCAGCAAGCAAGGTGAGTTCCATCCGGCAGCGGAAACTTCCGATCATAATCGGAATGAACATATCTAAAGAGAAGGTAAATAATTAGGTTCTTGAGAGAGTAAAGAGATGGAGGCCATTTCGGGAGTTTAGAAATGGATTGGTCTTTGGTTAGCGGGGGGGCATTTTGGGAGGAAGAGGGTAGGCAATTTCGGAGTGCCACTTTTGGGCACTGTTAGGCGAGTTTGAGGACTTATCTTGTGTTCGGGGAATTTTATCATGAGATAAAGTTAATACGAAGAAGGTTTCAAAATTTAAGATAAATTTATCTTTTTCCTATGCATCTTCATCTATCTACTTAAATATTTATATTTATCCTATAATTTAACCTAGACCTTCTCCTAATTGATCTCGAAAGATCACTAAAAGATTTATTAATGTAGGAGATGTTACTTAATTATAAATCATCTATCGCGTAGGAAGGTAAATCGACAATCAACGAGCATACACAGAGAAGGACAAGGGTTTGGTAATCCAGTTCCACCATAAGAGGTATACGTCTAGGAGGGAACAAAATTCCTAACTATGCACTAGAATTTCGAGGATACATGGTAGTACATGATTTTTCTCCTTCTCTCGGGAGGAGGAGGAGGCCTTTCCATTAGGAGCCCTCCCCTGTATTTATAACATCGGGGGAGGGGGGGGGGGGGGGGGGGGTGATCTGCACTCAATGACTTTAGTACCTCTACTGCCAAGATATTTGCACATTGTTAGGGCATATGTTGTTAGGGTCATCTTCTTATATCTTTTTCCTTTGCTGAGCTAAATCTTTTTACAGATTAGGCTGGTGCTGATTGGGATCCTACTAGTCTTAAGCTGGGTGTTGGTTCTGCCTGTGTGCCTTGTATCCAGGTAACTGGATCCTCTGTTAGGTCACATGCGGAGTTTTGAATCCGAGGGTATTTTTTGCCCCTCATCATTTGTCCCCACTCTCTAGCCAGTGTAAACTAATGAGAGAGTAGTGAGAGTGACCAAAACTCCGTGGTAAGTGATGCCCCTAGATGTTCGTCTGGTTGTAATACAACAAGAGAAACATTTATGATTAAGGAGTTAAGTGGCCTTCACCTGCTTCCAATTGGTTGGGAGAGGTTCTTTGTTAGGAGCGTATGAGCCCAAGTTCACGTCGGCCTTAAGAGGCGACGTTGCTTGAACGTGGGGCATATCTACTCAGAATTACGTCGTCCTTAGGAAGCGACCTGTCCCGTGTTCGAGCCGACCTTATGAGGTGGTGATTGCTGATGTTGGGGCTAATGAGCCATGACTTATACCAGCCTTAGGAGGCGATAAGATTTGGTTGTGGGACGTATCAATCCGAACCCATGCCGACCTTAGGAGGTGGCAATGTTTGGGCGCGGGGCATATGAGCCTGAGCCGATGCCGGCCTTGGTAGGCGGTGGGAGTTGGGCATGTTAGCCTAAGCCTGTGCTGGCCTTGGAAGGCGGTGGGAGCTGGGCGTGGGGTGTATTAGTCTGAGCTCGTGCCGGCCTTGGGAGGCGGTAGAAGTTAGGTGTGGGGCATATTAGCCCGGGCTCGTGCCATTCTTAGGAGGCGATAGTTAGCTTAATTGAGACGTTGAGGCTGGCATTAACAATTGTTGCCGTGAGAGGGCATAACTTGAAGCATTGAGCCTTTCTAAAAAGGCGTGAAAGACTTTTAGAATATTCGTCGTTTAATAACGTGCGAGGGTCCTTGACATGCAATTTTATCAGCGCGTTCATGCAGCTGCTGAATCCGTGCTGAATCTTGGGGGATTTGGTTCCTTGGAAATTAGCGATCTGCAAGGGGTAGAAAGATGTTACTGCCCTCGGGAGCCTGTGAGGGGGGGTTATAAATAGAGGCCCGATGTGGGCCTTACTTCATTGCCTTTCATCATCTTTAGATGCACTTGAGGTACTTAAGAGTAGTGGGGAGGAACGTTTGTGACTCATTTGTTTCTTAGGTAGAGCTTTGTCGCCGAACTTTTGCGTGTTCAGTGGAGCAGCCGAAGAGTGGTTATGTGCAGCTTACCGGATGGGAGTGAGCCCCTCCTCGTGCCCTCGCTCAACGCACGGGTTGAGGTAAGGGCTACTCGCCTTTGATAAACCTGTCGTGGTTTATCCTCCCTTTGTGTGCTCATTTTGCCTTGTTTTCTGGCACAGGCTTCTGGGGGCTTTCTTTGCCGGGCGATATGGGGTGCCACGGCAGGCTCTCTTGGCTTGGGGCCTATCTCGCGTAAGGGAAGCTTATTTGGCAAGGTACAAAGAAGCGGTCTTCTTGCTCTCGAGGAGCTTAGCGGGAAGTGCGTGGGGAGCCGAAAGGGGCGGTGAAGTAGGCTCTCTCAAGGCACCTGTGGGGTGAATCCGGCGAGGCATCTGTTGAGAGGGAGTCAGTTGCGTTCGTTTTTTGCAGACCTAGGCGAGGGCAAGCTGAGGGACATTCTGCTGGGGGTGCCGTCCCCTTCGGTCTTGTGTGAAGAACCGATCGGACACTAGGCCGTGGAGGTTCTGCATGGGGCCTGGGGGAAGGTCACTCTTGCGTGGAGACATGATGCTTCTCCTACTATTCTCGGCTTCCTTCATAACTTCGTGGAGGCGGAGTGTAAGTTGCTGCTGCTGGCAGCTCCTTAGGTGGGAGCATATTTGCCCGGCCAGATGTAAGGCCTTGGGCAAATGGCACCCGCCATGTTTGCCCAAATGGTTAGGTCCATTTGGAGATTCCTCGCGGAAGGGCTGGCTGAAGGCGTAGCAACGTTGATTAGGTGGGGTACCTCATTGATATAGTGGGGGTACTCTACACCTCCGGGTGGCCCTGACTGCCTCAAGCGATCGTTATCCATCAGCACCTACCAACCCTATGGCGGTTGACTGGGACAGATCGGCTTCTATCGGGGGGTCATTCTGGGTGGGCCCGGCAGGAGCTGCAAGGCTCACCAGGTCTTATCACTGCACTATCACCCTGTTCTTCTGAGTGCAAACAGCCTTGGGAGAGCGAGGGTGAAGCTGCTGAGTCCTGTGGCCATTTTCTTTGTACTATCTGTCTCTTTTTAGCTGTAACTTAGTCAAAGACAATAATTCGGGGAATGGTACAATCGGTGTTTATTGTAAAGGAAGAAATTTTTTCATTCATTTTATCAAGAACTACTCATATGTCAAGTGTGAGAAACTGGTTTTCTGCCTTGAATTTTATTGCTCACAGGTTATGTGAACCACGTTTTACGAGCTTTCATCTTGATCCCTTTTGTTCACTTGGACGACTTAGCATAGAAGCTTGTCCTATTACTTTATCTTGATTGATAACTGGCGGAGCCTATTGGGATGCTTGTAGAAAGGGCCATTCGTGGTAGTGGCCGGATGCCTATGGCTTGCGTTGTGAAGGTGCAGGTGGATTACCCTTGGGGGTCTTCTTGCGGCCTTCATGGGCTGGTTAGTTGCCCGGCGCCTGGTCCACCCGCTTGTATCAGCTGTAGGTGAGATTAGTGCCTTGACCATGCCCCGTGTGCCTAATGTGGCGAACATACGTACTCCCCTCAGTAGGCGGGAGCAGCACGTTATCTTTAGGCGAGAGGTTGCGTCGAGGCTACTTGGTATGTAGCATTTATTGCCATAGAATAGTTGGGCTAAGGGCGTTCGTTATGAATGCCTTACCTTTGATCGACTCTCCTTGCGAGGCAACGATAGGAGGGGGTGAAGAATCTCGTCTTGCCTTGTTGATTTTTGAAGCGGGACGCCCTGGTCCTTTGCTCATTCCTCTAGGGGTCTGCTGCTTACAAGGGCCTCCCTTAAAGGGTGGCTGAGAAGGGGAGCCGACCTCGGGAGGTGGCCTCGAGGCATAGGAGCCCAAGCTCGTATCATTATGCGACGTTGTGTCACCCGGGAGATGGGGTGCTAGGGTCCCGCTCCCTTACCATTTTTGCCAATATGGCAGTCGTTTGTCGAGGTGGCCCGAACCTTCCCCATTTGTTTTGGTGGGTAGATGCCTCTGAGGGTGGGGTAGCCAAGAATTTTGCTAGTGGGCAGTATATTGGACCTCAAGGCATATGGGCTTGAGTCCTTACTTGCCCGAGGGGCTGGCATCGCAGCCACTGGAACGTGGGGTGCGGGAGCCTTGGTTCCGCCATTCTCTTGAGATGACTTTCCTTGCGGGGTGGTATAAGGAGGGGGTGGAGAGTCCCTGCTTACCTTTGCGGCTTTTGAGCAGGACGCTTCGATCCTTCGTGTACTCCTTGGAATTAGTCGTCGCTCGACGGGGTTTGCCTACGGCAGAGTTAAGAGGGTTTTCTAGCTCTGTCTGTGCCACCCAGGCCCTTCTATCCAGGTTGTCGAGGGCTAAGCGTAATTTTCGAGAAAAATCTGTCAACAGATAATTTTAACCGAAACTCAAAAGAAATTCCGGGTTGAACACAGAGAACGGACGTTTGATCAAAAATCACGTTTGATTTGTTGTCACGAAGTAGATTAGCTAGTTGAATTGAATTTATGTTAGCTATCTACTTAAAGAATAATTAATAGAAGATAGAGAAAGAATGATACAAATAAAGAGAAAATAGAGATAGACTGAACAGGTTTTTTATAATCACTAAATAGAGTTCATTACATCTAATCATTACACTGGAAAGCAAGAAATCTATATTAGGAAGTGATAAAAGAAAAGGTGGAGAGAGGTCATCCTCCTCGATGGCTGCTTAGAGGACGAGCTACGTTGATGGAGCGTCCGGACGAAGGTGGTGAGATGCTGGACGAATGAGAACGACGACGGAAGACGGAGGACGGGGCAGGGTGATGTCGCAGCGGGATCCGCTTCCCAAACGGCGATGAGAAGATAACCGCGAGCGCTCAACAAATGAGGACGAGAAGGTGGAAAAATTCTAATTTTAACTCTAATGGAGCATCTCAGGTTTGGGACAAGCTCTTAGAGCTTTTGAGGGGGTGAAAGAAGAGAGGAAGGGATGAAGGATATGTGGGGGTCGTAGGGCTATTTATAGGTCAAGAATGGAGGGACAATTAGGTCATTTCATCTTAAGACATTAAATAAGGTCTTTAGTGACGGATTTAAACATCACTAAAGCCATGAACGTGGGCGTAGGTCATGCGTGCACTCGCTTCCTCAGCTTCAGCTACCTTAATGCATGCACACGATTAGGCGTTCTCAGCTGTCCGATCGCAAGATCGGATGACTTAAAACGCATCGTGCCTCATCAGCTTCATCACACCTGCCGCGTGCAATCACGCGTGCAGAGGCGCATACAATCGTGCGTGTGTGCACCACATCATCTCCGTGCGCCACGTTGACGCCTTCACCGCCACCCAATCGAGATCTAACTGCTCAAATCGATCGCGCCCTGTCTGCGCCTTCAATTTGAGGCACACAGGGGCTCAACCTCGCGACCTCCGCTTCGCGAACGCATGCGTTTGAGGCACGTTTTGATTCAAGACGTACGCTCTCATGGCCGTTGGATCAAGATCTAACGGCCCAAATCTGATGGTCAATCGATCCATGGGTAGTTTGGGCGGGTGAGATGGTGCCATGTTTGGCCGTCCATCTTCTGTGACTTGTAGATGGTGCCACGAATGTCGGATTGGATTGATTTTTACGCTGTTGGACTGCGATTGTCGATCTAAACCCATTCGTGCGGTCGAATTTGTCTTCTGAAGTACGGATTTACACTACCTGGCCCCTTGATCTCAGATCTTTCTCGGACTGCATCTAATGCTACGGAAGTTCGATTGAGGGGATCTTGGAGTTGTTGAATTGCGATCGTCGTCTTGATCAGATTCGTACGATTGAATCTTCAATCCGAGGCCCCAATATGATATTGCCCTATTTCCTGACAACAAAAAGAGAAAATTAACCTAAAATTTATACAATTTAACCTAAATGCAAGATGATGCATGTTATGCAATATTTATAATGTATGATGCAACTATACGCCTAAGAACGTGCATTAATAGATGATTTATGTGATATAAACGTATTTACATCACACCCCCATGCCTATCTTTTATTAGTTCATAGCAAAAACTATATATTATTTATAAAAGAATTAGGATTGGATTTCTTGAGTAAAAGTTATTCTTTAACACTAGGATATTTTTCCTTAGGACTTGAACTATAAAGATGCAAAAATGCCCAGGTGTCTGCCAAAATACAGAGCTCCCAAGCCCTCGCCTTATTAAAAATGGATCTTTCTCTTTTTCTTTTCTTTCTTTTTTAAATTTTTTTATTTTTGAGTTTAGGGTTTTGGAGTAGCTTTTTACGGTTACTCAACTCACCTAAGACTCGAAGAGAACTTTAAGTTTTAAGTATCTTTTCGTGTAAAGTGATAGACTCGCAGCTTGGCAATTAGAATAGACTTCGGGTTTCTACGCCCCTAGGTGACTTTGAAAGAAATTCTGCCTAAGGTCAACACAAGGGCGAACCCAATGTATATCTTCCTAACTTATTTTACTTCTTCGCTTCTTCTTAAGTGTCTGGAATTAAATGTGCATTTTCAAGATGGGATCTGGATAATCGGCCGATGAGCTGTTGCCATTGATAGTTTGACAGCCATACTCGTGCGGTGAAATGTGGTTTATTTTCTTTTCTTTTCTTATTTTCTATTTTTCTTTTCTTTTTGGATATTTTTCTAAGTAGGTGGCTTCCCTGATCTAAGATTTACCTAAAGGCAACAAGAAGAAAATGGTCATGTGACTGGGCTTTGGACAATCGGTCGATGAGTTGTTACCATCGACAATTTGCTAGCCATACTATCTTAGAAGGTTCATTAGCTACCCAATTTCCGTTAAAACCGTTAAAAAATGAGTCAGTGCAAATAATGTGTAGATGCTTAGACTTAAAGATCCTCAAATCAGAGGGCGGGTTGATAAGTCATGTACTTATCACCATAACTTATTTAACTAATTTAAAATAAATTTTCAAATGGCAAAGACTCAATAAACAAATCTACATTTTAGTGGATACATGGGCTGATTAAGCCCTAAGACCTGAAGGGTCTAAGTGTTCAGGTCTTACTGTACTATTTCCTAAAGTTAAAAATTTCTAAAGCACAAGCTCTCTTTTCTTAATTCAATGTTTTTTTCAAAAATAAATAAAAAGAATCAACGGAGTTAACAAGATGATTCAAATAATGATATCCACCCCGCAATGCCTATCTAATGGAACATCCTCATTGTATTAAAAGACATAAAACAGAGTGGATTAGAGAAGAAAGCACCTGAATTTTGTAATTAACAGGTTAGCTCTGAGATTAAAAAGTAACTGTATACGTGCTAAATTTAGTGCCTTCAGCTAGGCACACTATACAAATGAAGAAGAAATAAAGAATTCACAGGTGTAGGTCAAAATCATAATAAGAAAATCTAGCTTTGGATCTGCCATGAGATGATGTCCACATATGGGGACCAGATTGTGGTGCAGACCCATATCCCATGGTTGAGTATATCTAAGGTTCTGGATAAAAATTATTCAAATCCTAAGATCAGCATGCAAGCAGGGTCGGGCCTGCAATTTTTAAGGATTTAACCCAAGACCAAAATGTTAGATTATAATGAAATTAAGTTCAAAATGATAATCAATGAATTTGTGCTTGTATTGCACATCCTTAGAAAAAGAAATGTCATAAGGGTCCTAGTTGAAGGTTGAGGGTTTCAAGCAAATAGGAATCATTAGACTCGATCTTTTGCTTCCTCCAAAATTAGCTTCCCATATCATCATTTTCCAATTCCCATCCTCCACAATCAGTATTTTAAATTCTGGGACCTCTTGCCTATTAATCACCCCATCTGAAATTTTCAAGTCTAAGAGTTGTGACTAAATCATAATTGACTTGGGTCAAATGATCTCAGGAACAGAATCATCATATGCTCAACGGGGTGCAATTGAGGTATGGAGTTCTGAATTGAATCCTTCATGAAAGGATCTGGATCCACCATGTGAGCCCTAATAGGATCAAGTTCCTTAATTTTAGGGTCATTAAAAGATTCATCGAATTCCTCAGACCCAATCTTCTCATTGAAATCATGTGCTGTAAACTCAAGTGACACTTCGCATAATGATTCTTCACCTTCAGAATCAAAGAATTCTAATCCGCATTAATGTATGTCTCGAAATCATCAATCATTTTCTATTTTATGGAGACGCACGTTTCCTCATACCCCATCTCAGGGGTCTCAAGTGAAGAAATCAATTCATCTTTATTTGATTGCTCTAGAACAACCTGGTCAACCCTGATCTCGTAAAACATGTCCCCCTACAGGTGCCTGAGCGGATTTTGACATTGGCTCTTTTGACAGGGGTTCATCTTGGGAATTATCTCAAGATTGGACTAAAGCAATAACAAATTTCATCCTCAATTTCGATAACTTCCCAAGTAAAAACTCACCCGGGTCCTTATTCTTAACATCCTAGAGCTGATCCAACACATACTTGTTAAGATTGTCAATTATTTCAATCAGAGGCTCCAATTCTTTAGGGCAGGGTGTTTGCTGAGCTTCTAAAGATTGTATGATATTCCTTAAGTTAGCCAACACCTTATCATGCACCTGGTTAACCTGAACCAAATGGTTTGGTTCAGGGTTGGGTGGGTTTGGGTTTAGTGCAAGAGAGTCAATGGATTGATGTTTTTGATATCCTCCCTGATAATAGGTCATTTCAAGTTGTTCATAAGGGGGTGATGACCTATATACAGTGTAATCTGAGGAAGGGTAAGGATCAGCATATCCTGCTTGATTGTAGATCGGGTTAAATTGATCATCAAAGGGTGGAGATCTATAATCATTATAGTTCCAAGAAGGATAGAAATTGCAATTATGATGTTTAGGGTTAGACCCTGAACACGGAAGTCCAAAATTGTATCCCCAATCCGAGTTATCTTAACTAGTAGATGGTTGATTACAACATGGGTCGGGATAATAATCATCATATTAGGGATAAGATGTGTTAGGAGGGTAGGATCGGGAATGCGTATGGAATGTGGAAGGATTCACGACAAACAAGAGGAAGAAAGGTATCCTGTAATACAAACAATCAAACATGTCCTTAAGTGGGCTAGCCTAAAGACCTATAGACTCTCAGAACTCATCTTGAGATGAAGAAACGATTTGATCTACTTTCTTTCGGTTAATCCAACCAGTTAGAGGGAGGGACTGGGGAGAAGGTTCTTCCCTTGGCTTTCGCCTCAGGTTCCTTTGATACCCCCCAACCGCGATCATTTGATTTTGCTCCCCTAGTTAGACGTCAAATTGAACGATAGAAGCAGACTAATTGAAAAAATCTCGATTTGAACTTCGAAGAGCGAGTCCAATCCTTAAGGCCAACGTCTACTCTGTTTTAATTAGGGTTAAGTTTGAATGTGTTTTAAAATGTGATAGGCCCTTTTATCTGGGTTGTGCCCTTAATGATCTGTTAATATGTGTGTGCACGCACATCCAATGGTATTCAAGAAAGTTTATTTTTGGATGCAGTGAATTTTAGGGTTTAAATCTTACTTAGTAGCTTTTAGGATTCAACTTTACATATATTTAATGAAGTTCGGTTGGCACACAAGGTTTTGAAAGAACAAGTGAAAATATTTTCCGTTAAAACTTAAAAGAATGCAAAGTGCCTGGTTAATCCTAAAAGTTGAACCTATTTGGTAGCTACTTGATGAGTTATTTTTAGTTGAAGTGGTGCAGTTCAAACAACTCAAATAATTGACCTGATGCATCACTTGATTAAGCATACAAGTGAGTACTTAATCTGATTTCTACTCCATTATGTGTTGATGAGTGTACCAATTTCAAAGATTAGGTTACTGGTTGAGTATGAAGAATCAGAAAAGGTTGTATATCTTTGTGAGATTTTTTTTTTTAATTTTTTCTTTTATATGCGGAGGGTGAGGCAGGTGAAACTGTCAAATAGACAATCAAAACTAACCATAGAGTTTATGCAAGCTCTTAGGTTAATTAGGTTATGTGTTATTAGGTGGTGGAATGAAATCTAGTGGGTGAGAAGGTAGGATTACTTACAGACCCTTCAACAACACTTTGCTACAATCTACTGCTTTTGCCCACCCCGTGAGAGTACCTACAATCACAATAAGAAAAGAGGGAAGTGAGGTAAACGATCAGTAAGTCGGAAAATATGAAAAAATCAAAGAGTATCGTCTCCCTGTCAATAACACCAAAATGTTTAGGCAAAAAATCGTCGTAAAAAGATTTGACATTTGAAAACCCGTCGTCATAGTATAATTTGCGAGAATAATTTGTCAACAAATAATTTTAACTAAAACTCAAAAGGAATTCGTGGTCGAACACAAGGAGGCAAATGCTTGATTAAAAATCGTGTTTGATTTGTTGTCATGAAGCAGATTAGCTAGTTGAATTAAATCTATGTTAGTTATCTACTTAAAGAATAATTAATAGAAGAGAGAGAAAGAATGATTCAAATTAAGAGAAAATAGAGAGATAATTTTAATTGAAACTCAAAAGGAATTCCAGGTTGAACATAGGGAGGTGGACGTTTGATCAAAAATTGTGTTTGATTTGTTGTTACGAAGTAGATTAACTAGTTGAATTGAGTTATCTACTTAAAGAATAATTAATAGAAGAGAGAGAAAGAATGATACAAATAAAGAGAAAATAGAGATAGAATGAATAGGTTTTTTATAACCACTGAATCGAGTTCATTACATCTAATCGTTACACTAAAAAGTAGGAAATTTACATTAGAAAGCGATAAAAGAAAAGGTGGAGAGAGGTTATCCTCCTTGACAGCTGCTTAGAGGACGAGCTGCATTGATGGAGCGCTCGGACGAAGGTTGTGAGATGCTGGACGAAGGAGAACAACGACGGACGGGGCAGGGTGACGTTGCAACGGGGTTCGCTTCCCGAACGGCGGCAAGAAGACAACCGCGAGCTCTCCATGAATAGGGATGAGAAGGTGGAAAAATTTTAGTTTTAACTCTAATGGAGCATCTCGGGTTTGGGACGAGCTCTTAGAACTTTGGAGGGGGTGAGAGAAGAGAGAAATGGATAAAGGATATGTCAGGGTTGTAGGTCTATTTATGGGTGAAGAATGGAGGGACAATTAGGTCATTTCATCTTAAAATATTAAATGAGGGAGTTTTTAGTGACGAATTTAAGCGTCACTAAAGTCATGAATGTGGGTGTAGGTCATGCGTGCATCTGCCTCCCCAGCTTCAGCTGCCTCAACGCATGCCCACAATTGGGCGTTCTCAATCGTCTGATCGCAAGATCGGATGGCTTAAAACACATCGTGCCTTATTAGCATCATTGCGCCCGCCACGTGCGATCACGCATGCAAAGGCGCGTACAATCGTGCGTGTGCACATTGCAGCATCTCCGCGCACCACATCGACGCCTTCGCCGCTGCTCGATCGAGATCCAACGGCTCAAATCGACCGCACCCTACCCGTGCCTTCAATTTGAGGCGCACAGGGGCTCGACCCCACGACCTCCGCTTCACGAACGCAAGCTTGCCCAACTCGCTATGCACGCATTTAAGGTGCACGCTCTCATGGCTGTTGGATCAAGATCCAACGACCCAATCTGATGGTCGGTTGAGGAGAGAAAGGGCAGCGACGATCTATGGGCAGTTTGGGCAGCTGAGATGGTGGTTGATATTGCCCTATTTCCTGATCATAAAAAAAGAAAATTAACCTAAAATTTATGCAATTTAACCTAAATGTATAAATATTGCCCTATTTTGACAATGTTGGCCCTCTGTCCTTTTGTTGAGGACCCTGGGGGGTCGAGGCTCCTCTTCTTAAGACATGCCCCCTTATCTGGGGGATGCTCAATCAGGTCTCTTGGGAGACCCCTTTGGTTGGGATAGCTCCGTCTTTGCCTGTGCTCGTTGCATGTCCCTCGTGAGGATTGGGCAGAAGTGTCTGCCTAGGCGCCTATCCTTAATGAGGGAGCCCTGAGGTAAGATCTGCCGGAGGGGCTTATGGCCATGCACCGTTTTAGGGCCGCCACTTCCCTCGATAGTCGTGCTTGTCACAGGTTTCCAGAAGAGCCATTTTTCGAGAGTTTTCCGAGCCTCATCCTTGGCCTTTTGTTGAGGCTGGATGATGGTTGCCTAAGTGGGTGGATCCCTTGCTTGGACGAGATATGCGGCGTCGTCAAGGTAGGATCGAGTAGCCAGGGTTGAAGAACCTGGCCAAAATCCTATGTGGGGTAACTTGGACCCGGTTGTTTGAACCGCGATCAGTCACCTCGGTCTCTTTGCAAAGGTGTGGTGGCCCATCCTATTCACAAAGGCAGTTAGCCACTTCGTCGCCAGGGCCGCTCTTATCATATGTGAACGGGAGGCGATTTTTTTGTTGTGGCCATGGGGTGTGATATCGCCGAGCATATACTAGTCTGGCCATACCCCCAGAGAGGGCAGGAGTAGGGGGATTTCTGCATGGGTCGATCCTTGGGAGTGTACCATTGCTTGAAACCTTTAGTAGAGGGTGGCCATGAAGTAGGGCCGACCTTGGAGGGTGGCGACGAAAGCCAAGAGCGGGCGCTCGGACTCCTTCGAGCAGAGGTCCAGAAGCGTGCCATACGGGGCTTGGAGCGTGGGGGTCCAAGCCTACGCTATAGGTGTTGTGCGACACGGGGTCCTAGGGTCCTAACTCGGCATTTGGTGGCCAGTATGGCGACCATTGGGCGAGATAACCCGAACCCTCGCCATTTGCTTCAGTAGGCAGATGCCTCTACAGGTGGAGTGGTCAAGGATCTGCCCACGGGCGATGTGTGGAACTTCAAGACACACGAGCTCGAGTCCTTACCAACCCAAGGAGTTGGTGTCTTAGTCGTCAGAATTTAGGGCATGGGAGTCGTGGTTCCACTGTTTTTTGTAGATGACATTCTGGTAGCTGGTACATGGGGTGTGAGTGCCTATGCTAGCCATCGAGGGTGGTTGCGCCAGCCATACGAGGCAGTAAAAGGTGGAACGTTGGACGCATCTGTTCGAGTTCTTGCCGAACTTAAGAGGTGGCTTGCCGACCTGAAGGGGCAGTAATAAGTGAAACGTCGAATGCGTCTGTCCGAGTTCTTGCTGACCTTAAGAGGTAGCTTGCCAACTTGAAGAGGGGGCAATACCTGGAACGTCGGACATGTCCGTTCAAGTTCTCGTCGACCTTAAGAGGTACTTGCTAGCTCGAAGAGGTGGTAATACATGGAATGTCGGACGCATCTGTCTGAGTTCTCGCTGACCTTAAGAGATGGCTTGTCAGGCTGAAGAGGTGGCAATACATGGAACAGCGGATGCGTCCGTTCAAGTTCTCGCTGACCTTAAGAGGTGGTTTGCCGGCCTGAAAAGGTGGTAATGTGTGGAATGTTTGACACGTCCATTTGAGTTCTAGCCGACCTTAAGAGATGGCTAATTGGCCTGAAGAGGTGGCGATACATGTAACGTCGGACGTGTCCGTCCGAGTTCTTGTCGGTCACCTTAAGAGGTGGCTTGCTAGCCTAAAGAGGCGACAATACATGGAACGTCTGATGCATCCGTCCGAGTTCTTGTCGATCTTAAGAGGTGGCTTACCAGCCTGAAGAGGCGATAATATGTGGAACGTCAGACGTGTCTGTCTGAGTTCTGAGCGACCTTAAGAGGTGGCTTGCCGGCATGAAGAGGAGGCAATACATGGAACTTTGGACGCGTTCGTCCTAGTTATCGCCGACCTTAAGAGGTGGCTTGCCTGGTCGAAATTCCATCTCGACCATCCTTCGGAGGGGAGTTACCAGGTGAGAGCAAGGAGCGATCGCCACCCTCTGCGAGCAGTGGCCATTCGTTGCGAGGGATAAGGCCCTGCCCTTGTTAAGATAAGTCGAGCCTCTTACTACTGTCGTGGTAGGATAGGGGTCTCAAGTGTCGATTTTGGCAGTGACAGGACCGCTTCTCTTGCAGCATGAACTACGCATGTGAGGGATTTCTGCGCTGACCACCCTCGAGGGGTGGTCTTGCCATTGCTGAGACTCCAGGGGGATGCCATGGTTCCCGATGGCGTTAAGAGGTGCTTTTGGGTGCTTTGGACCCTCGGAGGGGGAGGAGGGAGGGTTGTGGCCCTCAGACTTTTAGGGAGATTGAGATCCTTTTCCCAGCCCTCGACGAGCTCAGATGCGTTTGTGAGGGAAGAGCAGGAAGCAGGGAATGCCGTGACTAAGGAGTTTTGCTATGATTCTGAAGTCGCTTGGCAGATCTGCCCAGTTTGCCCCTTGCTGGATTGCACGGACTTGGCTCCTCTTTCCCTTCCTCACGTGGGCTTTTTGCGTTGTTTTGCCTCGACTCTGGGGGGCTTATGCCTGGTCGCAGCTTCTCCACGTTTGGTGCTCCTCCTTTAAGGAAGTCAGGCATGTAACGGGGGTCCTGGTGGTGGGCGTGTACTGGTGATTAACCGGCTGAGCCACCTAATTCTACTGTCAACCTGGCCACCTTAGGTATGGCGACCGGGTTGAGGTGTTCGTCTCCATCCGTATTGATTGAAGGAGGGTTGTTCCCTTCCCCTCTCGCTTTTCCTTGATTGTGCAATGTCGGTGACTGAAATGGCTGTTGGGAGGAGAGGGAGTCGTTTTTACCGGAGTGGTGGATGCGCTACGGGCACGCCAACCCGGAAACGGTAGCTTGGAAGGTCGCCCAACCCGAGCGTCTTAAAGCACTACAACCATCACCGCTGGAAGTTGGTTAAGTGGGCTGTGGACTAGTTTTGGGCGTCGCCGCTCCTGGAGGTTGCCACGGTCTATGCACTGATGCACTCGAGATGCCGGAGGCACGGTCTATGCACTGATGCACTCAAGATGCCGGAGGCGAAGGCCTCGGACCATCACAGGTACCGCGGTGGTGACTTCCGCTTGGTCCATGGCTAGGGGTGCATATTTTCAAGGGCTTGGTGCTGCCCTGTAGGAGGGAGAATCCTGCTGCGACGAACCTGGATGCTTCGCTGGATCTTGCGGGGAGACTTGGTCATATCCTCCTCGCCCGGATAAAAGTTGGGAGGGAGGTACCTAGAAAAAGTCGACTTGGAAGGAGGGGCTCGGATGCCTGGGGTGACGTTGGCTTGAGGTTACCTTAACCTCTATGCTGATGTGCTCAGGCATCAAGAGGAGAGGACCTCGGGTGGCATGAGTGTCATTGCCAGAACTGGGCAACGATATCCGTCAAGTGGGGGAGCCGGGGTGACATCGCCCGTCTGCTAGAGCGGGATGCTAACCCGCCTGGCTCTCAGTTTTTCCTAGAATGCATCAGCTATCCACAGTTGTCGGAGACCCTTCTTGGGGTGGTCCTTCAGGTGCTTCGCAGGCCTCCGATCCTTTCTCTTGATGGAGCCTTGGGGTAACGAGTCCTTGTTCACGGGCTGGCCCCTTTTTAACACATCCACTTGGTCCATGGCCAGGGGGTGCATTCCCTCGAGGGCTCCTCGACGGGGTCCACCCCGGCGACCTTCGGTGGATCAATTCCCTTCAAGTACGTCCACTCAGTGCATGGCCAAGGGAGTGCATTCCTTGAGGAACTCCTTTGAGCAGCGTGACTCGCAATTACGGCCCTTCAGGGGCCGGCTACTACCTTTGGAGAGGCGGTCCTTCAATTGTGGAGGGAACCTTATTTGCAGGTGGGTGCGGGGGCGCACCTATCTTGGAGTATTCTCACCTTCGGCGGGGTTGTCGTCGCTGCACTTCTCAGCCGATCCACGAGAGGAGTTAACTCGCTTTGTGGTCTCTCGTTGGGTATCTTGGTGTGCTGTCAAGGGCTTCGCGCCGTACCCACAAACCAGATGGCTCGACTTGGGGGCCGAGAGTTCGTCGCCTCATGGGGCCTCCCTCGTTTAGAGCACTGAGCCCCTAGCTAACCCAAGCAGGACCGGTGGGCTCGGTCTTCTGCCACTCGACCTCCGACAACCTCTTGATGTTCTCCCTGGTCCCTAAGTGCTTGGCGAAGCACTTTAAGGACCTGCTCTTCACACCCTCGGAGGAGTTGTTTGACGGGCTGGCCAACGATCCGCACGTAGGCCCTTGCTGGGTGGGTGTCGTTAGAGGCACCTGGTGGGATCTCCTCTTGGGACGATCGAACGTCTGCTTATCCCTAGGGTAGCTCCTAAGGGAGTGGTGCGTGAGCTAGGGTCCACCATCCTTCCGCGTTAGGCCTCGCCTGGCTCTCCAAGTGCTTCCAACATGGGACCTCTATTTTCTCTTTTTCGAGTGGGTAGGCGGTACATGGAGGGACATATATCTGGAACTGCTGGATTTGGCTCATGGTTCCTCTTCACTGGGCCACACCTCGGGGAAGGGGGGTTCAGCTCGGGGACCTCGGGTGACCAGTCGAGGTCACTAAGGCATGAAGATGCTGCGTCCTGACCGGGCCCCTCAAGGGGGAGGGAAGCTGCAAGTGAGACCGAGGGTGGTTACGACCATCGCCGTAATTCTCACTTAGGGGGGCCGAGGCAGGGCACCAAAGGGGCCATTCTTCCCGGTGATCAGATGCTCTGAAGAGCGATGGCTCTTTTGTTAACGCTTCTCACAAAATGTGCCATTTAATGGGTCTCAGAAGGTTATCAAAAAATTTATTAGCGTATGGGGCGCTACTTAACCATAAATCATCCATCGCGTAAGAGGGTAGATCGGCAATCAATGTGCATACACAGAGGAAGACAATGATTTGATGATCCAGTTCCACCACAAGGGGTGTACGTCCAGAGGGAGAACAAAGCTCCCAACTATGCACTAGAATTTTGAGGATAAATAATAGTACATGATTTCGCTTCCTCTCTTGGGGGGGGAGGAGGCATTTCCATTGGGGGATCTCCCCTCTATTTAAAACACTGGGTGGGGGAGGATCTGCACTCGATGACCTTAGCACTCCTACTATCAGGTTATTTGTATGTTGTTAGAGTATTGGTGATCAAATCATCTTATCATATTTTTTTTTCTTTGTTACATTAAATCTTTTGATAAGCTGAACTGATATCCAAATTACTGGATCCTCTATGGAATCACAGGTAAAATTTTAAATTCAAAAATATATTTTACCCCTCGTCACCTCCGAATACCAAATCAATTTATCTCATTTTTATCCTTTAATTTAACTGCTTGCGGAATTTATCTCATCGTCTAACCAGAGCAGAGGTTTCGATCCATTTAGGAATGCTTTGCTTTTTCAATGCCACCATTCTTGTCTTGGCGTGTTCCGTCCTACTTGTCGGGCGTTCCACGTGCCTTGGCGGGCCAACCTCCGACCCTCGTGTCGGGCAGCCAAGTTCTTGTGAGTTGTATATTATGAGATGGGTCGCAATCCCTCTCTTTTTCTTTCGGACAAATCAAAGTTCATCAAGCAAGACAATTATTCTCCACTTTGTTGTAGTTCCATCTGACGCTGACTCGATCGATGTCATTTTCGACGACCTTCTCTATCTCTTACATGCTACATTTCATTTGAAAAGGAGGACAGGTGTTACAAATAGGTATTATTTTGTTAATGTTTCGATTCCATTTCGCTTACGAAAAAGTCTTCAAAAGATGGTCGTGATCTTTTGAGCGGTTGCGATGGCACGCTTCTGTGGAGTTTTGTTCTTTCTCTATAAATTATAGTGGATTTTGTGAGCAAGACACTAATTACCCCTTACCAGCCGAAGGTATGACATAATTTTCTATTTTTCACTGGAGGGCGGTAAATAGGCACGACATTGGTTGAACAGGGTAGGTTACAGATCGAATTTTATGCTTACGGCAAGACATAGGACTGTCTCGATGTTTAACTTTCTACGCATTTAAATAACTATGGTGCTATCTTATTTGAGCATATATATATATATATGAAAAAAACTAAGATTTAAATAATTTATTTTAGCCAATTATAAAATATTAATATAAATTTTATAAAATTGCTATATATTTTACAAAACGTGACTTATAACTTACAAAATTACAAAATATGATCTGTAAATTACAAAGTTAATTCATAATTTACAAAGTAGCATTTTTATAATTTTTTATTAAGATTATCATCGAAAGAATTTTTACTTTCAATGAAATCTCATATACAACCTTATGAACCAATAAATTTTTAATATATATAATTCAATTTGTTATTTGATAATTCATGTGTGTTTAAATGAACTTAGTTCAAATAAGTAATTTGAGTCTTTTGTGTTTGAAATAAACATATATACAAAATAAATAAATAAAAATATATTTCAATACTTTTGCATATATCAAAAATATTAAATTAAGTCAAAAATAATTTGGTAAGATACAGAATAAAATAAAAATAAATAACATATAATAGTGTAAATAAACAAAATGAGAAGGGATTAGATTTTACTCCAATCGAAGTATCTAATAAAGATTTTCCTCAGAGAAGATATTGCTCCCTACAATACTGATACATCGGGGTTTAACGAACTATTCTCAAGATACAACGATTCACCTCTAAGATTTGACGCACTCTGATCATGAACGTCCTTGAAAATCTTCTCAGGAGAACGAAGCTGAGGTAATTTGGTTTACAACCAAAGTCTCAATTCATCTACCAATTTAATGATTTGATCAATAAAAAACTTCCTGTAGATCTTTTAATCTCCTTGTGAAAGATCAACTAAAGTGATCGAAAATTTTTTTACCAATCTTACGTCGAATGAATGCACCAGAAAGAGACAAGAACGAGAGATGGGGGAGAGAGTGGAAAAAGCTTTTCAGCTCTTGTTATGTGTTAAATGAAAACTCCCTCATGGTCCTTATATAGAGTTCATTACCAGATGTTTATGGAAATTTCCATTTTATAGAAATACGGCAATTAATCGACCAAGTAAATCATATTAATTGACCAAAATAAATTGGTTGATTAAACTTAACTTTTGGTGGATCAAACCAATTGATCGATCAAAATAATTGGTCGACCAATTTTATCTTTTAATCCACCAATTCAGATATAAATCATGAGATTAAAAGTTTATAGCAAAAAGTGTCCAAGTTCTAAGTTCCAAATTGATTCTCACCAGAGTCATAGCTGGAGCTAGAGTCGGGTCGGGGTGGAGCAGAGCACAGTGGTCCCCAACCCAGCTCTTACTCTTTGCTACATAAGCTATGGGGGTAGAAGCCTTTTACACCCATCAAGAGATTTGCTCACTTCCAGTATGGGACTAAAAATCTCTCCCAAATCTCACTGATTTCAACATGAATTCCCATGTCACCATATAACAATTGCATCCCAATTGATGCAATTGACTCTCAAATCCAACATTCCTCCACAAATTCATCGTTGAAATTCAACGATAAATTCCTCCACTACCACATTCTACTTTCAATAAAGGTACCTTTCAGTTTGGGCCCTTACTTGAGTCATCCACCTTCACTACCATAGGAATAAAGTGAAACTAGTCTTGAATTCTAGACCTTTGATGTGGTGTGTGTAGTGGTGACAACAAAATGAAATTCTTGATGATAATCTTCAGGGTTGATACTCTTAAGGGCCATGCACCCTATTCTGTTTCATGAGTGTAATCGAGAAAGATCCTATTTTCTTACCTGCGGCTTACAGTAACACTCACATAGGTGCCATTCTCCAAGGATGCACTGCTTACATCCTTCCATAAAGGTTTGAATCCATTCAAAAGCTTTACTCTTCCTAACTTTGCAGCTTAAGGCCTTCAGGCTTCTAGGGATTGGACTCAGTTGCAAAAACATTTAATAATATGTGCCAACCAGTTCCCTATACAACTTGTTGCTATCACATTGAACCTACTTTATGGGATCTTCTCAGTTAGGTTGGGTTACTATTGCGAGTGAACTCCTAATGGTTCTTAGTCCCATCCTAAGCCTAGCCTTAAGGACTAAAGATCTATTAAGTTCTTTAGTAAACGGATTTGTTGTGTTATCCTTGGATCTTATAAATTCCATAGCAATCATTCCTTGAGACATTAAATCTCTTAACAGACTTAAGTCTGATTTGGATATGTTTCCTTATTTTCTGATTAAACTTTGAATTCTTAATCTTTGATATATCAGTCATGCTATCACAATGCAAAGATATCGTAAAAATTGGCTTACCCACCATATGGATTTCTGTAAGAAGTTTATTTAGCTATTCAACCTAAATTCCAGTGGTGTCCAAAGCACACAGCTTAGCCTCAAAGGTAGATCGGGCTAAAATGGTTTGTTTTGTAGACCGCTAAGAGACTACACCGCCTCTAAGGGTAAAGACCTAACTTGTAACATCATTACTCCTGGAATCATCCATTTAATCGATCTAACTTGCATCACTATATCCTTCCAAAATTGAAGGATATTTACTAGAATGTAAATTAAGGGAAACAATTCTCTTTAAGTTCCTAAGTACTCAGTCTAAGGCATCCCAATGAGTATAGTCAGGATAACTTATATATCTACTCTACTTAGACACAGAAAAATAAATATCAGGTCTAGTACAATTAGCCAAATGCATCAAACTTCTTATAATCTGTGAATATCTTAGTTGTGAAACAAGTGTTCCGCTTCTGTTCTTATAGAGGGTTTTTGATGAATAAAAAAGAGTGCTTACAACCTTGCAATCTTCATAGTCGAATTTCCCAATAACCTTCTCAATATAATGTGATTAAGAAATAACTATCCCCTCTGTTGACCGAATTAGTTTGAGGCCTAAGATCACATTTGTAACACCCATATACTTCATCTCAAACTTATTACTCAAGAACAACTTAGTTTCATTCATAATTCTAATATTTGATCAAAACAATATTATATCATCTACATATAAGTATAGGTGATGCGTAAAATACGTGATTTGTTAAATGATGTAATTAGTGTCATTGTAACACGTAAATCCACAATCAAACTTTTATATTTACAATACCTAGATCGTAGAGTATCTAGGGTCGTTCAAGGAGGTCAATTTGTTAGTTATAAAGAATAGATTCTCTCTCTCACTTCTCAAATCAACACAAATTTTTGTGTTTTTAATTTTGTTGTTTTTAGGGTTTTTGAAAACAATCTGGTTTTGTACGAAGATAAATTACACTACAACTAACCCTAAGTGACAATAATGAAGTCTTCTCCTCTAATCTTATCCTAGGTAAGCTTGCCTAAGGTAATTAGAAGAGAAAAGTGTGATGTACACTACATTAACAAGAGAAGAAAAACACACTAATTTCAAACATGAACTTGGAAGGCAATGAAAATTTGTATTACTAGCAGAGTATAATACAAGTATAGGAATGCTTCTACAAGAATATTAAACTCTTAGCTAACACAAAAGGTAGTGTAAAAGATAAAGAAGGGGTGATTCTAGTAGAAGATCCAGGTGGCACTTGTTCCAAGTGTGGTTGCCCCACACTTGAAAAGAGCTCTCCTTCTCTTCCTTCTTCAATTGGTCTTCCTTCAAGCTCTTCCTCCAAAGTGGGTGTCAACCACCTTGATGAAGATCCTCCTTGCCTGGCCGTCTCCTCTAGGTTGAAGATGACCTCCTCCTTGGCGTGGCCAAGGAAGAAGAGAGAGAGAGGAAGAAGACACTAAGGGGGCAGGTAGGTTGCCCCCTTGATTTTCTTCTCTCTTTCTTCCTTGGCGTGGATGTAAGAACTTAACTAATGGTATGGGTGGAACCTATCTAATGGAGAGGAGATGATTTTTTTTTTGTGGTAGTTAAAAGGGATATATATAGGAATGGAGGGGGGGTTGGCGTGGCCTTTGGATGGATGGTTAGGATGATTTGATGGAGGTGGTTGATGATCATAGGGAGGAGGATAGTTGGCGCCACTTTAAGGGATGCAAGGGGGGTGATTATGGTTTGATTCCACCCCTTGGTGGATGTCCATGAGTGGAGAGGTGCCTCCACTTTGGTGCCAACATGGGGGTTTCTAGAAGGTGGATTAAGTGTAGGGTTGGGATTGATTATGGAAGTAGGTGCATGTTTGGGATTGGGATCCAGTTTTGCGCCAATTCTAGGGTAGTTATTAGGTGGTTTTGGCACCATCTTTAGGTGGCTTTTGGTGGTGGTTGAGAGGCCAAGGGATGCCTATGTTTGTGCCAAAAGAGAAGGGAGGTGGAGGTAGCTTGGGTGGACTATAGATAGGCTTAGTTGGTCGAGCTAGTTAAGTAAGGTTTAGGATTAGGTTTTGGTGTCAATAAGATGAACTAGCTAAGCTAAGCTAGCTTAGCTTAGCTTAGCTAGTAGGGAGTTGGGGAGAGAGGTAGAGGGAGATAGGGTTTTGGAAGTGATGAGCTGGAGGTAGTCGGAAGGAGCTGCACTGGAGCTGATGTCTACTGAAGGGAGCTGAAGTAGAGCTCAGTAGCTAGCTAGAAGTGATATCTTGCATTTCTTAGTTTTATCTATGGTGTGTTTAGGAATCATATTTAATTTCATCATTCTTTTTAAAGAATTGAAATTTACATGACCCAATCTATCATACCATATATCACAAGATTCAATATTACTGCAAACCGATTGAATCGAATTAAAACTAACATTATTTAGAGTATTTTTAGATGATATATTCACATCACATTTCACTTTAAATAATAGATCAAAATCTGTCAAATACTCATTTCCATAAAATATTCCATGTCTCAATATAACAACTTTATTACATTTAAAGTTTAATTCAAAACCCTCTTTAACTAACAAAGAACCAGAAAGAACATTCTTTTTCATGACAGGAACATGCACCACCCTACGCAGTGTCCAAACTCATCCTGAGAAAAACCTTAAGTCCACGTGTCCAAATCCTTACACCTTGGCTGCAGAATTGTTCCTCATCTTCACAGTCTCGCCACTACAGGTTTGATAGAAAGAAAAAAATAATCTATCAGTACAAATATGTGCATTGGTTCCAGTATCCACGAACCATTCGGTAGGATTGTGAATAATATAGAGTTCGGATTTTATTGAGACACACCTATCACTAGGCTCGGCCTCCTCAGTGATCACATTTATCTGAGGATTCCCATCTGTGGTCTTCTGCTGAGCTTTAATAGAAGGAAAATCCTTCTTCCAGTGCCCAACCTACCCACAAGGGCAGCATAATTTTTTCTTGGATTTCTTCTGGATCTTGGATTTTGCTTTTGTTTTGTTTTTATTGTTCTTTTTATTTTCCCTACACTTAGATCTTATGACATTCATCTTAGATTCCACATGCACTACAGATTTTCGTTTCCTATGCTCTTCCTCGATAGCAATGACTATCATCAAGTTAGCAAGAGAAATCTTTTTCTTCCTATGCTTGAGAGTTATCTTGAAGTCCTCCCAAGATTTAAAGAATTTCTTAATGATAGACATGACTTATAACTTCTTAGGAAGTTTCATTTCAGCCTCTACTAAACCATAAAGTAATAACAGAAATTTGTATGTTTACTTTGATACTGATTTACCCTCAGCCAATTGAAACTTAAGGAATTTTGTGATAGAGTATTTTTCAATACCAAGATACTCAGTATTATACTTGTGCAACTCCCATAGCCCCTTTGCAATGGATGTGGATGTGTTGTATACATCAAACAATGCATTTGACAATGCTAATAAGATACAACCATGATAAATATGGTTGCACTCATTCCACACATCCATTGCCTTTTGGCTTTCAAGAGTTGATTTTTCCTTATCCAAAATTGGGTAATTGATTTCCAACGTTGAGGTCAAACAAATGGTGGTCAACCAAATTCTCATACATTGGCAACATTTGAAATTTTGCCCACCAAATTTTTCGGGCATACCAGATAAGTCTACACGTGATTTAAAAGTCATTTTTGACATCTCAAATATTTTGGATCTAAGTGATACATTCTCTAAGATTGTTCAGATAAACTCATATATGAAATAAATAAATAAAGATATGCATTTCCAACATTTTCACATAGATAAAAAATATTACATCAAGCAAGTCAAACATGATTTGACAAGATACAGAATAAGATAAAGAACAAATAACATGCAATAATACAAATAAACAAAGCGAGAAGGATTTTGATTTTACTCCGATCGAAATGCCCATTAAGGACTTTCCTTAGAGAAGATATCGCCTCCCACAATATCGATGCGTCGGAGTCTGATGAACACCCAAGATATGATGATCCACCTTCAAGATTTAACGCACTCCAATCTTAAACGTCCTCGAAAACCACCTCAGGAGAATGAAGCCGAGACAATTTGGTTTCCAACTAAATTCTCGATTGATCTACCAATTTAATGGTTTAATAAACTAAACTTCTCGTAAATCTCTCAATCTCCTTGTGTAAGATCGATGAAAGTGATTTGAGATTTTTCTATCAATCTCACATCAAACGAATGCATCAAGAAAGAGAGACAAGAACGAGAGAGGAGGAAAGAGTGGAGGGAGCTTTCTGCATTTGCTGTGTGTCAAATGAGAGCCTCCTCGTGGTCCTTATATAAAGCTCATGACCATACGTTTATGGAAATTACCATTTTATGAAAACACGACAATTAATCGACTAATTAAATCTCATTGATCGACCAATTAAGTCTTATCGGTCGACCAAAATAAATTGGTCGATCAAACTTGACTGTTTGGTTGACCAAACTAATTGATCGACTAAACTAAACTGTTACGACCCGATTCCCGAATCCCTACAGAACACGAGAATCGGACTGACTCAACTGATCCTAAGACCTAGTCGTCCAACGAGAAAGTAACCAAAAAGCAGTAAAATAAATTACATTCTCCATGCAAGTAACTAATAGTAACAAAAGTACAGCAGTAAGGAAAAGAACTACTACAGTATATACCACCACAACAGTAGAGAATTAAAAACAGGTACAGAAATATGAAGTTTACAATAAAAAAGTACAAAGATGTAACAGAATACTCACTACTACAGAAAATGATACAACAAAAGTACAATTACTGGGCTCTACTAGGCCAAGTACCCTCCGCAGCCGTAGGCTCTGGCTGCTCAACACCTGGACCTGAAAAAGGTGGTAAGTACGACACGTCAGCGAAATGTTGAGTAGAGTAGCGACCAGCTAGCTAAGAAAAGCAGTAAAGGTGGACAGGTAGCTGTTGTTTTTAATTTCTTTCTTTATTTATCTATTTACTCTTTCTTAGTTTATTTCTCAGATCTTTCTCTTGATCTCGAATGTTCCCCGTGGGAACGATCTTGATTGCAGTTTTTTCCAAAAAGTAGAAGTAGCAGGTGGTGCTCTCCTGGTCGGGAGAGTCTCCCGTGGTGGTCCTACTCTCAGTCAACCATCCCAAGGTCGTTGACAGATGTAACGGTGACTACGGCACGCGCTATAAACGCATGGGTAGCTACCCTGCACTGGCACACGGTTAGTCATTTCCGTTAACGGATGCGTTCAAAGCATAACACGGAATCAGTATAGGGAAGAGTCCTCTCAGTAACAGGGGTTTAGCTCCTCCATAGTAACCAAATAGGGATCTTGCCCCTCCACAGTCCGCGCACCCTCGCCTGACTACCCTGGTTTGCCCAGTGGGCCTAACAAGTCGGTGTAGGACGGCTAGCTGAACCTCGGGATCCGTGGGGTGGCTAGCTCCCTCCCTACATTAGTAGCTCTCCCCGGTACGGTATACACGAGGGCCAAAAGTTGATACAAAGTGGCCAGACCTAACCCTGGGTCCCTAGGGCAGCTGGCTCCCCTCTGCACTAAGAGGTAACATGTGCTTTTCTTGGTACTACATACCCAAGAAACAACAAACTTTCCCATTCACTTTTCCAGTTCTATTCCATTTATTTATATGAGTTCTGCTCCTAATTCCTCGTAGGGTTCATGCTCATGTTTCTCAGGCCAAGCCATACTAGGTTTCATCATTTCAGGTTTATTCGCATATAGTACGTGTTCCAACATTCAACTTTTTCCTTTCCAATTTATATATAAGCAGCTCGTATTTAATTTCAACCAATAGAAATTACATGTAACAGTTACTAGCAACAGTACTCTACATTTCACCGGCAGCTGTTATCCAATTACAGGCAATTATCATTATTCTATTTACTTATCCAAGACTGCAATTCAGACATTCAAGACATTTGTTTCAGTATTTCTATTCCTAGGATTCATGCCACACCCTAGGATCTATCATTCAATCTAGTTTTCAGGTCCTAGGATTCATGCCATACCCTAGGATCTATCATTCAATTTAGTTTTCAGGTCTTAGGATTCATGCCATACCCTAGGATCTATCATTCAATCTAGTTTTCAGGTCCAAGGATTCATGCCATACCCTATGATCTATCAGTCAATCTAGTTTTCAAGTCCTAGGATTCATGCCACCATA
The DNA here is from genome assembly GCA_037157565.1 of Thalassia testudinum. Taxonomy (NCBI): domain Eukaryota; kingdom Viridiplantae; phylum Streptophyta; class Magnoliopsida; order Alismatales; family Hydrocharitaceae; genus Thalassia; species Thalassia testudinum. The sequence continues at coordinate 147,404,897 of JAZHRO010000063.1, read as the reverse complement.
GGATCTATTATTCAATTTAGTTTTCAGGTCCTAGGATTCATGCCACCATAGGATCTATTATTCAATTTAGTTTTCAGGTCCTAGGATTCATGCCATACCTTAAGATCTATTATTTATTTCATATATGCATTAATGTTTGTAATTAACTAAGGGAAGCCACTCTACCTGTAAAATCGGAAGTAATGGGGGCATGATCGGCAGGTCCACGTACCTCCGCAACCCCTAAAGTCGCAACAGAACGAGATCCTAACACAAGGATCAATCACAAGAAACCACTCAGAACAGTATAAGAGTTTCAAACAAGTAGAGAAACTAATTCTGAGAAGAACAGAATCTTAAACGCGAAAATCAGACATCGAACGGACCCTAAACGGGTGAAAAACGACAATTCTAACTCAAATCAGACGTCTGGAGCACCTTCCAGACGTCTTAAAAAGTGGTCCAGGTCATACCTCACTCTGCGCTGCTCCTCAAACGTCCAAGGATCCTACTGAACCGTCTGGACCCAGTTCCAGACGTCTGACCACCTCTCCGGACGTCTAGAGACGTTCTCCGCCATCTGGTGCCTTGCCCAGATGTCTGAACTGCGTGGGAGGGCGTATCCCCGCACCTTCCCGAAACGAAGCCTGCACGCACGACGAAAACTTCCTCAACACGACACGTTTCAGAACCTCGGTGGAATGGCCTGCATGGCCGCATCCGCAAAAGGAGGTACAGGAGGAATTACGTACCTCTCAGTCGTTTGGAGCTCCCTCCAGACGTCGCCCTCGTCGTTTGGATGTAGGTCCAAACGTCTGATTCTGGGAAAAATTCCTAGAATTAGACCCTCCTCGTCTTCTTCCCGCTGCGCGTGACCTCATCGCGTAGCCGCTCGTCTGCTGCTCTACTGCAGCAGCGTCGGGGAAACCTCCCCGGCACACACTCCGCCTTGCGCACGCCGGCAGGCCTCGAGCTGCTCCGACGAGCGCTCTCTCCCTCACGGCTCGCGCACTCTCTTCTCTTCCCTCTCGTTGCATTTCTCTCCGTCGCTGCACTCGCCCGCAGCTGCTGCTCGCTCTCACCCTCGCTGAAGGACGATGGGGGATGGAGGGATGTGGGGTGGCGAACGAGGGAAGGGGTATTTGTAGCGGGGGGGGGGGGAGCGTCTGCAGGTCTGCGAGGAAAGAAGGAAGAGAAGAGGGCGGCGGGGCTCAGTCTGTGCGCGACACGCGTGCAGACTCGCAGTTGTACGCACGCAAAAATTTATTTCCAGACATTTGATCAGACGTCTGAATCAACTCCCAAACGTCTTAAAGTATTTTGATGTTACGATCTTAACATAAACTTATTAATCGATCAAAATAATTGGTTGACCAATTTTACATTTAAATCGACCAATTCAGATCAAAATCGTAAAATTAAAAGTTCGTAGCAAAAAGAATTCAAGTTTTAAGTTCTAAATTGATTCACCCGAGTCCAACACACTCGCTTGCATGCGTGGTCCCCAACCCCACGTCTCACTCTTTGCTACGTAAGTCATGAAAGACAAAACTTTTATGTCTATCAAGAGGTTTGTCCACTTCCAGTATGGGATAAAATATCTTCCAAATCTCACTGATTTCAACATGAATTTTCATGTCATCATATAATAGTTGCATCGTGATTGATACAATTACACTCTCAAATCTAATATTATGTTCACTAGATAACTCATATATATATATATATATATGTAAAAATCTCACATAAATTGCTACTGCAGTAGTGGACTTCCTTTCGTTCCATCTATTAAAATAATCGAATGTACAACTTTACAAACATATGATTTGCTTTTTACAAAAATGACCATGTATATTACAAATTAAGAATCACGCATATTTTACATGACATAGAATGTACTTTACAAAGACATGTTCGTAAAATACAAAACATAGATATTTTATGTATAGTACAAAGTACAAAATCCTATGTTACAATGTCATCCTAAAACGATGTATTACAAAGCACAAAATCTTATATTAAAATATAATCATGAAATTAAAGACTAGACTTGTAACATGCAAAATAGTTTGTAAATTACAAAAAATAAAAATTGAAAAGTACGTTTCAATTCTTACATAAGTTCAATTATGTAAATTAATACAAAATTTGTAAATAACAAACCAATTATTTAAATTAATATTTGATGCTGTAATCATTTTACAATCTTTTTTTATCATCTTGTAAAGGATATGGGTATAAAAATGTAAAAATTAATGTATTTGACAATGTGTTGACGTGAAATTACTCAGATTCTTTTTGCACCGATGTAGAATTACTTTACACTGGTGTAAAATCATGATCATTTTGTATCGATATATTTTGATTTTCAAATGATTTTTACTTTTGTAAAATTAAAAGTAATTTTACACTTGGAAAGTAATTTTTCACCTTTGAGGTTAGGATTTAGTATTTAGTGTTTAGGGTTTAGGTTTTCTAAACCCTAAATACAAAAGTAAAAAATCACTTTTCAACTGAAAAATTATTTTTTATAAGTAAAATGATTTTTGTTACGATCCAGTTCCCGAATCCTTACAGGACATAAGGTCGGACCGACTCGACTGATCCCAAAATCCAATCATTCAACGAGGAAGTAACCAAAAAGCAGTAAAATAAACCACATTCACCATGCAAGCAACTAACAGTAACAAAAGTACAGCAGTAAAGAAGTATACTATAGTACACACAATCACAATAGTAGAAAATTAAACAGGTACATAAATATAAAGTTTACAATAAAAGAGTATAGAAGTGTAACTACTCGCTACAATAAAAACGGAGTAAAATAGAAAACTACCACTACTGTGTTTTACTGGACCTAGTACCCTCTGTAACTGTAGGTTTTGCCTGCTCAATACCTGGACCTGAAAAATGTTATGAGTACACAAAATCAGCGAATGCTGAGTAGAGTGGCAACCATCTAACTAAAACAGTAAAAATGGACAGGTAACTGTTGTTTTCAATTTCTTTCTTTCTTTAACTAATTATTTTTTCTTTTATCACTTGGTTTATTTATCATGTTTCTTTCTTGATCTCGAATGTTCTTCGTGGGAACGATCTTGATTGCAGTCTTTTTCGAAGAGTAGAAGTAGCACGTGGTGCTCTCTTGGCCGGGAGAGTCCCCCGTGGTGGTCTTACACTCAGTCAACTACTCCAAGGTCATTGACAGACGTAACGGTGACTACGGCACGCACGATAAACGAACGGGTAGCTACCTCGCACTGACACGCGATTAGTTATTTCCGTTAACGGGTGCGCTCAAAGTACAGCACGGAACCAATATAGGGTATAGCCCTCTCAATAGCAAGGGTCTAGTCCCTAAGAGCCAAACAGGGGTCTCACCCCTCCACAATCCGCGCACCCTCGCCTGACTACCCTGATTTGCCCAGTGGGCCTAACAAGTCAGTGTAGGCCGGTTAGCTGAACCCCAGGTCTCGTGGGGTGGCTAGCTCTCTCCCTACACTAATAGTTCTTCCCGATACTATGTACGCGAGGGTCAAAAAGTCGGTACAAAGTGGCCAATCTTAACCCTAGGTCCCAACCCTAGGGCGGATAGCTCCGCTCTGCACTAACCAGGGGGACAGTCACTTTCCTTGGTACTCCGTATTCAAGGGCCAACTCACTTCCCCATTCACATTTCCAGTTCCATTTCATTTATTTCCAGGAGCTTTACTCTTAATTTTCCGTAGGGTTAATGCTCATGTTTCTCAGGTCAAGCCATACTAGGTTTCATCATTTCTATTTCCATTTCTCAGGTTCTACACATGTAGCATGTAACTTTACTATTCACATTTCCAGGTTTATTCGCAAGTAGCTCGTGTTTCCAACATTCAATCTTCCATTTCCAATTTATATACATGCAGCTCGTATTTAATTGTAAACAATAGGAATTTATATGCAACAATTGCTAACAACAGTACTTTATATTTCACAGGCAACTGTTATCCATTTACAGACAATTATTATTATTCTATTTACTCATCCAAGACTGCAATTCATACATTCCATACAACTATTTCAGTGTTTCTAGTTCTAGGATTCATGCCATACCTTAGGATCTAACATTTATTCTATATATGCATTTCTGTTTGTAATTAAATTAGGGTAAGCCACTTTACCAGTAAATCCAGAAGTAATGGGGGCTTAATCGGTAGGTCCACGTGCCTTAGCAAACCCTAAATCCGCAACAGAATGAGGTCCTATCACAAGGATCAATCACAAGAAACCACTCAGAATAGGATAAAAAATATTCTAACAAGTAGAGGAACTTATACGGAGAACAACGAAATCTTAATTGCGGAAATCAAACCTCAAACGGATCCTAAACGGGTCAAGACAGAAATTCTGGTTCATATCAGACGTCTAGAACACCTTCCAGACGTCTTAAAAAAAGTCCAAAATCTTACCTCAACTCTTCGCTACTCCTCAGACGTCCAGGGACTCTGCTGAATTGTCTGGACCTAGTTTCAGACGTCCGACCACCTCTTCGGATGTCTGGAGACGCATCCCGCTGGTGCCTCGCTTAGACGTTTGAACTGCGTGGGAGGGTGTGTCCCACGCCTTCCTGAAGCGAATTCTGCACGTGCGATGCAAATCTTCTCAATATGACATGGAACAGTGCCTCGGCAGAATGGCCTGCATGGCCGTATCCGCAAAGGGAGGTGTACGTCGTGGGATTTACCTCTCAGTCGTCTGGAGCCTCCTCCAGACGTTGTCTGGATGTAGATCCAGACGTCTGATTCTGGGAAAATCCCAGAACCAGAGACTGCCTTCGCCTTCTCGCGCCACGTGTGGTCGTGCCGCACCCGCTCGACCGTTGCTCTGGCTGAAGTAGTGTCGGGGAGGACCTCCCCGACACACCTCTCTGCCTTGCGCACGCCCGATCGGCCGTGAGCTCTCCGGCGAACTCCCTCACGAGCTCGCGCGCTCTTCTCTCTTCCCCTTGCTGCTCCTCTCCTCCCACGCCACTCACTCTCGTTGCTCACTGCCTGCTGCTCTCGCTGGAGGAAGGAGAAGGGTGGATGGAAGTGGGGTGATGTGAGGGAGAGGAGGGGGGTTTATAAGGGTGAGGTTAGGGTTTCATTGGCGAGAGGAGAAAGAAAATGCGGGTGCATACTGTCTGCGCATAGCACGTGCACAGACGCGAGGACGTACATAAAAAATTTGATTTCCAGACGCCTGGGAAGTCGTCCAGACATCTTGTTGGTGCTAGAGCACCACGATCATTTGTTTTGATGATAACGAAACACGTGTTATTTAACATTTGCACTTTGAGTCCTAGATTTCAGGTCAATTGCAAATGGATACGTGATTAGACGGAGTTCGAGCTCGCATCCAGGACGGATTGGACGAGCTTGATGGAAAACGGAAGAGATTCGCGAGGAGCGATATATTAAAGATGGAAGGAAATGAAGAATAGGATAGATTTCATTCTTTTGTACTTGTATTTTTCGTTTCTTTTGTTGCTCTTTATTTCCTTAGATATTTAATGTTAAAGGGCCTCAAAGTACCCTAACAGTAGTCCTAGGAAGACCTGCACAACCCTAGAATACTTAGGTTTTCTGTAGAACACTTAGAAAACCAATATAGGGTTCAAACAGCACTTCCAGACGTCTAATTCTCAAATCAGACGTCTGATAAAGTTTTTTAAGACGTCTGACTGTTGTTTCAGACGTCTGATAACTATTAGGCTGGACTTTGTATTCTGTCTGATGAAATCAGACGTCCAGACCTTAGACTAGACGTCTTAGGAGACGTCTGATGACTTTGCCAGACATCCAATTAGTGGACCGTTGGCTGGCTTAGCAAACACTCAAGATTATGACCGTTAGAGCCTTATCAGACGTCCATAGGACTGTCCAGACGTCTGATAATTGACCGTTTTGCCTCGGCTGACCCAAAATCTCTTCTCAGAGATTTTCTAGCCGTTGCAACGTTTGGAAATCCATTCCCACAGAAAAAGTAGGTTTCCAGACGTCCAGACATAGTGCCAGACGTCCTGTATGTCGTCTGATGGACTTGCACAAAAATCCTGTTTAGATCTGATCCAAGTCAGGAAGAGACCCGCCCAAAATCAGACGTCTGACCTTGAAATCAGACGTCTTAAAGTGAACTTCCAGACGTCTGATGCTAGAATTAGATGTCTGATAAGCCTGTCAGAATAATGATTGTTCCTGATTTCGGACTGATTCTCTTAGGCTTTGTTCCCAACGGCTATAGAACCCTTCCTAAGCCTTCCAAAGCCTTCCTAAGGCCTCTATAAATAGAGGGGAACCTTTGTAACACAAAGACACACTAAGAGAAACACAAGACACACTTAAGCAACATAGTTCCACTCTCTTGTGTCCTAGATAGCTCTTGCTCTCCAAGCTCAAGTTCCATTCATCTTGAGAGCATCAAGCTTCGCGCACCCGCTCTCCCGCCGTAGTTCACGAGAGAGAAGTTGCGCCGTCGCGTGGCTCACGCACCGCGTCATCAACTCGACACACTCCTTGCAAAGGGGAGTTTCCTAATTCCTATAGAAGCTAGGTTCATAATTACTTTGTTGGCTCTATAGGATTACTTGTTTATTTTATCTTTGTTATTTGGTTGGGTATTCGCTTTGCGAATTCCCGTCTCCTTCGCGAGACAAAATCCTTCTCGTGAAGAGAAGGGGTTGAGGAACGCTACCCTCGTACTTGTAGCGTGGTTGTTTTGAGGTTGAATCACCCTCGTTTAAAGTGATTCGGTTTAGTGGATTTTGATCAACTTGGTTGATCGGAAAATCCTAGCTCGAGAGGGTTAGGTGGTGGTTTTCACCCGGTTTGGGTTTCCACCTAAAAATACTTTGTGCCTATTTGTGTGGTTGTCTATTCTGTGATATTGTTTATATTTATTTCCGCATTTTATTACGTCACCCCTCCTGGTAGGGAAAATCTACATTTGGTATCAGAGCAGGTATTGCGAGATCGGAGTAACACCCGGCAAGAGATCAAATGGAGGGAAGCACATCAGCGATCAAAATATCCGAGGGGCAGTCCACCGTCTGACCACCCTACTTTAACGGGAACAACTACAGCTACTGGAAGCTGAGGATGAGGATGTGGCTTCAAGCCACGGACTTCGCTCTATGGGGACGTTGCGAAGCCCCATACGAGATCCCGGAGCGACCCGACGCAGGATACTCGCAGCAGCAGATTCAGGAACTCTCGCTAAACGCGAAAACAATGAACGCGTTGTATTGCGCGCTCAGCCCGGAGGAGTTCAACAGAATCTCGCAATGCGCCACCGCATACGAGATTTGGCACACACTTGAGGTAACTCACGAAGGTACCTCTAAGGTAAAAACTTCTAAAATTAATTTACTTTCTCAAGAATTTGAATCTTTTTCTATGAAACCTAACGAGTCTTTAAGTGAGATGAACACTAGGTTCACTCTCATTGTAAATAATTTGAAAGCATTAGGGAAGACCTTCATCAAGGGGGAGCTTCAAGGGAAGCTTCTTCGTTCCCTTGGACCGGAATGGGAACAGAAAGTCACCGCCATCGAGGAGGCGAACAAAGTAGAGGAGCTCAACATGGAAGATCTCCTAGGCAATCTAATGGCCTACGAGACAAAGTTGAAGCAGAAGAAGGATACACCGGAGCCCAAACTGAAGAAGACTCTCGCCTTCAGAGCCGCGTCGGATAGCGAGGTAAGTTCCGACGGCGAAGACTTTAGAATTTTACTTAAAAAATTTTCCAAGTTTTGTAGGGAATTAAAGAAAGAGAAAAAGGAGAAGAAGGAAACCCCGAGACGTTGCTACCACTGCAACGAGAAGGGGCACCTACGACCAGAGTGCCCTCTTCTCAAAAAGGAGAAGAAGAAGGAAAAGGAAAAGAGATCTAAGAAGAAGGCGTTCCAAGCCACTTGGGACGATTCCAGCTCGGAGGAAGAAGAAGAAAAAGAAGAAACCGCTTGCTTTGGTTTCATGGCCAGAGGAAGCAATAGCAACAACGAAAGCGGAAGCGACTCAGACAATGAGGTAAGTTATGATTTACAAGAAGCTTTTAATGAACTATTTGAGCTTAGTAAATCACTAAAAATAGAAAATAAAAGCATGAAAAAGAATCTTAGTTTTCTTAAATCTGAAAATGATAGGTTAGAAATAAAACTTAAGGATTTAGAAGCTAGTCCTAAAAAAGATAACCTATTATTAGAAAATAATAACCTCATCAATGAAAATAATAAATTGATTGAGGAAAAATGTTAGTCTAAAAATAGAAATTTCTGATTTAAAGACTAAGATGAGTATTATAGAAAAAGAAATTGCATGTCTTAGGGGAAACTCTAACAAATTAATCAACAAAGTAGATGATTTATAGAGCCCTAAGATTGAGAAAGGATCTCCATCAAGGAGACCCGCTAATCAATCCGGATCCAAGCTCACTTGGATACCGAAGAAAAAATTAGAATCTTATTTTGTAAGGTTCAGGGATAATTACAACACAAAGGACTAGACCTACAAGCTCAAAGCTGGTCAACTCGAGTTGGGAGAATCAAGGAGTAGACCAAGGAGGAGAATGAGAAGACCGACGAGACGGCGAACAAACGACGGACCCGCTGCACGTCGACCACCAGATTGGAGACTGGCGCCAATTCCCGGGCCTCCAAGCTACGGATGGGAGCCCCATCCGATGTGGCATCCACCACCACCATTCGGGCCATTTTATTGGCCATGGTAGGTGAGGTAAAAATTCTTGACCCTATTTTTGTTTATCAGTAGCATTTAGATAGGGGGAGTTAAAATTTATGAGCTAATTGTCAATTTTTAAGGGGGAAATGTAAGGTAGCTAAATTTCCTTTAGAAAGGGGGAGAAAAATAATAGCTATCTTGTTGTTATAAAAAGATGGGGAGGACATTACCTTTATAGAAGAGCATGTCTTAAGGGGGAGTTATAGGAAATGTAAAATCAATTAAACCTTTTTGATAATGTCAAAAAGGGGGAGGATTTTATGCATTATTATTTATGATTTTGTCATTACCAAAAAGGGGGAGATTGTTGGTGCTAGAGCACTACGATCATTTGTTTTCATGATAACAAAACACGTGTTATTTAACATTTGCACTTTGAGTCCTAGATTTCAGGTCAATCGCAAATGGATACGTGATTAGACGGAGTTCGAGCTCGCATCCAGGACGGATTGGATGAGCTTGATGGAAAACAGAAGAGATTCGCGAGGAGCGATATATTAAAGATGGAAGGAAATGAAGAATAGGATAGATTTCCTTCTTTTGTACTTGTATTTTTCATTTCTTTTGTTGCTCTTTATTTCCTTAGATATTTCATGTTAAAGAGCCTCAAAGTACCCTAACAGTAGTCCTAGGAACACCTGCACAACCCTAGAATACTTAGGTTTTCTGTAGAACACTTAGAAAACCAATATAGGGTTCAAACAGCACTTCCAGACTAATTCTCAAATCAGACGTCTAATAAAGTTTTTTAAGACATCTGACTGTTGTTTCAGACGTCTGATAACTATTAGGCTGGACTTTGTATTCTGTCTGATGAAATCAGACGTCCAGACCTTAGACCAGACGTTTTAGGAGACGTCTGATGACTTTGCCAGACGTCCAATTAGTGGACCGTTGGCTGGCTTAGCAAACACTCAAGATTATGATCGTTAAAGCCTTATCAGACGTCCATAGGACTGTCCAGACGTCTGATAATTGATCGTTTTGCCTCGGCTGACCCAAAATCTCTTCTCAGAGATTTTATAGCCGTTGCAACGTTTGGAAATCCATTCCCACAGAAAAAGTAGGTTTCCAGACGTCCAGACATAGTGTCAGACGTCCTGTATGTTGTCTGATGGACTTGCACAAAAACCCTGTTTAGATCTGATCCAAGTCAGGAAGAGACCCGCCCAAAATCAGACGTCTGACCTTGAAATCAGACGTCTTAAAGTGAACTTCCAGACGTCTGATGCTAGAATTAGACGTCTGATAAACCTGTCAGAACAATGATTGTTCCTGATTTCGGGCTGATTCTCTTGGGCTTTGTTCCCAACGGCTATAGAACCCTTCCTAAGCCTTCCAAAGCCTTCCTAAGGCCTCTATAAATAGAGGGGAACCTTTGTAACACAAAGACACACTAAGAGAAACACAAGACACACTTAAGCAACATAGTTCCACTCTCTTGTGTCCTAGATAGCTCTTGCTCTCCAAGCTCAAGTTCCATTCATCTTGAGAGCATCAAGCTTCGCGCACCCGCTCTCCCGCCGTAGTTTACGAGAGCGAAGTTGCGCCGTCGCGTGGCTCACGCACCACGTCATCAACTCGACGCACTCCTTGCAAAGGGGAGTTTCCTAATTCCTATAGAAGCTAGGTTCATAATTACTTTGTTGGCTCTATAGGATTACTTGTTTATTTTATCTTTGTTATTTGGTTGGGTATTCGCTTTGCGAATTCCCGTCTCCTTCGCAAGACAAAATCCTTCTCGTGAATAGAAGGGGTTGAGGAACGCTACCCTCGTATTGGTAGCGTGGTTGTATTGAGGTTGAATCACCCTCGTTTAAAGTGATTCGGTTTAGTGGATTTTGATCAACTTGGTTGATCGGAAAATCCTAACTCGAGAGGGTTAGGTGGTGGTTTTCACCCGGTTTGGGTTTCCACCTAAAAATACTTTGTGCCTATTTGTGTGGTTGTCTATTCTGTGATATTGTTTATATTTATTTCCGCATTTTATTACGTCACCCCTCCTGGTAGGGAAAATCTACACGTCTGACCCAAGTCTTAGACGTCTTAAAATGTTTTAACAGCACAGGTCTTAACAACTTTTTATAAACCTTAAATCTTAAATCATAAATACTAAATGCTAAATCTTAAATCTGAACTACTTTACATCGATGTAAAATCATCCAAAATTACTTTACACCGATACAAGATCATCTGTGCAAAGTGATTTTAATAAGTTTGTATTGATGCAAAGTGATTCAGGTTTACTAAGATTATTTTACACTGCTACAAAATCTTGCATGTTAGCACATTACGAAATACATTACATAATATGTTTATGTACATTTTGGCCTTTGTAATTATCCCTATGCTTTACCCGACTGGTCTAAGGAAACACTCGAACTCATTTGTAACAACTAATGGATGTCTTGGCTGATTTTACTATTTATTGTTGATCTTATAATGGATAATAGTGATCATTTAGCTAGAAGTAATTTGAACCTAGATTTACTAGATAATTTCCATATACACACATATAGATATCCTATGAGCACTACAAGTTCGTTTATTCATTTTATAAGTTCACTTTTATTTTACAAGTGAGTTTTGGGATATTACAGTTAATGACCTCTAATGAACTTTGAGAAAATTTAGTTACACGTTTATACTACAAGTCATTTACATTTATATTACAAGTATTATGTTTTTTTATCACTTTTTAATATTTTTTTAATCATAATAATGAAATCAAATAATATCAAGTAACATCTTTTTAAATATACATCCTCATACTAGTTTAGATAATTTAGATTATCAAATAATTACTTGATGCAAAATAATTATTATGCACGTAAGATCGTCGTCAAATTTATTTTCGTTTCTTATAAAATCTCATATATAATATATTAAATTAATGAACTTTCAATTCGAAGGGTTGAATTTGTTATGTATATTCTATTGAACTTAGCTCACGTAAGTAATTTGAACTTTAGAGTAATTAGATGACTTTTATATATATATATATATATATATATATATATATCCATTAAGCATTACGTTCATTTACTATCAAATCAGCACTATAAGTTATTTTGTTATTTTTACATGTCATCATTTTTATTTTATAATTATAACTTAATAGTCTCCAATTATTTTTTTCAAGTTATATGTGATAGTATTACGGTAAATTTTAGTCATACATTTGTATTACAAGTCATGCACATATACTTTATTATTACTTTTTTTTGATATATTTTCTTTTAATCATACTAAAATCAGCTAGTATCAACTAACATCTCGGTAATTGTTTTCTCATAATAGTTTGAAGTACCAAATCATTTGCTCGATGGAGATGATCATTTGATACAAAATGAGCGATATTTTTCACACACGCATATATCTGTGTGTGTGAGTGCGCGCGCGTGTGTGCGTGTGTTTTTGGTGTCCTCCAAGACAGCCACCTTGTATTTGTCAAATGTTTCTATGTTTGACCTTGTACACATTTTGAACATATTTATCATCATCTTTTCTGTTGTAGAATAGCGTTTACGGAACTCATGGGGCCTAAGGTGCTTCTTTGGCTTTGACTGTGCAGCCCAACAGACCAGATGAGATGAAGAGAGTTGAAGCGGCTGGAGGGAAGATCATTAACTGGGACGGTTATCGCGTCTTGGGTGTACTCGCCACTTCGAGATCGATAGGTTCGTCTCCTCCTTCAATAAATTACAGTCGTGATAGAATATTTAATCTTAAAGGCATGAGTGCATTGTGAAATGTGCTTGGTTTTATCGAATCCGAATGGTAAAAAAATTAAACATTAATAAATAAAGAAGCTTGTGTTGTAAAATATTTTGTAATATATATTTTAATGAAATATATCGATGTATTTTAATTTATAATTGATATATTTTAATTTCCATTGAAATATATCCATATATTTTTATCTTTAATCAGTAAATAATAGATTTTTACTTTAAAAATAAAAAGTGACTTTTGTTGATGTTCATCCTTTGAAAAATAAATCTTTATTAAAATGTGGTGAGTAATTTTTATTTAAAAGTTTTGAATTTAAGATTTAAAATTTAAATTTAAGATTTAAATTTATGTAAAATAATTTTACTATATGAAAAGAAAATTTTTACTTAAAAAATAAATTTTCAACTTAAGATCACTTTTAAGTTAAAAATCACTTTACATATAAAAATATTAATTGAAAATTAAAATATAATAATATAGTTTACAATACGTGTATACATAATCCTCGTTTGGAAACAAATACGAGAGTTTTTCTTCCTATTATCGTACGGAACACGTCATTTGATGTTATATGATTAATTTCTCTCTCTCTTTTTGAGAACATATAACATATTTCCGATACAACTCGGGCAGTTAAAGAAATTCGAGCATGAGGATCGAGAATCGTCTTCAAAATCCAATCGATACATTGTTGATCAAAACTAGGAGTAACTTAGCTAGTGTTCGAGTGACGAAAATATGGAATCTTTTCTTAAAGAATGAAAGTTAATTCAAAAGTACCACGTTGAAATCGAAGTGAGTTAATTGCTGGACCATATCAAACTCTTGAAGCTGTATATTTATCCTTGGAAATCATATTTTTCTTGTATTATTCATAACTCTTCGTTCATACTAAATGGAGGTATATGGAATTAAATATTTTAGATTGAACTAAATTATTTAGAGGTTTCTATTTTTTTGTTTCAACGGTAACGATTCGTGGGTTTTGATCTGATAGGCTTTATATTTTAACTATTTTTTAACTTAATGTGAAAGTATAAAAGTTAATTATTGTAAGAATATAAAAATTAATTATATAAAAATTTAATATATTTTTCAATCGGTACATTTTAATTTTTAATTAAGTCAAAATCAACATATTATATATTACAAAATATATCATTTGATATTTTTTTATTTTTATTGATAGAAAAAAAAATATCGATCAAAAATCGAAATATACATATGGTAAAATGTATTTTTTTATGTATTTTAATTTTAAATAGGTATCTTAGATTAAATTTATATTACATGATTATATATATATATTATTTCATGTTTTCATAAAAATATACTTAATATTGATCTTAAATAAAAAAAAGTAAAAGATAGATGAAATCTAAAATATACATACTTGTTAAATATTATAAAAGGAAAAAAATAAAAATAAAAAAAATTTGTGTGTTGGAAAGAGAAAGCGAGAATAAAATTATAATGTTATGAACGGTGCATCTAAGGCTGATTTCAGTAATATTATTAAAAGGAAGACCATCCCACTCTACCTTGGTGGCCATGAGTCCTACGTGGAAATTAGGAAGGAGGGAGTTAAACCTGATCATCGGGTTTAGTTGGGTTAGTAGATTTATTTGCCTGTAGAAGTCTAATTGACTTATTAATGTCAAGATCTAAGTTCAATCAAACTCATTTTTTTACAAGGTTGAAATTTACCAAATTATTATTTGATTGAGCTTCACTTCGTTCAAAACGCTCATAAGTTTGACAACTTACCTATAAATTTGAACTTACACATTAAATTTATAGATTATCTTGCCCTTTTATTTAAATTGATATCAAATGAAAATCAATATTAATGAATTAAAATTTTTTATACAACAAAAACTAACATATTGTATAATCGTACAATTTTGTTATTAATCAATCAAAATCAAAAGTATCAATATTTGAAAAGAAGTTATTTATACTTAAAAAAAAAACTTATTATTGCAAAAAAAAACTTATTATTGCATATTATTAAGATTTGAATTTGATTCTTCATGGAATCTCGGAACGATTCACCTTAATTAATCCAAAGATTCAGTCATCAATCGAAAAATAGATCAAATATATAGATACAACTTTCCACACATGCAATATATCTAAGCATTCAATAAAAGATGGAAAATATAACAATAATATGAAATAAACATAATGTCACAGGAGAAAAATAGAGTTTACGACATAGCCATCATAACTGAAATTGAAAGGTTGAAAATAATGCTACTAGTTCCAACATGAAGAATGAAAAATACTATAAAGGTGTTACGACTCGGTTCCTAGATCCCTACATGACCTAAGATCGGTTCGCTTCGACTAATCCTAAGACCCAGTTTCAACATAGGGTGGCTAGCTAAACCCCGTGCCCCATGGGGTGGCTAGCTCCCTCTTTACACTAGTAGCTCGCCTCGGTACCGTGTACACGAGGGCCAACAGAAGTCGGTGTAGAGTAGTCAATCTTAACCCCGGGTCTCAACCCAAGGGCGGCTAGCTCCGCTCTACACAAAAAGGGGACAGTCGCTCTCCTTAGTACCACATACTCAAGGGCTATCACACTTCCCGTCTACATTCTAGATTTTCCATCTAACCATAGAAGCTTTACTCCTAATTTTCCGTAGGGTTCATGCTCATGTTCACCACATTATTCTGATTCAGATTTTATTATTCACAATTTAGTTCTCGTTTATATACAGGCAGCTCGTGTTTCCACAATTCAATACATGTAACTGATGATTTCACACGTAATTGTTCATTTATCTTAGGCAGCTCATATTCTAATAGGTAGCTCACAACTTTATTACAGGCAATTGCTAGCAGTTTAATCTAATTATGTATACAAATACAATCATACAGTGCAATTGGTTTATTCATTTCTCTGTCCTAAGGTTCATGCCACATCTTAGGTTTCCAGCTGGTTAATTCTACAGACACATTCTTATTTAATATAATTAATAGAAGTAGACCACTTTACCAGACAATCCGGAAGTAATGGGGGTTCGAACTGTAGACCTAGGCGTCTCTGCGAGCCCCAAACACGCAGTAGGTCGAAACCCTAAACCAGGGAATACATCACAAATGAGGATTCAGAATAGTGTACAAAGGTTTCTAGTATGTAGACAAACTCACAAGAAAACTACAGACACTTAGTTTGCATAAAACGGATCCCGATCAGATCCCAAATGGGTCAAAAACTTATCTACTGACCAAAATCAAACGTCTGGGAACAAGTCCAGACGTCTTAAAAGATATAGAACCTCACCTCAAGTCCCTGCGATATCCTCAGACGTCCAGGACTCTCCTGCGATTGTCTGAAAGCGGTTCCAAACGTTGAACCACTCCTCCGGTCGTCTGGAATCACCTCCGGTTGTCTGGTGAGCTAATCTGACGTCCGAAAGTACGTGGGAGGGCGTTCCACGCTCCTTCCTAAGGCTGCTCCTGCATATGACAGAGCAGTCACCCCAAAATCAGGCTGGCATATCTTCTGCGGTGCGGCCTGCATGGTCGTAACTGCGAAAAGAACATACCTTTGCGATAAAGGTGCTTTTAGACGTCTGGCCTTGAATCCAGACGTCCAGATGTTTCGCCAGTCATCCGGACTTCACTCCAGACGTCTGATACTGGAAAATTTCTAATATCAGAACTCGCTCCTAGTGTTCTTCGCCACGCTCTGCCGTGCTTCTCCTCGCTCCGCCGCAGCTTCAGCTGCTGTAGGTGGTCGAGGATGCCGTTCCAGACTCCCTCCTCTCGTACGCGCCCGCGGTGGTAGTGCGAGCTCTGACGAGCTTCCACCGAAGCTTACGACCTCGGCCTCCTCCTCCTCCTGCACTTGTCCTCTTCTCGCCCTCTCTCGCTCACCCTCGCTCACCTCCTCGCTCGCGGCAGTGAATGTGGGGGTGTGGTGGTGGTGTGTGGGGTGGAGAGGAGAGGAGGGGAGGGTGGTTTTATAGGTGTGGTGGGTTTAGAGTTTGGGTAGGAAGGAGGAGAAAGTAGAGAGAGAAAAGAAGTTATGCGCGTCGCCCGCACGTAGAGCACAGAGTGCGTACAAAAATTTCATTTTCAGACGTCCAAGAAATAGTCCAGACGTCTGGACAGACATCTAACTGAGACTCCAGACGTCTTAAAAGGCTAAAAGTGGAACGGATCTTTACAGATGGTAAGCTGAAAGCTGACTAATGCTAGGCTCGGTTAGGTCCAGCACCCTTTGCATCCGATGGTACTGGCTACTCACTTCCCTGACTTGAACATAAGTAGCGGATGTTAGTTAAACGCTAAGTAGAGTGCCAAACTTAAGAACATTTAATGTATTTAACTATTAAAAGTAGTAAATTATTCATGCAATTAACATCTGGTTCTATTCATAATTACTAGTTGTTTAGTATTTGGCATTCTAGTAAAGGTTCATGCTATCACTTAATTCACATGTTCCTGATGGGAATGATCTTATTGCAGTTTTTCCGCGATGTAGGATGTATACGTGGCACTCTCATGGTTGGGAGAGTACTCCGTGGTAGTCCTACACCTGGTCTATCACTCTGAGGTTACAGTCGCGTACCCTCACCAGTCTGCGTACCCTTGCCCGACTATCCCGATTTGCCCAGTGGACCCAATAGGAGTCGGTGTATGGTGATCATTCCCATCTCGGGTCCCAACCCAAGGGAAGTCTAACTCTCTATATACACAAAAGTGACAGTAGCTCTCATCGGTATCACGTATACGAGGGCCAGCTCACTTTCTGTGCCCAAGTCTAGCCAACAGTTATGCCTATATAGGCGAGATTGTTCCATCATACATCAGAGTTTCCATGTCACACCAATTTAGCTACTTTTCTAGTTCCCCATAGGGTTCGTTTATAGTACTCGTCTCACACCAACAAGTTGTATTTATCTCTATTCACATTCAGGTTTCAATTATGGAAATAGGCAATTCGTAATATAACCATAAAAACATTTAACTACATCGTTCAAGTTATCATTTTCTTATAATGTGGAATTGATCATTATGCATATTTAAGTTATGTCAATCAAGGTTCATGTACTAAAAGTAAACATACATCATTCTCAATTATAGGGTTTATTTCGTGACTTAGGTTTTAGGCAGAGATCTCTAGTTTAACATTCACTTAACAAAATCAAAGTAGTAGAAAAAGATTACTCTACCAAGGGGTACGGGTGATATGTGGGTACCAACGGCGAATCCCAACGCCTTCGCAGGTCTCGCGCGCACTACGAACTTAGGGCCTACACCAATTTAACGGTCAAACCAGGTATTAATTTCGTTGACTGATATTTCAATATGTAAAACATGTTCAAAATAGTGTGAAAACAACTCTAAAACATTGTAAATCCTATGAGCTTTCCAACGATACCTTGTTTGCTCAATTCTGACCTCGTTTGGGCCCTGAACTGGCCCAAACACTCCTGTTTCACCTGAATCGAACTAGGCGGGCTGGTTTGGTTGGACCAGCCGCCTACCTATAGCAGACGCACGTATTCATTGATATCAGACGTTTGGGCTGAGTCCCAGACATCTTAAATGCATGTAGGAACTCGCCTGGCACTCCTGCTCCTCCCATCGTCTGCTACTTGTAATGACCGTCTGAGGGTGCAGCCGAACATCTGATACCACCTCTAGACGTCCGAAAGTACCTTGGTTGCCGAGTGTGTGCACTTTCTCAACACCTTTCTCCCTTGCGCAGCTCACTTCTCCATGCGAACTCGAGTCTCGAGCCCACACATAGCGTAGATGCCTCGGGCAGACCCCACCTCGGGTCCTGCGTGCGCTCGGACGTCTGAAGCTCGCCGTGGATGTCTGCGAAGCCTCCTAGCCATCTAACGACCTTCGTGGATGTCTGATGGACGTAGGCCTTGCCTCCTGCTCTATGCTTCGAATGCGGGTGTCTACGCCTTCAATGCCTTGCATCGCATGCCACTGCAGCCTCGCACCGCGTGCAGCAACAGCAACGACCCTCCCTCTCAATCTCTCGATCTCTCCTCCTCCCACTCCCTTCTCTCCCTCGCTGTCTCTCCTCCCTTACTCATTGCTCGCAAGGGAAACGAAATGTGGTGGGGTGGGTGTAGGGTGCGCTAGTCGAGGTGGTGGGGAGGATGCAGGGGTTGCATGGGAGGGTTTTTAAATGGTTGTGGGTAGGGCTTTAGGGGTATGTGGGGTAAGGTGGGGTTAGGGTAAATTACACTTGAGCCTACAGAACTAAAATCTGGGGGGTAAAAATTACAGAAACAATCCTAGCTCCCTTGATTTGTTCTTATGGGGTCAAATAGGTGAAAAGTATGGTGTAAAATTTATGATAGGACCCCTATAGTTTACGAAAATGCCTAAATAGCCCTTGGAGAGGGTCATTTTAACATAACAAACTTAAAGGAAGTTTCGCCTCCGAAACTTGAGCTAAACTAATATGCGGAAAGAGATAGGGTATGGGCATAACAAACTTAAAAGGATCAAAGTACGCCAGAGATTACGTACCCCCAAAACGCTCCGGGTACTAATCCCGCATTGCCGCCTTGGACTCCCACATCACGTCCTCGTGCCGCTGACTTCTCCATAGGACTTTCACCAGTGGCACTTCCTTCCGCTTCAAGTTCTTAACAGCTCTATCCAATATCTGTACTGGCTTCTCTGGATAGGTCAGGTCATTTCTCACATCGATACTCTCATGGCTCAGAATGTGGTTGGGATCAGAGATGTATCTTCTGAGGTTGGAGATGTGAAACACGTCGTGCACACCTGATAGCTGGGGAGGAAGGGCAAGTCGGTAAGCAATAAGTCCCACTCATTTCAAAACCTCAAAAGGTCCCACAAATCTTGGTGCGAGCTTCCCCTTCACCCCAAAACGCTACAAGCCCCTCATGGGCGAAACATGGAGAAAGGCGTGATCTCCAATCTCAAATTGTACCTCCCGACACTTCCTGTCAGCGTAGCTCTTCTGTCTGCTCCTGACGGTACGTAGTTATTTGTGAATCTGCTCTATCACCTCCTGATTCTGACGGATATGATCTCATGAGGGACTCCGTGAAGGTGCACCACATCCCGGATGTAACTCCCTGCCAACTGTACTGGCCCGAAGGTGACTCGGATCGGCAAAAATCACACCGTCTTCGTCAAGCTATCCACTATAACTCAAACGGCATCGTGTCCTCGCTGTGTAACCGGTAGCCCCACTACTAGATCCATAGTGACACTCTCCTACTTCCACTCTGGCATAGGAAGTGGTTGTAGCAGCCCTGCAGGCCTCTGGTGCTCGGCCTTTACTTACTAGCACACCAAATACTGCTGCACAAACTTACCAACATCCCGCTTCATCCCCCTACACCAGAAGTCATGGCGTAAATAATGGTACATCTTGGTGTTTCCAGGATGTATGGTGAACTTAGACCCATGTGCCTCAACCAGAAGCTCCCTCAATAACTTCTCTCTAAGAATGCGCAAACACCTCCTCATATGTAGGATCTCTTCAGTGAAAGTGAAGTCTCTTTTGTCCCCTGTCAATACCCTATCTTGCAGCGTCTACAGATACGGATCAGCCATTTGTCCAGTAATGATACAGTCTATGAGCTCCGGTCGTACCTATCTTGTCACTGTCACTACCCCGCAGTATCCACGTGGCTCCTGAGGTTGTCAACTGCCCACCTCCTGCATGAGCCGCCAACTCTATGCCTGTAAGCTAGCCAAGTGGGCGGACGCCTTCCGGCTCAAGGCGTCAGCCACCACGTTGGCCTTCCCCGGATGATAATAGATGCTGAAGTCCTAGTCTTTCAAGAGTTCTAACCAATGTCTCTGCCTTATATTGAGCTCCTTTTGATCAAATAGGTACTTAAGGCTCTTATGATCCGTGAAGATCTCAAAAGTTTCACCGTACAGGTAGTGCCTCCATGTCTTCGACGTGAAGACAACCGTTGCTAGCTCCAAGTCATGAGTGGGGTAGTTATGCTCATGGGGCTTTAGTTGCCGCGATGCGTAAGCGACAACGTAACCCCACTGCATAAGCACACCACCCAACCCCTGCGACGAAGCATCCATGTAAACCACGAACCTGCCATTACTGTCTAGAATGGTGAGTATAGGGGTTGAAGTCAGCTTCCCCTTCAGCTCCTGAAAGCACACCTTACACTCGTCTGTCCAAGTAAAAGGTACGTCCTTCCTAGTCAACTGAGTCATAGGATACGCAATTTGGGAGAATCCTCTGATAAATCGCTGGTAGTAGCCTGCTAGCCCTAAGAAACTACGTATCTCTATCATTATACGTGGCCTCTCCCACCTGAGCACAGCCTCAACCTTGGCTGGATCCACATTTAACCCGTCTCCCGAGACCACATGACCCAAGAAACTTGCCTCAACCGGAACTCACATGTACTGTACTTGGCGTACAGCTTGCGCCATCTCAAAGTATCCAGAACATGCATAGATGCTGCCCATGCTGTGACTGATCCCAAGAGTATACTAACACATCATCAATGCATACCATCAGAAATTGGTCCAAGTAAGGTCTGAAGATGTGGTTCATCAGATCCATGAAAGCAGTGGGGGCGTTGGTCAGCCCAAACGGCATGACCAAAAACTCATAGTGTCCATACCGCGTACGGAAAGATATCTTGGAGACATCTGTCTCTCTGATCCTTAACTAATGGTAACCTGACCTCAAGTTTATCTTGGAGAACACCGTGGCGTCTCTCAATTGATCAAAGAGGTTGTCGATATAGGGCAACGGATACTTGTTCTTAATGGTGACCTGATTTAGCTGCCTGTAGTCAACTCAAAGCCGAAGGGTGCCATCCTTCTTCACAATCAAAACAGGGATCCCCCATGGGAACGCACTAGGCCTCACAAATCTCTTTTCTAACAAATCCTGCAATTGGGGCTTGAGCTCTCGCAGCTCAAGTGGTGCCATCTTGTACGGTGCAGTGGAGGTGGGGTTAGTCCCTGGTACTAATGAGATATCAAACTCGATCTCACGCTCAGGTGGTAGTCCTGGTAGCTCATCCGGGAAGACGTCGGAGTACTCGCAGACCACTGGAACACTCTGTAGATCGGCTATTCGGCTGGCTCTACTACAACACAAGCTAGGAAGCCCTCACACCCTTGACTCGGTAGTTTTGCTACCCGAAGCGCGGAAATGTATCTAAAACCTCCATCCATTGATTAGCCCTCGGTGAACCTCCACAAGCGCTCCTCCTGGACGATGTCTCGGATCAGCTGAGTGAGGTCCTGAGCCTGGATGCCCTGAAGGAGGGGTGGAGCGACCCCTACCTCAGGTCCAGTACGTTCGCCCCCACGACTACGCCCACAGCCACAGCCACGGCCAGCCCCACAAGCTATACGACAAGGCATCCCCTTACAGGGAGATGGAAAGAAACAAATATCATTATTGACACGAGACTAAAATATGACTCAAAAGTGAAGATCAAGATAACACGTTGTGATGGTTATCATAGTTACATACACATGAGTGGTTACTTCAAGGTCATTTGGTTTATTTTTTGGGATGACCTTGCTCGATATCATTTTGTTACGACTCGAACCCGGCTTCTCATGAAACTTGGGAACGTTTCACCTTAACTAATCCCAAGATCTAGTTGTCCATCGAGAAATAGACCAAATATATAGATATAACATTCCACACATGCAATATAACTAAGCATTCAATGAAAGTCGGAAAGTAGAACAATAATCTGAAACAGACATCATGTCACAGAAGAAAAATTGAGTTCACGACATAGCCATCACAACTGACATTGAAAGGCCAAAAATAGGGCTACTAGATCCAATATGAAGAAAGAAAAGTACCGCAAAGATGGTAAGTTGAAAACTGACTAAGACTAGGCTCCAATAAGCCCAGCACCCTTCGCAACCGGTGATACTGGTTACTCACCTTTGTGACTTGAACATAAGTAGCGGATATCAGCTAAACGCTGAGTAAAGTGGAAAACTTAAGAACATTTAATGCATTTAACTGTTAAAAGCAATAAACTATTTATGCAGTTCCAATTATTCATGCAGTTAACGTTTGGTTCTATTTATAATCACTAGTTGTTTAGTATTTAGGCATTCTAGTAAAAGTTCATGTCATCACTTAATTCACCTGTTTCCTATGGGAACGATCTTGTTGCAGTTTTCCGACGATGCAGGATGTATACGTGACACTCTCCTGACCGAGGGAGTACCTTGTGGTAGTCTTACACCTGGTCTACCACCCAGAGTCATGGTCGTGATGTAGCAGTGG
Source organism: Thalassia testudinum (assembly GCA_037157565.1). Classification (NCBI taxonomy): domain Eukaryota; kingdom Viridiplantae; phylum Streptophyta; class Magnoliopsida; order Alismatales; family Hydrocharitaceae; genus Thalassia; species Thalassia testudinum. The sequence continues at coordinate 147,382,163 of JAZHRO010000063.1, read as the reverse complement.
TTACAGCACATGCGATAGACGGATGAGTTGCTATCCTACACTAGCACGCGGTTAGTCCTTTTTGCTAGCAGGTACACTCTAACATACAACACAGAACAGAACAGGGGTCACGTTGCTCACCAGTTTGCATACCCTTGCCCGATTATCCCGATTTATTCAATGGGCCCAATAGGAATCGATGTAGGGAGGCCATTCTTATCCCGGGTCTCAACCCAAGGGAAGGTTAACTTTCTCCCTACATAAAAGTGATAGTAACTCTGCTTGGTACCACGTACACGAGGGCCAACTCACTTTCTATGCTCAAGTTCAACCAACAGTTACGCCTGTATAGGTGAGATTGTTCCATCATACATCAGAGTTTTCATGTCATTCCACTTTAGCTACTTTTCTAGTTCCCCATAGGGTTCGTTTATAGTACTTGTCTCACACCAATAAGTTGCATGTATCTTTATTCACATTCAGGCTTCAATCATGGAAATAGGCAATTCGCAATATAACCGTAAAAACATTTAACTACATCGTTCGAGTTACCATTTTCTCATAATGTGGAAATGATCATCATGTATATTTATGTTATGTCAATCAAGGTTCATGTACTGAACGTAAACATACATCATTCTCAATTCTAAAGTTCATTTCATGACTTAGGTTTTAGGCAGAGATTTCTAGTTTAACATTCACTTAACAGAATCAAAGTAGAAGAGAAAGACCACTCTACAAAGGATACGGGTGATATGGGGGCACCAATGGTGGATCCCAACGCATTCGTAGGTTCTGCACGTACTACGGACTTGGGGCTTACACCAATTTAACGGTCAAACTAGGCATTAATTTTGTTGACTGACATTTCAGTACGTAAAACAGGCTTAAACAAAGTGGAAACAACTCTAAAACATAGTAAATCCTATGAACTTTCCAACGATACCTTGTTTGCGCAATTCCGATCTCGTTTGGGCCCTGAACCGGTCCAAACACTCCTCCTGGTTCACCTGAGCCGGACTAAGCGTGCTGGTCTGGCTGGATCGGCTACCTACCTGCAGCAGACACGCATACTGATTGATATCAGACATCTTGGGTTAGTCCCATACGTCTTAAATGCACGTAAGAACCTGCCTAGCGCTCCTGCTGCTCCTGTCGTCTGCTACCTCTCACGACTGTTTGAGAGTGCAACTGGACGTTTGACACCACCTCCAGACGTCCAAAAGCACCTCAATCGTCGAGTGTGTGCGCTTTCCCAACACCCTTCTCCCTTACGTAGTTCACTTCACGCGAACTTGAGTCCCGAGCCCGCACACGGCGCAGACGCCTCGAGCAGACCCCACCTCAGGTCCTGCATGCACCCGGACATCCAAAGCTCGCCGTGGACCTCTACGAAGCCTCCCAACCGTTTGCCGACCTTCGCAGACGTCTGATGGATGCAGGCCTTGCCTCCTGCTCTGCACTTCGAATGCGGGTGTCTGCACCTTTAATGCCTCTCATTGCATGCCATTGCGGCCTCGCGTCATGTGTAGCAATAGCAATGGCCCTCCCTCTTAATCTCTTGATCTCTCCTCCTCCCACTCCCTTCTCGCCCTCGCCGTCTCTCCTTCTCCCTCACTCATTGCCTGTAAGGGAAACAAAATGTGGTGGTGGGGGGGGGGGGGGGGGGGGGGGTGTGGGGGTGGGGGGTGTAGGGCACGTCGCTTGAGGTGGTGGGGAGAATGCGGGGGTTGCATGGGAGGATTTTTAAAGGGTTGTGAATAGGGTTTTAGGGGTGAGTGGGGTCAGGATAAATTACACCTGACCCCACAGAACCAAAATTTGAGGATAAAAATTACAGAAACGGTTCTAACTTCCTTGATTTGTTCTTGTGGGGTCAAATAGGTAAGAAGTAAGAATGTAAAATTTATGATAGGATCCCTATAATTTACAAAAATTCCTAAATAATCCTTGAAGAGGGTCATTTCACATATCTAAACTAGAAAATCAACACATATTCGAAAATTACGTACTAATTCATAGTCCGAATAAAAGAGGTAATATGTTCTTTAATAAACATGTTTTTTTTAGTTGGAATTGACCGTTGTGGAATTTAAGAGATGACTCCCCCAAAATTGAATTAATGTTTGCCCCATTTTTATTGGGTAACGTTTGTAACTATTCAAAAGCATATTTAATTTGCAATCAAGTCACATAGGGCTAAATTAGACTTGCATATAAAAATTTAATTCCCAAATCCAAACTCATTTGTAAATAGGTCATGTTTGGCCCATTTCTAATAAACTTAAACATCTAAATTGCAACCCACATCCAACCCAATCGGACTGGGTACCCACAAACTTATCAAGTACCCAGTCCAAGGCCTAGGCTTAGGTTAGACTATAAGAAAAATCATCTAAAATGTAGATTAAGGAGGGATTAAGGCATTTTTGTGTCCAGGCATAAATATCAAATTAGACGTCAAATATTTAAAATGAGTAAAATAATCTCACACCCTAAAGTTGAATCGTTTTATTTTGAAATATTAAAAGTCTAATTCCAGAAAAAGGGAATTCCGAAATTAAGACTACCAGATTCCAATTCTAGTGTACACATTGGCAGTTCCACCTACCTCAGTCCATGGTTTCTAATATTTATAATCACAGTACCATTTATGTTAATGGTTTGTTTATTTTTACCTGTTATTTACCACAGTTACCACTTTGTAGTAGGATTTTTGTAAGCTCACCCCACGGAACAAGTTGTTTAAATATCACCTGCGTGATGATATAAAAATACTCTTGTCAAACGTTTCTTGCAAGCTAACACTTTGTTTTATGGTTTCACCCCCTGCCCCGCCTGAAAATTTGCATTTTATGGTTTTCCAGACGATCCTAGTTGTCATTCTAAACTGATTTATATCTTGCGTTGCATCATTATTTTCAGACATGCATTCGTTAGAGTTGTTTGACTCCACTGGGTGAGGGGAGAGGAAGAAAAGAGATCGGTGTATGCAAGTTGAAATGACAGTGGCTTGGGGGCAAATGTGAGACCTCCTTTATAATTTGCCCAAAATTTGACTATTATAGGATATTATTTGTTAAAATTCTAATTATTTGAAAATCTTACATTAGCATGTGGGTCATAAATTTGTCACAATGGCATAATAGGGTTGTGAGATACAACTTTTAATTAATTGAAGTCGCGAAATACAAGTATATCTTAACCATGCAACCGGATCGATGCTTTTTTATTTGTGTAAATGTGGGTTAATACAAAAGTGGTGCAATAATTTATGCATCTCCCCTTCAAATTAGGCTGTATCAATAATATTTATTTAAGAATCAAAAATCACAACAGTGATATTTAAATTGTCAACGTGTTTATTGACAATTGCAATGTGATTTTGCAACGTGATTTAAGAATCAAATCACAATTGCAACATGTCGATGTAGTACATCGATTTACATTAATGTAAAATAATTTTATATAATTTTATATTGATATATAATGATAATTAAGTGATTTTATATTAATATAAAATAATTATTTTATAATTTTACATTGATATTTTATATCAATGTAAAATAATCTATAATAATCTTTCGTCGATTCCTCAAGTTCATCCATTATAAAATACGTAATTTTTTCATTTAAATTTTACCGATGTAATATGATTTTCTTTTTTTTTTTATTCCCAAAGGTCACGTAAACTTTTGCGTGAGTCATCACGTGAATAAACCAATGTCAGTTTTATTTTCAGGTATTGTTTTTAGTAGTTCGTAGTTGTGCACAGGACAGCCAAATATATTTGTGGTATTAACACACTATTGTAAAGATTTGATTGTAGTTGCATACTTGCATGGCCTGCAGGAGATCAATATCTGAAGCCATACGTAACATCTCAACCTGAGGTCACCATCACCACACGCACCGGAGGAGACGAATTCCTTATACTGGCCAGTGATGGCCTATGGGACGTCGTCTCGAACAAGGTTGCATGCTGCGTCGTTCGTCGTTGCCTTGCCGGCCGGTTGGGCGACAGGCCACCGGTCGGCACGGCAGCTGCCGTGGCTCTCGTGGAGCTCGCAATTTCCCGCGGCAGCCAGGATAACATAACCGTGGTGGTGGTGGAACTGAGAAGTCCGGGTAGTGTAGTGCAATCGAAGAAGGCCTCAGACGGTTTGAGCACCTTGCACGAAAATAGTGTAGTTATGGCACATGATCTCCTAAGATAAAAGGGCTGGATTAGATATCTAATTAAACTCTCTTGTAAAGTTGGTGACGGCAATTAAGCAAAGCAAAAGCTCTGGTTAGAATATTTCCTACTTCTTTTCGGTGGTTCTGTGTGGATTTTTTCGTTTGACCTAGTAGATTAAGAAAGTAATATTAAAAAATATAAAATTACTTTAATTTATAATTATGTTTACTTATAACATAATGTTAATATCAATTTTTATTTATTTAAATTTATGTTAAATTATGATATTAACTCTTGTGATATTTAATTGATAATAATGTTAAGTATATAAAATATGACGGATATTAAAGGGATGAGTGATATATAAATTTTAATACAGATTTGATTAATATTAATTAAAATTAATATTAGATAAATTTATATTAAAGTGATTAGATCGGTAAGTATTAGCAGAGGAGAGGTTAATTAATAGCCAAGTAAATGAAAATTAATCTTACTTTTAAGGTGTACTAACAAAATGTTTCTATTGTTGCACTTTGATGTTAGATGATTGTATATTTGCTTTTAACTTTTCTACTCAAGGAATTCAACGTCACAAGAAAGATGGTATCCACGACTAAAAGTACGATATACATGCGACTATGTAGGTACAGGCAATATTAAAATCATGTGTAGTATTTGTTGAGGTTAATCTATAAATAATTCACTTCTAAATTAAGATAGACCTAAATTAAATTAACATAATTAAATTTTATATTGATGAGTATCAGGACTAATAAATCAATATCAATAATCCATATATTGAATATCGATACTTGTGAATCAATATCGGTATTGTTGCTATACAGTTTTAGGTCCCATATCCAAGAAGTACTGGTATTAATGTCAAGTATCGATACTTATGATTTACTGTTTAGGACTCGAGTTTAGTTATGTACACTTATCTAGTACTTATGATGTACTGGTATTAGTGATTAGTACCGATACCTCAAGCATACTGGTAACCCTTCAAAAATTACTTATCTCAACTAATATCGGTACTCATAATGAATATCAGTACATGCGAGTACATACCTCATCTTAAGAACTATGACCCCATTCCTGATCTCTATATGTACCAAAACTTATCGTCCAGTACCAATGCATATGAGATATAGTTCTGAGTGTCAGAACTCTAAAACAAAGTACCAATACTGAAAATAAGTACTGGTATAAGTGACTTACAGATTTAGCCAAACCAAATCTAAAACCAAGTCTGTGCCCCATTGACGTCGAAAAACATGTGAAGATAATTTGTTTGTTGTAACATGCGATTACGATATCAATTTTAAAAGAATATGGATGGTGAGTTCAAGTGTCGAACATAAAAAGGTGTGCAATCGGATCAATTAATCTCTTAATGTCACAAGATATTTTATTCTGTTTACTTTTGAGATAGAGGGAGAGAGAGATAGATTAGGGTTAGAAATTTATAGTAGAGCAATGAAATCTAATTATGTATGATGAAGCATAATAGTCTAGCACAGGATGATAATAAAAACTAATATATATTGAATAGGTGAAATTGTTTTACACTACAATGCTAGATGAAAGCTTTAAGAAATATAAGCACTAAACTAAAGAAAACAAGCAACTAAATGAGATAATTGGAGTGTCGAGATAGCCACGGTGGTGGATGGGCTTCCGTCAGCTGCTTGACAACTCCAAGGGCTTGCTCTAAGCTCTAGAAGGTGGTGGGAACGTGCTTGCTAGATGATGTTGAGAGATGTCCATGAATGGAGGGTTGTATGCCTTTTTAAAGTGGAGGAAATGGAGCTAAAACAAGTATGGACCAATTAGCGACAGCAACGACGTCGCTGTAGCTCCGCTGTAAGCATTCCTATAGTCCAGCTCACGTGCCCGCTAGCGCCCATGCGTGAATAGTGGCCGAATGTCCGTGATCCATGTGCTCGCACTGGCAGTTGTCCGATCAGCGATCGTCTATCGAGATCGGTGCAACCACGTGCTCAGGATCATGCCTTAGATGCATGTCAGATGGCACATACGATGCAACATTGGATCACGTGTCTCTCACATGCTCATCCGACATGTAAGAGCGTGCCACGTTGAGGATCCAGCGACCCAATTTCAGGGCCTCTTTGTGTGCAGCGAATTTACACAGCACGGGGCTTCGAACGCATGCCCGCAACATGTAGGTAAGGACGCTCACCACCACGCTGCAGCCATGGATGATCGCGTGGAGGGATTTTGTCGCTAAGGGCGCGAAGGCATCCCAACCGTTGGATCTTGATCCAACAGCTCAGATGTAAGCATGCGATGATGGGAGCAGGGCACCTATGGTTGTCATTGGATGGTTCAAATAATGTTACGTAGCATCATCTGGGCCATCCATCTTAAAATACTCCTTGAAAGTGCTACGGGTATCATATTAGACCGATTTTTGCATCGTTCGGCTGTTATCGTCGATCCGAATTCATTCGTGCAATCCGATTGCTCATCTAAGACTTGTTTCAATAAGCACTTGTGACGTCAAAAAATGCGTTAGATTAATTTGTTCGTTATAGCATGCGTTTATGACATCAATTTTAAAAGAAGAATCGAATGTGAGTACGAGTGTCAAACATAAGGAGGTGTGAAATCGGATCGATTAATCGCTTAATGTCACAAAATATCTTAATCCATTTGCTTGCAGAGAGAGAGAGAGAGAGAGAGAGAGAGAGAGAGAGAGAGAGAGAGAGAGAGTGAGTGAGTGAGTGAGTGAGTGAGTGAGTGATAGGGTTAGAGATTCATGATAATTTGAAGATTGCTAACTATGCAAGAACAAAAACATGATGGTAGAAGATGATAATATATTGTATAAGAAGAATCGTTTTACAACTATAATTGTAGATAAAAGCTTAAAGTAGCATAAACATGAAACTAAAGAATAAATGCATAAAATGGAGAGGTGAGGCAGCCACGGTAGTGGAGGGGCTTTTGTCGAGGACTCGACAACTTCGGGACCTTGCTTGAAGCTCTATGGAGGTAGGGGACGTGCTAGGTAGAAGTTAGGGAGAGATGCGTGATGGTAACACCATCATAAGACATAACTGGCATTAATTACTTATAATCAAGTGACAAATGCGCCTACATAATCGCTTGAGAGACAATTCCATTCAAAGCTAGTTTGAGAAGAAAACATTAAATCAGGGTTAATTCTGTAATTTTAACATCACATCATGAAAGCAGAGTAACCACAGGATTTTTCAGGGGTTAATCTAATGTTAAATGAGCATCAAAGTCCAATAAGTGGGTCCACACAGATAGAAACAGGGTTTCACACATTTCGAGAGATAATACAACATCTAAAACCCTAATTTCAGACTCACTTAAATTAATAAGGTTTTGATTAGGATAAAATTCATCTAAACCTCCTAAAATTCCTAGAAAAATATTCCTAGAGATTTGGCATCCTTGGTTTGACCATCTGAACCTATTTTGACCTTGAACAGAGTCTTATATGGATTTCTACCCTAATTTGGATTTCTGTGCAAATTGCCCAGTCAAAATTGGTAAAAACTAAAATTTGACTTCACCATCAGATTTCTTAGGTCCAAATTAGATTGGTACCAAAATTTGGACCCAATCAGAGTCCATCTTGACCTAGCTTGCATTTTAGTCCATTATATCTCTATTCCTTACATCCAGGCCCTTAACTTTCGAATTAATTACAAACTATCCCCTATCTTTTGTCATCTTATTCACAAAATGACCCCTTCCGTCTGAAGCTTTGAGGTTTCCTAAAGCACATGGTCAACCCTAACCACACCAACTTTGACCGTGTGCATCTCCTTCAATCAATATCCAATCTTCTCCAAAATTGGAGATGATCGCAACAAGAATCTCTTCCATCTGAACGTAATCTCAAGCTCGGATTCGAAGCGAGAAGCTTGCGGGAACTCAAGATTTTTCCTCTCTGAAATCCCATTCTCTTGGAAGAATTCTTCCTAAATTGAGCATGCTTGAGCTCTATAAAAGCTCCTGGAGGATCGACCATCTTCTTGAGTCAAGTTTAGGCCTAGAAACCTCTAGTTCTTCCCTTCTCTAGCCACCCTCCAGCTCAACTCCGATGGCCCTCGACATCTTCTTCAGGCCAGCCAACAACCAAATTGGCCCAGTCTCGACCTTCCTCTCTTTCCTCCACCTCTCACCGACCAAAGCATAGGTCATCTACCCCTTAGTTGTCGCCGTTTCCCCTCAATGGAGCAATCTTCGTCCCTGGTGCTGGCCAATCACAGCCGGGACCTCTCCTCATCCCCTTCGTCCTTTAGCTAGGTAACCTCCTTCCTCTCCCTCTCCTGAATCTTCCTATCTCTTTTCTCTCTTGTTTCGACCACCGACACACCCTCAACTACCTTCATCTTTGTTACAACCCGATTCCCGGATCCTTATAGGATCAGAGACTGGCTCGCCTCGACTAATCACAAGACCCAGTCGTCCAACAAGAAATAACCAAAAAGTAGGAAAGTAAACCACATTCACATATGCAACATAATTAAGCAGTAAAAACGTACAAAACATTAAAGGAAAGTAGAACTGCTGTTCCATTACATACCACCACAACAACAGAGACAACGGAAACGAAAGTAACAGTAACAACAATAGTAGCTAAAAGTCTGAAACTCACTACAATAGTAAGCGGGTACAACAAAGAAGTGCAAGAAAAGTACGGCTGGGCTCGACTAGGCCCAGCACCCTCCGCAGCTGAAAGCTCAAGCTACTCAACTCCTGGACCTGAAAAGTGTTATGAAAAAGACAGAGTCAGCGAATGCTGAGTAGAGTGGTATCTATACTATCTAAAGCAGTAAAAGCAACATTTTTAATTATCTTTTCTAGTTATTTTGGTTTACATGCATTTCCTTTTCACCCATTTTCCTCAAACTTTCAGATATTCTTGATCTTGCATGTTCCTCGTGGGAACGATCTTGATTGCAGTCTTTTCAGAAGAGTAGAAGGTACACGTGGTGCTCTCCTGGTCGAGAGAGTCCCCTGTGGTAGTCCTACACTCAGTCAACCACCCCGAGGTCACTATCAAGACGTAGCGGTGACTCCGGCACGCGTGATAATTGCACGGGTAGCTACCTCGCACTGACACATGGTCAGTCGTTTCCGTTAGCGGGTACGCCTAAAGTACAGCATAGAACAGTATAGGGCCTAGCCCTCTCAGAAATAGGGGTCTAGCCTCTCAGAACCAAACAGGGGTCAAACAGGGGTCTCGCCCCTCCATAGTCCGCGCACCCTAGTCTGACTACCCCAGTTTGCCCAAAGGGCCTAACAAATCGGTGTACGGTGGCTAGTTGAACCTCGGGTCCCGTGGGGTGGCTAGCTCCCTCCCTACACTAGTAGCTCGCCTCGGTACCGTGTACACGAGGGCCAACAGAAGTCGGTGTAGAGTGGCGAATCCTAAGCCCGAGCCTCAACCCAAGGGCGGCTAGCTCCGCTCTACACAAAAAGGGGACAGTCGCTCTCCTTGGTACCACGTACTTAAGGGCTAGCACACTTCCCATCTACATTCCAGATTTTCCATCTAACCATAGGAGCTCTACTCCTAATTTCCCGTAGAGTTCATGCTCATGTTCACCACATTATTCCGATCCAGATTCCACCATTCACAATTCAGTTCTCGTTTATATACAGGCAGCTCGTGTTTCCACAATTCAATACATGTAACTGATGATTTCACAGGTAATTGTTCATTTATCTCAGGCAGCTCATATTCTAACAGGCAGCTCACAACTTTATTACAGGCAATTGCTAGCAGTTTAACTTAATCATGTATACAAATACAATCATGCAGTACAATTGGTTTATTCATTTCTCTGTCCTAGGGTTCATGCCACATCCTAGGTTTCCAGTTGGCTAATTCCACAGACACATTCTTATTTAATATAATTAACAAAAGTAGACCACTCTACCGGACAATCCAGGAATAATGGGGGCTCGAACCACAGACCCAGGCATCTTTGCGAGCCCCAAACACGCAGTAGGTCGAAACCCTATACTAGAGAATACATCACAAAGGAGGATTTAGAACAGTGTACAAAGGTTTCTAGTACGTAGAGAAACTCGCAAGGAAACTATAGATACTTCATTTGCATAAAACGGATCGGACCCCAAACGGGTCAAAAATGTGTCTACTGACCAAAATTAGACATTTGGAAATAAGTCCAGACGTCTTAAAAGATACAAAACCTCACCTTAAGTCCCTGCGGTGTCCTCAGACGTCCAAGACTCCCCTGCGATTGTCTGAAGGTGGTTCCAGACGTTGGATGACTCCTCTGGTCGTCTGATAAGCTGATTAGACGTCCGAAAGTGCATGGGAGGGCGTTTTACGCTCCTTCCCAAGGCTGCTCCTATGTACGACAGTGCAGCTACCCAAAATCAGACCGACATATCTTTTGCGATGCAGCCTGCATGGCCGTAACCGCGAAAAGAATGTACCTTCGCGATAAAGGAGCTTTCAGATGTCTAGTCTTGGCTCTAGATGTCCAGATGCTCCTCTAGTCATCCGAACTTCGCTCCAGACATCTGATACTGGAAAATTTCCAGTATTAGAACTCGCTCTCAGTGCTCTCCACCGCGCTTCTCCCCGCTCCACCGCAGCTCCAGCTGCTGCAGGTCGTCGAGGACGCTGCTCTAGACTCTCTCCTCCCGCACGCACCCGCGGTGGCCGTGCGAGCTCGACAAGCTTCCACTGAAGCTCCCGACCTCGGCCTCCTCCTCCTCCCCCCGCACATCTCCTCTTTCTCGCTCTTTCTCGCTCCCCCTCGCTCACCTCCTCTCGCGGCAGTGAAGGTGGGGTGTGGTGGTGCTGTGTGGAGTGGAAAGGAGAGGAGGGGAGGGTGGCTTTTATAGAGTTGAAGGGTTTAAGGTTCGGGTAGGAAGGAGGTAAGGAGAGGAAAAAGGATTCTACGCACCGTTTGCGCGCAGAGCGTAGAGGGCATACAAAAATTTTCATTTTCAGATGTCCGGGAAAGGGTCCAGATGTCTGGACAGACGTCTGACTGAGACTCCAGATGTCTTAAAGGGCTAAAAGTGAGATGGGTCCTTATATCATAACAACCTTAAAGGAAGTTTCGTCCCCGAAACTTGAACTAGCTAGGGTGCGGAAAAAGGAACATAAAACTCATAACATACTTAAAGAGGGCCAAAGTAGGTCTGAAAAGACATACCCTCAAAAGGCTTCAGGTACTGCTCTCGCATCGCCGCCTCAGGCTCCCAGGCAGCCTCCTCGTACTGCTAGCTTCTCCATAGGACCTTCACCAGTGGTACCTGCTTTCATCTTAGACTTTGGATGGCTCTATCTAATATCTGCATTAGTCTCTCAGGGTAGGTCAGGTTGTCACCCACCTCAACACTCTTGTGGCTCAGAACGTGACTGGGATCGATGACGTACTTCTTGATGTTGGACACGTGGAACACATCGTGCACCCAAGAAAGCTGGGGAGGAAGGGCAAGCCGGTAGGAAATGGGTCCTACTGACGTGCGTTCGTGCGTGTGTGTTTAGAAGTGTCATTATAGTTCACACTTGCAATGCCGGTTTTCAAGTAAAGAAACGGATGTGAGTCCAAGTGTCGGTCTCAGGGAGGCGTGAAAATTGGATTTTTTTTCACTTGTTGTCGCAAAAATCACGGAGTTTTGCTTGCGAAAAGGTGCGGGTGAAAAGCGAGAAAGTGAGAGAGAGATTAGGGTTAGAATTGTTTCATTCTTAACATGCAACTTGAATAGGAAATAGAGTAGGCAACTGAATAGAAAACAACTTCATTAATCATGCAGCTTTAGTTCATAAATTACAACATTAGATACATGCTTAAACATAAGTAGAGTAAATCTTAAAAGAAAGGAAGAAAGAGAGAGAGAGGGAGGGCAGCGAGGCAGCCATGGTGGTGGAGAAGGCTCTGTCGGTGGCTCGTCATCTCCGATGATTACAAAAGGGCCTAAAGGTAGCTAAGAGAGGGGTAGAGTAGTTGCAAGTTGAGTGAATGCCTTGAATGGGTGGTTGGAAGGGGTTTAAATAAGGAGATGGGCTTTCCAAATGAAGAAGGGGTTTTAGCGACGTCTGGGACGTCGCTAAAACCCTTCCCAAAATGTCGGTGAAGCCCCCAGCCCGCCGGTCGCTCGCCCTCAGCCGTTCTTCTTCGCGCTCGATCCGTGGGCGTGGCATGAGAGCTATTCGATCGAAGATCGGACGGCTGAGGTCTTCGCACTTGCGTGCTCGGATCGCACCTTGAGTGCGCGTGCATGCGGGCGTTGTCGACTAGCGTGTGCACATGCGTGGCTGATTGCCGCTTGAGGATGCGCCGCGTGGCACTATCTCGGCCATCTGCTTCTGATCGGGCAGTCGAATTTTGCTCGCGCGCAAAGTTGTCTTCGAATTTCAGCAACGCGTGGCTTGAACCCGCATCGTGTGGGCGTGGGCATGCGCTTCAACCACTGCTCTACGCCCGCTGCGTTGTCACGGCGATCGCGGGCATGAGCGCGGTTCTCAGCCGTTCGATCGGAGATCGATGGCTGAGATCTGCTCTGCAGAGGAGGAAGTGGGCACGCCGTAAGCGAGCACCACGTGGCGCATCGTGGGCCGTTGATCATTAGATCAACGGTCAGAACTTCTTGGGCCCATTGTGGGAGCTCCGGATGTCGGATTTGGTCGATTTTGAGTCTATTGGACTCCGTTCGTCGTTCTGAATCCATCTGTACTGTCTGATTGCTCATCTGAGGCTTGCTTTGACAAGTGCTCATACAAATGGTCATTAATACTATTTTATAAGCAATCTTGACATATGATGCATGCAATGCTCCCATTCTACTTATGTTATGTTATCTATGCCTTTTATTTTTAAGATGGGCCCTATTTAACAGAATTATCACCCCCAGATGCAGTGTTATCATACCCCCATGCTTACTCCTTGCTAGTCCCTAGCAAGGTTTATTCTAGCCTTTATTTTCTGTCAGAATTTAAGAAGTAATTACTTAGACACTTTGTCACTTGTCAATAGGAGGAAATATACTAAGATCTTAATCTACAAAGACTAAGCAACGCCCGGGTGTCTGCCAAAATATGAATCGCCTGAATCCTTGCTTTAATGTATGTAAATATACATATGTATATATATATATATATATATATTTAGAATTTTTTTAGGAATTCAGAGTGGGTTGGTAACTTTTTACGGCTACCTAACCCACCTAAAACTTGGTCAAAACCCTAAGTGCTAAGCATTTTGGTGTGAAGATCGTGATAGACTCACTCAACAGTAATTCAGACAGACTTCGGATTGCTACGCCTATAGGTGACCGGAAGAGGAAGTATTTTGCCTGAAGGTATATTTGTTCTATTGGTAGCTTTCTCCCTACGTTTGTTGTAATTAGGGTCAACACAAGGATTTTTTCAGTGTATATCTCCCCGACTTGTACTACTTCCCCACTTCTTCCTTAAGTGTTTTGGTTCTTTTTGTGCAATTACTGAGCTGGGCTCTGGACAACCGACCAATGGGCTGTTACCCACGATCACTTGCCAGCCATACTCGTGTGGTGAAGTGTGGTTTATTTTGTTTTCTTTTCTTCTCCTTTTTTTTTTTTTAGGTGGCTTCCCTGATCTCAAATGTACCTAGAGGCAATGAAGAAGAAGTGGTCCCGTGGATGGGCTTTGGACAACCTGCCAATGGACTGTACCCACGACAACTTGCTAGCTATACCACCCTGGAGAGTTCATTAGCTACCCAATTTCTGTCAATATCTTCGAGGAGTGAGTCTGTGCAAAAAAATGTGCGCAGATGCTTAGACTCAAAGTTCTTCTGAGGTAGAGGGTGAGTTGATAAGTCGTATAGTTATCACCTTATTTAGTAGGTGGATTAGAGTAGCTTAAGGTTGTAAGGATTCGAAGCTAAATCCATATTTTAAAAGACACCAGGGCTGATTAAGCCTGAAGGCCTGAAAAGTCTAAGTGTTCAAGTTCTTTTTGCATTATTTTCCACTATTGACAAGTTTCTAATGCCTAAGTTTCTTCCTAAATTCAATTTTATTATTATTATTATTATTTTATTCAGACTGATTAAATGACCTCAGGATCATGTAATTACCACCCCCATGCTTAAGTTGGACAATGTCCTCATTGGCGAATACATGAATGCAACAGGGGTTCAAAAAGATATTACCTGAGTGATGTAAAATACCGGATCAGTCTGAATCCTCTGGGTTGCCTCCCAGGAAGCGTTGAGTTTAATGCCTTTAGCTGGGCGGTGCTTCGTGTCATCCCTCAACGAGGGTGACACTCTCCTTTGGGGGAACCTGGGCCAGGAAGTGTTTCAATCTTTGACCATTAACTGTAAAAGTGTGCCCAGTGTTTGGATCAGCGATTTCAATCGCCCCATTAGAGTAAGGCTTAACCACTCGAAATGGTCCTGTCCATTTGGACCTGAGTTTTCCTGGAAAGAGTTTTAGGCGGGCATTGAACAACCAGACTTGCTGGTTAGGCTCAAAGGTCTTTCTATGGATGAGTTGGTTGTGGACGGCTTTCATTTTCTCCTTATACAGTCGACTATTCTCAAAGGCGTCCCGACGAATTTCTTTGAGCTCAGATAATTGGAGCGTCCTGTGCACACCAGCTAACTGGGAATCCATGTTACATTGCTTGACAGCCCAGTAAGCCTGGTGTTCCAATTCGGCAGGAAGATGGTAGTCTTTGCCAAAGACCAGGCGATACGGCGACATGCCTTTCGGGGTCTTGAAAGTAGTCCTATATTCCCACAGGGCATCATCTAGTCGCGTGGACCAATCTTTCCTGTTAGGTCTCACAGTCTTTTGTAAAATGTTCTTGATTTGTCTATTGGAGACCTCGGTCTGCCCATTTGTTTGCGGATGATACGGGGTAGCACTGCGGTGGTTAACCCCATATTTTCTAAGTAGGGCACGGAATTGGGAGTGAATAAAATGGCTTCCACCATCACTGATCATGGCCTTGGTATTCCAAACCGGGAAAAGATGTTCTGCTTAACAAAGTCCATGACAGTCCTGTGATTGCATCGGTGGGTGGCGACGGCTTCAATCCATTTAGAAACATAGTCTACTAAGACTAGGATGTACTCAAAGCTGTTGGATGGTGGAAAGGGGCCCATAAAATCGATACCCCAAACGTCGAAGATTTCGACAATCAAGATGGGCTAGAGGGGTATCATATCTTTCCTGGTCATGGTCCCTAGCGTTTGACAGCGTGAGCAAGTCTTGGCAAAGTTGTGTGCATCCTTAAACAGGGAGGGCCAGTAAAATCTAGACTGTAGAACCTTCGTAGCCGTTTTCTTTCTAGAGAAGTGGCCACCACAAGCCTAGTCATGACAGAAGGAAAGCACACTCTGAACTTCGTTCTTGCGGATACACCTCCTGATGATCTGGTCGGCACAGAGGTGAAACAACATGAGATCATCCCAGAAATAGTGCTTGGCCTCAGCCAAGAACCTGTCCCATTGTTGTCTGGACCAGCTATGCAGGGTTTGTCTTACAACTAGGTAGTTGACATAGTCAGCATACCAAGGCAGTCTCTTGTCTTGCACAGCCAGAATGTGTTCATCAGGGAAGGTGTCAGATAAAGGTAGGGAGGGTTCAATGTGGTCTAGGTGAAGTCTAGACAAGTGGTCAGCCACCACATTCTTTGATCTGGCCTTCTCACGGATTTCCAGGTCAAATTCCTGCAAGAGAAGGATCCATCTGATGAGCCTGGGTTTCGCGTCCTTTTTAGACAATAGGTGCCAGATGGCTGAATGGTCAGTATAGATGGTCACGTGGGATCCCAGCAAGTAAGGTCGGAACTTCTCAAGTCCGAAGAATACAATGAGCAATTCTTTCTCTGTGACTGTATAATTTCATTGAGCTTCCTTTAATGTTTTGCTCGCGTAATAGATCACCACGGGTTTCTTGTCTTGTCTTTGTCCCAGGACAGTGCCTATGGCAAAATCTGATGCATCTCACATAATCTCAAAGTCCTGGGACCAATCCAGGGGCTGAAGTACAGGGGCTGTGGAGACTAAGTCCCGGAGGGTGTGATAAGCCTGGATGCAATCAGAGGACATGTGGAATATGGCGTCGTTGGCCAGAAGGTCGGTTAAGGGTTTGGAAAGCTTGGAGAAGTCTTTAATGAACCTTCGGTAGAAGCCAACGTGTCCTAGGAACGAGCGAATCTATCGAACCGAGCTAAGCGAAGGGAGTTTGGAAATCAAATCAACCTTAGCCCGATCTACCTCAATGCCCCTATGCGATACGATGTGACCGAGGACAATTCCTTCTTGAACCATAAAATGGCTCTTTTCCCAACTTAACACCAGATTAACCTCAATACATCGTTTCAGGATTTTCTCCAAGTTGCTCAGACAATGGTCGAATGAATTCCCAAATATAGAGAAATCATCCATAAAGACCTCTAAGTATTCACCCACCATTTTTGAAAAAATGGCTAGCATGCAATGCTGGAAGGTAGCAGGTGCGTTGCATAACCTGAACGGTATTCGACGGAATGCAAATGTGCCTTGGGGCAAGTGAATATGGTCTTTTCTTGATCTTCCAGAGCAATTGCGACTTGGTTATATCCTGAATATCCATCTAGGAAAAAAAATACTTTTGCCCTGCCAATCTTTCAAGGATCTGGTCAATGAATGGCAAGGGGAAATGATCCTTCTTAGTGGCTTCATTGAGCTTCCTATAATCAATACACACCTGCCATGCGGTGGTGGTGCGGTTGGGGATGGATTCTCCATGATCATTGGTGACAACGGTGAGCTCGGCTTTCTTTGGAACCACTTGAGTGGGGCTCACCCAGGGGCTATCGGAGATAAGATAGATGATGTCGGCGTCAAGCCACTTGATAATTTCTTTCTTAACAACCTCCCGCATGTTTAGGTTTAAACGTCTCTACATCTGGCAGGAGGGTCGTGCCCCGTCTTCTAGGTAAATCTTATGGGTGCAATAGGTAGGGCTAATTCCTCTCAAGTCAGAAATGGTCCAACTAATGGTGGCCCGATCTTTTGAAAGGGTCGCGATCAACCTAAGTTCCTGATCCTTGGTTAGATGAGAATTAATAATCACAGGGAAGGTCTGGTTAGGTCCCAGGAAGACATACTTGAGATTCTCGGGTAGTGGCTTAAGTTCGGGTACGGGTGGAACAATGGTTGACGGAAAAGGAAAGGACGGGAGTTGATCAACATCGATCTCTTCAAATGGTGTTGTGTGATGGTAATCAGCCTTACAGAGGTCCACGGGTAGCGATGGTGACAGGTCAGAACAGTCGTTACAGGCTTGGTGGTCAGAGACAGAACTAAGGGTGAGGCATTCCTCGACCAGAGTTTCCACAGGATCATGTTCCTCAACACAATCGCAATCAAAAGACTTTGTTGCCCGGAAGATATCCAATTGTATTTTCTTGTCTCCAAAGGTGATTTCCATACATCCCATGTCACAATCAATGTTTTCCTTAGCCGTAGCTAAGAAAGGTTTGCCTAAGATTATGGGTGCATTCTATAATTTTTCAGGGGCTTCCATGTCGAGCACCAAGAAGTCGATCGGGAAATAGAAGTCCTTGACCCGTACGATTACGTCCTCGACAACCCCCTTTGGGGTCTTCATAGATCTATCAGCCAGCTAGATGGTGACAGGTGTAGGCATCAACTCTCCGAAACCAAATTTGTGGTACAGGGTTGTTGGAATTAGATTGATAGAAGCACCTAAGTCCAGGAGCACTCTATCAAATGTCATGGCCTCGATATTACAGGAAATCAGGGGTGACCTTGGGTCAATTCGCTTGAGCGGAAGGTTGCTTGATATTACGAAACTTGCTTGTTCGGAGAGTACAACCTTCCTAGGTGCTTGAGGTCTTGGCTTGCATTTAGGTGTACAGGCATCCTTTAAAAACTTGGCATAAGCTAGGATGTGCTTAACGGCTTTGAGGAGCGGAATATTAATCTATACCTGCTTAAAGATCTCCAAAAGCTCCTCAGTTTCCACAACATTCTTCTTCTTCTTGATTGTCTCCAAGGCCTCAGGATAGGGTGTCTGAACATGGATCGGATCTATTTCTGGGTCCTTGGGTTTTTCTGGTGCCTCTTCTGAGCCATGCATTTCAATAGGTGAAGTCTCGGGGAGAGTCGACCATTTGGGATCCTGGGTTTTGGTGTCGCTTCTCAAGGTCACCGCATTCGCAGAGGCATTGGGACCATGGGTTGATCATTGAGAAGACGATGATGAAGAAGCACCAAACCCAGGGGGTGTTTGTAGGGCTGGCTGGACCATTTGAGCCTACCTGGGATTGCCCTGGAACCCTTGTGAATTGGGGCCTCTGTTAATTATGTTTCGAGGGTTCGGTTGTGGCTGGGAAGGTAGGGATCCTTGTTGTTTACAATGCAAGAGTTGGCTTAATTGTCCCTTTACTAAGGCCATTTCCTCCTGATGTTTCTGGTTCATTTCAGCCATCATCTTTATTAGGGTGTCCATTTGGTTTTGTGGGGGAGGGGTTGCCCTATTTTGATTATATGGGGGTCTAACTGGTGGTCCTTGCTGATAGGGGGGCAAGTGTGGCTGCTGGTTTGGCCTAGGCTGGTTTTGGAATTGCGGTGGCTTCTGGTTTCTATAACCAAAGTTGGGGTGATTATGTCAGCCAGTGTTGTAAGTGTTGGAGAAAGGGTCTGGTTTAGCATAACCTTGGACAGCTTGAACATCTTCAAGGATAGCAGATGTCGATGGGGAGGGAAGAGAGTAATCAAGGGTTGAGAGAGCAAAGGTCCCTCCCTGGAACGTGGTCAGGGGTTGTTCCAGGTTCAGTTGGCTTAAGGGTTGAACCAGGTCAACATTATGTGCTTCCTTTGCTAGGGAGAAGGTCTATAACGGGTTCTTGGTCTGGTTCAGTAGCTCATCAGTCTTTTTGTCCACCAATTCCTCTCAATCTAGTTTCTTGGCAATGATGTCCGTGTCAACCATTCCAGAATTTGCTTGTACGTCATAAATCCCACCACGGGGTTGACTGGATTGGTTAAACTGGGTCATGGAGGCATTGTTGAGCAAATTTTTGCTCATGGACTCAAAGAGCTCAAACGCGCTCTCCTCATCCTTATTCAAGAAGTTCCCCTCGCATGAGGCATTGACGAAGTTCCGCAGGTTGCTGTCTAGACCGTGGTAGAAAATCTGGGCCAATTGCCACCTTGGTACTTCGTGGTGTGGGCATTTCCTCAAGAGTTCATTAAATCTTTCCCACGCCTCATGGAACTGTTCCCCACCCTAGAGTGTAAAGGTAGTAATAGCTCTTTTGAGGGCATTGGTCTTTCCTATGGAGAAGAATTTCTTTAGAAATGCATGCCTCAGTTCTTCCCAGGTGGTGATGGGTCTACCTAGAGTTCTAAGCTAGTGAGAAGCCTTGTCTCTTAACGAGAAGGGGAACATCTTAATTAGAACAATGTCAAGGCTAATGTTCCTAGGTTTCACAGTTCGTGCTTTTCAGTTAAGATCCTTTAGGTGCTGGAAGGGGTCCTCATTTGAGCTTCCATGGAAATGACTTAAGACATTTGGTTTTAGCTCAAAATCATCTCCCCCTTCGGGGATCCTAAGGTGTGGCTCAACTCTAATAGCAGAAGGATTATAGAAATCACGTAGGGGCCTCGGTTGATCCTGAAATGGTGGTACATCAAGTGGTGGTTGCCCTTGTGGGTCTTGGAAAGGTGATGGTGGTTGCCCTTGTGGGTTCTGTAATCGGTGTATGGCTTGCATGATGGTGTGGATCTGTTGTTGCTGAAGCCGGTGGTTTGCATTAATCTGGGCTTAGATGATGGCCATTGTGTCTGGTGGGGGTTGGTCCTCAACCTCATCTACCCAAGGTTCAGCCATGTTTCTAGTAGAGTCAAGTCGCTTGGATTCCCGTCCCAAAACAAACAACTCAGGATACAGTGAGCGTCTCCCGTGCATACACTAGAGAAGAACAAGAGGGGATGCAGAGAGTGACAGATGCGAGAGGTGTGTTCAATCAAGCAAACAAGCCTAGTCCTTATGGTGTATTTCCTTAGGAGACCTAGAAATCTCAAAAATGGGTGATTAAGTCCGTAAGCACTAGACTTCCCTTCCCAAGGCTAATCTGGCCAGGTTGATTACGAGGGGATTGTAGGGAAGGTTCTTCCTTTGGCTTGTGCCGCCGGCTTTCCTTAGACCCCACAACTGTGGTCATTTGACTCTGCTCCGTAGCCTAGTCACTAGATTCTACCAAGGGAATGAAAGCCAAGTGCTCAGTGAACAAAACCTCGCCTCTCAAGACTTAACTCAGTCCTGCCTAGGGCATGTCTACTCAGTTTTAAAAGGGCTAGAATAGTGCTTGTGCTAGGATTATGTGATGAGGCATTGATTGGGGTGGTGCCTCTTAATTTTCCACTTTCAGAGTGTGTGCTTTTATCAAAGCATGGTTTTCAAGCAATGATTTTTTAAAGATGTGATGTCTTTCAGTGTTTCATCCTTACTTTAGTGTCTTTTAGGGTTGACGTGTCTTAATATTTTCAGACAAGTTTCAGTGGGCACGTCAAGTTTTGCATACAATTTGGTGAAAGTAGATTTCCTTTTATTCTGTAGAGTCTCTAAAACCCTAATGTACTCATCCTAGTGATCATGCAGCTTCTATTAGATGAGTCATTTCTTTTAGGGTTGAGTGGTGCGGCCCAAGTCAATCCACGGTGGCTTCGCAAACATCACTCAGAAAGAGAAAAGAATACTCCAAGAATTTATTCAGAATGTTAGAGTGTACATTTTTTGCTGGTTGATGTGTTAAGGATGTGGGTCAAGTAATCATACACCACGCCAATTATTTTCAATTTTACAATTTTTTTAAAAGTTTTTCAAGCAAGCAAACAGTCATGAGTGAAGAACTACTCACTACTGGTCCTTGTTGTGCTTATTCCATTGTTGCCGTCATGGGTTGCGTTGCTTCGCCGTCCACGCGCCGAATTCCTGCAACCATCAAGTAAAAGGAGACAAGGCGTTAGACGATGTGAGAATGGATGTGAAATGGAAGTGACAAAACAAATCCATTGCCTCCCCGGCAACGGCGCCAAAAACTGACGTGCGTTTGTGCGTGTGTGTTTAGAAGTGTCGTTATAGTTCGCACTTGCAACGCTGGTTTTAAAGTAAAGAAACAGATGTGAGTCCGAGTGTCAGTCTCAGGGAAGCGTGAAAATTGGATTTTTCTTGTCACTTATTGTCACGAAAATCACGGAGTTTTGCTTGCAAAAAGGCGCAGGTGAAAAGCGAGAGAGAGAGATTAGGGTTAGAATCGTTTCATTCTTAACATGCAACTTCAATAGGAAATAGAGTAGGCAACTGAATGGAAAACTTCATTAATCATGCAGCTTTAGTTCATAAATTACAACATTAGATACATGCTTAAACATAAGTAGAGTAAAGCTTAAAAGAAAGGAAGAAAGAGAGAGAGAGGGAGGGCGGTGAGGCAGCCACGGTGGTGGAGAAGGCTCCGTCGACGGCTCGTCATCTCCAGCGATTACAAAAGGGCCTAAAGGTAGCTAAGCGAGGGGTAGAGTAGTTGTAAGTGGAGTGAATGCCTTGAATGGGTGGTTGGAAGGGGTTTAAATAGGGAGAAGGGCTTTCCAAATGAAGAAGGGGTTTTAGCGACGTCTGGGATGTCACTAAAACCCTTCCCAAAATGTCGGTGAAGCCCCCAGCCTGCCGGTCGCTCGCCCACAGCCGTTCTTCTTCGCGCTCGATCTGGGGGCGTGGCATGAGAGCCGTCCGATCGAAGATCGGACGACTGAGGTCTTCGCATGAGCCTGCTCTGATTGCGCCTTGAGTGTGCGTAGCGCGGGCATTGTCGACCGGCGTGTGCGCGCGCGTGGCTGATCGCCGCCTGAGGATGCATCGTGTGGCGCTATCTTGGCCGTCCGCTGCTGATCGAGCGGCCGAATTTCGCCCGCGCACGAAGTCGTCTTCGAATTTCAGCACCGCGCGGCTCGAACCAACGTCACGTGGGCACGGGCGTGTGCTTCAACCGCAGCGCTACGCCCGCGCGTTGTCGCGGCGATCGCGGTCATGCGCTCGGTTCTCAGCCGTTCGATCGGAGATCGATGGCTGAGATCTACTCTACAGAGGAGGGAGGAAGCGGATGCACGGTGAGCGGGCGCCACATGGTGCATCGTGGGCCGTTGATCATCAGATCAACGGTCAGAACTTCTTGGGTACATTGTGGGAGCTTCGGATGTCAGATTTGGCCGATTTTAAGTCTGTTGGACTTCGTTCGTCATTCTGAATCCATCTGTGTGGTCCGATTGCTCATCTGAGGCCTGCTTTGACAAGTGCTCATATAAGTGGCCATTAATACTATTTTATAAGCAATCTTGACATATGATGCATGTAATGCTCCCATTCTACTTATGTTGTGTTATTTGTGCCTTTTATTCTTAAGATGGGCCCTATTTAACAGAATTATCACCCCTAGATGCAGTGTTATCACCTACCTGCTCCAGGACCTCAAAGGACCCCACAAACCTCGGTGCAAGCTTCTCTTTCACCCCAAAACGCTGCAGGCCCTTCATCAGTGAAATGCGGAGAAAGACGTGATCCCCAACCTTGAATTGCACCTCTCTGCGTTTCCTGTCATCATAACTCTTTTGCCTGCTCCTGATAGTGTGAAGTCGTCTGTGAATCTGCTCTATCACCTCTTGACTCTATCGGATCAGCCTGGGGCCAACCTCCCACTTGGTCTCCACCTCGACTCAACTCAAGGGTGCAGTACACCTCCGTCCGTACACAGCCTCGTAAGGTGCCATGCCGATGCTCGAGTGGTAACTATTATTATATACAAACTCTGCCAGGGGTAAATGCTCCTCCTAGGAGCCTCTCCAGTCCAGTACACAGGCATGCAAAAGGTCCTCAAGTGTCTGTATGGTGCACTCTGACTGTCCGTCCGTCTGGGAGTGGTACAGCGTACTGAACCTCAACCGTGTCCCCAAAGCCTGCCGAAACTAAGCCCAAAATTGGGAAGTAAAATGGGTATCCCTGTCAGATATAATCTCACGTGGAACTCCGTGCATGCATACCACATTGCAAATGTACCTCTCTGCTAACTGTGCAGGTCCCAAGGTGACTTGGATCGGCAGGAAACGTGACATCTTCATCAACCTGTCCACATCACCTAGACTGCGTCGTGTCCTCTCTGGGTAACAGGTAGACCCACCACCAAGTCCATGGTGATGCTCTCCCACTTCCACTCTGGCACAGGAAGTGGCTGCAACGGCCTAGCAGGCCTCCAGTGCTCGGCCTTCACCTGCTGGCACACCAAACGCTACTGCACGAACTCACCCACATCCTGCTTCATCCCTCATCACCAAAGTCGTGTCTCAAATCATGATACATCTTTGTGTTCCCTGGATGTATGGTGAACCTGGACCCATGTGCCTCCATCAGGAGCTCTTTCAACAACTCATCCCTAGCAACACACAAGCATCCCCTCATGTGCAACACCTCATCTGTAAAAGAAAAGTCTCCTGGGTCCCCTGATAGTACTCTATCCTGCAACGTCTGTAAGTATGGATCTATCATCTGCCCTGCGATAATGCGATCTATCAGCTCTGATCACGTTTGCCGTGTCACTATCACTGCCCCACAATACCCCTGTGACTCTCGGGGTCGCCAACTGCCCAATTCCTCCATAGGTCTTCAACTCTGTGCCTGTAGACTGGCTAAGTGGGCGAGCGCCTTCCGGCTCAAGGTGTTAGCCACCACATTGGCCTTCCCTGGATGGTAGGAGATGCTGCAGTTGTAGTCCTTCAGGAGCTCTAACAACGTCTCTGTCTCATGTTAAGCTCCTTCTGGTCATACAAGTACCTGAGGCTCTTATGATCTTTGAAAATCTCAAAGGTCTCACCGTACAAGTAGTGCCTCCATGTCTTCAACGCGAAGACAACAGCTGCCAACTCTAAGTCATGGGTAGGGTAGCTATACTCATGGGGCTTCAGTTGCCGCGAAGTGTAAGTGACAACGTGACCCTGCTGCATGAGCACACCCCCTAACCCCTGCAACAAAGAATCTGTGTAGACCACAAAATCGTCAGTGTTGTCTGGGATGGTTAGCATAAGAGCTGAAGTCAGTTTCCAACTCCTGAAAACATGCCTCACATGCATCTGTCCAGGCAAAGGGCACATCCTTCCGAGTCAACTGGGTCATAGGACGCGCAATCTGCAAGAATCATCGGATAAACCGCCGATAGCAACCTGCTAGTCCCAAAAAGCTGTGTATCTCTGTCACTGTACGTGGTCTCTCCCACCTGAGTACGACCTCAACCTTGGTTGGGTCCACAGCCAAGCCATCCCCTGAGATCACGTGGCCCAAGAAAGTCACTTGCCTCAACCAAAACTTGCACTTGCTGTGCTTGGCATACAACCTGTGTCGCCTCAAAGTGTCCAAAATCATCCGTAGATGCTGCCTGTGTTGTGCTTGATCCTGCGAGTAAACAAGTACGTTGTTGATGAATACCACCACAAACTGGTCCAAGTACGACCTGAAAACCTGGCTCATCAAATCCATAAAAGCAACGGGGGCGTTAGTTAACCCAAACGGCATGACCAAGAACTCGTAGTGCCCGTACCGAGTTCGGAAAGCTGTCTTGGAGACATCGATCTCCCTGATCCTCAACTGGTGGTAGCCTGACCTCAGATCTATCTTGGAGAACATTGTGGCATCTCGTAACTGGTCAAAAAGGCCATCAATCCTCTGCAGCAGATACTTGTTCTTGATGGTGACCCTATTCAGCTATCTGTAGTCAACACAAAGTTGTAGGATACCATCCTTCTTCACAAACAACACAGGGGCTCCCCACGGGGACACACTGGGCCTCACAAAGCCCTTCTCCAGCAGGTCCTGTAGCTGTGACTTGAGCTCTCGCAGCTCAAGTGGTGCCATCCGATACGGTGCAGTAGAAATGGGGCTAGTCCCCGGTACCAGTGAGATCTCAAACTCGATCTCACGCTCTGACGGTAGTCCTAGCAACTCCTCTGGAAACACGTCGGGGTACTCACAAACCACCAGAATGCTTTGAAAGTCAGCCACGGGGCTAGGCTCTACCACTACACAGGCTAAAAAGCCCTCGCACCCCTGACTCAAAAGCCTTGCTGCCTGAAGCGTAGAGATGCATCTGAAAGCTCTGTCCATCGGCTGTTTGTGGAACTCAAAGGAAGGCAACTCCGATATGAAGAAGACAATCTTCCTCCCGAAACAGTCCACCAAGGCGTGGTAGGCGGACAGCCAATCCATCCCGAGAATCACGCCAAAATCCTCCATTGGTATCACAATCAGGTCAGCAGGGAGGCTGTGTCGCCCTATATTGACCTTGCAGTCCGTGTAGACCTCCTCAGCTACAAACAATTGGCCACCTGGGCCTCTGATCACAAATGGATCCTCTAACAGCATACTGTCCTGTCCCAAATTGACAGTAAAACTCGCAACAACAAAAGAGTATGTGGCACCGGAATAAAAAAGTACGTACACTAATCTGCCGGAAACGGTAACCATACCTGCCACCACTGAACCAGAAGCCCTAGCTCTTTGTGTGTCAGGGCGTTGATACGCCCCTCAGCCCTTGGTGTAGTCGAAGCAGCTACACTCTAGGTCGGGCGAGCAGCCACTGGTCGGTACCCTCCTCATGACTGCTACCCTCCCCCACGCGCCTGGGGACCACGACCACCAGCTCGGCCTTCAGCGCTCGGTGCAGGGAGCATTTGTTGTGCTCCAGCCCTAGATGGGTAGTCCCTCCTAATGTGGCCCGGCTGGCCACACTGGTAGCAGAGGGGAACTCGACTCCCTCTCTCGGTAGGTCCTTGCAGACGACTGGGTGGGGGTCCAGTGCTGGCAACTGGCCATTGTCTAGGGCCCCCAAAGGCCACTGACGGTCCCGCAAAAAGAGACGGCTCTCCTGCGGGTGCCGCATGCCTCCTCTCTCGACGACCCTGAGAGTACTCTGGCTAGTAGGGCCTCTTTTGTCCGCTGTCGGTGTCTCGCGCAACCGGGTTGGTCTCCTCATAGGTCATGGCTGCCTCCACCACTCTCGAGAAGGTGGACAGCTTCAGGGGTTTGACATACCCCCGAATATCCAGTTGGAGCCCCTCAATGAACCTCCACAGGTGCTCCTCCTCTGTAGCCACGGCTGTTGAAGCAAAACGTGAGATCTCCAGCATGCGTGTGCGATATGCACTGACAGTCATCGTTCCCTGGTGGAGAGTGTGGAGTTCCTGCCTCCTCTGGTCCTTCCAAGTCTGCGAAAAGTACTGCTCGCAGAAGAGGGTCATGAACTGGTCCCACGTCGACTCTCCCCTCTCCTGGCCCCTGACTGCCCTCCACCACCTATATGCCGCACTCTCTAGCTGGTACGTGGCAAAGGCCATGCGACACTCCACAGGAGGGCGAAGGGTGTCAAACACCTTCTCTATCTGCTCCAGCCAGTCCTCTGCCTCAGATGGATCCTCATCCCCCTTGAAGGAGGGGGCCTTTAGCTTCCGGAACTGGTCCAAAAGCTCGTGATGCAACTACAATGGGGGAATGGGCACGCCTCTAGGCAAGGAGGGCTCATGCTTAGAAGTGTCAGAGTGCGGTGGGGGCGGTGGAGGACCACCCCCTCCCCCTCCTATTCGTCCGGTGCTGCGGCGGTCTCTCTGTCCCACCAAGGACTCCCCCTCTATGTCCTTAGGGAGAGGTGCCCATGGAGGCTGGTGGAGCTCCTCTCGCACTATGTCTCTGATCAGCTGGGTGAGATCCTGGGCCTGAATGCCTGGGAGAAGAGGTGGGTCAACTGGCACCTCAGGCTCAGCACGTCCGCCCCTCCGACCTTGTCCACGGCCTCGACACGGCCTGCCTCGAGAACTTCCCGATGAGGCATCTCCTGCAAGGAGACGTGAAAGACAGAACAAAAGGGTTAACGCTTTCGAATTTCTTCTAGAAAGGACTCAGAACAGATATCAAAGTGATATGTTGTGGTGGCTACCCTAGTTACATGCATGTGAATGGTTATTCTCAAGCCAGTTGGTTCATTTCTCGGGACGACCTTTCTCTGATACCATCTTGTTACGACCCGATTCTCGAATCCCTATAGGACCCGAGACCAACTCGCCTCAACTAATCCCAAGACCCAGTCGTCCAACAAGAAATAACCAAAAAGCAGGAAAGTAAACCACATTCACATATGCAACATAACTAAGTAGTAAAAATGTACAAAACATTTAAAGGAAAGTAGAACTGCTGTTCCATTACATACCACCATAACAAAAGAGACAACGGAAACGAAAGTAGCAGTAACAACAACAGTAAATAAAAGTCTGCAACTCACTACAATAGTAAAGGGGTACAACAAAGAAGTGCAAGAAAACTACGGCTGGGCTCGACTGGGCCCAGCACCCTCCGCAGCCGGAAGCTCGGGCTACTCAACTCCTGGACCTGAACTATGTTATGAAAAAGACATAGTCAGCGAACGCTAAGTAGAATAGTGTTATATAAAGCAGTAAAAGTAACATGTTTAATTCTCTTTTCTAGTTATTTTGGTTTACAAGCATGTCCTTTTCACCCATTTTCCTCAAACTTTCAGATATTCCTGATCTTGCATGTTCCATGTGGGAATGATCTTGATTGCAGTCATTTCTGAAGAGTAGAAGGTACACGTGGTGCTCTCCTAGCTGGGAGAGTCCCCCGTGGTAGTCCTACACCCAGTCCACCATCCTGAGGTCACTGTCAAGACGTAGTGGTGACTACAGCACGCATGATAAGTGCACGGGTAGCTACCCTGCACTGACACGCGATCAGTCGTTTCCGCTAGCGGGTACGGCCAAAGTACAACACAGAACAATATAGGGCCTAGCCCTCTCAGAAACAGGGGTCTAGCCCCTTGGAACCAAACAGGGGTCTCGCCCCTCCACAGTCCGCGCACCCTTGTCTGACTACCCCGGTTTGCCCAGAGGGCCTAACAAGTCAGTGTAGGGTGGCTAGCTGAACCTCGAACCCCGTGTGGTGGCTAGCTCCCTCCCTACACTAGTAGCTCGCCTCGGTACCATGTACACGAGGGCCACTAGAAGTCGGTGTAGAGTGGACAATCCTAACCCGAAGTCTCAACCCAAGGGCGGCTAGCTCCACTCTACACAAAAAGGGGACAATCGCTCTCCTTGGTACCACGTACTCAAGGGCCAGCACACTTCCCGTCTACATTCCAGATTTTCCGTCTAACCACAGGAGCTCTACTCCTAATTCCCCGTAGGGTTCATGCACATGTTCACCACATTATTCAGATACAGATTCCACCATTCACAATTTAGTTCTCGTTTATATATAGGCAGCTCATGTTTCCACAATTCAATACATGCAACTAATGAGTTCACAGGTAATTGTTCAATTATCTCAGGCAGCTCATATTCTAGTAGGTAGCTCACAACTTTATTATAGACAATTGCTAGCAGTTTAACTTAATCATGTATACAAATACAATCATGTAGTGCAATTGGTTTATTCATTTCTCTATCCTAGGGTTCATGCCACATCCTAGGTTTCTAGTTGGCTAATTCCACAGACACATTCTTATTTAATATAATTAATAGAAGTAGACCACTCTACCAGACAATTCGGGTGTAATGGGGGCTTGAACCATAGACCCAGGCGTCTCTGCGAGCCCCAAACATGCAGCAGGCTGAAACCCTATACCAGGGAATACATCACAAAGGAGGATTCAGAACAGTGTAAACAGTGTATAAAGGTTTCTACTACTTATATAAACTCGCAAGGAAACTACAGATACTTCGTTTGCATAAAATGGATCCTGATCAGACCCCAAACGGGTCAAAAACGTGTCTACTGACCAAAATCAGACGTTTGGAAACAAGTCCAGATGTCTTAAAAGATATAGAACCTCACCTCAAGTCCCTGCGGTGTCCTCAGACATCCAGGACTCCCCTACGATCGTCTGAAGGTGGTCCCAGACATCGGACCACTCCTCCGGTTGTCTGAAAGCACCTTCGGTCGTCTGGTGAGTTGATTAGACATTCGAAAGTCCGTGGGAGGGCGTTCCGCGCTCCTTCCCAAGGTTGCTCTTGCGTATGACAGTGCATCCACCCAAAATCAGACCGATATATCTTTTGCTATGTGGCCTGCATGGCCGTAATAGCAAAAAGAACATACCTTCACGATAAAGGAGCTTTCAGACGTCTGGTCTTGACTCCAGACGTCTAGATGCTCCTCCAGTTGTCCGAACTTTGCTCCAGACATCTGATACTGGAAAATTTCTAGTATCAGAACTCACTCTCAGCGCTCTCCGTCACGCTTTTCCCCACTCCGCCGTAGCTCCAGCTGCTGCAGGTCATTGAGGACGTCGCTCTGGACTCTCTCCTCCTCTCGCACGCGCTCGCAGTGGCCGTGCGAGCTCCGACGAGCTTCCAAGGAAGCTCCTGATCTCGACCTCCTCCTCCTCCCCCTGTACTTCTCTTTCTCGCTCTCTCTTGCTCACCCTCGCTCACCTCCTCTCTTGGCAATGGTGGGGTGTGGTGGTGTGTGGAGTGGAGAGGAGAGGACGGGAGGGTGGCTTTTATAGAGCTGAGGGGTTTAGGGTTCGGGTAGAAAG
Organism: Thalassia testudinum; assembly: GCA_037157565.1. NCBI lineage: Eukaryota > Viridiplantae > Streptophyta > Magnoliopsida > Alismatales > Hydrocharitaceae > Thalassia > Thalassia testudinum. The sequence continues at coordinate 147,352,359 of JAZHRO010000063.1, read as the reverse complement.
GAGGCAAGGAGAGAGAGGAAAAGGGATTCTGCGCGTCGCCTAAACATAGAGCGTAGAGGGCATACAAAAATTCATTTTTAGATGTCTGGACAGACGTATGACTGAGACTCCAGATGTCTTAAAAGACTAAAAGTGCAACGGGTCTTTACAATCTTCCTCCACTCCGACGAAGCCACCCACACTCCACAGTCCACCAAACTCCACGCGACCACCCCCACAACCTTCACCGTGCTTCCACCAACAAAACCCCTCTCACTATTTCGCGGTTCACGCCTCCAAAAGTCTCACCAAACTCAACCTTCTCCACTCACATTCACCATCACCGACCACCCACATCCGAGCACACCACGCCCTAAAATCACCTCCAGCACACTCATCGCTTTATGACGAAGCTTCTGAGCCACTTTGATGTGGCCATAAGGCCGTGTTTTGAGTTTCAGGTACTCCGCCAGACATTGCCGCTGCCATGATCTTTCCCGGTGCCATTACGCCTCATCCAACCATCATCATCATCACCACCTCCAGGTGACACGGGCTACATCCGCATATCCAGCTGCAACTTCAATTGAGTGGAAGAGCCCAGTAGTAGCACGCAATGCAGACATCTTCACCCGCTGCTGCTATGTGAAGAAGCCCCCTCACTTAGTCCCCCATCGTGTGGGACAAACTTACAGCCATGCATAAATTGAATTTGTGACATGAGTTGTTCACCTAAGTCACGAGGGGTTGGGTCCCTCTCACATGCGCTCGCACACCTCGCTCACCCCCACGCCCGATGAGCCTGATCCCCTGCCCAAATCCGATTACCCGAGTTCTTACCAGAATATTAACCCGATTATTAGAGAAGAGAAGAGGAGAGATTTGTGAGGAGGGGGGAGGGTTTTGCATTGTCTTGGAATACCTTAGACATATGCTGAAGGAAGAGGCTTATACTTAGCCTCTGAGAGAGTTGGCCCTGTGCTTGTGAAGGCTTGAGGAGAGTTGGCTCTTGCCTTGTGCTTGAGAGAAGGAAGGTTTAGCACCCTTGTGTTCCTTCTGTGGGGCTGTGCTATGATGAAGTTAAGTCGCCTGGCTCTGATAGGAGACGTCTGATTAAGCCTTTGGTTCTAATACTATTGAAACATTTAAGTACCTAAGTTATCTGATTGAGAATACTGTTGGATTATTTAGTTGAATTAAATGTGGGATGTATGCTTAATTAGAGAGACTTAAATGCTGATCTAAATCACCACTTTTTAGGTTTCTTCTATTCTTTTGTCTCTATACTTTCTAAGATACATTTGAATATCAATCTGAACAATTTATTCATTGCATATCTTTTATTGTGCTCATCTATTCTGAATTAAGATTAATGTGTAAATTCCACATTTTCCTCCTACAAACGACCTTGGACTCCTTTCTGAATCTGAGTTTTATAAATTTAAGTGTTTTGTGTGTTTTTGTTGACTATACCACACGCGCATTTTCTTAAACATTGATGAAAGCACACAACAATGCCCTTGCAATGGAGGTTCATAAGTCTCTTTATAGTGGAAGAAAGAGAACTAAAATAGGCATCACATCAATAGTGACATCAAGGTCATCGGTGTAGGCCAACTCAAGCGTTGTTGTAGTCCAGCTCATGCACTTGCTGGTGCCCACGCACGCACAATTGTCGTCGCACGCCCACCGTTGGATGCGAGCTGGGGATCACCATCGGATGGCTCAATCACGCACTGGCCACTTCTCAAATCGTGCCTCATCTGCGTGAGATCATCCGTCGCATGATTCGCCCATCCATGCTGGCCACATGTCATGATATGTGTGCGAGGATAGCACACGGACTACTAGATTCCACTCAGAGGTGGACGGCTGGATTGCGCTCATCGTGCACATGGACATGGCCGCTTCTTAACTGTTTGATTTTGATCAAACGGTTGAATTTCAATTGGAGCATGCGAGGGGTGGTGCCACTTGTGTTTCGAACTGACACCCGTTGGAGTAGAGAAGGTGTCCAACCACTGTGCTATCCTCACAGATTGTTGCATGGATGGTTTTGGGCCCCTGCAGTGTCATCCATTGGATCTTGATCTAACTGTCAAGATTAATGGTGCGGGTGAGCTAGGCTGAAGGCGACTACGTGGACGACTCGTGGCTATTGATGGTTGATTGAATGGTCTCGATTGCACATGCGCGTGATGAAGAGAGGAAGCGAGGTGCGTGATTGACAAAGGAGCGGGTGCCATGTGGCTCAACAAGGATCGTTGATCATCAGTTCAACAGTCAAAACTTATTGGGCTTGTTGGAGCTATGGAGGTCGGATTGAGGTGATTTTGAGTCCGTTGGACTCTGTTCGTCAACCCGGATGCACTCGTACAGTCTGGTTGCTCATCTGAGACATGTTTCAACATGCACTTGTACACATGGTCATTAACATTCATTATAAGCAATCTAAATGTAGATCTTACACAATATGCATGCATTACTCTCAAACCCACTATGTCGTGATATTTATGCACATATGTCCTTGAGGTTGACTCTTATTGATGTAATTAACACTATTATTTGTAGAGTCATCATACCCCCATGCCCACTTCTTGCTAGTCCCTAGCAAGATTAGCCTAAAAGCTATTTACAACTAGAATCAAGAATTGATCACTCAGGCAGAAGTTACTTGTCAGCAAAAGGAAATTTCTACCAAGAACCTAGCTTACAAAGACTTAACAGCACTTGGGTGTCTACCAAAATATAGACCGCCTAAGTCCTCGCCTTATTCTACATAGAAGCAAAATTTTTTTTTATCTTTACTATTTTTTCTTTGGATTTTTGGAGTTGAGAGTTTCGAGGTAACTTTTTCGACTACCCAACCCTCCCAAGACTCAAAAAGGGCTCTAAGTGTAAGCATCCTGTTGTGAAAATTATGATAGACTCACTCAACAATAATTAAAATGGACTTCGGGTTTCTATGCCCCTAGGTGACCCAAAAAAGAAAATGCTAGCTGAAGGTGAATCTATCTAACCGGTAGTTTTCTCCCTACTTTTATTTTTGTAGGGTCAACATAAGGGGAAACCCAGTGTATATCTCCCCGGATTATGCTACTTCCCCGCTTCTTCCTTAAGTGTTTTGAAATTTTTGTGCATTTTATGAGTTGGGATCTGGACAAACGACCAATGGGCTGTTACCCACGACAACTTGCTAACTATACTCGTGCAGTGAAGTGTGGCTTATTTCTTTTTTTCTTTTTCTTCTTTTTTTATTTTTCTATTTCTCTATTTTTTTTAATTTTTAGGTAGGTGGCTTTCCTGATCTAAGATTTACCTAAAGGCAATAGTAAAAGAGAATGATGTTGTGGCTGGGCTCTGGACAACCGACCAATGGGCTGTTACCCACGACAACCTGACAACCATAACACTCTAAAAGGTTCATTAGCTACCCAATTTCTATTAGAATCATCGAGGAGTGAGTCAGTATAAAACATGTGTATTTGCTTAGACTAAGAGCCCCCCAAATCAAAGGACGGATTGATAAGTCGTATGCTTATCACTCTACTTTATTGACCAAATTGATATAAATTAAGGTGGCGCAGACTCGAGAATAAGTTCACATTTTAGTGGACACTTGGATTGATTAAGCCCGAAGACCTGAAAAGTCTAAGCGTTTAGGTCCATAACGTATCATTTCCTAAAGTTGATAAGCTCCTAATGCCTAAGTCTTCTTTTCCTAATTTTCACTCTTTTTGTTCTTTTTTTTAAATAAAAACTAGTTCAAGCTGACCAATATGTACTCAGAAAATGAGAGTTACCACCTCTCCATGCTTATGATGGATAATGTCCTCATGGGAAAATAAATGTATGCAAGGGAGTAAGACGAGAAATCACCTGAGTTTCAACAATGAATCCAATCAGCTTGAATCCTTTGAGTTGCCTCCTAAGAAGCTATGAGTTTAGTGCTTTCAGTTGGGCATAGTACACAGACAACAAAGGATCAATCGTTGAATGGTCTGGCCAAGAAGGGGAAGACATAATTAGCTAGACCCAGAGTTAGAAGTCTGCAGATGCAGACTAGATTATGGTATAGTCCCATCCCTAAGGGACAGGAACTCTGCAAATGGTGTATCACGCATGCCCATGTCTGTTCCTCTCTTAATTTGCGAGCATGCAGAGAAGTCGATTCAGACGAGTGCAACCTGAATCTAAAATGTTGGACACTAAATATGTAGGCTTTGTAATCAGCTTATGTCCCTTTAAAGTTGTAATCCCTCAGAGTTATATCGATTCTAGTGAATTCGAGTTGCGGGATTTCAATTCTGATAGGGCATGTAACAAAATCAAGAGTTTGACAATAAGCCCTAAGATCAGGCATGAGGTCTCTCTCCAAAGAAAAATTCATCCCTTCTTCAACTATGATTTCATTGCTTAATCAGTCCAATTCCTTGACCCTTAGAATATTATCTTCAACCTCTGTTATATCAGACTCAATTTTCAAGGATGTAGTAGAGGTAGGGCTAATTTCATCATTTAACTCAGACTCAGATTCTTTCCCTTGGCCCTCCTCTAAACTTGTGATGGGAGTTTCAAATGATTCAAAATCAATTATTTTGAAATCATAATCCCACTCCCCATCTTTAATTTTGGATGTCTCTTCCACCAAATCACTTTCCTTAGGAAGATTATATTTGAATTCAAAGACATCGACCCTTAAATTCTTAATTTCCTCCTGATTTTTGTCCTCAACCCTCCCCAAATCATGTTTTAAGGAATCCTTAATGGCATTTTCTAATGAATTGTCCAACAATGGGGGAGTATCAATGGTGGATTGAACCAGTTTTGGGCAACTAGGTGTAGTCCAATCGATCACCACTATGAATTCCATAAAAGGAGTTTCTTCCATTAGTGTTCTTTGGCCCTCTTCATCCAGTTATTGTAACATATCAATCATGGGTTGTTTCCTCTTAATCAATTATTGGTTCTGTCTATAAAACTCCAACTGAAGGTTATCAAGAATTGACTGAGTGTCATTAGGTTTCCCATGGATTTCCTTCCTATTGTACTTAGCATTCAACTCAAGGTTAGGAGGGTATAGGTGAGGATGTGTGTTAGGATCCATACTGGGGTTTAGGTTCTTGGGTGGGTCCTCTATTCTATCATTTTCAGGGTCCAATTCCTCAAGAGGCACCACTTTCTGTTTAGTCCTACTCCAGAATAATTGAGGTTCTAAATCCTCCTCCCAGTCAAATTCTTCATCAGGGGTCCAAAGTGGGTGTTAATCATACTTGGTTTACCCAGGTTTATGATCATCATCATTTGATTTCCATTTTTCTAAAATCCCTTCCAATCCATAGGTCAAGTAGGAGAGATCCTTAAATTTAGATGACCTATCATGATTATTGTCCTGGGAAGGGTAGGGGTCTTGGTGTTCTAAGTACTTAGGTCCCAGATTATATCCCCAACTAGGTGGCTGGTTATCTCAAGTAAATTATGGATACAGTCTACTTAGGTTAGAATACAAGTCATGTTGGGGATAGTTTGGGAAGAAAGGATTGGCATTGAAATCCATGGTTTGGAAGAATTGGAGAGATGAGGGAAGAACAGATGAGAGAACTAGGTGTGCAAAATCAAGTGATGAGAATATCATCATGAGCCCTAACTAGCTCATTTTGACCTAAGAGAATAAAAGCTCCTACATAACCTAGAGAAGAGCCTAATTCAAGGAATAACTATTCTGAGAAGAAAACATGAAACAAAGGGTAAAACTATAATTTTACCATTGCAATACATCAACGGAATTTCTCAGAAGCTAAACATAGGTCAAATGGTCTAAAGAAGATAAAAAGTGAGTTGATTCAGTCAGAAATGGGTTCATGTGCAATCTAAGAATTAAATGATATTTTATAACCCTAAAATAGACTCACATAAATCAACAAGGTTATAGTCAGGATAAAAATTAAATAAACCCTCTAAAATTCATGTAAAAATATCCCCTATGGTTTAGAACCTTCAATTTAGCCTCTGGAACCTATTTTGACCTAAGTAGGGGTCCGAGCTAGATATTTTACCTAATTTGAGTTATTGTGTAAAATATCCAGTCAAACGTGGTCAAACCTAAAATCCAACTTCACCATTGGATTCCTTAGGTCCAAATTAGGTTTATTCTAAAATTTTGACCTAAGGGGAGGTCACCTTGACCTACTTTGCAAAATAGTTCGCCTAATTACATTTTGACCCCTAGCTTTTGAAAATCATTACGCAAACCCCCCTATCTTCCTCGCCACTCTTGCAATTAGGTTCCTCCACCATTACAGTGGAGGAGTCCTACTCCGGCGAGGAATTGAGGGGGATTGCTCCCTGATTCCTCAGAGATCTCCTCTCAGGTTTGAAAGGGAGATTCTCTGAGGAATTCCCTTTTGTCTAAACGCAATTCCAAGGTCTGATTTGCACCCAATCGCTCGTGCGAACGCATGATAGATATAGGTATCTCCCACATTCCTTCTTTGGCGAAGACTCTTACTCTTGGAAGCTTGTCTTCCAAGCACAAGAGCCCCTGCCAATACCTATAAAAGGACCCTCATCTCCGGCAGCACAGATTCAGCTTGGCTTGGCCAGAGAATCACCTCCAATTTCTTCCCTTCTCCTTCGACCAAGTGTCTAGTAGGCTCCGGCGATTCCTCCTCCTCCTTCTCGTCGCTCTACCACAACACCAGTGGCAGAGACGTCTTCATCTCCTTCCTCCGCGTCACCCCATACCCGCCCGCGCGCCTCCAGCCCTGTCGTCGTTGCCATTCTCATTCCACTAGACTCATCTTCTCCGGCGGCGGTAGGTACGGCCAGCCGCCCTCCTGCCCCCTTTCGTCCACTTAGTTAGGTCAAATCTCTTGCCCTCTCTCTCCTCTTTATTTCCCTTATCGTTATTTCTATTTTTATCCCCTCAATGCCGCAGGCCACCTCCATCATTCTCACCTCTGGCAGACCACCGGCGAAGGCGCTTCCATTGCTCCACACTCCCACACGCCTCGCCAGACCCCTCAAAACCTCTGCCATCACCCACTGATCATCTTCCGCCCCTTCACTGACCGCCATCACCTCCCCAACTACCCCCTGACCAAACCCACCTTCACGACCACAGAGCGACCTAGGCACGCATGCCTAAGCCACCCCGCGGCCAGCCACCCACTCCTTCACCTTTGCCGTGACACAGGGAAGCTCCCCACATGGTTTAATGAGACCTCAAGGCTGTATTCATGAGTTTCAGGTCAAACCCCTTTTCCACCATTGAAGCACGAGCAAGGAGCTTGTAAGCTCTCTCTAGGCCGAAGCTCTAGGTTCCCAGGTCCAAGAGGCGCGGGTTGGTCTCGTGCACGCATCCAGCCAAGTGAGTGGCTTTGCGAGGCACCGTCGTCGTCGCTGTTCTCCCCCCACTAGACTCATCTTCTCCGGCGGTGGCAGGTACGGCCAGCCGCCCTCTTGCCCCCTTTCGTCCACTTAGTTAGGTCAAATCTCTTCCCCTCTCTCTCCTCTTTATTTCCCTTATCTTTATTGCTATTTTTATCCCCTCGACGCTGCAGACCACCTCCATCGTTTTTACCTCCGGCAAACCACCGGTGAAGGCGCTTCCATTGCTCCACTCTCCCACACGCCTCGCCAGACCCCTTAAAACCTCCGAAATCATCCACTGATCATCTTCCGCCCCTTCACTGATCGCCATCACCTCCCCAAGTGCCCCCTGACCAAACCCACCTTCACGGCCACAGAGCGACCTAGGCACGCATGCCTAGGCCACCCTGTGGCCAGCCACCCACTGCTTCACCTTCGCCGTGACACGGTGAAGCTCCCCACATGGTTTAATGAGGCCGCAAGGCTGTCTTCATGAGTTTCAGGTCAAACCCATTTTCCACCATTGAAGCACGAGCAAGGAGCTTGTAAGCTCGATCTAGGCTGAAGCACTCTAGGTTCCCAGGTCCAGGAGGCACGGGTTGGTCTCGTGCATGCATCCATCCAAGTGAGTGGCTTTGCGAGGCAGCCAGCTGCGACAATTGAGCGAAGAACCTCCTGCGGGTGCGTGAGTGAAGCAGGTGGCACTTTTAGTCCCACCTCGAAAAATTAGGCGTGCGGTGAGTGGTTTTTATTGATTTCTGTTTTCATCTGGTCGCCTCAAGAACACGGGGTGAGGTCCCCTCGCCCACGCTCACCCACCTTGTCCGCAACCCATGCCTCTGCGGACCTGGCTGACCGACCCATTTAACCCTACACTCCTCGTGCACCACCCACTCTGGTGCGCCTGGACCTAGGTGCACGTAACCCGACCCGATTACCTGGCTGGCTCTGAGAGAGTGAACCCAAGAGAGAAATAGAGAAAGAGTGTACGCGGGGAAGGGTACGGGTAGGTTTTGCACTCTCGTGTGTACAGGAAGAGGAAGAAGCTGAGAAGCTAAGGCAAGAAGGAGAAGGAAGAGAAGGCTGAAGTCGAGAAGGAAAAGAAGAGGAAGCTGAGGCTAAGGCAGAAGCAAGGCAAAGCTAAAGGAAGGAGAGGGCAGCAAGGAAGAAGGCACAGCCAAGCCAGAGAAGGAAAGGAAGAAAGGCAGAGAAAGAAGGAGAAGGAAGAAGCAACTGAGGCCAAAAAGGAAAGCTGAGGCGGCTGAAGAAGAAGAAGGTAGAAAGAAGAAGCCAAGGCCAAGGGAAAGAGAAAGCACTGTAGCAGAAAGAAGGCACGGTTGAAGAAAAGGGCTAAAGGCAGAAGCTTAAGGAAAGAAGAAGGAAGGAGAAGGCAGCAAGGAAGAAGCGCAAGAAGCCAAAGTCAAAGAAGATAGAAAGAAGAGAAAGAATCAAAGGTAGAGAAAGAGTAAGGAACCAAGAGAAGAAAAAGAAGGAAGAAGAAGATAGAAGAGAAGAGTAGCTGCAGAGGAAAGTCAGAGAAAAGAAAAGAAAGAAGAGAAGCTAAGAAGGAAAGGGCAGAGAAGGAAAGAAGAATCAAAGAAAGCAAGAAGAGAAAGAGAAGAGAAGATCCAAAGGAGAAGAATCAAATATTTTTACATCTGATTCATTTTTTCTTCTATTTTGCTACATTTTAATTCTTAAACTCCTGCATTATACTCTGAATTAGATTTTGAGTAGATTTAAGTGTTCAAATTATATTGATTGAGATTAGTAAATAAATTTCATTTGCTCTCCGTGTTCGACCTCGAACTTAACAATTCGAGTAATAAAAACTTCTTATTTGTTTACAACACTTGATCGACTGTACTACAATGAGACTAACTTAAAACCCCGACCAAGCATCTGTTAACATTTTGGCACCGTTGTCAGGGAGCAACGGGCATTTTAGAAACTTTGATCACAACCTCTGATTCAATACTAACTTACTCTCTTTCTTTTGCTGTGATTGTTTCAGGGGAAGAAAAGAAAAGAAAAAAAAGCCACACAACAACCACACCAGGAACAGGTAAATCCTCATTAGCCCTCTCTCTTAATCCCCTCAAAATCTGAAAAGGAAAAAAAAAAAATCAATCTAGGGTTACCTGCTTCCATATTTAGTAATTCACCAAAGTTGCCTGATTTTTATTTCAACACATTTTGAATTGTACATCCATTTAAGGTAACTAGGGCTAACACCTTCTTGATTGAGCCCTAGATACCATCTTTGAGGCAACTAAATTGGTCCAAATAGAGCCAACCTAAGGATTTCAATGTAGGGTTTTAGAGACACATCTTCTCTTAAGTAAAGAATCAAAAATTTCAAAAGGAGGTGTGCTTAAGCCTTGTTTGAAGAAATTTATCCAAGAGAAACCCTAAGCAAATCAAGCTCTTAATTCACTTGAACCCTAAAAGAAAGGACCTAAAAGCTCTAAAAGGAAAAAAGAGGTGAAGTTGATCCTTTGGGTCAACCAACCTTAAAATTAGGTTACTTTTTGGCACTCAAAAGACCTAAAGTTCAAGTGGAACCCTAAGCACCTTGATCTTAATTAAAAGAGGTAGACTTAAGAGGTCAAGGTCCCCATTCTGGTATACCTGGAATCTCAGTGACAAGAGAGGTCGGGTGGGGGAAACCCTGTAACTTGTGGGGATGCTCTACTGTGTAGGAGTCTTTGCGGGACTCTCCCTTTCTGCCTGCCCAGGTATTTCTCAAGTGGACGACCTTTCTGACTAAGGGGTATCATCCGCCCCGAACCTCTATAGTCACCCAACATTTTTTGGATGTCTCGATTGGGTCTAGCACATTCTAATCTCATCAAATCCTTCAGTGCATGTTTGGTAGGAGGTCCTTAAGACCATCCTTAAGACTTCCTTTAGAAATCCACTCCCGCCGAGGCCAAGCCTCGACGCCTGTGTTTGTGCAGCAACCCCACCACATAGATCTCTCCTCTGATTCAGAACCAAGTTCTCCTTCTTTCATCGTGCCACAACCCATTAAAGAAGAGAACAACCTTAAGCACCAACTTCATTGCCTAAATGATCTATTCCAAAACTTTGTAAACCCGCCGCAGTGTCCTATGATGCGAGATCACTATAATCCTGCTGCGGTGGCAATCGAGCCTCGAGTCCAAATCCCGGCTAGAGGTCCTGATTCTGAACTCAAGCCCAATATGATTCATGCTATACCAAAATTCCATGGGCATAACTCCGAGGATCCAATCCAGCACATTAAGCAACTCAAACACCTGGCCCAGACCTTCGGGTCAGATGTACAAAATCAGCATATTCTACTCATGAAGATGTTTTCTTTCTCCCTCATGGACAAGGCTGCTCATTGGTATCAAACTCAAACTCGTCCGATCAACACATGGGTCGAATTCCAGTCTGAATTTTTGAAGAAGTTCTTCCCCGTTGGCTGGACAAATGCCTTGCGCCACCAGATCACTCACCTCACTCAACAATCGGGAGAACCTCTTCATGAGGCATGGAATCAATTCTTGGATCTCATGCGAAAGTGCCCCTATCACGGAGTTCCTAAATGGGAAGAAGTCCAATCTTTTTACCAGGGACTTCATGAAGACATTCAATTATTCGTCAATGCAACCTGCGGAGGAAACATCATGGGTCAACATGAGGACAAGATGTGGGAGATTCTCGAAAATATGTGCGAGAACTCCATCAATAATGACTCCATGGGCTTATTCGACCAGACGAATGCCTACGCATTGACGAATCTTAGAGGAGCACATGAGACGTAGGGCCTATCCACATCTGTCGACTTGGAGCTGATGTCCAGTTGGTTGGACAAGGTCTCTATCATAGAGAAGAAGGTGGACGAGCTGACTCGGCATTTGCAGCGAGCCACCTCTCCACAGAACTCATTTGCATAGCCTCCGCTTGCAGGGGAAACTGTGCAAAACATCTATCATCGATCTTCTCAGGGGATGGACTCGTATCCACCCCCGTCTGACTCCAGGATCGGAGGGACCTCCGATCCACTCTATTCTAGTTGGGGGAACTCTGAACCCTCATACTCTGACTTTGATGGGGCTCCTTAGACCTACGAGGACCTCAATGCCATCCAGAATGACCCATTCTGCAATACTTACAACCCTGGATGGAGGAATCATCCCAACTTCCAGTGGGCGGGGAATTCTCGGAATCAAAGACCACCTTATCAACCCCGTCCACAAGTTCCTCTTCCATATCAGCCACCTCAGCCTTAGCCCAACCCCACCTATCAATCTGGGCCAAACCAGGATCAAATGACTCTTATCCTTCAAATGCTGGCTGACATTCAGAAGACGAATGCGGCAATGCAAAAACAACACAAGGATGAGATCACAGAGGTTCGCAATCAACTCACCCAGATGGCGAATTCCCGCCAACCTGGCACCCTTCCTTCGCAACCTCTACTGAACCCAAATAACGTGCCAACCTAGAGGCATGTTATGAACCCAAATCCAGGCCACACACATATGATTTATCAGGCCCCTTCTGTTCCATCACCCGATGAGATGGAAGATTCGACATCTTACGTGGGATTTCAATAGCAGCCACCCAATTTACTAACCCCAAACCAAAACCAGGCAGGATTAAACTCTGTAACAACCTGTAGTGGTAAAGCAATCCAAGATCCACCTTATCCAAACCACTCCATGCTTGGTAGTAACCTAAGCCCTAGGATAGTTATGCAGGATACCCCTATCCCAGATCAAGAACCTGGACCTATTCTAGAGGAACCAACCAAGGTTCCATTTCCCAAGGCCTTGACCAAGGGAAAGGGGATAACCAAACTCGTGGCTCCTGAGGAGGATCTGGTCAAGCTCTTTGAATAGGTCCAGATAAACATCCCTTTGATGGATGCAATCCGCTACATACCGGCTTACGCACGATTTTTGAAAGACGTGTGTACACCCAAGCGTAAGCCGTGAATCAAAAGCGGGAGTCCGATCATACTGTTAGAGCAAGCTAGCTTTGTAATCTTGAGTAAACTCCCACCCAAGGCTAAAGACCCATGTACTTCCCTGATTTCATGTAAAATTGGTCATACTCAATTTGACAGAGCCTTGTCAGACCTAGGTGCCTCCATAAACCTAATACCTACATCCCTCCTTAACCACCTTGAAGAATCCGAGCTTAAACTGATAGAGGTGACATTGCAGTTAGCCGATCGATCCATCAAGTCACCTAAAGGAATACTCGGGAATGTCATTGTTAGGGTATGGGATTTCTACTTCCTGGTGTATTTTATAGTTTTAGATATAGATGCACCTGAAAACCCAAGGGACACACTGATTATACTAGGGAAACCTTTTCTGGCCACTGCTAGGGCCAACATAAATTGTGAGGAGGGCCAAATAGAATTAAAATTTGGAAACCAAACTCTAAAGATTGACATCTTTATGGCCCAACAAGGGATTAATTGCAGTGTTATAGAACAGATATGTGATATCAAAGCCATGGTTGATGAATTGCATATCGAAGACAACCTGCTTATCCCTAATCAACCACTAAAAGATCAAAACCCACAAATAGAGGAGTCCAAACTTGATCTAGATACACCCATAACTCCTACCCTTGTCCCTGATAAACACCCTAAGCCGCTCGCTGCTGCTGATAATCCCGTCCTGGAACTCAAGGCCCTTCCCGATCATTTGAAGTATGTCTTTTTGGGTTCCAATCAAACGTTTCCTGTGATTATCAACTCCAGACTCACACCTGACCAGGAATCCTGTCTAATTACTGTTCTCCAGCAACATCGTAAAGCCATTGGATGGACTCTCGATGACTTGAATAGCATAAGCCCCTCTTATTGCACACATCGAATCTACACCGAAGAGGGCGCACGACCTTCACGAGAAATGTAGAGACGTTTAAACCCTAATCTGCAAGTGGTTGTGAAAAAGGAGATCATCAAGTGGTTAGATGCAGGGATCATCTACCGATCTCTGGTAGTCAATGGGTGAGTCCAATCCAGGTTGTGCCAAGAAGGTAGGACTCACCATCATTACGACTGAAATCGGAGAGGTCATACCGACCCGTATAGCTAATTCATGGAGAGTCTGCATTGATTACAGAAGACTCAATTCCTCCATGAAGAAGGATAATTTCCTACTACCGTTTATTGATCAGATTCTTGAGAAACTAGTGGGAAATAGATTCTTCTGCTTTCTTGATGGGTACTCCGGTTATAACCAAGTGGCAATCCATCCTGAGGACCAAGAAAAGACCACTTTCACCTACCCCTTTGGGACGTACACGTTCCGAAGGATGCCATTCGATCTCTGCAATGACCCGTGACTTTTTAGCGGTGCATGCTTGCTATATTCTCAGATATGGTAGTTGATTATCTGGAAGTCTTCATGGATGACTTTTCAGTATTTGGAGCATCATTTGACGATTGCCTCTAGCACTTGGTCCAAATACTTAGGCGATGCATTGACGTGAATCTGGTTCTTTCCTGGGAAAAGAGCCATTTCATGGTGCTTGAGGGAATCGTCCTAGGACATCTGATTTCAGAGAAAGGCATCCAAGTCGATCGAGCCAAGGTTAACTTGATTTCCAAGCTCCCTATGCCTAGCTCGATCAAGGACATATGATCTTTTCTGGGGCACGTCGATTTTTACCGTCGATTTATCCCTGATTTTTTAAAAATCACGCACCCCCTGACTACTCTTCTCTCCAAGGATGTACCTTTCGAAATCTTCAAGGAATGCACTCAAGCATTTGAGATCCTTCATGACCAAGTTACCTAAGCCTCGATCCTACAGTCCCCTGATTGGTCTTAACCTTTTAAGATCATGTGCGATGCATCTGACTTCGCTGTAGGAGCGATTTTGGGGCAGAAAATTGACAGGAAACCCGTGGTCATTTACTACGCTAGCAAAACACTTGACGAGGCTTAGCGTAACTATACGGTTACTGAGAAAGAGCAGCTAGCCATAGTATTTGCCTTAGAAAAATTCAAATCTTACCTCCTGGGTTCCCATGATATCATCTACTCGGACTACACAGCTGTGAGGCATCTCCTTGCAAAGAAGGATGCGAAATCTCGATTAATCTGCTGGATCTTGCTGTTGCAAGAATTTGACCTTGAGAGTCGCGACAAAGCGGGAAAATAGAACGTGGTAGTTGATTACTTGTCCCGCCTTCCTTCTGAGATCATTGACTCTTCCGAACCCATCACGGAACATTTTCCTAATGAGCACCTCCTGACTATCGATACAAGTCTTCCACAGTTTGCTAACATAGTGAACTACTTGGCATTACATCAAATCCCGTTCGAATGGCCGAAGGCCAAGAAGGACAAATTGCGTTCCGATGCCAAGTATTACCTTTGGGAAGACCCGTATCTATTCCGCATTGGTGCTGATCAAATTATCCGACGATGTGTCGCAGAAGCGGAAGTCAAAGACATACTCTCTTTTTGCCATGACCAGGCATGCGGTGGAAATTTTTTAGGATATAAAATCGCATCAAAAGTCCTCTAGTGCGGCTTTTAGTGGCCCACAATTTTCAAGGATGCATACAATCACTGTAAGGCATGTACCCGTTGCCAGACCTTGGGCAACATGAGCCATCGAGACATGATGCCTTTACAATCGATTCTGGTATGCGAAATTTTTGACATTTGGGGGATTGATTTTATGGGACCCATCCCTATCTCGGACGACTTCAAATACATCTTACTCGCTATTGACTATGTGTCCAAGTGGATCGAAGCCATTCCGACCCAAACCAATGATCACAAAGTTGTTATCCAGTTCATTCACCAAAACATCTTCTCATGGTTTGGGATTCCACGTGCAATAATTTTCGATGGAGGGACCCATTTCACAAACACTTAGTTCAGGTCATTGATGACCAAATATGGGGTGTCGCACTAAATCTCTACTCCCTACTACCCCCAAACTAATGGTCTAGCTGAGCTATCAAATCGGGAGATCAAGAAAATTCTCCAGGTTACTGTTCGACCTGACAGGAAGGATTGGTCATCCCGGCTTCGGGAAGCTTTGTGGGCTTATAGGACCACCCACAAGACCCAATTAGGTATGTCTCCCTTTAGACTGGTGTACGGGAAGGCATGTCACCTCCCCATCGAATTGGAGCATAAAGCCTAATGGGTAGTACGGAATTGCAACTTAGATCTTTCTAAGGCTGGAACCCATAGAAAGCTTCAAATGAGTGAGATTGATGAATTACGTCACGACGCATATGAGAACTTGCGAATTTACAAAGAGTGGGTTAAAGCCTTTCACGACAAACACATATCTAGAAAAATCTTTCATCCTGGTCAGAAGGTCCTACTCTTTGATACCCGACTCAAATTATTCCCAGGAAAGCTATGATCTAAATGGATTGGACCCTACCAAGTCGGACAAATCTTTGGAAATGGAGCCATTGAGATCAGTCCACTCAGCCACGATTCTGAACCCTTCGTCATGAATGGTCAGAGACTCAAACCATTCATTGACATGACCGATACAAATTTGGCTGAGATATCCTTTATCCTCCATGCTCCCTGAGCTCATTGCGTCCAACCGATGGTGTAAAAGTTAGCACTTAACGGGAGGCAACCCGTCTTTCTTTGAAAAACCTAAAACCTTTCCTGACATTTATATGCTGAATTCATATTGCACTTTAAGGTTCATCCATTAGAACAGTCGACTCCACCTCAGGTACCCGTACCCGAGTATAGAAATCACTCGCAACCGTCACCTCAACCCATTTGCCCACCCAACACCTATCCTAATGAATGAACTAAGCTGAATTCGAATCCACCTAATTTACAATGGGGACATTCCAAATCGTAGGCATGGGGGGGTAATGAAAGTGCAAAATGTATGAAAAATCATATCACTGGAAAAGGTTTCAGCAAAAAAATCACATATCACAAAAAACACAAAAAATGAAAAAAATCTTGAAAAAGAATAAAAAAACTGAGGGGGGAGAGAAAATTTTTGTGGCTATACAAAACATGAGGAGGAAAAAGAGCAAAATGACAAAAAAGGAGCACAAAATGAAAAAGGAAAAAAAGAATAGTCATTAGTAAGAAATTAAGGGATTAACTGAAGTTCTAGACCACATTAAGAAAAAAGAGAAAAATAAGAAAAAGTGATAAAGAGACAAAAAAAGTGATTAGTAGGAATTCTGACCTTAGGCCTTTTAGGCTAGACTCTTAGGCTTAAAAATTCAAGTATCCGCTAAGATTTGGATAATCCTCAAGAGGTTGGGGAAAATGCAAAGCTTACGTGTTAGGTCTAAGACTTAGGGAGTATTCGACCTCATTAACTGACCTTCAATTTAAGAGGCTCAATAACCTAAGCACCCCAACCCACACACAGTCTGGTTCAATGCGCATAACTATCAAAATCATGCAAAAGCGTTTAAATGTTTTGAAAAAGTTGCCTAGATTAGGAGCGGCCGATCAACACAAGTTGATTTGAACGAGTTTCCAACGCGGAGAGGTGGGAAATTTCCCTCGAAGATGCGTAACAACCTATCGTCTCCTCGGTGCTTGTCTCTTAGGATATTTGCATATCCTACCAGGGGCATGTAAGCACTTTACTGGTTCAGATACCATGGGCGGCATTATCACAAAATGTCAATTGCCAGGGAATGGATTTGGCCACGGAACTCCATGGATGGGATTATCTAGAAATCTTGAAAGCCAAGGTTCTGGGGGTTGCCATGGGCGGTGCTATCACAAAGCATCGATTACCAGGGACCTTTAAGGATTGATGATGGGGACAAGGAACTCGATACAAATCGTGTTGAGAAGCCGATCTGATGATAGAAATAAAAAGAAAAGAGAGAGAAAACTCTCCAAACAAATAAATCCTCTATCTCTCTCCTACAAAAAATGCACTGCAAACTGAACCAAGGCTAAAATATGTCTCAAGCATGGGTGCTTTAACCGCGGAGTCCAACGAACCCTAGGATAGTTTCTGCGGGCCTTAAAAATCTTTGCGGAGGACCGAGGCTTGAGCTGGTCAGGTTCGGATCTTGGATGGTACTTGAGTACCTCTAGGCCTATTGTTGGCATTCTGACTTAAGCACAGAAAAAGAAAAAGCACTTATCTTAACTGATGAAAGAAACTCATGGTTTAGAATAGAAGCTAAAATCTTGAAATTTTACTAAGGGACTAGCAAAAGCTAGGCATGGGGGTATGATGAGAACATCATCATGAGCCTTAACTGGCTCATTTTGACCTAAGAAAGAGAATAAAAGCTCCTACATAACTGAAAGCGATTTCACGCGGTTTGTTAAAATACGTCATTGTAATGCGTAAAATCGATCAACTCTTAAATTTATATTCCTAGATAGGGGAGTATCTAGGGTCGTCCAAGGAGGCCAAATGTTTGCAATAGTGATTCTCTTGCTTGGAATACAATCTCAACTTTCTTTTTGGTATTTTTCAACATATCATTTTTTTTGTTTTAAATTAAGACAACATGCGGAATGGTGACGGGAAGGTGATTTACACTTCAATTTAAAATACTACTTCTAAGTGGCAAGTAGAGCCTCTCCCTAAGCTCACTCTAGGCAAGTGGAGGCCTAGAATAATTAGGGAGAGGGAGTGAGGAATGCTAAAAACAAGCAAATAGAAATGCAAACAAGAAATTGCAAAGAAGGCAACTAGATAATTAAAAAAAAGTGTTTAACAAAAATGCCTAGTAGAGGAATGCTTCTACTACTATAAAATTGACATAAAGAAAGGAAAACACAAATCCTCTAGATAGATGGTGAAGAAGAGGGCTTTTTGCTCCAAGGTTGGTGGCTCCCAATCTTGAAAAGAGTCCTTCAACTCCTTCCTTGCAGTGCTCCGCCAAGGTGATGTCCTCCAAGGCAAGCCCTAAGGGGGCGTGCCCTAAGCTTCTCTCCAAGGGTGGACGTCCACCCTAGGTCCTTCTCCCTTGCCTGGCTGTCCTTCTTGAAGTGGAAGAGTCCTCCTCCTTGGCATGGCCCAAGTTGAAGAGAGTGGGGAGAAGAAGGCACCAAAAGGGCTGGTGATGTGCCCCTTTAATCTCCTTCTCTACTCCTTCTCCTTAGGCGTAGGTATAGGTGGATGTAGGTAGAAAAATACACTAATGGAGGATGGGAATTATGTGGTGGTAGGGTAGGGTATTTATAGGATGGGAAGGGGGGTGGTTATGGTGTTTTTTTGGAGGGAAATGAAGGGGTGGTTGGTCATTTTTGGAGGGAAAAATGGGAGGGAAATGAAGAGGTGCCTTGGTTTTCCCTCCAAAAATACCTTCTAGAAGGCAATTTTGGAGGGAAAAAATGGAGGGTGGAGATGGGTTTTGATGGTGGATGTAGGGTGGTGATGGAAGGAATAGTTGGCATCAAAATAAAGTAGGAGTAGGTGGTCTTTTTGCTGGAGCTTAGGTAGTAGGGTAGTAGGTTTTGGTGCCATGGAGGTGGACTAGCTAAGTTAAACAGCTTAGCTAGCTTAGCTAGTAGGGAGTAGAGTTGGAGGCATTTGGAGCTAAGGTTTTCAGGGAGAAGAGTTGGAGGTATTTATCTTGAGCTGCACTAGAGCTGGTGGCTGCTGAAGAGAGTTGGAAGGAGCTACCTTAGCTAGCTTAGCTTGCTAGTTCTTTGGTAGCTACTAGGCCAAGCTAAAGCAAGCTCGCTTCTGCTAAAAGGAGCTGAGGTGAGTTGGGTCTAATGCTCCCGGGGAGGATCAAGCTGTGTGAGGCAGCTAAGGTATCTTAGCTCAACTGAGTTGAGCTAAGCTTAGTCCCCGGGAGCTGGACTTGAGCTTCCTAAGCTGGAATGAAGTCATCTTTAGCTGGCTGGAGTTGAGTAGAGCTGGATGTAGCTGGACCTGAGCTGGGGTGAACTCCAGTCAACTCAGTTGAGCTAGCTAGAGCTCCCTATGGACTAATGGGGGCTGAGATGAGCTAGACTCAGCTAAGTTGAGCTGGATCTGAGCTGACCTGAGCTAGGGTGAGCTAAGATGAGCTCTCTTTAGCTGCCATTCAGCTGAGATGAGCTGAATGGAGCTAAGATGAGCTAACCCTAGTTCAAGTGAGCTGGAATCCAACTATGGTGAGCTGGATCAAGCTGAGTTCTAGTTAGTTTGAGCTTCTTCTTCGCCAGTTGCCTTCCTGAGTGCTAGGGTTTTGGAGTTCTGACAATCTGCATATCCCTAACACTCACAAAAACACATTAAAAAGATAATAAAAAGTGCAATGCATGCCTAACCTAATTGATGCCTAAATGCATCCCAAAAACCCATTTGCGGAGCAAAATCCTAAGAGCTAGGTTTGTTTTAATGCATAAAAATGATGATAAACTGGCATTTATCACACCCCCATGCTTATCTTTTGCTAGTCTCTTAGCAAAACTTAAATTTTTTTTTTAAAAGATGGAATTTTTGGGAAATCTAATTTTTTTCTACTTTTGAGGAGAAATAGATTAAGGGACATTGGTTGATCTAAACACAAGAGGTACAGGATTTGTTAAAGATAAACATTGAGATTTGTTTTGGATCCATCCATTAGATGAAACGGGATCAATATATCCTCCAGAAACTTCGCAAATTAACTCTTTGTTAATTCAGATGACTTGAAATTTTTGTTTTTAGGATTTTTCTGACTCATGAATCTGATTCGCAACTTGCAAAAATCCTTTAAAGTCTTGTGTCTGTGATTGTGAAAAGCCAACATTTATAGGAGCATGTTAATTTATTTATTTATTCTTTTTTTTTTCTCCCCCATGCTTATTATCAGCTTAGTCTTACAACAGATGTGTCGGGATCATCATTCCCATTACCAATCCTCGAGGGGGCTCTGGCACCAGTACTTCGGGATAGCACTATCCATGACACCACCCAGGAGCTCACAACCCCAAAACACAATGCGGTGTAAAGGGGTGCTCCAAGCAAACTCAAGCTCTTGCTCCGACACTATAGGTAGAGCACCGTCCAAGACACTTGAGCTACTAAAATGTGCTTTAATGCTCCGTCTAAAGATATGAAATATAGATATGGAGCAGCACCGAGGTGGTAACATGTTGACATCGCGTCCTCAAAGGAGGTATTTTCCTTCTTCTCGGCGGTGGGAACTCAAACCAATGATCTGCTTCAGACTTTTACTAAGTCCAAATAAGGGAGTTTTTCAAATTTTTAATTATTTTTAAGTGTTGGCTTGACACAAAAAGTTTCTCAAGACACGCAAGTTTTTGAATCAGAAGCTAAGTCAAATACTTTTCATATTACAAAATAGGATCAAGTCACCTGAACTATCATGAGTTCAGGTGGAGTATTAGAGAAGGATATCTGATCTAATCTAAAATAGACCCTGGAATTCTAATGATCAGATCCATGTCCTCATCCTTAGTTTGTTAAAGATTAAATCCCATTGTACCAAAAGTGAATTTTTCGACCTTAGTCCCGATTTCAAAATTCTTCCTCAAAAAGTTTTCAACATTTTTATTTTTTTGGATATGCAAGCAGGAAATAAATTAAAGAAAATTGCATTTTTTTTTAGGTATGTAAGCAGGAAATAAATTAAACAAAAATGCATGTTTTTAGGTTTTGAACATCCTAAATCGATCGTCAAATTTAAAAACATCCCCCCATGCTTAAGATATGCCATGTCCTCATGCATTAGGAGGGAAAAGGGATCACCTTAGTGAAGAACGGTCGGGTTTAGGAGGAACAAAACCTGGAAAAAGGGAGAAAAAAAAAGCAAGAAAAATTGATGGGTTACCTCCCATCCAGTGCTATCTTTTTCGCCATTCAGCCGGGCGTGAAGGTATGCACGGAAGACGGAAAATCATGTAAATAATTGGACACTTGAATGTCTTTAATAAAAGTGTCTTCCTCAAGATCCCTAAAAAGATGAGTGGTAAAGATAAAGGGATCAAAATAAAATAGAGAAATGGAAAAAGGGCCCCGGTCTGGCCATGGTTTGAATTAATGATGAAGGCCAAACTCAGGTGGATCAGGTGGTAGGTCCAACAGAAAAGGGGGGGGAAAGGAGTTAGTGATATACAAGATGGGTGAAGTTAGTGTGGATATTTTTGGTGAAAAATCAGGAAGATGAAAAGGGGGAAAGTCAAACCCTAATTGATTTGGAAAGTCTTGGACCACATAATTATCCTTAGAATAAGAATCAATAAAATCTAGATCAATAGTGGTCAAAGCTGAATGAGATTGGATCAACATATACTTTTCAAATACTGCTTTCATTTTATTATCAGTATCCTCAAAAATTTTATGATCACTGGACCTCTTGGAAGCTAGAAATAAATCTAATGAGAAGGTCTGGTTACTACAACTTATATTCATTTTCCCAGAATGAGAATGTATATTAGATGTTGCGGTAATCAAAAGGGGTCTTCCAAGAATGGTATTAATGAGAGCCTTAGGTACCTCTATGTCAAGGACCAGAAAATTTACCGGAAATAGACAATTTCGGACCTTGATAATACTATCCTCAACAACTCCCCGCGGTTGAATGGTAGATCGATCTTCCAATTGAAATTGAACCTTAGGAGGTTTTAAATCACTGAATCGAAATTCCTCAAATAAGACTGGGGGGATGAGATTACTAGAGGTACCTAAGTTGAGAGGGGCGCGAAAAAAAATGGTGTCAGTTATGACAACTGAGATGAGCGATGTGCCCTGATCCTTTTTTGTGAAAGGCAGCATGCTCTGAAAAACTGAGCTGGCTTTCTTAGAAAGGACCAACCTTTCTAGATTCTGATCATGACTTTTTGAAGTAAATTTTTTAGAGGCATGGGGAGAATCTAGGAGGGGAATATTCCTCTTGACTTGCTCAAATAAGTCCAAAGGATTGTGGTCAGAGGGCTCTGATTTTGGATTGTTGGATTGCAGTTTTTGAGAGTGGGAAATAGGGTTTGAATCAGGTGTTTTTGGGATTTCTTTTTCTTCTTCCTTATTGAGGTTAGGGGAGTCAATCTGCATTGGTTGAGAATTAATTTCATCATTTGAATGTGAAGGCCTTAAATCCATGTTGGTTTCCTCACTCCTCAAAGTCTCTGCATACGCAGCTTGGTGGTCACTGGGAGGAGATGGGGGGGGCTGATTTTGATAGAAACTGGGTTGGTGCTGTGATATTGGGTTAATAGGAGGCTGAACCATGTGGTTCTGATGTTGGTATCCACCTGGGTGTTGGTTCCTGGGATTAATAAAGTTTGGTGTGGGTTGGGATGGTAAGTGTCCTGCAGGTCTTTGAGTCGGAATATCCCCAATTTGATCATTGAGATTGTTAATAAGACAGGTTGTTTCCTTTGTTTTTCTTTGTAACTCCTGCAGGGTTTTCATCATCTGGGCATTAACGTCTTCTTGAGATTGCCCAGATTGATAAGTTTGATTAGAATCATACCCTCCAAATGGGTTTTGTTTTTGGTGTGGAACCGGATTGGTCCAGGAGTGAGCTGGATAATTTCCCCTATTAGAGGAAATTTTCAATTTCTCCTGGAAAGTAGGGACATTTTGGGTGGGGTGATGATTGGGATAAACATAATTCCCTGTTGAACCATAGAAAGCCTCAGAATAATAATTATACTCAGCACGAGATTTATGCAGATTTTCTCTCTTGCGGGTGTTTAAAGGGGTGAGATGTGGAATGTGTGGAGCTTGGGTAGGTGTGGCAGGACTCCCTTGGTTGGCTAGGTTTGTTAAATCCTTATGCAACTGTTGTTGCTTAACTTGTAGCTGAGCCATGATAGAGTGGAGATTAGGTGGAGGGGCCTGATCAAGTAGCTCCTGGGTGGAAAAATAGGGGAAAGAAAAATTAGCATGCGGGTTAGAGGATCAATTTTGATTTTCCATTTTGAGAGAAGAGGAAGAATGTAGGAAAAGTCTTTTTTGGGGAGGCAAAATCAAGTGGTCCCTCCAAGTGTGGAGTTTTGGATCGCCACCCGTGCAAAATGGAAGAAATGGCAGGGGAGGAGAAGAGATGGGGATGAGAGAAGTGTGCACACAAGCAATCAAATTCTAGACCTAACTTAATTGTGACTCCCTAGAATTTAACCTAAGACTTGGTCTACCTAGGAAACAAGTAATCAATAGTGAATACCCGTTCTGTCAACAAATCTAGCGAAGTTGCTTAAGGGGAGGTTTGGGCCCAAGCGTTTCCCAGGAAAATCCTCAATGCTTGTACAAACCCGCGCCTGGTCGTTTGACACGGCCCCTCAGCCTGAACACCAGATATAGATGACAGAATTGGTATTAACTAGAGAAAACTCAAATCCTATATAACAAGCCTAAATTGATGAAACCTTAGGGGTCAAATTGCTACAAATTTTAGTTAGGTATAGGATACTATAGTGCACACGGAATGTGGAGGGAGTTATTGGGATGTTGCCCTGTTATTTAGATTTTTGTGTGTGTGTGCAGGAATTGGAGAGTGGCTCCAATGAAAATCAAGTTGTCACACAATTTTTCTGTATTTTTGTCTTTTAGGATTTGATTTAATTAAATGTATTTTAGGGTTTCTCTAGTTAAATTTTCAAACAAGTTTGAAAATCCACAATCAAAGGAAAACAAGTTGTATGAGTGATTGTATATTTCCTTTAAATTGAGTCTCTAGAGAGAAAGAAAGAAACCCTAAGCCAATTGTCCCTCAGACAGAAATTTAATTACCAATGAGTTATTTTTAGGCTTTCTGAATAGATAGTGGTCCAATCAATGCAACCAACACCACTACCTTGAGTAAAATCAAACAAGGATTCTAGAAAAGATTTTTACAATATTTTAGGAATTTGTTTGATAATTGTTTTGAATTTTTAATTGTACTGGTGTCAAAGTCCAGAAATGATACCTGTGGGTATTGTGGACTTTTCAGTATTACCACTGACCTCAGAAAATTCTTGTGATTTTATGTGATGTGTAAAATTTTACAAGGATTCTAGCAAGCTAAATTTCACAAAAATTAGATGAGTATAAAAATTCTAAAAATTCACGGACAGTAACAAAATAAGAAGATTAGAGGGTGTGACCCCTCTGCAATCCACGAATTTTGAAAAATTAAATACAAACCCAATTGATCTGAAATTTGGAACAGATGTTCCAAACTTAATTGGAAATCACTCTATGAAATTGTATGATTTTAGGAGGCCTGTGATGTTAGGAATCGATTTTTCAAGTCCGGATAGAAATCTGGACCCGAAAAACATAACACCAATACTTACAATGGAGTGGTCTTTAAGAAGCATACAAGCAAACAATGGATTTTATAATGCACCACTCCACTTAATTAAGTTTTTTGGGATCCTGAAAGCCAAGTTTAATATATTTTTGGTAGTTTTAATTAATTATGTGACTAGAAAGAGGAACCAACCTGAATTTCGCGGGAAGAAAAGGAACTTTGAGCTCTCGCTTCCAGATTCCCGCCTTCCCGCTATAGTTCCTGCACACACAAAAGAAAGAAAGAGAAGGGGATGAGATCCACTTCAAGCAAGAGAAAATTAATTAATGCAAAGCCGTGCCTCCCCGGCAACGGCGCCAAAAAGTGAAAGCGATTTCACGCGGTTTGTTAAAATACGTTGTTGTAACGCGTAAAATCGATCAACTCTTAAATTTATATTCCTAGATAGGGGAGTATCTAGGGTCGTCCAAGGAGGCCAAATGTTTGCAATAGTGATTCTCTTGCTTGGAATACAATCTCAACCTTCTTTTTGGTATTTTTCAATATATCATTTTTTTTATTTTAAATTAAGACAACATGCGGAATGGTGACGGGAAGGTGATTTACACTTCAATTTAAAATACTACTTCTAAGTGGCAAGTAAAGCCTCTCCCTAAGCTCACTCTAGGCAAGTGGAGGCCTAGAATAATTAGGGAGAGGGAGTGAGGAATGCTAAAAACAAGCAAATAGAAATGCAAACAAGAAATTGCAAAGAAGGCAACTAGATAATTAAAAAAAAGTGTTTAACAAAAATGCCTAGTAGAGGAATGCTTCTACTACTATAAAATTGACATAAAGAAAGGAAAACACAAATCCTCTAGATAGATGGTGAAGAAGAGGGCTTTTTGCTCCAAGGTTGGTGGCTCCCAATCTTGAAAAGAGTCCTTCAACTCCTTCCTTGCAGTGCTCCGCCAAGGTGATGTCCTCCAAGGCAAGCCCTAAGGGGGCGTGCCCTAAGCTTCTCTCCAAGGGTGGACGTCCACCCTAGGTCCTTCTCCCTTGCCTGGCTGTCCTTCTTGAAGTGGAAGAGTCCTCCTCCTTGGCATGGCCCAAGTTGAAGAGAGTAGGGAGAAGAAGGCACCAAAAGGGCTGGTGATGTGCCCCTTTAATCTCCTTCTCTACTCCTTCTCCTTAGGCGTAGGTATAGGTGGATGTAGGTAGAAAAATACACTAATGGAGGATGGGAATTATGTGGTGGTAGGGTAGGGTATTTATAGGATGGGAAGGGGGTGGTTATGGTGTTTTTTTGGAGGGAAATGAAGGGGTGCTTGGTCATTTTTGGAGGGAAAAATGGGAGGGAAATGAAGAGGTGCCTTGGTTTTCCCTCCAAAAATACCTTCTAGAAGGCAATTTTGGAGGGAAAAAATGGAGGGTGGAGATGGGTTTTGATGGTGGATGTAGGGTGGTGATGGAAGGAATAGTTGGCATCAAAATAAAGTAGGAGTAGGTGGTCTTTTTGCTGGAGCTTAGGTAGTAGGGTAGTAGGTTTTGGTGCCATGGAGGTGGGCTAGCTAAGTTAAACAACTTAGCTAGCTTAGCTAGTAGGGAGTAGAGTTGGAGGCATTTGGAGCTAAGGTTTTCAGGGAGAAGAGTTGGAGGTATTTATCTTGAGCTGCACTAGAGCTGGTGGCTGCTGAAGAGAGTTGGAAGGAGCTACCTTAGCTAGCTTAGCTTGCTAGTTCTTTGGTAGCTACTAAGCCAAGCTAAAGCAAGCTGGCTTCTGCTAAAAGGAGCTGAGGTGAGCTGGGTCTAATGCTCTCGGGGAGGATCAAGCTAGGTGAGGCAGCTAAGGTATCTTAGCTCAACTGAGTTGAGCTAAGCTTAGTCCCCGGGAGCTGGACTTGAGCTTCCTAAGCTGGAATGAAGTCATCTTTAGCTGGCCGGAGTTGAGTAGAGCTAGATGCAGCTGGACCTGAGCTGGGGTGAACTCCAGTCAACTCAGTTGAGCTAGCTAGAGCTCCCTGTGGGCTAATGGGAGCTGAGATGAGCTAGACTCAGCTAAGTTGAGCTGGATCTAAGCTGACCTGAGCTAGGGTGAGCTAAGATGAGCTCTCTTGAGCTGCCATTCAGCTGAGATGAGCTGAGTGGAGCTAAGATGAGCTAACCCTAGTTCAAGTGAGCTGGAATCCAACTATGGTGAGCTGGATCAAGCTGAGTTCTAGTTAGTTTGAACTTCTTCTTCACCAGTTGCCTTCCTGAGTGCTAGGGTTTTGGAGTTCTGACAATCTACATATCCCTAACACTCACAAAAACACATTAAAAAGATAATAAAAAGTGCAATGCATGCCTAACTTAATTGATGCCTAAATGCATCCCAAAAATCCATTTGCGGAGCAAAATCCTAAGAGCTAAGTTTGTTTTAATGCATAAAAATGATGATAAACTGGCATTTATCAATAACCTAGAGAAGAGCCTAATTCAAGGAGTAACTATTCTGAGAAGAAAACATGAAACAAAGGGTAAAACTGCAAATTTACCATTGCAGTACATCAACGGGAATTCTCAGAAGCTAAACATAGGTCAAATGATCTGAAGAAGATAAAAAGTGAGTTGATTCAGTCAGAAATGGGTTCAAATGCAATCTAAGAATTAAATGATATTTTGTAACCCTAAAATAGACTCACATAATTCAACAAGGTTCTAGTCAGGATGAAAATTAACTAAACCCTCTAAAATTCATGTAAAAATATCCCCTAGGGTTTATAACCTTCAATTTGAACTCTGGAACCTATTTTGACCAAAGTAGGGGTCTGAGCTAGATATTTGACCTAATTTGGGTTATTATGTAAAGTGTCCAATCAAACGTGGTCAAACCTAAAATCCAACTTCACCATTGGATTTCTTAGGTCTAAATTAGATTTATACCAAAATTTTGACCTAAGGGGAGGTCACCTTGACCTACTTTGCAAAACACCCCGCTTAATTACATTTTGACCCCTAGCTTTTGAAAATCATTACATAGACCCCCCTATCTTCCTCTCCAGTCTCGCAATTAGGTCCCTCCACCATTACAGTGGTGGTGTCCAACTCCGGCAAGGAATTGAGGGGGATTGCTCCCTGATTCCTTAGAGATCTCCTCTCAGATTTGAAAGGGAGATTCTCTGAGGAATTCCCTTTCGTCTGAACGCAATTCCAAGGTCTGATTTGCACTCAATCGCTCGTGTGAACGCACGACAGATATGGGTATCTCCCACATTCCTTCTTCGGCGAGGACTCCTGCGCTTGGAAGCTTGTCTTCCAAGCACAAGAGCCCCTGCCAGTACCTATAAAAGGATCCTCATCTCCGGCCGCACAGATTCAGCTTGGCTTGGCCAGAGAATCACCTCCAATTTCTTCCCTTCTCCTTCGGCCAAGTGTCTAGCAGGCTTCGGCGATTCCTCCTCCTTCTCGTCGCTCTACCACAACACCAGTGACAGAGACATCTTCATCTCCTTCCTCCACGTCGTGCCATACCCACACGCGTGCCTCCAGCCCCGTCGTCGTCGCTGTTCTCCCCCCACTAGACTCATCTTCTCCAGCGGTGGCAGGTACGGCCAGCCGCCCTCTTGCCCCCTTTCGTCCACTTAGTTAGGACAAATCTCTTCCCCTCTCTCTCCTCTTTATTTCCCTTATCTTTATTGCTATTTTTATCCCCTCGACACTGCAGACCACCTCCATCGTTTTTACCTCCGGCAAACCACCGGTGAAGGAGCTTCCATCGCTCCACTCTCCCACACGCCTCGCCAGACCCCTCAAAATCTTCGCCATCATCCACTGATCATCTTCCGCCCCTTCACTGATCGCCATCACCTCCCCAAGTGCCCCCTGACCAAACCCACCTTCACGGCCACAGAGCGACCTAGGCACGCATGCCTAGGCCACCCTGTGGCCAGCCACCCACTGCTTCACCTTCGTCGTGACACGGTGGAGCTCCCCACATGGTTTAATGAGGCCGCAAGGCTGTCTTCGTGAGTTTCAGGTCAAACCCATTTTCCACCATTGAAGCACGAGCAAGGAGCTTGTAAGCTCGCTCTAGGCCGAAGCACTCTAGGTTCCCAGGTCCAGGAGGCACGGGTTGGTCTCGTGCATGCATCTAGCCAAGTGAGTGGCTTTGTGAGGCACCCAGCTGTGACAATTGAGCGAAGAACCTCCTGCAGGTGCGCGAGTGAAGCGGGTGGCACTTTTAGTCCCACCTCGGAAAATTAGGCGTGCGGTGAGTGGCTTTTATTGATTTTCTATTTTCATCTGGTCGCCTCAAGAACACGGGGTGAGGTCCCCTCGCCCACGCTCACCCACCTTATCCGCAACCCATGCCTCCGCGGACCTGGCTGACCGACCCATTTAACCCTACACTCCTCGTGCACCACCCACTCTGGTGCGCCTGGACCTAGGTGCACGTAACCTGACCTGATTACCTGGCTGGCTCTGAGAGTGTGAACCCAAGAGAGAAATAGAGAAAGAGTGTACGCGGGGAAGGGTACGGGTAGGTTTTGCACTCTTGTGTGTGTAGGAAGAGGAAGAAGTTGGGAAGCTAAGGCAGGAAGGAGAAGGAAGAGAAGGCTAAAGTCAAGAAGGAAAAGAAGAGGAAGCTGAGGCTAAGGCAGAAGCAAGGAAATGCTAGGTCGCGTGTTTCGTCTTTAAGGTTATTATGGTCGTTGTGGTATATGACAAAACAGCTACCAGATTAATACAAAAGTTTTTTACTCGGAATAACAAGTTTTCCTGAGGTCGAACTCAGGGAGCAACTATAATTCCAGAAACATAATTCACAATATAAGGTTTTACAAAAATTAAGAGAGAGAGAGAGAGAGAGGGAGCAAAAGTCCTTTTGTTGGGTTCTTCTTCTTCTCTCTTCCTCTTCTCTTTTCTTCTTCTTCTTCTTCTTCTTCTTCTTCTTCTTCTGCTCTGGCTATTCCTCTTCTTCTTCTTCTTTCTTCTTTTCTTCTAGCCTTCTTCTTTCTTCTTCAGCCTGCGGCTGTGGTGACCTTCTTCTTCTTTCTCTTTCCTTTCTCTTCTGCTCTGCTTCTTCTTTCTTTTTTTACCTGCCTTCTTCTGCTTTTCTTCCTTGCAGCTATGTCTCCTTTGTTCTTTTTCTTCTTTCTTCTTTTGCCTGCCTTCTTTTGCTCTGGCTGCTGCCCTTCCGACGTCTGACACGGCGCTCAGACGGCTTAATTGCGCGTTTGCTACAGTCCCTTTCCTTCCTTCGCCTGCCTCTTCCTTCTTTTTCTTCTTCCTTGCGCGCATACACACCTATTAGTGCAAAACCTACCCCTACCCCTTCCCTGTGTCTCTCTTTCTCTCTGAATTTCTCTTAGGAATGCTCTCCCAGAGCCGGGTAATCGGGTTCAGGTAGCGCGCCCAGGACCAGGCCCACCGCCGTGTGGTGGTGGGCGAGGAGTGCTTGGTCGGGTAGTCGGATTCGGCCCAGATCTGCGGGGCGTGAGCGTGGGTGAGGACGGGCGAGCGCGTGGTGCGCTGCATGCGTGTGAGGGACCTGACCCTTGTGTATCGAAGGCAAACAGCCTGATACACTTTTTCAATTTAAGTGTGGGCGCGAGGCCACACACTTACGAGGTGGAACTAAAGTCCCACCTCCAGACTGCGCGCTTGCAGTCGAGGAAGTCGCTGCCAATTGCGGTAGCTGCGAGGCTTGCATCCTGAATTGAAAGCCTGGGCTCACTTGCAGAAGCAATCTGCGTTGCCTGGAGCGCATGCCTGGGCTGGAGACGTCCTGGAGCTGCTTACAAAGGAGCTCCAGCAGCTCTTCAATGGCGGTGACGAGGCGTTGACCTGAAAACACAAGGACAGGCTCACGGCTGCATCAGATAACGTAGGAAGCTTCGTCGGAGTGTGGCGAAGGCAGTGAGAGGGTTGGCTAGGCATGAGAGCGCCTGTGGAGGTGTGCCTAGGTCAGACTGTGTGCGCGGAAATGGGTCTGTTTGGGGGGTGGTCAGGCGGTGAATGGCGGTGTATGGAGTGGGGGAAATGGTTGAGTGGAGTGAGGGAGAGCTTCTGGGCTTGTCGGCGAGGGGTGAGGTGGTCTGTGGAGGTGGAGTGACCTCGCCAGAGATGGTGATCGGAGATGGAGCAGATGGAGGTGGAAGTGGCGGTCGGTGGATTAAAAGGGTAAATCAGGAAGGGGAAAATGTAAGGGAGAGAGAGAGGAAGATTTCTACCTACTTAATCAACGAAGGGGGAGAGGGAGGCATCTGGCTCGTGCCTGCCGGAGCTGAGGGCGAAGATGCCCTGGAGGTGGTTAACTGCGACGAGGAGGTGATCTGAGGGTGCCAGCTGGTACGGCCTGGCGCGGGACGACAGGGCAGAGTGGACTCTGCTGCAGGTAGGGCAGTAGAGCGACGAGGAGGAGAAGGAGAAGATCGCCGGAAGCTCGGGCGTTCTGATCGGAGAGGGAAGAGATGAAGTGTATGGTGTTTCTCCGCTAGAAGAAGCTTGAAGGAGACGGTAGACCCTACCGCTCCTTATAACAACCTTGGCGAGGAGAGGGGACCGAGGAGGCGACGTGCCTACCTCACCGGAGATGGCCGGTAGGGGACACCCATGCTTTTCTTGCGTTCACACGAGAGGCATGGCCGGTTGCAGAGGTCAGGGGAGGGTCCCTACGACAAAGGACGACGCAAGGAACCCCCCATCTATTCCTGAGGACGGCCGCCTTGCCCTGCGCGGTGCCATCCTCCGCGCAAGGTCGTCGGAGGCATGGTGCTGCACAGAAATGGCAGGGGGGACCGTTCTACAAAGAATGATGAAAAGATAGGGGGCAAATCGTAATGGTTTCAAAAGATAAGGGTCAAAAAGTAAATTAAGAGGACTCATTTGTAAAGTCGGTCAAGATGGTCTTTTCTTAAGCCCAAATTTTTATACCAGACTAATTTGAACCTAAGGATTTTAATGGTGAAATTTTATTTGAGGTTGAACCATGTTTGACTGGTCAATTTGCATAAAAACCTAAATTAAGTTATAAATTGGGTGTGGTTCTCATTTTAGGTCAAAATAGGTTGCAAAGGACAAATTAAAGGTTCTAAACCCTAGGGAATATTTTTCTTTGAATTTTAGAGGATTTAGTTGATTTTTATCCTACCTCGAACCTCGTGAATTAAAGTGGGTTTATTTTAGGGTTACAGAATGTCATTTATTTCCTAGAAGTTGCTATAACCCTTTTTAGATTAGATCATCCCACTTCCCTTCTTATTAAGCTCATTTGACCTGTGTTTGGATCCTTAATTACCCTGTTTGCACACTACCTTGGTGAAATTGCAGTTTTACCCCTGATGATTTATTTTATTCTATAACTCAGAATTTTCTGAGTTAAGCCTCTCTTTAGGTTTTGTAGGAGTTTTTTCACACATATTTGGATTAGATTGTGCTAGTTAGGGTTCATGATGAGTTTTTCATCATACCCCCATGCCTAGCTTTTGCTAGTCCCTTAGCAAAATTTTAAGGTTTCAACCCTTGTTCTAGACCTTGAAGTTTTGAATGAGTTTAGATAAGTGCTTTTTCTTTTGAAACCTTGATTAGGTCGGAATGCCAACCATAGGCCTAAAAGGTACTCTAGTGATGAGAGCCTCCTCATGAGCCATAGCTAGCTCATTTTGACCTAATAAAGAGAATAAAAGCTCCTACATGACTTAGAAGAGGGCTTAATTTGAGGAATAAGTGTTCTGAGAAGAAAACATGAAATAAAGGTTAAAACTGTAATTTTACCATTGCAGTACATAAACAAAATTTCTTAGAGACAGAGCATAGGTCAAATGGTCTAAATAAGATAAAAAGTGGGTTGAATCAATCAGAAATGAGTTCATATGCAATCTAGGAATTAAATGACATTTGGTAACCCTAAAACAGACCTGCTTAATTCAACAAGGTTCTGGTTAGTACAAAAATCAAGTAAACCCTCTAAAAATCATGGACAAATATCCCCTAGGGTTTAGAACATTCAAATTGGCCTCTGGAACCTAGTTTGACCTAGATTAGGGTCCTAGCTCATCAATTGACCTAAATTGGGTTTTTACACAAAATGTCTAGTAAAACGTGGTCAAACCTAAAATCCAACTTCACCATTGGCTTCCTTATGTCCAAATTAGGTTTGTACCAAAATTTGGACCTAAGGGAAGGTCATCTTGACCTACTTTGCAAAATAGTCCACCCAATTACATTCTGGCCAATAACTTTTGAAAGCCCTTGCGAAAACCCCCCCAACTTTTGTTGTTACTTTCTGCATTCCGGTCCCTCTGCCAATGCAGCAGAAGACCCATACTCTGGCAAAGTCTTAAGGAGGATTTCTCCTCGCTTCCCCAGGGAGCTGCTCTTAGGTGTGAAAGGGGGGTTCCCTGAGAAGTCCCCTATCGCCTGAGCAGCTCCCCATGCCTTGATTCGCACCATACCTCTCGTGCGATCGCTCGAGAAGTATGGGTGTTGTACCTACGACGACCTTCGGTGAGAGCCTTGCTCACCCTCCGTGCATCTGACCCTCTGCTTGTGCCTTTAAAAGAAACCCTAGGACCAGTTGCTTGAAGCAAGCTTGTCTTGGCGGAGAATCCCTCAACATTTCCTCTCTTCCTTCTCCGACAGGAAACCCGCAAGCTCCGGTGGCCACTCCTCCTCCTTCTCGTTGCTCTGCTGCCATACCAGCAGTAGAGTCTGCTTCGTCTCATCTTCTTGCGTCGCGCCGCACCAAGTGCACGCCTCCCTGCCCACTTCCTCGTCGCCGCTCTCTCCCTCTGGGTGTTTCTTCTTCGGCGACAGTCGATACAACTGCTCGCCTCTCCGGCCCCCTTCATCCCTGCAAGTAGGTTATAATTACTCCCCATCTTCCCCTCTTTCTTTTCCCCACATTATTTCATTCAAACCGACCCTCAACTGTCCCTGACCACCATCACCTTCACCGTCTCCAGCCACCCTCCGGCGAGTTGCCCCGTCGATCCGCAGCTCCACACAACTCGCCGACCATCCCAGAAGCTCCACCTTATCACACTGAACGCTCTCCGCCCCTCCATAGTCCCTCCACACTCACTCAACACGCCACCGAACACACCCATCTTTCCAGCCACAGGACGACAAAGGCACGCACGCCTAGGTCGCCCTGCGGCCTGCCACACAGCTCAACACCTTCGCCGTGCCACGGCGAAGGTTTCCCGGTGGTTTAATTAGGCCATGAGGTCGTATTCGTGTTTGACAGATTCTGCTACGCGACCGCCATTGACGCCACATTGAAGCAGCTTCTTCCGTGCTCCAGGCTTCAGGACTCCAGGTCTTCAGCTGCTGCAAAGACAAGAGAGTGGTGCGAAGGTAGCTAACCAGCAAATGAAGAGAATCGAAGCTGCAGCTGCGGAAGCAAGGCCGCGGTCTTCCTGCGGGCGCGTGCGAGGAGAGGTGACAGGATAGTCCCACATCGGTAAGCCTCACAGCGATTCAGTGGTTTAAATTATTTTTGTGAATAAGCCTTATCGCCTCCGAATACACCTGGGGTGAGGTCCCTCGCCCATCACACCCGCCTCGTCCGCGAATTCACCTCGAGGACCTGGCGGGATCTGACCCGACACCACTGAGCACACCTCGCGCACCATATCACGCCGGTGCGCCTAGTCCCGGGTATGCAACCTGACCCGTTAACCCGGCTCTGGGAGAGCTTCCTGTGAGCGGTTTGCAGATAGAGAGAGATACGTGCGGGTAGAGGGAAGGGTTAGGTTTTGCTGTGCCTTGTGTGCAGGAATAGAGCACCGAAGGAGAAAGGCTAAGTACTTAGCTGCAGGATGGAGAAGGAAGAAGCTCTGAAGAGAGGCTGAGCAGAGGAAAAGGAAAGGCAGAGAAGAAGCAGAAGAAGAGAGGCCGTGCAGAAGAAAAGAGAACTCAGAAGAAAAGGCTCGCCAAGGTAGAAGAAGGAGGACGCAGAAGGACTCAGAAGAAGAGAAGGAGAAAGAAGAGCAAGAGAAAGAAAGAAAAGGAAGAATAGAAGAAAGAGAGAAGGACTAACAGAAGACAGAAGAAGAAGAACAGTGAAGAAGAAGCTCAGAGGCACGCAACAGCAAAAGAAGAAGACTTTCATTTTAAGACGTCTGATATAGAAATCAGACGTCCAATTCTGTTCTTTTTAGCAATTCATTTTTATAATTCTCTCATTGAACCAATTGTTTTCTCAAGTTTTTAAAAGTACTTAGATTGCTCCCTGTGTTCGACCCTGGATACTCCGATTTTCGAGTAATAAAATCTTTATTTGTTTTGAATGTTTTTTCGGCTATACTACAACGTGATAATCTTTAAAAACCCGATAAAAAGTATGCGAAACATCTAATACCAACCAAGATCCAGATCTGTCTAGCCTCAGTCTCAGTCCTTAGAAAAGGTTTTTAAGGCCTACAAGAACTAACCTAAGGCTTATTGGAATTTGTGGTTAAAGCACTCGTGCTTGAGATAATTTTAGCCCTGGCTCAGTTCGCAATGCGTTTTGTAAGAGAGAGAGGTAGAAGATTTATATGTTTGGAGAGTTTTCTCTCTCTTTTTCTTTTTAATTCTAGCTTAGGATTGGCTTCTCAACATGGTCTGTATCAGATTCCTTGTCCCCATCATTAATCCTCAAGGGTTCCTGGCAGTCGATGCTTCGAGATAGCACCGCCCATAGTAACCCCCAGAACCCTGGCTGTTGAGATTTCGAGATAATCCCATCCATGGTGTTCCGTGGCTGAATTCAGACCCTGGCAATTGATATTTCGTGATAATGCCATTCATGGAATCTGAACCAGCAGAGTGCTTACATGCCCCCAGTAGGATATGTAAATATCCTAAGAGACAAGCACCGAGGAGATGATATTTTGTTACGCATCTTCGAGGGGAATTTCCCACCTCTCCGCGCTAGGAACTCATCCAAATCAACTTGTGTTGATCGGCCGCTCCTACTCTAGGTGTCATTTTCAGGATTTTTGCAACGCTTCTGCGTGATTTTGATTTTTATACTTACTGAACCAGGCTGTGTGTGAAGTTAGGGTGCTTAGGTTACTGAGTCCCGCAAACCAAAAGTTAGTTAACGAGGCTAAATACTCCCTAAGCCTTGGACCAAATACTTAAGCTTTTCATTTTCCTTAACCTCTTGAGGAATGTTTAGATCTTAATGGGTACTAAGAGTCTATCCAAGAATGCCTAAGGTTTGCATTCTTACTAATCTTACCGTGTACTTTCCATTTCTTTTTCCTAAATGAGGTCTAGAACTTAGGTTAACTCCTTAATTTCTTACTAATGACTATCTCTTTTCTTTTATTTTGTGCTCCTTTTTATCTTTTTGTTCTTTTTCTCCTCCTCCTTAGTAGTGTCCACAAAATTTCTTTCCTCCTCTCATTTTATTATTCTTTTTCAATTTTTTTTAAAATTTTTATGGTGTTTTTGGCATATGTGAATTTTTTTGTTTAAAATCCTTGTGAGTTTTGCACTTTCATACCCCCTATGCCTAAAATTTGCAATGTCCTTATTGTAACTTAGGAGGGTTTTTATTTAACTTAGTTCATTCATTAGGACAGATGTTTTAATGAGTGAATGGGTCGAGGTGATAGTTGCGGACGATTTCTAATCTCAGATGCAAGCACCTGAGGTGGAGTCGGCTGTTCTAAAGGGTGAACCTTAAGTGCAACAAGGTGTCAGAAAAGGTTTCGGGTTTTTTCAAAAAGAATGATGGGATGCCTCCCGTTGAGCGCTGAGTTTTATGCCATCGGCTGGGCGTAATATGCTCAGGGAAACTGGAGGATAAATGATGATTCAGCCAAATCAGTAGAGGTTACATCAATGAATGGTTTGAGTCTCTGACTGTTCACGATGAAAGGTTCGGAATCATGGCTGAGCAGACCGATTGCAACAGCTCCATTTCCAAAAACTTGTCGGACAAGGTATGGTCCGACCCACTTGGATCGTAGTTTCCCAGGGAAGAGTTTGAGTCGGGCATCAAAGAGTAGGACCTTCTGACCAGGATGTAAGATCTTTCTAGATATGTGCTTGTCATGGAAGGCTTTAACACCCTCTTTGTAGATTCGCTAGTTCTCGTACGCATCAAGGTGTAATTCATCGATCTCACTGATCTGAAGCTTTCTGTGGGTTCCAGCCTTAGAAAGATCTAAATTACAGCTCCATACTGCCCAATAGGCTTTATGCTCTAGTTCGACGGGAAGGTGACATGCCTTCTCGTACACCAGTCTAAAAGGAGACATGCCTAATTGGGTTTTGTGGGTAGTCCTATAAGCCCACAAAGCTTCCAGAAGTTGGGATGGCCAGTCCTTTCTGTTAGGCCGAACAATGACCTGTAAGATTTTCTTGATCTCCTGATTTGATAGCTCAGCTAGACCATTAGTCCGGGGGTGATAAGGAGTGGAGATTCGGTGAGACACCTCGTATTTGGTCATCAGTGACCTAAACTGAGCATTCGTGAAATGGGTCCCCCCGTCAGAGATGATAGCACAAGGAATCCTGAACCGTGGGAAGATATTGTGATCGATGAATTTGAGAACGATTTTATGATCACAGGTTTGGGTCAGTATGGCTTCGATCCATTTGGACATGTAGTCCACAGCCAGCAGGATGTACTCGAAGCCATCCGAAATAGGAAAGGGGCCCATAAAATCAATCCCACAAATGTCGAAGATTTCGCATACGAGAATCAGCTGCAAAGGCATCATGTCGCGATGGCTCATGTTGCCCAAAGTTTGGCAACGATTGTATGCCTTGCAGTGATTGTATGCGTCCTTGAACAGAGTGGGCCAATAAAAGCCACACTGGAGGATTTTCAATGCGATTTTGTGCCCAGAGAAGTGGCCACCGCATGCCTGGTCATGGCAGAAGAAGAGAATATCATTGATTTCACCTTCCGGGACACATCGCCGGATGATTTGGGCAACACCTATGCGGAAGCGGTACGGATCTTCCCAAATGTAGTACTTGGTATTAGAGCGCAATTTGTCTTTCTTGGCCTTCGACCAATCAGACCGGATCTGATGAGATGCCAAGTAGTTTACTATATTAGCAAGCCATGGAAGTCTAGTACCAATAGTCAGTAAGTGCTCATCAAGGAAATGCTCCGTGATGGGTCCAGAAGGGTTGATGATCTCAGAAGGAAGGCGAGACAGATGGTTAGCTACCACATTTTGTCTTCCCACCTTGTCGTGAATCTCGAGGTCAAATTCTTGCAACAGCAAGATCCATCGGATTAGTCGGGGCTTCGCGTCCTTCTTGGCAAGGAGATGCCTTACAGCCGTGTGATCCGAGTAGATGGTGATGTGGGAACCCAAGAGATAAGATCAAAATTTTTCAAGGGCAAATACTACGGCTAGCAGCTCTTTCTCCGTAACCGTATAGTTACACTGAGCCTCGTCAAGTGTCTTGCTAGCATAGTAGATGACCACGGGTTTCCTGTCAACTTTCTGCCCCAGAACCACTCTTACTGCGAAATCAGATGCATCGCACATGATCTCAAAGGGTTGAGACCAATCAGGGGATTGTAGGATTGGGGCCTGGGTGACTCGGTCACGGAGGTTTTCAAAGGCTTGAGTGCATTCCTTGGAGATCTCAAAGGGTACATCCTTAGAGAGAAGAGTAGTCAGGGGGCATGCGATTTTCGAAAAATCAGGAATGAAACGATGGTAAAAATCGACGTGCCCCAAAGAAGAACGGATGTCCCTGATCGAGCTAGGCATAGGAAGTCGAGAAATTAGATCAACCTTGGCTCGATCCACTTGGATGGCTTTCTCAGAAATAAGATGTCCTAGGACGATCCCCTCAGGCACCATAAAATGGCTCTTTTCCTAGGAAAGAACCAAATTAACATCGATGCAGCGCCTGAGTATATGAACCAAGTGCTGGAGGCAATCATCAAATGATGCCCTGAAAACTGAGAAGTCATCCATGAAGACTTCTAGATAATCACCTACCATATCAAAGAATATGGGAAGCATGCACCGCTGAGAAGTCGAAGGTGCATTGTAGTGACCGAAAGGCATCCTTCGAAATGCGTAAGTTCCAAAGGGGCAGGTGAACGTGGTCTTCTCTTGGTCCTCAGGATGAATAGCCACTTGGTTATAACCGGAATACCCGTCAAGAAAGCAGAAGAATCGATTTCCTGCTAATTTCTCGAGAATCTGATCAATGAAAGGTAGTGGGAAATGATCCTTCTTTGTGGAGGAATTGAGTCGTCGATAATCTATGCAAACTCTCCACGAGTTGGCTATTCGGGTAGATATGACTTCTTCGGTTTCAGTTGTAATGGTGGTGAGCCCTGCCTTTTTAGGCACAACCTGAATTGGGCTCACCCAATGACTGTCGGAGATCGGGTAGATGATCCCTACATCTAACCACTTAATGATCTCCTTTTTCACGACCTCCTGTAGATTGGGATTCAAACGTCTCTGCATCTCACGGGAAGGTCGTGCGCCCTCTTCTGAATAAATACAGTGTGTGCAATAAGAGGGACTTATTCCAGTCAAGTCATCGAGAGTCCAACCAATGGCTCTGTAATGTTGCTGGAGAATAGCAATCAGACTGGATTCCTGATCAGGAGTAAGCTTGGAGTTTATAATCACAGGAAAAGTCTGATTAGAACCCAAAAAGATGTATTGCAAATGATCGGGAAGGGGTTTTATCTTAAGGATGGGGTTATCAGCAGCACCAGGTGGTTCAGGGTAAGTGTGAGGTTCAAGGATAGGAATTATGGGTTTGTGTAAATCAGGGTCTGACTCCTCTAATTGCGGTTCAAGATCTTTCTGTGGTTGATGAGGCATGATTAGGTTATTCTCAAAATGTGTTTCATCAACCAAAGCCCTAATATCACAGATTTGTTCAATGACACCGCAATTGATTCCTTGTCAGGCCTTAAAGATATCAATTTTGAGAGTCTGATTCCCAAATTTCAGTTCTATTTGGCCCTCCTCACAACTGATGTTGGCCCTAGCAATGGCCAGGAAAGGTCTCCCTAAAATGATCGGTGTATCCTTAGGGTTTTCGGGTGCGTCCATGTCTAAGACTAAAAAGTCTATAGGGAAATAGAAATCCCGCACTCTTACAATAACATCCTCAAGAATCCCTTTAGGTGACTTTATAGATCGATCTGCCAATTGTAGTGTCACCTTAGTTGGTTTTAGCTCAGATTCTTCTAGGTGGTTAAGTAAGGATGTGGGTATCAGATTTATGGAAGCACCCAAGTCTAGCAATGCTCTATCAAACTGGGTTTCACATATTTTGCAGGAAATCAGGGGAGTACCTAGATCTTTTGCCTTGGGTGGGAGTCTGCTCAGGATTACAGGGCTGGCTTACTCTGACAGTACAATTAGACTCCCACTCTTGGTTCGCGGCTTACGCTGAGGTGTTCACACATTCTTTAAGAATCGTGCATAAGCTGGTACGTGGCGAATCGCATCCATCAAGGGGATGTTTATTTGGACTTACTCAAAGAGCTTGACCAGGTGATGAGAACCTCATCATGAGCCATAACTAGCTCATTTTGACCTAATACAAAGGATAAAAGCTCCTACATAACTCAAGGAAAGGCTTAACTCAGAGAATTCTGAGTTTAAGGAGAAAACGAGTCATAAGGGGTAAAAATGCAATTTTACCAGTATAATCTGCATATAGGGTAATTCAGGGTCCAAACATAGGTCAAAGCAACCTAATAAGAATAAAAGTGGGATGAGATGATCTGACAAGGGCTACAGCAATTCCAAGGAACTAAATGATAATCTGTAACCTTAAAACAAACCCACTTCAATTTGCGAGGTTCGAGGCAAAGTAAAAATAGAATAAACCCTCTAAAATTCATAGAAAAATAATCTCTACGGTTTAGAACCTTCAATTTGGCCTTCAGAACCCATTTTGACCTACATTGAGAACCATGCCCAATTAATAACTTAATTCGGGTTTTTGCGTAAATTGACCGGTCAAACAAGGTTTAATCTAGAAATAAAATTCACCATCAGATTCCTTAGGTCCTAATTAGCCATGTATAAAAACTTGAGCCTAAGAAGAGACCTTCTTGACCAACTTTACACTTTGGTCCTCATATATTTACTTTTTGGCCCTCAACTTTTGAACCCTCGCATTTCTGCCCCTAACTCTCCTTCGTTCTTTGCATTCAGGTCCCTCCTGCCAAAACCTGACCAGCACCATGCTCCGGCTACCTTGCGCGGAGCATGGCGCCGCGCAGGGTAAGGGGGAGGGTTTGGCAAGTAAACCGGGGGTGCCCTGCGTCGTCAGCCGTCGCAGGAACACCCCCCTGGCCGCTGCAACCCACCATACCGGCCGTGCGAACGCACGGACGGTATGGGTCTCCATCTCCGGCGTCCTCCGGCGAGGGAGACACGTCGTCTCCCTCCGCCCTCCTCTCTGATTCCGCCTCTATAAATACCCCCGTTGCTCCGCCGTTCTGAGCAGCTTGGATCTGACGGAGAAAACCCCCAACTTCCTCTCTTCTCACTCCGGCAGACGCCCACCAGCTCCGACGGTTCTTCCTCCTCCTCCTCTTCGCTCTGCCGCAATACCAGCAGCAGAGACTTTTTCCCCGGCTCTTCTCGCGCCACGCCGCACCCAGCTGGCGCCTCTCCGGCCCTCTGCTCGCCGCCGCCCCTTCCCCCGGGCATCTTCTTCTCCGGCGACAGTCGATACGACTGTCGCCCGCTCCGGCCCCTCCTCGTCCTGCTAAGTAGATAGAACTCCTCCTCTTCCTCCCCTCTTCCTTTTCCTCACTTTAAACATCAACTGTCGCCCTCGATTCCGACCAATCACCCTCACCTTCTCCGCCTCCGGCCATCCTCCGGCGAGCCGCTTCCATCACTCCAGCATCCCACACGGCTCGCCGACCTGCACATAATCTCCGCCTCCTCACCCTGATCCATTTCCGCCCCTCCACTTCCCCCAAATCACCCCCTGCAACTCCACCGAACAAACCCATCTCCCGACCCACAGTCCGACCTAGGGCAGCCCTTAGGCTCCGCCCCGCCGCCTGCACACCCCCCGACCACCTTCGCCATGCCACGGCGAAGGTCCTCCGCGTTTCTGATTGGGCCGAGAGGCCGTTTTTCTGTGGGCAGGTACCTGCGCTCGTCGCCGCCATTGTTGAAGCAAAGTAGCTTCTTCACCTGCTGCTCCAGGTGAGTCACGCCCAGGTTACGCTCCCAGACAGCGCAAGGCGCCTTCGCGAAGCACCAGGCTGCAGTCGAGTCGAAGCCCTTTCGCGAAGGTCTCGCGTAACGCTGTGATTACCGGCTGCTTCCTCCGCGCAGGCATGAAATTGGGGTGGGACATTTAGTCCCACCTCGGAAGGCTCTGAAGGAACGCAGCGGTATAAAGCGAAAAAGTGCTGGAGGCTTATTGCCTCAGCACACGGGGTGAGGTCCCCTTCACCCGCCCGGTTACCCGGTCTCGTCCACGCTCACGCCCCGCGGACCTGGCCCGACCCGACTTAGACTGACCTGCACTCCTCGCCCACCACGCACGCCGGTGGGCCTGGACCCGGGCGTGACCCGTACCCGGCTACCCGGCAGCTCTGGGAGAGCTATCCCATGAGCGGATTCTGTGAGAGAGAGATGCGGGGGAGGGTAGAGATAGGTTTTGCCCCTCTCTGATCAAGCTGTGTAAGTGTGCAGGCACAGGTGAAGAAGAACCGTGGAAGAAGACGAAAGCTAAAGGAAGGAGGATCACCGAGCGGCACTGTAGCAGCTGCGGTTTAAGTCGTCTGATTGGAAAATCAGACGACGTCCTGAAGGCAAAGAAGGAGAAGGAAGGCGAGGCAGAGGAGAACGTAGAGAGGCCAAGACAAGAACTGAAAGAAGAAGAAGAACACGAGAAGAAGAAGGTCTGAAGAAAGGAAAAGAAGAAAGAAAGAAGAAGAAGAAGAACAGGACCGCAAGGGAGAAGAAAAAGAAAGAGACGAGCAGAAACAAGAACTGAAAGAAGAATAAAAGCATCACTACTGCTGCAGATAAAGCAGAAGAGTCAAGCAGAAGAAGATAGGCAAAGAGAAAAGAAGAGAAGAAGAAAGAAGCCAACAAATTCTCTCTCTCTCTCTTTCTTTATTTTTGTAAAAGAAACTTGTACCCCTAGAATACAACTTGCTCCCTGAGTTCGACCTCGGGAACTCTTTATTTCTGAGTAAAAAATTGTATTAAACTGGTAATCACCTCCCTCTATACTATACTACGACGGAATAATAAAACTATAGAGGAAGTCAGGCACGCCAGTTTTTGGTGCCGTTGCCGGGGAGCAACGGCTATTCTAGAGGTAAACATTCCTGTTTCTTTTTAGTTTCTGATAATCTCCTCTCTTTTGTGCAGAAAACTACAGGAAATCAAGAAAACAAGCAACCGCACGACAACCACTCCGAGGACAGGTAAATTTTTTTTTTTCCTCTTGCTATTAACCCCTAAACTCTAAAGAGGAAAAGAACAAGCAATATAGGGCTAACCTGTCTTCCATACTTAGTAACCATAAAGAGTTGAATGTTTTCAACTCATTACTCCTGCACACTATTAAGGGTATTTAAGGGCTAACACATTCTTGCTTGAGCCCTAATTACCCAACAAAGAATTAACTGGACCAAGTAGAGCCAACCTAGAATCCAACACTAGGGATTTAGAGACACACTCCTTAAGCAAGAATTGAGAAAACCAAATGAAGTGTGCCCAAGCCCTTGTCTGAAAATACCTATTCAAAGAAAACCTAAAACAATTGGCTCTCTAAACACTTGAACCCTAAAAGACAGGACCTAAAAGCTCTCAAAGAAAATAAGAGGTAAAGTTGACCCCTTGGGTCAACCAACCTTAAATTAGGTCACTGTTGGCACTTAAAAGACTAAAGTTCAAGTGAAACCTTAAGCACCCTGATCTTAAAATAAAAATTGGTAGACTTAAGAGGTCAAGATCCCCATTCTGGTCTACCTGGAACCGCAGTGACAAGAGAGGTCGGGTGGGGGAAACCCTGTAACCCGTGGGGACGCTCTACCGTGTAGGGGTCTTCGCGGGACTCTCCCTCTCTGGCTGCCCAGGTAATTCTCAGGTGGACGATCTTTCTGATCAAGGGGTCCATCTGCCCCGAACCTCTATAGTCACCCAACATTTTTGGGTGTCTTGATTGGGTCCAGCACCTGCTTATCTCATCCAGTCCCTCAGTATTTTGCAGGAGGTCCTTGAAACCTCCTATAGAAATTCACTCTCCCCGAAGCTAAGCCTCGGCTCCCTTGTTTTTGCAGAAATCATTCGCATAGCCCATCTTTCCTCTGATTCTGAACAAAGTCCCCTTCTTCCATTAATTCAAACTTCTGATTCTATCTTGATTCCACCACCTGATTCGAAGATGCAGCCTAATTACCTAGCAAGACTACCATGTAAAAAACCTGAATATCTGAGATCCATGAAAGATAAGATGATTGAGGATGCCCTTGAATTCTATGAAATCAAATATAAACCCTCAACACCAATAAAAAACATTCAGGTTGATGTCCCAACAACCACAGCTTTCATCATAAACTGTGCCCAAATTCTATTGACTGAAATTTCAAAAGGATCAACCCGAGATATGCTCATGACAGGATACATTGAGATAGAAAAATTACACCAATCTGAATACCTTCAATGCTTGACAAATCCTGTACTTTGGGAACAACACCAAGATGCCCTTATAAAACGGGTAGAAATGATGAAATCAGTAGAGAAAATTATCAACCAGAAATACCCGTATATACCAGAAATAGAGGATGAACCATCTTGGAATAATATTAAGGAACAATCCAGTTTCCCAGATCTCGGGACTGGGGCACAAAGTGGTTGTGAAATCCCAACCCAGATAGAAGACAATGTTGAATTAGGTTGGGATATTGCAGGAGAACACAATGATGAGCCAAACTTAGACCATGAATTGCCAAGCCTAGAATTCCAAAACTCCTACAATAATGAGATCAGAACTGAACCTTTTGAGGGTATAAATTCCGCCCCTTATCTTGATAAGGTGGCCCTTGAAGGTTATTCGGACTTAGGTTCTAATAATTCTACCCACATCCTAAGCCTAGAACCTAGATCTGAAACTTATTGGGAAGATTATGAGGCCCCTTATGAGAAAGATCAAATTTTTATAGGATATGATTCCGGGCCTCTATTTGATGAATACCCCTCTCCAACATCTTCAGGAAATCTGATCGATTTTTCGAAAGTCATGCCAATTTATGATACAGAGACTGAGGAGTTGGACGAGTTGGATTTCAATTGGGTCTATCCTACCAGCTTGGAGCTTGAGCCTAGACAGAATACCTTTTCGAGCCCGGAATTGACATATAGG
Source organism: Thalassia testudinum (assembly GCA_037157565.1). Lineage (NCBI taxonomy): Eukaryota > Viridiplantae > Streptophyta > Magnoliopsida > Alismatales > Hydrocharitaceae > Thalassia > Thalassia testudinum. Next base: position 147,307,524 of record JAZHRO010000063.1, on the reverse strand, counting down.
CTAGACCCCAGTCAGGCTGCTGATTCCACATCTGATAATTTTTGCTGTGGTGGAATTCATGATCATGAATCTCATTTTCGCCAACTCTCCGACAATTTCAAATCTCACTATAATTGCGGAGAGATTCCCCTTCCTGAACACGCCAGGCCTATCTATGACCTCAGTTCTCATGACTCTGACTCCGACTCTGAGGTCCTGATTCCCGAGATCACTGATAACACAGAATCATTCCTTTTCGATCCTCAGGAACTAAAAACAGAAAATGCCAAGAGTGATTGCAACCAAGAATCCAAATTTTTTCTCGAATCCGATTTCTTTCATCCTACAGACACTCTTCCGGCATTTGATAGTTACCTGGAGGACTCTCTACAGAAAACTACCTATCATCCATTTCTAGAAGAGCCCTCGTACACAATGGCCACCTCATCCGCACACACAGAATAGATCAAAACCTCTTCCAAACCCCGACCCGCAACTGGACTCAATTTCTATTCAGATTCACCTCTCACCGAGCCGATTGCATTTCCAACTCGGGTTCTGAACACTGATCAGACTACATACCACGCCCCATCATTCTCTGATCACCCCTATAGGGTTTCCGCGTCATTCATTGATTATTCTACGGGTCCCTACTCTGACCAGGCTGATTCGACTCAGCCAAACCCTGCGTTTACACTTCCACATCTATCTGAGCTTCACAGTATATGGTGGGTTCCACACCTTTTTATCCACATCTATCAACCCACCGGATTGATTGGGGTTGGGCTGCATCATCAGCCTGTTGATCTGAACAAGCAGCTGGTTGGACCAACCAGGCTCTTAATCAAGGTGCTTGTCTTACAAAACTCTGCTGATTTGACCATCCCCTCTCCATCGCATTTCCCGCTTGGCTGAAGGCATCAAATTTAGCGCTCAACGGGAGGCAGCCCGTCATTCTCTTTGAAAACCTGAAACTTGTTCTGACACCTTTTTGCACTTGAAGTTCACACTTTAGGACAGCCGACTCCACCTCAGGTGCTTGCATCTGAGATTAGAAATCGTTCACAACAGCCACCGCGACCCATTCACTCATCAAAACATCTGTCCTAATGTATGAACTAAGTTGAATAAAAACCCCTAGGTTACAATGAGGACATTGCAAATCTTAGGCATGGGGGGGTATGAAAGTGCAAAACTTGTAAGAAAAGGTTTCAAACAAAAAATTCACATATGCCAAAAACACCATAAAAATTAAAAATTTTCGAAAAAGAATAAAAGGAAAAGAGGAGAAGGAAATTTTGTGAAGGAGAAGGAGAAAAGAAACAAAATGAAAAAGGAGCATAAAATTATGAGAAAGGTGATAGTCATTAGTAAGGAACTAAGGAATTAACCTAAGTTCTAGACCTCATTCAAGAAAATAACTGAAAAGTGCATAATGAGATTAGTAAGAACGCAAACCTTAGGCATTCTTGAATAGACTCTTAGTACCCATTAAGATCTGGACACTCCTCAAGAGGTTGAGGAAAATGAAAAGCTGAAGTATTAGGTCTAAGGCTTAGGAAGTATTTGGCCTCGTTAACTAATTTTTGGTTTACGGGACTTAGTAACCTAAGCACCCTAACCTCACACACAGCCTGGTTCAGTAAGCGTAAAAATCAAAATCACGCAAAAACGTCGCAAAATTCTGAGAAGAACACCTAGAATAGGAGCGGCCGATCAGCACAAGTTGATTTGGACGAGTTCCCAGCGCGGAGAGGCGGGAAATCCCCTCGAAGATGCATAACAAAATATCATCTCCTCGGTGCTTATCTCTTAGGATATTTACATATCCTACTGGGGGCATGTAAGCACTCTGCTGATTCAGATTCCATGGATGGCATTATCTCGAAGTGTCAATTGCCAGGATCTGGATTCAGCCACGGAACACCATGGATGGGATTATCTCGAAATCTCAATAGCCAGGGTTCCGGGGGTTGTCATGGGCGGTGCTATCTCGAAGCATCGATCGCCAGGAACCCTTGAGGATTGATGATGGGAGCAAGGAATCTGATACAGACCGTGTTGAAAAGCCAATCCTAGGCTAGAACTAAAAAGAAAAAGAGAGAGAAAACTCTCCAAACAGAATAACTTTCTATCTCTCTCTTACAAAACACACTGCGAACTGAGCCAGGGCTAAAATCATTTCAAGCACGGGTGCTATAACCACAAAGTCCAATAAACCTTAGGTTAGTTCTTGTGGGCCTTAAAAACCTTTGTTAAGGACTGAGGCTAAGGCTAGACAGATTTGGATCTTGATTGGTACTAGAGTACCTTTTAGGCCTATGGTCAGCATTCTAACCTAATCTAAACTCAAATGAAAAAGCACTTATCTAAAGCTATTAAGAACTTCATAGTCTGGAACAAGGGTTGAAACCTTAAGTTTTTGCTAAGGGACTAGCAAAAGCTAGGCATGGGGGTATGATGAGAACCTTATCATGAGCCATAACTAGCTCATTTTGACCTAATACAAAGGATAAAAGCTCCTACATAACTCAAGGAAAGGCTTAACTCAGAGAATTCTGAGTTTAAGGAGAAAACGAGTCATAAGGGGTAAAAATGTAATTTTACCAGTATAATCTGCATACAGGGTAATTCAGGGTCCAAACATAGGTCAAAGCAACCTAATAAGAATAAAAGTGGGATGAGATGATCTGACAAGGGCTACAGCAATTCCAAGGAACTAAATGATAATCTATAACCTTAAAACAAACCCACTTCAATTTGTGAGGTTCGAGGTAAAGTAAAAATAGAATAAACCCTCTAAAATTCATAGAAAAATAATCTCTAGGGTTTAGAACCTTCAATTTGGCCTTCAGAACCCATTTTGACCTACATTGAGAACCATGCCCAATTAATAACTTAATTCAGGTTTTTACGTAAATTGACCGGTCAAACAAGGTTTAATCTAAAAATAAAATTCACCATCAGATTCCTTAGGTCCTAATTAGCCATGTATAAAAACTTGAGCCTAAGAAGAGACCTTCTTGACCAACTTTACACTTTGGTCCTCATATATTTACTTTTTGGCCCTCAACTTTTGAACCCTCGCATTTCTGCCCCTAACTCTCCTTCGTTCTTTGCATTCAGGTCCCTCCTGCCAAAACCTGACCAGCACCATGCTCCGGCGACCTTGCGCGGAGCATGGCGCTGCGCAGGGTAAGGGGGAGGGGCTGGCAAGTAAACCGGGGGTGCCCTGCGTCGTCAGCCGTCGCAGGAACACCCCCTGGCCACTGCAACCCACCATACCGGCCGTGAGAACGCACGGACGGTATGGGTCTCCATCTCCGACGTCCTCCGGCGAGGGAGACACGTCGTCTCCCTCCACCCTCCTCACTGATTCCGCCTCTATAAATACCCCCGTCGCTCCGCCGTTCTGAGCAGCTTGCATCTGACGGAGAAAACCCCCAACTTTCCTCTCTTCTCACTCCGGCAGACGCCCACCAGCTCCGGCAGTTCTTCCTCCTCCTCTTCGCTCTGCCGCAATACCAGCAGCAGAGACTTTTTCCCCTGCTCTTCTCGCGCCACGCCGCACCCAGCTGGCGCCTCTCCGGCCCTCTGCTCGCCGTCGCCCCTTCCCCCGGGCATCTTCTTCTCCGGCGACAGTCGATACGACTGTCGCCCGCTCCGGCCCCTCCTCGTCCTGCTAAGTAGATAGAACTCCTCCTCTTCCTCCCCTCTTCCTTTTCCTCACTTTAAACATCTACTGTCGCCCTCGATTCCGACCAATCACCCTCACCTTCTCCGCCTCCGGCCATCCTCCGGCGAGCCGCTTCCATCACTCCAGCATCCCACACGGCTCGCCGACCTGCACATAATCTCCGCCTCCTCACCCTGATCCATTTCCGCCCCTCCACTTCCCCCAAATCACCCCCTGCAACTCCACCGAACAAACCCATCTCCCGACCCACAGTCCGACCTAGGGCAGCCCTAAGGCTCCGCCCCGCCGCCTGCACACCCCCCGACCACCTTCGCCGTGCCACGGCGAAGGTCCTCCGCGTTTCTGATTGGGCCGAGAGGCCGTTTTTCTGTGGGCAGGTACCTGCGCTCGTCGCCGCCATTGTTGAAGCAAAGCAACTTCTTCACCTGCTGCCCCAGGTGAGTCACGCCCAGGTTACGCTCCCAGACGGCGTAAGGCGCCTTCGCGAAGCACCAGGCTGCAGTCGAGTTGAAGCCCTCGCGCGAAGGTCTCGCGTAACGCTGCGATTACCGGCTGCTTCCTCCGCGCAGGCGCGAAATTGGGGTGGGACATTTAGTCCCACCTCGGAAGGCTCTGAAGGAACGCAGCGGTATCAAGCGAAAAAGTGCTGGAGGCTTATTGCCTCAGCACACGGGGTGAGGTCCCCTTCACCCGCCCGGTTACCCGGTCTCGTCCGCGCTCACGCCCCGCGGACCTGGCCCGACCCGACTTAGACTGACCTGCACTCCTCGCCCACCACGCACACCGGTGGGCCTGGACCCGGGCGCGACCCGTACCCGGCTACCCGGCAGCTCTGGGAGAGCTATCCCATGAGCGGATTCTGTGAGAGAGAGGCGGGGGAGGGTAGAGATAGGTTTTGCCCCTCTCTGATCAAGCTGTGTAAGTGTGCAGGCACAGGTGAAGAAGAACCGTGGAAGAAGACGAAAGCTGAAGGAAGGAGGATCACCGAGCGGCACTGTAGCAGCTGCGGTTTAAGTCGTCTGATTGGAAAATCAGACGACGTCCTGAAGGCAAAGGAGAAGGAAGGCGAGGCAGAGGAGAACGCAGAGAGGCCAAGACAAGAACTGAAAGAAGAAGAAGAACACGAGAAGAAGAAGGTCTGAAGAAAGGAAAAGAAGAAAGAAAGAAGAAGAAGAAGAACAGGACCGCAAGGGAGAAGAAAAAGAAAGAGACGAGCAGAAACAAGAACTGAAAGAAGAAGAAAAGCATCACTACTGCTGCAGATAAAGCAGAAGAGTCAAGCAGAAGAAGATAGGCAAAGAGAAAAGAAGAGAAGAAGAAAGAAGCCAACAAATTCTCTCTCTCTCACTTTCTTTATTTTTGTAAAAGAAACTTGTACCCCTAGAATACAACTTGCTCCCTGAGTTCGACCTCGGGAACTCTTTATTTCCGAGTAACAAATTGTATTAAACTGGTAATCACCTCCCTCTATACTATACTACGACGGAATAATAAAACTATAGAGGAAGTCAGGCACGCCACCAGGTCCTCCTCAGGTGCCACGGGTTTGGTTATCTTTTTTCCCTTGGTCAAGGCCTCAGGAAATGGAACCTTGGTTGGTTCTTCTAGGATAGGTCCAGGTCTTTGATCTGGGACAGGGATAGGAATGTCCTGGATTACTGTCCTAGGGCTTGGATCACTGCCAGGCTTGGAGTGGTCTAGATAAGTTGGATCGTGGGTCTCCTTACCACTACGGGTGGTTACAGAATTCAGTCCTGCCTGGTTTTGGTTAGGGTTTGATAGAATGGGTTGCTGCTGATAACTTGCATAAGAAGTGGAAACCTCCATCCGGTCAAGTGAAGGAATAGAGGGGGCCTGATAAATCATGTGGGCTTGGCTCGGATTTGGGTTCATAACGCGCCTCTGGGTTGACATGTTATTAAGGTTAGGAAGAGGTTGAGAAGGAAGTGTGCCTAGTTGGCGAGAATTTTCCAACTGGGCCAGTTGGTTTCGAACCTCTGTAAGTTTGTCCTTGTGCTGCTTTTGAATAACCGCATTCGTTCTTTGAATGTCAGCCAGAGTTTGAAGGATGAGGGACATTTGATCTTGGTTTGGCCCTGATGGATAAGTAGGGTTGGGTCGAGGCTGAGGCGGCTGGTAAGGACGAGGTGGTTGTGGACGAGGCTGAAAGGGTGGTCTTTGTATTTGGGAATTTCTCACCCACTGGAAGTTGGGATGGTTTCACCATCCAGGATTGTAGGTATTGGAAAATGGATCATTCTGGATGGCGTTGAGGTCGTCGCAGGTCTGAGGAACCTCCAAAGAGTCGGAGAATGGGTGAGTGGAATTCCCCTGGCTAGTATAGAAAGGATTAGAGGATCCTCCGATTCGAGAATCAGATGGGGGTGGATACAGATCCATCCCAGGAGAAGGTCGGTGGAGAATGTTTTGCACAGTCTCCTGTGTGGAAGGAGGATGTGCAAAGGAATTATGCGCAGAGGTGGCTCTCTGCAAGTGCTGAGTCAGCTCATCCACCTTCTTCTCAATGATAGACCTTGTCCAATCGACTGGCCATCAATTCCAGGTCGACTGATGCGGACAGGCCCTGCGTCTCGTGTGCTCCCCTAAGGTTCGTCAATGTGTGGGTATTCGTCCTGTCGAATAATCCCATGGAGTCATTATTGATGGAGTTCTCACACATATTTTCTATAATCTCCCACACGGTGTCCTCATGCTGACCCATGATATTCGCTCCGCAAGTTGCATTGACGAAAAGCCTAATATCTTCACGGAGTCCCTGGTAAAAGGACTGGACTTGTTCCCATTTAAGAACTCCGTGATGGGGGCACTTCCTCATGAGATCCTGAAAGCGATCCCATGCCTCATGGAGAGGTTCTCCCGTTTGTTGCGTGAAGTGGGTAATCTGATGGCACAAGGCATTGGTCCGACCAACGGGAAAGAACTTCTTCAAGAACTCGGACTGAAGTTCCTCCCAATTGTTGATCGGCCGGGTCTGTGTTTGGTACCAATGAGCGGCCTTATCCATAAGGGAAAAGGAGAACATCTTCATGAGGAGAATATCCCGATTTTGCGCATCTGACCCAAAAGTCTGGGCCAGATGCTTCAGTTGTTTTATGTGGTGGAAGGGGTCTTCAGAATTAAGCCCATGAAATTTAGGTATGGTATGAATCATATTGGGCTTTAATTCAGAATCAGGTCCTCCAGTCGGGATTCTGACTCGAGGCTCAATAGCCACCACAACAGGATTATAATGGTCCCGCATCATAGGATGCTGCGGTGGGTGCATGAAGTTCTGGAAGAGGTCATTGAGTCACTAGAGCTGGTGCTCCAGATTGTTCTCTTCCTCAACTGGCTGAGCCATTGTGGAAGAAGAAGATGAGTTGGGTTCGGAGTCGGAGGAGAGGTCTATGTGAAGTGTTGGTTAAACAAACAAGGGCATCGAAGCTCGACCTCGAGGAGAGTGAATTTATAAAGGAGGTTTCAAGGACCTCCTATCAAACATACACTGATGGAGAGGATGAGTTTAGCAGGTGCTGGACCCAATCAAGACACCCAGAATGTTGGGTGATTATAGAGGTTCGGGGCAGAAGGACCCCTTGATCAAAAGATCGTCCACCTGAGAATTACCTGGGCAGCTAGAGAGGGTGAGTCCCATGAAGACCCCTACATGGTAGAGCGTCCCCACAGGTTACAGGGTTTCCCCCACCCGACCTCTCTTGTCACTGAGATTCCAAGTAGACCAGAATGGGGACCTTGACCTCTTAAGTCTACCACTTTTAGTTAGGATCAAGGTGCTTAGGGTTTTCACTTGAACTTTAGCCTTTTGAGTGCAAAGAGTGACCTAAGTTTAAGGTTGGTTGATCCAAGGGATCAACTTCACCTATTAGTTCCTTTGAGAGCTTATTAGGTCTTGTCTTTTAGGGTTCAAGTATTTTTTAAGAGCCAAATTTCTTAGGGTTTCTCTGAATAGGCATTTTCAAATAATGGCTTGGGCACACTTCTTTTGGGAATTCTCAATTCTTGCTTAAGAAGTGTGTCTCTAAAACCCTAATTTTGAATCTTATGTCGGCTCTACTTGGTTCAGTTAGCTTCCTGTTGGGTAATTAGGGCTCAAGCAAGAAGGTGTTAGCCCTAAATACCCTTAATGGGTGTAAAAAAATAGTGTGTTGAAATAGGCAGCTTCGATGATTTACTAAATATGGAGGACAGGTTATGCCTAAATTGCTTGTTCTTTCTTTTTTCTTTTCTTTTTTTCTTCCTCTTTAGAATTTAGGGGTTAAAATGAGAGGATAGAAAATTACCTGTCCCAAGTGTGGCTGTTGTGCGGCTGCTTGTTGTCCTCTTGATTTCCTATGCCTGCACACAAAATAGAAGAGATTAATAGAAACTCAAAAGAATAATGCTGGGTCACGTGTTTCGTCTTTAAGGTTTTTATGGTCATTGTGGTATATGACAAAATAGCTACCAGATTAATACAAAAGTTTTTTACTCGGAATAACAAGTTTTTCCGAGGTCGAACTCAGGGAGCAATTATAATTCTAGAAACATAATTCACAATATAAGGTTTTACAAAACTTAAGAGAGAGAGAGAGGGAGCAAAAGTCTTTTTGTTGGCTTCTTCTTCTTCTCTCTTCCTCTTCTCTTTTATTCTTCTTCTTCTTCTAATTATTCTCTTCCTTCAATCTGCCTTCTTTTCTCTTCTTTCTCTTTTTCTTCTTCTTCTACTCTGGTTGTTCCTCTTCTTCTTCTTCTTTCTTCTTTTCTTCCTACCTTCTTCTTTCTTCTTCAGCCTGCAGCTGTGGTGACCTTCTTCTTCTTTCTCTTTCCTTTCTCTTCTGCTCTGCTTCTTCTTTCTTTTTTTGCCTGCCTTCTTCTGCTTTTCTTCCTTGCGGCTGTGTCTCCTTTCTTCTTTTTCTTCTTTCTTCTTTTGCCTACCTTCTTCTACTTTGGCTGCTGCCCTTCCGACGTCTAACGCGGTGCTTAGACGGCTTAACTGCGCATTTGCTACAGTCCCTTTCCTTCCTTCGCCTGCCTCTTCCTTCTTTTTCCTTCTTCCCTGCGCGCATACACACCCATTAGTGCAAAACCTACCCCTACCCCTTCCTCGTGTCTCTCTTTCTCTCTGAATCTCTCTTAAGAATGCTCTCCCAGAGCCGGGTAATCGGGTTCGGGTAGCGCGCCCAGGACCAGGCCCACCGCCGTGTGGTGGTGGGCGAGGAGTGCTTGGTCGGGTAGTCGGATTCGGCCCAGATCTGCGGGGCGTGAGCGCGGGTGAGGACGGGCGAGCGCGTGGTGCGCTGCATGCGTGTGAGGGACCTGACCCTTGTGTATCGAAGGCAAACAGCCTGATACACTTTTTCAATTTAAGTGTGGGCGCGAGGCCACACACTTACGAGGTGGAACTAAAGTCCCACCTCCAGACTGCGCGCTTGCAGTCGAGGAAGTCGCTGCCAATTGCGGTAGCTGCGAGGCTTGCATCCTGAATTGAAAGCCTGGGCTCACTTGCAGAAGCAATCCGCGTTGCCTGGAGCGCATGCCTGGGCTGGAGACGTCCTGGAGCTGCTTGCGAAGGAGCTCCAGCAGCTCTTCAATGGCGGCGAGGAGGCACTGACGTGAAGACACAAGGACAGCCTCGCAGCCGCATTAGATAACGTAGGAAGCTTCGCCGGAGTGTGGCGAAGGCAGTGCGAGGGTCGGTGAGGCACGAGAGCACCTGTGGAGGTGTGCCTAGGTCAGACTGTGTGCGTGGAAATGGGTCTGTTCGGGGGGTGGTCGGGCGGTGAATGGCGGTGTATGGAGTGGGGGAAATGGTTGAGTGGAGTGAGGGGGAGCTTCTGGGCTTGTCGGTGAGGGGTGAGGTGGTCTGTGGAGGTGGAGTGACCTCGCCAGAGATGGTGATCGGAGATGGAGCAGATGGAGGTGGAAGTGGCGGTCGGTGGATTAAAAGGGTAAATCAGGAAGGGGAAAATGTAAGGGAGAGAGAGAGGAAGATTTCTACCTACTTAATCGATGAAGGGGGAGAGGGAGGCGTCCGGCTCGTGCCTGCCGAAGCTGAGGATGAAGATGCCCTGGAGGTGGTTAACAGTGACGTGGAGGTGATCTGAGGGCACCAGCTGGTACGGCCTGGCGTGGGACGACAGGGCAGAGTGGACTTTGTTGCAGGTAGGGCAACAGAGCGACGAGGAGGAGAAGGAGAAGATCGCCGGAAGCTCGGGCGTTTTGATCGGAGAGGGAAGAGACGAAGTGTAGTGTGTTTCTCCGGCAGAAGAAGCTTGAAGGAGACGGCAGACCCTGCCGCTCCTTATAAAGGCATTGGCGAGGAGAGGGGACCGAGGAGGCGACGTGCCTACCTCACTGGAGATGGCTGGTAGGGGACACCGATGCCTTTCGTGCATTCGCACGAGAGGCATGGCCGGTTGCAGAGGTCAGGGGAGGGTCCCTGCGACAGAGGACGACGCAGGGAACCCCCCGTTTGTTCCTGAGGATGGCTGCCTTGCCCTGCGCAGTGCCATCCTCTGCGCAAGGTCGTCGGAGGCATGGTGCTGCACAGAAATGGCAGGAGGGACCGTTCTGCAAAGAATGATGAAAAGATAGGAGGCAAATCGTAAGGGTTTCAAAAGATAAGGGTCAAAAAGTAAATTAAGAGGACCAATTTGTAAAGTCGGTCAAGATGGTCTTTTCCTAAGCCCAAATTTTTATACCAGACTAATTTGAACCTAAGGATTTTAATGGTGAAATTTGATTTGAGGTTGGACCATGTTTGACTGATCAATTTGCATAAAAACCCAAATTAAGTTATAAATTGGGCATGGTTCTCATTTTAGGTCAAAATAGGTTGCAAAGGCCAAATTGAAGGTTCTAAACCCTAGGGAATATTTTTATATAAATTTTAGAGGGTTTAGTTGATTTTTATCCTGCCTCAAACCTCATGAATTAAAGTGGATTTATTTTAGGGTTACAGAATGTCATTTAATTCGTAGAAGTTGCTATAACCCTTTTTAGATCAGATCATCCCACTTCCCTTCTTATTAAGCTCGTTTGACCTGTGTTTGGACCCTTAATTACCCTATTTGCACACTGCCTTGGTGAAATTACAGTTTTACCCCTGATGAATTATTTTATTCTATAACTCATAATTTTTTGAGTTAAGACTCTCTTTAGGTTTTGTAGGAGCTTTTTCACACATATTTGGATTAAATTGTGCTAGTTAGGATTTATGATGAGGTTCTCATCACAAGGCAAAGCTAAAGGAAGGAGAAGGTAGGAAGGAAGAAGGCGCAGCCAAGCCAGAGAAGGAAAGGAAGAAAGGCAGAGAAGGAAGAAGGAAGAAGCAACTGAGGCCAAAAAGGAAAGCTGAGGCGGCTGAAGAAGAAGAAGGCATGGAAGGAGAAGGCAGAAAGAAGAAGCTAAGGCCAAGGGAAAGAGAAAGCACTGTAGCAGAAAGGAGGCACGGTTGAAGAAAAGGGCTGAAGGCAGAAGCTTAAGGAAAGAAGAAGGAAGGAGAAGGCAACAAGGAAGAAGAAGCACAAGAAGCCAAAGTCAAAGAAGATAGAAAGAAGAGAAAGAATCAAAGGCAGAGAAAGAGTAAGGAACCAAGAGAAGAAAAAGAAGGAAGAAGATAGAAGAGAAGAGTAGCCGCAGTGGAAAGTCAGAGAAAAGTAAAGAAAGAAGAGAAGCTAAGAAGGAAAAGGCAGAGAAGGAAAGAAGAACCAAAGAAAGGAAGAAGAGAAAGAGAAGAGAAGATCCAAAGGAGAAGAATAAAAAAATTTTTACATCTGATTCAATTTCTCTTCTATTTTGCTACATTTAAATTCATAAACTCCTGCATTATACTTTGAATTAGATTTTGAGTAGATTTAAGTGTTCAAATTACATTGATTGAGATAGTGAATAAATTCCATTTGCTCCCTGTATTTGACCTCAGACTTAACAATTCAAGTAATAAAAACTTCATATTTGTTTACAACGCTTGACCGACTGTACTACAATGCGACTAACTGAAAACTCCGACAAAGCATCTGTTAACATCAATCAAGCAAAACTAATCCCTATAGTGTAGACCTAGGTGGCCTAAGCTTCAGAAATAAACTCCGACCACACGACGAATTTGGTGTTTTCCTTACTTCCAAAGGTGGTAAAGTTGGGAAGGCGAAGCAGGAGGAACGTGTCCTGAGGATCGCTAATTGTGTCAAACCCCTACTTACTTAAATCGTTTAACAATTGGGCCTCCCAACTTAGCAACTTTTGAAGCAAGTAGACGTCACTAAGTTGAAATGAGTTTAGGAGAATACCCTAAAAAGGACTCAATGAATCTTAGGGCCAACGTCTACTTAAATTTAGTTTGGGCTGGGTCAGTGCTTATGCTAAAGGTATATGATGAGGCGTTGTTAGGGGTTGTGCCTCTTAATTGATCCAATTGAGCATGTATATGCACTTCAACAAAACATGATTTTTAAGAAAGGCTTTTTTGATGTGGTGTATTTTAATGATTCGTCCTTGCTTTAGCGCTTTTTACGATTGGAATTTCTCAATATATTCAAGCAATGTTTGTAGTTGGCACACAAAGTTTTGCACACATGAGTGCTTATAAATTTCCTTTTTGAGCAAAATATTGTTGGTGCTAGAGCACCACGATCATTTATTTTGATGATAACAAAACACGTGTTATTTAACATTTGCAATTTGAGTCCTAGATTTCAGGTCAATTGCAAATGTGGACGTGTTTAGACGGAGTTCAAGCTCGCATCCAGGACGGATTGGAGGAGCTTGACGGAAAACACAGGAGGTTCGCGTGGAGCGAAAGATTGGAGATGGAAGAAAAGAAGAATAGGATAGATTCTTTTTTATCCTTTCATGTATCTCTTGTATTTATTTTCTTGCTCTTTTTGATTCTTTAGAACATTATGTTAAAGAGCCTCAAAGTACCCTAAAAGTAGTCCTAGGAACACCTGCACAACCCTAGGATACTTAGGTTTTCTGTAGAATACTTAGAAAACCAATATAGGGCTCAAACAGCACTTCCAGACGTCTAATTCCAAAATCAGACGGCTGATAAAGAATTTTAAGACGTCTGACTGTTGTTTCAGACGTCTGATAACTGTTAGGCTGGACATAGTTAGTTCTGTCTGATGAAATCAGACGTCCAGACATTAGACCAGACGTCTTAGGAGACGTCTGATGACTTTACCAGACGTCCAGTTAGTGGACCGTTGGCTGGCTTAGAAGACACTCAAGAATATGACCGTTAGAGCCTTATCAGACGTCCATAGGACTTCACAGACGTCTGATAAATGACCGTTTTGCCTCGGCTGACCCAAAATCTCTTCTCAGAGATTTTCTAGCCGTTGCAACGTTTGGAAATCAATTCCCACAGTAAAAGTAGGTTTCCAGACGTCCAGACATAGTGCCAGACGTCCTGTATGTCGTCTGATGGACTTGCACAAAAACCCTGTTTAGATCTGATTCAAGTCAGAGAGAAACCCGCATAGAATCAGACGTCTGACCTTGTAATCAGACGTCTTAAAGTGGCCTTCCAGACGTCTGATGCCAGAGTTAGACGTCTGATAACCCTGTCAAATGCAATCATTGTCCTGATTTCGGCCTGATTCTCTTGGGCTTTGCACCCAACGGCTATGGAAGCTTTTCCAAGCCTTCCAAAGCCTTCCTAAGGCCTCTATAAATAGAGGGGAACCTTTGTAACACAAACACAACACAAGAGACACTTAGAAAGACACAAGACACACTTAGCTAGATATTTTCACACTCTTGTGTCCAAGAAGTTCTTGCTCTCCAAGCTCAAGCTCTACATCTTGAGAGCATCAAACAGTTTGCGCGCCCGCTCTCCCGCTGTTGATAACGAGAGCGACGTAGCGCCATCGCGTGGCACACGCACCGCGTCATCGTCGACGCACTCCTTGCAAAGGGGAGTTTCCTATTTCCTATAGAAGCTAGGTTTAATTTTGTTGGCTCTATAGGACTGTTGTTTTATTTTATCTTTGTATTTTGGTTGGGTATTCGCTTTGCGAATTCCCGTCTCCTTCGTGGGACAAAATCCTTCTCGTGGAGAGAAGGGGTTGAGGAACGCTACCCTCGTACTTGTAGCGTGGTTGTATTGAGGTTGAATCACCCTCGTTCAAAGTGATTCGGTTAGTGGATTTGATCAACTTGGTTGATCGGAAAATCCTAACTCGAGAGGGTTAGGTGGTGGTTTTCACCCGGTTTGGGTTTCCACCTAAAAATACCTGTGTACATTGTGTGATTGCTTAATTTCTTGTGATATTGCTTTATATTTTTATTTCCGCAACATTTTATTTCGTCACCCCTCCTGTTAGTAGGGAACCTTCAATTGGTATCAGAGCAGGTCTCGCATTTTCGGCGTTACAAACCGGTGAGGATCTAAACATGGAGGGAAGCTGTTCCACAAGTAGGATTTCCGAGGGGCAGTCCACAACCCGTCCGCCCTACTTTGACGGGAACAACTACAGCTACTGGAAGCTGCGGATGAAGACATGGCTTCAAGCCACCGACTTCACAGTCTGGGCCAGATGCGAGACGCCATTTGAGATCCCAGAAAAACCCGTGGGAGGCTACTCGCAGCAACAAATCCGTGAGCTCTCTTTAAACGCAAAGACCATGAACGCCCTTTACTGCGCGCTCAGCTCGGAAGAATTCAACAGAATCTCGCAGTGCGCCACCGCATACGAGATTTGGCACACACTCGAGGTAACTCATGAAGGTACCTCTAAGGTAAAAACCTCAAAAATTAATTTACTTTCTCAAGAATTTGAATCTTTTTCAATGAAATCTAACGAGTCTTTAAGTGAGATGAACACTAGGTTCACTCTCATTGTAAATAACTTGAAAGCTTTAGGAAAGACTTTCATCAAGGGGGAGCTTCAAGGGAAGCTTCTTCGTTCCCTTGGACCGGAGTGGGAACAGAAAGTCACCGCCATCGAGGAAGTGAACGAAATGGAGGAGCTCAACATGGAAGATCTCCTAGGTAATCTGATGGCCTACGAGACTAAGTTGAAGCAGAAGAAGAAGGATACACCGGAGCCTAAACTAAAGAAGACTCTCGCCTTCAGAGCCGCGTCGGATAGCGAGGTAACTTCCGACGACGAAGACTTTAGAATTTTACTTAAAAATTTTTCCAAGTTTTGTAGGGAATTAAATAAAGAGAAAAAGGAGAAGGAAAGCCCGAGACGTTGCTACCATTGCAACGAGAAAGGGCACCTACGACCAGAGTGCCCTCTTCTCAAAAAGGAGAAGAAAAAGGAAAAAGAAAAATCTAAGAAGAAGGCGTTCCAAGCCACTTGGGACGATTCCAGCTCGGAGGAAGAAGAAGAAGAAGAAGAAACCGCTTGCTTTGGTTTCATGGCCAGAGGAAGCAATAGCGACAGCGAAAGCGGAAGCGACAGCGACAATGAGGTAAGTTATGATCTTCAAGAAGCTTTTAATGAACTTTTTGAGATTAGTAAATCACTTAGGGTAGAAAATAAAAGCATTAAAAAGAACCTTAGTTTTCTTAGAAATGAAAATGATAGGTTAGAAAAACAACTCAAGGATATAGAGACTAGTCCTAAGGATAATAACCTGTTATTAGAAAATCAAGACCTCATCAATGAAAATAATAAATTGATTGAGGAAAATAATAGTCTAAAGTTAGAAATTTTTGATTTAAAGACTAAGATGCAAATTATAGAAAGAGAAATTGCATGTCTTAGGGAAAATTCTAACAAATTAATCAACAAAGTAGATAAGTTTTATAGCCCTAAGGTTGAGAAAGGATCTCCGTCAAGGAGACCCACTAACAAATCCGGATCCAAGCTTACTTGGATACCGAAGAAAAATTTGGAATCTTGTTTTGTAGGATTCAGGGATAACTACAATACACAGGACTGGACCTACAAACTCAAGGCTGGTCAACTCGAGTTAGGAGAACTAAGGAGTAGACCAAGGAGGAGAACAAGAAGACCGACGAGACGGCGAACAAACGACGGACCCGCCGCACGTCGACCACCAGATTGGAGACCGGCGCCAATGCCCGGGCCTCCAAGCTACGGATGGGAGCCCCATCCGATGTGGCATCCACCACCACCATTCGGGCCATTTTATTGGCCATGGTAGGTGAGGTAAAAATTCTTAACCCTATCTTATTATCATAAGCATTTAGATAGGGGGAGTTAAAAAATGATGAGCTAATTGTCAATTTTTAAGGGGGAGAAATAAGGTAGCTAAATTTCCTTTAGTAAGGGGGAGAAAAATAATAGCTATCTTGTTGTTATAAAAAGGGGGAGGACATTACCTTTGTTAAAATAAATAGAAGAGCATGTTTTAAGGGGGAGTTATAGGAAATATAAAATCAATTAAACCTTTTTGATAATGTCAAAAAGGGGGAGGATTTTTATGCATTATTATTTACGGTTTTGTCATCATCAAAAAGGGGGAGATTGTTGGTGCTAGAGCACCACGATCATTTATTTTGATGATAACAAAACACGTGTTATTTAACATTTGCAATTTGAGTCCTAGATTTCAGGTCAATTGCAAATGTGGACGTGTTTAGACGGAGTTCAAGCTCGCATCCAGGACGGATTGGAGGAGCTTGACGGAAAACACAGGAGGTTCGCGTGGAGCGAAAGATTGGAGATGGAAGAAAAGAAGAATAGGATAGATTCTTTTTTATCCTTTCATGTATCTCTTGTATTTATTTTCTTGCTCTTTTTGATTCTTTAGAACATTATGTTAAAGAGCCTCAAAGTACCCTAAAAGTAGTCCTAGGAACACCTGCACAACCCTAGGATACTTAGGTTTTCTGTAGAATACTTAGAAAACCAATATAGGGCTCAAACAGCACTTCCAGACGTCTAATTCCAAAATCAGACGTCTGATAAAGAATTTTAAGACGTCTGACTGTTGTTTCAGACGTCTGATAACTGTTAGGCTGGACATAGTTAGTTCTGTCTGATGAAATCAGACGTCCAGACATTAGACCAGACGTCTTAGGAGACGTCTGATGACTTTACCAGACGTCCAGTTAGTGGACCGTTGGCTGGCTTAGAAGACACTCAAGAATATGACCGTTAGAGCCTTATCAGACGTCCATAGGACTTCACAGACGTCTGATAAATGACCGTTTTGCCTCGGCTGACCCAAAATCTCTTCTCAGAGATTTTCTAGCCGTTGCAACGTTTGGAAATCAATTCCCACAGTAAAAGTAGGTTTCCAGACGTCCAGACATAGTGCCAGACGTCCTGTATGTCGTCTGATGGACTTGCACAAAAACCCTGTTTAGATCTGATTCAAGTCAGAGAGAAACCCGCATAGAATCAGACGTCTGACCTTGTAATCAGACGTCTTAAAGTGGCCTTCCAGACGTCTGATGCCAGAGTTAGACGTCTGATAACCCTGTCAAATGCAATCATTGTCCTGATTTCGGCCTGATTCTCTTGGGCTTTGCACCCAACGGCTATGGAAGCTTTTCCAAGCCTTCCAAAGCCTTCCTAAGGCCTCTATAAATAGAGGGGAACCTTTGTAACACAAACACAACACAAGAGACACTTAGAAAGACACAAGACACACTTAGCTAGATATTTTCACACTCTTGTGTCCAAGAAGTTCTTGCTCTCCAAGCTCAAGCTCTACATCTTGAGAGCATCAAACAGTTTGCGCGCCCGCTCTCCCGCTGTTGATAACGAGAGCGACGTAGCGCCATCGCGTGGCACACGCACCGCGTCATCGTCGACGCACTCCTTGCAAAGGGGAGTTTCCTATTTCCTATAGAAGCTAGGTTTAATTTTGTTGGCTCTATAGGACTGTTGTTTTATTTTATCTTTGTATTTTGGTTGGGTATTCGCTTTGCGAATTCCCGTCTCCTTCGTGGGACAAAATCCTTCTCGTGGAGAGAAGGGGTTGAGGAACGCTACCCTCGTACTTGTAGCGTGGTTGTATTGAGGTTGAATCACCCTCGTTCAAAGTGATTCGGTTAGTGGATTTGATCAACTTGGTTGATCGGAAAATCCTAACTCGAGAGGGTTAGGTGGTGGTTTTCACCCGGTTTGGGTTTCCACCTAAAAATACCTGTGTACATTGTGTGATTGCTTAATTTCTTGTGATATTGCTTTATATTTTTATTTCCGCAACATTTTATTTCGTCACCCCTCCTGTTAGTAGGGAACCTTCAATTGGTATCAGAGCAGGTCTCGCATTTTCGGCGTTACAAACCGGTGAGGATCTAAACATGGAGGGAAGCTGTTCCACAAGTAGGATTTCCGAGGGGCAGTCCACAACCCGTCCGCCCTACTTTGACGGGAACAACTACAGCTACTGGAAGCTGCGGATGAAGACATGGCTTCAAGCCACCGACTTCACAGTCTGGGCCAGATGCGAGACGCCATTTGAGATCCCAGAAAAACCCGTGGGAGGCTACTCGCAGCAACAAATCCGTGAGCTCTCTTTAAACGCAAAGACCATGAACGCCCTTTACTGCGCGCTCAGCTCGGAAGAATTCAACAGAATCTCGCAGTGCGCCACCGCATACGAGATTTGGCACACACTCGAGGTAACTCATGAAGGTACCTCTAAGGTAAAAACCTCAAAAATTAATTTACTTTCTCAAGAATTTGAATCTTTTTCAATGAAATCTAACGAGTCTTTAAGTGAGATGAACACTAGGTTCACTCTCATTGTAAATAACTTGAAAGCTTTAGGAAAGACTTTCATCAAGGGGGAGCTTCAAGGGAAGCTTCTTCGTTCCCTTGGACCGGAGTGGGAACAGAAAGTCACCGCCATCGAGGAAGTGAACGAAATGGAGGAGCTCAACATGGAAGATCTCCTAGGTAATCTGATGGCCTACGAGACTAAGTTGAAGCAGAAGAAGAAGGATACACCGGAGCCTAAACTAAAGAAGACTCTCGCCTTCAGAGCCGCGTCGGATAGCGAGGTAACTTCCGACGACGAAGACTTTAGAATTTTACTTAAAAATTTTTCCAAGTTTTGTAGGGAATTAAATAAAGAGAAAAAGGAGAAGGAAAGCCCGAGACGTTGCTACCATTGCAACGAGAAAGGGCACCTACGACCAGAGTGCCCTCTTCTCAAAAAGGAGAAGAAAAAGGAAAAAGAAAAATCTAAGAAGAAGGCGTTCCAAGCCACTTGGGACGATTCCAGCTCGGAGGAAGAAGAAGAAGAAGAAGAAACCGCTTGCTTTGGTTTCATGGCCAGAGGAAGCAATAGCGACAGCGAAAGCGGAAGCGACAGCGACAATGAGGTAAGTTATGATCTTCAAGAAGCTTTTAATGAACTTTTTGAGATTAGTAAATCACTTAGGGTAGAAAATAAAAGCATTAAAAAGAACCTTAGTTTTCTTAGAAATGAAAATGATAGGTTAGAAAAACAACTCAAGGATATAGAGACTAGTCCTAAGGATAATAACCTGTTATTAGAAAATCAAGACCTCATCAATGAAAATAATAAATTGATTGAGGAAAATAATAGTCTAAAGTTAGAAATTTTTGATTTAAAGACTAAGATGCAAATTATAGAAAGAGAAATTGCATGTCTTAGGGAAAATTCTAACAAATTAATCAACAAAGTAGATAAGTTTTATAGCCCTAAGGTTGAGAAAGGATCTCCGTCAAGGAGACCCACTAACAAATCCGGATCCAAGCTTACTTGGATACCGAAGAAAAATTTGGAATCTTGTTTTGTAGGATTCAGGGATAACTACAATACACAGGACTGGACCTACAAACTCAAGGCTGGTCAACTCGAGTTAGGAGAACTAAGGAGTAGACCAAGGAGGAGAACAAGAAGACCGACGAGACGGCGAACAAACGACGGACCCGCCGCACGTCGACCACCAGATTGGAGACCGGCGCCAATGCCCGGGCCTCCAAGCTACGGATGGGAGCCCCATCCGATGTGGCATCCACCACCACCATTCGGGCCATTTATTGGCCATGGTAGGTGAGGTAAAAATTCTTAACCCTATCTTATTATCATAAGCATTTAGATAGGGGGAGTTAAAAAATGATGAGCTAATTGTCAATTTTTAAGGGGGAGAAATAAGGTAGCTAAATTTCCTTTAGTAAGGGGGAGAAAAATAATAGCTATCTTGTTGTTATAAAAAGGGGGAGGACATTACCTTTGTTAAAATAATAAGAGCATGTTTTAAGGGGGAGTTATAGGAAATATAAAATCAATTAAACCTTTTTGATAATGTCAAAAAGGGGGAGGATTTTTATGCATTATTATTTACGGTTTTGTCATCATCAAAAAGGGGGAGATTGTTGGTGCTAGAGCACCACGATCATTTATTTTGATGATAACAAAACACGTGTTATTTAACATTTGCAATTTGAGTCCTAGATTTCAGGTCAATTGCAAATGTGGACGTGTTTAGACGGAGTTCAAGCTCGCATCCAGGACGGATTGGAGGAGCTTGACGGAAAACACAGGAGGTTCGCGTGGAGCGAAAGATTGGAGATGAAGAAAAGAAGAATAGGATAGATTCTTTTTTATCCTTTCATGTATCTCTTGTATTTATTTTCTTGCTCTTTTTGATTCTTTAGAACATTATGTTAAAGAGCCTCAAAGTACCCTAAAAGTAGTCCTAGGAACACCTGCACAACCCTAGGATACTTAGGTTTTCTGTAGAATACTTAGAAAACCAATATAGGGCTCAAACAGCACTTCCAGACGTCTAATTCCAAAATCAGACGTCTGATAAAGAATTTTAAGACGTCTGACTGTTGTTTCAGACGTCTGATAACTGTTAGGCTGGACATAGTTAGTTCTGTCTGATGAAATCAGACGTCCAGACATTAGACCAGACGTCTTAGGAGACGTCTGATGACTTTACCAGACGTCCAGTTAGTGGACCGTTGGCTGGCTTAGAAGACACTCAAGAATATGACCGTTAGAGCCTTATCAGACGTCCATAGGACTTCACAGACGTCTGATAAATGACCGTTTTGCCTCGGCTGACCCAAAATCTCTTCTCAGAGATTTTCTAGCCGTTGCAACGTTTGGAAATCAATTCCCACAGTAA
Organism: Thalassia testudinum; assembly: GCA_037157565.1. NCBI lineage: Eukaryota > Viridiplantae > Streptophyta > Magnoliopsida > Alismatales > Hydrocharitaceae > Thalassia > Thalassia testudinum. The sequence continues at coordinate 147,286,801 of JAZHRO010000063.1, read as the reverse complement.
AAGTAGGTTTCCAGACGTCCAGACATAGTGCCAGACGTCCTGTATGTCGTCTGATGGACTTGCACAAAAACCCTGTTTAGATCTGATTCAAGTCAGAGAGAAACCCGCATAGAATCAGACGTCTGACCTTGTAATCAGACGTCTTAAAGTGGCCTTCCAGACGTCTGATGCCAGAGTTAGACGTCTGATAACCCTGTCAAATGCAATCATTGTCCTGATTTCGGCCTGATTCTCTTGGGCTTTGCACCCAACGGCTATGGAAGCTTTTCCAAGCCTTCCAAAGCCTTCCTAAGGCCTCTATAAATAGAGGGGAACCTTTGTAACACAAACACAACACAAGAGACACTTAGAAAGACACAAGACACACTTAGCTAGACATTTTCACACTCTTGTGTCCAAGAAGTTCTTGCTCTCCAAGCTCAAGCTCTACATCTTGAGAGCATCAAACAGTTTGCGCGCCCGCTCTCCCGCTGTTGATAACGAGAGCGACGTAGCGCCATCGCGTGGCACACGCACCGCGTCATCGTCGACGCACTCCTTGCAAAGGGGAGTTTCCTATTTCCTATAGAAGCTAGGTTTAATTTTGTTGGCTCTATAGGACTGTTGTTTTATTTTATCTTTGTATTTTGGTTGGGTATTCGCTTTGCGAATTCCCGTCTCCTTCGTGGGACAAAATCCTTCTCGTGGAGAGAAGGGGTTGAGGAACGCTACCCTCGTACTTGTAGCGTGGTTGTATTGAGGTTGAATCACCCTCGTTCAAAGTGATTCGGTTAGTGGATTTGATCAACTTGGTTGATCGGAAAATCCTAACTCGAGAGGGTTAGGTGGTGGTTTTCACCCGGTTTGGGTTTCCACCTAAAAATACCTGTGTACATTGTGTGATTGCTTAATTTCTTGTGATATTGCTTTATATTTTTATTTCCGCAATTTATTACGTCACCCCTCTTGGTAGGGACGAACTTTCAAATATGTGGCCCTAGAAAAATAACCTTAATGTATTCACCCTAAAGTTCATGCAATTCTACTAGGTGAATTGATTTTAAATTGAGTGGTGTGGCCCAATCCAAGACATAGGTTGCTTCACAAACACCACTCAAAAGGAAAAACGCTCAAACGGATTTTCAAAGGATATTAAAGTGTTAAGAGAAATTTTTTTTTCTGGTGGTGGGTTTAAGATGTGAATCAAATAATCATTCACCAAGCCATTTTTTTTAAAATATTTTTTTAGATTTTTTTTTAAGGAAGCAAACAAGCAAACATTCTATCCAAATGTTCATGCATGAGCTTAGATGTGATATATTCTTTTTTAGATATAGGATGATGAAACTACGGTAAATAGGGCATACACACCAAAATCTTCGTTGCACTTTCCTCCCAATCTACCATCTCGACATGAACTCCTCTCGTCACTTTTGCACCAGATTCCTGCAATTAATCAATAGAAAGAGAGAAAAGAGATTCAGAAATGTGAGCACCAATGAAAGGATAGAAGCAACAAAAAAATCCATTGCCTCCCTGACAACGGCACCAAAAAATCTTACGTCGGAAAACACGTTAGATTAATTTGTTTGTTGTAGCATGTGTTTACGACATCAATTTTAAAAGAAGAATCGAACGTGAGTACGAGTGTCAAACACGAGGAGGCATGAAATCGGATCGAGTAATCTCTTAATGTCACAAATTATCTTATTCCGTTTGCTTGCAGAGAGAGAGAGAGTGAGTGAGTGATAGGGTTAGAGATTCATGATAATCTGAAGATTGCTAACTATGCAAGAACAAAGACTTGATGGTAGAAGATGATGATATATTGTATAAGCAGAATTGTTTTACAACTATAATGGTAGATGAAAGCTTAAAGCAGCATAAACATGAAACTAAAGAATAAATGCATAAAATGGAGAGGCAAGGCAGCCACGGTAGTGGAGGGGCTTCCGTCGGCGACTCAATAGCTCCAGGACCTTGCTTGAAGCTCTATAGAGGTGGGGGACATGCTAGGTAGAAGCTAGGGAGAGATGTCCTTGCAATGGAGGTCCATAGGTCGCTTTACAGTGGAAGAAAGAGAGCTAAAATAGGCATCGCATCAATAGCGACAACAAGGTCATTGGTGTAGGCCAACTCAAGCGTCGCTGTAGTCTAGCTCATGCACTTGTTGGTGCCCAAGGGCGCACAGTTGTCGTCGCATGCTCGCCGTCAGATGCAAGCCGCAGATTGCCATTGTGCGCTCACCTTTTCTCCAATCGCACCTCATCTGTAGAGATCTCGCGTGATTTGCCCATCCAGGCTGGCCACATGGCATGATATGTGTGCAAGGATCACGTGTGGACGGCTGGATTCTGCTCAGAGGTGGATGGCTGGATTGCACTCATCATGCACATGGACATGGCCATTTCTCAGTTGTTTGATCTCGATCAAACGATTGAATTTCAATTGAAGCATGCGAGGGGAGGTGCCTCTTGTGTTTCGAACCCGCGCTCGCTGGAGTGGATAAGGCATCCAACCACTATGCTATCCTCAAGGATTGTTGTGTGGATGGTTTTGGGTCCCTACAGGGTCGTTTGTTGGATCTTGATCTAATGGTCAAGATTAGTGGTGCAGGTGCGCTGGGTTGAAGGCGACTACGTGGATGACTCGTGATCGTTGATGGTTGATCCAACAGTCTCGATTGCACATGCACGTGATGAAGAGAGGAAGAGAGGTATGCGATTGACGGAGGAGTGGGTTTCACGTGGTTCAATGAGGACCGTTGATCATCAGATCAATAGTCAGAACTTCTCGGGCTTGTTGTATGAGCTACGAAGGTCGGATTGAGGTGATTTTGAGTCCTTTGAACTTTGTTCGTCAATCCAGATCCATCCGTACGATCCAATTGTTCATCTGAGACTTGTTTCAACATGTACTTGTACACATGGTCATTAACATTCATTAAAAGTAATCTAAATGTAGATCTTACATAATATGCATGCATTGCTCCCAAACCCACTATGTCATGATATTTATGCACATATGTTCTTAAGGTTGACTCTAATTGATGTAATTAACACCATTATTCGTAGAGTCATCAACTTGTACACAGGGTCATTAAACATTAATTCTAAGGAATCTTAATGCATAAATGCATGTATGGCTCCTAGACCCACTATAATATGATATTCATCGACATGCGCCCTCAAAATTGACTCTAATTGATGTAATTAACACTATTAATTGTAGAGTCATCATACCCCCATGCCCACCCCTTGCTAGTCCCTAGCAAGGTTAACCTAAATGCTAATTACAACTAGAATCACGAATCGATCGCTCAAGCACCAGTTACTTGTCAACAAGGAAAAAATTCTCTTAAAAACCTAACCCACAAAGACTCAACAGCGATCGGGTGCTTGCCAAGATGCAGATTGCCCGAGTCCTCGCCTTATTCTACTTAGAAGAAAAATTATTTCTTTTTCCTCTTTTCTATTTTTTTTTTATTTTGGAGTTAAGAGTTTCGAGGTAACTTTTTACGGCTATCCAACCCACCCAAGATTCCAAAAGGACTCTATGTTCTAAGCATCTTGTCATGAAAATTGTTATAGACTCACTCAATGGCAATTAAAATGGACTTCGAGTTTCTACACCTCTATGTGACCCAAAAAAGAAAATGCTACCTAAAGGTGTATCTATCTGATTGGTAGCTTTCTCCCTACTTTTATTTTTGTAGGGTCAACACAAGAGCAAACCCAATGTATATTTCCCCAGATTATTCTACTCCCCTGCTTCTTCATTAAGTATTTTGGAATTTTTGTGCTTTTTATGAGCTGCAATATGGACAAATGGCCAATGGGTTGTTGCCCACAACAACTTACCAGCCATACTCATGCAATGAAGTGTGGCTTATTTCTTTTTTTTCTTTTCTCCTTTTTCTATTTTTCTTTTTTTTCATCTTTTATTTTTTTAAGTAGGTGGCTTCTCTGATCTAAGATTTACCTAAAGGCAATAGTAAAAGAGAATGGTCATGTGGCTAGGCTCTAAACAATCGGTCCATGGGCTGTTACCCATGACAACTTGCCAGCCATATCACCCTAGAAGGTTCATTAGCTACCCAATTTCTGTTAGAACCACCGAGGAATAAGTTAGTGCAAAACGTGTGCAGATGCTTAAACTATAAGTCCCCTTAAATCAGAGGGTGGGTTGATAAGTCGTATACTTATCACCCCACTTTATTAACCAAGTTAATAAAATTAAGGTGGCAAGGAATTGAGAACAAGTCCACATTTTAGTGGACACCTGGGATGATTAAGCCTGAAGGCCTGAAGAATCTAAGTGTTCATGTCCTTAACGTATCATTTTCTAAAGTTGACAAGCTCCTAATGCCTAAGTTTTCTTCTCCTTTTTTTTGATGAAATAAAAACTAGTTCAAGCTGCCAATTTTGTACTCAGAAAATTAGAAATACCACCCCCCCATGCCTATGTTGGACAATGTCCTCATTGAAAAAAAAAAAGGAATGCAAAGGAGTAAGGAAAGAAATCACCTGAGTTTCAACAGTGAATCTGGTTAGCTTGAATCCTCTGGGTTGCCTCCTAGGAAGTATTGAGTTTATTGCCTCCAGCTGGGCGAAGCTCCAGTTTAACCCTCAATGAGGGTTACAACTTCCTTCGGGGGAACCTGGGCAAGAAAATGTTTTAATCTTTGACCATTAATTATAAAGGTTGCCCAGTCTTAGGATCAATGATTTCTACTGTCCTGTTGGAAAAAGGTTTTACCACTCGGTACAGTCCCGTCCACTTAGATCCTAACTTCCTGGGAAAGAGTTTGTCTCGCATCAAAAAGCTAGACTTGTTGGTTCAGCTCGAATGTTTTCCTATGAATGTGCCTGTCATGGACAGCTTTCATCTTCTCCTTATAAAGTCTACTATTCTCATAAGCGTCCCAACGAATCTCTTCGAGCTCGGAGAGTTGGAGCTTCCTTTGAGTTCCAGCCATATGGGAATCCATATTTCATTGCTTGAAGACCTAGTTTGCTCGATGCTTCAACTCAACCAGAAGGTGGCAAGTTTTGCCAAATACCAATCTATATGGTGACATGCCTATTGAGGTCTTATAATTTGTCTTATATGCCCAAAGAGCATCACGTGTGGACCAATCCTTCTGGTCAGGTCTCACAGTCTTTTGCAGAATGTTCTTAATCTATCTATTTGAGACCTAAGTTTTCACGTTCGTTTGCAGGTGATACGGGGTAGCAATGCAGTGAGTGATCTCATATTTCTTAAGTAAAGCATGAAACTGGGTGTTGATGAAGTGACTCCCACCATCGCTGATCATGGCCTTAGGTATCCCAAACTGAGAAAAGATATTCTTCTTAACAAAGCCCATGTCGGCCTTATGATCACATTTCCAGGTAAGCATGGCTTTGATCCATTTCGAGATGTAGTCCCCTGAGACTAGTATATATTCGAAGCCGTTTGATGGTGTAAAGGGACCCATGAAATCGATGCCCCAGACATCGAATATTTCGATGATAAAAATGGCTTATAGAGGCATCATATCTTTCTTGGTCATGGTCTCTCGGGTCTAGCATCTCATGCATGTTTTAGCAAAATTATGTGCACCCTTGAATAGTGATGGCCAGTAAAAATTGGACTATAAAACTTTTGCAGTTGTCTGCTTCCCAGAGAATTGGCCCCCACAAGCTTGGTCATGACAGAAGGACAACACACTTAGAACCTCCTCTTCGGGGATACATCCCCTGATGATTTGATCAGCACAAAGTTTAACAACATGGGATCATCCCAGAAATAATGTTTGGCCTCAACCAATAACTTGTCTTGCTATTGTCTAGACCAATCGTGCAGAATCTACCCTACAACTAAGTAATTAACCATGTCTGCATACCAGGGGAGACTCTTTCCATGCATAGCTAGAATTTGCTCATCAGGAAATGTATCAATTAAGGGTAGTGAAGGTCCAATATGCTTCGGGTGAAGTCTTGATAGGTGGTCGGCTACAACATTATTAGATCCGACCTTTGTCACGTATTTCTAGGTCAAATTCCTGTAGGAGCAGGATCCATTTGATCAGCCTGGGTTTAACATCCTTTTTGGCTAACAAATGTTGAATAGCCGAGTGGTCAATATAAATGATAACGTGGGATCCTAGCAGGTATGATCTGAACTTTTCCAATCCAAAAACTACAACAAGTAGCTCCTTTTCTGTGATGGTGTAATTCCGTGGAGCCTCATCTAAGGTTTTGCTCGCGTAGTAGGTCATCACAGGTTTCTTCTTTTGTCTTTGTTCTAAGACTACTCCAATAGCAAAGTCTAATGCATCACACATTATTTCAAAGTCTTGGAACCAATCTGGGGGTTGTAAAATAGGTGAAGTCGAGACTGTATCCCTTAAAGTGGTGTAGGCATTGATACAATCAAGTGTCATGTCAAAGTGCACATCGTTGGCTAGAAGGTTAGTCAAGGGCTTGGATATCTTCGAGAAGTCTTTTATGAACCTTCTATAAAAGCCAACGTATCCTAGGACAGACATGATTTATTTGATCGAGCTAGGAGGTGGGAGTTTGGAATTAAGTCAACTTTAGCTCGGTCAACTTCTATGCCCCATGCGAGATGATGCGATCGAGGACAATCCCTTCTTGAACCATAAAATGGCTCTTTTCCTAGCTTAAGACCTCGATACATCATTTCGGGATTTTCTCCAGGTTACTAAGGCAATGGTTGAATGAGTCTCCAAAAATGGAGAAATCATCCATAAAGACCTCTAGGTATTCACCCACCATCTCCGAAAAGATGGCTAACACGCAATGTTGAAAGGTAGCGGGTGGTTGCATAACCCGAATGGTATACAGCGAAATGCAAACATGCCATATGGGTAGGTGAACGTAGTCTTTTCTTGATCTTTTGGTGCAATAATAACTGTAACGAACGTGTGCCCCAGACGCCTTTTAAGACGTCTGGGAGGTGGCCCAGACGTCTGACAAGACGTCTGGGATCACATCCAGACGTCTGACCAGACGTCCGGGATCTTTTACAGACGTCTGGAGAACAGTTATGTTCGCACGGGAGATTCGCCTGCGCGCCTGTGCGTGCAGACCTGCGATCTCTCTCTCTCTCTCTCTGCGGCTGCAGGCGCGCTGCGACCGCCCTCTCTCTCTCCTCTCCGCGCGGCGTTAAAAGGGGGCGCGCCTCCCCTCCCGTCTCCACCGTCTCCTCCTCCTTCTCCTTCCTGTGCGCGAGAGCGAGCGGACGCGAGGGCGGCAGTGGCAGCCGCAGTGAGCGCGGAGGAGCTGCGACGTGCGAGGGCGGGGCTCTGCCGTGAGGGCGAGCTCGCCGGAGCGACTTGGTCGGCCGGCGGAGGGCGTAGGGGGCGCGGAGCGTCGCGGAGAGGGGCCTGCTGCGGTCGGAGCAGCGGACGCGCGAGGTGCGACGCGGGCGGCGTCGCGAGCGGAGGCTGAGCAGGGTTCTGATTCTGGAAAAATTTCCAGAATCAGACGTCTGGGTTGATATCCAGACGGCAAGGTAGACGTCTGTAAGATCATACAGACGTCTGAAAGGTGAGTTTCCGCTTTCTTCTTCCTTCTTGTCGACTGACCGTACTGAGGGAGGGGGGTTGGCTGTGCGCAGGTTCGTTGATTCGTCATCCTTTGCGAATCAGACGTCTGGAAGTTGTACCAGACGGCGGGAGTGACCTCCAGACGTCCTGAGGGACCATCGGACGTCTGGGATCTAGGGCAGACGTCCCCGCAGACTTCTGGACGTCCGGGGAACCAAGCTGAACAGGTAATTCTCTGATCCACCGTTTAAGACGTCTGGAAGGAGTTCCAGACGTCTGATTTTGCACAGTATCGTCTTTCTCGACCCGTTTAGGACCCGTTTGGGCTCCGTTTTCCGCGATTCGAGTTGCGTTCGTTTCAGAATTAATTCCTCTACCCGCCTACAGTAGCTATATACTATTTTGAGACACTCCTTGTGTTTGATCCTTGTGATAGGACCTCGTTCGGTTGCAGTCTTGAGAGTCGCGGAGGCGCGCGGGATCCCCGATCACGCCCCCATTACTCCCGTTGTACCTGGTAGAGTGGCTTTAAGTATTAATAAAATATGTTAAAGTATGGAACCATAACTAGAACCTAGGGCATTGCATGAATCCTAGGAATGAGAAATATATGGAATGATAGCTCCTAGGTGTTGCATGAATCCTAGGGCCGGAAAACTAGATTGTATGATAGATCCTAGGATATGGCATGAATCCTAGGATGGAAAAACTAGTGGAATGTATATTACTGCAGTCTTGGAAAAATGGAAAGGAATATATAAAGCTGCCTGTAAATTTAATTAACAGCTGCCTGTTATGAATAAAGAAACATGTTTGAGATCATGGAATTTGAGAACGTGAATCTGGAAAGTGAAACATATGATGTTCTGAGATAAAGAGCTGGAACCCTACGGGGAATTAGGAGTGGAACTCCTGGAAAGAAAAAGGAATGGAACTGAGATGTAGTTTGTACTGTCTCTTGGGTACGCAGTACCAAGGGAAGTACCTGTACCTGTTTAGTGCAGAGTGGGGCCAGCCGCCCCAGGGTCCCGGGGTTAGGATTGGCCGCTCTGTACCGACTTGTTGGCCCTCGTGTACGCAGTACCGAGGAGAGCTAGTAGTGTTAGGAGAGTACTAGCTACCCCACGGGCCCCGGGGTTCTGCTAGCCTCCTTCACCGACTTGTTAGGCCCACTAGGGCAAACCAGGGTAGTCAGGCGAGGGTGTGCGGACTGTGGAGGGGCAAGGCCCCGGTTTGGTTACTGTGGAGGGGTTGGACCCCTGTTACTGAGAGGGCTCTGCCCTGGTTCCGTGCTGTGCTTTGGGCGCACCCGTTAACGGAAACGACTGACCGCGTGCCAGTGCGGGCTAGCTACCTGTGCGTTTATCGTGCGTGCCGTAGTCACCGTTACGTCTGTCAGTGACCTTGGGGTGGTTGACTGAGGGTAGGATCACCACGGGGGACTCTCCCGGCCAGGAGAGCACCACGTGCTACTTCTACTTTTGGAAAAGACTGCAATCAAGATCGTTCCCACGAGGACATTCGAGATCAAGTAAAGGATCTGAGAAATAAATGAAATAGTAAGAAAAATTGAAAGATGTGAATAAAGGAAGTAATAGAACATAACAGCTACTGTACACTCTACTGTTGCCTTTAGTTAGTTTGCCACTCTACTCAGCGTTTTGCTGACGTGTTACACTCGTTACCTTTTTCAGGACCAGGTGTTGAGCAGCCAAGGTCGGCGGCTGCAGAGGACGCTGGGCCGAGTAGGGTCCAGTAGAGTTACCACAGCTTTTGTACCCCTTTTGTTTCTGTTCTAGTGAGTAGTTTTTGTTTCCGCTGTACCTTCTTTACCTGTAGTTCTTGTTATATGATACATGCTGTTTTACTGTTGTGGTGGTACCTACTGTAGTAGTTTCTTTCCTTACTGCTGTACTTTCTTACTGTTAGTTATATTCATGCTGAATGTGGTTTATTTTACTGTCTTTTGGTTACTTCCTCGTTGGACGACTAGGTCTTGGGATTAGTCGAGTCGGTCCGGTTCTCGTGTCTCGTAGGGACTCGGGAACCGGGTCGTTACAAGATGGTATCAGAGCAAGGTCGTCCCGAGAAGTGAATCAACTGACTGGAAAATAACCAATTCGCATGTTTAGAGCTAGAGTAGCCACCACAACATATCTCTTGACATGAGCTCTTAGAAGTGTTGTTAGGTACCGTCTGTTTTGACGTTTCCGTTTTGTTTCGTGTCTCCTTGCAGGAGATGCCTCGTCGTGGGACTGGCGAGACTGGCCGCGGGCGCGGCCGAGGGCGAGGTCGGCGAGGTGGACGTGCTGTCGTTGACGTCTCGGTGGACCAGCCACCACTCCCTGGCATCCAGGCCCAGGACCTCGCCAGACTGATACGGGATATTGTACGAGAGGAGCTCCACCCACCGCCCCGAGCACCTCCTCCTGGGGTTGCAGAGGGGGAGTCCTCTGTGGGACCACGCGACGGACGCGGCACTGGACACGAGGGAGGGGATGGGCCCCTGCCGCCCCCACCTTCCTCCGACACTTCTGTACACGAGGCACCTTCGCCTGGAGGTGCACCAGCACCTCCCCTACAGCGCCACTTCGAGCTTTTCGGACAGTTTCGGAAGCTGAAGCCCCCCTCCTTCAAGGGGGATGAGGACCCGACCGAGGCAGAGGACTGGCTTGAGCAGCTGGAGAAGATCTTCGACACCCTTCGCCCCCTGGTGGAGTGCCGCGTGGCCTTTGCCACGTACCAGCTGGAGAGTGCGGCACACCGGTGGTGGAGGGCGGTCCGGGGACAGGAGAGGGACGAGCCAACGTGGGACCAGTTCGTCACCCTCTTCTGCGAGCAGTACTTTCCCCAGACGTGGTAGGACCAGAGGAGGCGGGAGTTCCACACTCTCCGCCAAGGGACGATGACCGTGAGCGCGTACCGCACGCGTTTCTTGGAGCTGTCCCGCTTTGCAGCGACAGCGGTAGCCACTGAGGAGGAGCGCCTTTGGAGGTTCACCGAGGGGCTCCGGCCTGCGATCCGGGGGTATGTCAAACCCCTGAAGCTGCCGACGTTTTCGAGGGTGGTAGAGGCAGCTATGACTTACGAGGAGACCAACCCGTCCGCGCGAGAGATCGACGGCGGGCGGAAGAGGCCCTTTCAGCCAGACTTCTCATAGGGTCGGCGAGAACGGAGACACGTGGCGTCCGCAGGAGAGCCGTCACGTTGTGCAGGGCCATCAGTGGCCTTTGGGGGCCTTCGACAGGGGCCAGTCGCCAGCACCGGACCCCCGCCTAGCCGACAGCAGGGACTCACTGAGGGCGGGAGTCGGGTTCCCCTCTGCTACCAGTGTGGCCAGCCGGGCCACGTCAGGAGGTCAGTAGATACTTCCCGCGCAGAGCACTGGAGGGCGCGCAGGAGGCCGCGGTTCCCAGGCGCGAGGAGGAGGACCGCAGTCGCGAGGAGGGTACCGGCCAGCACCTACCCGTCCAACGCAGAGTGTGGCTGCTTCGTCCGCACCTAGAGCTGAGGGGCGTATCAACGCCCTAACACACAGGGACGCCAGAGCATCGGGATCCGTGGTAGCAGGTATGGTTTCAGTTTCTGGCAGACTCGTTTACACGCTTTTCGATTCCGGCGCCACGCACTCGTTTGTCGCAGCCAGTTTCGCAGTTAGTTTGGACCAGGATTTTACACTGTTAGAGAATCCGTTCGTAATCAGAGGTCCGAGTGGTCAGCTGTTTGTAGCTGAGGAGGTGTACACGGGTTGCGGGGTCAGCATCGGGGGACATAGACTGCCAGCTGACCTGATTATGATACAGATGGAGGACTTTGGAGTGATTCTGGGGATGGATTGGCTGTCCGCTTACCACGCCTTGGGAGACTATTTTGAGAGGAAGATTGTCTTCTCCATTCCGGAGTTGCCTTCCTTCGAGTTTCACGGGCAGCCAGTGGACGGAGGTTTCAGGTGCATTTCGGCACTTCGGGCGGCGAGACTTTTGAGCCAGGGGTGTGAGGGCTTCCTAGCTTGTGTGGTGGCAGAGCACAGGCCCGTGGCAGACTTCCAGAGCATCCCGGTGGTCAGAGAGTACCCCGACGTGTTTCCAGACGAGTTACCAGGACTACCGCCCGAGCGTGAGATCGAGTTTGAGATCTCACTAGTACCAGGGACCAGCCCCATCTCCACCGCGCCATACAGGATGGCACCGCTTGAGCTGCGAGAGCTCAAGTCTCAGTTGCAGGACCTTTTGGAGAAAGGTTTCGTGAGGCCCAGTGCGTCTCCCTGGGGAGCCCCGGTACTATTTGTGAAGAAGAAGGATGGGACCCTACGCCTTTGTGTGGACTACCGACACCTGAATAGGGTCACCATCAAGAACAGATATCCGCTGCCGAGGATTGACGATTTGTTTGACCAGTTGCGGGGTGCCACGGTGTCTTCCAAGATCGACTTGAGGTCTGGATACCACCAGTTGAGGATCAGGGAGACCGACGTCTCCAAGACAGCTTTCCGCACCCGGTACGGACACTACGAGTTTTTGGTCATGCCGTTTGGGCTGACCAATGCCCCCGCTGCTTTCATGGACCTGATGAACCGGGTGTTCAGACCGTACTTGGACCAGTTTGTGGTGGTTTTCATACATGATGTACTCATCTATTCTAGAGATCGGACGCAGCACGGACAGCACTTGCGGATGGTTCTGGACACTCTGAGACGACGCAGGCTGTACGCCAAATACAGCAAGTGCGAGTTCTGGTTGAGGGAGGTGACCTTTTTGGGTCATGTGATCTCTAGAGACGGCCTGGCGGTGGATCCCGCCAAGGTCGAGGCAGTGCTCAGGTGGGAGAGACCGCGTTCAGTCACTGAGATTCGCAGTTTCCTGGGACTGGCAGGTTACTACAGACGGTTCATCAGAGGGTTTTCGCAGATTGCACGTCCTATGACACAGTTGACCCGGAAGGATGTGCCTTTCGCTTGGACAGACGCCTGTGAGGCGTGTTTTCTGGAGCTGAAGGAGAGGTTGACCTCGGCTCCCGTGCTCACCATCCCTGACAGTAGTGGCGGGTTCGTTGTGTACACGGACGCTTCCTTGCAGGGGTTAGGAGGTGTGCTCATGCAGAGGGGTCACGTGGTCGCTTACGCTTCGCGGCAACTGAAGCCCCATGAGCATACCTACCCTACCCACGATCTAGAGTTGGCAGCTGTTGTCTTCGCGTTGAAGACATGGAGGCACTACTTGTACGGTGAGACCTTCGAGATTTTTACAGATCACAAGAGGCTCAGATATCTTTTTGACCAGAAGGAGCTCAACATGAGACAGAGACGTTGGTTGGAGCTCCTGAAGGACTACGACTGCAGCATCTCCTACCACCCGGGAAAGGCCAATGTGGTGGCTGACGCCTTGAGCCGTAAGGCGCCCGCACGCTTGGCCAATCTACAGTTACAGAGTTGGAGCCTTTTGGAGGAGGTGGACAGTTGGCGACCTCTTGAGTTACGAGGGTACTGTGGGGTAGTGACGGTGACACGGCAGACCAGGCCAGAGTTGATAGACCGCATCATCACGGGACAGATGGCCGATCCGTACTTGCAGTCTTTGCGCGACAGAGTACTATCAGGGGACCCAGGGGACTTCTCTTTCACAGACCAGGTGTTACGCTTGAGGGGATGGTTGTGCGTCCCCAGAGACGAGGAGCTGTTGAGAGAGCTCCTGACTGAGGCACACGGTTCCAGATTCACCATACATCCCGGAAACACGAAAATGTACCATGACTTGAGACGCGAGTTCTAGTGGAGAGGGATGAAGCGGGATGTGGGTGAGTTCGTGCAGCAGTGCTTAGTGTGCCAGTAGGTGAAAGCCGAGCATCAGAGGCCTGCAGGGCCGCTTCAGCCGCTTCCAGTGCCAGAGTGGAAGTGGGAGAGCATCACCATGGACTTGGTGGTGGGCTTACCTGTTACCCAGCGAGGACACGACGCAGTCTGGGTAATAGTGGATAGATTGACGAAGACGGCACGATTCTTGCCGATTCGAGTCACTTTGGGACCAGCACAGTTGGCAGAGAGGTATATCCGTGATGTGGTGCGACTACATGGAGTTCCGCGGGAGATCGTATCCGACCGGGATACCCGCTTTACGTCCCAGTTTTGGGCTGAGTTTCAGCAGGCTTTGGGGACGAGGTTGAGGTTTAGCACGGCTTACCACCCCCAGACGGACGGACAGTCGGAACGCACGATACAGACACTTGAGAACCTTTTGCATGCCTGTGTACTAGACTGGAGGGGCTCTTGGGAGGAGCACCTGCCCCTGGCGGAGTTTGCATACAACAGTTATCACTCGAGCATCGGCATGGCTCCCTACGAGGCTCTGTACGGACGGAAATGCACGGCACCCTTGAGTTGGGTTGAGGTGGGGACCAAGTGGGAGGTTGGCCCCAGGTTGATCCGGCAGAGTCAGGAGGTAGTTGAGCAGATCCACAGACGACTCCGCACTGTCAGGAGCAGACAGAAGAGCTACGCAGATCGCAGACGCAGAGAGGTGCAGTTCGAGGTTGGGGACCACGTCTTTCTTCGTGTTTCGCCCATGAAGGGCTTACAGCAGTTTGGGGTGAGAGGGAAGCTCGCGCCGAGGTTCGTGGGGCCCTTTGAGGTCCTGGAGCGGGTTGGACCCGTTGCTTACAGACTCGCCCTTCCCCCGCAGCTTTCTGGTGTGCACGACGTGTTCCACGTGTCCAACCTCAGGAAGTACGTAGCCGATCCCAGCCACGTACTGAGTCACGAGAGCGTCGAGGTGAGCGACGACCTAACCTACCCCGAGCGGCCAATGCAGATCCTAGACCGAGCCGTCCGCAGGTTGAGACGAAAGCAAGTACCCCTGGTAAAGGTTTTGTGGAGGAGCCAGCGGTACGAGGAGGCTACCTGGGAGCCTGAGGCGGCAATGCGGGAGCGGTACCCGGAGCTTTTCGCGGGTACGTCTTTTCAGACCGGCTTCGGTCCTCTTTGAGTTTGTTATGGTTTATTTGGACATCTTTTTCCCGCACCCTAGTTGGCGCAAGTTTCGGGAACGAAACTTCCTTTGAGTTTGTTATATTGTAACGAACGCATGCCCCAGACGCCTTTTAAGACGTCTGGGAGGTGGCCCAGATGTCTGACAAGACGTCTGGGATCACATCCAGACGTCTGACCAGACGTCTGGAGAACAGTTATGTTCGCACGGGAGATTCGCCTGCGCGCCTGTGCGCGCAGACCTGCGATTTCTCTCTCTCTCTCTCTCTGCGGCTGCAGGCGCGCTGTGACCGCCCTCTCTCTCTCCTCTCCGCGCGGCGTTAAAAGGGGGCGCGCCTCCCCTCCCGTCTCCACCGTCTCCTCCTCCTTCTCCTTCTTGTGCGCGAGAGCGAGTGGACGCGAGGGCGGCAGCGGCAGCCGCAGTGAGCGCGGAGGAGCTGCGGCGTGCGAGGGCGGGGCTCTGCCGTGAGGGCGAGCTCGCCGGAGCGGCTTGGCCGGCCGGCGGAGGGCGCAGGGGGCGCGGAGCGTCGCGGAGAGGGGCCTACTGCGGTCGAAGCAGCGGACGCGCGAGGTGCGACGCGGGCGGCGTCGCGAGCGGAGGCCGAGCAGGGTTCTGATTCTGGAAAAATTTCCAGAATCAGACGTCTGGGTTGATATCCAGACGGCAAGGTAGATGTCTGTAAGATCATACAGACGTCTGAAAGGTGTGTTTCCGCTTTCTTCTTCCTTCTTGTCGACTGACCGTACTGAGGGAGGGGGGTTGGCTATGCGCAGGTTCGCTGATTCGTCATCCTTTGCGAATCAGACGTCTGGAAGTTGTACCAGACGGCGGGAGTGACCTCCAGACGTCCTGAGGGACCATCGGACGTCTGGGATCTAGGGCAGACGTCCCCGCAGACTTCTGGACGTCCGGGGAACCAAGCTGAACAGGTAATTCTCTGATCCACCGTTTAAGACGTCTGGAAGGAGTTCCAGACGTCTGATTTTGCACAGTATCGTCTTTCTCGACCCGTTTAGGGCCCGTTTGGGCTCCGTTTTCCGCGATTCGAGTTGCGTTCGTTTCAGAATTAATTCCTCTACCCGCCTACAGTAGCTATACACTGTTTTGAGACACTCCTTGTGTTTGATCCTTGTGATAGGACCTCGTTCGGTTGCAGTCTTGAGAGTCGCGGAGGCGCGCGGGATCCCCGATCACGCCCCCATTACTCTCGTTGTACCTGGTAGAGTGGCTTTAAGTATTAATAAAATCTGTTAAAGTATGGAACCATAACTAGAACCTAGGGCATTGCATGAATCCTAGGAATGAGAAATATATGGAATGATAGCTCCTAGGTGTTGCATGAATCCTAGGGCCGGAAAACTAGATTGTATGATAGATCCTAGGATATGGCATGAATCCTAGGATGGAAAAACTAGTGGAATGTATATTACTGCAGTCTTGGAAAAATGGAAAGGAATATATAAAGCTGCCTGTAAATTTAATTAACAGCTGCCTGTTATGAATAAAGAAACATGTTTGAGATCATGGAATTTGAGAACGTGAATCTGGAAAGTGAAACATATGATGTTCTGAGATAAAGAGCTGGAACCCTACGGGGAATTAGGAGTGGAACTCCTGGAAAGAAAAAGGAATGGAACTGAGATGTGGTTTGTACTGTCTCTTGGGTACGCAGTACCAAGGGAAGTACTTGTACCTGTTTAGTGTAGAGTGAGGCCAGCCGCCCCAGGGACCCGGGGTTAGGATTGGCCGCTCTGTACCGACTTGTTGGCCCTCGTGTACGTAGTACCGAGGAGAGCTAGTAGTGTTAGGAGAGTACTAGCTACCCCACGGGCCCCGGGGTTCTGCTAGCCTCCTTCACCGACTTGTTAGGCCCACTAGGGCAAACCAGGGTAGTCAGGCGAGGGTGCGCGGACTGTGGAGGGGCAAGGCCCCGGTTTGGTTACTGTGGAGGGGTTGGACCCCTGTTACTGAGAGGGCTCTGCCCTGGTTCCGTGCTGTGCTTTGGGCGCACCCGTTAACGGAAACGACTGACCGCGTGCCAGTGCGGGCTAGCTACCTGTGCGTTTATCGCGCGTGCCGTAGTCACCGTTACGTCTGTCAGTGACCTTGGGGTGGTTGACTGAGGGTAGGATCACCACGGGGGACTCTCCCGGCCAGGAGAGCACCACGTGCTACTTCTACTTTTGGAAAAGACTGCAATCAAGATCGTTCCCACGAGGACATTCGAGATCAAGTAAAGGATCTGAGAAATAAATGAAATAGTAAGAAAAATTGAAAGATGTGAATAAAGGAAGTAATAGAACATAACAGCTACTGTACACTCTACTGTTGCCTTTAGTTAGTTTGCCACTCTACTCAGTGTTTTGCTGACGTGTTACACTCGTTACCTTTTTCAGGACCAGGTGTTGAGCAGCCAGGGTCGGCGGCTGCAGAGGACGCTGGGCCGAGTAGGGTCCAGTAGAGTTACCACAGCTTTTGTACCCCTTTTGTTTCTGTTCTAGTGAGTAGTTTTTGTTTCCGCTGTACCTTCTTTACCTGCAGTTCTTGTTATATGATACATGCTGTTTTACTGTTGTGGTGGTACCTACTGTAGTAGTTTCTTTCCTTACTGCTGTACTTTCTTACTGTTAGTTATATTCATGCTGAATGTGGTTTATTTTACTGTCTTTTGGTTACTTCCTCGTTGGACGACTAGGTCTTGGGATTAGTCGAGTTGGTCCGGTTCTCGTGTCTCGTAGGGACTCGGGAACCGGGTCGTTACAATAACCTAGTTATATCCTGAATATCCATCCAGGAAGCAAAAATATTTCTGCCCTACGAATCGTTTGAGAATCTGGTCAATGAATAGTAGGGGGAAATGGTCTTTCTTAGTAGCTTCATTCAGCTTCCTATAGTCGATACACACCCGCCATTCCATGGTGGTGCAGGTGGGGATGGATTTGCCTTGGTCATTTGTGACCACGATGAGCTCGGCCTTCTTTGGTACCACTTGTATAGGGCTCACCCAGGGGCTATCGAAAATTGGATAGATGATGTCTACATCAAGCCATTTAATTATCTCTTTTTTAACGACCTCTCACATGTTTGGGTTCAGTTGCCTTTGCATCTAGCAAGAAGGTCGAGCCCCATCTTCCAAGTAGATATTGTGAGTACAATAGCTAGGGCTAATTCCCTTTAAGTCAGAAATTGTCCACCCAATTGTTGCCCGATGTTCAGAAAGAGTTGTAGTCAACCTAAGTTCTTGGTCCCTGGTCAGATGTGCATGGATAATCACAAGGAAAGTATGATCAAGTCCTAGGAAGACATACTTGAGGTTATTGGGTAGAGGTTTCAGTTTAGGTGCAAGTGGTACAATACAAGTTTGCTTTTTGCTGTTGGTTCTCATTATAACCGATGCAACAAGGCAACGGCATAGATACCATCGTTGTTCCTTTTTTCCGTCGGTTATAAGGAACATCCGACATCGAAATATCATTCATCCAGCAGAGCAATTGGGCCTTTTTCCGTCGATTTCCAACTGACGATAAGTTGATTTACCATCGCTTTTTTAAATAAGCGACGACATTGTTAAGTTACTCTATTGTGAGCTAACGTGCCTTTTTCAGTTTTGCCATCGTTTAAAGAAAACACCATCACTTATATAAGCGACGTTAAAAATACTTATGCCGTCGGTTATCATAAGAAGCGACGGTATAGAAATCTTCTACCGATGCTTATATAAAATTTTTACCATCGGATATTTGCCGTCGGTTATTCAATTAACTGACGGTAAATGTATGGGTTTTTTTTTAATTACCACATGATGGAAAGTACCTGTTAAATCTACTTAAAATAAAAATGAATAGAAATTTATATTTCATAAATATCAAATCTAATACATTAAAAGTTTGAAAATGAAATATTTACACAAAAAAGGTTACATGAAAAATATAAGAAAAGAAAATAAATAGAAATCAAGATACAACTGCCCTAATGCTACCAGCTCCACCTGCACCACCCATGGAGTTGTCGTTGTCTCATCTGTAGATGCTGGGATTTGTGGAAGACGAATGCTCTGACTGACCCTTCCTCTGAAGAAGGTGTATAAGCATTTGAAGCTTATCATCCATGGCACTCATCTTATTATTCATCTCTAGCTTTCTCTTCTCCCTCTCCTCCTCTTGTCTCTGTAATGTGTCAATCTTTTTATGTAGCTGATCGACGACAGTAGCTGAGACGGCTCCTTTCCTTCCATGCCAGGTAGATAACATGTATGCCCTCCCTGCACTACGAACAAAACCACCATGGTTCGGTGGCATCACTGTCCTAAATGCCTCATCTTCATCAAAAGGCTGCTAGATGCTCTCAGAGGTATCATTAGTGGGGGGATGTACTAATTGTACCATTTGATCCTAAATGTATTAAAAAATATTATTATAACATATATATATATATAAAGTTATAAATTTTTTGAGTTTAGGAAACTTACGTGTTTTTCCTGATATGACTGATGAATCCACTTACGAGCACCCTCAGCTGCGGCCTTACTATGAGTGACCTCATAGATATCCATTCAATTCATTTCAATCTCATCATGTGTAGCGGACTGAAAATATAAAAACGATACAATTAGGTTAAAATAACTTAAAAATTAAGTAATATTCAACTTAAAAGTAGTTCCAACACTTATATAACAGCTTCTGACCGTCTCGATGCTCCTTTGACCCAAATAATGGGTCTGTGGTGGAGCTTTAGCCCTATTGGCCTTATTTTTTTTTGCTTGCTCCTGTAGACATATACAATAATATTTTTTATAAATTTAAGAGATATGAAATTAATGAAGTAATTTTTAATTACTTACTAACCTCCGTCTTCGGATCCAGCCAATGCTCTCATGCCTTCTTCTAATCATCAAGCATGACATCAGGAGGAGCATCATCCATTGCCTCCTCAGGTGAACTCTTGTTCGAGAAAAACTAAATACCAAATAAAAATTGTTAGAGATAATATAAGAAATTATGTGCATAAAAAATGTAAATGTTTGAAAATTCTTACATTTCTCTTGGTCTCCGCCCTCCAATCCTTGTGGATTTTGGCAACGTGCTTAAGGATATATCGGGAGGCATTGGGGTCGTCACCCCAATTGTAATTTACCTACATTAATTTTAAAAAATATTAGTCAATCTTATTTTATAATAATTTAAAGATAAAGTTATAAAAGAAATAACTTTTATAAATAAAATTACCTCTAACTAACGGATGATCTGCCTCTTCAGCTCTGTGGGCACCTTCCTCTAGTCGAAATAGCAAATAGGCACAATGGACTTAACAATTGTGCCCACTCGACTGATAAAGCCCAGGTAATTCTCAGCCTCCCTTGTGGTTCTAAGCCAAATTGTTATCCTCACATCGTCGGGGATACGCTGGAGGTCTAGATTTTTGGTCTTCCCCCATCCTCTTGCTACTCTACCTGCGTAAACATTAATCATATTTATTATATATTTTTGAAGTAATGATAAACTTTAAAATATATAAGTAATTTACTTCTTAAAGATATATGATTTATTACCTAAACTTGAGCCCGCTGTTGAGGGGTCGACATGAACTGGGGACGTACTCCCCACCATCTCATCCTCTGCCTCCTCGTCCTTCTCCTCTCCATCCTCTCCTGCCTCCTCCTCCCCCTCCTCCTCATCTGATCCTCCATAATCTGGATCATCCTCTGCTCGGTTTGGCAAGGTCTAAGCAATCACCTTCTTCTTTCCCTTCCCCCCTGTATGTAGTAAACGTGCCATCTCCCCAAGTCGTATGAAACGTGACTGGGGGGGTGGCTGAACCTGCTGTCAAAGGGGTGGCTAAGCTTGCTGTAGGGGGGGTGGCTGAGCTTGAGGAGATGAATTAGGCTGCAAGGAGGGCTGTGTCTTAGGAGGACCTTTTCTATTGGATTTTTTCTTAAACAACTTCATCTGTAACATATAAAAAATGCAATCATTAATATAATTAAAAATCATTAATATATAATCAACAGACATGAATTTCAATTTTACTCCAAACCCTCTTTGTAATGACATATATGCCCCTATAAATTTCAATTTTAATATGTATTTCATTTAAATAGAAATTAAACAAAGCAAAGAAATTGTTACTAACCTTAATTAGATGTCAACATTGGTTGCAAATAAATGACTGTGCATATCAAAAATGGACCTTCCTCTGATATCAAAAATGGACAAACATTCTTCATCAGTGTTATTGTATTCCCCCTCATAGTTTCTTTGAAGTTATTAAAGTAGTTGTTTGTTTCATCCATGTACATGGAAGTAAAATTTATGCATTCCTCTACGAGATACCCTTCTACAATGGATCCTTCCAGCTTTGCCTTATTCAAAACACAATCTTCAAGCTTTTTCAAAAATCGCTCCACAGGATACATCCATCTGAATTGTATAGGTCCACCGATTCTCGCTTCATTTGTAAGATGCAGGGTGAGATGAACCATTACATCAAAGAAGGCTGGGGGAAGAATCTGTTCCATCTTATAGAGAGTAATGACTATTTATTTATCTCAGTGATCCGGGGTATCATTTTGTACCATCTTTGAATAAACAGTTTTGAAAAACCAGCTCATCTCTGTGAATGAATCAACAACTGGCTCTGGCAGTATCCCCCGTATCGCTAGTGGAAATAATACTCGCATATAGATGTGGGAGTCATGACTTTTCAAACCAAATATCTTTTTCTGCGCTTCATTCACACAACAAGAAAGTTGCGATGAAAACCCATCTGACACCCGAATTCCCTTTAAGAAGGAAAACATTCTACTCTTCTGGTCTTGATTCAAGCTGTAAGTAGCAGGTGGGAAGTAGCCATCATCCTCATGAATATGCAGCTCCGGACGTATCCCCAAACTCCTCATGTCTTTCCTTGTTTTAACCGTGTCCTTTAGATCATCTGTTAAATTTAATACGTCTAAGATGTTATCCATCATATCTTTTCGATGTGCATAACATCTAAATTATGACATATTGTAAGATCTTTCCAGTACGGTAGCTCCGTAAATAAAATGCTTCTCTTTTGAAATCCAGAATTCCTTGAGGTTGTCTAGTCTTGTTTGAATGGTTGACCCAACTGTACCTTACCCATTTTTTGTAATCTCTCCATTATAACTTGACCCGGAAACCTGATAGAATCTGTACTAAGTTTATTCTTTGGATTTTTCTTTAAATACCAACACATCCTGCCATGAAATTTACTCCTGAACTGTGACGTTCGCTATCTATGTTCAATAGGGAGAAATCTACGATGTCTTAAGTAACAAAATTTCTTGCTTTGCAATAATCATAGGTGATGAGTATCTTCCATACAGACTAGGCAAGCAAGCTTTCCTTTAGTGCTCCAACTTGATAGGTTTGCGTACGTCAGGAAGTCGTTTATGGTCCACAACAATGCTGCATGCATATTGTAAAATTCTTTCTTTTCTGCATCATACGTCTTCATGCCGGTGTACCACAACTGTTTTAGTTCATCGATTAATGGTTGGAGATAAACATCTATTGCATTTCCTTATTGTTTTGAACCGGGGATTAATAGGGTTAACATCATGAATGACAATCTCATACACAATGAAGGAGGTAAGTTATAAGTGACCATTATCACTGGCCATATAAAGTACGACAAGTACATACTCTTAAATGGATTGAATCCATCGCTTGCAAGACTTAACTACATGTTTCTTGCTTTTAAAGTGAATAAATTATTTCTTTCGTCAAATCTTTTCCACTCCTCTGAATAAGTACGATGATGTATTCTTCCATCTTGAGATTTACAATCCTGATGTCATGTCATCAACTGTGTAGTTTTAGTTGATATAAAAAGGCATTGAAGACTAGGTGTTAGTGGAAAGTAACGAAGAACTTTCTGAGGTTGTTTCCTCTTACTTTTATTTTGACCTTCCTTATATCTCTCATGTCCACATTCTGGACAATTACTCAAATTTGTGAATCCATTTCTGAAAAGAATGCAGTCATTCAAACATGCATCGATTTTCTGACAATCCAAACCAAGCTTACGAATCTGTTTCCTTGCCTCATACCATGAAGCTGGAAAACCATCAGGGTTATTCAATAGCTCAACAATAAACTAAAGTATTTCTGTCATGAATTTAGCACTAGCTCTATTCATAACCTTCAGTTGAAATATCTTTAACAAAAATGACAACTTTGACATTTTCCTAACACTGGGAGCAATATGGTCCTCAGCCGCCTTAACAACATCATAAAGCAGATCATAACTGAATGGATCTTCCCCGTCTGTATTTATACCCTCTCCTGCTCTCATGTCGTTCAACATGTCTTCTATTTCTTCACCTTCATTATCAGCTATGTTCTCGTCGATCTCTTGGTCAACAGTGTTCTCATTATTTCTAACTTTCTTAGCCAACTCCTCTTCATGAGCTACCCAAATAGTGTAATGCTGCCACCACCCATTACAAATGCAGTGCTTGAGCACAGTATTACGATCATGCAAGGAACTATTTAAACATCTTCTGCATGGGCAGAAGATATTATCTAGTTGGCCTCCTCGCCTAAATATCTTCCTATCGTCATGAAAGGCCCAATCTAGGAATGAAATTACTCCATCCTTATATCTGGTGTAATCTGAACCCTGCAATCCAATCCAAGATTTATCCATTATAACCTAAAATTTATTATAAACAAATCACTTATTAAGAAGGAAAATGACTGAATGATGTGTATGTTGATTAAGATTTTCACTTTATAGCCCATCCTTAAAGATTTGATGATAGCTTAGTTTTGCTCGTTACATGTAACCTTAGTGCCGTGAAATTTCGACAACATCTCCCCGCATTCCCCAGCATACCCCTCAATACTATCCTTAGCTAGATTTCTTTTAACACCCAATTAAGGGTACCAAAGGAAACTAGATAAGATTAGTTGGCATACCGGAGAAGAGCAGGAATAAGCAACTGAAATTTCACCACACATGATTGCATGTAACGAACAAAACTAAGTTATCATCAAATCTTTAAGGACCTTCTTTAGTTTAGTACTTCACCGAACTAAAGTTGATCGAGTCTTATGGCATGCTATAAAGACAACACATCATGCATGTAAGTGAGGTATACATACACTTCCTACATTATCCGTATATAACATGATCATAAGTCTCGACGGGCGAGTAATTTGGACACAATTTGACTCGGAGGACTTTTTTCCTAGGGGTTAGAATACCTAATGTTTGGCCTCGCACGCATATATTTTCTTTAGCAAGTGTGTGCATCTAAACAATAACTAATTTAAACATTAAACAAAACAACAATATCATTCAATTAAATTAAAAAAATTGAATGTATATATATATACCTCAAACTGCTGAAGCCTTCTAGGGTAACTAACACTGATAACCTGCAATTTCAAAAGTAAAATTAATTAAATAATAAATTAGAATTATAATCCTAAACCCTAGCCTAAACTAAACATTCAAACCAAGGGCAAGAGCAAGCGAAATCCCTAACCCTGACCCAAACCCTTATTAAATCATAAAACCCTAACCCTAACCTAAACCAAGCGTCTAAACCTTAGCCCAACCCAACCACCATAACCCTCTCCAAACTCAAATCCTAAAACCCTAGGCTAAGCACCACATACACAACCTAATACCAAACCTAAACAACATATATTAATCCCAACTAAACATTAAAATAATTTTTTAAAAAAATTGATAGAATTTCCCCTTATATTTTCAGTTTTCTATAAACCTGCATAGCAAAATAATACTTATAATAAAAGTGGACACACCCCACATTAAATTTCATTCAATCAAACAAGTGGGCACACCCTACATTCACCATAAATCATACAACAAATAACATTATGTGTGCATACCCCATATCTAATATAGTACTAAAATATCATAAAAATAAATTTAAAGAAATGAAATTATACCTCCAATATATTGCAACTTTTGAGTGTGACTGAGCGTGACAGTCACCAACAACCTATAAATTCAATAGTGCAAAATAAATTAAATAATCAATCATCATGTTATTAATAACTTAACATTTTAATTTGATATAATTAGGAAAGGATGATGAGAAAGAGATGAAGAGGAGGGTGGTAGTAAGGAGGAGAGGAGGATGGGGGAAGGCATAGTAGCAGGATGAGGAGGGGTTGGGGAGGAGGAGGGGGTGGCAGGAGGAGGTCAGGCAGGAAGGGGAGGCAGTTGGAGGGGTCAGGGAGGAGGAGGGCAATGGCAGGAGGGGGAGGAGGAGGAGGGGGGGTCAGTTTGGAGGAGGGGCGGCAGGGTGGAGGAGGCCGACAGGAGTGGGGTAGGGTAGAGGAGGAGGTTGATAGGAGGGTTTAGGGAGGATGAGGAGGATGACAGGAGGGGGAGGAGGGGGTCAGGGAGGAGGGGCGAATAGACGAGGGCACATGGAGGAGGAGGCAGGCAGGAGGAGGTCAAGGCTGGAGGAGGACTCCAGCAGAAGGGGTCATGGAGGATGAGGAGAACGGTAGGAGGGGGAGGAGGAGGAGGGGGTTGGGGAGGAGGAGTCGAGGAGGAAGAGGGGGACAATAGGAGGTGAGACGATGAGGGCAGGAGGAGGAGAATGATCGGTACAGAGGAGGAGGGCACGAGGAGGAGGATGATGAAGATGAGGAGGAGGATAAGGAGGAATTACCTGAGGAGGAGGAGGAGGGGCGTCGACGAGGAGCTCATGCGGCGAGGGTTTAGAGAGGGGGCGGCGACAATTGAATGTGTGATGGGGGAGGAGAGGGCTCTATGTAGGAATATGATTAATAGACCTTTGTTGTCGAATATATCAGAAACCAATGGAAAAGGATAAATTAAAAGCTTCCCCCCATCGCACCCAAATTTTGGCTGAAAATTTTAATCGCCCGCTTAACCGACATTTACCGTCGGTTATATAAGAAATCGTTGGTAAATGGTAAATTACATCTCCCCTCCTTTGCGGCCAAACATTCCATGGAAAATTTAAACCGACATTTCGTTGTCGCTTATTACACTAACCGTCAACAAAAATATATTTTCCATTGATTTCTAGAGCAATGGTGAATATTAACGACAACCGCGCATTGAATCGCTTTTCTTAAACCGACGGTTGGTCGAGTACATGCCTTCGTCGACGCTTACTTTAATAAGTGATGGTAAAAATATATTTGTCATCGGTTACTAAACCGATAGCGAATATTAATGGCAACCACGCACCAAATCACTTTTCTTCAACATGCAGTTGATTGAGTACAGGCCTTCACCATCTCTTAGTTAAGTAAGCGACGGCAAAAATATTATTGTCGTTGCTTTTATTGACCGACAGCAACGAACTAACAACATATACCATTTTTCTAGTAGTAGTATAATGTTTGACGGGAAAGGGAAGGGAGGGAGTTGAGTGAAATCAATCTTCTCAAATGGACATTGCCGGTAGTAATCAGTTCTGCAAAGTTTTGCATCCTCCAGACATTGGGATGGGTTAGGGTAGTTGATGGGAACACCATCATGAACCATAACTAGCTCAATTTGGTCTAAAAAGGTTGATAAAAGCTCCTCCATGTCCATCAAAAGGACCTAAGGGCACATTATCCTATTTTGAAAAGAAGAGAAGAATACAAGGTTATTTTTGCAAAATTAACAGCATTCCACAAATACAGAATAAACATGGGGTATTTCAGAAGTTAAATGAAGGTCAAATAGTCATAAATGTTTAATAAGTGGGTTCATGCAGAAAGAAACGGGTTTTCACGTGTTTTGAGAATTAATGGATATCTGAAACCCTAAAAACAGACCTGCTTAATTAACTGAGGTTTTGGTCATGATAAAATCTACCTAAACCTTCTAAAAATCATATAAAAGTATTCCCTAACGTTTGGTACCTTCGATTTGACCATTGGAACCCATTTTGACCTAAAATAGTCTCAAATAGATAATTGCCCTAATTTAGGTTTCTACGTAAATTACCCAGTCAAACTTAGTCAAAACCTAAATCTGACTTTACCATCAGATTCCTTAAGTCCAAATTAGGTTTGTACCAAAATTTGAGCCCAATCAGAGATCACCTTGACCTAGTTTGCATTGCAGTCTAGTCTAACTCTTTTCTCTCACACATATGCCCCTAACTTTTGAAATCCTTGCATAAAGCTCCCTAGCTTTGTCATCAACTTCACACAAAAGCCCCTACCACCATTGAGGTCAAACTCAACCTCCAAGCAACATTAACTAACCTAAATCCTACTCTAATGGCAATCAAATCCCACTAAAATTGGTAGGATTAATGTTCACACATAGGTGAATAATCTAGGATCAATTTGGAGTCCCAAGTCTCCATAGATTGCTCATGCGGATGCACGAGAATCATGGGTTCTTTTCCTTCAAGCCCAAGACATGGAATCCCTCTTTCCTGATCCAGATCTCTCCCTGAAGCTCTATAAAGACAGGCCATGCACAACCTTACCTCAGCTTGTTTTTGGCTGGAAAATCCCCTTCTTCCCTCCTCTCTGGCCAAATGCTCCACGAGCTCCGACGACCTTCTTCGACCACCTTCCGCATCTGCCCTCACAGACCATAGCGAGTGGATTTCTCTTCCTCACCTTCCTCCATGCATCACAATACCAGCGGCCGCCACTTACCCCCCCTCGTCATCGCCACTTCTCCCACCGGAGGTTTCACCTTCCATGACGTCGGCCATACTACAACCAGTGCCATCTTCCTCCTTCATCCAATTAGATTAGGTTGTTAGGTTAGTTAGATCTTTAGGTTAGTTTTCCTTATCCAAAATCCAAAAAACACCCCTCGATGCCGACGTTCGCCCTTCATCTTCCCCATCTCCGACCACCTCTCCGGCGAGGCATTTTCGTCACCTCACACCTCCAACCGCCTTGCCACCTACTCCACAACCTCCGCCACATCCACCCGCACAAAACTCCCATACTTATTTCACCATCCACACACTCACGACCACCACCGAACAACCCACCTTCTCGCCTCTGTTCCCAACTCTGTCCGACCACCACACACCTCCACACTCCATGAGACCACCACCAATGCACTCCACGCCCTACGACGAAGCTCCTGAAGTAATTTAACGTGGCTGAGAGGCCATTCTTTGGTATTTCAGGTTCGTCGTCCTCTACCATCGCCACCGTCATCACTACCTTGTTCATGATCGAGACCACGATAGCTCCAAGCCTTGGTCCTAGGCTATGCAGAATAGCTTCAAGTACCCTCCTAGGTCCTTGATTAGGGGCGTGAACCCCAACAGTTGTTGCAATTGAAGGAGCCATCACTAGCTGCACACACTTAAGAAGAGGCCTGAAGTTAGTCCCACATCGTGGAATTTGGAGATATCGAAGTTGCATAAAGTTAATTTGTGCTCTAGGCTTACATCCTCAGAACACTTGGGGGTGAGGTCCTCGCTCACCCTTGCACTCGACCCAACCCACCTATTAGCTTCACTCGTTAGCTACGACACTCACGCACGTTGCCCTAGACACGGTTATGCATACTCGAATACCTAATTAAATTGGATTTCTAAGAGAATAGAAGGAAATAGAGAGAGGGGTGATAAACGCTAGTTTATCATCATTTTTATGCATTAAAACAAACTTAGCTCTTAGGATTTTGCTACGCAAATAAGTTTTTGGGCTGCATTTAGGCATCAATTAGGTTAGGCATGCATTACACTTTTTATTATCTTTTTAATGTGTTTTTGTGAGTGTTAGGGATATGTAGATTGTCAGAACTCCAAAACCCTAGCACTCAGGAAGGCAATTGGTGAAGAAGCTTAGACTAACTGGAACTCAGCTTGATCCAGCTCACCATAGCTGGATTCCAGCTCACTTGAACTAGGGTTAGCTCATCTTAGCTCCATTCAGCTCATCTCAGCTGAATGGTAGCTCAAGAGAGCTCATCTTAGCTCACCCTAGCTCAGGTTAGCTCAGATCCAGCTCAACTTAGCTGAGTCTAGCTCATCTCAGCTCCCATTAGTCCATAGGGAGCTCTAGCTAGCTCAGCTGAGTTGACTGGAGTTCACCCCAACTCAGGTCTAGCTACATCCAACTCTACTCCCTACTAGCTAAGCTAGCTAAGCTGCTTAACTTAGCTAGTCCACCTCCATGGCACCAAAACCTACTACCCTACTACCTAAGCTCCAGCAAAAAGACCACCTACTCCTACTTTATTTTGGTGCCAACTATCCCTTACATCACCACCCTACACCCACCATCAAAACCCATCTCCACCCTCCATTTTTTCCCTCCAAAATTGCCTTATAGAAGGCATTTTTGGAGGGAAAACCAAGGCACCTCTTCATTTCCCTCCCATTTTTCCCTCCAAAAAAACACCATAACCACCCCCCTTCCCATCCTATAAATACCCTACCCTACCACCACATAATTCCCATCCTCCATTAGTGTAGTTTGCTACCTATACCACCTATACCTACGGCCAAGAAGAAGGAGTAGAGTAGGAGATTAAAGGGGCACATCACCAGCCCTTTTGGTGCCTTCTTCTCCCCACTCTCTTCAACTTGGGCCACGCCAAGGAGGAGGACTCTTCCACTTCAAGGAGGATGGCTAGGCAAGGGAGAAGGACTTAGGGTGGATGTCCACCCTTGGAGAGAAGCTTAGGGCACGCCCCCTTAGGGCTTGCCTTGGAGGACATCACCTTGACAGAGCACAGCAAGGAAGGAGTTGGAGGATTCTTTTCAAGCTTTGGAGCCACCAACCTTGGAGCAAGAAGCCCTCTTCTTCACCATCTTTCTAGAGGACTTGTGTTTTCTTTTCTTTATTTCAATTTTTCTAGTAGTAGAAGCATTTCTCTACTAGGCCTTTTTGTAAAACACTTTTCATTAATCTAGTTGCCTTCTTTGCAATTTTCTATTTTGCATTTCTACTTGCTTTGTTTTTAGCATTTTTCACTCCCTCTCCCTAATTATTCTTGGCCTCCACTTGCCTAGAGTGAGCTTAGGGAGAGGCTCTACTTGCCACTTAGAAGTAGTATTTAAATTTGAAGTGTAAATCACCTTTCCGCCACCAATTCGGATGTTGTCTTAACTCAAAAACAAAAAAATGATATATTGAAAAATACCAAAAAGAAAGTTGAGATTTGTATTCTAAGCAAGAGAATCACTTTTGCAAACATTTGGCCTCCTTGGACGACCCTAGATACTCCCCTACCTAGGAATATAAATTTAAGAGTTGATCGGTTTTACGCGTTACAACGACTTAATTAACAAACCGCGTAAAAATCGCTATCAAGGGGGAGGGGTGGGTTTTGCTCCTTGGTGAAGCTATGCGACACTTAGTCACTGGGAAAAAAAGAAGAATCAAGGAAGAAGAAAAGAGAAGGCTTGCAGAGGAAAGGAAAGAATAAAAAGGAGAAGGTTGCCGTGAAGAGAAAAGAAGAGGCTAAGGTAGAAAGATAAGGCTGAAGAGTGTGCCTAAGGAGAGAAG
Source organism: Thalassia testudinum (assembly GCA_037157565.1). NCBI lineage: Eukaryota > Viridiplantae > Streptophyta > Magnoliopsida > Alismatales > Hydrocharitaceae > Thalassia > Thalassia testudinum. The sequence continues at coordinate 147,256,820 of JAZHRO010000063.1, read as the reverse complement.
AAGAAGAGAGCAGCAAAAGAAGAAGAAGAAAGAACAAAGAGAAGGAGAAGATTAGAAGAAAGGCACTATAACAGGCGACATTTAAGTCGTCTGACTTGATATCTAGATGTCTGAACACTGTTCATTTATTTCATATTCATTGAGTGGTTGATATACTTGTGCTTAGACTAATAATTGGTGATTTAAATCACCATTATTTTGCCTTAGCTATCTTTTTGTTCTTTTAAACTCTTGATATACTGATGTTATGCATTAAAGACTTATTCTGAGTAGATATTATTCATTGAACATCATTATTGGCTTGATTTCCTGTGCTCATTTATATGCAATTAAAGATTAGCACATGAATTCCATATGTGCTCCTTGTGTTCGACCTTGGATTTCATTTAGATATTCAAGTTATAAATTTTATTTGTTGACAAGAAATTTAGACTATACTACAACACAATGATTTCAAACCCCGAATTCGCCCTATCAACAATAGTCTAAAGTTGATTGAGTCAGATGGTCCTCTAAAGAGCTTACTGTCAAGCATTCTTCAACCAGGGTTTCCACGAGATAGCATTCCTCGACCCAACCACAATCAAAAGAATTAGTTGCTGATGGGAACACCATCATGAGCCATAAACTAGCTCATTTTGATCCAATTAAGTCATTAAATGCTCCTACATAACTGCTAGAGAGTCATATTTCACTACATAATCATTCTGAGGGAAAAATAAGAAACTAAGGTCAAAATTGTAATTTTACCATCATATCATGAATGCAGTACAACCACGAGTTTTCCTAGGGATTAATTAAGGGTCAAATGGTCCTAAAAGGCTAACAAGTGGGTTAGAACAATCAGAAAAGGGTTTGCACATGTTCTGAGAATTAAATGACTTTTGAAACCCTAAAAATAGACCCACTTAATTACCTGAGGTTCTGGTCAAGATAAAATTCACCTAAACCTTCTAAAATTCATAAAAAAATATTCCCTAGGGTTTGGAACATTCAATTTAACCATCAAAACCTGTTTTGACCCAGAACAAAGTCTCAAACAAATATTTACCCTAATTTAGGACTTTTGCATAAATTACCTAGTCAAACATGGTCAAACCAAAATCCAACTTAACCATTGGATTCCTTAGGTCAAAATTAGGTTTGTACCAAAATTTGGACCCAAGATGAGTTTGTCTTGACCTAATTTGCAACTTGGTCCTGTTTGATTACATTTATGCCCTTAACTTTCAAAATCTTTTCAAACAAACCCCTAACTTTGTCATCGTTCTCACAAAAAGGTTCCTACCGCCATTAAACCTATTCCTACTTGCTCCAGCGACCTTAATTTGGAAAGAACTCCTTGATTTCTTGATGAATCCCTTTCAAATTTGAAAGGAAAGTTCATCAAGAAATTTCCTTCCTTATGAGCCAAATCGCACGCCCCAAAACCTTCCCAATCTCTCATGCGAACACATGAGAGATTTGGGTATCAAGGAATTTCCCAACTCCGACAAGCTTTCCAAGCTTGGGAAGCTTGCTACCCAAGCTCAAAACTTCCTCCTGAGGTCTATAAAAGAACCTCCTGCTCAGACCATTCTCCCTACACTTGAAATCGGCTAAGATTCCCCCCCAATTCCTCTCTCTCTCTCTCTCAGCCGAAAGCTCCTCAACGTCTGGCAAGCTCCTCCATCCCTCTTCATCCTCCGTTCGCAATACCAGCAGCGGAGTTACCTTCCTCGTTTCTTCCTGCATCAAGCCGTACCAGCCAGTGCCCTGATCGCCTTCTTCCTCATCGATTCCCTCTCTTTGGAGCTGTTCTCTTCTCTGGCGCTGGCAACACCACAACCGGCGCCGGCAACACCACAACCGGCGCCTTCTCCTTCCCACTTCGTTCGTTACTACCTTCAACTGCTCTCTAACCTCTTCCTCATCACACCAACACTTTCGACACGTCATTTCGACCTTGACCACGCCTCCACGACTCCGTCTACCGCTCCAGCCACACCTCCGACGAGGTACATATCTCTCCGCACACCACCAAACCCCTCTCCGACTACCTCAAAACCTCCACCACACCTCTCCGCTCATTTCCCCTCTATCATTTTGATCCATCATCCACCCGAACACCACCTCGAACAAACCCATCATCTTCGACCTAACCTGTCATCGTCCGACCTCCACTCTCACTTGCGCCATGCCACACAACTACCACCATACTCGCCACTCCACAATGAATCTGCTGAGCCTTTTGACGTGGCTGCGAGGCCCTTATTCTTGCATTTCAGGTTCTACCCTTCACCGCCATTAACGAAGGAGCTCCAAGCAAGCTTTGAGCCATGTTCTTGCAGTGCGAGCTCCAGGCTCTATCCCCAGGTTGCACGGAAACAACTCGCGAACACATCCAGGTGGGCAATTGGACGCATTGACCACGCTAGCTATGCCAATTGAAGGAAGAAGTGTTGTTGCAGATGTGCGAAGGAGAGGGACGCAGATAGTCCCACATTGTAAGCCACTGAAGAGGAGCATACACTTAAATTGATTTTTTGCATAGGGCAGATTGCCTCAGAACATGGGGTGAGGTCCCTCTCACCCACACACCTGTGCCTCATCCATGACCTCTACCCACGGACCTGGCCTGACCCATTAACCCGCCTAAGCTTCACTCCTCGCTCATCACCCATTATCAGTGAGCCTGGACCTAGGTACACTAGGTCCGATAACCCGATTACCCTTGTGGCTCTGGGAGAGCGGATCCTAAAGAGAAAAAGAGAGAAGGAGAGCCTACGCGGGTAGGGGGAGGGTTTTGCTCTTGGTGAGACTCAGCTAACACTTAGCTGAATTCAGAAGCTTCCCCTATTGTGTGAAGAAAGCCAGAGAAAGAAGAAAGTTGAAGGAAGAAGAAGAGTTGTAGAGACAGAGAAGGAAAGTAAGAGAAAAACACAAAAAAGAGGAAGGGCTGTAGCTGAAAGAAGAAGACAAGCAGAAGAAGAGAAAGAGAAAAGAAGAAGAAGAACAGAGAAAGGCTTAAGTAGTTTAAGCCATCTAATTAGTAAATCAGACGATTGGTTTGATTGCATTTCATACATATATATACATTGAGTTCATTAGCTATCATTGTAAGGAGTATTTGGTGATCTAAATCACTATTTTACTCCATTATTTTTGCAGTCTGACACTTGATCCTAGTGCTACTTTATTCTGAAATAGTTTTTTTTGTTTACAATTTTATAGCTTTCTTGTCTTAAATTGCAATTTTGAGAACTGAATTCCATATTTCTCCCTGTGTTCGACCTCGAAGCTTTTTCGAGTAATAAATTTATTTGTTTGAGCACTATTTTAGCTATACTACAATGTGACAATTGTAAAAAATTGATCTAGCATGCAAGCAGTTGCCTTGAAGATATCTAATTGCATCTTCTTATCTCCAAAGGCAATTTCCATACATCCCAAGTCGCAGTTAATGTTAGCCTTGGCCGTAGCCAAAAAGGATCTACCTAGGATGATGAGCGTGTTTTGTAATTGTTTGGGGACTTCCAGGTCAAGGACTAAGAAGTCAACTGGGAAGTAGAATTCCTTAACCCGAACAATTACATCCTCGACTACCCCTTTCGAGGTTTTCATAGATCAATCGGCCAATTGGATAGTCACAAGTGTAGGCTTTAATTCTCCAAATCCAAACTAATGATAAAGGGTAGTCAGGATTAAGTTTATTGAAGCACCTAAGTCCAGGAGCACTTTGTCAAAAGTCAAATCACCAATATTACAAGAGATCAAAGGTGCTTCAGGGTTAGTCCTTTTTGGAGGTAGGCTACTCAAAATTACCGAATTAGCCTGCTCAGATAGCACTACCTTCCTAGGTGCTTGGGTTCTTAGCTTACGCTTGGGGTGCAAACATCCTTTAAAGACTTCGCATAAGCCAAGATATTCTTGATCTCTTCGAAGAGGGGTATATTGATATACACTTGTTTGAATATTTCTAACAACTCCTCATTCTCAACCACATTTCTTTTCTTTTTGACCTTGTCCAAGGCTTCAGGGTATGAGCTTTGGGTTTGAACCAGGTTGGGTTCCTAATCCTTGGGTTCCTCTCTCTCATCCTCAGAATCATTAATTATCTTTGGTAGTGTAGTCATTGGAGGGATCGACCATTTAATGTCTTGGGTTTGAGTGCCACTTCTCAAGGTAATTGCATTGGAACCATGGTTGGGTCCTTGAGAAGAAGAAGAAGGAGAAGCCCAGGGGGTATCTGTGGGGCTTGTAAAATCATATGGGCTTGCCCCTGATTTTGTTGGAACCCTTGAGGATTGTGGACTTGATTCATTACATTTCTCAAATTCAGTTGTGGCTGAGATGGAAGGGACCCATGTTGTTTGTTATCCAACAACTGGCTCAATTATCCCTTCATTAAAGCCATTTCCTACTGATGTTTCTGATTCATATCAGCCATCATCTTAATCAGAGTGTCCATTTGGTTTTGCTATGTAGAAGTCACCCTATTCTGGTTATAGGGTGGTTTAGTAGGTGGACCTTGCTAATAGGATGGAGGGATTGGCCTGGGTTGGTTGTGGAATTGGTTCAATTTTTTGTTTGACCAAGCAAAATTTGGGTGGTTGCTCCACCTAGGGTTGTAAGTGTTAGAAAAAAGATTAGGCTTAGAATATCCCTGGATGGCATAGGCATATTCAAATGTAGAAGGTGCCAAGGGGGAGGGGAAAGAATAATCAAGGTTTAAGGGAACAAAGGTCTCTCCCTTGTACATGGTCAGGGGTTGTTCCAGATGTAGTTGGTTCATAGACTGAACCAGGTTAACATTGTGAGCTCCCTTCACTAGGGAGAAGGTTTGCAGTGGGGCTCAAGATCGATTCAAAAGCTCATCAATCTTTTTGTTCACCAACTTAACCTGATTTAGCTTCTTTACTATGATTTCCATGTCAACCATCCCCGAATTAGTTTGTACTTCATAAATCCCACCACAGGGCTGACAAGACCTATTGAATTGGGTCATGGAGGCATTATTAAGCGAGTTCTCACTCATGGACTCAAAGAGTTCGAACGTGCTTTCCTCATCCTTGTTCAAAAAATTGCCTCCACATAAGGCATCAACAAAATTCCTAAGGTTGTTGTCCAGACCATGGTAGAAGATTTAGGCCAATTGCCACCTCAGAACCTCGTGGTATGGGAATTTCCTCAATAACTCATTAAATCATTCCCATGCCTCATGGAATTGCTCTTCACTTTGTAAGGTGAATGTGGTAATGGCTCTTCTGAGGGCACCAGTCTTTCCTATGGGGAAAAACTTCCTTAGGAATGCATGCCTCAATTCCTTGCAAGTGGAGATGGGTCTTCTTAAGGTTCTAAGCCAATGCGAAGCTTTGTCTTTTAGGGAGAAAGGGAACAACTTAATTAAAATAATATCCAAGCTGATGTTACTCAGTTTCACAGTTTGGGCAATCCGGTCTAGGTCCTTTAGGTGTTGGAAAGGGTTCTCATTTGAGCTCCCATGAAAGTGGCTTTGAATTAAGCTAAGAACATTGAGTTTTAGCTCAAAATCATCTTCCCCTTCAGGGACCCTAAGATGTGGCTCGATCTAGATAGTAGGCAGATCATAAAAATCACGGAGAGGCCTTAGTTGGCCTTCAGGGGGTTGTGGTAGGTTAGGTGGGTTTGGTGGGGGTTACCCTTAAGGGTTCTACAATCGGTGTATGGCCTACATGATGGTTTGGATCTATTGTTGTTGGAGTTGGTGGTTGGCAGTGATTTGAGCCTATATAATGGCCATAGCATCAGGTTGAGTTTGGGCCTCTACATCCTCAATTCTTGGGTCGACCATTTCCTCAGTCCTATCCTTTGAAAAATTACATCTCCTCCTGATCTTCCTCTCTAAAACAACCAATTCAGGATGAAGGGATCGTCTTCTGTGCATACACTAGAGAAGACTAGAGAGGGATGCGAAGGGAGATAGGTGCGAGAATAGTGTGTGTACAATCAAGCAAACAACTCTAGGCCCTATAGTATAGACCTAGGTGACCTAGAAGTCTTGCAAGAATAATCAAATCTACAAACACTTAAATCCCCCTTCCCAAAGTTAATCTGGCCAGGTTGATTATGAGGGAATTTAGGGGAAGGTTCTTCCTTTGGCTCGCACTGCCGTTCCTTGATACACCCCAACCGCAGTCATTTGACACTTCCCTGCAGCCTTAGACACCGGATTCCACAATGGGAATTGAGGCCAAGTGCTTAACAAACCCAATTACACTTCCAGAACTTAGATTACTCCTACCTAGAGCACATCTACTCAATTTTAATGTGGGCTAGGTTAGTGCTTGTGCTCAAAGTATGTGATGAGGCATTGTTGGGGGTTGTGCCTCCTAATTAATCCAATTGAGCGTGTATGTGTACTCAACAAAATAAGGTTTTTAGGCAAGGTTTTTAAGATGTGGTATCTTTTAATGATTTATCCTTGCTCTAATGCTTTTTAGGGTTAAATTTTCTAAGTAGATTCAAGCAATGTTTGCAATGGGCACACAATTTTTGCACACAACAGATGATAGTCAATTTCCTTTAGGGAGAATGATGTGGCCCTAGAAATAAATAACCCTAATGTATTCACCCTAAAGTTTATGCAATTCTATCAAGTCAACTGATTTTAATTAGAGTAGTGCAACCCAATACAAAACACGTTTGGCTTCAAAAACACCACTCAAAAGGAGAAACACTCAAAAGATTTTCTAAGGATATTAGAGTGTAAATTTTTTTTTTGCTTGGGTGATGGATTTGAGATGTGGGTCAAGTGATCATTCACCATTCCATTTTTTCAATTTTTATTTTTTTTGGATTTTTTTAAAGCAAGCAAACAATCAAACTAGCTTAGGATTCATGCACAAGCCTAAATGCAATTTTTTTTTTTAGATAAATGAAAGATGAGACTACTCTAGGTAAAGTGATACTCACAAAAGGTCTTCACCGCACTTTACTCTGACTCTACCAATGTGGATTGCTCTCCTTTAGTCACCTAGGTGCCGAGTTCCTGCAACCAATCAATAGGGAGAAAGAAAGTGAGAGAGAAATCTAATGAATATCACTAAAGCAGATATGAAAGCGACTAAAAGATACGTTGCCTCCCCGGCAATGGTGCCAAAAGCTGACATTGGAAAATACGTAAAGATAATTCGTTCGTTGTAGCGTGAAATTACAACATCAATTTTAAAAGAATATGGATGGTGAGTCCAAGTGTCTAACACAAGGAGGCATGGAATCAAATCAATTAATTGCTTAATGTCACAAGATATTTTATTCCATTTCCTTCCAAGAGAGAGGGAGAGAGAGATTATGGTTAGAATTTGTAGTAGAGCAATGATATCTAACTATGCATGATGAAGCATAATAGAGTCTAGCACAGGATGATAATAAAAACTAATATATATTGAATAGGTAAAATTGTTTTACACTACAATGCTAGATGAAAGCTCTAAGAAATATAAGCATTAAACTAAAGAAAACAAGCTACTAAATGCGATAATTGGAGTGTCGAGACAGCCATGGTAGTGGATGGGCTTTGATTGCACAGCAATCATGTTAAATCACCTGAATTAAATTAGATTCTAGCATAACTTAGAAACAATGCATGCATAAGCATCGTAATTTGCATAATGGTTAGTTTGATTAGCTGCATAGATAAAATCATCATTTTACGTATTGATGAGAGATGAAATTAATTGCAGATGATTCAAAGCCACGAATGACAGATTAGATCATATAGATCTAATCAGGACAATGACGGGAGTCCAACGCTTCCGAAATTGTCTCGATCAAACAACTAGAGCATCTTATGCAGTCCAAAGAAGAACAGAGGCCACAGAGCCAGAGGATAAAGATCCAAGTCTCAGATGAAAAATCCAACTTCACGGATGGATCCAGATCAACGATCGTAGTCCAATGACGTAAAAATTAACCCAATCGGAGGTCTACATCACCAGATACAAAGAAGAGAAGATGGACGGTCATGATGGAGCAACGTGGTGCCATCATAGCCGTCCTTCACCACTGGCCCATCTTTGAAGATCATTCCTCGCTGGCTGTGGGCCGTTGAATGGCCATTCAACGGTCCACAGCCATCCAACTACCCACGAGCAACCACGCCCCCGCTCCATCCGCACCTTATCAAAGAAGGAGAAGATCTCGACCGTTGGATCTTCATCCAACGGTCGAGAATAAGTTGCCTTAAAACAAAAACGCAACAAACCAAAGGCACAGTGCAACGATCAGCGCCTTCGCCCTTAAGCAAAGGGCACGCGTTCAAGCGGCACTGCACATGCAATCAGGAGCGGGCGAAATTGCACCGTCGGATGGCGATCAGAGGACACAGACACAACCACGTGGCGTGATTAGAGCGTGCCGTGGCTGAATTTTAGATCCAATGCGTGCGTAATGCATGAATTCACACGTTTCCTTCGTCGCGAAGGAGATGCGAGAGAGAGTCAAGCCATCCAATTGCGAGATCAGACGGCAGAGGTTGAGGCGCTCAAATTGAGCGAGCGACAAGCGAAGGAAATGAATGGGCATGCACAAGCGTAGCAGATCCGTCTGATCTTGATCCAAAGCTCCAAAACGTGCCACGTGTCACCACAAGGTTGAATCCGAGTATAGAAGGAGATTTTGAAGGTGTTTTGAGGCCAAATCAGGTCCGTTGATCTCCCAATCGACGGATCTGATTATTCAGAGATGGAGGGCCAAAATACCCTCTTTGCTCTCCATCAAAACTATAAAAGAAGACCCAAGCCCCCCCTTTGTGGATCATCAACTTCAAATCTACCTCTCCTTCCACCTTGTTTCGTGATCCTCTATCTCTCTCTACAACTCCGACCTTCATCCCGATGCTCTAGATCTGAGGCATTGCCGCACCTCGCACAAGAATCCCACAAGCGACATCATCTATCTGCATCACTCTCTCTCTTTCTCTCTCTCTTTCTATCTATTTGCTATCTATATGTCTCTACTTTTTGCATAGCAATTTCTACTATGAAAAACTCTATTTAAATGCAATAAAATTCTGATTCTCTGGATATCTGCTCTATACATACATACATATATATATAACTAGTTTTATTGAAAAGCTTCCGTTAAAATCAAGATTGCCTCCCTGTGAATGACCCAATACTCACCAGATTTTATAAATCTATTTGTCGATGTGTGCACTAAACTACGACTAAATCATCTTTTTAAAACATGATTTACTCATCGAACAAGTTGGCGCCATTGCCGGGGAGGCAATGGAAATTTTTCAAGCCTTTCTTCATAGTGCTTATTTGAGATTTCTAATATATTCTATTTGCATGTGAAGGAAGCACAAAAATCCAAGGGAAAGACTCAACAAATGGAGAAATTGTAGGTTCAAATCTCAGGTAAGTACCCATAGTTTAGATTAGTTAGACTTAGAAAAATTAGGATTTGCTTAAACCTTAGAATTAGTTAGAATTTGTTTGCTTATTGAAAAAAAGAAAAAAAAATCTCTCTTGTTAGTGATTTTCAGGCTGAAAGAAACTCTTAACTTATAAATTCAAGTCCTAAAGATCCGCATGTCCAAAAATTCTCAAATTTTTACTGAACGTGAACCTTGAAGTCAGAAACAACATAGCCAAATTTTGTGCAAACCAAAGTTATAGAAATATTGTAAAATTTTGCGTACTAATCTATTATTAAAACGATTATTGTTCCTAATTTTTTGAAGTTCAAAATATTATAAGAATTTTTATGCAACTCTGATTGACTTAAAATTTGTGGCACTGAAATTTTGTTAAAATAAAAATTTATAAAAAATATGAAAAAAAAAATTTTTGCATGTTTGATTGGACAAATTATTCAATCATGAACTGGGGGTCAAAATAGACTACAAAACCCTTAGTACACTTTAAATCAGGAAAAAATAGAAAACATGCATTAAAAATTCTTAAAATATATTTTCTGAGTGCTTAGTTAGTGGTGCAATAGGACCAATTGATTGCATTCCTTGGGTCGCACAACTAATCTATTGTTTGGACCTAAAAGAACATTTAGCAATTATCTATACTTAGGGTTTCACATTGAGATGGAGCACACCTGCATTTCTATACTTAAGGGAAATCTATCAAATAAACTGGGATTTGCAAAACTCTTGTGTGCCTCATCAGAACTTTGATTGAAGATATTAAATCAAGTGAACCTTAAAATTCACTGACACAAGCATTTGAATCCTAAAATTCACTTTCATCATAAAAAAAATTGCTTGTGAACCCCTGGCCTGTGCACTCACACATTTGAAATCAATCTTAAGGGAAAACACCCCCCTAATGCCCATCATATTCCAAAAGCACATCCAACCCAAGCCTAAAGCTAAGTAGACATGCCATAGGTAAGACTAATAGTCTTGGGGTCTTGAAATTAGATTGGGGTAAGGTTAAGGCCTTGTCTACTTTGACCCACTAGTGACGAGAAAGGTCGGTGCGGTAACCGCGTTAACCCTTAGTGGTGTCTCGCCTTGTGGGGCGTCCTAAGGGCTCCCACCCTTCTGGCCAGCCAAGTAATTCAAGGGTTGATCTAACCCAGTCGTGTTTTGAAGAGCCAAGATCATGTCTATTTAAGGTTAACACTCTAAGGATAAGTTTGATTGCTTGCATTGAAAGGGTGGGGTATTATCTCATCTGTCTTCTCCCTCTCCTCTACAAACATTCTTCTGGTGCATGCAAGGTAGAAGATCTCAAAATTCTGATTTGCTACCACCATTAGAAAGAAATCCTAGGAGAAGACCTATTTATCTAGAATCTAAATCTGAACCCTCTACAGTGGCTAGTCAGCACAAAGAAGAAGAGATTGAAGAGGAAAATCTGGATCCTATGACCCTCTTACAAAGGTAGATCACTAAGCAGGGCCAGCATCATGACTGACAAATGGAGGTCATAGTGCAGGCCATTACTCAACTCCAAAATGGAAGGGCAAACCAACCTCTCCATGACTTTTACAACCCTCCTAATGCCTAGCCTGAATCCTTTGTCAGGGTACCTTAGGATGGGGATGATTTTGAGCTCAAACCTTAGATCATCAACTTGATTCCCCACTTCCATGGCCGTGAGTCAAATGACCCCTTCCACCACCTTGAAGAGCTGCTACACAGAGGAAGGACCTTTGGCCCTAGAAACATGAATGAAGGTACCCAGATGATGAAAATGTTCCCATTCTCCTTGAAAGAAAGAGCTTCTCATTGGTTGAGAACGATTGGTAAACCAATCCTAACTTGGGAAGATTTGAGGAGCACATTCCTAAAGAAATTCTTTCCCATAGGAAAAACCAATGCCCTTAGATGTGCCATAACAACCCTTAAGAAGAACCTTGGGGAACAGCTACACGAGGCTTGGGAGAGGTTCAATGATTTAGCTAGGAAATGCCCCCATCATGGGATTCCGAAGTGGCACTTGGCCCATATTTTCTATTATGGGTTAAGTGTTAATCTGAAGAATTTTGTTGATGCGGCATGTGGAGGCAATTTCCTAAGTAGAGAGGCTGAGGGAGCCTTTCAATTATTTGAGAATATGAACGAAAATTCCCTCAACAATGCCGTAATGTCTGCCTTTAACAAAGCTAATCAACCAAGAAGCGGAGTTTATGAAGTTAATAATAATTCACACTCGGTTGATTTAGAATTAATTGCACAACGATTAGACAAGGTGGGACACATGGGAAAGAATGTGGAGAATTTGGATAAGAAACTGGATAATCTTCTGAAGGGCAGGAGTTCCTTAGGTACACAATCTAGAGTAAATCCTATGCCTACCTAAGGAGTGCCTATGTTAACCCACAACCAGCTCCCCAACCCCGTAGGTCAGGAATTAGTGCACAACATCAATGACCTAACCATGGCTCCACCCATGAGCCAAATGTACTTAGACCCATCTCTTTCTAGGTACTAAGGAGGGACCTTGATGCCCTCGAATTTTGAACTAGGCATCTCGATGCCTAGTTATCCTGAGGATGTGAATGCACTCCAAGGTTACACTAGAAATGAGCCTTATTCAAACACTTACAACCCTGAATGGTGCAAAAATCCTAACTTTGCTTGGTTAAGTCAAAACCCCACCCAGGGTCCTAACTTGACTAAGCCAAACACTTATGGGTAACCTAGCAGGTACACACAACCACGCACATATCAGCCATAACCTACTCAGGAAAATCAGCCCTTTGATCTGAGTCTGGTCCTCAAAGAAATGAGAAAAATGAATCTAAGACATAAAGAAGAAATGAATCAATTGTGGACAGATTTGTCAGGACGATTAGATTAGCTAGTTGATGCTAGACAACATGGGATGTTGCCATCCCAACCCATCCCAAACCCAAGGAACTTCAATAAGGTTAACCAACACAACACACAGGAGCAACAAGCACACATAATTCAGCATGCTCCCTAGCACCCACCTGGTTTTGTTAATCCTAACCCAACCCAGGCTCAACCCATTTTGCAGAACCCACCTTACCCATCTAACCCTAATGCACATGCCTGTGTAGTCACTTTGAGAAGTGGGAAACAAATCTAAGATCCTTATCCTTCTACATCAAAATTTTACCAAGATCATGAGGAGACTGAATCTAACCTGATGATGGGAACACCATCATGAGCCATAACTAGCTCAATTTGATCTAATTAAGTCATTAAATGCCCCTACATAACCGCCAGAGAGACGTAATTCACTGCAAATCCATTTTGAGGGAAATACATAAAATAAGGGTAAAACTGCAATTTTAATAGTATATCTCAATTGCAGTATAATCATAGGTTTTCTCAGGGGTTAATTAAGGGTCAAATAGTCTTAAGAGGCTAACAAGTGGGTTAGAACAATCAGAAAAGGATTTTCGCATGTTTCAGGAATTAAATGACATCTGAAATCCTAAAAATAGAACCACTTAATTAACTGAGGTTCTGGTCAAGATAAAATTTACCTAAATCCTCTAAAATTCATATAAAAATATTCTCTAGGATTTGGTATGCCTAATTTGACCATCAGAACCCATCTTGACCCAAAATAGAGTCTCAGACAAACATTTACCTTAATTTGGATTTTTGCATAAATTACCTAGTCAAACTAAGTTAAAACCAAAATCCAACTTCACCATTGAATTTCTTAGATCCAAATTAGGTTTGTACCAAAATTTGGGCTCAATCTGAGAATGTCTTGACCTAGTTTGCAATTTAGTCCTATCTGATTCTTTTATCTCACACACGTGCCCCTAACTTTTGAATTTCTTACAAATAGCCCCCAACTTTTTGTATTCTTCACAAAAAGGTCCCTTCTGCCATGAAATCCTATTCTTACAACTCCAGCAACCTTTGATTGAAGAGAACTCTTTCTCTGATTCATCAATCCCTTTCAAAATTGGAAGGGAGATTCCTTGAGGAGTCCTCTTTCCAATGCACCCGTCCATGAGCCCCAAAACCTTCCCAATCTCTCATGCGAATATATGAGAGATTCAGGTATCATAGAGTTTCCAACTCTAGCAAGCTTTCCTAGCTTAGGAAGCTTGCTTCCCAAGCTCTAACTGATCCCTGAGGCCTATATAAAAATCCCTAGGGCTCGGCCGAACTTCTTAGCTAGGTTTTGGCCCAAAAACCCTCTTCCTAACCCTACCTCTAGCCATCTCCAACCTAGCTTCAGCGAGCATCCTCCCCTGTCGTCCTACTACCTCCTAATGGCCAAATTGGGAGCATCTTCTTCCTCCCCGACTTCCTCCACCTCTCGACAATCACATCAGAGGTGCCTCAGACTCCTTTTCTTCATCACCGTCTCCCTTAGGAGTTTCATCTTTCACAGCACTGGCAATCAGACTAGCGTCATATCCCTTCCCCTTTACGTCCCTAAATTAGGTCTGGTAGACTTATCTCTCTTCCTACTTCTTTTTCCCTCTTTCTATCTCTCAAAACAATCGTCGCTCGACCGCACGAACCTCGCTGCTACCACCCCCATCAACATTGCCATGACTTCCTCATCAAAAGCCCTCTAACAATTAGGGCATTCACCCTCTCCATCACTCCACCGACCAACCCACCCTTGCAACACCTTTGTTGCCTTCGCCACACACACACACACACCTCCGTACACTCTGCCACCACCACCAGCATGTTTGCAGACCTTCGACGAAGCTCCTGAAGTCTTTTAATTGGACCAAGAGGCTGTACTTGTGTTTCTCAGGTGCACACCGGACTTCCACCGCACTCTGCCCATCACCGCCTTTGTTCTTCGAGTTCTAGTCGCGAAGCTCCAGGCCACACCCTCTAGGCACTATGGATTCGTCCCACGTACGTGTCCAAGTCCTCAATCAAGAACTCCATCAAATGTAGCCATGCCAATTGAACGAAGGCCCACCTGCAGCAGCCGCATGAGAAGAGAAGTGGGAATTTAGTCCCACATCGATGGGAGAGGAGCGAGTGAAGCCGCATATATTATTTTTGTGATTGGGGCTTATCGCCTCCAACCACGGGGTGAGGTCCCATTACAGCCTCACCTGTGCCTTGCCTGTGACACATACTCCACGGGTTTGGCGCTCACCCGATTACCCACCTAATCTAAGCACACCTCGGTTGGCATTCATGGCTGACAGCCCTGGTCCTGGGTGCGCTCACCCGTTTACCCGATAACCAGAACCTTGGCCTTGGGAAGGCGAGAAAGGAAGAAACCCATAGAGAAAGGAAAGAGAGCGCGGGGTAGGGGGGTTTTGCTCTCTATAACACTTAGCCATTTGAAGAAGAGGAGGAAAAGAGGAAGGCACAAAAGAAGAAGAGAAGAGGAGTTGAAGCAACAAAAGAAGAAGAGCAAAAGAAGGAGAGAAAGAAGAGGAGGGTGAAGACGAAGCACAGTGCCCTGGTTGATACTGTTGATATATTTGAGTAGCTAAGTTTGAAAGGTTGATGGCACTGTTGTGCTATTTGAACTCAATGCATATATGCTTAATTTGAATAATTGGTGATCTAAATCACTATTGTTTGTTCTTTGAGATTCTTTTTACCTTACACAATTATTGTTCAACTCATGCTTTACATTGGTTATCATTTTTGAGTAATTATTATTTATTTCTTGGTGCTATTTGGTTTAAGTTCTTGTGCTCAGTTACATATTGTTTGAGATTAGAGTGTGAATTCTTATTTGCTCCCTGTGTTCGACCTCAGATTCCATTTGAGTTATAAATTCTATTTGTTTTTCACGCTGATTCAATTTATATTGTAACGCATTGATTTTAAAATCTGATTTAGAGCGATCAACATTTTGGTGCCGTTGTCCGGGAGCAACATGCAATTCACCACTATTCTCTTGCTATATTTTTATATTTTTGAGCACTAACTTGCCTTGTTTGCTTTATTGTGATTTTATGAGGTACTTCACGAGGAGATCTTTCACGCAAAATAGGCACACTAGGGCAGGTAACTTCTCTATTCTTCCCTGATCAACCTCCTAATCGTGGGAAGATAAAAAAGGGAAATAATCAATTAGGAATCACCTGCCTTATTTTTCATAGTAACTATCATTTAAAGGGAAAGTTCTTGATTTGCGAAATTTTTTTTGTGATTGAAGACTGAGACAATTCTATTTGGAATTACCTACCCTAACTTTCCTTTAGGGACTACGCTCAATTTCTAATCTTCTTGGACTACGCACTTCTTATTTGAAGTCCAAGGAGAACATTTTAAGATCAAATTGGATGCAAAATGGAGCCAATTAGGGTTTCAATTCTAGGGTTTTGGAGTGCTAGTTCACACTTGCCTACATAAAAGGAAACAAACCCACCCACATTTGTGTGCTACCCAAGCCCTTAGTTGAAAAGATCTAATCAACAAAAACCCTAAAATCAGGCTCTAAATTCACTTGAACCCTAAAATCCTTAGACCTAATAACCTAGGAGTACAATCAGGGTGATTTCTAGGTCTTCACCTAGATCTCATTCTGTAATCTTTAGGGCAGGTCCAGTGAAGTTGGTCAACATTGTAGGTCAACCAACCTCCAAATTAAGTCACAAGTTGAATTAACTTCTAATCAAGAAAACTCAAGGCACAAATTAGGACATAAAATTGGTAGAGTTAAGGTCTTAATGATGGGAACACCATCATGAGCCATAACTAGCTTAGTTTGATCTGATTAAGTCAATAAAAGCTCCTACATATCCATTAGAAGGTTTTAAGGGCAAAAAACATTGATTTGAGAAGAAAATAAGAATATAGGGTTATTTCTACAAAATTACCATTCTATCACAAAAATATAATAACCGCAAGTTCTCTCAGGGGTGGAACAAAGGTCAAATGGTCTTAAGAATCTAATAAATGGGTTAGAACAGGCAAAAAAGTGTTTTCATGCGTTATACGAATTAATTGACATCTAAAACCCTAAAAACAAACCCGCTTAATCTACCAAGGTTCTGGTCAGGATAAAATTTACCTAAACCCTCTAAAAATCATAGAAAAATATTCTCTAGGGTTTGGTACCTTTAATTTGACCATTGGAACCTGTCTTGACCTGAAATAGATTCTTAGACAGACATTTACCCTAATTTGGGTAATTAAGCAAATTACCCAATTAAACTAGGTCAAAACCAAAATTCAACTTCACCATTGGATTCCTGCTTTTGTTGAAATCGAAATTGGGTTTAAGATAAATGCATTGTAGTATAGCCAAAATCGCTTTGAAAACAAATAAAGTTTATTACTCGAAAAATATAAATCCTAGGTCAAACACAGGGAGCAAATTAGGATTTATAAACCAACAACACAACTTTTAAATTTGTAATATGCAATGACTAATCAAAGTTATGAAGCAAGAAAATGATATCAATGTATATAGAAGCTTAAAATAAAAAGATCGACATTTGATGTAAAAATCAGACGTCTTAAGTGCTCAATGCAATAGTGCTTCTTTTGATTTTTCTCTTCTGTTCTCTGTCTTCAACTTCTTCTTTCTTCTTCTTTCTTTGGTTCTTCTTCTTCTATGATTCGTCTCTGGCCTTTGCTTCTTCTTTCTCTTCTTCTTTCTCCTTCTTGCCTCTGACTTTAGCCTTGCTCTTTCTCTTTAGTCGAGCCTTCTCAAACTTCTGCCCTTCTCCTTCTTCTTCCTTTGGCTTCTGCTGAGGCTCCTTTTCCTTAGCTTCCTCTTCAGCCTTCTTCTTCTTCTCCTGTGGCTTCACCCTTAGCTTCTGCTGTGGCTTCCTCCTTCATCTTCTTCCTTGTCCCTAAGAGCAAAACCTACCCCCTACCCTCCCCACAAATTCTCTCTTCTTTCTTCACTCTTAGGCTCGCTCTCCCAGAGCCTTCTCGGGTTAACGGGTCTGGTCAGCACGCCCGGGACCAGGCCCACCGGCGTGTGTGGTGGGCAAGGAGTGCGCGAGTAGTCGGGTCAGGAACCAGGTCTGCAGAGGTGTGGGTCGCGGATAAGGCATATGGGATGAGTGGGACCTCACCCCATGTCAAGAGGCACTAAGCCCCTGGCACTTTTTCCACTTATAGTACTCCGCCTGCTTCAAAACTTCCGAGGTGGGACTAAATGTCCCACCTTCTTCTCGCACTCACCCACAACAAGTGGTCACTCAATTGCAGAGGCTGCAAGGGTTTGGTCTCCAATATTTGGCTGGAGTTGTTCGCGAAGGGAGCTCGCATGTCTGGGAACCTGGAGCCTGATGCGTGGGGCCTTGGATGAAGCTTGCAAGCTTCTTCGAGCTTGCGCCAATGGCAGCCAAGACCTAAACCTATCCACAAGCAAAACGGCCTTATGGCCTCGTCAAATCACACAGAAAGCATCGCCTTGGCACAGCGAAGGCGGCCCGGTGGTCGGTGTGGCGTGGGGTGGCTTGGGCATGCGTGCGTAGGTCGTTCTGTGGCTGTGGAGATGGATGTGCTCAGGGGAAGTGTGTGGAGTGTGTGGCGGTCAATGGAAAGAGGGGTGATGATCAATGGGATGTGGTGAAGCTTTTGAGATGGCTGGCGAGGTGGATGGGCGTGTGGAATGGCTAGAGCACCTTGCCGGTGGTCTACTGGAGGTGGAGAGGTGACGGTGGTGTGCAAACGTCGGGGCATGATAATAGAAATAAATGAGGGGAAAATAAAGAATAGAGGGAGAGGACTTATCTACGAGGGGATAGACGAATGGGGAGCGAAGGAGGCGGATGGCTCGTATGTGCCGTCACTGGAGACGAAGACCTAGTGAGCGAGAGACGGCGATGACGAGAGGGAGATGGCACGGGCGCAGGTGTGGCGCAACGCGGATGAAGGAGGCAGAGGCAACTCTGCCACTGGTATTGTGGCAGAGCGACGAGAAGAGGAGGTAGGAGTCGCCGGAGCTTGCTGGAATTTTTGGTCGAAGGGGAAGAGAGGAAGATTAGGGGTTTTCTCAGGACAAATCAAGCTTGAGAGGAGCGGGAGGATCTAGGGACCCTTTTATAGCCTCTGGCAGAGGGCCTTGTGCTTGGAAGGAAAGCTTCCAAGCACAGCAACTTCGCTGGACCTGGAAGGTCGAGAAATAGTCAAATCTCTCATACTTTCGCATGAGAGCTTGGGTGGAAATTGGAGCTCAAGATTGGGTTCACATGAACGGGAATTCCTCAAAGAATCTCCCTTTCAAATTTGTGAGGAATCAAGGAGATGTCCCCCTTGAATCCTCACCGAAGTAGGATTCCTCCGTTGTATTGGTGGAGGGACCTAATTGCAAAAAATGATGAGGAAGCTATTGGGGTATCTGTAAGGCTTTTCAAAAGTTAGGGGTATAAATGTAATTCGGCTGGACTGATTTGCAAAGTAGGTCAAGGTAAATTCCCCTTAGGTCCAAATTTTGGTATAAACTTAATTTGGACCTAAGGAATCCAATGGTGAAGTTGGATTTTTGATTTGACCACGTTTAGCTGGAAAATTTACATAAAAATCCAATTTAGGGTAAACATTTGACTGAGACCTCTATTTAGGTCAAAATAGGCTCTAAAGGCTAAATTGAGGGTTCTAAACCCTAGAGGATATTTTTCTAGAAATTTTATAGGGTTTAGTTGAATTTTATCCTAACCATAACCTTGTTAAATTAAGTGGGTCTGTTTTAGGGTTACAAGAAGTCATTTAATTCCCAGATTTCACATTAACCCTTTTCTGTTTGAACCAACCCACTTTTTATCTTGTTAAGATCATTTGACATGTGTTTAGCCCTTGATAAATCTTATTGTTGTACTGCAATGGTAAAATTGTAATTTTACCCTCTATCTCTTATTTTTCTCTCAGACTGGTTATTCTTTGAGTTAAGCCCTTCATTTAGTTATGTAGGAGCTTTTGTTCTCTTTTCTAGGTCAAAATGAGCTAGTTTAGGGCTCATGATGGTGTTCCCATCATACCCCCATGCCTAGATTTTGCTAGTCCCTTAGCAAAATTTTAAGGTTTTAACTTCTGTTCTAGACCATGAGTTCCTTTCACATATTATGATGAGTGATTTTTCTTTTTCTTTTTGATTAGGTTAGAATGCCAACAGTAGGCCTAGAGGTATTCAAGTACCAACCAAGATCCGAACCTGACCAGCTCTAGCCTCGGTCCTCCCCGAAGGTTTTTAAGGCTCGTAGGAACTATCCTAAGGTTCGTTGGACTCCACGGTTAAAACACCCGTGCTTGAGACATATTTTAGCCTCAGTTCAGTTTGCAGTGCATTTTTTTGCAAGAGAGAGACAGAGGATTATTTGTTTGGAGAGTTTTCACTTTCTTTTCTTTTTATTTCTAGCTTTAGATTAGCTTCTCAACACGGTTTATATCGGATTCCATGTCCCCATCATCAATCCTCAAAAGGTCCCTGGCAATCGATGCTTCATGATAGTATCACTGTAATGACCCGATCCCGAATCCCTACGAGACATGAGAATCGGACCGACTTGACTAATCCCAAGACCTAGTCGTCCAACGAGGAAGTAACCAAAAGAGCAGTAAAATAAACAACATTCAGCATGAATATAACTAGCAGTAATAAAATACAGTAGTAAGAAAAGGAAATACTACAGTATACACCACCACAACAGAAGGGAAATAAACATGTACATAACATAAAGTTTCGACAAAGAAAGTACAGGGAGTAACAAAGAAACTACTCACTACAGTGGAAGAGAAGTACAAAAAGTACTACAGGTAACTCTACTGGACCCTACTAGGCCTAGCATCCTCTGCAGCCACTGACCCTAGCTGCTCAACACCTAGTCCTGAAAAGTAACGAGTGTAACACGTCAGCGAAACGCTGAGTAGAGTTGCAACTAAAAGCTAAAGAAGCAGAAGAGTGTACAATAGCTGTTATATTTTTACTTTCGTTATTTACGTCTTTCTATTTATTCACTATTGATTTATTTCTCAGATCCTTCTCTTGATCTCGAATGTTCCTCGTGGAAACGATCTTGATTGCAGTCTTTTCCGAAAAGTAGAAGTAACATGTGGTGCTCCCCTTGCTGGGAGAGTCCCCCGTGGTGGTCCTACCCTCAGTCAACCACCCCAAGGTCACTGACAGACGTAACGGTGACTAAGGCACGTGCGATAAGCACATGGGTAGCTAATCTGCATTGGCACGCGATCAGTCGTTTTCGTTAACGAGTGCGCCCAAAGCACAGCACGGAACCATTATAGGGCAGAGACCTCTCAGTAACAGGGTCCAACCCCTCCACAGTCTGCGCACCCTCGCCTGACTACCCTGGTTTGCCCAGTGGGCCTAACAAGTCGGTGTAGGAGGCTAGCAGAACCCCAGGGCCCGTGGGGTAGCTAGTGCTCTCCCTACACTAGTAGCTCTCCTCGGTACTGTGTACGCGAGGGCCAGCAAGTCGATGTACAGTGGCCAAACCCACCCCGATCTCAACCTGAGGACGGCAAGCTCCCCTCTACACTAAGAGGTAATGTGTGCTCTCTCTGGTACCACGTACCCAAGAAACAACACACTTCCACATTTCACTTTCTCAGTTCTATTCTATTCTCTTTCCAGGAGTTCTACTCCTAATTCCCTGTAGGGTTCATGTTCTTTTTGGTTTGGCCATTTTAGGTTTCACAGTTCCAATTTTACGTTCATACAACCCATGTTCTCCATCATATTCTTCATTCATAACAGGCAGTTATTATTTCCTTTCCACTTTTCCAAGACTGCAATATCTATATGTTCCACCAGTTTTCCAGTCCTAGGATTCATGCCGTACCCTAGGATCTATCATTCAATCTAGTTTTCCAGTCCTAGGATTCATGCAATACCCTAGGATCTATCATTCAATCTAGTTTCTTAGTCCTAGGGTTCATGCAATGCCCTAGACTCTATTAATTGTTCCACAATTGTAACAAATTTTGTTAAGTAAATTAAAAAGCCACTCTACCAGTGAAAACGGGAGTACTGGGGGCGTGGTCGGCAATCCCGCGCGCCTCCGCAACCCCTAAGACTGCAATGGAATGGGGTCCTAACACAAGGATCAATTATAAGGAGTTTCTTAGAATGATATATAATTACTGTAAACGGGTAGAGGAATTTATTCTGGAAAGAACGCAACTCGAAACGCGAAAAACGGACTCCGAACGGGCCCTAAACGGGTCAAAAATGACAAAACTGTCCAAAATCAGACGTCTGGAACCTCTTCCAGACGTCTTAAAAGGTGGGTCAGGTCGTACCTTAGTTTTGCATAGTCCTTCAGACATCCAGAAGCCCGCTGGAACGTCTTGCTTGGTTTCCAGACGTCCGATTATCTCCCTGGATGTCTGGAGGTTCTCTTCGTCGTTTGGCACCGTGGCCAGACGTCTGATTTACGTGGGATGGCGAGCCCTCGCGCCCTCCCGAGTAGAACCTGCGCACACACACACCTGCTCTCAGCACGATGAAATGCAGGAGAAGTCGCAGCGGACGGCTGCATGGCCGTACATGCGAAAAAGGGAGAAGATAGAAATATCTTACCTATCAGACGTCTGGACAGTCCTCTAGACGTCTTCAGCGTCGTCTGGTCGTAAGTCCAGACGTCTGATTCTGGAAAATTTTCCAGAACCAGAGCCCGATTCGCTCTCCGCCCGTGATGCACGACCGCGCCGCACCCCGTCCGCCTGTTGCCCAAGCTGCAGCAACCCCTTCGCGACACCCCACTCCCGCCGCTCCCCCACCGGCTGGCTCTAGATACCCCGACAAGCTCGAACCCTCACGGTCGAGCTTCTTCCTTCCCGCACGCTCGCCGCGGCCGCTGCTGCCGCCGCTCACTCGCTCGCTCGCGCTCTCGCACTGGTAGGGAGAAGGAGAAGAGGAAGGTGGAGGAGATGAGGGTGAGGGAGAGGTAGAGGGTGTCTTATAAGGCCGTGCGGGGAGAGAGAGAGGAAAAGAGGAACGAAAGCGGCGAGTGCAGTCTGCGTGCGCACGCACGCAAACGCAACCCCGTACGTCGAAAAAATTTACTACCAGACATCTGGAAAGGGTTCCAGACGTCTAGACAGACGTCTGGGCCACTTCCCAGACGTCTTAAAAACCCGTCTAATGCCATGATCATAACAATCGCCCATGGAAACCCTCAGAACCCTGGCTTTCGAGATAAACCCGCCCATGGCATTCTTAGCTAAATCCAGACCCTGGCAATCGACATTTCGTGATAATGCTGCCCATGGCATCTGAACCAGCAAGGTGCTTACGTGCCCCCAGTAGGATGTGTAAATATCCCAGGAGACAAGCACCAAGGAGAGGATATGTTGTTACGCATCTTCGAGGGGAATTTCCCGCCTCTCCGCACCAGGAACCTGTCCAAATCAACTTGTGTTGATTGGCAGCTCCTAATCTAGGCAACTTTTTCAAAACATTTAAACGCTTTTGCGTGATTTTGATAGTTATGTGCACTGAACCAGACTGTTTGTGGATTGGGGTGCTTAGGTTACCGAATCCCGCAAACCAAAGGTCATTTAATGAGGCTGAATACTCCCTAAGCCTTAGACCTAATACTTAAGCATTGCATTTTCGCTAACCTCTTGAGGACTATCTAGATCTTAGAGGATACTTGAATTTTTAAGCCTAAGAGTCTAGACCAAAAGGCTTAAGATCAACATTCCTACTAATCGCTTTTGTGTCTCATTAGCACTTTTTCCTTTATTTTTCTTTTCCTTGATGTGGCCTAGAACTTCAGTTAATCCCTTAATTTCTTACTAATGACTATCTCTTTTTTCTTTTTCATTTTGTGCTCCTTTTTTTTTGACATTTTGCTCTTTTCCTCCTCATTTTCTCATGATTTTTATGGCCTCAAAAATTTTCTCTCCCCTCAGTTTTTTTGTTCTTTTTCAAGATTTTTTTTCATTTTTTTTGATATTTTTTGTGATATGTGATTTTTTGTTGAAATCTTTTCTTGTGAGATGAGTCTTCATGATGTTTTGCATTTTCATACCCCCCCCATGCCTATGATTTGCAATGTCCCCATTGTAAATTAGGTGGGTTCGAATTCAACTTAGATCATTCATTAGAACAGGTTTTGGGTGAGCGAACGGGTCAAGGTGACTGTTGCGAATGATTTCTAGACTTAGGTATGGGTACCTGAGGTGGAGTCGGCTGTTCTAATGGATGAACCCTAAAGTGCAATATGAATTCAGCGTAGGAATGTCAAGAAAGGTTTTGAGTTTTTCAAGAATGACGGGTTGCCTCCTGTTAAGCGCTGAGTTTTACTCCATCAGCTGGGAGTAATGAGCTCAGGTAGAATGGAGGGTAAAGGATATCTCAGCCAAATTTGTTTCGATCAAGTCAATGAACGATTTGAGTCTCTGACCATTCACAACGAATGGTTCGGAATCGTGGCTGAGTGGATTGATCTCAATGGCTCCATTTCTAAAGATTCATCGGACTAGGTAGGGTCTGATCCATTTTGATCGTAGTTTTCCTGGGAATAGTTTGAGTTTGGCATCGAAGAGTAGGACCTTTTGACCAGGATGGAAGATCTTTCTAGATATGTATTTGTCGTGAAAGGCTTTAACCCGCTCTTTGTAAATTCGTGAGTTCTCATACGCGTCATGGCATAATTCATCGATCTCGGTCATTTGAAGCTTTCTATGGGTTCCAACCTTAGAAACATCTAGGTTGTAGTTCCATACTGCCCAATAGGCTTTATGCTCCAATTCAACGGGGAGGTGACATGCCTTCCCGTACACCAATATGAAGGGAGACATACCTAATTGGGTTTTATGGGCGGTCCTATAAGCCCACAACGCTTCCGAAAGCTGGGATGACCAGTCCTTCCTATCAGGTCGAACAGTAACCTGAACGATTTTCTTGATCTCCCAATTTGATAACTCAGCTAGGCCATTAGTTTGGGGGTGGTAAGGAGTAGAGATTCGGTGCGACACCCCGTATTTGGTCATCAGTCACCTGAACTGAGCATTGGTGAAATGGGTCCCTTCGTCGAAAATTATAGCACGAGGAATCCCGAACCGTGAGATGATGTTCTGATGAATGAATTTGATAACAACTTTATGGTCATTGGTTCGGGTCGGAATGGTTTCGATCCATTTGGACACATAGTCAACAGTAAGTAAAATGTATTCGAAGCCGTCCGAGATAGGGAAGGGTCCCATAAAATCAATCCCCCAAATGTCGAAATTTTCGTATACCAAAATCAGCTATAAAGGCATCATATCACGATGGCTCATGTTGCCCAAGGTCTGGCAACAGGTACATGCCTTACAGTGATTGTATGCGTCTTTGAAAATTGTGGGCTAATAGAAGTCGCACTGGACGACTTTTGTTGCGGTTTTGTGACCTGAAAAATGTCCACCGCATGCCTGGTCATGGCAGAAAGATAGTATGACATGGATTTCCACTTCCGTGACACATCATCGAATTATCTGATCAGCACCAATGCGGAAAAGATACGGGTCTTCCTAGAAGTAATACTTGGCATCGGAGAGCAATTTGTCCTTCTTGGCCTTCAGCCAATCGGATGGGATCTGATGTGATGCCAGGTAGTTTACTATATCAGCAAACCATGAAAGCCCTGTATTGATAACCAGAAGGTGCTCATCAGGAAAATGTTCCGTGATGGGTCCAGAAGGGTCGATGATCTCAGAAAGAAGGTGGGACAAGTGATCAGCTACCATGTTCTGTTTTCCTTCTTTGTCATGAATCTTGAGGTCAAATTCTTGCAATAGCAAAATCCAACAGATTAATCGAGGTTTCACGTCCTTCTTTGCAAGGAGATGCCTCATAGTTGTGTGATCCGAGTAGATGATAACACTGGAACCCAGGAGATAAGATCTGAATTTTTCCAAGGCAATTACTATGGCTAGCAGCTCTTTCTCAGTAACTGTGTAGTTACGCTAAGCCTCGTCAAGTGTTTTGCTAGCATAGTAAATGACCACGGGTTTCCCTTCAATTTTCTGCCCTAGTACTGCTCCTACAGCGAAATCAAATGCATCGCACATGATCTCAAAGGCTTGAGACCAATCAGGGGACTATAGGATCAGGGCTTAGGTAACTCAGTCATGGAGGATTTCAAATGCTTGAGTGAATTCCTTTGAGATTTCGAAAGGTACATCCTTAGACAGAAGAGTGGTCAGGGGGAGCACGATTTTCGAAAAATCAAGAATAAATCGATGGTAAAAATCAATGTACCCCAGAAAAGATCGAATGTCCTTGATCGAGCTAGGCATAGGGAGTTTGGAAATCAAGTTCACCTTGGCTCGATCGACTTGGATGCCTTTATCTGAAATAAGATGTCCCAGGACAATTCCTTCAGGCACCATGAAATGGCTCTTTTCTCAGGAAAGAACCAGATTCACGTTAATGCACCGCCTAAGGATTTGGACCAAGTGCAGAAGGCAATCGTCAAATGATGCTCCGAATATTGAAAAGTCATCCATGAAGACTTCCAGATAATCACCTACCATATCTGAGAATATGGCAAGCATGCACAGCTAAAAAGTCGCAGGTGCATTGCAGAGACCGAACGGCATCCTTTGGAACGTATATGTCCCGAAGGGACAAGTGAAAGTGGTCTTTTCTTGGTCCTCAGGATGAATTTCCACCTGGTTATAACCAGAGTACCCATCCAAAAAGCAAAAGAATCTATTTCCCGCTAGTTTCTCGAGGATCTGATCAATAAACAGTAGTGGGAAATGATCATTCTTCGTAGAGGAATTGAGTCTTCTGTAATTAATGCGGACTCTCCATGAGTTAGTCACATGGGTCGGTATGACTTCTCCGATTTTAGTTGTGATGACGGTAAGTTCTGCCTTCTTAGGCATAACCTGGATTGGACTCACCCATCGACTGTCGGAGATCGGGTAGATGATCGCTGCATCTAACCACTTAATGATCTCCTTTTTCACGACCTCCTGCAAATTAAGTTTCAAACGTCTCTACATTTCCTGCGAAGATCATGTGCCCTCTTCGATGTAGATATGGTGTGTGCAATAAGAGGGGCTGATACTAGTCAAATCATTGAGAGTCCATCCAATGGCTCTACAATGTTGCTGGAGAACAGTAATCAGACGGGATTCCTGGTCAAGTGTGAGTCTAGAGTTTATAATCACAGGAAATGTCTGATTGGAATCCAAAAAGACGTATTTCAGATGGTCGGAAAGAGGCTTGATTTCCAGAACGGGGTTATTAGCAGCAGCAGGCAATTCAGGGTGTGTGTCAGGAGCAAGGGAAGGAGTTATGGGTGCATCTAGATCAGGGTCAGACACCTCTCTTTGCGAGTTTTGATCTTCTTGTGGTTGATCGGGAATAATCAAGTTTCCCTCGATATACGATTCATCAACCATGGCCTTGATATCACATATTTGTTCTATAACACCGCAATTAATCCCTTGTTGGGCCTCAAAGATGTCAATTTTCAGTGTTTGGTTCCCGAATTTCAATTTTATTTGGCCCTCCTCATAGTTTATATTGGCCCTAGCAGTGGCCAGAAAGAGTCTCCCTAGTATAAGTGGTGTATCCTTTAGGTTTTCTGGTGCATCCATATCCAAGACTATAAAATCCACCGGGAAATAGAAATCCCGCACCCTAACAATGACTTAATGGATCGATCAGCTAACTGCAACGTCACCTCTGTCGGTTTAAGCTCAGATTCTTCAAGGTGATCAAGGAGGGATGTAGGTATTAGGTTTATGGAGGCACCTAGATCTAATAAGGCTCTGTCGAATTGGGTATCACCAATAATACATGAAATTAGGGGAGTACCTGGGTCTTTAGCCTTAGGTGGGAGTTTTCTCAAGATTACAGAGCTGGCTTGCTCTGACAGTATGATCGAACTCCCACTTTTGGTTCGCGGCTTATGCTTGGGTGTACACATGTACTTTAGAAATTGTGCGTAAGCCAGTACGTGGTGAATTGCATCCATTAAGGGGATGTTTATATGGACCTATTCAAAGAGCTTGACCATATCCTTCTCAGGAGCTACGGGTTTGGTTATCCTCTTTCCCTTGGTTAAGGCCTCAGGAAATGGAACCTTGGTTGGTTCCTCTAGAATAGGTCTAGGTTCTTGATCTGGGATAGGGGTGTCCTAGATAACTATCCTAGAGCCTGGGTTACTACCATGCTTAGAGTGGTTTGGATAAGGTGGGTCTTGAGTTGCTTTACCACTACTGGTTGTTACGGAGTTTAGTCCTACCTGGTTTTGGTTTGGGGTTGGTAAAATAGGTGGTTGTTGTTGAAATCCGGCATAAGATGTTGAAGGTTCCATCCCATTGGGTGATGGAACGGAAGGGGCCTGATAAATCATGTGGGCATGGCCCAGATTTAGGTTCATAATGCACCTCTGGGTCGGCATGTTATTTGGATTCGGCAGAGGTTGCAAAGGGAGTGTGCTAGGTTGGAAGGAATTCACCATCTAGGCGAGTTGATTGCGAACCTCTGTGATCTCGTCCTTGTGTTGTTTTTGTATTGCCACATTCGTCTTCTGAATGTCGGCCAGAGTTTGAAGGATGAGAGTCATTTAATCTGCTTGGTTTGGCCCAAATTGATAGGTGGAGTAGGGCAGAGGCTGAGGTGGTTGATATGGACGAGGAGCTTGTGGATGGGGTTGATAAGGTGATCTTTGATTCTGCATATTTCCTGCCCACAGGAAGTTGGGATGATACCGCCATCCAGGGTTATAGGTATTGGAGAATGGGTCATTCTGGATGGCGTTGAGGTCCTCGCAGGTCTGAGGAACTTCAGGAAAATCAGAGTATGCGGGTTTAGAGTTCCCCCAACTAGAGTAAATCGGATCAGAGGTCCTTCCAGTCCTGGAGTCAGACGGGGGTGGATACGGGTCCATCCCCTGATAAGATCGGTGATAGATGTTCTGCACAGTTTCTCTCCCAAGTGGTGGCTGTGCAAACGGGTTTTGCGTAGAGGTGGCTCACTGCAAATGTCGAGTCAGCTCATCCACCTTCTTCTCTATGATAGAGACCTTGTCCAAATGACTAGCCATTAGTTCCAAGTCAACGGATGCGGACAGGCCCTACATCTCATGTGCTCCCCTAGGATTCGTCGATGCGTGGGCATTCGTACGGTCGAATAAGCCCATGGATTCATTATTGATGGAGTTCTCGTACATATTCTCAAGAATCTCCCACATAGTGTCTTCATGTTGACCCATGATGTTTCCTCCGCAGGTTGCATTGACAAATATCGAATATCTTCCCAGAGTCCCTGATAAAAAGACTAGACTTGTTCCTATTTAGGAACTCTGTGATGGGGGCACTTTCGCATGAGATCCAAGGATCGGTCTCATGCCTCATGAAGAGGTTCTCCAGATTATTAAGTGAAATGAGTGATCTGGTGGCTCAAGGCATTTGTCTGGCCAACGGGGAAGAACTTTTTCAAAAATTCAGACTGGAGTTCAACCCACATGTTGATTGGACACGTCTGAGTCTGATACCAATGAGCTACCTTGTCCATGAGGGAGAAGGAAAACATCTTCACAAGTAGAATATCTCGATTTTGTACATCTGACCCGAAGGTCTGAGCCAGATGTTTGAGTTGTTTGATGTGCTGGAAAGGATCCTCGGAGTTAAGCCCATGGAATTTTGGAATAGCATGAATCATGTTGGGCTTGAGTTCAGAATCAGGACCTCCAGCTGGGATTTGAACTTGAGGCTCGATCGCCATCGCAGCGGGATTATAGTGATCTCGCATCATAGGACACTGCGGCGGGTTTACAAAGTTCTAGAATAGATCATTCAAGCGCTGGAGTTGGTGTTCAAGGTTGTTCTCTTCTTCAATTGGTTGTGCCATGATGGAAGAAGGAGAACTTGGTTCTGATGAATCAAAGAGGTCTATGTGGTGGGGTTGCTGCACAAACACGGGCGTCGAGGCTTGGCCTCGGTGGGAGTGGATTTCTAAAGGAGGTCTTAAGGATGGTCTCAAGGACCTCCTCCCAAACATGCACTGAAGGATTAGATGAGCTTAGAATGTGCTGGACACAATCGAGACACCCAAAAAATTTGGATGACTATAGAGGTTTGGGGCGGATGATACCCCTCAGTCAGAAAAGCCATCCACCTGAGAAATACCTGGGTAGCCAGAGAGGGAGAGTCCCGCAAAGACTCTTACACGGTAGAACGTCCCCATGAGTTACAAGGTTTCCCTCACCCGACCTCTCTTGTCACTGAGATTCCAGGTAGACCAAAATGGGGACCTTGACCTCTTAAGTCTACCACTTTTAATTAAGATCAAAGGTGCTTAGGGTTTCACTTGAACTTTAGATATTTTGAGTGCAAAAAGTGACCTAATTTCAAGGTTGGTTGACCCAAGGGGTCAACTTCACCTATTTGTCCTTTGAGAGCTTTAGGTCCTTTCTTTCAGGGTTCAAGTGAACTTAAGAGCTTGATTTTTAGGGTTTCTCTTGGATAAGTCTTTTCAATCAAGGCTTAGGCACACCTCTTTTTGGAAAATTTGATTCTTGCTTAGAGAAGATGTGTCTCTAAAATCCTAGATTGGAATCCTTAAGTTATCTCTAATTGGTCCAATTTAGTTGCCACAAAAGATGGTATCTGGGGCTCAATCAAGAAGGTGGTAGCCCTAGTTACCTTAAATGGATGCACAATTCACAATGTGTTGAAACCAAAATTAGGCAACTTTGGTGAATTAACTAGATAGGGAAAGCAGGTAACCCTAAATATATTTTTTTCTTTGTTTTTCCTTTTCAGAATTGAGGGGATTAAGAGAGAGGGCTAATGAGAGATTACCTACCCCTGGTGTGGTTGTTGTGCGGCTATCTTCTTTTGGATTTTCCTCCCCTGAAACAATCACAACAAAAGAAATAGATCAAGTTAGTATTGAATCAGAAGATGTGATCAAGGTTTCTAAATTGCCCATTGCTCCTTGGCAACGGTGCCAAAGTGTTTTTGTTGAAAGCGAAATCGGGTTTAAGATAATTGCATCGTAGTATAGCCAAAATCGCTTTGAAAATAAATAAAGTTTATTACTTGAAAAATATAAATCCGAGGTCGAACACAAGGAGAAAATTGGGATTTATAAACCAAGAACACAACTTTCAAATTCGTAATATGCAATTACTAATCAAAGTTATGAAGCAAGAAAATGATATCAATGTATATAGAAGCTCAAAATAAAAAGATGGACGTCTGATGTAAAAATCAGACGTCTTAAGTGCTCAATGCTACAGTGATTCTTTTGATTTTTCTCTTCTGTTCTTTGTCTTCAGCTTCTTCTTTCTTCTTCTTTCTCTGGTTCTTCTTCTTCTCTGATTCATCTCTGGTCTTTGCTTCTTCTTTCTCTTCTTTCTTCTTTCTCCTTCTTGCCTCTGACTTTAGCCTTGCCCTTTCTCTTCAGCCGAGCCTTCTCAGACTTCTGCCCTTCTCCTTCTTCTTCCTTTGGCTTCTACTGAGGCTCTCTTTCCTTACCTTCCTCTTCAGCCTTCTTCTTCTCCTGTGGCTTCACCCTTGGCTTTTGTTGTGGCTTCCTCCTTCCTCTTCTTCCTTTTCCTTGAGAGCAAAACCTACCCACTACCCTCCTCGTGAATTCTCTCTTTCTTCTCTCTTAGGCTCGCTCTCCCAGAGCCTTCTCGGGTTAACAGGTCGGGTCAACGCACCCGGGACCAGGCCCACCGGCGTGGGTGGTGGGCGAGGAGTGCACGGGTAGTCGAGTCGAGAACTAAGTCCGCGGAGGTGTCGGTCGTGGATGAGGCATATGGAATGAGTGGGACCTCACCCCGTGTCAGGAGGCGCTAAGCCCCTGGCACTTTTTCCACTTATAGCGCTCCGCCCACTTCAAAACTTCTGAGGTGGGACTAAATGTCCCACCTTCTTCTCACACGCACCCGCAGTAGGTGGTCACTCAATTGCAGAGGCTGCAGGGGCTTTGGTCTCCAATATTTGGCTGGAGTTGTTCGCGAAGGGAGCTCGCGTGTCTGGGAACCTGGAGCCTGATGCCTGGGGCCTTGGATGAAGCTTGCAAGCTTCTTCGAGATTGCGCCAATGGCGACCAAGACCTGAACCTGTCCACAAGAAAAATGACCTTACGGCCTCGTCAAATCACATAGAAAGCTTCGCCTTGGCACAGCGAAGGTGGCCCAGTGGTCGACGTGGCACGGGGCAGCCAGGGCGTGCATGCCTAGGTCATTCTGTGGCTGTGGAGATGGGTGTGTTCGGGGGAAGTGTGTGGAGTGTGTGGCAATCAATGGAAAGAGGGATGATGATCAATGGGATGTGGCAAAGCTTTTGAGGTGGCTGGCGAGGTGGATGGGCGTGTGGAATGGCTAGAGCACCTCGCCGGTGGTCTGCCGGAGGTGGAGAAGGTGACGGTGGTGTGTGAGCGTCGGGGCGTGATAATAGAAATAAATGAGGGGAAAATAGAGAGAAGAGGGAGAGGACTTATCTACTAGGGGATAGAAGAAGGGGGAGCGAAGGAGGCGAACAGTTCGTATGTGCCATCATCGGAGATGAAGACCCAGTGAGAGAGAGACGGCAACGATGATGGGGAGATAGGCGATGGCGTAGGTGTGGCGCAACGCGAATGAAGGAGGCAGAGGCAACTCTGCCACTGGTATTGTTGCAGAGCGACGAGAAGAGGAGGTAGGAGTCGCCGGAGCTTGCTGGGATTTTTGGCCGGAGGGGAAGAGAGGAAGATTGGGGGTTTTCTCAGGCCAAATCAAGCTTGAGAGGAGTGGGAGGATCTGAGGACCTTTTTATAGCCTCTGGCAGAGAGCCTTGTGCTTGGTAGGCAGGCTTCCAAGCACAACAACTTCGTCGGACTTGGAAGGTCGGGAAATACCCAAATCTCTCATGCATTCACATGAGAGATTGGGTGGAAATTAGAGCTTAAGATTGGGTTCACATGAATGGAAATTCCTCAGAGAATCTCCTTTTCAAATTTGAGAGGGATTCTCTGAGGAATCAAGGAGATGTCCCCCTCGAATCCTTGCCGGAGTAGGATTCCTCCGCTATAATGGCGGAGGGACCTAATTGCAAAGAATGACGAGGAAGCTAGGGGGTATCTGCAAGAGTTTTCAAAAGTTAGGGGTATAAATGTAATTAGGTTGGACTGATTTGCAAAGTAGGTCAAGGTGAATTTCCCTTAGGCCCAAATTTTGATACAAACCTAATTTAGACCTAAGGAATCCAATGGTGAAGTTATATTTTTTATTTGATTAGGTTTGACTAGGCAATTTACATAAAAACCTAATTTAGGGTAAACATTTGACTGAGACCCCTATTTAGGTCAAAATAGGTTCTAAAGGCCAAATTGAGGGTTCTAAGACCTAGAGGATATTTTTACATGAATTTTAGAGGATTTATTTGAATTTTATCCTGACCATAACCTTGTTAAATTAAGTGGATCTTTTTTAGGGTTATAAGAAGTCATTTAATTCCCAGATTTCACATTAACCCTTTTCTGTTTGAACCAACCCACTTTTTATCTTGTTAAGATCATTTGACCTATGTGTAGCCCCTGAGAAATCCCGTTATTGCACTGCAATGGTAAAATTGAAGTTTTACCCTCTGTCTCTTGCTTTTCTCTCAGACTGGCTATTCTTTGAGTTAGGCCCTTCATTTGGTTATATAGGAGCTTTTGTTCTCTTTTCTAGTTAAAAATGAGCTAGTTTAGGGCTCATGATGTTCCCATCAATTCCTTAAGTCCAAATTAGGTTTGTGCCAGGATTTGGGCCCAATCTGAGATTGTTTCAACCTAGTTTGCACTTTGGTCCAAGTCTAATTTCCTTTATTCCACATGGGTCCTTAGCTTTTGAATTTATTAGACAAAGTTCCCTATATTTTCCATCATTTTCTTCAAAAAGGTCCCTACCACCATGAATCCTAATCCTACAACTCTGACGACCATAAAATGGCATGTTCTCCTTGATTCCTTGACGAATACCTCTCAAATTTGAAAGGAAAGTTCATCAAGGAATTCCTTTCCCTTTGAACCAAATCCCAAGCTCTAAACCTTCCCAATTTCTCATGTGAACGCATGAGAGATTAGGGTATCTTGGAATTCCTATCTCCGGTGAGGTTTCCTAGCTTGGGAAGCTTGCTTCCCAAGCCCAAAACACCATCCAGAGGCCTATAAAAAGACCCCCAAATCAGGTTGAACTTCTAAAGCTTGATTTTGGTAGGAAACTCCCCATATTCCTCCTTCCTCTTCCAGTCGAAAGGCTCCTCGAGCTCCGACGATTCCCCCTAGCCTCATTCCTCATCCGTTCGCAATATTGGCGATGGATTTGACTTCCTCACCTTCCTCCGCGTCGTGCAATACTGGTCGATGTCCCTTTCTCCTTCATCCTCTCCATCCAACCCCCACCGATGTCACCTTCGTCTCTGGTGCTGGCCATACTGCAATCGACGCCAACTCTGCTCCCCATCGTTTGCTACTTATCTCTATCAACTCCTCAACTTCTCTACGTCATGATAACACCTCCGACACTTCGTTTCAACTTCCGCACCACCCTCCGTGACTTCATCTTCCACCTGGCTGGCGTACCACCGACGAGCTCCAGTGGCCACCACATACCACCTACGCCGCTGCTTCCATGCCCTACACCTCCACCTCAACCTCAGGAGCAAAAGCCCTCACTAAGTTAGGTCGATTGCTCCTCTAAACCCTCTGCCGAACACACCCACCTCCGCGCACCAACTCCAACACCGTCTGGCCACCACAACCACTCCCACTCCACGTCGCATCCACCACCGTACTTGCCACCCTACGACGAAGCTCCTGAACTTATTTAATATGGTCAAGAGGCCATATTCTGATTTTCAGGTCTTCGCTACTTCGACCGCCATTATTATAGCTTCAAGTGAAGCTTGAAGCCTTCTCCAGCCACACAAGTCCCAGGTGTTAGGCTCAAGTTGTGTGGGAGGCTCCAAGCAGATCTTCAGGCCTTCAATTGGCACAAACATCTGTTGTTGCTGCTCCAATTCAGTGAAGGAACCCACTACAGCTACACGTAGAAGACAAGGGTGGGATTAGTCCCACCTTGGAAGCTGATGAGCACCCACAGCAGAAGAAATTATTTTTGTGCTTACAGCTTATCACCTCAGCATGCACAAGGGGTAAGCTCCCCGCATGCCCCTCACATGCTCCAAGCCCATGACATTGCTCACACAAGTCTGGTGCTGATCCGATAACCTGCCTAACCTAAGCACTCCTCGCTCACCACCCACGCCAGTGAGCCTGGTCCCGAGTGCACTCTACCCGAATACCCGATAACCCAAGGCCCTGGGAAGGCGAATCCCAGAGAGAGAAGGAGAGAAAGTGCGCGAAGGAAAGGGGGGTTTTGCTCTGTGGTTTAGACGGCTGACACTTAGCCGTTTAAGGCATCCCTTCCCCTTGTGCATGTAGAGAAGAAGAAGAAGAAGAGTAGCCACTAAGAAGAGAAAGAAGGAGAGGAAGATAGAGGAAGAAGGAAAAGAAAACACAACCAGAAGAAAGAGGAGCTGCAGAAGGAGAAGACGGTAGAGAAGAAGAACAATAAGAGAAGAATAAGAAGAGGCAGAGGGGCACTGTAGCAATGAGCGGGTTAAGCTATCTGATTAGCTGAGCAGATCTCTAAGATTCACATCACTTATCCTACGTGGCATTTAATTGCTTAGTACTATTGAGTTATTTGATATAATTGTGAGGGGTAATTGGTGATTCAAATCACCATTTTACCCCATTCTTTTTGCACTCTTTGACATACACTTTCATTCATATATCATTATTGCTTGGAATTCTATCGCTTATATATTTGTGTTGAATTTCAATCTTGAGAATCATTTTTGGCTATTTCTCCCTATGTTCGACCTTGAACTTTCATTCGAGTAATAAATTCTATTTGTTTTTCGCATTGATTCAACCTATACTACACGCATTGATTTTAAAACACGATTCAAAGCAGATAACACTTTAAGTTCGTACATTCCGATATACCTGGACCCTCAGTGACAAGGAAAGTCGGGTGGGGGAAGCCCTGTAACCCATAGGGACACTTTACCGTGTAGGAGTCTTTGTGGGGCTCTCCCTTCCTGGCTATCCAAGTAATTCACAGGTGTGTGAATTTCTAATTCAGAGGCATCATCTGCCTCAAAGCTGCCTTAATCATCCAAAAAAATCTTTGGGTGCCTTGATTGGGTCAAATCTCACATCCAGTCCCTCATCCTTTCTATTAGAGCACATACGTAGGAAGGCTATTTGGTTTTTAACCTAAGAAGCCTTACTAGATCTTCTTGGGAATCTCTTTCAGATATGATCAATTTCAATCTAACCTGAGTTTTGATTCTACATCTTGATTCCACCATTTTGATTCAAAAAAAAAAAATGCAGCCTGACATGTTAGGAAGACTAGTTAGAAAACCTAAGTCCCAAATGAGCTTGAAAGAAAAGATACCTAAGAATGCCTATAAAAATCATAAAGAATATTATACAAGAGACATTCAAGAAAGATTTGCAAAAACAACAGAACTCATCACGAATTGTGTAGAGATAATATTGACACAAACGAAACATGGTTCAACCTGGGATCACCTATTAGCATAACATAGTGAATTGGTGAAATTACACAACAATGATTGTCTGCAATGTTGGTCAAACCCTTCACTTCCAAAAAAATTCTATGAATTTTAGAAAAACGGGGAGAATTGTGAATAAGTTATATAGAACAATTGATAAAAAATACTCGTTAGAAACTAACAAAGCATCTTGAAGTGAGACCAGTGATCAACATAGTTTCCCAAATCCTGAGTTCAATGATGATAATTGTGGATCCCCAGCCCAAATAAATTCAGATTCAAATTTCATAGCAATTGACATTCTTGATCTTGATGAGGGTTGGGAGGATCCAATTGCAAGAGATCACAATTTCAAGTCAGCCCTAGAGATACAAAACTCTGGTTTGCCAAGCTTAGATTTCCCAGACTCCTGTGATAATGAGATTGAATCAGAACCTCTCGAGGGTGTAAATTCTTCTTATTCTGATAAGGTGACTCTCGAGAGCAATTCTGACATCCCTGTGGAGCCCATCTTAGATTCTAGTGATCCAATCCACACCCTTAACCTAGAATCTGAATCTGAGCCTTCTTGGGATGATTATGAGGCCAAGTGCGAAACAAATCAGATTTCGAATCTGGATTATGATTCAGAGCTCGTATTTGATGAATACACCTCTCCAACTTCCTCAGAGATACAGATTAATTTTTCAGAAGTCATGCCAATCTATGATATAGAAACTGAGGAGTTGGAAGAGTTGGGTTTTGATTGGGTCTTCCCTACAATCCAAGAACCCAATCCCATGCCTAATAGGCACACCTTTTTGAGCTCAGAATTTAAGAATAGGCTAGACCCAATTCAGGTTGTTGATTCTACATCTTTTGATTTACTCTGTGGTGGAACCTCTGATCCTGAATCAGATTCAGAACATGATTCTCGCAAGTTCTCCGATGATTTCGAATCTTACTTTGATTTCGGAGAACTGTTGTTTCCTGATGACTACGAGCCAATTTACAACCTCAGCAACTACGACCCGTCTTTTGATTCTGATGCTAAGGTCAATGATTTGAAAGAAAACTCTTTTACACATGTAAAACCTTCCTAAACCCATTTTCAACCCCAACCTACAACCAAACTCAATTTCTACTCTGATTCTCCTCTTAATGAGCTGGTTGCACATGATTCTCCTCCACATCTTTATCGAGTTTTAGACATCGATCAGACTACAAATCACGCCCCATCCTTCTATGATCACTTTCGTAGGTGATGGAGAGAATTTCGCTTAATTAAAATAGAAATAGAATGATTTATCGTTGTAATTTATGTGGTGGAAAATTTCTCAATCAAAAATTAAAACAGATATCAAATTAAAACACAATAAAGATGACGCATCCACAGGGAGGTACGAACCAAATAAACTCACAAATGTTTCCACATTAGTTTTGATTTCATAGAAAAATGCTTAGCAAGATTATACTTTAAATGTCTCTTGTTCTTATCAACACTTTTCATTAGATGAAATAATGGGGATGAGAGAGTTAAAGGATATTGCATGGAATTGCCACTTCAAAAATTAAGGTAAACACCCTGTGCTTTTCACCTAATAAATATTCCCTTACTTCATAAGCATCTTAGTCAAGAGAGGTAGAGAGAGCTTGCCGCAGAATAGAGGGAACGAGAGGGGCTAGAGATCAAATTCAGCAACATAAATATATAAAAAAATAAAAATCCACAGCCTCAATCACCTCCTCATATTTCATTGCATCTAATACCACATCCACTTTTGAAAAATAGAGGAGGGGTGTTGGCGTGGCTGGCTGCATCGTGGAGGCAATGCCTGGGGGTGTGGCAGCTGGCGGTGGTGGACCAAAAGTGGAGCTTCGCTGTGGCGATGATGACGCGGGCTGAGATGGCCTACTGCAGTCGGGGGGCGTGACCTTGAGTCTACCGATGTGTGAGTGGCGTGTAGCGGTATAGTCTCTGCCGCTGTCTCATGAATGTCGATGAGGTGCGCTTGAAGGCGGCGGTCCTTTGGAGGTGTTGGCGGTGAGCGAAGCAGCTAGAAGTGGCTAGTGGTGTGCAGGGACAATCGATGGCTGCTTTGGGACCTTTTGTGAGTTGCAAGTGGTGAACAAGAAGAAGATGTAGGGGAGTAGGCAGAGGTGATGATGGTGGTGATTGTGGCGAACAGTGGGGTGTGGTGAGAATGGGTGAGGACGAGAATGGTGTGTTTGGGTTATTCTACTGCGTGGAGGGGATGAATAGGGAACAAGGCAGTGAGGAAGAGGAAGTTGGGTGCACGACTGACGGTGGTGGTGCTCTCTATCACTGAACACCACTGCGTCAAGGCGAGTGGAGGATAGGTGAGGAGTGCGTCGACCCATGGTGTAAGTAGCTTCCACAATGTTCGTTGGTTGCATGGTAGAGTTTTTGCTTCCCCCCTCGAGAGGATGATGATGCCTGGGAGAAGATATTCTTTTTTTTAAAAAAAAAAGGATCATGCTGTTGAGAGAAAAGGGGAGGAGGTTAAGGAGGTTGATGAGCACCACAAATTTCATGATAAAATCAAATTACATAAAATAAATATATATAAGTAATATATCAATAAATGATCCATGGAGCATATATATTGAGTTAAAAACAACAATGTTGAAACTCAAGTTTAATTAATATCCTAGTATATTGCGTGCTCGAAATATAGTTCAATTCCCAACTTAAGTGTTCTTAGGCGTAATAGAAGTCCAATAAATTAGACTCATCAAATGCCCCTATGCCTAAGTTTTGCTAGTCCCGAGCAAAAATGAAAAATAGTAGAAGTAATTAGAAGATTTCTTCTGTCCTTATTCCAAAAATTTAGATATCTAGATAAATGTGAAGTGATAGTAACTTAGGAATGGATCCAAGTGAAAATAACCAACTTACATTTGCAGTTCGTATTTATCCTTTGGTAAATATTTCCATTGAGATAGGAACTACTTCACTCGGGGATAAAGCAGAAAATAATCTGAAAATTTACCTTGGCTTTTTGGCTTAGGTAGGAGATACTGAGTTGAATGGATTCATATTTGGTGGCATACATTCATCTGGTGCTACATGTAATCTATTACTACAGACTCTAAATCTCTAGACTATTAAATAAGTCAACTCGGAGAGAGGCTAAACAGCTGTGCTCTCTTGATATTCCTTTGTGCTCACTCTTTTCCTTCTTTTCTTTCTGAGATTACAAATCTCACCAGATTTAGTAAATGTATTCACTGTTTGGTGGCCTCACATGGCATTCACACTTCAACTAAAGTTCTAATAACTCTACAACTAAGTTAGAGTCCTCAGCCAGTATTCGGGCAATCAGAAATATTGAAAGGTAGGTATGGGACATATTTGGTGGATCACGATGGATGTTTTATTGCCTCAGAAACATCGTCACGAAGATAAAACTATAAACTTGAACTCTTTTCTTTTTCTTTACTGTCTCTCTCTCCTTTTTTTTATTTTGTTTTATTTTTTCTTTTCTTTTCTTTCTTTTGTCTTTTTTTTCTCTTCTTTTTCTTTCTTTATAAATCAATATAACACGATGCAAACTTTTATTTATGAGCCATTATTAAGGATGATGATGGTCAAGAGGATATTGTATGGTTTATTTGGTGGAAGTGCCTATTCTCGGCACCGGGAAGGAATGGATAGGACAAGCATATTTCTGACCTTTGACATTACTACCCTCCTTTAGCCGAGGACTCTATGAAGGTGTAACGACCCGATTCCCGAGTCCCTACGAGACACGAGAACCGGACCGACTCGACTAATCCCAAGACCTAGTCGTCCAACGAGGAAGTAACCAAAAGAGCAGTAAAATAAACCACATTCAACATGAAATATAACTAGCAGTAACAAAATATAGCAATAAGAAAAAGAACTACTACAGCATGTACCACCACAACAGTAGAACAACATTTATAACATAACATGAACTACAAGTAAAGAAAAGTGCGGGGGTAACAAGAACTACTCACTACAGTGGAACAAAAGGGGTACAAAAGAACTGTGGTAAGTCTACTGGACCCTACTCGGCCCAGCGTCCTCTGCAGCCACTGACCCTAGCTGCTCAACACCAGGTCCTGAAAAGTAACGAGTGTAACACGTCAGCGAAACACTGAGTAGAGTAGCAGCTAAAACTAAAGAAGCAGTAAAGTGTACAGTAGCTATTTTTTTTTCTTTCTTCCTTTATTTACGTCTTTCTATTGTTTCACAATTTATCTATTTCTCAGATCCTTCACTTGATCTCGAATGTTCCTCGTGGGAACGATCTTGATTGCAGTCTTTTCCGAAAAGTAGAAGTAACACGTGGTGCTCTCCTGGCCGGGAGAGTCCCCGTGGTGATCCTACTCTCAGTCAACCACCCCAAGGTCACTGACAGACGTAACGGTGACTACGGCACGTGCGGTAAATGCACGGGTAGCTACCCCGCACTGGCACGCGGTCAGTCATTTCCATTAATGGGTGCGCCTCAAAGCACAGCACGGAACCAGTATAGGGTAGAGCCCTCTCAGTAACAGGGGCCAACCCCTCCACAGTAACCAAATAGGGGTCTTGCCCCTCCACAATCCGCACACTCTCGCCTGACTACCCTGGTTCGCCCAGTGGGCCTAACAAGTCGGTGTAGGTGAGCTAGCAGAACCCCGGGGCCCGTGGGGTAGCTAGTACTTGCTCTACACTAGTAGCTCCCCTCGGTACTGTGTACACGAGGGCCAAAAAGTCGGTACAAAGTGGCCAGACCTAACCCCGGGTCCCTAGGGCGGCTGGCTCCGCTCTGCACTAAGCAAGTAACAGGTGCTTCCCCTGGTACTATGTACCCAAGAGACAACACACTTCCACATCTTTCCTTCTCAGTTCCATTTCATTCTCTTTCTAGGAGCTCTACTCCTAATTCCCCGTAGGGTTCCAGCTCTTTTAACTCAGCAGATTCAGGTTTCACCCTTTCAGTTTCATGTTCATACAACCCATATTCTCAATCATGTTCATTTATTCATAACAGGCAGCTATTATTTCCTTTCCACATTTTCCAAGACTGCAATATCTATACTCATATCACTAGTTTTCCAGTCCTACGATTCATGCCGTACCCTAGGATCTATCATTCAATCTAGTTTTCCAGCCCTAGGATTCATGCAATACCCTAGGATCTATCATCCAATCTGGTTTCTCATTCCTAGGATTCATGCAATGCCCTACGTTCTATTAATTCTTCCATAATTGTAACAAATTATGTTAATAATTCTTAAAGCCACTCTACCAGCTACAACGGAAGTACTGGGGGCATGGTCGGAAATCCCGCGCGCCTCCACAACCCCCGAGACTGCATGGAATGGGGTCCTAACACAAGGATCAAACACAAGGAGTTTCTCAGAACAGTATATAATTACTGTAAACGGATAGAGGATTTTATTTCGAAAAGAACGCAACTCGAAATGCGGAAAACGGACTCCGAACAGGCCCTAAACGGGTCGAAAACGACGAAACAGTCCAAAATCAGACATCTGGAACCTCTTCCAGATGTCTTAAAATGTGGGTCAGATGGTACCTTTGTTTTGCGTAGTCTCTTAGACGTCCAAAAGCCTGCAGGGGTATCTGGCCTAGTTCCCAGACGTCCGATGGTCACCCAGGACGTCTGGAAGTCCTTCCCATCGTCTGGCACTGCGGCCAGACGTCTGATTCGCGTTGGATGCGAATCTTAGAGCCCGCACGTACCCACTCCTCGCTCTCAGTACGAACAGTCGCAGAAAAGGAAGAAGGATGAAAATAACTTAAGTGCCAGACGTCCAGATAGTCCTCCAGACGTCTCCACCGTCGTCTGGTTGGAAGCCCAAACGTCTGATTCTGGAAAAATTTCCAGAATCAGAGTTCCACTCGCTCTCCGCCCGCGACGAACGGCCGCGCTGCGCCTCGTCCGCCTGCTGCTCGAGCTGCAGCAGCCCTCCAGCGACGCTCCACGCCCGCGGCTCCCCCGCCGGCCAGCTCTAGCTGCCTCGGCAAGCTCGAGCCCTCACGGTCGGGCGTCTCCTCCCTCGCGCAACACCTCCTCCCGCAATTCGCCGCAGCTGCCGCTGCCGCCGCTCGCTCGCGCTCGCACTCTCGCACCGGCTGGAAGAAGAAGGAAGCGGAGGAGATGAGAGTAAGGGAGAGGGCGAGGGCCTTATAAGGCCGCGCGGGGAGAGAGAGAGAGAGTGTGTGTGTGTGTGTGTGTGTGTGCAATCTGCGCCTGCAGGAGGAGAGAGGGAAAAAGAGGCATTCGTAGGTCTGCGCGCGCAGGTGCGCAGACGCAATTGTGCGTGGCGCAGAAATTAAATCCCAGACGTCTGGAAGGGGTTCCAGATGTCTAGTCAGACGTCTGGGCCACCTCCCAGACATCTTAAAAAGGCATCTTGAAAGTGCATTCGTAACAATATAACAAACTCAAAGGAAGTTTCATCCCCGAAACTTGCGCTAACTAGGGTGCGGGAAAAACGTCATATAAAAGCATAACAAACTCAAAGAGGACCGAAGCCGGTCCGAAAGACGTACCCGCG
This sequence comes from Thalassia testudinum, assembly GCA_037157565.1. NCBI lineage: Eukaryota > Viridiplantae > Streptophyta > Magnoliopsida > Alismatales > Hydrocharitaceae > Thalassia > Thalassia testudinum. The sequence goes on along the minus strand of JAZHRO010000063.1, from coordinate 147,214,378 downwards.
AAGAGCTCCGGGTACCGCTCCCGCATTGCCGCCTTAGGTTCCCAGGTAGCCTCCTCATACCGCTGGCTCCTCCACAAAACCTTCACCAGGGGTACTTGCTTTTGTCTCAAACTGCGGACGGCTCGGTCAAGAATCTGCACTGGCCTCTCGGGGTAGGTCAGGTCGTCGCCCATCTCGACGCCCTCGTGACTCAGTACGTGACTGGGATCGGCTACGTACTTCCTGAGGTTGGACACGTGGAACACGTCGTGCACACCAGAAAGCTGAGGGGGGAGGGCAAGTCTGTAAGCAATGGGTCCAACCTGCTCCAGGACCTCAAAGGGCCCCACGAACCTCGACGCGAGCTTCCCTCTCACCCCAAACCTCTGCAGGCCCTTCATGGGCGAAACACGAAGGAAGACGTGATCCCCAACCTCAAACTGCACCTCTCTGCGTTTTCGATCCACGTAGCTCTTCTGTCTGCTCCTGACAGTGCGGAGTCGCCTGTGGATCTGCTCGACTACCACCTGACTCTGCCGGATCAACCTGGGGCCAACCTCCCACTTGGTCCCCACCTCAACCCAACTCAAGGGTGCCGTACACCTCCATCCGTACAGAGCCTCGTAGGGAGCCATGCCGATGCTCGAGTGATAGCTGTTGTTGTATGAAAACTCCGCCAGGGGTAGGTGCTCCTCCCAAGAGCCCCTCCAGTCCAGTACACAGGCACGCAAAAGGTCCTCAAGTGTCTGTATCGTGCGCTCCGACTGTCCGTCCATCTGGGCGTGGTAAGCTGTACTAAACCTCAACCGCGTCCTCAGGGCCTGCTGAAACTCAGCCCAAAACTGGGACGTAAAGCGGGTATCCCGATCGGATACGATCTCCCGCGGAACTCTGTGTAGTCGTACCACGTCGCCAATATACCTCTATGCCAACTGTGCTGGTCCCAAAGTGACTCGGATCGGCAAGAATAGTGACGTCTTCGTCAGTCTATCCACAATTACCCAGACTGCGTCGTGTCCTCGTTGGGTAACAGGTAAGCCCACCACCAAGTCCATGGTGATGCTCTCCCACTTCCACTCTGGAACTGGAAGTGGCTGTAGCGGCCCTGCAGGCCTCTGATGCTCGGCTTTCACCTGCTGACACACTAAGCACTGCTGCACGAATTCACCCACATCCCGCTTCATCCCCCCCACCAAAACTCGCGTCTCAAGTCGTGGTACATCTTCGTGTTTCCGGGATGTATGGTGAATCTGGAACCATGTGCCTCAGTCAGGAGCTCAACAGCTCCTCGTCCCTGGGAACGCACAACCATCCCCTCAGGTGCAGCACCTGGTCTGTGAAAGAGAAGTCCCATGGGTCTCCTGACAGTACTCTATCGCGCAAGGACTGCAAGTATGGATCGACCATCTATCCTGTGATGATGCGGTCTATCAGCTCTGGCCTAGTCTGCCATGTCACAGTCACTGCCCCACAGTGCCCCCGTAACTCTAAGGGTCGCCAACTGCCCACCTCCTCCAAAAGGCTCCAACTCTGTAACTGTAAACTGGCCAAGTGTGCGGGTGCCTTCCAGCTCAAGGCATCAGCCACCACATTGGCCTTACCCGGGTGATAGGAAATGCTGCAGTCGTAGTCCTTTAGGAGCTCCAACCAACGTCTCTGTCTCATGTTGAGCTCCTTCTGATCAAAAAGGTATCGGAGGCTCTTGTAATCTGTGAAAATCTCGAAGGTCTCACCGTACAAGTAGTGCCTCAAGGTCTTCAGCGCGAAGATGACAGCTGCCAACTCCAGGTCATGGGTAGGGTAGGTATGCTCATGGGGCTTCAGTTGCCGCGAAGCGTAAGCGACAACGTGACCCCTCTACATGAGCACACCTCTTAACCCCTGCAAGGAGGCATCCACGACCTGGAGTTGGCAGCTGTCCAAGCCTAAATCCTACAATGTCCTCATTGTAAAATTAAAATAGGGGCAGAAAGGAAGGAAATCACCAAATGATGGAGTTATTCTGAATGCTGGGTTGCCTCCTAACAAGCACTACATTTTCTGTCAGCAGCCAGACTTATAGGAAACTTGTAAGTCCAGTTCTAGACAGAAAAAGCTAGGCCCTAAAAATATGCATAATAGCGCGGGCCTAGAAAATAGGTTGCCACAGATGTTGGCGATCTGATGATGCAACGTTATCCTAAATGCTCACCAGAAGACATGAAAGCAAATAACCTCGTAGGCTACCTGGGGAGGTCTAGGAATAACAAAAGGAATATGAAAAGGGACCTCCCGAAATAGACTAAGTGGAGGATAACAAGGATCCTCCAAAGCAAGAAGGGTTTTAAAAGATATAAACATAATTATTTCAAACCCTTGAATGGAGAGACTAAACGTACAAGCATCAATCCAAACTCACCATTCTACCTGAGGATGTACTGGCCTGATGTGTTCTCCAGAAAGAATGTAAGTGAGCGGAGACCTAAGCCAAGAATCAATTAGGGAGTGGAAGGGTTGTTTATGGTGTTGGGCGGTAATGGTTAAGTTCAAGGAGGGTTTAGTCGGTGTCAAGTCCAATTCCAACAACGATTTAGATTGTGTATTCTCCCTAACAATTATTGCAGAAAAATTCAAGTCACCCTGCCTATCATTAATGATCGGAGTCATATTTTCACCTTTCAGTATATGTGAATCAATGGTGGACTCCAAATTAAATTTCTTTGATGGCAGGGTCGAAGCAACTGAATCATTATCATTAATCTCATCCCCGAATTCTTTTGGTTCACTCAAATTTTTGTCGGGGTGTATATGTGATTCATTAGTAAAGAAATGAGTTGCTTCAGTATCATCAATTATTTCTGACGAAGGATCCATCTTAACATTTTGGAGTAAGCCTATATCACTCAATTCTTTGTTCTTCTCGGGGCATAAATCCTCAATTGACGTGTTTTTTCCTTGAGAGTCTCTCCTAGACTTCTCACTATTGTGTTTGTCCTCCTCTAATATCAACTCCTGGTTTGATGGAGGATGACTCTCAAAAGAAGAGAAGAATCCGAATTTCACTAGATTATTTATATCCTCCGGGGGTAAGTCCTCGAATAGCAAATAATCCCCTTGTGATTCACTCTAGATTTTCAGTCTGGGTTCCTCCATTGGATCATCCTCATCCTCTGAAATAGACTCTTTATATCCCTAAGACCAAAATTGATCTAATTCATCCTCCAGTCCCTTAGGGTCACCTTCATTAGGTGCATTTAATTCCTCAGGATGCTAAATGGTAGGTGTTGATTCATTAAGTGGAGGGTCAGGATTAGGCTCACTAAGTGCAGAACGGGATTCCACCAGATAATTAATAGGGGAAGTGATATGAACAATACAACCTTGACCCGGGTTATCAGGGGTAAGGAAAATACTGTCATTGGGGGTCAAGGTCCTCAAGAGGTACATCTTCCCTTTCTTTTGACTCCAATATAGCTCGGGTGGATAATTACTAGGATGGTTCTATAGTGGCTATTTCGCATTGGGAGAGTCTAAGTGATAGCTACGTAAAAGTGGACCCCTATTGTCATTGGTTTCCCTAGAATTATTTTCATAATCATGGTTGTATGGGTAGGGATCAAAATTACTGGGAAGAGCGTAGCTAAGTTGTCTAATTTCTTTATTCAATTGTTGACTATTCCTCAACATCTCTCCCATAGACTCCATCATTTCTTTTTGTTGTTTTTTCATTTCTATCATAAAAGAGGAGAGGCTACTACTATCAGATTGGGGAGGATAGTCAATCTTAAGCTCTAGTTGCCTAGGGATATCAGTTCAACCTCGATACGGAAAATCATGAAGGGTGGGAGGGTTGAGTGTTTGCGTAGTAGTAGGCATTCCAGGGTTGGAAAATCCCGCTCCTAGGCTCTACTCAAAAGTGGGAGCTATCGGGCCAATACTCCCAGGATAGGAATATGAATGATCCCATGAATTGTCAATGTACCCATCAAAGGATGGATATGCTCGGGGCATGGGATCCTGGTTAAAATGATAGGAGTAAGGATAGTTCATTTCTTTCAATTAAACAGGTTAAACTCTCTTAGGATTTAAAAGAAATCAGAAACTTCCTAAAGAGTTCTACCACTGTCAAAACAAACGCAAATACAGTGGGATCTATTTTTAGTAGATTCTTGGTCTTAGCTGTTCAGTTGTTGGCCAAACAAGTTGTGCAAGAATTACGCTTCCTAGGCCGACCTTCGTTGGTGCCTACAATCTACTCACAAGGGATGGAAGTCTCGAATCGAGCCCACGCACGAGGAATCAAAGTAACTTGGTGGATAGGCTTGTTGATTTTCGACTAACTTCCCTTGTGGTGCAAAGAGGAGAGGTAGAAATTTATCTAGTGACCTTATGTGTGAAGTGCACAGTGTCTCAGGTGTGCAATCATACGTTCGTGTTTTGAGTTTTGAAATCTTGCAAACAAGATCCTTTTGCACACAATTTTAAGTCATAGATTTTAAGGTCCAACCTCTTAGCAATCCCAATTTTTAAAGTGACCACTGAATTAATTCGATTGAAGCACTTTAGTGGTCTTAGATTAGGTTCAATGCAAATGCATGACAGCTAATTGATGCTCAAGAAAAAGACGTACCTTACTCCAGCTTTCTTCAATGCAAGGATGTCTGCAATGCAGTAAAGATAAACTAAATGCTGCTCATTCAATCCTAGATGGTCGCCCTATTGATATGCAACTTCTAGCAAGAAGTTTGATTTTTTTTTTAAATAATATTAAGCAAACAAACCTAATCTAACTAACTAACTAACCTATATGCATTTCAAACAATTTGAATAATCCTATAATATAAATAAAATGGGAACACGCTCCCAAAAATACCCCAGAACAAGGGCCCAATCAATCCAACAAAATTGGGGAACAAACCCTGCAAACCAACCCAAATGAACAAGGGAGAGAAAATAATGAATAAAAATTTTGCATCTAAAGTTTATTCTAACACTTAATTAAATGGGAGGATAGGAGAAGTCCTCCTCAATGAAACTCCAGGTTTCTCGATCTCCCAACTACTCGTCACCTTTCTAGGTGGAATCAAGGCCCACCAAAGTGCATCTAGTATGGCTCTCCCTATTCCACGTGACACACCTCACACCCAAATCAAGATAATAGATCAACATATATAGCATCAATAACAAATCAATGTGAACAGGAAAAGTGTGTGAGTTTATTAGGCCCGTTGCCTCCCTAGCAACGACGCCATTTGATGGAGAGAATTTCGCTTAATTAAAATAGCAATAGAATGATTTATCGTTGTAATTTATGTGGTGGAAAATCTCTCAATCAAAAGTTACAACAGATATCAAATTAAGCCATAATAAAGATGTCGCATCCATAGGAAGGTACGAACCAAATAAACTCACAAATGTTTCCACATTAGTTTTGATTTCATAGAAAAATGCTTAGCAAGATTATACTTTAAATGTCTTTTGTTCCCATCAACTCTTTTCGTTAGATGAAATAATAGAGGTTGAGAGAGTTAAAGGATATTGCATGGAATTGCCACTTCAAAAATTAAGGTAAACACCCTATGTTTCTCACCTAATAAATATTCCCTTGCTTCATAAGCATCTTAGTCAAGAGAGGTAGAGAGAGCTTGCTATAGAATAGAGGGAACGAGTGGGGCTAGAGATCAAATTCAGCAACATAAATATATAAAAAAATAAAAATCCACAGCCTCAATCACCTCCCCACATTTCATTGCATCTAATACCACATCCACTGTTGAAAAACAGGGGAGGGGTGTTGGCGTGGCTGGCTGCATCGTGGAGGCAATGCTTGGGGGTGTGGTTGTTGGTGGTGGTGGTGGATCGAAAGTGGAGCTTCACTGTGGCGATGATGACGCAAGTTGAGATGGCTTGCTGCGGCTGGGCAGCGTGACCTTGAGTCCGCCGATGTGTGGGTGGCATGCAGCGGTATAGTCTCTACTGCTGCCTCATGAATTTCGATGAGGTGCGCTCGAGGGCGGTGGTCCTTTGGAGGTGTTGGCAGTAAGCAGAGCAGCCGGAAGTGGCTGGTGGCGTGCAGGGACGATCGGTGGCTGCATTGGATCCTTTTGTGAGTTGCAAGTGGTGAACAAGAAGAAGAAGACGTAGGGGAGTAGGTAGGGGTGATGATGGTGGTGATTGTGGCAAACGGTGGGGTGCAGTGAGAATGGGTGAGGGCGAGGATGGTGTGTTTGGGTTATTCTACTGCGTGGAGGGGATGAATAGGGAGCAAGGCAGTGAGGAAGAGGAAGTTGGGTGCACAACTGACAGTGGTGGTGCTCTCTGTCACTGAACACCACTGCGTCAAGGCGAGTGGAGGATAAGCGAGGAGAGTGTCGGCCCATGGTGTAAGCAGCTTCCACAGTGTTCGTTGGGTGCACGGTAGAGGTTTTGCTTCCCCCCTCGAGAGGATGATGATGCCTGGGAGAAGATACTCTTTTTTTTAAAAAAAAAAGATCATGCTATTGAGAGAAAAGGGGAGGAGGTTAAGGAGGTTGATGAGCATCGCAAATTTCATGATAAAATCAAATTACATAAAATAAATATATATAAGTAATATATCAATAAATGATCCATGGAGCATATATATCGAGTTAAAAACAACGATGTTGAAACTCAAGTTTAATTAATAACCTAGTATAATGCGTGCTCGAAATATAGTTCAATTCCCAACTTAAGTGTTCTTAGGCATAATAGAAGTCCAATAAACTAGACTCATCAGTAGGGTTCCTACATCCTCTACTGATTCATTTTCCTTTGAGGATCCCTACTCTGATTAGGCTGATTCGATTCAGCCAAGCCCTAGCTATACACTTCCACATCCTTTTGAGCTCCACAGCATCTGGTGGGCACACATCTTTTGATCCACATTTATCAACCTACCAGATTGATTGGGTTTGGGTTGCATCATCAGCCTACTGATCTGAACAAACACCTGGTTGGACTAGCTAGGCTATTGATAAAAGTACTTATTCTACAAAACTCATCAGATTTGACCACTCCTTCCCCATGACCATTTCTGCTCGACTGAAGGCATTTAATTTAGTGCTTAACGGGAGGCAACCCGTCATTCCAAAAACCCAAGACCCTTCTGATTATCCTTCTGTATTTCACGTTTATTGCACTCTGAGTTCAGTTTTAGAACAATCGGTCCCACCTCTGGTACTCGTACCAGGGCTTGAAATCATCCATAATAGTCATTCTCGACCCATTCACCCACCTGATTATCCTGTTCTAAACCCTGAACCCTAACTGTTTCATACCCTCCGCTTGCAATGAGGACATTGCAAAACTTAGGCATGGGGGATGTTAAAGTGCAAACATATAAAAATTCAAAGTTTGGAAGGGTTCTCACAAATATATATATATATATATATATATATATATATATATATATATATATATATATATATATATATATATATATATATATATATATTCCAAAAAAATAAAAAAATAAAAAATTGAAAAGAATAAAAAATGGAGAAGGGAGGAAAATTTGAGAATTAATTGCATTTCATTCTTGAGAGGAAGAGAAAAGGTGATTTAAATGTCTAAAAGGAGCAACAATTTGAAATAAAAGGAAATTGTCATTAGTAAAAGATTAAGGAATTTACTTAGTTCTAGACCAAATCAAAAGAAAGAAATAAAAGACAAAAAGTGCTAAGAGACACAGAGGTGGTATGAACGCTGATCTTAGGCCTCTTGGGCTTGTGTTTAGTCTTAAAAATTCAAGTATTCGTTAAGATATGGATAGTCCCCAAGAGGTAGAGGAAAATGCGAAGCTTAAGTATTAGGTCTAAGGCTTAGGGATTATTCGACCTCATTAACTAACCTCTTGTTTGCAGGACTTGGTAACCTAAGCACCCTAATCCACACATAGTCTGGTTCAGTGCACTTAATTATCAAAATCACGTAAATGCGTTAATTCTGTTATGAAATGCTACCTAAATTAGGAGCGGCTGATCAACACAAGTTGATTTGGAAGAGTTCCCGGTGCGAAGAGGTGGGAAATTTCCCTCAAAGATGTGCAATAACATACCGTCTCCTCGGTGCTTGTCTCCTAGGATATCTAAATATCCTACTGGGGGCATGTAAGCACCTTGTGCTGATCCAGGTGTCATGGGCGGGATTATCCCGAAATGTCGATTGCCAGGGCATGAATTTAACTACAGAACGCCATGGGTGGCACTATCTCAAAGTGTCGAAAGCCAGGGTTTTGGGGGTTGCCATGGGCGGTGCTATCTCGAAGAGTCGAAAGCTAGGGACCCTACGAGGATTGATGGTGGGAGCGAGGAATCTAATACAGAGCGTGTTGTAAAGCCAATCCAAATCTAGAAATAAAGAAAAGAAAAGAGAGAGAAAACTCTCCAAAAATACAAAAAAAATCCTCTGTCTCTCCCTTACAAAAATGCACTGCAAATTAAACCAGGATTAAACATGTTTTAAGCACGAGTGCTTTAACCACGGAGTTCAACGAACCTTAGGTTAATTCCTGTGAGCCTTAGAAACCTTCACGGCAGACTGAGGCTAGACCTTGTCAGGTCCGGATCTTGGTTGCTACTTGAGTACCTCTAGGCCTACTATTGACATTCTGGCCTAATCTACAAAAGAAAACATAGCAGAAATCTGAGCATAAAAAGGCATGGTCTAGAATTTGAGTTAATTTCAAGAGATTTTCCTAATGGACTAGCAAAATTTATGCATGGGGGTATGATGGAAACACCACCATGAGCCATAACTAGCTCAATTTGATCTAATTAAGTCATTAAATGCTCCTATATAACCGCTAGAGAGATGTAATTCACTGCAAATCCATTTTGAGGGAAATACAGTAAAATAGGGGTAAAACTGCAGTTTTAACTATCTCAATTCTAGTACAATCATAGGTTTTCTCAAGGGTTAATTAGGGTCAAATAGTCTTAAGAGGCTAAACAAGTGGGTTAGAACATTCAGAAAAGGGTTTTTGCACGTTTCAGGAATTAAATGACACTTGAAACCCTAAAAACAGACCCGCTTAATTAACTAAGGTTATGGTCAGGCTAAAATTCACCTAAACCCTCTAAAATTCATAGAAAAATATTCTCTAGGGTTTGGTATGCTTGATTTGATCATCAGAACCCGTCTTGACCCAAAATAGAGTCTCAGACAAACATTTGCCTAAATTTGGGTTTTTGCATAAATTACCTAGTCAAGCTAAGTCAAAACCAAAATTCAACTTCCCAAGCTCTAACTGATCCCTGAGGCCTATATAAGGATCCCCAGGGCTCAGCCGAACTTCTCAACTAGGTTTTGGCCCAAAAACCCTCTTCCTAACCCTACCTCTGGCCATCTCCGACCTAGCTCCGGCGAGCATCCTCCCCCGTCGTCCTATGACCTCCCAATGGCCAAATTGTGAGCATCTTCTTTCTCCCTGACTTCCTCCGCCTCTCGACAACCACATCAGAGGCGCCTCAGACTCCTTTTCTTCACCATCATCTCCCTTAGGAGTTTCATCTTCCATGACGTCAGTAATCACACCAGCACCGTATCTCTTCCCCTTTTCATCCCTAAATTAGGTCTAGTAGACTTATCTCTCTCCCTACTTTTTCCCTCTTTCTATCTCTCAAAACAACCGCCGCTCCATCGCACGAACCTCGCCGCTATCACCCCCATCAGCATCGCCATGACTTCCTCATCAAAAGCCCTCTAACAATTAGGGCATTCACCCTCTCCATCGCTCCACCGACAAACCCACCCTCGCAACACCTTTGCTGCCTTCGCCACACGCACACACACCTCCTTACACTATGCCACCACCACCAACACATTCGCTGACCTCCGACGAAGCCCCTGAAGTCTTTTAATTGGGTCGAGAGGTCGTACTTGTGCTTCTCAGGTGCATGCCAAACTTCCGTCGCCCTCCGCCTATCGCTGCCTTCATTCTTCGAGTTCTAGCCACGACGCTCCAGGCCACACCCTCTAGGCACTACGGATTCGTCCCACGTACGTGTCCAAGTCCTCAATCAAGAACTCCATCAGACGTAGCCATGCCAATTGAACGAAGGCCCACCTGCAGCAACCGCATGCGAAGAGAAGTGGGAGTTTAGTCCCACATCAGTGGGAGAGGAGCGAGTGAAGCTGCATATATTATTTTTGTGATTGGGGCTTATCACCTCCAACCACGAGGTGAGGTCCCATTACACCCTCACCTGTGCCTCGCCCATGACAGATACACCGCAGGTCTGGCGCTCACCCGATTACCCGCCTAATCTAAGCACACCTCGGCTACCATTCACGGCCAGCAGCCTTGGTCCCAGGTGCACTCACCCGTTTACCCGATAACCCGGACCTTGGCCTTGGGAAGGCGGGAAAGAAGGAGGAAACCCAGAGAGAAAGGAAAGAGAGTGCAGGGTAGGGGGGGTTTTGCTCTCTATGACACTTAGCCGTTTGAAGAAGAGGAGGAAAAGAGCAAGGCACAGAAGAAGAGAAGAGGAGCTGAAGCAACAAAAGAAGAAGAGCAGAAGCAGGGGAGAAAGAAGAGTAGGCTGAAGAAGATGCACAGTGCTCTGGTTGATACTGTTGATATATTTGAGTACCTAAGTTTGAATGGTTGATGGCACTATTGCACTATTTGAACTCAATGCATATATGCTTAAATTGAATAATTGGTGATCTAAATCACCATTATTTTTGCTTTGAGATTCTTTTTGCCATGGATAATTATTGTTCAAGTCATGCTTTACAATGATTATCATTTCTGAGTAATTATCATTCATTTCTTGGCACTATTTGGTTTAAGTTCTTGTGCTCAGTTACATATTATTTGAGATTAACATGTGAATTCCTATTTGCTCCCTGTGTTCGACCTCGGATTCCATTCGAGTTATAAATTGTATTTGTTTTTCGCACTGATTCAATCTATACTGCAATGCATTGATTTTAAAATCCAATTCAGAGCGATTAACACTTGGGAGACCAAGCTAATCTAGAAAACAAGACTCAGGATTTGAACACTCATGATTTTTCTCAAGCACCTTTTCCTGAAGCCTCGAACAAACCGAGGGAAAAGAAAATCGATCAATCTAAGGAGTGGCTTGAGATTTTAAAACAAGTCTAGGTGAACATACCACTCCTTGAGGCTATTGAAAACATCCTGGCCTGTGCAAAATTTTTGAAGGAATTATGCACACCGAAATGCCAGGCCAAATCATCAAAAAGGGTCGTGATTTCTGAACAAGTCAGTGCCATCATCCTAAATAAGCTCCCTCCTATAAAGAAAGATCCAGGGAGCCCCTTAATCTCATGTGAAATAGATGATTTCATCTTGGATCGAACCTTACTGGACCTTGGTGCCTCCATCAACTTAATCCCCAAAGAATTATATGAAGAGCTAGATTTAGGCCCCTTGCAACACACTGATGTGACCCTTCAGTTTGCTAATAGGTCAACCAAACTTCCAAATGGCCTTCTATAGAATGTGATTATAAAAGTGAGGGATTTTGAGTACCCTGTGGACTTCCTTGTTCTAGATATGGAGGCATTAGAAAACCTGAGCCACACCCCGATAATGTTAGGAAGACCTTTCTTGGCCACAACCAAGGCTCTAATCAACTGTGAGATGGGGATTATGCACATCACCTCTGGAAGGAAGAATTGTCAACTCAATACCTTTAAAACTTCCCAAAAGAATAAGGTGAATTGTGGTTCCATCGAGGTTGTAGGAACAATTGAACAAGTTTTGGCAATTCACACTAAATATGACCCGAATCTTGCCAAAGTTCAAGATCAGCATGAAAGGCAAGAAAGGGATGTACTTGAGGATGATTCTAATCTACCACGTCCCATGGAAACACAAGTTGAAAAGGACATTAATGAGATTGAGAAACTCTTGGGAGTAACTTATGATGAGTTAGGTGATAATGTGAAGAATCCTCAATACACTCACCCCAAGATCTAGGAACTATTAAATTTTGAGGGAGTTCAAGAGAGTGAACAATCTAAGGACATGAACCAGGAAATAACCCTAGAAGAAGAAGTTCAACACATAATGGACTGGGGAAGAATTTATAAGCCAACTGGTTCAAATGGATGGCTTGAATCTGAGGGAGAAATGACTTCGGATGAGGAAGAGGTAATATCTGATGAAGATTTTGACAAATTCAGCACAACTCTACCTTTACCCTCATATGACCCATAGGCTGGAGAACTCATGATTTTTTATATCAACTACCATTATGAAGACCCTTATGACCCTGATTCAGAACTAGACTTAAATCTCAAGCATGATCTCAATCTAGACCCTCTACCACCTCTTCTTGATTTATGGAACTGGATTGACGAACAGGCTTTGCATCTTGAACCTCATCCACCTGACCCTATTCCATTTTTCAAATCAGAAAGACTCTTTGGAGTAGGACTACATAATCAGCTGGTCCACATTTGTGGATTACAGATTCTTGGACCAAATGATCATATCTTTATACTAATCTTGAATCTCTCTGCAACAATTATTACTCCTTCTCTTGACCCACAAGATTGAATTACATATTTTTGGGTTTAGGTCCAGCAAATGACGTTAAACTTAGCGCAGGATGGGAGGCAACCTAGTATTCTTTACAAATAGTTTGCATCCTCTGCATCCATGCTGACCTGGATAACAAGCATAGTCAGGTGATATCTCCTCCTCTTGCTTATTATATTTTCGATTTTTCTTGCATACATTTCAACGAGGACATTGTAATGAATAGACATGGGGGGTGGACATTGCATGTCTAATTTTTATGTCAGAAAAAAGAATGCATTTATACATTTAGAATTTTTATTAAGGTTTTATTAGGGATTTATTCTTAAGTTGATTCATAAGTTTAAAATCTAGTACAATTTTACACTTACACGTAGAATTTGTAATGGATCCTTTGTGAAGACCAATAAACATCTTTAGTTTATCGAGAAGAAGTAATGCTTCTTCTCTTGAGCCCTTGGACAATAATTAGGGAGTTAAGTAAACTTTCTTCTAGCAGATCCACCAAATAAGTGTGAGGTGAGAGTAGAAAGTCTACTGGTGCTCTAAGGCTAGTATGAGAAATCTTAACTTCTGGATAATTAGATAATAATACTCAAAGTTAGGCATAGTTTTCGCTCTCGATTTCTGTGCACAAATTCTTAGTGCAAATATTTTGAGAGCACCAAATAAGTTAAAATACGCAGAGAGCAGGTTCTGATAAAACTAGGATTAAGGTGCATGGTCACGACCATCCTTTACGAAATCCTCGGCTGAAGGAGGGTATTAATGTCAAGGTTGGAAATACATTGTCCTATCCATTCCTTTCCCAATGTCGAGAATAGGCACTTCCACCAAATAAGCCACCTGATATCCTCCTAAACACCCTTAATCCCGAATAATGCCTCGTAAATAAAAGTTTATATGCTATACTGTGTTGCATTAGTAGATATTTGGATGTGAAAAAGAAAAAAAAAAAAATATATATATATAGAAAAAAGAGAGGAAAAAGAAAAGAAAAAGAAATATATATATATACATAGAAAAAAATTAGAAAAAAGAAAAAGCAACAATAAAAAGAGTTTATAGTTTATTTCAAGTATATTGAGGCAATAACACCTGCCACCCTCACGATCCACCAAATACAGGCTTGACTTACTTTTTTGTATTTCTAACCGCCTGAATACAGGTTGAGGAATTCTGACTTAGTCGTAGAGTTATCAAAACTTAATCAAAGTGATAATGCTAAGAGAGACCACTAAATGTACTAACGAATCTGGTGAGGTTGTGAGCTCTAAAAGAAAGAAAAGAAAAGAGAAGAAAGAAGAAAAAGAAAAAGAGAGAGAAAGAGAGAATAAGTGCAAAGGAACTAAAGAGAGCACAGTTTCTCCACCTCTCTTTGAGTTGAATTATTTAATAGTATGGAAATCTAGGTTCTAAAGTACTAATCTAAATGTAGCACCAGATGAGTGTGAGCCACCAAATACAAATCTACTTGACTTAGTTATCTTCTACCTAAGCCAAAAATCGTGGTTGAATTTACATATTATCTTATAACCTCAAGGGGAGAAGTCTGCCTATCCCAATAGATTTTTACTAAGGGTCAAGTACGAGCTTTAGATGTGGATTGACTTTTCACTTGGATCCGTTGCATAGGCTACAACAAAACACGTTCACGATTATCTGGATTACTAAAGTTTTGGATAAAAACAAAAGAAAAAAATCTCTAGTCAAACTCTTGGTAAAAATTAGCCATATAAAACTACTTTACATTTAGTCTTACATTTGCTAGGGACTAGCAAGATTTAGGCATTGGGGTGTGATTGCACAGCAATCATGCAACCTAAATCACCTGAATTAAGTTAGATTCTAGCATAATTTAGGAACAATGCATGCATAAGCATCGTAAATTGCATAATGGTTAGTTGGATTAGCTGCATAGATAAAATCATCATTTTATGTACTAATGAGAGATAAAATTAATTGCAAATGATTCGAAGTCGCGAATGACATATCAGACCGTATACATATGATCAAGATGATGACGAGAGTCCAACGCTTCCAAAATTGTCTCGATCAAACAACCAGAGCATCTTGTGCAGTCCAGAGAAGAATAGAGGCCATGGAGCCTAAGGATAAAGATCCAAGTCTCAGATAAAAATCCAACCACATGGATGGATCCAGATCAGTGATCGCAGTCCAACGACATAAAAATCAACCTAATCGAAGGTCTACATCACTAGATACAAAGAAGAGAAGATGGACGATCATGATAGCGCAACGTGGCGGAATCACAACCGCCCCTCACCACCGGCCGATCTCTGAAGATCATTCCTCGCCCGCTGTGGGTCGTTGGATGACCATCCAACGATCCACGAGCCGCCATGCTCCCATTCCATCCATGCCTCATCAAAGAAGGAGAAGATTCCGACCGTTGGATCTTCATCCAGGCCGAGAATAAGTTGCCTTACAATGAAAATGCAACAAACCAAAGGCACAGCGCAACGGTCAGCACCTTCGCCCTTAAGCAAAGGGCGCGTGTTCGAATGGTGCTACACGTGAAATCAGGAGCAGGCGAAATTACGCCATTGGATGGCGATCGAAGGACACAGACGCAACCATGTGGCATGATTAGAGTGCGCCGCTGCCGAATGCTAGATCCAATGCGCACGTAACATGCGAACTCACGCGTTTCCTTTGTCATGAAGGAGATGTGAGCGTGGGTTAAGCCGTCCGATCGTAAGATCGAACAGGTGAGGTTAAGGCGCTCAAATTGAGTAAGCAACGAGTGAAGGAAATGAACGGGTGCGCACAGGCGAAGCAGATCCACCTAATCTTGATCCAAAGCTCCAGAACGTGCCACATGCCGCCACAAGGTTGAATTCGAGTATAGAAGGAGATTTTGAAGGTGTTTTGAGGCCAAATCAGGTTCGTTGATCTCCCGATCGACAAATCTGATTATTCAGATGTTGTTGCACAAGATGGAGTGACAAAATACCCTCTTTTCCCTCTATCAAAACTATAAAAGAGGACCCAAGGCCCTCCTATTAATGCGCAAAAATGGTGCTTTAAAATCGTTGCATTGCAGTATAGTCGAAATCTCTTGTCAACAAATAAAATTTATAACTCGAATATCTAGAAATGAAGTCCGAGGTCGAACACACGGAGTAAATAAGAATTCACACGCTAATCTCAATTCAAAGTATAAATGAGCACATTGAATGAAGCACTATAAAGATTTTTCAATGAATACTAACATTAAATATCCAATGAATCTCAATGATCTCAAGACAAAAAGAATAGAAAAGATAAAATAATGGTGATTTAGATCACAAATTATTAGCCTTAATTAAGCACATATCAATTACTCAAATGTTTGAAATAAATGAACGGTGATCAGACGTCTGATTTGGTAATCAGGCGACTTAACTGTCGCCTGCTACAATGCTTTCTCCTAATTTTCAATTCTTCTTCTTCTGCTCTCTTCTTCTTTTCTGCTACCTTACCACTTCTTTCTGTATAAGCCCTCTCCTTCTTCTTCTTAGAGCCTTCCCTTTTCAGCCTCTTCTTCTTTTCTTCTTTAAGATTTCTTCTTCAACCTCTACCTTTAGCTTCTTCTTCTCTCTTCTTCTCTTAAGCACAGCTCTTCTCCACTTCTCTTCTTTCCTTCCTAGCGACTAAGTGTCACTCAAATCCTTCAGGAGCAAAACCCACCCCTTCCCTGCTCTCTCTCTTTCCTTCCTCTTCTCTTTCTCAAATAACTGGGTTAATCGGGTATTCGGGTCGTGTAACCTGGTCCAGGCTCACTGGGGGTGGTGATGAGTGAGGAGTGGCAGTAGGCGGGTCAAGTCGAGTACGGGTGAGTGGGGACCTCACCTCCAAGTGTTTCGAGGTGATAAGGCCATAGCAGGAAAATAACTTATTCACGTGCGGGCATTTGTCTCCTTACGATGTGGGACTAATCCCACCTTTGTTCTTCGCATGTGCCTACAGGTGAAGATGCCTTCAATTGAGGCAGCTGCAGATGGATTGGTCCTCGATTGACCACCTGGGTGAGTTCCTGGGACGAAGGCGCAAATCCTGGAGGTAGCACCTAGGGCTAGAGTGACCTCAAACTCGAAGAACATGGTGGCGGTAATGGTGGCGATGGAAAAATACCTGAAATAGAGAATAAGGCCTTTTGATCATGTTAAAATAGCTCAGAAGGGTCATCGGGGCACAATGAATGCAATGGTGGTTGTAGTTTGGAGCGAGAAGTGTCGTGGAGGTCTAGTAATGACGGAGAATGGCTTGTGAAGGTGGGTTGGTCGATGATGAGAGGATGAAATAGGAGAGGGGTTTTGTGCAGGGATGAGTGGTGGAGCTTTTGGGTGTGTCGGCGAGGTGTGCAGAGGTGTGAGGTGAGCAAATGACCTCGCCAGAGAGATGGCCGGAGATGGAAGAAATGAAGGTGTCGGGGGTTATTTTTATTTTTGGGTTTTGAGTATGGGGAATTAACCTAGGGATTAAAAAGGAGCTAACTGACCCAAAACTAACGGATGAAAGGGGAGGATGGCATCGGTTGTGGTATGGTCAACGCCGTGGAAGGTGAACTCTCCGGGGACCGAACGGCAAGGAAAGAAGGGTCTAAGGGGCTCCTACGCATATCACAAGGAAAGGAAGTTGGGGAAGAAAACTCACCAGCTATTGTTCGTGACAGCAAGCGAAGAGGCTAAATGGAGGAGCTCGCTGGAGTTGGTTGAGATGGAGGTTGGGGAGAAGGGAAAAAGGGAGAACCGGCCTCCAAAACAAGCTGAGGTAAAGAACTTGATCAAGGTTCTTTTATAGGCCCTAACTAGGAGTTCCAAGCTTGGAAACAAGATTACAAACTCCAAACTATTCACGTAAGCTAGATACATGTGGTTTCAAAGAGTTCGCATGAGAAATATGGAGAGTTTTAAGATTCATGAATGGTCTCATTTGGAAGGGAATTCCTCAAGGAACCTCCCTTTCAAATTTAGGAGTGATTGATTGAGAATCGAGCGAGGAATCCTCACTCGAATCTCAACGGTGAAGGTTTCAGTTTCCAGAAATGGTGCAAGGACCAAATTGTGAAGAAGTTGAAAAACATAGGAGCCTATTTGTAAAGAATTCAAAGAGTTAAGGGCCATTGTGTGATAAAAAGAGTCTGTCTGGACTGAAATGCAAACTAGGTCAAGGTGATCTTTGATTGAGTCCAAATTTTGGTACAAACTGAATATGGACCCAAGGAATTTGATGTTGAAGTCGAATTCAGGTTTTGACCAATTTTACTGGGTAATTTGCATAGAAACCCAAATTAGGGCAACTGTTAATCTAAGACTCTATTTTAGGTTAAAATGGGTTCCAATGGTCAAATCAAAGGTACCAAACCTTATAGAATATTTTTATATGATTTTTAGAAGGTTTAGGTGAATTTTTTACTGATCATAACCTCAGTTATTTAAGCAAATCTATTTTTAAGATTTCAGATGTCATTTAATTCTCAAAACGCATGAAAACCCATTTCTTTCTGTATGAACCCACTTATTAGACATTTATAAACATTTGACCTTTAATTAACCCCTGGGAAAGCCCGTGATTGCTCTGCATTTAGGATATTCTATAAAAACTGCAGTTTTATTCCTATTTTATTATTAATCTCTCTGAATGAATATGCAGTTAATTACTGTCGTCTGGCGGTTATGTAGGAACAATTATCAATGGATTATGACCAATTAAAGCTAAATATGGCTGATGATGACATTGTCATCACCCCCTTTGTGGATCATCAACTTCATATCAACTTCAAATCTACCTCTTCTTCCACCTTCTTCCGCGATCCTCCATCTCTCTCACAACTCTGACCTTCATCCCGATGCTCTGGATCTAAGGTGCTACCGCACCTCACACAAGAATCCCACAAGCGATGTCGTCTATCTACATCTCTCTCTCTCTCTTTCTATCATCTGCTATCTATCTGTCTCTACTTTTTGCATGACAATTTCTACTGTGAAAAACTCTATTTAAATGCAATAAAATTCTGGTTCTCTAGATATCTGCTCTATACATATACCTACATATATATATAGAACTAGTTTTACTGAAAATCTTCCATTAAAATAGAGTTTGCCTCCTGCTTGCATAGTAATCATGCAACCAAAAACACTTGAATTAAGCTAGATTCTAGCATAACTTAGGGACAATGCATTCATAGGCATCGTAATTTGCACAATAGTTAGTTTGATTAGCTACATAGATAATATCGTCATTTTATGTATTAATGAGAGATGATTTTAATCATAGATGATTCGAAGCCGTGGATGTCAGATCAAACTGAACAGATCTGATCAAATGACGACGGGAGTCCAACGCTTCCAAAATCGTCTCGATCAGACAACCAGAGCATCGTATGCAATCCATAAAAGAATGGAGATCATGGAGTCAAAGGACAAAGATCCAAGCCTCAAATGAAATATCCAACTGCACATATGGATCCGGATCAACGATCGTAGTCCAATGGTACAAAAATCAACCCGATCAAAGGTCTACATCACCAGATACAAAGAAGGGAAGATGGACGGCCATTATGGCACCACATGACACCATCACAGCCGCTCCTCACAGCAACCCAGCATCTAAAGGAGTCTTCATCGTGCACTGTGGGCCATTGGATGGCCATCCAACGATTCACGAGCTAGCCACATCGCCCCGCCACCACACCTCATCAGCCAAGAGAAGATCGTGACCGTTGGATCTTCATCCAACGGCTGAGAATAAGTTACCTTAAAACCCAAATGCAACAAACAAGTCAAAGTAGCACGTTGGATAGCACCTTCACCGCGAAGCGAAGGGCGTGCGATCGATCCACGCCTTGCGTGAAATTGAAGAACTGTCGAGTGCAGGTGCTTTTGGTCATCAAATGGCGAGTTGGAGGGTTTGGATGCAGCCACGTATCATAGCCAAAGGCATCTGCGCCAAATGATAAACACATGCGCTCTTTGAAAAGGCAACAAGCTCGATCTTATGATCAGACGACTAAGGATTGAGTAATCAAATTGAGCGAGCGGCAAGCGCGAAGAGAGGAGCAGGCGCGCGATGAGAATGCCAAACCATCAGATCGCGATCCTAAGGCGCAACGGCTGCCACGTGTCTACCAGGGACTGAATCGAAGAGTAGAAGGTGATTTGAAGGCTATTTTGAGGCCAAATCAAAGTCGTTGATCTCCCGATCGACGGATTTGATTGGCCTAAGGTTGCTGCATGAGATGAAGGGCCAAAATACCCTTTTTTTCTCCATAAAAATTTTAAAAGAAGGCCAAAGCCCCTTTGGGTGGATCATCTCTTCATACAACTCTCTCTCCTACGGTTCCCGCCTCTCTCTCTCTGCAACTCTGCTTCGACCTTCGTCCCGACACTCTAGATTTGAGGTGTTGCCGCATCTCGCACAAGCATCCTATAAGCGATGTCATCTCTCTGCCTCCTTCTATCTCTCTCTCTCTATCTATCTGCTAATTATCTGTCTCTACTTTTAGCATGGCAATCTCTATTTGAAAAAGACTGTTTCTGAATGCAATACAATTCTGATTATATATCTAATTCCTATACATATGTACATATATAAATATCTATTTAGAGCAAGTTCTATTGAAAATCTTCTGCGTAAAATCGAGATTGCCTCCCTACGAACGACCTGATACTCATCGGATTCTATAAATTTATTTATCGACTTGTTTTCGCGCTATACTACAACTAAATAATCTTTTAAAATGCTATTTACACGTCAGACACCTCCCTACGAACGACCCGATACTCACAGAATTTTATAAATTTATTTGTCAACGTGTTTTGCACTATACTACAACTAAATCATCTTTTTAAAATGTGATTTACACACCGAACAAGCTTCCATCAGCAGCTCGACGACTCCAAGTGTTTACTCTAAGCTCTATAAGGTGGTGGGAATGTGCTTGCTCGATGATGTTGAGAGATGCTCACGAATGGAGGGTTGTAGGCCTTTTTATAGTGGAGGAAAGGGAGCTAAAACAAGTATGGACCAATTAACGACAACGATGATGTTGCTATAGCTCCGCTATAAGCATTGCTGTAGCCCAGCTCACATGCTCGCTTGCGAGCGTATGATTGCGTAGCAATCATAGGTCCTAATTCGCCTGAATTAAGGTATAACCTAGCTTAACATAGGGATTCTACAAGCATACACATCATACTTTGCATCTTAGATGATTTATATGTTTTATACATAATAATGTGCTATTTAAGAGGTATTAATAATTGCAGGTAATCCAGAGCTACAGATAACCGATCCAAACTTATGGATCTATTTGGAATGACGACGGGAGTCCAACTCTTCCAAGAGTGTATCAATCAGACTCCCATGCACCCTAGGGAGTCCGCAGATGAAGTAGGAGCCAAGGGGAAAATTGAAGAATATCTGAACCTCAGATGACAAATCCAACCAAACGGATGGATCCGGATCGATGTTCACAGTCCAACGGCATAGAAATCAACTCAATCGGAGGCCTACATCATCAGATACAAGGAGAAGATGGATGACCATGATGGCGTCACGTGGCGCCATCGCAGCCACCCCTCACTGCACCCCAATCTGGAAAGGAGAGCCATGGGCTTTTCGATCATCATCCAATGGCCGCAATGCAGCCACGTTGCCCACCTACAGTCACCTCCTCACACACGAGTGATGCGTGTGTTTCACTCAACTCAATAATTAAGTTAATTTCACTTAATTAAGAGTAGAAGAAATCACTTAGTGGCGCCATCACAGCCACCCCTCACTGCACCCCAATCTGGAAAGGAGAGCCATGGGCTTTTCGATCGTCATCCAATGGCCGCAATGCAGCCATGTTGCCCACCTACAGTCGCCTCCTCACACACGAGTGATGCGTGTGTTTCACTCAACTCAGTAATTAAGTTAATTTCACTTAATTAAGAGTAGAAGAAATCACTTAGGGTAACTCGAAGTTGTGTCGATTGTGTAGTATAAGGTCGAATTAACCTAACATTTTAGAAATTTTTACTGGTTGAGTCCAGGTCGTTCACTGGGAGGCATAATAATTTTCTTCCAATTCACCAATTTTCTTTTATCTCTTTAAGTTTAAGAGGTATAACTAATTTGATTTTCAAAACATGAATTTTGTCAAAATATTTAAACTATAAAGGATATACAAAATTCCATATGAAACATATTTACTTAAAATGTTGTACATTATTAACAAGTAAACATGTTAGTTTTTCAATTCAATTTCATTCCAAAGAAATTAAGGCAATTAAAAAGTTATTCTATTAAAACATACATTTCTACAATTAAGAACAAAAAGATAATGATGCAAGAAAAAATTCATTTATTTCTTCAACAAAGTATTGATGCCTTTTTATTTTCTTCAACATCTCATCTTCTTCTTTCTTACTTTTATTTCCTTCTCTATCTCGAGCTCTCTTTCTTTTATTGTTCCTGCCTTCTCTCTTATTCCTGTCTCCTATCTTTTTCCTTAGTTTTCTCCTGCCTTCTCTTCTTCCCTTAGTTTTCTCCTTAACACTCCTTAGCACCTGTGCCTTCTTCTTTAGCTTTCAGCTTCAACACTTAGCATCCTTCAGTGGCTTCTCTTTTCCTTAAACTTTTCAGCTGAACCGAGTTTTTTTACTTTTTTAACCAAAAGTTATTTTATTTGCGGCGAGGTCCTTTTGAGAATACACAGCACCCTGAGACCAGGGTGGGACCAGACCCTACTCGGTCCTCACCTAATCTCAGTTAGGTTCATTTCGGTTCATTTGTTAATCGGTTCACAGTCTCAAGCCATTTCGGCTCAACCCGGCCTCCCAGGCCACACTCGCCCTCCCAGGGCACAATCACTTTCGCACGCCCCCAAGGGCGCACACCCGCAGGCATAAGCCCGCACACACACAACACATACAATGCTCAGATCAGATCAGAAGGAATCGGAACCGGTGCGCCAAGCACTGACGACTGCATAGCCAGAGAAACAAATTGGTTTTATCCCCAGGCGCGCACTCGTGATTAACCGAGGTGGGACTAACTTACCCCTTTCAGACCCGAATTCAAATGTTCATAACTTTCTACCCAGAGCTCTAAATTGAATGATTTCAAGTTTGTTGGAAAGCTCTAAGGGTAATCTACACAATTACAGGGTCAATTTAATGTTTTAATGATGTTTTCCTTTTCAATTTAAAAGATGAAATCAGGGGTTCCTACAAGGTTTTGAAGCCTGGAAAGTAGAATTAAATCAGGAGAGTCCTCAGATGGACTTCTCTCTTCTATTAATAGGTTTGTACATGTTATATAAATGATTTTGCTTCTGTTAGAGTAGATTTTAAACTCTTAAGACCTTCAGAACCTACAGAGAAGCTTTTCTCTTCTCTGAAAGCTTCAGAGTTTGATTTTCAGATTTCAATATGTGCAACAGACACTGTAAAGTGTTCCTAATCTATTTAGATTAATTCTAAGGGTTATAACAAATCAATTTGGGCAGGTTTTAAGTTTAAATTTCATCAAAACAGTACTCCTGTTGATTTAGGTTCGAAAGTAACCCAAATTGGCAGAAACAAAATTCTCAAACATTCATTCATCTAAGCTTACTTTATTTACTTTCAAATCATCAAATAAGATCCCAGAAATAATTTTCACTCCTCAAAATCTCAATTCAAGCTTAGAACTCCATTATCAGACTCATGTTTGACTACGGAAGCTTGAAAATTGACTTTCTGTTCTAAGCTTCCTCCCAAGAAATTAATGCCTCAATCAAAGTCTCCTCAACATTAGAAACTCATTCAGATCTTCAGAAAGTTGTTTCAACCTTAATTCCTAGGCTTTCAGGCTCGCCGCCTGAATTGAAATAGGTGTTTGTTCGACAGAGTAATGGAAAGATTGCTACAATATTTTGAGGGTTAAAATATCTTCAGTGCATCGCACTGAAGCTTCTGAGCTCCTTAAATACTTCTCAAATCCTTCCTAACAGACTTCTCCAACTCATCGGAGTTGGGGAAGATGAAGTTCAAATCTATAGCTCCAGTGGTTAAATCCTCGAACAAATTTCTTTAGAATAGTTAGTAATTCTTATTAAACTATTCTAGAGCTAGTTAGCAAGTTCTAGAGGCTGCAACACAACTTTGGCTCATCGGAGCTCGCCAGTGCTCCGGTGAGTCCAGAAAATGTAGAATTGTATGTACAGATTGATAAAACTAAACATTTTCAATCCAAAAATGATCTTGAGGTTTCAAGGAACCTCATTATCACTTTAAATTCTTCATTTGCTCATTAAAATATAAGATTTGACAGTAAGTTTGTTTCCTTAAAGATTTGAGTGGTTAAAGCTCAAGACTTGATTTAACCACTCGATTGAGAGATTAAATCAAGTCAACAGATGTTATTATTCATAAATATGTATTTAATTTATAGTTTGAACTGTTCTTGAGCCGCCATGGACAGCGAGCTCAGGAGCTTAATTAAGATTTAGGCATTTAATTATAGATGATAATAATAGCTATTATAATGTCGATTAGGGTTCATTAGTGGTGATAGGTGATGAAAGAACCCAGTGAAGGTGGAATTAGGCCGATTACTGTCACCATAGACAGTGTCAGTAGTCGGTGAAGGTGAGATTTGAATTAGGCGTTTAGGTGATTTAATTAATGATTAAATGAATTAGAAGTGAACATGGAAGATACAGGAAGGTGTATAGTGAGTTAAAAGACAAAATTAAAGCTCTGGCGAGCTCAAGAAACTCGCTGGAGTCGGAGGAGATGAAAATAAATTCTAACATTACTCTAACCTAACTAACTAAACTAACTAACTAAGCTAGCCTACTCCTACTCCTACTCCCTAGTCTACTGTTACCTGGACGAAGGGGTCAATAGGGTTCCACTGAAGTTTCATGGCGGACGACGAAATCAGAGGGTTGAAGAAAGATCTCCGATGGGTGGATTTGAGGTGGAGCAGAGGAATCCTAGGGTCGGCGCCTTTGTCAGAGGTGCGAAAGACCACAGCAAATCTCCTCGTTGCTTAAGATGGACGGAGGAAGTCGGAAGATGGAATGGGAAGTCGCCAGAGGTTTGGACGAATAGCCTATTGGGTCGGCTGTAGTGTTAGAAGAGGGAAGGGAGCCAACTTGAATAAAATTAGAGGTGTGAGGGGGTATTTATAGCAGTTTGTGGCGAAGACAGTGGCGGGGTCTGGCCGAAGAAGGAGTTCTAGGAGCTTAACCTCCGTCGTCGTCTCCAACGACGGTGAGGTTATCTCCCACTAAAAAAAAGGATTCTCGGTTAACCCAGACCGATGGATCAAGTGGAGGTGGTGAGCTCAAGCTGCAAGAGCTTGGACAAAGAGGAATGATGTCGACAGGGCAGTGATCGCGTGGTGGGGTGACTCTCTGCCGCCAACCGTTCATTCGGCTGAAGAAGAAGAAGACAAAGAGGGACTTAGATAAAACTTAAGGACCTGTGTGAGAAATAAGGACCCGACTGTAATGAAAAATAAGGACTAAAATGTAAACCCAGGTTTTGAAGGTTTATTTTAATTTAAATCTTTTTCAACTTTTTATATATGTTATTAAATAAGGTAAATATTATGTTTACACCTTGAATTTACATTTTTGACCTTTTTAGGTTAATTTATTTGGTTACGTAAAATTACTTAAGTTATTACATACTTAGGTATACATTATTCTTAAGTTACTTATCTTATTAATTAAGGAAATGATTAATAGGATTTTGAATCCAATTATTATATAAATTATTAATAATGTTAATTGAATGATAAAATATCATTTTTAACTTATTTTAAGGTCCTTAACTAAATATCCCTTATTCTATAATTAACCCTTGTATATTCATAACCTTAGCTAATTAACTAGGAAGACTAGTTAATTAGGGGTAATTAGAGATCATGAAGAGTGTCTCATCAACGAGCGTGATCTCGATCCTTGGATTCCCATCCAACGGTCGAGGGCAATCACACAGGAATTGGAAAGCACGACAATCCGCGTGCGTAGCACAGTGGAGTGAGTGCCTAATAGACCATGCGCAACGTGGGATCGAAACACAATTGGGAGCTGGATGCCCACAGATGAAATTCCACCGTCGGATCTTCATCGAGCGAATCAACAGCGAACGCACGGCGAGCGTGGAAGCGTTGGATGCAGACGCACGCAATCACGTGCGCCTTAGGACTCAGCGGGCTCTGAGTGCGCTCTTTAAGCCGTTCGATCGAGAGATCAGACGGCTAAGAATTGTTAGGATTTGAGGTGCGTTTGAGTGCTGAGCGACGAGCAGCGTGCGAAGCAGCGAGCGTGCGGGTGAGCAAGATCCATCGGATTTAGATCCAAGAGCGCACAGGCTGCCACGTGGCAACACTAGATTCAACCAAGGATTGAAGAAGGATTTGGAAGGCTTAATCAAGGTCGTTGATCTCCCGATCAACGGATCTGATTAATATGAAGCCTTTGCATGGGATTAAGGGCTCCAATACCTTAAATTCCCTTCATAATAGCTATAAAAAGAGTCCTAAGGGCCCCCTTTGAAAGGTATTCCTTAGTTTTTCTTCTTCTTCCTCCTTCAACCCCTCTCTCTTCTTCTTCTTCCCGTCTTCTCTACTTCCGTCTCTACACCTCTGTTTGAAGCGTCCGTTGGGCCACCCCGACGGATCGTTGTTGCTCTTCCCAACCTCTCCAGAAGGCCACCACGAACCACCCATGGTGCCCTCATTCTGTTACATAAGTAGTTTATGTTTATGTTAGAATTTATTTAGTTAGATGTATGCAATTCATGTTCAAACTCTTTGATTGATATATATACTGCATCTATACTATTTAGTATTTATATTTGGAACAACGCATGAAATCAAAAGTGCTTTCTGCCTCCCTGTGATCGACTGAGACTCACCAACTTCCGTTAATTTATTTGCTCGAGATGTATTTCACGCTATACTACAACGCACTAATTTTCTACGTGATCTACGTCATGAACAAATCAGCGCCATTGCTAGGGAGGCACGGCGACTTTTGATTTTATCTCTAATATAGTATTTTCGTGTGTAGGTATAATGACACGAAGCAATGAATGAAGCAAAGTGGGCACTGCAAAAAATCAGGTGTACACATTCTTATTAGAAACTCGGCCAAAAATTAAGTGTCATCCTTAAAATTCAATAGTTATTTTTTTGCTTCTCCAAAAATCTTGAAATTTGGATTGGAACTAGATCTCCAAATTATCTTTCCAATGCCACATTTCCCAAAAATAAATTCCTTCTATGAAATTTTTAAAAATTCGTGGAGTACATACTGGTCAGATTAATTGAAAATAGAACTTTTATGCACTTTAGAAATCAATTCTGACCAACATATAAATTTGATTTACACACAATTTGTGGGGTTTGAAAGACAATCAAATTATATTCCAATATCATATTTTTACAAAATTTTTGGACCATATTTGATATAGTTTCCAATAGAAAAACCAACATGGGGTCTAAATCCCATATTTGACCCCTAGTTTGTTAAAAATTTCTAACTAATTGTTGGAAAAAGTAAAAATTTTGAAAAAATACTCTATGAAAAGCTTATTGAACAAGTAATCTTTTTGCCAAGTTTCAAATCATTTGGATTCCATCTTATTTTAGAGTTACATTTGAATTGTGGTCTTCAATTTGAAAAAAAATACTTAGAAGTGCTTAAGCCAATAGGACCACATAGACTAACTTGGACTCCGACGAGCCCAAGAATTAATCAGTGAGGCGAGTCACTTCGTGGACTACCCACCATCTACTAAATTGATGAAACGGGTTAAAAATTCACAAAAATATATCAAATAACTTGCATTTGGCTTGAAACTACTGGGTAGTTCCAACCTCTCTTACAAAACCTGGTGTCTAAGCCTGCAGGGTAGCGTCAAATGACCACGGCTGTGGGGTAATGGAACCAGAGGAAAAAGCTAGAGGAAGAACCTTCCTTGTAGTCTCCTTGTAACCAGACTAGCCAGGTTAGCTTGAGAGGCGAGAATTCCTTGCAGTTGGTCTCTCGCCGATTTTTTTTAATAACACAAACTTAAACGAAAAATCCGGTCATCTGATCTAAAGGACCACTCTGATTAACAAGGACTTAGCCTTGTTCTACTTGACTATACCAACCCTTTGAGTTGGTGTATGCAAGGAAGAAGGTCATTAGGACCTAAACTTATGGGACCATGGGAGTCGAACCCAAGGCGGCAAAGGCAATTTTCGCCTGACATCTCTTCTCAACCTTCTTCCACTCGATTAGCTGAGATGGCTAATCTCGATCCTCGAGTTCGTTAGTACCCTGAGAATCAGGACCCAATGGCTCATCTGGAAGCCAAGGTCGAGGAAACGGAACAAAAATACGAGCAAAGCATCGACCAAATTCTCACAACACTCGACAGAATGTAGCATCCACCACGCGAAGAACAACTGCGGGACTTCTACAATCCGGCAGCAACAACCATAGCACCTCAGGTCCGGATTTCTGCAGGCGGAGACGCATTCGAGTTAAATTCGAATATCATAATTCTGATTCAGACTCATTTTCATGCAAACTCGAATGAGGATCCCTTCTAGCACATCAAAGATCTGAGTCAGATTGCAGAGTCAGTTCGACCCAGGAATGTAGATATTGGAATTGTTCTCTTGAAGCTTTTTCCTTTTTCTCTCAAGGATAAAGCTGCTTATTGGTTCAAGACCATCAGGAGGCCAATTGGAGTCTGGGAGGAATTACGTCACGAATTCCTCCAAAAGTTCTTCCCGATCGGTCGAACAAATGCTATGAGGCGCGCAATCACAACTTTTGCCCAAGTCCCTAAAGAGAAGCTACATGACACCTAGGACAGATTCCATGATCTTCTCAGGAAGTGCCCACACCATGGTGTACCCAAATGGCACCTCACTCAGGCATTTGACTATGGGCTGGATGACACACATCGGTACCTGGCCGATGCATCTAGCAGTGGGAATTTCCTCGCGAAGGACGAGAACAATGCATTTGAACTGTTCGAGTCCTTAGTAGAGAACTCAATGAATGTCGCCTCAATGAACCAGTTCCAACGACATGGACAGCAACGAGTCAGCATCCACGAAGCTCAAGCCGAGTCTGCCCGAGCCAACATGGACATTATCCCTAAAAAACTGGACAAGGTGGATCTGCTTGATAAGTAGCTCGATGAATTAATGCGAGCAAGATCTGGATCTTCTGGCAGCACTACTCCATCTTACTCCTCTCAAGCATCCCGAGCACCCTCTGCTAGTACATATCCATTCACTTAGGATGTTTTCTCTACATCTCCGTGGGATCCTATGTACCAGGAACCTGTGAACAATGTTGATCTGGCACCATACAATCAGGGTTACGCACCACATGACGATGCAAGTGCGTATTCTTTTGATGAATTTGCATCTGAGACTTCTTCGTCCTACGAAGATGTCAATGCTATTTAGGGTTATGAGCGTAACCCGTATTCTGAAACGTATAACCCTAGTTGGCACCGGCATCCAAATTTCTCCTAGTCTGGTAACCCACAGAGACCAAGTCAAGCTCCACACTACCAGACCAGACAATATAGGAATGCACAGAACACGTATCCTAGGTAGTAGTCATTCCTGTCTCAGCAGCAACAGACACACTCTATCTATCAGCCGCTGCACCAAACTGCCAACTACCCTCCAAAGTGGGCCGACCCTTTGGAGTCTCTAAAGGAGGAATTGCAGGTATCAATTTGGAAATCTACTCAGAACAACCTACAAATAATGAAGGCAATGGCTGACCAAATACAGAGCATACATGATGATTCCATTTTAATGGACTAATATTAAGCCTAAGTACCTTTAATCGTACCTTGTTGTTGTGTTAATAATTACAATTAAGTTGTAGAAGAATTGTACGCATCATGATTTACGTTTATAACATTCTATAACTTAATATGTAATGATTTTGTTGTTTTTATGTGCAGGTATTATATTCAGAAAGAGCAAGGGTTGGGGAGCAAATTCCCCCAACAACCTGAGGAACTTTTCCCTTTCCTCCGACCGTCTCCTCCAACGCCCACCGGCCAAAAATAGAAAAGGGATTTGCAAATCCCTTGATTGGCGCACGCGGAGAGAGGGAAGAGTTAGAAAAGAGAGAAGGCGGCGTGGACTTAGGAAGTAATTTCTTCCCCCCCCTCTGAGGGGAAAGGCTCCATCTTCTCCACCGCTCCTTCTCCACCGCATGCATTGTGTCCACAGGCGCACACCGCTCCTCCTTGCGTGCCCGCAAGCGTGTGCCATCTCCAGCCAGCCTTGCTCCCACCGCACCTGCCTTCACCATTCACACAAAACCCACGCAACAGCAAGCACACGCACGCCACCAAGCCTACAGGCCGCCTCCTGCAGAGTGCCATCGAGCCTCTCCGCAACTGCTCACCTCCCTCTAGCGCCCCCCTGCTGCATGCGCTCAAGCCACCCCACCCACACGCATCTCCTTCCAGCCACTGCAGGTGCACAACAATGCGCCCTACCGCCCATCTGCCTTCACCGCACCCACGCCACAGCAGGCTCATCCAACCAACCGAGCTCCTCTCCCTTACTGCAGCGCTCACCAACTGCCCGCGCCTCACTACAGGCGCACCTCATCGCAGCGCCTGCACGCCCATCCACTACGTGCCGCAGCCTCCAGCACCATCATCGTGCCCGCACCAAGCTTCCCCGCAAGAGCACCCCAGCAGCGCACCCACAGGCGCCAACTGCAGAGTGCCTCTCCATGCCAGGCACGCGCCTGCACTCTCCACCGCCAGTGGGCCTCACCAACAGGCGCACACCGCCACCCGCAACAACCGGTGCGCGCCGCAGCCTCCAGCACCCTCACAGCATCCGCGTAGCCATAGCAGCAACCTCCGTCTCCTCCAACAGGCTGGCGCTCCGGCCACCTCCGCCGGCCGCCAGCGGCCACCTCCGGCCATGCCGCTGCCACCGTTGCATAACGCTCGTCAAGCTGCACCTCCCTGCCGATTCTCGCGGCTAACCGTGCGCGACTGCACACTCAAGGAGAGAGGAGAGATCCTCTGTTTTTCCTTCTATTAAAAATTACATTTAATGCCATTGTCAAGTTTATATTAATATTTTATTCTGGCCACATTGCACTGATGCACTCATATTTTCTTGAAATTACTTTATTAGTGTTATGTGAATGTTTCTATCTTGAATTTCAAATTAGAATTACATGAAAGTTGAATTCACTTTGTAAGCCAGTACACATGCATCTTACACATATTTTTGAGGCTTAATTTCTGACGTGAAAATTGCATAAACATCCCTGAACTTTTAAAGAAATTGCAAAGTTCATTTAAAACAGCATTTTCCTCGCATTAAAGTTGCAGAAGAGTTTGCGAACTGTGCATTCCTTGACTCGTGAATTTATTAGGCTAATTCCTCCCTGTGGAGACGACCTAACTCTTCCTGGTTAGTTTTGAAAATTTAAATGTTTTAAAAAGCGATTTTCTACCACCCAATTAAATATAACGACACATCATTTTATGATAAAGTTTTCAACGAAAACGAAGACCACTCTTTCAAATGGCGCCGTTGCCGGGGAGGAAAAATGCCTATTAATTTTTCAGGAATTTTATATTATTTTTATGCTATTTTGAAAACTTTTCTGAATTATTAACTGTGGATTTTCTTTTGTGCAAGAACATGCGACGAAAGCGACGGGTGCGTACGGTGGAGACAATTTTTTTTGGTGGACCTTGACGCCACCTGGAGAACGGGAACAGGAACACGTGGGCCTTGATCCCACGCATATAGGCTTATGGAGAAGCCTATTTCTGATTCAGTCATAGGTTTTAGTTAGATTTAGTTAGATACACATTAGAATTTAAATTCTGTCTTTTGGACCCTTTTTGGGTATTTTCGGGAATGTGTTCCCAGTGCCACTTCATTTCTTATCGCTTTTGTATGCGGGAGCGTATTTTTGGCAGCGTGTTCCCATTTATTTAGATTATAAGATTATTTGAACTGTTTTGAACTACATTTCAGTTAGTTAGTTAGATTAAGTCTGTTTGTTTATTATATAAAAAAAAAATTCGAACTGCCTGCTAGAAGTTGCATATCTATAGGACGACCATCTAGGACTGAATGAACAGCATCTAGTTTATTTTTATTGCATTGCATTCATTACTGCACGAAGAAAGTTGGAGTAAGGTACGTCTTCTCTTGAGCATTAATTACTTGTCATGCATATGTATTGAACCTAAATCTAAGACCACTAAAGTGCTTGAATCAAATTAATTCAGTGGTCACTTTAAACTAATTGGGACTGTTAAGAGGTTGGACTTTAAAATCTGTGGCTAAAAATTGTGTGCAAAAGGATCCTGTTTGCGGAATTTCAAAAATTCAAAACACGATCGTATGCTTGCACACTTAAGACACTGTGCACCTCACATATAAGGTCACTAGATAAATTTCTACCTCTCCTCTTTTGCACCACAAGGGAAGTTAGTTGGAAATCAACAAGCCTATCCACCAAGTTACTTCGGTTCCTCGTGTGTGGGCTCGATTCGAGACTTCCATCCCTTGCGAGTAGGTTATAGGCACCAGCGAAGGTTGGCCTAGGAAGCGTAATTTTTGCAAAACTTGTTTGGCCACGAACTAAACATATAACTCTAAGACCTGCAATCTACTAAAAACAGATCCCGTTGAATTTGCGTTTGCCGTGACAATAGAACTCTTTAGGAAGTTGTCTGTTGAATCCTAAGAAAGTTAAAATTGTTTTGCTTAAAGAAATGGATTACTCTTACTCCTATCATTCAGATTATCAGAGTCAATACTTCCCATCTTTTAATCAAGATCCCATGCTCCGAGCGTATCCATCCTTTGATGGGTACATTGATAATTCATGGGATCATTCTCATTCTTACCCTGGGAGTACTGGCTTGATAACTCCCACTTTTGAGTAGAGCCTAGGAGTGGGATTTTCCAATCCTAAAATCCCTACTTCCATGCAAACACCCAACCCTGCCACCCTTCATCATTTTCCGTATCGAGGTTGGACCGATACCCTTAGGCAACTAGAGCCTGAAATTGACTATCCTCCCCAACCTGATAATAGTAGCCTCTCCTCTTTTATGATAGAAATGCAAAAATAGCAAAAGGAAATAATAGAATCAATGGGAAAGATGTTGAGGAATAGTCAACACTTAAATGAAGAAATAAGACAACTTAGCTACACGCTTCCCAATAATACTGATCCTTACCCAATAAACCATGATCATGAAAATAATTCTGAGGAACCTAATGATAATAGGGATCCAATTTTAGGTAGCCATCACTTAGACTAATCCAATGAGACACGGCCACTAGAGGATAATGATCATAGTGATTATCCACCTGAATTATATTGCAGTGAAAAGCAAGGGAAGATGGTATCTCTTGAGGACCTTGACCCCAATGACAGTATTCTCCTTACCCCTACCAACCCAGGTCAAGGTTATATTGTTCCTATCACTTCCCCTCTTGATTATTTGGTGGAATCCCATTCTACTCATAGTGAGCCTACTCCTGATCCTCCACTTAGGGAATCAACACCTACCATTCAATATTCTGAGGATTAAAATGCACCTAATGAAGGTGACCCTAAGGGAATAGAGGATGATCAATTCTGGTCTTAGGGATATGATGAGTCTAATTCTGAAGATGAGGATACCCTAATAGAGGAACCTGGGCTGAAAATATGGAGTGATTCACAGGAGAATTATTTATCATTTGAGGATTTACCTCTAGAGGGTAGAAATAATATGATTAAATCCATATTCCTCCTTTCTTTTAAGAGTCATCCTCCATCAAAACAGGAGTTGATATTAGAGGAGGATGAACAAAATAATCAGAAGTCTATGGGAGACTCTCGGGGACAAAACACATCAATTAAGGATTTATACCCCGAGAAGAATGACGAATTCAATGATATAGGCTTCCTCCAAAATATTAAAACTGATCCTCCTTTAGAAATAATTGAGGATACTGATCCAACTCCTAATGAATCACAGATACACCCCGATAAATATTTGAGTGAACCAAACGAATCTGGGGATGAGCTGAATGATAATGATTCTTACATTTTGACCCTACCATCAAAAGGTTGTAATTTGGAGTCTACCCTTGATTCAAATGCGACTCCGATCATTAATGCTAGGAAGGATAACTTGAAGTTTTCTACAACTGTTAGGGAGTATACACAATATGAATCATTGTTGGAATTGGACTTAACACCAACTAAGCCTTCATTGGACTTAACCATTACCTTCCAACACTACAAACAATCCTTATACTCCCTAACCAATCCTTGGCTCAGATCTCTGCTCATGTACATTCTTTCTAGAGAATATATCAGGACAGTACATCCTAGGGTAGAATGGCGAGTATGGATTGATACTTGTACTTTTACTCTCGCCATTCAAGGGTTTGAACTAATTATGTGTATATCTTTTAAAACCCGTCCTGCTCTAGAGGATCCTTATTGTCCTCCACTTATTCCGTTTCAGGAGGTCCTTTTTCATATTCCGTTTATTATTCCTAGACCTCCCAAGGTAGCCAACGAGATTTTCTGTTTTCATCTCTTTTAGCGAGCATTTGGAATTACATTGCATCATCAGCTCACCAACATCCGTGGTTACCTGTTTTCTACGTCAGTGCTGTTATGCGTATTCTTAGGGCCTAACCTTTTCTGTTTGGAACTAGACTTATAGGTTCCTTCTTAGTCTGGCTGCTAACAGAAAATGCAGCGCTTGTTGGGAGGCAACCCAGCAAACTGTGTCAGGTGATATTTTTCCTTTCTCCTCCTGTTTTAATTTTACGATGGGGACATTGTAGGATTTAGGCATGGGGGAGTGCATTTGCATGTTAGGAAGTATTTATGCATTTAGGTTAGGGTAAAAAAAAAAAAAAAAATTGAGCTGCATGGGTTAGTCCCTAGCAAAATACCTTTGTTATTGGAGGTTCTTCTTCTAGAATTATTTCTTAAGTTTAGAATCCAGTACATTTATTTCACATGCACGTAGATTTAATAATGGATCCTTGAGGAAAACCAATGAGCATTTGTAAGTCTACTGAACCCTTGGACAGTTCATAGGGAGTCAAGCATACTATCTTCTAGTAGATCCACCTCATATTTGTGAGAAGAAGTAGAGAGATTACTGGTGCGCTAAGTCTAGTGCAAGGACTCTTAAGTTTTGGATAATTAGATGATGATACTTCAGAGTTAAGCGTAGTTTTCACTCTTTGTTCCTGTGTACGTACTTTGAGTGAATTCCTGAGAGTCACCAAATAAGGTAGATACACAGAGATTGAGTCTTAATAAAGCTATAACTATGGTGGAGGGTTACGACCATCCTTCATAGAGTCCTCAGTTGAAGGAGGGTAATAGTGTCAAAGGTCAAAAATATGCCTGTCCCATCCATTCATTCCCGGTGCCGAGAATAGGCACTTCCACCAAATAAGCCACACAACTTCTTCTTGACCATCATCATCCCTAATAATGCCTCGTAAATAAAAGTCTGTATTGTGTTGTGTTGATTGAAAAAGAAACAAAAACAAGAAAAAAAAATATATATATATATATAAAGAAGAAGAGAGAAAAGAAGTAGAAAAAAAAGAAAAAAGTTATATTACAAAAAAAAAAAAGAGTCCAAGTGTATGATGTAACATTGTTTCTGAGGCAATAGAACACCTATCGCGTTCCACCAAATATGACCCATACCTACCTTCTAGTATTTCTGATCGCCTGAATACTGGTTGAGAACTCTAACTTAGTTATAGAGTTATTAGGACTTTAATTGAAGTGTGGATGCCTTGTGAGGCCACCAAATAATGAGTATAATTTCTAATTCTGACGAGATTCGTGATATTAGAAAGAAAGAAAAGAGAGAGTGCCCAGGAACATCAAGAGAGCACACTTGTGTAGCCTCTCTCAGAGTTGACTTGTCTAATAGTCTAGAGAGTTAGAGTCTGCAGTACTAGACTATATGTAGCACCAGTAGAGTGTGTGCCACCAAATACAAATCCATTCAACTTGATATCTCCTACCTAAGCCAAACGTCGGGGTCAAATTATAGATTATCGTCTGCTTTATCCCCAATGGAAGTGTTGCCTATCTCGACAGAAATTTTTGCCAAGGGTGATGTACGAACTCCTAATGCGAATCGACTCTTTCACTTGGATCTATTACGTAGGCTATCAGCACTTCACATTTGTCTGGATTTCTAAAGTTGTGGAGTAAGAAAAGAAGAAATCTTCTGATTACTTCTATTATTTTTCATTTTTGCTAGGGACTAGCAAATCTTAGGCATGGGGTATTTGATGAGTTCATTTTAATGGATTAATATTAAGCCTAAGTACCTTTAATCGTACCTTGTTGTTGTGTTAATAATTCAATTAAGTTGTAGAAGAATTGTACGCATCGTGATTTACGTTTATAACATTCTATAACTTAATATGTAATGATTTTGTTGTTTTTATGTGCAGGTATTATATTCAGAAAGAGCAAGGGTTGGGGAGCAAATTACCCCAACAACCGGAGGAACTTTTCCCTTTCCTCCGGCCGTCTCCTCCAACGCCCGCCGGCTAAAAATAGAAAAGGGATTTGCAAATCCCTTGATTGGCGCACGCAGAGAGAGGGAAGAGTTAGAAAAGAGAAAAGGCGGCATGGACTTGGGAAGGAATTTTTTCCCCCCATTGCGGGGAAAGGCTCCATCTTCTCCACCGCTCCTTCTCCACCACATGCACTGTGTCCACAGGCGCACATCGCTCCTCCTTGCATGCCCGCAGGCGTGTGCCATCTCCAGCCGGCCTTGCTCCCACCGCACCTGCCTTCACCGCGTGCACAAAACCCACGCAACAGCAGGCGCCCGCACGCCACCAAGCCTGCAGGCCGCCTCTTGTAGAGCACCATCGCGCCTCTCTGCAACCACTCACCTCCCTCTAGCACCCCCTGCTGCATGCGCTCACGCCACCCCGCCCGCGCACATCTCCTTCCAGCCACTGTAGGCACACACCAGTGCGCCCTACCACCCATCTGCCTTCACCGCGCCCATGCCACAGCAGGCGCATCCAACCAACCGAGCGCCTCTCCCTTGCTGCAGGCACTCACCAACTGCCCGCTCCTCACTGTAGGCGCACCTGACCGTAGCACCCGCACGCCCATCCACCGCGTACCGCAGCCTCCAGCACCATCACCGTGCCCGCACCAAGCTTCCCCACAGGCGCACCCCAACAGCGCACCCACAGGCGCCAACTGCAGAGCACCTCTCCACACAAGGTGCGCGCCTGCACTCTCCACCGCCAGCGCGCCTCACCAGTAGGCGCACACTGCCACCCGCAACAGCTAGTGCGCGCCGCAGCCTCCAGCACCCTCACAGCATCCACGTAGCCATAGCAGCAACCTCCATCTCCTCCAACAGGCTGGCGCTCCGGCCACCTCTGGCCATGCCGCTGCCACCGTTGCATAGCGCTCGTCAAGCTGCACCTCCCTGCCGATTCTCGCGGCTAACCGTGCGCGACCGCACACTCAAGGAGAGAGGAGAGATCCTCTGTTTTTCCTTCTATTAAAAATTACATTCAATGCCATTGTCAAGTTTATATTAATATTTTATTCTGGCCACATTGCACTGATGCACTCATATTTTAGTGTTATGTGCATGTTTCTATCTTGAATTTCAAATTAGAATTACATGAAAGTTGAATTCACTTTGTAAGCCAGTACACATGCATCTTACACATATTTTTGAGGCTTAATTTCTGACGTGAAAATTGCATAAACATCCCTGAACTTTTAAAGAAATTGCAAAGTTCATTTAAAACAGCATTTTCCTCGCATTAAAGTTGCAGAAGAGTTTGCGAACTGTGCATTCCTTGACTCGTGAATTTATTAGGCTAATTCCTCCCTGTGGAGACGACCTAACTCTTCCTGGTTAGTTTTGAAAATTTAAATGTTTTAAAAAGCGATTTTCTACCACGCAATTAAATACGACACATCATTTTATGATAAAGTTTTCAAGGAAAACGAAGACCGCTCTTTCAATACAAAACATGCAAAACCAGATGATGCAGGAGCATAGGTCACAGGGAGCTTTACCCTCCCAACCTATCCTAAACTAGAGATATGTGCAGAATCAGGGCGCCCTACCTAGATTCCAAGCACCACAGGGACAAGCACATGCTGTTCTGCAAGCACCTCTCGCACCACCTGGTTATGGACTTGGTCAGCCAGCTCTGCTGCCAAACCTTGTGTATCCAAACCAACCTGCTCCTCTGCCCCTTCATGGACAGCATGCCGATGCAAAAGCTGTCACTCTAAGGAGCGGAAAGACTACATAGGACTCGCTACCCAGGCAAGCGGGTAATGATTTTTCCTATGCTCGACCACAAGATGGCCCACAACCCTCTTCCTCTCACAGGCCATCTTCATTAGATAAAGGAAAGAGACCCCTAGACCTTCAAATTCCCATTCCTTTTCCCGCAGCTCTAACGTGAGATTCAGCATGAAAAAAGGACATGTGGAATTTTGAGGACCTGAAATCTATGTTCAAGGAAGTTCACATTCAGGTCCCTCTCCACGAAGTAATAGATCACATCCCTACTGTTGCGAGGTTCTTCAAGGACTACTGTACTCCAAAGCGACAGTAGAGAATCGGACGACAGGCGGTATTATCCGAGGAAGCTAGAGTGGTTATCTTAGCTGACTTACCGCCCAAAAAGGACCTAGGCACACCACTGAGTTCCTGCTTTTTGCAAGATTCCACTTTTGATAGGGCCCTTCTTGATTTGGGGTCGTTCATCAACCTAACTCCCACCGTAGTATTTGATCGATTTCGATTTGGGGAGCTAAAGCCCACCTCGATTACCATATAGTTGGTTGACCGATCGATGAAAACGCCGATGGGGTGGTTGAAAATGTGATCGTAAAAGTCCAAGGATTTTGCTTTCCAGCGGACTTTTTTGTTCTTGATATGGAGGTTCCTTCTAATCTCCGTGATGCACCAATTATTTTAGGTCACCCATTCTTGGCAACCAACCGTGAGAACATCGACTGTGCATTAGGGTGCATGGAGATTGCCCTAGGAAATGAAAAGATTAGATTGGACATTTTCAGGGCATCAAAGAACTTTGATTGCAATTTGATCGAGGAGGATAGTGAAGATGAAGATTCAGCTTTCTGTGGGAACATTGGGCTCCTCTGCAGCAACCCAATGGTGCATTCATCTTCACTATCAGGGGTCTTAGATCGCGATCCACATGGGACTGAGACTAATGGCATACACATTTCATCCCGTGGATCTAGTTGTCATGGGTGTTCATCTGCTTCCAACACCCCTGATCCTGACTATCCTGCCCTATCTAACACTGATATCTTAAGAAAAATTACATCACCACTGCAAGCGGATTCTCCAGTAGTCAGGATCAGCAGATTTCCACTGTTGTTTCCTCTCCTCCCCTGCATAAACCCTCTCCCTACCCTCCGCTACTAGAGTTACAACCCTTACCTGATTCACTCAAGTACGTGTTTCTGGGAGAAAGTGAGACACATCCCGTGACTATCAATGCTCAGTTGACTCTGGATCAAGAACACCAGTTGATCTCCGTTCTGCAAGCACATAGGGCTGCTATCGGGTGGGGCATTACTGATCTCCATGGGATTCGCCCCTCATATTGCACTCACCATATCTACACTGATGAAGGGGTGAGACCCATCGAGACAACCTCAGAGACGCCTAAATCCAAATATGTTGGAGGTTGTCAAGAAGGAGATCATTAAATGACTAGATGCAGGCATTATCTATCCAATTTCCGATAGCCAGTGGGTGAGTCCCATTCAAATTGTGCCTAAAAAGGAGAGACTCACCATACAAAAGTGAATTGGGTGAATCCATCTCGACCCGCACCATGACTTCTTGGCAGGTCTACATTGATTACAGGAAGCTAAACTCGACCACCAAAAGGGATCACTTTCCTTTACCCTTTATTGATCAAATTCTAGAATGGCTGGCCGGGCGTAGTTTCTTCTGCTTTTTGGATGGATACTCTGGGTACAATCAAGTAGCGATCAACCCAGAAGAACAAGACAAAATGACTTTTACATGTCCCTTCAAAACATTCGATTTTAAGCGAATGCCTTTCGACCTCTATAACGCACTAGCTACTTTTCAGCGATGCATAATGGCCATATTTTCAAACATGATCGAGGACTGCATAGACGTGCTCA
Organism: Thalassia testudinum; assembly: GCA_037157565.1. Classification (NCBI taxonomy): domain Eukaryota; kingdom Viridiplantae; phylum Streptophyta; class Magnoliopsida; order Alismatales; family Hydrocharitaceae; genus Thalassia; species Thalassia testudinum. The sequence goes on along the minus strand of JAZHRO010000063.1, from coordinate 147,174,626 downwards.
TGGACGACTTCTCTGTGTTTGGAGATGATTTCTCATCTTGTCTTGATAACCTCACAAAGATCTTGAGGAGATGTATAGAGGTTAACCTAGTACTTTCATGGGAAAAAAGACATTTTATGGTGAGGGATGACATCATACTAGGTCACAAGATCTCCTCTAATGGACTCAAGGTCAACTGAGCTAAGTCTGAAATCATTTCGCGATTACCTTCTCCTAACTCGGTCAGGCAAATCAGATCATTCTTAGGTCATGTCAGATTTTATCGAAGATTCATTTGAGATTTCTCAAAAATTGCTCGTCCATTAACGAATCTTCTAATAACCGACACACCCTTTGATTTTGACTCCTCATGTCTCAACACTTTTGAGACCTTGCGAAGTGCTATTTCAAGTGCACCAATTCTCCAACCCCCCGACTGGTCGCTCGACTTTGAGATGATGTGTGACACCTCCGACATCGCTGTTAGAGCCGTTCTTGGCCAATGTCGGGAGCACCATCCATTGGTAATATACTACACTAGCAAAACGCTGAATGAGGCTCAGCGTAACTATACAGTGTTAAGACCCGAGGCATCAAAACATTTGAAGACATCTGGGAGTTGGTCCAGACGTTTGGATGCCTTCCCAAACGTCTGGAAATAAATTTTTGCCTGCATAAGATCACAAGTTTGCGCACGTGCCGCGCGCAAACTGAAACCCACTGCCCTCTTCTTTTCTCTCCCCTCTCCGACCTGCAGATGCCTTTTCTCCCCCCCCTCCCTGCACGCCTACAAATACCCCTCTCCCTCATTCACCACCCCATCATCTTCTCCTTCCTCCAATGCGAGCACGAGAGCGAGAGTGAGAGCGAGCCGCCGCTGCTGCCGAGTGCGGTGGCAGAGAGGAGAGGTGCAGCGAGAGGGAAGACAAGAAAGCATGCGTGCCGTGAGGAAGAGAGCTCGCCAGAGCAGCTCGAGGCCGATCGGCGGGCACACGAAGGAGCGTTGCGCTGGGGAGGTTCCCCCGGTGTTGCTACAACTTAGGCAGCGGGTGGACGAGCATGGCGTAGCCACGCGCAGCGGGAAGAAGACGAAGGAGGTTTTGATTCTGGAAATTTTTCCCAGAATCAGACGTCTGTACCTACATCCAAACGACATAAGTGACGTCTGGAGGGAGCTCCAGACAACTGAGAGGTACGTATTTCCTCCTATACCTCCTTTCACCGATACGGCCATGTAGGTCGTTTCGCCAAGGTTCTGAAATGTGTCGTGTTGAGGGAGTTTTCATCGCGCGTGCAGGATTCGTTTCGGGAAGGCACGGGAACACGCCCTCCCACGCAATTCAGACGTCTGGGCAAGGCACCAGACGGCGGAGAACATCTCCAAACGTCCGGAGAGGTGGTCGGACGTCTGGAACTGGGTCCAGACGATTCAACAGGATCCCTAGATGTCTGAGGAGCAGCGCAGAGTGAGGTATGACCTGGACCACTTTTTAAGACGTTTGGAAGGTGTTCCAAACATCTGATTTGAGTCAGTGTTGTCGTTTTTGACCCATTTAGGGTCCGTTCGAGGTTCGATTTCCGCGTTTAAGATTCTGTTCTTCTCATAATTAGTTGCTCTACTTGTTTGAAATACTTTTATCCTGTTCTGAGTGGTTCCTTGTGATTGATCCTTGTGTTAGGACCTCGTTCTGTTGCGGCTTTAGGGGTTGCAGAGGCACGCGGACCTGCCAATCACGCCCCCATTACTCCCGATTTTGCGGGTAGAGTGGCTCCCCTTAGTTAATTACAAACATTAATGCATCTCTGAAATAAATGATAGATCCTAGAGTATGGCATGAATATTAGGACCTGAAAACTAGATTGAATGATAAATCCTAGGGAACAGCATGAATCCTAGGACCTGAAAACTAGATTGAATGATAGATCCTAGGGTACGGCATGAATCCTAGGACCTGAAAACTAGATTGAATGATAGATCCTAGGGTGTGGCATGAATCCTAGGAACAGAAACACTGAAACGAATGTCTTGAATGCCTGAATTGCAGTCTTGGATAAGTAGAAAGAATAATGGTAATTGCCTGTAATTGGATAACAGCTGCCTATGAAATGTAGAGTACTGTTGCTAGTAACTGCTACATGTAATTCCTGTTGTTGGAAACTAAATTTGAGCTGCTTGTATATAAATTGGAAAAGAAAGATTAAATGTTGGAAACACGTGCTATATGCGAATAAAACTGAGATGATGAAACCTAGTATGGCTTGGCCTGAGAAAAATGAGCATGAACCCTATGGGGAATTAGGAGTAGAGCTCCTGGAAAATAACTAGAATGGAATTGGGAAAGTGGATGAGGAAGTGAGCTGGCCCTTGAGTACGGAGTACCAAGGAGAGCGACTGTCCCCCTGTTTAGTGTAGAGTGGAGCCAGCCGCCTCAGGGACCCGAGGTTAGGTCTAGCCACTTTGTACCGACTTTTTGGCCCTCGCACACATCGTACCAGGGAGAGCTACTAGTGTAAGGAGGGAGCTAGCCACCCCACGAGCCCCGGGGTTCAGCTAGCCATCCTACACTGACTTGTTAGGCCCACTGGGCAAACTAGGGTAGTCAGGCGAGGGTGTGCGGACTGTGGAGGGGCAAGACCCCTATTTGGTTACTGTGGAGGGGCTAGACCCCTGTTACTGAGAGGGCTCTGCCCTATATTGGTTCCGTACTGTGCTTTGGGTGCACCCGTTAACGGAAATGACTGACCACGTGCCAGTGCGAGGTAGCACCCGTGCATTTATCTCACGTGCCGTAGTTACCGTTACGTCTGCCAGTGACCTTGGGGTGGTTGACTGAGAGTAGGACCACCACGGGGGACTCTGCCAGCCAGGAGAGCACCACGTGCCACTTCTACTTTTCGGAAAAGACTGCAATCAAGATCGTTCCCATGAGGAACATTCAAGATCAAGAGAAAAACCTGAGAAATAAACCAAGAAAGGGTAAAATAAAGAAATAAATTAAAACAACAGCTACTTGTTTACCTTTACAGTTTTCTTAGCTAGCTGGTTGCCACTCTACTCAGCGTTTCGCTGACGTGTCATATTTGTCACCTTTTTCAGGATCAGGTGTTGAGCAGCCAGAGCCTACTGCTGCGAAGGGTGCTGGGCCTAGTAGAGACCAGTAGTTGTACTTTTGTTGTACCCGTTTTTCTGTAATAGTGAGTATTCTGTTACACCTTTGTACTCTTTTATTGTAAACTTCATATTTTTGTACCTATTTTTAATTCTCTACTGTTGTGGTGGTGTGTACTATAGTAGTTCTTTTCTTTACTACTGTACTTTTGTTACTGTTAGTTACTTGCATGGTGAATGTAGTTTATTTTACTGCTTTTTGGTTACTTTCTCGTTGGACAACTGGGTCTTGGGATCAGTCGAGTCGGTCCGATTCTCGTGTCCTGTAGGGATTCGGGAACCAGGTCATAACATACAGTCACTGAGAAAGAATTGCTAGTTATGGTATTCAGGTTGGAGAAATTCAGGTCATACTTACTCGGGTCCAAAGTTATCATCTATACTGACCATTCCACCCTCCGACATTTGTTGGAAAAGAAGGATGCCAAACCCCACCTTATCAGATGGATCCTTCTTTTGCTGGAGTTTGATGTTGAGATCCGTGACAAAGCCGAAGCACATAATGTTGTGCTGAACACTTGTCTCGGCTAGACCCAAACTACATTCCATAATCCCTGCCGATATCAGACCGATTTCCAGATGAGTCTCTGCTGTCTATCAACTCTGTTGAGTTTCCTTAGTATGTTGATATAACAAACTATCTTGTCACAGGCAGGCTACTTGCGGGATTATCCAAGCATCAAAAACTCAAATTTATATCAGAGGCTAAATTCTATTTTTGGGACGACCCACTACTCTTTCGCATTGGGGCTGATCAAATCATCCATAGATGCATCCCTGATTCGGAAATCTCTAGTGTGCTATCCTTCCTCCACAGCGATGCTTGTGGGGGTCATTTCTCGAGCCGAATGACCACTGCAAAGATTTTGTAGTCGGAATTTTTCTGGCCAACCATTTTCAGAGATACACACGAGTTTGCCAAGCATTGTAAGCTATGCCAGACGGTCAGTTCTATGACCCAGAGAGACATGATGCCTCTCCAATCCATTCTGGTCATAGAAGTGTTCGACGTCTGGGGCATCGACTTTATAGGCCCCTTGCCGAACTCTCATGGCTTTGAGTACATACTCCTCGCAGTAGACTATGTCTCAAAGTGGGTAGAAGCTATCTCGGCAAGACGAGCTGATCATAAGACTGTTATATCCTTCGTCTGGGAATTCATTTTTGTGAGATTTGGAGTTCCCCGCACCCTGATAAGCGATGAGGGCAGTCACTTCATCCATGCCCATTTCAGTTCACTATTGAAGAAATACGAGGTGCACACTGCATTGCTACCTCGTATCACCCACAAACCAATGGGCAGGCTGAAGTATCAAATTGTCAAATCAAGCTTATCCTTCAAAAGACGGTTAGACCTGATAGGAAGGATTGGTCCAATCGGTTGATTGATGCACTATGGGTATATCGGACCGCGTACAAGGCCCCACTCGGAATGTTGCCATACTGCATGGTGTATGGAAAGGCCTGTCACCTTCCTGTGGAGTTGGAGCATCGTGCCTTTTGGGCAGTGCAAAAGTGTAATTTTAACCTTAAGGTCGGAGGTTATGAAAGGAAGCTCCAACTCAGTGAGTTAAAGGAGATTAGGCAGGAAGCTTACGAAAATGCAAAAATATACAAAGACAAGACAAAGCTTTCCATGATCGACACATCCGGAGGAAGGAGTTCGCACCTAACCAGCAGACCTAGTTATTTGACTCCGACTCAAATTCTTTGCGGGAAAGCTCAAGTCCAACTGGACTGGGCCGTTTCTAGTGGTCCACTTGTATCCTAATAGGACGGTCCAAATTAAAGACTCAAAATCTAGGCATGTTTTTACGATTAATGGCCAGTGCCTCAAACCATTCTTTGCCCAAGAACCTCCTCCTGCTAACAAAACGATACATCTTCTTGAGGACGTGTGACCGATGAGTTGCCCAGCACGTATACATATATACATACCATATATACATAGCATATTTCATTTTCGCATATTGTTTTGCATATTGTGTAAGGCATTGCAGTGATAACATGAGCTGAGCGACAACTCAGAAGCAATTTTAGGTGATTTCTATCCACATACACCCTGCCTTATTTCTTTTATTCATGCATGAGGACATGCAAACACTTAGGCATAGGGGGGGTGGGGTAGTCCATAAAAACTAAAAATTTTTCTGCCAACAAGTGGGGGGATTAGATTGTTTTATCAAGGAGTTTTATTAAAGATTTATTCTTTAGTAGATTCCTAAGCTTAGAATCCAATATAACCTCACATCTGCATGTAGAATTTGCAATGGATCCACTGTGAAAATCAATCGACATCTCTAGTTTGTCAAGAAGAAGCATTGCTTCTTCTCTTGAACCCTTGAATAGCAATCAGGGAATCAAGTGAACCATCTTCTAGTAGATCCACCAAAACATATGTGAGATGAGAGTAGAGAATCTATTGTTGCTCTAAGGCTAGTGTAAGGAATCTTTAATCTTTAATAATTGAATAATACTTAGAGATGGGCATAGTTTCTCTCTCATTTCTTGCATACTAATTTTGTGAGAAATTCTGTACGAGAGCCACCAAATAAGGCAAAAACACAAAGAGTGCGTTCTAATAAAACTAGGACTGAGGTGGATGGTCACGACCGTCCTCTACGGAATCCTCAACTGAAGGAAGGTACTGATGTCAAGGTCAGAGTAGGCACTTTCACCTATCTGTTCCCTACCCGGTGCCGAGAGTAGGCACTTTCACCAAATAAGCCACCCAAGATCCTCTTGGTCATCCCCAAAAATCTCAAATAATGCCTCATGAATAAAAGTATGTATGTCATGTCGCATTGTTGTGTTATGTCATGTTGGTAATGGCATTGTGCCAGTAGATTTGAAAGGTAAAAAAAAAAAAGTGTAATGTTAAGAAGTTTGAGTTATGTAAATCAAAGTGTTTTGAAGCAAAAACACCTACCATCCCCACAAACAACCAAATACAGCCTTAACCTATTTTTCTATATTTCTGATCACCTGAATACAGGCTGAGGAGTCTGACTTAGTCGTAGGGTTATTAGAACCTAATTAAAGTGTAATGCCATGCAAGATCGCCAAATATAGTTGCAAATCTGATAAGATGTAAGCTAAGGAAGAAAAAAAAAAGAAAGAGGGAGAGAGAGAGAAAAGAAAAAGTACAAAAGATTAAAGAGCACACAGTTTTCCAGCCTTTCTATAAGTTAATTTATTCAATATTCTAGAAAGCTAGATTCTGAAATACTAGTCTCTATGCAGCGCCAAAAGAAAGTGAGCCACCAAATACAAATCCAGTTAACTCATACAACTTCTACCTAAGCCAAAAGCTAGGGCTAAAATTAGAGAATAGTTTATATCCCCGAGAGAAGAGGTTTGCCTATCCCAACAGAATTTTACTTGGGGTCAAGTACAAGCTTTAAATGTATATCGACTCTTCGCTTGGATCCGTTGCAGAAGCTACAACATTACATATTCATGGTCATCTAGATTCTGAATTTTTGGATGAAACAAAATGAAATAAACCATTAGTTAAATTCTTGATATATGCATTTAATCTTGCACTTGCTAGGGACTAGCACAATTTAGGCATGGGAGTATGATTGCGCAGCAATCATAGGCCCTAATTCACGTGAATTAAGGTAGAAGTTGGCTTAACATAGGCATTTTGCATGCATACACATCATACTTTGCATCTTAGATGATTTATATGTTTTATACATAATAATGTGTTATTTGAGAGGTATTAATAATTGTAGGTAATACAGGATTGCAAATGACCGATCCAACCTTATAGATCTATTTGGAATGACGACGAGAGTCCAACTCTTCCAAGAGCGCATCAATCAAACTCCTGTAGCACCCTATGGAGTCTGTAGAAGAAGCAGGATCCAAGGGGAAAATTGAAGAATACCCAGACCTCAAATGACAAATCCAACCGCACGGATAGATCCGGATCAATGTTCACAGTCCAACGACCCAGAAATCAACTCAATCGAAGGCCTACATCATCAGATACAAGGAAAAGAAGATGGACGACCACGATGGCGCCATCGTAGCCACCCCTCACTGTGCCCCAATCTAGAAAGGAGAGCGTGGGCCGTTGGATCATCATCCAACGGCTGTGATGCAGCCACGTCGCCCGCCTGCAGTCGCCTCTTCACGCACGGGCGAGATCTCGACCATTGGATTCCCATCCAATGGCCAAGGGCAGCTGCACAGGAATTGGAAAGCGCGACAATCCACGTGTGTAGCGCAGTGGAGAGAATGCTTAACAGACCATGCGTGACGCAGGATCGAAACACAATTAGGAGTTGGGTGCCTGCTGATGAAATTCCACCACCGGAACTTCATCGAGCGGATCAGCGGCAAACGCACTCTGGCACAGAAGCGTTGGATGTAGACGCGCGCAATGATGCAAGCCTTAGGACTCAGCAGGCGCTGAGCGTACTCTTTAAGTGGTCCGATCGAGAGATCGGATGGCTGAGAATCCTTAGGATTTGAGGCACATTTGAGCGCTGAGCGACGGGCAGTAGGAGAAACAGCGGGTGTGCGGGCGAGTTGGAGCCATCAAATTCTAATCCAAGGGCGCACAGGCTGCCACATGGTAGCACCAGATTCAACCGAGGATTGAAGAAAATTTTGGAAGGCTTAAGCAAGGCCGTTGATCGCCCGATCAACGAATCTGATTAATCTGAAGCCTTTGCACGGGATTAAGGGCTCAAATACCTTAAATGCCCTTCACAATAGCTATAAAAAGAGGCCTAAGGGCCCCCTTTGAAAGGCATTCTTTAGTTTTTCTTCTTCCTCCTCCTTCAACCCCTCTCTCTTCTTCTTCTTCTAGTCTTCTCTACTTCCATCTCTACACCTCCATCTGAAGCGTCTGTTGGGCCACCCCGACGGATTGTTGCTGCTCTTCCCAACCTCTCCAAAAGGCCACCACGAACCACCCGTGGTGCCCTCATTCTATTACATAAGTAGTTTATGTTTATGTTAGAATTTGTTTAGTTAGATGTATGCAATTCATGTTCAAACTCTTTGATTGATATATATACTGTGTCTATACTATTTAGTATTTATATTTGGAACACCGCATGAAATCAAAAGTGCTTTCTGCCTCCCTATGATCTACCAGGACTCACCAAGTTCCGTTAATTTATTTGCTCGAGACATATTTCGCGCTATACTATAACATGCTAATTTTCTACATGATCTACGCCACGAACAGTGCACATGAATAGTGGTCAGACGTTCGTGATCAGTGTGCTCGCAATGGCAATATCCGATCAGCGATCGACGAACGAGATCGAGCGCAACCACGCACTCAATATCGCGCCTTAGGTGCACGTCAGATGGCACGTGTGATGTAGCGTTGGATCACACATTGCTCATCACGCTCATCCGACCCGCGAGAGCATGCCATGCTGCCGCTATTAGAGCCACTCGATGAGGATTCGGCAGCCCAATTTCGCCACCTCTTCGCGTGCAACGAATTTACACCATGCAGGGCTTCGAACGCGCACCCAAAGCACATGGGTTGAGGGCACTCTCCACCATGCTACAACTGTGGATGGTCGCGTGGAGGGATTTTTTTGCTGAGGGTGCGGAGGCACCCTAGCCGTTTGATCTTGATCCAATGGCTGAGATACGAGCACACAATGATGGGAGTGGGGCACCTGCGGTTGTCCTTGGATGATTCAAATGATGCCACGTGGCATCATCTAGGTGGTCCATCTTCAAATGCTCCTTGAAAGTACTACGGGTATCAGATTGGACCGATTTTCACTCCATTGAGCTACGATCGTCGATCCGAATTCATCCATGTGGTTCGATTGCTCATTGAGACACGTTTCAATATACCCTTATATACAAGGTCATTAAACATTAATTCTAAGCAATCTTAATGCAGAAATGCATGTATGGCTCCTAGGTCCATTATAATATGATATTCATGCACCTACGCCCTCGAAATTTACTCTAATTGATGTAATTAAAGCTATTAATTGTAAAGTTATCACCTATGAGTATCGATACTCACAAAGAATAATTGTACACACATCACAGATTTGGACTTCTAGAGTCTTAAACCTTATATGTAACTTGTTGGTACCGGTACTCATTCTGAGTACCCGTACTAGTAAGCTACAATTCCCAATTGTAATGCCTATGTACCGGTACTCATGGAAAAGTACCGATACCAATGGCAGTTACAAGAAGGTTTCTAGGTATTTTAGAGGAGTTGAAACATCTAAATGTCGCCCTAGTTTATGGAAAGCCAATGATTTGCTAAACAATCTATCTCAAAAAAATGAAATTAACTAACATATACAAGGTTCTTAACAAAAGAACAAAATGAACATATATATATATATGTGTGTGTGCGTGCACGTGCACGTGCGTGCAAAGAACAATATGCTATGGGCTATTACAATAAGAAGGCATATATATATATATATATATATATATATATATGAGGATGGTAGAATACATTACCTATATTCATCATCATTCAAGTGAATAGGGACTTTGGTTTGATCTTACAAGAGTTCCTTTAGGTGAATAGAAGAAATCTAACCTTGACACCAAGAAGAAGAAGACGTTCTTCTTCCAGCCATCCACTACCTTCTTCTCTCCTCTCTCTAGGTCACGATGGGGATCCCTCTTGAGAGAAAATTCAAAGGTCTCTTGGGGACCATAACCCAAGATTAGTAGCAATTATTCTCACCAATTGCCATGGGTGATTTGCATTTCTATCTATCAAGAAAATGCTAATCACCAAAAAATCTCTACACATTCCTTATCATAACTACACCTCCCTTTTGCATTTTGTGCCCATATCCAATAACCTTAGTTGATCACTTTATAAAATTGGACATTAAAGTTGACAATTAGAGTACTCCTTATATTGTATGATTATATTTATGTATCAATACATATACTAATTCCTTTCAAAAAAATAAATACATATACTAATCAATACGTTAACTTATGATCCACCAGTGTGACTTATTTATATCCATTATTACGTATATATGTACTATAGTGTTTGTGTATGTATATGTATCAAACTTAGGTATGATACAAAGACCTCTCTTTATGTTTACATCCTCTCCCTTTTCTCCCTTCCCCCACATTAGTCTACATTCCCGTCCTAAGATATCTCCTATTCCCCTTCCTATAAACTAGACTCGCTCGACTAGATATGTTAACAATGACCAAGTTTTCTAAGCAGCACAATTAGCCAGAGATCTCGACGTGCCGTTTCCTGAGAGCATTTCTAGTGTTGTATGTGTGCTCACAAGTACCATATGGTTAAAGATATTTGCCCTACCCACTTTCCTCTTAAAATAGCCTATTGCTATCCTTGTCTCTTAATTGATTGGAAGTCCTTTTCAATGTAATTATTGGAAATCTTACAAAATGATAATTGATAAATAAGTCATGACAATCTCAAGGAATAAATGGACTTTGAGCTTAAAAGCCTGGATGTTAATTTGCTAATGGTATGAGAGTGAAATGCTTTATATTTTCTTAGTATATGATCGAGGCTCTTAGAATAGGAACATCAACTGAACAAACAATCACAGAGAATGTACGCATTAGGTTTGATATATAATTCAATTCCACCAAAGAAAGGTGTACTTCTAGGGTAAAATGATATTCTCAATTTTCACTAGTAGTTGAATGGTATAAACTCTCTGTATCTCTCTGTCTGATTACGCAAATCTTAAAAGTTAGTCTACCCCTAGTATTTATAGAGTGGACTTACCTTAGTTGTAGGCATCTTTTTCTGTTCCCACAATTTCAAGATTCTACTATAAATAGCATGTCACATAATAACCGTCAGGCAATCATAAGTTGGTGTCGTATGATCATGAAATTTTCACTTTAATTAGATGATATATCGGAAAAATACATCAAAAAAATATGTCGTCGTAATATGATCAAATGGTGAAAAAATTTCAAATCAAAAATATTTATTATTGAAATCTAACAAAAAAAAGTTGAAATAACACATCCACAAGAAAAAATAAATCAACAAACTTGCATATATTTCAAGTGTATGTTCGCGTATATAAAAGACTAGCCGCACCTAAATAATTAAATTCCAATCTACAGAGTGTCACGTGGGTACGAGAGACATCAACCGATTAAGAGATAGAAAGAGAAAAAAGAGAGAAGGAAAAGGTCACATACGCAATCTCACCGTAATAATAAAATAATATATTTGATAAATAAGAGGTGTTAATGGCACGAGGTATAAAACTAGTAGGCTCTTCACTGTTGGGAAACAAGGGAATTCGTCCCCTTGTGCTCGCGTGGAGGAGGCACGGCCGGTCGCGCTGTTCTCGGTGGAGGTCGCTAGTGGCAAGCCCTACCCGTGGGCGGTGACGGCACGAGAGACCGTGGCTGGTGGTCGCCGGTCCGAGGGAAAGTTAGCCGGCGGCGTGGGTTGCTCCGGACGGTGAGATGGTTGCCAGTTGGTGGCGCTAATGGCGTGGAGGTGCGTGAAGGCAAGGCGAGTCCGTTGGAGTCGACGGCGTGTCGAACAATGGCCGGCGTTGGAGGCTGTGTGGAAGGGGGTGGCCGGCGGCTTGGGTTCCTTCGGCTCTGTTGGAGAAGATGAACAATGCTTGCCGTGGGGAGGCCGGCCGGCATCGCGTGTGGCCGTGAGTGACCGCGGGTGGTTGGTGGTGTTGGCGGCAAGGACGTCAGGCCGATCGTCGAGGTCACGAGTGCGGTTGCAGGGTCACTGCTGTGCTGAAGTCGAAGGTGAGGGCGCGGGGTCTGTTGGTCGTGGTCCTCTGCTCGCGATGGGCGAAGTTGGCCGAGGGCGCGGTGGTCGCTGTGTTGCTGTCGATGAAGAGTCGGAGGGAGACGAGAACGAAGAGGGTGGTCCACGGTGATGGTTGTTGTGGAGTAAGGCCGTGTGCTGTCACCACACGGCCGTTCGCGATATCACGGTTGTCGCCGTCGCAGGAAGGAGGAGGCTCGCGGTGGTGGATAGCACGGTGGTGAAGACGAGTAGAGTGCGGTGGTGGGCGTTAGCTGGGGTTGCGTTCGCAAGGAGGAAGATGTTGGAGACTAGGGTGGTGGCTCGCGGTCGTGGCGGTGAGAGGTCGTCGTGGTCGGGGAAGGCACGCAGTGGAGCCGGAGGAGGAAGATGATGATGGGGAGCAGGGCCCTACGTCCTCCTGTTATAAATAGAAAGAGAAAGATTAAGAAAGAAATTAACGAGAAAAGGATCTCCAAGATGCATCAACGTGATTTTATTTTACAGATAATTAAAATTTTCCTAATTGCATTTCATATGAATATCGTATTCAAGCATTCCCAAAGAAAAATAAGTATTTGATCAATCAATGCATATAAGTAATAAGTAATGTATTTCCACAAAATTACATAAATGTCAAAATACGAGCTTAATTAATTTTTCCATGTTAATAAATGCTTGAAATTTAATTTCCATTTCAATGATAATACGCTTAGGCTTATTTAATCCACCAAAGTGAACCTATGACCATACTTCGCATGATTCCTTCTTGATGGAACGACAAGCCTATCGGTTGGTTGCTACACGGACCTAAAGCAACCCTCCATTCTGCCTGGTACACGGACCTGGTTAAACGGGTCCTCCCTGAGATGCCGAGTTTTCACTATTTGTTGGGCAACCAGATCCTCCATGCGGCCCAACTAGTGGGGTGATTTTTCTCTCCTCATCAGTTGCCTCCACTCTCTTTGTCCAAGTTGTCGGCGAAGAGAGTAGAACTATAAATTTTTTTTTTACTTCGTGTGTACCATGCCCCCGATGATGGGTTAGGTGGTCTCTCGACAGTCCCATCATTAAGAACTAGTCACGAAAGCTATACCGTACACTAGCAGGTAATTAGCCGCCAACTGCTTTTATGGATAAGTCAAGGCCTATTTATTAGTGGGTTACGTAGGTGAGTGGAGTGCTGCTTATATACTCGATAAGCAATTGTTCAGGCGGACAACACGTTATGTGTTCATCTTATAGGCATATTTCCATCTGTTCGTTTAAGGAAAGAATAGGCATGTCACCACCTGACTTTCCCTTAGCATTAAGAGGTCGTCTGCCTAGGCATTTAATTGTATAATATAAGCACCATCTTCTGCGAGTGATGGCCAATCACTGCAAGCATAATTTTGTCGCTTTATGCAGACAAGACGTGCATTAATTGCCGTAATTATAATAAAATCACGTCCCGATATTCGGGATGAATTATGGGGTCTATGCCTATCATTCGAATCAAACCGTAATGATTATGTGTGTAGGGGCATTAATTGCACCCAATAATAAGTGGGATTTAATAGTTCTGGAGTCCGTGCATATCATCGGCTATAAATAGGGGGTAGTTGAGCAGTAAATGCCCCTACCCCACATTTTTGTTACGAGGAAGAAAAACCCTAAGCACCACAGGCGCCGCCGTCCCTGGAGGAAGGACCCTGTCGGAGAGGAAAGGCTTTTGCTTGCCAGAGCTCTTTATTCTACAAAGGACTTCAGCATCTCTAAGAAAGGTGAGTCTTCCTCCTCTACCACTCGTCTCTCTAATAAGACGTTTGGGTTGTATACCTTCAAATCTGCCTTCAATAGTAAACCCTCTATTCAGGGGTTTTTGAGGGAATATGGACTCGAGGGTGTCCAATTCTAGGTGTCGGGGATGTTGACTTGCCTGTGTTCCCCACCTGGGGATGATTTTTTTGTTATTTGTAAATGTCATTGAAAATGGCCTCAGGGTTCCTTTGAACCCTTGTTTGACGTCTTTCCTTTCATACTACCGCCTCACTCCTTCCCAACTTAGCCTCAACTGCTGGTCAATCTTGAACATTTTTGCTATTCTTTACTTCCATTTGGGCATCCACCCTTGAATGGGGCTTTTTCGCTTCCTTTTTGGATTGATGCCCTTGAGAGTGAAGAGGGGCAAGCTGTCCTCTAAGACCTATACTTTGTACAACAGGCGAACTAAGTATAGAATAACTAACATGCCGGATAGTTTAAAAGGGCAGGACCATCATTTTTTCCTTCTCCACAATGTGGAGAAGTTAGAAGTCCCCAAATCTTGAAAGAATCCACCTGCGAAAGATCTGCCACCTAGCCCCAATGAGCTTGACCCAAACACATATGATGATGCCAAGAAAATAATGGATTTTGGGCCCATAGCCCGCTCCAAGTTGAGGCAGTTAGACGTGCAGGCGACCCTCACGTGGGTGGCAGATTCCTACCCCACGCCTTGTAAGTTATAAGGAGGTGGCTTTGACCATTTTGGCCAGTAGTTGACATTGATTGCTTATTCTTTTGTTGTTGCAGCTTTCGAGTGGTTCTCCAAGTAGACACCCCGAGGCAGCACGCGGGGGGCTCCCACCAGGCTAAGAGGAAGGTAGGGAAGCGTGGGTCCCAGGGAGCAGGTGAAAGCAGTCGTCCCCCTCACTGATAGGAGAGCAAGAGGAAGGAAAGGGAGGAGGCTTCTACCAGCTCTAAGGAGATGCCCCTCTGATGGAGGAGGAGACACACAAGCATTGTGCACATCTCCGGTTCTAAGGAGGTGGGTGGCGAGGGAGGTGTTCCCTCCTCATCTTCCCGTCAACCAGCCTCAGTAGGGGTTGGAGGTGCGGAGGTCCTCGCTGAATGGGATGAAAGGGGCCAAGTGAGTTTTCTGCCTACTTCATCTAGCACCCCTACCAAATTTACCAGCGTGGCCAAGCAAGTGACTACAAGGAAAAGTTTCACAGTTGGCAGCATATTCAAGCCACCGCAACCCACAACTGGAGCCCTTGGGACTATTGTCCCTACTAATTCTCAGGACGTGGGTGGACCCATAGCTTCTGGGCAAAGGGGTGCCAACTCTGCCCAAATCGCACTTCAGGCAGCGCATCCTAGACGGGATCTCGTCGTCGCTTTGCTAGCCATCATGTCCAGCGATCCTCCACCTGCTCCCAGGAGTTCCTCAGTGCCTCAGGCACGGGGCATCAACCCTACCTTGGCCGACCTAGAGAGGCAAGTGCTTCGTTATCTTCAAGATGCCGTGACCTATGCTAACCCTCCAAGCGGGTGGGTTAATCTGAAGAACATCTACTTTTACTGTATACGAGTGGTAAGTCATTTTTTTAAGCATGTACCTCATGGTACCTTGTCCAGTATGTTTCAATACTCCCCACCTTGTTGTTGTGCAGGTAGATACCCTGGGGCTGAAATTCATTCCCGACTCTATAACAACCGAGTCATTTTCTGAGCCTAGCTTCACCACCCCCAGTGAGGCGTCAGACTTGGTAGCGAAATGGGTGGTTACCGCCAAGGCGGAGCAAAAGAATTTCATCCGTCAGCTAGCGGATGCCATTGCTGCCCACCAGAAGGCAAAGAGGGAGGCGAAGAATGAAACAAGAAGGTAAATTCCTTCAGGGATCTTCCTGCCCACTTCATTTGTGCCTGCAAGGAGGTGGACATCACCAAACTTGGGCTTAGGGCGACCGGCAAGATGACCACTGATGAGGTGTGGCTCATCATAGCTAAAATGTCCAAGTTAAGATAGAAACTAAATTAAACACTAATGAATTAACAGATGAAATGGGTTAAGTGTGGGAAATAGTGAAAAAGACCTAAAACATCAAATCTGTGTTAAAAATGTGAAATTAGGTCATTAAATGAGATATTCTATTCATTAATATAAAATGATGATCCAATTGTAAATTGAACAAACATTTGAGTCCAATAATTCAAATCAAAAGTAAAATTAACTTCCTTAATGTTTAATTAAGCTTAAATAAAAACTTGATTATATTTGGACATCATTAGGACCTTGCATTAATAGCTTTTCACCTAGGTCCTTAGGTCATTCTCATTTCATGCATAAAAATACGCCAGGGACCTCTTTGATAACCGCCAAGGGCTTCTTTGCAAGACCTGAGGATGGCTCTACAGGACTTTTTAGCCACTTATGAGCTTCTGTGCTAATGCTCTACCCCTTCGCCCTAAAGGGCTTGTGTGCAAACCACCATTAGAGCTGCAGTCGCGAGTGCACTGTTCACCCCAAGAACACACGAGATCGTGGCCATTCATTCCTTGATCTCTTGATCTAATGGCCCAGCTCCAATTGAAGCTTCGCGCGCTTCGGCGCACCCAGTCACCTTTACCCCCAGATCTCATCCAATGGCCGCGATTTGATTTGGACTTCGCACGAGCCTCTCTTCTCTTCCTTACCACCCAAGCCCTAGGTGCTTAATCGCACCTCTACGGTGAGCACAATCACTCCTCTACCTACTTAAGCAACTCCCCTGAGCTGCGCGCATGCTAACCAGCTCCCTCGCCCAGAGTGGTTCTATTCGTCCACCCCCTCAGCATTCCACCCTCTTTCATTGCCCACAGTGACAGAGTGGGTTCCTCTCCCTCCTTCAATTACCACTAGCCGTTGGCTGTTGGCTCTTGGACACCACCTTCTTCAGCTAAGGGTCTCTTCCATTTCATTGCCATCGACCTCCAGCCGGTGGACCTTGGACACCGCCTTCGTCTGTTAGGTAGATTTATTGCTTTTCTAGTGTAGCCTTCCTATTTTCTAGATAATTGTAGTGTTAGCTAGAGTAATTTAGGAGTAGATTAGATGTTAGAATTCACTGGTTTTATGGATTAGTGTAGATTAGGAGTAGATTAGCTTAGATCCACTCCACCCTCTCTGATCAATTTCGATTAAAGGGGACGAATTCACTGCCATTCACCTAATCACACAGCTTCCTCACCATTTCACAATCGCCCTCAGATTTTCCTCGATGTTTTAATCTCATTTTACTCCTCCATCAGAGTCGAATTCAGATCTGGAAGCTTTCTAGCTTTTGGATTTGGATTCGCACTCAAATCCCTTTGAGGGCTTGCTCATACGTTTCATTTGATCACAAAGGCCCTCCTAGTGTTTTGAATTTGAGTTGATTTGGTTGATTGAATCAGATTTAATTTTATGAATGATTGAGAAATTTTCATAGCAACTAAATTCCAATCTATTTTAATTGACCAAATTGAGCTATATTTGTTGAATTGAAATGTTTGCGATGGGTGTAAACTATAGTGGATGGATTTTGATTGAATAGTGTTTATGCCCAATTCCTATATTAGATACTGAGTTTCTAGTTTTTAATAATAGCAAAGGCCTATGAAAATCAGTTACACTGATTTGAGCCCTTTGCAATGATTCAAAGGTTTCATGAGCATTGTATAGAATCCCTGAACACCAATCAATGGTGTGCAGGGATTTAAAGTGATCAGACCACTTGTGCAATCCCAAATCATGTGCCCAGGTCAACTACACTTTGATTTCAATTCATATTGATTTAATTTGCCAATGAAGGGTTTGCTGACCTATGAAGTGATGCTCAGTGATTTTCATATTGGTTTTAGAGTTTTTGCAAAAAAGGAAGTTGGATTTTGGTGATTTTATTCAAATCAAATCAACAGCAATAACTGCTACTCTGATCTGCTGACAGTGAAGTTTTCTGTGGATTTTGATCAGTAATTTCAGCTTCTAAGGATGAATTGAGTCTTTCTGAGTTGAATAGCATCTTGAATCGATTTTTCAGATCTTAGATTAGTGGATTCTGCTCAGATCAGAGCTTAGAAAGTCTGATTTAAGCTATCTGATCCAACCTTCTTTTCCAGCACATTTGCTACAGCAGCAAATCAACCACTGTTTGGCTGTGCTGGTTGATGATTTGAATTGGGATTTCATATGGGTTTTGAGTGTTTGAGAGGCTGACATGAGTTGTAGTGTTGTGTATATCATGTACAAGCATTCATGTACCTTTAATTGATTGAAATTCAATTAGGATTGCTTGTAATTTAGTTTTGAATCCGATTATCAGCTATTTGCATGTATTATCTGTCCAAAAATGAGAATCTTAATGAAATCACAGCAAAAGTCATGCTTAACTGGCCATACATGTTTTATATAGTGTGTTGGATGTTTTGAGATACCTAAACCACCTTTCCAGCCACTAGACCTCACTTCAAGGACTTAGGTTTCACTTTCAAAACACTCTTTAATGCCTTACTTGGTGAACTTTGTAAATAAATATAAATCATAAAAAAATTTCAAGAAAATAAAATAAATGTTTCTTGGTTAAGATTAGGTATATTTTTAGGTGTGTGACAAATTTCAAGGCAAACTGAACCCCCGACTTGGTAGCCGATGGTTCAGTATACTTTGGATCTTAATAAAATAATTTAACTTCAAAAACATCAAAAACGACTCTCTCTCTCTCTCTCATCTCACTCTTTCTCTCTCATTCCCTATCTCTACTATATATATAAAACCTATAAAAATTAGAAAATACCCAAAAACTCCCAAAAATGCCATGTATACTATGTATATACTTGTATATATATATTTAACCTAAGCTATATGTAAATATTGTATAGTATGTATAAAATGTATAAAAATAACTTATATATGTATTCTATGTATTAAATTAAGTATTTAGAGTAATTTAATGTATATATAATCTTATTGTATTATTTTATATTAATTTATATAACTTAAATGTATAATAGCTAAGTAATTATACAAACATGTTTATATGTACATATTTGTACTTCATATTGTACATACATATTTATCTATATAATATAAATATTATAATGCTTGTAACTTAATTTAATTATATATATAGTAAATAATTAGGTTATTAAGTTAAATAAGTAATTTATTAACTTAAAATAAAATAAATTAGTAATTTAAGTTAATACTGAGATAATTTATAGTGTATACTTGTAATATATTATATTAAGTATTTTCAACTAATTTAGACTGTATTTATACTGTATTATAGTATTTATAGTTTATTTATATGTATAACTAATTAAGACATGTATTTAAATCTATATAAATTAAAATAAAGCTTCTAAAATATCATAAAAATATGGAATAAATAATTTATTATGTATATTAATACTGTGTTAAGTCAATTTTACTATTAATTAACTAATTTATATTGTAATTAACAAATTAAACTCTAATTTAATATGTATAAACTGTAAACTTTAGCTAATTTAATTATATAATAAACTAACTTATTTTTGTAAAGTAATTATATAATTATGTAGCCCTATATAAGGGCTTTACAATACTATAATTTAATTTTAATTTAGATTAAATTATGACCCTCAAATCAAGAGCCAAAATTACCAAATCAAAATGCATCCAACGCAGCCGCAGCGCTCAATTGAGTGCTTTGCTTTGTGCCACATCGTGGCCTTACGAGCAATTGTAGTGCTTTATATTATTTTTTTACTCTGGCCACTTCAGTCATCACGATACCAGGCACCATTACACATACCAATCTCTTCTCTCGATACTACTTAGCTTGATATGGCATAAGCATATGTGTGCAGTGGATGGGCGGGGACCATGCACTGTGCGTGGGCCTGATTGGGCCCATTAATGAGCATTGAACCAGAATTAATACACCTAATAACTAAACTAAGGTGGCCCTAGTAGAGGTCTAGTCCCACCCAGTAATGGGTGATGTGTATCCCTCGAAAAGGTTGCCCGCCCACTAATCCAATTTTTCAGTTGAAGTTGAACCAAACCGGTCCGAGAGAGTAAACAGCTAAGTGTTGAGCTTCGAAGGAACTAAGTGGTGAACCCCCTTGTTGTGCCTTAGTGTACTTACATGTGTATGGTGTGAGTTGTGTAGGTCTGTGTATGTATGTGTTGTGTGCATATGAGTATGTGTGTCTGTATATATATATTATAAAAAGTATATGTCTATAAATAATATAATATAATGTAAATAAATAATGTATACTATAAATAATATAGTATAGTATTTATAAGCGCATATAGAGTAGAATGTTTGAGTGCTTATATATATATAACACTTAGAGCTTTAGTGACATATTTATCCATCACTGTATATATGTGTGTGTTAGTATAAGTAGATTTTGCCTTAGGTAATGTAAATATGTTACTAACACTACACTGACATTTGTGTATGTCACTGTACATAGGATTATATGTTAGTATAGACAATATTTTACCTTATGTTATGTATATAATTTTACTAAGGTTTTAGCGACACTTATATATGTTACTGTATATATTATACATGTTACTATAGATATTAGTATGTCATAATAATTTAGTATAATAGCTATAACTAATTATTTTAGTACCTATATTTAAGTATTATCTATATTAGTTGTAAATAATTAACATAGAGTAGTTATACATAGTTTTTTATGCTTGTTTATTGTACATATGTTTCAGGCATTTTTATTCATTCTTTAATACATAATTAGCCAATTCATGTAATTATTTGATTCTTTCATTCATTCTTGTAATTAAAATCAACATTTTTGGAATTAAAGAATATTTTTGAACTTAGAGAGTGATGTATATCAATAACTACCTCCTAGTGAACGACCTGGAGTAAACCAGTAAAAATTAAGTATATAAATAAAATTGACGCGACATTGGTTTGTATTTGTGACATATACTACAACAGCGACATTTAAAACACCATTTTTAGTACAAACTAGTCATCGACGATCATATTTTTTGGTACCGTTGCCAGGGGCAAAAATCTGACAACAGTATTTTATTGTGATTATTTGACAAATGTTGTAGAAAGTCGAATTAGCCACCAAGCTGGAAGACTCCCTTGGAAAAATCCATGAGAAGGATCTGTGAAGATGAGGGAGCTCGATGACAAGCTTGAGAGTGCCGTCACCAACTTCTCCTGGCTAAAGGAGGAGGTGCAGGTGTTTAAGACGTGCCATTCTTCCCCTCTGGAGGAGTATAAGAGGTCCCTAGAGGAAGAGCGCCTCCACCTAGTAGTGTCATGGACAACCTCGCCAAAGCTAGGGAAGCATAGGAGAAGGGGGAGATGGAGGCTCGAGAGATGAGGTGGGAGCTCATCGCAGCTTGCCAACTTGCAAAGGAGGGGGCCAGGAAGATTTGGGAGATGGAAAGTGCTCCCATTCTTGAGAAGGATCCTGATGTCGTAAGGAGTTTTTCACCCTCAATCCTTCCATGCAAAGCAACCGGGACCTCGTCTCCACTAAGGCTAGAAAATACACCCTAGCAGCAGCTCAATCCCTTCTAGAGGGAGGGCATACCTCGGTGCATGAGCCTTGCGATTGGTCAATCCACCAACTAAATGACAAGTTTATCCATCAGAAGGAGGCAAGCCTGATAAAAGACAAGGCCCCTATCTCTCCTCCCGGGGCCCCGACCAGAAGCCTGGCTCTTAAGGAGGGGCTGGACAAGGCTAGCCCCGTCGGAACCTCGCGTGTTACTAGAGAGGAGGACCAGCCTCCTAGCCACCATAGCTGATGATAACATTATCATCAGCCATATCTAGCTTTATGTAATCATAATCAAGGAATAAATGCTCCTACATAACCATCAGAAGACCATAATTCATTGCAAATTCTTTTAGAGAGAAATACAAGAAATCAGGGTTAAAACTGCAATTTTACCATCATATCATGAATGCAGAATAACCGCAGGTTTCTCTAGGGGTTAATTAAGGGTCAAATGGTCTTAAGAGTCTAAAAAGTAGGTTCGTAAAACAGAAAAGGATTTTCACGTGTTTTGAGAATTAAATGACTTCTGAAACCCTAAAAACAGACCAGCTTGATTAATTGAGGTTCTGGTAAGGATAACATTCACCTAAACCCTCTCAAATTTATATAAAATATTCTCTAGGGTTTGGTATGCTTGGTTTGACCATTGGAACCCAGTTTGACCTAAAATAGAGCCATAGACAGATTTTTGCCCTAATTTGGGTAATTATGCAATTTCTCCAGTCAAACTAGGTAAAAACCAAAATCTAACTTCACCATTGGATTTCTTAGGTCAAAATTAGGTTTTTACCAAAATTTTGTCACAATCTAAGATCATCTTGACCAAGTTTGCAATTTGGTCCAAGTCTGACTTTCTTTATCTCCAATAGCCCTTCATCTTTTGAATTCCTCACAAAAAGCCCTCCAGCTTCTTTGTCTTCTTCACAAAAAGGTCTCTTCCACCCTAGAATCCTAATCCTACAACTCTGGAGACCTTCAAATGGGAAGATCTCCCTAATTTCTCGCTCAATCCCTTCCAAAATTGGAAGGGAGATTCCTTGAGGAGTCCTCTTTCCAATGCACCCATCCTTGAACCCTACAACCTTCCCAATCTCTCATGCGAACGCATGAGAGATTCGGGTATCCTTCAAGTTTCCAACTCTGGTGACCTTCCAAGCTTGGGAAGCTTGCTTCCCAATCTCTAATCACCCTCTCACGGCCTATATAAGACACCCCAGGGTAGATGTTCTGCCCATGCTCGAACTCGACCGAAGTTACCCTCAATTTCGTCTCTCCTCATCTAGCCAAAGCTCCTCAACATCCGACGACTTCCTCCGGTGACTTCCTCCATCTCCCCTTGTTGTTTGACCGTAATACCAGCGATCGGATTTCCTTCCTCTCTCTCATCCACTCTTGGTCGTACCAGTAGGAGCCTCCTTCCCATCGTCGTCACCGCTTCTACCTCACCAAAGCCTTCGTCTTCTCCAAAGGCGACGTACCCCCAGTAAGGAGAATCCTCCTCTTTCATCTGATTATCTTAGGTTAGATTAGTTTCTCTCCTCTTTTAGGTTAGATTCCCCTCTTCTTATCCCTGTTTCAACCCCTCGACACTATCGCAAGCCACCTTCGTCTCCATCTCCGACAACCACTTCAGCGAAGTCTTCCACTCACTCCACTACTCCAAACACTTTGCCGAAAAGCCTACAACCTCCACCTCACCTTCTCGCACAAAACACCTCTCCTAATTCCATCAATCGCTCATCCAAAATCCCCACCGAACACAACCACCTTCTCCGACCCGACCCGCCTAACCCACGCACACCTCGGCTACCACCCAGCCGATAGCCCTGGTCCCGGGTACGCTATTTCCTGAATTCGATTACCCGATACTGTGTATGGCCTTGGGAAGGGGAGAAAGATGAAAACCCAGAGAGAAAAGAAAGAGAGTGCAGGGCAGGGGGTTTTGCTCTGTTGTGAAATGGCTAAACACTTAGCCGCTGGAGGGATTGCCTCCCTCTGTGCGTGAAGAGCAAAGGCCAAGGTAAGAAAGAAAGAAGAAGAGGAGAAGACTTGAAGAGGCAAGGCAACCGTAGAGGAACAAGAGAAGAAAAGAGAAGTCAAAGTAGAAGAGACACACAGAGAAGAAGAAGAAGTAGAGAAAGGAAGAGAAAAACACTATAGAATCAGACATTTAAGATGTCTGATCCTACCATCAGACATCCAATTCTCCTATTTCAGGCTAATTAACTTGATTAATATTGAGCATCTACTTGCTATGATTGTGAGGAGTAATTGGTGATTCAAATCACCATTTTACTCCATTCTTTTTGCACATTGCTACTTGAAATTATTGTTATATCATTTTGAATCAATTCTGATTGTAATTGCTCATTTATATTAATTGTTGATATTAACGTGTGAATTCCTATTTGCTCCTAGCGAACGACCTCAGACTTTTATTCAAGTATAAATATTATATGTTTTTCACACTGATTCGATCTACACTACAATGCAACGATTTTAAAACTTGTTTCAAAGCAACTAACAATAGCCCCACCTATGAGGTCGCCTTGACTTCGCCAACTTCCAAGGTCAACCTTCTATAGGACTTTCCTTGACTCCCTAGCCTGATAGGGTAGTTGTTTTCCCCCTTTTTTAAAATTTTTCCTTTTTTATTAGTCGTTTGATGGGAACAACCCTTGTAAATGGTGGACTTGATGTAATGTTTGCAAGCTATCAATGAAACATGGAGGAAATTTTCTATGTATTGAGATTTATTTGTAATATATCCTTAAGTTACTGGTTTGCCATGTGCGAGGGACTAGCTTGCCACTAAGTGTTTGTAAGTTATAATAGTCAGTGTCGTTATGTATACATATCTTGTAAGGCCCTTCCCAGTTGGCATCCAACTTACCACCTGGCTCTGTCGGTTGGGATACCCTACTACGACACAACACTAAGTCTCCCTCTGTGAATTTTCTCGTCTTAACTCGCCTGTCATGGGAGGCTGCTGTCTTTTCCTTGTACATGCTTGTTGTCATTGATGCTTCCTCATTGACTTCGTACACCAAGTCTAGTGCTAGGCAAACTTGGTCTTCATTAGTAAGCGGGTCATACAACTGGGAACGATGTGTGGGGAGGAGTGTCTCTACCGACAGCCAAGCCTCCATACCGTATACCAAGCTGAAGAGTGTGTGGCCAGTTGCAGTCTTTTGACTTGTGCAATATCCCCAAAGGACATCCGACAATTGGTCTGCCCAACTTCCTTTTGCTGAATCTAGCCGTCTTTTAAGTGCGGAGATGATTATCTGGTTGGACACCTTTGCCTGTCCGTTTGCCTGGGGGTGGGCGACGAATGTAAAACATAGTCGGATGCCTTAGCTTGTGCAAAAATCCTCGAATTTTTTGGAGGCAAACTGTGTACCATTATCAATGATAATAGCTTTTAGATAACCATATCGAGAGATAATATTCTTCCGTACAAGCGTTACGACTCTGTCCGCTGTTGGACTAGCCATGGCCTCTGCTTTCAACCCACTTCGAAAAGTAGTCTACCACTACCAGGATGAAATGCTTCTAAGACGACACTAGCGAGAAGGACCCAACAAAGTCCATTCCCCACTTGGCAAAAGAAATTGGGGACATAACAGGTACCATATTTCTAGGTGAGAGGTGATGGATTGGAGCAAGTTTTTGGCACTTCTCACACTTGCATACAAATTCTTAGCACTACTGCTTCATCTGGGGCAAAAAGTGGCCTATTTGAAATAAGTAGTTTATCAGAGCTTTGTACCCTTCGTGATTGCCACAAATGCCCCCGTGGGCCTCTCGGATTGCTTGAGACTCTTCTACTAAGGTGAGCCAATGTAATAAGGGGGTTGAATATCCCCTCTTGTACAGTTGCTCACCTATTAGTGTGTAACGTGAGGCCTTTAGCCAGAAGGCCCTTGGGTGAGGTGCTCCCGAAGGTGACTCACCTGATGGTAACACTATTATGGGCCCTAACTAGCCATAATTAGTTAGGTTCAATTGGCAGAAGCTCCTATTTAATCATCTGAGGGTCACAACTCCGCAATATTCCAATTTGAGAAGAAAATAGGGAAACAGGGTTACTTCTGTAGTTTTATCAGCACATCACAAATGTATATTAACCATGAGGTCCCTCAAGGGTTAATGAAAGGTCAATTGAGCATAAAAGACTAAAAAGTGGGTCCACACTGACTAAATCAAGGTTTCACACATTTTGAGTGCGAAAATAGGACTGAAAACCTTAATTATCAACCCCACATAAATTGAAGAGGGTATGGTCAGGATAAAATTAATACAAACCTCCTAAAATTCATAGAAAATTATTCTAAGAGGTTTAGCACCTTTGGTTTGATCATCTGAACCCATTTTAACCTAGAAAGAGTTTCAAATGGAAATTTGCCTTGATTTAGGCTTCTCTACAAATTACCCAGTCAAACGTGGTCAAAAATGAAATCCAAGTTCACCATTATATTTCTTAGGTCAAAATTAGGTTAAGACCAAAATTTGAGTTCAATTAAAGTCCATCTTGACCAAGTTTGCATTTTAGCCTTAAAAACTCTATTTCTCTCATTTAGACCCCTAGGTTTTGAATTTATTGCAAATAGCCCATTAACTTTTTCATCGTCTTCACATTTAGGCCCCAACCACCATTATTGTGTGAATAGTATCTCAACCCACCACCATCAAAATTCAAGGGAGAGGAACTCCCTCAAATTAACACCAAATCCCTCCAAACTTGAAGGGATTAGTCGCAAAGTCAAGACAAATTGATTGAACTAGGTTTCAAGATCCGACTGTTGCCTAATCAACTTCGGTGAAGCTCGAAGATCAGTGGATCTTCCTTACAAAATTTGCGAGGGAATCCCATGACTTTCTCACAATCAAGGGTCAAGACCTCCTCTATTTAATCTCTACTTCAATTCCCCATCTTCCTCAATCGATTTCTGACTAGAAACTCTCCTCGCTCTCCTCTTCCAACCAGCTCCATAATCGGCTTCGGTGACCTTCTTCGCACCCCCTCCTCTGGCCAACCAATCGTTAGCCTAGGAGGCCTATCCTCTCCCTCTCTTTTTCATGCTCCTCGCCCATCAAAGCTTGAGCAGCTTCTACCCCTTCTTCCCCACTGAGCACTCTGATGCGAAGTTTGGCGTGATTTGTAAAAGCGATTTTTAAGTCGTAACAAGCCAAATCGCATACGCTTTTAAATTTATATTCCTAGATAGGGGAGTATCTAGGGTCGTCTAAGGAGGCAAATTTGCAATTCAATTCTCTTGCTTATAAAATAAATCTTAACTTTCTTTTTGGTATTTTAAATATATAATTTTTTTAGTTTTGAAATAATAAGGGCAAAGTGCGAATTGTGATGGAAAAGTACTAACACCTAAAATGGCTAAGCTAAAACTTAAGAGATGAAAATGTCCACTACCTAAGCTCACTCTAGGCAAGTGGAGGCCTAGAGTAATTAGGAAGTGGAAGTGAAATAAGTGCTAGAACAAAGAGAACAATTGCAATAAGAATTAAAAAGAAGGTAATTCAATTAAGCAGAATTTGTGTTCTCTACAAAGACAAGTAGAGGAATGCTTCTACTAGAAATGGAAAATATAAATGCAATAAGAGAAACACAAATCCTCTTGCAAAATCTGGTGAAGAAGGGAGTCTTCTTGCTCCAAGCCGAGCTGCTCCTTGGCTTGAAAAGAGGGTCTCCTTCTTCTCCTTCCTTGAAAGCTCCTCCAAGGTGGATGCTCTCCACCTCAAGTCTTTCCTCCTAGGGTGGGCGTGCACCACCCTCAAGTTCTCCTCCAAGGTGGCGTGGACCAACTTCAAGACCTCCTCCAAAGATCTTCCTTGACTGGCTCCTCCTTTGGCTGGCGTGGGCATAAGAGAGAAGGGAAGAGGGGAAGGCACCAAAGGGACAGAATATCCCCTTAATCTTCTTCTTCTTCTCTCTTGGGCGTGGGCTCTAGGTAGAGTATGAGAGGAAATTTGCTAGCCAAGGATGGTTTGAATGGTGGTGGGTAGTGGTCTTTTTATAGGGTAGGATGAGGGGTTAAGGTGACTCTTGAAATGGAGGACTAAGATGGGAAGATGGAGGTGGTTAGGTGATCCTAGGGTTAAGGATGGTTAGCACCGCCTAAGGGGTGTAAGGGGGGTGGTTATGGGTGGCCATGGGACACCTAAAAGTGGCGCCAACCATGGAGAGGTGCCATGGGTTGGCGCCAACTTCTAGGCTTCTAGAAGGGGGGATTATGTGGATGGTGGAGATGGGTTTAAGGGAAGATGTGTGGTGGAGATGAAGGGGGTTTTTGGAGGGAAAAAGTGGCGCCAACGAGGAGGTAGTTAGGGTGGTTTTGGCGCCACTTTATGGTTTCTTTTGGAGGTAGTGGGTAGGCTAGGTTGGCGCCAAGGTGAGGTGGAAGTAGGGGTAGCTTATGTGGAGCTTAGGTGGAGCTAGTTGGTGGAGTTGTTAGGTAGGGTTTTTAGGTGGTAAAAGCCAAGGGAGGAGGAGGTGTTGGAGCTAGGGTTTGGAGGGAGGAGCTGGATCTAAAGAATCTACAGTTGAAGTGGAGCTGGCAGCTACTAAAGAGGTCAACATGGGGCTACTCTAGCTGGCTTAGCTTGCTAGTTCTTTGCTAGCTACTAAGCCAAGCTAAAGTGAGCTAGCTTCTATTGAATGGAGCTGAGGTGAGCTGGGTCTGGTGCCTCCGGGGAGGATTGAGCTGGTTGAGACAGCTAAGGTAGCTTAGCTCAACCAAGTTGAGCTAGGCTGAGTCCCCGGGAGCTGGACTTGAGCTTCCTGAGCTGGGATGAGTTCTTCTTCAGCTGGCTGGAGTTAATTGGAGCTGGATGTAGCTAGATCTGAACTGGGGTGAACTCTAGTCAACTCAGTTGAGCTAGCTAGAGCTCCCTGTAGACTAGTGGGAGCTGAGATGAGCTAGACTCAACTAGGTTTAGCTGGATCTGAGCTGACCTGAGCTAGGGTGAGCTAAGATGAGCTCTCTTAAGTTTCCATTCAGCTGAGATTAGCTGAATGGAGCTAGGATGAGCTAACCCTAGTCCAAGTGAGCTAGGTTCCAGCTGTGGTGAGCTGAATCAAGCTAAGTTCCAATTAGTCTGAGCTCCTCCTTCACCATTTGCCTTCTTGAGTGCTAGGGTTTTCGGGATCTATATATCTGTTCATCCCTAACACTCACAAAAACACATTAAAACGACAAGAAAAAATGCAATGTATGCCTATTCTAGTTAATGCCTAAATGCAGCCCAAAAACCCGTTTGCGGAGAAAAATCCTAAGAGCTAGATTTATTTTAATGCATAAGAATGATGATAAACTGGCGTTTATCACACTCCCTACCTCGATTCATCCTAATAAGACCCCTGCTCTCTTCCTCTCCCTATCTAGATTCTTCCTACACCCTTAGCTTCTAGGTTTAGCCACCGTACCACGTACTCCCCCATCGTCTTCCTTGCGACCGGCACGAGCTCCAACAAGCTCGCGCCGATGCTACACCACATCAAACACCTCGCCAACACTCCCATTAGCTCCGCTTCATCCCATAGGCCAAAAGCCCTCAAGAAATTGAGGGCCTCAACTTCTGATTTAGCCGACCAAACACCCCACATCCCCACTAATGAATCCATTTTAATGGATTTGTATTACGCCTAAGTAACTTTAATCTTACCTTTTAGGTGTGTTAATAACTACAATTAAGTTGTAGAATATTTGTATGCATCATGATTTAAGTTTATAACATTCTATAACTTAATATGTAATGATTTTGTTGTTTTTATGTGCAGGAATGATATTTAGAAAGAACAAGGGTTGGGGAGTAAATTTCTTCAACAACCGGCGGCATCTTTTCCCTTTCCTCCAGCCAGCCAAAACTCTCCCCTCAACGCCCACCGGCCAAAAATAGCAAAGGGATTTGCAAAATCCCTTAACTCACACACGCAGGGAGAGAGGAGTTAAAGAGGAGGCGAAGAAAGGAGAGGGCCATCTGCATCTTCCACCCTACGGGGAACTGCTTCCCCACGTGCACTGTGCACCAAGCCTGCCCCTTCGGGCACCGCACCTTCATCACCTCCATGCGCCCATCTCCACCCTGTTCCAACACTCCTGCAGGCACGTCCCCTCCCACAAGCGCCAGCTCACGCACCTGCACCACCAGCGCTTCCCTTTAATGCTGCAAGCGCTCACGCCACCAAGCCTACACCTGCCATCACCGCACCGCCCCACCCGCGCCCACAGGCGCTTCCTCCTTCCAGCACAACCACCTTGCGCACCCACACAGTGCCTCTCCGCAGCCTGCAAGAACCGCCCTCGCCTCACCCGCGCCCCTGCAAGCACCCGCAGGCGCTACACTGCACTGCCCTCGCCACCAGGCACCCGCTTCAGTGCAGGCGCTTCCTCCTTCCAGCCCTAGCACTCCCCGCAGGCACCGCACGCCAAGCACCTCCAGCGCTCCTGCAAGCGCTTGTGCCATCACCTCTGCCCACTCCGCCCTCGCCACCCACTCCAGCAGGGCGTGCCCCTCTCCAGCGCTAGCACCCTGCAGAAAGGCAGCCGCTCCACCTTGCACACTCACCGGCCATCGCCACGCCGCTGCAGGCCACTCCAGGCGTGCCCTGCACCACACGCAGCAGGAGCACCTCCGTAGGTCCGCCTCCAGTGCCTCCTCCGACGTTCTTCTCCTCCACCTGCAGACCGCCTCCAGCCATCTCCGTCAATGCCGCAACCTCCATCGGATCAGCCTCATCTTCGCCAACCTCCCTTGCGTGTGAAGGCCCCGCCAGTGCTCTCTCTCTCTCTCGCGAGGAGGAGAGAGAGCAAATGCTCTGTTTTCTCTACAATTAAAAATTACATCTAATGCCATTGCCACCAGAAATTAATTTTGATTTATTATTATTTTATTATGGAAAAATTATGCATGCACACTCATATTTTCTGATAATTGCACGTTAATGATATTCACCTATTTCAAGATTGGTTTTGGGATCAACACGTGCACCAATTCTCTCTAGTATATGACAATTGAAAATTACACAAAATCATCATATATTTATTGAAGATTTCAGTAAAGGAAAATTGCACATATACCCTTATATTTTTTAGTTATTGTGAATCTTCCTTCCATCTCATTTTGTGTTAGATTTGACTAGGGATTTTGCATTTGATCAAAAGAATACGACATAATCGAGAGTTTATTGCATAATTGCCTCCCTGTGGACACGACCCGCTCTTCTGTGAGTGGTTATTTTTATCGTTGATTAGTCGATTTTTCCACTACTTAAATACTACAACAACGCATTATTTCATTTGCGAAACTTAATAGAAAGCGGAAAATCGACTTGTCAAATTGGTGCCGTTGCTGAGAAGGCAACAGATGCAATAGATTCACGTTATTATTTTTTTTGAATATTCTGAGTTACGCAATCATCTGATCATTTTTATTATTGTGCAAGGAATCTGACACGGCGACATGCGCAGCAAAGCGACGACATTGACCTTGAACGACGCATACGGTGGAGACGATCTTTTTGGTGGACCTTGACGCCACCTAGAGGCCAGAAACAGGAACTCGTGGGCCTTATTCCCATGCACATAGGCTTACGGAGAAGCCTATTTTTGATTTAGTTAGTATAACTTAGTTAGATTTAGTTTAGATAGACATTAGAATTTAATTACTGTCTTTTGGACCCTTGTAGGGTATTTTTGGGAACGTGTTTCCAGTGCCTCTTTATTTTTTATCGCTCTTGTATGCAGGAGCATATTTTTGGGAGTGTGTTCCCATTTATTTAAATTCTAGGATTGTTTGAACTGCATGTTTGTTAGTTAGTTAGATTAGGTATGCTTGCTTAGTATTATTAATATATATATATATAAATATTCGAACTGCCTGCTAGAAGCTGCATATCTATAGGACGACCATCTAAGACTGAATGAGCAGCATCTAGTTTATTTTTATTACATTGCATTCATACATTGCACGAAGAAAGCTAGAGTAAGGTACGTCTTCTCTTGAGCATCAATTACCTGTCATGCATATGCATTGAACCTAAATCTAAGACCACTAAAGTGCTTGAATCAAATTAATTCAGTAGTCACTTTAAAAATTGGGACTGCTAAGAGGTTGGACCTTAAAATCTGTAACTAAAAATTGTGTGCAAAAGGATCCTGTTTGCAAAATTTCAAAAATCAAAACACGATCATATGTTTGCACACTTGAGACACTGTGCACCTCACACATAAGGTCACTAGATAAATTTCTACCTCTCCTCTTTTGCACCACAAGGGAAGTTAGTCAGAAATCAACAAGCCTATCTACCAAGTTACTTTGGTTCCTCGTGTGTGGGCTCGATTCGAGACTTCCATCCCTTGCGAGTAGGTTATAGGCACCAGCGAAGGTTGGCCTAGGAAGCGTAATTTTTTGCAAAACTTGTTTGGCCACCAATTGAACATTTAATTCTAAGACCTTCAATCTACTAAAAACAGATCCCTTTGAATTTGCGTTTGCTTTAACAGTAGAACTCTCTAGGAAGTTTTCTGCTTATATTCTGAATTTTGCTAAATCCTAAGAGAGTTAAAACTAGTTTGCTTAAAGAAATGGATTACCCTTACTCGTATCAGTTAGATTATCAGAGTCAATACTCCCCATATTTTAAGCAAGATCCCATGCCCCGAGCGTATCCATCCATTGATGGGTACATTAACAATTCATGGGATCATTCTTATTCTTATCCTGGGAGTACTAGCTTGATAACTCCCACTTTCGAGTAGAGCCTAGGAGCGGGATTTCCCAACCCTGAAATCCCTACTTCCATGCAAACACCCAACCCTCCCACCCTTCATGATTTTCCGTATCGAGGTTGGACCAATACCCCTAGGCAACCAAAGCCTGAAATTGACTATCCTCCCCAACCTAATAATCGTAGCCTCTCATCTTTTATGATAGAAATGCAAAAATAGCAAAAGGAAATGATGGAATCAATGGGAGAGATGTTGAGGAATATTCAACAGTTAAATGAAGAAATAAGACAACTTAGTTACACGCTTCCCAATAGTCCTGATCCCTACCCATACAATCATGATCATGAAAATAATTCTGAGGAACCTAATGACAATAAGGATCCAATTTTATGTATCTATCACTTAGACTCTCCCAATGAGACACAGCCACTAGAGGACAACGATCATAGTGATTATCCACCTGAACTATATTGGAGTCAAAAGCAAGGGAAGATGGTACCTCTTGATGACCTTGACCCCAATGACAGTATTCTCCTTACCCCTACCAACCCGGGTCAAGGTTGTATTATTCCTATCACTTCCCCTATTGATTATTTGGCGGAATCTCATTCTACCCTTAGTGAGCCTACTCCTGACCCTCCACTTAGGGAATCAACACCTATCATTCAGTATCCTGAGGATTTAAATGTACTCAATGAAGGTGACCCTAACATAATGGAGGATGAATTAGATCAATTTTGGTCTCAGGGATATGAAGAGTCTATTTCAAAGGATGGGGATGCCACAATAGAGGAACCTGGATTGAAAATCTGGAGTGAACCATAGGGGAATTATTTATCATTTGAGGATTTACCTCCAGAGGATAGAAATAATATGATTAAAGCCATATTCCTCCTTTCTTTTGAGAGTCATCCTCCATCAAAACAAGAGTTGATATTAAAGGAGGACAAACAAAATAATGAGAAGTCTATGGGAGACTCTCGAGGACTAAACACGTCAATTGAGGATTATACCCCGACAACAATAACGAATTCAATGATATAGGCTTGCTCCAAAATATTAAGACTGATCCTCCTTTAGACATAATTAAGGATTCTGATTCAACTCCTATCTTCATTAATGAATCACATATACACCCCGACGAAAATTTGATTGAACCAAACAAATCTGGGGATGAGCTGAATGATAACGATTCTGACATTTTGACCCTGCCATCAAAGAGTTGTAATTTGGAGTCTACCCTTGATTCAAATATGACTCCAATCATTAATGCTAGGCAGGGTAATATGCAGTTGTCTACAACTGTTAGGAGTATACACAATCTGAATCATTGTTGGAATTAGACCTAACACCAACTAAGCCCTCATTGGACTTAACCATTACCTTCCAACACTACAAACAACCCTTATACTCCCTAACTGATCCTTGGCTCAGATCTCTGCTCATGTACATTCTTTCTGGAGAATATATCAGGCCAGTACATCCTCGGGTAGAATGGCGAGTGTGGATTGATGATTATACTTTTACTCTCACCATTCAAGGGTTTGAATTAATTATGTGTATATCTTTTAAAACCCATCCTGCTCTGGAGGATCCTTGTTATCCTCCATTTATTCCATTTCGGGAGGTCCCTTTTCATATTCCGTTTATTATTCCTAGACCTCCCAAGGTAGCCAACGAGGTTCTTCGCTTTCATATCTTCTAGTGAGCATTTGGTATTATGTTACATCATCAGCTCGCCAACATCTGTGGCTACCTGTTTTCTAGGCCCACACTGTTACGCATATTTTTAGGGCCTAACTTTGTCTGTTTGGAACCAGACTTATAGGTTCCTTCTAAGTCTGGCTGCTGACCGAAAATGCAGTGCTTGTTAGGAGGCAACCTAGCGGTCGGAATAACACCGTGTCAGGTGATGCTTTTCCTTTCTCCTCCTGTTTTAATTTTACAATGGGGACATTGTAGGATTTAGGCATGGGGGGTGCATTTGCATTTTAAGAAGTATTCATGCATTTAGGTTAGCATATATAAAAAAAAAATCCTCTTTCCTTGAGTTGATTGGGTTAGCCCTAGCAAAATAACTTTGTCATTGGAGGTTTTTCTTCCGGAATTATTTCTTAAGTTTAGAATCCAGTACATTTATTTCACGTGCACGTAGACTGGGTAATGGATCCTTGAGGAAAACTAATAAGCATTTTTAGTCCACTGAACCCTTTGACAGTTCATAGGGAGTCAAGCATACTATCTTCTAGTAGATCCACCTCATATTTGTGAGAAGAAAGTGGAGATTACTGGTGCGCTAAGTCTATGCAAGGACTCTTAAGTTTTGGATAATTAGATGATGATACTTCAGAGTTAGGCATAGTTTCCACTCTCTGTTCCTGTGTAAGTCCTGAGAGTCACCAAATAAGGCAAATACATAGAGATTGAGTCTTAATAAAGCTATAACTATGGTGGATGGTTATGACCGTCCTTCATAGAGTCCTCGACTGAAGGAGGGTAATAGTGTCAAAGGTCAGAAATACGCCTATCCTATCCATTCCTTCCCGGTGCCAAGAATAAGCACTTCCACCAAATAAGCCACACAATATCCTCTTGACCATCATCATCCCGAATAATGTCTCATAAATAAAAGTCTGTGTCGTATTATATTATATAAAAAAAGAGAAAAGAAAAGAAGAAAAAGAAGAAACAGAAAAAGAAGAAATATCTATATTACAAAAAAAAGGGTCCAAGTTATAATGTAACATTATTTCTGAGGCAACAGAACATTTTTCGCGTTCCACCAAATATGACCCATACCTACCTTTTAGTATTTCTGATCGCCCGAATACTGGTTGAGTACTCTAACTTAGTTGTAGAGTTATTAGGACTTTAATTGAAGTGTGGATGCCATGTGAGGCCACCAAATAGTGAGTACAATTTCTAAATCTGGCGAGATTTGTGATCTCAGAAGAAAATAGAAGAGGGAGTGCCCAGGAACATCAGGAGAGCACAGTTGTATAGCCTCTCTCAGAGTTGACTTGTCTAATAGTCTAGAGATCTAGAGTCTGCAGTACTAGACTATATGTAGCACCAGATGAGTGCGTGCCACTAAATACAAATCCATGCTACTTGATATCTCCTACCTAAGCCAAACACCGGGGTCAAATTACAGAATATCTTCGGCTTTATCCCCGAGGGAAGTAGTTGCCTATCCTGACAGAAATATTTGCCAAGGGTGATGTATGAACTCCTAGTGCGAATTGGCTTTTTCACTTGGATCCGTTACTTAGGCTATTATCACGTCACATTTGTCTGGATCTCTAAAGTTTTGAAATAAGAAAAGAAGAAATTTTCTTATTACTTTTATTACTTTTGCTAGGGACTAGCAAATCGTAGGCATGGGGGTATTTGATGAATCTATTTTAATGGATTTGTATTACACCTAAGTAACTTTAATCTTACCTTTTAGGTGTGTTAATAACTACAATTAAGTTGTAGAATATTTGTATGCATCATGATTTAAGTTTATAACATTCTATAACTTAATATGTAATGATTTTGTTGTTTTTATGTGCAGGAATGATATTTAGAAAGAACAAGGGTTGGGGAGTAAATTTCCCCAACAACCGGCGACATCTTTTCCCTTTCCTCCGGCCAGCCGAAACTCTCCCCTCAACGCCCGCTGGCCAAAAATAGCAAAGGGATTTGGAAAATCCCTTAACTCACGCACGCGGGGAGAGAGGAGTTAAAGAGGAGGTAGAGAAAGGAGAGGGGCATCTACACCATCCCCCCTGCGGGGAACTGCTTCCCCGTGTGCACTGTGCACCAAGCCTGCCCCTGCAAGCACCGCACCTTCATCACCTCCGCGTGCCCATCTCCACCCTGTTCCAGCGCTCTTGCAAGCCCATCCCCTCCCGCAGGCGCCCGCTCACGCACCCGCACCACCAGCGCTTCCCTACAACGCTACAGGCGCTCACACCACCAAGCCTGCACCTGCCATCATCGCACTGCCCCACCCGTGCCCACAGGCGCTTCCTCCTTCCAGCACAACCACCTTGCGCACCCGCACAGCGCCTCTCTGCAGCCTGCAAACACCACCCTCGCCTCACCCACGCCCCTGCAAGCACCCGTAGGTGCTGCATCGCACCGCCCTTCCCACCAGGCACCCGCTTCAGCGCAGGCGCTTCCTCCTTCCAGCCCTAGCGCTCCCCGCAGGCACCGCATGCCAAGCACCTCCAGTGCTCCTGCAGGCGCTTGCGCCACCACCTCTGCCCGCTCCGCCCTCGCCACCCACTCCAGCAGGGCGTGCCCCTCTCTAACGCCAGCACCCTGCAAAAAGGCACCCGCTCCACCTTGCGTGCTCATCGGCCATCGCCACGCCACCGCAGGCCACTCCAGGCGCGCCCTGCACCACACGTAGCAGGAGCGCCTCTGCAGGTCCGCCTCCAACGCCTCCTCCGACGTTCTTCTCCTCCACCTGCAGACCGCCTCCAGCCATCTCCGTCAATGCCGCAACCTCCATCGGATCAGCCTCATCTTCGCCAACCTCCCTTGCGTGTGAAGGCCCCGCCAGTGCTCTCTCTCTCTCTCGCGAGGAGGAGAGAGAGCAAATGCTCTGTTTTCTCTACAATTAAAAATTACATCTAATGCCATTGCCACCAGAAATTAATTTTGATTTATTATTATTTTATTGTGGCAAAATTATGCATGCACACTCATTTTCTGATAATTGCACGTTAATGATATTCACCTATTTCAAGATTGGTTTTGGGATCAACACGTGCACCAATTCTCTCTAGTTTATGACAATTGAAAATTACACAAAATCATCATATATTTATTGAAGATTTCAGTAAAGGAAAATTGCACATATACCCTTATATTTTTTAATTATTGTGAATCTTCCTTCCATCGCATTTTGTGTCGGATTTGACTGGGGATTTCGCATTTGATCGAAAGAATACGACATAATCTAGAGTTTATTGCATAATTGCCTCCCTGTGGACACGACCTGATCTTCTGTGAGTGGTTATTTTTATCGTTGATTAGTCGATTTTTCCACCACTTAAATACTACAGCGCGTTATTTCATTTGCGAAACTTAATAGAAAGTGGAAAATCGACTCGTCACCCGCCTCCTTCTTTGACACCGGCCGACCACCCTAAACCACCGCACCACTGCCTCCACTGCACTTGTCGAAGTCCAGCAGAGCTTCTAAGCAAGTCTGACGGGGTTGTAAGGCCGTATTCTTGATTTCAGGTAAACAACCAGAGCTCTGTCATCGTCGTCGTCATCTTCAGCTCAGACCTCCCCTCTCCGACCACCGTTGGACTCGAGACCACATCCAATCGACGTGGCTTCATCTACTGAGGGCATCTACAACACCAATTTAGGGAAGCATCAGTTGCAACTGCCTTAATTCAATGAGAAACACACCCTGTAGTTGCGTAAAGAAGACAACTCCCATTTAGTCCCACATTGTGTGGGAATTATCTAGAGAGGTGCACAAAAGAGACTTGCCACATATCCTCTTCGCCTCTGAAAGCACAGGGTAAGGCCCCTTACTGCACGTGCCTTGCACACCCTCGCCCACGATACACACACACGGGTTTGGGCTCTAACTCGAATATCTGACTACCCAATTACTGTTCACTCGAGTCTAGAAGAGAGAGGAGGGAGGGGGGAGGTTTTGCACTCTTGAGATTCGTGCCCCCTTCGCTCAACACTTGGGCATTTCAGAGGTTGTGCCTTGTACTATTATTGCTTGGCGACTTTAAGTCGTCTAGTGTGCTTGGTCGACGTCTGACCTTGGTTCTGAGATCACTATGGAGATATTGCACATTTGACTCTGACGTGGATATTTCTAATTAGTGGTTGAGGGTTACTGTTGAAATATTTGATTCTAATTAGAGCTTAAATTCTAGGGTTAATTTGGTGGTTTCAACCACCATTTTTATCCCTTTATTTTTATTTTTCTCTTTGACATTTGAGATACAATTTTGCCTTACATTGAATATCATTATTGATTTCGCCTACATTATTGTTCTTGATACTTGTGATTAGTGAATTGATTTGCCAAATTTGCTCCTTACGAACGTCCTCAGATTCAAATTTGATTTTGGAGCTTATAAATTTAAATGTCAATTCACTTTTGTTGACTATACTACGATGCATATTTTAAACTCGATGAAAGCAACGCAACATCGCCTATCTTCAGGAAGGTTATTATTAGAGTCATCTAAGAGATGGTTGGCTCGATCACCAGCTCTTGCAGGGGAAGCACTGAAGGTTTACTTAGTGTCTGCAAGACTATGTCATCCTCCTATCTGAAAAGATGATTTTCACTTTCAAAAGATTAACTCACATGAAATGACGCATCAAAATAGTAAGGAGTGGTGGAAAATCAGCTGTCAAAACTAATGAAATAAATAAACCACTCATAGATGGAGCAGGTCGTGTCCATAGGGAGGCACGTACCTGATACAACTCGCTCGAGTATAAAATAAAATGTTCACTAATGATTCCTCTATGCAATGAGACCAAAATATGCTGAAATGGTATTTTCATTGAAAGGCAAGGGTGTTCTCATAAAATCAACATAATAAATTATTAATAAAGCTAAAAATTATTCTTGACAATGGCACTCCACCATAAATTTTATTTGAAGCAATTTACTTTTGCAATAGGGGAGTTGCTTCCCCTTGGGCTTGTGCATGAAGGAGATGGAGGCCGGCCACAAGGAGCTCAATGGAGGGCAAGTGAGCTAGGCCTCTTCCAATGGTAGGGATGGCACAGCGAATGGTAGCCGGAGTGGGGTGCAATGAGGAGAAGAGGGTGGCGGGTGGTGGTGGGCAGCTGCTGTGTGGAGCAGCTCCACTCACGGGCCGAAGGCGTGCTGTGGGTAGCATTAGAGCGACGTTGGATGGTGATGTAGTGGTAGAACTCGAATAGGATGTGTTAATATGGTAAAATTATCGTTGAAGTTAGTATAGTGGGTTAACCTAAATCGAGTTTAACCATCTTTCACAAAATTTTTTTAACCTAGCCTACTTAATTTTATCTTGGTCACTTTTAGGCCCAGGGTCGATCTCAGGGAGGCGGGAATTAAAAGTGAAGAAGTTTCTACGCCTTTCCTAAAACGTATCTCTTCCATGCATTTATTCTGTTTTTGATTTTTTTCTATTTAATTTTTTTTTTGTGTTGATAATATTTTCCTTGAGGCACACCCTCAAAATCAAGTTCTTGGCTTTGAGCCAAATTGTTCTTGGCTTTGAGCCAACTTAGGGTTTCCAAAAAAACTGGTCCTGCTATTCACGAGACCGAGTACTTGCAAGACAAGGATTATCTTTTCTCTTTTACTCTTTTTTTTTTAACTTTTTAATAGAAAGAAACAAAAGAGGAATAAAAACAAGGTAGGTTGCTTGTAGAGAAATAAATACAGTTTCTATATATATAGATATGTATATATTATATATATAGGGGTGGGGGTGGAAGTGAAAATGACGTGTAGCACAGTATCTCGTTGGTCCACGTCTAGTAAGATGCAACCAACAAGACGATGTGCTGCGTAGAGTGTGGGATGGATGTGTGGGAGTGTGTGCGGAGGCGCTTGCTTTACGTGGGCATCGGGGAATATCAGCAACTGGTGCAGATATTCCCGCAATAGAATGCATGGTGGAGTGACTAGTGCAAGGGCGTATGGATACAGGTAGGTGATGTGTATGTAAAGATATATATATATATGTATGTATGTATATATACAGATAGGGTTATAACGATATAGGTATATATGTAGTTATATGTATATATATAGATATGTAAATATATATATATATATGTATATATATATATATATATATTTATAACTATATAGATATATATATAGTAATATATGTATATGTATATGTATATGTGTATATATATATATATGTATATATGTATGTATATATGTATATATGTATAAATATATATATATGTATGTATATATACTTATATATAGTTGTATAGGTATGAATATTTATATATGTATATATATATATAAATATATATATGTATATATGTATATGTATGTATATATATATGTATGTATGTGTAGGTGTGTACAAGTGAATGTGTGAGTGTACGAGTGTGTGTGTGTATGAGTACTGGTGTGTTTGCTAGCAGGTGAGTGTGAGAGAGAGAGGGCGCATTAAGTCGTCTGGCGGAAGCGTCTGCTGTCTAATCTCGTAGGGGCACGAACGCGCAAGGGCTTCACGCGGGCGTTGGAGGGAACGCGCGCACTGTCGTCGCGTGCAGGTGAGTGCGGGAGTGTAAGAGAGAGGGAAACGCAACGCACTACATAGCGCAGTGCAAAGCGCTGCGGGTGGGAGTGGGTGCGAGCGCAGACGCGGACGACCAGCTGGAGCGGGTTGCGGGCGAAGAAAGAGAGCATTGTGCCACCGGCTAAGTGAGAAACAAGCCGGTGGCTACAGTGTCGCGCTGAGAGGCGTGAACAGAGGCTACAGTGCCGTGCAGGAGCAGGCGACCGGTAACACCGGTTCTACGTGCGCGGGCACACTGGGAAGCGTCTACGCGTGCGAGGAGAGCTCGCGTACGTCTGCTGGCGTGCACTCGGGTGCCTACGCTGCTTCAGGCGACCGTGGCTGCTGCTGGAGCTTCCAACCTTGAAGCTCTGGCAATGGCGGTGTGGGTGTTCAGCGGTGAAAGCAAAAGGTGAAACCACCACGCCCACCTGCTCACGAAGGAGCTGGGCGGTGGTGGAACTCACAATGGTGGTTGTGGGACCATTATGAGCTTTCTCCTGCCCGCAGTGTGTCTCTTCAGTGGGAAGAGATACTGCGTATGGAGAGGGAGAGGGGAGGAGATTGGCCTGGGGGAAAGTGTCTGAAGGTGGTGTGTGTTCCGCCCCCTACGCAAGGGAGAGGGCAAGGCTTTTTAAAGAAGAAGGAGCCTGCCACAGCCATGCTGCTGGTGATGCATGTCCAGCCATGCTGTTGGGCAGAGGAATGGCGCGAAGAGGTGCATGCCCCATGCCCTGAGCAGCGCGAGGGAGAAGAATTTCAAAGTCAAAATAAAAAAATGAGAATGGTGAATTTGCAATGCAGCCCTTGATGAAGATGTTAATTAGATGGCCAATTATTCGCATTATCCTCCCCACTCAATAAATGCATGCATGTGTTTATTTACAAATGCAACTATAGCTACATAAGATGCAATGGCAGTGCTAGGAAATAACACAAGATGGCATAATTACTGGTGTATTTTTGCTGTGCAATCATACCCCCATGCCTATCTTTTGCTAGTCCCTAGAAAAACATTTTGTATTGTATTTAGAAATGATCTTAAGCTGAAGATTTTCTTTTGAGGCGACATAGGTGTGTTTATTTGTTGGATATTGTGAGAACCACTTTTAGAGAAGACTACTAGTACTTTAAGTCTTACGTGACATAGACCATCTCTCGAATAACCTGGACTCTTGATATTTAAACCTTAAGTATGATTTCTAGGACTTAGAAGGTTTTTGCCGTACTCGAGAGCTCAAGAGATTACGATTTTTGCATAGTGAAGGATCAAAACTGACCAGATGAACATTAAGACTCAAGCCCAGGGTTTCATGAATCTTTAAGTGCAGGTTGGTCCCAGTTTCAGCTCATGTCTTCGGATTGACCCTTAAGAAGATGACGGAAAACTCAACTCCCATTTTATTACATTTATGGCTCAATGAATATATGGTAGAAACAAGGTATTTGTAACTTGCCCTGAAAACTTTTTAGGGAGAAGAATTTACAGACATTTACGAGATATACTGACTTATTTGCACAGATTTTTTTTTTTGAAACAAGTGTTAGTATATCTCTTACAACTTTATTTGGAGGAGTACACTTTTTTGGTGGGAGAGTTCCTTTTTGGTAAAAGGAGTTTCTCCTAGATACAAGACTAAATCCTGGGACAAAAAGTCTACCTGTGCGCACAGGTAAGGACTCCACCTTCCCTAATGAACACCAGGTTGGATCTTATGTTCACCTGGTCTTTCTTGATATGTGTAGTGTGAACCAAGATTACTTAGGCTCTCGTGTAGAAGCAAACCAACGGATCCTGTACTGATGTCTCAGGTACAAGAATACGTCCTTAGTTAGGAGAGATTCCGATCTATCTTGTCAATGCTCAAGTGAATTAAGCCGAGGCTGAGTGAATCAAGCTTCTGTGGCCTGGAAAGTCTTCAAAACAGTGGTTGAATATCCATAAACACTTATTGTATTTTTGTTTCAACCTTCAGATCATTACTAAACACCTTTTTTTTTATGTACATATTTGTAGATGGATGGAAGCTGCATGATACCATATAATACCCAGATCCTATGGATGCCTATCGACCCCCTCATGCCAAACGATGCTATGTCCTCATATGCATGCAGGGTAGGGAAGAGGAAGGTCCAAAGATCGGGGAACGAGAGCTAAGGTGCAAGGTATATAGCAGGGTGGTAGGGTAGGTGGATGGTGGGTGGTGAAGTGAAAAGGTGAGAAGTGAAGTGTACGTGACAGTGGAGGAGTGTTGCTGGGGTGCCTTCCAACGAGCGCTGAATTTAACGTCCCCAGCTGGACTCAGAATGAGGCACGAAATTAGTTACCCTCTAGCAGGGCAACAGTTTCTCCAACGGGGGCAGGTTCATGAGTAAGATAAAGTTTTAAACGCTGCCCATTGACCGTAAATTTATGCCCAGATTTGGGATCTTCAATTTCAATGGCCCCATTGGGAAATGGTCTCAAGACCAAGAAGGGACTAGTCCATTTGGACTTCAATTTCCCTGGAAAGAATTTGAGCCGGGCATTGTAAAGCCAAACTTGCTGAGATGGTTCAAATTCCTTCGGCCAAATTCGGCTGTCGTGAAAAGCCTTAGTGTGTTGCTTGAAAGTTAAGGCAAAATCATAGGCTTCACGACGGAGCTCTTCCAGCTCTTGGAGTTGGAGTTTCCTTTCTCAACCACACAGGTCTGGGTCGAGGTTACATTGGCGAACCGCCCAATAAGCGCGGTGCTCCAGTTCCATGGGAAAATGACAAGGCTTCCCGTAAACGATTCTATAAGGAGACATACCTAGGGGAACCTTGAAGGCGGTCCGATACGCCCAAAGTGTGTAACGACCCGATTCCCGAGTCCCTACGAGACACGAGAACCGGACCGACTCGACTAATCCCAAGACCTAGTCGTCCAACGAGGAAGTAACCAAAAGAGCAGTAAAATAAACCACATTCAGCATGAATATAACTAACAGTAAAGAAGTACAGCAGTAAGGAAAGAAACTACTACAGTAGATACCACCACAACAGTAGAACAACATTTATCATATAACAAGAACTGCAGGTAAAGAAAGTACAGCGGAAACAAAAACTACTCACTAGAACAGAAACAAAAGAGGTACAAAAGACTGTGGTAAACTCTATTGGACCCTACTCGGCCCAGCGTCCTCTACAGCCGTCGACCCTGGCTGCTCAACACCTGGTCCTGAAAAAGGTAACGAGTGTAACACGTCAGCAAAACGCTGAGTAGAGTGGCAAACAAACTAAAGGCAACAGTAGAGTGTACAGTAGCTGTTATGTTCTATTACTTCCTTTATTTACATCTTTCAATTTTCTCACTATTTCATTTATTTCTCAGATCCTTTACTTGATCACGAATGTCCTCGTGGGAACGATCTTGATTGCAGTCTTTTCCAAAAGTAGAAGTAGCACGTGGTGCTCTCCTGGCCGGGAGAGTCCCCCGTGGTGATCCTACCCTCAGTCAACCACCCCAAGGTCACTGACAGACGTAACGGTGACTACGGCACGCGCGATAAACGCACAGGTAGCTAGCCCGCACTGGCACGCGGTCAGTCGTTTCCGTTAACGGGTGCGCCCAAAGCACAGCACGGAACCAGGGCAGAGCCCTCTCAGTAACAGGGGTCCAACCCCTCCACAGTAACCAAACCGGGGCCTTGCCCCTCCACAGTCCGCGCACCCTCGCCTGACTACCCTGGTTTGCCCTAGTGGGCCTAACAAGTCGGTGAAGGAGGCTAGCAGAACCCCGGGGCCCGTGGGGTAGCTAGTACTCTCCTAACACTAGTAGCTCTCCTCGGTACTACGTACACGAGGCCAACAAGTCGGTACAGAGCGGCCAATCCTAACCCCGGGTCCCTGGGGTGGCTGGACCCACTATGCACTAAACAGGTACAGGTACTTCCCTTGGTACTGCGTACCCAAGAGACAGTACAAACTACATCTCAGTTCCATTCCTTTTTCTTTCCAGGAGTTCCACTCCTAATTCCCCGTAGGGTTCCAGCTCTTTATCTCAGAACATCATATGTTTCACCTTCCAGTTTCACGTTCTCACAATCCATGATCTCAATCATGTTTCTTTATTCATAACAGGCAGCTGTTAATTCAATTTACAGGCAGCTTTATATTCCTTTCCATTTTTCCAAGACTGCAGTATTATACATTCCACTAGTTTTTCCATCCTAGGGTTCATGTCACATCCTAGGATCTAGCATACAACTAGTTTTCCAGCCCTAGG
The DNA here is from genome assembly GCA_037157565.1 of Thalassia testudinum. Taxonomy (NCBI): domain Eukaryota; kingdom Viridiplantae; phylum Streptophyta; class Magnoliopsida; order Alismatales; family Hydrocharitaceae; genus Thalassia; species Thalassia testudinum. The sequence goes on along the minus strand of JAZHRO010000063.1, from coordinate 147,130,127 downwards.
ATTCATGCATCACCTAGGAGCTATCATTCCATACATTTCTCATTCCTAGGATTCATGCAATGTCCTAGATTCTAGTTATGGTTCCATACTTTAACATATTTTAATAGTAAACTTAAGCCACTCTACCAGGTACAACGGGAGTAATGGGGGCGTGATCGGGAATCCCACGTGCCTCCGCGACTCTCAAGACTGCAACTGAACGAGGTCATATCACGAGGATCAAACACAAGGAGTGTCTCAAAACAGTGTATAGCTACTGTAGACGGGTAGAGGAATTAATTCTGAAAGGAACGCAACTCGAATCGCGGAAAACGGAGCCCGAACGGGCCCTAAACGGGTCGAAAAAGACGATACTGTGCAAAATCAGACGTCTGGAACTTCTTCCAGACGTCTTAAACAGTGGATCAGAGAATTACCTGTTCAGTGTGGTTTCCCAGACGTCCAGAAGTCTGCGGGGACGTCTGTCCTAGCTCCCAGACGTCCGATGGTCATCCCGGACGTCTGGAGGTCACTCCCGCCGTCTGGTACAACTTCCAGACGTCTGATTCGCAAAGGATGGCGAATCAGCGAACCTGCGCACAGCCAACTGCCTCCCTCAGTACGGTCGGTCGACAGGAAGGAAGAAGAAAGTGGACTACGCACCTTTCAGACGTCTGTATGAGCTACCAGACGTCGTCCTCGCCGTCTGCCTATCAACCCAGACGTCTGATTCTGGAAATTTTTCCAGAATCAGGGCGCGACCCGAACTCTGCTCGCGACGTCGCTCACGTCGCACCTCGCGCTCCTGCTGCTCAGACTGCAACAGGTCCCTCTCCACGTCGTTCCGCGCCCCCTGCGCCCTCCGCCGGCCGGCCAAGCCGCTCCGGCGAGCTCGCCCTCACGACAGAGCTCCGCCCTCGCACGCCGTGCCTCCTCCGCGCTCACTGCGGCCGCCGCTGCAGCCCTCGCGCTCGCTCGCTCTCGTGCACAGGAAGGAGAAGAAGAAGGAGACGGTGGAGACGGGAGGGGAGGCGTGGCCCTTTTAAGGCCGCGCGGAGAGGAGAGAGAGAAGGCGCGGCAGGCGTCTGCAGCCGCAGAAGAAAAAGAGGGAATAACGAATATGCGGTCTGCGCGCGCAGGCGCGCAGACGACTCGTGAGTGTGGACGATAACGATTTGTCAGATGTCTGTAAACCATCCCAGACGTCTGGCAAGACGTCTGGATGTGATCCCAGACGTCTTGTCAGACGTCTAGGCCACCTCCCAAACGTCTTAAAATACGTCCGGGGCACGCGTTCGTAACAAAGTGCGTCAATCAACTTGTCGGACCAATCCTTACATTAAGGTCGAACTGTTTTCTGGAGAATTTGCTTGATTTGCCGGTTCGACACCTCAACCTGGCCATTCGTCTGAGGATGATACGGAGATGCGATACGATGGACTCCATATTTCCTCAGAAGTGCCTGAAAAGAAGCATGGGTAAAATGGCTTCCTCCATCCGAGATAATGGCTCAAGGGATCCCAAAGCGTGCAAAAATGTGGTCTTTGACAAATCGAGTGGATATGACATGGTTAGCATGGTGCGTGGGAATAGCCTCGATCCATTTCGAAACATAATCAACAACCACGAGGATGTATTCGAAGTCGTTGGAAGGAGGAAAGGGACCCATGAAATTGATTCCCCAAATGTCAAAAATTTCAGCACCTAAGATGGGTTGCAAGGGTATCATGTCACGACGTGACATTGACCCTAACGACTAGCACCTAGTGCAATGTTTGGCATAGTTGTGTGCATCCTGGTGAAGGGAGGGCCAAAAGAAATCGCACTACAACACCTTGGCTGCAGTTTTCCTCCCAGAGAAATGGCCTCCACAGGCTTGATCGTGGCAGAAGGATAGCACACTGAGGAATTCGCTGTCAGGAATACAGCAACGGATGATCTGGTCAGCACCTATTTGAAAAAGTAGTGGATTATCCCAGAAATAATACTTTGCTTCTGTAATGAGACGCTCGCGCTGGTTTTTAGGCCAGCCACGTGGAAGGGAACCAGGAGCAAGGTAATTGGCAATGTCGGCATACCAAGGTCCACTTGCCACATTAATTGCCAATAGGTGCTCAACGGGAAAAACCTCATTGATTGGCAGGGTAAGTCCAATGTGGTCAAGGTCCACTCTCGAGAGATGATCAGCAACAACATTCTGGGCTTCGACCTTATCGCGGATCTCAATGTCAAATTCTTGGAGCAGAAGGATCCAACGAATCAGTCTAGGCTTGGCATCCTCCTTGTGCATGAGAGGGCGAATGTCCGCGTGGTCAGTGAATACAATAACATGCGAGCCCAGAAGGTAAGAGCGGAATTTCTCCAGCCCAAAGACGATCGCTAGTAGTTCTTTCTCAGTGGTAGTATAATTACACTAGGCCTCGTCTAACGTCTTACTGGCATAGTACACTACGAAGGGGTGTCTATCGTGTCTTTGTCCCAGGATGGCCCCAACTGCAAGGTCGGAAGTGTCACACATGAGTTCAAAGTCGAGGGACTAATCAGGTGGCTAGAGAACAGGGGCCTTGGTGACAGCATCATGCAGCTGCGTGAATGCTTGTATGTAGTCGGGGCCCATATCAAAGGGTACGTCAATCAATAGGAGATGAGTTAAAGGTCTAGAAATCTTGGAGAAGTCTTTTATGAATCTCCTATAGAAACCGACGTGTCCCAAGAAGGAGCGAATTTGTTTGACAGAGCCAGGCACAGGTAAATCAGCAATTACATCAAGCTTAGCTCTATCAACCTCGATACCCCTATCAAAGATGATATGCCCAAGAACAATTCCCTCATGTACCATAAAATAACTTTTTTCCCAGAAAAGCACAAGGTTCACATCAATACATCTCCAAAGGATATGGGTCAGGTTGGCAAGACAGTCATCAAAAGAGGGTCCAAAGACTGAAAAGTCACCCATGAAAACCTCAAGAAAGTCACCTACTATGTCATGGAATATTGCCAGCATACATCTCTGGAAAGTTGCTGGCACGTTACAAAGTCCGAACGGCATCCTTCTAAATGCAAAGGTGCCGAAGGGGTAGGTAAAGGTGGTTTTCTCTTGGTCCCTGGGGTCAATTGCCACCTGGTTATATCCATAGAATCCATCCAGGAAACAGAAAAATTTATTTCCCGCTAACCGCTCCAGGATTTGGTCAATAAAAGGTAGCAGAAAGTGATCTTTCTTAGTTGCAGCATTAAGTTTCCTATAATCCACACACACTCTCCAAGATGTAGGAGTGCGTGTAGGGATGGATTCACCCCTGTCATTGACACGGATGGTGAGTCCCGCCTTTTTGGGCACGACATGAATCGGACTCACCCAGGGGCTATCACTGATCGGGTAGATTACACCTACATCCAGCCACTTAATAATTTCCTTTTTAACGACCTCCCACACGTTAGGGTTGAGACGTCACTGCATCTAGCGGGAAGGTCGAGCCTCCTCCTCTGTATATATACGATGAGTGCAGTAGGAGGGGCTAATGCCAGTTAAGTCTGATAAGGACCATCCAATGGCTGCCTTGTGTTCTATAAGGACTTTTGTTAGTTTTCACTCTTGTTCCCTGGTCAATTTTGAACTAATGATTACTGGGAGGATTTCATTTGGTCCCAAGAAAACATACTTAAGCGTATCAGGCAACCCTTTCAGCTCGGGAGTGGATGGTGAAAGATTTAGCATTTCTTGGGACGAGAGTGTCCCAAGCAGATCAGAAGAAAACAAGGCAGGAGGAAGAAGTTGGCCCTCAGATTGGCCAAGAAGAGGGGCATCTTGATTGATGGATCCAAAAAGGGATAGCCCCAGAGAGCAGTATTTGGGCTCAAGGTCCTAGTGTGGAGTTGCAATTCCGCCTGATTTGGCGGGAAAGAAAGGGCAATCCGATTTTCAAGAGTGTGGACCGGCAGTGAGTAGCCCGAATATGACTCAGACCATGAGGTATGGGAAGCGGAGAAAACCTCGTCAGAAGTCTGGTCAGGAGAAGGTACGGGAAAAGGGAGGGATGGGGGAACATCACAATATGTGTCGGTCAAAAAATCGTCCATGTTTAAAGGCAATCCACAGCAGTCAGAATAGGTCCCTATTAGTCCGATACACGTGCTGACGGCCATGTCCTCGTCAGACATGTCATCCTCGATGCAATCGCAATCAAAGTTCTTGGTTGCCTTGAAGATGTTAAGCTTGAGCTTCTCAGATCCAATGACAATCTCAATACAGCCCGACTCGCAGTCGATATGGGCGCGGGCTATGGCCAAGAAAGGTCGACCAAGGATGATCGGACAATCAGAAAGTGAGCTAGGAACTTCCATATCCAAAACAAGAAATTCAACAGGAAAACAGAGACATTGACCCTAACCACCACGTCTTCCACCACACCCTTTGGTATTTTGACAGAATGATCTACCAACTGTAACATGACAGGGGTGGGTTTCAGATTTCCTAAGGCAAATTTCTCAAGCATGATGGTTGGTATAAGATTGATGGAAGATCCTAGATCAAGCAGAGCACGATTAAAATTGCAGCCTTGGATGCTAAAAGAAATAAGCGGTGTGCCCGGATCTTTCTGCTTCGGTGGTAGATTTGATAGTATAGCACAACTCGCATGAGGCGAGAGAACCACCAGATTCTTTGTTTTCTTTGACTGTCGCCTGGGTGTAGTGTAGTCTTTGAAAAATCGGGCAACAATAGGTATGTGGTCGATAGCCTCTAACAGGGGTACCTTGATTTCAACATCCCTGAATAAATTACGCAGGTTATCAAAGGCCTGCATATCCTTTCTCTTGCCTTTCGGCTCCCTCAGTAGAGCCTCAGGGAATGGGACCGATTCTGGCACTAGTTTGGGTGTATCGTCCTCTCGCGAATGCGATGCGCATCCCAAATGAGAGGGCGATGAAAAAGATGGGCCAGGATCAGGTCGAGGTGGATCGACGGTTTGCTTACTGCTCCTCATAGTAATCGCATTGGATGTCACGGGTCCAGTGGGATCATAAGGCGGAGGAGGGTTCACAATAGGGACATAAGGGTGAGGTGCTGCTGCGGGATTAGCCTGGAATCCCGGTGGAATGCTCGGAGCCTGCAGAATCTGATGAACCTGCCCCTGAGAAGGTCATACCTGTGGTTGAGGACCACGAGGTACGAAATTTTGCGGGTTGGGAACAAGTTGGGCTGGAAGAGTGCCCTGAGATTGAGTCTCCATGCGTAGTTGACTGATCTCAGCATTCTGCTGCGCCAATTGGTGATAAAGAGAGGTCATGTTCTCTTCATGGCGCTTAGACATTTCTGTCATATTCGCATCAGTTTATCAAGAGGACTCAATGCGTGTTCTGTTTGCAGTATGCAAGGACCCGATGACGGATTCGCCACAGGATTAGACTGGGCCCTTGGGATAACGGGTGCGGATGGTCGCATTGGCCCACCCGCAGGGTTTTGGCACTGCAGGTTATTGGACCATGTGAAATTAGGATGATTTCGCCACCCTGGGTTATAAGTAGCAGAGAACGGGTTGTTCCTCAGGGCGCAAGCGTCTTCTAAGCCAGAAGATGAGTCCGCATGTAAATATGCATCCGAGCACACGGAGGCTTGGTCCTCCGTGTCAAAATACTGGCTTGCAGAAGCCAGATCCACATGACTTACCGAATCGCTCAGCGCGACGCTCGGTAAGGAAGATCTCACAAGGTTTTTGGGGATAAGCCTGGCATTGGAAGGATTGGGATTGTGACGAAGTGGTGAGGTGGGGGTGTTTTCCATAGAATGGGTGGGATTGGCCAGAAGCTCGTCCAGCTTCTTGTGCACGATGGAGACTTCATCCAATTTTTGTGCAATAAGGTTAAGATCAGTGGATGAATGAGAGGGTCCCATGTCAACTTCGTGAACATTACGGGTCAAGATGGTACGATTAAAGGCGACAATGGAGGCATTGTTCATTGAATTTTCGCTCATGTTTTCAAATAATTCGAATGCTCCATTCTCGTCTTTATTCATGAAATTACCTCCACAGGAAACGTCTGCATTCTGCTTCAAAGTCTCATTTAGCCCATAATAGAAAATCTGGGCTATATGCCACTTAGGCAGATCGTGGTGAGAACACTTCCGGAGGAGGTCATTATACCTCTCCCAAGCCTCATGAAACTGTTCGCCATTTTGTTGCATAAAGGAAGTTATAGCACGACGAAGCACATTGGTTCGCCCGATTGGGAAGAATTTCTTGAGAAATGTTGTTCGCATCTCTTCCCAAGAATGGATGGTTCTCCCAAGGGTGCGTAACCATTGCGATGCTTTATCCCACAACGAAAACGGGAACATTTTCATGAGGACAATTGATAACCCGATGTTTCTTGGTTTAACGTTTCAGCCAATCGGGTTAGGTCTTCCAAATGGAGAAAAGGATCTTCACTTGCAAGACCATGGAAGTGAAAGTTAATCAAGCCAATTATATTGTGTTTCAATTCAAAATCGTCCCCTCCCATGGGGACCCGAATTTGTCCTATGGTCTCTGTAGTAGCGAGATTTTGATAAGAGCTAAGAGACCTAGGCTCCTCCCGTTTGGGAGGGTTCTGCATTTCCTCCAAGGTTTCCCTAATGGCTTCAATCTGCTCATTATACATTTCCATTTGGGCTTGGAGGCAGGTTATGGGGTCCATGGCTCCACCACCTGGTTGGTTTTGAGGGCGGTTTCCTCCCTCGGGATTTGGGGGTGGGTGTGCAACCATGTTTGTGAAGGAGGATGGCTATTCGATTTCTTTTCTTCTAAAATTATCAGACAATTCAAACAATTCAGGGTTTTGTGACCTCCTCCCAAACATGCATTACCACAGGAAGAATTGGAGAGATAAGAAGGGAAAAGGGGATGAGAGAAATGACGCTATAAAGGTACACTTGATGACAAATCAATGCAATCAAAGTCCTAACCTCTACATTGTGCCCTTAGACCTAAAGATCTAAGTTACCTACTATCACAACCTACAGAACCAAATGAGAGCACCGCGGAACCACCGGGCCAGATTAAAAGGCCGTTCGCCCCAATCATAGACACCCGATAGCACGCGGGAACCCATACCAGCACGTAGGCGCTACACGCAGGTAGTTAGACCTCCAATCCTTAATAAGGGTCAAGTTGCTACTAGTTTTAATTAGAGGCTTAAGATCAAGTGCTTCAGGAATGTGAAGGGTGTTATATACGGGTAATGCCCAAGTGCGTTAATTTTAGAAAGTGTGTAAACCAAGCATGCAACGAGGAAATCTCCCCGGATTGAAGTTTTAGTTGGTGAATGGTTTTTAGAATTTTAGCCTTAAGTAGTATGGATTTTAAGATTTCGTTGAGGTACCAATTCAACCAATCTCCTGGCTTTGAGAAAATACAAGTTCTTCTATGCCCAACAAACCCTTCTTCAATGTGAGTTGGTTAATGCATGCTAAAAATGCAATGGGTTTCCCTAGGTGGAAATTTCTGTGTGGATGCACGAGTCAATTTTAGGTTAGTGTGAAAGGGAGTCAAAAGCACTTCAATTCAAGTGCTCCCAATCACCAAAATGATGTTCCACACACAAGACTCAACCACAAGATAATGTAAAGAGAATTAAAATTTTGGGGTTGAAATATTCGGGATCAAATCTTAGGCAGGTGAAAGGTCGTGGTGGGGTTGGAATCAATTCAATTCCAAGTCTCCCCACCAAAAAAAATGTGATCCCGAATTGTGGATAAATGAGGCAAGGAGGGATGACAATCAATCTATTTAATCTTGCCTCAAAGAATACTTCACACAATGAAAGATTCAAGAATCATGATTCTTGGATCTTCGCTATGCGAAGTTTGGCGGGAAATCCCGGGGTGATGGGGGTGATAGCAGACAATCAAGCAAATGATTTTTAATCCACTTTCCCCAAGAAATCCCAAGAAGTGTTTTTAGGTTTTTTTTTATTTATTTAGGTGACAAGTTAACCTAAGTTGCTAAGAGAGAGAGACCTACCTTTTCAGCAATGTAGGCGAAGCTCCAGTGCGACGCCGATGACTTCACACTCTTGTTCCCACCTTGAATCTACCCACGTCTTCAACTTCCTCTACTTGCCTCCTCCTTGCAACTGGTTCACCTGCACACCAGCAAACAAAAACACCCGTGAAGAAAAGGGTGTGAGAAGAGAAAATCAAAGGAATGGAATAGAAACTTACCTCAATGCGCACCTCCTCGGCAACGACGCCAGAAAAAGGGTGGTAGAACTCGAATAGGTTGTGTTAATATGGTGAAATTATCATTGAAGTTAGTATCGTGGGTTAACCTAAATCGAGTCTAACCATCTTTCACAAAAATTTTTTAACCTGGCCTACTTAATTTTATCTTGGTCACTTTTAGGCCCAGGGTCGACCTCAGGGAGGCGGGAATTAAAGGTGAAGAAGTTTCTACGCCTTTCCTAAAACATATCTCTTCAGTGCATTTATTCTGTTTTTTGTTTTTTTCTATTTAAGATTTTTTTTTTATGTTGATAATATTGTCCTTGAGGCACACCCTCAAAATCAAGTTCTTGGCTTTGAGCCAAATTGTTCTTGGCTTTGAGCCAACTTAGGGTTTCCAAAAAAACTGGTCCTGCTATTCGTGAGACCGAGTACCTGCAAGACAAGGATTATCTTTTCTCTTTTACTCTTTTTTCTTATCATTTTAATAGTAGGAAACAAAAGAGGAATAAAAACAAGGTAGGTTGCTTGTAGATAAATAAATACAGTTTCTATATATATAGATATGTATATATTATATATATAGGGGTGGGGGTGGAAGTGGAATGGCGTGTAGCACAGTATCGAGTTGGCCCACGTCTAGTAAGACACAACCAACAAGAAGACGTGCTGCGTAGAGTGAGGGACGGATGTGTGGGAGTGTGTGCGGAGGTGCTTGCTTTACGCGAGTATCGGGGAATATTAGCAACTGGTGCAGATATTCCCACAATATAATGCGTGGTGGAGTGACTAGTGCAAGGGCGTATGGATACAGGTAGGTGATGTGTATGTAAAGATATGTATGTATGTATGTATGTATGTATGTATATATACAGATAGGGTTATAACTATATAGGCATATATGTAGTTATATGTATATATATATAGATATGTAAATATATATATATATGTATATATATATATATATTTATAAATAGATATATACATATATATATATTTATATGTGTATGTATATATATATATGTATATATATATAGATATATATGTATGTATGTATATATGTATAAATATATATATATATGCATGTATATATACTTATATATAGTTGTATAGGTATGAATATGTATAGATGTATATATATATATTTATATATATAAATATATATATGTATATGTATGTATGTATATATATATGTATGTATGTGTAGGTGTGTACAAGTGAATGTGTGAGTATACGAGTGTGTATGTGTACGAGTGTGTGTGTATGAGTACTGGTGTGTTTGCTGGCGGGTGAGTGTGAGAGAGAGAGGGCGCATTAAGTCGTCTGGCGGAAGTGTCCGCCATCTGATCTCGCAGGGGTGCGGATGCTCAAGGGCTTCAAGCGGGCGCTGGAGGGAATGCGCACACTATCATCGTGCGCAGGCGGGTGCGCGAGCGTGAGAGAGAGGGCAACGCACAGCGCTGCGGGCGGGAGTGGGCGCAGGCGCAGACACGAGTGACCAGCTGGAGTGGGTTGCAGGCGAAGAGAGAGAGCACTGTGCCACCGACTAAGTGAGAAACAAGCCGGTGGCTACAGTGTCGCGCTGAGAGGCGTGAACAGTGGCTATAGTGTTGCGCGGGAGCAGGCGACCGGTAGTGCCGGTTCTGCGTGCGCGGGCACGCTGGGAAGCGCCTGCGCGTGCGGGGAGATCTCTCATATGTCTGCTAGCGTGCACGCGGGTGCCTGCACTGCTTCAGGCCACCGTGGCTGCTGCTGAAGCTTTCGACCTTGAAGCTCTAGCAATGGCAGTGAGGGTGTTCAGCGATGAAAACAGAAGGTGAAACCACCATGCCCACCTGCTCACGAAGGAGCTGGGCAGTGGTGGAACTCACAGTGGTGGTTGTGGGACCACTGTGAGCTTTCTCCTGCCTGCAGTGTGTCTCTTCAGTGGGAAGAGATACTGCATATCGAGAGAGAGAGGGGAGGAGATTGGCCTGGAGGAAAGTGTCTGAAGGTGGTGTGTATTCCGCCCCCTGCGCAAGGGAGAGGGCAAGGCTTTTTAAAGAAGAAGGAACCTTCCACAGCCATGCTGCTGGTGATGCATGTCCAGCCATGCTGTTGGGTAGAGGAATGGCGCAAAGAGGTGCATGCCCCATGCCCTGAGCCGTGCGAGGGAGAAGAATTTCAAAGTCAAATAAAAAAATGAGAAAGGTGAATTTGCAATGCAGCCCTTGATGAAGATGTTAATTAGATAGCCAATTATTCGCATTATCCTCCCCTCTCAATAAATGCATGCATGTGTTTATTTACAAATGCAACTATAGCTACATAAGATGCAATGGCAGTGCTAGGAAATAACACAAGATGGCATAATTACTGGTGTATTTTTGCTGTGCAATCAGGCAACGCAGCTACTGCTAGCTGCAGCCCACGCACTGGAGGAGATGGGCGATGGTGAGTGTTGCCGCTTGCTACTGGTGAACCATGAGCAGGATCCTCTGTTTTTCCTTCTATTAAAAATTACATTCAATGCCATTGTCAAGTTTATATTAATATTTTATTCTGGCCACATTGCACTGATGCACTCATATTTTCTTGAAATTACTTTATTAGTGTTATGTGCATGTTTCTATCTTGAATTTCAAATTAGAATTACATGAAAGTTGAATTCACTTTGTAAGCCAGTACACATGCATCTTACACATATTTTTGAGGCTTAATTTCTGACGTGAAAATTGCATAAACATCCCTGAACTTTTAAAGAAATTGCAAAGTTCATTTAAAACAGCATTTTCCTCGCATTAAAGTTGCAGAAGAGTTTGCGAACTGTGCATTCCTTGACTCGTGAATTTATTAGGCTAATTCCTCCCTGTGGAGACGACCTAACTCTTCCTGGTTAGTTTTGAAAATTTAAATGTTTTAAAAAGTGATTTTCTACCACGCAATTAAATACGACACATCATTTTATGATAAAGTTTTCAAGGAAAACGAAGACCGCTCTTTCAATACAAAACATGCAAAACCAGATGATGCAGGAGCATAGGTCACAGGGAGCTTTACCCTCCCAACCTATCCTAAACTAGAGATATGTGCAGAATCAGGGCGCCCTACCTAGATTCCAAGCACCACAGGGACAAGCACATGCTGTTCTGCAAGCACCTCTCGCACCACCTGGTTATGGACTTGGTCAGCCAGCTCTGCTGCCAAACCTTGTGTATCCAAACCAACCTGCTCCTCTACCCCTTCATGGACAGCATGCCGATGCAAAAGCTGTCACTCTAAGGAGCGGAAAGACTACATAGGACTCGCTACCCAGGCAAGCGGGTAATGATTTTTCCTATGCTCGACCACAAGATGGCCCACAACCCTCTTCCTCTCACAGGCCATCTTCATTAGATAAAGGAAAGAAACCCCTAGACCTTCAAATTCCCATTCCTTTTCCCGCAGCTCTAACGTGAGATTCAGCATGAAAAAAGGACATGTGGAATTTTGAGGACCTGAAATCTATGTTCAAGGAAGTTCACATTCAGGTCCCTCTCCTCGAAGTAATAGATCACATCCCTACTGTTGCGAGGTTATTCAAGGACTACTGTACTCCAAAGCGACAGTAGAGAATCGGACGACAGGCGGTATTATCCGAGGAAGCTAGCGCGGTTATCTTAGCTGACTTACCGCCCAAAAAGGACCTAGGCACACCACTGAGTTCCTGCTTTTTGCAAGATTCCACTTTTGATAGGGCCCTTCTTGATTTGGGGTCGTTCATCAACCTAACTCCCACCGTAGTATTTGATCGATTTCGATTTGGGGAGCTAAAGCCCACCTCGATTACCATATAGTTGGTTGACCGATCGATGAAAACGCCGATGGGGGGTTGAAAATGTGATCGTAAAAGTCCAAGGATTTTGCTTTCCAGCGGACTTTTTTGTTCTTGATATGGAGGTTCCTTCTAATCTCCGTGATGCACCAATTATTTTAGGTCACCCATTCTTGGCAACCAACCGTGAGAACATCAACTGTGCATTAGGGTGCATGGAGATTGCCCTAGGAAATGAAAAGATTAGATTGGACATTTTCAGGGCATCAAAGAACTTTGATTGCAATTTGATCGAGGAGGATAGTGAAGATGAAGATTCAGCTTTCTGTGGGAACATTGGGCTCCTCTGCAGCAACCCAATGGTGCATTCATCTTCACTATCAGGGGTCTTAGATCGCGATCCACATGGGACTGAGACTAATGGCATACACATTTCAACTCGTGGATCTAGTTGTCATGGGTGTTCATCTGCTTCCAACACCCCTGATCCTGACTATCCTGTCCTATCTAACACTGATATCTTAAGAAAAGATTACATCACTACTGCAAGCGGATTCTCCAGTAGTCAGGATCAGCAGATTTCCACTGTTGTTTCCTCTCCTCCCCTGCATAAACCCTCTCCCTACCCTCCGCTACTAGAGTTACAACCCTTACCTGATTCACTCAAGTACGTGTTTCTGGGAGAAAGTGAGACACATCCCGTGACTATCAATGCTCAGTTGACTCTGGATCAAGAACACCAGTTGATCTCCGTTCTGCAAGCACATAGGGCTGCTATCGGGTGGGGCATTACTGATCTCCATGGGATTCGCCCCTCATATTGCACTCACCATATCTACACTGATGAAGGGGTGAGACCCATCGAGACAACCTCAGAGACGCCTAAATCCAAATATGTTGGAGGTTGTCAAGAAGGAGATCATTAAATGACTAGATGCAGGCATTATCTATCCTATTTCCGATAGCCAGTGGGTGAGTCCCATTCAAATTGTGCCTAAAAAGGAGAGACTCACCATACAAAAGTGAATTGGGTGAATCCATCTCGACCCGCACCATGACTTCTTGGCAGGTCTACATTGATTACAGGAAGCTAAACTCGACCACCAAAAGGGATCACTTTCCTTTACCCTTTATTAATCAAATTCTAGAATGGCTGGCCGGGCGTAGTTTCTTCTGCTTTTTGGATGGATACTCTGGGTACAATCAAGTAGCGATCAACCCAGAAGAACAAGACAAAATGACTTTTACATGTCCCTTCAAAACATTCGATTTTAAGCGAATGCCTTTCGACCTCTATAACGCACTAGCTACTTTTCAGCGATGCATAATGGCCATATTTTCAAACATGATCGAGGACTGCATAGACGTGTTCATGGACGACTTCTCTGTGTTTGGAGATGATTTCTCATCTTGTCTTGATAACCTCACAAAGATCTTGAGGAGATGTATAGAGGTTAACCTAGTACTTTCATGGGAAAAAAGACATTTTATGGTGAGGGATGACATCGTACTAGGTCACAAGATCTCCTCTAATGGACTCAAGGTCAACTGAGCTAAGTCTGAAATCATTTCGCGATTACCTTCTCCTAACTCGGTCAGGCAAATCAGATCATTCTTAGGTCATGTCAGATTTTATCGAAGATTCATTTGAGATTTCTCAAAAATTGCTCGTCCATTAACGAATCTTCTAATAACCGACACACCCTTTGATTTTGACTCCTCATGTCTCAACACTTTTGAGACCTTGCGAAGTGCTGTTTCAAGTGCACCAATTCTCCAACCCCCCGACTGGTCGCTCGACTTTGAGATGATGTGTGACACCTCCGACATCGCTGTTAGAGCCGTTCTTGGCCAATGTCGGGAGCACCATCCATTGGTAATATACTACACTAGCAAAACGCTGAATGAGGCTCAGCGTAACTATACAGTGTTAAGACCCGAGGCATCAAAACATTTTAAGACATCTGGGAGTTGGTCCAGACGTTTGGATGCCTTCCCAAACGTCTGGAAATAAATTTTTGCCTGCATACGATCACAAGTTTGCGCACGTGCCACGCGCAAACTGAAACCCACTGCCCTCTTCTTTTCTCTCCCCTCTCCGACCTGCAGATGCCTTTTCTCCCCCCCCCCCTCCCTGCACGCCTACAAATACCCCTCTCCCTCATTCACCACCCCATCATCTTCTCCTTCCTCCAATGCGAGCACGAGAGCGAGAGTGAGAGCGAGCCGCCGCTGCTGCCGAGTGCGGTGGCAGAGAGGAGAGGTGCAGCGAGAGGGAAGACGAGAAAGCATGCGCGCCGTGAGGAAGAGAGCTCGCCAGAGCAGCTCGAGGCCGATCGGCGGGCACACGAAGGAGCGTTGCGCTGGGGAGGTTCCCCCGGTGCTGCTACAACTCAGGCAGCGGGTGGACGAGCATGGCGCAGCCACGCGCAGCGGGAAGAAGACGAAGGAGGTTTTGATTCTGGAAATTTTTCCCAGAATCAGACGTCTGTACCTACATCCAAACGACATAAGTGACGTCTGGAGGGAGCTCCAGACAAATGAGAGGTACGTATTTCCTCCTATACCTCCTTTCACCGATACGGCCATGTAGGTCATTTCGCCAAGGTTCTGAAATGTGTCGTGTTGAGGGAGTTTTCGTCGCACGTGCAGGATTCATTTCGGGAAGGCACGGGAACACGCCCTCCCACGCAATTCAGACGTCTGGGCAAGGCACCAGACGGCGGAGAACATCTCCAAACGTCCGGAGAGGTGGTCGGACGTCTGGAACTGGGTCCAGACGATTCAACAGGATCCCTAGATGTCTGAGGAGCAGCGCAGAGTGAGGTATGACCTGGACCACTTTTTAAGACGTTTGGAAGGTGTTCCAGACATCTGATTTGAGTCAGTGTTGTCGTTTTTGACCCATTTAGGGTCCGTTCGAGGTTCGATTTCCGCGTTTAAGATTCTGTTCTTCTCATAATTAGTTGCTCTACTTGTTTGAAATACTTTTATCCTGTTCTGAGTGGTTCCTTGTGATTGATCCTTGTGTTAGGACCTCGTTCTGTTGCGGCTTTAGGGGTTGCAGAGGCACGCGGACCTGCCAATCACGCCCCCATTACTCCCGATTTTGCGGGTAGAGTGGCTCCCCTTAGTTAATTACAAACATTAATGCATCTCTGAAATAAATGATAGATCCTAGAGTATGGCATGAATATTAGGACCTGAAAACTAGATTGAATGATAAATCCTAGGGAACGGCATGAATCCTAGGACCTGAAAACTAGATTGAATGATAGATCCTAGGGTACGGCATGAATCCTAGGACCTGAAAACTAGATTGAATGATAGATCCTAGGGTGTGGCATGAATCCTAGGAACAGAAACACTGAAACGAATGCCTTGAATGCCTGAATTGCAGTCTTGGATAAGTAGAAAGAATAATGGTAATTGCCTGTAATTGGATAACAGCTGCCTGTGAAATGTAGAATACTGTTGCTAGTAACTGCTACATGTAATTCCTGTTGTTGGAAACTAAATTTGAGCTGCTTGTATATAAATTGGAAAAGAAAGATTAAATGTTGGAAACACGTGCTATATGCGAATAAAACTGAGATGATGAAACCTAGTATGGCTTGGCCTGAGAAAAATGAGCATGAACCCTATGGGGAATTAGGAGTAGAGCTCCTGGAAAATAACTAGAATGGAATTGGGAAAGTGGATGAGGAAGTGAGCTGGCCCTTGAGTACGGAGTACCAAGGAGAGCGACTGTCCCCCTGTTTAGTGTAGAGTGGAGCCAGCCGCCTCAGGGACCCGAGGTTAGGTCTAGCCACTTTGTACCGACTTTTTGGCCCTCGCACACATCGTACCAGGGAGAGCTACTAGTGTAAGGAGGGAGCTAGCCACCCCACGGGCCCCGGGGTTCAGCTAGCCATCCTACACTGACTTGTTAGGCCCACTGGGCAAACTAGGGTAGTCAGGCGAGGGTGTGCGGACTGTGGAGGGGCAAGACCCCTATTTGGTTACTGTGGAGGGGCTAGACCCCTGTTACTGAGAGGGCTCTGCCCTATATTGGTTCCGTACTGTGCTTTGGGTGCACCCGTTAACGGAAATGACTGACCACGTGCCAGTGCGAGGTAGCACCCGTGCGTTTATCTCACGTGCCGTAGTTACCGTTACGTCTGCCAGTGACCTTGGGGTGGTTGACTGAGAGTAGGACCACCACGGGGGACTCTGCCAGTCAGGAGAGCACCACGTGCCACTTCTACTTTTCGGAAAAGACTGCAATCAAGATCGTTCCCATGAGGAACATTCAAGATCAAGAGAAAAACCTGAGAAATAAACCAAGAAAGGGTAAAATAAAGAAAGAAATTAAAACAACAGCTACTTGTTTACCTTTACCGTTTTCTTAGCTAGCTGGTTGCCACTCTACTCAGCGTTTCGCTGACGTGTCATATTTGTCAACTTTTTCAGGACCAGGTGTTGAGCAGCCAGAGCCTACTGCTGCGAAGGGTGCTGGGCCTAGTAGAGACTAGTAGTTGTACTTTTGTTGTACCCATTTTTCTGTAATAGTGAGTATTCTGTTACACCTTTGTACTCTTTTATTGTAAACTTCATATTTTTGTACCTATTTTTAATTCTCTACTGTTGTGGTGGTGTGTACTGTAGTAGTTCTTTTCTTTACTACTGTACTTTTGTTACTGTTAGTTACTTGCATGGTGAATGTAGTTTATTTTACTGCTTTTTGGTTACTTTCTCGTTGGACAACTGGGTCTTGGGATCAGTCGAGTCGGTCCGATTCTCGTGTCCTGTAGGGATTCGGGAACCAGGTCGTAACATACAGTCACTGAGAAAGAATTGCTAGTTATGGTATTCAGGTTGGAGAAATTCAGGTCATACTTACTCGGGTCCAAAGTTATCATCTATACTGACCATTCCACCCTCCGACATTTGTTGGAAAAGAAGGATGCCAAACCCCACCTTATCAGATGGATCCTTCTTTTGCTGGAGTTTGATGTTGAGATCCGTGACAAAGCCGAAGCACATAATGTTGTGCTGAACACTTGTCTCGGCTAGACCCAAACTACATTCCATAATCCCTGCCGATATCAGACCGATTTCCAGATGAGTCTCTGCTGTCTATCAACTCTGTTGAGTTTCCTTAGTATGCTGATATAACAAACTA
The DNA here is from genome assembly GCA_037157565.1 of Thalassia testudinum. NCBI lineage: Eukaryota > Viridiplantae > Streptophyta > Magnoliopsida > Alismatales > Hydrocharitaceae > Thalassia > Thalassia testudinum. The sequence continues at coordinate 147,112,991 of JAZHRO010000063.1, read as the reverse complement.
TCTTGTCACAGGCAGGCTACTTGCGGGATTATCCAAGCATCAAAAACTCAAATTTATATCAGAGGCTAAATTCTATTTTTGGGACGACCCACTACTCTTTCGCATTGGGGCTGATCAAATCATCCATAGATGCATCCCTGATTCGGAAATCTCTAGTGTGCTATCCTTCCTCCACAGCGATGCTTGTGGGGGTCATTTCTCGAGCCGAATGACCACTGCAAAGATTTTGTAGTCGGAATTTTTCTGGCCAACCATTTTCAGAGATACACACGAGTTTGCCAAGCATTGTAAGCTATGCCAGACGGTCAGTTCTATGACCCAGAGAGACATGATGCCTCTCCAATCCATTCTGGTCATAGAAGTGTTCGACGTCTGGGGCATCGACTTTATAGGCCCCTTGCCGAACTCTCATGGCTTTGAGTACATACTCCTCGCAGTAGACTATGTCTCAAAGTGGGTAGAAGCTATCTCGGCAAGACGAGATGATCATAAGACTGTTATATCCTTCGTCTGGGAATTCATTTTTGTGAGATTTGGAGTTCCCCGCACCCTGATAAGCGATGAGGGCAGTCACTTCATCCATGCCCATTTCAGTTCACTATTGAAGAAATACGAGGTGCACACCGCATTGCTACCTCGTATCACCTACAAACCAATGGGCAGGCTGAAGTATCAAATTGTCAAATCAAGCTTATCCTTCAAAAGACGGTTAGACCTGATAGGAAGGATTGGTCCAATCGGTTGATTGATGCACTATGGGCATATCGGACCGCGTACAAGGCCCCACTCGGAATGTTGCCATACTGCATGGTGTATGGAAAGGCCTGTCACCTTCCTGTGGAGTTGGAGCATCATGCCTTTTGGGCAGTGCAAAAGTGTAATTTTAACCTTAAGGTCGGAGGTTATGAAAGGAAGCTCCAACTCAGTGAGTTAAAGGAGATTAGGCAGGAAGCTTACGAAAATGCAAAAATATACAAAGACAAGACAAAGCTTTCCATGATCGACACATCCGGAGGAAGGAGTTCGCACCTAACCAGCAGACCTAGTTATTTGACTCCCGACTCAAATTCTTTGCGGGAAAGCTCAAGTCCAACTGGACTGGGCCGTTTCTAGTGGTCCACTTGTATCCTAATAGGACGGTCCAAATTAAAGACTCAAAATCTAGGCATGTTTTTACGATTAATGGCCAGTGCCTCAAACCATTCTTTGCCCAAGAACCTCCTCCTGCTAACAAAACGATACATCTTCTTGAGGACGTGTGACCGATGAGTTGCCCAGCACGTATACATATATACATACCATATATACATAGCATATTTCATTTTCGCATATTGTTTTGCATATTGTGTAAGGCATTGCAGTGATAACATGAGCTGAGCGATAACTCAGAAGCAATTTTAGGTGATTTCTATCCACATACACCCTGCCTTATTTCTTTTATTCATGCATGAGGACATGCAAACACTTAGGCATAGGGGGGGTGGGGTAGTCCATAAAAACTAAAAATTTTTCTGCCAACAAGTGGGGGATTAGATTGTTTTATCAAGGAGTTTTATTAAAGATTTATTCTTTAGTAGATTCCTAAGCTTAGAATCCAATATAACCTCACATCTGCATGTAGAATTTGCAATGGATCCACTGTGAAAATCAATCGACATCTCTAGATTGTCAAGAAGAAGCATTGCTTCTTCTCTTGAACCCTTGAATAGCAATCAGGGAATCAAGTGAACCATCTTCTAGTAGATCCACCAAAACATATGTGAGATGAGAGTAGAGAATCTATTGTTGCTCTAAGGCTAGTGTAAGGAATCTTTAATCTTTAATAATTGAATAATACTTAGAGATGGGCATAGTTTCTCTCTCATTTCTTGCATACTAATTTTGTGAGAAATTCTGTACGAGAGCCACCAAATAAGGCAAAAACACAAAGAGTGCGTTCTAATAAAACTAGGACTGAGGTGGATGGTCACGACCGTCCTCTACGGAATCCTCAACTGAAGGAAGGTACTGATGTCAAGGTCAGAGTAGGCACTTTCACCTATCTGTTCCCTACCCGGTGCCGAGAGTAGGCACTTTCACCAAATAAGCCACCCGAGATCCTCTTGGTCATCCCCAAAAATCTCAAATAATGCCTCATGAATAAAAGTATGTATGTCATGTCGCATTGTTGTGTTATGTCATGTTGGTAATGGCATTGTGCCAGTAGATTTGAAAGGTAAAAAAAAAAAAGTGTAATGTTAAGAAGTTTGAGTTATGTAAATCAAAGTGTTTTGAAGCAAAAACACCTACCATCCCCACAAACAACCAAATACAGCCTTAACCTATTTTTCTATATTTCTGATCACCTGAATACAGGCTGAGGAGTCTGACTTAGTCGTAGGGTTATTAGAACCTAATTAAAGTGTAATGCCATGCAAGATCGCCAAATATAGTTGCAAATCTGATAAGATGTAAGCTAAGGAAGAAAAAAAAAAGAAAGAGGGAGAGAGAGAGAAAAGAAAAAGTACAAAAGATTAAAGAGCACACAGTTTTCCAGCCTTTCTATAAGTTAATTTATTCAATATTCTAGAAAGCTAGATTCTGAAATACTAGTCTCTATGCAGCGCCAAAAGAGAGTGAGCCACCAAATACAAATCCAGTTAACTCATACAACTTCTACCTAAGCCAAAAGCTAGGGCTAAAATTAGAGAATAGTTTATATCCCCGAGAGAAGAGGTTTGCCTATCCCAACAGAATTTTACTAGGGGTCAAGTACAAGCTTTAAATGTATATCGACTCTTCGCTTGGATCCGTTGCAGAAGCTACAACATTACATATTCATGGTCATCTAGATTCTGAATTTTTGGATGAAACAAACTGAAATAAACCATTAGTTAAATTCTTGATATATGCATTTAATCTTGCACTTGCTAGGGACTAGCACAATTTAGGCATGGGAGTATGATTGCGCAGCAATCATAGGCCCTAATTCACGTGAATTAAGGTAGAAGTTGGCTTAACATAGGCATTTTGCATGCATACACATCATACTTTGCATCTTAGATGATTTATATGTTTTATACATAATAATGTGTTATTTGAGAGGTATTAATAATTGTAGGTAATACAGGATTGCAAATGACCGATCCAACCTTATAGATCTATTTGGAATGACGACGAGAGTCCAACTCTTCCAAGAGCGCATCAATCAAACTCCTGTAGCACCCTATGGAGTCTGTAGAAGAAGCAGGATCCAAGGGGAAAATTGAAGAATACCCAGACCTCAAATGACAAATCCAACCGCACGGATAGATCCGGATCAATGTTCACAGTCCAACGACCCAGAAATCAACTCAATCGAAGGCCTACATCATCAGATACAAGGAAAAGAAGATGGACGACCACGATGGCACCATCGTAGCCACCCCTCACTGTGCCCCAATCTAGAAAGGAGAGCGTGGGCCGTTGGATCATCATCCAACGGCTGTGATGCAGCCACGTCGCCCGCCTGCAGTCGCCTCTTCACGCACGGGCGAGATCTCGACCATTGGATTCCCATCCAATGGCCAAGGGCAGCTGCACAGGAATTGGAAAGCGCGACAATCCACGTGTGTAGCGCAGTGGAGAGAATGCTTAACAGACCATGCGTGACGCAGGATCGAAACACAATTAGGAGTTGGGTGCCTGCTGATGAAATTCCACCACCGGAACTTCATCGAGCGGATCAGCGGCAAACGCACTCTGGCACAGAAGCGTTGGATGTTGACGCGCGCAATGACGCAAGCCTTAGGACTCAGCAGGCGCTGAGCGTACTCTTTAAGTGGTCCGATCGAGAGATCGAATGGCTGAGAATCCTTAGGATTTGAGGCACATTTGAGCGCTGAGCGACGGGCAGTAGGAGAAACAGCGGGTGTGCGGGCGAGTTGGAGCCATCAAATTCTAATCCAAGGGCGCACAGGCTGCCACATGGTAGCACCAGATTCAACCGAGGATTGAAGAAAATTTTGGAAGGCTTAAGCAAGGCCGTTGATCGCCCGATCAACGAATCTGATTAATCTGAAGCCTTTGCACGGGATTAAGGGCTCAAATACCTTAAATGCCCTTCACAATAGCTATAAAAAGAGGCCTAAGGGCCCCCTTTGAAAGGCATTCTTTAGTTTTTCTTCTTCCTCCTCCTTCAACCCCTCTCTCTTCTTCTTCTTCTAGTCTTCTCTACTTCCATCTCTACACCTCCATCTGAAGCGTCTGTTGGGCCACCCCGACGGATTGTTGCTGCTCTTCCCAACCTCTCCAAAAGGCCACCACGAACCACCCGTGGTGCCCTCATTCTATTACATAAGTAGTTTATGTTTATGTTAGAATTTGTTTAGTTAGATGTATGCAATTCATGTTCAAACTCTTTGATTGATATATATACTGTGTCTATACTATTTAGTATTTATATTTGGAACACCGCATGAAATCAAAAGTGCTTTCTGCCTCCCTATGATCTACCAGGACTCACCAAGTTCCATTAATTTATTTGCTCGAGACATATTTCGCGCTATACTATAACATGCTAATTTTCTACATGATCTACGCCACGAACAGTGCACATGAATAGTGGTCAGACGTTCGTGATCAGTGTGCTCGCAATGGCAATATCCGATCAGCGATCGACGAACGAGATCGAGCGCAACCACGCACTCAATATCGCGCCTTAGGTGCACGTCAGATGGCACGTGTGATGTAGCGTTGGATCGCACATTGCTCATCACGCTCATCCGACCCGCGAGAGCATGCCATGCTGCCGCTATTAGAGCCACTCGATGAGGATTCGGCAGCCCAATTTCGCCACCTCTTCGCGTGCAACGAATTTACACCATGCAGGGCTTCGAACGCGCGCCCAAAGCACATGGGTTGAGGGCACTCTCCACCATGCTACAACTGTGGATGGTCGCGTGGAGGGATTTTTTTGCTGAGGGTGCGGAGGCACCCTAGCCGTTTGATCTTGATCCAATGGCTGAGATACGAGCACACAATGATGGGAGTGGGGCACCTGCGGTTGTCCTTGGATGATTCAAATGATGCCACGTGGCATCATCTAGGTGGTCCATCTTCAAATGCTCCTTGAAAGTACTACGGGTATCAGATTGGACCGATTTTCACTCCATTGAGTTGCGATCGTCGATCCGAATTCATCCATGTGGTTCGATTGCTCATTGAGACACGTTTCAATATGCCCTTGTATACAAGGTCATTAAACATTAATTCTAAGCAATCTTAATGCAGAAATGCATGTATGGCTCCTAGGTCCATTATAATATGATATTCATGCACCTGCGCCCTCGAAATTTACTCTAATTGATGTAATTAAAGCTATTAATTGTAAAGTTATCACCTATGAGTATCGATACTCACAAAGAATAATTGTACACACATCACAGATTTGGACTTCTAGAGTCTTAAACCTTATATGTAACTTGTTGGTACCGGTACTCATTCTGAGTACCCGTACTAGTAAGCTACAATTCCCAATTGTAATGCCCATGTACCGGTACTCATGGAAAAGTACCGATACCAATGGCAGTTACAAGAAGGTTTCTAGGTATTTTAGAGGAGTTGAAACATCTAAATGTCGCCCTAGTTTATGGAAAGCCAATGATTTGCTAAACAATCTATCTCAAAAAAATGAAATTAACTAACATATACAAGGTTCTTAACAAAAGAACAAAATGAACATATATATATATATGTGTGTGTGCGTGCACGTGCACGTGCGTGCAAAGAACAATATGCTATGGGCTATTACAATAAGAAGGCATATATATATATATATATATATATATATATATATATATATATATATATATATATATATATATATGAGGATGGTAGAATACATTACCTATATTCATCATCATTCAAGTGAATAGGGACTTTGGTTTGATCTTACAAGAGTTCCTTTAGGTGAATAGAAGAAATCTGACCTTGACACCAAGAAGAAGACGTTCTTCTTCCAGCCATCCACTACCTTCTTCTCTCCTCTCTCTAGGTCACGATGGGGATCCCTCTTGAGAGAAAATTCAAAGGTCTCTTGGGGACCATAACCCAAGATTAGTAGCAATTATTCTCACCAATTGCCATGGGTGATTTGCATTTCTATCTATCAAGAAAATGCTAATCACCAAAAAATCTCTACACATTCCTTATCATAACTACACCTCCCTTTTGCATTTTGTGCCCATATCCAATAACCTTAGTTGATCACTTTATAAAATTGGACATTAAAGTTGACAATTAGAGTACTCCTTATATTGTATGATTATATTTATGTATCAATACATATACTAATTCCTTTCAAAAAAATAAATACATATACTAATCAATACGTTAACTTATGATCCACCAGTGTGACTTATTTATATCCATTATTACGTATATATGTACTATAGTGTTTGTGTATGTATATGTATCAAACTTAGGTATGATACAAAGACCTCTCTTTATGTTTACATCCTCTCCCTTTTCTCCCTTCCCCCACATTAGTCTACATTCCCGTCCTAAGATATCTCCTATTCCCCTTCCTATAAACTAGACTCGCTCGACTAGATATGTTAACAATGACCAAGTTTTCTAAGCAGCACAATTAGCCAGAGATCTCGACGTGCTGTTTCCCGAGAGCATTTCTAGTGTTGTATGTGTGCTCACAAGTACCATATGGTTAAAGATATTTGCCCTACCCACTTTCCTCTTAAAATAGCCTATTGCTATCCTTGTCTCTTAATTGATTGGAAGTCCTTTTCAATGTAATTATTGGAAATCTTACAAAATGATAATTGATAAATAAGTCATGACAATCTCAAGGAATAAATGGACTTTGAGCTTAAAAGCCTGGATGTTAATTTGCTAATGGTATGAGAGTGAAATGCTTTATATTTTCTTAGTATATGATCGAGGCTCTTAGAATAGGAACATCAACTGAACAAACAATCACAGAGAATGTACGCATTAGGTTTGATATATAATTCAATTCCACCAAAGAAAGGTGTACTTCTAGGGTAAAATGATATTCTCAATTTTCACTAGTAGTTGAATGGTATAAACTCTCTGTATCTCTCTGTCTGATTACGCAAATCTTAAAAGTTAGTCTACCCCTAGTATTTATAGAGTGGACTTACCTTAGTTGTAGGCATCTTTTTCTGTTCCCACAATTTCAGGATTCTACTATAAATAGCATGTCACATAATAACCGTCAGGCAATCATAAGTTGGTGTCGTATGATCATGAAATTTTCACTTTAATTAGATGATATATCGGAAAAATACATCAAAAAAATATGTCGTCGTAATATGATCAAATGGTGAAAAAATTTCAAATCAAAAATATTTATTATTGAAATCTAACAAAAAAAAGTTGAAATAACACATCCACAAGAAAAAATAAATCAACAAACTTACATATATTTCAAGTGTATGTTCACGTATATAAAAGACTAGCCGCACCTAAATAATTAAATTCCAATCTACAGAGTGTCACGTGGGTACGAGAGACATCAACCGATTAAGAGATAGAAAGAGAAAAAAGAGAGAAGGAAAAGGTCACATACGCAATCTCACCGTAATAATAAAATAATATATTTGATAAATAAGAGGTGTTAATGGCACGAGATATAAAACTAGTAGGCTCTTCACTGTTGGGAAACAAGGGAATTCGTCCCCTTGTGCTCGCGTGGAGGAGGCACGGCCGGTCGCGCTGTTCTCGGTGGAGGTCGCTAGTGGCAAGCCCTACCCGTGGGCGGTGACGGCACGAGAGACCGTGGCTGGTGGTCGCCGGTCCGAGGGAAAGTTAGCCGGCGGCGTGGGTTGCTCCGGACGGTGAGATGGTTGCCAGTTGGTGGCGCTAATGGCGTGGAGGTGCGTGAAGGCAAGGCGAGTCCGTTGGAGTCGACGGCGTGTCGAACAATGGCCGGCGTTGGAGGCTGTGTGGAAGGGGGTGGCCGGCGGCTTTGGGTTCCTTCGGCTCTGTTGGAGAAGATGAACAATGCTTGCCGTGGGGAGGCCGGCCGGCATCGCGTGTGGCCGTGAGTGACCGCGGGTGGTTGGTGGTGTTGGCGGCAAGGACGTCAGGCCGATCGTCGAGGTCACGAGTGCGGTTGCAGGGTCACTGCTGTGCTGAAGTCGAAGGTGAGGGCGCGGGGTCTGTTGGTCGTGGTCCTCTGCTCGCGATGGGCGAAGTTGGCCGAGGGCGCGGTGGTCGCTGTGTTGCTGTCGATGAAGAGTCGGAGGGAGACGAGAACGAAGAGGGTGGTCCACGGTGATGGTTGTTGTGGAGTAAGGCCGTGTGCTGTCACCACACGGCCGTTCGCGATATCACGGTTGTCGCCGTCGCAGGAAGGAGGAGGCTCGCGGTGGTGGATAGCACGGTGGTGAAGACGAGTAGAGTGCGGTGGTGGGCGTTAGCTGGGGTTGCGTTCGCAAGGAGGAAGATGTTGGAGACTAGGGTGGTGGCTCGCGGTCGTGGCGGTGAGAGGTCGTCGTGGTCGGGGAAGGCACGCAGTGGAGCCGGAGGAGGAAGATGATGATGGGGAGCAGGGCCCTACGTCCTCCTGTTATAAATAGAAAGAGAAAGATTAAGAAAGAAATTAACGAGAAAAGGATCTCCAAGATGCATCAACGTGATTTTATTTTACAGATAATTAAAATTTTCCTAATTGCATTTCATATGAATATCGTATTCAAGCATTCCCAAAGAAAAATAAGTATTTGATCAATCAATGCATATAAGTAATAAGTAATGTATTTCCACAAAATTACATAAATGTCAAAATACGAGCTTAATTAATTTTTCCATGTTAATAAATGCTTGAAATTTAATTTCCATTTCAATGATAATACGCTTAGGCTTAAATTTAATCCACCAAAGTGAACCTATGACCATACTTCGCATGATTCCTTCTTGATGGAACGACAAGCCTATCGGTTGGTTGCTACACGGACCTAAAGCAACCCTCCATTCTGCCTGGTACACGGACCTGGTTAAACGGGTCCTCCCTGAGATGCCGAGTTTTCACTATTTGTTGGGCAACCAGATCCTCCATGCGGCCCAACTAGTGGGGTGATTTTTCTCTCCTCATCAGTTGCCTCCACTCTCTTTGTCCAAGTTGTCGGCGAAGAGAGTAGAACTATAAATTTTTTTTTTACTTCGTGTGTACCATGCCCCCGATGATGGGTTAGGTGGTCTCTCGACAGTCCCATCATTAAGAACTAGTCACGAAAGCTATACCGTACACTAGCAGGTAATTAGCCGCCAACTGCTTTTATGGATAAGTCAAGGCCTATTTATTAGTGGGTTACGTAGGTGAGTGGAGTGCTGCTTATATACCCGATAAGCAATTGTTCAGGCGGACAACACGTTATGTGTTCATCTTATAGGCATATTTCCATCTGTTCGTTTAAGGAAAGAATAGGCATGTCACCACCTGACTTTCCCTTAGCATTAAGAGGTCGTCTGCCTAGGCATTTAATTGTATAATATAAGCACCATCTTCTGCGAGTGATGGCCAATCACTGCAAGCATAATTTTGTCGCTTTATGCAGACAAGACGTGCATTAATTGCCGTAATTATAATAAAATCACGTCCCGATATTCGGGATGAATTATGGGGTCTATGCCTATCATTCGAATCAAACCGTAATGATTATGTGTGTAGGGGCATTAATTGCACCCAATAATAAGTGGGATTTAATAGTTCTGGAGTCCGCGCATATCATCGGCTATAAATAGGGGGTAGTTGAGTAGTAAATGCCCCTACCCCACATTTTTGTTACGAGGAAGAAAAACCCTAAGCACCGCAGGCGCCGCCGTCCCTGGAGGAAGGACCCTGTCGGAGAGGAAAGGCTTTTGCTTGCCAGAGCTCTTTATTCTACAAAGGACTTCAGCATCTCTAAGAAAGGTGAGTCTTCCTCCTCTACCACTCGTCTCTCTAATAAGACGTTTGGGTTGTATACCTTCAAATCTGCCTTCAATAGTAAACCCTCTATTCAGGGGTTTTTGAGGGAATATGGACTCGAGGGTGTCCAATTCTAGGTGTCGGGGATGTTGACTTGCCTGTGTTCCCCACCTGGGGATGATTTTTTTGTTATTTGTAAATGTCATTGAAAATGGCCTCAGGGTTCCTTTGAACCCTTGTTTGACGTCTTTCCTTTCATACTACCGCCTCATTCCTTCCCAACTTAGCCTCAACTGCTGGTCAATCTTGAACATTTTTGCTATTCTTTACTTCCATTTGGGCATCCACCCTTGAATGGGGCTTTTTCGCTTCCTCTTTGGATTGATGCCCTTGAGAGTGAAGAGGGGCAAGCTGTCCTCTAAGACCTATACTTTGTACAATAGGCGGACTAAGTATAGAATAACTAACATGCCGGATAGTTTAAAAGGGCAGGACCATCATTTTTTCCTTCTCCACAATGTGGAGAAGTTAGAAGTCCCCAAATCTTGAAAGAATCCACCTGCGAAAGATCTGCCACCGAGCCCCAATGAGCTTGACCCAAACACATATGATGATGCCAAGAAAATAATGGATTTTGGGCCCATAGCCCGCTCCAAGTTGAGGCAGTTAGACGTGCAGGCGACCCTCACGTGGGTGGTAGATTCCTACCCCACGCCTTGTAAGTTATAAGGAGGTGGCTTTGACCATTTTGGCCAGTAGTTGACATTTATTGCTTATTCTTTTGTTGTTGCAGCTTTCGAGTGGTTCTCCAAGTAGACACCCCGAGGCAGCACGCGGGGGGCTCCCACCAGGCTAAGAGGAAGGTAGGGAAGCGTGGGTCCCAGGGAACAGGTGAAAGCAGTCGTCCCCCTCACTGATAGGAGAGCAAGAGGAAGGAAAGGGAGGAGGCTTCTACCAGCTCTAAGGAGATGCCCCTCTGATGGAGGAGGAGACACACAAGCATTGTGCACATCTCCGGTTCTAAGGAGGTGGGTGGCGAGGGAGGTGTTCCCTCCTCATCTTCCTGTCAACCAGCCTCAGTAGGGGTTGGAGGTGCGGAGGTCCTCGCTGAATGGGATGAAAGGGGCCAAGTGAGTTTTCTGCCTACTTCATCTAGCACCCCTACCAAATTTACCAGCGTGGCCAAGCAAGTGACTACAAGGAAAAGTTTCACAGTTGGCAGCATATTCAAGCCACCGCAACCCACAACTGGAGCCCTTGGGACTATTGTCCCTACTAATTCTCAGGACGTGGGTGGACCCATAGCTTCTGGGCAAAGGGGTGCCAACTCTGCCCAAATCGCACTTCAGGCAGCGCATCCTAGACGGGATCTCGTCGTCGCTTTGCTAGCCATCATGTCCAGCGATCCTCCACCTGCTCCCAGGAGTTCCTCAGTGCCTCAGGCACGGGGCGTCAACCCTACCTTGGCCGACCTAGAGAGGAAAGTGCTTCATTATCTTCAAGATGCCGTGACCTATGCTAACCCTCCAAGCGGGTGGGTTAATCTGAAGAACATCTACTTTTACTGTATACGAGTGGTAAGTCATTTTTTTAAGCATGTACCTCATGGTACCTTGTCCAGTATGTTTCAATACTCCCCACCTTGTTGTTGTGCAGGTAGATACCCTGGGGCTGAAATTCATTCCCGACTCTATAACAACCGAGTCATTTTCTGAGCCTAGCTTCACCACCCCCAGTGAGGCGTCAGACTTGGTAGCGAAATGGGTGGTTACCGCCAAGGCGGAGCAAAAGAATTTCATCCGTCAGCTAGCGGATGCCATTGCTGCCCACCAGAAGGCAAAGAGGGAGGCGAAGAATGAAACAAGAAGGTAAATTCCTTCAGGGATCTTCCTGCCCACTTCATTTGTGCCTGCAAGGAGGTGGACATCACCAAACTTGGGCTTAGGGCGACCGGCAAGATGACCACTGATGAGGTGTGGCTCATCATAGCTAAAATGTCCAAGTTAAGATAGAAACTAAATTAAACACTAATGAATTAACAGATGAAATGGGTTAAGTGTGGGAAATAGTGAAAAAGACCTAAAACATCAAATCTGTGTTAAAAATGCGAAATTAGGTCATTAAATGAGATATTCCATTCATTAATATAAAATGATGATCCAATTGTAAATTGAACAAACATTTGAGTCCAATTATTCAAATCAAAAGTAAAATTAACTTCCTTAATGTTTAATTAAGCTTAAATAAAAACTTGATTATATTTGGACATCATTAGGACCTTGCATTAATAGCTTTTCACCTAGGTCCTTAGGTCATTCTCATTTCATGCATAAAAATACGCCAGGGACCTCTTTGATAACCGCCAAGGGCTTCTTTGCAAGACCTGAGGATGGCTCTACAGGACTTTTTAGCCACTTATGAGCTTCTGTGCTAATGCTCTACCCCTTCGCCCTAAAGGGCTTGTGTGCAAACCACCATTAGAGCTGCAGTCGCGAGTGCACTGTTCACCCCAAGAACACACGAGATCGTGGCCATTCATTCCTTGATCTCTTGATCTAATGGCCCAGCTCCAATTGAAGCTTCGCGCGCTTCGGCGCATCCAGTCACCTTTACCCCCAGATCTCATCCAATGGCCGCGATTTGATTTGGACTTCGCACGAGCCTCTCTTCTCTTCCTTACCACCCAAGCCCTAGGTGCTTAATCGCACCTCTACGGTGAGCGCAATCACTCCTCTACCTACTTAAGCAACTCCCCTGAGCTGCGCGCATGCTAACCAGCTCCCTCGCCCAGAGTGGTTCTATTCGTCCACCCCCTCAGCATTCCACCCTCTTTCATTGCCCACAGTGACAGAGTGGGTTCCTCTCCCTCCTTCAATTACCACTAGCCGTTGGCTGTTGGCTCTTGGACACCACCTTCTTCAGCTAAGGGTCTCTTCCATTTCATTGCCATCGACCTCCAGCCGGTGGACCTTGGACACCGCCTTCGTCTGTTAGGTAGATTTATTGCTTTTCTAGTGTAGCCTTCCTATTTTCTAGATAATTGTAGTGTTAGCTAGAGTAATTTAGGAGTAGATTAGATGTTAGAATTCACTGGTTTTATGGATTAGTGTAGATTAGGAGTAGATTAGCTTAGATCCACTCCACCCTCTCTGATCAATTTCGATTAAAGGGGACGAATTCACTGCCATTCACCTAATCACACAGCTTCCTCACCATTTCACAATCGCCCTCAGATTTTCCTCGATGTTTTAATCTCATTTTACTCCTCCATCAGAGTCGAATTCAGATCTGGAAGCTTTCTAGCTTTTGGATTTGGATTCGCACTCAAATCCCTTTGAGGGCTTGCTCATACGTTTCATTTGATCACAAAGGCCCTCCTAGTGTTTTGAATTTGAGTTGATTTGGTTGATTGAATCAGATTTAATTTTATGAATGATTGAGAAATTTTCAGAGCAACTAAATTCCAATCTATTTTAATTGACCAAATTGAGCTATATTTGTTGAATTGAAATGTTTGCGATGGGTGTAAACTATAGTGGATGGATTTTGATTGAATAGTGTTTATGCCCAATTCCTATATTAGATACTGAGTTTCTAGTTTTTAATAATAGCAAAGGCCTATGAAAATCAGTTACACTGATTTGAGCCCTTTGCAATGATTCAAAGGTTTCATGAGCATTGTATAGAATCCCTGAACACCAATCAATGGTGTGCAGGGATTTAAAGTGATCAGACCACTTGTGCAATCCCAAATCATGTGCCCAGGTCAACTACACTTTGATTTCAATTCATATTGATTTAATTTGCCAATGAAGGGTTTGCTGACCTATGAAGTGATGCTCAGTGATTTTCATATTGGTTTTAGAGTTTTTGCAAAAAAGGAAGTTGGATTTTGGTGATTTTATTCAAATCAAATCAACAGCAATAACTGCTACTCTGATCTGCTGACAGTGAAGTTTTCTGTGGATTTTGATCAGTGATTTCAGCTTCTAAGGATGAATTGAGTCTTTCTGAGTTGAATAGCATCTTGAATCGATTTTTCATATCTTAGATTAGTGGATTCTGCTCAGATCAGAGCTTAGAAAGTCTGATTTAAGCTATCTGATCCAACCTTCTTTTCCAGCACATTTGCTACAGCAGCAAATCAACCACTGTTTGGCTATGCTGGTTGATGATTTGAATTGGGATTTCATATGGGTTTTGAGTGTTTGAGAGGCTGACATGAGTTGTAGTGTTGTGTATATCATGTACAAGCATTCATGTACTTTTAATTGATTGAAATTCAATTAGGATTGCTTGTAATTTAGTTTTGAATCCGATTATCAGCTATTTGCATGTATTATCTGTCCAAAAATGAGAATCTTAATGAAATCACAGCAAAAGTCATGCTTAACTGGCCATACATGTTTTATATAGTGTGTTGGATGTTTTGAGATACCTAAACCACCTTTCTAGCCACTAGACCTCACTTCAAGGACTTAGGTTTCACTTTCAAAACACTCTTTAATGCCTTACTTGGTGAACTTTGTAAATAAATATAAATCATAAAAAAATTTCAAGAAAATAAAATAAATGTTTCTTGGTTAAGATTAGGTATATTTTTAGGTGTGTGACAAATTTCAAGGCAAACTGAACCCCCGACTTGGTAGCCGATGGTTCAGTATACTTTGGATCTTAATAAAATAATTTAACTTCAAAAACATCAAAAACAACTCTCTCTCTCTCTCTCATCTCACTCTTTCTCTCTCATTCCCTATCTCTACTATATATATAAAACCCATAAAAATTAGAAAATACCCAAAAACTCCCAAAAATGCCATGTATACTATGTATATACTTGTATATATATATTTAACCTAAGCTATATGTAAATATTGTATAGTATGTATAAAATGTATAAAAATAACTTATATATGTATTCTATGTATTAAATTAAGTATTTAGAGTAATTTAATGTATATATAATCTTATTGTATTATTTTATATTAATTTATATAACTTAAATGTATAATAGCTAAGTAATTATACAAACATGTTTATATGTACATATTTGTACTTCATATTGTACATACATATTTATCTATATAATATAAATATTATAATGCTTGTAACTTAATTTAATTATATATATAGTAAATAATTAGGTTATTAAGTTAAATAAGTAATTTATTAACTTAAAATAAAATAAATTAGTAATTTAAGTTAATACTGAGATAATTTATAGTGTATACTTGTAATATATTATATTAAGTATTTTCAACTAATTTAGACTGTATTTATACTGTATTATAGTATTTATAGTTTATTTATATGTATAACTAATTAAGACATGTATTTAAATCTATATAAATTAAAATAAAGCTTCTAAAATATCATAAAAATATGGAATAAACAATTTATTATGTATATTAATACTGTGTTAAGTCAATTTTACTATTAATTAACTAATTTATATTGTAATTAACAAATTAAACTCTAATTTAATATGTATAAACTGTAAACTTTA
Source organism: Thalassia testudinum (assembly GCA_037157565.1). Classification (NCBI taxonomy): domain Eukaryota; kingdom Viridiplantae; phylum Streptophyta; class Magnoliopsida; order Alismatales; family Hydrocharitaceae; genus Thalassia; species Thalassia testudinum. The sequence goes on along the minus strand of JAZHRO010000063.1, from coordinate 147,097,575 downwards.
GCTAATTTAATTATATAATAAACTAACTTATTTTTGTAAAGTAATTATATAATTATGTAGCCCTATATAAGGACTTTACAATACTATAATTTAATTTTAATTTAGATTAAATTATGACCCTCAAATCAAGAGCCAAAATTACCAAATCAAAATGCATCCAACGCAGCCGCAGCGCTCAATTGAGTGCTTTGTTTTGTGCCACATCGTGGCCTTACGAGCAATTGTAGTGCTTTATATTATTTTTTTACTCTGGCCACTTCAGTCATCACGATACCGGGCACCATTACACATACCAATCTCTTCTCTCGATACTACTTAGCTTGATATGGCAAAAGCATATGTGTGCAGTGGATGGGCGGGGACCATGCACTGTGCGTGGGCCTGATTGGGCCCATTAATGAGCATTGAACCAGAATTAATACACCTAATAACTAAACTAAGGTGGCCCTAGTAGAGGTCTAGTCCCACCCAGTAATGGGTGATGTGTATCCCTCGAAAAGGTTGCCCGCCCACTAATCCAATTTTTCAGTTGAAGTTGAACCAAACCGGTCCGAGAGAGTAAACAGCTAAGTGTTGAGCTTCAAAGGAACTAAGTGGTGAACCCCCTTGTTGTGCCTTAGTGTACTTACATGTGTATGGTGTGAGTTGTGTAGGTCTGTGTATGTATGTGTTGTGTGCATATGAGTATGTGTGTCTGTATATATATATTATAAAAAGTATATGTCTATAAATAATATAATATAATGTAAATAAATAATGTATACTGTAAATAATATAGTATAGTATTTATAAACGCATATAGAGTAGAATGTTTGAGCTCTTATATATATATAACACTTAGAGCTTTAGTGACAGATTTATCCATCACTGTATATATGTGTGTGTTAGTATAAGTAGATTTTGCCTTAGGTAATGTAAATATGTTACTAACACTACACTGACATTTGTGTATGTCACTGTACATAGGATTATATGTTAGTATAGACAATATTTTACCTTATGTTATGTATATAATTTTACTAAGGTTTTAGCGACACTTATATATGTTACTGTATATATTATACATGTTACTATAGATATTAGTATGTCATAATAATTTAGTATAATAGCTATAACTAATTATTTTAGTACCTATATTTAAGTATTATCTATATTAGTTGTAAATAATTAACATAGAGTAGTTATACATAGTTTTTTATGCTTGTTTATTGTACATATGTTTCAGGCATTTTTATTCATTCTTTAATACATAATTAGCCAATTCATGTAATTATTTGATTCTTTCATTCATTCTTGTAATTAAAATCAACATTTTTGGAATTAAAGAATATTTTTGAACTTAGAGAGTGATGTATATCAATAACTACCTCCTAGTGAACGACCTGGAGTAAACCAGTAAAAATTAAGTATATAAATAAAATTGACGCGACATTGGTTTGTATTTGTGACATATACTACAACAGCGACATTTAAAACACCATTTTTAGTACAAACTAGTCATCGACGATCATATTTTTTGGTACCGTTGCCAGGGGCAAAAATCTGACAACAGTATTTTATTGTGATTATTTGACAAATGTTGTAGAAAGTCGAATTAGCCACCAAGCTGGAAGACTCCCTTGGAAAAATCCATGAGAAGGATCTGTGAAGATGAGGGAGCTCGATGACAAGCTTGAGAGTGCCGTCACCAACTTCTCCTGGCTAAAGGAGGAGGTGCAGGTGTTTAAGACGTGCCATTCTTCCCCTCTGGAGGAGTATAAGAGGTCCCTAGAGGAAGAGCGCCTCCACCTAGTAGTGTCATGGACAACCTCGCCAAAGCTAGGGAAGCATAGGAGAAGGGGGAGATGGAGGCTCGAGAGATGAGGTGGGAGCTCATCGCAGCTTGCCAACTTGCAAAGGAGGGGGCCAGGAAGATTTGGGAGATGGAAAGTGCTCCCATTCTTGAGAAGGATCCTGATGTCGTAAGGAGTTTTTCACCCTCAATCCTTCCATGCAAAGCAACCGGGACCTCGTCTCCACTAAGGCTAGAAAATACACCCTAGCAGCAGCTCAATCCCTTCTAGAGGGAGGGCATACCTCGGTGCATGAGCCTTGCGATTGGTCAATCCACCAACTAAATGACAAGTTTATCCATCAGAAGGAGGCAAGCCTGATAAAAGACAAGGCCCCTATCTCTCCTCCCGGGGCCCCGACCAGAAGCCTGGCTCTTAAGGAGGGGCTGGACAAGGCTAGCCCCGTCGGAACCTCGCGTGTTACTAGAGAGGAGGACCAGCCTCCTAGCCACCATAGCTGATGATAACATTATCATCAGCCATATCTAGCTTTATGTAATCATAATCAAGGAATAAATGCTCCTACATAACCATCAGAAGACCATAATTCATTGCAAATTCTTTTAGAGAGAAATACAAGAAATCAGGGTTAAAACTGCAATTTTACCATCATATCATGAATGCAGAATAACCGCAGGTTTCTCTAGGGGTTAATTAAGGGTCAAATGGTCTTAAGAGTCTAAAAAGTAGGTTCGTAAAACAGAAAAGGATTTTCACGTGTTTTGAGAATTAAATGACTTCTGAAACCCTAAAAACAGACCAGCTTGATTAATTGAGGTTTTGGTAAGGATAACATTCACCTAAACCCTCTCAAATTTATATAAAATATTCTCTAGGGTTTGGTATGCTTGGTTTGACCATTGGAACCCAGTTTGACCTAAAATAGAGCCATAGACAGATTTTTGCCCTAATTTGGGTAATTATGCAATTTCTCCAGTCAAACTAGGTAAAAACCAAAATCTAACTTCACCATTGGATTTCTTAGGTCAAAATTAGGTTTTTACCAAAATTTTGTCACAATCTAAGATCATCTTGACCAAGTTTGCAATTTGGTCCAAGTCTGACTTTCTTTATCTCCAATAGCCCTTCATCTTTTGAATTCCTCACAAAAAGCCCTCCAGCTTCTTTGTCTTCTTCACAAAAAGGTCTCTTCCACCCTAGAATCCTAATCCTACAACTCTGGAGACCTTCAAATGGGAAGATCTCCCTAATTTCTCGCTCAATCCCTTCCAAAATTGGAAGGGAGATTCCTTGAGGAGTCCTCTTTCCAATGCACCCATCCTTGAACCCTACAACCTTCCCAATCTATCATGCGAACGCATGAGAGATTCGGGTATCCTTCAAGTTTCCAACTCTGGTGACCTTCCAAGCTTGGGAAGCTTGCTTCCCAATCTCTAATCACCCTCTCACGGCCTATATAAGACACCCCAGGGTAGATGTTCTGCCCATGCTCGAACTCGACCGAAGTTACCCTCAATTTCGTCTCTCCTCATCCAGCCAAAGCTCCTCAACATCCGACGACTTCCTCCGGTGACTTCCTCCATCTCCCCTTGTTGTTTGACCGTAATACCAGCGATCGGATTTCCTTCCTCTCTCTCATCCACTCTTGGTCGTACCAGTAGGAGCCTCCTTCCCATCGTCGTCACCGCTTCTACCTCACCAAAGCCTTCGTCTTCTCCAAAGGCGACGTACCCCCAGTAAGGAGAATCCTCCTCTTTCATCTGATTATCTTAGGTTAGATTAGTTTCTCTCCTCTTTTAGGTTAGATTCCCCTCTTCTTATCCCTGTTTCAACCCCTCGACACTATCGCAAGCCACCTTCGTCTCCATCTCCGACAACCACTTCAGCGAAGTCTTCCACTCACTCCACTACTCCAAACACTTTGCCGAAAAGCCTACAACCTCCACCTCACCTTCTCGCACAAAACACCTCTCCTAATTCCATCAATCGCTCATCCAAAATCCCCACCGAACACAACCACCTTCTCCGACCCGACCCGCCTAACCCACGCACACCTCGGCTACCACCCATTCGATAGCCCTGGTCCCGGGTACGCTATTTCCTGAATTCGATTACCCGATACTGTGTATGGCCTTGGGAAGGGGAGAAAGATGAAAACCCAGAGAGAAAAGAAAGAGAGTGCAGGGCAGGGGGTTTTGCTCTGTTGTGAAATGGCTAAACACTTAGCCGCTGGAGGGATTGCCTCCCTCTGTGCGTGAAGAGCAAAGGCCAAGGTAAGAAAGAAAGAAGAAGAGGAGAAGACTTGAAGAGGCAAGGCAACCGTAGAGGAACAAGAGAAGAAAAGAGAAGTCAAAGTAGAAGAGACACACAGAGAAGAAGAAGAAGTAGAGAAAGGAAGAGAAAAACACTATAGAATCAGACATTTAAGATGTCTGATCCTACCATCAGACATCCAATTCTCCTATTTCAGGCTAATTAACTTGATTAATATTGAGCATCTACTTGCTATGATTGTGAGGAGTAATTGGTGATTCAAATCACCATTTTACTCCATTCTTTTTGCACATTGCTACTTGAAATTATTGTTATATCATTTTGAATCAATTCTGATTGTAATTGCTCATTTATATTAATTGTTGATATTAACGTGTGAATTCCTATTTGCTCCTAGCGAACGACCTCAGACTTTTATTCAAGTATAAATATTATATGTTTTTCACACTGATTCGATCTACACTACAATGCAACGATTTTAAAACTTGTTTCAAAGCAACTAACAATAGCCCCACCTATGAGGTCGCCTTGACTTCGCCAACTTCCAAGGTCAACCTTCTATAGGACTTTCCTTGACTCCCTAGCCTGATAGGGTAGTTGTTTTCCCCCTTTTTTAAAATTTTTCCTTTTTTATTAGTCGTTTGATGGGAACAACCCTTGTAAATGGTGGACTTGATGTAATGTTTGCAAGCTATCAATGAAACATGGAGGAAATTTTCTATGTATTGAGATTTATTTGTAATATATCCTTAAGTTACTGGTTTGCCATGTGCGAGGGACTAGCTTGCCACTAAGTGTTTGTAAGTTATAATAGTCAGTGTCGTTATGTATACATATCTTGTAAGGCCCTTCCCAGTTGGCATCCAACTTACCACCTGGCTCTGTCGGTTGGGATACCCTACTACGACACAACACTAAGTCTCCCTCTGTGAATTTTCTCGTCTTAACTCGCCTGTCATGGGAGGCTGCTGTCTTTTCCTTGTACATGCTTGTTGTCATTGATGCTTCCTCATTGACTTCGTACACCAAGTCTAGTGCTAGGCAAACTTGGTCTTCATTAGTAAGCGGGTCATACAATTGGGAACGATGTGTGGGGAGGAGTGTCTCTACCGACAGCCAAGCCTCCATACCGTATACCAAGCTGAAGAGTGTGTGGCCAGTTGCAGTCTTTTGACTTGTGCAATATCCCCAAAGGACATCCGACAATTGGTCCGCCCAACTTCCTTTTGCTGAATCTAGCCGTCTTTTAAGTGCGGAGATGATTATCCGGTTGGACACCTTTGCCTGTCCGTTTGCCTGGGGGTGGGCGACGAATGTAAAACATAGTCGGATGCCTTAGCTTGTGCAAAAATCCTCGAATTTTTTGGAGGCAAACTGTGTACCATTATCAATGATAATAGCTTTTAGATAACCATATCGAGAGATAATATTCTTCCGTACAAGCGTTACGACTCTGTCCGCTGTTGGACTAGCCATGGCCTCTGCTTTCAACCCACTTCGAAAAGTAGTCTACCACTACCAGGATGAAATGCTTCTAAGACGACACTAGCGAGAAGGACCCAACAAAGTCCATTCCCCACTTGGCAAAAGAAATTGGGGACATAACAGGTACCATATTTCTAGGTGAGAGGTGATGGATTGGAGCAAGTTTTTGGCACTTCTCACACTTGCATACAAATTCTTAGCACTACTGCTTCATCTGGGGCAAAAAGTGGCCTATTTGAAATAAGTAGTTTATCAGAGCTTTGTACCCTTCGTGATTGCCACAAATGCCCCCGTGGGCCTCTCGGATTGCTTGAGACTCTTCTACTAAGGTGAGCCAATGTAATAAGGGGGTTGAATATCCCCTCTTGTACAGTTGCTCACCTATTAGTGTGTAACGCGAGGCCTTTAGCCAGAAGGCCCTTGGGTGAGGTGCTCCCGAAGGTGACTCACCTGATGGTAACACTATTATGGGCCCTAACTAGCCATAATTAATTAGGTTCAATTGGCAGAAGCTCCTATTTAATCATCTGAGGGTCACAACTCCGCAATATTCCAATTTGAGAAGAAAATAGGGAAACAGGGTTACTTCTGTAGTTTTATCAGCACATCACAAATGTATATTAACCATGAGGTCCCTCAAGGGTTAATGAAAGGTCAATTGAGCATAAAAGACTAAAAAGTGGGTCCACACTGACTAAATCAAGGTTTCACACATTTTGAGTGCGAAAATAGGACTGAAAACCTTAATTATCAACCCCACATAAATTGAAGAGGGTATGGTCAGGATAAAATTAATACAAACCTCCTAAAATTCATAGAAAATTATTCTAAGAGGTTTAGCACCTTTGGTTTGATCATCTGAACCCATTTTAACCTAGAAAGAGTTTCAAATGGAAATTTACCTTGATTTAGGCTTCTCTACAAATTACCCAGTCAAACGTGGTCAAAAATGAAATCCAAGTTCACCATTATATTTCTTAGGTCAAAATTAGGTTAAGACCAAAATTTGAGTTCAATTAAAGTCCATCTTGACCAAGTTTGCATTTTAGCCTTGAAAACTCTATTTCTCTCATTTAGACCCCTAGGTTTTGAATTTATTGCAAATAGCCCATTAAATTTTTCATCGTCTTCACATTTAGGCCCCAACCACCATTATTGTGTGAATAGTATCTTAACCCACCACCATCAAAATTCAAGGGAGAGGAACTCCCTCAAATTAACACCAAATCCCTCCAAACTTGAAGGGATTAGTCGCAAAGTCAAGACAAATTGATTGAACTAGGTTTCAAGATCCGACTGTTGCCTAATCAACTTCGGTGAAGCTCGAAGATCAGTGGATCTTCCTTACAAAATTTGCGAGGGAATCCCATGACTTTCTCACAATCAAGGGTCAAGACCTCCTCTATTTAATCTCTACTTCAATTCCCCATCTTCCTCAATCGATTTCTGACTAGAAACTCTCCTCGCTCTCCTCTTCCAACCAGCTCCATAATCGGCTTCGGTGACCTTCTTCGCACCCCCTCATCTGGCCAACCAATCGTTAGCCTAGGAGGCCTATCCTCTCCCTCTCCTTTTCATGCTCCTCGCCCATCAAAGCTTGAGCAGCTTCTACCCCTTCTTCCCCACTGAGCACTCTGATGCGAAGTTTGGCGTGATTTGTAAAAGCGATTTTTAAGTCGTAACAAGCCAAATCGCATACGCTTTTAAATTTATATTCCTAGATAGGGGAGTATCTAGGGTCGTCTAAGGAGGCAAATTTGCAATTCAATTCTCTTGCTTATAAAATAAATCTTAACTTTCTTTTTGGTATTTTAAATATATAATTTTTTTAGTTTTGAAATAATAAGGGCAAAGTGCGAATTGTGATGGAAAAGTACTAACACCTAAAATGGCTAAGCTAAAACTTAAGAGATGAAAATGTCCAGTACCTAAGCTCACTCTAGGCAAGTGGAGGCCAAGAGTAATTAGGAAGTGGAAGTGAAATAAGTGCTAGAACAAAGGGAACAATTGCAATAAGAATTAAAAAGAAGGTAATTCAATTAAGCAGAATTTGTGTTCTCTACAAAGACAAGTAGAGGAATGCTTCTACTAGAAATGGAAAATATAAACGCAATAAAAGAAACACAAATTCTCTTGCAAAATCTGGTGAAGAAGGGAGTCTTCTTGCTCCAAGCCGAGCTGCTCCTTGGCTTGAAAAGAGGGTCTCCTTCTTCTCCTTCCTTGAAAGCTCCTCCAAGGTGGATGCTCTCCACCTCAAGTCTTTCCTCCTAGGGTGGGCGTGCACCACCCTCAAGTTCTCCTCCAAGGTGGCGTGGACCAACTTCAAGACCTCCTCCAAAGATCTTCCTTGACTGGCTCCTCCTTTGGCTGGCGTGGGCACAAGAGAGAAGGGAAGAGGGGAAGGCACCAAAGGGACAGAATATCCCCTTAATCTTCTTCTTCTTCTCTCTTGGGCGTGGGCTCTAGGTAGAGTATGAGAGGAAATTTGCTAGCCAAGGATGGTTTGAATGGTGGTGGGTAGTGGTCTTTTTATAGGGTAGGATGAGGGGTTAAGGTGACTCTTGAAATGGAGGACTAAGATGGGAAGATGGAGGTGGTTAGGTGATCCTAGGGTTAAGGATGGTTAGCACCACCTAAGGGGTGTAAGGGGGGTGGTTATGGGTGGCCATGGGACACCTAAAAGTGGCGCCAACCATGGAGAGGTGCCATGGGTTGGCGCCAACTTCTAGGCTTCTAGAAGGGGGGATTATGTGGATGGTGGAGATGGGTTTAAGGGAAGATGTGTGGTGGAGATGAAGGGGGTTTTTGGAGGGAAAAAGTGGCGCCAACGAGGAGGTAGTTAGGGTGGTTTTGGCGCCACTTTATGGTTTCTTTTGGAGGTAGTGGGTAGGCTAGGTTGGCGCCAAGGTGAGGTGGAAGTAGGGGTAGCTTATGTGGAGCTTAGGTGGAGCTAGTTGGTGGAGTTGTTAGGTAGGGTTTTTAGGTGGTAAAAGCCAAGGGAGGAGGAGGTGTTGGAGCTAGGGTTTGGAGGGAGGAGCTGGATCTAAAGAATCTACAGTTGAAGTGGAGCTGGCAGCTACTAAAGAGGTCAACATGGGGCTACTCTAGCTGGCTTAGCTTGCTAGTTCTTTGCTAGCTACTAAGCCAAGCTAAAGTGAGCTAGCTTCTATTGAATGGAGCTGAGGTGAGCTGGGTCTGGTGCCTCCGGGGAGGATTGAGCTGGTTGAGACAGCTAAGGTAGCTTAGCTCAACCAAGTTGAGCTAGGCTGAGTCCCCGGGAGCTGGACTTGAGCTTCCTGAGCTGGGATGAGTTCTTCTTCAGCTGGCTGGAGTTAATTGGAGTTGGATGTAGCTAGATCTGAACTGGGGTGAACTCTAGTCAACTCAGTTGAGCTAGCTAGAGCTCCCTGTAGACTAGTGGGAGCTGAGATGAGCTAGACTCAACTAGGTTTAGCTGGATCTGAGCTGACCTGAGCTAGGGTGAGCTAAGATGAGCTCTCTTAAGTTTCCATTCAGCTGAGATTAGCTGAATGGAGCTAGGATGAGCTAACCCTAGTCCAAGTGAGCTAGGTTCCAGCTGTGGTGAGCTGAATCAAGCTAAGTTCCAATTAGTCTGAGCTCCTCCTTCACCATTTGCCTTCTTGAGTGCTAGGGTTTTCGGGATCTATATATCTGTTCATCCCTAACACTCACAAAAACACATTAAAACGACAAGAAAAAATGCAATGTATGCCTATTCTAGTTAATGCCTAAATGCAGCCCAAAAACCCGTTTGCGGAGAAAAATCCTAAGAGCTAGATTTATTTTAATGCATAAGAATGATGATAAACTGGCGTTTATCACACTCCCTACCTCGATTCATCCTAATAAGACCCCTGCTCTCTTCCTCTCCCTATCTAGATTCTTCCTACACCCTTAGCTTCTAGGTTTAGCCACCGTACCACGTACTCCCCCATCGTCTTCCTTGCGACCGGCACGAGCTCCAACAAGCTCGCGCCGATGCTACACCACATCAAACACCTCGCCAACACTCCCATTAGCTCCGCTTCATCCCATAGGCCAAAAGCCCTCAAGAAATTGAGGGCCTCAACTTCTGATTTAGCCGACCAAACACCCCACATCCCCACTAATGAATCCATTTTAATGGATTTGTATTACGCCTAAGTAACTTTACTCTTACCTTTTAGGTGTGTTAATAACTACAATTAAGTTGTAGAATATTTGTATGCATCATGATTTAAGTTTATAACATTCTATAACTTAATATGTAATGATTTTGTTGTTTTTATGTGCAGGAATGATATTTAGAAAGAACAAGGGTTGGGGAGTAAATTTCTTCAACAACCGGCGGCATCTTTTCCCTTTCCTCCAGCCAGCCAAAACTCTCCCCTCAATGCCCGCCGGCCAAAAATAGCAAAGGGATTTGCAAAATCCCTTAACTCACACACGCAGGGAGAGAGGAGTTAAAGAGGAGGCGAAGAAAGGAGAGGGCCATCTGCATCTTCCACCCTACGGGGAACTGCTTCCCCACGTGCACTGTGCACCAAGCCTGCCCCTTCAGGCACCGCACCTTCATCACCTCCGCGCGCCCATCTCCACCCTGTTCCAACACTCCTGCAGGCACGTCCCCTCCCGCAAGCGCCAGCTCACGCACCTGCACCACCAGCGCTTCCCTTTAATGCTGCAAGCGCTCACGCCACCAAGCCTGCACCTGCCATCACCGCACCGCCCCACCCGCGCCCACAGGCGCTTCCTCCTTCCAGCACAACCACCTTGCGCACCCACACAGTGCCTCTCCGCAGCCTGCAAGAACCGCCCTCGCCTCACCCGCGCCCCTGCAAGCACCCGTAGGCGCTACACTGCACTGCCCTCGCCACCAGGCACCCGCTTCAGTGCAGGCGCTTCCTCCTTCCAGCCCTAGCACTCCCCGCAGGCACCGCACGCCAAGCACCTCCAGCGCTCCTGCAAGCGCTTGCGCCATCACCTCTGCCCGCTCCGCCCTCGCCACCCACTCCAGCAGGGCGTGCCCCTCTCCAGCGCTAGCACCCTGCAGAAAGGCAGCCGCTCCACCTTGCACACTCACCGGCCATCGCCACGCCACTGCAGGCCACTCCAGGCGTGCCCTGCACCACACGCAGCAGGAGCACCTCCGTAGGTCCGCCTCCAGTGCCTCCTCCAACGTTCTTCTCCTCCGCCTGCTGGCCGCCTCCGGCCATCTCTGTCGATGCCGCAACCTCCATCGGATCGGCCTCGTCTTTGCCAACCTCCCTTATGTGTGAAAGCCCCGCTGGTGCTCTCTCTCTCGCGAGGAGGAGAGAGAGAAAATGCTCTATTTTCTCTACAATTAAAAATTACATCTAATGCCATTTCCACCAGAAATTAATTTTGATTTATTATTATTTTATTATGGAAAAATTATGCATGCACACTCATATTTTCTGATAATTGCACGTTAATGATATTCACCTGTTTCAAGATTGGTTTTGGGATCAACACGTGCACCAATTCTCTCTAGTATATGACAATTGAAAATTACACAAAATCATCATATATTTATTGAAGATTTCAGTAAAGGAAAATTGCACATATACCCTTATATTTTTTAGTTATTGTGAATCTTCCTTCCATCGCATTTTGTGTTAGATTTGACTGGGGATTTTGCATTTGATCGAAAGAATACGACATAATCGAGAGTTTATTGCATAATTGCCTCCCTGTGGACACGACCCGCTCTTCTGTGAGTGGTTATTTTTATCGTTGATTAGTCGATTTTTCCACCACTTAAATACTACAACAACGCATTATTTCATTTGCGAAACTTAATAGAAAGCGGAAAATCGACTTGTCAAATTGGTGCCATTGCTGAGAAGGCAACAGATGCAATAGATTCACGTTATTATTTTTTTTGAATATTCTGAGTTACGCAATCATCTGATCATTTTTATTATTGTGCAAGGAATCTGACACGGCGACATGCGCAGCAAAGCGACGACATTGACCTTGAACGACGCGTACGGTGGAGACGATCTTTTTGGTGGACCTTGACGCCACCTAGAGGCCAGAAACAGGAACTCGTGGGCCTTATTCCCACGCACATAGGCTTACGGAGAAGCCTATTTTTGATTTAGTTAGTATATCTTAGTTAGATTTAGTTTAGATAAACATTAGAATTTAATTACTGTCTTTTGGACCCTTGTAGGGTATTTTTGGGAACGTGTTTCCAGTGCCTCTTTATTTTTTATCGCTCTTGTATGCAGGAGCATATTTTTGGGAGTGTGTTCCCATTTATTTAAATTCTAGGATTGTTTGAACTGCATGTTTGTTAGTTAGTTAGATTAGGTATGCTTGCTTAGTATTATTAATATATATATATATAAATATTCGAACTGCCTGCTAGAAGCTGCATATCTATAGGACGACCATCTAAGACTGAATGAGCAGCATCTAGTTTATTTTTATTACATTGCATTCATACATTGCACGAAGAAAGCTAGAGTAAGGTACGTCTTCTCTTGAGCATCAATTACCTGTCATGCATATGCATTGAACCTAAATCTAAGACCACTAAAGTGCTTGAATCAAATTAATTCAGTAGTCACTTTAAAAATTGGGACTGCTAAGAGGTTGGACCTTAAAATCTGTAACTGAAAATTGTGTGCAAAAGGATCCTGTTTGCAAAATTTCAAAAATCAAAACACGATCATATGTTTGCACACTTGAGACACTGTGCACCTCACACATAAGGTCACTAGATAAATTTCTACCTCTCCTCTTTTGCACCACAAGGGAAGTTAGTCGGAAATCAACAAGCTTATCTACCAAGTTACTTTGGTTCCTCGTGTGTGGGCTCGATTCGAGACTTCCATCCCTTGCGAGTAGGTTATAGGCACCAGCGAAGGTTGGCCTAGGAAGCGTAATTTTTTGCAAAACTTGTTTGGCCACCAATTGAACATTTAATTCTAAGACCTTAAATCTACTAAAAACAGATCCCTTTGAATTTGCGTTTGCTTTAACAGTAGAACTCTCTAGGAAGTTTTCTGCTTATATTCTTAATTTTGCTAAATCCTAAGAGAGTTAAAACTAGTTTGCTTAAAGAAATGGATTACCCTTACTCGTATCAGTTAGATTATCAGAGTCAATACTCCCCATATTTTAAGCAAGATCCCATGCCCCGAGCGTATCCATCCATTGATGGGTACATTAACAATTCATGGGATCATTCTTATTCTTATCCTGGGAGTACTAGCTTGATAACTCCCACTTTCGAGTAGAGCCTAGGAGCGGGATTTCCCAACCCTGAAATCCCTACTTCCATGCAAACACTCAACCCTCCCACCCTTCATGATTTTCCGTATCGAGGTTGGACCAATACCCCTAGGCAACCAAAGCCTGAAATTGACTATCCTCCCCAACCTAATAATCGTAGCCTCTCATCTTTTATGATAGAAATGCAAAAATAGCAAAAGGAAATGATGGAATCAATGGGAGAGATGTTGAGGAATATTCAATAGTTAAATGAAGAAATAAGACAACTTAGTTACACGCTTCCCAATAGTCCTGATCCCTACCCATACAATCATGATCATGAAAATAATTCTGAGGAACCTAATGACAATAAGGATCCAATTTTATGTATCTATCACTTAGACTCTCCCAATGAGACACAGCCACTAGAGGACAACGATCATAGTGATTATCCACCTGAACTATATTGGAGTCAAAAGCAAGGGAAGATGGTACCTCTTGATGACCTTGACCCCAATGACAGTATTCTCCTTACCCCTACCAACCCGGGTCAAGTTTGTATTATTCCTATCACTTCCCCTATTGATTATTTGGCGGAATCTCATTCTACCCTTAGTGAGCCTACTCCTGACCCTCCACTTAGGGAATCAACACCTATCATTCAGTATCCTGAGGATTTAAATGTACTCAATGAAGGTGACCCTAACATAATGGAGGATGAATTAGATCAATTTTGGTCTCAGGGATATGAAGAGTCTATTTCAAAGGATGGGGATGCCCCAATAGAGGAACCTGGATTGAAAATCTGGAGTGAACCATAGGGGAATTATTTATCATTTGAGGATTTACCTCCAGAGGATAGAAATAATATGATTAAATCCATATTCCTCCTTTCTTTTGAGAGTCATCCTCCATCAAAACAAGAGTTGATATTAAAGGAGGACAAACAAAATAATGAGAAGTCTATGGGAGACTCTCGAGGACTAAACACGTCAATTGAGGATTATACCCCGACAACAATAACGAATTCAATGATATAGGCTTGCTCCAAAATATTAAGACTAATCCTCCTTTAGACATAATTAAGGATTCTGATTCAACTCCTATCTTCATTAATGAATCACATATACACCCCGACGAAAATTTGATTGAACCAAACAAATCTGGGGATGAGCTGAATGATAATGATTCTGACATTTTGACCCTGCCATCAAAGAGTTGTAATTTGGAGTCTACCCTTGATTCAAATATGACTCCAATCATTAATGCTAGGCAGGGTAATATGCAGTTGTCTACAACTGTTAGGAGTATACACAATCTGAATCATTGTTGGAATTAGACCTAACACCAACTAAGCCCTCATTGGACTTAACCATTACCTTCCAACACTACAAACAACCCTTATACTCCCTAACTGATCCTTGGCTCAGATCTCTGCTCATGTACATTCTTTCTGGAGAATATATCAGGCCAGTACATCCTCGGGTAGAATGGCGAGTGTGGATTGATGATTATACTTTTACTCTCACCATTCAAGGGTTTGAACTAATTATGTGTATATCTTTTAAAACCCATCCTGCTCTGGAGGATCCTTGTTATCCTCCATTTATTCCATTTCGGGAGGTCCCTTTTCATATTCCGTTTATTATTCCTAGACCTCCCAAGGTAGCCAACGAGGTTCTTCGCTTTCATATCTTCTAGTGAGCATTTGGTATTATGTTGCATCATCAGCTCGCCAACATCTGTGGCTACCTGTTTTCTAGGCCCACACTGTTACGCATATTTTTAGGGCCTAACTTTGTCTGTTTGGAACCAGACTTATAGGTTCCTTCTAAGTCTGGCTGCTGACCGAAAATGCAGTGCTTGTTAGGAGGCAACCTAGCGGTCGGAATAACACCGTGTCAGGTGATGCTTTTCCTTTCTCCTCCTGTTTTAATTTTACAATGGGGACATTGTAGGATTTAGGCATGGGGGGTGCATTTGCATTTTAAGAAGTATTCATGCATTTAGGTTAGCATATATAAAAAAAAAATCCTCTTTCCTTGAGTTGATTGGGTTAGCCCTAGCAAAATAACTTTGTCATTGGAGGTTTTTCTTCCGGAATTATTTCTTAAGTTTAGAATCCAGTACATTTATTTCACGTGCACGTAGACTGGGTAATGGATCCTTGAGGAAAACTAATATGCATTTTTAGTCCACTGAACCCTTGGACAGTTCATAGGGAGTCAAGCATACTATCTTCTAGTAGATCCACCTCATATTTGTGAGAAGAAAGTGGAGATTACTGGTGCGCTAAGTCTATGCAAGGACTCTTAAGTTTTGGATAATTAGATGATGATACTTCAGAGTTAGGCATAGTTTCCACTCTCTGTTCCTGTGTAAGTCCTGAGAGTCACCAAATAAGGCAAATACACAGAGATTGAGTCTTAATAAAGCTATAACTATGGTGGATGGTTATGACCGTCCTTCATAGAGTCCTCGGCTGAAGGAGGGTAATAGTGTCAAAGGTCAGAAATACGCCTATCCTATCCATTCCTTCCCGGTGCCAAGAATAAGCACTTCCACCAAATAAGCCACACAATATCCTCTTGACCATCATCATCCCGAATAATGCCTCATAAATAAAAGTCTGTGTCGTATTATATTATATAAAAAAAGAGAAAAGAAAAGAAGAAAAAGAAGAAACAGAAAAAGAAGAAATATCTATATTACAAAAAAAAAGGGTCCAAGTTATAATGTAACATTATTTCTGAGGCAACAGAACATTTTTCGCGTTCCACCAAATATGACCCATACCTACCTTTTAGTATTTCTGATCGCCCGAATACTGGTTGAGTACTCTAACTTAGTTGTAGAGTTATTAGGACTTTAATTGAAGTGTGGATGCCATGTGAGGCCACCAAATAGTGAGTACAATTTCTAAATCTGGCGAGATTTGTGATCTCAGAAGAAAATAGAAGAGGGAGTGCCCAGGAACATCAGGAGAGCACAGTTGTATAGCCTCTCTCAGAGTTGACTTGTCTAATAGTCTAGAGATCTAGAGTCTGCAGTACTAGACTATATGTAGCACCAGATGAGTGTGTGCCACTAAATACAAATCCATGCTACTTGATATCTCCTACCTAAGCCAAACACCGGGGTCAAATTACAGAATATCTTCGGCTTTATCCCCGAGGGAAGTAGTTGCCTATCCTGACAGAAATATTTGCCAAGGGTGATGTATGAACTCCTAGTGCGAATTGGCTTTTTCACTTGGATCCGTTACTTAGGCTATTATCACGTCACATTTGTCTGGATCTCTAAAGTTTTGAAATAAGAAAAGAAGAAATTTTCTTATTACTTTTATTACTTTTGCTAGGGACTAGCAAATCGTAGGCATGGGGGTATTTGATGAATCTATTTTAATGGATTTGTATTACACCTAAGTAACTTTAATCTTACCTTTTAGGTGTGTTAATAACTACAATTAAGTTGTAGAATATTTGTATGCATCATGATTTAAGTTTATAACATTCTATAACTTAATATGTAATGATTTTGTTGTTTTTATGTGCAGGAATGATATTTAGAAAGAACAAGGGTTGGGGAGTAAATTTCCCCAACAACCGGCGACATCTTTTCCCTTTCCTCCGGCCAGCCGAAACTCTCCCCTCAACGCCCGCTGGCCAAAAATAGCAAAGGGATTTGGAAAATCCCTTAACTCACGCACGCGGGGAGAGAGGAGTTAAAGAGGAGGTAGAGAAAGGAGAGGGGCATCTACACCATCCCCCCTGCGGGGAACTGCTTCCCCGTGTGCACTGTGCACCAAGCCTTCCCCTGCAAGCACCGCACCTTCATCACCTCCGCGTGCCCATCTCCACCCTGTTCCAGCGCTCCTGCAAGCCCATCCCCTCCCGCAGGCGCCCGCTCACGCACCCGCACCACCAGCGCTTCCCTACAACGCTACAGGCGCTCACACCACCAAGCCTGCACCTGCCATCACCGCACCGCCCCACCCGTGCCCACAGGCGCTTCCTCCTTCCAGCACAACCACCTTGCGCACCCGCACAGCGCCTCTCTGCAGCCTGCAAACACCGCCCTCGCCTCACCCGCGCCCCTGCAAGCACCCGTAGGTGCTGCATCGCACCGCCCTTCCCACCAGGCACCCGCTTCAGCGCAGGCGCTTCCTCCTTCCAGCCCTAGCGCTCCCCGCAGGCACCGCATGCCAAGCACCTCCAGTGCTCCTGTAGGCGCTTGCGCCATCACCTCTGCCCGCTCCGCCCTCGCCACCCGCTCCAGCAGGGCGTGCCCCTCTCTAACGCCAGCACCCTGCAAAAAGGCACCCGCTCCACCTTGCGTGCTCACCGGCCATCGCCACGCCACCGTAGGCCACTCCAGGCGTGCCCTGCACCACACGTAGCAGGAGCACCTCTGCAGGTTCGCCTCCAACGCCTCCTCCGACGTTCTTCTCCTCCACCTGCAGACCGCCTCCAGCCATCTCCGTCAATGCCGCAACCTCCATCGGATCAACCTCATCTTCGCCAACCTCCCTTGCGTGTGAAGGCCCCGCCGGTGCTCTCTCTCTCTCTCGCGAGGAGGAGAGAGAGCAAATGCTCTGTTTTCTCTACAATTAAAAATTACATCTAATGCCATTGCCACCAGAAATTAATTTTGATTTATTATTATTTTATTGTGGCAAAATTATGCATGCACACTCATTTTCTGATAATTGCACATTAATGATATTCACCTGTTTCAAGCTTGGTTTTGGGATCAACACGTGCACCAATTCTCTCTAGTTTATGACAATTGAAAATTACACAAAATCATCATATATTTATTGAAGATTTCAGTAAAGGAAAATTGCACATATACCCTTATATTTTTTAATTATTGTGAATCTTCCTTCCATCGCATTTTGTGTCGGATTTGACTGGGGATTTCGCATTTGATCGAAAGAATACGACATAATCTAGAGTTTATTGCATAATTGCCTCCCTGTGGACACGACCAGCTCTTCTGTGAGTGGTTATTTTTATCGTTGATTAGTCGATTTTTCCACCACTTAAATACTACAGCGCGTTATTTCATTTGCGAAACTTAATAGAAAGTGGAAAATCGACTCGTCACCCGCCTCCTTCTTTGACACCGGCCGACCACCCTAAACCACCGCACCACTGCCTCCACTGCACTTGTCGAAGTCCAGCAGAGCTTCTAAGCAAGTCTGACGGGGTTGTAAGGCCGTATTCTTGATTTCAGGTAAACAACCAGAGCTCTATCATCGTCGTCGTCATCTTCAGCTCAGACCTCCCCTCTCCGACCACCGTTGGACTCGAGACCACATCCAATCGACGTGGCTTCATCTACTGAGGGCATCTACAACACCAATTTAGGGAAGCATCAGTTGCAACTGCCTTAATTCAACGAGAAACACACCCTGCAGTTGCGTAAAGAAGACAACTCCCATTTAGTCCCACATTGTGTGGGAATTATCTAGAGAGGTGCACAAAAGAGACTTGCCACATATCCTCTTCGCCTCTGAAAGCACAGGGTAAGGCCCCTTACTGCACGTGCCTTGCACACCCTCGCCCACGATACACACACACGGGTTTGGGCTCTAACTCGAATATCTGACTACCCAATTACTGTTCACTCGAGTCTAGAAGAGAGAGGAGGGAGGGGGGAGGTTTTGCACTCTTGAGATTCGTGCCCCCTTCGCTCAACACTTGGGCATTTCAGAGGTTGTGCCTTGTACTATTATTGCTTGGCGACTTTAAGTCGTCTAGTGTGCTTGGTCGACGTCTGACCTTGGTTCTGAGATCACTATGGAGATATTGCACATTTGACTCTGACGTGGATATTTCTAATTAGTGGTTGAGGGTTACTGTTGAAATATTTGATTCTAATTAGAGCTTAAATTCTAGGGTTAATTTGGTGGTTTCAACCACCATTTTTATCCCTTTATTTTTATTTTTCTCTTTGACATTTGAGATACAATTTTGCCTTACATTGAATATCATTATTGATTTCGCCTACATTATTGTTCTTGATACTTGTGATTAGTGAATTGATTTGCCAAATTTGCTCCTTACGAACGTCCTCAGATTCAAATTTGATTTTGGAGCTTATAAATTTAAATGTCAATTCACTTTTGTTGACTATACTACGATGCATATTTTAAACTCGATGAAAGCAACGCAACATCACCTATCTTCAGGAAGGTTATTATTAGAGTCATCTAAGAGATGGTTGGCTCGATCACCAGCTCTTGCAGGGGAAGCACTGAAGGTTTACTTAGTGTCTGCAAGACTATGTCATCCTCCTATCTGAAAAGATGATTTTCACTTTCAAAAGATTAACTCACATGAAATGACGCATCAAAATAGTGAGTGGTGGAAAATCAGCTGTCAAAACTAATGAAATAAATAAACCACTCATAGATGGAGCAGGTCGTGTCCATAGGGAGGCACGTACCTGATACAACTCGCTCGAGTATAAAATAAAATGTTCACTAATGATTCCTCTACGCAATGAGACCAAAATATGCTGAAATGGTATTTTCATTGAAAGGCAAGGGTGTTCTCATAAAATCAACATAATAAATTATTAATAAAGCTAAAAATTATTCTTGACAATGGCACTCCACCATAAATTTTATTTGAAGCAATTTACTTTTGCAATAGGGGAGTTGCTTCCCCTTGGGCTTGTGCATGAAGGAGATGGAGGCCGGCCACAAGGAGCTCAATGGAGGGCAAGTGAGCTAGGCCTCTTCCAATGGTAGGGATGGCACAGCGAATGGTAGCCGGAGTGGGGTGCAGTGAGGAGAAGAGGGTGGCGGGTGGTGGTGGGCAGCTGCTGTGTGGAGCAGCTCCACTCACGGGCCGAAGGCGTGCTGTGGGTAGCATTAGAGCGACGTTGGATGGTGATGTAGTGGTAGAACTCGAATAGGATGTGTTAATATGGTAAAATTATCGTTGAAGTTAGTATAGTGGGTTAACCTAAATCGAGTTTAACCATCTTTCACAAAATTTTTTTAACCTAGCCTACTTAATTTTATCTTGGTCACTTTTAGGCCCAGGTCGATCTCAGGGAGGCGGGAATTAAAAGTGAAGAAGTTTCTACGCCTTTCCTAAAACGTATCTCTTCCATGCATTTATTCTGTTTTTGATTTTTTTCTATTTAATTTTTTTTTTTTGTGTTGATAATATTTTCCTTGAGGCACACCCTCAAAATCAAGTTCTTGGCTTTGAGCCAAATTGTTCTTGGCTTTGAGCCAACTTAGGGTTTCCAAAAAAACTAGTCCTGCTATTCACGAGACCGAGTACTTGCAAGACAAGGATTATCTTTTCTCTTTTACTCTTTTTTTTTTAACTTTTTAATAGCAAGAAACAAAAGAGGAATAAAAACAAGGTAGGTTGCTTGTAGAGAAATAAATACAGTTTCTATATATATAGATATGTATATATTATATATATAGGGGTGGGGGTGGAAGTGAAAATGACGTGTAGCACAGTATCTCGTTGGTCCACGTCTAGTAAGATGCAACCAACAAGACGATGTGCTGCGTAGAGTGTGGGACGGATGTGTGGGAGTGTGTGCGGAGGCGCTTGCTTTACGTGGGTATCGGGGAATATCAGCAACTGGTGCAGATATTCCCGCAATAGAATGCATGGTGGAGTGACTAGTGCAAGGGCGTATGGATACAGGTAGGTGATGTGTATGTAAAGATATATATATATATATATATGTATGTATGTATATATACAGATAGGGTTATAACGATATAGGTATATATGTAGTTATATGTATATATATAGATATGTAAATATATATATATATATATGTATATATATATATATATTTATAACTATATAGATATATATATAGTAATATATGTATATGTATATGTATATGTGTATATATATATATATGTATATATGTATGTATATATGTATATATGTATAAATATATATATATATGTATGTATATATACTTATATATAGTTGTATAGGTATGAATATTTATATATGTATATATATATATATAAATATATATGTATATATGTATATGTATGTATATATATATGTATGTATGTGTAGGTGTGTACAAGTGAATGTGTGAGTGTACGAGTGTGTGTGTGTATGAGTACTGGTGTGTTTGCTAGCAGGTGAGTGTGAGAGAGAGAGGGCGCATTAAGTCGTCTGGCGGAAGCGTCTGCCGTCTAATCTCGTAGGGGCACGAACGCGCAAGGGCTTCACACGGGCGTTGGAGGGAACGCGCGCACTGTCGTCGCGTGCAGGTGAGTGCGGGAGTGTAAGAGAGAGGGAAACGCAACGCACTACATAGCGCAGCGCAAAGCGCTGCGGGCGGGAGTGGGTGCGAGCGCAGACGCGGACGACCAGCTAGAGCGGGTTGCGGGCGAAGAAAGAGAGCATTGTGCCACCGGCTAAGTGAGAAACAAGCCGGTGGCTACAGTGTCGCGCTGAGAGGCGTGAACAGAGGCTACAGTGCCGCGCAGGAGCAGGCGACCGGTAACACCGGTTCTACGTGCGCGGGCACACTGGGAAGCGCCTACGCGTGCGGGGAGAGCAAGCGTACGTCTGCTGGCGTGCACTCGGGTGCCTACGCTGCTTCAGGCGACCGTGGCTGCTGCTGGAGCTTCCGACCTTGAAGGTCTGGCAATGGCGGTGAGGGTGTTCAGCGGTGAAAGCAAAAGGTGAAACCACCACGCCCACCTGCTCACGAAGGAGCTGGGCGGTGGTGGAACTCACAATGGTGGTTGTGGGACCATTATGAGCTTTCTCCTGCCCGCAGTGTGTCTCTTCAGTGGGAAGAGATACTGCGTATGGAGAGGGAGAGGGGAGGAGATTGGCCTGGAGGAAAGTGTCTGAAGGTGGTGTGTGTTCCGCCCCCTACGCAAGGGAGAGGGCAAGGCTTTTTAAAGAAGAAGGAGCCTGCCATAGCCATGCTGCTGGTGATGCATGTCCAGCCATGCTGTTGGGCAGAGGAATGGCGCGAAGAGGTGCATGCCCCATGCCCTGAGCCGCGCGAGGGAGAAGAATTTCAAAGTCAAAATAAAAAAATGAGAATGGTGAATTTGCAATGCAGCCCTTGATGAAGATGTTAATTAGATGGCCAATTATTCGCATTATCCTCCCCACTCAATAAATGCATGCATGTGTTTATTTACAAATGCAACTATAGCTACATAAGATGCAATGGCAGTGCTAGGAAATAACACAAGATGGCATAATTACTGGTGTATTTTTGCTGTGCAATCATACCCCCATGCCTATCTTTTGCTAGTCCCTAGAAAAACATTTTGTATTGTATTTAGAAATGATCTTAAGCTGAAGATTTTCTTTTGAGGCGACATAGGTGTGTTTATTTGTTGGATATTGTGAGAACCACTTTTAGAGAAGACTACTAGTACTTTAAGTCTTACGTGACATAGACCATCTCTCGAATAACCTGGACTCTTGATATTTAAACCTTAAGTATGATTTCTAGGACTTAGAAGGTTTTTGCCGTACTCGAGAGATCAAGAGATTACAATTTTTGCATAGTGAAGGATCAAAACTGACCAGATGAACATTAAGACTCAAGCCCAGGGTTTCATGAATCTTTAAGTGCAGGTTGGTCCCAGTTTCAGCTCATGTCTTCGGATTGACCCTTAAGAAGATGACGGAAAACTCAACTCCCATTTTATTACATTTATGGCTCAATGAATATATGGTAGAAACAAGGTATTTGTAACTTGCCCTGAAAACTTTTTAGGGAGAAGAATTTACAGACATTTACGAGATATACTGACTTAATTGCACAGATTTTTTTTTTTGAAACAAGTGTTAGTATATCTCTTACAACTTTATTTGGAGTACACTTTTTTGGTGGGAGAGTTCCTTTTTGGTAAAAGGAGTTTCTCCTAGATACAAGACTAAATCCTGGGACAAAAAGTCTACCTGTGCGCACAGGTAAGGACTCCACCTTCCCTAATGAACACTAGGTTAGATCTTATGTTCACCTGGTCTTTCTTGATATGTGTAGTGTGAACCAAGATTACTTAGGCTCTCGTGTAGAAGCAAACCAATGGATCCTGTACTGATGTCTCAGGTACAAGAATACGTCCTTAGTTAGGAGAGATTCTGATCTATCTTGTCAATGCTCAAGTGAATTAAGCCGAGGCTGAGTGAATCAAGCTTCTGTGGCCTGGAAAGTCTTCAAAACAGTGGTTGAATATCCATAAACACTTATTGTATTTTTGTTTCAACCTTCAGATCATTACTAAACACCTTTTTTTTTTATGTACATATTTGTAGATGGATGGAAGCTGCATGATACCATATAATACCCAGATCCTATGGATGCCTATCCACCCCCTCATGCCAAACGATGCTATGTCCTCATATGCATGCAGGGTAGGGAAGAGGAAGGTCCAAAGATCGGGGAACGAGAGCTAAGGTGCAAGGTATATAGCAGGGTGGTAGGGTAGGTGGATGGTGGGTGGTGAAGTGAAAAGGTGAGAAGTGAAGTGTACGTGACAGTGGAGGAGTGTTGCTGGGGTGCCTTCCAACGAGCGCTGAATTTAACGTCCCCAGCTGGACTCAGAATGAGGCACGAAATTAGTTACCCTCTAACAAGGCAACAGTTTCTCCAACGGGGGCAGGTTCATGAGTAAGATAAAGTTTTAAACGCTGCCCATTGACCGTAAATTTATGCCCAGATTTGGGATCTTCAATTTCAATGGCCCCATTGGGAAATGGTCTCGAGACCAAGAAGGGACTAGTCCATTTGGACTTCAATTTCCCTGGAAAGAATTTGAGCCGGGCATTGTAAAGCCAAACTTGCTGAGATGGTTCAAATTCCTTCCGCCAAATTCGGCTGTCGTGAAAAGCCTTAGTGTGTTGCTTGAAAGTTAAGGCAAAATCATAGGCTTCACGACGGAGCTCTTCCAGCTCTTGGAGTTGGAGTTTCCTTTCTCAACCACACAGGTCTAGGTCGAGGTTACATTGGCGAACCGCCCAATAAGCGCGGTGCTCCAGTTCCATGGGAAAATGACAAGGCTTCCCGTAAACGATTCTATAAGGAGACATACCTAGGGGAACCTTGAAGGCGGTCCGATACGCCCAAAGTGTGTAACGACCCGATTCCCGAGTCCCTACGAGACACGAGAACCGGACCGACTCAACTAATCCCAAGACCTAGTCGTCCAACGAGGAAGTAACCAAAAGAGCAGTAAAATAAACCACATTCAGCATGAATATAACTAACAGTAAGAAAGTACAGCAGTAAGGAAAGAAACTACTACAGTAGATACCACCACAACAGTAGAACAACATTTATCATATAACAAGAACTGCAGGTAAAGAAAGTACAGCGGAAACAAAAACTACTCACTAGAACAGAAACAAAAGAGGTACAAAAGACTGTGGTAAACTCTACTGGACCCTACTCGGCCCAGCGTCCTCTACAGCCGTCGACCCTGGCTGCTCAACACCTGGTCCTGAAAAAGGTAACGAGTGTAACACGTCAGCAAAACACTGAGTAGAGTGGCAAACAAACTAAAGGCAACAGTAGAGTGTACAGTAGCTGTTATGTTCTATTACTTCCTTTATTTACATCTTTCAATTTTCTCACTATTTCATTTATTTCTCAGATCCTTTACTTGATCACGAATGTCCTCGTGGGAACGATCTTGATTGCAGTCTTTTCCAAAAGTAGAAGTAGCACGTGGTGCTCTCCTGGCCGGGAGAGTCCCCCGTGGTGATCCTACCCTCAGTCAACCACCCCAAGGTCACTGACAGACGTAACGGTGACTACGGCACGCGCGATAAACGCACAGGTAGCTAGCCCGCACTGGCACGCGGTCAGTCGTTTCCGTTAACGGGTGCGCCCAAAGCACAGCACGGAACCAGGGCAGAGCCCTCTCAGTAACAGGGGTCCAACCCCTCCACAGTAACCAAACCGGGGCCTTGCCCCTCCACAGTCCGCGCACCCTCGCCTGACTACCCTGGTTTGCCCTAGTGGGCCTAACAAGTCGGTGAAGGAGGCTAGCAGAACCCCGGGGCCCGTGGGGTAGCTAGTACTCTCCTAACACTAGTAGCTCTCCTCGGTACTACGTACACGAGGCCAACAAGTCGGTACAGAGCGGCCAATCCTAACCCCGGGTCCCTGGGGTGGCTGGCCCCACTCTGCACTAAACAGGTACAGGTACTTCCCTTGGTACTGCGTACCCAAGAGACAGTACAAACTACATCTCAGTTCCATTCCTTTTTCTTTCCAGGAGTTCCACTCCTAAT